>OX941082.1:82649297-85325547 GCA_954870635.1 Arctium minus
CGTCAAAACTTGATTTCCAAACTCTTAGTACCATGTAACTACACGCGTCAAAAGAACTCTTAATTTTTTTTGAAAAAGAAAAAAAAATCTTCAAAAATATTTAAAATCTCCATTTTAAATTGTTTGGTTCATTTAAAATCCAATTTTAAAGTTAGAGCGTTTTTAATAAACCTTTTTATTCAAAAACACAATTGAACCAATTTACATGTTATGGATTTAAAATCTCCATTTTAAACTTTTGCTTAACCTAAAATCTCCATTTTAAGGTTTGGTCCATTTCACTTTTAAAACATATTTTAAAAGTTCTTACTATAATTTTAAATCATTTTAAAATGTCATAGGACCAATTATATGTTCTTTTAAATGCAAAAATATTCTATATATTAAGGCAATATAATAAAAGAACATAAGCAACCACAACATGCATAAAGAGTGCATAAGAATGTGCATAAAAACCAAGCCAATTCTAATGGCATTTCTTGTGAGCCGAACAAAAATGCCTAGTCCTTTCTTAAGGGACAAAAAAGAAAATAAAAGTCTTGAATCTCCCACTTGCTCCAACATCTCCATGCATCCAAGTGTTCAAGTCCTTCTTCATGTGTTGAAAAAGTCCACCTAGCCCATATGGGCTTGCAAAGCCCAAAATTGGTGACGACACCAATATGGCCCAAAAAGCTTCCATCTTGGACCTTATGTTGGTCTTTCTCTCTTGGTACATTTTCAAAAAAAACTATCTAATACTTACAAGAGAGAAAAATAATAAACCTATTTACTATTACATGCCAACATAAAAGAAAAGGTTTTTACAACCATATCGAATATCAACACATGGGTCCATGGCTTGTTTATGCACAAAAACATGCAATATAAAATAGAAAAACAACACTTTGTTTTTCTAATGGCAATCTTTTATGTAACAAAAATAAACCATGGATTCAAAAATCCATCTAAATTTTGATACATAAAATATATAAAATAAAACTAGCAAAAATTGCCAAAAGAAGCCATGCATGGAACATTTCATAAAAAAAAATTACCCATGGCCTCCAAAAACCAAGTATATTTTTAAACTAAACATGCATATAACATTGGCTCTGATACCACTTGTTGGGATTTTACGTTCAAAAGAGAGTTTCAAAAACCACAAAATAAATTTTGAGCAACGGAAGCAAAATAAAATTTTGAACATAAACAAAATTAAACAAGTTTTAACTCCCACAATAGGATCTTGTTACATGCATGTAAAGATTTAACTTGAAAATAAAAGTTTGGAACTACAACCTTTGAAGACTTTGGATCCTCATGGGAGGTTGATCGTTGATGATGATGGTAGAACCCAACGTAGAGTTCCTCTATCGGTATCCACCAACAAGCTCCAACACTTTGTGGAATGCTAGTTCCTTCTTGATGATGCAAAAGAGGTTCTTCTACCAAGAATCTAATCTATAGATTTTGTAGAAGACAAAAACCACATCAAAATGGTGGTGGTGATTGTGAGTTTTCTTGGAGAGAAAAATAGAGATGGCATCTTTCTTTTATTTTTGTCATAAAAAGCCACCACCAAATCATCTTGTAAGACCCACTTTTTATTGTCATCTTCCATGGTTTCAATTTTGATGGTTTTCCAAAACCATCAAGTCCACCAATAAAAATGGGTCTAACCATGCAATTTTTCATTTTAAACCATCTAGTTTAAAGTTTGACCATGCAAGACTTTCTCTCTTGGTCCCCTTAGTTTGAATAGTTAAAATCATAACTTTAACAATTCAAACTTCATTACTATAAATCCCTCTTTTAATTCTAGTTACATATGAGCCCATCATATTATAAATAAACTAGAATCTTTTATTTGCATCAATTATTATGTATCACATTCAATAATAATTTTCAAGAATTATTAATATTTATCAAGAATCGAATTCTTATAAATATTAATTAGGTGTCTACTTGTTTTTGGTGTGACCCTATAGGATCATAAATTACCGACAATATTATTTTATAATCATTCTTGAACATTTAGAACCAACAGAAGTCGCACAAGCCAACTGTTCTAAAGACTGGATATCCTGGAGCAAAACCTCTGTCGGCCCGCATTCTAGCTTACCTGGGTAGTGAAGATGCTGCTAGGACTTACATTCGTGGGCACAGGACTCCTGCACCGAGTCCTGCAACCCCCCCCCCCCCCACGTGTAGGATTCCAAGTGGGAGAAATAGTTGTTTACCTTAGGACAGAGGTAGGTGAGGGAGCTGAAGTAGGAAAAGCTGAAGAAACCCAAGTTAGGACAGAGGTTGTAGTTGGGGTGGGGGAAGAGAAGCTTAAAAAGAAAAGAAAACACAAGAAGAGAGTCACAGAAGAAGGGGCTCCAAAATCACCTTCAGAGGTTGCCAAGCCGAAAAAGAAGGCTAAGAGGTTAGCCAAAGTAGCAAACTCTGAACATGCCACTCCACAGAAGTGGATGAACCTGCAGATTCAGAACAATCTCTGTAGAGGCGAAGGAGAAAAGCCCACATCATTGAAAGCTCTGAAGAAAGACCCCCTAGCCCTCTCCATGTCGCAATGGACATAGCTAAGAAGATACAGAAGCATCACTCTGTGGACTTAGGTGAAATCGTAGACGTTGAGGTACAAGACGTTACGGGGCTTTCAAGCTCTGAAGATGAGAGTGTCAAAATTTCAAAGGAGATAGAAGAAAAAGATGCCATTGGCACACAACCTAAACCAACTCCCAGTGCAACCCATGTTACTACCCCTGCAGTTCTAGTGCAAAAGGGTATTGAAGAAGGACCGCACAGTCCGAACCCAACCCTAACCAACCGGACAGAGAATATTCCTTCATCCTCTATGCCATTTCTATCTGGGGAACCAAAATCTACCCCATTCTCTCAAAAGTATGTTGGTGCCGACATAAGTGTTCATTCGCCCAAGGACACGACACATACGCACGCAGAAGCATTCGTTGCCTCTGCCACACACAAGAGTGACCCCCAAACCACCTCAGAGTTGGTGGTGCGAGAACACATTGATTCTGCGGTTCTAGAACAACCACATGATTCATTTAAAAAGGATCTTGAAGGAGTCTCTGAACCCTCCTCCAAGAAACTTCTTGACAGAACTCCCATAGATGCTTCCTCTGTGGAACATCAAGGATTGGGAGGAAATCCTCCAGAGCTCATCTTTACTTCAGGCTCTGAAGGTGCCAAACACTCATTGGAAAAATCTGGAACATTTGTTGTTCCAGAGGTTACCTCAGACACCTTTGTCACGAAGGGCGAGTTTAAAGCCTTTGTTGACATGGTGCTCCAAAAATTTGACGAGTTGAAAAGCTTTGTCACAAGGGAGTCCCAAGCCAACTCCCAAGTCCTTGAAGAGGCTCTCAAAGCCAATACAGATGCTCTGAAAGCTCTTCATCAAACTTCACTGCAATATACAATAGACATCAAGAAGCTGACAGAGCACCCTGTAACAAGAACGGACATTCGGAATTGTGAACGCTCAATCAACATTCAGACTGATGCAATTAAGACCCTAGGGGATATCTGCATGAATGAATTGGGCATTTTTGCAACCAAGACCGTTCAATCAGGGGTGGATGACCTGATCAAGCTTCGAGATGAGATCAAGGATAAAGCTTCGAGATGAGATCAAGGATATAACTCGCAGTGTTATAGTCCCATTCCAACCACAGGCGTCCACCTCTGCACCCCCACCTTCAACCTCTGCAAATGACCTCTCTGTCTTTGCAATAAAATCGGACTTAGAAACAATGGGGAGAATGGTTCTAAGCAACCTCAACTTCATTGGCTCTGACATATCTCAACAGGGCAAGAAACTGGCAGAGGATCTGAAGAAGAATGTAGCCACGATCAGGTTCAAGTCTGATCTGGAAGTCAACAAACTGTCGTTGGCTACAGAGGATGTTCTCAAGAAGATCTCTCGGCATGTTGACGAGCATCTCTGTAAGAGAAGAAAAAGGAAGGCACTTGCGACTTGCCAAGCTCAGGCATCACAGAAGAGGGTTCACCATGATGATCAGGATCCAGATGCCTCTGGCCCTGGCCATCATGAGGAGGAGAAGGCTTCAGCAACAAAAAGCTCTGCAGTTGTCATCGCCGCCACTCCTCTTCGAGCCCTACCCCTACAAAGAACATCCTCAGAGGTACACAAAACGCAAAGCCTCAAGACATGTGCCTCTGAGGATCCAAAACCAATTGCTTCATTTGTCCAAGGCACAACCTCTACAGTGTCACATAAAGGAAAGGTGAGTGTTGGCTTAGAACACATTGCAGAAGGGCTCACAAAGTTCATAGAACCTTCAAGCCCTGAACTTATGTCCACTGCACCCACGCCTCTTGTACAGTTTCAGAGCCTTGATCCCGTAAACACAGAAGATACATCAGAGACTCCTTTACAGAAGAAAGAACTGAAAGCCTCTGAACCCGACAAGAAAAAGCCCTCAGAACAGAAACAACAAGGGGATAGGGTAAAAGAGATCGTTCAATCAATGGATGCCATGACAATTCCAATCCCATGGCCTCTACCAAAAGAACTTAAGTTCCAAGAGAACATTCATACCTATCTCTACAGCGCAGTCTTCTTAGCACCAAATTTGCATCCCCTAATCAAAGAGGACATCAGAAGACGTTTTGAGCAAACTGCATAAGAAAGGAATGAAGTGTTCTCTACATAAGATATCAAGACTGTAATGAGGATCTCTCTGCACTCCTTCGCCAACAAGTCAATCATGTATGCTAAATACTTAGTTGAGAGAAAAGATGGGAAGCAGTACACGTTCACAGATGCAGACTTAAAGAACCTCTGCGCCTACGACCTTCCTCAACTACATACCTTCATAGAGCAAAGACTTGAAAAGCGAAAGGAGAACATGATAGCAAATGGAAGGATCAAGGAGGTGATGCGCGAACATGTCAGATATCATAGCAAAATGGATTTTGAGGTAGCTCTACAACTCGGAGTCGAGAAGCTGTCGATCACCAAACCAAATGAACAATTCCCCAGAATCGAAAATGTTCCATCAAACTCTCTAATCACAGAGCTTGAGTTCGGGTTCATCTACAAAGACGATGATGGGCTTAAGAAGATGTACATGCCAAATCAAAGTCACAAATACTCGAACAACACTCTGCTGAAGATAAAGAACACGATTCTGAGGAAGAAGGGCATTGAGACTGTGCAAGCGGGACCTGCAGAAAGGATGATCGAACAGATTGATGCTCAACTGAAGTACAGGGATCTCATTCTATCGATGAAGAAAACTCTAGCCGAAAGCTTTACCAATCCGATAAATGATTTTCCTCAATGACTTCTGTAATTTTCTTTTTGCTTTTCATTCATGTATCTGCTTCTTAATGTAATTGCCTTCCGGCATTTTTCTTTTATGAATGAAAATATGTATTCAGAGGTTGAGTTCCTTTCACCTCTTTTTGTTTCTAGCTTAGCCAACACCTCAAATTTCAAAATTTTATTTTTCAACAGTTAGGGGGAGATTGTTAGCTCCATCTACCAAAATTAGAAGTGTTGAAAAATAGGCTAAGTATAGAACCTTCTGTTGACTGCTAAGTCACCACAGAAGATGCAAAGCTCAGAGGTTCTCCACAGAAGGTGTACCCGAGGTCAAACTTGAAGATGATGCTCAGATCACAGAGCCTTTGTGATCACTCACAGAGCCTCTGTGAAGGCTAACCTCTGGAGATCAGTGTTGGAGTTTCTCGCAAGATAGTTCAAGACAAGACCACATGCAGAACACGTGAGGCCTGCTGTACGAAGATCCTCAAGATCAATTAATGGGCATCCCACAATGTTTTAATTTACATGTGGCATTCCTTTTATGGATTGTCAGCCTTTGTCTTGTACTATTATGTGATCCCCTTGCTATATGAAGGGAGCACCTCCTGCATTGTAAACAAGCGAGCACACACAAATAGCAGTCTGTATAATCCTTGAGCATATTAGCACACACTTGTACGTGTTCTTGAGTGAATTAATGAAGCATATGACTTAGTGAAAACTTTGTTACTTATTGTGCTTTTCATACTATATGCTTGTGTGTTTACTACCTTCATAAACTTATCTTCACTACATATTGAAATGCTTCCGCACTCATATTTTTCATTTTACCACGTAGTGAGATAGTTAAACGAGTTTAGAACATAAATCTGGGATCAACAGATCTCCAATGATCTGACTTATCGGGTGCTCTTTGGTCCATTTATGTTCATGAGGAAGTGGATTTGATGTAGATTGATCATGATTCTCATCTAAGTATCCATTGTCTTCTTGTTCAGGAAGTTGATCAGTTGAAGTATTTGGTGCAGAAGTTTCAATTGAGACAACAATTTCTGGCTGTTGAGTAGACGTTACAGTGCAACCAACTGAGTCGGCAACTTCTGTCTCGACATTGTCATGTACATCTTCAACTGAAGGAGTAGTTGTTTGATCTTGAGCTTCTTTCTGAATTGGGGGAACTACTTTAGTAGATACATCCAAAGTGGTTGGATGATTAGTCGTTGAATCTTCTGACCTGTCAACCACAACAGATTTAGGCAGTTTAGATCCAAGAAACTCATCATAAAAGAATTCAAACAATAAATCTAATTCTGATAAATAAGAAGTAGATGTTGAGGGTTTATTAGAATCAGTAGCATTAACCACAGGTTCTGGACTGATTTGTCCAGAAGCTAACACTCCTGTAAATACGGGTTCTGAACTGCTTTGTTCAGAAGCCATCTCCTCGTGCAATGTGACATTAACACTTTCAATTATTGTCTTGGACTTCTTCAGATACACCCGGTATGCAACAGATGTTTGAGAATATCCAATGAAGATGCCTTCATCAGCCTTTGGTCCAAACTTGTTCAAGTTCTCTCTGTCGTTTAATACGAAGCACCTGCATCCAAAAATATGAAAGTGTTTAATGCTAGGTGTACGATTATTTATCAAAGCATAAGGTGTTTTACCAAACCGACGGTGTATTATGGATCGATTCTGTGTATAGCACGCAGTCGATAAAGCTTCGGCCCATAGAAACAAAGGTAGATCAGATTGACTAAGCATAGTTCGAGCGGCCTCGACTAGCGTTCGGTTTCGTCTTTCTACTACTCCGCTCTGTTCTGGCGTTCTGGCAGCAGAATATTGATGTGTTATCCCGACAGATTAGAGATAATCTTCAACAGTGCTATTCTTGAATTCTGTGCCATTATCCGTTCAAAGAAGCTTGACTAAATTTTGCAGATTAACTTGGGTAGTCTTTAAGAAACTGATGATGACTTCAGGTGTCTCATCCTTTGATCTCAGAAATTTGACCCAAGTATATCGCGAATAATCATCCACAATAACTAAGACATATCTCTTGCTGTTAATGCTTTGCGTACGCATAGGACCACAGAGATCCATATGCAACAATTCAAGTGGAGAACTTGTACATGGTTCAGGCTTTGGCTTGTGAGAAACTCTCTTCATTTTACCTTTCTCGCACGCTACACACAGATGTTCTTTCTCATATTTTAGCTCAGGAAGTCCTTTGACTAGATTTCTGGTGACCAGTTTATTGATGTAACGAAAATTCAGGTGAGAAAGCCTTTGGTGCCATAACCAGCTTTGTTGCAGCGAGGCTTTTGACAGTAGACAAACCTCATTGTCAGTCTGGACTTTTGATAGATTAATCATGTAGAGGTTAGACTTTCTCGTGCCGACCAAGAGTTCCTTACCATCTTCAGTACGGACAGAACATCTCTTGGCCTTGAAATTTACCTCTAAATCTTTGTCGCAGAACTGTCCAATGCTGAACAGGTTATGTCCTAATCCTTCCACATAACTCACCTTTGTAATTATCACAATGTCATTAATCACATCACCATAGCCTAAAATCGGTGAAAACTAATCGTTTTCGAATCTCACATTCCCGCAGAATTTCTCTGTATTATTAGACAATAAATCCTTTTGCCCGGTCATATGCTTGGAGCAACCAGAATCCATGTACCACATATGACGGGTTTGCATAAGAGAAATCAGGGAATAACAACTTTAGGTACCCAGTGGGTCCTATCGAATTAGCACAAGATTTTGGTATCTATTTGTATATAGATCCTCTGAACTTTTGAAAAATCTTTGAAGCATATGGCTTATAAGAATAAACATGATAAGTACCAAACCAATCATCAGAACATCGGTGAGAAACAAAATCAGTCCGTCTATAAGTAGATAACTTAGTAGAAGACCGAGATAATTGGAGTAATTGCTTTATTGTATATCTCTTGTAAGAAGTTACAAGGTTTTGTTTATTCGAAGCAACATTACCAATTACATCAGAATTACTAGCAGTAGATCTATTACAATCCATATCAGGACATGATTCAGAACTCTCATCAATCTTCCGTTTTGGTCGCTATTCAGTTCGACCTTCTGACCTTTTCTTTCTTAAATCTGAAACAAAAGATTTAGATTTGTTAGGAAAATCAGATTTCTGAGATTGTATTTTCTTAAGCTTACCAGTGTTGTTCTGTTTCTGTGAGCGCTGTTTCTTTTGCTTCTTACCTGTCTGATAGTAATCAGTACTCACAGAAACTGGTTCACCAACCTTAGTCGATGATTCACCAACTTCATATACACTTGGTAAAGCTTCATTGTTAATAATAAAAGTAGAATGATCTGGAAGTGTAGCATTAAAGTCAAACAAATCAATTTCATCAACACACCCTTCATCAGAATTTATAAAATCATTTGCAGATGCAAATAAGTCATCAAAATCAGTTTCGGAGGTTTGAGGTGCCTTAGAAGAGTTAAAACACTTTTGAGATTCAACTTTGAAAACAGTGTTCTTCATTACAGTTGAAAACACATTTTGTTCAATATCAACCAAAAATCTTTCATCTGATAAAACAATTTCAAGATCAACTATTTTGCTTTCTAGAATGAGTGGAGGAACATAAATTTTAGCTTTCATCGGTTTTGCCTCCATCTCGGTAGTAGAATAGCTAGCAAAATAATCGTTTGAAAGAAATTTTGGTTTTTTAGAAAGATAACTATCATTCAACTTTTGATAGCAGAATGGTAGTTGCATTTTCTTTAAATTCTTTCTTTTTCTCATCTTCTTTGGCCTCAACCTCATCTGGTGACTTGGTAACAAATTTGGGTTTCAAATGATGATATTTACCAGCCGCAAATAGAAAATCAAAGTTATATAAAGCTGGCTGTTTTTTGATGGCTTTCTTTAAGTAGTGGGGGTTATCATAACCGAGTCCCCACTTCTCTTTAAAATCAGCTTCCTCATTAGGTGTGTTTAGGAAAATGGTTTGATCTGTTTGGCCTCTAGCATATAATTTCACTTCCAAACCATTTACCTTTTTCTCTAAGTTCTTGTTTTCTACCTGCAAAATATGAGCTTTTAGAACACATTCTTGTTTCTCTAAATCAGACTTTGAAAGTTTAGAAACAAATTCAGAAATCTTGCTTTCAAAACCATCTTTTTGCAGTTTAAAATTAGAAACAAATTTGTTTAGAGAGTCAATGAGATCTTTGTTCCCAACAAGTTCCTTGTTAAGTTCTAAAATCTTTTGACTTTTCTTTGCAACTCTGCTCTTTTCCTTTTTCAGTTTAGATTGTAAGTCTTGAAGCTCGATCATCATGGCTTCCATTTTGGTTAGAAAATTATTTTCAGAAAAGTTCAATACCTCATCAGCTGTCTCTTCATCAGATTCATCAAACTTTATCTCCTTTCCCATCAAGCACATATGTGTTGTCTCTTCGTGTTCGTCCTTGGAATGGTCTATCCAGAACTCGTCTTCCGCCATTAGGGCTTTCCCCGCTTCCTTCTGCTTAGCAAGTAACATCTTATGTTTGTAATATTCAGAATTTCTGACAGTTGGCTTCCGACAGTCCTTTGCAAAGTGGCCACCCTTCCCACAATTATAGCACTTAACCATCTCCTCGGTCTTCTTCTCAGTGCCATAGTCATTCACAAATTTTTTCTTCTCTTCCGGCTTTCTTTCTCCAAATCTCTTCTCCTCGTACCTTCTTCCTTCCACCCGTTCTCTGTGCTCATGATTCTTCGAACCTGACGAGTATCTCAGTGAGTTTGAACCTGACTTTTTGTAAAATTTCTTCTGAAATGCTCGGGTTAACAGTAGCATCGACTGTTTGAGATTTTCCCCGTCATCAGAATCAGAATTAGAATCAGCAGAATCATCTGAGCTGGGGAGCACAATTTTCTTCTTCTTTTTCTTTTCTTTCTTCTTATCTTTCTGGCCAGCTACCAAAGCTATAGGATCTGCAACCTTCTCAGCTTTCTTCTTCTCACTCCTTTTCTCTTCAACCTCTGTTAGCGCACAAATCTATTGGATTCAAGATCATCCAATCTGAAGATCCAATCTGAAGCTAATGCTGGAAAGTCAACTTTTAATTTAAGTCTAATGTCGTTTGTAATAAAATGTCAAAGTTTAGTTTTTAGTATTTTATTATTATTTCTAAATATCTAAGTTATTAGATATTATTTAGATATTAGTTAGATATTAGTTTTTGTTATCAAGTTGATGGTAGTGTGTTAGAGAAGCTAACTTAGAAAAAAAATCAGAACACACACACACACACACACACTTACTGTTCATCAGAGAGAACATCGAGAGCTTCAAACCGAAATCATCAACCTTGTAATCCATTGATTATTAATCAAACAGGTCGGTAATCGTACATGTGTTTGAGTCTATAAGAACTTGATAATATTGTGGACCGACAATTGGTATCAGAGCCTGAAAACAGATTCCAATCAAGTTTTAAAACTCGACTCTGTGTTCTTCATCTTTGTGATAATGCCGTAGTCGCTCCATAAGGTCATATGCTGTGTCTGGAAACCTCTCCACCTTTTCTCGTAAAAGTGGATCCATGGTTTCTAGCATGAGGCGTGAAACATCATATGAATCTTTACAATGCCTTAACCATGCATTGTGGGCCTCTGTGGAGGTAAGAGGAGGTTCTTCCGGAAGGGGAACAAAAAGTACGTGTGATATCCTTTTATGTCTGAGACCAAGTCTCAACCTTGAAAACAAAGAAGGGAAATTTTGTTCTTTTAGCCTTTCTTGCATAAGAAAAGCTCTTAAGGATGGGTCAATCGCGTTGTTTTGATTCATCTACAAAAATAACAAAATTCATTTAGTATTTTCAATTTTTAATATTTGACTCAAATAATACCCTCTTGCGTTTCTTTAACATTATTTAGTCAAATCTAGAATCCAAGTTGCGAAACGAACAAACGGTTAGGTGACCTTTATCCCGTATATTCAATCCAACAAGGTAGGCAACCTTACCAATTACATCAAGATGTAACTTCTAGTGGTATGGGATCCTTAACAACTTTTGTCAATTTGGCATGTTTGATCCCATCTTTGCCTCGGGTCTCTTTTGCTTAGGTGACCTTTATCACAAAAGATTCCCGATCAAGTCATCCTACTTGAGACAACGTGTGAAAATCATATCAATGTGGTTAGGTGACCTTTATCCCACAAGGACACAAGAATCACCTCATTCATCACAAGACAATCCAAGCGGTTAGGTGACCTTTATCCCACAAGGGTGCCATAGTGATGAAATGAGTGTCTCTCAAAAGGACGACATAGACTTGCCTTGTTTGAGGGATTCATGTGTTCTATAATTATAGTTTTGAAAACATTTTTAGTATTAAGAGTTATTGCATGCATCCAATAATACATGGTACTATAAAAACTTTATTTTTAAGATATGGTTCCTTTTAGATAAAATAAAATCCTTTTTTTTTATCAATCCAAATTGATCAATTTAGTAATATCACATATTAAGACTTATGATTGATCACTAAAGAACCATTTATAGTCTTATAATAAACATTTTATTATTTAGACTATGAGTTTGGATGAGTCTTAAAACTCCATTTCAATCCCTTTTCACCAATTTCAAAAATTTTGACGTTTGGAATTTTATAAAAAAAACTTATAAAACCATTCTCTGTGCTCATGATTCTTCGAACCTGACGAGTATCTCAGTGAGTTTGAACCCGAATTTTTGTAAAATTTCTTCTGAAATGCTCGGGTTAATAGTAGCATCGACTGTTTGAGATTTTCCCCGTCATCAGAATCAGAATTAGAATCAGCAGAATCATCTGAGCTGGGGAGCACAATTTTCTTCTTCTTTTTCTTTTCTTTCTTCTTATCTTTCTGGCCATCTACCAAAGGTATAGGATCTGCAACCTTCTCAACTTTCTTCTTCTCACTCCTTTTCTCTTCAACCTCTGTTAGCGCACAGATCTATTGGATTCAAGATCATCCAATCTGAAGATCCAATCTGAAGCTAATGCTGGAAAGTCAACTTTTAATTTTAAGTCTAATGTCGTTTGTAATAAAATGTCAAAGTTTAGTTTTTAGTATTTTATTATTATTTCTAAATATCTAAGTTATTAGATATTAGTTAGATATTATTTAGATATTAGTTTTTGTTATCAAGTTGATGGTAGTGTGTTAGAGAAGCTAACTTAGAAAAAAAATCAGAACACACACACACACACTTACTGTTCATCAGAGAGAACATCGAGAGCTTCAAACCGAAATCATCAACCTTGTAATCCATTGATTATTAATCAAACAGGTTGGTAATCGTACATGTGTTTTAGTCTATAAGAACTTGATAATATTGTGGACCGACAATTGGTATCAGAGCCTGAAAACAGATTCCAATCAAGTTTTAAAACTCGACTCTGTGTTCTTCATCTCAAAATCTTTTTCGAGTTTTAGTGTGTTTTAGGTGTTGAAATCGACCAGGTTGTGATCGATAAGTGAATTAGATCGTTGTGGTATTTTTTAATTTCAGAATAACACTTAAATCGAGTTCAATTTTGTGATTTTTGTGTCTGAAAGTCGACTTTGAGAACGTCACTGTTCCATCGTATTAAACTTCAAAAAGTGTTTGTTTTCGAGATCAAGTGTTTATAATCTGTTCTAGAAGTGTTAGTGGTCGTTTTGCCAAAGTTGGGACTGCTAAATCGAAGTCTAGATAGATTTATTGTGGATTTTAGTCGTGTTTTCGAAGCTGCAAGGACGAACTCGCGCAAAGTTCAAATTCGCGCCAGTTCATAGTCTGTTTTGCGCCATCAACATCTTGCGCAAACTTGACTTTTGCGCCATCAACATCCCGCGCAAAAGTTCTTTCGCGCGACCAACGAATCAAGCAAAACTCATTTCGCGAGACCTTCGACTAGCGCAAACCTCAGCTTGCGCCAACTTTGTCTCGCGCAAATCTCAGATCTTAAGTTCACGCAAAGTTCACAACGCAAAGTTGATCTCAAGTTCACTTTTGCGCCAACTCATCATAACGCAAAATTGATCTTTTACGCCAACCACTTCTCGCGCAAAGTTCTGTTTCGCGCCACCTTCTCTTCACGCAAAAGACTTTTGCGCCATCTTCTTCTAGCGCAAAGTTTTACTTCGCGCAACACAAACCTCGCGCAAACCTGTTGTGCGCCAGCCTCTCATCGCGCAAGTTGTCATTTGCGCCACCTTCGTCTAGCGCAAACTTGATTTTTGCGCCACCTTCTCAAAGCACAAAGTTTGCCTTTTACTCCAGTACTAAACTTACGTCTTAATCAAACAAAATGATTTCAATAGAAGCTCTAGCAATCGGAACTGACTCAAAGCCACCAGTACTCTTCAGGGGAGAGTATGAACAGTGGAAAGGTCGCTTCATGGACTTCATTGAAAGACATGATTTGGGAGTATTCATCAGGAAATCAATAGAAGAGGGAGTTATGGCACCAGTTTATGAGACTCGTACGGAAGGAACTGTGGCAACAGAGTTTCAACTTAAGTATGAGGAACTAGAAGGTGATAACCTAAGAAGAGCAAAAGGTGATAGATTAGCAAAGTCTTATATTCTTCAAGGCATTCCAAATGAAATATACGTGAAGATAGACAGCTATAAGGCCTCAAGCAAACAGATGTGGGATCAGCTAGAGAAGATGATGCTAGGTTCAAAAGTTGGGAACCAACTCAAGATATCCAACTGCCTAAACAACTATGAAGAATTCAAAGGCAGAGTTGGAGAGTCTCTAGAAGAAACATACGACAGGTTTGTGACCTTGCTGAATGAATTAAGCAAGAACAAGGTCACTAAATCACAGATAGAGCAGAATGTCAAATTCCTCAGCATTCTCCAGCCTGAATGGAAGAGGTTTGCCAGACAAATGAAACAAATCAAGGATCTAAACGAGATTCCACTTTATGAGGTGTATGAAACCCTCAAACAAAATGAAGAAGAGGTGGATGAAATCCTGGATGAAAAGAGATAGGGTGAGAAGACAGTTGCTGACTCAGTTGCTCTTATTGTGAAAAAGAAGAAAAAGAAGATGCGTATGTCTGAATCAAATGAGGTTGAAAATGAAGAGAACTCTAACTCGGACGACTGTGAACAACTGAAGCAGGCTATGCTTATGCTGACAAAGGCTTTTCAGAAGAAGTTCTACAAGAAGCCAAGTTCAAACAGTCAGAGGTATTCTTCTGGTCCAAGCAACTATGTTCGCAAGGAGAGGGTTGAAGGAAAGAGAATAGAGGAAAGGAAGCCGGAAGATAGAAGGTATCAAGCTGAAGGATCCAGTCAGTCAGAACCTCCAACGTGCTACAACTGTGGCAAAATAGGTCACTTTGCCAGAGACTGCCGAAGACCCAAAGTCAGAAACTCAGACTACTACAAGAATAAAATGCTTCTAGCCAAGCAACATGAGGCTGGAAAGGCATTGATGGCAGAAGATGAGTACTGGCTTGATCAATCAGAAGATGAGAATGAAGAGAAGGATGAAACAACTCACATGTGCTTAATGGGCAAGCAGGAATCAGAAGCTGAAGCTGATTCTGATGATGAGGAAAATGAGGTATGTGATTTAACTCAATCAGATTTCTTAAATCAAATGCATGCCATGTTGACTAAACTCGAAGAGTTAGAGTCGAAGCTTAAGCGAGAAAAATGTGTTATCAATGACAAAAACCAATCAATACAGAAACTTAGCGAGGATATTGCTGAGAAGAAAGTATTGATTGAGACAATGCATAAAAACTTTGATAACTGCGCTAAAGAAAAGACAATAATTCTCAAAGAAATAACTGAAACAAATTCTAAATTAAGAAAGAGTGATTTTGATTTCAAAGAGCTTACGAAAATGTATTCTTCGTGTTCCAAAGAAAACGAATCTTTACTTGCAAAATTAAAAGCTTTGGAAGAGAAGTTATACAAAATGGGTCAAACTGAACAAACCATTCATCTGAACAAACCCAAAAAGAAAATAGAGAGTTGGGGACTCAGTTACGAGAATTCTCATTACCTTAAAAATGCTAAATCTGAAGTGCCTGCACTTTATGATTTTACTTTTATGAAACTAGCTCGACGAATCCCTGAGCTTAAAGTTTTCTGGACTGGACTGTCTAAAGAGGATGAAGCCAAGGAAACAGAAAAACGAAAGAACACATCTAATGTTCAACTTCTATTTCGTTATGCGAAGCTGAATAATAGTTATAATGATGATCCAATATATCAAAAGAAATCTCTTTCAAATGACTTCTTTCAGAGTTATTCTGTCAAAGAAATGGAGGCGAAGCCTATTAAAGGTAAACTTTATGTCCCTCCTCTCGTTTTGGAAAGTAAAATTTCTGAACTTGAGACATCTTTAACAGATGAAAGACTTTTGATTGATATTGAACAACAAGTTTTTTCAACTGTGCTTAAGAGTACTGTTCTTTCTAAATCATCAAAGGCTTCAAAATCTGATGACATATTTGGTTCAACTGATGAAGGGTATGATTTTCTAAACTCTGACGGTGGTTTGGATGATTGTTTTGATCAATTTGATTTTCATGCCAAACTTCCTAACCATTCATCTTTTGTTGTGAAATCCTTGGAAAAAACCAGTATGTTTGTAAAAAGTGCAAAATCAACGAAAGTTGATAAATCAATTTATGTGAAAGCTAAGAATGCAAAAGGTATGAATAATAAATCTCATCATTCACAGAAACCGATCACTACTGGTAACCCAAAGAAGATGCATTCAGTTGTTGCCCAAAAGTCTAACTCACAAGTTTCAAATGTTTCAAATTTGAACAAGAACAGGATAGGAGTTAAATCTCAATGGCAACCAAAATAGGAGATTGACAATACTGATAAATCTTTTTGTAGTGTTGATTGTAATAAGACTATGCCTAGTAAAGATGTTTTGAATGTGAATGTTGCTACTATTTTGAAACCAAAACTTGTCGTTTATCGCAAGAAATACTCTATGAAGCAATTATTCGAGTTATCTTTATCTGCTAGAAAGTCTTCATATTATGATAAACATGTTTATGCTTCTTATCAAGATTCTGATGTTTGGTATGGCACTTATCATGTTCACTCTTATAATACTAATTCTTCATTTGATTCTCAAAAGCAAAACGGAGCCAAATTTCAATGGGTACCAAAAACATGTGCTAACACAGTTGGACCCAAATACTAGTGGGTACCAAAAGCTAAATCTGTGTTGCAGGCACCCAAAGTTTAAGATGGAGCATAGAACTTAGGCTTTTGAACAAATCAGTTCAAAACCCGAACTTAAATGTCAAGATGGAGGCTTCTAAGCAATTCAGCTTAGAACCCGTACTTCAACGAAGTATGACTTCTAGACAAAACAGTCTAGGACTCGTACCTCAAAGAACAATGACTCTTGAATACAATAGTTCAAGACCCGCACTTCAATGCTCAAAAGTCTTTACTCAAATTTTGTTTTATGTATATCTAAATCTCTTGTTTCGTAATTTCTCTTGTGCAGATCCGTCATATGTGGTACTTGGATAGCGGATGTTCCAAGCATATGACTAGACAAAAAGGTATGTTGACCAACTTTACAGAGAAGTATTGCGGAATAGTTAGATTCGGGAATGATCAGTTTTCACCAATACTGGGTTATGGTGATATGGTACATGATAAAGTCACGATCAAGAAGGTGAGCTATGTTGAAGGCTTAGGACACAACCTGTTCAGTATAGGCCAGTTCTGTGACAAAGGCTTAGAGGTCAAATTCAAAGCCAAGAGGTGTTCTGTTCGCACTGAAGAAGGCAACGAACTCTTGGTTGGCACTCGAAAGTCCGAACTCTACACAATCAATTTGTCAAACGTCCAGATTGACAAACAGGTTTGTCTACTCTCTAAAGCCTCGATGCAGCAAAGCTGGCTATGGCATCGACGGATCTCTCACCTCAACTTTAGGTACATCAACAAGATGGTCAGTGGAAAGCTAGTAAAAGGACTTCCAGAGCTGAAGTATGAAAAAGAACACCTTTGTGCAGCATGTAAAAAGGGAAAGATGAAGAGAGCTCCACATAAACCAAAGCCTAAACCGAGTACAAGCTCTTCGTTAGAGTTGTTGCATATGGACTTATGCGGTCCGATGCGAACCAAAGTCTAGGCGGAAAGAAGTACATACTAGTTATCGTGGACGATTACTCGTGATACACTTGGGTCAAATTTCTACGTTCAAAAGATGAGACACCAGATGTTCTCATTACATTCCTGAAGACGACCCAGGTAAATCTGCAGAAACCGGTCAAGCTTCTAAGAACAGACAACGACACAGAGTTCAAGAACAAAACAGTTCAAGAATATCTCGAATCGGTCAGGATATCACATCAATACTCTCTTCTCGTATGCCTCAACATAATGGAGTGTTCGAAAGAAGAAATCGTACGCTAGTCGAGGCTGCTCGTACTATGCTAAGTCAATCTTACTTACCTCTATTTCTGTGGGCTGAAGCTATATCGACTGCGTGTTACACTCAGAATTGCTCCATGATACACCGCAGATTCAAGAAGACTCCTTATGCGTTGATTAACAACCGAACACCGACAATCAAATATTTCCATATATTTGGGTGTAAGTGTTTTATTTTAAACGATAGAGATAGTATGAACAAGTTCAGTGCCAAGGCGGACGAAGGCATCTTCATTAGTTATTCATCTACATCAACTGCATACCGTGTATATCTGAAGAAGTCAAATACAGTTATTAAAAGCGTCAACATTACGTTTGACGAAGAAATGGCTTCTGAACACGTCTGTTCAGAACCTGTGATAACCGGAGTACTGGTTTCTGGGCAAATCAGTCCAGAACCTGCGTCTCAAGTGATCAAATAAGATGAAGCATCAACGTCTACTAATCATTTATCTGATTTAGATTTATTATTTGAATTATTTTATGATGAATTTCTTGAATCTAATGTGAAGAAATCTGTTGTGGTTGACAGAATGGAAGACTCAATGACTACTCATCCAACCAGTTTAGATATCTCTACTGAATCCAACTCCTCAATTCAGCAAAAAATTCCAGTTCAAATGCCGACTCCAACAGTTGAAGTTGTGACAAATAATGAAGAGACAGAAGTTGTTGTATCAGTAGGATGTTCTGTACAGACTAATCTACAACCGAACCAAGTTGTACCTGCTGAGACTTCTGCACCTACTACTTCAACTGCAACCATCATTCCTCCTGAACAACCTGAAGAAGGTACCAGTGGATTCATAGATGATAATATTGATATATATTCATATAATCCACTTCCTCATGAACATAAATGGACCAAAGAGCACCCGATAAGCCAGATCATTGGCGATCCAACAAAACCGGTGCAAACTAGGTCAACGTCAATGAATATGTGTATGCATGAATCCTTTCTGAGCAAGATCGAGCCTACTCGCGTATCAGAGGCTCTTGCCGATTCAGACTAGGTGACTGCAATGCAAGAAGAGCTGAATCAGTTCGACGCACTTAAAGTCTGGAGACTCGTACCCAAACCTCAAGGTAAAACCATTATAGGTACGAAATGGGTTTTCAAGATCAAGAAAGATGAAGATGGTACCGTTAACAGAAACAAAGCAAGACTTGTAGCCAAGGGATATAGGCAAGAGGAAGGAATAGACTACTACGAGACTTATGCTCCTGTGGCGCGTTTAGAGGCAATTTGAATGTTTCTAGCCTACGCTGCTCACAAGAACTTCACTGTCTTTCATATGGACGTGAAGACCGCCTTTCTGAATGGCATTAAAAAGGAAGAAGTCTACGTCTCGCAGCCAGAAGGCTTTGTCAATCAAGAGAAACCGAATCATGTCTACATTCTCGACAAAGCACTCTATGGACTGAAACAAGCTCCTCGTACCTGGTATGATGTCCTATCTCAATTTTTAGTCAAGTCTGGTTTTACAAAAGGTACGGTAGATACCACTTTGTTTATTAAAAAGGAGAAAGTCGATATCATTCTTATTCAAATCTATGTGGATGATATTATTTTTGGCTCTATAAATCCTAAGTACTGTAAGAATTTTTCAAACCTTATGGTGTCAAGATTTCAGATGAATATGATGGGAGAGATGAATTTCTTTCTCGGATTACAAGTCAAACAAATTTCAATGGGGATTTTTATCAATCAATCAAAATACATTCTTGATATTCTTCGGAAGTTCAAAATGTAAAATTCTAAACCGATTGGTACCCCAATGGCACCAGGTACTAAGATTGGCACCGATCCTTATGGAAAGGCTGTTGATGTTAGGACTTATAGAGGAATGATAGGTTCTTTGATGTATCTTACTTCTAGTAGGTAGGATATAATGTTTTCAACATGCTTATGTGCTAGATATCAGGTCAATCCCAAAGAATCCAATGTGTCTGCAGTTAAGCGCATTTTTAGGTATCTGAAGGGGACTGCAGATCTTGGTCTGTGGTATCCTAAAGATACTAGCTTTGAACTAATAGCATATACAAATGCAGATCATGCTGGTTGCATGTTAGACAGGAAGAGCACGTCAGGTCATATACAGTTCATAGGTGATAAACTCGTCAGTTGGGCATCGAAGAAGCAATTATGTGTCTCAACTTCAACGGTCGAAGCAGAATATGTAGTTGCTGCTAGCTGCTGTTCTCAGGTCTTGTGGATGAGAACTCAACTGAGAGACTATGGTTTTCACTTCAACCATATCCCAATATACTGTGACTCGAAGAGCGTAATCGCGATAACAACTAATCCTGTTCAGCATACAAAGACCAAACACATCGATGTCAGGTATCACTTTATAAAAGATCATGTCGAAAAAGGAACAATTGAACTTTACTTTGTAAAAACTGATTATCAGCTTGCAGATTTGTTTACCAAACCCTTAGACGAAAAGAGATTCAATTTTCTTATCTCTAAGCTTGGTATGCTAAATCTTAAGACCTAATCGGTGGTTACCTATTAAAGTTTCTTATTGTAAATTTTTCATTATTTCTTCATTTCGTCAACATATCTGCACATTAACAATCCGTTCATGATCAAAGGGGGAGTATGAGAAGACATTGACAGAAGATCATTGTTATTTTGAGGGGGAGCTCATAAAATTTTTGCATTTACCTTTTATGTCAAATTTTTTGTAATGCATGATTTTAGGGGGAGTTTTTCAAATCAAAGGAGTATGGTTATGACTTCTGATTATTTCTGATCAGAACTCGTACTTTCATTGTTTTTCTGTTTTTTGTCATTTTAATTTAAGTGAAAAATTTTGCTTTGACTATGACATAAGACTTTTGTAGTTTTTGAGAGATGCTTACATGTTCATATCTTTATGACTTTAATCTTAGCTTCATGAGATGTAAGATCGCACGTAAAGGTATAATCCTTTATCTTAATCTCATATATGGTTGAAAGGGGACAACTTTCAATCATAGAAAACATTGTTCTTAAATGTTCAAACCACTTCCCAAATCTTAAAGCGATTTCATGAATTGGAAGTGTGTTTTTAAATGTTTTCAAGATCTACTTTGTGCTTTAACTGAAATAGTTAAACCAAGTTGAGCATCATATGCGTCATAGGAAAACATGATTTCATTGTGCTAGGACTTAACACAACTTCAATGGAATCACGTTAACCAGTGATTTCTACCCACGAAGTTAATCCATAGTGATTGAGTGTGAGAAGTCAAAAGAAATGAGTGTGTCAAACAGAAAAAGAGAGTTTGGTTAGAGTGAGCTTAATGTTTAAAAGAAAGAGGGTGTGAGAACAGAGTTAACAGAATATCAGAACTTTGCACCAACTACTTTCTAAGTCGGGCAGCCACATTTCTAGTGTTTCACATTTCTTTGGTGAACATTATTGAAACAGGCAACTAGCCCATGCCAACTCTTGATCAAACCTCACCAACTACTTATTTTCTTCTTAACAAGAAAGTGTTTCACATTTTCAAAAGGGAAACAACACATTTACTATCTGATTTTCATTTGGAAAATCTGGATATTGAAAAGAAGGAAGTTTGCTCCACCTTCGCACTTCAATCATGCACATTGAGTCTTTGTTTAACTTACTGTTGTCTCAGTGGTTTACACAATTTTGAGCCAATAAGCAATCATCACGTGCTTAATTCTTTCTATCACTAGCACGAACACACAAGGAATTTGTTTCTTTGTCATAACGTTCATAGAAATTGCCTTTGTGGTGTTTCGATGATTGAATGGAAGCCCTAGGGGAGTGAACATCAAAAAGCTCCTTTCCAATGTGTATTTGTTACACACAGTGACTTAGTGTTACTAACAGGCATTTTAACTGATTCATTTGTTGATTCGGGTGTTACACGATTATTTTTTCTGGATTTGCAAAGATCTGGATGAATATCTTTTGAATTGACGGATCAGTAGCTCCAAATGAGAAGACATTTCTTGATAGAAGTTTTGATGATGTCGATTCTCTATTCATCAAAAAGGGGGAGAACCTAAAGCTTGAAGAAATGTCCATTACATTCCAAAGACATTGGAAAAGAGAAGAACTAACCAAGAAATGCAATAGATCAAAGTATTCTGAAGACATGCTGATTTTAGAGAAATTTTCTTTGAAGATACTTTGCTAAAGCATTCTGAGCTAAAACCTGGAGATTATTACATATGGAAGACAGAGAAGAAGATTGTATCTTCTGAGCTGAAAAAGAAGATTGAATTGCTAAAATATTTTTAGTAATGATCTTGATCCAAAGGGGGATATTGTTAGCGCACAGATCTATTGGATTCAAGATCATCCAATCTGAAGATCCAATCTGAAGCTAATGCTGGAAAGTCAACTTTTAATTTAAGTCTAATGTCGTTTGTAATAAAATGTCAAAGTTTAGTTTTTAGTATCTTATTATTATTTCTAAATATCTAAGTTATTAGATATTAGTTAGATATTATTTATATATTAGTTTTTGTTATCAAGTTGATGGTAGTGTGTTAGAGAAGCTAACTTAGAAAAAAAAACAGAGCACACACACACACACACACACACACACTTACTGTTCATCAGAGAGAACATCGAGAGCTTCAAACCGAAATCATCAACCTTGTAATCTATTGATTATTAATCAAACAAGTTGGTAATCGTATATGTGTTTGAGTTTATAAGAACTTGATAATATTGTGGACCGACAACCTCCTCCTCGTTTTGGCTTAATGTCTCATAAACTTCATGGAGAGGTATGTCACTCAGGTCCTTCATCTGTTTCATCCTGCGAGTGTGCTTCTTCCACTCGGGCTACAGTATGCTGAGGAACTTGACGTTGTTCTCCATTTGCTTCTTCTTTACCTTGTTCTTTGACAGCTCATTTAGAAGAAGTACAAATCTCTCATAGGTGTCCTCAAGGCTTTCATTTTCTTTCTCCTTAAACTCTTCGTAGTTGTTGATGCAGTTCGCTACTTTCATCTGGTTGCCAACTTTTGAACCTATCATCATTTTATGTAGCTGATCCCACATCTTTTTGGCATTGGCTTTGTAGCTGTCGATCTTAATGTAGATCTCGTTCGGAATACTCTATAGTAGTAGAGATCTGGCTTGTTTGTCTGCCTTGAGCCTGCTATTTTCTTCCTCAGTATATTGTGAAGGTTCTTTTGGAACAGTCTTTATTCTCTAAGATCTGTCAACATTCCCGTCTTCACTGTCTGAGGATTCTTCATCAGGTATCTCCATGGTAGGTAGTACCATTGGACCTTCAGTGATGGATAAAAGAATGTTTTCTCCATTTGCATGTCGATCAACAAAGTCCAGGAACCTATCCTTCCACTGCTCGTATTCCCCTTTGAACAAAACAGGGGACTTTACGTCTGTACCAATCGAGAGAGCGTCTTTTGAAGTCATCCTGTTATGAAAATATTCAATAAGAACTTGACAAACGATCGTTAGTCCAATAGAAATCACAAAAATACAGAAATCTTAGAAAGAAAATCAGAAATGAAATTTCCAAAATTCTCTAAGTGAGGAATTCGCAAGCAAGAGTGAAGAATAGGGAATTCACATGTACAATTCGCACACACTCACAAATCACACAGAATTCGCACACTACCTTTAAACTTCAGAATTCGTATGCTAGAAGAAATCAAAATTCGCACACACATAATTCACATATAACTCTATGCGAGTTCTGAACTTAGAAATTTTTTAAAAATAAAGCTTTTCGCATAACACAATTCGCATAAACTTTTCGCACATAGAATCATGCGAATTCTATCCTTGTAGAAAATTTTGAAAAGCTTTTATGCGAATTCTTTAACAATTCGTACAACACTCTACTGCGAATTCTGAAGAATTCGTAACTCAGTCTTATATGAATTCAAAGAATTCGTATATGATGATATGCGAATTCTTGCCTTGAAAGAATTTTCTGAAAAACTTTTCGTAACAAACAAATATGCGAATTCAAGCTTTTCGCATATTAGAGTTGTGCGAATTTTGAATAGCACTTCTCACACACATATGCGAATTCTATATAATTCGCATCACACTCATCTGCGAAATCAACACTTGTAAAATTTTAGAATCAAAATATGTGAAATCTAAGATACGAATTCTAATGAGATGCGAAATCTAGTTAAAGTCTGCGAAATCCACTAAGTCTGCGAGTTCATGATGCGATTTCTTCAGGTATCTGCGAGTTCTTGAGATCTACGATAAAAATATCCTCTGAATTCCTCAAAAACCCATCTAAACTTCAAATTACAATCTGAAACTTTGACAATTTGCACTCTAACACATCTAGAATCGAATTCTGCCACTGAATTTCGATAAATAATACTAACAATTACAAATTGATTCAATATACAGTGCGATAGAACTCGTGAAACTTCGAATGACCAAAACTCTAAAATTCTTGACAATTACAGTGCTATGATCTCACAAACCTATACAAGATTGTTCTAGACAATAATTCAAACTCAAATCAATCTATTACAACTCAAATTACACACACAAATTTGAAAATCGATCTAAGACTCAAGAATACAGTCCGACATCCATATTTTTCTTGAGTTCGATCTTGGATTTGCTCTGATACCAATTGATAATGTACCAATCTATCAAGTTCTCATTATACAAACAAACAAGATGATAACATAGATTAATACTCATCCTGTTTCAATTTCCAAATCAAGGATTCGTGTGCAAAGCTTTCTCTCTCTAACTTTCTCTCTCTAACTGTTTCAGTCTACGAACACTTCAGATTCTAGTCACACGCTTGATACAACACCTTCTAGCCAACTATCTATTAAAGGAAAAAACATGCGCTAAAACACAAAACAAAAACTTTGACTTTGACTTATTTACAAAATGACTTTGACTTTCACAATGAGAATTGACTTTGAGCTTTGACTTTCTTGTACTTTGACCTTCTGTCTTCATGATCTTGTATCCAACAAATATGTGCACTAACAATCTGCACAGAAGCTAAAACTCCAGTAAGAACGGGTTCTGAACTGTCTTGAACAGAAGCCATCTCCTCATCAAATGCAACGTTGACGCTCTCGAATACAATCTTTGACTTCTTCAGGTAAACTCTGTAAGCAACAGACATTTGAGAATAGCCGATGAAAATGCCTTCTTCAGCTTTTGGACTAAACTTGTTTAAGTTCTCCTTGTCATTCAATACAAAGCACATGCATCCAAAAATATGAAAGTGTTTAATGCTAGGTATTCTATTATTTATTAAAACATACGAAGTTTTACCGAACCGACGATGAATTATGGAGCGATTCTGCGTGTAGCAAGCAGTCGACACGTCTTCAGCCCATAGAAATAGAGGTAGATCTGATTGACTCAACATAGTTTGAGCGGCCTTGACTAGCGTTCTATTTCGTCTTTCTACGACTCCATTCTGTTCAGGCGTTCTGGCAGCAGAAAACTGATGTGTTATCCCAACCGATTCGAGATAATCGTCAACAATTCTGTTCTTGAATTCTGTGCCATTGTCTGTTCGAAGAAGCTTGACTGTCTTTTGTAGATTCACTTGAGTGGTCTTTAGAAATGTGATGATGACTTCGGGCATCTCATCTTTTGATCTCAGAAATTTAACCCAAGTGTATCTCGAGTAATCGTCCACAATCACTAACACGTATATCTTGCCATTTATGCTTTGTGTTCGCATTGGACCGCAGAGATCCATATGCAGAAGTTCCAAGGATGAACTTGTACTTGGCTCAAGCTTAGGCTTATGAGCGGCTCTTTTCATCTTGCCCTTCTCACACGGTGCATAGAGATGTTATTTGACGTATTTGAGCTTTGGAAGTCCTTTCACTAAGTTTCCCGTAACCAGCTTGTTGATGTAGCGATAATTCATGTGAGATAGCCGTCTATGCCATAACCAACTCTGTTGCATGGATACCAAAATACAATACCCAAAATAACACCTTTCGGTGACGGGGAAGACTCGATTCCATCGAATGTGGCGGCACATAAAGATAAGCCACATATCTATGTTATAAGCATAACTTCAAGGATGGGCAACCGTTGACATCAACCCTATTCATGGATCTTTAATCAAGGTAGACATCAACCCTATTCATGGATCTTTAGTCATCATAGGCATCAACCCTATTCATGGATCTTTAGCCGTTGGAACATCAACCCTATTCATGGATCTTTAGTTCCAAAGACTCACCAAGTTCAACTCTATTCATGGATCTTTACCTTGGGACCTCACCATCCTTGACACACTTGTTCATTTGGAAACTTACATCGTATCACTAATGCCTATTTCCAAATTACAACTCGGGGACCTCATCCCGCATTTACATGATAAACCGACCTCTATGCCTATGGATCCAATGCATTACGGTCAAAACGTTACATGACTCAAAAGAATGACAACGCACTCAAAACATGTAAATCCCAAATAAGGTGTAACTAGGCACCCTATACGACCAAGGCTCCTTAACGAGCTACCAAGATTAAATAAATGTTCCAAAGACTCATTTTAATCAAACTGAACCAGAGCTCAACAAAGATTGCTTTATCGTACAATAAATGTCGGTGTAAACAATAAAACATTTTTAACCAACGGTCATGCAACCCAACGACTAAAAGTTTGATTAATCCAAAACACAAAGTTGGTTGAGGCAACCCTTTTCCAAATGAACTCATACCCTTATTTCCAAAATACCTTATGACACAATGATATGGATTTTCCCAAACGGTTATATAAGATCAAGTACCCAAAAACGACAATTACGTCCAATAAACTCCATTTATATAAAATTGTCAAGGACACATGTCTACATGAATCATTTATCAAAATACCCAAGAATGTATGTTATATAAGTTTATAAAGTTGAACACTTCAAAATAACCAAAACTTATCAGCAGTTAACAAATTTCATGTAAAACACAAAACACTTTAAAATAAACATTTTGGCATGCACACCGTTTTCACAAATCAACTTGAACTCACCTCGCTAGATTTAGGCTAAATCTAGATTTTCCCCAACTTGAGCTCCTTTGAAGAAACTTGGATCTTCGAGCCAAAAACTTCCAAAATCCTAAATCCATAAATTTCCAACCATAAATATTCATATTCAACCATATAGAATCGTTCTCCAAACATCTTGTATCAAAATCTCCAGTTTGGCCAAAAACCCTAATTTGACCTAACTTTTCTCAAAATCCTCCAAACCGAAATTTGAGAAACATACACTATGAAGTCATAAATAGATAATTTATGACTCATAATAAAGTTTACAAACTAGGAGGATCAACTCACCACTTAGGTTTTGGTGAAAACCTAGAAAACCCCAAAATTCTTGAAGATGGAGGTGATGATAATGAACTCATGATCTTTGCTTCCACTCCACCACCATATACTCTTGGATCTTCCCAAAACTAACAATCTATCCTTTAAAATCTCTCAAATACGAAACCATAGCAATTTGAATCACCAAAAACGGAGTAGAAATGAGAAAGTTATGAAGAAATGAAGATGAAAGGCTGAAAACCCGATTTTTAAGGTCTGGCACCGCTGTGCTACATTGCCATGCGACTTTTCCATGTCATTGTCACATGGAATAGTCGTACAAGTGATCCAGAACACCCTTTCTTGCATGCTACTTTTCCATTGAGTGGTCTGGTCATTGTAGTCGGGCCCGTACCAAGCCCCGAAACTCGACTTTCTCTATGCCAACACCCCCGAAACTCTTAGGGACTTTAAATAATGTTTTCCCAACCTAAATCCCACCATTTCCAAGTTGCAAAAACGTTCGGGTGACCTTTACTTACTGAAAATTGCGGGTGTTACAGGTTATGTCCTAGACCTTCAACATAACTCACTTTCTTAATCATTACGTTCTCTTGAATAACGTCACCATAACCCAGAATTGGTGAAAACTGGTCATTTTTGAAGCGCACGTTTCCACAGTATTTCTCTATATAATTAGACAATATATCTTTCTGCCCAGTAATATGCTTGGAGCAACCAGAATCCAAGTACCACATATGACGGGTCTGCACAGGAGAAATCAGGAAACAATTGGTTTAGGTACCCATTTATAGATGGGTCCTACAGTGTTAACACATGATTTTGGCACCCATTTAAATTTGGGTCCTCTTTTCTTTTGAAAATCATTTGAAGCATGAGAATGATATGAATAAACATGATATGATCCTAACCAAACATCAGAATATTGCCAAGAATCAAAATCATTTCTACGATAAGTAGAAAACTTTCTAGTAGACGGAGATAATTGGAACAATTGCTTTATTGAATAACGCTTGTAAGAAGTTACAAGTTTTGGTTTTTGAAAAGCAACATTGCTAATTACATCAGTTTTACTATTAGTATTTCTATTACAATCAGAATCAGAATATGATTTCGCAGTCTCGTCAATCTTCTTGTTTGGTCGCCATTCTGATCTTACTCCAGTCTTTCTCTTATTCACATCTGAAACATTTGAACTTTTAAAGTTAGAACTGTGAGATTTGAAAGATTGTTTGTTCTTTTGCTTACCAGTGGTTGTCCATTTCTGTGAATGTTGAGTTCTTTTCTTTTTTACCTTTGACATTCTTGGTATTTACAGAAACTGGTTCATCAACTTTCGTTGATGTTTCACCTTTCTTGAACACACTTGGTAATCCAAAAGAATTGATAATAAATTATGAATGATCAGGAAATTTTGCATTGAAATCAAATTGAGCAACACAATCATCTAAATCACCATCAGAGTTCAAAAAATCAAACTCTTCATCAAATAGACTCTTAACATCATCAGATTTTGAAGCATTGGAAGTCTTTGAAAAATCAGAATTGATAAACATAGTTGAAAACACAATTTGTTCTAGATCAGTCAAAATTCTTTCTTCTATCAGATTGTTCTCGAGTTCAGAAATTTTACTTTCTAACACGAGTGGAGGAACATAAATCTTACCTTCAACTGGTTTAGCCTCCAATTCCTCTGTAGAATAACTTTGGAAATAGTCATTTGAAAGAAATTTTGTCTGATCAGAACTGTAACTAGAATTAAACCTCTCATACCTAAATGGAAGTTGCATTTTAGTTTTGTTCTTTCTTTTCTCCCTTTCCTTAGCTTCATCCTCTTTTGAAAGTTTAGTCCACTTAACTTTGAGTTCAAGGTATTGTGGTGCCAGTTTTAAGAATCCAAAATCATATAATGCAGGCACTTTAGAAATACCCTTTTTAAGAAAGTGTGGGTTAGGCATGGAATTTGACCCGACCCGGTGGGGAACCCGGTTCACCCGACCCGACTGGGGCCGGGGATTCCCCGCTTAACCGGGTCGCGGAGTCGGGGATCCCCGTTTTGAGGAAACCGGGGATGGGGCCGGGGCCGAGGATCGCACCCCCCGACCCGCCCCGTACCCGGTATATATATAGTTTTAATTATTATTTTATTTATATAAATTATTAATATTATAATGTATTTGAGTTATATTATCAGATCCTATTCCTAATTAGGTTTCCATTCCCTCTTTTGTGTTTTCACTTTTCATCGAGAGTCTCTCCAAGTTCAATGCCGGTCTTCTCTCTTCCACCGAATCCATGGTTCCACTTCCACCGACCACCGCCGACGACTCTTCCACTCCAAGTTCACCTCTGCGGCTCACGCCCACCAGTCCACCACCTGTCGAAACTCGAAACTTGAAAATCAGGTTAGCAAATACCAATCTTCAGTTCTTCTTCTTCACGTCTGCCTCTTCTTCGTTTTGGTTTTTTTGATCTCCTCATTCACTGCATATTTATTTGTTTTCTTGTTCTCTTCATTCAGTGCTTCAATTTCAAATCAAAGATTTGCCCTAAAAACACCTCCTCCTGTTCTGTCGGGTGTTACTCTCTCAAATCAAGTAAGTTTCAAGTCTATTACGTTATAACATCGTTAATTTTGATTTCTCTTGACAGTGGGATTTAGGCATTTAGCTACTGAGAAATGAGAATCAACAGTTGACAGTGGGATTTAGGCATTTAGCTACTGTGAACTTTTTAAGAACATTGTCCCACTGGATACTGTTTGTTTTTGGAATTTGTTTTAATGGAGTTTGTTTGATGGAATCATGGAATCTGTTTGTTTTTATGGAATTTGTTGTAATGGAATGGTTTGATGATATCTGTGTTTTTTAGTTTAAAAAAAGTGGCAGAAATTAGCTCCAAACTGCAGGAAAAAGGCTCCAAAAAAGGGGTCGGGTCCAAGTCGGGGGACCGGGGATGGGTCTCTGACCGGGTGTTGACCAGGGTTTTGACCACCCGTTGACCGAGGATGGGGATTCAATCCCCTCACCCGCCCGGGGCCGGGTCTCCCTACTACAAACCGGGGCCAGGGCCGGGGAATGTGAACCCCGCCCTGTTCCCATGCCTAGTGTGGGTTCTCGTAACCAAGACCCCAACACTCGCTACTCTCTTTAGGTTTGTTCAGATGAATGGTTTGTTCAGTTTGATCTAAAGTATAAATTTTTTCCTCCAAAACATTCACTTTTTCAGATAAAGATTTGTTTTCTCTCGTTAGAGATGAACACTTTTTCGCAACCTCTTTGACTTCAAATTGACACAATCTATATTTTGAATTAGTTTCAGATAGTTCATTATGAATCATCAATCAATACGTTCTTCTCAACAATGTCATTACTAAGTTTCAATATTGACTGATTTTTCTCTTTAATGATACCTTTCTCGCGTTTAAGCTTAGACTCTAATTCTTGAAGTTGAACCATCATGGCTTGCATTTGATTAAGAAAATCCGATTCAGACATATCACATACCTCGTCAGTATCTTCTTCATCAGAATCAGCTTCAGCTTCATTCTCATTCTTTCCCATAAAACACATGTGAGCCTTTTCTTCTTTCTCTTCATCCTCGGAATGATCAAGCAAGTATTCATCTTCGACCATAAGAGCTTTGCCAGCCTCCTGTTGCTTGGCCAAAAGCATCTTATTCATATAGTACTCAGAATTGCAGACCTTCGATTTCCGGCAATCCTTTGCAAAGTGACCGAGTTTCCTGCAGTTATAGCACATCACTGGCTTGGGCTCTTTCTTCTCTTCAGTCCTATACCTCTTCTCTTCCAGTTTCTTCTCATCAATTTTTTTTCCTTCGACTCTTTCCTTGTGTTCGTAGTTTCTCGAACCCGAAGAATAGCGTTGACTGTGGGAACCAGGCTTCTTATAAAATTTCTTTTGAAAAGCTTTCTTCAACAACAACATTGCATGTTTCAGATTCTCACAGTCATCGGAGTCGGAATTCTCATCACTTTCCATCTCATCAGATTCAGAAACTATAACCTTCTTCTTTTTCTTTAGGCTCACATATCTCTTCTCTTTCTTTTTTACCACAAGAGCAACTGGATCAACAACCACTTTCTCAGCTTTCTTCTTCTCATCCTTAAAGTCTCATATACTTCGTGTAGTGGTATCTCGTTCAAGTCCTTCATCTGCTTCATCTGTCTGGTGAATCTCTTCCATTCTGGTTGTAGAATGCTCAGGAATTTGACATTGAGCTCAATCTGAGATTTCCTGACTTTGTTCTTGCTGAGCTTGTTTAGCAAAGTCACGAATCTGTCATAGGTAGCCTCAAGAGATTCACCCTCCTTTGCCTTAAATTCCTCGTAGTTGTTTAGGCAGTTTGAGACTTTAAGTTGGTTACCAATCTTGGATCCTAGCATCATCTTTTCGAGATGATCCCACATCTTTTTACCCGTGGCATTATAACTGTCAATTTTCACATAGATATCGTTCGGAATCCCTTGTAAGATGAACGACCTTGCCAGTCTGTCAGCTTTGACCCTTTTCCTTTGTTCATCTGAGTACTATCCAGTGGCAGTGGGTATTCCTTGTTGACTATCTCCTCACCATTCTCTCCTTCGGTAGATAGAATCTTGGTGGGAGTTTTCATCACTCCTTCCTTTAGAGACAACCGGATATAATCACCCAAATCGTTGCGATCGATGAAATCAAGAAAGCGGTCCTTCCATTGTTCATATTCGCCTTTGAAAAGTACCGGTGGCTTAACGTCTGTACCAATCGCTAAAGCTTCTCTGGAAGTCATCTTTGACAAAACACTGTAAACTGATCTTCAGAAATTCAGAAACAAATTGAACTTCAAAAGTCAACAAACGGTCAAACTTGAAAAACATAGAAAACAATTACTAAGTATAGAACTCGCAGATCAAAGAGAGTGATCACTTCACGCAAACAATTTTATGCGCGTTTGAACTTCGCACAAGATAAAGGATACGAGAACTGGAATTCGTGCAGAAGGCTCGTGCGCGTTTTGAGGTTCGCGCACACCAAAGCTAGTGAGTTCTTGACACTTCGCGCACACACTTCGCGCAATTAGTCTGCACGTTCGAGACTTAGAAAATATTTTGAAACTTCACTTTGCGCTAAATGCAAACCCGCAAACCACTTCTCGCAGACCGACTTCTCTCAAGACAAAGGGTTTAAACAGTAGAAACACGCATATTATGTCTTGCACGTTTCTACTTCTCTTAAGACACTTCTTAAGAGTTCTTCATGATTTGCATGTTTTAATCCTTTATGTGTTCTTCACTCTTATGCGATACTATGTCGTGCGTGTTCTTCCTCTGCGTGTTCGTTGGATCTTGCGAGTTCTTGACTTTTTTGTCCAAAAACTCTATCTTTCACTCGAATTCGATCAAGGCCTTCACCAAATGTTCTGAAAATTTGCAGATATGTCCTATTGCTTGTTTCGAACATATTACAATAGAATGATTACAAACTAAAACATTAGAAATTACAATTCGATCAAAAATTCAGTCCGATAGACATACTCGAACAAAAAATTCAACAAGATCCAAAATTCTCACCAAACTATCGTGAATTGGACTAGACAATTCAAACTAGACTTGTTCTAAATGTCAAAACAAATTCAATCTAACCAAATTTTAATCCAAAACATCTCAGAATTTCAAATTCAAATCTCCACAGATCGTCTTGCGTGTTCTCCAAAAAAATCGATCACAAAACTTGAATTCAATAAATCTTTTCTGAATTTCTCTACTTTGATACCAATTAATATTTCCAGAAACAGTGTTAGACAAGATGACAATAGTAATTCAAACAATTTTCATTTGTAATTCAATCTCAGAATTCGTATATAGAAACTGTCAAACTTTTTCTCTCTCTAGAACTATGATACGCGTACAAAGTGATCTTCTAGTCTAATGATTCTACTAACGAAAAACTATTTATACTAAGTCTAAAACACTCACACCACTAAACACACACAAGACTAAACTAAACAATGCATTGCCTTTGACTTTTATTACAATTGACTTTGACTTTAGCATGAGAGTTGACTTGAACTTTGACTTGCTTTGACTTCAACTTTACTAATCTTGTATCCAACATATTTCTGCACTAACACTTTCACACGTTTTTGGTCATCTCAAATCTCTCTTTGCATCAATTTGACGTGATTCTTTTTTTTTTCTCTGCCTCAATGGTATCTTGCCCAACCCTGTTCTTCTTCCATTTACCAACTATCTCTTCTATCTCCACTTGAGCCTTCTCTATGGATTTTTTTCATCCTTGAAGGCATGATTTGAGACGAAGGAGGGTTTGATGTCGATGGAAAATTTTCAAGCACTTTTAGGGGTCCCTTTTTAGATTCTCTTTTATCGTAACTCACGTTGAACATCTCCCACTCCTCGTCTGTGATTGGAAGTTCAGCTCTAGACACGGGAACTTTCAACCAGTCCTCATCCGTTGTTGGTGGTTTATATCCAGAACGAGATGTTCCAGCCATTCTTAATATGTTGATGAAATTTTTTGTGTGAAAATGAGATGGATGGACCAACTATAAATAGTCATAAAAAGTCGCTATAGATGAATCTTGTCTGATTTTCACCGACGCTGACATCTCGTGATGGGACGAGATGGTGCAGACGAATCTTGTCTGATTTTCGTCGACGCTGAAAATTCATGATGGTATATTTTTTAGGGTAAAAAGTTTTCTTTTTAGAGTTCCAAAAAATTACATAATAAATTTTGTCGTTTCGTTTAATTATTTTCCAAGAAAGAAGACATACAATATGAAATCATCAGTAGATGGGGCCTGAAAACCCTTAAACATTAAAATGGGTCTGAAAAGCCTTAAACATAAAAACAGTTAATTAAAACACACTTGAACATAAAAATGGGTTACAACACTAAGAATATGACCTAATCTCCGACCCCCTCGTCGAATACATACGGTCTCCCAAGAGTGCTTGCATATTCATTATCACTTTCCAGATAGACTTCAATGATGGTTTCGTCGTCCACATAATTGCGTATATCTAGAACATCTTCGTCAACCACCAGTTCTTTTAATCCAGTATCTAAATCTCCGTCTAGTGTTTTAAAATACATTTTCATTGTAGCACGTTCATATTCATCATAACCAATTACAGACATTATTTAATGCATGAGTGCAACACAAAGATCGTGAATAGTAATGTATAGTTACCTGTTGGATGGAATAAAAGTTAGAATTTAAGTTAAGACAATATATTTATGGAAGTGAAACATAATTACTAACAAATCAAGTCGTCGATCCAATTCGGAAGCGGTTCAAATGTCCCTCTAAGTCTTCATAGGCGTTCTCTTGAAAATGGCATTTTAAGTGTAATTGATGTTGTATGGAAATACCAGGAGTATTTATAGCTACACGGAGCCTGAAAAGACTTACAGATTCGCCGACGCTGACAACTCGTGATGGTTGCAGATGAATCTTTTCAGACCAATCTTGTTTGGTTTTTGCGATGCTGACAACTCGTGATAGGACGAGACGGTGCATACGACTCTTTTCAGATGAATCTTGTCTGGTTTTTGTTGACGCTGACAACTCGTGATGGGACGAGACGATGCAGACAAATCTTTTCGGACCAATCTTGTCTGGTTTTCGCCAACGCTGGCAACTCGTGATGGGACGAGACGGTGCAGACGACTCTTTTTAGACGAATGTTGTCTGGTTTTCTCCAACGCTGACAACTCGTGATGGGACGAGACGATGAAGACGACTCTTTTCAGACAAATCTTGGTTAATTTTCGCCGATGTTGGCAACTCGTGATGGGAAAAGACTTTGCAGACAAATCTTGTCTGGTTTTCGTCGACACTGACAACTCATGATGGGACGAGACGGTGCAAATGAATATTTTCAGACTGAAAAACCTTACAGATTCGCCTAAAAAAACCTTATATAACACCACTGACAGTGGAGTACAAAATATTATAATAATATATATACTGGTAGGTTATATAATATCCGTAATTTGGGTTCCAAGACGGGAGAAAACATTTTGTTTTGTTTAAAGATTCGCCTGTAAAAAGCCATACACACCACAATCTCCTCTAATCACTTGCCAAAGACGAATCTTTTCAGGAATATCTTGTCTGGTTTCCGCCAACGCTGACAGCTCATGATGGGACGAGACGGTGCAGACGAATCTTTTCAAACAAATGTTGTCTGGTTTTCACCGACGCTGACTGCTCGTGATGGGAGGAGATGGTGCAGAAGAATCTTTTCAGACAAATCTTGTCAGACAAATCTTGTCAGACAAATCTTGTCTGGTTTTCGCCAACGCTGACAGGTCGTGATAGGAGGAGACGGTGCAGACTAATCTTTTCGGGAGTCGACGAGTCCTATAAAAATCTTTATATTATATATTTGTTATGTACAAGATGAGTCGTATAAATTTCTTAAGATTATATATCCCTTCTATTGAAAATTACATTGAGATATGATCATGTGTGGAGTTTAAGATGTCCACCACGACCGCTTTCGGATACAGACAAGGAGCTGTATGGTTAGTACTTGTTTATGTTTCTTATACATATAATTTTTTTTAAAACGTGTAACTTTTTATATTTCTTCTTCAACAGCTCAATATCCGCAGTTATTCATGATGAAGGTCTATCATCATGGGTATTTTACAAAACCACCGATGATGTCTTACGTGGGTGGTATTGAAACTTACGTTCACATGTTGGATGTTAACGATCTTAGCATGCAATTGTTGCACCAAATAATGGAAGAAATAGGTTATGAAGAACGCAAACATTTGAAAATGTATTTTAAAAAACCTAGTGAATACTTAGAGAGTAGACTACGACCGTTGCTGCTTGAAGACGATGTAGTGAATATACGTCAATACGTCGATGGTCATACGGTTATTGAAGTGTACATTGAAAAAGAGAATTGCAACACTTAAAAAATAATCACACCCGAGCTTAAGATGAGTCGGCTCAGAATAGACAGTCCCTCATGTAGCAGGAGCCTGACATTTGCCTGAGCATGGTGTATTCATAATTTTTTAATATAATTCCTAGGGTTTTATCTTTTCTCTATATCTATATGTTGTATTTGAGATGTAATTTTATATCTTCAAAACTAGATATCTCCCTAAATCTTTCCCTATAAATAGATGATGCATTTCTATCACTTATTCCTACCAACTTTCATCATCTTCCATTATCATATCAATATAGAGTAGAACTTCATTCTCCAACAGGTAACAATGGCGAAACATTGCAACTGCGACGCAAAACATCATGGATGGATTCTAACTCAGGCCGTCGATTCTTCTATTGTTCATTACCTGTAAGGTTTTACTTTCTAACATGACTACCAGGCATCTTCATGTAACTAATTTTTTGATAATTATTTCAGGGACGCAACTGTGGGTTTATTAATTGGGTCGACCCACCCATGTGTCCTCAATCCGTGGTCATTATTCCAGGCTTATTAAGATCAAAAAACACCCTTGAAGCATCCCTTGTAGCTGCAATTAAAGAAGATCAAAGGATGAAAACCATGTTGGTTATCAGTTGGATCTTCTTTGTAATAATCTATTTTTCTGCTTGATCTAACATCCTGTAGGGTTTTATTGTTTCTTGCAATGGTGTATTCGATATTTTTATTTAAGTAATGGTGGTTAAATTTGTTGTCAACTTTATAAAATACAAGTTTATCGAATAACTTAGACAATCATATATAGAGAACATATAAAATAACTTAGATAATCATATATAGAAACCATCAATATCATAGATAATAATACATCATGATGTATGTGCTAAATAACAAATGGAGGCAAATCGACGACGGAATGTCATAGCATATTCCCATGTCGGCTCTTCACCGTATATTGATTCTCCCTTGATCAGCTGCTCGAGAAACAAACAATAAAATGGCCCACATTCTCCAAGTCGACCCCCCTGCACAGGCACGTCAGGGGGAATGATGATCTCCAGATGGGTACCTCTTGGCGGGGTATATCCGTACACTCGATCATAGTACCTCGCTACTTCTAGGTACCCATGTAGGTGCATCTGGAGCACTGCCACTCTCTCCATAAGCCACTTTGTGAACACCTCTACACCACCAGAGTTATAGAGGGTCAATTGCCACGAATCCAAGTCTAGCACCCCTAAAACCCAATGTGTCACCTTCAAACTGAAGGGAATCACCTGGAAAAAAAATTAAAAGTTAACAAATGCATCATTTGTATACATTAAAAGTGCCAATTAGTTCAAATAATTATTGTTGGATCAGTTATTGTCTTCAAGATTAAAATGTAAAAAGGCATCTCATTTGTAATATTGTTTATTTCCTTAGGGGGTGTTTTGGTAGATGTCTAGTTTTGCCCAGGTCATGTTGACCTACATATAAAAGGCAATTTTTCTCTAGAATTGTGTGAGCCAGTCATTTGATTTACACGCATAAAGGTATTAGTCTGTACACCAAGAACACACTCACATAGTGCATTTGACGGCTACAAGAGATATATGACATATTTGATCGATTTCTCTTTATCTCTTATTGTTATTGTGTTGTGTTGTTTATTTATCAACTAATATCTGGGTTTAACAACATCAGATACTCCTTCGTATTTGTAAAAAATTAACTCATTAGAAAAATATGACAGTGAAAGTATAAGTAAATTTGCTCTTATTTTCTCCCCCTAAAAGATATAGCAGTAAAAATTTCACAAACTCCCCCTCAAAGTAAAAACTCCTTTTGAAAGATGTTATCTATTAAGCATCCTGAAAAAGAAAAACTTTTGAGAACGGGTTCTAAACTGAAATATCCAGAAGCCATAGTCACTTGAATTAACCTGCAAAATAAAAGATTTTGGTAATCATTATAGAAATGATTCTGTATTAGTCAGTAAAGAATGAATATTAGCAATTGTTCATGATTTCCAAAAACACAGGCAATATAAACAAAAACTAAGATGCACTCCCCTCAGATCATGGACTATCCTTCAAGCAGACATATTCAACATACCTAATTTGCTGATTAAGAATTTGAATCGTTTTTCATCTAACGGCTTAGTGAAAAGATCAACTAATTGGTAGTCAGTTTGAACAAAATGCATTTCAATTTCGCCCTTTTCCACATGATCTTTTATAAAATGATAGCATACATTAATATGTTTTGTCTTCAAGTGTTGAACTGGATTTGCGGTTATTGCAATAGCGCTCTTAGAGTCACAATAAATGGGAATACGCTTGTATGAATATCCAAAATCCTTCAACTGAGTCTTCAACCAGAGGACTTGTGAACAACAACTAGCCGCAGCTACATATTCTGTCTCAGCAGTGGATGTAGAAACACAGTTTTGTTTCTTGGAAGTCCAGCTAACCAGTTTATGTCCCAAGAATTGGCATGAACCAGAAGTGCTCTATCTATCCAGTTTGCAACCTACATGATCAGCATTAGTATATGCAGTTAATTCAAAACTAGAATCCTTAGGATACCAAAGGCCTAACTTGGGAGTGTCTTTGAGGTATCTAAGTATTCTTTTAACAACGACCAGGTGAGATTCCTTAGGATTTGCCTGATATCTAACACAGAAGCATGTAGCAAACATTATATCAGGTATGCTAGCTGTTAGATACAGTAATGATCCAATCATACTTTGGTACACTTTCTGATCAACAGATTTTCCGGACAAATCTGCGTCTAAAAGTGTTCCCGTAGCCATAGGCGTTTTCATTACCGAACTATCAATCATGTTGAACTTTTTCAAAATGTCTCGAATATACTTCGATTGGTTTATGAAAATGCCTTCGGGTGACTGTTTGACTTGAAGTCCGAGATAAAATGTTAACTCACCCATCATTGACATTTCAAACCGAGACTCCATGATTTTAGAAAAGTTCTTGAAAATTTTTGTATTAGTAGACCCAAATATAATATCATCCACATAAATCTGTATTAGTATTAAATCCTCACCTTGCTTTTTAAGGAACAAGGTTGTATCAATTGTACCCTTTTTGAAACCTGAAGCGAGTAAGAACTGAGTAAGAGTGTCATACCAAGCTCGTGGTGCCTGTTTTAAACTATAAAGCACTTTGTCTAGGACGTAGACATGATCAGGGTGATTCGGATCAATAAAACCTTCAGGTCGAGCCACGTAGACTTCCTCATGTAGATACCATTAAGGAATGCCTACTTTACGTCCATTTGATAGACAGTAAAGTTCTTATGTGCTGCATAGGATAAAAATATTCTGATGGCTTCGATCCGGGAAACAGGTGCAAACGTTTCGTCGTAGTCTATGCCTTCCTATTAGCAGTAACCCTTTGCTACCAGGCGAGCTTTGTTCCTTACTACAACTCCAGCCTCATCCCTTCTGTTCCTAAAAACCCACTTTGTGCCTATCACGGATTTACCTTTCGATAGTGGGATCAATCGCCATACCTTATTCCTTTCAAATTGTAGAAGCTCGTCTTGCATTGCTAGAATCCAGTCAGGATCACATAATGCTTCAGAGACCTTTTTCGGCTCTAAGGAACTAAGGAAACTTGAGTATAAGCAGAAGTTTGTTGATGTTGCATGCGTTTTAACACCACTGTGTACGTCTCCGATAATATTGTGCAAGGGATGATCTTTCGTCCAACGTGTTGTGCTTGGAAGTGATTGAACAGATACTTGCGTATTGTGCTCATTATATTCATCAAAAACAACAGGTACAACCTCAGATGTAGATGGAACATCTTGTTCAGGTGTTTCTGATACAGGTAATTCTAGAGCGACAGAGGAAGTGCTCGAGACTTCTCGTCTAGAATTTGTATCTGCAGAAGCAGACTCAGCATTAGTACTATCAGAAACATTTGGTGTAGATATACCTAAAGAGGTTGTATTAGTGATTGGTTCAAAAGGTCCAGATATGTCTTCAGTGATTACTGGGACCTCTGAAGTTGATGCGGACATGCCGGATTTGTCAAAATCTGCACATATGTCCATAAATGCATCAAGAAATAACAAATCTAACTCAGATGTAACAGTTGATGAGTTAGGAAACTTAGTCTGTGTAGATTCGTGTTCTATTCTGCTTTGAACATAAGCCTTTTCCTTTAAGTCAATGTAGTATTTTCATCAAATGACACGTTCACGCTTTCCATGATACACTTGGTCCGTCTATTGTACACACGATAGGCTTTTGACGTGAGTGAGTATCCAACAAAGTAGCCTTCGTCAACTTTCTTGTCAAACTTCCCAAGGTTATCACGATCATTTAGGATATAGCACCTGCAACCAAAGACACGTAAAAATTTAATGTTCAGCTTTCGTTTATTAATCAGCTAATACGTTGTTTTATTAAATCTTTTAACCACAATCGTCCGGTTTTAAGTAAAACAGGCGGTTGCAATGGCTTCAGCCCAAAGATACATTGGTAGACCAGAATATGCCAACATTGTCCTTCCAGCTTCGACCAAAGTTCGATTCTTCCTTTCAACAACGTCATTTTGTTGTGGAGTGTAGGCAGCAGAGAAGTTGTGATAAATCCTAACAGAGGTGAGATAACTTTGAAGAGTATCATTTTTGAACTTTGTGCCATTTTCACTTCACAATGTCTTTATCGGCAATTGAAGGCGAACTTGGATTTTCTTGATGAAGGCAATGATCAGATCTGGCGCATCATATTTGCTTTGCAGAAATTCCAACCAAGTATATCTTGAATACTTGTCTATCATCACAGGAATATACTTTTTACCGTTAATAGTCTGAGTACGCATAAGGCCACAAAGGTCCATATCCAGAGGTGTTGAGCAAGAAGATTCAATCTTTGATTTGTGTGAACTTCGTTTCATCTTTCCCATCTCATATGCGGGACAAAGTGAATCCTTCTCAAACCTCATCTCAGGTAAACCTTTCCCTATTCCTTGTCTCGCTAATTTATCAATAGCCTTGAAGTTCTGATGAGACAAGCGTCGATGCCATGTCCAACTTTGAGCTTTTGATGCTTTTGCAAGTAAGCATACAGGACGTGTATTCGAAAGCATTGGAAAATTTACCGCATAAAGATTACTATAACGTTCAGCTCGAAAGATCTCATAACCGTTCGGATCTTCAATAAAACAGTTAGTGATTGTAAACCAAACTTGATAGTTACTATCGCATAAATGACTTGTACTAAACAAGTTATGGCCGAGTCCTTCCACGTATAGTACTTTATTGATGGTTACAACGCCGTTCTTTAGTGATCTGTATCCTCTATTGAATCCTTGAAGCTTAGAATTTGCAAAACTTACTGTTCCTGCAGGTTCTTCAACAAAATTATGCAATAAATGCTTATATCCTGTCATATGTCGAGAGCATCCTGAGTCAATGAACCACAAATGACAGGCCTGCAACAAGGAACAAATTACTTCTTTTTAGGTACCCATATCCAAATCATGAAATTGCTTTTTCATGCTAACAAAACTGCTTTTGAATGCTAGAATTCATGACATTTGAATTCTCTTCCATCTTAACTTCACTTGAAGATTCAGAAGTAACAGATTCAGATATAGGAGTCTGAGTACCAATATCAGTGTCCGAATCATACTCGTCGTACTGACATTCAGTCTCAAGAATAATTTTGTCTTCATTGGCTGATTCAGTTGAAGATGGTATGGAAAACAATGATTCAAACTCAACAAATTCAAGTTTTCTGTTTTTTATAGCTCTTGTTTAAATCATTGTATTTAAATCCAACTGATTTAAAACTATTTTGTGAATCAACACAACTAGACGTATCATCATCCATCACCTCTTTACCTTTACATAAAGTGTCAGATTTAGGAGTTTCAACTTTAACAAAAGTATCATGAATATCCGCGATTTTCTTTGCTTTTAAGCCCAATTTATCAAAATTGTACAGGTTTTCCGGGGCTTTCTTTAAAACATCATTTTCAGATAAACCTAATCCCGTTTTAGCATTGTAAAATCTAACATCTTGGAGTTTGTTTGTCAACAAGTTTAATGTCTGCTCAGTCTGTCCTCTTTTCAGATTAAGGTCTTCCAGTTGTTTAATCTTGCAATAAGCTTCATTTCTTTCCTGAAAGCAAGCTTCAAATTTAATTTTCAATTCACCCTTTTCAGAATTTAGATTTACTAAGTCTCTCTCAAGTTCAGAAATCTTCGTTTTTAAGATTTCTCTTTCTTTCTTTAAATCATCTTTTTCAAATTCCTTGTCCTCAACGACAACTTTCAATAATGCGTTCTCATCACGAAAACTCATCATTGTTTGTCGTTCATGGCTAAGTTTGCTCTTTAACGTTTCAAATTATTTTTCCATGTTCTGGATCTGTCCCATTAGAGATTCAACAAGTTCAGAGTTTTCGAAGTTAGTACTTACCTCGGAGTCACCGTCAGACTGGTTAGAAGAGGCTTCAACATTGTCATCTACAATTGCCATCATGCAAACTTGTGTGAAGTGAGCTGACTCATCATCTGAGCTTTGGTAGAACCAGTTCCCCTCTTCTTGCTTCTTTGTAAGCAGTGACTTCTTGGCATAATACTCAGAGTTCTCCACTCTCTTGAACTTGCAATCTTTTGAGAAATGGCCTGCTTTGCCATAGTTAAAGCACCGACCAGATTTATGATCTATTTTCTCCTCTTTTGTCTCTTCCTTCTTATCTTCTCTCTTACCAAACCTGGGTTTGTACTTCTCTGACTTTTCTTTCTTATACCCTTCATATTTTGGCTTTCAAAAATACTTTTTCTTTCCAAAACTCTTGTGGAATTGTTTAGTGATGAGGGCAAGGTTGTCAGCGAATCTCTGGATATCATCATCAGAGTGTACCTCAATTTCATCAGCTAATGACTCAGAACTGGACTATGTTAGATCAGTGAGAAAAGCTTTTGACTTCTTAAGCTTTGAATTGGAAGCAGAAACGGACTGAGAACTAGAACCCTTCTTCCTTTCAGTCAATAGAGCTAACGAATCTTTGACTATCTTCTTCTCCTCATTCAGTAATTTCACTTCATCCTCATGTTGGGATAGAGTTGATAAGATGTCATTCACATCCTCCTGAGCCATGTTCTTTGTCATCTGGAGGTTGATTGCGTAGCTTTTCCATTTCGGGTTCAAGTTCTTGATGAACTTGTAGTTTATTGTTAGATCAGGTTTAATCAAGTTGTAATACTTAGTCCCTTGTTCCTTTTTGTTAAGTTTTAATTGTGTAGGATTCAAGTTAATTGACCCTATATATAGTCCCTTGTTATTTCCTTTTAGGGTAAGATTTCCTTTTTAGGTTAACTCTTAGAAATTCTCTCATTCATACTATTGTGTAGCAGCCTCCTTTTGTGAGATAGATGAATACAGTATTTTCCCAATCAATGATCTTTTTCCTTTGATTAATGAATGTTCTTACTCTGATTATTATTGTGTGTGCTTGATTCTGAACAACAATTGGTATCAGAGCTACCTCAGAAACTCAGATTCAACCAATTTGTGCAGAAATCAGTTTTAGTTTTACATTTTCGGAAACTTCACTGTTCCATTGGTAATTTTGTGATTCAGTAGTTATTTTGATGCAATCTTAGGCTCAATAGATGCGTATGATGAAGATGAACATGTTTCATGTTGGTTAGAAATAGATTTGATCAAGTTTGATTAGTCTATTTGATCAATCTTTGGGTTTTTGGAAATACTCATCTGCGAACTGTCAAGAATCACAAAGTCAAATTTATTGAAGTTTTTGGAAATCAAGTGATTAGGGTTTGCTCACGATCAGTAATGGAACATACTATCAAAATTTGGTATTGATTGAACAAGTATTGTTATGGATTTGGTGAAACGTTGAAGAAAAGGCTTGAAACATAAAGTTTTCGCAAGACATGGTGAAGAACTCGCAAAACTCCTAGAACTCGCAGGACAAAGGCTAGAACTTGCAGGATTAAGAATTCTCAAGATTAAAGTTGAAAATATTCAAAGCGCAAGATTCGCAGAAGTGTTCCCTGGGAAAGTCAAAAGATTCGCAGACTGCTTGCTTACGAATTCTTGAAAATTCGCAGAGTATAGCTTACGAAAGTTTCAGAATTCGCAGACAACTATCTTTCGAATTTCATAACTTTCTCAACCCAATTGCTTGCGAATTTTGGTTCAAATCCTTTGGTTTGCGAAAGTTATATCCTTTGAGTATCCTTTGCTCATTGTTTGCGAACTCTTGCCTTATCATTCACATTTTTGCATACTTGTTGATTTTCTGTACTTCAATATCTGATTTTCTGACTAAAGATCACTTCAAGCACATATTTCAGACACACAGGAAAGATGCCATACACAGATGATATGGGAAACACTATACTCACTCCAAGAGACTGTGTATTATCCTACATGCCAAAGATACCCAAAATGGAAGCTGAACTTGAAACTCTCAGATGTCAAAACAAGAAATTGAGAGATGATATGAATGCTTTAAATGTCAAAGTGACAAAGGCTGAAGTTTAAGTGAAGTTGTATCAAGACAAAGGTCATGACTAGCTTAAGAGAGTGGATGAGAGAAAGAACAAAGAAATAGTTGACCTGGAAAAGACTTTTAACCAGAAACTATCTGATATTTCCAAGAAGTCTAAGTCTGAGAAGAAACAATTAGAGATTAAAGTCTCAAATCTTTTAAAACAAGTTTCTGACTTTGAACAACTCATTATATCTTAAAGGAAATCCTTTGATGATGAGAGAAAAGGTTTTGAAAACAAAAATGTTAATCTGTTCAAAGAAATTTCAGATAAAAAGCAGATTTTAGAAAAAGATTTTGAGGAAGAGAGATTTTTGAAGAAGAAATCTCAAAGCTAACCAGTAAATTGGCAAACTTATCTATTGAGACTATGAAAGAGAAGAGGAGTAAATCTGGAATTCAGAGCAAATTCGATAAACTCTGCAATGAGAGATCCAAGTTGTGTGATAAAATTCAACAACTTGAGATTGATAATACTGACTTGTCTAACAAGTTAACAACGGATACATCTATTTCATCTTCCTATGATGATGATTATGCTGAATCAGTGTGTTCTTTTCAGTCAGTATCAAGCATGTTTCAGAAAATGGTTTTTAGAAAACAAACTGTGAAATCTAATGTTCCTACACCAGATCAGATTAACACTCCAAAGTCCTTTTATGTAAAATCAGCTGATAAGAGTGCTAATCATTTTCAAAAATCTCCAACTCAGTCTCCAAGGAAAGATCAAATGGTCTGGGTTGTAAAGGATTCTCTAAAAGCAGCAAAACTTCACAGAGCTAACAAGAAGAAGAACAGAGCTTCAAAAGGTAAGTCATTTGCACCTGACTTTGTCAAATTAACAACTCATTTGATTAGGATTGCAAAAAGAAAATTATGTTGCTCTTATTGTTACTCTGATAAGTTCACTCACAAAGCACAAGCATATAATAGATCTTATCATCACAGTGCTTATCACAGGTATGAGAATCACTCAAGGAAATTCTTAAATACTGACCAAACTGGACCCAAGTTTATCTGAGTACCAAAACCTAAACCTGTGTTGCAGGTAGAAGAAAAAGGAAAAGAGAAGATAGAAGATGTCCCAGTCAAGAAGGAATGAAGGAACAATGACTTCTGATTACTACAGATCAAGACTCTTGCCTCAATGTCAAAACTATGACTTCTAAGTACAACAGCTTAGAACTCATACTCAACTGTCAAAAATTGATGATCTTTTGGATTACAGGGAGTTTCTCTTACTCTCAATCTCTATCTCACATTGTTTGGTATTTTCAACAATTGATATCAACAATTAGTATTTTCAATGTCATGTCTTTATGTTGAAGGTATAGGAGGAAAATGAGCTTAATTGTTATATTTTACATGCAGATATGAAGGGGGAGCATGTCTGCACAAACCTTAACAAAGATCCACAATATGTTAAGGGGGAGCTGCAAGAAGCAATTACAAACATCAATGAATATCAGATATTTGACAACAACAAATAGTGTCAAACAAGATCAACCATATATCAGATCAAGGGGGAGTATCTTATGAACTCAAGGGAGTACTACACTGCTACATCAAGGGGGAGTAAAGATGTGTTGTAAGTGGTGTGTGCGTAAAATCTTTTCTAAATTAAAATTGGTTAAAATGCAATTTTTAGAAAGTTTCTTTAAATATAAAGTTTCTATTTTTGGCAAATTCTTTGAAAAGTTTCCTAAAATAGTAAATTTCCCAATTTGGAATGTTTTTTGAAAAATGGAAATTATTCTAAGTCTAGAATTCGCAATCTATTAGTTTAAGAAAGCTTCAGGTTTCGCAAAGTGAACACTTGCGAAAACTGAAGAATTCGCAAACTAAAGGCTTACGAATTTTAGATATTCGCAGAAGTGTTATCTACGAATCCTTAAGAATTCACAACCTTCTTGCTTGCGAAAGCTTCGGAATTCGCAGATAGCTTGCTTGCGAAAGTTTCCTATCTTGCACAGGATTCGTAAATTTGTTTCTTGTGAATCCTCACACACGTTGCTTGCGAATTCTTCAGTAAACAACACATCAGCTTGCGAAAGTTTGAGGTACATTCCACTTTTGCCACGTGTTTGAGTCTTTCTGAGTATAAATACGATACTTGGTACTTTTAACCCCACTTTTCAAACTCGCAACCTTCAAAGAGCAAAAACCCTCTCAAAACCCTTTTCACGAGTTCTTCATTCGGCCCCTTGATTCCATTTTCATTTTTCCTATCAGGTTTATTATTTGTTGAATCTTGTTTGTTTTAATGTTATCATTATCAATGTGATTGTTTAATGCAGGTTTCCTCGACTTGGATTAGAGTTAGGGTCTGATTTGAACTTTTTTTTAGACTTTTGGACTTCGAAAGAACACATGATGAACTCTCAGATTTTTGGAACTTAATGTCTAAACTTGATGTCAAAATGAACTCATAACCCTCGTAATATTGTTCTGAAAACCTTTGCTTACTTGTTTAACCAAAAACTCAAACTTTGAACTCCTAAAATCAAATTTGTCGATTGGTCTGCTTTCACGACTTCTCGACTACTCTTAGTCGATTTTCAAAAATCAGTGGTTAATCTGATATTAAAAGTTAAATGATTGTTTAAAACACTCAATCGATTACATTAATGCAAAGTTCAAGGTTCAATCATCGAGTTTCATGATTTTTGTAATCTGGGTTTTAAGACAGTGTTCGTGGTGTTCTTAAGAACACCTTCAATATTCAAGAAAAGTGTTAAGTCTCTCAAATTTTTGAAAGACTCGTGTGTTTTACAAATCCTTAAGATGTTATGTTGTTCACGAATTCTTCATTTTCACTCTTAGAAAAATCCTAAGGACAGAATTCGCTAACCCTAACCTTGTGAATCCTGAATGTTCTTAAGTGTCAAATTCTTCTAAGTAAAGAATTCGCAGATTAACATCTTGTGAATTTTGTGTCTTGTCTAATTTTCTTAAGTGTAGGATTCGCAAAATGCTTCCTTACGAATCCTTAACACTTCCTTTGTTACTCCATTCCTAAGTCTAGGGATTCGCAACCTAGTGTTCTGCGACTCCTATACTTGGTGAATTTCAGAAAATTGTTTCTTCAAATGTCAAATCTTCCAAATATTGTTTCTGACATCTTGGACCCTGTCCAAACCTTTTTGTCTCATCTTTCAGGTCAAATGACAACTAGCAATTCTCCAAATATGCAAATGGATGAAAACTCTGTCCATGAGGCTCAACAGGAGCACTCCATTCCATCAAGCAGAACAACTATCCATCCACCATCAAATGTCAATCCTGACATGTTACTCATCCTACCTTCTGATATGGTGCCTCAGACTGCAAACAACCACAAGTTTGAATTCAAGTTGAACATCAATCCACTAGTGAACCACATCCTTCAGAATCACCCTTTGAACAAAGCACTGTCTGATAGTGCTGATGTACCAGAAATCTATGTTCAACAGGCATGGAAGACCATCCATCTCACTCACATCAAAGTTGGACAAATCAGATGTCCAGTTCTCAGAGTCAAAGTTGACTTCTTCTCTACTGATATTTCTCTTGAATTGTTCAGAAGATCCCTTCAATTGCCAAAAGCAAATTAAAGGGAGGGCAGAACAGAATTTGATGAATTACCCACTGAAGAGACTGCTCTTGCTGGAATTAGAGAAATGGGCTATGTTGGTGAACTAAACAGAGTCAGCCAGTTCAAGAAGAACAATCTACCACCCTTCTACTATGCATTGTTCTCAGTCATCAACCGGTGCTTAACAGCAAAATCATATGGGACTGACAATGCCAACAACCATATACTGAAGCTTTTCTATTCTATAGTTCATGACTTGCATATAGACTGTGTTATAGTATTTTGGACTGAACTGCTTGAGAAGATATCTTCCAAGAGCAACACTGTCAAAATCCTCAATTATTTGCCATAACAGAGGTTTATGACTATCTTGGTCAGAAGTGTATTGAGAGGGAACAGGGAGATCCCCAGAAGGAATTCTCATGAAGTAGTTGTGGTGCATGAAATGAAGTTCTTGGTTAAGCAGAAGAAACAATTTGCTTACTCCATGCCCATTCCAGAAGTGTTACTGAGATATGTTGATCCAGGGGCCGAGTGTCTTCTAACGTATAGAGAATCTATGGCACAATCAGAACCGGCAGTACCTACCCAAGGATCATCCCTTAGGCGAGTGGAGTCTGAGAGGGTACCTGTAACTCAGGGAGTTCGGGTACGGGGTGTGAAAAGATAAAATACAGAGAGGGGAATCAGAGGGGATCGGAGACCAAGACTTGAGACTTCAGGGTCACGGGTTCTTACCCCGCATCATGTGACACCTGTAGTCAATGAAGGTCTAGGCTCTGCAAATGCCTTGGATCAACAACAACAACAACAACTTATCACTGAACAACTTTTTGTGGAAGAACAAGATAGAGAAGTACAAGCTAATTACCAATCTGAAACTCAAGCTCTTGAGTTGATAAATCAAAGCAGTGATAAAGAAGTGCATTCTGCTACCAGCTCACCGGACAGAATCACTGAAAACATTAACTTGGGAAGAGATGAAACAGATTCTGAGAAAACTATAACTGAAAGAAGAGATGATGATGATGGAAATGATGTTGATGAATCAGATGACGAGGATGATGACAACAATAATGATGATGGTGCAGTAATTCTAAATGCTGAGAATGCTGAACAAATAGATGCCTTTACAGGTTTCTATAATATGGAAATGGACACCAATACTGCTGAACTTAATATTGCCACTGCTGATGCAGTCATAGATAATGTTATTGGGGGAATAAGGAGAACTGAGGGAGACACAGTTGAAGATGAAAGTGAAAGTTTAAGAGAAAAGGAGAGAAAAGAAATAGAAGAGAGAGAGAGATCCACAACCCACTATTCCAGAAGATCAACCAAATCAAACACTTCAATGCATTTGTTGCCTGAAGATGTAGACATGAGCAGATCACTCATGCAATTGCATGCCCAAACCAGCCACTCTGATTCCTCTCAACAGGAGTTAGTTTTATTTTCTCACGGGGATTCAACACACAATCTATCAATGTCTCATTCGGAGACATTTGATATTGAAAACAAAGATCAGTTGCCCCCGATCTCAATTTATTTGAATGCACAAGTCCTAGAGCCAATTATTAGACAACCAATTTTTGTAAATATGACACTTTTTGCAGGTCTTGATCTCAGTCGTCTTCGTGACCTAAGCGGAACATCCCGAGTAGATTCGCATTTCGAACTACGAGCACTGGATGGAAATCCTGTCATAGCTAACTCCATGCCAGCTTTGAGCACAGGTAACACAGTAGAATCATCTACTGTTGTGCAAACGGGCAATCTAAGAGATCCCGGTGTTAGCTCACCCAACTATGTGTCAAGGGAATATCTCGACAGCGCCCTAAAGGCTGTTGAGAACAGGTTGTCAGAAAAATATGATAGAGTTGAGAAGGAGCTGGGGGATATAAAGAGAATGTTAAAGGGGAAGCACATTGCTGAACCTGAGCCCACAAGGAGAGAACCAGCAGTACCTACCCCATCATCAAATACACCAAACCCTGTTGACTTATCCATTGATGAGCTAAAGTCTTTGTTTCCCGCAAAACTTTTATCTGAAGCTCCGGATAACCAACAAGATGCAGATCTTTTTTCACTTTTGCACTCTCACCATCAATAATAACAACAACAACCACCAATATATGTGCAACCAGCAGATATAGGTAGAGCCACAGAGTCAAACTTTTCTGATACAGATGTACTGAAAGCTTTCACTCTTTTAAATCAAGGTTTTCAGTTATCTTGCCAAACCCAAGCAACCGTTCAGTTCAGTAGGCATGATCATGATCATGATCATGAGGGGGAGACAAGGGGAGAACAGTCTGCCTCTGGAAGAAAATTGGTTGTGGTGGAGAAGGCTGTGACCATAAGTACTATATCTGGAAGAGAAAAATCTAGCAATCAAGGTGAAGGTACAAGTACAAGTCAGAGAGTTGAGCATACTGAAAGATCTATTCAGGACTTGGTACAGAATATTAGTAATGATGAAGAAGTTTTAGAAGAAGGGGAGTCAAGAAGCTTAGTTGTGTATGTTGCTAATGACTAGTCAAGGGTTGAAAAGCCTACGACCGCAACTTGTGAAGAAGTGATGGAGGCCATGGGAATCACAACTTGTAACTTTATTGATGTAGATGAGCTAGACACAGATGAGCAATCTGAAGCTAAATATGAAATGTTTTGGAAGGTGAAGGAAGAAGGTGAAAAGGAAATAGATTTTGGTCTTCAATGTGCAAGTCTTCAAGAAAACTTTGTCAATGCTGAAGAATATGTCAAAAATGCATCTGAAGCAGAAATTCCTAGAAGTGTTCTAAATGAAAGTGTCTTTGATGACATATTTGGTGATGATTTTGGAAGAGATGATTAAGAAGATGAACTAGTACAGACTGCTGAATCGATACAAGTGAATGTGGTTGCACAAGAAGATGAGCCCTACATTTCAACTGGCATTCCAATAGTTTCTCCTGACATAAACTGTGTTTTTCCTAACTCTTGTGAAGCTTCTGTTCCTAATGCTCAAAATGTTGCCTTGCCATTGCCCAAGAATGTAGAAAGGGTTTTCGAATAAAATGTCTCAGATCCCACTGCTCCTATCTTGATTGACATGGAAACGTTGAGAAGATCTCTAAGTAAAGAAAGGAGGAAAATGGAAAGAGAAGAGAAAAAAAGAAAGAGGGAAGCCAGAGAAAGAGAAGAGAAAGAGAAAGCTGACAAAGAAAAAGTTAATGTTGAAGCTTTACCCTACATAAGAAACCCTGACAGTCCAAGAACTCTGTTCGAACAAAAATTCACTCAAATCCAAAATTCACACAAATATGTTGTGAATTGGATGAAGTGATACAAAGCAAATGTGTTTTAGTACATAAAACGAGTACAGTGCAATAGAAGATACAATCAAAAATGCACAAATACAAGGATTCGAATCTGGAACAGTGAAGATGTGCGAGTTCTTGAAATTCGATCAAAATTTCAGATTTTGAACATGATTATGATTCTATGCTTGCTCTGATACCAATTATTAGTCCCTAATGTGCAATACGATCAAGATAACAATAAGAATTCGATGCCAAATTCCATTCTCATTGATCTCAAAATCGATAGATTACAACCTCTTTCTCTCTCTATGATGCAAATTCTATTATAGTGCTACTAAAATTACAAGAAACCTAAAACTATTTATACCCACTAGTTTACAAAGACAAAACTAATAAAACTAAACTATTTGACTTTGACTTTGACTTTCTTATTAAAGAAAATTTGACTTGAGCATTGACTTTCAATCCCAATGATCTTGGATCCAACATATTTGTGCACTAACACTCCTTGACTTGATATCTTGTTGCTTCCCCTTGACTTTATCTGGATTTTATGGACTTGTACAGATATGCTCCCCCTTCATACCTGCATTCATTCAACGCATTCAATGTTCTTGAAACAAAACTTTTATATTATCCCCCAATATATGATTTATCAAAAATATAACATTCTTCCCAAAAACATTCTCTCTAACTATGTATTGTTCAAAATCAAGAAATACTCCCTTAAATTTGATTGACAATCAAGGGATCCTTCAGTAGAATTCTTTGAAGCATGAGTCCTAATCTGATGTGATTAGAAGTCATCTTTGACTTTTAAGACTGAGTCCTAAACTGTTGTGTTCATAAGTCATAACACTTTCACTCCTTCTTAAGTGTTGATTCCTGCATCATATATTTAACTGGTTTTCCCATATGAATTTGGGTTCTTCTTTCTTATTATGTGAAAACTTCTTTGATTGGTTTCCACCTCTGTGAAGTGCAGTATCATGAGAATAGACTATATAAGATCCATACAAATTGTGAATATGTGCTTTGTGAACAAAATCATCAGTGCAGCTGTAAGAACAACATAATTTTCTTTTAGCTAACCTGATTAAGTGATTTGTAGACTTGATATAATCAGGCTTAGTAAAAGATTTACCTTTAGATTCTCTGTTCTTGTTTACCTTTGAAGCTTATGCACTTGATTTCTGATACTTGTTAGCTTCTGAGTTAACAACCCAGATCATTTGATTTTTCTCAGATGCTTTCTTTCCAAATTTTGAAAAATAAGTAGCCTTTTTATCTACTGATTTGACATAAAATGAACTTGGAGATTTAATTTGATCTGGTTTCAAGACTTTTGATTTAACATTCTTTTTCTTGAACACCATTTTCTGAAATAGAGTGGAAACAAATTGAAAAGAACAAACTGATTCAGCTGAATCATCATCATAAGAATATAAGTCAGTTGTATCAGTTTTAATTTTATCAGATAAATCAACATTTGCTACTTCCAGCTGTTTGATTTTATTAGTTAATTTTGATTTTTAATTACAAAACTTATCAAACTTGCTTTCCATATCAGATTTACTCTTTTGTCCTTTCAGTATATCAAAAGATAGAGTAGCTAACTTGCTAGTTAGATTTGAAATCTCATTTTCAAAAACTTTTCTCTCTGATTCAAAATCATTTTCCAAGCTTGTGTTTTTCCCTTAAATTTCTTTAAAAAGAACAACATTTTTTCAGTATTTTTCTTTTCTTTTTCAAAGATATCTCTTTCAGAGATTAAAATCTTTTCAAACTCAGAAACCTGCTTAGAAAGTTTTATACATCTAATTTATAAATCTTTCTTTTCTTTTTCAGCTTTCTTAGAAAAATCAGATAATCTCAGATTGAAAGTTTTCTCCATATCAGCTTTTTCATTCTTGCTTCTCTCTTCAACCTTCTTAATCCATTCAGCTCCTTTTGCCTGGTATGTGGATACCTGTTTTTCAGCTTTCTTGAGTTTGACATTCAGATCAGCATTCTCATCTTTCAGTTCTGCATTCTGAAGTTTAAGCTTCTCGTTTTCAGCTTCAATTTTAGGTATCTCGGGCATGTATGCCACATCACAATCTCTGTTTGTAAGAACAGTGTTTCCCTTTTCATCTATGTAAGGCATATTGAAAGTTTATCTGAAATAATGCTTGAAATGATCGTTAGTTAGATAATCAGAAAGATCAACTTTGAAAATTTCTCAGAAGAATATTAAAAATTATTCTAATTATAGAATTCACACATCAAGTAAAAACAATTCGTACACACAAACAATTTGCACACAAGAAATGAGAATTCTCACTTTTTGCACGAAGTTAGATGCGGATTTTAACTTTTCGCACGCTGTAGGATGCGAAATCCTACTTTTCGCACAGTGTGAGATGCGAATTCTGGACTTAGTCGAATTTTCAACTTCCAAACTTGAACTTTTCGCATAACTCCAATGTGATGTGAATTCCTCCCTTAGTCAACTTTTCTACTTCCAACTTTCCAACTTTTCGTATCAATACGGATTCTGGACTTAGAAATTTTTTTGCTTTTTGATGCGAATCCTTCAATCTTTTCGCATAAAGATAGATGTGAATCTTATCTTTTCTCACAATGTATCATGCGAATTCCATCTTTTCGCATATAGTGTGATGCGAATTTCTGACTTGGTAACTTTCACACTTCAGTTTCATGCGAGTTCTTCTTCATCGTGCGAGTTCTTCATCATCATGCGAGTTCTTTAGATCTTGAACTTTTCGACTTGATCTTCACTGAATTCCACCAAATCCTTTGAATTAGCCCACGAAACTTTGTGAATTTGTTCAATATGTCATCGTGAAGAACCCTTAATCATCAATTCCACCAAGAACAACATGATCATCATGAATTGACCAGATTACAGTGCGTGAAACTCAAAAACTCAAAAAATAACAACTTTAAGAAATTGACATGATTAAAGTGTGAATATGTGAATGCAATGTGAATAGATGATCTAAAATACTAATCGAGTACAGTGCAATCAATTTTACATCAAAAACATCACAAGTTCTCAAAATTGATCAATGAAACAGTGACTTGCGAGTTTTTGATATGAACAGTTAACTTTCTTGATCTTGGGATCAAATTCTTCAAAATTGTTGATCGATCCAATTAATCTGAGTAGTCTCTGATACCAATTGTGATTCCAGATTCAAGCATATAACATTCAAAGATCAAGAATTAAGAACAAGAATCTAGAGAGAAAAAGTAGTCACGAGTCTCTTAGTCATATATCTCACAAAAGACACTACAAGACTTAGACAATGAACGCTTACAAAGTCAAGTTCTTAGAAATGGGCAAAGACAAAATGTATTTATATGGGTCAAACAAGCCTTGACCTCATACAATACTTACAACACAAAAGACAAACAAAATACAATACAAATTGATTCAAACAAACTCTAACTAGGGGTGTTCATCCAAACCGCCCACACCGCACCGCAAAACGCGGTTTAGAACTTTCGCGGTGCGGTTTGCGGTTTGTGTTTTTACCAAACCGCACTATGCGGTGCGGTTTGCGGTTTTGAGTTTTCAAACCGCGGTTCAAACCGCACCACACCGCACCTTTTATATTATTTTTAAATTTTTTATTTTAAGCATATATATATATATATATATATATATATATATATATATATAATTGGGCCCAAGTCTTTTTAACTTTTAATTTTGGACTTTATAAATATAAGCCTTATTTTAAGCCTTTTAAGTTTTAGCTTTTAAAGCCCAACTGCCCCAACAAATTGAAAAGCCCTAGCCCCTAGGAATTGGAACGTCGACTTCAGAGTTCAGTCCTCAAGACGTCAGTCTTCTTTCTCACGAAGTTCACCTCAAGTCTCAAGAATTTGAGTTCACTTTCATCTCACGACGTTCACCTCGGCTCAGACTTCAAGAATCTGAGTTCACTTCAAATCTCAATCGAGTAATCGACTTCTGCCTTCTGCCTTCTCATTCGACTTCAGTTCACTTTCAAGAATCTGAGTTTAAACTTTAAACATCACGACTTCTTCCTTATCAAATCTCATTCGACATTAAAGGTATTAGCCTATTAGGAATTTTTATATGTTGGATTATTAAATTAGTTGTTTACATTCTATTTCTTTATTGATTACATTATGCTTTTTTGTTGATTACTTTCTGTTTTCTTGATGAGACTTAGATTTTTTTTAATTAAATTTGTTTCCTTGATGGGTTGTAGGTTAAATTTGTTTCCTTGATGTCTTATTTTTGTTGTTACTTTACTTTTCTTTGTTGTAGATAGTAGATATTGTTATACTAGATGGAAGGAAGTCAAAAGTCTCCGCCATCCGTTACTCCTTTGAGCCAAACTCAATCTGAGGTCGTCGATTCAAGTAATGTTCTTAAACCTTTGCAATCTAAAAAAGCTTCTAGAAAACAGTCAGATGTTTGGGATCATTTCACCAAAAAACTTGACGACCCAAATGGTCCTAAAGTTGTTTGCAATTACTGTGACAAGTCTTATGTGGGTGGGGATAGAAAATATGGAACAAGTACACTTAGGACTCACTTGGTTAACCAATGTCCTATGAATCCATTTAGATTGGAAGATAAAAGGCAGAAAACTTTGATTTTTCAAAAAATGGGTGGGGTACAACTGAAAGTGGAGGATGCAATAATCTAAAGGTTGTGTCATTTAGTCAATCTGATTGTAGACTTGCTTGTGCTAAAATTATTGTCCTTGATGAGTTATCATTTAGGTTTGTGGAGGGAGATGGTTTTAGAGAATTTTGTAGTGTTGGATGCCCAAAGTTTATTATACCATCACGCATCACAGTTTCTAGGGACATTATGAAGTTATATGACATTGAGAAGAAAAAACTAAAGGACTATTTTGCTAAGTATTCACAGACAGTTTCCTTGACTACCGACACATGGACATCCATTCAAAATGTTTGTTATATGGTGTTGACTTCACATTTCATAGACCATGAGTGGAAATTACAAAAAAGAATTTTGAATTTTTGTCAAATCACTAATCATAAAGGAGACACAATAGGCAAAGCAATTGAATAATGTTTAAAAGAATGGGGGTATTGAACGAGTTTTTGCCATTACAGTTGATAATGCATCCTCTAATAATGTTGCAATTAGTCACATTAGAAAACGATTGCAAATATGGAAGATCGCAATTTGTGATGGAGAGTTTTTGCACATGAGATGTTCAGCTCACATTCTGAACTTAATTGTGGGTGACGGTCTTAAAGAATTAGATGATTCTATCGCAATCGTCCGTAACGCAGTTAGGTACGTTAGAGGCTCATCTTCTAGGTTGGCAAGGTTTCAAGGGAGTGTGAAAAGTGCTTGTAAGGAGGATAAAGCATGTATTTGTTTGGATGTTTCAACAAGGTGGAATTCGACATTTTTTATGTTGGATCGTGCAACAAAATATGTTGATGCTTTTAAATTGCTTAAGGAAGAAGATGGATTTTATGTGCAATACTTTAGTGATGAAGATAGACAAGGGAGGAGGGTAGCGGGACCACCCACTTCAAATGATTGGGATAATTGTGTAATGTTTTGTAGGTTCTTGAAAGTATTTTATGAAGCTACACTCAAGTTTAGTGCCTCTTTATTTGTTAGTGCAAATACTTATTTTCATGAAATATGTACCGTGGGTGGTAGAATAATCAAATGGTGTGAGAGTGACAAACCACTCTTGAAGAATATGGCTTATAAAATGTTGACCAAATTTGACAAGTATTGGGGTTCTGTTGAAAAACAAAATGTGCTTCTTTATGTGGCCATAGTTCTTGATCCTCGGTACAAGATGAAATTTGTGCAACTTTGTTTGAATAAACTATATGGTGAGGATGAGGTGCAAACCATCATTGGGTCTGTGAAGAGTTGTTTGTCAAAGTTGGTATCTCACTATACCATTGAATTCAAAATGAGAAATCCGGAAGTAAGTGGCACTCAAAGTGGGGCATCTAGTCAAGAAAAAGGTTTGATGGCAAGTGGCTTAACGGTAGATTCAGATGATGATGAGTCTTTCAACATGTTTGAAACAAAATTTGAAAGAGAGTGTCATGAAGACGAGGCTTTAGATATGACAAATGAGCTTGACAGATATTTGGCCGAACGAAATGATGGGGAAAGAAAAAATAAGGATTTTGATATCTTGGAATGGTGGAAAATATCTTCATCTAAATATCCTATTTTGGCAATGATGGCTCATGATGTTCTTGCCATTCAAGTTTCAACTGTAGCTTCCGAGTCTGCGTTTAGTACGGGAGGACGGGTACTTGATTCTTTCCGAAGTTCTTTGAGCCCAAGCACAGTTCAAGCTTTGATATGTTGTCAGAATTGGTTGAGAACTTCAAAGTTGGCATTAGATATGGGGTCACTACTAGAGGATACAGAAACATATCAATGTGGTGTTTCAGGTAAACTTATTAATTATTATTGTTAAAAAAATTTCATCATATTATTTGTTTGCTTAATTTATATTTTTGTTCATATTGTAGATGGCTTTTCAGATGGTAATGATGTTGTTGATCTTGAATGAATAATTGGGCATTGGCAATTGGAAGTCAAGATGAAGATAAAGAAAAAGTTGGAGACGTCACTAAACTTTATCCGTTTATCGTATTGAAAAATTTTATGTTTTTAGACTATTTCTTTGAATATTTTTAATTATGTATTTTGGAGTTTGATGTAATCAAAGTTTCAAACTCTTTATTTTTTGGACTACGGTCACTTAATCGTTGGTTTTTTAATGTATTGTAAACTTATAAAATTTTTGATTGTACGCATAAAGTGCGATAGGGCCAAACCGCATAAACCGCACCGCACCGCACTGTATTTCGCGGTGCGGTTTGGTGCGGTTTGAGGCATATGCGGTGCGGTTTACGGTTTGGAAAAATGCTCAAACCGCACATGCGGTGCGGTTTGCGGTTTTGGCCCAAACCGCACCGCGAACACCCCTAGCTCTAACAGTTTGTTAACTCATTAACCAAATTTTTGTGATTCTTTAATTATTTTAAAATAAAGTTTTCTAGCATGCAAGGCCTAGACAAATTTATAAAATTAATAAAGCAACCACAACAAGCAAAAACGGTAACAATGCCTCAAATCCTATGCGTTTTTCCGGTGAGCCAATACACGGAAAAAAAACATGGTCAACCTAGGGACATATTCAAAAGATATGACCGGCTCCCACTAAACTCGCCATCACCATTTGATGCTCGGATGGACCGCCGTCAAAATGCCATTCTTCATAACTCTCTTTTGGTTGCACCGTCTTCGATTTACAATTATTGGAAAAATAATTTATTACTCTATTCTATGCTATTTTACAAATACATAAAATTGGAAACGATACGAAGGTCGCATATACATTTACATAACATGAATGAAACGACATGCAAGTCGCGCAAATTATTACAAACCAATAATTAATCAAATACAAACCAAACATCACAATCACATGGGTCAAGAGAGACACTTGTTACCGGATCCATACAAACACCAAAAAAAAAAAAGAACCAAAACAAGGAGTGCCAAAATCCTTGTAAGCCATATTTTGATAAAGATTGATTTAAACATACACTTTTGGCACTTAAACAAAATCAATCTTTGTTTGCATGTTTCTATGCCATAATTTTTTTTTTTACAACATAAACACACAAACACACTTTTATATTTTGTAAGTATGGTTTCCATGCCAAAACCATCCAAACAACAACATGCAAATGAATCAAAATATTTTGGGAAAACAAAACCCAAAAATCCATACTTAATGGAAAAAGCAACTTTTTCTTTTATTTTTACAAATACTAGTTTTGTAAAAGAAGGTTTTCAAGACTTTAATTTATTTTTCCCTCTTTCATTTAATTTATATCAAAACAAAATAAAATCTTTTGGTATTTTCGGATCCATCACAAAAATTCCGAAATTTTGATCTTTATAAATATTGGACCATTACATCAAAAACAAATTCTTTTTTCAAACATGCATGTCAAAATAGAAGGTCCAAGAGGGAGGGAAAAAAACTTAAAACTTGAAAAACCTTATAAATCCTTTTGCAAGTTCTTTACACACCTTTTCCCGAAAATGTGTACAAAAACATTCAAAACCGATTTCTTCAAGAAAAAAGATGAGAAAAGTGTTATCACCTTATACAAGTGGCTCTGATACCACTGTTGGGAGAATAAGTTTTTTCAAACATAAACATGCAACGAAAGCTTATAACAAAAAAAAAAAAAAAAATTCTTCTTCTAAGAGAGGATCCATTGTACAAGTGAGATAGCAACTTAAAAGAAGGAAGATAAAATCATACCCTTGATGACTTTGGAGGATCCAAGAGAGAATCCCTCTATCAAGTGCACACCCAAAGCCCCAAAATTTGTAGCAAGAAAACCTTCTCACCAATAACCTTTTTGAGAAAAAGGTTATCTCTTCTTTTCTTTTTGAGAGAAAAACATTTTTCTTTTCATGCAAAACACACACTTGTGTGTGTGTTGGCCGAAGGTGAGGAGATAGGGAGAGGAAATGGGTTTTAATTGTGGGAATTAATGGAGGTGTTGTGTGGTACTCATCAAAATGATGACACTTTTACTTTTGTGTCTCCTCCATTTTACAACATTAGTCCCTCAAAATTTCCTCTAGTTTCTAGTTAAACCATCACTTATGATGTTTAACAAACTTTCCCTCTAACCATATAATTCTTGCAATTTTAGTTTGGACATTGTGTGCGACCAAATAGGATAATGCCGATAATTAATTATTTTGTGTCAACGGGCATCTCTCCAACAGGTTTGTTGTTGCAAACCTAGTTTGCACCGATTTCGAAGGATCTCCGATAATCTGGTGTACGGGATGTTCTTTGGTCCACTTGTTAGTGAGAGTGAGCAGAGTATAAGTACATTGATCATGTTGATCATCTAAAAATCCATCATCTTGGGGTTCAGTTGAAGTAGTAGGTGCAGAAGTTGCAGCTGGTGTAACACTTGTTGTCTGTTGAATAGGCAATTCAATATTCCCAATTGATTGTGCAACTTGTGGTTGTTCAACATTTTGTACATCTTCAACTGATTGAGTATTTGTTTGAACTTGAGTTTTTGTTTGAACCGGGGAAACTGGTTCAGTTGATACATCTGAAGTGATTGGTTGATTGTCACTTGACTCTTCAGAATTGTCAATCACAACAGGTTTAGACACTTTAGTACCTAGAAACTCATCATAGAAATGTTCAAATAATAAATCTAATTATGTTAAATGTGAAGTAGATGTTGAAGCTTTATCAGAATTAGAAACTTTAGAACCAGGTTTTGGACTGATGTATCCAGAAGCTAATACTCCTGTAATCACGGGTTCTGAACTGCTTTGTTCAGAAGTCATTTACACAGCTTCATCGAATGTGACATTTACACTCACCACAACGATCTTTGATTTCTTCAGGTAAACACAATATGACATTGATGTTTAAGAGTAGCCAATGAAAATTCCTTCTTCAGCTTTCAGATTGAACTTGTTCAAACTCTCATTGTCGTTAAGTACATAACACCTACATCCAAAAATATGAAAATGTTTAATACTTGGTGTTCTATTATTTATAAGAGCATATGGCATTTTACCGAAGCGACGATGAATGATCGAGCGATTTTACGTATAGCACGCAGTCGAAACAGCTTCAACCCACAAGAATATAAGTAATGTTGATTGGCTTAGCATCGTGCGAGTAGCCTCAACTAGAGTTTGGTTTCGTCTTTAGACTACCCTATTCTGTTCAGGCGTTCTGGAAGCAGAATACTGATGTGTTATCCCGACCGATTCGATATAATCTTCAATAGTTTTGTTCTTGAATTTTGTTCCATTGTTTGTTCTAATCATCTTTACTGTTCTTTTCACGTTCACTTAGACACTCTTTAGAAACGAGATGATAATATCGGGAGTCTCGTCCTTTGACTTTAATAATTTGACCCAAGTGTATCGCGAGTAATCATCCACTATCACCAAGACATATCGTTTGCCATTAATCTTTGAGTACGCATTGGACCACAAAGATCCATGTGCAATAACTCCAAAGGATCATTTGTACTATGTTCAGGCATAGGCTTATGCGAAGCTCTTTTCATTTTCCCTTTCTCACATGCATCACATAGACGTTCTTTCTCATATTTGAGTTCAGGTAAACCTTTCACCAAATTTCCTTTTACCAACTTGTTGATGTATCTGAAGTTGAGGTGAGACAGCCATGTATGCCATAACCATCTTTGTTGCATAGAAGCTTTTGACAGTAGACACATAACATTATCAGACTTCACATTGGATAGGTTGATCATGTAGAGGTTTGACTTTCGAGTGCCGACCAAGAGTTCTTTACCATCTTTTATTCGTACACAACATCTCTTGGCCTTGAAATTAACCTCTAAGTCTTTATCGCAAAACTGTATGATGTTGAATAAGTTGTGTCCTAAACCTTCAATATAACTCACCTTCTTAATCGTTACATTCTCTTGAACTATATCTCCATAACCCAAGATTGGTGAAAAATGGTCGTTTCTAAACCGAACATTGCCACCAAATTTCTCTGTATAATTAGTCAGAATATCTTTCCTCCTGGTCATAAGCTTGGAACAACCCGAATCCAAGTACCACATATGACGGGTCTGCACAAGAGAAATCAAGTAACAACTGGTTTAGGTACCCACTTGTAAATGGGTCCTTTCTGGTTAGTACTTGATTTTGGCACCCATTTGAATTTAGGTCCTCTTTTCTTTCTAAAACCATTTGAACTATCAAAATGATATATATGATAAGATCCAAACCAATTATCATAATATTGACGAGCAACAAAATCATTTCGGCCACAAGTAGAACACTGAATAGTAGAACACTAAATAGTAGAATGAGATAATTGAATCAATTGCTTTATTGTATAAATCTTGCATGGAAGTATAAGGTTTGATTTATTTGAAGTAAATTGATCAATTACATCACTACTTCTATCAGTTTTCCTATTACAATCTGAAGCTGAAAATGATTTTGTCGACTCTGCATCCTTTTTAGGTCTCCACTCAAGCTTTACCTCAGATCTTTTAAATCTTATATCTGAAACATAAGATTTGTACTTGTTAGAACTATGACATTTCAGAGCTTGCTTTTTCTTAGACTTACCAGTATTGTTCCATTTCTGTGAGTGTTTCTTCTTCTTACCTTTAGCATAATAAGCACTTACAGGAACTGTGTCATCAACCTTGGTTGACGATTCACCAACTTCAAAAACACTTGGTAATTCTTTAGAATTAACAACAAAGTTAGAATGCTCAGGAGGTTTTGCATTAAAATCAAATACACTCATCAAAACATTCCTCGGAATTTAGAAAATCAACTTCATCATCAAATAGATCATCATCATCTATAGATTGAGATGCTTTGGAAGATATTGGAAACATAAAATCTTTGAATTCTTTTGAACATTGTTTTTGGTAAGGCGTTTGTTCAAAATCTGATGGTTTACCCGTACAAAAGATGTTTCCCATAAAATCTTTGCAAGATGAAGCATTTGAATCACAAATCATGTCTAGCTCGGTTGGTTTCCCCAAGGGCGCTAACATCCTGGGAGAGGTTGTGGATGGTATCCCAACCTACCCGGGTTCGAATCCAAGGGGAGTCATTCTGAGGGCATGAGGAGTACCCAGTCCTTGGGTCGGTCCAGTCGTTGACTGAGCTGCCCCCCAACCCAGTCTTAAGACTGTGGTTGGGCTCTAGGTTCAGCGTAAGCTGGGCCAGGATAGCGGCGGATTAGTGGGCTGCCCGTGGATGCCCGATACCGCCGGGGAGGTGTGTGTACGTGTGTGCGTGTGTTCGTGGTAGTCGTTCGTTGGTTCGATGCCGCTATGCCTTCCAAAAAAAAAGATGAAGCATGTGAATCGGTAGAGCTATTTTCACAAGCTCTTTCTGATTCTGATTTATCATCTGCTTTAAACTCGGATTTTGAATCAGTGTTCAATAAAACAGTAAAAAACACCATCTTTTCTAGCTCAACCAAAATCCTTTCATCTTCTAACGTTTTCTCAAGCTGAGAAATTTTGCTTTCTAAGATGAGAGGAGGAATATAAATTTTTTCTTCAACAGGTCTAGCCTCCATCTCTGTAGTATAATAGCTTTTAAAATAATCATTTGAAAGAAACGTTGGTTGATCAGAAAGATAACTCTCATTCAGTTTATCATAACAGAATGGTAGTTGCATTTTGACTGTGTTTTTCCTGTTACTATCTTCCTTAGCTTCTACCTCTTCAGATGACTTTCTCCATCTGACTTTCAACTTGGGGTGTTTATCAGCCACTTGTAAAAAATCAAAATTATACAAAGCGGACTATTTTGAAATTCCTTTCTTCAAACAGTGTGGGTTGTTATACCCAATTCCCCAATAAGCGTTGAAATAAGTAAATTCTTTCGGTTTGTTTAGATGAATGGTTTGGTCAGTTTGGCCTCTAGCATAAAGTTTTGCTTTCAAACCATTTAATCAAATATAAAGATCTTAAATCTTTATATTTTCTAACAAACTCTTTCTTTTCAAGTTCACACGAGTTGAACTTAGAATTTGCTTCAGATATTTGATTTTCAAGAAAAATCTTTTGTTTCTCAAAATTACTGGCGTCTTTGTTCAATGAATCAATCAACATTTTATTCCCAACAATATCTTTGTTGAGATCAAATATCGTTTTTTCGCAACAACGCCTTTTTCCTTTTTAAGCTTTAACTGAAGATCTTGAAGCTCTACCATCATGGATTCCATCTTTTTAAGAAAATCAGATTCAGACAAGTCATGTACCTCATCAGTTGTGTCATCATCAGATTCATCATATGTTGCTTGCTTGCCCATTAGACACATGTGAGCTATCTCATCTCTTTCTCCTTCTGAATCTGTTAGATCGAGCCAATGATCATCCTCCGTCATCAATGTTTTCCCTGCTTCCTTCTGTTTTGCTAGCAACATCTTATTCTTGTAGTAGGCAGAGTTTCGCACTTTCGACTTTCGACAGTCTTTGGCGAAGTGACCAATCTTGTCGCAATTACACTGACTCAACTATTTTCTTCTCCTCATACCTGTTTACATACCTTTTCTCTTCTGGCTTTATGTCCTCATACTTTCGTTCTTCATACCTCTTACCCTCAAATTTGTTCATTCCTTCTACTCTCTCCTTATGCTCATAATTTCTAGACCCATATGAGTATCTTTGACTGTTTGACCCTGGATTTTTGTATAATTTCATCTGGAATGCTCGAGTCAAATGGATCATTGCTTGTTTCAAGCTCTCACCATCATCTGAATCTGAACCAGCACTTCCACTATCATCAGAATCTGATACCACAATATTTTTCTTCTTTTTCTCTTTTTTCTTCTCTTTCCTATCAACCACCAATGCTACTGGATCAGGCGCAAGCTTCTCGGACTTTTTCTTTTCTTCTCTCAGCTCTTCTACCTCCTCTTCATTTTGCCTTAATGTTTCATACACCTCATTAAGAGGAATCTCGTTCAGATCCTTAAGTTGTTTCATCTGTCTAGTATGCTTCTTCCACTCAGGTTGTAAGATGCTCATAAACTTGACGTTATTCTCAATTTGCTTCTTTTTTACCTTGTTCTTTGCCAGCTCATTCAGCAAAGAAACAAAACGGTCATAAGTAGCTTCCAAGCTTTCTCCTTCTTTTGCTTTAAATTCCTCATAGTTGTTAATACAATTTGCTACTTTCATCTGATTCCCGATCTACGAACCCATTATCATCTTTTCAATTTGATCCCACATTTTCTTGGCAGTTGCTTTATAACTGTATATCTTGATGTAGATGTCATTCGGGATGCTTTGTAGCAGAAGAGATCTTGCTTGCTTGTCAGCCTTATATCTATTTTTTTGTTCAGCAGAGTATTTAGAAATGTCAAGATCAACCTTCTTTGTCTTTTGCTCTCTTAGTTCATCACCATCTTCGCTATCAGAGGAATCATCAACTGGAACCTCAACTATAATTGACTTCATCACACCTTCATCAATTGATTGTTTGATATATTCACCATTATCATATCGATCAATAAAGTCTAAGAATCTATCCTTCCATTGCTAATATTCTCCCTTGAAAATAACTGGTAGTTTCACATTAGTACCGATTGCAAGAGCATCCTTGGAAGTCATCTTGAAATCACTTGCTTTAAACGTTTACAAAAATCAGAAACTTTGATCACACTCAGAAATTTGTCCCCCTACTGAGACTTAGCACGCCCCCCGAGAGAATTTTTTTTGACATTGAAGATTCATATTGAACTTGTCGCAAACCACTGAAAATTGACTAAGTATAGAAGTCGCAGGCCAAAGGACAAAACTTGTCGCAAGACACTGATGACTGAACTTGTCGTAAGACTCTGCACCCGATAAGTAGCAACTCGCAAAGCACTACACCCGAGAAGTGAACTACTCGCAGACCGAAGGACACGAGAAGTAACAACTTGCAAACAACGTGATGCGAGTTCTGAACTTGTCGCAAAGCAAATGATACGAGAAGTTAAAATTCGCACGCTGAAGGATCCGAATTCTCAACTTGTCTCAGGCTAAACCATGTGAACAGTAACTTGTCGCAAGTAGAGGTTTGCGTCAAGTAAACTTATCATAAGTAATGACGTGCGAGTTCCTCAATTGTCGTATGCTTCGATATACGATAAGCGCACTTGACGTACACAACTAGCTGCGAGTTCTGAGCTTGACGTATGCCACTATTAGCTAGTTCCACACTTAGACGATTTCAGCAAAACACTTGAATCTTGCGAGTTCTTCAAGAAGCTTGCGAGTTCTTCACACGGTCGAGTCTTAGAACACTTTTTCAGTCATAATCCGTTCAATTCTCTGAATTAGCTCACGAAACTTTAAAGATTACTTCACGAACATCTTCTGAACAAATTTCTAATACAAACATCCAACTAAAATTCACTCAAAAATGAAATTCGATCCAGACATAATGTATACAAGTTTCGAACAAAAACTCCACAAAAATCCAAAAATTCACACTGATTAGTTGTGAATTGGACTATACAATTCAAACAATACTTGTTCTAAACACAAAAACAAGTACAAGGCAACAACTTTTACATCAAAAACACCAATATTCAACAAAATTCAAATTTGCACAGTGACTTTTGCCAGTTCTTGAAAAATATCAACAAATCTCCATTTTTTATCTTGATTGCTGATTCTTGTCTGCTCTGATACCAATTGTGTGTCCCAATTAGCAAGTATGATCAAGATTAACAATTACAATTCAATCCAAATCTTATATGTATTGATTTTACAATGATTACAATCTCTCTCTCTCTCTCTTTCTCTCACTAGAATAATTCTCCAATATGTTCTTAATGACATATTACAAGAAACAAACTATTTATATCTAAGAAATACAAGGCAACTACAACTAACAAAACTAACACTAAGAACATTGACCTTGACTATAACTTTCACTTAAAGCTTAGATGACTTTGACTTTAACTCTTTGAAGCTTTGACTTTGAGGCTTTGACCTTCATGATCTTGAATACAACAACATGTGCTCTAACAGTATGCCTGACATGGAGGCTTTGACTTTGACTTTGAGGCTTTGACCTTCATGATCTTGTTGTATATCCTGGTTCATCGTCATTACTAGCTTGAATAATAATCAGACAGTTTTCTAAACGATTTTATACGTGTGTCAGTGGTGACCACTTTGTACCCTTACCGAGTAAAAGGTAGTAGATTTTGTTCGTATGATTAATCGTTATAAAGCTTTTACATTTAGAGGTTTTATAAAAGTTCAAATTGGCATAGTAGTTTGAAAAACCTTGAACTCAGTAGAGCTATAGATGTAAGCCTCTTGTGGTAGAGGTCGAGATTAAGGACTAAAGGAGTCCTCGGGGTTTGAAGCGTCGGAGAACCTGACTTACGGTTAGTTTTGAAACTTTGGAATTCAGTTCATGAACTAGTTCACGCAGAAGAATTTGAGGCGTTAGACTTATACTCTCCCCCAGTTAATTAAGTGAGAATCTTTATGCTTTGATAAACCTTCGGGTTAAAACCGTGTGGGGTTGTTTAGGTATGGGTGGTTTTGAATTTGTGGGCCAATGGTATGACGACATACTATGTGTCGGTGGTGTGCCACCTTATTAGGTATTGGTGAATAATGATGATATTATGGTTGGCGAATAAAGCGGTATGATTTGGGGTTTAAATTCCATGAGTAGGTGTCAACTTTATTCGACATTGCAACTCGGGAGCGAAATGTTTGGTGGTATACCCACGTTTGCAAATGGCCATTCCGAGGGTAGGTGTCGACACTCTATTTTGAGGACAATAACTGTTGGTGTGCCTCAGTGTACTTCTGTTAGATATGGTGTCTCTGCAGGACAAGCGGTAACCTTAAGGAAATTAGATGTTGATAATTAAGAATCAATCATCGGTGTTTCGATAATTGTCATGACTTTCGCTGATTTGGCAATCGATGCTTGAGTACCTGGCAGGAGTTGTGTAACCTTGGAGTTTGGGATAAGCGACTATCTGTAGAGGGTGTTTGTACATTTCTAGGGGAAACATCAGGCCAATGTTGGGTTCTATGGAAGTTTGGGAGCCCTTGCAGACATCGTGTTTGTGTCAGCTTTGAGGACGGATTTAAGGTTGTGTTGGATCAGACCAAACTGGTTGTTAGGAAATTCCGTCGAAGGACGATATCTCTTTGGTGATAATGATTATTGGAGACAATTAGTGAGAATGTCGAGGTAGACTTTAAGTACAAACCGATTACTGAGGAGACCTTAATGCGTCGTAATTAGAAGTATCTAAGGGAAAAAGTTTGCTTTAGGGTATTCTTGGTGGAAATGGTTAGATAAGGTCGTAAGTTGCTCTTGAGGCATTATCAGCAACATAAGGTTGGGAGGCAACCGAGATTTAATGTTAAGAAAGTGATTAAGCAAAGACTCAACGTTCATTCCAACATGGGTGAGTTATATCGAACGTTGAGGTTGAGTTTGCGATGGCTCGTTATGAGAAACGCAGCGACAACCTTAAATGAGATGTAATCGGTTTCGTACATGAGGCAAGGTATCGTGGAGGCATTCCTTTTTGGGTAGAGAACCCATTGACCTCGCTAAGGGTGACATGGGGTGTTTGATCGGTGCCAGATTTCGAGGACGAAATCTCTTTCAAGGTTGGGAGGATTGTAACACCCCGATTTTCGAAAGGAATCATTTCAAGTTAATACCAAAACCGATATATTAGGGAAAAATAGGATAAAGGATTTTGGACTTGAATCCTAGATTTTGTAGCCTAGATAGATGTAGGATTCAATTATGAGTCCAACGGTTCTTTCCGGAGTAAAATCGAAGCTAAAACGAAGAAGTTATGGCCAAAACGGTGCTCGGGCAAGAATTCGGGCGGCAGTGCTCCGCGCGGCTCTCCGCGCGAATGGACCCGCGCGGCCACCCGCGCAGAGCAACTGGGTGCACAAAAAGGGGAAAAATCGGCCCCAAACCCCATTTTTCACCCTAACCTCAAATCCTTCCCCCATTTCTCTCCCAAACCGACCCCCAAACCCCAAAATCAAACCCTAACTCATTTTTGGGTGTCCTTCTCCTAAAATCAAGTGATCCTTCTACATCTAGCTAGTTGGGATCATGAACCACCTTCATCTTCATCTTCCTCACCAAGTTCTTGGGGGTTTCATCTAACTCTTTTCATCATTTGAAGATTGGAAGTTTCTGGTTCGTTTTGGTGACCTACAAGTGTTTTGGTTGGTGGATTCAAACTATTGGTTGAGGTAATCTTCTCCTTCTTCAAGTAAGGAAAATTAGGGTTTTTGGTATAAGATGAAAAGTTCATGTAAATACTCGAGGAACAATTCTAAAAGGGTTGAATATGATTATTTATGGTTGGACATGTGTAGATCTAGGTTTTGGAAGAATCGTGCTTGTGGATTCAAGTTTCTTCAAGAAAGCTCTAAGTGGGGTAAAATCTAGATTTAGCCTAAATCTAGCAAGGTGAGTTCAAGTTGCTTTGTGAAAACTATGTACATGCCAAAATGAGTATTCTAAAGTAAAAATATGTTTTACTTGGTAATTATCAATGTGTTGGGTATTTTGATAAGTTTTCATATTTGATAAGCTTGGGTTGTTTTAATCTCATAAAATGCCTATATTTGGGATTTTGATATATTGACAATTAATAGCGTGACTTATACATCTTTAGTGATTTTGTACAAATGAAGACTAATTCATGATATATGCATATTAGTGTACTTGATTTCATAAACCCATTTGGGAAATGATATGTCCCAATCCGTGTAGAGTTTTGGGTTAATCACATCTCTAAAGTATGTGTCTGCATAAACGTTATTTAGATACGTTGTATTATTTGGGGAAACGTTATTTGTTGGTCAAATGGGCTTTAAGCATTTAAACTCGGTTTTGACTTAAAAGAGCCTCGTGGACGTTTGTCCCAGTTTTATTGGCTCTTTGAAGAGTCCATGTTCGATATACATCTTAATGCATTTTATTGCATATTTATGATAATTACATGCTCGAGTGCGTTGGTCATTCATGTGTAGTCATGTAATGTTAGATTGTGTTGCATTGGATCCATAGGCACGTAAGTCAGTCTTTATTTGGTGGTCACTGGGTATTACGGGGTTGGACTCCGGGACCCATGTTTTATGACCTTGACCTTTCAAGTGTACACTAGGAGGGCTGAGTTCGGTTGTGCTATCATGTGATGGGCGTTTCATGATGGGCGTTTGGGACCTACGCCATTCGGGGTAATGCCATGGTTGTAGTCCTCGAATGTTGTCGGGCCTTTGGCGGTATTCGTGATAAGATTTGCTAAGGTCAGTTGTCTCTTTTGGTGTAGCTTGAAGGGTGTCGTATGGGCACTTGGGCTTATGTGTCGTGAAGTTTCATACGACTAACATTGTATGAGTGGCATACTTTTGTGTTCCTCCACTCTCAATGGATACGGGTCTCCCCCGTTGTCGGCCTGCAGTATTTTGGATATTTAATTGTCCATGCTTTAATATTTGGATTTCATCCCATTTTATGGTCGCATGAGTATTGCATCTTAGTCACATGTTTTCAATGGCATACTATATTATATAGGTTGTTTTCCCATGATTTTTATGAGTTGAGTATTATGCCACACCTGTGTTTTGGGTGTTTCGGATTATAAAGTTTTATCCGCGTTTTATTATTGGGAGTCCGTTTTCTATTCACGTTTGAGTGAGTTTTGGGCGGCATCATTTTACAAAGAATGTTTTGTATTGGGACATTCGTCCTTAAAACGTATGTTATTGGAAACCGAGTCGCTTTCATAGTTAAGTTGAATCATTGTGAAAGATCATGATTTAAAACTGCATTCTTCCCTTTAACTAAATATTTATTTATGTTGAAAACTCTTGAATTCACTAGGCGTTAGCCTAACCTTTTTAATTGTCGGCATGTGCATCAGGTTTCAGTTGGGGGTTTGGTCCTAGCAGTGCTATGAAGAGATGAGTCTTAGCTTTACACAAGGGTAAGTAATTAGTCTTCCGCCGTTTGGAGATAGTGTTTGTTATTGAGTTTTAGTAGCACCCGTTCTTATTATAGACTATATGCATGGAATGAAAGGTGTGTATTGACGTTAAACCTTAAATTGTGTTTGTAGATGAATCAATTATCGAGGTATACAGAAAATTTTAAATTAGTTGTTATTTTCAGATCTGAGGGTGTTACAACGTATACAACTAGTTGCGAGTTCTGAGCTTGACGTATGCCACTATTAGCGAGTTCCACACTTAGACGATTTCACCAAAACACTTGAATATTGCGAGTTCTTCAAGAAACTTGTGAGTTCTTCACACAGTCAAGTCTTAGAACACTTTTTCAGTCATAATTCGTTTAATTCTCTGAATTAGCTCACGAAACTTTAAAGATTACTTCACGAACATCTTCTGAACAAATTTCTAATACAAACATCCAACTATGTAGATCCCAGATACAGTGCAATCAACAGCAATAATGATCAATGAAGAACAATTAATAAACCACAACTTCTAGTCATATGATTAGATTCAACAATGAAGGGTTTAGGTTTACATAGAGAATTTCTGATCAAAGAATGTAAACCTTATGACTAACAATTCTAACAATGATTTATTCTTTCTTCAAGCATCAGGTACGTCTCTTCTTTGGATTCAAAATCTGCAACTTTTCGTTCAAGTTCAGATATTTTCTTTGAGTTTTCTTGTAGATCCCTTTTATTTATATCAACTTCTCTTTCAAGATCTGATATTCTCCTTTTCAGCTCAAAGTTTTTATTTTTCAAAAAAAAATTCTCTACTACAGTCCTCATTGAATCAACCTCCATCTTCAGTTTTGAATCCTCAAGATCGCTATTAGTTTCCTTCAAAGTGAAAATTTTCGCTTCCAAATCTAGAATGATTTTCATCATATCTCCTTTTGAAGTATCAAGATCAATGAAATGAGTCATTGTTACCTGTAAAACTTGAAGTCCAGGGGTTAACCTTGACAAGAGATGAAACTTTAAAGTGCAAGGACCAAAAGTGACAACGAGTGAAACTTGAAAGATTAGGGGTCACAAATGACAAACGACCGAAACTTAGAAGTACGGGGGCTACAAGTGACACAAAGTGAAACTTAAAACTAGAGGAACTAAAAATGTAAAAAGAGAAACTTCTAACGGACTTAACTGAAAATTAACGAAAATGGACTAAACATGAAATAAAACTTAACTAAATTAACAAACTAACGGGCACTAACGAAAAAAGGACTAAAATGAAAAGCATTTAACGGCAACTTAACGGAATCCGGTTAAAACACTATTCATCGTCTTCTCCGATGAGACACACCTGCAAAACTTCGAATGGGTTAGAAATATTCAATGCAAAACGATCGTTAAAGTTCCCTGATCAGTCCTCAACAGATTAAAACTCAACCGGTCAACTCACGATCACAAACGAATCAACCGAAAGCTTTTCGTAAAACGATCGACGACTTAAAAACTCAGTATGGGTTAAAACTTTTCGATCAAAAACAATCGTTTATGTTCCCGTAAGCTCCCTCAACTAATTAGAACCCGAAACAATCTCTCAAACTCTCAAACAAAGCAACCGAAAATTTTTCGGAAACCGAACGAGAATTTAAAAACTTGATATGGGTGAAAATTTAACGATCAAAATCGATCGTTTAAGCTTTGCAAACAACCCTTAACCACTTCAAAAAAAAAACTTCGTCTAAGTCTCAACCAAATCAACCGAAAACTTTCGAAAGCCGATCGAAAAACTTGAAACTTAAATGGTAACAAAATCCTCAATGAACTGATCAGTTGAATGATGATGATGATTATTGTAAGCTTCAACTTTTGTTTCACATAGACTTTACAAAAGAAAACCGATGAAAGAGATCCCAAACACCCGAGATACGAGATACACGACTTGGGTATCAAGTCTCGGATGCTGATAAAAGAACCTGAAACCTACTTAACACAAAACGCGGACTTCTGTAAATCGAACTGCCAATCAATACCAATTTCCGGATAGTATACTCAAGTCCCGGTTTAAGCTTAACTCCTTGTTGTTTTAATTTGAAAACACTAATTGCAATGGAAAAACCCAGATTACGATTTTAAGTTCACCGTCCCATGATGTGTATCATCCAATCAAAATTCAATCAAATTTGGATTATGGATGCATGATGAGTCAACTCCCGGATTAAGCCAACTCACAACTCGGGGACTGGTGTTGCCCAACCCGGGGACCGGTGTCACTCCAACCCGGGGACCGTATCACCCCAACCGGGGGACCGGGGGTTTTCACCCGGGAGTTTATCCCGGGAACCGGAAGATTTCAAACCCAGTAAGTGCGACTGGGTTTGACGAACAGCTTCGAGAAATACGGCGATAATTCAAACAATCGAACAAAATCAACCTTTTAAAATCCAAAATTGATTATCACAAAACGTGTCTAACAACAAATCAAACAATCCTTTTCAAACTAATTGATCAAAACATGAGAAGATTAAATGATTTTTTTTTCAAGAAACTTCAAGAACACAGTGTCGATTAAAACAAATTCCAGATCTGATCGATTTTTTTTTCAATTTTTTTTTTAAAACTTGATCGAACTTTTCCAAAACTCAAACCCAAAAACTTTAATTTGAAGAACACAGTGATGCACCGTATTAAACTCGAAGTCGATAAAAAAAGGGATTTAGACACTGTAGATCCCATAACACAATTAATGCAATTGTCGAATACATAACACAGAACACAGAAAAACGAATATAGTAAAATAAGCGATTAAAGGGTTTTAGACAAACTTTTTTGATCGTATCGAATAATAATTAATTCGATCTCACTCTGATACCAATTGTAGATCCCAGATACAGTGCAATCAACAACAATAATGATCAATGAAGAATAATTAATAAACCACAACTGCTAATCATATGATTAGATTCAACAATGAAGGGTTTAGGTTTACAGAGAGAATTTCTGATCAGATAATTTAAACCTTATGACTAACAATTATAACAATAACTCTTCTAAACCTAAAACTAGGTTTAGAAAACATTAAATATGAGTCGTATAGGCCTAATGGGCTTGAGGCCCATTTACAATAACTATCAAACAATTACAATTCGACCCCTATAAATGCGTTATACAACTTTCAACGCACTAGGACTTTCAGTCCTAACAAACTAAAATTCACTCAAAAATGAAATTCGATCCAGACATAATGTAAACAAGTTTCGAACAAAAACTCCACAAAAATCCAAAAATTCACACTGATTAGTTGTGAATTGGACTATACAATTCAAACAATACTTGTTCTAAACACAAAAACGAGTACAATGCAACAACTTTTACATCAAAAACACCAATATTCTACAAAATTCAAATTTGCACAGTGACTTTTGCAAGTTCTTGAAAAGTATCAACAAATCTCCATTTTTATCTTGATTGTTGATTCTTGTTTGCTCTGATACCAATTGTGTATCCCAATTAGCAAGTATGATCAAGATTAACAATTACAATTCAATCCAAATCTTATATGTATTGATCTCACAATGATTACAATATCTCTCTCTCTCTCTTTACAATATTTCTCTCACTATAATAATTCTCTAATATGTTCTTAATGACATATTACAAGAAACAAACTATTTATATCTAAGAAATACAAGGCAACTACAACTAACAAAACTAACACTAAGAACATTGACCTTGACTTTAACTTTCACTTAAAGCTTAGATGACTTTGACTTTAACTCTTTAAAGCTTTGACTTTGAGGCTTTGACCTTCATGATCTTGAATACAACAACATGTGCTCTTACAGTATGACTGACATAGAGTTTCTTACAACTAATATTGAGTTTTGTATGTCCCCTGGTTTTAAAACGAGTTATATTGAGATTGGTATGCTTCATATGGATTTTGAAATGGTTGATACCGAGTTTCGCGCCAAGGGGCGCAGTCGTCTACGGTCAGCTCAAAACCGGGTCTAACCCCACCTACTACCGTCAACTTGTCTCGGCCCAATGTCTTATTCATCAGATCAAGTATGCTTTTTGTCATATATAATTATTTAAGTGGACCATTTCACATCGGAGATAAAAGAATGAGTAAACTATTATTTTCGTCCTTGTGGTTTGTTGTTTATAACAATTTTCGTCCCTGGTCTTTAAAAATTGATTTTTTCGTCCTTGTAGTTTTCAATTCGTCTCACTTTTCGTCCCTGAGTCTAACTCTGTCAAAAAATATCTGTTAAGTCAAGGACATTGTAGTCTTTTTACTCTTTCTCTATTTTTCTTATTTTCCATAAAATAATAATAAATGTACAAGTTATCAATACATATAGTATAAGGCCCTGTTTGGAACTGACTTAATGGGCTTAATAAGGGGTTCATCTTATTCGCTAAGCTATATTGGTGTGTTTGGAAGGAGCTTAAAATTTTAAAAAGCAACTTATTCACTCAGGTTTGAAGCCTATGTTTTATGGATACAAACTCAAAGTTTCCAACCCTACCCTTTGTATAACACGCCTCTTCTTTTGTACTGGACAAAAAACTCTCCATCACACAAAACCTACACACAAACCCACTCCCTCGCTTGCACATAACCCACAACCGCAACCCTCTCTCTCGCCGGAGCATCTCGTCGTCGTCCTCTCTTCTCCTTTCTTCTTGTCCCCGGAGCATCAAAACGGATGAGTTTTATACTTTGAAAAATAGGAAGTAATCTGTCATCTTCTTCATGTTTAGACTTGAAACTCTCAAATCTTCTTATTTTAGATTTCAAGTTATGGGTTTTTGACTGATTCAAAAAGGTAATTTAAAGTAATATTTATTCCTCCTTGATGTCTTCTCGATGTTCTAGTTTTTTTTTGTTCAAATCATAAGGCTCTTTTTGTGCTTTTTTTTAGTTGTGGGTTTTTTTTGTTCTGAAAGGTAATCTCAAGTTTTTTTTTTGTTGTTGTTGAAGATGAAGATGATGTTCTCTTCTCTGGTTATATCAACCCCTCCTCTAATCAGTAATTCCTCTCATATTTTTTTTATGACATTCAATCTTCTTGTATCTTCTTGAAGAGGAAGATGATGGTGTTCTCCAAGATGAATATTTCATCTATTTATCCTCAAATTTTTTTGAGAAGTCATCTTCTAGAATAATGGACTTTAATAAGGATAAAACATTGCTTGTGATCAATGCTTAAAAATAAGTGGAAGGTTAAAATAGTCATTTTCATCGTTCAGACAGTTTATTCAGCAGAACAAACAAACAAATTTATAAAATTCATACAGTCAACTTTATCTATACAGACAACTTTATAACAATTATATATATATATATATAGGGTCCCCTTCATTTGTTAACCATGACATTGGTGCTAACCAACTTTCGACCAATCAGAAGCTTTCTAGAGTTTATGTAATTCGATCAATGTTATTAAATCGCCAAGGGTATTATGGGAATTTTCTAATTTTCTGCCATTTAAAATGTTTTCATATTTCAAGGAGTTTTTTAATATGGTAATTATCTAAATATTAAATGTAATAATTTAAAATTAAACTTTGATTTGCATGTGATTAATTTGGAAGTTATCTTTTACCTTTTTTAAGCATATCATATCTTTCTTAATACATAAACATTTATATCGAACTGTGAATATATGAATATACTATTTCATATGCATTTACATCGAACTGCATATATGTACAAACTGCATATATGCACAGACTGCATATATGCACATGTTGCATATATGAATAAACCATTTACATCGAACTGCATATATGCACATACTGCATGTATGCACATACTGCATGTATGCACATACTGCATGTATGCACAGGTTGCATATATAAATATACCATTTACATCAAACTACATATATGCACATGTTGCATATGCATATATGCACAAACTGCATATATGCACAGATTCACTGATCTAAATCATTATAAAAAATCACTTCTCTATATTTGAAGCTTCCATTGGAATTCCACCATCACCGATTCACTATTCTAAATAATTATAGAAAATCATTTATCTTTTCTAAATAATTTGAAGAGTTCTTCAAATTTGGAGAATTTGACCTTCTCCCTCCTTTTTTTCTTCATTTTAGAAAAGGTTTTGAAGAATGAGGTAGAGAAAAAACCATTCACAAAAATTGGATATGTTCTTATTTTTTTTAAACATACCGTAAGATGCAGAGCCGTCGGAGCTAGGTGATGATCAACATGAGAGCGATGAATCGAAACACCATAAATTCTTCAAAAGTAAGATAGTTAGGTATGACGATCGACGTTGAACAGTGAATCGGCGATCGACGTCGAACAGTGAATCAGTGATGGTGCGTGTTTTGCTGGATAAATCGACGGGTTTTGAGTTCCTTGCTAAAATTGTATGATCTATTTGCTGGTGCATTCAAGAATCAATAATAGATATGGGTATTGCTTTATTGTGTTTAGGATTAGAAAGTAATTTAAGAATCAAGAATAAAATTGATGGGTTAATATTTTTATTTATTTTCTTTATTTAAGAACTATTATTCCATGATTGACTGGAAAATGTATTACCCATAAATGTTATTAAGCTTTGCCTTTTTCTTGTCTCTTCTCTTCTCTTTGTAACAATTATGTTTAGTAGTGACCAGAAAATTTTATAACTTTTTTATTTTGACAATTTTTTAAATGAGTTGCACGTTATAGACTTATAGGAGCGGAGGGCCATTCACGCCATCACTGGATGGAGTTGGAACATATTTTTAGAAGTGTTTTGTGATGTGGGTTTGATGGAGTGAATTGTGATATGGGTGATTTTGGTTTGGATGAATTGGTTCCTTTTCTGTTATTTGAGCCCCGAAAAGGCTATTTGCAAGAAAAACAAAGATGAGCGGTGGTCATGGTTGGTGGACGGTGGTGGTAGAAATTGAGGGGATGAGTGGGAAAGGAAATGGGAGGGATGGAGGTGGGTTCATCACGGGTTCAACGTTGATGAGAGGAGGAAGAAAATTGATGGAGATGTGTGTTTATATACACATATACATATGAGAAAAAAGTAAAATGACCAAATTATCCATGATTTAACATATTGTTTTAACGGAGTCAGAACGAAAATGGTAACAAAATGAAAACTATAGGAATGAAAAAGCAGTTTTTAAAGATTAGAGTCAAAAAATCGTTATAAACAATAAACCACATGGACTAATGACCATCTCTTCCTCCCCTCTCCCCTCTCCCCTAGGGGTGTACAAAAAATTCTCAACCCGCGAAACCCGCCCAACCCAACCCGCAAAACCGCTAATTAGAAGGGTTGAAATTGGGTTAGGAAAACTCAACTCAACCCAACCCAAACCCGCCAACCCGCCCTTATTTTTTTTATAAAATTATATTATATTATATATATATATATATATATATAATATACAATTTATTCACATCCCACATTTAAAATTCATAACCAAGTCTGAATTTTAACGTTTTAGTCATCTAATTCTGAGCCCATATTATACTATCTAATTCTAAACCCATATTAGTCTAACTAAAAGAGGCCCATGTCTATCGTTCATTTACACATATATTGGTTTACATAACTCTTTTATTTTCACAATCCTCTTATTTTCATTTTGATTATAAGTACTTGTCTACTGTTAATTACAACTACTTGTCTACTATATTGTTAATTACAACTACTTGTCTAAATATATGTTTTATCAATATTTATAGGAGCAATGGAAAATACTCCTAAATCTCCAAAAATTGAAGACAACGATGAACAAAATACATCTAAAAAAAGGGGTGGTAGAACTTCAAACGTTTATAAATTGTTTAATTTTTGTTTTCGAATTGTAGACAAACTCAAGAAGAATGCAACATTGGGGTCGGAGAGGTCCAAGACGGTCGTGCTTGATTGAGGATTTGAATCATTTTCTATCATTTAGACTTTTGAAGTTTAACTTTAAGACTTGTGGATTTTAATATATATATATATATATATATATATATATATATATATATTTGAATGATTGTAATAACTAATAACTTTGTTGAGAATACTTTTAAATTATTTATCGTATTTCAATCGGTAAATTTGTATATTTTACCAACCCGTCAACCCAACCCAACCCGCCATAACCCGCAAGGGTTGGGTTGGGTTATACTTTTCAATGAGTTGGGCTGGGTTGAGATTTTTTAAACCGCCATAATTGAATTGGATTGTAAAAATGTTCCAACCCGTCCAACCCAACCCGCTACACCCCTCCTTTAACAAATACTATATTTATTTTTTTCTTTAACAAATACTATATTTATTTTGTTTTTGTTTTTGTTTTTCATAATAAATGACCATCTCTTCCTACCCTCTCCCCTCTTTTCTTCTTCTTCTTCTTCTTCTTCTTCATCGCCGCAGCAGCAAATGCAAAACCCCTCCCCCATCGTGAACGCTCATAACCGTCTACCACCGATCTCATGCAAACACCGCTGAGCGCCTTCATTCCATCAGCCTCTCTCCGTATTCCCACACCATCGAGCCACCGCCGCCGACAGCCATTCCCCCTGCCCACCGTTATCTCGCTCCTCCGACCACCGCCAGACCATCACGACCAGGTAACCACCACCATTGCAGCACCCTGGTTCTCTCTGCTCTGCCGTTCTTCCTCTTGAACCCATCTCATAACCCCAAACAGAGGCTTCCTCTTGTAATTGAAAAAAATATATTTTCTTCATTAAAACAAAATATAGTTTATTTGTGCCAATTCTCTATCAACTTTCTTGCAGAGACCCTATAGTGCCCACACTTTATAAACCCTAACCACCAGAATCCCCAAGGATCCAAATCGCTAATTAAAGTTCAAAATGTCATATCACGATGAAGAAGAATCCTCCGACAGTGATTCCGATACCGGATTTGCCCAAGACATGGAAGCCCTTAGAAGGGCCTGCTCTGTCACAGGCGTCGACAATCTCCCCAAATCATCCACTGCCGATGTCGATTATGACGATGCCTCTGATGAGTCTGAGTCTGAGGACGAAGACATTGAGTTGCTTCGTCGCGTTCAACAACGTTTTTCTGTTCCCACCACCGACATTGACAATGAACAGCAGCCCATCTTTAGGAGACCATTAAAAACCATTCTACCTTCGGGTTTATCGGAGGAGAATGATGATTATGGGGAGGATTTTGAAACTCTCCGTGCCATTCAACGGCGGTTCTCGCAGTACAATGGTAAAATTTGGTTTATTTTCGGATTTCATTCTTCTGTGTTCCCTTCGTAATCTCGAATAATTGTTTTTTATATTAAGGTTTTATCGTTGAATATTTCTGTTGCATGTTATCTCGTTTATTATTGATGCATATAATGTTTGAATGATCAAACGCATGCGTTCCTACCTGGGACCTGATTTCACTTGTGTTGTTATGCAACGGCTGTTCTACTTTGATGGGCTGTGCTTGTTTCAGAAATTGCATGCTTCTACTAATCTTGTAAAAGCTTGATAAATGTTGAGGTCAAAGGTTGTAACATCATGATTATCCTTTTGCATCGCCCTTTGTGCCTAGGTTATTGTTGCTATTATCATAGATGCATGCTCACAGGACACGGGTGCTATGGCTTCCTGCCTGCTTGTTCCTACTTACTGGGAGTTGTTTTTAATCCTTTGAATGTGATTTATGTATACAGCTAACATAATTTGTTGTTTATTGATTTTTTGAAACAGATAGCATGAATAACAGCATGGAGAGTTCTTTACAGAGTTCAGAGCAGGTTGGTGCAACTAACATAGACTTGGAAAAGGAATCATCCACTAATTTTTTTGTAAAGAGTATTAATAATGGACAAGGATTTCCAGATTGTGTAGATGGAAGAGCCACCGATCAGAATTTGGATTTTTCCAGTAACTTTACCCCTGACACTCCCCATGAAAATGTCAGTGAAGGGCATGAGCCTGGTTCTGAACTTGTTCCAGTCACAGATTGTGGTTTTCCAAGATCTGCACAGGCATTTGTTGAAGCCATCAAGAAGAACAGGACATGCCAGAAATTTATACGTAATAAATTAATTCAGATTGAAGCCAGGATGGAAGAAAATAAAAAATTGAGGGAGCGTGTTAAAATTCTAAAAGACTTTCAGGTGGCTTGTAGAAAAAAAACAGGTCGAGCATTGTCTCAGAAAAAGGATGCACGCATCCAGCTCATTTCAGTTCCAAAGCAGAGAGCCAATGCTAAGGTTGGTTTCCACTCTGCTGATCTTCATTGTCTCTGGTGCATCTTTTCTTTGTCTTTATTGCAGCGCTATGAAATGAACATGTTGATGCAAATTTTCTTTTTGATCTGTATCTCATCTTTTATGTTGTTAGCAGCAATCAGCATATGTTATTGACACTTTGTACTTGGAACATTAATATCTGGTGCATTGAACCGCACCCAAACCAATGAGTACAGTTAAAATCGAGACAATTAATAGGAGTTGCAAAATAGGTATGAATTTTCCACAAGCACATTCCAAATGTGTGCTAAATTCAGAAGGTACCTGGAATATATGATTTATTATTTGCTTCTTAATTCCACATCAAGGATATGAGATTGTGGCAAAACGTCACTGTGGATACACATCATCATGCAACTGATTTAATCACTTTTGAGTCTTGTGTCCATTATATGTTGCGAGTTTCATGAGTTTTTTTCTTAGGTAGGCCATGGAAATGTCAACATGCAATTGAATGGTGATACCCATAGAGTAAAGTGATTCTCACGAAGCCTGCACACTTTGCAAATTGGATTTTTTTTTAGACTTGGAATCATTATAGGCTACAATAGTTTTAGTGAATAAACCAGGCTATGGATACCAAACACATGCAATTTATATACAACAAGTTTTTATAATATTTGTAATGACTAGTTGACAATAAGGATTATACAAATTTGAAATGACAATGCAGACAGACAGGATTAGTTATGGACTGAAGTACATAAGCATCATTCTACAATGCTAGGGTACTGAGACTTGAATTTATTATTCTAAATTTGGAGATAAAATCACATTGAAGAGGGTTCATCCATTCTATTTGTGAGTACATGCACAGTTGAGGGAATGGAAAGATATAGTAGGAATCTGGTGCTTGCAAGCAAATAATGTCAGCTTGTTGATCGAGATACAAACTGTATTGGTCTCAATAATGGTGCTTGAGTGCAATCTGTTATACTGTCAAGAGATATCTATCCATCCTCATAGTTGAGTAATAATTGAAACCATTGAGCATATGATACAAGTCAGATGATATTGTAGGTGAATCACACTATTAGCATAAGTGGATTCATCCTACTAGAATGGGGAACAATAGTGAACCGAGGTGTTTGGCTCAGATAGGAAGATAGTGAGGCTAATGTAAACATGTTTTGGACATTTTGTTGATGGAGATAAGTTAATGAGGTGATTGGTTTGTCGACTCTAATTTGGTAATGTGCTACTAGGTTAGGGGCTGTTTGGCAGTTGCTGAATGGTTTAGTGCAGAATGATTAAGTGATCTGAATGATTAAGAGGTTTTTATGATATAGTGTAAAATGAAATATGGTTGTTTGCTAATTGTTCATAATGAAATCAGGGCTCTTAATGGTTAAGGGAGGGTCAGGATACAAAATCATTAAGAGGATTTTGGAACCATTAAGAGGCAACACTTTTTTTTGCCAAACAAGATTTACCTCTTAGCGATTCAAAGGTCGCCTCTTAATGGAACCATTAAGAGGTAAACAAACAACCCCTTAGTATTCTTTAATCAAATGACGTAGAACTGGGCATAAGTTGCTATCATTAAGATTTTTTATTAGTTAAATTGGGATTTACAATTATTTTTAGTTAACCATGTATCATCTATTTGGTGTATTTAGGTACTATTATTAATTACATAGGGCAATATAATATTTGTTAGCTTTATTGTTCCTCAAGTCTTGATTATGGAATTTTTCGTCTATTAGGGTTTGGTCATTTCAAAAAAGTTCTTGCTGGTTTAGGACTATTTACTTATTTTTTTGTTAATTTTTGTGAGGTAAATTAGTCTTATGGCGTTTTGGTTCCTAAGTCAAGATTAGGTTTTTGTTTCTTTGCAAGTGGTGTGGTAAAACTTGTGTTATCATTGAAATATTGAATGATGTTGAGTTTTCCAGAATCTTGTCTTTGTTGAATGAATCTTCTATTTTGGATTTTAAACCTTAGAACCTAATTCCTATTATTGTTTCTCTCAATTTCTATTGTTTGATTTCCTGTTTTTCATCACTATCTTGCCTTTGTTGGAATCCTTGTTGTCGGAAACCACCAACACCGGTGTTTCGTTCTTCGTTTTCTTCGTTTTTTTACTTCAATCCTGACGTTTCTTTTCCCTAATTTTGTTCTCTTCTTCGTTGCCCCCATGAGGTTTTCCCACTCTCTTTCGTCAATTTATTCACCCTTTTTTTGAGTTCCCTATAATGGGGTAACAGTTTCGATCATCGTTCGAGTGACTCAAGATCTTGAAAGTTGACCCTTAACCCTTTGCATCCCCATTCCACAGTTGGCTTCAAACAGAAAAGAACTTGGTGGCAAGAAGAGGACTCGGGAAGACTGGTTGAATTTCCTTCCACTCATTCGATTGCCTCCGCCCTCCAACTCTCTTGAATTTTTCTTGTTCATCTTTACAATTGGTTATGATGGAACCCATGTCGAGGAAGAGCAATGAAGGTCTAACCATGGTGGTGGCGGCAAAGGCTGTGGTGGAGGTTCCGGAGGATTGTCACCTATCGAGGCTTTCCCTGCACCCTTGTAAGCTTTCCAATGGCCCAACATAATACCCATGTGGAACTGGTGCCATGATGAATTTTCTTTAACCTTTCATTTTTTTCAAAGAATCCCGCAAGCTTTCCGACGTCCCAACATAATATCCATGTGGAACTGGTGTCGTGTTGAATTTTCTTTAACTTCTCATTTTTATAAAGAATCCCACAAACTTCTTCACGAACCTGAATTTATTTTGGCAAAGTGATTTTTGATTTGTTTCTTCAACTTTTCTTTTTCCCTTTCATTCGTCTATTTGGTGAATTCCTTCCCTATGTTTGCCCTCGTTCTTCCGATCACCGACCATAACTTGCCAGTTTTTACTGCGGGAAGACTCTTTGGCTTTTCAAAAATTTCTGCTTTTCTCCTTGTACTCGAAGCCTCTTCTTCACGCTTTGCAGATTGCTTTTTAGCATTCACTCTCAATAGCATTGATTGAGAGATCTTCTGCCATTTTCTTGACCGTAGAAACCAAACTCCTGATTTGATGCACACCATCTTTCAATGATACCACTTGATGCACAAGGAAACTAGTGATTCATTAGTCGGCCAACTTTTGAGAGGCTGGTTCTCCCAACTTCCACCCTTTTACAGGTTAGACAACTAGACACCACATATCCCCTTACTTAGCCAAAACTCCTACTACCTATTTATATTACCCTTCATTGACCTTCTTTCTAACTACTAGTGGACTACTACTTGTCCAACTGTCTCCCTATTTATGTTTACCAAAATGCCACAGCTGTAACAGTACCCTCTACCAGTCCATAACAGAGTGAAAAAACCTGACCAATTGTGCTTGTCTGTCTCATTTTCTGTCATTCTCTTCTCTATGCTTTCTTTTACTGTATAATTTTAGTGTCGCTCGTTTTGACAGTCGATCAAGTTTGTTACATGTACAGTTTGCTTGAGGATTGGTGTTGGCTTATATCTTTGTTTGTAACAACCCCTTGTATGATGTGTTTTAATCTTTACACTTTCGGACTTGCAGGGTAAGGATAAAAACACCCACGCACTTTATCAAGGTCCTGCTGAGAATTCCCATGTTGCAATTTATAGAGATGTAATGTCAAAATATCCGTTCTCCTTGAATAGGGAACCTTGGTCAAAAGAGGACAAGGAGAACCTGGTGAAGGGAATTAAACAGCAATTCCAGGAAACGTTAATGCACAACCTTTTCAGGTATATTATCATATTGGGAGTTTGTAAAACCTAATTCAAGTTTGCAACTCTTGTCCTTGTTGTACTGAATGTATTTTTTGCTGCCTTCTCCACCAAGTGTGTGGGCTGGGTGGATTGAGAATTCTAATACCGGGCACTATAAATAGTGTTTGCCAGCTTAAGTTAAAGATCATGAACATGCTATAGCTAAGAATATAGACCATGTATAATTAAAATAATAAATTTCTCGAAGTTGGAACATGAAGTGCAACTAATAATGCATGTGAAATGACTAAATTATCTTCTCACATTAGCAATAGCACCAATTTATCCCTCTTCTCTATTAATTGGTTAAATTTGTTTCCTTGTAATATATACTATGTTGTAAAATGAAGAACAGCAGATTTGAATGAAATTTGAAATGCTTTGAGATTTCACTCATATTGGAAGGAAGTCATTGTTTTGTGAATTCAAACATAGACCATCTTATCGAGTATTTAGATATATGAAGTTTCATGTTAATTGAACGAAAAGGATGTAATTGATAATGTTATGGTAAGTTAAGCATGCAATTTTTAAATATTTTCGTTCAAGCAATTGATAATGTTATGATAAGTTAAGCATGCATTTTTTAAATATTTTTGTTCAAGCATGCAAGTGGAAATATATGGAAGCTCTAATCATTTTCTCTATTTTGTCAAAATAAATAATAAATTAACAGGCTGTCAGCTTCTTTTGAAAGATATTCACTGGAACTGTAGGCCGGTAGATATAAAACCTATTTCCCTTTTTTTTAAAATAACAAGGATCTAAATTAACCTTTATTATCAAGTAATCAAGGATATAGCAATTGTTTTTGCGAGTTGAATGGTAATCAAGTATCTGTAAATGAAGCGATATTTGAAGACTCGTTGACTAGTTATATGTAGTACCATACATATTTTATTACTGGTAATTGATAATACCTTGAAAAATACATGTTCAAATGTAAACATTGAACAATAAATTATTTCACTTAGCACACTGAGGGTTCATTTGGTTTGTAGGAATGGAATGGATTGGATTTCATATAGGGATTTGGATTTGGATTTGGAATCCTTTTGTGTGTTTGGTTTGTAGGATTGGAATGGAATTGAATTCCATTATTTATAAAAAAATCATGAAAAAATTATAAAAATTATAAAAATATATAAAAATAATTAAATTACCTTTTATTTAACTGATTATTAGAAAACAAGTGGCTTTAACATATTTTTGAACATTATTATATAAAAATCCTATGAAATCCCTTCAAATCCTAGCCATCCCCTTGGGATTTCAAAATCCTATGTTGGAGGGATTTCATTTCAAAGAAATCCCAGGACTTCAAATCCGGACAATCCTGCAAACCAAACACGGGATTGGAATGGATTTGAAATCCAAATCCCTCCAATTCCAATCCATTCCGGCAAACCAAACGCGCCTCGAGTGCCCCATATATTTTGTATTCAAAGCAACTTCTAAAGAGTAACTAGACTAATTATCATTTATACCTCTATACATATTGTATCCACTTTTCACTAAAACTATGTATACAAATGTAATCACTGAGCACATCCTACTAAAATGTTTTACCTTTTATGCACAGTGCATCAAAATAATATACCAAGTGAGCTACCCTCACGAATCACATACCACTAACTATATACACCGCGAGCCAATGCATACCCCGGGTTAGGTAATATCAGACACTTTTCAAACTGTAACAGAAAGAGGGACAAATAAGCATCCTTTTCTGGAAACAATGACTTAAAATGATAGCTTGTGGTATTATGAATTTCTCACTTTAAGGATCATCATATTTTTTGGTTTATTCCAGCTTGAATGAAACTGAGAAGAACGTATTCGTAGTGCATTTCTCCTATTTCTCTACTTGGACCTTTTTATTTGCATTCCTAATAAAATACACTTGACAGTGCTGGAGACGTAGATTCTCGTTATTTGGATAGCATGATCGCGAAAATAGGAGATCATGAAATATCCCCCAAGGAAATTAGGTTATTCCTTCCCAGGGTTAATTGGGAACACCTTTCTTCCATGTATGTCCAAGGACGGTCTGGTCCTGAATGTGAATCGAGGTAACCGCTTCCTTTTGTCGTATTATTTTTATTTAATATTAAACTTGTACTTCAATCCTTCAAAAAAATTCATATCGTCTTTTGGGTAAAGCAAAAATAGATGTCAAGAGCAGTTGTGAGCCTGTACCATGTGCCCTGCTTTTAAAGTGAAGCACTAGGCATAGCAGGGTCTCTCCTGCTCTGAGTAGCATCTGAAAGCAAATTAAGTCTAGTACTTTATCTAATATAATTTGTTAATTTATTCAGATGGATGAACTGTGAGGACCCCTTAATTAATCGTCAGTCTTGGTCTGTGCAAGAAGATAAGAAACTTTTATATGTTGTTCAGAACGAGGGGTTTAGTAACTGGATTGACATTGCTGGGCTCCTTGGAACAAATAGGACGCCTTTTCAATGCTTGTCGCGTTTTCAGAGGAGCCTTAATGCATCTATAATAAAAAATGAATGGACGACTCCAGAAGATGAGGAACTTCGTGTTGCTGTATCAGAGTATGGGGAGACTAACTGGCAGCTTGTTGCTTCTACACTGGAAGGACGGACTGGTACCCAGTGCTCAAATAGGTTAGTTATGATCTGCACACTATTAAAAACTATGCTACTAGTGTTTCATATCCGTTGGCCTCTAAATGCTCCACAAATATTACTGACGTTGCTCAAAAGGAGATGATAGTTTGGAATTTACAAAACATATAAACCCAACATAGATGTCATTTAATATACAATCTAGTCTGTATAAGTTATAAACTGATCATGTTCTATAATCGTTAGCCATTATAGCCTTAGAGGAAATGGGTTATTTGCTTTGATTGATTTATAAGGCATTTGATTTAACAAGAGGACTTATGGGCAGTGGAGTTTTTGTACTACTATTTTGGGAAAGTTAATGGAGAATCTCTTCTTTATAAGAGTGAACTCTAAGCTTGCATATATGGCAAGGTATTAGCTTGCTGTTGGTAAAATAGCAGTACTTGGAGAAGCAAGATAATTGTGGAAGTCCAGGGGTGGGAATCTCTAAATAGCCTAGGTGGAAGGATCTAGAGAGTTAGATTCAGGGGTAAGGCTGGGGAGCCAATAAGTCTAAAGTTAGATTCAGGGGGTGTAAGCTTTTACTACATTGGTTTTGTTTTCTTGTAACTGTTTTTGTTCTGTTGGTTTGTTACTGTTTGTTGTCTGCTTGTTTCTTTGTGTGTTGCTGCTTACTTGAAATACGTTATCACTTTTAGCATTTCAAAATAAAATTGAGCATTTTTTTTACACACTTTGCCCAAGCCGAGGGTCTTCAAGGAAAGTGTCCGTCTACTCCTCGAGTAGAGGTCAGGTCTCTGTACATCCCACCCTCCCCATATCTCACCTTTCGGTGGGATATACCGGGTTTGTTTGGTTTGGTTTTTTAGGTGGGCAGGTGCTATTTAAGCTAAGCACTTGGCGGTTGGTGTAATAGGTGCCAGACAGAGGATTTGCCATTAGAGGTTTTGTTGGTAGTCCCACTCTTATTTAGTTCATTGGGAATTTCTATACTGGTCTGTAAGTAGTAAAAAATACTTGGTGACAGTGTGTGTTAGTCCAGCATTTGCTCCAGTTGCTGGGTGGTACTTTATGTGTTGCTTTGTATTCATCGTTAGAATGTAAGTATAGGTCTCATCCGTCTTTGATGAAACGTTGCTGAGAACTTGGCCTTTTCCACTCTTTTTGCTTATCATTTTAATAAACATGAAAATTTGCAACTTCTATGCTGATTCCTGTATTATGCTAAAGATAATCACTTGTATGCTTGTTACATTTGCTGTTACTGTGTTCAGATGGAAAAAGTCCTTGAACCCACTCAGGGAAAGAGTTGGGAAATGGGCTCCAGATGAGGACAAGCGTCTCAAAATAGCTGTTAGGCTATTTGGGGCCAAAAATTGGTATAAGATAGCAAGATTTGTGCCTGGAAGGACGCAAGTACAATGCCGAGAAAGGTATCGTCATACATACACCCCACACACAGTTTCCCATGTTTGGTTCATTTTTAATAAACAATATTTTGTTTCGGTGACAGATGGGTTAATTGCTTAGATCCATCACTTAATATGAATGAGTGGACCGAAGAAGAGGATTTGAAGTTGAAAGAAGCAATTGCTGAACATGGATATAGCTGGTCTAGGATAGCTGCATGTATTCCTCCACGCACCGATAGTCAATGCCGGAGGTACTGCAACCTTTATTTCACAAATAGACGATCTTTTTATTCTTCATACTTTTGGATTGAGGACTTCTATTTCTTTCATCCTTATGTTGTTGTTTATTTTGTGTTGAGTATGCTAGCTTGTTGTTCTAGAACAGTTTCTTTTGTATGAACAGGAGGTGGAAGGTCCTGCTTCCGCATGAGGTTCCTATGCTACAAGCAGCCAGAAAGATGAAAAAGGCTGCTTTAATATCTAACTTTGTTGATCGGGAGGAGGAGCGTCCTGCTCTCACTGCCAATGATTTTATCCCACCACCTCTGCTAATTAAGCCAGCTCCCAAGGCCAATGAAGCTCGTTTAAGCACAAAGAATAAACGGCAAAGGTCTGCCTTCTAAATACTTTTTTGGGTTGTTTCTGTTTTTCTATAGCATTAACTTGTTAGTTTACTATGAACAGGTTGCCACCAGAGCACCATGGGCAAGATACTTCATCTGGGTATGCTCGTCTTTCTCCAAAATCCAATACTTGTTCTATGAAAACTGCAAAAATTTTCCAACTTCAGATGTCCCATATCACTTGCAATGTTTCCCTTTTGTGGGTAAACTTTAAGATAGATCACTTATTTGCCCCTATCTCATCAGCATCAGCCCTTTATTATGTTCATTTTGGTTCGGAATATTTGGTTGCTTCTTAGTAGTGGAATAAAATCAATCATAACCCAAGGAATGTGATTCCTTCAAATAGTATGTTCTCCGTCCCATTGGGGAGAGATCTCTTAATTCTCTAATTCTTAATAAGAACATCAATGTCTCTCTATCCTGTAAAAATTTCAAGACTGCAATTAAATTGTATTTGCAATTTTGCAAAAATGACAGAAAATTATTTCAATCAATACCCTGTTAGAGATTTACAAGTTCTATTTTGTTTATTTATTTTGATTTTTGTTTAAATCAAAATATGACCAGTTTCACCAAATCTTTTGCCAAAGGAGAGGCAAGTTTGTCCACCACCTATATTTGCATATCGGTTAGAAAGCTTTTATGAAAAGTATTATTTGGCTAGTAGAATGAAAGCAAAATATCGTATTTGCAAGAAGAAAAAAAAATACAACTATTGCTTTAATGACTCTCATTTCATTACCTCTCTTTCCATTCCAGTCAACCAAACAAATCATAAAAGTTAGTTTTAAAAACTTGTACTCTACTTTGTCATGATGGACAAGCATTTGACTGATAGCCAAACATGTGGGTCGGTAGAAATTTGTGGAGTCGTACCTGCTACACCATTTGACTTGTACCCTTGCATTTCATAATATCAATTTCATTGAACATCTTTCTTATCTTTCACCGCCAAATAGCATTGTCGTTGTAAGAGCGTTATGAAAGTTATTGCTGATTATGAACTTCTCTGTGTCAAACTGCAGAACTGTTGTTAAAATTAGATCTAGGAGGGCTAGAAAAGTTACTCATACTGAAAAAGTATTGACATTAACGGATGGAGATGTAGAGGATAATGCTGAAGTCGCAGGCAATGGAAGATCGAAGAACAAACGACCATCGGCGAAGAACAAATCGAGCATCTCGACAAGAGACACAGAATTACACAACGGTGAAGGAACCAGAGCATCTGTTGGCGACAATGCTGAAATGAAAGGGAAAGTCGCTGGAAAGCAGAAGCGGAAACGAAGGTATGGTTTCAATTTTTTTGTTACAAAGTGTGTATCAACCGATGGAACATATTCAAGATTTCAAGTGTCTCCTCTGAAGCACCAGATTACGTAAAATTTTGACTATTAGCTTGCTATAAAAATCACAACTTAATAATTGTACTTGCTACAAAAAGCACGGCCATAGTACTTAGAAACATCCCAAAAACCTGTACTAGTGAATTTGTAAACCTTTGTAACCATTGTACTTGGTTTTTAACTTTACAAAAAATCATTGTACTTGCAGTGAAATGTTTCTTTTTGGGATTTTTCCAAGTACGAGGTTGTTCTGATGCCAACAGCCAAGTATTATACTGGTTTGGTTTAGTTGATTACTATGACAAATTGGGAGGCGGCTGCCATTGTATCATTTTCTTTTTGATGGATTGGGTTCACCTCAATTTGCAGAGGCAAGAAAGAAGATGAAGAAATTTTGGAAGCTGATGCTATTTCGAAGGAAAACGCCATGAGAAGAGCAAATGGAGGTTGTGAGTTGGCTGAATCTGAAGTTGATGATGTCCAGGTGATGGGTGTCTTCCATGAAGATCGGACTGAGGAAAGAAGCATAAGCGATCCATGTTTACTTGAGGTTATTGCGAATGAACCTTGTTCCTGTCGGGAAATTACTGATTGGAAAGTTAAAAAAACATATAAGAGGAGTAGAAAACGGGCATCCAAAAGAAAAGAAGGAAGTGAGATGCTAGGAGAAGAAGCGGAAGATGAAGAGACCCTTGCTAGCTTCTACAGGAAAGTAAAGAAGAGGAGGCTGGAAGGGCGTTAAGATTGAAGAAGATGATTATGTTGTTTTTTGATCCAAATGTGATTATTATTTCAAGTCATTCCAAAAGTAGACAAGGTATGTATGTTGTTTATCTACTTTTGATAGTAGGCTTTTTTGATGATGGGGGGTAAAATCTACCATCCATCCATGATGATCAATCTTTTGTTCATGCATGGCTGGCTGTTTTACCTTTAAACCCTACCTCCAGGTGAGATGTACTGAGCTGAGCTGGTTGGGTTACTTGTTAACTATGTTTGTTACTGTGAGCTGGGCTCGTTTGGTTTGGTTTGGTTTGGTTTGGTTTACTTGTTAGTTGTGTTTTTTACATGGGATGTCGTTAGGTACTATGTTGTTAATTGCGCTGCTATAGTGGTTTGTGGTCATGAGATAAATAGCAGTTTGAAATAGAGGTCCCGTAATTAGCGGCGCTATTGGATGTTAAATGACCGCATTTTTAATGCAAAAAAGCGGCTGCATGACCGCTATGTGTAGATGGGTTATTTTGGTTTTAAAAAAAGTTAAAATGTTAAGGATTCATTATTCTTATTCTTTTTTGGGCTTGGATACTAAGGGGGCGTTTGGTTTGCAGAATGGAGTTTGATGGAATTGGAATTCATTAAGGGGGCGTTTGGTTTGCAGAATGTTTTTGGTTGGAATGGAATCTGTCAAAGAAAATTTGACTTTGAAGGAATTGAAATAGAATGTTGTCAGGTTTGACCACCTGTTTGGTTGACAGAATTGGCATGGAATCTGTTAAATGAATTGGAATTTTTCTGTTTGGTTCACAGATTGTAGCTTTGGAATTGGAATTGAATTTTGGTAAATGGCCAAAATACCCTTTTTGATTATTTTAATTTTTTAAACAAAAATTACTTTAATGAAATAATCATTAAATAGTTTAATTTTAACTAAAGTTTTGAGGAGAGAGAGAGATAGAGAGAGAGATAGGAGAGAGAGAGAGAGGAGAAAGAGGGAGAGAAAGAGGGAGAGAAAGAGAGAGAGAAGAGAGAAAGAGAGAGGGAGAGAGACGGGAGTGGGAGAGAGAGAAGATAGAGAGAGGGAGAGAGAGGGAGGGAGGGAGGGAGAGAGAGGAGAAAGGGAGAGATATATATAGAGAGGGAGGGAGGGAGGGAGGGAGGGAGAGAGATATGAGTAGGGTTTAGTTTGGGGTAAAGGGTATTTTGGAATTATCAAAATATAAGATTCCATTCCATTGAAATCCTTGGGTTTTATGATGGAATGTTCAAATCCTATATCTATGGAATTTAATGGAATTCAAAGATTCCATCAATTGAAAAGTTTGAACCAAACAAGGGAATGAAATCTGGTCAAAGGAATTCAACATTCCAATTCCACTAGATTCCATCACATTCTGCGAACCAAACACCCCCAGGGAATTTGACTTTGAAGAAATTGGAATGAAATTTGATGGAATTTGACCAAGCATTTGGTTGGTAGGAATTGGATGAAATTCAATTCTTTCACTTTAGGCAAGGAATGATGAATCATTGATTTGTGGAATTCAATGGAATTAAAAGGATTCCATCAATGATCAATATGTGAACCAAACAAAGGAATTGAAATTTGGTAAAAGGAATTATCCATTCCAATTCCTTCAAAATCTATGAACCAAACACCCCATAATATTCTTACTTTTTTTGGATTTAGACACATCATTATGACCTGCTTCGGATAAAAGTATCCAAATTGGTCAATTATTTTTATTTGGACTTTGACAACATTAGTATTAGAGTAAATTACCCTTTTCGTTCCTGTGGTTTGTTGAAAATTGCAGATTTCATCCCTATGGTTTTAAAATTTTGGTTTTTGTCCCTATGGTTTGCAATTCATTTCTATTTTCGTCCTCGAGGCCTTTTAAGTATGAAGGACTAAAATAGAAATAAATTGTAAACCATAGGGATGAAAAAAACAATAATATTCATATCACAAGGACGAAAAAATTAATGAATAAAAAACCATAAGGATGAAAATTGTAATTTCAAAACCATAAGAATGAAAATAAAAAAGTTCAACAAACTATAGGGACTAAAAACGTAATTTACCCTTAGTATTATTATATATGTTTTATTAAATACATATAATATGTTATGTGTACACATGTATATATATATAGGGAGAGGTTCATTTGAGAAATGGTAAATATATGAGAAATAGAGAAGTAATCTTAGCCATTCATCTGGTCAACATTTGCGGCTTTGACTGCGAAGCACCGGATAATTCCTTGTGTGGTCTATAGAAGGTAGAGGGATAATTTCGTAAAATACACGGGATGAGTTCATATATGAATCTGTATGAATCACAAAGATTCATATATGAATCTGTTAATTAGTTCAACTGATTCATATATGAATCTTTGTGATTCACAAAGGTTCATATATGAATCTTTGTGATTCATACAGATTCATATATGAATCACAAATGTTCATATATGAATCTGTTAGTTAGTTCAACTGATTCATATATGAATCACAAAGGTTCATATATGAATCAGTTAAAAGAGTTTAGTTGTGAATTGCACTGGTTCATATATGAACATATAGTTCATATGTGAATTATACATGTTCATATATGAACACAGCCCGTGTGTTTTGTAAAATTTACGAAATTGTCCTTCTATTTTGGGATAGCCGCAACTTTTGACCAGTCAAAGCCGCAACTTTTGACCGGTCAAAGCCGCAATATTTGACTAGTCAAATCCGATCTTGACCATATGAATGGCTAGGATTACTTCTCTATTTCTCATATATTTACCATTTCTCAAATGAACCAAACACTATATGTGCCTATAGATGATCTTGTTGTAAGCAAAGGTCTTCTCTGAGCTTTTGTTGATTTTGATGATTGGATCATCAAAGAGGACCTGTGCTCTTGGTCTGGTTTTATCTCTGACAAATCTTCGCTCATAGTCCGACATGTCCTCTCTGATCCTTGGATTCAGAGGAATGACTAGAGTGTCTGCCATATTGAACTCACAGTAGATGTATCTGAAGTGGTCTTCTATGGAAGCTTTGGGATTTGATTCAAGGAATGTAGGAGGTTTATTGAACACTTTGGCTGGTAGACCGATGCTTGCCTTCTGAACAGGATTCTCTGAAGGAGCCTGTTCATCAGCAACCATGGTTTCTGGTTCCTTCGTATGTGGAGGATCTTCTGTTGTGGGTTCAGAGATGTAGCCATCTATCTCTGGTGATTCCCTCAGCTCTGTTGTTGTTGAAGTATGATGTGGTTGAGCATTCTTGAACACATACTCTTCAACATCAATTACTTCAATTTGTTCTTCAACAACTTCTTTTCCAGAATCTGATTTTTCTTCTTTTTCAGATTCTGGTTCTGCTCTTTCAGCCTCTGATTCGTAAGCATCTCTCATCACATAAGTTGGTCTTTCTGGTGATGAGAATGCATCTTCTGATGTAGATGTTTTGCCAAGTTTTGATGATGTTGATTCTCACCACTCATCAAAAAGGGGGAGAAGATATAAAAAGGAGGAGAAGATACAAAAAGGATGAATACAATCTGAAGATAACATTCATTGTATGCACAAATGATTCTTCTTTTTTCTTTTCCTCCGATGATCCTTTAACTCTCCAAATCCAGTTTCCTCTTTCTTTCTCATCATCCCTTCTCCAGAAGCTTTTCTTTTGAGACTTAGTCTTCTTGAAGTTACCTGAACCATCAACATTTTTGTCATAGAAAAGGTTAGAAGGATGAATCTGATCAGTAGATTTAGAAGTAAGACTATCATCTGAATCACAGAAAGGATTATAGAAAACATTTGAAACATGTGAACTTGAAGCTGTTTTTGATGAACTATTTGAATCAGCTAGATCATCTCTTGGTGATTGAGCTATTGACTCTGGCGTCTTGTGCTCAGTCAGCTTCACCTTGAAAACGATCTCTTCAAGTTCCTTTATCTTTGAAGACAAACTGTTTCTTTCCTTTTCAATCAGATCAAACTTCTTATGCAACTCAGATTTTGCATTCTTCTCCTTCATGATGTTTGTTGACAATTCAGATAGCTTTCTTGTCATTTTGGCTATCTCGGTCTCAAATATCTTCTTTTCTTCAGAAAAGTCTGTATTTGTATCCTTCATCTCGGCTTTCTTCTTCTCATTCTCAGTCTTTTCTCTTTCAAGAATGATAACCTTCTCAAAGTCTGAAACTTGTTGAGAAAGTTTAACACATCGAAGTTCTAAGGATTTCTTTTCTTCGAAGGCTTTTCTGGAGAAGTCAGATAATTTCTTAGCAAATTCTTTTCTCTCTTTCTCAATCTTTAACATTTCATCTTGAGCTTTTGAATTGTCTCTGTCTTGGGTTGCCTTTTCTTTTAGCATATTAATTTCACCCTCAAGACTGAGAACTTGATCTTTCAGTTTATCTCTTTCCGCAAAGACTTGAGAATTTGTCTTTCTAAGCTCTTTAGATATCTCACTCGCAATGTTTGCTCTTCTTCTCAATTGATCTAGCTCTTTTTGCATTAGTTTCTTCTTTGACCATGTTGAGCTAGATTCAGATATTTTCAGCTTTGCTTGAAGGTCAAAGATCTCTTTTTCTTTAGACTCAATTATTCCTGCAAAGTCAATTAAGGAATCAGAATCTTTTAAATTTTCTTTTAAAGCATTGATCTGAATAAGAAGAGATGAGTTCTGAATCTGTAAATCCTTGTTTTCAGCTTTGAGCATTTTTTCTTCTTTGTCATACTCATCAATTATGCGAGATGATGTTGATAACCGTCCAACAAGTTGTTTAGCCTTTTCTCTTACTTCAGATAGAGTCATGTTGTTAAAATCAAGGCTGTAACCTGCAGACATATTTAGCTGATACGACATCCTAGCTGTAAGGTTAGAAATCAAGCTAATCTGTACCAAAAAAACCAACTAGATGAGATCGTTAGAATCAAAAGTAAAGACTACACTCAAAAATTTTCAGAAAAAAAATAAATTTCCAAAAATAATCAAATGCAGTCCTCGCACACAATATAAAGCACTAATATCTATGAATAAAATACTGAAAAATTAAGAAGATTTTGATCAAGAGCAAATCTTTGTCCCCCTTCGCAGACTTAGCACGGGGGTCCCGCTACCCGGTTAGCGGGTGGGGTCAAGGGGCAACGCCCTTGCGGGGGTATGGGGGCAGCGCCCCTAGAGAATTTTTTTTGACAATTATATACCCTATCACAGTTTGCAAAAATCGACCGGGGATGTGCTTCGAAGAATGAACTGTACCGGTCGAAGGAAAGACCGGAATATGCAAGGCACCGGTCGAATGGCAAGACCGGAGTAACAAGTATCCGGTCGAGTGCTAGACCGGAAACCACTAAGGTCCGGTCGATACTCCTATCCGGTCGAAGGAAAGACCGGGGAATACTAAGGTCCGGTCGAAGGAATGACCGGAGATCACAACTATTCGGTCGAAGGTGTAAGACCGGAGATCACAACTATTCGGTCGAAGGTGTAAGACCGGAGATCACGACTACCCGGTCGAAGGTACAGGTCGAATAACTATCGGTCGAACAATAATATTGATAACCACAGTAACAGATATGATCGATTAACATATAAGACCGATAATCACTAAGACTAAACCGAAGAACACGAAGAATATCTGGGGTTCGACCGAAACCAAACCCAGAAAATTAATTCGACCGATAACACAATTAAACCAACAACTAAGCAATCCTTCGATCGAATGAAGCACAAAAGCACAAATAATCAAATACTAATCGACCGGATGCGATAACAGATTCATGAAATAGGATGAACAGTACTTCGCATGAATAGTAACTCGATGAACAGTGATTTTCGATGAACAGTATTTTTCGATGAATAGTAATATCATAAAAAATTGATTCTTAGGCTCTGATACCAATTGTTATCCCAGATTAATCTAGTTGGTAAACAATAAATCAAGTAATCAAGCAACACAATAATAATCAAGAGATATAAAGATTAATAATAACGTACCAATCCCTTGAATAAACAATGAAACCCTTGAGTGTTCTTGATACCCTTTGAATACAGAGAAAACGTATAGCGACTATTTAGAAAATTATCAGAGTTCTTACTAAAACTAAACTAAACATAACTTTAAATACCTAAGCCATATGGGCTTCAGGCTTTCTAATGGGCTTGGGCCCAATAGCTAATAAACTATTAATCTATTACAATTTAAACCCTTTAACTTTAACTATCAATCAAATACAGTTTAAACCCTGAACTTTAACTTTAATCTTGAATACAATTATTTGATCCAACAGTAGAGAAGTCTACTAGTTGTTCGTCTTCATCTTCTTCCAGAGCTCCAATAGTTTCTGGAGTTGTAGCTATTATTGGAACTATTGGAGAACTCGAAGTAGATGGTGCTAGAAAGATAATAGGTACTGGCGACTTTAGAGTGGTCTGATTATCTTCAGCAGAAGTTGAGGTTGAACGTCTCTCTGTTCCTTTTTCCTTGCTTTGGTTTCTTGCAGAGGGAGTGGACTCCTTTTGTGTTTCAACAGTTTTTGGTGTAGGAGTCTTCTCCCCCTTATGAAGATCGGATGACCCCTGAGGTTAGTCATCATGGTCATCAGAGTCTTCATACCTGGCTTTTTTCCGGGCCTCCTCAAAGCATGCGACCTCTGGTTCCTTCCTCTTCAATGATCCCTCTGAAGATTTCACATCCTTCAGAAGGTCTTCAATCCTTTTGTTTTGCTGATTGGCTTTGGAGACGAACTTGCTGGAGATATTCATTACATTGTTGGTGATCTTCTTGGAGAAGTTGTGGAGGTCAGCCTTTGTAATGAATTCAGAGGTAGCAGGAGCAGCAACAGAGGAGGTAGGGATCTTTGCAATCACTTCTGCCAAAGACTGCAAGACTTCCTTTTTGAATTGAGAGAAGTCTGCTTGTGTTGGAGTTGGGGCAGAAGGAGTTGGAATCATCTTGAGAATCTCTGTTGTGGAGTTCTGAATTTCTCTGGATAAAACCGAGTCATTTTTGATGACCAGGCTTTCTAGAGCATCCATTTTAGCATTCTGAGAGATAATGGTCGTGCGCATCTCAGAGACCTCTGAAGTGAGCTTTGCAACTTCAGAGTTAGAGGCAGAGGTATCTGAGGTCTTCTCCATTTGAAGTTTAATCTCCTTCAGAGATTCTCTGATTTCATCACCAAAGATTCTGAACTCCTCTTTGGTAACATAATCAGAGGGGGTGACCTTAGGATCAACACATGATTCTAAGTTCCCCTCGAGTTCAGAGGGGCCTTCTTTCGGAGTTGGCTTGATATTGACTTCGGAAGGACTTCCCATTAATCCTTGGGGACCCTTTTTTAAGGATTTCCCTATAATGGTTCCGATTGGTCTCTGATCATCAGAGTCAGAATCTTATGATGAGAAACGAATGTGGGTGGAAACCTTGCTGTCCAGGCTAAGGAGTCCATGTGCAAGAAGGTCATGTCATTCTTTTTCTGACAGACAATCCTTACGAGAGATCGTAGGTCTCTTCTGATCTAAGGGACGGTCCAACTTTTTATGAGCCACAAAGGCATCATGTGTGTGTGGAGGTGACATACTCTGGGGTGAATGAGTATTTTTATCTTGGTCTAAGTCCTGTTGGGAGGACTTAGCCGTATCAGAGGTTTCCCCTTTGGTGCGTGCTTCAGAGGTAGAAGAAGATGCCTCTGAGCGGCTAGGATGGGAAGGGTTCGAGGTGTGCACCTCTGTTTCAATGTCCACTGATGCTGGACCACCTTGGACAGTAAATGTGTTTGCACGGGGATTTGGGCTTTGGAATCTCTCATGTGTGCCAACAAGGACATCTTTTTCTACCTCACCGCCCTCAGATTCTAAGCTTAGAAACTCACCCTCTGGAATTCTCTCTTCCTCACCTTCCTCTGCTCTGACAGAGTTATTCTCTTCGTCAGAGGGAGGGTTCTCTTGTTTTCTCTTCCTTACTCTCTCAGAGCCACCCTCTGGTTGCGCTCTGTTAACGTTTTGAGCAGTATCAGAGATATCACTCTCTGATTCAGGCTCAGGCTCAGAACCTAAGTGTGTTGGGGATCCCATCATCGGTTCTGATGATTGGGCAACACAACTAAGTAGGAGGTGGGTAGTAGAGTCAGCAGGAATTATCTCAATCATGGTGTGTGGGAAACGTCGGTCATTTGGATAAGGAGGAATGTTAAAGCACATATTTATTAGATTCAAGATCATAATTATTTGAAGATGGAAATCTGAAGTTAAAGCTGTTAAAGTCGTCTCAGCAAATAGTCTAGGGTCCTTTTGTAATAATTAGTCAAAAGTATTTTTACGTATTTTATTTATTAGTCTTTTATTTTAGTTAAATAAGTTTAGTTTGTAGTTGGGCCTATGCCTTGCAAGCCCATTAGGCTATATGGGCTAAGTATAAATAGTTTGTTTTAGAGTTAATTAGGGTTTAAGGTTCTTAATTGCAAATTAGTTATTGAGAAAGGGTGTTGGGTGGTGGTGTGCGCCGTGAACAGTAGAAAGGAGAAAGAGATCGATTTCAATTCCAAGCTTGTAATCCTGTTGAATCCATTGAATATCAATATCAGGTTTGATTTATTATATTGTTTATGTGATTGCTTGTTTGAATGATTGCGTTTTGGGACACACAATTGGTATCAAAGCACAGTACATATTGGATTGAATAAGTTTTTGTTCGGTTCTAATTTTCTGTCAAAGATTCATGTTTTTTATTGTGTGATTGTTCATTCAAGTGGATATTAATTTGATTGTATTTGTTTTGCATATTATAGTGATTGGGTATTGTTTGATTTGATAATTGCATTGATTTTGATTATCAATTTGTTGATTTTGGTTTTCTGGGTTCGGTTTGGAGACGACACTGTGTGTTCAATCGATTCCATCATAAAGTTGTTTTTACTGAAATTAATTGGTAGCTATCGTTCTATACGTTTAATCGATCGTGTTTGCAAAGTTTGGGAGTTTAATTTTATGTTTTGATCTGTTTCTGGGCTGATTATTTAAGTTTCTGGGTCGATACTGTGTCAAGAACACTCCGGTCGAACATATAGGTCTTTGTTTCTACCGGTCTTACCAAACATCCGGTCTTACCAACATCCGGTCTTACCAATCTCCGGTCTTACCAACATCCGGTCTTACCAACATCCGGTCTTACCAACATCCGGTCTTACCAATATCCGGTCTTACCAAACATCCGGTCTTACCAACCATCCGGTCTTACCATTCTATCGGTCAAATCACTCGACCGGACTTTACAAGTTCCCGGTCGAAGGCAATATCGGTCTTTGCACTTCCACGATCGAACAAGTTCCCGGTCGAACTCTCGACCGGTCTTTACAAGTCTCCGGTCGAATCAATACCGGTCGAAGCACACCCCCAGTCATTTTTTTTTCAAACTGTAATAGGGCATATAAATGTCAAACTTTTTTCTCTAGGGGGACAATGTTCTGTTCGTGATCAGTTTTTTTTTTCTGAATTTCTTTCTAAGTTTTTCAGTATTGTGTGATTTTATCTTGACTTCTAACGATCTCATCCAGTTGATTGTTTAATATCAGATAAGTTTGATTTCTAATCATATAAGTAAAGATGTCTCGAGAAGCTCTTGCTATTGGAACAGATGTGAATCCACCAGTACTCTTCAAGGGGGAGTACGAGCAATGGAAGGACAGATTTTTGGACTTCATTGATCGACATGATTTGGGAGATGAAATCAAAAAATCTCTGAAAGACGGGATCATGACACCTCCGACCAAGGTTCTTACTGTAGCTGGAGAAAATGGTCAAGAAGAAGAGACAGAGTACAAATTACCGATTGGTGAATATTCGGAAGATCAGCTGAAGAGACACAAGGGTGACAAGCTGGCAAGATCATTTATTCTCCAAGGCATACCGAATGAAATATATGTCAAGATTGACAGCTATAACGCAACCGGTAAGCAAATGTGGGATCAATTGGAGAAGATGATGATCGGATCTAAAGTCGGCAACCAGCTCAAAGTATCTACCTGCTTGAATAATTATGAAGAGTTCAAAGCCAAAGCTGGAGAGTCACTCGAAGACACGTATGACAGATTTGTCACATTGCTGAATGAGCTCAGCAAGAACAAGATCAACAAATCTCATGTGGAGCTGAATGTGAAATTCATCAGCAATCTTCAGCCTGAGTGGAAGAGGTTCACCCGTCAGATGAGGCAGTTGAAGGATCTGCATGACATTCCTCTTCATGAAGTCTATGAAATCCTCAGACAGAATGAGGAAGAAGTAGAAGAGATCAAGGCTGAGATGAAAAAGGCTGACAAAGCTGTTGCTGATCCAGTTGCTCTTGTGGTTAAGAAGTCAAAGAAGAAGAAGGTGATAGATTCTGATTCGGAAGAAGCTGATTGTGAGGAAAAGTCTGAAACTGACGATTGTGAAAAACTGATGGAAACCATGCTCATGTTAACCAAGGCTTTCCAAAAGAAGTTCTATAAAAAGCCAAACTCCAATAGTCAGCGATACTCGTCTGGTCTGAACAACTACAAGCATAAAGAGAAAGTTGAAGACAGGAGATCAGAAGAAATGAAGAAGAATGGAGCTGAAGAGACCAAGAAAGAAGAACCGATTAAGTGCTACAACTGTGGTAGACTCGGTCATTTTGCCAAGGACTGCCGCAAATCAAAAGCCCGAAACTCAGACTATTACAAGAATAAAATGCTTCTAGCCAAGCAACAAGAGGCTGGAAAAGCATTAATGGCCGAGGATGAATACTGGCTCGACCACTCGGATGAAGAATCTGAAGAAGGAGAGAAGGATGAGACAGCACATCTGTGCTTGATGGGGAAGAACCAGTCAGAAGCTGAAGCTGATTCGGATGATGGAGATACTGATGAGGTATGTAACTTTACTGAATTTGATTTATTGAACCAAATGAATGCCATGATGTCTAAACTCCAAGAATTAGAGTCAAAATTGAAGCGTGAAAGAGGTGTCATAAATGAGAAAAATCAATCTATACATAAACTTAGTAATGATATTGCTGAGAAAAATGTATTAATTGAAACATTGCACAAAAATATAGACACCAGCGCTAAAGAAAAGACTATAATTCATAAAGAGTTATCTGAAACTGATTCAAAGTTTAAAGAATGTGAGTTTAAATCTAGAGAGATTGCTAAAAGGTACTTTTCTACTTCAAAAGAGAATAAATCTTTAATAGAAAAGGTGAATGCTTTGGAAGAAAAATTACACTCTTTGGGTCAAACTGAACACACTATTCATTTGAACAAACCTAAAGAGAAACCTGATACTTGGGGACTTGGTTACAAGAACCCACATCATCTCAAAAAGGGTATATCTGAAGTGCCTGCACTTTATGACTTTGGGTTTATGTTGTTGGCTCCTCAACATCAAGAACTCAAACCCTTTTGGACTAGTCTGTCGGAAAAAGATAAAGCCAAGGAATATGATAAAAGAAAGAACACAACTAAAGTTCAACTTCCATTTCGCTATGAGAAGTTGAATAACAGTTATCGTTCTAATAAATCAAAATTTCTTTCAAATGATTATTTTGAAAGTTATTCTGTTAAAGAGTTGGAGGCTAAACCCATTGAAGGTAAGCTTTACGTCCCTCCCCTAGTTTTGGAAAGTAAAATTTTTGAACTTGAGAATACTCTTACAGATGAAAGAATTTTGATGGACTTAGAACAATCTGTATTTTCAACAGTGTTCAAAAATTCTAATTTTCCTAAACTCTCCAAAGCTTTAAATTCGGATGACAGATCTAGTTCACTTGATAATGAGCTTAATTTCTTAAACTCTGAAGGTGTTTTAAATAAGTGTGTTTCTCAGTTTGATTTTTCTTCTAAACTTCCTGATCATTCATCTTGTGTTATTAGTTCCTTTGGATTACCCAGTGTTTTTGACAAAGGTGAAACATCAACGAAAGTTGATAAATCAGTTTCTGTGAAATCAAAGAAAGCAAAAGGTAAGAAACAAATATCTTATCTTTCACAGAAACCGATCCCCACTGGTAAGCCAAAGAAGAAGCATTCTCTTAATTCTCATCATTCTAACTCTAAAGTTTCACATGTTTCAGATTTGAGAAAGCAAAGGGTTGGAGTTAAGACTGCATGGATACCGAAACAGAAGATAGACGAGAAAGCTAAATCTAGTTCTAGTTTTATTTTGAATAAAAAGACTTCTAGTAAAGATGATTTGAGTGTGAATGTTGCTACTTTTAAAAATAATCTTGTTGATTCTCGCAAGAAATATTCTATAAAGCAATTATTTCAGTTAGCTCCATCTAGTACTAAAAAGTTTTTAAATTATGGTGAATGTGATTATGCTTCTCGTAGATATTCTGATGTTTGGTATGGTTCATATAATGTTTCATCTTATCATTATCATACGTCTTATCATGCTTCTGGTTTTGAAAGAAAAAGCGGACCCAAATTTAAATGGGTGCCAAAATCAAGTACTAACAGTGGAGGTCCCATTTTTAAATGGGTTCCTAAACCTCTTCTTTCTTGATTTGTGTTGTGCAGACCCGTCATATGTGGTATTTGGATAGTGGGTGTTCCAAACATATGACCGGGCAGAAGAGTATGTTGTCTAATTATAAGGACAAATACTGTGGAACAGTTCGTTTTGGGAATGATCAGTTTTCACCTATTCTGGGATATGGTGATGTTGTACATGAAAATCTTACGATCAAGAAGGTGAGTTACGTTGAAGGCTTAGGGCACAACCTGTTCAGCATTGGCCAGTTCTGCGACAAAGATTTAGAGGTTAATTTCAAGGCCAAGACATGTTCAGTTCGCACTGAAGAAGGAAAAGAACTCCTGGTCGGATCTCGCAAGTCAAACCTCTACACCATCAATTTGTCAAAGGTCCAGGCTGACAATCAGGTCTGCCTACTATCAAAGGCCTCGATGCAACAAAGCTGGTTATGGCATCGACGGCTTTCTCACCTCAACTTTCGGTACATCAACAAGCTGGTCAGTGGTAAGCTAGTGAAAGGTCTTCCAGAGCTGAAGTATGAGAAAGAACATCTATGTGCAGCGTGTGAAAAGGGAAAGATGAAGAGAGCCCCACACAAACCAAAGCCTGAACCTAGTACCAACTCTCCATTAGAGTTGTTGCATATGGATCTATGCGGTCCTATGCGAACGCAAAGCTTAGGAGGAAAGAAGTATGTGTTGGTTATCGTGGATGACTATACGCGATACACTTGGGTTAAGTTTCTACGGTCTAAAGATGAGACTCCCGATGTTCTCATTACGTTTCTGAAGACGACCCAAGTCAATCTGCAAAAACAAGTCAAGATTCTCAGGACTGACAACGGCACAGAGTTCAAGAACAAGATAGTTGAAGAATATCTCGAATCGGTCGGGATATCACATCAATACTCTGCTGCTCGCACGCCTCAACAGAACGGAGTCGTCGAAAGGCGAAATCGTACACTTGTCGAGGCCGCTCGGACAATGCTCAGCCAATCTGAATTACCTTTATTTTTGTGGGCTGAAGCTGTATCGACTGCGTGTCACACTCAGAATCGCTCCATGATACACCGCCGATTTCAGAAGACTCCGTATGCGTTGATCAACAACCGAACACCAACCATTAAATATTTTCATGTTTTTGGTTGTACGTGTTATGTTCTAAACGACCGAGAGAATCTGAACAAGTTCAGTGCTAAGGCGGATGAAGGCATCTTTGTTGGTTATTCATCTACATCGTCTGCATATCGTGTTTATTTGAAGAAGTTGAAGACTGTGATCGAGAGCGTTAATGTTACATTCGATGAGGAAATGGCTTCTGAGCACATCAGTTCAGAACCCGTCATTACCGGAGTATTAACTTCTGGACCTACCAGTCCAGGACCTGCACCTCAAGAGAACAAATCAGATGGCGCTTCGTCGTCTACTTCTAATTTATCTGATTTGGATTTATTATTTGAACTGTTCTATGATGAATTTCTTGGTTCTAAGTTGCCTAACTCAGTTGTGGTTGACAGGATAGAAGACTCGATGACTACTCATCCGACTACTTCCGATATCTCTACTGAATTTGGTTCCCCTATTCAGCAAGAAGTTCTAGTTCAAAAGCCTACTCCGACAGTTGAAGTTATGACCAACAATGCCGAGACAGAAGTAGCTGACTCCGTAGGATGTACTGTAGGGACTGATCAACAGATTGACCAAGCTGTACCTACTGTAACTTCTGCAACGACCACTTCCACTGAAGCCCCCATTAATTCTGAACCATCTGAAGGAGATACCAGTGGATTCCTAGATGCGGACAATGATCAACATGCATCTAATCCACTCCCTCATGAACATAAGTGGACCAAAGAGCACCCGGTACATCAAATAATTGGAGATCCTTCTGCACCGGTGCAAACTAGGTCTGCAACATCAAATCTATGTATGTATGAATCCTTTCTGAGCAAGATCGAGCCTACACGCGTATCTGAGGCCCTTGCCGATTCAGATTGGGTAACTGCGATGCAAGATGAGCTGAATCAGTTTGAAGCACTGAAAGTCTGGAGACTCGTACCCAAACCGCAAGGTAAAACCATCATTGGTACGAAATGGGTGTTCAAAAACAAGAAAGATGAAGATGGCACCGTTATCCGAAACAAAGCACGACTTGTCGCCAAGGGATATAGACAAGAGGAAGGAATAGACTACGATGAGACTTATGCTCCAGTGGCACGTATAGAGGCAATTCGGATGTTCTTAGCCTACGCAGCCCACAAGAACTTCACCGTCTATCAAATGGACGTGAAGACAGCTTTTCTGAATGGAGTACTCAAGGAAGAAGTCTACGTCTCACAGCCAGAAGGGTTTGTAAATCCAGATAAGCCGAACCATGTCTACATCTTGGATAAAGCTCTTTATGGACTGAAACAAGCTCCTCGCGCCTGGTATGATATCCTATCTCAATTCTTGGTTAAGTCGGGTTTCACAAAAGGTACGGTTGATACCACTCTTTTTATTAAAAAGGATAAAGGCGATATCATTCTTATTCAAATATATGTGGATGATATTATTTTTGGTTCTACAAATCCTAAGTACTGTAGGAACTTTGCAAACCTCATGGTGTCTCGTTTTCAAATGAGCATGATGGGAGAGATGAATTTCTTTCTCGGATTGCAAGTCAAACAATTTTCAACGGGGATCTTTATCAATCAATCTAAATACATTCTGGATATTCTTCGGAAGTTCAAAATGGAAGATTGTAAACCGATTGGTACCCCAATGGCACCTGGTACTAAGATTGGCACCGATCTTTCGGGAAAGGCTGTTGATGTTAGGACTTATAGAGGGATGATAGGTTCCTTAATGTATCTCACTTCAAGTAGGCCGGATATAATGTTTTCTACATGCTTATGTGCTAGATATCAGGCCAATCCTAAAGAATCCCATTTGTCTGCTGTAAAGCGGAGTTTCAGGTATCTGAAGGGGACTGCAGATCTTGGTCTGTGGTATCCTAAGGATACAAGCTTTGAACTAACATCTTATTCAGACGCAGATCATGCTGGTTGCATGTTAGACAGGAAAAGCACCTCGGGTCATATACAATTCCTCGGAGATAAACTCGTCAGTTGGGCTTCGAAGAAGCAATTATGTGTCTCCACATCAACGGCCGAAGCGGAATATGTAGCTGCTGCTAGCTGCTGTTCTCAGGTCTTGTGGATGAGAACACAACTGCGAGACTATGGATTTCATTTCAATAGAATCCCGATCTATTGTGATTCGAAAAGCGCTATTACGATTTCCGCTAACCCTGTTCAGCATACTAAGACCAAACACATAGATGTGAGGTATCATTTTATAAAAGATAATGTAGAAAAGGGAACAATTGAACTTTACTTTGTAAAAACCGATTATCAACTTGCAGATTTGTTTACCAAACCTTTAGACGAAAAGAAATTTAATTTTCTTGTCTCAAGACTTGGTATGCTAAATCTTAAGACCTAATCGGTGGTTACCTATTAAAGTTTCTTATTGTATTTATTTATCATTTCTTTATTCTTATTTCCGCATGATACCTGCTCTTTAATAGTTTGTTCATGATCTCAGGGGTAGTGTGAAAAGTATCTTATAGATGATCAATGTTAGTTTGAGGGGGAGCAATTATGAATGCATTGTACTTTCTGATCAATGTGTTAGTAGTGCATAAATTTAGGGGGAGCGATCAAGTCAAAGGAGTATGGCGATGACTTCTGATTATTTCTGATCAGAACTCGTACATCAATTGTTTTACTGCTTTATGTCATTTCAATTTCAGTGAATAAAGTTACTTTGACTAGACTTTTAGACTTTTATAGGTTGAGAGATGCTTCAAAGATCATATCTATATGACTTTAAGCTTGACTTCGTGAGATGTAAGACTGTACTCAAAAGGTATAATTCTTAATCTTCATCTCCTCCATGGTTGAAAGAAGGACAACTTTCAATCAGAAGAAAACATGTGCTTAATTGTTCAAACCACTTCCCAATTCTCAAAAAGATTTCTTGATTTGGAAGTGTGATTTTAAATGTTTTCTGCTTCATCATTGAGCCTTAATTGATAAAGTTAAATCACCTGAGCATCTTATGCTTCATAGGAAAACATGGGATCAGTGTGCTAGGACTTAAGTGAACTTCTATGGATTCACGTTAACCAGTGTTTCCTACCCAAGAAGTTAATCCTGTAGTGAAATGTGAGGAGTCCAACAAGAAATGAGTGTGGGATGTGTGATGAGGGACAATATTAAAAGAGAGTTCGGTTAGCTGTGAGCTTAAAGATTAAAAGAAAGAGGGTGAGAGATCAGAGTAAAAGAATTTTTAAACTCTGCACCAACTACTTTCTGAGCCGGGCAGCCACATTTCTAATGCTTCACAGTTCTTGGTGAACATTATTGAAACAGGCAACTAGCCCATGCCAACTCTTGACTTTACCCCACCATCTACTCATTTTCTTCTCAACAAGAAAATGTTTCATTTTCAAAGGGGACGCAGCACATATGCTATCTGATTTTCATTTGGAAAATCTGGATATTGAAAAGAAGGAAGTCTGCCCCACCTTCACACTTTACTAATGCACATTGAGTCTGTGTTTAACTACTTGTCTCAGTGGTTTACACTTATTTGAGCCTGATAAGCAAACATCATCTGCTTAATTTATTCTATCACTTGCACGAACACACAAAGAATTTGTTTCTTTGTCATAACGTTCATAGAAATTTCCTTTGTGGTGTTTCGATGATTGAATGGAAGCCCTGGGGGAGTGAACATCATAAAAGCTCCTTTATATTGTGTATTCGTTACACACAGTGACTTTGTGTTACTGACAGGCAATTTTAACTGGTTCATTTGTTGATTCAGGTGTTACCTTTCATATCTATCTATTTTGTCTGGATTTGTAAAGATCTGGATGAACATCTTAATGAATTGACGGATAATCAGTGGTTCTGTTTGCAAGATCAATGGTGGAAGAAATTTCTTGAAGAAACGTTTTGATGAACTCTTTGCTCTTTTCATCAAAAAGGGGGAGAAGCGTCAATCAAGAAATGTGGAGATCAAAAGTTTTTGAAAGAATTTCTGAAGATATTATGAAGTTTTGCTGCTTTGAAGAAATTTTCTTTGAAGATGATTAGCTGAAGTATTCCAAGCTGAAACTGGAGATAATTTCTTTCCAAAAGATATTCTCATCGATTGGGGAGATTGCTACATTCTGAAGACAAAGAGGAAGATTACATTTTCTGAGCTTAAAGAACGATCTTGATCCAAATGGGGAGATTGTTAAAGCACATATTTATTGGATTCAAGATCATAATTATTTGAAGATGGAAATCTGAAGTTAAAGCTGTTAAAGTCGTCTCAGCAAATAGTCTAGGGTCCTTTTGTAATAATTAGTCAAAAGTATTTTTACGTATTTTATTTATTAGTCTTTTATTTTAGTTAAATAAGTTTAGTTTGTAGTTGGGCCTATGCCTTGCAAGCCCATTAGGCTATATGGGCTAAGTATAAATAGTTTGTTTTAGAGTTAATTAGGGTTTAAGGTTCTTAATTGCAAATTAGTTATTGAGAAAGGGTGTTGGGTGGTGGTGTGCGCCGTGAACAGTAGAAAGGAGAAAGAGATCGATTTCAATTCCAAGCTTGTAATCCTGTTGAATCCATTGAATATCAATATCAGGTTTGATTTATTATATTGTTTATGTGATTGCTTGTTTGAATGATTGCGTTTTGGGACACACAAGGAACCTCTGTAGCTTTGAACGAGTTCATCATAAACAGAGGTGTCCTTAGGCCTTCCTCAGTGATGGAGAATTTCTCCATTGCTCGTTGAATGACCACAGAGATGAATATGGGAAACAGTACCGAAATTGGTTGTTTTCCTTTAGCCAAGTCTTTGTTCTTCTTGTCCACCGCCGTCAGCATCTCACAGAAGAGAATGTGAGCCATATTTATGCTTCTGTTGAAGAAGAGAGCATACATTATGGCTAGAATTGCTGGATGGGTCTGATCCTGGCTTCCAATCTTGCAGGTAATTGTTCGGTTGAGAACACTAAACATAAAGTTCCACTTGGGAGGCAGGTACTGACGTCTTAATTGACTTAGGCGTGTGATCTCCCTGTTGTAGCCTAAGTGGTGGAGGAACTGAAGAAGAACTTCTTGAGTTGGTGGTTTCTCAAAGGTTTCTATTTGAAGATCAGTTTTTGTGAGCAGGTTGAATCGGCGAGTTAGGGTTTGTGGGGTGATTCTTATGTTCATGCTTTGTTCACCTAGGTCAATGTACCCAACCATTCCTTCCTTTTCATCATCGTATTCACTTGAATACCACCATTGTTGGACAAAGCGTAGAGGAATATCTGAGGCATGTTTGGTGAGGACATCGTTCAGTTCCCAGTTGGTCAAAAAGTCGAGGATAGGGCGAAACTGCTCATCGTATTTGGTTGGGGTGACGTCCAGAAAGTAGTTGTTACCTTTTACTGGAACATCGAACTGTGCCATATTCAAGCTTGGAACAAGTTTGCTGGAGTTATCTGAGGTTTGGGAATGAGCCGCCATTGTTGCAGGTTTTTGAGAAAGATGAGAGCTTAGAAAGAGAGATTTGGGATTTTGGATTCTGAGAGCGTAAAGAATAATGAGAAGAGAAAAAGGGTTTTTATGGACATAAAAAGAAAGGTAGAGGGAGAGGTTATGGAAACGGCGATTGAGAGTTCTAATGTCAGAAAGGACGTTCCATCATCCCCTAATTAATAGGTGACACATTGAGGTGTGTAGGGGAGAGCCGCTTGGTGTCAGAAAACCGCCAGTTGGGTTTTTGAAAAGAAACGAATGGTTATCAAAAAGATTTATTATTAAACGAATTTCCTGGAATATTCTTTTAATGAGAAAAGATCAGAGGCTTTGATATAAATATCAAAGTCAAGATCAGAGGCTCTGATATAAATATCAGAGATAAGATCAGAGGCTCTGATATAAATATCAGATACAAGATCAAAGTCTCTGATATGAGTATCAGAGAAGCTCACTTTCTCCCCCTTGAAAGATGAAAGGTTCTTTGTCTCCCCCTTGACCAAAGAATGAAGTCTTTATCTTCTCCCCCTTGACACATGCTTGGAGATATAAAAGAATGATTTTTACCATTTGTGAAAAAGTCCAGAGGCTCTGATGAATGGATCAGAGACTCTGATGTTTTCCTGTGTTAGGCATACATGTTCAACATAGCCAACTTGCTAATTAAGAAATTGAACCTTCGTTCATCTAAAGCTTTTGTGAAAATATCAGCAAGTTGAAGATCAGTTGGTACAAAATACATCTCTATTGTTCCCTTTTCAACATGATCTTTCAGAAAGTGGTACCTTACATCAATGTGCTTTGTTTTGGAGTGCTGTACTGGATTGGCAGAGATGGCTATGGCACTTTTTGAATCACACAGAATTGGAATTCTGTCATATTGTAAGCCATAGTCTCGGAGCTGAGTTTGCATCCATATGACTTGAGAGCAACAACTAGCAACAACAACATATTCTGCCTCTGCTGTGGAAGTTGAAACACAGTTTTGCTTCTTGAATGTCCAACTTACCAGCTTATTTCCCAATAACTGACAGCACCCAGAGGTACTTTTTCTGTCAAGCTTGCGTCCTGCATGATCTGCATCAGTGTAAGCTGTTAAATCAAAACTAGAAAGTTTTGGATACCAGAGGCCTAATGAGGGTGACCCTCTCAGGTATCTGAAAATTCTTTTGACAGTAGATAAATGAGATTCTTTTGGATTTGCTTGATATCTAGCACAAAGACATGTTGCAAACATTATGTCAGGCCTACTTGCAGTTAAGTATAATAATGAACCTATCATGCCTCTGTAGGTTTTGACATCTACATATTTTCCCGAAAGATCAGAGTCAAGCTTGACTCCTGTGGCAATAGGGGTTTTCATAGAGGTTGAATCATTGAGTCTGTATTTTTTCAAAATGTCAGAGACATACTTAGATTGAGTTATAAAAGTACCCTCTGATGTTTTCTTTACTTGTAAGCCTAGAAAGAATGTTAATTCTCCCATAAGACTCATCTCAAATTTACTCTTCATCAACTCTGAAAACTTATCACAATACTTTTGATTTGTAGAGCCAAATATAATGTCATCAACATATATCTGTACTAAGAGCATCTCATTTTTGTACCTTTTTATGAACAAGGTTGTATCTATTGTACCTTTTTCAAAACCATTATTTATCAGAAATGTGGATAGAGTAGCATACCATGCTCTTGGAGCTTGTTTAAGTCCATATAGAGCTTTATCAAGATAATAAACATGGTTTGGAAACTCTGTATTCTCAAAACCAGGTGGTTGCTGGACATAAACCTCTTCATTTAATTTACCATTCAGAAAGGCAGATTTAACATCCATCTGATATACTTTGAACCCTTTGTGTGCATCATAGGCTAAGAAGATTCTAATTGCTTCTAGCCTAGCCACAGGTGCAAAGGTTTCATCATAATCAATGCCCTCTTCTTGGCAATATCCCTTAGCAACCAACCTAGCTTTGTTTCTGATTATAATGCCATCCTCATACTTTTTATTTCTGAAGACCCATTTAGTTCCAATTGCAAATTTTCCTTTAGGAAGGGGAACTAAGGTCCAGACTTTGTTTCTTTCAAACTCTTGAAGCTCATTCTGCATTGCAGAGATCCAATGAGGATCTTCAAGAGCTTCATTTACCTTCTTTGGTTCAATGATGCTTAAAAAATTTAGAAAAAAGCATTCATTGATTGTGGCTGATCTGGTTTTGACACCCTCTGAAGGTGATCCAATGATCTGATCATGGGGATGATCCTTTGTCCATCTTGTGAGCGTAGCATGAACATGAGGTGGAGTTTGAGCTTCAGAGCTGACAGTTGGAGACATCTCTGTTGTTGATTCCAGAGGCTCTGAAGTTGATTCTAGAGGCTCTGAAATTGATTCCGGAGGCTCTGACGTTGATTCCAGAGGCTCTGAAGTTGATTCGTTTCTTGGACCTGCATTCAAGGAAGCAGAAGTTGTAACTTCAGAGGGACCAGAGAGATTTGTACCTGACGTTTGTGGTTCATCTGAAGTTGCTCTATGAATATCTCTGAAAAGAAACTCTGAGTTTTCATCATCAAAGAAATCTTCGAATATTTTGTTGAGTTCAAATTCTCTTATCTTTGATGATTCAGAGATATTTTTCGCAATTAGATTGATATCTTTGTTGGCCAGACTTTTGTCATCATCAAAAGACACATTGATACTCTCTTGGATTGTTCTGGTTCTTTGATTGAACACTCTGAAAGCTTTTGAGGCTAACGAATAGCCAATGAATTTGCCTTCATCTGCTTTCTTGTCAAACTTTCCAAGAGACTCTCTATCATTTAGAATATAACATCTGCATCCAAAAACATGGAAATATTTAACATTAGGTTTCCTGTTGTTAATGAGTTCATAAGATGTTTTCTTGAATCTTTTGACAATTGTAGCTTTGTTTTGCGTGAAACAGGCTGTTGCCACTGCCTCTGCCCAAAAGTTTGTGGGAAGTTCTGATCCTACAAGCATAGTTCTTGCAGCTTCAACCAGTGTTCTGTTTTTCCTTTCAACAACACCATTTTGTTGAGGTGTTCTAGCTGCAGAAAAGTTCGGAGTTATGCCTTCCTCTGAAAGATATGAGTTGATTTTTGCATTTATGAACTTTGGTATCAAACAGAACCTGCAATCTTTTTAACAATCTTATTAAAATATCAGGGACATCAGACTTGGCTCTGATGAATTCTATCCAAGTATATCTAGAGTATTCGTCAATCAAAACGAGGATATACTTTTTACCTGACAAGCTCTGTACAGAGATAGGACCACAGAGGTCCACATGAAGCATATGCAGAGGTTTTGGACAATTATTATCACTTTTGGTCTTGTGGGAAGATCTTTTCATTTTTCCCATTTCACAAGCAGAACAAAGATGATCTTTGTTAAACTTCAGAGATGGCAATCCCTTAACCAGATTTAGTTTGACTAATTTATCAAGTGAAGAAAATTTCAGATGTGAGAACTTTTTATGCCAGAGCCAAACATCTTCACTGTTCAGAGATACTAGACAGAGTTTCTCTGAGTCAGTTTTTATGTGTTTGGAAAAATTCATTCTGTATAAATTTCCCTTTCTGTCAGCTCTGAGCATTTCTTGACCTGTTTTTGAGTGAAGTAGTGAACAATGTTTTTCTTGAAATTTCACATCAAAACCATGGTCACAAAGTTGACTTATGCTGATCAAGTTATGCTTTAACCCATCAACATAAGCAACCTTGGATACTGAAACATTACCTCTTGTAAGCTCACCATAACCCTTAATTTGTCCTTGCATATTGTCTCCAAAAGTTACTGCTCCTCCAGATTTAGTTTTGAAGGAGGATAGTAACTTTTTATCTCCAGTCATATGCCTTGAACACCCAGAATCTAAGTACCAGATTGGCATTGACTGTTTCTGCAAGACAGATTAGATTTTCTTAGGTACCCATCTCATTATGGGTCCTATTTTGTTAGACTTCTGATTATCGTTTTGAAATTTTGCCTTCTTATCTTTTGATGTTTTGGCAGAATTGTCCTTTTTCTTTTGAGGCGTTGTCTCTGAATTTTTATTCAGAGATTGATTAAGAAAACAGTGAGAACCTTTGAAGTGATTTTTAGTTTCATCAAGAGTTGGATGCAATTTCACTTTACAGAACAAGAAGAAGTAGAAGCAAAGGATTTCATTTCATTAAATGCATTCGGTATATTATGATTCCTTTTTGAGAGACAACCTTCTTTTCTTTTAGCTTGAGAGACAACTTTCTTTTCAAGTTGCCTTCTCTTGTTCAGAAACATCCTCTTCTCTTTGTTGCTCACTGCACAAACAAGATCAAAATGGTTAATTTCTTGCCATTTTCCTTTTTGTCCAGGAGTAAACTTGATTGGTTTATAAGTATAGAGTTGAGAAGTGATAGTTTTATTCTTTGCCTTTTCTTGTAATTCTTTTTCAAGTTCCAGAGAAGTTTTTGCTTGAAGACACATTTCTGCAAAGTCAGGACATATTGGTATTCTGGGTTTAATTTTTAAAACATAAATAGGAATGTTCAAAATTCCAGAACCAACGGTATCTATCTTTTTATGAATTACTTTATCTGGTTTGTAGAAAATCTGTTCATCTACCTCTGGATCAGATTCAGAATCAGAGTCAAGAAAGTCTCGTTCAGTCTTACCATAGACAACTACCTCTGATGGTTTTTCAATTTTCTTAGGTCTGGAGACTTTGATGATTCTTTTCATGCTTTCTTTCTTCTCTAAATCAGTTATGATGTTTTCTTGATGTCATCCGCAAATGTAGTTCTGATGCATTCATCAGAGATTGGTGAATACAGAGGGGCATCTGGATTAAGTGAACTCTGAGGTTCATTTTCAGAAGTACTTTGTTCAGATGTCTCAGATTCATCTTTGATGAATGCATTAAACTTAAAAATCTCTTTAGGATCATTGCTCTGAGGTTTTGTGAAAAATACCTCTGAAGTTTTCTTTTCCTTTTTTAAGATGGAATTTGGAAAGCTTTGTACTTCAGAGTATGCTACATTTTTAAAGTTCAGAGCCCTTATTTTTGATCTCTCTGAGGTTTTTATTCTTTTGAAATTGTTCAGTGATGGACAGTCAGGGCTCTTGACCTTTCCTTTACAGAAAGTGGAAGAAAGTGAAGTTTTCTTCAATCCAGTGAATGGATCCAATTCATTGAATCCAAGCCCTTGAGTATCCATTTGAGAGTTTATCTTTATATGAACATCCTGAGCATCAAGATAACTTTTGATTTGAAGTTCTTTCCTTTCCAGAGATTGATGTAAGATTTCTCTTTCTTTTTGGAAAAAATTGGTTAAGGCAACAGAATTGAGTCTTTCATACTCAGATTTTTTTACTTCTTCTTCTTTAACTTTTAAAACTTTCTCAAGTTCTTTGAATTTTTCTGAAAATGATTTTTCCTTTTGTTTCTGAGCTTTTTCAAGATCAGATTTTTCAACAAAAATATCTCTCTTTTCTGATTCAAGAAGATCTTTTTCCCTTTTGTAAAAATTAAGATCTTTTGTCATTTGTTTTGCTTTTTCTTTTTCCTCAACAAGTTTTTGCTTTAGGATTTGAAATTCATCTGTTAGTTTAATAACATCCAATTCAAGATCACTTTCAGAGGTGGAAGGAGAGTTTACCTTTTCAGAGTAGTCCTCTGATGATCCGTCACTTTGATCATCTGTGAACGCCATACCGCAGAGATTGGTGGGTTCTTCCTCTCCATTGCTTGTTGAGTCTGACAGCCAGTCTTCCATCTCTAATACAAGTACTCTTTCTTTGACATTGTATTTATACTTGTTTTTGTAGTAGTCTCCATCCTTGATGAGTCTACCTTTGCAGTTGGCGGAGTAATGACCTGGCTTTCCACATCTAAAACATCTTCCATCGTTTTGGTTTGATGGAAGAGAAGTGTCTGATTCTGTCTTCTGTGCTTGTACTTGTGGTTGTGGCTTGAAGTACCTCTGAGGTTGAGGATACCTCGGCTGAAATGATTGTTGAGATCTTGATTGTTGAGTAGAATCATGATTGGTGAAATGAACGCCCTTTTGATCACTATGCAGAGTAGATATGGGCTCTTGTTGATATTCAGTTTTCTGAAATCTTCTTTCTGGATTTCCTCTTCTTTCTTCATCATCTCTTCTTCCTTCAAAGACTTTCTTGCCAAATTTCTTGTTAAATTGATGGGTGATTAATGCAAGAGATTTGGCAAAGGCATTGATGTCATCATCTGAGTCAGAATCTGAGTGTTCAACTTCTTCAGACATCAGAACTTTTTTGGATTTTCTTTTAGATTCCCTTTTTGAACAATTGTCTTTTTCTGCATTTCTGCATTCTTGTGATACACCCTTCTGTTTTGACATGAGTGCAAGTGGACCACCTAAAGAGGTTTTTGATTTTTGTTTAACAACTTCCTTTTCCTGTGCTACCAAGGTACCATAAATGTCAGTTAATGACCATGATTCAAGATTTTGATTGGCTTGTATCGACATTGACAGTTGCGACCATTCTTCATTTAGACTTTTAAGAAAGAGAACATTGTTTTCTTCTTTTGTTCTCATGACCCCAAATTTTCTGCATTTGTTGATGAGGATGTTAAACCTTGAGTATGTTTGATGTAAGGTTTCTTCGGGTAATGCATGAAAATCATGATATTCATTGATACAAAGATTTCTCCTGTTCTTTTGAGTTTGTAGGCCTCCTTCAAGTTGATTTAACAACTGATCCCATATCTCTTTTGCAGTTACGCAAGAATCAAGTTCTTGGAAGATATCATTGGGAATGGCCATTATAAGTAATCTAACAGCTTTTGAATCATTATCCATCATGTTAGTTTCTTCATCCGTAAAGTTTGAAGTTTTCTTTTCATAGTAAGCAGGGATTTCAGCAGTATCTGTTGTTGCTGGAACTCTTGGTACCAACACCATTGGTTGGTGAGGTCCATCGTTCACTGATCTTAACAGATCCCTGTCCATGCCTTCTAAGAAATTTACCATCCTTATCTTCCATTGAGGATATTCATCCCTTAGAAGTGTAGGAGGTTTGGTTAATGATCCGGCTGTATAAATGGCACTTATGCTTGAGTTTGCCATTTTTGTGAAGAAAGGATGAAGATTTGAAGAACTGATGCTTTTCTATGAAGATCTTTCTATTAAATGATATAACTGTGATTTACTTTTAAATCTGGAGCATATGAAGTTTAATAAACCAGGGTTTACACAAACATGCACAGATAATAAAAGCTTGAATCAGTAAGAATTAAATCTATCCGAGTATGCAGATATGATTTTTCTTTGTTTTAGAAAACAAAGGAAGCTCTGATACCAATTGTTGGATCCCAGATTTAATCTTATAACAATAATGATATAAACAACAAGAGTATAAACAGCGGAAGCAATATAGTTTAATATCAAAAACAGATTCAAATATCACAGTTCATATATAAAGCAAGTAGAAAGAAAAAGATCTTCATAAGATATATTCAGTTGATTCTTCTTATACAAGATATCAAAAAGCACACTTTTGTCAAAGGAGTGATGGTCCTATTTATAGGACCATAAAGTAAACAGTGTACTATTCTGACAAATAGAAGCATGCTTGAACAGTGTCTTACCTAATAGGTAAGCTCAATACATGTTTGAACAGTAACCTACTCTATAAAGTAAATCTTATCACTAAGTGATTGGTTATCTGTTCTGATACTTCAGGAGTCTTCAGCGCCATCTTCAGAGAGAATGTCTTCAGAGCTCTGACGTTGTCTTCAGAGCCTCTGATGAAGCCATCTCTGATGTCTTATGCTGAAAGTTGCTATCTCTGATGTCTTCGTCCTCTGAAGTCTATGCCCTCTGAGGTCTATCTTTGGAAGTCCTCTGAAATAGGACTTGGGTATTTTCAACACTTTAACAAACATAAGATTTGGAGCTAACACAAAGCGTAAAAGAAGAAGGTCAAGGAAGTCAAAGAAGCAAACTAGTGTCATTTCTGAAAATTCTAATTCTTTTGATTCTAATGTTTCAGATAGGACTTTGAGGACTTCTACAAGGAAGATATGGATGGTCAAGCAAAAATCTGATGAATCTGCGATAGTTGAGGATCGATATGTAGACAAAATTTGTAGCAGTGATTCATTTGCTGTTTGTAATAAAATTTTTAAATATTCAATAAAGCAAATGATTCAAATTGCAAAAGATGTCTCATATTCTTCCTCTGGTTCTAGTTCAGATGATTATGTTTCGTCCTCTACTGATGATTATGTTCATTCGTCTGATAATTTTACTCATGCTTTGTTTGTCAAATCTAACAACTTTTCTCGTTTTAGAAATGCAACTAACAAACCTGGATCCAAATTTCAGTGGATTCCAAAAGCTAAATTTGTGTTGCAGGCATCCAAAACTTAAAGGGAAATCATAACTTCGACTTCTAAACATATCTGTTTAGGACTCATTCTTCAAATGTTAATGACTTCTGAGTAAAGCAGCTCAGGACTTGCCCTTCAATGTGTTTAGCTTCTGGACATATGAGAAACTGTGAGTGCATCTACTTCAAATTCCGCTGCACCTATCTCTGACAGTGATGTTGTTCCAGTTACATCAAGTTATTCAAGAATCTGAGCTAGTTCGACCAGAACCTGAATAAGTGCAAACCAAACACATTGATATGAGGTACCACTTCATTAAACATCATGTGGAAGAAGGTACTATTGAATTATATTTTGTTCCAACTGAATATTAACTTGCCGATATTTTTACAAAAGCCTTAGACGAAAAACGATTTAATTTTCTGCTTTCAAAATTCGGCATGTTGAATTTAAAAGTTTAAACCTACACAAATTTTATTCTATAAAGTAAATTTTTTACAATTCTTCTTTCTTTTGAATAAAATGTGTATCTAGGATAAAATTTTAAGTTGCTTTGTTTATATCCAAGTTTTATATGTTCATATTTCAAAACTTACAAAAATCGAAAAGTCAGCAAAACATGTTTGAAATTTTTAAGGAATGCTTTAAAGTTATGTCATTCGGAATATGTATAGTTTACAATGCTTAGAAAACCTAAAAAGTCAGAATTATGGATCGTAATAAAAATATAGGCTAAGCACTTAGATGTAAAACCAAGTGATTGAGATAAAATTTAAATTTATAAAATACAGAAATCATTAAGTTTAAAAGTTTGTACCTCTGACCTTTCTGGTTTGGGAAAGTAAGTTCCGTGGGATTCTTGTCATCTGGTCCCCTAAGGTCAATTGGTCTGGGAGTGATCGAACCCAAATCCTTCTATAGAACCAGATCGAAAGTCATGTTCTACTGGTATAAATGGGTTTAAGATGGTCTGGGAGCGGCTGACCCAAATCCTGCAATAGGATCAGATAGAAAGTTACGTTTATGACATGTTTTTTACTTACAAAACTTCTTGATCAAAAGATGCCAATGTGCACAAATTTAAAAGATGCCAAAGAGCACAATCATGTGAAGATGCCAATGTGCACATATTATAGAAAGATGCCAATGAGCACACATCTCATGATACTTGGTGATATTTTTAAGTTACGATAAACCTATAAATTTGTGAAAGTCTTAATTCTTGTCAGCTTAGTGTGAGTAAAGGCAAAGTTCTCTATTATATTTTTAGAATTACATTTACTTGAAGCTAATCAAAGTTCACATGCTAGCACACTGAATAGATTGATGAAAGTTTTTGAAACTGAACATGCATTAACTTGATATGCAATGAAACTTATATCTGTATCCAAAAACACACACGTGATTTCAATTGATTGATTAATCTGTGATATTTTACTGAGTATAATTTAATTTGTCTGGTGTTTAAAAATTTATATATTTAGTTGTTTCAAAATATATATTCAGTATATTTTTCTTTTTACATTGATGTTCTATGATTGTGTTCCCATATCTTTGTAAATTGGTATGTGCATATTTCGAGGGGGAGAAAATCTGAATGAAAAACTGATAACATCTAATTTTGAGGGGGAGTGAATAAAGTGGACATGTACATTTCTGATACAGTGATTAAAGTCCAGATCAGAGGTTTATCAGGTAAGTATTTCTGATTTTTTCTATACAAAGGCTAAATTGATTTGTTATATTCAATGCATTTGTGTAGGGGGAGTAAAGGAGCTTAAAAGGTGAAAAATGACAATTTTTTAAGTACAAGTTTGCGTCACAAGTGGATAGCACAAACATAATTTTGCGCCACTCACAAGTAACACAAAGTTTACTTTGCGCCACCAGTACGTAGCGCAAAACTATTTTTTCGCCACCCACTTATAGCGCAAAACATAACAGTGTGTGACCACTCATATTTCGAACCGTTCATCATCGTGTTTTGGTTTAGATCTGAAGCTGGCCCGTCTCTTAAACGAATACATGACCAAGATGATTCAGATCATCAAGGTCCTGAGGGGGAGATGTCAAAGAGACAAAGAGTTGAAAGTTCATCTGTTCAAGAAAGTTAAAGGAAAGAATATGAATCTGCAGCTAAAGAATCTGAAGATGATGATAATGCAAAGTATGAGAAGTTCTGGAAAATCAAAGAAGAAGACCAAGATGATATTATTGTTATATCTGATTCTGAAGATCATTATTTTGTGAATTCTAAGTCTCAAGAAGTCATTCCTTCAGTCTCATCAAGCCTTTTGTTGTCTTAGCTCCGACCACCGCTGCTCCATCTAGTACATTTAAAAGAGGTGAGTTGTCAAGAGCACAAGTTGAGGTTCCTGTTTCTGAACCTAATGTGAGTATACCTCCAAGCGTGTTACAAACAGGTCCTTCCTTGTCTAGACAACAAAGGCAACAGAGATTGGAAGAAAGATTAAATTTCCGTGCTACGCTAAGACGCTTAGAAGGTCTGATTTGAGTTCGAAGATGGGTGTAACAACCTACATTGAAGACCGGAGCGCCAATGATTACTAAGGGGGAGATTGTTAAAGTCAGTTTTTATAGTAATCATTATATTTATATTCTTGTAGCTAATACTGTGTACTGAGCGCTTTTCTATCTTGTATTGGCCAAGGGTATTTAAGTCCCTTGTCCTTTGTGTTTTAAGAAGAAATTAGCGCATTCTTGAGAATACACATACTTTGCATCATACACTTTCTCTCTCTACTTTCTCTCACATAGATTAGATCGATCTTGGTTTATCAGTGAGAGATGGCGAGTGATCAATTCGTGAGAGACATGACGACCAAGTTCACGAAGCTGGAGAAGTTCGAAGGCGTTGACTTTCGACGATGGCAAAAGAAGATGCACTTCTTATTGACCACGTTGAAGGTCGTGTACGTGTTGAGTACTCCGATACCGGAAGTAATGGAGGACGAGACGTTGGAGATGACCCGACATCGTGGGAAATGGGAAAATGACGACTACATATGTCGCGGTCACATCTTGAACGGTATGTGTGACTCCCTCTTCGATATTTATCAAAACGTTGAATCCGCTAAAGAGCTATGGGACTCTCTTGAGTCCAAATACATGGCGGAGGATGCTTCTAGTAAGAAGTTCCTCGTGAGTAATTTTAATAATTACAAAATGGTGGATTCAAGGCCTGTGATGGAGCAATATAATGAGCTCCTACGCGTTCTAGGCCAATATGCTCAACATGATATGAAGATGGACGAATCCATCTCCGTATCGAGCATTATTGATAAATTTCCTCCCTCTTGGAAAGACTTCAAACATATGTTGAAACACCAGAAGGAAGATTTGTCTCTTGTACAACTCGGTAGTCACTTGCGCATAGAGGAATCTCTTCGGGCGCAAGAGACTGAGAAACCCAAGATAAAAGAGATTTCTGCACCTTCGTTGAACATGGTGGAAGAGGGAAGATCCAACAACTTCAAGGGAAAACGTAAGTTCAATGAAGCCAAGAAAGGGCCCAACAAAAAGGTTAAATTAACCTGTTGGACTTGTGGTATGACCGGACATCTCAAGCGGGATTGTCGGGTTGTCAAGAATAAAAGTGGAGCAAGCACAAGTGGTGGTGGGCAAGGATCCAAGGATCAACACCCACGGCAAGGTCAGTTTATTGACTTTGGTTTTAATTCAACTTTGAATTATGTACCACTAATATCCGAATCATTTTATGTACAGGATGATGATGCTTGGTGGATTGACATGGGTGCCTCGAGTCATGTATGCAAGGATCGACGTTGGTTCACCTCTTTTGAACCAGTTGAAGACGGATTTGTGCTACACATGGGGAACGAGTCAAATGCTCCCATTCTTGGACGCGGCTTAGTTATGCTAGAATTTAGCTATAATAAAATAATTGAACTTGTTGACGTTTTGTTTGTACCACAAATTCGAAAGAATTTGGTTTCCGGTAGTACCTTGAATAAGTTAGGATATAGGCAAGTTTTTGAGTTCGGAAAGTTTACCTTGTCTAAAGGTGGCTCTTTTGTAGGATTCGGTTATTTGAATAATGATATGTTTATGTTGAGTTTAAATAAAAAGAATTTTGTTTCAAATTCCGTTTATATTGCAAATGAGAATTGTGTTGATTCTTTTTTATGGCATGCAAGGCTTGGTCATGTTAATTTTAAAAGAATGGTTGAAATGTCAAAAGACGGTCTTATTCTAGCTTTTGACGTTAAAACCGAAAAATGTAAAACTTGCATGTTGACGGGAATATTACGACCCCATGTTTTTCCAATCCGTAGGAATTATTCATGAAACTACGGCTCCTTATACACCACAACAAAATGGTGTGGTGGAACGGAAAAATAGAGTTCTCAAAGAAATGGTGAACTCTATGTTATCCTACTCGGGATTGAGTGATGGGTTTTGGGGTGAAGCCTTGTTAACGGCTTGTTATTTATTAAATCGAGTTCCCAATAAAAGTAACAAGATTACCCCATATGAACTTTGGTTCAAGAAAAGGCCTAACTTGAATTATATTCGAGTTTGGGGTTGTCGATCCGTTTTTCGACTACCCGAACCCAAAAGGAAAACCTTGGGTGAAAAGGGTATTGATTGCATCTTTGTTGGATATGCCGAGCATTCCAAGGCATATAGGTTCTATGTTATTGAACCTAATGATTCTATAACGATTCACACCGTTATAGAATCGAGAGATGCATTATTTGATGAGACTAGATTCTCTTCAATACCTCGGCCGAAGGATCTTGTTCCAAATACTAGTGTAACTAGTGAGGTTGAAGAACAAGCAATTGTTCCAACTGAATCTCCGATGCTTCGAAGGAGCAAAAGAGGAAGGATTGAAAAATCCTTTGGTCCCGATTTCCAAGTATACTTGGTAGAAGGATCAAGAGATGAAATTGGATCACAATTCTCTTACTATTATAGTATTGAGGAAGATCCAAAATCATTTGATGAGGCTATGAAGTCTCAAGATAGTGCTTTCTGGAAAGAAACAATACATGATGAGATGGATTCCATCATGGGGAATAATACTTGGGTATTATCGGACTTGCCACCAGGTTGTAAACCTTTGGGATGCAAGTGGATCTTCAAAAGGAAGTTGAAAGCCGATGGATCAATCGATAAGTTTAAAGCTCGATTAGTAATCCAAGGCTTTAGGCAACGGGAAGGCATCAATTATTTTGATACCTATGCCCCGGTTGCAAGGATCTACATGATTAGGTTGTTGATAGCCTTAGGAGCTATCCACAATTTAGTGATTCACCAAATGGATGTCAAAACGACATTCTTAAATGGTGACTTGGAGGAAGAAGTTTACATGAAACAACCGGAAGGTTTTATTATGCCCGGTATGGAGCATAAGGTATGTAAACTTGTAAAATCATTGTATGGGTTGAAACAAGCACCCAAACAATGGCATCAAAAATTTGATGAGGTTATCATGTCCAACGGTTTTATGTTAAACCAAGCGGATAAGTGTGTATATAGCAAATTTGACACATCCGGTAACGGAGTAATAATTTGCTTATATGTTGATGACATGTTGATCTTTGGCACTGACCAAAATCAAGTTGATAAAACTAAAGAGTTTTTGTCATCAAAATTCTCCATGAAAGATATGGGAGAAGCGGAGGTGATCCTTGGAATAAGGATCAAGCGTGAGAACAAAGGGATTGCAATTACGCAATCTCATTACATTGAGAAAGTATTAAAGAAGTTTAATTGCTTTGATTGTTCTCCGGTGAGTACTCCGTTTGATCCGAGTGTGAATCTTATACCCAATTCGGGTGAAGCGGTGTCACAATTCGAGTACTCAAAGGCTATTGGATGCTTGATGTATGCCATGACAAGCACTAGGCCGGATATCGCTTTTGCTGTAGGCAAGTTGAGTATGTATACTAATAATCCTAGTTTACATCATTGGCAAGCGATAAGACGAGTATTTAAATACTTGAAGAAAACCATTGATTATGGTTTGTCATATGTCGGGTTTCCTTCGGTTTTAGAGGGATATTCGGATGCAAGTTGGATTACCAACTTATAAGATCACTCTTCTACGAGTGGTTGGGTATACTTTCTTGGGGGAGATGTCATCTCATGGGCTTCCAAGAAACAAACTTGCATCACGAGTTCGACTATGGAGTCGGAATTTGTGGCATTAGCCGCTGCCGGTAAAGAGGCGGAGTAGCTAAGGAATTTAGTCCACGAAATTCCGTTATGGCCAAAACCAATATCACCCATTTCTATCCGTTGTGATAGTGCGACTACTTTGGCTAAAGCTTATAGTCAAGTGTACAATGGAAAGTCTAGACACTTAGGTGTTAGACATAGCATGATTTGTGAGCTAATCACGAATGGGGTGATTTCGGTTGAATTTGTTCGGTCGCAACAAAATCTAGCGGACCACTTGATGAAGGGGTTAACTAGGGACTTGGTTCACAAGTCAGTGATCGGGATGGGTTTAAAGTCTATTTGAATTTCTAACGGTGAGATACCCAATTCCCTTATAATACAACATTAGAAGTTGAATTCAATGGGAAAGCTCACTCTAAGGGATTGGAGCACAAGATAATCATCCCAAGGTATGTGCTCGGTACTGCAAGCGAGCCAGCGAGGTGGTAATTGTTCTTTTGTAAAAATGCATGTGCAGGTGCATGATGAAATGAACTACCTATATGAGTGCAAAGTGTGGCCGCTTCAAAAAGCTTGGACTCAGCTTTGATGCACTCACGAATGGATAAGGACACACGGCCTGTATAGTGTCAAGTTTAAACTTTAGAGAATTTTAAATTTATGTGTATGTTATTTTCTGGTACTCAAATGGGTTGAAGGGTTCAATCCATAGGACACCCGGATTCTCGAGTATTTGAAATGTGTAATGTACTAAGATGAAAATTCAATCTTTTAGATATTTTCATTTATGCATGAGTTTGTTTGCTATATTAATTTTGTTTGTGAATCAAGGATTACACTAAAATGGGGGAGGAATGTTGGTGATTTTAGTGAAATCATCGGTCATTTTGTGTAATTGGATTCACAAGATAATAATGGGGTTTGTAGATAAGTTACAACACGAGTTAGGAGGTGTGGAGTGCACACTCGTGTAATCTAACTATGACCCGGGATTGTTGGACTGTCATTTGGTGTGCGTGGGACAAAACAGAGGTTCACAACCCGCGGGTTAACCCGCGCGGTGCACTGTTTCGTGTAGGAGACAGTGGCTCACGCGAGTTGTGCCGCGGGTTTAACCCGCGCGGCTACCCGTGTGGTGCACTGGTCTTGAGACGAACAGATGATCATGCAGGTTGTGCCGCGGGTTAACCCGCACAGCTACCCGCGTGATGCACTGTTGCAGGTGCGGTTTGTAACCCCCAATCATCCCTTTTGTAACTCCCAAATTGATTTATAACCTACACCATTTGACCAATTAACAATCAATACCATTAAATGGGTGATTATTATCATTAATAATATAGTATCAGTTACATTTCTCTATGTGTTTAAATAAGATCGTTTTCTGCCTAAAACAATACCGGTGAATTTGAGATTATCCTCGAGTGAATTTCGTGATACCCAGGAAGAATAGGGTCGAAATATCACTTAAGGAAAGCGAGCTCTCACGCGATCTCACATTCTATCCAAGTCGATCACTCCTCTCCCTCTCTACCCATCGATTTCTGCAACCCCATTCCCCAACATTTTATAGAAATACTTACTTGTATACTCTACGCATTGTATACTCTGAAGTTAAAAGTGTATAATCTAAAGTTATAAGGAATACAATAACGTATTGTATACTCTAAAGTTAAAAGTGTAGAAAATAAAAGCTAAAAAAAAAGAAAAACAGATTAAAAGATTAAAAAAATTATGTGTTGTAAAAAACCCGCCTTCTGGCGCCTAATTTACTAAGATGATTCTTAGATCGGTTGCACATAGAAAATTATAATTAACAATCATATGAAAATAGTTAATTGAATAAAAATAATTAATTTAAAAGAACAATAGTCATCTGAGTGATGAGACTTGCATTCATAATCAAAAATATTATATTGTTAAATTCATGCTATAATCAAACAATATGAAATGAAATAAGAGTATTTTTAGTAGATGTTTAACCAAATCTAATATACTTTAAATTGTTGTAAGCATAGACCATAAAATATTAGGCAATGTTCTATAAGTCACAGAGTTGGTTTTCTTATGTGTTCCTTACCATTAAAAACTCAAAAAGCAATATGCTCCTCCTCCATGAACACATTCATTATTCTTCTCTATTAAACATGCCTAAAGCTCCTTGGTTCAAGATTTCGGCACATGAGAATGAATTTATAGAAGCAAAAGTTTCCCACAAATAGATTAAAAAAAACAATGAATCATCTGGAACTAACAAATAGAAGATTTAATGTTGATCAATGATGACAACATGCCTAACGATATTTAAGATTGCTAACCAAATCAATAGAACATCATTAAATCTAAGGAATCACGTTATATACAGTGTTATACAATTGGATTGTGCAATCTAAACATTTGATGGGTAGCAAGGCACACAAGACTGGACCTACACCCAAAATTCTTTAACCTTACCGACCACAACACCAAATAACTTCACCTTCAGCATTAGGAAATTTGAGATCAGAACAACAACGAAAGAAGAAGCTTTTGATCCCAAGCACTGAGGCAACATCAGCCACTGAGAACACAATATCCCCTGAAACAGTTTGCAGCTACTGAGCCATCCATATGACCATAAACAATCCACGCTGGCACCTCATTCGCAACAGTGCACCCTGAGCATTCAGTTTCACCACAACCTCCAGCTTTCCAATCCCCATCAGCACACACTTTAGCCTTTACTTTCACTATATGTTACATTTGATACAACAACTGAAACCTCTGAAACAACCATCTCTGCTGCACCAAATTAGGCCCCTGAGCATACTGTAACATCTAATGTAAAACCAACCATGTAAATTAGAATCATAGTTAGAGATGATAAATTCAACTCCAGTAACATAGACGTAAAGAATGCATGTTGCTTTGTTGCATATTAACTCAATCATCATATAAGAACTCAAACCTTTTTGTTAACATCTAAAGATTAACAACCTTATTGCAGGACTATCATATGTCCATCTCATCTTATTTTAAGACAAAAAATTCACATAAAACCTTCAAAAATATCAACTTTATACCTTCTACACAGATGTATCTCAACTAAAAGATAACCAGATTAGACAAAGATATCTATACATAACAAAACAAAGGTGTTAGTGAGCCAAGCTAAAGCGCGAAGTCAATGGTTTCAATTCAACCAAAATATTTGAAACAGGGCTCCAATACAATGTCTTGAATTAAGTAAAGAAAAAGCAAAATGGGATAACACACAACTAAAAGAACACAAAAAGCAAAGAACACATAGGTAAAAATGCCTACCGTCAACAAACTAAACTCAAGTGAAATTAGTTTTACATTAATATTCTTTTTTCATCTCCATAAAGAATATCCAAACTACAGTAGATTCTTAACCATTACCAATATTAACAATTGAAATAAATGTAAACATGGGTACCAAGAGCAAATTATTTATTGAATATAGATAACTATTAACAATTGAAATAAAATTTGAGATAGATTATGTCTAAGAAATCAATGATGTACAAATGGCTATGTCTGGGCTATACCTCTTGATTCCAATAGCCATCGTTCCCCTCACTTGCATAATTTGAGCCAACCTGTGAAGCTTACTTAAAATATATCATACGTAAAAAAAATGAACTTGAACTAAAACAACCCAGGAAAACGAAGGGAAATGAGGTAAGAGAACCAACTAAATAGAAATTCCAGCAACCTCTAGATGTGGTTGCTTTGATCCAATGTTTCTGTCATGCACTCGATTTTCTGCATAAATTGAGAAAAAAGATGGGAAAGGTTTTGATGTTCAAGGCACGTTCAATGTTGACTTATTTGTAGGTTATATGATATTTCAACATCCTTCATTTGATTACCAAGTAAGCATTTGCATTTCCATGTTCAAGAAAATGTACACATCCTCTGTCAAATGGTTCCAAATTGGTGTGTTTTCTCTTGATTCATGAGGTTGTAATGAGATTGTTTTATTGGTAACTGACAAATGATATTCATCATTATATGAAACTTAGTATAATACTCCAAAAAACATATGATAACATTACATATATATATATATATATACACACACACACACACAACAATGATGGCTCAAAGATACAACCCCAAAAACTACCTTAAATACTAATGGATCTAATGCATTATATATTTATCTTACAACAATGAACATATTTGGGCTTTGATAGGGTAATATAAAATATCCTTAAAAGACAACAATTCGCAAATGCTTCTTTTGGAAGAAAAAAAGAGTAGAAGACAAAAATAGAAGGAAAAATCCAACAACCATCCCTTTTTTGTCCAGATAGCTGCTTAAAGCCTGAAACTACATCCCTGTGAAAAAATGGAGAGCTTTTCTGGTCATGGTCCTGGTTTAACCTTTATATATAGATTTATTCCTAACACATTTGAACCGGACTAAGACAGAGGTATTGATTATAACTTTTATGACTTTGAGAAAAGGTGAACCCGAAGTATAAAACCCCCAAAAAATGTAGAAGATAATATTAAAAAAATGTAGGCCAACAAACACAACCTTTCAGACATACGACCGTGACATACTCCTCCTTGGTGGCTTCTGAAATCACCAAATTGAAAACCCCAACAACCGATCAACTTTCTTGAATATGCTAGCAAGGAGATTGAGGGGAAAACTTAGTTAGTTGTGGAGAAGCAAAGTAGATAAAACAGAAAGGGGGAATGATTTTAATCTCAAGAATAACAATTTCCCATAAAAAGATTGAAAAAAAGAAAGATAATAAGGATTACAATAGGTAGAAGTTACCACATAATGATTGCTGGTTCTTCTGCTTTTGGCCCTAAGGATAATGGAGATGGACAATAAGAATTTACGATGGAGATCGAGAGAAAGAGGAGTAAGACGTGCATATTGAAACATCATAGATGAAGAGGAGGAAAGAAAGGCATACAGAAGCATATGAAAAGTTTGGAGGCTAACCTCATTTGGCACTGATCTGGATGGCTTAATCAAACTTAGTGTTTCTATAACTTTACTGATAGCATTATAAAGATATTAATAACAAGCATGACATATATTTGTGTTGCAATGTAAATATGTAAACTCACATACTGTAGTTGTGGATTGTATTGCTTTGATTCAAACAAAAAACTACTCTTAAAACAATTGCAACCTTGAAAATGAAAAGAAAAACGTGTGAAACAGCTTTTGAATTTCCCATGTTTATCACTTTATCGACTGATTTGTGACATGGTGGAATTTGGAGCATGGAAGAGTAAAAGAGTTAAAGAGGCAGAAAGATATGGAATAGATATTACAGAGACTAAAAGTCTGCTCAGTGCTGAGCGAAAACCCAACGTGGAAGAAGAGCATAAAAGATGGTAATGTAAATTGAAATGGAGAAACTTAAAAGTCTTTGGTTTTTTAATCAGTGATGAATTCTTGCCTCCTTGGTTATTGATAAACTAATAATATTAGTTTATTATTAATATATATATATATATACACACACACACATACATATGGGTAATGGGTAATGAAAAAAATATTTATCCATATTCTATCCATTAAAATAGCGAGTAAACGGGCAATGGATAAGCGGATAAAATAGTTGAAAAATCTTTACCCATACCATATTTCGATGGGCCAAAACATAACGGGTAACAGGTTTACCTTTACCCATTGCCAATCCTACTAAAAAGGCTTGTAATATAAATGACATTGTGGATGATGATATGGTACTCAATTTAGAATGTTGGAGCATGTGTAAAAGGGTATTTGTCAACCTTCCCATCCATGGCATTTTTAGCTAAATTGGTTTCGTCTTAGTTAGAGAAATTTACAAACCCAAAACCTCTTAACCTATAACCTATTATCATACGGATCCTTACTGCTAACAATATGCCAGAAAAGTTACACCACAAGCAACTTCATGTTTTCTTTACGAAAACTGAAATCATTAAACATATATAGACTTATAGAAGAATGGTCATCCAAGTACATATATTCAAGAAACATAATTAGTCATCAACCCATATCCAATGCATTAAAAATCATGAGTTTCGAACATACCGACGTTATGTTGAACTGAAAATACATATCACTTTCTTTATAAGCATATATTTTCTGGTTGAAGCATTTCATCAAACACCTGGTGGATAGAAAAGATACAAATTTAAGATCTAAACTATCTATATCTATATACTTTTAGTTGAATTACCAAAAGGTATTTGCCTTTAGATACCTCATGAAATGAGATGCTCCTTTTAATGATCTTTTTCATCCCCTGACTTTGATAAACCTTCGAAACCCACATAAATCAAAGAAATGGCACGCAAATACATGTAGCCTCATTGACATTGACAGTCTCCAAGGAACTACTTCTTTACATCAAAATATAATAAATATAGAAAAGACAACAAAAAACACATACAAATTCGACAATAACCAAAAACACATACAAATTCGACAATTAGGTTTTCAATTCTATCAACAATAAAGCTTTTTTTCATACTTAAGATCTCCAAAGCAATACCAGTTTGCATTCACTATTTGCAAAATCTCAACTAATCTATGTATTTCATTGATATCGATAAATGTAGCATGCCCATCGGAAGACCCTTAAATTAGCAGTAACCAATACGTACCAGGAAGAGAATCCCTAAACTGCTTGTGCTCCAATCGAGTTCTGTAAATCGCTGAAACATTTCAGAGGGATGAAATCGGTGTCAAGATTTCACCATGGTCTGAATTCCCATTCTTGATGTATGTAGGTAGGGCAACAAAAATGAACTCCTAAATCGAAGGGAAATAGGTAGAGCCGTAGAGGAGACGAAGAGTTAAACTTTAATACTAATCTATTAAAAGAAAATTAAAAAACTGAGAAAAAAAGAAAAAGAGCGATTCTCAATTCTGGTGGTGCCACGTCAACATGTAAGGATTCTGCTTTATATATAGATATAGATATAGATATAGATAGATGCATAAACATTGGGGATCCCCAAATAATATAAAGTTCAACTAGTATCATCTAAATCATTATTAATCCAACTTGCTACTAAAGTTCTTGAATTGATTTGAACTCATCAAGGTGTAATAAAATGACAACTAACATCAGGATTCACCTAAATTGACAATATATCCACCACATCATGGTAGCAAATGGTCAGTAAAACTTGAAAGATACTGAAGGTTTGGTCACCATCTAAGTTTTCAGACCATGGGCCATGTGGTTTATTGAAAGTGGACATTAATCCTTGCAACCCTTATCATTGTGATTAATAACTACACGGTCTCCTACTGCATCATCGGAACAACATTGAGCCTTCACATTTTCACAACAAGAACATCAAACAACCATTATGTATAGTCCGATGTGGATCAAAAATCCAACATGACTCAAGAAAAGAAAACATAAAACATAAAATAAACCAATGTGATTATATAAAAAAACCAATTTAATTCAATAAAAAGAAACGAATATGATTAATCATCCGACATATAACAAGATTACATATTTCATCTAAAACAAGATCAAAAGAATAACAAAGCAAGATCAGGAAGCAGAAGAACATGTTTTTTAAGCAAAGCAAGATCAGGAAAAAAAATAGGGAAAACATCCAAACAATAGATATGGTAGAAAGTCTTTCGAAAGAATTCGTCAACATCAATCTTAATATTAAATATATCCATTTGTATGAGTTTGCATAATGCAAGTGTGCAATAATTAAGAAGTTTTTGTTTTTATCAACCACAAACTAACTTCACCTAGAAGGGTTAGGCAAAAAGCAAAAACAAGAGATCTATCATCCACATATTGAAAGAGCAGTAGTGACAAGCAGCATCGAGAAGTACATCTTTTTCCAAAAAAAACATCATGAAGAACATCAAACAAAAGCAAAATATATCAAAAGAGCATCAAACAACATCAAAAAGAACATAAATGGATTAAATGAGACGAATGGAGTTTTTATAAACTATTTTATAAGATGGAAAAGATTTGGAACCTCAATCTCATTAAACTAAATTAGTCGATCCGTGTTTTTTTTACCATATACATAGTTTCATAAACCATGAAAACATCGAATATAATTTTCACAACTTACATTTGTGTTTATAAAATTTTGTAAACCAATCTAATTTGATGAAAAAAGTAAATGTTTACCAAACACTGTTTTTCTATCTCGCTAATAAAAATTTGGTGGGCCTAAAAGGAATGTTAAAAATATGGTTTTTTAAGACTTGACTTTTCAACTTTTAAAAAAGTAGACAAACATGGGCGCTACTTTTAGTGCATGTTGAAAAGTTGTACCAACTGGGTAGTCTAAAATGTTTCGCAAACTAGCTGATAAGCTGATAAGCTGGTGGCTGATAGCTGATAAGCTAGCTGATGAAAAAGTCACGTTTGACAAAAACTAGCTTATAAGATGTAAAATTACAAAAAAGGACATCTAGCAAAAATAACTAATTACAATATTTAATAATATAATTAAAATAAATTTATAGTAATATAATATATAAATTAATACAAATAAGTTAGTAAATAATATAATATGTTAATTAAAAAATTTGAAATTTATTATTATATATATTATAAATTTTGAATTTTAAACCAAATTTAAAAAAATATACATTAACTTATATTTTAGAAAACCCGTTACATATAATATGGAAAAAATAATAAAATAATAATTACAAAAATAATAATAATTGATAACTAAAATATATTGATCAATATTAAAAAAAATCAATATAATTATCAATAATTCTAAATAATTAAAATTTTATATCAACGTATAATTAAAATTTATGTTATAATTTTCAGATAATATTAATTAATATTTATTAATTAATTAATAATAAATTTTAATAATTAATATGTATTTATAATTAATAGTTAATCTATACTATATTATAGCAGAGATAAAAAAACTCTTAATTATAACTCACTAAGCTTTATGTACTATTATTTAAAGCTATCTACTTAAAATCTCTTAAAAAACAACTAATAAAGCCTAATGTACTACCTCTAATCAAAATCGTGTAACCCAAAATCCCGTTTCATACCCAAAACCCTAAAATTATGAAGTTTGAATTGAGGATGAGGATGAAATCCCGTTTCTTACGTCCCTCATACTAATTCCCCAAAATCCTTTTATCTCTAATCCCAAAACCCTAAAATTATGAAACTTGAATGGAGGATGGGGATGAAATCCCGTTTCTTATGTGCCTCATACTCTCACCTTTTCTTTAGTATATATAGATTGATTTTGGGAAAACAATTCATCACTCAATTGCTTCATACACGCTCCATCGATCCTTTTGCACTGAAGTCAGTTAGTTTCCTTTTGGTTTTTTGAAATAGATTGCTTTCGGGTAATCGATTTTGGTTTGTTTGTGTTTTGTTTTAATTGTTTAGTATCTGCAACTTTCTTTGTATCGATTAAGAATATATCAGTTGAATTTGTTTGTCTACTTTGTTTTTTAGATGTATCTGTTTTGTGTTGTTCTAGATTGCTGCTTTATGTTTGTAATGTAGATCTTTGATCTATTTTATTGTATTATGGTTTTACCTTATGTGGTTGTTTTGAAATGTTTTGGTTTATGGGTAATACAAGAAGGAAGAGATGGATTTTCATTGATGATCAAAATCGAAGATGTATTTCTGTTGTGTAGATAGTCCCAGAAAATAGTCACAAAGCTAGAAAAGAAACTGAAAAGTATATTCTTCAATCCTTCTCTATACTTGATATAATATGTTACTGTTGTCGACTTTATGTGTTTCTAATTCTATGATATATTTATGTTTTATTATGAACTTCATAACAGATTATGGCTTTAAATGTTATGCATATTCATTAGCTTTAGGGACTGGAGTATGAACATATTAATCAAATGAAAGTAAAATCATAATCTGCGGAATAACACTTTGATATTCAATAAAACAGTAAACCAAAATAGTATATAATCAACAACTTGTAAACTTGTATTGAATGCTTAAAGTTACAAGATTAAACACACAACCTCAATATTGATGAACATACTCACCAATACGAATTCTACTTCTCTAGAATTAGGATCTATGCCTTGAGGTTGATTTTTTCTAAAACTTAGAATGAATAAATCTATTTCAAAAGTTATCTCACTATTCTAAACAATACAAAATATATACTGAAGATAAAAGATAATTACAATTTATACAATATCTCCAGAATATCTTCCATCATTATCTCTAAGCCTTCCATGAATATCTTTATTCTTTCCAGCTGTCATCCTTTTCATTCGGATCTTCAAGTCATAAGCAGCACTAACTATGCTCAGCAGCATTAACTTCTTCAAGCAGCATTAACTTCTAAGCAGCACTAACCACTAGCAGTACTAACTAGCTAAGCAGTACTAACTTTGTTCAAGCAGCACTAACTTTGACTAGCAGTATTAATTCTACTAGCAGTAGTAATACTCAGCAGTATTAACTTTGAAGTCTTCTAGCAGTAGTAATTCTGAACTAGCAGCATTAACCATACTTAAGCTTTTCTTCAGTTCCCAACAATCTCCCCCTAACTTGACTTTTAGGAAAAGAAGTCAAGTTCTTCAGATGCTCTTCAATATTCTTTTCAAGATGCTCCCAAAACTTCATAATGGCCTACATTCCTGTATTTGCATCCAATCCCAAACTCTGATTGATGGTTCTTTGGATCAAATATTTAGCCATATCTGAATCTGGAATACATCTTAGCTTTTTCTTCAGCATGGCATGAAGCTTCAATCTGCTATGATTGTACACTCTATCCACTAGGAAGTATTCAGTGTGATTTAAATCCAAAGTCACTGTATATACTCCACTAATTTCATATAGAGTCCAACTGTTGACTGACTTGAATACATTCTTGATCACATGCTCTACTTCTTCAGGTTTGAACATCATACACAGATACTCCATTACCAGTTTTGTAATTGAAATCTCTGGAGCCTTCAATATATCTGCATACAACTTCATTCCTATCTCAAACATCTCTTCAAGATCTGACCTAGAGCATGTTCTTACAATCTTTGCCCAAGTATTGAACACCTCATACTTTTCATCCTTCCTTTTTAGCCTTATGTATTATTTTCCATCCACTGTCAATGTATCCCAGAGAATGATCTCAGGAGGCTTAACTCCTACAGGTTCTGCTGAAATTGGTTCAGGCACTTTGTCCATCACTACCATATACAAATTTACATCATCTGTGTTTGATGGCTCTTTCTGTTTAGATGACTCAGGTGCCCCTTCTTCTTCAGCAACTTTCTCATCCTCTCCTTCAGATATTCTAGGCTTCTTAGTTGACTTTCTCCTTGCCATCATCTTGGTTCTCTTTAAAGTCCTTAGACTTTCACCCAGAGTGGCTTCTTTCTTTGATGGTGTTTCCTGCTCATCTGGAAATAGCTTTTGTATCAGAAGGTCATTACTTTCTTTCATCCTTTTCTCTATCTCCACCCTTGCAGTTTCATTCCCCTGAAGCTTTCTCATCTCTGAATCATATAGATCTTTAATCTTTTCAAAAGACATCTTTGAGAACATCTCCTTTTTGACTCCTACAACACCTTTGAGAAATATAATCATCTTGTTTCTCTCTTGGGTACCTAGGAAAGTCTTTGAGGGTTGTCTCTTCTTTACAACTGTTTTCACCACTGATTTCTTCATAGTTGCAGCTTTCTTCTGTGCAGTTTCAGTTGCCAGACTCAGTTGATAAGCTTCATTCAGTTCAGCAGCTAGAGCTTTTGCCATCTCCCTGTCCTTTTCCACCTGAACTCTTTCTTCCTTTTCAATATCCTCTTGCATCTTTCTGGCCAAAGCTTCATCTGATTCAACCAACTTTTGCTTTTTGATTGGTTGATCAGATTCCACTAGTTTAGCTTTGCCCTTTTCTTTGCTTATCACCTTCTCAGACCTGGATTTCATTACATCCTCACCTCTTTATTTTATGATAACTCCTTTGGCCTTTGAAGTGACCTTGGAAGTGTCATGTTTTGCTTTGATCAGAGTTTCTGCAATTTCCAGTTCTGTTAGTACTTCCTTCACTGTTTCTGCTGCTTTGTTCATGTCAGCAGTAGTAACCGTTTCTGCTGCTCTACTTGAACTAGCAGCATTAACGGTTTCTGCTGCTTTCTCCCTTACTGCTGCTTTCTCCCCCTCAACATCAAATTTCTCTCCATCAAGCTCCCCCTCTCTTGTGGCTTCTTCCATGTTGATCTCCCCCTTTTTGGGAGCATCATTCCCAGATTTCCTTCTCCTTAGCACAAATTGTCTCTTCTTCTGTTTCTGTACTTGCTTCATCACCAATTTCTTGAGTTTGGTAATCTGCACTTGTTGGGACAAGATTACCAATTTCATTTCTTCAAGTTCTTTTCCTTCTTTGAGAACATCTAGGTTGATGTTGCCCATTGTTTCCATCAATTCATAGTAAGAATATCTGTCCTCACCCTCTCCAGAAGTGTTACCCTCTTTGGAAGGATCATTGGATCTTTTTGTTGTGAAAGTCTTCTGCCTAGCAGAAGCACTGTCCACCCCCTTGGTTTCTTGGCACCAGGGACCTTTGAAAGATTGCTCATTCAAAGTTGCCATGGGGGAGGTCTTATTTATGTTACCACTGTCCTTCTCTGTGCTAGCAGAAGTAGTGGCAGCCTCAGTACCCATATGCTCAACCTCCTCCTCAGAGAGCACCTCCTTGGGGTTGGGAGACACCCCTGTGGTTTCCCTATGGATATTCTCTAAGGAAGAATTCTCCCTTAGAGGGCTATTAGGCTTAGTGGTTGATGGTATAAGAAGGGAAGGAGCCTTCTTTACCTGTTTCCTTTTGTAAGTATGGGTGATTGGTGAAGTTGGTTTTTCAAGAAGAGACTGGGGAATTGATTTAGAGTGTGAAGGTTGGGATTGGCTAGCAGTAGGTTGGTCTAATGGGGGCCTTGACCCTGCTGCCATACCTTCATCAGTTTGGGACACCACCATCATTGTAGAGAACAATGGGGTGTCAACTCCTTCCGAGTCCAAAGGGGATCTTTTCATGTTTGAAAAGACCTTACCTTTGGGAATTTTTGGTACATATACCCCATCAAAATGAGGTATATCCGTCAATTCATGGTTAATTACTTCTTGGACAAATCTGGGATACATATAAAAGCTTTTTTTGTTTCCCATGTTTGAGACAAGATCATTGAAAATCATTTGTGAAAAATTATACTTTCTGGCAGTGGCTAAGCATACCAAAGCATAAGCAATGGTGCTACTGAACTCACTCCATCCAGTAGTCTTTTTGGATATACAGTGCATCAAGGTATGAGCAAGAAAACGCCATTGGGGTGAGAATTTAGCTTTTGAGAACTTGAACACCCCCAATGGGCCTCCATACCCCATTCTTGTAAGAGAAGAGAACAGTTCATTATTTGGGATAGAAGTTATACCAGAGGCATCGTCTAGGCGTAGACTGATGCGAATAACTTCTTCAGTAACTGTCAAGGGTTTGTTACACACCCTTGTCTTGATCATTTGCACAATTACTACTTCAGTAACTATTGTTGGGAACTGAAGAAAAGCTTAAGTATGGTTAATGCTGCTAGTTCAGAATTACTACTGCTAGAAGACTTCAAAGTTAATACTGCTGAGTATTACTACTGCTAGTAGAATTAATACTGCTAGTCAAAGTTAGTGCTGCTTGAACAAAGTTAGTACTGTTTAGCTAGTTAGTACTGCTAGTGGTTAGTGCTGCTTAGAAGTTAATGCTGCTTGAAGAAGTTAATGCTGCTGAGCATAGTTAGTGCTGCTTATGACTTGAAGATCCGAATGAAAAGGATGACAGCTGGAAAGAATAAAGATATTCATGGAAGGCTTAGAGATAATGATGGAAGATATTCTGGAGATATTGTATAAATTGTAATTATCTTTTATCTTCAGTATATATTTTGTATTGTTTAGAATAGTGAGATAACTTTTGAAATAGATTTATTCATTCTAAGTTTTAGAAAAAATCAACCTCAAGGCATAGATCCTAATTCTAGAGAAGTAGAATTCGTATTGGTGAGTATGTTCATCAATATTGAGGTTGTGTGTTTAATCTTGTTACTTTAAGCATTCAATACAAGTTTACAAGTTGTTGATTATATACTATTTTGGTTTACTGTTTTATTGAATATCAAAGTGTTATTCCGCATATTATGATTTTACTTTCATTTGATTAATATGTTCATACTCCAGTCCCTAAAGCTAATGAATATGCATAACATTTAAAGCCATAATCTGTTATGAAGTTCATAATAAAACATAAATATATCATAGAATTAGAAACACATAAAGTCGACAACAGTAACATATTATATCAAGTATAGAGAAGGATTGAAGAATATACTTTTCAGTTTCTTTTCTAGCTTTGTGACTATTTTCTGGGACTATCTACACAACAGAAATACATCTTCGATTTTGATCATCAATGAAAATCCATCTTTTCCTTCTTGTATTACCCATAAACCAAAACATTTCAAAACAACCACATAAGGTAAAACCATAATACAATAAAATAGATCAAAGATCTACATTACAAACATAAAGCAGCAATCTAGAACAACACAAAACAGATACATCTAAAAAACAAAGTAGACAAACAAATTCAACTGATACTCTTAATCGATACAAAGAAAGTTGCAGATACTAAACAATTAAAACAAAACACAAACAAACCAAAATCGATTACCCGAAAGCAATCTATTTCAAAAAACCAAAAGGAAACTAACTGACTTCAGTGCAAAAGGATCGATGGAGCGTGTATGAAGCAATTGAGTGATGAATTGTTTTCCCAAAATCAATCTATATATACTAAAGAAAAGGTGAGAGTATGAGGCACATAAGAAACGGGATTTCATCCCCATCCTCCATTCAAGTTTCATAATTTTAGGGTTTTGGGATTAGAGATAAAAGGATTTTGGGGAATTAGTATGAGGGACGTAAGAAACGGGATTTCATCCTCATCCTCAATTCAAACTTCATAATTTTAGGGTTTTGGGTATGAAACGGGATTTTGGGTTACACGATTTTGATTAGAGGTAGTACATTAGGCTTTATTAGTTGTTTTTTAAGAGATTTTAAGTAGATAGCTTTAAATAATAGTACATAAAGCTTAGTGAGTTATAATTAAGAGTTTTTTTATCTCTGCTATAATATAGTATAGATTAACTATTAATTATAAATACATATTAATTATTAAAATTTATTATTAATTAATTAATAAATATTAATTAATATTATCTGAAAATTATAACATAAATTTTAATTATACGTTGATATAAAATTTTAATTATTTAGAATTATTGATAATTATATTGATTTTTTTTAATATTGATCAATATATTTTAGTTATCAATTATTATTATTTTTGTAATTATTATTTTATTATTTTTTCCATATTATATGTAACGGGTTTTCTAAAATATAAGTTAATGTATATTTTTTTAAATTTGGTTTAAAATTCAAAATTTATAATATATATAATAATAAATTTCAAATTTTTTAATTAACATATTATATTATTTACTAACTTATTTGTATTAATTTATATATTATATTACTATAAATTTATTTTAATTATATTATTAAATATTGTAATTAGTTATTTTTGCTAGATGTCCTTTTTTGTAATTTTACATCTTATAAGCTAGTTTTTGTCAAACGTGACTTTTTCATCAGCTAGCTTATCAGCTATCAGCCACCAGCCACCAGCTTATCAGCTTATCAGCTAGTTTGCGAAACATTTTAGACTACCCAGTTGGTACAACTTTTCAACATGCACTAAAAGTAGCGCCCATGTTTGTCTACTTTTTTAAAAGTTGAAAAGTCAAGTCTTAAAAAACCATATTTTTAACATTCCTTTTAGGCCCACCAAATTTTTATTAGCGAGATAGAAAAACAGTGTTTGGTAAACATTTACTTTTTTCATCAAATTAGATTGGTTTACAAAATTTTATAAACACAAATGTAAGTTGTGAAAATTATATTCGATGTTTTCATGGTTTATGAAACTATGTATATGGTAAAAAAAACACGGAACGACTAATTTAGTTTAATGAGATTGAGGTTCCAAATCTTTTCCATCTTATAAAATAGTTTATAAAAACTCCATTCGTCTCATTTAATCCATTTATGTTCTTTTTGATGTTGTTTGATGCTCTTTTGATATATTTTGCTTTTGTTTGATGTTTTTCATGATGTTTTTTTTGGAAAAAGATGTACTTCTCGATGTTGCTTGTCACTACTGCTCTTTCAATATGTGGATGATAGATCTCTTGTTTTTGCTTTTTGCCTAACCCTTCTAGGTGAAGTTAGTTTGTGGTTGATAAAAACAAAAACTTCTTAATTATTGCACACTTGCATTATGCAAACTCATACAAATGGATATATTTAATATTAAGATTGATGTTGACGAATTCTTTCGAAAGACTTTCTACCATATCTATTGTTTGGATGTTTTCCCTATTTTTTTTCCTGATCTTGCTTTGCTTAAAAAACATGTTCTTCTGCTTCCTGATCTTGCTTTGTTATTCTTTTGATCTTGTTTTAGATGAAATATGTAATCTTGTTATATGTCGGATGATTAATCATATTCGTTTCTTTTTATTGAATTAAATTGGTTTTTTATATAATCACATTGGTTTATTTTATGTTTTATGTTTTCTTTTCTTGAGTCATGTTGGATTTTTGATCCACATCGGACTATACATAATGGTTGTTTGATGTTCTTGTTGTGAAAATGTGAAGGCTCAATGTTGTTCCGATGATGCAGTAGGAGACCGTGTAGTTATTAATCACAATGATAAGGGTTGCAAGGATTAATGTCCACTTTCAATAAACCACATGGCCCATGGTCTGAAAACTTAGATGGTGACCAAACCTTCAGTATCTTTCAAGTTTTACTGACCATTTGCTACCATGATGTGGTGGATATATTGTCAATTTAGGTGAATCCTGATGTTAGTTGTCATTTTATTACACCTTGATGAGTTCAAATCAATTCAAGGACTTTAGTAGCAAGTTGGATTAATAATGATTTAGATGATACTAGTTGAACTTTATATTATTTGGGGATGCCCAATGTTTATGCATCTATCTATATCTATATCTATATCTATATATAAAGCAGAATCCTTACATGTTGACGTGGCACCACCAGAATTGAGAATCGCTCTTTTTCTTTTTTTCTCAGTTTTTAAATTTTCTTTTAATAGATTAGTATTAAAGTTTAACTCTTCGTCTCCTCTACGGCTCTACCTATTTCCCTTCGATTTAGGAGTTCATTTTTGTTGCCCTACCTACATACATCAAGAATGGGAATTCAGACCATGGTGAAATCTTGACACCGATTTCATCCCTCTGAAATGTTTCAGCGATTTACAGAACTCGATTGGAGCACAAGCAGTTTAGGGATTCTCTTCCTGGTACGTATTGGTTACTGCTAATTTAAGGGTCTTCCGATGGGCATGCTACATTTATCGATATCAATGAAATACATAGATTAGTTGAGATTTTGCAAATAGTGAATGCAAACTGGTATTGCTTTGGAGATCTTAAGTATGAAAAAAAGCTTTATTGTTGATAGAATTGAAAACCTAATTGTCGAATTTGTATGTGTTTTTGGTTATTGTCGAATTTGTATGTGTTTTTTGTTGTCTTTTCTATATTTATTATATTTTGATGTAAAGAAGTAGTTCCTTGGAGACTGTCAATGTCAATGAGGCTACATGTATTTGCGTGCCATTTCTTTGATTTATGTGGGTTTCGAAGGTTTATCAAAGTCAGGGGATGAAAAAGATCATTAAAAGGAGCATCTCATTTCATGAGGTATCTAAAGGCAAATACCTTTTGGTAATTCAACTAAAAGTATATAGATATAGATAGTTTAGATCTTATATTTGTATCTTTCCTATCCACCAGGTGTTTGATGAAATGCTTCAACCAGAAAATATATGCTTGTTGAGAATTCGATCCTGACAAGTGGTATCAGAGCCAGACTCTCTCAGAAATATCTATTCATTCACGATGGAAAACCTTACAGATTCAAACAGTACTCTGGTCTCTAAGGTACCAATGCTCAAACCTAGTGAGTTTGACATGTGGAAGATCAGAATTAGACAATACATTCTTCTCACTGATTACTCAATGTGGGATATCATTGAGAATGGTCCTTCTGAAGCAGGAAAGATAGGACCAGATGGGAAAAGACCTCCACCAAAGACAGACGGTGAGAGGAAGATAAGACAGACAGAGATGAAGGCCTTGAGCACTTTGCTCTTGGCTATCCCCAATGAATACCAGCATCAATTTTGCAACTGCACTGATGCTCAGATTCTCTGGAATGCTTTAGAGAAAAGATTTGCTGGAACTAAAAGCATCAAAAGAAATCAAAGAGATGTTCTAAAACAGCAGTATGAGAACTTCACTTCTTCAAAGAATGAGTCTATGACTCAAACTTTTGATAGGTTCAACAAACTCATTGGTGAACTGGCTACTGTAGGAGTGAAGATGGAGCAATATGATATCAACAGAAAATTCCTCAGATCTCTTGGGGATGAATGGACTATGTACACTGTCTCATATAGACAGAGTGATAATCTGGAAGAGAAGGAACTTGATGATCTATATAATGATCTAAGAGTTTTTGAAACTGAGGTAGAATCCAAGAAAAAGCCCACTGGATATATTCACAATGCTGCACTTCTTTCAACATCTACTGATACTACTGCCAACCCTGAAGCAGTTAGTACTGCCAGTGGAGTAAATTCAGAAAAAAACACTGGAACTATCTTTGAAGCCTTTTTGTCCAGTCATAGCAACAGTTCATTGATTAATGATGATTTGGATCAACTTCACCCTGATGACCTGGAGGAGATGGACATTAAATGGCAGATGGCCATGTTATCTATGAGAGTGAAGAAGTTCATTAAAAGAACAGGAAGGAACAACTTCTCTCAAAGAAGAGAAGATGGAGCAGGCTTTGACAAGACTAAGGTGGAGTGCTATAAGTGTCATATGAAAGGACATTTTGCTAGAGAGTGCAGGAGTGCTGGTCCAAACAACAACCACCAGCAAACTCAGAATGGAGGCCAACAAGCTCATAATGGAGGCAACAATCAAAACAAAAATCCTGCTTAAGCCCTTGTTTCTCAACAAGGAATGGGATTTGACTGGAGTGATCAAGCTGAGGAAGCCATTCAGAACCAAGCTCTTATGGCAGAAGTGTCTGATCTCCCCTCTGACGTAATTTCTAATCTCTGCTCTAAATCTTGCATAGACACTGTCAAAAGATACAGGGATCACAATCAAAGTATGTGTGATGACCTCAAAAGATTGGAAAAGGACAGAAGAGATTATGTGTTGATAGTAGAGAGATTTGAAGAGCAAATCAAAGGCTTTCAAGCTAATGAACTTCAACACTCTTATGACACAAACTATTGGAAGTGGGAAAAGAATGAGTTAGAGACCAAACTGTCTAAGTCCTTAGAAGAGAATGATAGGCTGAAAGAGGAACTGTCTAAAGTTAAGCTTGACATAGAAAAGTTTTCATATGCTTCAAAAGCAATGGATTCTCTTCTAAAGGCTTAGATTCATGATAAGATGAAGCCTGGTATTGGATACAACAATACACCTCCTCCTTACAACAACAACTATATCTCTCCTACTTCTGACTTGTTGGAAACCAAGGAGAAAAAGGACTTGTCTGAGGAAGCCTTTAAGATAGATCCTTTGGATGAGGTAGTAGTTAAGGATTTGACTGAGAAAGAAGCCAGTGAGAATAGGGATAAAACTGTGAGTAAAAAGATACCATTAGAAAACAACATTATCACCAATGAGGGATGTGGGAAAATCTGGGTCAAGTCCAAGGAGATAGAGAAGAACAAAGGAAAGGATAACAAGGTCCATTACAAACAAACCACAATTGTGAATCCTGGACCTTGTAAACAGTGTGCTTGTAATAAAGCAAAGAGCCTAAATTCTGGTATAAAAAGAGGTAATCAAAGAAACTGGAATAATCAATGGGCTCAGAAACAAGGAGTTGATCTGAATAAAATCAATAGACCAAAACCTTGTTTCATATGTGGCAAGATGAATCATTTGGCTAAGTATTGCTTCTTTAACCCTATTAATCAACAGATAAGCTTTCAAAGAATTGTGCAAAAACCTGTTGGTTATATGAAGGCTGGAAAGAAACATGTGATAAAGAAATCTATTGAAAGAAAAGGCCCTATGAAAAATAAGGTTTTAAAAGAAAGTGTTTTAATATGGGTACCTAGAAGTACTAACAGTGTTAGTACTGCTGAAAATATTAGTGCTACTAACACAGTTACTACTGCTAACAGTGTTAGTACTGCTGAAAATATTAATGCTGCTAACATAGTTACTACTGCTAAGCATGCAAGTGCTGCTAAGGCAGTCAGTACTTCTAAAACCAGTATTGCTTCTAGCAAACATGTTTCCAAGCCTATTATTGTGACAAAGTACTCCAAGAATGAGGAGTCTAAATTTAAAAATCTTGTCAAGAAAGAATGCAAGTATTTTGATGAGAAAGGGGTACCCAAGACCACTTTGGCTTGGGTTCCTAATTCAAACTAACTGATTTATCCTATGTGCAGGGCAACCAACAGCTCAAGGGAAAGAGCATTTGGCATGTTGATAGTGGTTGCTCTAGGCACATGACAGGTAACATGTCATGCCTTCAGGATTTCAAGCATATCAATGGAGGACATGTTGCTTTTGGAAATGATCTTACTGGAGGTAAAATAAGTGGCAAAGGTAATGTCACAAAAGGTAAGATGACATTTGAGGATGTCTACTATGTTGACCAGTTGAAGTACAACCTGTTAAGTGTGTCACAGGTTTGTGACAAACAACATAGTATATTATTTACAAATACTGAGTGTATGATCCTTGCTCCAGGGTTCAAGGTAGTTGATGAAAGCATGATACTACTTAGAACTCCAAGAAAGGACAATGTTTATTGTCTAGATTTGGAAAATGTTGATAGTGATTCATCTCTGAACTGTCTTGTTTCAAAAGCTTATGTAGATGAATCCTCTCTTTGGCACAGAAGGATGTGTCATATGAATTTTAAGACTATGAACAAACTTGTTAAAAACAACCTTGTAAGAGGTTTGCCTTCAAAAGTCTTTTCATGTGATGATCATTGTGTGGCTTGTCTTAAAGGCAAACAGCACAGAACTTCTCATAAGACCAAATAATTAAATTCTATTTCTTCATGTCTCCAGTTATTGCATATGGATCTGTTTGGTCCTACAAATGTTATGAGTATAGGCAAGAAATCTTACTGCTTGGTTATTGTTGATGATTACTCAAGATTTACTTGGGTATATTTTCTAAGGACTAAAGATGAGACAAGTGGACTGCTCAAATCCTTTATTCTAAGAATTGAAAACCAAACTAATCAAAAAGTAAAAGTCATTAGATCAGATAATGGGACTGAGTTTAAAAATCTTGATCTAAACACCTTTTGTGAAGAGAAAGGCATTGAGAGACAATACAGTGCCCCTAGGACTCCTCAACAGAATGGAGTTGCTGAGAGGAGAAATAGGACACTAATAGAGGCTGCCAGATCTCTGTTGGCTGATTCAAAATTGCCAATTACCTTCTGGGCTGAAGCAGTTAATACTGCTTGTTATGTCCAAAACAGAGTTCTAGTAGTCAAGCCAAAGAACAAGACCCCATATGAGCTTTTGAATAAAAGAAAACCATTTATTGGATTTTTCAAACCTTTTGGGTGTCCTTGTACTATTCTCAATACCAAATCTCACTTAGGCAAGTTTGATAGCAAAGCAGATGATGGTTTTCTTGTTGGTTACTCATCACAGAGTAAGGCTTACAGAGTATTTAACTCTTCTTCTAGAATAATTGAAGAAAGTGACAATGTCAAATGCAATGAGAACACACCAAATCCAATTGGGTCTGGTCCTCAGTGGCTATTTGACATTGATTCACTAACTAACTCTTTTGGTTTCAGTAGTGATGATTATGCAGGATCAGGGAATGGAGGATCAGGGACTACACAAGTTCAAGAAAGTATATCTAAATCTGTGATCTTTCCCATACCCACAGTGAATTCTTTTGAAGACTCTGAAAAGGAACCATCTACTGAACCAAGTCAGAGTGAAGTAGAAAGTAGAGATGTGGAGACTCAAGAAAATAAAGAATCAGAAGTAGCTGCTGAAAACACTTCAGTTGAGTTGAATGACTCTAATTTAGAGGTAGGACTGAATGAAGAACCTAGTCATAACACCAGAGTTCAAAAGAATCATCCTCCACAGCTGGTAATAGGAGATATATCATCTCCTATGATGACTAGACATCAAAGCAGGCTTCAAGAAATGCAAGATCAACAGCATACAGTGCTTTCTTGCTTTCTATCCCAGCTTGAGCCTAAGAAGGCACATGATGCTATGAAAGAATCTAGCTGGATAGAAGCAATGCAAGAAGAACTGTTACAGTTCAAGCTACAAGACGTATGGGATCTAGTAGACCTTCCTAAAGGTCACAGAGTAATTGGCACAAAGTGGATTTTCAAAAACAAGAAAGATGAAAGAGGAATTGTCATAAGGAACAAAGCAAGGCTGGTGGCTCAAGGGTATACTCAAGAAGAGGGTATAGATTATGAAGAAGTTTTTGCACCTGTGGCTAGGATAGAAGCAATCAGATTATTCCTAGCCTATGCTTCTTACATGAACTTCAAAGTCTATCAAATGGATGTAAAAAGTGCTTTTCTCTATGGCTCAATTGAAGAAGAGGTATATGTCTGTCAACCACCAGGGTTTGAAAACCCAAGCTATCCAGACAGGGTATACAAATTGAAGAAAGCTCTTTATGGACTGCATCAAGCTCCAAGAGCATGGTATGACACTTTGTCATCCTATCTCTTGGAAAATGGCTTTGAAAGAGGAGTCATTGATAAGACCCTATTTATCAAGATAAAGAAGAAGGATATCTTGCTGGTCCAAATCTATGTTGATGACATTATCTTTGGATCTACAAAAGACAACATGTGCAAGGAGTTTGAGGAACTAATGCATCAAAGGTTCAAAATGAGTTCCATGGGGGAACTTACTTTCTTCCTTGGACTCCAAGTTCAACAGAAGTCAGATGGCATCTTCATCTGTCAATCCAAGTATGTGCAGGAAATTCTAACCAAGTTCGGTTTCTCAGATTCAAAACCTGCCAGCACACCTATGGAGACACACAAGCAGATAACTGCCGATCTTGAGGGGGAGGATATGGATGTTCATCATTATAGATCCATGATTGGCTCTCTCATGTATCTCACAGCATCAAGGCCAGATATAATGTTTCCAGTCTGTGTATGTGCAAGATTCCAAGTTAGGCCAAAGCAATCTCACTTTCAAGCTGTTAAGAGGATATTCAGATATCTCAAAGGGCAACCCAGATTGGGACTTTGGTACCCTCATGACTCACCCTTTGACCTAATAGCATACTCAGACAGTGATCTAGGTGGGGCAAACTTGGACAGAAAATCTACTTCTGGAGGATGTCAGTTTTTGGGTGCAAGACTAGTTTCTTGGCAGTGCAAGAAACAAACCACAGTGTCCACATCTACAACAGAGGCAGAGTATATAGCAGCTGCAAGTTGCTGTTCTCAAGTCTTATGGATTCAAAATCAAATGTTGGACTATGGGGTAACCTTTCTACACACTCCAATTTTTATTGATAACAGCAGTGCTATTAGCATTGTGAATAATCCTGTCAAGCACTCAAAGACAAAGCACATTGAGATCAGGTATCACTTCATAAGAGACTGTAATGAAAAGAAACTTATTCAAGTTGTAAAAGTTCACACTGATAACCAGTTTGCTGATCTATTCACCAAAGCTTTTGATGTGGGTAGATTCACTTTCTTGGTAACAAGTGTGGGAATGATCAACTCTGAATAAGTTCCTTCTCAAAAAGTGGTTCTATACCTGTATCTTGTCTATTCTTGGTGTTACCAATCTTCCTTTTCAGGATAGGTATAGCAGTACTCAGTGTTTCCAGAGATTAAAGGAGTAAGTATAGTTAATACTGCCAGTGCACAATTACTACTGCTAGTAGTTAATACTGCTAGTTAGTTAATACTGCTAGTTGGTTAATACTGCTAGTTAGTTAATACTGCTAGTAGTTAATACTGCTAGTTAGTTAATACTACTAGTAGTTAATACTGCTTTCAGTTAATACTGCTAGTAGTTAATACTGCTAGTTAGTTAATACTGCTCTCAGTTAATACTGCTCTCAGTTAATACTGCTCTCAGTTAATACTGCTCTCAGTTAATACTGCTCTCAGTTAATACTGCTCTAGGTTAATACTGCTTATGTCCCGAATATTATGTCCCGAATATTATAAATACTCTTTGCCCGCCCAAAAGCTCATAACGACTCTTTGCATACTATTCACGTGCGCTCTAAACCCTTTCTCTCTCAAGTTCAAAGTCTTCAGGCAAGAATCTTCAAGGTCAATGGCATCAATGGCATTCATAGATGAACACAATGAAATCGCGATGCTACAGAAGCCCAAACAGGCCGCTGGGTTCCATCAGATTGTGGATTTCCTCAAGTCAAGCCATATTGCCCATGCTCTTACTGTATCGCCTCCAATCTATATCGAGCATCAAAAGCAATTCTGGGCAAATGCCACCATTATCACTGAGAATGGTGTGCAAATGATCAAGACAAGGGTGTGTGACAAACCCTTGACAGTTACTGAAGAAGTTATTCGCATCAGTCTACGCCTAGACGATGCCTCTGGTATAACTTCTATCCCAAATAATGAACTGTTCTCTTCTCTTACAAGAATGGGGTATGGAGGCCCATTGGGGTGTTCAAGTTCTCAAAAGCTAAATTCTCACCCCAATGGCGTTTTCTTGCTCATACCTTGATGCACTGTATATCCAAAAAAACTACTGGATGAAGTGAGTTCAGTAGCACCATTGCTTATGCTTTGGTATGCTTAGCCACTGCCAGAAAGTATAATTTTTCACAAATGATTTTCAATGATCTTGTCTCAAACATGGGAAACAAAAAGAGCTTTTATATGTATCCCAGGTTTGTCCAAGAAGTAATTAACCATGAATTGACGGATATACCTCATTTTGATGGGGTATATGTACCAAAAATTCCCAAAGGTAAGGTCTTTTCAAACATGAAAAGATCCCCTTTGGACTCGGAAGGAGTTGACACCCCATTGTTCTCTACAATGATGGTGGTGTCCCAAACTGATGAAGGTATGGCAGCAGGGTCAAGGCCCCCATTAGACCAACCCACTGCTAGCCAATCCCAACCTTCACACTCTAAATCAATTCCCCAGTCTCTTCTTGAAAAACCAACTTCACCAATCACCCATACTTACAAAAGGAAACAGGTAAAGAAGGCTCCTTCCCTTCTTATACCATCAACCACTAAGCCTAATAGCCCTCTAAGGGAGAATTCTTCCTTAGAGAATATCCATAGGGAAACCACAGGGGTGTCTCCCAACCCCAAGGAGGTGCTCTCTGAGGAGGAGGGTGAGCATATGGGTACTGAGGCTGCCACTACTTCTGCTAGCACAGAGAAGGACAGTGGTAACATAAATAAGACCTCCCCCATGGCAACTTTGAATGAGCAATCTTTCAAAGGTCCTTGGTGCCAAGAAACCAAGGGGGTGGACAGTGCTTCTGCTAGGCAGAAGACTTTCACTACAAAAAGATCCAATGATCCTTCCAAAGAGGGTAACACTTCTGGAGAGGGTGAGGACAGATATTCTTACTATGAATTGATGGAAACAATGGGCAACATCAACCTAGATGTTCTCAAAGAAGGAAAAGAACTTGAAGAAATGAAATTGGTAATCTTGTCCCAACAAGTGCAGATTACCAAACTCAAGAAATTGGTGATGAAGCAAGTACAGAAACAGAAGAAGAGACAATTTGTGCTAAGGAGAAGGAAATCTGGGAATGATGCTCCCAAAAAGGGGGAGATCAACAAGGAAGAAGCCACAAGAGAGGGGGAGCTTGATGGAGAGAAATTTGATGTTGAGGGGGAGAAAGCAGCAGTAAGGGAGAAAGTAGCAGAAACCGTTAATGCTGCTAGTTCAAGTAGAGCAGCAGAAACGGTTACTACTGCTGACATGAACAAAGCAGCAGAAACAGTGAAGGAAGTACTAATAGAACTGGAAATTGCAGAAACTCTGATCAAAGCAAAACATGACACTTCCAAGGTCACTTCAAAGGCCAAAGGAGTTATCATAAAATAAAGAGGTGAGGATGTAATGAAATCCAGGTCTGAGAAGGTGATAAGCAAAGAAAAGGGCAAAGCTAAACTAGTGGAATCTGATCAACCAATCAAAAAGCAAAAGTTGGTTGAATCAGATGAAGCTTTGGCCAGAAAGATGCAAGAGGATATTGAAAAGGAAGAAAGAGTTCAGGTGGAAAAGGACAGGGAGATGGCAAAAGCTCTAGCTGCTGAACTGAATGAAGCTTATCAACTGAGTCTGGCAACTGAAACTGCACAGAAGAAAGCTGCAACTATGAAGAAATCAATGGTGAAAACAGTTGTAAAGAAGAGACAACCCTCAAAGACTTTCCTAGGTACCCAAGAGAGAAACAAGATGATTATATTTCTCAAAGGTGCTGTAGGAGTCAAAAAGGAGATGTTCTCAAAGATGTCTTTTGAAAAGATTAAAGATCTATATGATTCAGAGATGAGAAAGCTTCAGGGGAAAGAAACTGCAAGGGTGGAGATGGAGAAAAGGATGAAAGAAAGTAATGACCTTCTGATACAAAAGCTATTTCCAGATGAGCAGGAAACACCATCAAAGAAAGAAGCCACTCTGGGTGAAAGTCTAAGGACTTTAAAGAGAACCAAGATGATGGCAAGGAGAAAGTCAACTAAGAAGCCTAGAATATCTGAAGGAGAGGATGAGAAAGTTGCTGAAGAAGAAGGGGCACCTGAGTCATCTAAACAGAAAGAGCCATCAAACACAGATGATGTAAATTTGTATATGGTAGTGATGGACAAAGTGCCTGAACCAATTTCAGCAGAACCTGTAGGAGTTAAGCCTCCTGAGATCATTCTCTGGGATACATTGACAGTGGATGGAAAATAATACATAAGGCTAAAAAGGAAGGATGAAAAGTATGAGGTGTTCAATACTTGGGCAAAGATTGTAAGAACATGCTCTAGGTCAGATCTTGAAGAGATGTTTGAGATAGGAATGAAGTTGTATGCAGATATATTGAAGGCTCCAGAGATTTCAATTACAAAACTGGTAATGGAGTATCTGTGTATGATGTTCAAACCTGAAGAAGTAGAGCATGTGATCAAGAATGTATTCAAGTCAGTCAACAGTTGGACTCTATATGAAATTAGTGGAGTATATACAGTGACTTTGGATTTAAATCACACTGAATACTTCCTAGTGGATAGAGTGTACAATCATAGCAGATTGAAGCTTCATGCCATGCTGAAGAAAAAGCTAAGATGTATTCCAGATTCAGAGATGGCTAAATATTTGATCCAAAGAACCATCAATCAGAGTTTGGGATTGGATGCAAATACAGGAATGTAGGCCATTATGAAGTTTTGGGAGCATCTTGAAAAGAATATTGAAGAGCATCTGAAGAACTTGACTTCTTTTCCTAAAAGTCAAGTTAGGGGGAGATTGTTGGGAACTGAAGAAAAGCTTAAGTATGGTTAATGCTGCTAGTTCAGAATTACTACTGCTAGAAGACTTCAAAGTTAATACTGCTGAGTATTACTACTGCTAGTAGAATTAATACTGCTAGTCAAAGTTAGTGCTGCTTGAACAAAGTTAGTACTGCTTAGCTAGTTAGTACTGCTAGTGGTTAGTGCTGCTTAGAAGTTAATGCTGCTTGAAGAAGTTAATGCTGCTGAGCATAGTTAGTGTTGCTTATGACTTGAAGATCCGAATGAAAAGGATGACAGCTGGAAAGAATAAAGATATTCATGGAAGGCTTAGAGATAATGATGGAAGATATTCTGGAGATATTGTATAAATTGTAATTATCTTTTATCTTCAGTATATATTTTGTATTGTTTAGAATAGTGAGATAACTTTTGAAATAGATTTATTCATTCTAAGTTTTAGAAAAAATCAACCTCAAGGCATAGATCCTAATTCTAGAGAAGTAGAATTCGTATTGGTGAGTCTGTTCATCAATATTGAGGTTGTGTGTTTAATCTTGTAACTTTAAGCATTCAATACAAGTTTACAAGTTGTTGATTATATACTGTTTTGGTTTACTGTTTTATTGAATATCAAAGTGTTATTCCGCAACTTCTTTGATATTGTTTCTGAGAATTTATTCTTGTTGAGAATTCGATCCTGACAGCTGTGATTGTAAAATTAATTTTTCTTCCGTCGTAGATTTGCGTTCGATTCAAACTCAAAGGGTTGTTGTGCAAACTCAAAATACCATCTCTCATACTCATTTTGATAATCATAAATGAGTTAAAATGGTTTTCTTGATTATGCGTTTTTGTTTGTAAATGTTCGAGCCAATGAATCAATCGTTCTGATGGCTGGAATCTTGATTACCGAGTTTTCCGATTCTTGAATTAGTTTTAGAAACTAATCCACTATCATTTTCGCAGCTGGAAAATTCGTCTTGAATGTCGCATGTCGAAGATTTGCGTTCGATTCCGATGTGGATGTGATCTCCTTTATCGTCATCAAATAGCTAATCTGCAATTCCCCGGTTTTGGTTGCCAAGGTACGTTTCCTTCAAATATTTTGGTTTCAGGTATAAACATATCTTTTATTTCATTTTTCTGTTAACGCTTCGATTATATGGGTTAATTTATTTTGATCGGTATAAACTCCATGTTCGAAAAGCCTGGCTGTGTGAATCTATAGAGCAAAGAAGATTTCACTTTAATAATCAAAAGCCTTCAACTATTAAACTACAGAGCAAAGAAGATTTCGCTGTTCATCCTGGCTTGAGTCTTGGTTTGGGTTTCAAATCATCGGCTCCCTTCCTTTAATGCTCTCTCTACCGAAGATGCATTTCTTCTCCATAATCGATCATACATACATTAATTTCCAATAACATCAGCGGATTCAACCATAAATCTAATGAATATTGGTTGCAATTTGGGGGTTTTCATTGATTAATTCCAGGTAAGCTCACTCCCTAGCGATTTACTGTTTATTTTGATTATGTATTATGCTCTTCAGCTAAAATTTTGTGATATGGAAGAATTCATTAATAATTTGGGGGTTTTATTTGTTGAAGTTTCTCTTCATTAATAATTTTTCTTTACTTACAATTGGATTAGTTGGGTTTAGTTTCCTGATCTACTAAATACTTTTCACACATATATTACAATCTTATTTGAGTTGCGTGTTCATGGGTTCTGTTGTAACGACCGAGTTGTTGAAGCCATAAAAGTAATAATGTGTGGTAAGGCCACATATCAGGCATTAGCAATAACACATTTGAATATTTAGGATTTTAAAGTTTCAATCTTTACTAGGCACTTCTAATTATGAATTTGTCAATAACTCTTTGAAAGACAATGTGTTATAAAGGATGATATTATATTTATTCACTTATTAATACTCATGGAATTGCCAATCATGATTATGGAAAATGCCTTCATTGATGTTGTTCACTTGGTACTATTTAACAATTCTTTTCACATCCTATAATTACTAATTTTGTTTTTTTTCATGACCATCAACTGTAACACCCCAAAAATTGGGACAACAAATTTTTTTGAAAATGGAAATGTGATATACTAAAATATGCTAAAGCACGAGCTCCCAAAAAGGGGAACAATAAATGCCTGTTAAATACAAGTTTGTAATAACAACCAATGAGAGATAACAACCTTTTAATCTAAATTCTATACAAGAAATAAGATTACAAACGGTTGTCATCTACTTCCAAAATAAACATTTCTAATATGGAATCCCAAAAGCTCCTGAGCTCATATCTAAAGGCCCGCTAATCCTTCTTGGCGGTCGCGCCGCTAGAACCTGAGATACACATCAAACCAATCAAGTGTTAGGCCAAACGAGCCTAGCGAGTTGTACAAAAGCATGGCATAATCAGTTAAATCATTTATATACATAAAGACCACACGGGAATCAATGGGGGAGACCCATCACACTATTGAGTTCCACCTCAAGTCAATGCACCTTGATGTTCACTCACTTGAGCAACATCCCAGAGGTCCGACACACTTAAAGACTACCTCCCAGGCATTACTTCAAATGGCGAAGGTCTAGGGCATACCATTCTGGTGGCACCCTCGACTACATCCTCCTAGCGTTTACTCATAGTTCCTCCAACATACATGCAATTTCCATCATCAACATATCCCATGGTAGTATAACGCATGTACAAAACTTCTCATAGTCCCAAGCATATTTTTAGGTACAAAACTCTAAAATGTGCAAGTTCAAAGATAATACTCATGGTTCACAAAACATCACATATCCATGATTAAATATTAACAATAGCAATATCATCAAAGTCTACATGCATAGCCACAACTAAAATCCCAATATTCTCAAAAGGAGCAGTTAGGTCAAACTTATCAGGTGATCAGATTTATACATGAATATGAAGTAATAACAAGTAGCATTTAAGAAAATGTGTATCTCATTTGAAAAAGGTAAGAGAAACTCACTATCTAGGCTTTATATAAAAACTCTAGAAAATGTAGAAACCCTAGCTTGAATGTTGTGGAAAATGGGGACTTGAATTATGTTGGTAACCTCCCTTAATGCTTCCTTTAATGACTTGATGTAACACTCAAAAATTTAAACGGAAATAAAATTCGAAATTTCGACAATATGACACATGAAAATGGAGAAACCTGTCACCCTAAAATAGGGGATAATTTAAACATGTATAAAAGGTAAGACAATTCAACCCAAATGTGTCATCCCATAACGGGGTATAAAGTAAGGCATTTACAAACCCAATAAATGAAGCATAAGACGACAACCTACTAATCTAAAATTGGTTAACTAGATTATGGACGGGTGTCGCAATCCTTCCAAAAGTATATCTTCCAAAAATCGAGGTATGTTGGTCACTATGTTTCCTCAAAAAGACCACTCACGACCCCAAGGTCGTACCCTCAGTCCCGGCGTGCCCCACCACTAAGATGACCTGTTAGACATGACAACAAAGAACAAGTGTTAGGCTAAAGCCTAGTGAGAACAAATCAAACAGGAATGGAAGTACTAAACCCATTCGGAGTCACGCGGAGGATATAGCCATGAGCTAAAACCAATAAATCAAATAAACCATTAGTGATTAAAACATGGTACAAATAACACCAATCACATAATGAGCTCAACTCCTCTAAGTCTATTGCTCGAAAACATCAAGTCAACTCCTCTAGGTCTATTCTTGAGAGTTCCAAAACGGGGAACTCTAGCACAAGAGAATTACACCTTACTGCCCATGAGACGCTGCCCGACCGTATAGGTCCACGCCTTACTTATCATGGTGACCTGATGCCTATTCCGTGCTAAAATGGCGAACCTAATGTCCAAAACGGGGACATAGGAACACCGTGCCTATGGATCCATTGCACTAAAACTAAATACCAAAACATACTAGCATAAGGAATGCTCATATAAATCATGTTTGTAAGAAGATTGTAAGTACTAGGTTACCGACACATAAATCTTGACTCCCATCAGTGAGGAGACTTAGAAATATATTCCATCAACAATATACCATATACATTCCATTTTAAAGGTCATGATTATGATTAGTTAACCCAATGCTTGCATTTCCCAAAACCCTAATTTTTTCCACCTTGGGTTCACCAACAACCCATGGGGAAGAAAGTTGAGATTCATAAGTGTAGAAAATATAAGAATTTAGAGATCTTATTTTTGAAATACAAACCTAATCATTATTGTTTAAAATACAAAACCCTCAATGTTCCCAAAAACATACTTGTAGGTCACAATAAACATAAATCCCAATGTATGTATAGAAAGCATCAAAAGAGTTACAACTAGCAAACCTTAAAAAATATGTAAGATTAAGGGTAGGAAAACTCACCTTGTAGAGTTTGTAGAAACCCTAGATGATGACTCTTGAAAGGAAAGGAGAGATGACACTTGAACTTGAAACACAATCTCTTAAACACAACCACCAACCTAAATCAACCCAATAAATGCATAAAAACCTTGCATTTAGTAGCAATCAATGAGGGGGAAAGGAAACCCTACCTTTGGCTCTTCCAAAAACGTCCTCAAGAAACCCAAAATGCAACTAATGAGAAAAAGGGGAAAATCTCGTATTTGGCCTGCAGATGCTTTCCCACGACTTTGGCCGTGTCTATGAAGTCGCGGTGTAAGCCGCCCGTGTCCTTGGCCTGCAGACTCCAGTGAGTCCTGCGGCTTTGGTCGCGGCCTCCAAGCCTCGCGGTAAACCGCGTAAGCTTCTGGAGTTACCTCAAACTCTTAAAACCTCAAACACTTAAACTTTGGAAAGTTTCCTACCATGGGGAGCAACGCATGCAGTTGGGATAGAGTATACATACCTCGAATATCTATATGTCCCCGATGTGAAAGTCGAAATTTATGGGTGTTACAATCCTTCCCAACTTGAAGGAGATTTCGTCCTCTAAATCTTGCCTAGGTGAAGAGGTGTGGATATCTCCGCTTCATATCCTCTTCGCCTCCCAAGTCACGTTGGCACCACGATGGTGTTTCCATTGAACCTTCACCGTAGTGACTTCCTTATGACGAAGCTTCTTCGTCTTCTTTTCCAAAATCGCGTCGGGTTCTTCGATGCAACGGTTTCCCTCATCGACTCTAATCTTGGAGAGTGGGATAACACTCTCCTCCTCCGCTAAACATTTACGAAGGTACCACACATGAAATGTGTTATGGATTCCCTTCATCTCCGGAGGGAGTTCTAATTGATAGGCTTGAAGTCTTATCCGCTTAATCACAGTGAAAGGTCTAAGGAAACGGGGACTCAACTTCCCACGCTTTCCAAACCGGATAATACCCTTCCAAGGGGACACTTTCATCATAACACGGTCACCCACTTGGAACTCCATCGACCGCCTTTTCTTGTCGGCATAACTTTTCTGTCGGTCTTGAGCCGCCTTTAGATGCTCGCGTATACCCTTCACTTTGTCCGCCGTCTCTTGCACAATCTCAGGCCCGACAAACTGCTTTTCTCCATCTTCAAGCCAACACACGGGAGTTCGGCATTTACGACCATACAATGCTTCGAACGGCGCCATTCCATACTCGAGTGGTAGCTATTGTTGTACGTGAACTCCACCAAAGGTAGGTGCGAGTCCAACTACCCCCGAAGTCGATCACACAAGACCTCAACATGTCTTCAAGTGTTTGAATTGTCCTCTCACTTTGACCGTCGGTTTGGGGATAGTAGGTCGTGCTCAACTTCACGCGTGTACCCAATTCCTTTTGTAATCCATCCGAGACAATCGATAGCGGCACGCGATGACGAGGTATCACTTCATCAATATACAACTTTGCCAGTTTGTCCATAGGTAAAGTCTCCCGCATGGCCAAGAAATGAGCGCTCTTGATCAAACGGTCTACTATCACCCAGATGGTGTCATGACCGCGCAAGGTCTTTGGCAATTTCGTCACGAAATCCATTGTGATGTGCTCCCACTTCCATTCCAGAATCTCCAAGGACTGTAGACTTCCATAAGGTTGTTGGTGTTCGACCTTCACTTGAAAACAGGTCACACATCGCTCTACGTAGTGCGCCACATCAAGCTTCATGACCGACCACCAATAATGCAATTTCAAGTCTCGGTACATCTTCGTGCTTCCCGGATGGATAGAATACTTTGATTTGTGGGCATCCTCGAGAAGAAGTTCTCGATTACCCCCGATCTTAGACACCCAAATTCGCCCGTTGAAAAGTTTCACTCCTCGAATATCTTCAGTTAATAGAAGATGTTGTTTTGTCATGACATCTCCTTTGAGGTTTTCTTCTAGTAAGGCCTCGACTTACGACATCTTGATTCGGTCGATGAGCGTTGAAGTTAACTCAATTCGTGCAAAGGTAACACGAGAATTTCCTCCGTAGTCTTTCCGACTCAAAGCATCGGCGACGACGTTTGCCTTACCCAGATGGTAAAGCAACTCACAATCATAGTCCTTTAGTAGCTCCAACCACCTCCGTTGCCTCATGTTCATCTCCTTTTGATCAAATATGTGTTTCAGACTCTTGTGATCCATGTAGAGAGTACACTTTGTGCCGTAGAGGTAGTGTCGCCACAACTTTAATGCGAACACCACCGCCTCTAACTCCAAATCATGCGTAGGATAGTTGACCTCATGAACTTTTAGTTATCTCGACGCATAAGCAATCACCTTCCCCTTTTGCATAAGAACACAACCTAAACCCATTTTTGACGCATCACTATACACCACAAAATCTTCCGTCCCATCGAGTAAGGATAGGATTGGAGCTTCGCAAAGCTTCCTTTGTAGAGTTCGGAACGCCTTCTCTTGACTCTCGGTCCATACAAACTTAACATTCTTACGCGTTAGGGCCGTCAATGATGAAGCTATCTTCAAAAAGTCTTGAATGAATCTTCAGTAGTATCTCTCCAATCCTAGAAAGCTTCGGATTTCAGACGGACTCTTGGGAGGTTCCCAATTCATCACTGCCTCTATCTTCGTGGGATCTACCTTCACTCCTTCCTTCGTGACCACATGGCCCAAAAACTGCACTTCTCGAAGCCAAAAGTCGAACTTCGAAAACTTTGCGTAGAGCTTCTCCCGCTTTAACACTTCTAAAACTTCCCGAAGGTGATACTCGTGATCTGCTTCATCTTTGGAGTACACAAGGATGTCGTCGATGAACACTATTACCGACTTGTCAAGGAATGGTCGGCACACTCGGTTCATCAAGTCCATAAATATTGTCGGTGCATTAGTTAGACCGAACAACATCACTAGAAACTCGTAATGACCGTATCGCGTCCTAAACGCCGTCTTTGGAATGTCGTCCTTCGCCACCTTCACTTGATGATACCTCGACCGAAGATTGATCTATGAGAAGCAACCCGCGCCTTGCAGTTGGTCAAACAAGTCGTCGATCCTCGGGAGCGGATACTTGTTCTTCACTGTAACCTTGTTCAGTTCCCTGTAGTCGATTCACATCCTCATTGAGCCGTCCTTCTTCTTGACGAACAAGACCGGATCTCCCTAAGGCGATAAACTCGGTCGAATGAAGCCCTTCTCAAGAAGGTCTTGAAGTTGAGTCATCATTTCTTGCATCTCGGTAGGAGCCAATCGATAAGGAGCTCGAACAATCGGAGCCGCTCCCGGAATGAGGTCGATTCAGAATTCCACTAAGCGATAAGGTGGCAAACCGGACAAGTCTTCCCGAAACACATCGGGAAACTCGCGTACCACCCTAACATCTTCTAGTTTCCGTTTCTCAAGTTTGGTGTTGATAGCATAAGCCAAGAAGGATGAGCATCATTTCGCCAAACACTTCCGATCTTTGATCATAGAGATAATCACCACTTCGCCTTTCCTTCTTTCGTCGTAGATTATTGTCGCCTCTCCGTTCGTCACGGGCAATCGGATCATCTTCTTCGAACACACAATTTTGGCTTGGTTCTCCGATAGCCAGTCCATACCCACAACCACATCGAAACCACCAATGTGCATAAGCAACAAGTTTATGGGGAATTACTTTCCTTCAAACTCAAGGGTGCAACCTCTAAGGATATTTCGGATTAATACTTGACCCCCATTCACTATTTTTACAACTATAGCATCCTCTAGATTACTCATATACATAGCAAGCTTTTGACAGAAAATATCGGATATAAACGAGTAGCTAGCACCCGAGTCAAATAACACACGTGTAGGTGCGGAGTTTAGAAGAAACGTACCCAACACCACATCGGTCGATGCCTTAGCCTCCTCTGATGTCATCTGAAAAGCTCTTCCGGCCACCCGCGGGGGTTCCATCTTCTTCCCGCCGCTTCCCCCGGTATTGAGCTTCGGGCATTCCGCCCTCATGTACCCCGGTTCCTTGCACTCGAATCATATTTTCCCCTTAATATGGCAATCTCGAAACATAAGACCCGTCTTTCCGCATTTGTAGCACGTTCCAGGAACAAAGTTGCATGGGCCAAAATGTTTGCTTCGGCATTTAGAGCACCATTTGGCATCACGCCTAGGATCAGTTCCACGTTGATTATTGTTGGCGTATCTAGGCTTCTTTGAGGGCATAGAGCTTCCCTCCCATCTCCTCTTCTCAACCTGACAATTGCCTTCTTCTTTGCCAAGGTTGTAGGCGTCTTCCATGAGTTGTGCCTCTTCAACCGCATCTCGAAGAGTGGAGGCCTTTGACACACGCACCATCGACATCATTTCCGATGGAAGGCCCTTGATGTAAGCCTTAATCTTGTCTTTCTCTGTCGGGACCAAGTGTCCCACAAAACCCAATTTGTCTATGAAGAGCCGATTGTACTCCTTCACAGACATATTACCTTTCTTCAAACTTTGAAACTCTTCTTTGATCCGATCCCTTTACCTCTCATTACAGTACTCCTCTAGCAGTTTCTCTTTGAACGTTGCCCAAGACAGTCGATCCAAAACAGTCGACTCAACTGAAGCGGAGTACACATCCCACCAAATGAGAGTCATACCCCTTAACATACGGGAACCAAAAATCACTTTCTGACCTTCTCCGCATTCACTAGAGCGGAAAGCCTACTCCATCTCCCGAATCCAACTCATGTAGTCCACGGGGTTATCCGATCCCTTAAATTCCGGCGGTCGGCAACTAAGAAAAGCTTTGAATGTGCAAGTTTTTGTCGCTTGCCCGACTCCCGGGGTTGTGATTGCATCAGTGTGGATCCCAAGTCCGGTGCCCCCGGATCCCGCCACAATGATGTTTTCGTCCACCATTTCATGTCTACGGTTGTTGGTGTCCCGGTCCTCCAGGAGTTTGAGGAACATTTCTTGCTGTTGTGCCATGGCCCTGTTCATGGCTAACATCATGCGGTCCATCATTCTCGTCTCTGCCGTTACATCCTCCATAACAGGTTCTTCAGTTTCTAAGTTGCGTCGGGTAATGTGCTCGGGCCCTCCATTCAACACACTAACCCGACGAGAAGGTTCCTCTACCGCAGTCACTCACGGATGGTCGACCGTGGATGTTGTGGCCTCTTGACCTTCCGGTTGGTTCCTGGTATTAACCATTAATCTGCCACACATATACGCGAAATAGGATAAGAAATGGGATACAGGAATAACACAAGGAAACGTACTATTAAACTTATCAATTATCATAACAATAGTAGGTCAAGTATGCTCATGTAAAACATCTTCATAATAACGTTAGCTAAGTGAAATTATGAACACATAATACGTAAGAGTTCTCGTTACCATCACTCCAACTTTTAACTTGTGTAAGTTCCATAGACTCTAGACCATCCTATCTTAAGAGTTCTACCCCATCTCACGAGTCATAGCTTAATAATATCAGCTTAAGTCTAGGCATCTTACATTCATACCTAATTCACTTAAACTAAAGCTCTGATACCAACTTGTAAAACTCTAAAATTTAAACGGAAATAAAATTCGAAATTTCGACAATATGACACTTGAAAATGGAGAAACCTGTCACCCTAAAATAGGGGATAATTTAAACCTGTATAAAAGGTAAGACAATTCAACCCAAGTGTGTCATCCCATAACGGGGTATAAAGTAAGGAATTTACAAACCCAATAAATGAAGCATAAGACGACAATCTACTAATCTAAAATTGGTTAACTAGATTATGGACGGGTGTCGCAATCCTTCCAAAAGTATATCTTCCAAAAATCGAGGTATGTTGGTCACTATGTTTCCTCAAAAAGACCACTCACGACCCCATGGTCATACCCTCAGTCCCGGCGTGCCCCACCGCTAAGATGACCTGTCAGACATGACAATAATGAACAAGTGTTAGACTAAAGCCTAGTAAGAACAAATCAAACAGGAATGGAAGTACTAAACCCATTCGGAGTCACGCGGAGGATATAGCCATGAGCTAAAACCAATAAATCAAATAAACCATTAGTGATTAAAACATGGTACAAATAACACCAATCACATAATGAGCTCAACTCCTCTAAGTCTATTGCTCGAAAACATCAAGTCAACTCCTCTAGGTCTATTCTTGAGAGTTCCAAAACGGGGAACTCTAGCACAAGGGAATTACACCTTAATGCCCATGAGACGCTGCCCGACCGTATAGGTCCACGCCTTACTTATCATGGTGACCCGATGCCTATTCCGTTCTAAAATGGCGAATCTAATGTCCAAAACGGGGACATAGGAACACCGTGCCTATGGATCCATTGCACTAAAACTAAATACCAAAACATACTAGCATAAGGAATGCTCATATAAATCATGTTTGTAAGAAGATCGTAAGTACTAGGTTACCGACACATAAATCTTGACTCCCATCAGTGAGGAGACTTAGAAATATATTCCATCAACAATATACCATATACATTCCATTTTAATGGTCATGATTATGATTAGTTAACCCAATGCTTGCATTTCCCAAAACCCTAATTTTTTCCACCTTGGGTTCACCAACAACCCATGGGGAAGAAAGTTGAGATTCATAAGTGTAGAAAACATAAGAACTTAGAGATCTTATTTTTGAAATACAAACCTCATCATTATTGTTTAAAATACAAAACCCTCAATGTTCCCAAAAACATACTTGTAGGTCACAATAAACATAAATCCCAATGTATGTATAGAAAGCATCAAAAGAGTTACAACTAGCAAACCTTAAAAAATATGTAAGATTAAGGGTAGAAAAACTCAACTTGTAGAGTTTGTAGAAACCCTAGATGATGACTCTTGAAAGGAAAGGAGAGATGACACTTGAACTTGAAACACAATCTCTTAAACACAACCACCAACCTAAATCAACCCAATAAATGCATAAGAACCTTGCATTTAGTATCAATCAATGAGGGGGAAAGGAAACCCTACCTTTGGCTCTTCCAAAAACGTCCTCAAGAAACCCAAAATGCAACTAATGAGAAAAAGGGGAAAAATCTCGTATTTGTCTTGCAGATGCTTTCCCGTGGCTTTGGCCGCAGCTATGAAGTCGCTGTGTAAGTCGCGCGTGTCCTCGGCCTGCAGACTCCAGTGAGTCTCGCGACTTTGGTCGTGGCCTCCAAGCCACGCGGTAAACCGCGTAAGCTTCTGGAGTTACCTCAAACTCTTAAAAACTCAAACACTTAAACTTTGGAAAGTTTCCTACCATGGGGAGCAACGCATGCAGTTGGGAGAGAGTATACATACCTCGAATATCCATATGTCCCCGATGTGAAAGCCGAAATTTACGGGTGTTACACTTGAACTTCAATAAAGCTCCTACACCAAACCCTAGCTTTTGCAATAAATGAGGAAGGTTCCCTTGGAAGAGAAAATCGCCTGGAAGCTCTCAAAAACGCACACTCCTAAGTTGAAAATCATATAAGTGAGCCAAAACCTGCTAGAGGCTGTTTTTATACCCTCAGCATATGCCAGCGACAGTGCCTGGAGACAATGCCTATGGCACTGTCGTAGGGGCAAGGTCGCGTGCCCCTAGCCACCCTCGGTACAGGCCCAACGATAGTGACCGACGACAATGCCCATGTCACTATCGCGAGGGCAATGTCGTGCCGACACCACAAGTCTCGGTACGTGCCCCGTGATTGTGGCCAGCTACTGTGCCCAAGGGCACTGTCGCGTGGCACTTTCGTGCCACTCCTATGAGACCCGAAAATTCGATCGAAACTCCACACTTGCGCGTACAATTAATTATTTCTAGATGGTAACACATTGACGTATTATAAAAGTGAATTCTACACTCCAAGGTTCCCATACACAAGAAAAACAAATGCGATAGCTGACCATAGGAGATGAGAATATTTACTCTAAATTTTCGGGTGTTACATCAACCATAGTTTAACATCGTTTTACTTTTGATTTTCTGTGGGATACTCTGTAGAATTGCTTGCAAACGAAAGATTGTGGTAAATATTTACATAAACTTTTGTGGTTTTATATATCTAATGAGCCTTTATAGAAAACTAACCACCGGTCCTCTTTGGTTTGTTTGTGTTTCATATCAGTATCAGTTGGTTGGTTAGTCCCATCTTCTGAAAGCATTTTCTTATTTGGTTTGTCAGGTGTTGTTGGGTTGCTTTTATGCTTTATTCTCCACCTACCGGAATCGATCCATTGAGGTAATTATTTTCCATCTTGGGATCGATTTTTGTATCAATTGCTTTTTAGTTGCTTTCTATCGATAGGTATTAGTATAGTTACTTTCTTAGGATCCATTTTTCTATCGATTAGTAGTAGTTGCTTTCTTGAAGTAGATTTTTCTATCGACTAGAATTAGTTTCTTTCTTGAAATCGATTCCATTTAGTCTCTACTCTCACTAATACTAAGGGGTTTTCGATGCAATTGGGCATGAGAGTTTAGGACAAAAGTAAATTTTGAATGTTAGTAATGGCAACCTTGTATACATGATGAGTGTTCTCTGGTATTATTGATTGTGATCAGATTTGAACAAAAGTGTCTTTAGAATCTAACATCAAGAAAAAATATCTTTGTTTCATCCTCTTAGTTGATTGGATAGAGTATTTATGTGTCTTTTTCAATGTAGATCTTTAATATTTATGGGGGTTAGAAAGCAGAATCTTTTTTTTTGCTTTGGACCATTTTTGCTCTCGAGTACTTTCCATGTGATTTTATTTGGTTCAAGTCCATGCATAATAGTTTTATGATGTTCCCTTTGGTTGCTGTTGAGTTTCTAAGCTTTTTTGACTTAATTGAATCATGTTTTTTGTTGTTTAATATGTTGCTCCTTAATTGGTCTTAGAAATGTGATAAGCTCTTTTTGGACTAAACTACTTGGATTTTTTGTTTGGTTGCAGCTGCTTCCTGGGAGTACTATTATTTGGTTTTTTTTTTCTGATTTCTCGGTGCCTACTCATGCTCATCGTGATTATATATGGGTTGGTCTTTATAAAAGCATATATGGCATATCAGTTTTGGAAATAGTTCTCCACTTTAAGGTATTTGCTCATTTTCTTATCTATTAACGTTTGTTTGTTTAATTTGTAGTCTGAATCAAGTAATAAGAATATTATGATGGTAATTTGTAGGATAATGAGGAATCGGGATTGGTACATGCAAGGTGGTCATTTGTAAACAGGGATGAGAATATGTTAACAAGATTGCAACATATTAACTTAGCATTCCATTTCGAAGTGGAACAACAAGTTAATGGGGTTTTCCTGAACTTTTTTGGGTTTAACGGGAGTATTAAGATTTTGGAGGATTGTGGAGGGTGTTAAAACAACTGCTCATTTCAAGTTATGTTTGTCTTTTGCCAATTTCGATATTCATCTAAGTTAAGTCCACTTGTTATGTTTTTCAAAAATTTAGAATGTTTTTTTTTATTTATTTTCTGTTTATTTAATGCAGTTTAAGTCTTCACTTCTAAAATTTTGATGGTTCAATGGTATTCTTAATTAATGGCTTGATGTTGGGGTCGTATGTTTGACTGTGAAAGAGTTATATCAACATGGTGATCAGGTGAAAAATGCTTTCCAAGGGAGTTTGATGAGAGTGATTTATCCCAAAATTTGTCTTGCTGTTGGAGCTACAGAGAAAGATGTTTCTGCAGTCCAATTGCAAATATACTCCATTTACACTATTGCTCCCCATTCTCCTGTTAGAAATCATGTGAGCTATATATGAATTTGTGTATTTTATGGATATTTAAATATGATTTTCAACTCAATAAACAGCTATATTTGCATTAAAATTTCACACCCCGTCGCATTGCGCGGGTACACAACTAGTATATAATAATGGATATTAATGAGGGTATAATTGTAATAATTACAAAAAGCTCTTCATAAGCTACTCCAAGTAGCTTATCAAAAAGCTAGCTTATGTCCATCCAAACATGTACCTAGAAAATAAGCTAGCTTATTTTTGCCAAACGATGCCAAAATTCTCTCTCTCTCTCTCTCTCTCTCTCTCTATATATATATATATATATATGGGTTTATCATTTGAGAACTTCAATATCTATGAGATCCATGAGGTCCATCCAAAGCCACCAATTTAAGATAATTAATGAGATAATTATCATTGTTTATTAAATATAAATTAATGCATTTTAAAAAAAATCATATATATCTCTTTCTTTCTCTCTCTCCTCTCTGTAACATACATAGACGTACAATTAAATGTATACATAAAGTGAACACATATGTAGTATTTGGTACGAAGACATGATTGAACGAGAATGGATATGACAGAACTGGACTGGACAACAGACTAGGACTGGACAAGACAAATGTCTTTTTTTTGTACGACTAGGACCGGATATGACAGGACTGGGACTGGACAAGTTTCCCTAAAAATTGTTTGATTATTTTATATGTCATATAATAGTTATAAATGACACAAATAAAGTATAAATAATTTAATTAACTCATGAGATAAAAGATTGACATTAACATACTACAAACTCATGCACACTCAAATTTCAAGCAACGACAATTTCATACATTGCTTTTGCAACTAATTCAGTCAACAACAATTAAACATAAACCTCGAAAAACGTGTGATAACCATGTATGATGATGATGATGTGCGATAACAAAAACTGAATACTGTGCGATAAAAATGGACTTAATGGCATGCGATAAGCTTGATACTCAACATCTTCATGCGACCAAAAAGAAAAAAAAGTAAAAAACTAGCCTACAAAGATTGTCTGTGTTGACCTATGTCTGATGTATGGTGCGATAAAATGAAAAACTCAGTTGTGATATAACAGAGGTTCATTGCTCATGCGATAACCTGAGCCTCCATAGTTGACCATAATATCGTGCGACAAATAAGAAGGTATGTTGTGTACGAGGACTATAAAGAGTTGTGGCGTGTGAGGAGAATGAAGGACAGTAGCTTGCGAGGGTTTTAAAGGTCTTCAACATGCGATAACTAACAAGATACACATGAGATCATGAGTGGATTATGAAGGTAACCATGAACTCATGCAACTGTCGACTCCTCCATAATTGAAAACCATAAAAACCTTCAAATTTCTTAATTCTAATTTATGAAAAATGTCTAAAAACAACATACAAACAAATATGTGGAAGAAATTTTAACGACAAGCATCAAAATCAAGTGAAATCGATCAAACCACGAAGAACACGATCACCTTTCAATATTTTCAATAACTCAAGATTTGATCAAGATTCGATCAAAAACAAAGAAAATCGATTTAAGAAATCGACATGTAATGAAACAATGAAGATCATTCAATCATTTAGAACATAAATCCAAACAAAATTCAATGATCCGAATTTTTTTTCAAGAAAAATTTAGAAACCCAAAAATTCTTCAAATCTTCAAAATTTTAAGAAATCTTTGCATAAATTTGATCTGTTTAGGCTCTGATACCACTTGTAGATCCCATCATGATCAAGTAGTAATGAATTATAAGCTTCATCCTTATTGAATCATATAGAAAAGATTACAAATTGGAATGAGATCCACTTTCTCTCTCTAGATTCTCTCTCTAGAATTCTCTCAATATGATGAACAATGAATAAGCTCTTTAAGATCTCTAACTCTAAGATTGCAAGGACAAGACCTATTTATACCTACACTAGAAAACCAATAAAACTGCTAACATTGACTTTTACACATTACAATTGACAACTTTGACTTTCTTGAATACATTGACTTTTTTGCTTTGACGTTTAATATTCAACACTTTAATCTTCTCATCTAGTGATCACGGATACAATAATATTTGACCTGACAATATGTGCACAAAATGTGGTAGCCGATACAGAAAATATGTTTCATAGCCAATCAATAAGCCAATATAGTTCGATTATCTGAACATCAATGATTTGTGGGTATGCTAGAATTGGACAACCATAAGAAGCACTTTATTTGTTCTTCAAAAGTCAATCTGAAAACACCATAACCATTGATGAAATTGTATTAACTACAATCCTTGGTATATGTTCGGTCGTTGGGTTTGACATAATCGAAGAACAACTCCACTGGATTGCTTTGATTGGAATGACTATCTTATGTAAACGTTGATCTAAGTAATGAAATTCCATTGCTATTTTGTTATCTTATATGAAATTATGTTGATCTCGATAATGAAATTCTATTGATCGAAGTAATGGAATTCCATTGTTATTTTGCCTTCTGGAACCAATAAAGATAACAGGTCATGTACCAGATATCATGTAGCTCTTTTGCCTTCTGGGACCAATAAAGACAGCAAGTCATGTACCAAATATCATGTAGTTATTTTTTTTGCCTTCTGGAACTACTCAAGATAGCAGGTCATGTATCATTCACTTGATGGTCTGTTTCTTGTTAGCAACAATATTTCTTTCTCAATGACCTTTTGCTATATAGAAACATGAATCATCCAAAGATTTCATTTTTTTGTTGAGAGCAATTTTTTTTCTTTAAAAGACTTTGTTGGGTCATCAGGAATTTGAAGATGACCTCCCCTTCGGCTTGTTATTTCACATTTGTAATATGTTTGATCATCTCCATACTTATTTTATTTCACGGTTCTTTGTAATAGCTTAGTTGTGCCTCAAAAGTTCGGTGAAGTCAAATACCAACCGAAATCAGCAAGAAGTGAGCTCTCTGATGCGGATCAAGACAAACTTCCAAGTATCACTAAGTTAATCATTTGCCGAAATTGTCCCTGTTAGTCGGCAGATGCTTCACTTGCCGATCCACCTCTAATTGGTCGACACGCTGAGCTTGCCGAATGAATCAATTTTCGGCAGGTATCTCTACTAGCCGAATTTTCATAATTTGGCTAGTCCCCATATTTCCAACATCCTTCTGACAAAAGGAATGGAACATTCTATTGCACAAAAGTTATTCATCCAAGTTCTGAATTGATGGAGACCTTATCCAAAAGATCTCAAAAAGGATTTGTGCCAGATATATTTTATTAAAGTATTGTCTTATTGATAGCGGAAAATCGTATAGGTCCACAAAGTGGCCACTATGTTGCCACAGTGGCGGTGCAAGTGCACACCAGACACTATGATCGCTACAAATAATAAAGTGGTAGAGTACCGAGATCGTTTCCACAGGGACTAGTCAACTAAGAATCAGAGAACTTCTCATGAACTTCTAGTGCTTGGTTGATTTTTGAGCACAATATCAATATTTTGTGAGTTTTAAGCGAATTAAACAACGATTAAACGGAATTAACAGTATTAAAGATAGGATGTGGGTACAAGCATTGACTAAGACTGATGTAGTAACAACATGGTTAGAAACAAAATGACACACGACAGCCTTAAAAACCCTTTTCTCTCGAAAATGAACCTTCTCGGAACGTGGTCACGTTGTCCCCACTTTGTCACCACGTTGGCCAACTCTAGACTTGCCGACTTAACTAAGTAAACCTCTAAGGATTTCAGTTCCACCAGTATAGATATGGACGCCCAAATCTCTTTGTGACACCCATATCAACCGACATTTGAACCTTAGTTATAGTCATGCAAAAACTCGTATCTCTACGTGGTTATAAAAGACTTTCTCAAATCTTCTTTGCATCACCCAAGCCGTATTTCAGATCTGCCCCTCTTGAGATCTAAGATCTAATATTAACACTAACAAGTGATCGGCTTGTCCGCGTTGAGTTGAAGTCCCGACTCAAGTGACCAAGTCTAAGAGTTAGCAACGATAGCAACACCCAAGTGTTGCCTACTAGTCTTAGCTTTGGCTCATACCCACACCCAAAGGGGTGCTTAGCTCATAACAACAGTAAAAGACATGGGAGAAGAAGGAGATAACATAAACATAAAGTGCATAAATAACTAAAGAGCTACTGCCAAAGTGGTGACAAGGTGGCCACTTTGGCGACAGCTTTTACAAAGAAGTTAAAATTAAATGCAACTAAATTACAAGCTTTAAAGAAAGACTAGAAATTAAATGCTTAAGCTCCAGAAGTCTTCAATGCTCCTGGAAGTTGTTCTCTCCCCAAATGGTTCCTCCAAGCCCTCATTTATAGCCCAAGGAAGAGAAAAGTGTTGATGTGACTATTCCTCAAAAGTAGCTTTTAAGGAAGAGTGTTGAACTTTCCTTGGACCTCCACTTTTTGTCATCTTCCTTGAATATTCTAGTGAAAGATCAGAAGACTCTTTACATTCCCTCAGAAGTAAAACTTTCCGAAAATGGCTGGAACTTATCAACAAATTTTCAGCCTATGTTCAACGTGGTGACAAGGTTCCAGCAAGGTGGCCACTTTCTGCACAAAAGTTAGTGAAACCGAATTTTTGCATTCTTGAGACTTCATCATCATGTTTGAACAATTAAGACCAAATGAAGGAGATGAGAGACAAAAAGGGTGAAAATGTGGTAAAATGAATATAAAAAAAGAGGAATTAACTCTCAAAATTTGAGAGTTATCACACCCCCAAACTTGAGTAATTACTTGTCCTCAAGTAAAAAAAAAAGAAAAGGATTCGAAAGATGATACAAAAAAATGGTTGCTTACTTTTGATGAATGAAAAACTCATATCGAGTACTTTAATGTTTCTTGATTGAGAGAAGCACTTTGTTTGAAAAAGGTACCGCTTCTTTTCATGCATCCCGAAAATTTGACTTTAATCAATAGGGCTTGAATTGGGTTTGTGTTTTTGGGTTTTCAAATTAACTGCTCGATATGACCCCCAAACTTTTCTTTTTGCATGACTCCAATTTTGTTTGGTTTGACTATTTATCCTTTGTATTGCCTTGACCATTTGACCCTTGACCGATCCCCAATTTTTTTTTCAATTTTTTTCTGCCAAAGTGGTGACAGCGTGGCAACAAAGTGGCCACTTTGGCTTTCGGCTATCGGAAGAACGGTTTGTTTCTACTTTCTCAGCAGCCCTCACCCCCCAAATGAAACCCTTCAATGTGCTCATTGAAAAATGAAAGATGTGTCATATTGCTACGGTAAAAGTCTAGGTTTTAATTTGGAAAATATTTGGGCTTAACATCCAGGAAAGAAAGGCCTATATCACGTCATCAGTCAAAAATCGGTAGCAATCCAAGGAGCAGACCTGCAAAAGAACTGAGCGCAAAACAAAAGTACTAGAAATAACCAAAGAGACGGTATACGAGTACGGTGATAAGAGCAAGCATACAACCAACATAGAATGAGTCAGAGTAACAACAAAATACCACAAAACAGAAAAGTATTAACCAGACAAAGTTCGAACATGGATGATGATGAACCAAGAATACTCACGGCTTACCCACCTCGGCAGAAGGGCCAGCCTCGGCGGCCGTAGCTGCAGAACGGTAGATGAAGGGGCGTTGGTGCTTATGGTAGAAACCGACGGCGAAAATCGATGGTGTGGTAGTCGAAGCTTCCACCGTCGACTGTCGGTGACTCCTCCGGGTATTCAGAAATGTGTGCAGACCAATTTCTTCTTCTTCTTCTTCTTTTTTTCTTTTTCTTTCTTTTTTTTTTTTTGATTTTTTTTTCATGACTTCAATTTACATAAAAAAATAGAAGCGTGGGGGAATTAAGTGATGAAAAAAAAAAGATAAAAGCGTTGATGGGATTAGAGATTTAGAGAGGGTGAGAGGGTCAAGGGTGATGATTGCTAAAAAAAAAAGACTTGATGTTTGCTTTTTGGATTCTTGGGATTTTTTTTTTGCAATGGTGATGGTGAACCTACGGTTGGGGGTTGAAAAAGTAAATGGGTATATGAGAGATAGGGAGAGTGATGATGGTTAGAAAGAGTGATGGGACAAAAATGTGGCTACCTTTTGGCTTGAAAAGATGTCTTCTTTTTGGAAAAACTTTTTTTTTTAAAGAAACCCTTTTTAACCCTTAGCTTTTCCAATAACTTCTGAAAATTAAAACTATTTGCACAAGAAATACATAAAGAAAATAATAAAGTACAAAGATAAATAAAAAAAACAAAGGACAAAGAGGGACTTGGACAAAGCTGAAAATCTTGAGAGTTGCATGGGATGACTAGAGGACAAAATTCAGTTTCAACCATGCTTGAAATTTTTTTAAAACAGATCTGAAAATTAAATTTCACATATTCCCTCCAACAGCTCAGCCCCCAAAGTGGCGACCAAAGTGGCCACTTTGCATAACTCCGAAAATTTCCAAGTTTTTTTTTTTGCAACAAAAATTGAAAGTTGTAATACTAAAAAGGACTGGAAAGAAGAAAAAAAAACATTTTATTAAAAGGCTATTTCTAGCCTTCTCGAAGGAACTTCAACAAGAGGGTTTAGAAGGTGATGACACACCATTGGTCAAAAAATGTTTTTTCTTGTGTTTATGGTGGCTCAGTCTCATTTCTTTCAAACACGGTTTCCCTCTTATTGGTGGTTGGATTTTCTTTGGACTCTCAAACAGAAGCTCATTTTCGCTTTCTTCTCCAAACCTTTCACCACACATTTCAATATCTACACCTAGGTCCTCGCTCAACAAATTTATGGTCGAACAATCTTCCACTTCATCATGGAACTTAAGGGACTTAAAAACGTTAAATGTTACTTGTTGATCATTTACCCTCATGGTTAACTCACCCTTTTGGATGTCGATCAAAGTTCTACCCGTGGCAAGAAATGGTCTCCCTAAAATGATGGGGACGTTCTTATCGGCTTCATAGTCTAAAACTAAAAAGTCGGCCGGGAAAATGAATTTGTCAACTTGGACCAAAATATCCTCAATCTTTCCCTTGGGATGAGCCAACGATCGATCCGCTAATTGCAAGGTCACGGTGGTGGGTCGAACGTCTCCTATTCCTAACTTCTTGAAGATGGATAATGGCATGAGATTTATGCTTGCTCCTAAGTCACACAAGGCATGACTAACTTCCTTACCTCCTATCGAACAAGGGATGGTGAAACTACCCGGGTCCTTTAGCTTAGGTGGAATTTTGCACGTGAGGAGGGCACTACTCTCTTTTGTCAAAGCTACTGTTTCAAATTCACTCAACCTTTTCTTTTTGTTAAGGATGTCTTTCAAAAATTTAACATAGTTTGGCATTTGCTCGAGAGCTTCTACCAAAGGTATGTTAATATGGAGTTGTTTAAAAATGTCCAAAAACTTTTTGAAATGATTATCGACATTTTTATTCTTCATCCTACAGGGAAAAGGGAGGTCTCTTAAGTCTAGATCCGGTTGCCTAGGACTTGCCTTTTTGTGTTGTGAGGTGGGCACTGTCTCACCACTTTGGAGGGGCTGATCTGATGGCAAAACAGTCCGTGAAGTGGCTGTTGCATTCTGTCCCGAAGGTGGGCACGTTCCAGCCACGTTGGCTGGAAACAAGGACGGGAATTTTTCTTTGTCGAAAGCATGTGTGGTGTCTTCTTGTACAACGGTATCAACTAAGACTTCCTCACTGGGTTTGGATGCTCTTGTTTCACTTCTTAAAGTCACGGCCTTAACGTGCTCCTTATGATTACCCTTAGGGGTTTCGGTGTCACTAGGTAAGGTGCCCACTTGTCTTCCTTTCAACTCGGCGGCAAATTGCCCCAATTGAGTCTCGAAACCTCTCAAAGTTGCATTGGTTTGGTTTATTAAACCCTTGAGTAAAGATTCAAGCGAACTATTACTCTCCGATGCATTTTGTTGTCTCGGTACATACGGTTGTGAGGATTGCCCACTTTGGTACGTATGAGACGGTCCTTGTTGAAATCCGGGGGATTTGGTGGTCGGTTTGGAACTTGATGAACCCGGGGGGTTGAAGTCCTTGGTTTCCCGACCATGAGAAGTTCGGGTGATTTCTCCAATTTGGGTTGTAAGTTGGAGAAAATGGGCTACTCCTAGAATGGTTTCCTACATAGTTAACCGAGGCGGGATTACCGGGACAACACTCAAAAGCATGATTCTCACCACAAAACACACAAGATTCATTTATGGCTTGGACTTGGTTTTTTTCTCCATTTAAGTTCATGTTATTTTTTACCAAGTTAGTTAAAGCTACAATTTGTGCGTTTAAGGCGGTGATGGCATCCATTTCATGAACACCCGATGCATTCTTAGGAGCAAGAGCGCGTGGGTTTGACCAATCGGTGTATTGTTGGCCACTTTCTCTAAAATGTCATATCCTTCGTTATAAGTTTTAGAGGTGAAAGCGCCACCGGCCGTAGCATCAAGAATAATTTTAGCGGCATTAGTAAGACCATTATAAAATGTCTCTAATTGGATGCAATGAGGGATTCCATGATGAGGACATTTTCTAATTAAGTCTTTGAATCTCTCCCATGCATCCGAAACCGCTCCATCCTCCTCTTGTCGAAACAGTAAAATTTCATTTCTAAACTTCACATTTCTAGTTGGAGGAAAATATTTTTTTTTAAAATTTTTCGGCCAAACTTGTCCAACTATCAATGGAGTGAGGAGGTTGAGAATTTAGCCAAGCTTTGGCTCTATCTCTCAATGTGTAAGAGAAGAGCGTAAGCCGTAAGGCTTCTGTCGTAACACCTTGAATGCGAAAATGATCCGTCATTTCTAAAAATGATTTTAAATGTGAGTGCGGATCTTCCGACGGTAACCCTCCAAATTGACCCATTGCTTGGATCATTTGAAACATTACCGGTTTTAGTTTAAAAGTTTGTGCTACCATGTTGGGCCTAAGAATACCCGATTTTAATTGATCAAATTCGGGTGTTGCATAGTCCCGTATTCCCTGTTCTTTATCGTCGGCAATTCTTATGGTCGTTTCATTAGGTGGTGGTGGAGGATCTCCACCATTTACAGCCATGTTTTGATTTTGCTGACCTCTTCTACCTCTTCTTCGTCTTTTAACGGTTCTTTCAATTTCGGGGTCAAGAGGTACAAGTTCACCGTGTTGTAGCCTTGGTATACAACACGGAAAATACTAAAAATAAAAGACACAAGCAACTCAGGCTCGAATGAAAAGTCAATATCTTAGGATTTAAAATCGCGCTAGTCCCCGTCAACGGCGCCAAAAACTTGGTAGCGGAAAATCGTATAGGTCCACAAATTGGCCACTATGTTGCCACAGTGGCGGTGCAAGTGCACACCGGACACTATGATCGCTACAAGTAATAAAGTGGTAGAGTACCGAGATCATTTCCACAGGGACTAGTCAACTAAGAATCAAAGAACTTTTCATGAACTTCTAGTGTTTGGTTGATTTTTGAGAACAATATCAATATTTTGTGAGTTTTAAGCGAATTAAACAACGATTAAACAACGATTAAACGGAATTAACAGTATTAAAGATAGGATGTGGGTACAAGCATTGACTAAGACTGATGTAGTAACAACTTGGTTAGAAACAAAATGACACATGACAGCCTTAAAAACCCTTTTCTCTCGAAAATGAACCTTCTCGGAACGTGGCCACGTTGTCCCCACTTTGTCACCACGTTGGCCAACTCTAGACTTGCCGACTTAACTAAGTAAACCTCTAAGGATTTCAGTTCCACCAGTATAGATATGGACGCCCAAATCTCTTTGTGACACCCATATCAACCGACATTTGAACCTTAGTTATAGTCATGCAAAAACCTGTATCTCTACGTGGTTATAAAAGACTTTCTCAAATCTTCTTTGCATCACCCAAGCCGTATTTCAGATCTGCCCCTCTCGAGGTCTAAGATCTAATATTAACACTAACAAGTGATCGGCTTGTCCGAGTTGAGTTGAAGTCCCGACTCAAGTGACCAAGTCTAAGAGTTAGCAACGATAGCAACACCCAAGTGTTGCCTACTAGTCTTAGCTTTGGCTCATACCCACACCCAAAGGGGTGCTTAGCTCATAACAACAGTAAAAGACATGGGAGAAGAAGGAGAAAGCATAAACATAAAGTGCATAAATAACTAAAGAGCTACTGCCAAAGTGGTGACAAGGTGGCCACTTTGGCGACAACTTTTACAAAGAAGTTAAAATTAAATGCAACTAAATTACAAGCTTTAAAGAAAGACTAGAAATTAAATGCTTAAGCTCCAGAAGTCTTCAATGCTCCTGGAAGTTGTTCTCTCCCCAAATGGTTCCTCCAAGCCCTCATTTATAGCCCAAGGAAGAGAAAAGTGTTGATGTGACTATTCCTCAAAAGTAGCTTTTAAGGAAGAGTGTTGAACTTTCCTTGGACCTCCACTTTTTGTCCTCTTCCTTGAATATTCTAGTGAAAGATCAGAAGACTCTTTACATTCCCTCAGAAGTCAAACTTTCCGAAAATGGCTGGAACTTATCAACAAATTTTCAGCCCATGTTCAACGTGGTGACAAGGTGCCAGCAAGGTGGCCACTTTCTGCACAAAAGTTAGTGAAACCGAAATTTTTGCATTCTTGAGACTTCATCATCATGTTTGAACAATTAAGACCAAATGAAGGAGATGAGAAACAAAAAGGGTGAAAATGTGGTAAAATGAATATAAAAAGAGAGGAATTAACTCTCAAAATTTGAGAGTTATCACTTATCAAGGTACAAAGGTCTTCTTTGTTTCTTGATAATTCACATCAAATATCTTATTCTTTATGGAAGAAAATCTCTGGCATCCAATATCAGGTTGACAAGTGTCCTTTGCATTCAATGTACAAGGTGGTATATAAAGGTGAAGATCTTCTCCATGCAAGCCACACTTTTACAAGAGAACTCAATGCACTCAAGAAAGTTGGCACCCTTGCTCTCTCATCCTCATAGCTTTTAATCTTTGTGTTTTTATGTTGTGTTCTAGTTTCTTTGTGAAAGATTGTTAGAATAGTTTATTTGTTCTTTCCGCAATAATCTTAAAAGTTTTTCTACGTGTATTCTTGATAGTGATATCAATAAAGAATTAAAATTAACTGAAAATTATGTGTATTGTATTCAATCCCCCTACAATACTTGTTTTTGATTTTGGGACCAACATACTTCATTTCTAAAATTCGAAGTTCATATTATTGAGATAGGTCTACTTGAATAACTTGCACAAGATTTCTAGGTTATGCATAACGGTAGGTAAGATCTGTTAGGATAGAAAAGAGGTTGTACAAGCTACTACATCTCTTGTTTGAAGACATCTATGTGTACCAAAGAAGGTATTGGCCATCCACGTGTATTTATTGATGCGTGTAATACCCATGGGCAAGTTGCCCACTTGTCTTCACCTTTTTGGTTGTACTACTTTCTCCTTTGTCTTTATTCATTGAAGGAATCTTTCGTTTTCAAACAACCCTAATCCTCCTTTGATCATTCTTCACAACTTTTATTTTCCTCCTACTTTCAATTGGATACAAGTCAATGGCTTTTTTAATTACTGCATTGCTGGCAAATAGTTGCCCAACAAAAAAAACATCATGCTCATTACTTCTTAGTTGCCTCAAGCATTTTTTATGTTTTACTACCACAATCGTCATCCCTTATTGGGCTCTCAATGTCTTCAGTATCAAATGGTTCATGACTACATCAACATTTGATCCATCCAAGACATGGTTGTTAATTGACAACACAACCCATTCTGTTTCCATTTAAATTTTTTCCATAAACTCTGTCATGTCTACATCTATACCATCCAGGTTATAATTGTCATCAATTATAACTTTACTTTCATGAGCCTCAATTCCACCGCTTCCATCACCCTAATGTCCAACACTTTTATCATCTTAAATCCATCCAATGTCTAACAGTCCTTCCCCCTTGTTTACATCTATACCATCCAAATTGGTCTTAATGTTCAAGGAAAACGTCAACAACTTTGCATTTAGGAAAATGATCTAAAAGTTTCACAATATCTTGGCGACTGCCTAAAGCATGGAGACCAAAATCTAGGCCAGTTTCTGGAATCCTAAAATGATAAAAACTAGAAACTTCTTTTCTACAACCTATTTCCATTATCATCATATCTAATTCATGAACACAAAATTCATCAGAGTCCTCCATCTATTGAGTTTTACCATTTACATACATCCTTCCAGGAGACTTTGTGAACACTCCACCATGATGGATCTTCAATGTGATTAAAGTAGAATAATAATATGTGGTTTACACTAAAAATAATAAAAAAAAAACAAATGAAAATTCTGACTTGGAGAGAAAATCAAATCTTTAAAAGAACATATCAAAACCCATTTATTTATGTACATACCATATAATCCAGGATAATCGTTTGTATCTAAGCTTTCCTCGTAGTTGCCACATATTTTTTTTTGGAAAGAGTGTCCTAGACTATGCCTAGACTAATCCCTTGACAAATTATGGCTGTAAGACATCAGAGCTAATTGAACCTCAGTGGTTTGTGGCCACAATTGTTGTGTACGTCTGGATTCGAGCCCTGGACAGATGAGATATTCCACCACATCCCCTAGGGCCTTAACCAGTACGCCACAACCCTTGTGGTTTAGTTGCCACATAGTTTGACCCATGGTAATATGCTTCCAATTTCGTCCCTACTTTGGAGTTTAGAGGGGAGGGACGATCAATTGAGGGTGTTTCACAGAGGTTTACGGTTTTGGAGGAGACAAAGGTTTTTTCAAAGATGCACTTTGATTTCTTATAAAACAGGGGAAAGAGATTGGGATAAAATAAAAAGATTGATTTGTGAGGGGCATGTGATGGGTGTAACATCGGGTAAAATCACGCCGTTAAGGAGAGAGACCTTCAATGTAGTGAAATTGAAAAATTAAAAAAACATCAATGTAAATAGTTTGTTTTAAAGACCAAATCCAAAATTTGAACGAACCACGAGGACTACTAGTGTAATTCACTCTTAAATTAAATTCACTAAATAAAAGCCCAAATTGGAAGGGCCGAAAGCCCGAAATGCCATAACTAAAAATGGGCCTATCAAAACCCTAAGAAGCCCAGTATAAATTCACCACTTGAGCTACTAGGGTTTCTCGTTCGTTGTTTTCATTTCTTGACAGCCTCTCTCTCTCTGCTTTCGTCTTCCCCTACGAACCTCAAGTTCAGAGAGAAAGAAGGGAGAAGCAAAAATGGCGGATTCATTGGTCTTACGTGGCACCATGAGAGCCCATACGGATTGGGTCACCGCAATCGCCACCCCAATCGACAACTCCGATATGATTGTGACCTCGTCCCGTGACAAATCGATCATTGTTTGGCGCCTAACCAAAGAAGACAAGACCTACGGTGTAGCCCAACGCCGTCTGACCGGCCACTCTCACTTTGTCCAGGACGTTGTCCTCTCCTCTGACGGCCAGTTCGCTTTATCTGGTTCATGGGATGGCGAGCTCCGTCTATGGGATCTCAACGCCGGAACCACCGCACGACGCTTCGTTGGCCATACCAAGGACGTCCTCTCCGTCGCATTCTCCATCGACAATCGTCAGATCGTGTCGGCGTCACGTGACAAATCAATCAAACTCTGGAACACTCTCGGTGAGTGCAAATACACAATCCAAGATGGCGATGCACACAACGATTGGGTTAGCTGTGTTCGTTTCAGCCCTAACACATTGCAACCAACAATTGTTTCGTCTTCTTGGGATAAGACGGTCAAAATCTGGAACCTGACCAATTGTAAACTCAGGTCAACTTTGGCTGGACACGCCGGATATGTTAACACCGTTGCGGTTTCTCCCGATGGTTCGTTGTGTGCCAGTGGTGGCAAAGATGGGATGATATTGCTGTGGGATTTGGCAGAGGGTAAGAGATTGTACTCTCTTGAGTCGGCTTCGATCATTCATGCCCTCTGTTTCAGCCCGAATAGGTACTGGTTGTGTGCTGCCACAGAGAGCAGCATTAAGATTTGGGATTTGGAGAGCAAGAGCATTGTTGTTGATCTCAAGGTTGATCTGAAGCAGGAGTCTGAAATGGCAGCCGAAGGCACAGCTACTCAAACTAATGCTGGAAAAACTAAGGTCTCTTTCTTCCTATGCAATCTTTATTAAAAAAACCCTTAAGAAATGCTAGGTTAGGAAAAATAAAATGGGAAAACTTATAATCAACAAGGAATCTATATAAATGTGGATATGAATCTTTCAAATGAAGTAATTTTTTTTTATGCCTATTTACTCTTAGAATTACTAGTTTGAATACAACAAGCATGCTAATATAGATGCATGATCTTATATCTTGTTTTTAACACTCTTGTATATAATTTAGGAGTTTGGTTTTAAAAATATGTTGGATAATTGTTTAGCTGAATCCAACTCTTTAAGTATATTTAATTATTTAGCAAGAAGGATGGTTTATAATCTACTTTAGATATAGATACTTGTACATGCTCTGCTAAATGTTGTATAAGAACTTATAGTTTGCGTGAAGTTTCATTTGATGTTTATTGGGTAAACGCTTACTTGGTGTCATTTTATCGAGTGAGCATGACAAAAACCCGGAAATCTTACCCAGTCGGCAAGTGTAGGAATAGACGCTTACCGGGTAAAACAAATCCCAACAACAATTCAATTTTGATTTCCGAGAACCTTACCTTACTCGATAAGGTAAATGAGGGTGGTAACAGTTGCCGTAAGCACGGTGAATGTAATACAATGTATTATAAGCTTTTCATTCATTCTATAAAATTGAGATTGGACATGGAAATATATTAATAAAATGTGCTTGTACAATTGTGTTTGTTGATCTGAATGCAAGGTATTGAGTGGTATATAATTTGGATTGGCCTTTTTTGACATAAATTCACAGGTTATCTACTGTACAAGCTTGAGTTGGAGTGCTGATGGAAGCACTTTGTTCAGTGGGTACACAGATGGAGTAGTAAGAGTCTGGGGAATAGGACGCTACTAGAAAAACAAAGCTTAATTTTGGCAAATCAAGCTTTCTTTAAGCTGTTTCAGTTTGATTGAACATTTGGATGTTATTTTTGACTTTTTGATTCAAAGTTTCAGTTTCAGTTTGTTGGAGATCTTATTATTGCTTTGTTTGAATCTTGGTTTGCATACATTACCATGTCTTGAATTTAGAATTTCAAGGTATAAAAGTTTTTAAGTGAAAGAAAGAAAGTTTGCTTTCTTTATTAAGATTGGGCTGTTTGTTTTAGCTCTTAATGGTTCAATTAAGAGGCAACCTCAGAATCGTCAAGAGGTAAATCTTGTTTGGCGAAAAAAAAAAGGTCTGCCTCTTAATGGTTCCAAAACCCTCTGAATGATTTAGTGTCTTGACCTTGTCTTAACCATTCAGAGCCTTGATTGCCTCTTAATGGTTCCAAAACTCTCTGAATGATTTAGTGTCTTGACCTTGTCTTAACCATTCAGAGCCTTGATTTCATTCTGAACAATTAACAAACAACCATATTTCATTTTGCTTTATATCATAATTACCTTTTAATCATTCTGTATCTAATCATTCAGCAACTGCCAAACAACCTCTAAATTTGTCATATAATGTGTAATATTTTTTTAAAACTGTAGACGTATATTTTGGACTTGCTATTAATAAAACAGAATTAAGTACGGTTAAAATGAATTATGAAATTCTTTGAAATAGTTCAACTACTTTCTATTCATTAGGCCTAGAAGCAATTCCAGGTTTGCTGTTAGGTCAACAAAAAGAAGGGGCTACCAATTGCGTTTAGCCATCTCTTATTTACAATTGCTTGTACTTCTTATCTACAAAGTTACTCTACTTAAGGGCAGGGTGATATTGGTGAAACATCGTGTCAGAGGTTAAGGTTACATGAGAAGTGAATCTAAACCATTTATTTTTAAGATCGTTTAAGTTAATGTGATAAGTGAATCTAAACCGTTCAATTTTAATCAAATGCTCTGTCATCAATTGTGGCTTAAAATGGAAATTGATTTGGTGCATTTTATCACGGTGCATCTCATCTTAATGTACATTTTTTTTCCATCCCACGGTTGATAACCGTTTCTCACGTTAATTTCAACTTATCACTAGAACACAACCTGGGTGTTATTTGGATGTTATTTATTATGGTTTTTGACTTTTACAGAACTTCCGGATACTCGAACCGAGTAAGGTTTGTTTAGATCGGTTTTAGGGGGTGTTTGGGATTGCTTATTTAAAAAGGGCTTTTTAGCTTATTGCGGTGTGGTACCGGTGATAAACATTTTTTAGTGTTTGGATGGAGAGAAAATAAAAGTGCTTATAACAGTGTTAAACCGGAGATAAACACTTTCTCACAAGTAATTTGGTTCTAACGTATTAACTTATTTAACAAGTGCTTATGACTTTTTTGCTTATTTTATATGTATAAGCAATCCCAAACACCCATAAATAACAACTTATTAGCTTATTATGTTTTAGTACCACAATAAGCTAATCCAAACACTTTTTAGAAAGCTCCGATTTAACACCGTATAAGTTGATAAACACTTTTTAAAATAAGCATAAATTGTTTTAAATAAGCAATCGGGGGAGGCTAATAACACCCTTTACTTTGCTAATGACACCCTTATAAATGATTTTCTCCTCACACACATCAACATCAAAATCTGTTTTTTACATTCCCAATGCATGAATTGACCTGATTTTGACGTTAATAAGGGAGTTATTAGCATTGCCCACAAACACCCCCTTAGTGTATTGCATTCGGTTATTGGATTAACCAAATGAGGCTTTTATTATAAAAAGGTTTGTTGGAATATAGTTTGTTGGAGAAAGACACTTTCTTTAGGCGCCTCCCCCATTCGGTCGTTTTCTTTCTAGCAAGTAGCCATGCAAGCTCAAAGAGATTTTCTAAAAGTAAAGTTCAAACACATTCAATTATGTATTATTTTTCTCTAGTAAATATTTCATTTCAAGGTTTTTTCGGTAATAAAATATAATAAAAAAATCATTTGTCTCATGATAATCATTTTTGGGGAGTTTTTTAAATTTAGAGAATTTTATATTCTCTCTCTCTCTCTCTCTCTCTTCATTTTGTAGAAAGTTTTGAAAAATCTACTGGAACAACAAATTGTTCAAAATCTTTATTTTCTTTATTTTGAAGAATCGATTGAAGATAGTATGAGGCTCACTTAAGATGAGTCTGTGAAAAATAATGATATTATTGTCATTTATTTGAAATATTATAAATCTAGTTTATCCTAAGTCTAAATTTATTTAAAATTTGTATCTCATTTGTTTTCTAGGTTAAACATTACACAACATTTTCCCGGAGGTTTAGGGTTTTTCTTTTCGGAAATTGACTCAAATAGCTAAAGTATATAAAAGAAATTGGATTTTTAACCATTTTTCTTCCGGTTTGGCATTTATGTCACTACGTCGGCAATATCCAGGTCCATAATTGCTGACCTGGGTAGAAAATGTAATTTTTTTTGCAATTTTCTATAAAAAAATATCTGGGTCTGCAACTGAGGAGTTTTGATGTGCTCATCTTGAAATCTCGGAGAGTAAGCACTAAGGTTGTTTGATGGCCTTGAGGTGAAAGTCGACAACGTTGATATGTAGCTTACTTTGTGTAACACCCCGAAAACATAGATCGAAGAGAAGGCGAAAACGGCGACAGTATTCTGCGCGACTCCCCGCGCGATTCAAGCCGCGCCGTGATCCGCACGAGACTCTGGACTCCAGAGATCCGTGTGACTCCCCGCGCCAGTGCTCACGTGGAGCCATTGTGCGCACACAAAAGGGGGAGAACCGACCTTCCACCCCATTTCTCACAAAAACCCTAAAACTCTTCCCACTTCCTCTCCCAAACCGACCTCCACCCTCTCATATGAACCCTAGCTCATTTTTGGGGTTTTTCCTCCTAAAAGCCAAGTGTTTCTTCATCATCTAGCAAGGTTTGAAAGCTAGAGCTAAGGTAGCTTCATCTTCTTCATCATCACCAAGTTTTCTTAAGTTTTCATCCAACCATTTCATCATTTTGAAGATTTGGAGTTTGTGGATCATTTTGGTGATCTAGAAGAGTTTTATTGATGGATGCAAACTATAGCAAAGGTAATCTTCTCTTCAAGAAATTAGGGTTTTGGTATAAGTTGAGATCTTCATGTATAATGTTTGAGAAACGATTTTATATGGTTGAAAATAAATATTTATGGTCGGAAATATATGGATCTAGGTTTTGGAAGTTTTGGCTTTGAGGATTCAAGTTTCTTCAAGGAAGTTCTAGTGAGGTGAGTTCAAGTTGATTTGTGAAAACGTTGTACATGCCAAAATACCTATTTTAAAATGTTTATGTGTTTTGCAAGAAATTATCATTTGTTTGGTTATTTGGTGGGTATCGATTATTTGAAGTGTTTAACTTTATAAACCTTGTAAAACAACCACATTTGGGGATTCTTGGGTGTTTTGATAAATAAGTCATAAGGGAATGCGTTTTGGTGATTTATTGCATAAATGAAGGTTATTTGGTAAAGACGTATTTTCGTGTTTGTTGAAAATATGCATGGTTTGTGTTATGGGATGTTTTGAAAATACTAACGTATGGGTCATTGGGTTTTGGTCATTCCCGACCTTGTGAATATTTCAAAAATTGTAAATCTTTTTGGTTTTGAGAAAAAAATATATGTCAAGTATCTCGATGAGTAAACCTTAGATATCGACATTTTAACGATTTATTTTACGAGTGTAAATCTTTTGGTGTAAATGCACTTTTAGTGTGTGTTTTGGAGAAATGTGAAACCTTGCGTTATGAGACGTTTTGAAAGAGTCAATGGTATAAACTTGTTTGGAAAATGATTTGTCTCAATCTAAGTTGTGTTAGAGTTTATTCATGCATTTTGGAGCATGTGTTTGCATAAATGTTGGTCGATTGCGTTTTATTGCATTTTATTCCTTTTGATAAATAGTCTTTTGGGTTAATTAATGTTGGGGAATGGGGTTCCAGAAATCGATGGGAAGAGAGGGAGAGGAGTGATCAACTTGGATAGAATGTGAGATCGCGTGAGAGCTCGCTTTCCTTAAGTGATATTTCGACCCTATTCTGCCTGGGTATCACGAAATTCACTCGAGGATAATTTCAAATTCACCGGTATCGATTCTGGCAGAAATCGATCCTATTTATCTACCAAGAGAATCGTAACCGATGCTGTATTATTAATGATAATAATCACCCATTTAATGGTATTGATTGTTAATTGGTCATAATGGTGTAGGTTACAAAACTGATTTGGGAGTTACAAATGAAAATGGGAGTTACAGAATCAAGATCTGCAACAGTGCCACGGCGCGGGTAGCCGCGCAAGTTAGCCCGCGACGCAACCCGCCCGGGCCACTGTTTCGTCCCCACACGACAGTGCACGACGCGGGTAGCCGCGCGGGTTAACCCGCGACACAACCCGCCCGATGCACTGTTTCAGTAACAAACCACCAAACCACCGTCCAACAATCCTAGGTCATAGTTGGCTTACATGAGTGTGCACTCCACACCTCTTATCTCGTGTTGTAGCTTAGCTACAAACCCCATTATTATCTTGTGAATCCAATTACACAAAATGACCGATGATTTCACTAAAATCACCAACATTCCTCCCCCATTTTAGTGCAATCCTTGATTCACAAACAAAATTAAAATAGCAAACAAACTCATTCATAAATGAAAATATCTAAAAGACAGAATTTCCATCTTAGTACATTACACATTTCAAATACTCGAGAATCCGGGTGTCCTATGGATTAAACCCTTCAACCCATTTGAGTACCAGAAAATAACATACACATGAATTTAAAAGATTCTCTAAAGTTTAAACTTGACACTATACAGGCCGTGTGTCCTTATCCATTCGTGAGTGCATCAAAGCTGAGTCCAAGTTTCTTGAAGCGGCCACACTTCCCACTCATATAGGTAGTTCCTTTCATCATGCACCTGCACATGCATTTTTACAAAAGAACAATTACCACCTCGCTTGCAGTACCGAGCACATACCTTAGGATGATTATCTTGTGCTCCAATCCCTTAGAGTGAGCTTTCCCATTGAATTCAACTTCTAACGTTGTATTAGAAGGGAATTGGGTATCTCACCGTTAGAGATTCAAATGGACTTCAAACCCATCCCGATCACCGACTTGTGAACCAAGTCCCTAGCTAATCCCTTCGTCAAGTGGTCTGCTAGATTTTGTTGCGACCGAACAAATTCAACCGAAATCACCCCATTCGTGATTAGCTCACGAATCATGCTATGTCTAACACCTAAGTGTCTAGACTTGCCATTGTACACTTGACTATAAGCTTTAGCCAAAGTAGCCGCACTATCACAACGGATAGAAATGGGTGATATTGGTTTTGGCCATAACGGAATTTCGTGGACTAAATTCCTTAGCCACTCTGCCTCTTTACCGGCAGCGGCTAATGCCACAAATTCCGACTCCATAGTCGAACTCGTGATGCAAGTTTGCTTCTTGGAAGCCCATGAGATGGCACCTCCCCCAAGCAAGTATACCCAACCACTCGTAGAAGAGTGATCTTCTAAGTTGGTAATCCAACTTGCATCCGAATATCCCTCTAAAACCGAAGGAAACCCGACATATGATAAACCATAATCAATGGTTTTCTTCAAGTATTTAAATACTCGTCTTATCGCTTGCCAATGATGTATACTAGGATTATTAGTATACCTACTCAACTTGCCTACAGCAAAAGCGATATCCGGCCTAGTGCTTGTCATGGCATACATCAAGTATCCAATAGCTTTTGAGTACTCGAGTTGTGACACCGCTTCACCCGAATTGGGTATAAGCTTCACACTCGGATCAAATGGAGTACTCACCGGAGAACAATCAAAGAAATTAAATTTCTTTAATACTTTCTCAATGTAATGAGATTGCGTAATTGCAATCCCTTTGTTCTCACGCTTGATCCTTATTCCAAGGATCACCTCCGCTTCTCCCATATCTTTCATGGAGAATTTTGATGACAAAAACTCTTTAGTTTTATCAACTTGATTTTGGTCAGTGCCAAAGATCAACATGTCATCAACATATAAGCAAATTATTACTCCGTTACCGGATATGTCAAATTTGCTATATACACACTTGTCCGCTTGGTTTAACATAAAACCGTTGGACAAGATAACCTCATCAAATTTTTGATGCCATTGTTTAGGTGCTTGTTTAAGCCCATACAATGATTTTACAAGTTTACACACCTTATGCTCCATCCCGGGCATAATAAAACCTTCCGGTTGTTTCATGTAAACTTCTTCCTCCAAATCACCATTTAAGAATGCCGTTTTGACATCCATTTGATGAATCACTAAATTGTGGATAGCTCCTAAGGCTATCAACAATCTAATCGTGGAGATCCTTGCAACCGAGGCATAGGTATCAAAATAATTGATGCCTTCCCGTTGCCTAAAGCCTTGGATTACCAATCGAGCTTTGAACTTGTCAATTGATCCATTGGCTTTCATCTTCCTTTTGAAGATCCACTTGCATCCCAACGGTTTACAACCCTGTGGCAAGTCCGATAATACGCAAGTATTATTCCCCATGATGGAATCCATCTCATCATTTATTGCTTCTTTCCAGAAAGCAATATCTTGAGACTTCATAGCCTCATCAAATGATTTTGGATCTTCCTCAATACTATAACAGTAAGAGAATTGTGATCCAATTTCATCTCTTGATCCTTCTACCAAGTATACTTGGAAATCGGGACCAAAGAATTTTTCAATCCTTCCTCTTTTGCTCCTTTGAAGCATCGGAGATTCGGTTGGAACAATTGCTTGTTCTTCAACCTCACTAGTTACACTAGTATTTGAAACAAGATCCTTCGGCCAAGGTATTGAAGAGAATCTAGTCTCATCAAATAATGCATCTCTCGATTCTATAACGGTGTGAATCGCTATAGAATCATTAGGTTCAATAACATAGAACCTATATGCCTTGGAATGCTCGACATATCCAACAAAGATGCAATCAATACCCTTTTTCACCCAAGGTTTTCCTTTTGGGTTCGGGTAGTCGAACAACGGGTCGACAACCCCAAACTCGAATATAATTCAAGTTAGGCCTTATCTTGAACCAAAGTTCATATGGGGTAATCTTGTTCCTTTTATTGGGAACTCGATTTAATAAATAACAAGCCGTTAACATGGCTTCACCCCAAAAACCATCACTCAATCCCGAGTAGGATAACATAGAGTTCACCATTTCTTTGAGAACTCTATTTTTCTGTTCCGCCACACCATTTTGTTGTGGTGTATACGGCGCCGTAGTCTCATGGATAATTCCTACGGATTAGAAAAACATGGGGTCGTAATATTCCCCACCACGATCGGTGCGTAAACATTTAATTAAACCGTTCATTTGCAATTCAACCTCCGTTTTATAAACTTTAAATTTATCCAACGCTTCATCTTTTGAGTGCAATTAATAAATATAACAAAACCGTGAAGCGTCGTCAATAAAAGTAACGGCATATTTTTTATTACCAAAAGACGGGGTTGAATGCAAATCACAAAGATCACTATGAATTAATTCAAGCACCGACGAATCCCTTTTAACATTGGGAAACGGTTGCCTAGTGATCTTCGTCAACATGCAAGTTTTACATTTTTCGGTTTTAATGTCAAAAGCTGGAATAAGACCGTCTTTTGACATTTCAACCATTCTTTTAAAATTAACATGACCAAGTCTTGCATGCCATAAAAAAGAATCAACACAATTATCATTTGCTATATAAATAGAATTCGAAACAAATTTATTTTTATTTAAACTCAACATAAACATATCATTGTTCAAATAACCGAATCCTACAAAAGATCCACCTTTTGACAAGGTAAACTTCCCGGATTCAAAAACTTGTCTATATCCTAACTTATTCAAGGTACTACCGGAAACCAAATTCTTTCGAATTTGTGGTACAAACAAAACGTCAACAAGTTCAATAATTTTATTAGAGCTAAATTATAGTCTAACTAAGCCACGTCCAAGAATGGGAGCATTTGACTCGTTCCCCATGTGTAGCACGAATCCGTCTTCAACCGGTTCCAAATAGGAGAACCAACGTCGATCCTTGCACACATGACTCGATGCACCCATGTCAATCCACCAAACATCATCATCATCCTGCACATAAAATGATTCAGATATCAGTGGTACATAATTCAAATTAGAATTAACACCAAAGTCAAGAAACTGACCTTGCCGTGAGTTCTGATCATTGGATCTTTGCCCACCACCACTTGAGTTTGCTCCATTCTTATTCTTGACAACTCGACAATCCCGCTTAAGATGGCCGGTCATCCCACAAGTCCAACAGGTTAATTTAACCTTTTTGTTGGGACCTTTCTTGGCTTCATTGAACTTACGTTTTCCCTTGAAATTATTGGATCTTCCCTCTTCCACCATGTTCACAGAAGGTGCAGAAACCTCTTTCGTCTTAGGTTTCTCAGCCTCTTGCGCCCGAAGAGATTCCTCTATGCGCAAGTGACTACTAAGTTGTACAAGACACAACTCTTCCTTCTTGTGCTTCAACATATGTTTGAAGTCTTTCCAAGAGGGAGACAATTTATCAATAATGCTCGATACGGAGATGGATTCGTCCATCTTCATATTATGTTGAGCATATTGGCCTAGAATGCGTAGGAGCTCATTGTATTGCTCCATCACAAGCCTTGAATCCACCATTTTGTAATTATTAAAATTACTCACGAAGAACTTCTTACTAGAAGCATCCTCCGTCATGTATTTGGACTCAAGAGAGTCCCATAGCTCTTTAGCGGATTCAACGTTTTGATAGATATCGAAGAGGGAGTCACACATACCGTTCAAGATGTGGCCGTGGCATATATAGTCGTCGTTTTCCCATTTGCCACGATGCCGGGTCATCTTCAACGTCTCGTCTTCCATTACTTCCGACATCGGCGTACTCAACACGTACACGACCTTCAACGTGGTCAATAAGAAGTGCATCTTCTTTTGCCATCGTCGAAAGTCAACGCCTTCGAACTTCTCCAGCTTCGTGAACTTGGTCATCATGTCTCTCACGGATTGATCATTCTCCATCTCTCACGAAGGAATATCACTTAAGATTGTTGGGGAATGGGGTTGCAGAAATCGATGGGTAGAGAGGGAGAGGAGTGATCAACTTGGATAGAATGTGAGATCGCGTGAGAGCTCGCTTTCCTTAAGTGATATTTCGACCCTATTCTGCCTGGGTATCACGAATTTCACTCGAGGATAATCTCAAATTCACCGGTATCGATTATGGCAGAAATCGATCCTATTTATCCACCAAGAGAATCGTAACCGATGCTATATTATTAATGATAATTATCACCCATTTAATGATATTGATTGTTAATTGGTCATAATGGTGTAGGTTACAAAACTGATTTTGGAGTTACAAATGAAAATGGGAGTTACAGAATCAAGATCTGCAACAGTGCCACGACGTGGGTAGTCGCATGAGTTAGCCCGCGGCGCAACCCGCCCGGGCCACTGTTTCGTCCCCACACGACAGTGCACGGCACGGGTAGCCGCGCGGGTTTACCCGCGGCATTACCCGCCCGGTGCACTGTTCTAACCCCGTAAACCAGTGCACGACGCGGGTAGCCGCGCAGGTTAACCCGCGACACAACCCGCCCGATGCACTGTTTCAGTAACAAACCACCAAACCACCGTCCAACAATCCCGGGTCATATTTGGCTTACACGAGTGTGCACTCCACACCTCTTATCTCGTGTTGTATCTTAGCTACAAACCCCATTATTATCTTGTGAATTCAATTACACAAAATGACCGATGATTTCACTAAAATCACCAACAATTAAGCGGGTAGCTCGGTAATTGATTTTGTTGGGTTTGGGGACGTTTGTACAGTTTTGATAGCTCGATGTAGAGCTTTGGTTATGATATTGGATGAGGAACTCAACGTTAGGACCTTTTATGGTTGAAGCTGATATTCCGTGGGTGTACGTTTAAAGCTACCGAGCCTGACATTCATTGCGTTTGGAATCATTACGTCCAATGGTGGAATGCTAGTTCTCCCCATTGAGGCACGGACAGGCATCAAATAGGGTATAAGTCCTACGTGCTAGTACACGATATTGGATGAGGGACTCAACGTTATGACCCTATGTGGTTGAAGTTGACTTTCCGTGGGTGTACGTTTAAAGCTACCGAGCCTAACATCCCTTGCGTATACTTTATTATGCATTTGGCATTACTAACATTGTGTGTGGCTTACTTTGTGTCTGCCACATTATATGGAATCGGGTCTCCCCCGAAAGGTGTTGCTTTGGGTATTGAGTTTTAGTATCCATGTTTCGTGACATTTTATATCTACGTATTTTATATATGGTTTATGGGTTGAGTATTATGCCCCACCCGTGTTTTAGGTGTTTCGGGATATAAAGTTTTATCTGCGTTTTCTTAAATTGGGAGTTTGATTTCTATTCACGTTTTGAGTGAGTTATGGGTTGCACCACTTCATCAAAGTACGTTTTGCATTGGACATCCATCTTTAAATCATGTGTATTGAAAATGAGTCGTTTTCATATTTAAAGTAACTCGTCTTGAAAGACTATGATTTAAGTTGCATTATTTCTTTTGAAACATATTTATTCATGTTGAAAACTCTTGAACTCACTAGGCGTTAGCCTAACCTTTTTATTTGCCGACATGTGCAACAGGTTCTGGTTGAGAATAGTTCTAGTGACACTGTGAAGAGAGGAGTGCTAGTTGTGTGCTCGAGAAGTGGATATCTTAATGAAGTCTTCCGCATTTGTTTCGGGAAGAGCAACCTGTATTTGGGATTAAGTGAAACCCGACTTCGGCTTAGCCTTGTATAAGGCTGGAGTTTTATACTTGTTGAGGTTAATTATAGAATTTTATTTTGGAGATATATCAAGTTTTGATTTATAGGAAGGAGATTTATCTTTTACTCGATGTAATATTGAAATTTTAAATTAGTTGCTCTTATCAATTTGAGGGTGTTACACTTTGTGTTATGTCATATCAAATAGAAACGGGTCTCCCAGTCATCGAAAGATGTTATTTGGTATTTTAAAGATGGTGTATTTTGGAAAATAGTCGTTTCAAAATGTAAACATTCTTTCAATTGGGAAAATTATCATTTTAGAATATTTCCTCAGTTTTACCCATTTCTTATTGGAAATATAAAATGTTTGAACTCACTTGTTTTAAGTTTAGCATTTTTTCTTGTCGACATGTGTATCAGAACCTTGTGGGTGCGGTACTAACGATACTTGAGAAGAGTTGAGTGCTATTTAATGGCTCGCAAAAGACTTAGCTCTTTGGAACGTATCCTGTATCATTTTTGAGATAACGACTATCGGTTTTAGTAACAAATGTCGTACTCCTCGATTCTGTGAAAGGTTTGGTTTGTAATCTATCAATGTTAATTCTTAAATTGCCATTTTAGGTAATTCGAGTGTTAAAGGAATTTATCCTGCAATTATTGTGTTACAAAAATTTTAAATTAATTGCTCTTTTCTAAATTTTGGGGTGTTACACACCCAAAACGTGAATAAGGTTTAATATTCAAATACTAAAAACATGATAAAACTCTATCATCCAAAACACCCAAAACATAGAGAAGGTTCAATATTCAAAACCATAAATTATGGATACACTTCAGTCCCAAATAAAGCAACACCAAAAACATTGATAATACATTATACAAAAATAGTGCCTTTTGGTGTCAGGGGAGACCCATAACCATAGAATGTGGTGAACACAAAGTAAGTCATACATCAACGTTATCGAATCTCTCTCAAGGTCAATGGGCTCCGTATACAACTCTACCGAGTGTCACTACAAGACCCAAGCTCTATATAAGACTCCAATGAGTAGCACCGCAAGTTTCAAGGTGACCATGATTCCTACTTCTCCTCTAGATTAGCCTCATCCACAAAAACCAACAGTCTCTATATATGACTCTAATAAGTACCACCTCAAGACCCTAGATCCATATACGACTCATACGAGTTCCACCTTAAGCTTTCTCAATCATTGATTTGGTGACCACTCACTAGAAATTATAGTGAGAACATTGACCCACTGGCCCAGAGTCCGACTATATGCAAGTTCACCTACGCAATACCAAATGCATCGATAACTCATAAGTCCCGGAGTCTGACTCTACATGAGTCTATCTCCGCAATACCTTCTAATGACATCATACGACTTATATGACCATGGATCCAATGCATTACAATCTAAATTACATAACTCCAATTGAATTACCAACATACTCTAAACATGTAATCTCAATAATTATGCAATTCAAGCCCAAAATTCAACATAGAGTAATTTAAGTTGGACAAACTCCCAAAGCTCTTTTAAGTCAACGTCAAACTAATAAACTCTACAACTTATTTGACTATGCTATAAAAGTCAACATAATCCAAAATATGCATTTACCCAAAGTTTATGCAAACTCATGCTCTAAAGTATGATTTGGTCAAAACCCCACCATGTTGGATTAACTTATCTTCAAGCAAAAACCATACAATTATACTTCCAAAATATCCCATAACCCAATAATATGGAATTTCCAAACGGTTTATAAAACTAATTACAAGTGCATTAATGTAACACCCCAAATTTTCTACAAAAGGTTGGTGAACGACCGGGGGGAACGGTCGGTGAACGACCGATAAAACGGTTGGTGAACGATTGACCAAACAGTTAAGGAACGGTCGGGCAAACGGTCAGTGAACAGACAAGAAAACGGTCGGTGAACAACTGGCAAACGGTCAAGGAACGACCGGGAAAATGGTCAAAAAACTCTCGGTATGATTGGGGCTACAGTGCCCAATGGCACAGTCGCAGGGAATAGTAGCGGGAAGCATACCAGCCTCGGTACATCCTGGGCGACAATGACATTGGCATTTTCGCACGCCATAGTCATGAGCGGATGCAGGGCCTCAAAAGTCTGATTTTCTAGGGTTTTCTTAATTTAGTCGTATCTTCCTCATTTTGGCTCCGATTTTGGCGATTTTTTTTGCTATGAGGTCGATTTTTGAAGCTCTTCATGATTAGATCAAGAGAGTTGAAGTATTTGGTGGATTCAAGAACATTTGGTATGGTTAATCTTCTCATCTTTCTCAAGTTTAAAGCTAGAGTTTGATGTGTTCTTCAATTTCGCTTCTCCCTTTCCTTTTTGCCTTAGGTATTGGGTCTTTGAAAGTGGATGAGCCTCTTTGGAAGTGTGGAACCTAAGAGTTAGGAGGTTTTGCTTGTTTTCAAGTTTTCTTCAAAAAACTCAAGTTTGGGGTAAAACCTAGATTTTAGCTAAATATAGCAAGGTGAGTTCAAGTTGATTTACGAAAACTATGTACATGCCAAAAATCTCCATTTTGAAGCATTTATGTGTTACTTGATAAATATCAAATGTGGGTTTATGAGATGAGTTTGGCCTATTTTGGGTAAATGATTTTATAAATCTTATGAAACCCCCATATGTGGGATTTTTGGACATTTTAGTAAATAAATCATATTAGTATGCTTCCTTGATGATTTAATGTATAAATGGAGGTCATTTGACGTAAATGCGCTTTTATTGTATTTGATTTTATAAACAATTTGGAAAATGCATATTATTATGTTATAAGGCATTTTGGAAATATAAATGATTTTGGAAAATGATTTGTTCCAAACCACGGTGGGTTTTTGAGTTAATCATACTTTTGGTCGTTGTGTTTGCCTAATCGTTGGCTAAATGTGTTTTTATTGTTTATATCGACTTTTATTCTATAGACAATTTTATTCTTGAGCTTTTGGCTAGATTTTGACTCAGATAAGTCTTGGGAAAATTTGTCCGATTTGATTTACTCCATGCTGAGCTTTTGGAGTTATATGCAAATGTGGCATATTTATTTTAAAGTTACATGTTCTGAGTGTATTAGTCATTCAATTTGGAGCCATGTAATTTAGATTGTAATGCAATTGATCCATAGACATAAGAGTTAGTCTTTATTGTTTTAAATGGGACGGTTGTTCCCATGTTGTGACCAGGATTAGTCATTGGGTCATCGAGGGCCTTATGGTGCGAGCTCTTGAAGTCGAACATCTGCCATTGACCCTTTATTTATCATTTGTAACTAGTTAAGACATTGGGTCATCGGAGGCAACTTGGTACGGTTATATGGAGTCGAATACTAGCCATTGACCATAAATGTAATCCTAGTGAATGAGTATGACTAGGATCATTGGGTGACCATATCCACATCTGAAGTGCGAGTCAGCGAGCCCGTGGCCATTGATCCTAGTATGAGCTCTATAACTTGGAATGTAGCTTACTTTTGTCTTTCGCTACAATCCATGGAAAGCGGATCTTCCCCGTAACCGAAAGTTGTTGTTTCGAGTATTGAGTTTTATCCATGTTTTTCGGTGACTTCTGATTATGGAGTGTTCTCCATAAGTTCAAAATTTGGGGTTTAAATCTTACTCATATTTTGGTAGTTTGAATAATAAAGTTTTATTCAAATTTCAGTGTTTGAGCATTAATCATTATTTACGTTTTGTATGAGTATTGGGTTTCAAATTCTTATTTGAAAGAATGTTTTGCATTAGGGTTTTCATCACGAAAATGATGAGTTTTGGGAAAGATGTTGCTTTCATATTTGTATACATTTCATTTTACAAATCGTGATTTAAATAACATTCTTTTAGTGTACCATTTTATATAAATGTTGAAAACTTTTGAACTCACTAGGCGTTGTTTGGGTAAAATCTCCAAAGTCTCGACCGGCGTAAGATTTACACGACCTAATACATCTCTAGATTAGAACTTAATGACCAAAGGCTGTAAGACTCATAGTCGACACTTTTTGATATCGGTCGCAAGATTACCCGTAACTCATAACTAGCGGCCAATTATGCTTAGACCTCCTTTCAACAATAACTATCGACCGTCGTAAGTCTACTTACGACATTAACCATTTAATACACAACATTTGTTTCTCTTTTGACTATTAAATGCAAGTCTCAAGTCATTTATGGTCCAACGACTATAACTGAAGATAATCCTCAAGACCATTCAAGATATGGACCGTTACTCCCATTACAACTCATTTATGGCGACGAAGGCTATATAAACTGTTAGCCCAAGTTTCAGATGTAAAGATATTGAAATTTCACTATGTCTTGAAGCATCAGAGAAGCTTTAGAGACTGACCACAGATAGCTTCAGAAGACAAGTTAACTTCAGAGACTGCCCTTTTAGAGACTGCTATCAGAGGATGCCTAAATAGAAGATGATCTAGCCGGTCAGAAGACAATCTGTTTATTGCTATTTTATCTAGGGCCTTGCATTGGTATTAATCGGAAGCCTAATCGTGAGAAGAACCAGTCCGAAATAGGAGACCAGTGGTGGTCGGAGACAATGCCGGCGACAATGACACCGTGTCAAAGTCACCATGGCAAAGTTGCCATGGGGGAAGTACCTACGGTACAACCCCGAGGATAGTGACCCCGCGATTGTGACATAGGCACTCTAGCCTGTTACAATCGCTGAACTGGTACCGGAAGGGGTGGGGAAGTTGCGACAATGCCCGCGACAATGCCACTGGGCAAAGGCGCTGGACAATGTCGCCCGTGTTGACCAGTTGACTGTTTTAAATGAAATCTGACCCTTATTTCTGCACACTTCACTTTGAAAATGGGAGAAATCCTTTTGGGGCGATTTTTGAGTAACTCAACACCCTCCTCACTTATTACTAGGGTTTTGGTTGGTAAACTCATTAATTGTTCATCAAATCAACATTCAAGACCATTTAGTGAGGTGTTCTTCAATATCTTGTAACACCTCGATTTTTGAAAGGTATCATTTCAAGTCAATATCGAAACCGATATATTAGGGAAAAATAAGATAAAGGATTTTGGACTTGAATCCTAGATTTTATAGTCTTGGTAGATGAAATATTTAATTACGAGTCTAACGGTCCTTTTCGAAGCAAAATCGGAGCTAAAACGAAGAAGTTATGACCAAAACAGTATTCGGGCAGAATTTCGGGCGGCAGTGCTCCGCGCGGGTCGACCCGCGTCACCAGCCGTGCAGAGCCGTTGGGTGCACAAAAACGGGAAAAATCGGCCCCAAACCCCATTTTTCACCCTAACCTCAAATCCCTCCCCCATTTCTCTCCCAAACCGACCCCCAAACCCCAAAATCTAACCCTAACTCATTTCGAAGAGTTTCCTCCTAAATCTAAGTGTTTCTTCTTCATCTATCAGGTTGGGAGCTAGAGCCATCATCCCTCCATCTTCATCTTCTTCATCAAGTTTTCTAGGGTTTCATCCACCCTTGTTCTTCCTTTCATAGATTGGAGGTTTGTAACCATTTTGGTGAACTAGAGGTGTTTTGGTTGATTGATTCAAGCTCGGGTTAAGGTAATATTCTATTCTCCTCAGTTATGGAAGTTAGGGTTTCGGTATCAGTTGAAGTATTCATGTATAAAGTTTGGGGAACGATTCTTTGTCGTTGATTATGATTATTTATGGTTGGATATATATGGATTTAGGTTTCTGGAAGTTTTTGGCTTGAGGATCCAACTGTTCTTCAAAGGAGCTCTAGTTGGGGGAAAATCTAGATTTAGCCTAAATCTAGCAAGGGGAGTTCAAGTTGATTTGTGAAAACGTTGTACATGCCAAAATGTTTATTTTAAAGTATTTATGTGTTTAACATGAAATGGTCATTTGTGGAATTACTTGATGAGTTTTGGTTATTTGAGAAGTTTAGTTTTATAAACCTTGTAAAACACCCATGTTGGGAATTTTTAGGCATTTTGTTAAATGAGTCATAAATGGGTATGTTTGGTAACTTATTGCATAAATGAGATTATTTGGTTAAAAGACATTTGTAGTGTCTGTTTGGGTAAAAGGTTTAATTTTGTGTTACGAGACGTTTTGAAAGGATAAAGAGTATAAATTTATTTGGAAAACCTTTTGTCCCGACTTAAACTGTGTTGGAATCCATTCAAGTATATTGGAGCGTGTGATTTCATTGTATGGGTTGAGTACGTTTATTAATTGAAAAACGTTAATCGTTGGTCAAAAAGAGGTTTTGAGTATTTTGGTTCGATGTCGTTTTAAAGGAGTCTTGAGGACACTTGTCTGGTTTTTATATGGCTCAGTGTAGAGTCCAATTATGACGTACGTACTAATGCGTTGTGTTGCGTACTGAGGTTGGTTACGGGCTCGAGTGCTTTGGTCATTCATGTTTAGTCCAGTAAGGTTAGACTGTGTTGCATTGGATCCATAGGCACGTAAGTCAGTATGTTTTGGGTTGGTCAATTGGGTATTGTGGGGTTAAACTCTGGTACCTATGTTTTATGACCAAAAACTTTACAAGTAAGCATTGGGAGGGGTTGAGTCTGGTAGCGCTACAGGCAAAGTAGGCGCTAGGACCTACGCCGCTTGAAGTAATGCCTGAGAGGTAGTCTTTAAGTGTGTCGGGCCTTTGGGGTGGAGTCCTTCGGGATGTTCATCAAGGTCAACTTTACTTGGGGTGGGCTTGTAAAGAAGTCGTTGGGACACCTGGCTGTGATGTCGTGAGGTGTCATGCGATTAACGTTGCATGGGTGGTATACTTTTGTGCTTCCTCCACTCTAAACGGATACAGGTCTCCCCCGTTGTCGGTTATCAGTTTTTTAAATATAAAGATGTTTTACTTTATTGTCATTTGCTCTATATGGTAATGAGGACCTTAATATTGGACCTCCGTCCTCGTATATTAAGGTTTGAATGAATTATGTCAACCCCTTGTGTTGGTAGTCAGATTTCTTTCGTTTAAGGTCGCGTGAGTATTAGACCTAGTGTCCATGTTTTCGGACGTACGATATAAGTGGTTTTGATGATGAATCATGGGTCGAGTAGTTTACCCCACCCGTGTTTGGGTGTTTTGGGATATAACGTTTTATCCGCGTTTCTTAATTGGGAGTCGTTTCATATTCATGTTTCGAGTTAGTTTACGTTGCATCAATTTATAAAACATAATTGAAATGAGGTGTCCATCTCTGAAAGTGCATAACATTGGATAAGGGTTATTTTCTACGTTTTAAAGCACATCAATTGAAGGGTCATGACTTTAAGCGAAGTTCATCATTTTAAAGATATGTACTAATGTAAAACTCTTGAACTCACTAGGCGTTAGCCTAACCTTTTTATTTGTCGGCATGTGCAACGGGTTCGTTTGGGGATTGGTTCTAGACGTGTGCTCAAGTGTAAGTAGTTGGTGAAGTCCTCCGCGGTTTGAAGATAGTGACTGTTTTTGGGTTTTAGTAGCACCCGTCCTTATTATAGTCTGTATGTATAGAATGAATGTGTGTATTGAGGTTAAATCATAAATCGTGATTGTAGATGAATCATTTATTGGTGTATTTAGAAAATTTTAAATTAGTTGCTATTTCCAGATTTGAGGGTGTTACATATCTCCACTCCTTGCCATCAAGTCAACAACTATCTCCATCTAGGGTTTTCTATTTTCTAGGTTTTAACCAAAACCTAGATTGTGAGTTCCAAAACCTTGTTAAAACTAGATACACATCATACTTTACTACTTATTGTCATTCATCTTTATTTGAGCTATTCATTCATAAAACTTATTTACTTGGGGTTTCGTTATGTGTAAGTTCAAGTCCTCATTATCGATATGGATGAGTTTCCCTAAAATCATAGTGGGACTCCTTGACCTTAAATAGATGAGAACCATGTTGTATGGGTTAATTTGGACAATGGTCCCTATGGGTGGTTTGACCTAATTTTGGGAAGTTGGATTGTTTGATGATTATAAAATAATAAGTACCTTATTATGGCTTTATGGAGTACATATTATAGTATTGGGATGATTTATTACTTGAGTCACCATGAGGTGGTGTTATAAATACATTGTTAATAATGATTTCTTACTAGCCTTGTTATGGACTATGTGTAACTTATGGATTGTATGGCTCAATATGGTACCCATGGTTGGTATTGTGATTATTCTTGAGCATTATGTGCCTTGAGACCTACTAATAATCATGTTGGACGAACCAAGTCGGTAGACACTAGGAGGATATAGTCTTGGGTGCCACCGTAATGGTATGCGCCTAGACCTCCGCCATTCGGGGTAATGCCATGGTTGTAGTCCTCGGATGCGCCGGGCCTTTTGGATGTCACTCATGGTAGTTGACATCAAGGTATATCGACTTTTTGGGTGGAACTTGATTGGTGCTATGGGTCTCCCCCATGGACTCCTCATATGAGAAATTCTCTTGTTAACTGCTGATAAGAATTATGCTATTGATTGGAATGTTATTACTTGTACAAACTCACTAGGCTTTTTGACCTAACACTTGTTTGGTGTCGATGTGTATCTCAGGTTCTAGCGGTGCCGGTGATAAGAAGGCTTAGCCGGACTAGAGTGAGCTTGGGGAAGACTTTTGGGACACCATACCTTGTAGAAGACGTCATTTTGGGAAATTTCGGATAACACTCGAATTATAATCTTATTTCAAATGGAATTAGATTATTAGGTTGTTATTTCTCCCATGCCTTGAATTGTAACTTGTACTTAAAACATGTGAATATTCTTTCCCCATTTTTGGGAGGCTCAATTGCTTTGGCAAATTTATATACCATATTTCCATTTTCTGGATTTTTTTGTTATCCATATTTTTAGAGTGTTACATAGTAGAATCTTTAAAACACATATGAGACTTAGTACCTGAAGATTCTCCTATTTCAAAAGTGCTTGATCTTTCTTTAGAAACTGGATCAAGAACAGTCTTAGATTTATAATGAACTACAAACTCTGGATTTGAATGAACATTCTATTCTCTCTGATCAAATGTCTTTTCTTCAGAATTTGAATCACAAAGTTTTCTTTTGAATTCTAGAACTTCATATTCTGAAATTTTCTTTGAAAGATCTTCATTTTCAATTAAACTTTATTCAAGTTTGAATTGTATACCAAACTTTTCATCTTCTAATTCTTCAATAATTCCTCTTAAAGATGAAATTTCATTTGTAAGTCCAGACACTTTATCCTTTAACTCTAAAGATGATTTATCAATGTTCTCAAAATTCTGAATAATGTTGTCAGATTTCTGAACAGAGTTATCAGAATTCTGAACAACTTGTTCAGACTTGGATTTTTCAAACTTTGTTTCAATGGGAAACAATGATTCTGTTAGAGTTAAATCAACATTCAAGACCATTTAGTGAGGTGTTCTTCAATATCTTGTAACACCCCGATTTTTGAAAGGTATCATTTCAAGACAATACCGAAACCGATATATTAGGGAAAAATAAGATAAAGGATTTTGGACTTGAATCCTAGATTTTATAGTCTTGGTAGATGAAATATTTAATTACGAGTCTAACGGTCCTTTTCGAAGCAAAATCGGAGCTAAAACGAAGAAGTTATGACCAAAACAGTATTCGGGCAGAATTTCGGGCGGCAGTGCTCCGCGCGGGTCGACCCGCGCCACCAGCCGTGCGGAGCCGTTGGGTGCACAAAAACGGGAAAAATCGGCCCCAAACCCCATTTTTCACCCTAACCTCAAATCCCTCCCCCATTTCTCTCCCAAACCGACCCCCAAACCCCAAAATCTAACCCTAACTCATTTCGAAGAGTTTCCTCCTAAATCTAAGTGTTTCTTCTTCATCTATCAGGTTGGGAGCTAGAACCATCATCCCTCCATCTTCATCTTCTTCATCAAGTTTTCTAGGGTTTCATCCACCCTTGTTCTTCCTTTCATAGATTGGAGGTTTGTAACCATTTTGGTGAACTAGAGGTGTTTTGGTTGATTGATTCAAGCTCGGGTTAAGGTAATATTCTATTCTCCTTAGTTATGGAAGTTAGGGTTTCGGTATCAGTTGAAGTATTCATGTATAAAGTTTGGGGAACGATTCTTTGTCGTTGATTATGATTATTTATGGTTGGATATATATGGATTTAGGTTTCTGGAAGTTTTTGGCTTGAGGATCCAACTGTTCTTCAAAGGAGCTCTAGTTGGGGGAAAATCTAGATTTAGCCTAAATCTAGCAAGAGGAGTTCAAGTTGATTTGTGAAAACGTTGTACATGCCAAAATGTTTATTTTAAAGTATTTATGTGTTTAACATGAAATGGTCATTTGTGGAATTACTTGATGAGTTTTGGTTATTTGAGAAGTTTAGTTTTATAAACCTTGTAAAACACCCATGTTGGGAATTTTTAGGCATTTTGTTAAATGAGTCATAAATGGGTATGTTTGGTAACTTATTGCATAAATGAGATTATTTGGTTAAAAGACATTTGTAGTGTCTGTTTGGGTAAAAGGTTTAATTTTGTGTTACGAGACGTTTTGAAAGGATAAAGAGTATAAATTTATTTGGAAAACCTTTTGTCCCGACTTAAACTGTGTTGGAATCCATTCAAGTATATTGGAGCTTGTGATTTCATAGTATGGGTTGAGTACGTTTATTAATTGAAAAACGTTAATCGTTGGTCAAAAAGAGGTTTTGAGTATTTTGGTTCGATGTCGTTTTAAAGGAGTCTTGAGGACACTTGTCTGGTTTTTATATGGCTCAGTGTAGAGTCCAGTTATGACGTACGTACTAATGCGTTGTGTTGCGTACTGAGGTTGGTTATGGGCTCGAGTGCTTTGGTCATTCATGTTTAGTCCAGTAAGGTTAGACTGTGTTGCATTGGATCCATAGGCACGTAAGTCAGTATGTTTTGGGTTGGTCAATTAGGTATTGTGGGGTTAAACTCTGGTATGACCAAAAACTTTACAAGTAAGCATTGGGAGGGGTTGAGTCTGGTAGCGCTACAGGCAAAGTAGGCGCTAGGACCTACGCCGCTTGAAGTAATGCCTGAGAGGTAGTCTTTAAGTGTGTCGGGCCTTTGGGGTGGAGTCCTTCGGGATGTTCATCAAGGTCAACTTTACTTGGGGTGGGCTTGTAAAGAAGTCGTTGGGACACCTGGCTGTGATGTCGTGAGGTGTCATGCGATTAACGTTGCATGGGTGGTATACTTTTGTGCTTCCTCCACTCTCAACGGATACAGGTCTCCCCCGTTGTCGGTTATCAGTTTTTTAAATATAAATATGTTTTACTTTATTGTCATTTGCTCTATATGGTAATGAGGACCTTAATATTGGACCTCCGTCCTCGTATATTAAGGTTTGAATGAATTATGTCAACCCCTTGTGTTGGTAGTCAGATTTCTTTCGTTTAAGGTCGCGTGAGTATTAGACCTAGTGTCCATGTTTTCGAACGTACGATATAAGTGGTTTTGATGATGAATCATGGGTCGAGTAGTTTGCCCCACCCGTGTTTGGGTGTTTTGGGATATAACGTTTTATCCGCGTTTCTTAATTGGGAGTCGTTTCATATTCATGTTTCGAGTTAGTTTACGTTGCATCAATTTATAAAACATAATTGAAATGAGGTGTCCATCTCTGAAAGTGCATAACATTGGATAAGGGTTATTTTCTATGTTTTAAAGTACATCAATTGAAGGGTCATGACTTTAAGCGAAGTTCATCATTTTAAAGATATGTACTAATGTAAAACTCTTGAACTCACTAGGCGTTAGCCTAACCTTTTTATTTGTCGGCATGTGCAACGGGTTCGTTTGGGGATTGGTTCTAGACGTGTGCTCAAGTGTAAGTAGTTGGTGAAGTCCTCCGCGGTTTGGAGATAGTGACTGTTTTTGGGTTTTAGTAGCACCCGTCCTTATTATAGTCTGTATGTATAGAATGAATGTGTGTATTGAGGTTAAATCATAAATGTGATTGTAGATGAATCATTTATTGGTGTATTTAGAAAATTTTAAATTAGTTGCTATTTCCAGATTTGAGGGTGTTACATATCTCCACTCCTTGCCATCAAGTCAACAACTATCTCCATCTAGGGTTTTCTATTTTCTAGGTTTTAACCAAAACCTAGATTGTGAGTTCTAAAACTTTGTTAAAACTAGATACACATCATACTTTACTACTTATTGTCATTCATCTTTATTTGAGCTATTCATTCATAAAACTTATTTACTTGGGGTTTCGTTATGTGTAAGTTCAAGTCCTCATTATCTATATGGATGAGTTTCCCTAAAGTTATAATGGGACTCCTTGACCTTAAATAGATGAGAACTATGTTGTATGGGTTAATTTGGACAATGGTCCCTATGGGTGGTTTGACCTAATTTTGGGAAGTTGGATTGTTTGATGATTATAAAATAATAAGTACCTTATTATGGCTTTATGGAGTACATATTATAGTATTGGGATGATTTATTACTTGAGTCACCATGAGGTGGTGTTATAAGTACATTGTTAATAATGATTTCTTACTAGCCTTGTTATGGACTATGTGTAACTTATGGATTGTATGGCTCAATATGGTACCCATGGTTGGTATTGTGATTATTCTTGAGCATTATGTGCCTTGAGACCTACTAATAATCATGTTGGATGAACCAAGTCGGTAGACACTAGGAGGATATAGTCTTGGGTGCCACCGTAATGGTATGCGCCTAGACCTCCGCCATTCGGGGTAATGCCATGGTTGTAGTCCTCGGATGCGCCGGGCCTTCTGGATGTCACTCATGGTAGTTGGCATCAAGGTATATCGACTTTTTGGGTGGAACTTGATTGGTGCTATGGGTCTCCCGCATTGACTCCTCATATGAGAAATTCTCTTGTTATCTGCTGATAAGAATTATGCTATTGATTGGAATGTTATTACTTGTACAAACTCACTAGGCTTTTTGACCTAACACTTGTTTGGTGTCGATGTGTATCTCAGGTTCTAGCGGTGCCGGTGATAAGAAGGCTTAGCCGGACTAGAGTGAGCTTGGGGAAGACTTTTGGGACACCATACCTTGTAGAAGACGTCATTTTGGGAAATTTCGGATAACACCCGAATTATAATCTTATTTCAAATGGAATTAGATTATTAGGTTGTTATTTCTCCCATGCCTTGAATTGTAACTTGTACTTAAAACATGTGAATATTCTTTCCCCATTTTTGGGAGGCTCAATTGCTTTGGCAAATTTATGTGATAGTAATATCAAGTTCAGTTTACAACCACTAACTGTTTTATTGAAGATCCGGACGGTTATGAGATATTTCGAGCTGAACGTTATGGTAATCTTTATGTGGTAAATTTTCCAACGCTTTCGGCTACACGTCATGTATGCTTACTTGTAAAAGCATCGAAAGCTCACAGTTGGACATGGCATATGCGCTTGTCTCATCAGAACTTCAAGGCTATTGATAAGTTAGCGAGACAAGGAATTGTGAAAGGTCTACCTGAAATGAGGTTTGAGAAGGATTCACTTTGTCCCGCATGTGAAATGGGGAATATGAAACGAAGTTCACACAAATCAAAGACTGAATTTTCTTGCTCAACGCCTCTGGAATTAATTCATATGGACCTTTGTGGCCCAATGCGTACTTAGTCTATAAACGGTAAAAAGTACATTCTTATGATGATAGACGAGTATTCAAGGTATACTTGGTTGGAATTTCTGCGAAACAAATCTGATGCACCAGATCTGATCATTGCCTTCATCAAGAAAATCCAAGTCCGCCTTCAATTGCCGATAAAGACATTGCGAAGTGACAACGATACAGAGTTCAAAAATGATACTCTTCAAAGTTATCTCCCCTCTGTTGGGATTTCTCACAACTTCTATGCTGCCTACACTCCACAACAAAATGGCGTGGTTGAAAGGAAAAATCGAACTTTGGTCAAAGCTGCAAGTACAATGTTGGCATATTCTGGTCTACCAATGTATCTCTGGACTGAAGCCATTGCAACTGCCTGTTTTACTCAAAACCAGACAATTGTGGTTAAAAGATTTAATAAAACAACATATGAACTGATTAATAAAAGAAAACTGAACATTAAATTTTTGCGTGTCTTTGGTTGCATGTGCTATATCTTAAATGACCGTGATAACCTTGGGAAGTTTGACAAGAAAGCTGACGAAGGCTAATTTGTAGGATACTCTCTCACGTCAAAAGCCTATCGTGTGTATAATAGACAAACCAAGTGTATCATGGAAAGCGTAAACGTGTCATTTGATGAAAATACTACATTGACTTATGAACAAAACAGTTAGAACTCAAGCTTAAGGGAAAGGCTTCTATTCAAAGCAGAATAGAACCCGAATCTACACAGACTAAATTTTCTAACTCATCAACTGTTACATCTGAGTTAGATATGCTATTTCTTGATGCTTTTATGGACATATGTGCAGATTTTGACAAATCATGCGTGTCCGCATCAACCTCAGAGGTCCCGGTAATTACTGAAGACATATTTGGACCTTCTAAACCAGTCACTACTACAACTTCTTCAGGTATATCTACACCGAATGTTTCTGACAATACTAACACTGAGTTTGCTTCTGTAGATACAAATTCTGGACGAGAAGTCCCGAGCACTTCCTCTGTCCCTCCAGAATTACCTGGATCAGAAACACCTAAACAAGATGTTCCATCTACATCTGAGGTTGTACCTGCTGTTATTGATAAATACAATGAGTACAATACACAAGAATCTGTTCAACCACTTTCGAGCACATCTCGTTGGACGAAATATCACCCCCTGCACAATATTATTGGAGACATTCATAGTGGTGTTAAAACGCGTACAGCATCAGCTAACTTCTGTTTATACTCAAGCCTTCTTAGTTCCTTAGAGCCGAAAAAGGTCTTTGAAGCTCTACGTGATCCCGATTGGAATCTAGCAATGCAAGACGAGCTTCTACAATTTGAAAGGAATAAGGTATGGCGATTGATCCCACTACCGAAAGGTAAATTTGTGATAGGCACAAAGTGGGGTTTTAGGAACAAGAGGGATGAGTTTGGAGTTGTGGTAAGAAACAAAGCTCGCCTGGTAGGAAAGGGTTATTGTCAACATGAAGGCATAGACTATGATGAAACGTTTGCACATGTTGCACGGATCGAAGCCATCAAAATCGTCTTGTCCTATGCAGCACATAAGAACTTTACTGTCTATCAAATGGACGTAAAGTCGGCGTTTCTTAATGTAATTCTACATGAGGAAGTCTACGTGGCTCAACCTGAAGGTTTCATTGATCCGCATCACCCCTGATCATGTCTACGTACTAGACAAAGCGCTTTATGGTTTAAAACAGACACCACGGGCTTGGTATGACACTCTTACTCAGTTCTTACTCGCTTCTGATTTCAAAAAGGGTACAATTGATACAACCCTGTTCCTTAAAAATCAAGATGAGGATTTAATTCTAATCCAGATTTATGTGGACGATATTATATTTGGGTCTACTAATCCAAAATTTTGCAAGAACATTTCTAAAATCATGGAGTCTCGGTTTGAAATGTCAATGATGGGTGAGTTAACATTTTTTCTTGGATTTCAAGTCAAACAGTCACCCGAAGGCATTTTCATAAACCAATCAAAATATATTCGAGACATTTTGAAAAAGTTCAATATGACTGATAGTTCAGTAATGAAAACGCCGATGGCTACCGGAACACTTTTAGATGCAGATTTGTCCGAAAAATCTATTGATTAGAAAGTGTACCGAAGTATGATTGGATCATTACTGTATCTAACACCTAGCAGACCTGATATAATGTTTGCTACATGCTTCTGTGCTAGATATCAGGAAAATCCTAAGGAAGCTCACCGGATCGTTGTTAAAAGAATACTTAGATACCTCAAAGGCACTCTCGAGTTAGGCCTTTGGTATCCTAAGGATTCTAGCTTTGAATTAACTGCATATATTGATGTTGATCATGTAGGTTGTAAACTAGATAGAAAGAGCACCTCTGGATCATGCCAATTTCTCGGAGATAAGCTTGTTAAATGGACATCCAAGAAACAAAACTGTGTTTCTACATCCACCGCCGAGGCAGAATTCGTAGCTGCGGCTAGTTGTTGTTCGCAAGTCCTCTGGATGAAGACTCAGTTGAAGGATTTTGGATATTCATACAAGCGAGTCCTAATCTAATGTGATTCCAAGAGCGCAATTACAATAATTGCTAATCTAGTTCAACACTCGAAGACAAAGCATATTGATGTGCGCTACCACTTTATCAAAGATCATGTGGAGAAAGGAGACATTGAAATTCACTTTGTTCAAACCGACTACCAATTAGCTGATCTTTTCACTAAGTCGTTAGATGAAAAGCGATTCAAATTCTTAATCAGCAAATTAGGTATGTTAAATATGTCTGTTTGAATACCTATCCATGATCTGAGGGGGAGTGAATCATACTTGTGCTTACTTATATGTGTCTTTAGATTTCTGAACAGTTGTTGATATTCATCAAATATTGACTAAGGCGGAATCATTTCTACAATGATTACCAATATCTTTTGTTTTGCAGGATATTTCGTGTGACTACGACTTCTGGATAACTCAGTTCAGAACCTGTTCTCAAAAGTTTTTCTTCTTAAGAATGCTTAATAGATAACATCTTTTAAAAGGAGTTTTTACTTTGAGGGGACCTTCATAAGATTTAACTGTTATATCTTTAAGGGGGAGTAGAGAAAAGTTAGTCATACTTTTACTGTCTTATTATTATGATGATTTGACTTTTTACAGATACATAGGGGGAGTATCTGATGTTTTGTTAAAAGGATGCTTTCAAGATGATATTCATTCCAGGGGGAGTTAAGAATTCTAATCTGAAGGTATCCATTTCTATTTCTTAATCTCTATCATATTTTGAAAGACGAACGACTTTCAGGTATGAAAAACACTTTCTTAAACGTTCTAACCACTTCGTGTTCTCAAAATGATTTTATGAATCTCGAAGTGTGATTTTAAATGTTTTTCATATCAGGTACTTTAACGCTTATATGACCGTGTGTTTCCAAAAGATCAATACTTGTGTATTATCTTGTCTATATACTGTCAAGTATTCATACACACATCGGTTCAGTACATTCTCATTGACTTTGTTATTACCATGTCTCAAAAGATAAATCTTTCGATGGTAATACTCCTGTTTGAAATCCAATGTTGTTTGAGATCAGACGTCATTTCTACTTTAAATGTGCTTTCATTGTTAAATTGTTTATATTCTGTTCATATAAACAAATGTCCGTTCTTTGATACCCCATTATATTTTTCTTCATGATATTTGATCTGATTAAATCATTGTTAGATTCTCAAAACCATGAAATTAAATGATCATAAATATTCAAAGTTTTGAGAGATCTTAAATGTTCATATTGCTCAAATTTCATTCTTATTATTCATGAGCATACATTTTATGACAAGTGATTTCATGTGCTTAATTGTCATAAGAATTGTTGAGCAACACATTCTTTTAGGACAAAATACATGGGACTCAGTGTGAGTGCTTAAAAGACTTCCATGGATTCACGTTAACCAGTGTTTCCTACCCCGGAAGAAATCCTTCAGTGATTGAGGGGAGAGGGGTCAAAAGAATTGAGTGTGGGTGTGTGTTGAGGTAAAATGTAAAAGAGAGATTGGTTAGAAGTGAGCTCACATGTTTAAAAGAAAGAGGGTGAGAGATCAGAGTAAAAGAATATCAAACTCTGCACCAAACTTTTTCTGAGTCGGGCAGCCGCATAATTTGATTGGTTCACATTTCTTTGTGACCTTCATTGAAATAGGCAACTAGCCCATGCCAACTCTTGCATATAACCCCACCTGCTACTCATTCTTTTCTTAATAAAAGAATGTTTCATATTTCTAGGGAAGCAACACACCGTCTATTGGATCTTCATTTGGAAGATACTAAAATTGAAAAAGAAGGAAAATCGCCCCACCTTCGACCCTTTCTCATGCACATTGAGTCTGTGTATAACTGTTGTTGTCTCAACAGTTTACATAATTTTGAGCCTTATGAAAGCAATCATTGTGCTAAATTCTTTCATACACATGCACGAGCACACATAAAATTTGTTTTTCTGTCAGAACATTCATAGATTAACCTTATGTATTTCGATGATTGAATGGAAGCCCTGGGGAGTGAACATTACTCAAGCTCCTTATATAGTACATTCGTTGTACTCAGTAACTTTGTGTTACTGACAGGTATTGTAACTGTTTCATTTGTTGATTCAGGATTACCAATCATAATTTGTCTGAATTTGAAAATATTCAGATGAATACATTCATGAATTGACGGCAGACTATCAGATCAGACAGAGCTTGTTCATATCATTCTTTGGGGGAGATTAACTATTTTCCTACATGGGGAAATTGTTCATGAAGACTGTGCTTATTTGCTATTTGGGGGAGAAGATTTCAAAGACAGAACTGACCTTGAAATGTTTTGATGATTCTGATTCTCAAAATTCATCAAAAAGGGGGAGATAATTCAAGATTTCAAAGTCATATCCGTTTTAAAGCGAAAGTCAAGCAAATTGTTACAAATGGGGAGAATACAAGAATGAGAAAGCAAAGTCAAACAAGAAGTGATTAAGGGATAAAAGTTTGTCAAAGCAAATGATTAAAGAAAGTTGAAAAGCTGATGATGTTTCTGAAAAGATTATTGCATTTTTGTAATCAAAGGGGGAGACTGAAGAAAGTGCTAAAGTTGTTAGGAAAGCCAAAGAGGGAGATTAACTTGAAAGTGTTGTCAAATTTCAAGCAAAGTGTCAAAGAATTGAAGATGTCAAAGTCGTGAAAGATTATTTGCTGAAGATTTTTCTATAAAGAGAAGACCTGAAGATTATTGTCAAAAAAATTTTAATCTTGAATCCAAAGGGGGAGATTGTTAGAGTTAAATTGTATTCAAGATTAAAAGAAGGGTCTTTATTGTATTTGTTGAATAGTGTGTGGGTTCATATTGTAATTGTTGTAAAGCGTTGACCAAATGCTAAGATCATGTTGACCATATAAATAGCAGGTCATAGTAGATTCTCAGATAGATTTTGTACGCGTCATAGAGAGAAAAACACCACACGTACACACACACACAACTTAATTGTCATATGCACTAAATAAGTATATGTATTGTTGAAGATGTTGTGATTAATAAAAACAGAATGTTTTGATAATCTGTGTATTATTAGATTGCTAGAAACTGGAACAACAGATTCATACTAAACCCGAAAAAAACTGACACGCAAGCTAACCCAACATGAACTTGACACGAAATAAACGAGTTTGGGTAATACATTTCAACCCGTTTAAGTAAACGGGTTCACACGGCACGAAAATTAAACGGGCTAAGGTCAGGGTCAAAATTTTCAACTCGAAAATGACCTGAATAACCCGTTTATATATATATATTATTAGTTTTCTTTTTAATGCTTTGGATTTCTAATGTTTTAGATTTGGCTAGAACTTATAAGTTTGAACTATAAATTTTGGATTTCTAATGCTTTGATTTGAATTTTCGATTTGTATTTTTTTGTGAATTTTTTATTTTTAGTTTTTAGTTTTATAAATGTTAAACGGGTTAAACGGGTTAGGCAGGTCGGGTTAGAGTTGGAATTTTCTGACCCGCTTATTAAACGGATCGGGTTTGGGTTAGGCATTCTCAACTAGTTTAACTTTAAACCTGACACGAACCTGACACGAACCTGACACGACACGACATGTTTGCCAGGTCTAATTCATACTCAGTGTAAGAAAATTGAGGCTTTTTAGTTTTATAACTTGAGTTAAAATCATCATATTTAAAACCCATAGAATTAAATTTGCATGTCTGAGTATTTTCACTGTTAACAGATTTATTAGAGTTATCAGAAGAACTATCAGACTTAACAAATACTTCATGTATTTGAGGAATTCTTTCTTTGTAAGAACCAAGTTTAGAAAAATATATAGAGATACTGGAGCCTTTTTCATAACACTGTTTTCATCCAATCCCAAACCCATTTTTGGATTGTAAAATCTAGTGTCTTTGGGATTGTTTGTTAACAGATTCAGAGTTTGTTGAGTTTGACCTCTTTTGTAATTTAAATCTTCCAACTGTTTAATCTTTTTGTAAAGATCTTTTCTTTCATTTAAGCTCATTTCAAGCTTAAGCTGAAGATCAATCTTCTCATCCTCTATTTTCTTCAAATCCTTTTCTAACACAGAAATCTTGTCATCAAGAGAAGTTTTCACATATTTTACTTTTGATTTTTCTTTCTTTGAGTCTTCAAACATAACCTTGTAAAGTTCTTTTTCTTGTCTGAATTTATTTACCAAAATTCTTTCTCCTTATTTTCTATTTCAGATTTTCAAATTCATCATTCATTACTTCTAATTTCATTAACAAGTCAAATTCTAGAGAAGAATGTACCTCTGATTCATAGTCTGATGATGAAGCTTCAGAACTGTTTGACATTTTGGCCATCAAATTGTAATGTATCTGTGTAAAATGTTCTTCCTCTTCTTCATCAGAGCCAGTTCTCTTCTTCAGCCATCAGTATCTTACCATTCTCTTGACTTTTCACCAATTGTGCTTTCTTACAGTAGTAATCAGAGTTCTTTACCTTCTTGAACTTACAATCTCTAGTAAAATGACCAGGCTTTCCACAGTTGATACACCTGTTGTTTTTCTCATCATTTTCCATCTTCTCTCTCTCTCTCTCTCTGTGTGTGTGTGTGTGTGTGTGTGTGTCTTTCCTTTCCTCTCTCTCAACATTCTTCTTCTCAAACTTATACTTATCCTCAGAATTTCCTTTATACTTGTCAGACTTGTGATAATCTAACTTCATTGTTCTAAAAAAACTCACCGCACAGCCGCCATGGTGCGCCATGGCTCAAGACTTGTGTTTCACGCCACGTTAAGCCCATTGCACACCATGGCCTAACGCGTAGTTTTCGTAATGTGATATTTGATTTTTCTTTACGTTTTAATAACTTATTTGCTAGTTTAATATATAACCTAATTTAACTTGCTTATTACTATTGATTCATTGAGTAACTGTACAAAACATATGTTTTTATATATAATATTATATATGAATTAGAAAATTGACGCCATAAGTCACGCCTTGAAAAACGTCATGGCTTCGTCGTGACTCCTAAGCTTAAGGCTTGGCCTCGCCGCCACGCCAAGCCTCACACCATTTAGAACCTTGTCTGACTTAGAGTTGAACTTTTTCTTTCCAAATCTTTTATTGAATGTTTTTGTTAACAACGCAAGAATTTCAGCTATTCTCTTCAAATCCTCATCACTGTCAGAATCATCACTTTCTTTCTCTAACAAAACTTCAGGCAACTCTGAGATCAAAGAAGATCTATATTTCTTTTTCCCTTCATTATCGGACTTGACTTTTGTGTTAGATAATAATGCCAATGAGTAGGGCTATAAACGAACTTAACGAACACGAACAAAGGCTTGTTCATGTTTGTTCGTTTAACTTAACCGAACAAACAAACAAACACGAACGGTAAACGAACAAAATATTTTGTGTTCATGTTCGTTCGTTAAGAAAATACGTTTGTTCATGTTCGTTCATTAAGATTTAAACGAACATAAATGAACATAAACGAACATAAATGAACGAACACAAATGAACAAAAAACAACCACCGTTACTCATCATTTCGTTCGTAAAAAATAACATAATAAAATGGAAAACCGGATAAACTTAAGATATAAAAAGGAATTCTAAACAATTAATTTAATTAATGATTTTACATATTAATATCATATAATGATAGAGGGAGGTTCAGGGGAAAACCTCAAAAAAACAGAAAACTGAAGAACACTTTGGTAGCCCTTCATCTTGACGGTATGCACTTGTGCATACAGGTAAATTATGTTGTTTTTTTGGTTCTTATGAACAAGTGCATTATGCACGTGTACATGTTACAAATTATTTGTATGCATAAGTGCATACCGTCCAGATGAAGGGAACAAGTTTGTTCTTCAGTTTTCCGTTTTTTTGAGGTTTTCCCCTGAACCTGACCCTATAATTATATATATATATATATATATATATATATATATATACGAATGTAGACAAACATAAATGAACGAACATTAACAAACATAAATGAACGAACGTGACCATTGTTCATGTTCGTTCATTTAACTAAACGAACAAAAAATGTGTTCATGTTCGTTCATTTATTAAATAAACGAACATAAACGAACTTCCCGCCGAACGGTTCATTGAACGTTCGGTTCGTTTACAGCCCTACCAATGAGTCTGCTACTCCCTTCTTCTCACTAGCTATCTCTTTCACCTTGTCCTCATACTGACTTAAGATAAAAAACAAATCATGTATATCTTCCTCACACATGTTTTTGTCCATCTGAAGATTAACAACATAGGTGTCCCATTAAAGCTTCAGATTTTTCAAGAATTTGTAGTTGATTTCTAAGACAGTCTTTTGCAGCCCATTCCTTCTAAGATCATTCAATATGGCATTGTACCTATTGTATGTAACTGTCAAATATTCAGTTTCTTTGGCCTTGAAACCCTCATATGCACTGATGCATTGGTTTAGCTTGGTTTCCAAAGATCTAGAAGTCCCCTGCATATGCTTTTCTAGTTCATTCCACATAGCCTTAGCAGATTTTCTGCTATCAATCTTGTTGAACAATTCATTGGGAATTGTCATGGTTAACAGGATCAATGCTCTTCTGTCAAGATTGTGTCTCTTTCTTTGAGCTTCATTATAATATTTCAAATCTTCATCATCCGAGTTGCTGGAATCTCAGGAGTATCAGCAGTTGATGGGATTCCAGGAGTTGTAATGTAGACTTCAATTGGACCCTCAGTGATCGATTTCATGAGATCTTCATTGATTTTACCAAGAAACTGAAACATCCTCAATCTCCATTGAGGATACTCTCCAAGAACAATAACCGGTAGTTTGGTCTTCGATCCAATACTAAGCAATTCTTTAGAAATTTTCAATGATTGATTTGATGAATCTTTCAACAAATATTCAATAATCTTTCACAAGATATTGATCAAGAACTCAAAAACAGAAATAGAATGCAGCGGATTACTCGAATTTGATCAAGAATTGAATCAAGAAACACTTATCTGAAAATTTTCGACAAAAATTGATCTTGAATTGATGTTGTTTGCTCTGAGACCAATTGTTAGGTTCCTAACAATCAATCAATTGAATAACAATGAAGAACACAAATCAAAGAACACAATTAGATTAGAGCCACAAGTCGTATTGTATTGATATTGAGAGAAATTACAATGTAGTGAGAGAAATATTACAACTGTAGGAGCGTATACAATATGAACAACTAACTTCAAGTTTATAATGAACTCCTATATATACAGAGAAGGCTACACTACAATTACAATACAATACAATACAAGAATGACAAACGAATGAATGACACGTGTTCTAGTATCATGTACAAGGCTATACAAAAGAACAAGTCACTATGTGTATAAACTCTAAGTATCAAAGTCTGAACAAGATGTTCATACTTTGCAGCCGAACTCTGATATGCTTCCATCAGATTTCTGCTGCTTCTCTTTCAGACTTAACACTTAGCCAAATCTCCAACTCAGATATCTAAACTCTCTTCTTCAGAACTCTGATAGACTTCTTCAAATTTAGGAATTAGCCTATTCTGACCTTCACTGCTCTGAGCCTTCAGTGTCAGAGCTCTGATCAAGGTGACCAGAGATGAACACTTAGAAAATTTTGACCAACTTCAGATGTAACATTTGCCAACATTGCAAAGAGATGCCAAAAGGTACGGTCAAAGTTGCAACGCATGTCAGAGACACACAAGTATGTGTCATGAACCCTCAGAACCCTTGCACATGACATTAACTCCATGGCCCTTCATGCGATGGGGCATGGACAAAGTTGATAAATTACTGCCAACCCCTGGACATAAGGTATTTTTATTAGTCCTCACTGAGTATTTCTCAAAATGGATAGAAGTTGTTGCCTTCTCCCAAATCATGGACAAAGAGGTCGTCTCTTTTATCCAAACTAACATTATCTATAGATTTGGTGTCCCATCTAAAATCGTATGTGATAATGGGTTACAGTTTATAAGTTATAGGACTCACCAATTCTGCGAAGATCACAATATAAATCTTACGATGTTGACGCCTCGGTATTCATAATCGAACGGACTTGCAGAGTTGATCAACAAAGTTATCATTAACTCGATAAATAAACGACTGAAGGCCGCAAAAGGTAAACGGTTTGAAGAATTCCTGACAGTATTGTGGGCAAATCGTACGACTCCTCGTACATCTGCAGGACTGAAAGTCCAAGAATCACTAAATCTTGTAGAGAGAGAAAGTAGAGAGAGAAAGTATACGCTCCAAGTAAACTGATATTCAAAGTAAAATTCCAAAGTTACAAAACAAAGACTAGAAAGGGACTTAAATACCCCTAGACTTAACACAACAGATAATACCACTAAACACAGTTTAGACAAGGGAAATAAATACAATGATTACTACAAAATTAGACTTAACAATCTCCCCCTTAGTAATCATTGGCGCAATAGTCTTCGAAAATAATCTTCTGAATCAGCATTGACCGACTAAGCGACTTTGGTGAATCATTGACGCTCTTCCCTTTGACGAAGTCTATTCAATCCAATTAACACTTCCAAATGTCGCAGAGTAGAGCGGAAATTCAATCTCTCTTGAATAGAATCCAAAGTCTTCTTGATGAGACGAATTTCATCATTATCAACCAGAAATGCATTACTTCTTGTTTCCAAAAATCTTCTTTTAGCCTCTTTCAGACGTTGCTCCAACTGAAGCTTGATCACCTTTAAGGTTCCATCAGAGTAATGAGCAATTTCTTCAAATCTGAAAAAGCAATTTTCATTTGAGCCATTTTTGTAGACAACTCCATAAGGATCTTGAACAATGGTGAGTAGAGGAAAAGACTCTAAGTTTGGCAAGCTTCAATTGGGCCTTTGAAGATTTACAACCGGCTGAAAACTTTCAACGGCCATCTGGAAATCAAAAACTCTGAAGAATCGGATTTGCCGTCAAATGAATCTTTTTATAAAGAACAATGCCTGAGAAACATCCTGATTTCTATGATAGAGATTCCTGAAATGATCATATAAGAACTCAATATCATCAATGGAAAGATCAGTAAAATCTGCCTCTGAGAATTTATACCGCCTGCAATCTCTTCTTTCAACTTCAAAGTCAGGATACCAGATATTCACAAACTTGTTGATCGTGACACTGATGACTCGAACAATCAAGTGTGGAGAAGAAACAATATTATTCCTTTTGCGCTGACACTTAATGAACATTAAGTATTCATACTGATAGGCATCTGACTCTTTCTCAACTCCAAGAATTGCATAAATGTTGATCGGTCGTCTTCTAGAAACAAAGATGTTACTCTGAGTATCTTCTAGAAAAGCTGATCTTTGCCTGGAAGCCAAATATCTACGTTGCAAACTTAGGAAACAGATTTCTTGAATCTTCTGAAAAACTTTGACAACTTTGAAACAAACTTTGAAACTTCTGAAAATTCTTTGAAACAACTTGATTCTGTATCTTCATCTCTTTTGATCTCTTGACCATCTTTGGAAGAACAAACTTTCTTGAATCATCTTGATTTAACTTTGAATAATCTTCTTCAGATTTATGTGTCTTTGAATCATCAGCGGAAGCATTTTGAACTTTCAGAAATTCTTCATCAGACTTTGAAGATCATGATCCAAACAAACTTTCGTCAGACTTGAACTTTGAAATTGAATCTTTGTAAATTCTCCCCCTTTTTGATGATTGAGAGCATCATAATCATCAAAATTTCTTCAATTTCAGCATAGACTTTGATTTCCCCCTTTGTGAACAAATATCAATCTCCCCTTTGACAGTTTCCGCACTTTGATCTGAGAGCCGTCAATTCATGAAAGATATATATCCGAATCTTTTCAAATTCGGACATAATAAACATGGTAACCCTAAATCAACAAATGAAACAGTTAGGAATGCCTGTCAGTAACACAAAGTTACTGTGTACAACGAATGTACAATTTTAAGGAGTTGGTTTGATGTTGACTGCCCAGGACTTCCATTCAAGCATTGAAAAACACAAGGTAATTCTATGAATATCTGACAAAAAAACAAATTCTCTGTGTGCTCGTGCTTGTGTTTGAAAGAATTAGCACAATGATTGTGTTTCATAAGGATCGAAGTATGTAAATCACTGAGACAACAATGATTGTACATGGACTCAATGTGCATGAGAAAGGGTCGAAGGTGGGGCAACTTTCCTTCTTTTTCAATATCAGTATCTTCCAAGAAAAGAACCAATAGATTATGTGTTGCTTCCCCAGAAAATGTGAAACATTCTCTTTTTAAGAAAAGAATGAGTAGCTGGTGGGGTTAATGCAAGAGATGGCATGGGCTATTTGCCTATTTCAATGATGGTCACCAAAGAAATGTGAACCAATCAGTAATGTGGCTGCCCGGCTCAGAAAGATGTTTGGTGCAGAGTTCTGATATTCTTTTAACTCTGTTCTCATACGCTCTTTCTTTTAAACATATAAGCTCACATCTAACCAATCTCTCATTTCCATTTTACCTCAAAACACTCCCACACTCAATTCTTTTAGACCCCTCTCCCCTCAATCACTCAAAGGATATCTTCCGGGGTAGGAAACACTGGTTATCGTGAATCCATGGAAGATCTATTAAGCACTCACACTGAATCCCATGTTCCTAAAAGTACATGCTGGTCAATGATTTTCTTGATATGTAAAGCACAAGAAATCATATGTCAGTGTATGTATGCTCATTTAAAAATATGAATGAAATTTGAGCATTAGAACGTTGAAGATTTCTCAAAACAAAGATATTGAATGAATGAAATGAAATCAAGGGAATTGTTTTGAGAATTTGACAATGTATAAATCAGATCAAATCAAATGGTTATGGCATCAAAGAATTGGATGGTTTGTTTGTATGAACGAATATAAACAATTTATCAATAAAGGCACAAAAATATGAAAAAGATGAATGATGCTCAACAACGATGAGTTTCAAACGGGGGTATTACCATCGAAAAATTGGTTCGAATTTGAGACATGGTAATAACAATTTCAAATAAAATACTGAACCGGTGTGTATGAATACTTGACAGTATATGGACAAGATAATACACAAGTATTGATCTTTGGAAACACACGGTCAGTTAAACATTAAGCTCAAAAAATTGAAAAACATTTAAAATCTCACTTCTGAATTCATGAAATCTTTTGAGAATAAGAAGTGGTTTGAACATTTAAGAAACTGTTTTTCATGTTCGAAAGTTGTTCTTCTTTCAAACAATCAGAGATCTAGGATCAGAAGATATTTACCTTTAAGCTCCCCTTGAAATCATGATATAATGATTTATGTCTTTTGAGCTCCCCCTGGATATTAGCACAATATCCTTCTTTGATAATTGAAAAACGGGTCCTGATCTGTCATGTGATCAGAAGCCACTTTATTCACATCATTTATTAAAAAAAAATAAAAGACAGAAAGCAGTAAAACATTTTATAGTATGAGTTCTGATCTGAAATAATCAGAAGTCATCACCTTTACTCCCCCTTAAATTAAGCATCTGAAATATGTCAGTTAAAACACAAGATAGAGATCAATACAACTTCCGTTTGAAGTGTAGACCATCATATCGTAAATATATTGCAATGAAAAAGTACAGGATAGAGATCAATACAACTCCCTTGTGAAGTGTAGACCGTCATATCTTATCGGATGCAAAAATCGGAGTAAGGTCTTTTGATCACTGAGGTCCGAGTCCTAAACTGTTGTGTTTAGAAGTCAAAATCCGTTGAAGTACGGGTCCTAAGCTGATGTGCTTAGAAGCCATTATCTTGACATTGTGGTGCGGGTCTTGAACTGTGTTATTCAAGAGCCCTTGTCTTGACATTGAAGTCCAGGTTTTGAACTGTTGTGTTCGAAAGCCATAATCTTTTAACTTTGAAGTCCGGGTCTTGAGTTGATTTACTCAAGAGCCATTGTCTTCTTACTCCCCCTTGACGTGAGGTGCCTGCAACAAAGAATCAGTTTTCTTCTTTGGTACCCACTGGTATTTGGGTTCAGAAATGTTAGTTGCAGTTCGTGTGGGGGTAATGGAGTAAGAACCATACCAGAAATGATCACTGGTCTTATGGATATGATCATGTGTACAACAGTAAGAACAATAAAATTTATTACCTGAAAACCTGAGTAATTGGTCTTTTGAGTATTTAAGGTCAGGTTTACCTTTATGCTCTTTGTTCTTCTTTGATTTGTGAACATTTACACATGATGTCTTCTCTTTTAACTAATCAGTCTTATCATCTTTAATAGATTTCTTCATCCAGACCAGTTTCTCTTTCTTGTAACTTTTTCTCCTTGAATATATATCTGAACCATCTAAATATTCATCAAAGAAAATGTTAGATCAACGAATCTGATTAAAGGATTTAACTGACCTTTGTGAAGAGACAGATTTCTGATTTGAACTTGAAGCAAACTTTTCAAGTTCTTTGATCGTTGAAGCAAATATGTCTCTTTCTTTCACAAGTTGATCAATCTTCTTTGAGAACTCAGACTCCGTCTTCTGTTCTTTCAGCGCAGAAGCAGACAGTTCAAATAACTTTGAAGTCAGCCTTTTGATTTCAGACTCAAAGATGGATCTTTCTTCTTCAAATCCTTTTTCTGAATCTTTTCTCTGGCCGGATAACTCTTTAAAGAATCCCACATTCTTCTGTTCTATGGCCTTCTTCTCTTTATCAAACTTCTCTCTTTCCAAAATCAGTACTTTCTCAAAATCAGATATTTGTTGAGAAAGCTTAATGCATTTAAGAGCAACCGACTTCTTCTCTTCAAAACATTTCTTAGAGAAATCTGAGAATTTCTTTGAAAATTTTTTCTTTTCAGCATCAAAATCAGCTTTATTATCAGCAAGCTGTTTATCAAAATCAGATAAACTCTTTCTAAGCTCAGCATTCTCAGATTCCAATCTCTTTATCTTCTCTTCATTCTGCCCAGCACTGATATTCTTTAAGGCACTGATTTCTTCTTTCTGTGAGATAATTTCAGTAAAATACTCTCTTGACTTTTGTAAATGAAAGTCAACTGCATGACCCAGATTAATGTTCTCTAGTTTCAGCTTTCTATTTTTCTCTTCAAGATCTGAAAGAAATCCCATGATTAATGAGTAATCGGCTTAATATGAATGATCGTTCCAAACTATATATCAGAAAATAAAAAAAAACATATTGAATTGAAATCTAGCACAAAAATTAAAAATTTGAACAACACTTGATCTTGTGCAACAACCACCTCTAACGTTATTTTATCACAAGATCGCACGATTACTTAGCTTGGTCGACGATACTCACGACCTGCTTCGGAAGCAACATACGACTTACCGATCTAAAATCGTAAAATCTCACGATCCATATTTTGGGTCTAAAGTTTAAATCTTTAGAAATGTTCGCCTTAGTCACAAGTTCCTTGAATTTAATTTTTGCCAAGTATTTAACGACCTAGAAAAAATTATTATTCTAAGGACCCATATGATCGACAGGATTGTCATTTGTTATAATCTTCATAAGTAACTTAGGATAATTTATGTTTCCTAAGGACTTATAAAATCGACAGGTTTTGTCGCAACTATCATTATCACGACCGTTATTAGTAACTTAAATTTTTTCAATGGATCGCAGGACATCGCTTACTCTATAAAAATTGTGATCAATTTATGACAAGGCATACGGAATAGATTACAATAAACAAAAGTGACTTGTATTGATATGTCAAAAAACTACAAGTTGTGGGCACGACCACCAACTGTCTCCCCGATTAAACAAAAAAAATAAAATAACAAGAAAAAAGCCTAAGGAGTAGGCTGCTCCTGCTGCTCTGGTGCAACCACAACATCACCTCCTTGGGGGGTCTCCTCCCCGACTTCAACCTCCTCCAGCTCGTCGTCACAGTCGAGATCTCTCTCGACCCCAACACTTTGGAGGAAGTAGGTCAACTCCTCCACAGCCTACGCCATGGGGTTCTTCCCTGCCAAGTGGCATCGTATGATAGCCACTCATACTTTGAGATGCGTGAATGCCTCAATGGACGCCAACTTGTCCTCCAAAGTAGATACTTGCTCTTCGACCGCACCAAGATTCGACTTAAGGACCTCAACCTCTTTTTCATTCACGGTCAAGGTGGCCTTAGTCGCCACGACTTCCGCCTCAGACGCGGTCGCCTTGTCAAGGGCCTCTTTTAGATGACCCTTGAGCTCCTCCTTCTCTTGTACCACGACCTCTAGATGGTTCAAAGCATCGTAAATTTGGGCGGAGTACTACTCGCATTTGGTGACCACCTGCTTCTCGTTGGCGATAGCTCTTTTCTCTCTCTCCAAAGCTTTGGGGATGTGCCTCCTCAAGTCATCGAGTTAGGAGCGAAGAACTAGGGAGGCTTGAAATGCCTGGAAAACATACGATGAGCAAAAGTTGGATCACACGATTAAGAATATATGAAAACACTTAGTAGAAACAAATCTTTTCTTACCATAAAAGAGATCCCTACGACATTGGCTCCCATGTCGTCAACCGAGACGTCCTTGAAACAGTCTCAGAAGGTCGGCAAAAGGAAGTTATTAAGATTTTGGAACATCTTCTTCCTCTCCAAAGTGTCGGTCGACATAAAGTCGGTCAAAAAATTGAAGTTCACCAATGTGAGGTTTGGCTCCTCACTGACTTGGGGACCTTTCTCTTTGTCTTTCGACAAAGGGACCTCTGCTCTCGACAGCGGCACCGAAGAAACTGGCGTCGCGTCAACCAATCCTAGATGCATCATCGCCTTGTCGGACGTGACAACCACCTCTGGGTCGTGTCTCTTCGAAGACGGTTCCCTCGGAACTTTAGGCCAGGCGCCTGTTTAAGAGACGAGCCTCTGAAAAAAGAAATATATATATATATATATATATATATATATATAAGTTACGACAAAAAGAAATGACCTGACGATAAGGCAATGGTGCGACCATTCATACCTGTCATATCTTCCTCCTTCTCTCTCTCTTCCTCCCTGGCGATCAAGGCCTCAGACGCCTCTACAATAGTCACCTCATCGTCGTCCTCTTCGTCAACTAGCGACCTAGTGAAGAAGGAACGATCTTCAACGCTAAACTCGAGAAATCTCTCGATCTTCTTTTGAGAGTCTGGGAGAGGTTTGATCTTCGAGGAGTCGATGGCTAATACAAAAAAAGATAAAAAAAATGTTAAGACAATAGAAAAAAGCAACAGTACATAAATCAAAGAAAAAACCAGCAACGGAAGTCTTACCCTCAATATTCCATCCGGATATTAGCCATTGATTATCGTCCCCCAACGACGACAGTCGACCAAAGACTTATCTAGTCTTCCACCTATGCTTGTTAACCGCAGTAGACTGGACCAGAGTACGAGCCCCTCTGAATCAAGAGAAGAGGCTGTATCGGTTGTTGACCTTCGACTTGACTGTGTAGGCCAAGAGAAGGTCATGGACATTAAAGTGTGATGCCCAATCGACTGTTAATCGTTCAATTACTTCAACGATTCTCTAGAATTGGGGCATCATCTACCCCGGAGACAACTCGAAGGTCGTGAGGAACAACCTTGAGAGATAAGAGTAGGGCCAAGAGAACCCTATTCTGAAAGGGTGTTCGTATAAATCGAAATACCCCCTAGGACACTCCTCCAACCTAAGATCGCCGGGAGGATTTAAGGCGATGTCTGCTGGAATCTTGACCAACAATCGGTAAGTCTCTATCTCTTCCTCATCATCGATCGAACTAAGAGGGTCGAAAGCCATTGAGAAATCTAGGACTGACATTGAATCTCTATAAAACTCAAAGGGCCTCCCAATTTTTTCTACGCTTATGGGCAATAGATTTCTTGCGCATATGATAGGAAGGGGGGCAGAATCATACCTTATATATGAACTCTAAGAACCTTAAAACCGGATTTTGGAAACTATTTTTTGCAGGTTATGGCAAAGATCTCTGGAAATCCTCTCTCCAAAAAATGTGATTGCGTAAAAAGGAAAGGATATGGTCTTCAAACGCTATTTATACAGACCATGATGTAAGGTCGAGTCGACCAATGAACGACTCATGTCCATTGCCTTTTCGTATGCACTGTTGGATGGACAACAGATGTCCAAACGAGTGACACCATGCACCCCACGTCTCCATGATGTCACAATTACTTGGACCTTACAGTTCCCCACACAATCGAATCGGTTTTCAAGAAACCAATTCAGCTCCCTTGGTTGACACATGTCAATTAAGTTATGAAAAAATTTTAAACTTCAGGTTTGTCGCCTAATTTCAAATTCTGGGGGCAAACTGTTTGGGTAAAATTTTCAAAGTCTCCACCTATGTAAGATTTACACGACCGAATACATCTCTAGATTAGAGCTTAACGACCAAAGGCTGTAAGATTCATAGTCGACACTTTTGATATCGGTCGCAAGATTACCCGCACCTCAAAACTAGCGACCAATTATAATTAGACCTCTTTCAGCAATAACTAATGGTTGTCGTAAGTTTACTTATGACATTAACCAATTAATACACAACAGGTGTTTCTCTTTTGACTATTAAATGCATGTCTCAAGTCATTTATGGTCCAACGGCTAAAACTAAAGACAATCATCAAGACCCTTCAAAACATGGACCGTTACTCCCATTAAAGCTCATTTATGACGACGAAGGCTATATAAACAAAGCAACAAGAGCTTATTTGGACACATCAATCTAATACCAGAGCATCTTACCACGTAAAAAGCAAGCCAAGCTACTCTCTCTCGAAGAAACTTACGACACTTTGATCAAACTCATGACATATGAAGCAATCTTACGATTAGTTCATTTCTTATACTACTGTAACTAATTGTACCTTCATTCACTGTTTATAAAGAACGACATCCCTGTTTGACATCCATAGTGCATCGACGACCTAATCTGTTGTCCGCGGTTTGTACCCTCGACAGGATTTTTCACGTCACCAAACTCTCGCGTCTTATTTACTTTGCTTTATTTGTCGTATGATTTGTCCAAAATCTCTTTCTTTAGTTTTTAAATCTCCACACCGACCTTAAGTCATTCTAAAGGGTGATTTTTGGCACAAATGTTAAGCCTAACCCTTTTTATTTGTCTACATGTGCATCAGGTCATCGGTGGGAATGGTACTAGCGGAACTGTGAAAATTTGAGTGCTAGTTAGACGCACATGAAGGATCTATTTTTTTGAGGATGTCTTCCGCCTTCTAAGAATTGGAAGGTTTGACCACCTGTTAAAGCTCCACATCGACCTTAAGTCATTCTAAATGTTGTCAGGTTTGACCACCTGTTTGGTTGACAGAGTTGGAATGGAATCTGTTAAAGGAATTGGAATATGTTTGTTTGGTTCACATAATGTATCTTTGGAATTTGAATGAAATGTTGATAAAGGACCAAAATACCCTTTTTGATAATTTCAATATTTATAAACAAAACATGCTCTAATAAAATAGCCATTAAAAATACTTTATTTGCAACGGTGGTTCAGATTGGTGGTGGTCAATGGTGGTTTAGAACAGTGATTCAGATCGAATGTGGTCGGCGGTGGTTCAGATCGGTGGTGGTTGGTGGTGGTTCATATCGGTGGTGGGCAATGGTTTAGATTGGCGGTGGTTAGCGGTGATCGACAATGGTTCAGAACGGCGGTGACCGGTGGTGGTTCAGATCAACAATGGTTCAAAACGGCGGTGGTTCAGATTGGTGGTGTCGGCAGTGGTTCAGAATGACGGTAGTTGGTGATGGTTCAGGTCGACGGTGATTCAGATCGGCGATGGTTCAGAACGACGGTGGTCGGTGGTCGGCTGTGGTTCAGATCAATGGTGGTCGGTGTTGGTTTAGATCAGAGGTGGTTTAAATCGGCAATGATTGGCGGTGGTCCAAACCGACGGTGGTCAGTGGTGATTAAGATTGCGGTGGTCGATGGTGGTCGATGATGATCGGTGGTGGTTCAGATCGACAGTGGTTGACGGTGGTCAGTGGTGGTCGTTGGTGGTTAGTGGTGGTCGGTGGTGGTTTAGATCGGCGATGGTTCAGAATAGCGGTGGTCGGTGGTGGTTCAGATTGAGGGTGGTTCAAATCGGCGATGGTAGGTGGTCGGTAGTGGTTTAGATTGGCGGTGGTCGGCGGTGATTAGGTTATATTGGATTGAGGGCATGTGTGGTATTATGAAAAATATGAATTACATTCCATCAAAATACCTTGTAGTTGCTAAGGAATGTTAAATTCCCTCATTTACGGAATTTGATGGAATTTAGAGATTCCTTCCGTGAAAAAGAATGAACCAAACAAAGGAATGAAATTTGGTCAATGGAATTCAACATTCCAATTCCATCAGATTCCTTCAGAATCTGCGAACCAAACGCCACCTTAGTAACACTCGTCCCTAATCTAGACTTTGTGTAAGGTTTAGATTATCAATCGTTGATGTTAAATCTAGATTTACTATTTGAGTTAATTCAAGTATTGATTCGTAGATAGGGAATCCATTAGTTGGTGTATTAATGAAAATTTTAAATTAGTCGTTATTTCCAAATTTGAGGGTGTTACAAGTTGGTATCAGAGCATAAGTTTGAGAGATTTAGGTATTGATTTAGGATACCTAGACTCAGAATAGCGTTATTCTAATAAAATGAAAGTGAGAATGTATGATGAGACACTTTAAGATAGGATATTGTGATGTCAATAAAGATACTAGCATCAAGAATCATGATGACAGTATCAAGGATCCTCATGTGTGGTACATTCATAGTTGCACTTGGACCGTGTTAATATGAATTTACAGTTACATGAGTGTGTTTGAATCGCCTTCATGTGATGATCGATGGGGTAGTGAGTGAACTCTTAATGGAAGTCATTAGAAGAGTTGATTTTTATAGCACTGTCACTTGGAGTGACAGTTAAGTATCATGTTGTCTTAGTGACAGTAAAATTGAAATTTCGAAAGAGCATAAGCTTGGTTTATTGCGTGAGTTTGTATTCATTAAGAAATTTTATGATATCTTATTGATGACTTTGTCGTATACAATTTTACCGTTGGAGGTGAGAATTTTGGCATCATTCAGTTGTATGGATGTTCCTTGAGTTTTATTCAGATTTATTTTATGTCGGTTTGTGGCACACGGATAAAACTTTGAAATACATAGGTTTGATTTATTTTGTGTGTTGGTTTATGGGTTTTATTGAGAATTTTATTCCATGTGAATTTTGTTGAGGAATGTTATCTCATGTTGTTTTGCATCCAAAAGAGAAGTTTTAGAAGCTTGATATCATGTGGTTTTTCTCTTGAGTTTTGTGCTATTATTCATTGCACACTATTTAGTTCACGAATTGATTTGTACTCATGGCGTGAGTAAGTGTATGAGGGACTATGATGGTTCATGTTAATGTTTTGTTTTCTACGTTTTCGTCTGTTGTTGCCATTATTATTGGTCCCATACAAATGCGTTATATTGATTTTCTTGATGTGTATGTCATTATAGCCACTATTTTAAAACAAAGATTATATTGATTATTTGGCTCTAAGTCTGAAAACGACCTAAATTATTTCATGTTTCAACCAAATCGCATACACATATTGTTTTACTAAGTTTTGAGAAATAAACCGAGGCACGCGGGTCTTGTTGAGAATTATATTCCATGTCGTTTTATGGTTGAAAGAGAGTGACTAGTGGTAGTATTGTAATTTGAGTGCTTCAGTTTGAAAATGCAATGTACTTTTAGATTCCAAAGTATTAGACTTGTGAGATTTTGATTACTTTAGTAGTGAGCCTTGCGTTTCGACAATCCTTGGGTTGGAGGTTTGGATGGTCTTTTGCGTCTAACTTATGTGGAACTCTTGGGATGCCATGTTAATATGTGGGTTTTTAAGGATGGCGGGATCGGTGAGTAAGTTTTTTGAGTGAAATATCTATTTTTTGGTTCGAATCATTACACAATATTAGCTGTCAACTTTAGATTTCGAGGCCATGGACTATTGAAGTATTCGGAGTTGATGTGGAATCCAATTGTTTGGTCGTAGAAGTCTAGAAACGGTGATTTAAAGATCGATCCTTGATATGTTCTTGCTCCTTTCGTTTGAATTTGAACCGATATTTCAATCCTACACGATCAATCCAGAAACGTGTACTTTGAATTCCAAACTCCTTAAATCAATCCAGAAACTAAGTTGTTTAACAAATCTAAACCTCAAAACAATCCAGTAATTGAAGTTCAGAAAATAAGAACAAATCTTATGCAAGTTGCACAAGGTATGTATAAGAAAAACGAAATTTTATTAAATGATTTTCAGGTTACATGGTTGATCCTATATATACTAAGGAAAAAAAAGATAACTAAGGAAAATTATAATAAGGAAACTTTTCCTAAATTCAAACCAAGTAAAACGAATCCAAGTGGATTCCAAAACCTTGTGGCAAAAATCTAATAAAAAGGAAATTTAAAAAGATAGAGTAGAAACAGATTGGGAATCCGTTTCTAACCTAGGTGTGGACCTAGGGTCTATCCTTGCTTGTCTTCCAAGTTACTTGTCTTCCAAGTCAGATTTGTCACCCACGTATTCTTTTTGTCTAAATCAAATCCCATTGGGTCGAGCAATAAAGTAACAGGCTCTTCATAATTCACATCAGGTGTACTATTGTTGTATCCTAAGGAACTTTTACAAAATATGTGGTGACTTAAGAAGCTTGGTTGTTGGTAAGTGAGTATTAGTGAATAATATTTTCTTGGTTGGTAATGATTTTATCGATTAGATGATCGATACTTGGATGTATTATGGGAGTTGTGAAATCGGCGAGTTTGGGAATAATCGACTCTTTATAGAGTCTATTTGTACGTTCTAAGATGTAATGTCAGGCCAATGGCAAGAATGGTTGGATTAAGAATTCTGTAAATTATTTGGGGTTGTCGTGTCTTGTGACAGTTTGGAGTATGAATTCAGAGTGTGCTAGTCTGGACCAAGATAGTTATTAGGAAATTTCATCAAGGAAAAGACGATGAATCTTTCACGATATTATTATTATTATTATAGAATTTAGTGAGAATGTCGAGATAGACCTTAAGTGGAAATCTATTAATGAGGAGACTTTGGTTAGTCGAGATTAAAATACCGACAAGGTAGTGGCAACAGGTGATCTATTTAGAAATATTTATGCAGGATTCTTTTACCACCCGGGTAAAGTCGACATGATAGTGAGTACTCTGATACGAAGGGAGTTTTCTTGTTGGATTCAGATAAGCTTTTGCGAAAAACATCAAAATAATTAATGCAAAGGATAAGAGTATCAAAGGTTGATAGAGGTTGTTAGGAAAATTCAACAGTAAATTCATTTTGGGCAACAGTGATGGACTTGAGTAGTTGAAGTCGTGAGCTACTATTGAGGTAGTATGGGTCACATAAGGCTGGGAGGCAACCGAGGTCATATGGTTAGAAATTTCCAGCAAGGTTCAATGTTCACTCTGGTATGAGTGTAACGTATCGAGGTGGCTATTATATATGAGAGTCAGAATGAAAATTGACACAACTGTTTTCACAAGAAGTTATCGAGTTTCGATTTGAGGTTAAACTAGGATAGAGACGCTTCCTTGGAAAGGGAGATAGTCGTTTTGTGAAAATGACATTATTAGAGGTCTATATCATTGGATTGTTACCCTCTTTGGGATGGGTAGATGACAAATCACTTCTCGGACTTGTGCTCCAGTTTGTGTGGTGTCTTTAGACCGTCCCATGTCCCTCACTCAGTTTGAGTATTTTGTGGGAAATAGAATTGCACGAGGTTGATGTTCGGGGGAATTCTAATGTTAATGTTTAATTATTGCCAGCAAGAACCGAGCTACATCAGGAACCGAGAAGATCTGATAAGTGCTGAGTGTAGTATTTAAATCCAGATTTCGAGGACGAAATATATTTTAAGGTTGGGAGGATTGTAACACCCCAAATTTTCTACAAACGCTCGATGAACGACCCGGGGGGGGGGTCGGTGAATGACCGAGAAAACGATCGGTGAACGAATGGGAAAAAGGTCAAGGAACGGCTGGGAAACGGTCGGTGAACGACCGGGAAAATGATCGGTGAACGGGCGGGACAATGGTCGGTTTGACGAGCAAACGGTCGAGGAACGGTCGAAAAACTCTCTGTACGGTTGAGGCTACAGTGACCAGCGACAATGCCCAATGGCAAAGTCGCAGGGAATAGTCGCGGGTAGTGTACCAACCTCGGAACATCTTGGGCGACAATGACTGGCGACAATGACTTTGGCATTGTCGCATGGCATACTCACGATCAGGTGTAGGGCCTTAAAATCCGATTTTCTTTGGTTATCTTCATTTGGTCGTATCTTCCTCATTTTGGCTTCGATTTTGGCGAATCTTTTTGCTATGAGCTTGACTTTTGAAACTATCCATGACTCAATCAAGAGAGTTGAAGCATTTGGTGGATTCAAGAACATTTGGTATGGGTAATCTTCTTATCTCTCTCAAGTTTAAAGGTAGGGTTTGATGTGTTCTTCAATTTCTCTTCGCTCTTTCCAATTTGCATTAGGTATTGGGTCTTTGAATGTGGATGAGTCTCTTTAGAAGTGTTGGATCTGAGAGTTAGGAGGTTTTCCTTGTGGATTCAATCTTTCTTCGAGAAAACTCAAGTTTGGGGTAAAACCTATATTTTAGCCTAAATTTACCAAGGTGAGTTCAAGTTGATTTGTGAAAAATATGTAAATGCCAAAAATGTCCATTTTGAAGCATTTATGTGTTACTTGATAAATATCAAATGTGGGTTAACCTTGATGATTTAATGTATAAATAGAGCTCATTTGACATAAATGCACTTTTAGTATATTTGATGTTATAAACCATTTGAAATATTCATATTATTATGTTATGAGGATTTTTGGAAATATAAATGATTTTGGAAAATGATTTGTTCCAAACCACGGTGGGTTTTCGAGTTAATCATACTTTTGGTCAATGTGTTTGCCTAACCGTTGACTAAATGTATTTTATTTTTTATATCGACTTCTATTATATAGTCAATTAAAGATTTTGGCGCATATTTGACTTAGATGAGTCTTGGGGACATTTATCCGGTTCGATGTACTATATGTTGAGCTTTTGGAGTTATATGCAAATGTGGCATATTTAAAGTTACATGTTTTGAGTGTGTTGGTTATGCAATTTGGAGTCATATAATTTAGACTGTAATGTAATTGATTCATAGGCATAGGAGTCAATCTTTATTGTTTTAAATGGGACGGTTGTTCCCATGTTGTGACAAGGATTAGTCATTGGGTCATCGGGGGCCTTATGGTGTAGGCTCTTGAAGTTGAACATCTGCCATTAACCCTATGATGTAATTTATGAGTCAGTTTTTTTGGGATGGTTATTTCTCATTTGTAACTAGTTGAGACATTGGGTCGCAGAGGCAAGTTGGTACGGTTATATGGAGTCGGATAGTATCCCTTGACCGTAAATGTAATCCTAGTGAATGAGTATGAATAGGATCAATAGGGTGCCCATATCCACATCTGAAGTGCGAGTCGGCGAACTCGTGGCTATTGATCCTAGTATGAGCTCTATAACTTGGAATGTAACTTACTTTTGTGTTTCGCTACATTCCATGGAAAGTGGGTCTCCCCCGTTACCGAAAGGTGTTGTTTCGGTTGTTAAGTTTTATCCTTGTTTTTCGGTGACATTTTGGGTATGAAGTGTTCTTCATAATTTAAAATTTTGGGGCTTCAATTTACTCATATTTTGGTAGTTTGAATAATAAAGTTTTATCCGAATATCAGTGTTTGAGCATTAATCATTATTTACGTTTTGTATGAGTATTGGGTTTCAAATTCATATTTGAAGGAATGTTTTGTATTGGGGTTTTCATCACAAAAATGATGGGTTTTGGGAAAGATGTTGCTTTCATATTTTTATACATTTCATTTTAGAAACCATGATTTAAATAGTATTCTTTTAGTTTACTGTTTGATACAAATGTTGAAAACTCTTAAACTCATTAGGAGTTAATCATAACCCTTTTTATTTGTCGGCATGTGCATCAGGTCATTGGTGGGAATGGTACTAGCGACATTGTGAAGAGTTAAGCGCTAGTTAGATGCACATGAAAGATCTAGTTTTTCAATGATGTCTTCTGCCTTCAGAGATAGCGACTGTTATTGAGTTTTAGTAACACACATCCCTAATATAGAGTTTGTGTAAGGTTTAAATCTAGATTTTCTATTTGAGGTAATTCAAGTATTGATTTATAGAAAGAGATTTATCCTTTATTTGGTTTATTAATGAAAATTTTAAATTAGTCGTTCTTTCTAAATTTAAGGGTGTTATAATTAACGTCAAATCCCCATTTTATGAAATAAATCATCAAATAACCGCACTCTTATGCTTTATTTATCAAAATGTCCAAAAACCTCAAACGTAAGCATTTTCCAAGATTTTATAAAATCAAATGCACCAATATGAAATTTGGTCAAATCCCATAAATGCAATCCGACAAATTTACGGGTGTTAATACCCACCCAACCTTAAAAGAGATTTCATCTTTGAAACTAGGGGTGCTCAAAAACCGACCAACCTGATCAACCCAACCCGAAAACCTCAACAAAATCAATCGGGGGTAACCCGACATATAATCAATACGAAATTACGGCACCCCTAATCTATTGGGTTGATATTGGGTTAGGCCCAAAGTAACCCGACCAACCCGATACCCTGATAAAAAGTTTTAGCGACTTCTCTAAAATTATTTGTATTTCTCTTTAACATGTATAAGTTACCAAAAACAACTCGGTAATAGCGAGCAATGGAACTCATAAGAGAACATTATTCGAAAGTTACAAGTATTACCTAAATATTTGATGAACTCGTATATTTTGTTAAATGATTGATCATATTTCGAAAGAAGAGTTCCTTATTTTCATGTTTTTAATGTTGTTTTTACTTTGCTCAAACACAACCCGACCAACCCGAATGGGTTGGATTGGGTTAAGTTGCACACTTGTTTGGGTTGGGTTGTATTGAAATTTTTCAAACCGCCAACATTGGGTTGGGTTGTTAAAATGCCTTCAACCCTATCAACCCAACCTGTGAACACCCCTACTTGAAATCTTGTATTGATTGCACTTGAATCCAAAACTCATCAGATTTTGTTAGATACCAGATTTACTTATAATGGAGAATATTGGAGATTGAATGTTTGTAAAAACAACTCACATTCCCAAATACAGTAAGGGATGGATCCTATGTTGAGCCTAAATGTTGAATTCAAGATTAAAAAGGGTCAAAGTTGTTATTTTGTAATAGTTGGTTTGTAATTGTTTGTAAGTCTTGTTAAAGTCAATGTATTTGACTTTCCATGTTTAGTTTGGGTTGTAAAGTCAACATTATTGACTAGTATAAATAGTTTTTGTCCTTGTAACCATTAAGTCACGCACGCACACATATACAGATTCTAGAGAGAGAGAGAGTAAGATACTTGTGACTATTGAGAGATAAACATTGTACGTATCGAGAGATCATTTTGTAACCTTTGCAAATCTAATACAAAATGACTTGTGATTAGTGTGTTAGGCCCATTGAGATCATGATTGGTATTGATTGAAGAAATAAACAAGGAATCAAAGGGTAGAAATCTGTAGTTTATTCAATACTGAAATGTAAAACTACACTACTGAGAACAAGGCAGCCGAATGTCTACATTGAAATGAAAATGCTTAACCTAAAGTAGACTACATGATTCCTATTTATACCCCCAAGCCCTTGTATACATTTAAGCCCAAACCCATATACAAGGCCCAATACATTTATATTGATTACTTTACTAAACTTCTAAAGTGAACATATTTATGTTCTAACATTCTCCCCCTATGTTTTGTAAAGTAATCATTCTCTGATCAGCTCCAGCTTCAGCTCCTCTCCCCCTTGATTTCTTTATAAAACTTAGCATTGCATAAACTTCAAAGCTCCTCTAGCTCCCCCTTGAAAGTAGTTCTTATCCTTAAAGTATCAACTGAAATATCAGATCTGATGTAGACCATAACCTCGATTGAGTGCACATAAAGACAACTTTTGACTCTTGTAAACCCAACACATTCCTTAACGCCCACAAGAATGATATGTGTGGATTATGGAATGACATCCAAGTGCATCTTCAGTATATAACATCTTATCTGTCTTTGAACCATGAGTTGAAGTAGGAATTCAACTTAAGAACTTCATCTGATCAGCTTACGGGTGGTAGCATTTGGTAGCAACACTACAAGGCAAGGGTAGAAGGCAAGCTCTGTTCAACAACTGATAGAATAAGCTCATTTTCTGACTGCTTTCCAGAATACTGAACAATCAAATCCAGAACTCCTTTCTTCACGAATCAGCTGGATGATTATAAGCACTCAGGATTCTGAATTACAACTCAAGCATCAGAACAATGATTGCAGTCGCTCACACTACTGAGTGATCAGGTCAGAAGAATGATAAAGTGCTCTCAACGGTCTAACAACTCAAGAAGCTTTCCAGAATGATGATTGCAGATGCTCAGACAGCTAACTCAATCCAAGCAGAGACCAAATCTGAAAATCCAGAATCTGAAAATCTTGAAAAGCATGGCACTCGTGTAAGAATTGATCAGTTGCTAAAGATATGTGACCAACATATGATAAGAGTGATGTCACATATGCATTCCGCATATAAAGCTCAGGAACATGGCAAACTTGTATCAGAATGGGTTCAGAACAGTCAGAATTCTCAAAAAAAACATCAACTTTTCGCAAAATACCAACAATTCGCAGATCACTATTCACATTTAAGCACAATTCGCAAGATGGACTAAGCCTAATCACCAAAATTCGCAAAGGCTTTCCTGCGAATCCTCACTTTTCGCAAGCCTTATATCTGCGAATCCTCGCCTTTCGTAGACCACATACCTGTGAATCCTCAGAATTCGTATCACACATGCTTGCGAATTCTCAACTTTCGCAACACACTAGCATGTGAATCCTGACTTAGAACATTTTTCATATTTGGAAGCCACTTTTCGCATAGACAACTTCTGCGAAATCTTAACATTTCATATCCGGTGGCCTGCAAATTCCTAAGAACTCGCACACAACTAATGCACAGTAGTCTGCGAATTCTTCACAATTCGCACATAACTACTTGCGAGTTCCTTACTTGTAAAATTTTGTTGTGTCCAAATGTTCCCTGCGAATTCTAAAACTTTCGAAAAAAAAATTTCTTTCTACGAATTCTTTTCAACATCTGCGAGTTCTTCATAAAAATCCTGCGAATTCTATCGGATCTGGAACGATTTTCCCACTTTCTTCAATAAAATCTTCAAAACATCGAATATTGAGTTGAAACTTTATACACAGGTTCGAAAACTACTTTGGAGTACATTTCTAGTTAATGATCTAGTACAGATTCGACTCTAAAACACATTTTTGATCTAACCATAGTGATAAAAGTTTTTGAACTGAAGAATTCAAAAATCGACAGATTCGACTTTCTAGAATGAAACTGATACAAGCAATTGATTCAATAGTGATCTACAATAACCTCTTAATCAATTTAACAACAAATAACAATCAATCAAATAACAAATCCAGAAATCGGAATTTTTTAACAGGCTGTTCTATTCAATACCAATCAGATCTCGATCGTACAAAGAAATATATCTCTGTTAGGATCTGATACCACTTGTTAGGCCCATTGAGATCATGATTGGTATTGATTGAAGAAATAAACAAGGAATCAAAGGGTAGAAATCTGTAGTTTTTTCAATACTGAAATGTAAAACTACACTACTGAGAAAAGGCAGCCGAATGTCTACATTGAAATGAAAATGCTTAACCTAAAGTAGACTACATGATTCCTATTTATACCCCCAAGCCCTTGTATACATTTAAGTCCAAACCCATATACAAGGCCCAATACATTTATATTGATTACTTTACTAAACTTCTAAAGTGGACATATTTATGTTCTAACATAGTGTGTGTCAATTAATCTGTATTTGATAGCTTGAACTGGAATCACAATTGGTATCAAAGCAGATCAGATCAATCAGAAATCAAATTTTGTCTCTGAAAATGAAGAACTCGCACGAGCACTGTGTTTAGATTGATTTTGATATTTTGAGTTGTATTTGTTGTTTTGTTGATTGTATTGGTATCGTTTGATGTTTTAGATCATATGTTGTTCATATTGTAATAGGAATTTACGTTTAATTCTTGTTCAATTTGTCAATTTTGTAAGTTTTTGGAAGTTCAATATCTGAGTACTGTGTTCGAATCAAGATCTTTGATTTAGTGTTGTTTTGGTGAAATTGTAGCCAAAGGTTTGTTCAGATAATGGTCGAGATCACTTCTGTGAAATTTAGAATCAATTGGATGAAAATTGAAGCAGATATGAAGAATTTTTTTATCATTTTTGTCGAACTCTGAAGAACTCATAGGATCTAAGAATTTCGCATCAAAGAACTCGCAAGGCTTGTGTTTTTGGTGTTGAAAATTTTCTCAAGTACAGATTTCGCATCAGCTGTGTGCAAAAAGTTCAACATTTCGCATAAAGCTTCATACGAAAAGTCAGATTTCGCAAGGGTCGTATATGAAAAGTTGATTTTGTTTTTGTTCTAGTGTACTTTTCGTAAGATATTGTGTGCGAAAAGTGAAAAACTATCAAGACACGGTGTGCGAAAAGTAACTGTTCATGTGCTTTAGCCTGCGAAAAGCTTCAAAACTCGCATGACGAAGATTGTTTGATTTTTTTTTCTAAGTCTGGATTTCGCTTAATTTTGTGCGAAACATGATCTGTGAATTTTGACTAAGTCCGAAATTCTCAAGCATCCTTCTGCGAAATGCTTTTGTGAACTGGAATTGTACCAAGTGAGGATTTCGCATCCTGAAGTGTGCGAAAAGTTAGGAATACTCATCCTCAGTCTGTGAATTCTCCATCTGCGAAAAGTTTCATTCTTTGAGTTGTGAAAAGTATAGAATTTGCTCATTATTTTGAGGATTAACTTAGAATATTTTTGGAGATTTTTGTGAAAATTTTCAAGTTTGACTTTAAAGTCAAGATTTCTGATTTTTCTTACTAACGATCACTTCAGGCTACTTCATTTCAGATTCTAATGATGTCGAAAGATCTTCTTAGCATGGGCTCTCAGTCTAAACCACCGGTACTCTCGGTCGGTGAATATCGTCAATGGAAGAGGCGGATGATTCAGTTCCTGAACCACAAAAACAGAGAACTTATGAATTCTATCATTAATGGGCCAGTCAATCCAGTTGTCACAGTACCTGGTCAATCTTCTACTACAACCTCTCTAGAAATTCTTGACAGATATGTTCCTAAGCCATACGAGTACTTTAGTGATGCAGAGAAAGCTCAAGCCAAAATAGATGAAGAAGCTCTCATTCTTCTAACCATGGTTATTCCAAACGATGTTTACAACCGTATAGACAGTTGTGATTCTGCTAAGACCATGTGGGACGAGCTTGAGAGGCAGTTGCAAGGAGCTGACAGGTCGATCAAAGCCAAAATTAACTAGAGTATAAACGCTTATGAAGGATTCAAAGCGAAGGAAGGAGAATCTTTGTCTAATACTTACAACAGGTTCAACGTTATTTTGAACAATCTGAGGAGAAACGGGTTGAACAAGTCTATCTCGGAAATAAACTACAAGTTTGTCAAGAACCTCAACCTTGAGTGGAGTAGCTATGCCATTAACCTCCAAATGACTAAAGATATGGATCAGGAGGATGTAAACGATCTCTTCGTTACACTTATTCAGCATGAAGATCAAGTGAAACAAATCAGTGATGAGAAGAAGTTGGTGAAAGAATCTCTTGCACTGTTGGCAGAGAAGAAAGTTGTGAAACCTAGTTCCTTAAAGACATATTTCCAAAGCCTATCTAATTGAATTGCCCAATTCCAGTTCTGAGTCATCTGCTGAAGACAAAGAGGTTGAATCCGATGTGCACGTTAGGCGGTTTGCGGAAAATTTGGATATGATCACAAAACAGTTCAACAAGCGCTTCGGGAAGAAAAATCTCTATTCCAAGCCCAAGCCAGATCATTACAAGAAATAGAAGACTGAGAAATACAAGCCCAGGTATGAGAAGTATGAGAAGAAGGAAGAGCGAAAGGAAGAGATATAAGATGAGAAATTTGATGCCCAGAATTTTAGATGCTTCAATTGTGGGAATTCGGGACATTTTTCGAAGGATTTCCATTTTAAGAAGGTTAAGAACTCGGAATATTATGCGAAGAAGTCGTTACTTGTGAAGAAGCTGGAGGAGGGGAAAGTATTGATGGCTGAGGAGAAGAATTGGTTATGTGAAACTACGGATGATGAGGAAGCACATTTCACTCAAGTTCACTGCTTAATGGACAAAGTTGAAGATGAGCCCCAACCTACTGAACAAGAAAATTCTGATTCTGAGTCTGAGGTAAGCAATCAGTCCAACAATTCTGAGGTAGTTCAAAATCTAATTTCTCAGATTGAGTTCATGGAAAAAGAATTTAATGTTTTAAAAGAGAAACTTAGCCTTGAACGACAAACAATGATGAATTTTCCTGACGAAAATGCATTATTGAAGGTTGTTATCGAGGATAAGGAAAATGAGAAAAACATTTAAAAAAGCAGGAAGTTGACTTATCTTCCAAGATCACTGAGCTCCAAAAACACTTGGTGAACTTGAATTCTAAAAAAGTTGAGTTTAAAATTGTGTTTGAGGCTTGTTTTCAAGAGCGTAATGAAGCTTATTGCAAAATAAAACAACTGGAGGATTCAAATATAAAACGAGGACAAACTGAGCAGCCTCTAAATCTTTTGACAAAAAACTCCAAGATGTAAGGTTTTATAATCCGAAATTGGGTTTGGGTTTGTTAGAAAAAGATATTTTAAAAAGGGCTCCCAAGAACTTGTATGGGCCCTAATTCTCAAAAGATTCTGGATATTCGTGACACGTTTGTTAAAGCTAAGACTGTAATATCTGAAACTCCTGAAAAAGGAAAGGAGGCTGTAGATGATGACCTATCCGACCGTTGCACTGATTCACAATCTTCAAGTTTTAAATCGGTTGGATTCCAATACGATGATTTAAACACTAGCTATAAAAGCAGAAAGCTTGAATTTGTAGAGTTTGAATCATTGTTTTCCACGTCTATTCCTAATGATGAATTAGTAACTGAGGATAAAAATATTCTTGAAACCAAGTGTCAGTATGACGATTATGAGTCAGACTCTGATGCTTGAGTTCAAAACATTATGTCTGAATCTATGATCTCTGATTCTACTAAGGAGAGTAAGATAGAAGAGTCGGTTGATGTGACGGATTCTGGTAAGAAGTCTGAGTTCGTCAGTAAAATGTTTGAAGAAATTTTTGATGAACTGATGAACACCTCAGATCCTGATCCAATGTTGGAAAAGCTTGAGTCTACCTCCGAGTTAAACCAACCTTCTGATTTGCAAAAACAAATATCTGATTTGCAAAAGCAACTCGAGGAAATTGAAAATGAGATTTTGATCTTCAATTTAAGCTAGATAAATCTTTAGATGAAAACCGAGAGCTCGGCAAACAAATTAGTGAATTAAAAAAATCTTTTTAAAAAGAATTTGTCAAATCAAAAGAAGTCTGAAATCAAAAAGCATTTGATAACCAGAAATGGAATGTTAGGTCAAACCCGGAGTTTGTGACTTTAGCTAAGCCTACAGTTGTTTATGCACAAAAGTTTGAAAAACAACTGTTAGGACATTTTATGTCCATTTATAGAAAGTTTTGTAAAGGGATTTTAGTTTGTAAAAGGCATTGTCTTAAGCATATTGGGTTGGGCTTAAATGTTGTACAAGGGTGATTGGGGGTATAAATAGTACATTGTTTGTAATAGTTTGTAAGAAAGTTTCCATAATGTAGTCGTGAACATGTAAGAGTGTTTCTAGAGAGAGAAACACATTTTCTCTCTAGATTGTGTGTTTTGTGAATAAAACAACATTGTTCTTCCCAATCTATCTCATGTCAATCTTTTTACTTTAATTAATTGTGAATACTGGTTCTTACATGTGGTATCAGAGCTTTGGGAGATTAAATGTGCACAAATTCGTCCAAGATTTCATGAAGATTTGAAGAGTTTTGAAGAAATTTGAAGAAATTCTCCATTTTTGAAGATTTGAAGAATTACATGATTTGAAGCTTTCTCTCTCTACAAATCTCAACTTTATCTCTCTAGAAAATTGTTACAAAGATTATCTCTCTAAAGTCCTAAAGCTTAATCTCTAATAAAACTAATATCTAACTCAAACAACAAAGACATTTGACTAAAAAAGGTAAACTCCTTTGACCTTCACTAACATTACTTGACTTTTGAATTTCTTTGAATTTTCTAGACTTTTCTTTTACAAAGAATTTTACACTAAATCTTGAATACAATAATGTCCTAACAATCTCCCCCTTTGGATTCAAGATTTTAAAAAAAATTGACAGCAGTCTTCAGCTCTTTATTCTTCAAAACTTTAACTCTGATAGCTTTAAACTTTGATGTTCTTGTGAGCAACATATGCAAGGAAAAACCTTATGGCCTCAATCCGAGAGACTGGTGCATAGGTTTCATCGTAGTCAATACCTTTTTGTTGATTATAACCATTTGGTTCATCGACTGACGATAAGGTTTTTCACTACCATTTGAGTCATGTGCCCACGAATGTATGCTCTCCTACCTTCTTCACTACCCAAGTAGATCAAAATTCTAGTTGGAAGATGTATGCTCCCAGATATCCAAGGGACAGGATGGTTGGCTTATGATATTTCATCTCATACATCTTCGTCATTCTACCCTTTGTGGGTAGTTTCTCGTTGCCTATCATTTTGTCCCCCAGAATTACTGCAATAAACTTGTTGAAGACAAGGTTCTTTGGCTCTGTACCCCTCTCTTGATTCTCTTGCTTAGCGATCACAACATTCCTAATCTCTCTGAAGATGATGTTTGCGTAGTCCAGTGAGAGATCGTAGTAGATCCCATATATGATAGCCAAGATCGTGTGGCTAGACTGATTTGGACTCCCTACCTTGCAAGTGAAAGCCCTATTGAGAATGGAAAATAAAACATTCCACAGAGGTGGAAGGTTCTGTCGTCGAAAGTCTGTTCTCTTTGCAATTGGTTGGGCATATCCAATGAACCTCAGAAATTCAAGGATCTCTTCATCTGAGGGTTCCTCTGAGAACTTGACCAAGTTTAGTTGGTCTTTTGTGACTAGGTCAAAGATCTCAGAGACCTTTATATGGTTTATCCCTAAATCCATTATCTTGTCAGTGGTTGGGTGTGTTGCATATCCCATGATGCAGTATCCATAGTCCTTAATTTTCTCATGTCTATAGCTCAGCTAGAATTTCTGGACATACGTTTCAGGGATATTAGTTCTTGTTACAGTTAGGGCTTTAGTCAAGAAGTGATTTTTCAATATTTTGATAAAGGGTGAAGCTTCATTAGGATATCCCTTGGGGTCCAAAACCACGTAATGATTGTTCGGTTTCAGGTTCTGTGTAGTGATGTGGTAGTGGTGCCTAGTAAATGATAGCATTCGACTAGTGAGTGGTTGTTCTTGGCCAGCAGATCCTGAGTTTTCCTTTTGGGCCACTGAGTGTTGGGATTTGTTCGGGGAATTTGATCCTTGAGAGTTTTGAGGAGAAGCAGATTTGGATGCCATTTGAAAAAGAAAGGAGTAGAAAGAAAGTTCTTGCTTTTTCTTGCTTTGAATGCTTGAGAGTATAAAGTAGCAGGTAAAAATGGAGGAAAGTGAAAGGAGTGGTTATTAATACTGAGAGAGGAGTAAAGAATTATGAGCGGTAAAACATAAATTTTCAAATCCGTAATTATCACCTATAAGTAGTGAGCCGTTTGAAAAAACGACGGTATAGATTATGCACCAATCATAATATGCCACGTCATTTAGGGCGGTGCACGATCGAGTACGTGCGCCCCCCATTTATCTCACGTGCGTGGCAGTTGCTATACCTAAATGACTGTCACTTTCAAAAATAACCCGCACCCCAAAACCTTTGAAGAATTCATAAGTGTTGAATATGACAGAAGCTCTGTGGGTTAAGAGCTTCTGAGGTTAGGGGTTTAGTTCTTTCGCATAAAGTAACACTTTTATCCAAAAGCATTGAAAGACAATGAGGTGATCGAGTTAGACTTCCAAATTAGAAGTTGAAGGTCAAGATGTGCCTTTTTAAGACTCAGAGGCTCTGATGCATCTCGCAGAGGCTCTGTGAGAGGCCTAAGAGGCTCTATGACCAAATATTTCTAATTAAGGAAAGTCATTTGAAAGTTTTGACCCCCCAAAGTTTGGACAGGCTTTGATTGGCAATTTAGGACATGTTTAGAAATTAGTGTCCGAGAAAAGTGTTTTTGTCCTTGCAAGAGTGAGAAAGACTTACCTTACTCTACAAACTTCTCTCGATAAGAATGACTTCTTTGCTCCCCCTTGAATTAACAAGGTCTTCTTCATGTAGCTCCTTCTGCTCCCCCTTGACCTATGCTTGGATCATAAAAGATAAGCTTTACACAAGTCATAGAATCAAAGAAACTGATTGTACAGGTCAACAAAAAAAATGAATTAAAAGATAATTGTGCATACAAGAATGAACTATACATGCAAGAATAAAAGCAATAGTGCTGAAATTGAAATTTGTACAACAGAAGCTCTATGCCAAGGTACAGAGGCTCTGTGGATCAACTTGTTAGGTCCATTGATTACAATTAATTTGATTAAGAAAGATAACAAGAATGATTGGAGAGGGAAATTGTTTGTTTATTCACTAATCTAGAGAGAGTCAAATGTTTCTCTCTCTAGAAACACAAAGCACTTTACACAGCTACATTTTTTAATGAGACTTACAAAACAACTACAAACAAATCCCTATATATACCCCATCACCCTTATATACATTTTAAGCCCAAACCCAATTACAAGGCCCAAATATACAAACACAAAGATTACTTTACAAAACTTCTAAATAGAACATTTTATGTTCTAACATTCTCCCCCTAAATTTTGTAAAGGAATCATCTTCTTCAGGCAGCTCTTCTCCCCCTTGATTTCTTTAGAAAACTTAATCTTGCTTAAACTTCAAAACAGCTCTGGCTCCCCCTTGAAAGTAGCTCTTATCCTTGAAGTTTCAACTTTAATACCACATCTGATGTAGATAATAACCTCGACTGAGTGCATATAAAGACAACTTTTATCTCTTGTAAATCCAACACATTCGTTATGCCCACAAGAAAGAAATGTGTGAATTATAACGTGACAACCAAAGTGCATCTTCAGTTTATAACACCGGATATGTATTTGAACCACGAGTTGAATAGGAATTCAGCTTAAGAACTTATTATGATCAGCTTGCAGGATGAAGCATCTTGTAGCAAACACTACAATGCAAGGGTTAGAAGATTATTCTGATATTTGTTCAACAACTGATGAAAGACGCTCATTTTCTAACTGCTTTTCAGAACACTGAACAAATGAACTCAGAACTCCTTTCTTCACGAATCAGCCGGATGATTATAAGCACTCAAGATTTTGAATCACAACAAAAGCATCAGAACAATTATTGCAGTCACTCACACTTCTAATTGATCAGGTCAAAAGAATGATTAAGAGCACTCAAAGGTCTAACATCGTAGAGAAAAACTCCAGACTGATGATTGCAGATACTCAAGCTATTAATCCAATCCAATCAGAGACTAAATCCAAACATCCAGTATCTGAAAATCTTGACAAGCATGAGCACTCGTGAAAATTTAGACCAGTTGCTAAAAATATGTGACCAACGGAAGATAGGAATGATGTCACATATGCATTACGCGGAAAATCTCAGGAACAGAGCAAACTTGTAGCAAAATGGGTTCAGAACAGTCACTTTTCGCATAACATCAAAAACTTTTTGAACATTAAGGGCACAATTCGCATGAGGCTTTAGCCGAAATCTCCACAATTCGCATAGGCTTGCATGCAAATTCTAGCTTTTCGCATACGCCTATGTGCAAATTCCTCACAATTCCCATATAACTATAAGTGAATTCTTCGCATTTCGCATACAACACCATGCAAATTCTGAACTTCTCGCATATCTCTATCAAGCGAATTCTATACTTAGACAAAAATTTATCTTGTAAGCCACTTCTCACATATAACATCATGCAAATTCTTCATTTCGCACAGTGTGGCTTGCGAATTCTTCATAATTTGCACACAACTTGAGCACAGTAGCATGTGAATTCTTCACTTTTCGCATAAGGCTACTTACGAATTCCTGACTTAGAAAAATTGTTGTGTCCAAGGATGTTTCATGCAAATTCCTCAACCTTTTCATCATGCGAGTTCTTCAATAATCATGCGAATTTTGTAGATCTACGATTGTTTTCCCAAAAAAAATTCGAATTAAGATTCAGTTTTTCGAATTTGAGTCAGAAATTTGTATGCATGTTCAAAATCAAAATTGTAGCACATTTGTAGTTGACGGTCTTGTCTAAAAACAGCTCTATAATACAATCCGATCTTAACACAGTGATATAACATTTTTCGAACCAAAATTCTCAAATTCGACCAATTCTCCCAAAACGATTGAAATTAAAGCTTGTAAATGATTCACTGTAGATCGACTATGTCCTATGAATCAATTTATCATCAAAACTCATCCAAATAAGCACCAAATCAAAGAATTCGAACTACACAGAAACTGTTCATCCGAATGTGAACTGTTCAATAAAAAAAAACTATGATCTCGATCGTTTTCGATGAAAATTTTCTTCGATTAGGCTCTGATACCACTTGTTATCTTTCTTAATCAAATTAACTATGATCAATGGACCTAACAAGTGGTATCAGAGCCTAATTCAAATTAATTCGACAGAAAAATGTTTACGCACTGAGTTTTAGAGTTCTTTGATTGATTTCTGAATTTGAAAGTGTTTTTGATCAAATTGTTGATTTGATAGTGATCGTTAAATGTTAGAGCAGAAATATGTTGGATACAAGATCATGAAGATCAGAGGTCAAAATACAAGAAGTCAAAGTTGGAAAGTCAATTCTCATGGAAAGTCAAAGTCTTGTGTTAATAATTGTCAAAGTCAAATTGTATTGTTTTGTTTCCTTGTTAAACTTGTAGCATATAAATAGTTTGTTTTGCTGTTTAATAGATAGTGTTAGAGCATATCTTTCTTTCCTTTGCAAACTTTTCTCTTTCCAAAATAATTACTTTCTCAAACTCAGAAATCTGTTGAGAAAGCTTTAAACATTTCCGCTCAACTGTCTTCTTTTCGTCAGCACATTTTCTGGAAAACTCGGAGAATTTCTTAGCAAGCTCTTTCTTTTCTTTCTCAAAAACTGATCTTTCTTCAACAATTTGCAATTCTAATTCAAAGATCTTCTTTTCATTAGCACACCCTGTTTGCTGAAACTTGACAATGTGATCTTCTAATCAGATCTTGCTCTTTAACTCAGTGTTTTCAGCTTCCAAAAACAAGACCTTTTCTTCATTAAGCCCAGAAGTCTATTTCAGAAGTTCTTCATTAATAGTCTTTAAAGCACTAACTTCTTCTCTCAGTATTTTCCTTTCATCAGAATATTTCTATGACCTCTTTGTGTAGTAGTCAACTGAGGAAGCAAGATTTTTATTTTCTAATTTGAGCTTGGCAATCTTCTTTTCATCATCATCAGAAAAATATCCCATCTTGAATATCAGTTACAAAAAGAACTTGAACTTGATCGTTAATCCAAATGAAATCACAAGAAAAATCTTAAAATAAAAAAAAAATCAGAAATTTCGAAAAGTTTGACTAAGTGACAAAACTCGCAAGTCACTATTACTGAAAAACCCGCAGACTAAAGCTTGCGCGTATGTGGAACTCGCACGCAAAGACTTGCATGTTCTGATAAACTCGCAGATAGCTGAAACTCGCTGAATGTTGAAACTCGCAAGAAACTATTCACGTTGAAACGCGCTAAAAGAGACATGCGCGTTCCCAAAACTCGCTAGACACTACTTGCGCGTTTTAGCAAACTCGCTAACCACTCCTTGCGTGTTCCAACACTTAGACAATTTTCTGAGTTTTTCAAACTCGCACGATGTAAGAACTCGCAGAACCCTGTTCCTGATGAAACTCGCAAGGCACTGAAAATGCAAAGCACTATTCACACTGAAACTCGCTAGTAGGCACTCGCGCATTTCTGATTCGCGCTAGTCGCTACTTGCGCGTTTTATGACGTTTGCGCGTTATGACGTTTGCGCGTTTATATGGTTTGCGCGTTACACGGCTCACGCAAAGCGAGGTTTGCGCGTTACACGGCTCACGCAAAGCGAGGTTTGCGCGTTTCAAGGCTCACGCAAAGCGAGGTTTGCGCGTTACACGGCTCACGCAAGATACTGTTTGCGCTTTTAACGTTTCGCGCAAGATTAGGTTTGCGCGTTTCACGTATCACGCAAAGCTCATCGCATTTGAGACCTAAATTTTCAGCTTGTGCGTTCTTGCATGAATGATCGATTACAATACTAGAACTAATTACAATACAAGAATTACAAAAACAAACTCAAATTGTAACATTTTGATGCGATTTACAGTGCTCAAGAACTCGTGACTCAAAACTCAACAAAAATCACAAATTCGTGAGAATTACAGTGCAATTCGTGAAATTAACTAAACAAACACTATCAACTACACTTTCCGAACAACACCTGAATGATTTCAACTCTTAATTCACACAAAAACTCGAAAATCGATCTGGATATTCAAGAACACAGTGTCAACTTGTTTCTTGATCTGATTTCACTTTTGGATCTGCTCTGATACCAATTGTTATTCCCAATTTTAAGTTCTAATTGTAACAACAAAATCAAGATGATGAATTGTAGTCATATGTCATTGAATTCAATCTCAATCAATTACAAACTCTATCTTTCTCTCTCTACTTTCTCACACTAGAATGATTTACAATAGCCTCTTCTCTAATATGCTCTCTCAATCTACAATCTAAAATGTTACCACACGCTTACTTGTTCCTGAATTACAAAGACAAGAAGTTATTTATACCCAAGACAATTACAAAGAAACAAGCAAATACAATATGTTGACTTTGACTTTTATTACAAAATGACTTTGACTTTCACTGAGAGTTGACTTTCTCAGCTTTGACTTCTTAAACTTTCATCTTCAATTATCTGAACTATCTGAGTGTGTACTGAAAGAGCAGAAAACAAAGTCTGAATTCAAGAAGATGATTGACCTACTCATTGAAGAAAGAGACAGTTTATCTTCAAAGATAAAAGAGCTTGAAAAGACTGTTTCAAAGGTGGTGGTGACTGAGCAAACGACTCCAGAGTCAAAAATCCACACACCTGGAAATAGTTCAGCTGGTTCTAACAAGACTACCTCAAGTTCACATAAGAAAACTGTTTCTACAAGAAGGTCAGTTAAGTCTTTTGATCAAATTCGTTCAACTAACATTTTCTATGATTGGAAAATAGATAGTTCAGGTACACATAGAAGGAGAAGAAAAAGATATGAAAAAGAGAAGTTGGTTTGGAAGGTGAAACCAGTTGAAGAAGAGAAGAAAGATGGAAAGAAGAAAGAAAAGAAGACATGTGTATATGAGACTAAAGCCAAAAAGAACAATGTGCGCAAAAGTAAACCTGATCATATCTACTCAAGAGATCAATTAATCAGGTTGTCAGGTAAGAAACATTATTGTTCTTATTGTCGTACACATGATCATGTTCATAAAACAAGTGATCATTTCTGGTATGGTTCTTATTCAGTTACTCCCAATCGAACTGCAACTAACACATATGGACCCAAATACCACTGGGTACAAAAATCAAAGATTGATTTTGTGTTACATGCACCTACTGTCAAGGGGGAGTAAGAGAACCAAGGCTTCTAAGTAAATCAGCTTAGGACCCATACTTCAACGGAGTTTGACTTCTAAACACAACAGTTTAGGACTCGTACTTCAATGATGAAAAAGAGATGTTACTCCCGGGCTGATAAGAAGATGTACTCCGATACTCAGATGAGGAAATCAACCTTCAAGGGGGAGTATATATGTTTCTGGAAATATGTATTCGGAAGATATGATGAACTACACTTTAAAGGGAGTTGTAGATCTCTATCATGTGCTTTATCACTGACAAATTTCAGATGCATATTTTCAGGGGGAGTAAAGAATTATGATTTCTGATTACTTCTGATCAGAACTCGTACTTTAAGTGTTTTACTACTTTATGTCTTTTACATTCCAATAAATTTGTGAATAAATTTGTTTTGACTAGACTTTGAGACTTATACAGGATGAGAGAAGTTGACACGATCATATCTTAATGACTACAGCTGACTTTATGAGAATTAAGATTGCGCGAAAAGGTAAATTTCTTATCTTAATCTCAAATGTATCTGAAAGAAGGTGTTATTCCCTGTTTCTAGTATCTAATCACAAACAATTAATCAACAAACAAATTTCAATCAAATTACCTGTTTGATTTCACTTTCAAATTCCAAGATTACAAACTTTCTCTCTCTAGAACTTTCTCTCTCTCTCTACAAATTTCTTTCTCTCTCAAATGTATTCTATTAGCTACATCTACTAAAAATAGAAAAACAAAGCTATTTATACCCACAACAATTACAAGGAAACTAAAACTACAAAACAATGAACTTTGACTTTATTAACAAAAGACTTTGACTTTCCATGAGAGTTGACTTTCTCAGCTTTGACTTCTTAAACTTTGACCTTCAGTATTCTTGATCTTGTATCCAACATATTTATGCTCTAACAATCTCCTCCTTTGGGTTCAAGATCACTGTTGAAATATCTAGCAATTTAGTCTTCACTTTTAAGCTCTGTCAGTACAATCTCCCCTTTTTCTTTGATGGTATTCTTTCCAAAAATGTCTTCAAACGATTAACAAACTCCTCAAAACTTTCACAAGATACTTTCAGACCTTGGAAATAAATTATCTTTAGAATCAGCTCGGATTGCTTTAGCAAATAATCTTTAAAGAAAATTTCCTCAAATCTTCATAAATTCTTTGATCTTCTTCAAATCTTTACTTTGAATCTTCTGACTTGGACATTTCTGAAAATCATCTCTCAAAACTTTATCATTTCTTGATACCATCTCCCCCTTTTTGATGATTTAAGCATCTATATCATCAAAACTTTTCCAAGAAATGTCTTTGACCATTCTGATCTGTCAAACTGAGCCTCCGATTCTGTGATCCACAACCAAGTATTCATCTAGATCTTTGCAAATCCAGACAAAATAAGAACATGTAACTCCTGAATCAACAAATGAAACAGTTAAAATGCCTGTCAGTAACACGAAGTCACTGTGTGTAACGAATACACAATATAAAGGAGCTTTTTGATGTTCACTCCCCCAGGGCTTCCATCCAATCATCGAAATACCACAAAGGCAATTTCTATGAATGTTATGACAAAGAAACAGATTCTTTGTGTGTTCGTGCATGTGTAGAAAGAATTAAGCACGAATAATCGCTTTGTAAGGCTTAACATAGTGTAAACCACTGAGACAACAGTAGATAAACATAGACTCAATGTGCATGATTGAAGTGCGAAGGTGGGGCAGACTTCCTTCTTATTCAATATCCAGATTTTCCAAATGAAAACCAGATAGCATATGTGCTACGTCCCCTTGAAAATGTGAAACATTTTCTTTTTGAGAAGAAAATGAGTAGCTGGTGGGGTTTAGTCAAGAGTTGGCATGGGCTAGTTGCCTGTTTCAATAACGTTCACCAAAGAATTGTGAAACGCTAGTAATGTGGCTGCCCGTCTCAGAAAGTAGTTGGTGCAGAGTTTGATATTCTTTACTCTGATCTCACACCCTCTTTCTTTTAATTCAATAAGCTCACATCTAACCAAACTCTCTTTTCCATTTTACCTCAACACACAACCCACACTCATTTCTTTTAGACTCCTCACACTCAATCTCTATGGATTAACTTCTTGGGTAGAAATCACTGGTTAACGTGATTCCATAGAAGTTTAGTTAATTCCTAGCACAAATAACCCATGTATGATCCTAAAAGAACGTGTTGCTCATAATGATTTAACTTTAACAGTTAAAACTCATATACAAATGTCAGATGAATGTATGCTCATAAAATATAATCATGAAGATTTGAGCATTTTTAGACATTGAAGTATTTTCAAACAAGTATACTGAATGAATGAACATAAATGCAAAAGACTTGTTTGAAAATCTGACATTGTATGAAAATGATCAGAAATGAATTGATATAGCAATTAAGGCTTATGGTTAAGAATAACGGATATTGTCTATACGAAACAAAAATATAGACATTCTTGAAATGACGTTTCGAAATGAAATGACGCTCAAGATACATTGAAGTAGAAGCGGGGTGTCTTACCATAGAAATTATGTTTCAATATGAGACATGGTAAGAACAATTTGAACAAGAAATCAAACCGTTGTGTGTGAATACTTGAAAGTATATGAAAAGATAATACACAAGTATTTATCTTTGGAAACACACGGTTTGTTAAACATGTAAGCACAAAATAAAAATGAAAACATTTAAAATCACACTTCCAATTCATGAAAACTGTTAAAGAATCGGAAAGTGGTTTGAACATGTAAGAACATGTTTTCTATGATTGAAAGTTGTCCGTCTTTCAACCATATATGAGATTAAGATAAGAAATTTAACCTTTTCGCTTCGTCTTAAATCTCATGAAGTCAGCTGAAGTCATAAAAAATATGATCTTGTAAGCTTCTCTCATCCTGCACAAGTCTCAAAGTCTAGTCAAAACAAATTTATTTACAAATTTATTCGAATGTAAAAGACATAAAGCAGTAAAACGATTAATGTACGAGTTCTGATCTGAAATAATCAGAAATCATAGTCTTACTCCTTTTGATATTATATGCTCCCCCTAAAATCATGCATCTCAAAAAAATTTGTCAGTTAAGTAAAATGCAGAAATTAGATATGCTCCCCCTCAAAAGAATAATGATTCATCTTTCATTTTCTCTTACTCCCCCTGAGATCATGAGCAATCATGTTAAAGTGCAGATATCCTTTAGAAATAATAATAAAGAAAAAATGATGAAAAATAACAATACGTAACTTTATTAGGTAACAACCGATTACGTCTTAAGATTTAACATACCAAGCTTAGAGACAAGAAAATTAAATCTCTTTTCATCTAAGGGTTTGGTAAATAAATCTGCAAGTTGATAATCTGTTTTTACAAAATAAAGTTCAATTGTTCATTTTTCTACATTATCTTTAATAAAATGATACCTGACATCAATGTGTTTGGTTTTCGTATGCTGGACAAGATTAGCAGATATCGCGATTGCACTCTTCGAGTCACAATATATTGGAATTTTATCGAACTTGAATCCATAGTCTCGCAGTTGTGTTCGCATCCACAGGACTTGAGAGCAGCAACTGGCAGCAGCTACATACTCTGCTTCAGCAGTCGATGTGGAAACGAATAATTGTTTCTTTGATGCCCAGCTAACGAGATTATCTCCAAGAAATTGAATGTGACCTGAAGTAATCTTTCTGTCCAACATGCAACCTGCATGATCTGCATCTGAATAAGCAGTTAGTTGAAACCCTGTATCCTTAGGATACCACAAACCAAGATCTGCGGTGCCCTTCAGATATCTAAAAATCCGTTTGACAGCAGCCAAATGGGATTCTTTGGGAGCAGCCTGATATCTAGAACATAAACATGTTGAGAACATAATATCTGGTCTACTCGATGTAAGATACATTAACGATCCTATCATCCCTCTATAAGTTCTAACATCAACACTTTTACCCGAAGGATCAGTGTTAATCTTAGTACCTGGTGCCATCGGGGTTCCAATTGGTTTACAATTTTCCATATTGAACTTCCGAAGAATATCCAAAAGGTACTTAGATTGGTTAATGAAAATCCCCGTTGAAAATTGTTTAACTTCTAATCCGAGAAAGAAATTCATCTCTCCCATCATACTCATTTGAAAACGTGACACCATGAGGTTAGAAAAGTTTTTGCAGTATTTAGGATTAGTATAACCAAATATTATATCATCAACATATATCTGTATAAGAATAATATCAGCTTTTTCCTTTTTGATGAATAAAGTGGTATCAATTTTACCTTTGGAAAAACCGGATTTGACCAAGAATTTTGATAGAACATCATACCATGCTCGAGGGGCTTGTTTTAAACCATACAGGGCTTTGTCCAAGATGTAGACATGATCTGGCTTATCTGGATTGATGAACCCTTCTGGTTGAGACACATATACTTCCTCCTTAAGAATGCCATTCAGAAAGGCTGTTTTCACATCCATCTGATAGACTGTAAAATTCTTATGAGCTGCGTAGGCTAGAAACATGCGGATTGCCTCTATACGCGCTACTGGAGCATACGTCTCATCGTAGTCTATGCCTTCCTCTTGCCGGTAATCTTTGGCAACAATTCTAGCTTTGTTCCTTATGACGATACCATCTTCATCCTTTTTATTTTTGAATACCCATTTAGTGCCAATTACGGATTTTCCTTCCGGTTTTGGAACTAATCTCCAGACCTTCAGAGCTTCAAACTGATTTAATTCTTCTTGCATGGCAGATACCTAATCCGAATCAGCTAAAGCCTCTGATACTCGCGTGGGCTCTATCTTGATGAGGAATGAGTCATGCATACATTGATTAAGAGTCGCTGACCTAGTTTGTACAGGCTTGTTAAGATCTCCAATTACTTGATGTAAAGGATGCTCTTTGGTCCAGCGATGCTCATTAGGGAGTGGAGTAGATGAAGTTTGAACATGATCATCATCAAAAAATCCACTATCAGACTCTTCAGTTTGAATAATAGGAGGGAGGTTTGCAGTTGAAGTTTCAGGTGCAGAAGCATCAGTTGGAACAACAGACTCTGGCTGTTGAGTAGACAGTATATCACACCCAACTGAAACAGTTACTTCTGGCTCAGCAGTTACTTGTATATCATCAGCTGTAGGAGTATTCAATGGAATATGAGTTTCTGACTGAACGGGGGATACAAGTTCAGTTATAACTTCTGAAGTGACTGGATGATTGCAACTTGTGTCTTCAGACCTGTCAGTCACAGCAGATTTAGGCAAATTAGATCCTAGAAACTCATCATAAAAGAATTCAAATAACAAATCTAAATCAAATAAATGTGAAACTGAAGTAGAAGCGTTATCCGAATTGTTCTCTGTAGAAACAGGTTCTGGACTAATCTGTCCAGAAGCTAATATGCCAGTTATCACGGGTTTTGAACTTAGTTGTTCAGAAGCCATATCTTCATCAAATGTACATTGACGCTCTCGACGACTGTCTTTGATTCTTTCAGATAAACACGGTATGCTGCAGATGTTGAAGAATAACCAATGAAAATACCCTCGTCCGCCTTAGCACTGAATTTATTCAGACTCTCTCTGTCTTTAAGCACGAAACACTTACACCCAAATATATGAAAATACTTGATTGTTGGTGTTCTGTTGTTGATCAGCTCATATGGAGTCTTTTGAAAACGGCAGTGTATTATGGACCGATTTTGAGTATGACATGCAGTTGACACAACTTCTGCCCACAAAAATAGAGGTAGATCTGATTGGCTAAGCATAGTACGAGCGGCCTTGACTAGCGTCCGATTTCGCCTTTCGACTACTCCATTTTGTTCAGGCGTACGAGCAGCAGAGTACTGATGTGATATCCCGACCGATTCGAGATATTCTTCAACAATCTTGTTTTTGAACTCTGTGTCGTTGTCAGTCCGAAGAAGCTTGACTTGTCTCTGCATATTCACCTGAGTCGTCTTTAAGAAAGTAATGAGAACTTCGGGCGTCTCATCTTTTGATCGAAGAAATTTGACCCACGTGTACCTTGAATAATCGTCCACAATAACCAACACGTATTTCTTTCCTCCTAAGCTTTGTGTTCTCATCGGACCGCAGAGATCCATATGTAACAACTCTAGTGGAGAACTAGTGCTTGGTTCAGGCTTCAGTTTATGTGCGGCTCTCTTCATCTTACCCTTTTCGCATGCAGCACACAAGTGTTCTTTCTCATATCTCAGCTCAGGAAGTCCTTTTACCAACTTATCTTTTACCGACTTGTTGATATAACGAAAATTCAGATGTGATAGTCGTCGGTGCCAAAGCCAACTTTGTTGCATCGAAGCTTTTGATAATAAGCAAACGTGACAGTCATTCTTAACCTTTGAAAGATTGATGGTGTAGAGATTTGTCTTTCACTTGCCAACTAAGAGTTCTGTGTCGTCTTTAGAACGAACCAAACATCTCTTAGCTTTGAAGTTGACCTCTAACCCTTTGTCGCAGAATTTACCGATGCTAAACAAGTTGTGCCCTAAACCTTCGACATAACTCACCTTTCTAATCGTTATGTTGTCTTGAATGATATCACCATATCCTAAGATTGGTGAAACTTGGTCGTTCTCAAATCTGACATTTCCACTGAATTTCTCTGTATAATTAGACAATAAAGCTTTCTGCCCGGTCATATGCTTGGAACAGCCGCTATCCAAGTACCACATATGTCGGGTCTGCAAGAGAAATCAGGAAACAATAACTTTAGATACCCATTTAAAAACGGGTCCTGTCAGATTAGCACATGATTTTGGTATCCATTTGAATATGGATCCTCCTTTTCGTTGAAAACTTTTAAAAACATTTGATCTTGAAGAGTAAACATGATAAGATCCAAACCAATCAGTAGAATTATGAGAATAAGCAAAATCATTTCTCCGATAATGAAAAGATTTAGTAGTAATAGGAGATAATTGTTAGAGAATAAATCTGTTGGATACAAGATCAAGAATACAGAAGGTCAAAGTTTAAGAAGTCAAAGCTGAGAAAGTCAACTCTCATGGAAAGTCAAAGTCTTTTGTTAATAAAGTCAAAGTTCATTGTTTTGTAGTTTTAGTTTTCTTGTAATTGTTGTGGGTATAAATAGCTTTGTTTTTCTGTTTTTAGTAGATGTAACTAACAGAATACATTTGAGAGAGAGAGAAATTTGTAGAGAGAGAGAGCGAGTTCTAGAGAGAGAAAGTTTGTAATCTTGGAATTTGAAAGTGAAATCAAACAGGTAATTTTATTTAAATTTGTTTGTTGATTAATTGTTTGTGATTAGATACTAGAAACAGGGAATAACAGAAGGACAACTTTCAGATATAGAAAACATGTTCTGAAATGTTCAAACCACTTCCCGATTCTTAAACAGATTTCATGAATTGGAAGTGTGATTTTAAATGTTTTCAATGTTATTTTTGAGCTTCAATGGTTAACAAACCGTGTGTTTCCAAAGATAAATACTTGCGTATTGTCTTTTCTACATACTTTCAAGTATTCACACACATCAGTTTAATTTTTGATCTAAGTGTTCTTACCATGTCTCATATTGAAACATATTTTCGATGGTAAGACACCCCGCTTGTACTTCAAAGATTTTTGAGCGTTATTTCATTTCGAAGAGTTTCTTTCAAGAATGTCTATATTTTTGGTTCATATAGACAATATCCATTATTCTTGACCATAAGCTTTAACTGATATATCATTTCATTTCTGATCATTTTCATACAATGTCAGATTTTCAAACAAGTCTTTTGCATTTATGTTCATTCATTCAGTATACTTGTTTGAAAATGCTTCAATGTTTAAAAATGCTCATATCTTCATGATTAAATTCTGAGCATATACATATCTAATTTGTATATGAGCTTTAACTGATAAAGTTAAACCATTTTGAGCAATATCATGCTTTCATAGGGTTACATGGGTTCTTTGTGCTAGGTATTAACTGAACTTCTATGGAATCACGTTAACCAGTGATTTCTACCCAAGAAGTTAATCCTTAGTGATTGAGTGTGAAGAGTCTATAAAGAAATGAGTGTGGGTGTGACGAGGGAAAATGGAAATGAGAGTTTGGTTAGAAGTGAGCATAATGATAAAAAGAAAGAGGGTGTGAGAACAGAGTTAAAAGAATATTAAAACTTTGCACCAACTACTTTCTGAGCCGGGCAGCCACATTACTAATGCTTCACAATTCTTGGTGAACATTATTGAAACAGGCAAATAGCCCATGCCAACTCTTGTTAAAAAACCCCACCAGCTACTCATTTTCTTCTCAAAAAGAAAGTGTTTCACATTTTCAAGGGGACGCAACATATAATCTATCTGGTTTTCATTTGGAAAATCTGGATATTGAAAAAGAAGGAAGTCTGCCCCACCTTCGCACTTCAATCATGCACATTGAGTTTGTGTTTATCTACTGTTGTCTCAATGGTTTACACAATGTTGAGCCTTACTTAAAGCAATCATTCGTGCTTAATTCTTTCTACACATGCACGAACACACAAGGAATTCGTTTCTTTGTCATAACGTTCATAGAAATTGCCTTTGTGGTGTTTCGATGATTGGATGGAAGCCCTGGGGGAGTGAACATCAAAAAGCTCCTTTCCAATTTGTATTTGTTACACACAGTGACTTCGTGTTACTGACAGGCACATTAACTGATTCATTTGTTGATTCAGGTGTTACCTTCCTAATTTGTCTGGATTTGAAAAGATCTAGATGAATATCTTGGCGGATTGACGGTGAATCAGAGGCTCTTGAAAGATCAGTGGTCAGTTCAGATTATATAAAGACATTTCTTAGAGAAAGTTTTGATGATATAGATGCTCTATTCATCAAAAAGGGGGAGAAGATAAAGATTTGAAGAAATGTCCATTACAAGTATTTGTTTCAAGAGATGTTTGAAAAGGAAAGTTTAATTCAGAAATGGGAAGATTAAGAAAAAGAAATGTCCGAAATTCAAGATATGGGAGAGATGTTCAAGATTTGATTGAACTGAATAACTTTGAAGATTGTTTGCTAAAGCAATCCGTGCTGAATCTGATGATAATTTCTTTCTGAAGTTTGAAAGAGTATTGTGATAGTTCTGAAGAGATTATTGAAGATTGTTTATACTATCATTAGGAGAGAATTTTTCTGAGCTTATCAAAGAGGAATTTCATAGTGTTAAGGGGGAGATTGTAAATCATGTTTGTATCAAAGGGGAGATTACAAGAGAAGATAAAGGTTGGTTTTTTTTTAGGGGGAGTTATTTCAATCGAGCTTAAAAAGAGAAGATCGCATTGCTAAATCTTTTTAGTTATGATCTTGATCCAAAGGGGGAGATTGTTAGGGCACAGATTTGTTGGATTCAAGATCATAAAGATTGAAGATGAAAGTTCAAGAAGTCAAAGCTGAGAAAGTCAACTCTCAGTAAAAGTCAAAGTCATTTTGTTATAAAAGTCAAAGTCAACATATTGTATTTGCTTGTTTCTTTGTAATTGTCTTGAGTATAAATACCTTCTTGTCTTTGTAATTCAGGAACAAGTAAGCGTGTGGTAACATTTTAGATTGTAGATTGAGAGAGCATATTAGAGAAGAGGCTATTGTAAATCATTCTAGTGTGAGAAAGTAGAGAGAGAAAGATAGAGTTTGTAATTGATTGAGATTGAATTCAATGACATATGACTACAATTCATCATCTTGATTTTGTTGTTACAATTAGAACTTAAAATTGGGAATAACAGATAGATGACTAGAAGTTTTGTATACGCATCCTGAGAGAGTTGTAGAGAGAGAAAGATACCTTTAGAGAGAGAAAGTGAGAAACTGATTTGTAATCGTTTGAATTTGGAATTGAAATCAAACAGGTAGTTAATTCATTTTGTTTGATTGATTGTTTGTGAATTAGAAACTTGAATTTCAGGGACACACAATTGGTATCAGAGCAGATCCAGATTGAAATCATATCAAGAAAAGAAGTCGACACTATTACATTGGGTTGTAAATTCGTTTTTGAGTTTTTGTATAAATTTCAGGTTGTAATCGAGTTCTTTAGATTCGTATATTGATTTAGAAAGAGTTTGTATAGTATGGTTCACCAATTGCACTGTAATTGATCATCAATTTGTTGAATTTGGTATTTTAGAGTTCACGAGTTCAACATGCACTATATTGGACCGATTTGTACATTTTGATGTTTGTTGTTGAAATTCGTTGATTGTAATCTGTTCTAGATGTTTAGGTGATCGAATTCTCAAAGTTCCAGTTTGAAATTTGAAGTCTAGATAGGATTTCAGGTAAATCAGATCGTATTTTGGTTGTACAATTGAAGAACTCGCAAGCAAATTTGAAGAACTCGCAAGATACTTTCAAGAACTCGCAGAGTTATCTAGAATTCGTAAAAATTGTTGGGTTTCGCAGGGTTCATATTAGATTTCTCATATCTCTACTATTTGCTTATTCTTGTTTCAAAATTTTACAAGTATACAATTCGCAGGTATATTCGTTGTGAATTGCTAGAGATTCGCAAGCCATCATTTTACGAATCCTTCAGAAGTGTTTTTGACTTATCTGCGAATTTCTAAAGAATTCGCATAATCTAAGGATTCGCAGATCTTCTTGTTTGTAAAAAGTGTTCTGAAAATGTTTGAAGGATAGAATTCGCAGAAAGCATTTTTGCGAATCCTATAGAATTCGTAGAATTTGTTCTTACGAATTCATGTACTTGGTTTGAGAATTCTTGATTCCTTTCACTTGCGAATCCTAAAGATTGTTGTCTGCGAATTTTGTAATATTTTGAGTGTTTGCGAATTCCTTGCACATTCTTTGTAATTTGTGAATTCTGAAGTATTTTCACTATAATTTGCGAATTTCATACTTGAAAATTTTTGGAAATTTCATTTCTGTTATTTTTTTCAAATATTTTGTACTTTCATTTGATTTCTATTTGGACTAACGATCAAATTCAAGTTTCTTATTGCATATTTTTTCAAACTGGATGACATCACGAGAAGCTCTCGCTATTGGAACTGACACAAAGCCACCAGTACTCTTCAAAAGAGATTATAAGCAGTGGAAAGATCGATTATTAGATTTCATTGACAGAAATGAATTGAGAGATGATATCAGAAAGTCTTTGACTGAAGGTGTTATGGAAATTCCAACAAAGACCCGTACAGTTGGAAATGAACAGAGAGAATACCCAATTCTATTTGATGATTACACTCCAGAGCAGAAAAATAGAACAAAAGCTGATAGATTGGCAAAGTCTTTCATTCTTCAAGGCATCCCAAATGAAATATATGTGAAAATTGACAGCTATAAGGCTACAGCTAAGGAAATGTGGGATCAACTGAAGAAGATGATGCTTGGATCAAAGGTTGGAAATCAGCTTAAAATATCCAACTGCCTCAATAACTATGAAGAGTTCAAGGCTAAGGAGGGTGAATCACTGGAAGCTACCTATGATAGGTTTGTGACGTTGTTGAATGAGCTCAGCAAGAACAAAGTGAAAAGTCACAAATTGAGCTTAATGTCAAGTTCCTTAGTATCTTGCAACCTGAGTGGAAGAGATTTACACGGAAAATGAAACAAATGAAGGACCTGAATGAGATACCACTCCATGAAGTCTATGAAACTCTGAGACAAAATGAAGAAGAGGTTGATGAGATTTTGGGTGAAAAGAAAAAGGCTGAGAAGGTAGTTGTTGATCCGATTGCCTTGGTTGTGAAGAAGAAGAGTGTGAGCCTTAAGAAGAAAAAGAAAGTGATAGTTTCTGAGTCTGAAGAGGCAGAAAGTGAAGAAAATTCAGATTCAGATGACTGTAAGAGTTTGAAGCAGGCTATGCTGATGCTGACAAAAGCCTTTCAGAAAAAGTTTTACAAAAAGCCAAGCTCAAACAGTCATAGATATTCTTCGGGGTCTAAGAACTATGAGCACAAGGAGAGAATTGAAGGAAAGAGAATGGAAGAGAAGAAACAGCCAGAACCTACAAAGTGCTACAACTGTGGCAAACTAGGTCATTTTGCTAAGGACTGTCGAAAACCCAAAGTCCGAAACTCTGAGTACTACAAGAACAAGATGCTTCTAGCCAAGCAACAGGAGGCTAGAAAAGCATTAATGGCAGAGGATGAGTTCTGGCTCGATCATTCATACCAGGAAGATGAGACAGGAGAGAAGGAAGAGACATCACACCTGTGCTTAATGGGTAAGATAGAGTAGGAAGCTGAAGCTGAGTCAGATGAAGAAGAAATTGAAGAGGTATGTGATATGACTGAATCGGATTTTGTAAATCAAATAAATGTCATGATGATTAGACTTCAAAAGTTAGAGTCAAAGCTTAAGCGTGAAAGAGGTATCAACAAAGACAAAAACCAATCAATACAGAAACTTAGCAAGGATATTGCTGAGAAGAAAGTATTGATTGAGACTTTACATAAAAGTATTGATACCAGCGCTAAAGAAAAGACTATAATTCTTAAAGAGTTAGCTGAAACAACTTCACAATATAGACTGTGTGAGTTTGATTCAAAAGTGTTAAATAATAAATCCCAAATATATCAAGCAATTACTCAAGAACTAGAGAGAGAATCTAGAGAGAGAAAGTAGTAGTCATTGATCTCATAAATCTGAATATTACAAGATTGGTTCTCTAGATTCGTAGTTACAAGATTACACAAGCCAAACCTATATATACCACCTATCTATAACAAGACTTAATGACTAAGAAAAGCTAAACAAGCTTTGACTATCCTAAAACAAAGACTATGTTGACTTTTACATCTTTGACTTTCCTATTAAATCTTGGATACAATATTTAGACTTAACAATCTCCCCCTTTGTATTCAAGATTTAATAAAAATTTGATACAGATCTTCAACTCTTGATTCTTCAGCTTTTGATTCTTTATCTTTGAACTTTGAAGCTTTCACAGTCTTTAGTCTTTCAGCCTTTGAATAATCATGGAAAATCTTTTTCTCTTTGTAGCTTTGAAAGTCAACATGTCTTGAACATGAAACAGAATTCTTGAAAAACACCTTTGAAACTTCAAATCTTTGAAACATCTTTGAAAACTTTTGAAACTTCTTTCATCTCTGAGAAAAAAAATATCTTCATAACTTTCATCTCTAAACCATCTTTGGAAGAAAACATCTTTCACCAAACATCTTGATTTATCTTTGAATTATCTTTCTTCATATACATTTGTCTTTGAGTCAGCGGAAGCATTTTGAACTTTGACAATTCAGCTTTGAAATTGATCTTTGTAAAATTCTCCCCCTTTTTGATGATTGAGAGCATCATGATCATCAAAATGTCATCAATTTCAGCACAGACTTTGATCACCCCTTTGTATTCAAATAACAATCTCCCCTTTCACAGTTGGCGCGCTTTGATCTGAGAGCCGTCAATTCATGAAAGATATATATCTGAATCTTTTCAAATTCAGACATAATGAACGTGGTAACCCTGAATCAACAAATGAAACAGTTAGGAATGCCTGTCAGTAACACAAAGTCACTATGTACAACGAATGTACAATATAAGGAGTTGGTTTGATGTTGACTCCCCAGGACTTCCATTCAATCATTGAAAAACACAAGGTAATTCTATGAATGTTCTAACAGAAAAACAAATTCTCTGTGTGCTCGTGCTTGTGTTTGAAAGAATTAGCACAATGATTGTGTTTCATAAGGCTCGAAGTATGTAAATCACTGAGACAGCAATGATTGTACATGGACTCAATGTGCATGAAAAAGGGTCGAAGGTGGGGCAACTTTCCTTCTTTTTCAATATCAGTATCTTCCAAGAGAAGAACCAATAGATTATGTGCTGCTTCCCTAGAAAATGTGAAACATTCTCTTTTTAAGAAAAGAATGAGTAGCTGGTGGGGTTGTATGCAAGAGATGGCATGGGCTATTTGCCTATTTCAATGATGGTCACCAAAGAAATGTGAACCAATCAGTAATGTGGCTGTCTGGCTCAGAAAGATGTTTGGTGCAGAGTTCTGATATTCTTTTAACTCTGATCTCACACCCTCTTTCTTTTAAACATATAAGCTCACATCTAACCAATCTCTCATTTCCATTTTACCTCAGATCACTCCCAAACTCAATTCTTTTAGACCCCTCTCCCCTCAATCACTCAAAGGATTTCTTCCGGGGTAGGAAACACTGGTTATCATGAATCCATGGAAGATCTATTAAGCACTCACACTGAATCCCATGTTCCTAAAATTACATGTTGGTCAATGATTTTCTTGATATGAAAAGCACAAGAAATCATATGTCAGTGTATGTATGCTCATCAAAAATCAGAAATGAAATTTGATCATTTTTTAAACATTTAAGATTTCTCAAGACTTTATATGAATGAATAATCAAGAAAGAATAGAAATGTTTTGAGAATCTGACAATGATTAAAATCAGATCAAATGAAATGGCTAGGGTATCAAAGAACTGGATATTTTGTTTATATGAACAAATATAAACAATTTATCAATAAAGGCACAAACTTGAAAAAGATGAATGATGCTCAACAACGATGAGTTTCAAACGGGGGTATTACCATCGAAAAAATTGGTTAGTTTAGAGACATGGTAATAACAATTTCAAATAAAATACTGAACCGGTGTGTGTGAATACTTGACAGTATATGGAGAAGATAATACACAAATATTGATCTTTGGAAACACACGGTCAGTTAAACATTAAGGTCAAAATTTGAAAAACATTTAAAAGCACACTTCTAAATTCATAAAATCTTTTGAGAATAAGAAGTGGTTTGAACATTTAAGAAATTGTTTTTCATGCTTGAAAGTTGTTCTTCTTTCAAACAATCAGAGATCTAGGATCAGAAGATTTTTTTTACCTTTTCAGCTCCCCCTCAAATCATGATTAAATGATTTATATCTTTTAAGCTCCCCCTGTATATTAGCAAAATATCCTTCTTTGAACGTTGAAAATCGGGTCCTGATCTGGCATGTGATCAGAAGCCACTTTATTTACATCATTTATTAAAAAAAAAAGACAGAAAGCAGTAAAACATTTTATAGTATGAGTTCTGATCTGAAGTAATCAGAAGTCATCACCTTTACTCCCCCTTAAATTAGGCATCTGAAATATGTCAGTTAAAACAGGATAGAGATCAGACACTCCCTTTTGAATTGTAGACCATCATATCAGAAAAATCTATCAGTGAAAAAGTATAGGATAGAGATCAGATCAATTCTCTTGGGATGTAGACCATCATATCCATCGGATGCAAAAACTGGAGTAAGGTCTTTTGATCGTTAAGGTCCGAGTCCTAAACTGTTGTGTTTAGAAGTCAAACTCCTTTGAAGAACGGGTCCTAAGCTGTGTACTTAGAAGCCATAATCTTGACATTGAAGTACGGGTTTTGAACTGCTGTGTTCAAAAGCCATTATCTCTCTTACTCCCCCTTGACGTGAGGTGCCTGCAACAAAGAATCAGTTTTCTTCTTTGGTACCCACTGGTATTTGGGTCCAGAAATGTTAGTTGCAGTTCGTGTAGGGGATATAGAGTAAGAACCATACCAGAAATGATCACTGGTCTTGTGGATATGATCATGTATACAGCAGTAAGAACAATAAAATTTATTACCTGAAAACCTGAGTAATTGGTCTTTTGAGTATATAAGGTCAGGTTTACCTTTATGCTCTTTGTTCTTCTTTGCTTTGTATACATGTACACATGATGTGTTTCCTTTCAGCTCATATTTCTTGTCATCTTTGACTGATTTCTTTTTCCACACCAGTTTCTCTTTCTTGAAACATTTTCTTTTTGAAGATGTACCTGAACCATCTAAATATCCATCATAGAAGATGTTAGTTCGACGAATCTGATCAAAAGATTTAGCTGACCTTTGTGAAGAGACAGATTTCTGAGTTGATCTTGAGGCAGATTTCTCAAGCTCTTTGATCTTTAAAGAGAAGTTGTCTCTTTCTTTCACAAACTGGTCAATCTTCTTTGAGAACTCAGACTTCGTCTTCTGCTCTTTCAGCGCATTAGCAGATAGTTCAGATAATTTTGAAGCTAGCCTTTTTATTTCAGACTCAAAAATTGATCTTTCTTCTTCAAACCCTTTCTCTGAATCATTTCTTTGGCCGGATAATTCCTTGAATAATCCCACATTCTTCTGCTCTATGGCCTTCTTTTCTTTATCAAATTTCTCTCTTTCCAAGATAAGTACTTTCTCAAAGTCAGAAATTTGTTGAGAAAGTTTTATGCATTTAAGATCCACTATCTTCTTTTCTTCAAAGCACTTCCTTGAGAAATCTGAGAACTTAGTTGAAAATCCTTTCTTTTCTTTCTCAAAATCAGCTTTTTCTTCAACAAGCTTTTGCTCAAAATCAGATATATTCTTTCTGAGCTCAGCATTCTCAGATTCCAATTTCTTTATCTTCTCAACATTCTGCCCAGAAGATCTTTTCAGAAGATCTTTTCAAAAGATCTTCATTGATATTCTTTAAGGCACTGATTTCCTCTTTTAGTCTTATGTTTTCTTCATAATGCTCTTTTGACTTTTGAGAGTAAAAGTCAACGGCATGACCCAGATTAATTTTCTCTAAATTCAGCTTTCTAATCTTCTCTTCAAGTTCTGCAAAAAATATACCATTTTGAATGAGTTCATCAGCTTGATACGAATGATCGTTCCAAACTATATATCAGAAAATCAAAAATTAGATCAAATTGAAATCTAGCACAAAAATTTAAACAACACTTGAAATAGCGCAAAGTATAGGTTTACGTGAACAGTTTGTTGCGCAAAGGTAGCTTCTCATAATCAACGTGATACGCAAATGCAGGTTCTCGGAATAAGTGTAATGCGCAAAGTAGGTTTGCGTGAGACGCAGGATGCGCAAAGTGGGATTTGCGTGAACTGTTTGTTGCGCAAAGTAAGGTTTTCGAGACCCACTGAATACGCAAAGTATGGTTTTCGTAACACGCTGGATACGCAAAGTAGGTTTGCGTGTGTGTCTTGTTGCGCAAAGTGAGCTTTGCGTAATGTACTTGATGCGCAAATGAGACTTTGTGTGATGCACTGGTTGTGCAAACTAAGCTTTGCGTGATCAACGGGATGCGCAATTTGAACTTTCAAAGTCCGGAAACCGAAAATCTTGCGCAAATGATTAAGAACTCGAGGATGAACTTGCGCAAACCGTATGAACTTGCGCAAACCGTGAATCTTGGATCTTTTTAACTCAAAACAATTCAAACCTGCAAAATTGATCTCAAGAATATATCAGAATCATCGAAAAACACTACTAAACACAAATTTGCTATCAAATCCAGATTAAAATCAACAAATTGCACAAATCGATCAAGAACAGAGTTCGAGTTCGATATTTCAAGAAAATTCAAAAATCAAGAATTGACACTGAATTTGATCGAATTATGAGATGAAATCAAAACAAGAAACAAACAACAACACAAATCGAACTCAATGATTCCATTTTCTTGCAACAAAAACGATTTTTCACCAAAATTCGTATGAATAGTAAACACGAGTTCTTGAAAAAAAAAATCAGAAAATTTCAATTTTCGATCTAAAACTCTAGATTTCAACTCAAATCATGATCAAATCATTTCCGAAAAGTTTGGTTCAGCTCTGATACCAATTGTTAAACAATAAATCCCAAATATATCAAGCAATTACTCAAGAACTAGAGAGAGAATCTAGAGAGAGAAAGTAGTAGTCATTGATCTCACAAATCTGAATATTACAAGATTAGTTCTCTAGATTCGTAGTTACAAGATTACACAAGCCAAACCTATATATACCACCTATCTATAACAAGACTTAATGACTAAGAAAAGCTAAACAAGCTTTGACTATCCTAAAACAAAGACTATGTTGACTTTTACATCTTTGACTTTCCTATTAAATCTTGGATACAATATTTAGACTTAACAAAAAGAACTTACTAAAATGTATTCTTCGCTTTCAGAAGAAAACAAATCTTTACTTGACAAAGTGAATGCTTTGGAAGGAAAATTATACATATTGGGTAAAATTTATTAAACCATTCATCTAAACAAACCCAAAGAGAACAAAGTGTGTTGGGGACTCGGTTATGAGAATCCACACTACCTTGAAAAGGGTATTTCAGAAGTGCCTGCACTTTATGATTGTATATTTTTAAGACTAGCACCACAATACCCTGAACTTCAAGTTGAGTGGACTAAACTATCTGGAGAGGATGAAGCCAAGGAATATGAGAAAAGAAAGAACACAACTAAAGTTCAACTTCCATTTCGATATGAGAGATTGAATAATAGTTACAATTCTGATAAATCAAAATTTCTTTCTGATGATTATTTTGAGAGTTATTCTTCAAAAGAGTTGGAGGCAAAGCCTATCGAAGGTAAAATTTACGTTCCTCCTCTCGTGTTAGAAAGTAAAATTTCTGAACTCGAGAATACTCTGACAGAAGAAAGAATTTTGATGGATTTAGAACAAACTGTGTTCTTAACTGTGTTGAAAAATTATGATGTTTCTAACTCTTCTAAGGCTTCAAATTCTGATGATATGTCTAGTTTACTTAATGATGGGTTTGATTTCTTAAACTCTAATGGTGATTTAGATGATTGTATTGCTCAATTTGATTTTAATACTAAACTTTCTGATCATTCATCTTTTGTTATTAATTCTGTTGGATTACCAAGTGTTTACGAAAAAGGTGAAACATCATCAAAAGTTGATAAATCAGTTCCTGTGAAAGCTAAAGTTGCCAAAGGTAAGAAGAAGAAATCTGGGGATTCATAGAAATAGATCACCACTGGAAAGTCAAAGAAGAAGCATTTGTTTGATTCTCACCGTTCTAACTCTGAAGTTTCAAAATTTTCAGATGTGAAAAAGAAAAGGCATGGAGTTAAGTCTAAGTGGCAACCAAAGAAGAAGATGGATGAGAATGTTAAATCATTTTCTAGTACTGATTGTAATAAGAATACTACTAGTAAAGATGATTTGATTGTGAATGTTGCTATTTCTAAAACAAAGCTTGTATCCTCTTACAAGAAATATTCAAGACAGCAATTATTCCAGTTATCTCCGTCTACTAGAAAGTCTTCCAATTATGATAGAAATGATTATGATTCTCGGAAATATTCTGATGTTTGGTTTGGGACATATCATGTATACTCTTATCGTTCTAGTTCTTCATATGGTTTTCAAAAGAAAAGTGGACCCAAATTTAAATGGGTGCCAAAATCTTGTGCTAACACTGTTGGATCCAAATACAAATGGATACCAAAGAAAAAGGATGAATCTGTGTTACACGAATGTCAAGTAAAGGTTGATTAAGAAACGATGGCTCTTGAATACAACAGTTCAAGACCCGCATTTCAATGACCAAAAGATTTTACTCCTGAGCTGAATGATAATGTACTCCTACATACATATCTGAGGAAATCAATATTCAAGGGGGAGTGTATATATATATATATATATATTTGTCTGAAATTTTATGCATCCGACAGATATGATGATCAACATTTGAGGGGGAGATAATGCATATCTTTTACACTGATAATTTTTCTGATGCATAATTTCAGGGGGAGTAAAGGTGATGATTTCTGATTATTTCAGATCAGAACTCGTACTTTAATCGTTTTACTGCTTTATGTCTTTTAATTTTGAATAAATTTGTGAATAAAGTTACTTTGACATAACTTTGAGATTTTTGCAGTTTGAGAGATGCTTACAAGATCATATCATTATGAATTTAAGCTTGACTTCATGAGATTTAAGACTGTACGACAAAGGTTAAATTTCTTATCTTAATCTCATATATGGTTGAAAGAAGGACAACTTTCAATCATATAAAACATATTCTTAAATGTTCAAACCACTTCCCGATTTTTAGACAGATTTCATGAATTAGAAGTGTGATTTTAAATGTTTTCAAAATTTACTTGTGCTTAATTGATTATAAATCGTGTGTTTTCAAAGATAAATACTTGTGTATTGTATTTTCTATATAATTTCAAGTATTCACATACACCGGTTTAACTTTTTGTTCAACATGTTATTACCATGTCTCAAATTTGAAACATATTTTTCGATGGTAAGACACCCCGCTTGCACTTCAATGAATTTTGAGCATCATTTCATTTCGAAGCGTTCATTTCAAGAATGTCTATATTTTTGTTTCATATAGAAAATATCCATTATTCTTGACCATAAGCTTTCATTGATATATCATTTCATTTCTGATCATTTCCATACAATGTCAGATTTTCAAACAAGTCTCTTACATTCTTATCTATTCATTCAATTTACTTGTTTGAAATATCTTCAATGTTTCAAATGCTCATATCTTCATGATTTTATTCTGAGCATACATACATCTGATATTTGTATTTGAGCTTTAACTGTTCAAGTTAAACCATTTTGAGCAACATTTGCTTCATAGGAAAATATGGGTTCTTTGTGCTAGGACTTAAATGAACTTCTATGGATTCACAATAACCAGTGTTTCCTACCCAAGAAGTTAATACATGGTGATTGAGTGTGAGGAGTCGAAAAGAAATGAGTGTGGGTTGTGCGTTGAGATAAAATGGAAAAGAGAGTTTGGTTAGATGTGAGCTTAATGATTAAAAAGAAAGAGGGTGAGAGAACAGAGTAAAAGAATCTTAAACTCTGCACCAACTACTTTCTGAGTCGGGAAACCACATTACTAATGTTTCACAGTTCTTGGTGAACATTATTGAAACAGGCAACTAGCCCATGCCAACTCTTGCTATAACCCCACCAGCAACTCATTTTCTTCTTAAAAAGAAAATGTTTCATATTTTTCTGGGGACGCAACATATACTCTATCTGGTTTTCATTTGGAAAATCTGGATATTGAAAGAGAAGGAAGTTTGCCCCACCTTCGCACTTCAATCATGCACATTAAGTATGTGTTTATCTACTGTTGTCTTAGTGGTTTACACAATGTTGAGCCTTTTATAAAAGCAATCATCATATGCTTAATTCTTTCTACACTTGCACGAACACACAAGGAATTTGTTTTCTTGTCATAACATTCATAGAAATTGCCTTTGTGGTATTTCGATGATTGGATGGAAGCCCTGGGGGAGTGAACATCAAAAAGCTCCTTTCCTATGTGTATCCGTTACACACAGTGACTTAGTGTTAATGACAGGCATGTTAACTGATTCATTTGTTGATTCAGGTATTACATGAATATTTTGTCTCGATTTGAAAAGATCTAGATGAATATCTTGGAGGATTGACGGTGAATCAGTGGCTCTGGAAATGATCAGAATGGTCAAAGACATTTCTTGGTGAAAGTTTTGATGGTATAGATGCTCTATTCATCAAAAAGGGGGAGATGAATTAAAGAAATATCCGGATTAGAAATTTCAATGTTAAAGATTTGAAGAAGATAAAGTTCAAAGATTGAGAGTTTGAAAGTTTGTACAAGCAAAGTTGAAGATTTTTGAAGATGTGCTGGATTTACAGAAATTTTCTTTGAAGATATTTTGCTAAAGCAATTCGAGCTAATTCTGAAGATAATTTATTTCCGAAGTCTGAAAGAGTTTCTGTGATAATTTTGGAGAGATTATTGAAGATAGTTTCTACCATATTTGGGGGATATTGTTAATTTTGTTCAAAGACAGACTTGGGAAGAATACAGTTAAAGAAAGAGAAGATTGCAATGTTTGTGCTTATTGAAGAAATTTGTTTCAAAGAAGGAGATTGTATTTTTTTGATCTTGAAGAGAAGATTGAACTGTTAAATCTTTCAAAGATGATCTTAAATTCAAAGGGGGAGATTGTTAGAGCATAAATATGTTGGATACAAGATCATGAAGATCAGAGGTCAAAATACAAGAAGTCAAAGCTGGAAAGTCAATTCTCATGGAAAGTCAAAGTCTTGTGTTAATAATTGTCAAAGTCAAATTGTATTGTTTTGTTTCCTTGTTAAACTTGTAGCATATAAATAGTTTGTTTTGTTGTTTAATAGATAGATGATTAGAAGTTTTGTATACGCATCCTGAGAGAGTTGTAGAGAGAGAAAGATACGTTTAGAGAGAGAAAGTGAGAAACTGATTTGTAATCGTTTGAATTTGGAATTGAAATCAAACAGGTAGTTAATTCATTTTGTTTGATTGATTGTTTGTGAATTAGAAACTTGAATTTCAGGGACACACATTAAACATTATAGAATGATTTTGTGTGGTTAAATTTCATTTTTAAACTAATTTGATCACTAAATTTGGATTTTTGAAAAAGTTTGAGTCGCACGAGTTCACGCACTGTTTGATTATGAAAATGTGTGATTGATTTGATTTTAGTGAAATTCATTAATTATGTTTTGTTCTAATACTAATCTTGACTGATCTTGTGAGATTACAGCTCCTAATTCAAAGTATTGAATCGATTTGAGGCTGGATTTTGTGTTTTTGGACCGTATCTTGGAAGAACTCTCAAGATCCATACATTTCGTATGAAGAACTCGCACAGGCTCTAGAATTCGCATAGATTTCTTGAAATATGTTTAAGTGTTGAATTCGCATGAGTGTTATATGCGAAATCCTCAAAATTCGTATATGCCTTTATACGAAAAGTAGGAATTCGCATAACACTAGTATACGAAAAGTTGAATAAAAATTAATCTAAGGACATAATTCGTATATGCCTGCATGTGAAAAGTGCAGAATTCACATATAAGAGTGATACGAATTGCTAAGAATTCGCATACTTTGTTGAAAATTTTTCTAAGTATGGAATTCGTATCGATGCGAAAAGTTTAGTGTTTTTGAAAAAATTTCTAAGTGAAGATTTCGCATCTCCCAGTGATACGAAAAGTTTATGCGAAAAGTTTGAAAGACCAAAATTTTCTAAGTCAAGAATTCGCTTAACTCTCGTGTGCGATTTGTGAAGAACTCGCATATAACTATATACGAATTCCTTAGATTTCGCTTATAGTTGCATGCGAATTGCATTGTTTTCGTATATCTCTTGTGTGCGAATTGTGTAAGGAATGCGAATTCTGAACTTGTTTTTAGTGTGCATGTGAATTCCTCAGGTCCTGTGAATTCTGGTGTTTGTTTTTGTGCGAATTGTTTCAAATCTCAGTTGTGTAATTTTCTAAACTTAGAAATTTTTGGGAAATTATTTTTCTGAAAATTTTTAAGTAGGTTATCTGTTGATTGTCTTTTTGAACTAACGATCATTTCAAGTTCTTATTCTACAATTTATTTGTCAGGATGACTTCCAAGGATGCACTTGCTATCGGTACAGATGTCAAACCACCAGTTCTTTTCAAAGTCGAATATGAGCAGTGGAAAAACAGATTTCTAGACTTTATAGACAGACATGTCAATGGAGACAACATTAAGATGTCCATTGAGGAAGGTCCAATGATTCCTATTACCATGGAAATTCCCGATGATGGATCATCTGATAGTGAAGATGGAAATGTGGAAAGAGAACAAAAGACAAAGACGGTACCTAAGGATATTTCTCAATATACTGAAGACAGAAAAACAGATACAAGGTTGATAAGCAAGCTAGATCTCTACTCCTTCAAAGCATACCAAATGAGATCTACATCAAAATAGATAGCTACAAGGCAACTGCTAAAAAGATGTGGGATCAATTAGAGAAGATGATGTTGGGATCTAAGATTGGCAACCAGATGAAAGTTGCAAACTATATAAACAGTTATGAGGAGTTTAAAGCCAAACCTGGAGAAAGTCTTGAAGATACATATGGTAGATTTGTTTATTTGATAAATGAGTTGACCAAGAACAAGGTAAAGAAGAAACAGATAGAGAAAAATGTGAAGTTTCTGAGTGTGTTGCAACCAGAGTGGAAGAAGCACACATGAAGGATGAAACAGATGAAGGATCTAAGTGAAATACCTCTACATGAAGTGTATGAAACACTTAGGCAGAATGAAGAGGAAGTTGTAGAGGATAGAGAGGAGAAAAAGAAAAATGACAAGCCAGTGTCGGATCTTATTGCTTTAGTTGTTGCTAAGAAAGAGAAAGAGAAGAAATATACGAAAAAAAAGAAGAAGATTGTTATTTCTGATTCGGATGATACTAACAGTGCTGATTCAGATTCTGATTATGGTGAAAATCTGAAACAAACTATGCTACTTTTAACCCGAACTTTTCAGAACAAATTCTACAAGAAACCGGGTTCTAACAGTCAAAGATACTCATCAGGATCTAGGAATTATGATCACAAAGAAATGATTGAAGGGAGAAGATTTGATGATAAGAGATCTGAAGGAAAGAAGTCAAAAGAGAAAAGAAGGTATGTGAATGATTATGGAGAGAAGAAGAGTGAGGAGCCAGTCAAATGTTATAATTGTGGCAAGATTGGTCATTTTGCCAAGGACTGTCGGAAGCCGATTGTGAGAAATTCAGAATATTACAAGAATAAGATGCTTCTGGCCAAGCAAAAAGAGGCAGAAAAAGCATTGATGGATGAAGATGATTATTGGTTGGATTATTCAGATAATGAGGCAGATAAAGAAGAGACTGCTCACATGTGCCTAATGGGGACAGGAAGTGAAATATGATGAATCTGATGAAGAAAATTCCAATGAGGTACAACATTATTCTGAATCTCATTTTATGAACCAAATGGAAACCATGATGGTCGAGCTTCAAGACTTACAAGCTAAACTCAAAAAGGAGAAAAGTAAAGTTGCTAAAAAGTGTCAAACAATTTTTGATCTTAACAAGGAACTTGTTGGGAACAAAAACTTGATTGATTCTTTGAACAAGTCTACTACTGATTTTGAAAAACAAAAAGCTTGTTTTGAAAATAAAATTTCTGAAGCATATTCTAAATTCATAAAATCTGATCTTGAGAAACAAGAGTTTGTTTTAAAATTTCATAAATTGCAGATTGATAATAAAAATTTGCAGAAAAAGATTAATGGTTTGGAAGCAAAGCTTTACACTCGAGGTCAAACGAATCAAACCATCTTCTTAAACACACCAAATGAAGACTATGATTTTAAAGAAAAGTAGGGTCTCGGTTACGATAACCCACATTATTTGAAAAAAGCCATTAGAAAGCAGCCAACTTTATATAATTTTAATCTTCTACAAGTGGCTGACAAAAATCCTAGTTTGAAACCCAAATTTGTTACGAAATCATCTGATGAGGTTGAGGCTAAGGAAGATGAAAACAGAAAGAACACAACCAAAATGCAATTACCATTTTGCTATACCAAGCTAAATGATAGTTATCTTTCTGAGCAACCTAAATTTATTTCAAATGATTATTTTGAAAGCTATTCTACGAAAGAGTTGGAGGCAAAACCTGTTAAAGCAAAAGTTTATGTTCCTCCACTTGTGTTAGAAAGCAAAATTGTTGAACTTGAAAACAATTTATCAGACGAAAGAATTTTGGTTGATCTTGAAAAGATTGTGTTTTCTACTATTATGATGAACACTGATTTTAAATCTAAAGATATAAATGATAAGTCAGAATCAGCAATAGTTAGTGACAATAATTCTACTGATTCTGATGCATCATCTTGCAAGGTTTTCATGAGAAATGTTCCCACTAATCCTAAATCTTCATATTGTACTAAAATTTCCTATAAAAAGATGTGTTCGAATTCTTCCAAGGCACCAATATTTGATGGTGATGTCGATGACTTATTTGCGGATGCAAATGATTTTTTAAACTCTGATGGTTGTGTTGATGAAATTGTTGAACTGTTTGATTTCAATACAAAACTTCCAGATCATTCTGATTTTGTTATAAATTCTTATGCTTTACCTAGTATATTTGAAAAATGTAAGACATCAACTAAGGTTGATGAATCAGTTCCTGTGAGTACCTATTATGCAAAAGGTAAGAAGCAAAAGAACAGGCGCTCACAGAAACGGAATAACACAGGTAAGCATAAGACAACACAAATTCTGAAATCTCATGTTTCTAATAAATCTAAATCTTATGTTTCAGAATTGAGCAAGAAAAAGTCTGAAGTGAGATCTGAATGGAGACCAAAAAGGAAGATTGGAGAGACTACAAAATCATTTTCTGATACAGAATGTAATAGGAATTATGTTAGTAATTCTGATGTAATTGGTAATATTGCTTTTTCTTAAAACAAAACTTGTAACTTCTTACATGACTTACTCAATAAAGCAATTACTCCAATTATCTCCGTCAACTAATCAGTTGTCCACATATGGTCGAAATGATTTTGTGACTCAACAATATCCTAAATTGTTGGTTTGGTTCATATCATGTTTATTCTTTTCATGATTTTCACAAACAAAGAGGATCCAAATTCAAATGGATACCAAAATCTTGTGCTAACTTGAGAGGACCCAGATATAAATGGGTACCTAAATCTGTTGTTGTATGATTTCTTCTGTGCAGACCCGTCATATGTGGTACTTGGATTCTGGCTGTTCCAAGCATATGACAGGGCAGAAAGATCATTTATCTAATTATACAGAGAAAATTTGCAGCAATGTTCGTTTTGGAAATGACTAGTTTTCACCGATACTTGGGTATGGAGATGTCATGCAAGGGAATGTAACAATAAAGAAGGTGAGCTACGTTGAAGGATTAGGACACAATCTGTTCAGCATTGGTCAATTCTGTGACAAGGATTTAGAGGTTAATTTCAAAGCCAAGAGATGTTGTGTCAGAAATGAAGACGGAAAAGAACTCTTGGTCGGCACGAGAAAGTCAAACCTCTACACCATAAATTTGTCAAGTGTTAAAATAGACAATGATGTGTGTCTACTATCGAAAGCCTCTATCCAACAAAGTTGGTTATGGCATAGAAGGCTATATCACCTTAACTTTCGGTACATCAACAAACTGGTGACTGGTAATTTGGCTAAGGGATTACCTGAACTGAAGTATGAACGTGAACATCTGTGTGATGCGTGCGAGAAAGGCAAAATGGATAAAGCTTCACATAAGCCAAATCCTGAACCCAGTACAAATTCTTCTTTAGAATTGTTACATATGGATCTTTGTGGTCCTATGAGAACGCAAAGCATAAACGTCAAGAAATACGTTCTTGTCATCGTGGATGATTATTCTAGATACAATTTGGTCAAATTTCTTAGATCAAAAGATGAGATGCCCGATGTCATCATCTCATTCTTAAAGATTATCCAAGTGAACTTGCAGAAGACAGTAAAGCTACTTAGAACTGATAATGGAACAGAATTCAGGAACAAAATTGTTGACGATTATCTCGAATCGGTCAGGATAACACATCAATTTTCTGCTGCCAGAACACCAGAGTAGAATGGGGTAGTTGAAAGAAGAAACAGAATGTTAGTCGAGGTTGCATGCACGATGCTCAGCCAGTCAGACTTACCCTTATTTCAATAGGCTGAAGTTGTGTCTACTGCATGCTATACTCAAAACAGATCAATCATTCATCGTCGGTTTGGTAAAAACACATATGCTTTGATTAACAATAGAATACCTAGCATTAAACATTTTCACATTTTTGGATGCAGGTGTTTGGTATTGAATGATAAAGACAGCTTGAACAAGTTCAGTCCCAAAGTTGAAGAAGGGATCTTCATTGGATATTCTCAAACGTCAGCTTCATACAGAGTTTATCTGAAGAATGCAAAGATTGTAGTTGAAAGTGTAAACGTAACATTTGATGAAAAGATGGCTTCAGTTCAAAGCAGTTCAGAACCCGTTATTACCGGATTATTAGCTTGTGCACAAATTAGTCCAGAACCTGCGGTTAAAATTTCTAATTCTGATAAAGCATCAACGTCTACATCTTATTTATCAGATTAATATTTTTTGTTTGAACATTTTTATGATGAGTTTCTTGGTACTAAAGTGACTAAACCTGTTGTGATTGATAGTTCAGATGAATCAAGCGACAATCAACCAATCACATCAGAGGTATCTAGTGAATCAGAAACACCGATTCAAGAAGAAACTCAAGTTCAAACTCCTACTCCATCAGTTGAAGTTGTACGTGAAAATGTTGAGACGGAAGTTATTCATTCAGTTGGATGTTCGGTAATGCCTACTCAACAGACATCTAGTATCAAACCAACTGAAACTTCTGCGCCAGTTAACTCAACTGAACCCCTACAAGAAGAAGACGATAGTGGATACTTAGATGATCAACATGATCATTTTACATCTAATCCACTCCCTCATGAACATAATTGGACCAAAGAGCACACCAAACATCAAATCATTGGAGATTCGTCCAAGCCGGTGCAAACTAGGTCTGCAACCATGAACGAGTGTGTTATTCCCATATTCTAGTTCTTAAACATGATTAATCAAACAAAACACAAACAAGAATCAATTACCTGTTTGATTTCTCTTTCAAATTCAAGATTACAAACTTTTTCTCTCTAGAACTCTCTCTCTCTCTACAGATCTCTCTCAAACGATTTTTTTTTCTCTCAAGATATGAACTTCTCAACTAAATACAACTCCACTTCTGTTAACTTCATGTATGATTCATTTATGAGTAAGATAGATCCTACTCGAGTATTTGAAGCTCTAGTTGCTTCAGATTGGATAACTGCAATGCAAGAAGAGCTCAATCAATTCGAAGTGCTTAAAGTCTGGAGACTCGTGCCCCGACCTGAAGGAAAAACTATCATTGGCACGAAATGGGTATTCAAAAACAAGAAAGATGAGGATGGTATCGTGGTTAGGAACAAAGCAAGACTTGTTGCTAAAGGATATAGGCAAGAGGAAGGCATAGATTACGACGAGACTTATGCTCCAGTTACGTGTATAAAGGCAACCAGAATGTTTCTAGCCTACGCCGCATACAAGAACTTTACAGTCTATCAAATGGATGTGAAGCCTGCCTTTCTGAATGGCATTCTAAAGGAGGAAGTCTATGTCTCGCAGCCTAAAGGCTTTGTCAATCCCGATAAACCAGATCATGTCTACATTCTGGACAAGGCTCTTTATGGTTTGAAACAAGCTCCTCGCGCTTGGTACGATGTTTTATCCAAATTTTTAGTCAAGTCTGGATTCTCTAAAGGTAAAATCGATACTACTCTCTTCATTAAAAAGGAGAAAGCTGATATCATTTTAATTCAACTTTATGTGGATGGCATCATATTTGGTTCAACTAATCCAAAGTATTGTAAGAATTTTTTAAACCCCATGGTGTCACGATTTCATATGAGTATGATGGGAGAGATGAACTTCTTTCTCGGATTACAAGTCAGACAATTTTCTACAGGATTTTCATTAATCAAGCGAAGTACATTTATGATATTCTGAGAAAATTTAAAATGGAAAATTGTACTCCGATTGGTACCCCGATGGCACCTGGAACTAAGATCGGAGTTGATTTTTCAGGAAAAGTTGTCGATGTTAGAACCTATAGAGGAATGATTGGTTATTTAATGTACTTGACGACAAGTCGGCCAGATATTATGTTTTCTACATGCTTGTGTGCTAGATATCAGGCTTTGCCCAAAGAATCCCATTTTTCAGCGGTTAAGCGGATATTTAGGTATCTGAAGGGAACTATAGATCTTGGTTTGTGGTATCCTAAAGATATTGGTTTTGAGCTAATAGCGTATTCAAACGCAGATGATGCAGGTTGAATGCTTGACATGAAAAGTACTTCGGGACATATACAATTCTTAGGTGATAAGCTCGTGAGTTGGGCTTCGAAGAAACAACTGTGTGTATCTACTTCAACAGCCGAGGCAGAGTACGTAGCTGTGGCTAGCTGCTGTTCTCAAGTCCTGTGGATGTGAACACAACTCTGAGATTATGGCTTCAAGTACAACAATATCCCAATTTACTGCGATTCAAAGAGCGCTATCGTTATATCTGCAAATCCTGTTCAACATACGAAAACCAAACATATTGACGTGAGATATCATTTTATTAAAGATAATGTAGAAAAAGGTACAATCGAACTTTACTTTGTAAACACAGATTATCAACTTGCTGATTTATTCACCAAGCCATTAGATGAAAAGAGATTTAATTTTCTCATTTCAAAACTTGGTATGTTGAATCTCAAGACTTAATCTGTAGTTACCTAGTACATTTTATTTTTGTTATTTTTCTTCATTTATTTATATTTTTAATCTGAAAGATATCTGCACTAAAGGTTGTTCATGATTTCAGGGGGAGTGTGAGATAAAATTTGATGATCTACATTCCAGGGGGAGTTAATAAATTTTTCATATATTTTGTTACTGACAAATTTTATGATGCATGTTTTTAGGGGGATTAAGGACATTGATTTCTGATTACGACAGATCAGAACTTGTTCTTAAAAAGTTTTATTGCTTTAATGTTTTTTTTATCATTCAATAAAAGTTTTTCATTTCAATAAGACTTTGTTGCTTTGACGACTATTTGACTATTTGCAGATTTTAAGGATGGGCTTACATGATAACATTTCATGACTTGTGGCGAATGATAAGGTTTGATATGTTTTCTAACCTTAGTCACTGAATGTGTTTGAAAGAAGGACAACTTTCAGACATGAAAACATGTTCTTAAATGTTCAAACTACTTCTCGATTCTTAAACAGGTTTCATGAATACATAAGTGTGATTTTAAATGTTTTCATTTATGGACTTCATTGCTTAACTAACCGTGTGATTCCAAAGATTAATACTTGTGTATTATCTTTTCCATATACTGTCAAGTATTCATACACACCGGTTTAGTACTTTTGTTGACTATGTTCTTACCATGTCTCATATTGAAACCAATTTTCGATGGTAAGTGTTAAGTCAGATTTTATAGTAATCATTGTATTTATAGGCTTGGTCTAATATTGTGTTTAGAGTGATTTTATATCTGGTATTGGCCAAGAGTATTTAAGTCCCTTGTGGCTTTGTTGTTTGTAAGACTCTAACGCATACTTTGAATAATTCTTACTTCTGCGCTTCAATCTCTCTCTCTCTAATTTCTCTCTCTAGGATTTAGAACGATCTTGCATTATCAGTTGGTATCAGAGCCTAATCTGAATCTGAGAGAATTGAGAGATTCTGCTTTTGAATTTGAAATTGTTAAACAATTCAGAAGATTTTCTTGATTTTCTTGATTTCGATCAAGAAAATCTCGTTTTCTGAATTTTTGGCAAATTTGTGCTGTTTTCTGAAAATTTTTCTTGTAGATTGATTTGTTGGATTCGGTTTTACTAGTAGAACAATTTTGATTCACATCATTTTGCAAGAAAGTCAGTTTTTGATCTTCAATTTTGAGAATTTTCGAATTTCTGAAAAAGTCGTTGAGCGTACTGTTCTTTTCAAGATTTCAAGTTTTTGTGGTTTTTGATCAAATTAATTGTTTCAGAGTTGTTAGAAAGTTGTTTTCGAACTTATATGTGTGAGAAAATTTCATCAGATTCGAATCTGTAATCGAAATTAGAAGGTTCTCGTGATTTGTCATCGTTTTGCGCCAGATTCAGTTTTTGCGTGAGTTCATCTGAACTTTGCGCCAGTTCATACGTGTTTTGCGCCAGATTCATCAACTTTGCGCTAGTTCTTCAAGATTTGCGCTAGTTCATCATCAAGTTTTGCGTGTCTTGAGATTTTCATCCAGCTCAAATCTTCACGAATATTTCAAGTTCTCTTCATCAGCACTTCGCACAAAGCTTAAATTTGCGCCACATACATATCACGCAAAGTTTAGGTTTTCGCCATCAGTGCATCGCGTAAAATTTATTTTGCGCTATCTGTTCATTGCGTAAATTATTTTTGCGTCACTTACATCTAACTCAAAGAAAGGTTCTCGCCATCTCAGTCTCGCGCAAAATCTAATTTGCGCCATCTTCATCTCGCGCAAAGATCAGTTTACGCCATCTTCGTCTAACGCAAATCTTTATTTGCGCCTTTTCGTCTCGTGCAAATTAGTCCACAAGTCAAAATATCACGCAAATTTGTCTTTGCGCCATCAATGATTCGTGCAAAGTAAAGTTTGCGCCAGCTTCTTCTCAAGCAAAAGTCAAGTTTGCACCACCTTTGTCTCACGCAAAGTCAAGGTTGCGCCATCTTCTTATTGCGCAAAGTATTATTTGCGCCAGTCACTGTTCACGCAAATCTCCAGTTTGCGCTAGTCTCTGCTTTCAGACTTGGATTTTTTTCTGATCTTTCTGTCTATATGGATTCTGCAAAGTTTGCATTTCAAGCTCAGTTCTACAAGAATGATATCATGATGTCTTTGGGCACAGAAACTCGTCCTCCGGTTCTGATTAATGAGAATCAGTTTACTCAATGGCAAGATCGGTTTCTTAATTTCATCGAGCGTCAAAAGAACGGAGATGACATGATGAAGATTCTAACTGAAGGACCTTTTGAAAAACCCACTATGGCTTCTGGGTTATCAAAGCCTACCGTCGAGTACACACCCGATGAGTCGTTGCAATATAAAGTTGATCGTGATATAAAGGCTAATCTGATGCTAGCTTTGCCAAATTCTGTCTATAACCGGATTGATTGTTATAAAAACAATCCTATGCTAATCTGGGCACAGCTAGAGAAGATTATGCTTGGGTCTACAGTTGCAACACAACTTCGACATACGCGTTTTATGAACAATTTTGAAGAGTTCAAAGCCAAAGACGGTGAGTCTCTGAAAAGTGTTTTTGACAAGTTCTGTGCTATAATAAATGATCTGCGAAAGATTAAAGTGACCAAGACTGAGCTAGAGACCAATCTGAAGTTCCTCAATTCTCTTCAACTGGAATGGAATAAATCTTGCCACAGATTGAGGAATGATGTTCGGATCTCTACCATGCAAATCCAAGAGATGTATGAGATTTTGCTGACAGATGAGAGCATTGTCAAGGATAAGAAGGCCAAACTTGACAAGAAAAACAAAAAGACAGTGGATCCTGTTGCACTTCTCACAAGCAAACTAGCTGAACAAGCATTGACTGAGAATGCTTATGATGGTGCAACTGAAGACGATGGTGAAGCTATTCAGAAAGCAATGATTCTTCTCTCTCAACACTACAACAAAAAGTTCCAACATCGTTCGGGTGCCAATAATCTGCGCTTCACTTCAGGGTCTAAGGTCAACTTGCCCGAGCATAAGAAAGTTGCTGATTGTTTCAACTGTGGAAAGTCGGGTCACATCGCTAAGGAGTGTCGAGTGAAGAAAGTCTGGGATTCGGCATATTATCGGAAGAAAATGGAACTGGCCGAAAAGAGAGAGAATGGAACCGCTCTGCTAGCTGAAAAAGAATTATGGCTAGATCACTCCGACAACGAAGCTGATAATGTGGAGACTGCTCATATGTGCTTCATCGGAGATGATCAGAGTGATGATAATGATGATGATTCTTCCACTGATGAAGATGAGGTACCTTTTGAATTTGATTTCAAATTTATATCCTCACAGATGAATATCATTATAACTGCTTTACATGATCTTCGCTCAAAGTTATTATCTGAAAAACAATTAAATTCAGAAAAGTCAAATTTGATTGATAAATTACAAATTTCTTTGAAAGATGAAAAATCTATTTTGGCTCATACAAAAGAAATCTTTCAAAAGAAATTGGGTGATTTAGAAAAATCAAATATGACTTATCTTGATTTTTTGACTGAAATGACCAAATTAAAAGATAATTTTTCAGATAAAATAAATGAGTTGGAAGAAAAATTATATCGAATGGATCAAACTGATCAAACAATATTTATGCACAAACCGAGGAGTTATAAATCTATAAAGGAAATATGGGTTCTTGGTTTTGAAAATCCTCATTGTTTAAACAATGCTATAGAAAAATCCCCTACTTTATATAAATTCGATTATCTAAATCTTGCTAAATATGCTCCTCAATTTAAAATTGATTGGATGAATGAAAAGCAAGTTTTAGATATCGAAAATGAGAAAAGAATGAACAACAAGAAAAAGGAAATTTCTTTTGTTTAGACGCGCGAAAATGCCAAATATTTTCCCAATAAATCAAAGAAGAACAGAAACAGTTTAAATGACATTTCTCCTATTAAATCTTCATTATCTGATGATTATTTTGATATTTGTGCTACTAACACTAATAAAGAAAATATATCTCCAGTTTCTTATGATTCTAAGAGATATATTCCTCCATTAGTGTTAGAAAGCAAAATCATTGATCTTGAAGATAAAATGAAAGAACAAAATATTCAAAGAAAAATTGAATCAGATGTTATTCTTTCTTTCATGACGACAAGTCTTGAAGAAAAGTTAATTTTTCAAAACCAAGATTTACTTACAAATTATGTTTCTGGCCTTTCTTCTGATTTTAAAGAAAACAAAAAGAAAGTTCTAAAATCTGAAAAATTTTCTCAAAATTTTTCTGACTCTGAGGCAAGTTCAGGTTTATTGTCTGATCAGTTGGGTTTCTTAGGTAATATTGTTTCTTCAGAGTCAAATCTTAAATCGAAAATTCTTGATTAATCTTTTACGCTAAATGATGATTATTATAAACCAAAGCGTAAAAGAAGAAGGTCAAAGAAGTCAAAGAAACAAGATATTGTTATTTTTGAAAATTCTAATTCTTCTGATTTAAATATTTCAGATAGGACTTTGAGGACTCCAACAAGGCAGATATGGAGGGTCAAGCGGACATCTGATGAATCTGCAACTGATGAGGATAGATATGTAGACAAAATCTATAAAAGTGATTCATTTTCTATTTGTAATAAAATTTCAAAATACTCAATAAAGCAAATGATTCAAATTGCAAAAGATGTCTCCTATTCTTCCTCTGGTTCAAGTTCAGATGATTATGCTTTGTCCTCTACTGATGACTCTGTTCATTCATCTGATTATTTTTCTCGTGCTTTCTATGTCAAATCTAACAAATTTTCTCCCATAAGAACTGCAACTAACAAACATGGACCCAAATACAAGTGGGTACCAAAACCAAATATTAATTCTGAGTTGCAGGCACTTAATGTCAAGGGGAAGTAAGAGAACGATGGCTTCTGAGTAAATCAGCTTAGAACTCGTACTTCAATGGACTTCGACTTCTAAACATATCAGTTTAGGACTCGTTCGTCAATGCATTTAAGCTTCTGGACAAATGAAAAACTGTGAGTGCATCTACTTTATTCCGCTGCGTTTATCTCTGAATGTGATGTTGTTCTAGTTATCTTAATTTTTTTTTCAAGAATCTGAGCAAGTTCGACCAGATCCAAAACTTTGATATGAGTCACCAATTCATTATACATTATGTGGAAGAAGGTATTATTGAATTTTATTTTGTTCCGACTAAATATCAATTTTCCGAATTCTTTACAATAGTCTTAAATGAAAAATGTTTTTTTTTCAAACTCGGCATGTTGAATTTAAAAGTTTAAATCTTTACAAATTTTATTCTATAAAGTAAAAGTTTTACAGTTTTTCTTTCTTTTGAATAAAATGTGTGTCTAGGATAAATTTTCAAGTTACTTTGTTTATATCGAAGTTTTATATGTTCAACTTTCAAGTCTTACAAAAGTCGAAAGGTCAGCAACGTGTTTGAAACTTTTGATATTGCTTTAAAGTTATGGGATTCGGAATATTTATAGTTTACAATGCTTAGAAATCCTAAAAAGTCAGAATTATGGATTGTAATAAAAATATGGGCTAAGTACTTAGATGTAAAACTGAGTGATTGAGATGAAAAATTATATATATATAATACAGAAATCTCTAAGTTTAAAAGTTTGTACCTGTGACCTTTCTGGTTTGGGAAAGTAAGTTTCGTGGGATGCTTGTCATCTGGTCCCCTAAGGTCAAATTGGTCTAGGAGTGATCGAACCCAAATCCTTTTATAGAATCAGATTGAAAGTCATGTTCTATTGGTATGAATGGGTTTAGGATGTGTCAATGTAGCCTTTCTGGTCTGGGAGAGTAAGTTCCAAGGGGTGCTTGACACCTAGTCCCCTAAGGCCAACTGGTCTCGGAGCGGCTGACCCAAATCCTGCAATAGGATCAGATAGAAAGTTACGTTTACAGCATGTTCTTTACTTACCAAACTTCTTGATTAAAAGATGCCAATGTGCACAAGCTTAAAAGATGCCAAAGAGCACACTCATGTGAAGATGCCAATGTGCACAATGCTAAAAGATGCCAATGAGCACACATCTCATGATACTTGGTGATATTTCTGAGTTGCGATAAACCTATAAATTTGTGAAAGTCTTAATTTTTGACGGATTAGTGTGAGTACATGCAAAGTTCTCTATTATATTTTTTAGAATTGCATTTTCTTGAAGCTAATCGAAGTTCGCATGCTAGCACACTGAATAGATTGATGAAAGTTTTTGAAATTGAACATGTCTTAACTTGATATGCAATGAAACTTGTATCTGTATCCAACAACATACACTTGACTTCAACTGATGGATTAATCTGTGATATTTTACTAAGTAGAATTTTATTTGTATGGTGTTTAAAATTTTATATATTTAGTTGTTTCAAAATACATATTCAGTATATTTTTCTTTCTACATTGATGTTTCGATCCTTGTGTTCTCATATCTGTTTCAATGGGTCTGTGCATTTTTCAAGGGGGAGTGAATAAGGAAAATATTCTGAAAATATCATATCTCATTTCGAGGGGGAGTATCTGATTTTCTATATGAATGCTAACTTGAATTGTCATATTTAGTACATTTGTGTAGAGGGAGTCAAAGAGCTTAACAGGTGAAATTTTTCAGATTTCAAGTCAGCTTTGCGCCAACAGTTGGTAGCGCAAAACACAGATTTGCGCCAACAGTTGCTAGCGCAAAACAATCTTTGCGCCACCAACATGTAGCGCAAAACTTTCTTTTTTCTCCTTTATTCTGAATTTTGCAGATCAGAAGCTGTCTCGTCTCCAACATTTGCATAACCAAGTTGATCCAGATCATCAAGGTCATGAGGGGGAGAAGTTAAGGAGAAGATAAAGAGACAAAGAGTTAAAAGTTTATCTGCTCAAGATTCGAGAAGTTAAAGCAACAAAGAGTTGTCTGCTCAAGATTCTATTTTCTCAGCTATACTAGTTCTTTTGTTGTTCCAGCTCCGACCACCACAGTTCATTCAAGTACATTTGAAAGAGGTGCGTCGTCTAGAGCACAAGATGATGAACCGATTGTTCTTTCAAGATTATTACAAACAGGTCCAGTCTTGTCAAGGCAGCAAAGACAATATAGATTGAAAGATGCTGAGAAGAATTTTTTTTAGTCAAGAAGCTACACTAAGACGCTTAGCAGGTCTGATCAGAGTTCGAAGATGGTTATATCAGTTTACATTGAAGACCGGAGCGCCAATGATTACTAAGGGGGAGAATGTTAAGTCAGATTTTATAGTAATCATTGTATTTATAGGCTTGGTCTAATACTGTGTTTAGAGTGCTTTTATATCTGGTATAGGCCAAGGGTATTTAAGTCCCGTGTGGCTTTGTTGTTTGTAAGACTCTAACGCATACTTTGAATAATTCTTACTTTTGCGCTTCAATCTCTCTCTCTCTCTAATTTCTCTCTCTAGGATTTAGAACGATCTTGCATTATAAGTAAGACACCTCGATTGAAATTCAATGTTCATTGAGCGTTATTTCATTCAAAGCGTTTCTTTCAAGAATGTCTATGTTTGATTCGTATAGACAAAATCCAATTTTTCTTGACCTTAGTTTTTCATGATAAATCATTCTTATTTGATCTTTTCATACATTGTCAGATTCTTAAACAAGCAATTTGTATTCATTTCATTCATTCATTCAATATCCTTGTTTTGAGAGAATCTTTCATGTCTAAAATGCTCAAATTTTCATGATTATCTTACTGAGCAAATATATATATATATATATCTGACATATATTTCATTTTGTTCTTTAACTGTTCAAGTTAAACCAGTTGAGCAATGTTTTGTTTATAGGAAAATATACATGGGAATTGTGTGAGCTTAACTGAACTTCTATGGATTCACGTTAACCAGTGTTTCCTACCCAAGAAGTTAACCTTGAATGATCGAGAGGCGAGGGGTCAATATCTGAGTGTGGGTATGTGATGAGATAAAATGAAAAGAGAGTTTGGTTAGAAGTGATTTAAATGTTAAAAAGAAAGAGGGTGAGTGATCAGAGTAAAAGAATATCAAACTCTGCACCAACCACTTTCTGAGTTGGGCAGCCACATTACTGTTGTTTCACGATTCTTTTGTGAACTTCATTGAAATGGGCAACTAGCCCATGCCAACTCTTGCATAAAACCCCACCCAGCTACTCATCTTTTTCTCAACAAAGAGATGTTTCAATTTCTCTGGGGAAGCAACACATAATCTATCTCGTCTTCATTTGGAAGATGTGGATATTGAAAAAGAAGGAAAGTTTCCCCGCCTTCGCAGTTCGATCATGCACAATTGAGTCTGTGTATTACTGTTGTTGTCTCAATGGTTTACACAATTTTGAGCCTAATTGATAAAGCAATCATCATGCTTAATTCTTTCATACACAAGCACATTCACAGAGAAAATGTGTTTTTCTGTCTAAACGTTCATCGTTTAACCTTGTGTTATTCGATGATTAAATGGAAGACCTGGGGGAGTGAACATCAAAAAGCTCATTTCCAATGTGTATTTGTTACACATAGTGGCTTCGTGCTACTAACAGGCATTATTAACTGATTCATTTTTTGATTCAGGTGTTACATTCATATTTGTCTGAATTTGAAAAGATTCGGATGAATACATTATGAATTGACGGAATTGGTTCGAACAGATTGTGGTCAGAGAATATAATTGACATTTCTTGAAGAAGTTTTGATGATTTCTATGCTCTACATCATCAAAAAGGGGGAGAAATTAATTTCAAGAAATGTTGTTTGAAGAAAAGCTTGTAACAGTTATGACGAGTTGATCAAGAATTGACAGAGCTGGAATGTTATATTTTTCTAGAGTCTGGAGAGAATGTTCAGAATGAAAGAGAAAGGTCAAAGAGATCAGAATATTTGTTGAAGATTTCAGAAAATTTCTTTGAAGATTATTTGCTAAAGCAAACTGAGCTAAACCTGAAGATATTTTCATTTCCGAAGTCTGAAAGAGATTTCTACAACTTTGGAGAAGATTGTTATATTTCCATCTGAAGGGAAGATTTTTTTTTATTCATATAAAACGGGAGATTGTTCTTTGATTTGAATCAAGTGAAGAGACAAATGTTTATCTTTCTGAAGATGATTCTTGTTGAAAGAAATTTATAAGGGGGAGATTGTATTGCATATCTTTGTATAGATGATCTTGAATCCAAAGGGGGAGATTGTTAGAGCATAAAAGTTGTATCCAAGATCATCAAAGGATAAAAAGTCAAAGTTCTTTATGCAAAGTCAAAGGAGATTAATGTAATAAGTCAAAGTCAATGTCAACTAGTTAGTTGGTTAGTTTTTGTCCTTGTAATAGTTGGTAGATTTAAATAGTTTATTTTGTCTTGTTGAGTGAATAGTCGCACACATTCATTGTTACATTGTTCTAGAGAGAGAAAGTGTGAGAGAGTAAGCTTCATGTTCATACAAATTTGTAACTGTGGAATTGGATTGAATCATATGACATCTTGATTTGATAATCTTGATTGTGATTGATAATTCTTAATAAGAACTTGTTGTTGTGGGATACACACAACTCAAGTTAAGCATACCAAGCTTGCCAACAATAAAATAGAATATTTTCTCATCTAATGCCTTTGTGAAAAGGTCAGAAAGTTGGTAGTCTGTGGATACAAAGTACATCTCAATTGTTCCATGCTCCACATGATGTTTCAGAAAGTGATACCTGATATCGATATGTTTGGTTTTAGAGTGTTGAACAGGATTGGCAGAGATCGCAATGGCACTCTTGGAATCACAGAGGATGGGTATTTTGTCAATATCAAAACCATAGTCTCTCAGTTGGGTTCTCATCCATAGAACTTGTGAACAACAACTAGCAGCAGCCACATATTCAGCTTCTGCCGTAGAAGTTGACACACAATTTTGTTTCTTAGAAGTCCAACTAACTAGTTTACCTCCCAGAAATTGACAACTTCTAGAGGTACTCTTTCTGTCAAGTTTGCATCCTTCATAATCTGAATTTGTATAAGCCACAAGATCAAAGCCAGAGTTCTTTGGATACCAAAGACCAAGATTCTTGGTTCCCTCTAGGTATCTAAAGATCCTCTTAACAGCAAGAAGATGAGATTCTTTGGGGTTAGCTTGAAATCTTGCACAGAGGCATGTAGCAAACACTATATCAGGTCTACTAGCAGTTAAGTACAACAGAGATCCTATTATACCTCTGTAGAGCTTACACTCTACAGATTTGCCCTCTGGATCTGCATAGAGCTTAGATCCAGTGGCTATTGGGGTCTTCATTGATGAAGATCCAGAGAGTTTGTATTTTTCAAGTATGTCAGAGACATATTTTGATTGATTTAAGAAAATACCCTATGTAGTTTGCTTGACTTGTAATCCTAGGAAGAATGTGAGTTCTCCCATCATACTCATCTCAAACTCACTTTTCATCAAAGTTTCAAACCTTTTACAATATGATTCATTTGTAGACCCAAAAATAATGTTGTCTACATAGATCTGTACAAGCAGAATCTCACATTTTCTCTTCTTATAAAATAAAGTGATATCAGTTGTACCTCTTTCAAAATTGTTTGCAAGAAGGAAGTTTGAAATTCTGTCGTACCAGGCTCTAGGGGCTTGCTTCAGTCCATACAGAGCCTTGTCCAAGAAATATACATGATTCGGGTACTTGGAACTTTCAAACCCTGGTGGTTGTTGGACATATACTTCCTCTTGAATTTGTCCATTCAGAAAGGTCGACTTTACATCCATTTGATAAACTTTGAAACCTCTGTGGGCTACGAAGGCAAGGAAAATCCTTATAGCTTCGAGCCTTGCCACAGGGGCAAAAGTTTCTTCGTAGTCGATCCCTTCTTCTTGGAAATATCCCTTTGCCACCAATCATGCTTTGTTCCAGATCACCACCCCATCTTCATCCTTCTTGTTCCTAAAGACCCATTTGGTCCCTATTGCAGTTTTGCCTTTCGTAGAGGCACTAGGGTCCATACTTCATTACGCTCAAACTACAGAAGCTCCTCTTGCATAGCTTCCACCCAGTTAGGGTCTTCTAGGGCTTCAGATACTTTCCTAGGCTCGATGATACTTAAAAAATTTGTAAAGAAATAGAAATTGGCAGTAGCAGAGCGAGTCTTTACTTTGTCTGAAGGGTCACCAATGATTAGCTCTATGGGTGACTCTTAGTCCACTTGGTCATTCGGGGTAGGTGATCATTGGAACCTTCCAGTTTTACTTTGGGAGCATTTTCTTGATCTTGATCAACCTATGTTGGAGTAGGTAGATCATTTGTACTTGCCACAGGGCTCGATTGAGCTTCTTGAGTTGATGTAGAGAGTTTTGTGGTACCTTGAACAGAGTTCTCTAATTGCTCTGGTGTTGACACCTCAGAAATTGTGGGAAGATGATCTTCTCCTTGGTTGAGCATAGAGCCTTGTTCGTTATTGGTCTCTATGTGCTCCCCCTCGACATCTGCACCTACAGAGGTAGTGGAAGAGGGTAAAGTATTACTAGGACCAGTTAGGGAAGTACCTGTTTAGACCTTAGAATCTTCGGCTTCAGAGGCTCTGCGATCACCTTCAGAGGGCCCATCATCATTGAACATCTCTTCAAACAAATTGTGAAGTTCATTTGTTCTTGATGATTCACCAGAGTCTTCATCTTGAAGCTTGAGTCCTAAGCTGATTTGATCAGAAGTCATCTGAAAAGAGTCATCAAATGAAACATTATTACTTTCCAGTATGTGTTTGGAATTCAGCATAAAGACTCTGTATGCTTTGGAGGTAGATGAATAGCCAACAAATTTTGCTTCGTCTGCTTTTGGGCTAAACTTTCCAATGTGCTCTCTGTCATTGAGCACGAAGCACCTGTAGCCAAAGACATGGAAGTATTTGATATTTGGCTTCCTCTGGTGAAGTACATGGTATGGTGTTTTTGCATGCCTCTTCACTATCAATGATCTATTTTGAGTGAAGCATGCACTTGAAATGGCTTCCGGCTAAAAAGAAATCGGCAACCCTGAAGCAGTGAGCATAGTTCTTGCGCCCTCCACCAGTGTTCTATTCTTTCGTTCAACTACACCATTTTGTTGTGGAGTTTTTGCAGCTGAGAAGTTCTGTGAAATGCCTTCTCTAGTAATATAGACTTCAATGGTTGAGTTCTTAAATTTAGTGTCATTGTCACTTCGAATCCTCTACACCCTGCACTCATAGAGAACTTGTATCTTCTTCAAAAGATTTATTAGTACCACAGGGACATCAGATTTCTTACGGACAAACTCTACCCAAGTGTATCTAGAGAACTCATCTACTAGCACAAGAATGTACTTCTTGCCACCTAGGCTCTAAACATATATGGGACCACAGAGATCAACATGCAGCATCTGCAGAGGCCTAGTGCATGATATGTCTGACTTGCTCTTATGGGCAACTCTTTTGAGTTTGCCCATTTCACAAGAAAATCATAGATGATCTCTGTCAAACTTTATACTTGGTAGACCACTTAACAAATCTAACTTTACAAGCTTGTCAAGAGTATGGAAATTTAAGTGACAAAACCTGTTATGCCAGAGCCAAGCCTCCTTTTTTCTTGCTAGATACCAAACAAAGCTTTTCTTCCTTGTTGGTTGACTTGAAGTCCATGAGGTACAAATCACCCCTTCGTTTGGCTCTCAGAAGATCTATGCTTGTGTCTTCTTTCAACAGATAACAATATTGGCTTTTAAACATTACATCGAGTCCATTATCACAAAGTTGGCTGACACTTAATAAATTGTGCTTAAGGCCATCCACATAAGTCACTTTGTTGACATCGATGTCCCCCATAGCAATGACTCCATAGCCTTTTATTTGCCCCTTCTTATTGTCTCCAAAGGTCACAGAGCCACCTCCAAGTTTTTCTTTATAGGAGGTGAGTAACCTTTTGTCTCCAGTCATATGCCTTGAGCACCCGGAGTCTAGGTACCAAATTGGCACATGTTGCTTCTTCCGCGGACAAATCAAGGAGACTTAGGTACCCATTTCCAAATGGGTACACCTTTGTTAGGGGTCGTTAGAGTTGCCTTAGCACTCTTGGTTTTGGCTTTATCCTCTTTCACACAGGTACCAGATTGTCCTTTCTCACCCTTAACTTTGGCATTCTTGGGTTTGGGGTGAGAAATAAGACAGGTTGGCCTAGAGAAATGTTGGTTAAGAGCATGCATGAGATCAAAACATTTACAATGCGAGACTCCAGAAGCAAGTTTCTTGAACTTTTCATTAAAAATATCAAAGGATGGTACAGAGCATTGTTTACAACAACCCTTTTTAGACTTGGGTTTCTTTTTACAGAAATCTTTATCTAATTTGGGTCAAGTTTTTGCAAAATCTCCTCACAGATTGCTCTCTTGGTGTACTCTCCCTCTTTGGTTTTCCCTCCTTGCACTCACTGCCACAGAAACATAAAATTTGTCAATTTTGGGCCATTTTTCTTTCTGTTGCCAAGTGAGTTTCTCTTGAAAAGGTTTTGCAAATTTTGGATCTTTGGACTTTTGAGAGATCAAAATATTTTCCTTGTTTAGTTTTTCAAGCTCAAGAGAAGTCTTAGCTTGCAAGCATATATCCAGAAAATCAAGGCAAATAGGCATCCCTGTAGATTTCCTTTTGGGAGCAACCATTCCATTAAGAATGCTAGAGGACAATTTATTTTCCTCTAGTGTGTAGGGAACTATTTCTTGCTCCACAGAGCTAGTCTCATCATCGACAAAAGATGACTCAGATTTTGATTCTGAGTTTGAATCAAGAAAATCTCTGTGGATAGAGGCTTGGTTTTCTAGATATGTATTGCTCTGTCCATCATTAGTGTTCTTTAAAACATTTATACTTTTGAGAGTACAAGGAACCACCTCAGGAAAACTTAAACACTTCATCAAATCTTGCTCAAAGATTTCATGCACTATAGAGGTTATATCAGGGTGATTCAGAAAATGGTTTTCATATGTTTTCTTCAAGTCGTTTTCCAAAAATCTTTTAAACAACTTTTCTTCCACAAAGGCTGGCACAAACTCTGGTGCCTCAGAGGACAATTCCTTTTCAGGAACCATCATGCATACAAAAGCCATTTGAGTTTGTGTCTCTGGATGACCAAATCTGAAAAGTCCTATCTATTTTTGAGACAAATATTTCCTTGGAATGGATTTCCTCTTTGCAGAGGTTGATGATGTCAAGTTATTGTTTTCATACCATACACTAGTCATTACCAAAGGATTTCTCAGATGTAGTCCTTCAGAGGTTTTCTTATTCGGCCATCAATGATCTCTGTGTATAGTATTCTGCGTTTTTCTTGAAAAATGCAGCATCTCTGACCGGCTTGCCCTTGGTGGAATTTGATATGCACTCTGCTGTGAAGTGCCCTGGCTTCCCATATTTGAAGCATCCTTCATTCTGTTGGGGAGCCTTTTCACCTCCTCTGCCATCAGACTTCTATGCACCCCTTCTTTTGTCTCCTCTTCTTTCCTCTTGTCTTTAATCCTCACACTCTTCTCTCACAAATATCCGTTGTTCACCATATCCTCTTCTGTCATCTCTTTCCTCTGTTGTACACTGGTTTCTTCTTAAGACCTCTGTTATATTCTCTAGTCATAAGGGCAAGTGATTTTGCCATTGAAGTCATATCCATCTCTTCCTCAAAACTTTCATCACCTTCACTTTCAGCTACAAGCACTTTCTTTTTCTTTTTCTTCAGAGCATCCTCCGTTGTCTTCTCTTTCTTCCCTTTATCCTTCACCTCTATGGCTTTTCCTACCAGTGCTAGAGGTCCACCAACTTGAGCTTTTAGCTTCGAGATACGATCCTCTTGGCTCACCAAGGTCCCAAAGAGATCAGATATGGACCAAACATCAAGGTCCAGAGTTGCTTGCAGAGACATAGTCAAATACAACCATTCATCATTGAGGCTCTGTAGAAATCTAACATTGTTTTCTTCAGGGGTTCTGTGGATATCATATCTCTTACACTTGTTGGTCAAGGAGTTGAATCTGTCATAAGTGCTTTGAATGGTTTCATTTGGTAGAGCTTTAAAGGCATAATACTCATTGATGCACATGACTCGGTTGTTCTTTTGAGTCTTAGCACCTCTATCAAGCTGTTTTTCAAGCTCTAGCCACAGATCCTTAAAAGTCTCACAAGAGTCCAAGGATTGGAAAATGTCATTTGGAATGGCCATTATGAGTAGTCTTTTAGCCTTTTTGGCAAGCTCATACAGAGCACTCTCTTTTTCACTCCACTCAGCAATAGGTTTGGGATGTTGATACGCAGGAACCTCTGGAGTAGTAGCAATTGCAGGTACCCTGGGGACAGTGGTCATGGGGATGTATGGGGGATTGTGAAAAAACTCAACCAAACCAGGATCCACACCTTCAAGAAAGTGTACCATCCTGATTTTTCACTGGGATATTCATCCCTTAGTAGAGTAGGAGGTTTTGACTGAGATCCTGAATTGAAAAAGTTTATTGCATTTGCCATTTGCAAAGTAACAAAAATGGTGACAAAAACAGGGTATGAATGAGGTGCTTTGAACAGTGATGAAGAAGAAGGTAATATGGTGAGAATATGATCAAATGGAGTCTGTTAACTCAGCTTACAAGCTTTGAGTTGTTCTTATATGAGAAAGAGATCTATTTCTGAGTCTAAACCAAACTCGTTGATAAAACCCCATAAAACAGAGTATGTTCCTTTCGAATGAGAACCAAGATGAATATATAACTCAAAATACTACCAAACAGCAAGGAATAATGGATAGAACAGGATCCTTTGATATTAATGATCAAAGTCGGCTTTGATACCAATTGTTGATACCAAAGATGATGTTCTAATCCGATGATAAACCAAAAACTACACAAACCAATATAATAAGAATGCGGAAGCAATTTAGATGTAGTAGAATGGTTTTGTTAGGTAGTAAACACACAAGCAGGTAATGAAGCAAACAATAAACAAGGTATGATTTAGTCACTGAAGTGAATGCTTTATTAACTTTGAATATTACATCAAGAACATGCACAAGTTTGTGTAAAATGCTCTCTGGAATTACAAGGTGCTCTCAACAGTGTGTGCTCACATTTTTACAATTCAGGTGGTGCTCCCCTCATATAGAACGAGGAGCACACAATAGTACAAGACAAAGCTGACATTCCATATGAGGAATGCCACCTAGAAAGTAGAAACGTCATGGAGCCGCATACCATGATCTTGAAAATCTTCGTACAGCAGGCTCACGTGATCTGCACGCGATCTTGTCTTGACCATTGTGTCTTGAAATCCTTAAGTCTTCCATCTCCAGAGGTTGGCCATCACAGAGGCTCTGTGATCACTCATAGAGGCTCTGTGATCTGAGAATGATCTTCTAGTTGTGAGTTTCTCGGGTAGATGGTTGATAGAGCATCTGAGCTTGGTACTTCTGTTGTGCATCTTGGTGTATTTAGCAGTCTTTTGAAGTTTCTACACTTAGCCTATTTTTCAATACTTCTATACAATGAAATGGAGTTGACAAAGTGAAAGTCAGAGAAGACAAAGTGTCAAAGCAAGATATTTGATGAAGAAAATTCAAAATGCAAGTCAAATCTGAAGACAATTTCTGAAAGTTGGATGCATATTTTCTTCCAAAGGGGGAGATTCAAAAAGATTTCAAGTTTTTAAAGTGTCTAATTTGTGAAAAAATAAATCCAAAGGGGAGGTTTCGTTCAAGGTAATGTGAAAAATCAAAGTTCAAGTGATTTTGTTCAAGGAAGTTTGTTCAGAGCAATGAAGAGTTGAATACTTCAAAGTTGTGAAAGATAGTTTGCTGAGGAATGTTCAAGAGAAAGAAGACCTGAAGATTCTTGCCAAAAAGAATTTAATCTTGAATCCAACGAGGGAGATTGTTGAGCCTAAATGTTGAATTCAAGATTAAAAAGGGTCAAAGTTGTAATTTTGTAATAGTTGGTTTGTAATTGTTTGTAAGTCTTGTTAAAGCCAATGTATTTGACTTTCCATGTTTAGTTTGAGTTGTAAAGTCAACATTGTTGACTAGTATAAATAGTTTTTGTCCTTGTAACTAGGGTGTTCGCGGTCCGGTTTGGGCGGTTTAACCCCTCAAACCACAAACCAAACCGCAAATGACAGTTTATTAAATTTTCAAACCGAGCGGTTTGACATCAAGTGCCTAGACCGGTTAAATCGAACTGCGGTTTAGGCGGTTTGGTCCAACCGGTTTTGACGGTTTTGACCTTTTATGGCTTTAAATTTTAAAACTTAAAAAACATATATAATTTTGAATTTTAAAACTTCATTGCCTTGAATCCTTTTGAAGTAAAACAAAGTGTATAAAAAAGTTAATGAAGTCTACAAAAAAAGTAAAGAAAATATCCCGACAAAACACTAAAAATCAAAGTCTACAAAAAAAGTTAACAAAGTTCACAAAAAAAGTGAACACAGAGAGTCGGCCAATGTTAGTGAATAGTAGTCATTTAGAGCTTTCAAGTTCTAAATGTCAAAAATCAAAATATATTTTATGTTTGGGCTAGATTTAAGATAACAATGGGTCTAACCAAATATATTTAAGATAATATTGGGTTGGATAATGGATATAAATGCATATATAAAAAAATTAAAAAATCTATGTATTTGGCGGTCGGTTTGGTCCAAACCATCCAAAAAAACCTCCAGACTGTAGACCGGACCGGACCGCCCTGTTTTGCAATTTTTCAGACCAGACCGCTCAAACCGCCAAAAACAGTCCGGTTTGACTTGGTTAGACCGGTTTGAGCGGTCCAACGGTTTTTTTGAACATCCCCACTTGTAACCATTAAGATATTTGTGACTATTGAGAGATAAACAATGTACGTATTGAGAGATCATTTTGTAACCTCTGCAAATCTAATACAAAATGACTTGTGATTAGTGTGTGTCAATTAATCTGTATTTGATAGCTTGAAACTGGAATCACATCCTATTTATAGGGGATAGAAGAGATAGTGATTTTCTTAAATGCTCACAAATTTATCTTTTTAACACTAAATTTGTGACTAACAACCTTCCCCTAAGACCATCCACTAGAATATAATTTCTAACGCAATTTCTTAAGTGTCATGTTAGCTTTAGAAATTCTCTGGAAATTACCCTTTACTACAATGACTTTTTACCAATTTCTTAAGTGACACATCATCATTAAAAACTATATTTTAATCATATAACAACAAAACTACAATTAAATATTCTTTACTATATCTTAATACCAAACAATTTGTTAATTAAATAACTATTTTATAATAAAATAAATTAATTAAATCAAATAATTTATAAAATGTTTTTGACTCATTAAATAAATATTTATAATTAATTATTAAAAAATAATTTTTTTAATTTTCCGTATAGCTTTAAAAGTTTTTAGTTTACTAATGAAAAATTATATTAAACACACAATGTTTAATGGAAATGATTCCACAACAATGATCGAATCACAAAGGAGATTGTAGGCAAATATCAATTTCAAGAACTTTTAAACGAACAATGATGTAATTTATTTGTGTTGAATTTGTATTTTTATTATGTAATATATTTTATTGTATTGTGATAGTATTTTGCATTTTTTATATTCATTAATATATTAATGTTAAATTTATAAAAAAATTGAATATAATGTTAATTTTGTAATTTAATAAATAAAAATAATTATATCATCATTAATTAATGATTAAACTATTTGTTTTTTCTATAACAAAAAACTCGGTTAATAAATTATTCACACATTTTTCATAAACATACTTCATAAAACATAAAAAAGAATGATGTACATAAAACAATTTTTTATACTTTACTGTCATATAAGCAAAAAGTACTGAAGTAACATTAGCAATTACCAAAACCAATTTCCTATTATAAATCATACTCACAACTACCGTAGTCTCTTAATAAGAAATCTTACGGTGACACTAAAAAATCCTTATAGTGGATGGTCTAAGTGTTACAAAGGAATGAACAATTAAAATGAAAACCACTACAAATCAAATACATCTTGTTATCTCCCCTTTTTCATTTTAATCAATCTTCTTGGAACTCCTACTCAATGTAGCAATCTTATTCCAAGCCCCTTCAATGTGATTCCCAAATAAGTAATAACCAAAAAATTACAATCCAAGACTAAAATGAGGGTGTTTCGAGAAGGAATGTTTGTAAAAACAACTTACATTCACAAATTACTTGGTTTGCAAATGAAACGCACCCTATATATATATATATATATATATATATATATATATATGGGATAGGATCTCGCCCCTCAAATCGGATGTGAAGGTTTCCTTTCATCCGTCTCAAGAGGTACACCAAATAAAGAAAAAGAAAGGAGTTCTCGCTTTCAAATTCTAGAAAACTCCAAAAAGATCTACTCCTTACCCAAGATTCCAGTGAAGACCAAGCAAAACTTCATTGATTATGTCTTCCTTATTATTTTTATTTAGATTCTCTAAATTGTTTATTCAATTATGACATAAATGAAACGTGAAACTTTTGTATTCTTGCAACATTATTATTTAATCTAAATAACAATGCTTTTAATTTACTTGAGTTGAAGATATACAAATATCCAATTGGTGTCTATTTGCTCTATGTGTGTGACCCTATATGTATATATGTTATTAGCTGTCTCGTTACATGTTGTGTCTTAGGCACTTAGAACTAACAGTAGTGTGGTCGATTTGGTGGTAGAGGTAGAGTTAGACGTGGTGGTAGTGGTGGAGGTAGAGGTAGTTGTGGCTAGTGTGATGGTAGCAACCAATGGTTAGAGGTGGTGAGGTTGAGGTGGAGGTGGTGAGGTGGTCAACGGTGGAGATGGTGGTGGAGGCATCAACAACGGTTGGCAGTGGTGACCATTAAACCAATACCATATTAGGTTATATCAAATGAGGATAAATTAATATCTTTATAAGTTCCCTCTTATTCTTGTGATTTTTATTCCACCAAAAGCCTTTTTGTTTAACTCAGTCACACTTTATCCCAGTTCCATGTGATGCTAAATATGCAACAATGAGTTTTTATCATGTCTAGTTTAGTTCAGTCCAATGAACCAAACACAACCTAAGAGAATCTTGAATCACATGTGACTTTGTGTCAGTTTTGCGGATTGCAACATTTTCATTCAAATTACGCCCCGCCCATGAATTGATAATAAGAAATGATTACAAAAACACTGCATGCAAAAATGAAAATGTGTTTTGAGAGAAGGAAAAGGATAGCCATGGAAATGATCATATCCTTGAAATCACGTCCTCTAAGGTGATGATAGCGGAAAATCGTATAGGTCCACAAAGTGGCCACTATGTTGCCATAGTGGCGGTGCAAGTGCACACCGGACACTATGATCGCTACAAGTAATAAAGTGGTAGAGTACTGAGATCGTTTCCACAGGGACTAGTCAACTAAGAATCAGAGACGTTTTCATGAACTTCTAGTGCTTGGTTAAGTTGAGAGAACCAAATCAATATTTGTGGGTTTTAAGCAACTAAACAACGATTAAACGGAATTAACAGTATTAAAGGCAGGATGTGGGTACAAGCATTAACTAAGACTGATGTAGTAACAACTTGGTCAGAAACAAAATGACACACGACAGCCTTAAAAACCTTTTTCTCTCGAAAATAAGTTTCCTCAGAATATGGCCACGTTGCCCCCACTTTGTCACCACGTTGGCCAACTCAAGACTTGCCGAATTAACTAAGTAAACCTCTAAGGGTTTCAGTTCCACCAGTATAGATATGGACGCCCAAATCTCTTTGTGACACCCATATCAACCGACATTTGAACCTTAGTTATAGTCATGCAAAAACCCGTATCTCTACGTGGTTATAAAAGACTTTCTCAAATCTTCTTTGCATCACCCAAGCCGTATTTCAGATCTGCCCCTCTCGAGGTCTAAGATCTAATATTAACACTAACAAGTGATCGGCTTGTCCGCGCTGAGTTGAAGTCCCGACTTGAGTGACCAAGTCTAAGAGTTAGCAACGATGGCAACACCCAAGTGTTGCCTACTAGTCTTAGCCTTGGCTCATACCCACACCCGAAGGGGTGTTTAGCTCATAATAAAAGTAAAAGAGATGATGAGAGAAGGAGAGAACATAAACTTAAATTGCATAAACGAACTAAAGGGTTGCTGCCAACGTGGTGACAAGGTGCCCACTTTGGCGACAACTATTACAAGAAATTAGAACTTACAACAATTAAATGCAAACAAACTACAAGGAATGAAAACTAAATGCTAATGCTCCAGATGGTGTTTAATGCCTCTGGAAGTGATGATCTGAAATGGTTCCTCCAAGCTCCAATTTATAGCCCAAGGAAGAAGAGAATGTTGATGTGACCAAACATAAAAGTAGCTTTTTTGGAAGAGTATAGCACCTTCCTTTGACTTACATCTCTTGTCCTCTTCCTTGTTTATTCTTATGAATGAGCAGAAGGGTCTTTCACTTTCTTCAGAAGGCAGACTTCCCGAATTGGTAAAATCTTATCCAAGCAATTTTTGCCAGCGCCCCAACGTGGTGACAACGTGGGTGCAACGTAGCCACGTTCTGCACAAAAGTTAGTAAAACCGGATTTTTTTGCGTTTTTGGGATTTCATCATAATGTTTAAATCATTAAGACCAAATGAAGGAGATGAGGAGCAAATTGGGTGAAAATGTGGTAAAATAAATATAACAAGAGAGGAATTAACTCTCAAAATTTGAGAGTTATCACGCCCCCAAACTTGAGTAATTACTTGTCCTCAAGTAAAAGAAGAAAAGAAAACAAAATGAACAAGGAACTCGAGCGAAGACCAAACAGAGCTGACGAACTTGCTTTAGAAAGGAAAACTCATGCCAAAAAAATCGCCGCTCCTTGTTTTGAGTGAAGCGAACTCTTCTTGTTTGGAAAAAATTACCGCTTCCTTTCATGCTTCCCATGAATTCGACTTTAATCAGTAGGTCTTGCTTTGGGTTTGTGTATTTGGGTTTTCGATTCGTATTTTTCGTAATGACCCCCAAACTTGACTTTTTGTGCGGCTCCCATTCTCTCTCTCTTTTTTTTTTGTATTGTCTTCACCTTTTTACTTTTGATTAATCCCAATTGGAATTTTTGTTTATTGCTGCCAAGGTAGTGATAACGTGGCCACTTTGGGTTTTGGATTATCAAAAATGTTGCTTTTGTTTTTCAACAGCCCCCATCCCCCAAACTTAAACCTTCAATGTCCCCATTGAAAAGCGCAAGATAAGTGGCTATTAGGACGTAGAGGCTAGGTGACAAGCAGAAAAGTGTTTGGGCTAAAAATAAAAAAGACGGCCTAAATCATTTTAAAGTCAGAAAACAATGGTAACAATCCAGAATGCGGCCTGCAAAACAGATAATCAACAACAAGAAATGCAAGAAATAAGGAACGATCATGAGTGGACCAAGCAGATGTACATGAATGAGCGTAGCGTCAGATCAAAAAGACACGAGTCCAAAACAGAAAATACCACAAGTCCCAAAGAGAAACTAAAGTAAACGAGTTTAAACATTCGTGATGAAATACCGAAAATGGTCACGGCTTACCCACGTTGGCAGAAGTGCCAGCCGCACCGTATTCAACGGTGTTCTGGTCAGCGGCAGTTGGTGGGGGCCGCGGACTGCGAGGACGGGCAACGAGCGGGACGATCACCTGTGGAGGGCACAGACCCGGTGGAAAACGCGGCAGGGTCGAGGCTTTAGATGGGTCAACCAGGAAGTAAAAACTCCTGACAACTCTATTCCAGTTACGCTGATATTCCCAAAAACAAACGTTCTTCTCCTTAAGGGCTCGGATGCTGTCGCCCTGGGCCTTGAGCTGGGCAAGTTGTTCCCTTTGGAGGGTCATCAGATCTTTTAACAAAACATTTTGTTCCTCTCGCTGTTCAGCTAAAACCTGCAGCCAATCGGAGGAGCCATAACCGGAACTGGAAGCTGCGTGATGCTTAGAGGCGTCATCTCGTGAAGGCCGGGCAGAAGGTTGTGGTTGGGCTGCAGCTGCAAAACGACCCGAACACATAATGCGCTGGACCGTTCCCTGATCTATTCGTGAGGAGCTTTTACAGATTTCATCCTTATCCCACGAGGGAACACGGGCTGCATTTAGCAAGTTTGTTAGTAATATAGGGAAAATCAGCCAAGAACCCGAACGAGATGCAGCATACCGGATGGCACTCAGAGCGACAGGTCCGAAATCAAATGGTAATTCTTTCAAAATACAGAAAAGGAGGATGCATTTTTCCCTGGAGAGCATAGCATCATGCGCGGCCGGCAGCAGATTGTGCCGGAGAAATTAAAACCACAGACTGGCCTCCAAAGTCAATTGTCCAGACTGAATGGACAATTTCGACAAATCCAACTTTTCTAAAAACTGAGGCATTACTAACGCTGCGGCAATTTCCCGGGTGGTATCCACAATGAGGGAAGCCAAATTGCTGGCGAACTGACATGTCGGTGACACAGGCATACCGAAAGTATTGGACAAAGCGCGAGGTCCAAAATTCACAGTCCTACCCCGGATCACCACAGTGGTGTCCTTAGCGCTAGCGATCGCCGAATACAGTTCGCATAACAAGGTGGCATTATCCTTGCCAGGGAAAGGGATTGCCTTTTCCCATTTATATGTGGCCAAAAGTCGCGGGATATGCGGATATGTTTTGATCAATACGGGACCAAAATCTCGCTCCATCATCAATTTAGAAGGAATTTGCGATTTATACCTGGCTGGGGGTGGTGGTTGGACGGCAGAACGTGTCCGCGGCTGTTGAGCAGTGGATGACGAACCGCGTGCTGGTTGTCGCTTCCTGTTGGTGACCGACGTGGACCGTGCTCGTTTTTTAGGGTGCACAGTTTCGGGCTCCGGAGTATACTCGCGATCAGAAGGCGACGCTGGTTGCTTCCCATGAGTTTCGTCAGTGCGCGAAAGGGACGGAGTGGCGTGAACAGACCCCGAAGGAGATTCTCCAGAGGAGGCGGAGCTGGACGTGGCCACCTTCTTTCCATGTTGAGCCGAGTCGTCTATGATTGGATTGTCATCTGAGGGTGGTGGATTCACTGGAGTGGTTACCTCGGGCTCGACTCGATTTAGGTCGAAGTCGTCAACAGTGTTCGTAGGACCGAAGAGGGGTTGAGGAAACTGCCTGAATCATCAACCCGGGGCTGCGGGTTAAAGAGAAGAGATGGGTCGTTTGTGGCTCGAAGTTGGGATAACTGGGAAATAAGGGATCGAACGTGGGGTCGAACTTGGGGTGTGGTTTCTAGGGTTTCGGATGATGTGGTCTGTGGGATGATTATCGAGAGAAATGGGCGACGAGTGGGTGGCGATGGTGGTGGTAGCGCCGGATCGGCGATTGGGGTTTCAGGTTCCGGCGAGGGTGATGGATTCACTGGGTTGTGGGTAGGGGAAATGGAAGATTGGGGTTTAGGGTTAGTCATCGGAGGTGGTTCATCGGGGGTGGTTTGAGAGGTTACGACGACGTGCGACTCCTCATAATGTATCGTAAAAACGGGTGGTGCAGCGGTGGCGACGTTCGCCGCTGAGAGTGGTGGTTCGGTGGCTACATCCGCCGCTGAGAGTGGTGGGTCGGTGGACGCAGGGGGCTCGGCTGTTGGATTGGAGGGACCGCTGGCGGCGGCCGACCGGCGAGCACGTCGATTATTGGGGAAAGGATTGGCGAGGTGCTTCATTCGTGCCATGGTGGGGGGAGTCGAACGGCTGCGCGGTGGTGGAGGGTGGTTTTTATTTTGGGTGGTCGGAGGTGTTCTCGTGGGACGACAAGAGAGAGGGAGTGGAGGGGGTGGGTTTTGTCAGGGTTTTAGGAAATGATGGTAGGGGGTGTTTAGGGAATGATGGTAAAGGGAAGTTGACAAGAGGTTTACTTTTTCAAAAACCACTTTTTTTGAAAAAAACTCTTTTATCCACCAGACTTTTGGCATGTATCTGACTTCTGGAATTTGTCTTGCACAAGGAACCTAAAATTAGAGGTTTTAAAAATTACTAAAGGACAGGGCTTATAAAAAAAACAAAGGACCAATTGTGGGCACAGATTAAACCGTGATGCCTTGACTTGCATGGAAAAACCAGAGGACAAAAGGAATATTTTTAGCCATGCACAAAAATTTGAAAATCTGCCTGGAAATCAACGTTCACAGCTAAGTCCCCCAAGTGGCCGCAAGGTGGCCACTTTGGTCCAAAATCAAAAGAACAACTATGTACACTATTTACAAAAGACATTCTAGACTTTCTCAAGGGGACATTTCCGAGGGTTTGAGCACCTCTTCAGGGAGATAGTGCTTGACCCTATGTCCATTGACTTTGAAGGTACTACCGTCTTGTGGATCCAATAATTCCACTGTCCCATAATGACTGATTTTGACAATGGTAAAAGGCCCGGACCAACGAGATTTGAGCTTTCCGGGAAATAATTTTAGCCGCGAGTTGAAGAGTAACACTTGTTGACCAACGTCAAAACTCCTTTGATTTATTCGACGATCATGCCACCTTTTGGTTTTATCTTTGTATAATTTGGCATTTTCGTATGCGTGAAATCTCAACTCTTCCAACTCGGCTAATTGAAGCTTTCTTTTATTTCCCGCGGAATCCTCACTTAAATTCAATTCTTTTGTGGCCCAAAAAGCTTTATACTCCAATTCAAGCGGTAAGTGACAAGCTTTTCCGAAAACAAGTCGATAAGGAGACATTCCCAAAGGGGTCTTGAAAGTCGTTCTATATGCCCATAATGCATCATCCAACTTGAGAGACCAATCTTTTCTAGTAGGTTTAACAACTTTTTCCAAAATATTTTTAATTTCCCTATTAGAAAGTTCGGCAAGATCATTAGTTTGAGGATGGTATGTCGTGGCTACTCGATGTTGGATGTTGTATTTATCAAGAACGATGCTCAACATTTTATTTACAAAATGAGTCCCTTCATCGCTTATCAATTCTCGGGGTGTTCCAAAATGGACAAAAATGTTTTTATGCAAGCAATCAATCATCGTTTTTGCATCATTCTTTGGACATGCCTTAGCTTCAACCCACTTTGAAACATAATCGACCGCAACCAAAATATATTGGTTGTTGAACGACATGGGAAATGGTCCCATAAAATCGATGCCCCAAACATCAAAAAGTTCCACTTCCAAAATATTGTTCAAGGGCATCTCATTGCGTTGAGACAAATTTCCTATTCGTTGACATTGATCACACTTTTTCACAAATTCGAATGCATCTTTAAAAAGAGTTGGCCAAAAGAATCCGCTTTGCAAAATCTTGGCCGCCGTACGTTGGCCACCAAAGTGGCCACCATACGGTGAGGCGTGACATTCTTTTAAAATCCCCAACAGTTCCGTATTCGGAACGCATTTTCTCAAAACTTGGTCCGCACCCATTTTAAAAAGAAATGGGTCGTCCCAAAAATATTGTTTGTTATCATGAAGAAATTTTTTCCATTGTTGCCCTTGAAGATGATACGGCTTTAGCCCACATGCAAGATAGTTGGCTAAATCCGCATACCATGGCGGTTGTTCTTTATGATGATGTATGGCCAAAACATGCTCGTCCGGAAAAATCTCTTTAATTTCATGATCACCCCCACTAGATACCATTCCTTCTATTCGAGAAAGATGATCGGCAACTTGGTTATCGGTGCCTTTTCTATCAACAATTTCGACATCAAATTCTTGCAAAAGAAGAACCCATCTAATAAGCCTAGGTTTAGCATCGGCTTTATTAAATAAGTATTTGATGGTGGAATGATCGGTATGAATGATAACCTTGGTGCCAATCAAATATGAACAAAAGCGATCGAAAACAAATACTACCGCAAACAATTCTTTTTAGGTTGTTGTATAATTAATTTGTGCTTCAACAAGAGTTTTGCTTGCGTAGTATATTGGGTGAAAAATTTTGTTTCGTTTTTGACCAAGAACCGCACCCACGGCCTAATCGCTTGCGTCACACATTACTTCAAATGGTAAATTCCAATCGGGTGCAATCACAATGGGTGTCGAAACGAGAGCATTTTTAATTGTCTCAAAAGCCTTTTTACATTCGGAGGTAAATTCAAAGGGTTGGTCAATGTGCAAAAGATTGCAAAGGGGTTTTGCGATTTTTGAAAAATCTTTAATAAACCTCCTATAAAATCCCGCATGCCCCAAAAAACTCCTAATGCTCTTAACCGAGGTGGGCTCGGGTAATTGCATTATTACCTCAAGTTTGGCTTTATCAACTTCCAATCCTTTCTTTGAAATCATGTGACCCAAGACTATCCCTTCTTGTACCATAAAATGGCATTTTTCCCAATTTAAAATCAAGTCATGGGCTTTACATCTTTGCAAACTTTTTTCAAGATTTTTTAAACAATTTTCAAAAGATGTTCCCGTTACCGAAAAATCATCCATGAAAACTTCCATGGTGTCCTCAATCATATCCAAAAAAATTGACATCATGCATCTTTGAAAAGTGGCGGGTGCATTACACAACCCAAATGGCATACGCCGAAAAGCAAAAGTTCCAAAGGGACAAGTGAAGGTAGTCTTCTCTTGATCTTCAGGTGCTATATGAATTTGATTGTATCCCGAATATCCGTCCAAGAAACAATAGAATTCTTTCCCGGCCAACCTATCAAGCATTTGGTCTATGAATGGTAGAGGGAAATGGTCTTTCTTGGTGGCGAGATTTAATTGCCTATAATCCATACAAATCCTCCATCCCGTCACGGTCCTAGTTGGTATGAGCTCATTTTTGTCATTTGTGATCACCGTGGTGCCACCTTTCTTTGGTACGCATTGTACCGGGCTCACCCATCTACTACTAGAAATGGGATAAATGATCCCCGCATCCAACCATTTTAAAACCTCTTTTTTGACAACATCTTTCATGATAGGATTAAGTCTCCTTTGCGGTTGCACTTTGCCAATGCTATTAATTTCCAAAAGTATCTTATGTTGGCAAACCGTCGGACTTATACCCTTAATATCGGCTATGGTCCAACCTAAGGTCTCCTTATATTTTCTCAACAACTCAATCAAACTTAATTCTTGCTCTTGGGTCAATTTGGAAGAAATAATGACGGGCAAATTTTCTTCCTCGACGAGGTAAGCATACTTAAGATGATCGGGTAGGGGCTTTAAGTCTAGATTAGGTGGTTCAATGATGGATGGTTGCTGGATCGTTCTGTCCATGAAATCTAACTGTTCAAACGCTGCTATGGTCTCCTCAATTTCCTCCTCGCTCATAAAGTCTAAATCCTCCAAATATTCTGCACCTAAGTGGCCACTTTGGTGACCAACGTGGCCACCTTCAATAGTGTCGATGCCAACCTCTCTTTCTAAGGTGTCTAAGGCCGAACAATCTTCTACTTCCCCATGAAACTTAAGTGATTTGAAAATGTTAAACGTCACTTGCTGGTCATTCACTCTCATGGTTAGCTCTCCCTTGTGGACATCAATTAAGGTTCTACCCGTTGCTAAAAATGGTCGCCCTAAGATGATTGGGACATTCCTATCGGCTTCATAGTCCAAAACTAAAAAGTCGGCCGGGAAGATGAATTTGTCAACTTGAACCAAAATGTCTTCAATTTTTCCTTTGGGATAAGCCAACGATCGATCCGCTAATTGTAAAGTAATGGTCGTGGGTCGGACTTCTCCAATTCCTAATTTATTAAAAACCGAAAGTGGCATAAGATTTATGCTTGCTCCAAGGTCACAAAGGGCATGACCTACCTCTTTTCCCCCTATTGAACACGGGATGGTAAAGCTTCCCGGGTCCTTGAGTTTGGGAGGAATTTTACACGTGAGCAAAGCACTACATTCTTTTATTAAGGCCACAGTTTCGTACTCACTTAACCTCCTTTTCTTGTTGAGAATATCCTTTAAAAATTTAACATAACTTGGCATTTGCTCGAGAGCTTCAACCAAAGGTATGTTAATGTGCAATTGTTTGAAAACGTCCAAATTTTTTTTAAATTGCACATCCTCATTTTTGCTCTTCATTCTACCGGGAAAAGGGAGGTCTCACAAGTCCAAAATTGATTGGTTTGAATTTGCCCTTATGGGCTGTGAAGTGGGCACCTGCTCACCACCTTGGAGGGGTGGATCTGATGGCAGAACAGTCCGTGAAGGGGCTGTCATATTCTGTCCCGAAGGTGGGCACTTTCCAGCCACGTTGGCTGGAAAAAGTGGCAGAAAATTTTCTTTGTCAAAAGCATGCGTGGTCTCATCTTGTACAACGATATCAACTAAGATTTCCTCACTGGGTTTGGATGCTCTAGTTTCACTTCTTAAAGTCACGGCCTTAACGTGCTCCTTACCCTTAGGGGTCTCGGTGTCACTAGGTAAAGTGCCTACTTGTCTCCCTTTCAACTCGGCGGCGAATTGTCCCAATTAAGTCTCAAAACCTCTCAAAGTTGCATTGGTTTGGTTTATAAAACCCTTGAGTAGAGATTCAAGTGAACCATTACTCTCCGATGCATTTTGTTGTGTCGGTACATACGGTTGTGAGGATTGCCCACTTTGGTACGTATGAGACGATCCTTGTTGAAATTCCGGGGGATTTGGTGGTCGGTTTGGGACTTGATGAACCCCGGGGGGTTGAAGTCCTTGATTACCCGACCATGAGAAGTTCGGGTGATTTCTCCAATTTGGGTTGTAAGTTGGAGAAAATGGGCTATTCCTAGAATGGTTTCCTACATAATTAACCGAGGCGGGATTACCGGGACAACACTCAAAAGCATGATTCTCACCACAAAACACACAAGATTCATTTATGGCTTGGACTTGGTTCTTTTCTCCATTTAAGTTCATGTTATTTTTTACCAAGTTAGTTAAAGCCATAATTTGTGCATTTAAGGCGGTGATGGCATCACTTTCGTGAACACCCGATGCATTCTTAGGAGCAAGAGTGCGTGAGTTTGACCAATCGGGGTTATTGTTGGCCACTTTCTCCAAAATGTCATATCCTTCGTTATAAGTTTTAGAGTTGAAAGCGCCACCGGCCGTAGCATCAAGAATAATTTTAGCGGAATTAGTGAGGCCATTATAAAATGTCTCTAATTGGATGCAATGAGGGATTCCATGATGAGGACATTTTCTAATTAAGTCATTGAATCTCTCCCATGCATCCGAAACCGCTTCTTCCTCCTCTTGTCGAAACATCAAGATTTCATTTCTAAACTTCACATTTCTAGTTGGAGGAAAATATTTTTTTAGAAATTTTTCGGCTAAACTTGTCCAACTATCAATGGAGTGAGGAGGTTGAGAATTTAGCCAAGCTTTGGCTCTATCTCTCAATGTGTAAGAGAAAAGCGTAAGCCGTAGGGCTTCTGTCGTAACACCTTGAATGCGAAAATGATCCTTCATTTCTAAAAATGATTTTAAATGTGAGTGCGGATCTTCCGACGGTAACCCTCCAAATTGACCCATTGCTTGGATCATTTGAAACATTACCGGTTTTAGTTCAAAAGTTTGTGCTACCATGTTGGGCCTAAGAATACCCGATTTTAATTGATCGAATTCGGGTGTTGCATAGTCCCGTATTCCCCGTTCTTTATCGTCGGAAATTCTTATGGTTGTTTCATTAGGTGGTGGTGGAGGATCTCCACCATTTCCAGCCATGTTTTGATTTTGCCGACCTCTTCTACCTCTTCTTCGTCTTCTAACGGTTCTTTCAATTTCGGGGTCAAGAGGTACAAGTTCACCGTGTTGTAGCCTTGGCATACAACACGGAAAATACTAAAAATAAAAGACACAAGCAACTCAGGCTCGAATGAAAAGTCAATATCTTAGGATTTAAAATCGCGCTAGTCCCCGGCAACGACGCCAAAAACTTGATAGCGGAAAATCGTATAGGTCCACAAAGTGGCCACTATGTTGCCACAGTGGCGGTGCAAGTGCACACCGGACACTATGATCGCTACAAGTAATAAAGTAGTAGAGTACCGAGATCGTTTCCACATGGACTAGTCAACTAAGAATCAGAGACGTTTTCATGAACTTCTAGTGCTTGGTTAAGTTGAGAGAACCAAATCAATATTTGTGGGTTTTAAGCAAATAAACAACGATTAAACGGAATTAACAGTATTAAAGGCAGGATGTGGGTACAAGCATTAACTAAGACTGATGTAGTAACAACTTGGTCAGAAACAAAATGACACACGACAGCCTTAAAAACCTTTTTCTCTCGAAAATAAGTTTCCTCGGAACGTGGCCACGTTGCCCCCACTTTGTCACCACGTTGGCCAACTCAAGACTTGCCGACTTAACTAAGTAAACCTCTAAGGGTTTCAGTTCCACCAGTATAGATATGGACGCCCAAATCTCTTTGTGACACCCATATCAACCGACATTTGAACCTTAGTTATAGTCATGCAAAAACCTGTATCTCTACGTGGTTATAAAAGACTTTCTCAAATCTTCTTTGCATCACCCAAGCCGTATTTCAGATCTGCCCCTCTCGAGGTATAAGATCTAATATTAACACTAACAAGTGACCGACTTGTCCGCGCTGAGTTGAAGTCCCGACTTAAGTGACCAAGTCTAAGAGTTAGCAACGATGGCAACACCCAAGTGTTGCCTACTAGTCTTAGCCTTGGCTCATACCCACACCCGAAGGGGTGTTTAGCTCATAATAAAAGTAAAAGACATGATGAGAGAAGGAGAGAACATAAACTTAAATTGCATAAAGGAACTAAAGGGCTGCTGCCAACGTGGTGACAAGGTGCCCACTTTGGCGACAACTATTACAAGAAATTAAAACTTACAACAATTAAATGCAAACAAACTACAAGGAATGAAAACTAAATGCTAATGCTCCAGATGGTGTTTAATGCCTCTGGAAGTGATGATCTGAAATGGTTCCTTCAAGCTCCAATTTATAGCCCAAGGAAGAAGAGAATGTTGATGTGACCAAACATAAAAGTAGCTTTTTAGGAAGAGTATAGCACCTTCCTTTGACTTACCTCTCTTGTCCTCTTCCTTGTTTATTCTTATGAATGAGCAGAAGGGTCTTTCACTTTCTTCAGAAGGCAGACTTCCCGAATTGGTAAAATGTTATCCAAGCAATTTTTGCCAGCGCCCCAACGTGGTGACAACGTGGGTGCAACGTGGCCACGTTCTGCACAAAAGTTAGTAAAACCGGATTTTTTTGCATTTTTGGGATTTCATCACAATGTTTAAACCATTAAGACCAAATGAAGGAGATGAGGAGCAAATTGGGTGAAAATGTGGTAAAATAAATATAACAAAAGAGGAATTAACTCTCAAAATTTGAGAGTTATCAGGTGAAGTTTGTTTTTTAAAAGGTGTTGAAGTCTGATTTCACTTCTGATTTTTAAGAGGTGGTGCCGAAGTCTGAAATCTGAATCAATAAGACTGTTTGTTTTTGTAAACTGTCTGAATATGTATAATTGTCTATTTTATCCCTAAAAAATTCAACTTAAATACGTCAATTGAAGTGAGTATCAATGATTGAATGATAGAACGAAAAAGAAACGAAAGAAAGATGCCGACAGATTTGCGAGGCTTTGGAGTTTTAATCATATCTCACACACCGAAGCCCGATTTAAGCGATTCAAGATGTTCTATAATCTTCATGTTTTGCGTTTTTGAAAATTCAGGGTGAAAACCTGGGCTAAAACCGACGTTGAAACCAAAAGAATGGTGCTTAGACGGAAATAAGAGGAGATTTAAAAGATAGGGTTGCCACTTTTTTGTCCAGACCATATTAAGAGATAAGAAGCTCTAAAAATAATAAAAAATCAAACGATCTGAATTATAGAACATCGGACCGAATCAGACATAAGTGGTGATTAAGAGCTTAAAATGAAAAAAAGGGCCTAACTAATCAATTATGGAATTGATTTTTCCCAATCTTACCCTTAAACGTCATTTAGCCTTCAAATGAGAATATGCACAACAATAAAATAGAAGAATAATCTCAACCTTTCACCTTATTCAATCAAAGGTTGAAAAAAACTTCGGTCGATTAAACCGTCGTATTAAAATATATACCGGACCAAACCTTGCCGTTTGACTATATTTTCAAAGCAAACCACACCATTAAGCCATCCAAACTATTAAAAAACGATATGGTTTGACCGGTTTTTGCAATCCAACGATTTTCTTGAACACCTCTACTTTTATACTCTTAATTTTTTTTAATACCCTTTTCTTTGTTTTTGTTACTTCAAAACACAAGGGGCTCAAGTGTGATGTTTGATAGTGTAGTGGCCCAAAGTGGAATATAGGGAAGTGGGTGGCCCAAAAAGTAGAAATAAAACCCTCAAAATATCAAGGGTACGAAAATCGCAATCAATTGAAAGATAAAGAGCAGCACGGTACCCGCTAAACCGCCCCCTTTTCCCTTTCGTCTATATTCCAAACCAACTACTAGTGCTTTGGAATCTACAAGCTGGGAGGGAGGTTGGGGAGGGAGAGTCGGTTAAAGTTCCATTATTTTCCTCCTTCTCCTTCGATTCAGGAGTCATATACTGCGTGATTTACTACTGTGTGTTCTTCTTAGATACAGAGGGCGGTGGAGTCCGTCTCCGAGGGTAAGACCGAAGAAGCAGCTTGCAAACTTCGTCATCAAGATAGATTGAATGTGGTCAGTTGATCTTATATTCATTTTCTGTTTTGATTTTTGTGCTTTGTTGATATATGCGAACTATTGGTGTCATCAATCACACTGCTGACTGTGTTTCCAGTTCGTTTTGATACAAGACTTCTCTTTTTGTTTTTATTTCCGATATCATTTGTGAACAATATTCTCTCAGGTATAAGTAAACAGCTAGATTTTGGATGTCAATAGAGATACCATTGAGCCTTGATATGAACATTTTGAAGGGAAAAAAAAAGTATCAACTACATTAATTCTTGTAGAGAGAATTAATAATAGAACCTTGGGCTTAAACTGATTCCATCAGATTGTGTATACATAATAGGGTTAACATCAAAAAATGAAAATGTGGTTCAGTTGTTATTTATTATTGGATGGGAGTAAGAGATTGTTCAGTGATGCTTTGAGCGCTTATTTATTTGTGTATGTGTTGTAGGGAATTCTGGAGAAGACATAAAAGGAAGGTCTACGTTTCTCTTGGACTTTGTGGAAGCGGGTATCTATTATACAAGTTTTATGATGCTTACACAAAGAGAATTTCTGAACTCGAGAGACAACTTGCTGATGAGCAAGAGAACGATGAGCTTCTTAAGGCCCAGTAAGATGGTTATACCAAATCCTTTTCTTCTTCTTCATTTTTGGTTGATCTAGAGGATATTTTGTTATTGAAGGAACAAATTAAATTTAGTTTTGTGATCTTTTGGGAAAATGACTGATTGACAGGATGCAAGTGCACTTTGAGAACATTCAAAGAATCGCTAATACGATGACATTGCCTCACGCAATGCTTTATTTAAGTAGCCGGGTTGCAGAAGAGTTGGATCTTTTGCATCTTACAGAGAGGTTGATAAAAGGGAAGGGTCAGCCCAACAGCTTGACACCTTCAGAAAAACTTGAGCTCTGGGACAGGCTTAAAATATTAAGTACGAAGATGTTTAAGCTTTGCACTTCCATTTCATTTTTTTTTATCCTTTTCCATAGCTAACCTCATTTCAAACCTTCTGTGATATGCAAAGGTTTTACCAGGATGGTGCTGTCTATCTGGGCAATGACGGCGATTAGCTTATATATTAGAATTCAAGTCAACATCTTAGGGAGACATCTATATATAGACATTGCACGTGATCTTGGAGGCTTTCAACCTGTAAGAACTGTTCTTTGCTGTTTTTCTTTTTATTTTGTCAGGTAATTCTCTCTTTTAATGCGTCATAGTATATTGCTTCAACAAACATACACAAATTCATGCCCAATTGCCCATTGCTGCTATACTTTCTTGTTTAGGACTCCAGTAAATTGTTAAAATTGAAATTAATGATGTGACATGATAGCCGGTTTTCTTCTAAAATATAAATTATACACAAGTGGTAGGTTTTGTATAAGAAATTAGTTGGAGTGTCAAGCAACAGTTAGAAGTTTTGGTGTGCATGGAAATCAAATATATAGGCCCTAGTAGATAATACCATTAGTCATTGTTAACCTTGATTAATATCATATACTCTCTTTTTCATTTAACTGTAGTTGTCTACAGTATGCGTTGTGCCCCCGTCCCTTTGCTTGGGTAACCTATCTCCCTTTGCTTCACTCTATTACGTTGTCTGCTTGCTCACTGTCTCACCTATGTTTTACTCCCTTGTTCGGCAAGCCGGGGGTCTTCACGGATACAACCTCTCTACTCCTTCTGGTAGTGGTAAGGTCTGCCTACGTCTTACCCTTCAGACCCTACCTCTGCGTGGATTTACTGAGTCCGTTTGGTTTGGTTTGGCATTTGAGGAACATTCATTCTAAAGCCACTTATTATATGTTGAAGAGTATAAATCATCACTCCTCTCCTCCACTCTAAAATATAAGACCATTATACTAGAAAATTAAAAATAAAGAAGCTCGTCATCTTAAATATATAAACCACTACAGCTCTCTCTCTCTCTTTGTTAATCCGTGCATATTTATAATTGTACTTTCCAGTAATTCCTAGGGACATTTAAACATAAATGAGACTTTTCTATGAATGCTTCAAAACTAATGTGTAACTAGATTAACATACAAGTAGGGGCTTGTGTTGGTTGATGATTTTTTTTTCAGAAATCAAGCCTTTGTGTTACTTTGTAGTTCATTTTGGTCATATGATTTGGGATGTAATAGAAATGGAAATTCTTAATTTGGAGTGCACAGAGTATGATATTATTTAAGCAGCAAAAAATGGCTAGAGAATTAATATGTTCATCAGATTAATTGGATCTTTTGAAGGTAATGAGTAGTCTACAGGAGTATACATTTATGTAAACGAGCTCTAAACAATATACGTTATTGTTTACATTCAAATAATTGCATTAACCTTATGATTAGCAAGTAGTAAGTTCTTTACCGTTATCCCAGGAATCTTTCTTTGAGTTATGCTATTTTTACATCCGTAGCTTAATATACTAAAGGGAAATGGTAGTCGATAGAATTCTCCACCAGATCATTCCTGTGTATACTTGTAGGAGAGGCTTTTTCTCATTCTTTTTGCTTTTAAATGTAAAAGGAGCATACTTGCTCCCACAATTTGCAATTCAACCTAGAAGTTAGCCTGTGGAAGAGTTCACTTCATAGTTTCATTTGTTGGACATGAAAATCATGTCCATATACACTCTCCTCTTATAGCACCGGTAAGTGGAAGTTGGGAGAGCAACACTTCTATGTGCTGTTGGATTAGGCTTGCTGGGTTTTAAAAAGCGGGATCATGCAAAGAAAACGGGAGAAAACTGGAACTCACGAAGGACATAGATGAGTAGCAGATAGGGCTTAGGAGAACTAGAGAAGAACAAGGTTTAAAAAAGAAATAGAGAAGGTTTCAGTCATTTATTAAAATAATTAGCCTCTGTATTGAGGCGTACACTCTTGGTTTGAACTCTTGCTATTTACTTGAAAGCAGAATTTCATAATCTTGTTTCTACAGGAGGATGTCGATGTTATCGACGGAACCGACGAGCAACAGTTTTTGGCAAGTGCTGATTTTCTTTCAAGTCATAGAATGCCGGCACTGATATCCAATATGCAAGCTGCTGCAACTGAAGTTCTCAGAGGGTAAGGATTAGGATTATGTATTTTGAATATTTTGCTCAACTTACGTCTAATTCTGAATAAGTTTTATTGGTAGGCTGTTGAAAGACGGGGAAGTTATTTTTTTATATAAAAGGTGAATCAAGTACACAAACAATGCTCACTCAGTCTCTGTTTGCAATATGCCTCTCCTTGGTGTTCATCCGGGGATGCCTTAGAATGCTTAGGAGAACGTTCCAATGAGTTACCTATAGGGTGCAGACATAAATCAATGGCCTATACTTATGGAGTATGCAATTCTGGGCTTGTTACATAAGTCCCTCAATGGACCTTTTGTTCTTTTCTGCGTCATGGATTCAACATTCCAACCTCTTGCACCAATTTCCCTGTCTGGATCATAGGTCAGTTCATTGGACCCTAGTCTACCATGTTCAGATAAAGGATCAAGGACATATTACATATCACAAATGAAGGTCTCTTTATGTGACTGTGATTCCTCAAACCTTGGAAAGTATTGGAGGTCTTTGGCGATCTACAACATCATGGTCTGATGAAACCCTTTAGGTGCTATACCTTGAGAGTCATTGTTCGTGATTACTATACAATATCATCAACATAGACAACTTATATAATCCACTTGCCTAGCGGTTTTCTGTAAAAGAATGTCTAATTATAATCTCTGTAGACGATACCAAATTGGATTATGTGTGAAATGACCAAACCAAGCTGTAGGAATCGATTACAAGGATCTTTGAAACTGATCAGACCTTTGAAGCATTGTTCTTAATTGTCACTAGTCTATATAAACCTCTTAAAGATTTAAAAAAAGTAGCATTTATCATATCCAGTTGGTGGAATGACCATTAGTAGCAGCTGGGTCAATGCATATTCGAAAAGAGGCCGTTTTGGGCACAGGAGAGATCTCCTCATAATCAATATCATGTTCTTGAGAATGCTTCTTAGATACCAAACAAGCTTCACGGAGATTGAGGGAACTATCCCGATGAAGATTCACAGGAGGCATCCATTCGATTTTTAGTGTGTTTTCCTGAAGGAACACACTCCAGGACCTAAATAACTTTCTCCCCAAGTTCATCTGTTTCCCCTTTGACGGCTTTGCATTAGCTTTGGAGCAGAAGTGCCTCCATAACTTTTTTTTTGGAGCAAGGCAATTGTATAGAATACTGACCAAGTAACAGTGCCAAATAGTCTAATACAGGGGGACCCACTTTGAAGAAATGCTATGCACTGCATACCTCAAAACTTTTTTTTTGTTAGTGTAAAAATAAAAAAATAAAAAAATAAAAAAATAAAAAAATAAAAAAATAAAAAAATAAAAAAATTAAAAAAATTAAAAAATTAAAAAATTAAAAAATTAAAAAATTAAAAAATTAAAAAATTAAAAAATTAAAAAATTAAAAAATTAAAAAATTAAAAAATTAAAAAATTAAAAAATTAAAAAATTAAAAAATTAAAAAATTAAAAAATTAAAAAATTAAAAAATTAATAAATTAAAAAATTAAAAAATTAAAAAATTAAAAAATTAAAAAATTAAAAAATTAAAAAATTAAAAAATTAAAAAATTAAAAATTAAAAAAAAATAAAAAAAACAAAAAAATAAAAAAAAAACATAAAAAGCATTTGGGATGGTCGTGATTTCTCAGATTTTTTTTGTTGATGGTAATGCATACTCATGTTAGAAAACTCCGGTTATCCATTGAGGGTGTTTGGTGCAAGCATGCTGCATGCATGAGCTTGTTCATGTAGATAGTAAACATGGAATGGAGCATCGAATCACTATAGGGTGTGGTTGAGTTACAAGTTGGGGGTCACACTGGTTTCTGGTTGAGTATTTATTGTAAATCATGCAAGGTGTCTAGCTATTGTATCTGGCTGTACGTGAGAGGTTGGGGGTAGAGTCATGATAGTCATGTTCCAGAGCCAAGTTGTCAGGTACAGTAGTGGAAGGATGTGTCCATTGTTTAATGTAGAACATAGTGACTAGGATGTACATGTGGTTAAAGGGAATCCATTGATTTGAGATTGAGACCATAAGTTCAGGATAGTTCAATATAGGGACGTATGGAGAGACTCAGATACTACATGCATTATGTGAATGATAAAACCTGACATCAGTGAAATGAAATATCTCCTAAGAATGATTGTAGCATCAACAACGTTTTCAATAACAAAGTAATCGAGATGTGTACATTTAAGAAATTGGGTCATTGTGAAAAAACATACACATCCAAAGATGCTAGTTTATACATGGAAAGAAGGTGCTGATGGCCAGAGGGCATTCACAATAAGCTGGATGGATAGAACAGACGAGGTCGTTCTACTTGTTAAAGAAATTGTTGTAGGGACCACATGAACCCAAAACCGTTGGGGAACATTATGATGACTCAATGACATATGAACCGCCTCACACGTTTTTCTTTCGACCATCCATAGGGCTTAAGGATTCACACATGATTCATGTAATATCCAATTCTGTCCGACATAAAGGCTCTAACTTAAGATCTAATATATTCTTGTGTTATTACATATCTTTTGAATAATGAAAATTTTCTCTGCATCTTCTTTATCATTTAATAAGTTTTGACCATTGGATCAACTGATTTTTCACATAGGTATAGAATTCACTAGAATAAAGAATATTTCATTTGTAGGTTCTATTACATAAAACACAAGTTACCAGGTGATATCTTTTAAAATCCATGGCATACCCAAGAGGGCACTCCTAGGAGGATAGGGATTGCAAGTGTGCTTTTAACAAATGGACTCTTATAAAGTTTCAAACAGTGTCTAGAATGGCTTAGAATTGCCAACAGTCCTAAAATTTCTGAAACGTGCTCATCTGTACCTGGATTTTCTGAACCATGCAACCTCAGTGCCATGGCAGCATATATGCCTGTCATCAGGAAAATGCCACGTCAGCTATTGTATACAATGCCGACAATACCTATAATAGTTTCAGGACACTGAAACTCGAGATTGGGGTTCCTGAACCCGGTTTTGTGAATAGTAAATCACAAAATGTAACCGGCAGACGCAGAGCAGCAATAAGAAAGTTTGACAGGGAGAAAAAGATCAAGCAAGGGAGCAGGACAAAGACAGTTCATATCAACAGATCACAAGGCCGTAAAAACAGGGACAAAGCAAAATTGGAATATGACAGTTGCAGAAACATAAACAGGTGCAAATCCAATACATCACGGGCAAATTATTAAAGACAAACTCATGTGGTATGTTTGGACACCGGACCCTAAGCAATAAGGTTGGCATTGGTTCTAAACACCCAAAACAGGTCCCGAAATCACTGGAAGGTCCCCAGCAAGGGACTGCTTGCAACAAGTCAAAATCCTGTATAAATAAAGTGCATCAAGTGGGCTGGTATGCCAAGAAACACGTATAAGAGAAGACGTAGATAGATACAAAAATAACAGAAATCCAAATACACTTCTCGCTTTGATCCTGAATGGTAAACGAATGTTGAAAAGGGGGGGGTCAATATAGAATATTCTTTTCACAGGATTTTTGCATCTTAGAACTTGCCTTCATTTTCATTGCCATATTACCATGAGCATATACACATCACCACTTACAATAAATGACTTCCAAGTACTCTTCTCCATATGTGATATGAATATAATTATTCTTCTAACTTCTGGTCGAATAATTTTTTCTTTATACTATTTTGTGTATAAAGATTTTTACTTCAAGAATTATGTGTAGTGAATGGTCTATCACAATTTCATTTAACTCTTGTAAAATTTCTTATTTGCAGAAAGCAGTTGAGGGATATCTTCAATTCTACTGTACTTCATGAAACAATTATGCAGATATTGAACATGTTCATGAGCATGGGAAGGCCTCATCACTGGGTGGATTATTTGATGCCGGAGGATGTGAGATTCTACAAATCAGTTGAATCCTCTGGCAGTGATGGCCCTAATGTTTCTGATGTCACTAAATTAGATCAACTAATGGTGGAGACGCGTACAGTTTTATCAAGGTAGTTCATTCTATTACTATTTTCAATTATTTAGTTCAGAAAGATGGCACTAGATGCAAATGTTTCAGGTGGCAAGAGGTTTAGACCCTGGATTCATACGATTCGTTTCTATCGATTGCTTTACCAATGGTGCCTGTGTCTAAATGGTGCACCATGGATTAAGTTAAGACTTGGTAACTAAGGTCAGGAATCAGGATATTTCTGCCCGGTTGTGACTTTAAAAGGAAGTCAAGGCAGATCATTTGTAATGACCTATTTCACATATTAATTTCTAAGAAGGGTGTATTTTTATTATTTGAAACTGAATAATTATTGGCAAAATCAGAAGCAACTTCATGCCTGAAGTCTATAGAACCCAAGTCTTTCTACTTCTATGGCTTTAGAGAAAGTTTGGGTGCTAAATGTTTTCATTGTTATTCTTATCATCTTGTTAGATAGGTTTACAAAGTTCTTGTGTATTCTTTAACTTCTCTTTATAACCAAGGATAATTATTTCAGAATTATTGTTTCCAGGTGAGACTTAATGATTCAAAGCATTAGTTGCCTTATTCTGCACTTATCTTATGATCTATACTTATTTTTAGAAAGACATGGGAAACACACCTGAGGGAGTGAATTTTTTTGCCACTGATCCATTGACACCCATTGGTAACTTACTAGACATGCCGTGGGTGAGATTGAATTCATGACCTTTATTAGATATGCTTAGGCTATGTTTGACAAACTAACTGATAAGCTAGCCACCTGAAAAGCTAGGTGTTGGTTGAAAAACTAGTTGCTGGCTAATATGATATGATAAACTACCCACGTTTGATAATAACTAGCTTATAAACTAGATGACAAAGTAAAATTACTTACTAAGACGGTGTTTTTGTTCATTTATGTAAAACATAAGGGTGATAATTGGAAAAAAAGTGAAAAAGAACCCCGGAGCTTATTGAAACGCTGTGAAAAATAGGTTATTAGAAAAAGCTTTCAATAAGCTCAAATAAACAAGTTAACATATGGTTGGCAAACATGGGCTTGGTCTCAATTGGAAGTTGAGTCTTATAAACTTGAAGTTTATATATTTGTTATTGTTTTCGCAGTTCTGAATTTGGGAATATTATAGACATGTCAGTGAGACAAGTGGTGGATGGACTGATGGAAGACATCAACATACAGTTTGGAGATGGCAATTTATCGGGTGGAATACCGCTAGCCAAACTTCTTCCACGGGTTGCACAGATTAGTCCACAGCTGCTCGAAGAACCAAGCCGCAACAAGTTTACTCACATCATTCAAAACATACCCGAAGTTGAAGTTTTTTTCACTCTACTCTACACAAACATGTCATAATCATAAAAATCTGGTGAGCAGTTTCTTTGTTTCTTGTACCATTATTACTATTATTATTTCTTCTCAGCTTAAATGGATGAAAATGAACAAGACCAATTATTTAGATAGAAATGCATGCTTGTATTCAACTCCTCGCTTCTTGTTGGTTGTCGTTTCTAATTCTCTCTTGGGCGTGTGTAATAAGTAAGTTGAAGAAGCTTAAGCTTTTCGTGCACACGTTACTTCTTATATCCTCTTTCATGTATCATAAGCGAATGTTTTTGCTTTAAGTTTATGTCACATATTGGATAATTTTAAGGTTTGTTGGGTATTATGTGGTATGGGTGTTTTTGCATGAAAACTACATGTATATGCCTAGCTGCTTCTTCATTCTTGCATTAGATTTCTATTTCTGATCCTGCTAACTTAAACACCATAGAGAAAAAGATCGAAAGGAGATCCTTCCCCAAGTGTTGATGTTTGTCTTCCTAGACCTTGTCATAATAGATGGTGGATATGTAGGAGAATGAACATTTATAATAGATGGTGGATATACAGGAGAATAAACATTCTCACAGATTTTGTTTTGGATTTATGACCTTTTAAACAAATTTAAGAACGTCTTTGCTTATATCTCGTCTTAACACAGGAATGCCTCAAAATCTATCTGTTGGAAGGTCATGCAAATCCTAATATTTTAGGGTTATGTTCCATTCAAATGCTGTGTGCTTGGTACTAGAGGTGGACATAAAGTCCCGAAAACCGGTTAAAGCTTGGATTGGTTACATTTTAACCGGTTAGACCTATCGTAAGAGGTGATATGTAGAGCCATGTTTTTACTCCAAATTGAGTTCGGTCGATATAACCTGATTTTAAACAACTACGAGCACTTCACCTTTTATTGTAAGACGAGTCTTACGGGAGATGATTCGCCAATCTTTGGTAACAGTGGCTAGGTACATAGCTGGGGGTGTACAAGTTTTGCGTTGATTTATAGGTGGATCTCGTTGTAGTGGTAGCAGCTGGGGAACACAGGTTAAGACGGTATGTTAAGGACATCCGTGTCCTTCATGACATGGTGAGGGTCAAGGCGAAGGATATTTCATTGTTGTGGTTGCAAAAAATATATCTGAAGATGGGAGGAAAGGAAATGTAGTACCCGTTCATAAAACTTAGAGGATGTCATATTCCACACGATGTTTATTGATCTCTTATCGGTAAACCAACATACTCTACCGTCTACATGGTTTACTGTTAAAATTAGAAAACAACAATTGATAAAACATTCATGTAGAGTATGTTGGTTTACCGATAAAGGATCAGTAAACATCATGTGGAATATGAAATCCTCAAAGTGTTATCGGCTGGTACTGCATTTCCTTTCCTCCCATCTTCAGATATCTTCGTCGCAACCACTACAATGAAATATCCTCCGTCTTGACCCTCACCACGTCATGAAGGACACCTATGTCCTTCCTATACCGTCTTAACCATGGTTTTCAAAATCGTTTGAGGCGTACGCCTCGAGGCGAGGCAGTCCAAAACCGCTCATGAGGCTTAAGCCTCATGGTCCCCGGACGAGGCTTACGTCTCAATCATTGAGGCGTTGCCTCGAGGCGTGAGGCGCAAGCCTCGGATGCTTTCTGTTTTTTGTGAGACTTTGGTGAGAGACTCGTGACTTTTTATACAAAAGAAACTTGTACTTTTATTTAAAAAGGTAGAAAGTCAAAAGCAAAAGTAAGGGGGCGTTTGGTTCGTCAAATGTTTTTGGATGAAATGGAATCTGTCAAAGTAATTTGACTTTGAAGGAATTTGAATGGAATGTTGGCAGGTTTGACCACCTATTTGGTTGACAAAATTGAAATGAAATCTGTTAAATGAATTAAAAATTTTCTGTTTGGTTCACAGATTGTAGCTTTAGAATTGGAATGGAATTTTGGTAAATGACCAAAATACCCTTTTTGTTTATTTTAATTTTTTTCAACAAAAATTACTTTAATGAAATAGTCATTAAATACTTTAATTTTTAACTAAAATTGCTTTGATTATTTTAGCACACGAATGATGATGAGAGAGAGGGAGAGAGAGAGATAGAGGAGAGAGAGATAGAGGAGAGAGAGAGCAGAGAGAGGATAGGGAGAGAGGATAGAGAGAGAGGGAGAGAGAGAGAGAGGAGAGAGAGAGGGATAGAGGATAGGGAGAGAGGATAGAGAGAGAGAGGAGAGAGAGAGAGGAGAGAGGAAGAGAGAGATGAGAGGAGAGATAGAGGAGAGAGAGAGGAGAGAGAGAGAGGAGAGAGAGTTGATGTTTGCTGATAATCAATATCAGTAGGGTTTAGTTTGGGGTAAGGGGTAATTTTGGAATTGTGAAAATAACAAATTCCATTCCATTGAAATACTTGAGTTTGATGATGAAATGTTAAAATCCTTTAGGTATGGAATTTATTGGAATTGGAAGATTCCATTCCATCGAAAACTTTGAACCAGACAATGGAATGGAATCTGGTCAAAGGAATTCAACATTCCAATTCCACCAGATTTCATCAGATTCTGCTAACCAAACGCCCTAAGTGTACTGTTAGTAATTTAAAAGTACAAAACCCACTTTGGGGTGTCATTTCCTATTCTCTAGAAGAAAAAAAGGCCTTCCTACTCTACTTCAGTTTCCTTTGCAAGAGACCACCAAATCAAGCTTCCTATTCCATTTCTTCATCTTTCTCTCTCACAGGTAAGCCATTTTCTCCATGTATTTTCTGTATGTTTTATGTACATGCAGTGTATATTTGCTGTATGTTTTTGGTATGTATTTTTTTGTATGTGTATATATCATTGTGTATTTTATGTATGTATTTCTATGAGTATATCGAAGGATTTTCTGTATTTCGGTTGTATTTTCAGTGTGTGTTTTTTGTATTTTCAGTATGTGTATATATCAGTATGTATTTTCTATATTTTCAGTATGTGTATATATTAGTATGTATTCTCTATATTCTCAAACTTCTCATGCATTATTTGGTAGAATAATGTTTTCACAAATATATTATGTATTATACATACACACACGTATATTATATATATATATATATATATATATATCTATACTATATATTAAAATTCTTAAACGGTTGTTGAAAAAAGTTGTTATTGAAAAACGGTTTTTGGAAAGTTAAATTTTACATTTATCACCCTTACAATTAATTATTTAATTTACTTTCTATCTCTTGTTTTTTTATTTTTCATTTTACACCCTTATTATTTTAACACAAATAATCGTATATAAATAAAAATGCAATGAAAAAATATGTTTCTTTTTTTACAAATTATACCATTATAATCGTCTCGTCAATACCTTCAAAACGAGTCCAATATTGAATATTTTTAAATTTAACTGTACTATTAAATATCATGAATATCTACGAATTAAATCTCTACTACTATATAAAAAAACTAATACAGTTATTGTACAAACTTTTGTACAATAACACTTATCACCCTAAACTTTTATACAATAACACTTATTACCCTAAGCTTTTATACAATAACACTTATCACCCTTGTAATGTTACATTTGTCACTCTTACAATTACTTATTTAATTCATTTTATATCCCTTATTTTTTTATTTTTCATTTTACACCATTATCATATTAACACAAATAATCGTATATGAACAAAAATGCAATGAAAAAATACGTTTCTTTTTCTACAAATTATACTATTATAATCGTCTCGTCAATATCTTCAAAACGAGCCCAATATTGAATATTTTTTAATTTAACCGTACTATTAAATATCATGAATATCTACGAACTAATTTGTTTTCTATCAATACGTTTTATTTTTTTCCACCGTTAACACATTAAAAATACATAATCGTAAAATACGTTTCATTTTTATTATAAATTATATCATTATAATTTTTTCTGTCAATAATTGTAATATAAACTAATTATTGAATATATTTATGGGTTTAGGGTTTTATAAATTTTGATTCATAGGTCATGGTTGGATTGTTGATGACATGTCTATAAGGAAGTAACATTAATTGTTCGTTATTTACTTATATTCCGCTGCATCGCGCGGGTATATGCCTAGTATATATATATATATATATATATATATATATATATATATATATAGGGAGTTTATATTGTTAACCTCTCAAATGCTATTAACTTTATGAACCCCTATATATATATATATATATATATATATATATACATGTTTCGGACCACCTCGTGGCTTACGTCTCGCATCGCAAAGGGAAAACACTTCGAGTCCCGATTGAGATTTTTAAAACTATGACCTTAACTATGCATTCCCCTAGCTGCTACCACTACAGCCAGAGGCCCACCTATAAATCCCCTCATAATCAATGAAACAATCAATGGCAGACTAGTACACCCCCCAACTATGTACCTGGCTAGTGCTACCAATGATTGACGAGTCATCACTCATAAGACTTGTCTTGCAATAAAAGGCGAAGTCCTTGTAGTTGTTTAAAAATAAGGTTATTATGACCGAACTCATTTTGGAGTAAAACATGGCTCAACATATATCACCTCTTCGGGTGGTCTAACTTTTTAGTGGTAGATGTGCCACCACGCAATTTAGACATGGATGCAAAGTTCTGGTAACCCATACTGATAACAATACAGGGACCCACTCCCAACAAAACAATCGAGGAGGCAAGAGATGACCACTCCTCAATCATGGAGCTGGAGATCTCTTAGATGAAGATGACATGGCAAAACCAAACCCACCATTTTCTTTGGGGTTAAAAGTGGACAACCTTGTATCCATACACATATATGCCTATATTAAAATTTAGTATTTAATTTTGAATGTCTGTTTTTTATTATTATAACATTGGTAATTCAATTTTTAAAGTTCTGTTTTCTTCAAGAGTCTTTGAAGAATTTTCAAGAAGATACACACCATGTGTAATTGATAATCAATTTATAAATGGTCAATAATCTGCAAATAATTGATATCTTAATAACAAAAGGGAATCTCTTTTTCCCACCATTTGCTACAACCACAAGTATGTGCAAGCACATAAAATGAACTTTCAAATTTCTTCCATATTTATTTTGATGAGTAAAAAGTTAGTTTAAAATAAAGTTACATATGTCAACTGCACTATTTAACCAAAAATTTTACTATCTACCAAATATATTTAGCCAATAGTTGTTGAACTAAACATTGTTAGAATAGGACAATCAAGGATATAAGAATTGTTGTTTCCTAGTTTAACTCTAAACCATGTGGAGTATGTTGGTTTACCGATTAGGGATCTGTAAACACGTGGCATATGGCATCCTCAAAGTTTTATCAGCTCGTACTAGATTTCCGTTCCTCCCATCTTTGTTGCTACCACATCAATGAAATTTCCTCCACTTCGACCCTAAACACGTCATGACGGACACTGATGCCCTTATTATGCTGGCTTAATCTATGTGTTACCCCGACTGCTACCATTATAGCTAGAGGCCCACCTATAAATCCCCTCACAACTGATGAGAGAATCAATGCCAAACTATTGCAACCCCAGCTAAATGTAACTAGCCGCTGCCACCAATGATTGGAGAGTCATCACCCATAGGAATCGTCTTACAATAAATAGCAAAGTCCTCGTGGTTATTTAAAATCAGGTTATATAGACCAAACTCGTTTCAAAGTAAAAACATGGCTCTCCAAACTTCCAATTATTGGTGCTATAGAAGGAGTGCATAAAGAGGTGGTTTCTATACATGTATTTTTTTACACAACCTTTTATTCGTGATTTTAGTGAAATCATTGGTTTATTTTATGTAATTGGAGTTAGGATGTGTGGAGTACACACTCATATAAGCTAACTGGAATATGAAATCACTCTAAGCTAACTGGAGCACAAGGTTGCTAGATGGCATAGTATGGCAGGGGTCAAAGGGGTCACACCCCCTTATAGGGTCCAAGGGGCAGCGCCCCTAGCAGTGGTCTTGTTAATACCATGTAAGCACTTTATTCGTGAATTAATCATGAATGAGGTGATTTCGGTTGAATTTTTTCGGTCTCGATAAAATCTAAATGATCACTTGACGAAGGGGTTATCTAGGCACTTGGTTCAGAATTCGATAATAGAGATGGGATTAAAGTCCATCTAAATCTCTAACACTGAGATACCTAATTCCCTTTCTAATATAATGTTAGAAGTTTAATTCAATGAGAATGCTCATGTTAAGATATTGGAGAACGAGTTGGTCATACCAAGGTATGTGCTCAGTACTGCAAGGGAAGGAAGTCATACTTCTTATTTCTTCTTTTGTAAAAGTGCAACTGCAAATGCATGATGAAATGAACTACCTATGAGTGTGAAATGTGGTAACTTCAAGAAGCTTGGACTTGAGTTTGTATCCTCTCACGAATGGATAAGGACACATGGATTTTAATAATGTCAAGTTTGAACTCTAGAGAGTCATGTAAATTCTTGTGTATGTTATTTTCTGGTACTTAAATGGGTTGACGAGTTCAGTCCATAGGATACTCGGATTCTCGAATATTTAGATTCAAAGGATATCAAACATAACAAGAATCACAAACTGAACCACAAGGGTTGTGGCATACTGGTTAAGGTCCTGGGAGATGTGGTGGAATATCCCATCCACCCAGGGTTCGAATCCCGGCGTACACAACAATTGTGGCCACTGAGGTTTAATCAGGGTTGATGTCTTACAGTCATAATTTGCCAAGGGATTAGTCTAGGCATAACCTAGGAACCCTTCCCAAAAAACCAAGAATCACAAACTGTCATAAGTCTAGAACATAATTCTCTAACTTTTAATTTAATAGGAATTGTAGGTGTTAACGAGTCGAGTCGAGTTGCAAAGTCTTTGAGCTTGGCTCGCAAATATAATGTTAAGCTTGAGCTCGAGCTCGATTTTTTTTTTTCTCAAATTGTGTCCGAGCTCAAGCTCGATTATTTTTTTAATGTTCAAACTCGAGCTCGATGCTCGTTTATTTTGTCAAAGATTTCGAGTCTTATAAGCTCGCTTATGAGCTCGATTAACAACTCGAGCCTCGAGCTTGATTAGCTCGTTTAACAACTCAATTTTGAGTTTTGACGAGCTCGTTTAACCGAGCTCGAGCTCGATTAGCTCGTTTAACAACTTGAGTTCAACACAAATAAAATAACAAAAAAGCACTTCAATAGAGTTGGCAGTAGCAAAGGTTTAGATTAATTTCTGCAGATTCATAACAAAGAAAATGGAAAGTGAAATACAATGTCTGAAAATAAATTACAATCTCTCATAAGTCATAACATTATGCAAATTTCACCTTCTAGATATCATCCAAAAAAGCACTTCAATACGTCTTTAACTCGGGAACAATCAAGAATATTAAATGGTACAGCTGAATTATCATCACAAAGGTAGCATCCCTCTTCTAAGTAGGCATCTAAATCAAATTTTCTTGAATCATAACTTTCCACTTGCTTCATACGTAATAAAATGCTAAGAATCCTCGTTTTTTAGTAGTACACTCATTGGTGACTTCTTGACTCAAAAGGATAATGAATCTACCGATCATGTTTCATGTCTTACACGCAACGAAGAATCATACTCATTTTAAATTTCATACAACAAATCTCACCTTCAACATATTCTCCTTCATGTTCACCTCATTATAAATCATTGGGAATGATTCAATGAGTACTTGAGCATTTCTAACTTGCATCAAGGATCCAAAACATTAGCAATACACATAAGCATGTTACAATCACTCTAATATTGATCAAACTTCAATTTCATACTTCCCACCAATTTTCTAACAAACCCATGAGGACCATTGGACCGCTTATCCAATATATGTTTGATATAATATACCTCTCCAAAAAATAAGTTTGAAGTTGGATAGTCACTTCCCGAAATTATATTGGTACAAGAATCAAAAGCTTCTAAAACCTCACATATGCATCCAACCTTTTCCCAATCATCAATAGGAGAAAAAGAGGTATAGATGGATCCCTCACTTCATACATAGAAAATGCATCTTTAAATATGATTGCAGTAGAGAACATTTTAAATGTAGAATTCCATCTAGTTTTACAATCTAAAATGAGCTTTCTATCAGGCAAATGAAGCTGTTTTGCAACTTGAGAAAATGTCTTTAATCTCAAGTGCCTAGCTTTTATGAAGTTCACGCTAGCATGAATCTTATCTACTATAGCTTTGATTTATGACAACCCATCTTGCACTATGAGATTCAAAATATGCGCACAACACCTAACATGAAAAAAGTTGTCCCCACAAGACAATTTCCCAAGTCTAGAAAAATGTTATCTTAAAACTTTTATTGCGGAATCCATTTGCTGAAGCTTTATCTAGGGGTGTTCAAAAAAACCGTTGGACCGTTCAAACCGGTCGAACCAAGTCAAACCGGACCGTTTTTGGCGGTTTAGGCGGTCTAGCGGTCTGGTCTGAAAAATCGCCAAACCGGGCGGTCCGGTCCGGTCTGCGGTTTGGAGGTTTTTTGGGCGGTTTGGACCAAACCGACCGCCAAATATATCTATATATATTTTTTATTTTTTTATGTACATATTTATATCATCTATTGTTTAGCCCAAATATCCAATTTATCTTTAGACTTAAATACATACAAAAAGGCCCAAAGATAATTTTAAATCGCCGTGGATTTTATTTGCACTTTGCGTATTACTTTTTTTTTAGTGTTTTGTCTTGGAATAACTTTGTGGACTTTGTTAATATTGTTGTAGACTTTTATTTATTTCAAATGAACTCAAGCTAATGAACCATTAAAGTTCAAATTTTTGTATGTTTTTTATGTTTAAACTTTAAAGCCCACTAAAAGGCCCAAACCGCCTAAACCGGTCGACCAAACCGCCTAAACCGCGGTCCGACTTGACCGGTCTGGGCACTTGATGTCAAACCGCTCGGTTTGAAAAGTCAACAAACCGCTCGGTTTGAAAAATCAACAAACCGCCACTAGCGGTTTGGTTTGTGGTTTGAGGGGTTAAACCGCCCAAACCGGACCGCGAACACCCCTAGCTTTATCTACCGAGATAGTCATAACTTTGCCCTCTATTTCCCATTCCCTTAGACATTTCAATAAAGAATCGACAATTTCAATACCATGTCTAGGTGGAGGAATATGCACAAAACTCAAAACTATTTTTCGTAACTATCAATCAGAGTCAACAAAATGGCATGTTTGGTTTTTAGACTTCCATAAATCTGTGATCAAACTTTCTTAACCCCTTCTAAAAGACTTTAATTTTTTTTTCTCTCAAGCTCATAAAGAACCATACAATCATCCTTCACTGTATGCCTACTTATTTTTTCGAACTGAGGTACCATATTTTTGAAAACTAAGTTCAGACCTGCTTCTTCAACAATAGTAAAAGGATATGTTCATGCATAAGAACCCAACGATCAATCAATTCTCTAGTAATAGCCGGATCATATTTACCATTACTAAGAATTGGGAGAAAAGTTTCTTGAAGCTCACCCGTATTGGAGACCGGCTGAAAATAAGCAATCGTTGTTTATTAATAGCAAGCCTCTTCGCTTAACAGGCTTGCAAATGCCTTTTTAATGTTGTTGTAGTCGCCGTGGACTTGACAACAAAAAGTTCTTTACAGTGTATGCACTGTATTTTTCGTCCCTTATCTATCGTCACTTCAATCATATTTTTCCAGACTTCAGACTTTTTAACTCTATTTCCTTTTATTGAATTGATGTTGCTCCTCCACATTTTGGTTTGTCGTTGAATCAATTTCAACTTGAATGTTGGAATCAGACTGATCAATAGAATCATCTGTAGCCGCTACACGAACTTGATTCTCTGACAAAATCATCTGTCTATAACATATAGAATAGTTAAGAATCTACTAAATTTTTCATAGCCAATTGTAATTTACTATGCACTATTAACCATTATAAAAGTAACACACTGCTGCCATTGTGAAAAAAAGCATGTTTAAATTACGAAGACTAATACTCATGTTTAACACACTGTTTAAATTATGCTTCCTTTCACGTACCACAAAATCAAGTCTACTCCCACATTCCTTCAAAAGGAACGGGATAGTAATACAATATGGTACAATGCAATTCAACAACATTTGCTTATACAAAACCAAGAAGCGTGGTTTATCGTCCTTGTTACTGAATTCACAAGAATATGCTTTGATCATGGCATTTTATGTAGCGTGATTAGGGTTATCAGTGAGTCAGTGACTCAAAAAATATGAGAAGCATAAGTGAGAGACCGAGCACAGGAAACCGGACTGAAGAAGATGAGACGGAAAACTATGAGAAATATGGTGATGTTAAGATCTGAGAATGAATTTGTTTAAGCTCCCTCATTTTGTTGTAGTCATCTAATAAGCGTGCCATTGATTTCACTAATCTGCATGATTCCATTATCGTTTAAGAAAAAGAAGATTCAGTCATGTCGATTCTTTGAGAAAATCAAGAATCACAAAACATAAGCAAAAAATAAAGTTAAAATGATTTCTCAAGATTAAACCATGTTTAAATTACAAAGACTAGTTATTTGCAAAGACAAAATTGATACGATATGTATTTGATTTCTAGATCTACAAGATTTAGAAACTTACATTTATCTATTGCCTTTGATTTCTGATGAACAACCAAAGAACCGGAGGAGGTGGAGCCTTGGAGTTCTAGACTGTCGGAGAATCATCGTATGTGAGTTCAAAGGTTGAAAAGAAGCATAGATTGAGTTGAGTGTTGGTCTGGTGGAGCTGTGGAGGAGAAGCATCGTTTCAATGTTTATTGTCGCTCTGAAGAAACCTAAGAGCATCTCCAACAACTATGCTAAAGTTTTTCTAAAATAGAGTAAAAGAAATCAAAATCTCTAAAAAAATTTGCATCCAACTCCAACAACTATCTATTTTAGCAACTCTAGTATTAATTATCTTATTAAAATATTCAATTTATTTTATTATATTATTAAAATATTCAATATATGCAAAGTTGGGAGAGGAAAAGTTTGCTTTTTAGGGCCTTAGGGGTAATAATTAGTTTTGGGGGGAAATTGTCTATTTAGAGATTTTTACAATCTCACTCATTTTTTTCTCTATTTTAGCATATATAGTATAACATAGCTTTTGGAGCAACAAAAAAGATAAAATCCCAATTTTTTCCATTTTAACATAGTTGTTGGAGATGCTCTAACCCTCCTATAGATTATGAATGGTCATCTGATTCTTTAAATGTCCAATACTTAATACATTGGTACATGTTATATAGATTAAATGTCAGTTTTTAAACAATACAACAACTTGGATTAGTGGTAAGGGTTGGAGTACTTATACCTTAGAACCCGATTTCGACTCCCATTGCTATCAAATATTTTTTAATTTAAACATTGAATTTTAGTTATAATGTTTATGAACAACTATAACTCGAAAATTATAGGTATGCTCGGCTTGACTCGATTCGTTTGAGAACTCGACTCGAAAAAGTTAAGCAAGTTATTTAACGAGCCGAGTCGAGCGATGGATTTACGGAGCTCGACTCGTTAACTTAAACGAGCATTATTTTGCGTTCAAGATTGACTCGATCTCGAGAATTGGCGTGCTCGAGCTCGAGTAGCTCGTTAAAAGCTCGACTCGTTAACACCCCTAATACGAATCACAACACAAACAACGATAAGTTTGTCCACATAATTATCTAGATTTTGATTCAAAGGATATGAACATGTAATAGGAATCACAAACACCAGTAAACACAAACAATGATAATTTTGTCTACATAATTCTCTAAATTTTAATTCAAATGAGATCAAGAACATGTAGTAGGAATCAAAAGTGATAAGTCTGCGACATAATTCTATAAATTTTGATTCAAATAGGACCAAGAAACACATAATAGGGCTCAAAACACAAACAAAGATAAGTTCGTCCACATAATTCTGTAAATTTGGATTCAAAGAGGATCAACGGATGTATAAAAGGAATCACAAACACGAATAATAATAAGTTTGTCCAGATAATTCTCTAAATTTTAATTCAAAGTAGATCAAGAGCATGCAATAGAATCAAATAAGTTGGCAACATAATTCTCTAAATTAAATATTTATGCAAAGAGGATCAAAAAACACGTAATAAGAATCACAAACACAAACAATGATAATTTTGTGCACATGATTCTCTAAATTTTGATTCAAAGAAGAACACAAACACATAATAGGAATCACACACTTATAAGTTTTCACATAATTCCCTGAAGTTTGATACAAAAAGGATCAACAAACGTGTGAAAAGAATCACAAACACAAACAACAATAAGTTTGGCCACATAATTCTTAAGAACACATAAAAACAATAACAAAGACCGATAAGCTCGCAACATAATTCTCTAAATTTCAATTCATAGATGATCAAGAAATGCGTAATATGAATCACAAACACAAACAATGATAAGTTTCTCCACATAACTCTCTAACTTTTAGTTATTTATCACAATCGCTTACAAGTTTCCCTCATAATTCTCTAAATTTTGATTCAAAGAGGATTAACAAACATGTAATAGGAATCACAAACACAAACAATGATAGGTTTATCCACATAATTCTCTAAATTTTGGTAGAAAGTGTAACACCTGGATTTTTAGTATGTTTATTTTCGAGTTTCATATTTATAATTCGACCTTAGAATAACCCTTGTTATGAATTTTGAGTTGGTATAATGTTTTGGGAAATCAAGCAATTTAATTTTCTGGGGAAGTTTCACGCCCGGGGTAAATTCTTCATGCCCGGGGCTAATTCTTCACGCATGGGGAGATCGCTAGTGAAAAATCCTTCTTGTCAGTGAAAAATCCTTCATGCCTGGGGAGAATGGGCATAATTTTGAGCTGTTGTTTCTTAAAAAACAGGATTTTTCATCTTTCTCTTCACTTTTGTTCTCACCAACTCATCTCTCCACTTATTCTCCCCCGTGAAAGCATTTAAGGAATCAATTAGAGGCTTTTGCTAACATTTAAAAGCCTTGATTCTTGGATTCAAGTGTTGGAGACAAAAGCTTCGAGATTCACTTTCATCTTCTTCTTCTTCTCCACCATGTTCCACAATTGTTGACTTGGTTTTAGGTTTTTTCTTCTACAGACTTTTTTGGTTGATTTTCTTGTGGATCTCAAAGATTTTACTTGTGTTTTGAAGTTCCTAGAAGCTAAAGGTGAAATTCCACATACCATTTCTTGAATATTGGGTTTGAACCATTTTCACCAACTCTTATTTCTTCTTGGGTTTTCTTTGCTTGTGTTTTGGGAGTGAAAGACGTGTTCTTGGGAGCTTTACATCTAGGATCTAAAGTCTAACTTGGGGATTTCAAGTCTTCACCAAAGGAAGTTCAAGTTTGGGGTAAAACCTAGATTTAACATAAATCTAACAAGGCGAGTTCAAGTTGCTTTGCAAAACTTTGTACATGCCAAAAATGTTTATTTTTGGGTCTTGAAATGGTTACCATAAAATTTATCAATTTGTCAGGATCGAATTCACAACAAGAATTAATTCTCAGAAACAATATCAAAGAAGTTTGCGGAATAACACTTTGATATTTAATGAAACAGTAAATCAACACAGAAAATATGAATAACAAACTGTAAGCTTTTATTGAATGCTTTGAAGTTACAAGATTACTCACTCAACCTCAATATTGATGAACAGGCTCACCAATACGAATTCTACTTCTCTAGAATTAGGATCTATGCCTTGAGGTTGTTTTTCTCTAAAAGAATGAAAACTGAAATTATCAAAAATTATATAACTACTCTAAACAATACAATATATATACTGAATACAAAGATAATTACAATAGATAAAATATCTTCAGTATATCTTCTATGTATATCTCTAAGCTTCCATGTATATCCTTTCATACGAATCTTCATCATATAAGCAGTATTAATCTTCAGCAGCATTAACTTCCTTCTAGCAGCATTAACTACTAAGCAGTACTAACCACTAGCAGTACTAACTAGCTAAGCAGTACTAACTTTGTTCAAGCAGCACTAACTTTGACTAGCAGTATTAACTACTAGCAGTAGTAACATTCAGCAGTATTAACCATACTTGATGAATTCTTCAGTTCCCAACAATCTCCCCCTAACTTGACTTTTAGGAAAAGAAGTCAAGTTCTTCAGATCTTCTTCAAGATGCTCCCAAAACTCCATCATGACCTAAATTCCAGTATTTGCATCCAATCCCAAACTTTGATTAATTGTTCTTTGGATCAAATATTTAGCCATTTCTGAATTTTCACCACATCCAAGCTTCTTCTTCAACATTAAATGAAGTTTCAATCTGCTATGGTTGTATACTTTATCCACTAGGAAGTATTCAATGTGATTTCTATCCAAAGTCACAGAATATACTCCACTAGTTTCAAACAAAGTCCAATTGGTAACTGCTTGAAAAACACTCCTTATGATCTCCTCCACTTCATCAGGTTTGAACATCATACACAGATACTCCATCACCAGTTTTGTAATTGAAATCCCTGGAGCTTTCAACTGATCTGCATATAACCTCATCCCTATATCAAACATTTCTTCAATATCAGACCTTGAGCATGTTCTGACAATTTTAGCCCAAGTACTGTAGACTTCATACTTTTCATCTTTTCTCTTCAGTCTGATATACTCCTTGCCATCTACTTCCAAAACATCCCAGTGAATGACTTCAGGAGGTTTAACTCCTACAGGTTCTGCTGCAATTGGTTCAGGCACTTTGTCCATCACAACCATGTACATCTTGATATCCTCAGTACTTGCAGGTTCTTTCATAGTAGATGACTCAGGTGCCTCTTCTTCTTCAGCAACCTTTTCAGCCTCTTCTTCCACTAATCTAGGCTTCTTTGTAGGCTTTCTCCTGGCAATCATCTTTGTTCTTTTTAAAGTCCTTAGACTTTCACCAATTGTTGTTTCCTTCTCTGGAGTTTCTTGCTCATCAGGGAATGGTTTTTGTAAGAAATCATTGCTTTCTTTCATTCTTTTCTCCATTTCAACCCTTGCAAGATCATCCCCTTGAAGCTTTATCATCTCAGCATCATACATCTTCTTGAGCTTCTCAAAAGACATCTTTGAAAACATCTCAACCTTGACACCTACTGCACCCTTGAGGAAAGTAATCATTTTCTTTCTCTCTTGAGCACCCAGGTATGTCTTTGAAGGTTGTCTTTTCCTTGCAGCCATTTTGATCTTTGCAGACGTCCTCAAAGATGTGGCTTTCTGCTTGGCTTGTTCTGTTGCTAAGCTTTGTTGATAGGCTTTGTTTAACTCTGCAGCCATTGCTTTAGCTATCTCTCTATCCTTTTGCACTTGCATGGTTTCTGCTTCTTCAAGTTCAGCCTGTATCTTCCTAGCTAGAGCTTCATCTGATTCAATCAGCTTCTGCTTTTTCATTGGTTTATCAGATTCAACTAGCTTTGCCTTACCTTTCTCTTTACCCATCACCTTCTCAATGCTAGAGTTCTTTGCTGCATCACCTCTTTCTTTTATGACAACTCCTTTGGCCTTTGAGGTGACCTTGGGAGTATCATGTTTGGCTTTGATGAGTGTTTCTGCAACCTCAAGCTCTGTAAGGACCTCTTTTACTGTTTCTGCTGCTTCTTTCAGCTCAGCAGTATTAACCATTTCTGCTGCTTTACTTGACCTGGCAGTATTAATGGTTTCTGCTGCTGGCTCTGTTTCTGCTGCTTGCTCATTCTCCCCCTCAACATCATGTTCTTCCTCTTGCTCCCCCTTTGCTTTGGCATCAGCTTCTGACTCCCCCTTTTTGGGAGCATCAGTCACTGGTTTCCTCCTTCTGAGCACAAATTGTTTCTTCTTCCTTTGTAGAATCAGTTTCCTTACCATTTGCTTCAACTTGATGATTTGTTCTTGTTGTGACAGAACTATGAGTTTAAGGTCTTCTATATCTTTGCCCTGTTTGAGTACATCCATGTTGATGTTGCCCATTGCCTCCATCAATTCATCATAGTTATATCTGTCCTCACCTTCTCCAGGAGTGTTACCCCCTATTGAAGGATCATTGGATCTTTTAGTAGTGGAAGTCTTCTGCCTAGCAGAAGCACTATCCACCCCCTTGGGTTCTTGGCACCAGGGACCTTCAAATGATTGCTCATTCAAAGTTGCCATGGGGGAGGTCTTATTGATGTTACCACTTTCCTCCTCTGTGCTAGCAGGAGTAGTGGCAGCCTCATCACCCATATGCTCTTCCATCTCCTTAGAGAGCACCTCCTGAGGGTTGGGAGACACCCTATTGGATTCCCTTTGGATATTCTCTATTGGAGAATTCTCCAATAGAGGGCTTAAAGGCTTAGTGGGGGATGGTACAAGAAGGGAAGGAGCCTTCTTTACCTGTTTTCTCTTGTAAGTTTGGGTGATGGGAGAGGTTGGTTTTTCAAGAAGGGACTGGGGAATTGATTTTGAGAGAGAAGGTTGGGCTTGGCTAGCAGTGGATTGGTCTAATGGGGGCCTTGACCCTGCTGCCATACCTTCATTGGTTTGGGACACCACCATCATTGTAGAGAACAATGGGGTGTCAACTCCTTCAGAGTCCCCAGCAGATCTTCTCATGTTTGAGAAAACCTTGCCTTTGGGGGGTTTAGGTACATATACCCCAACAGGTTGAGGTATATCCGTCAATTGATTAGTAATAACTTCTTGAACAAACCTGGGATACATAAAGAAGCTCTTTTTGTTTCCCATGTTTGAGACAAGATCATTGAAAATCATTTTAGAAAAATTGTACTTTCTGGCAGTGGCCAGGCACACCAAAGCATAAGCAATAGTGCTGCTGAACTCACTCCATCCAGTAGTCTTTTTGGATATACAATGCATAAGAGTATGGACAAAGAAACGCCATTGGGGTGAGAATTTTGCTTTAGAGAATTTGAAAACACCCAATGGGCCTCCATACCCCATTCTTGTAAGATTTGAAAACAGTTCATCATTTGGGATAGAAGTTATACCAGAGGCATCGTCTAGACGTAGACTGATGCGAATAACCTCTTCAGTAACTGTAAGTGATTGATCACAGATTCTTGTCGTGATCATTTGCACACCATTTTCCACAACAATGGTTGCATTGGCCCAGAACTGCCTTTGATGCTCAATGTAGATTGTAGGTGATACAATAAGAGCATGAGCAATGTGGCTTGACTTGAGGAAATCCACAATCTGATGAAATCCTGAAGCTTGCTTTGGCTTTTGTAGCATCGCAATCTCGTTGTGCTCGTCGATGAACGTCATGGATGCCATTGATCTTGGTGAAAACTTGCCTGAAAACTTCGAACTTGAGAGAGAAAAGGTTTTGAGCGCAAGAGAACAGTATGCAAAGAGTCGTTATGAACTTTTAGGCGGGCAAAGAGTATTTATAGTATTCGGAATATAAGCAGTAGTAACCTAGAGCAGTATTAACTACTAGCAGTAGTAACGGCTAGCAGTATTAACTAACTAGCAGTATTAACTGAAAGCAGTATTAACCACTAGCAGTATTAACTGAAAGCAGTATTAACCACGAGCAGTATTAACTGAAAGCAGTATTAACCACGAGCAGTATTAACTGAAAGCAGTATTAACCACTAGCAGTATGAACTGCAAGCAATATTAACCACTAGCAGTAGTAACGGCTAGCAGTATTAACTAACTAGCAGTATTAACTGAAAGCAGTATTAACTACTAGCAGTATTAACTACTAGCAGTATTAACTATACTTACTCCTTTTAAACTTGCTGAACACTGAGTACTGCTATGCATATCCTGAAAAAGAAGATTAGTAACACCAAGAATAAAAATATACAGGTATAGAACCACTTTTTGAGAAGAGGATTATTCAGAGTTTATCATTCCCACACTTGTTACCAAGAAAGTGAATCTACCCACATCAAAAGCTTTAGTGAATAGATCAGCAAACTGATTATCAGTGTGAACTTTGACAACTTGAATAAGTTTCTTTTCATTACAATCTCTTATAAAGTGATACCTGATTTCAATGTGCTTTGTCTTTGAGTGCTTGACTGGATTATTTACAATGCTAATAGCACTGCTGTTGTCAATAAAGATTGGAGTGTGTAGAAAGGTTACCCCATAATCCAACATTTGATTCTGAATCCATAAGACTTGAGAACAGCAACTTGCAGCTGCTATGTACTCTGCCTCTGTTGTAGATGTGGATACTGTGGTTTGTTTCTTGCACTGCCATGAGACTAGTCTAGCACCCAAAAACTGACATCCTCCAGAAGTAGATTTTCTGTCCAAGTTTGCCCCACCTAGATCACTGTCTGAGTATGCTATTAGGTCAAAAGGTGAGTTATGAGGATACCAAAGTCCCAATCTGGGTTGCCCTTTGAGATATCTGAATATCCTCTTAACAGCTTGAAAGTGAGATTGCTTTGGCCTAACTTGAAATCTTGCACATACACAGACTGGAAACATTATATCTGGCCTTGATGCTGTGAGATACATGAGAGAGCCAATCATGGATCTATAATGATGTACATCCATATCCTCCCCCTCAAGATCTGCTGTGATCTGCTTGTGTGTTTCCATAGGTGTGCTGGCAGGTTTTGATTCTGAGAAACCAAACTTGGTTAGAATATCCTGCACATACTTGGATTGACATATGAAAATGCCATCTAACTTCTGTTGAACTTGGAGTCCAAGGAAGAAAGTAAGTTCCCCCATGGAACTCATTTTGAACCTTTGATGCATTAAATCCTCAAACTCCTTGCACATGTTGTTTCTTGTAGATCCAAAGATAATGTCATCAACATAGATTTGGACCAGCAAGATATCCTTCTTCTTTCTTTTGATAAATAGAGTCTTATCAATGACTCCTCTTTCAAAGTCATTTTCCAAGAGATAGGATGACAGAGTGTCATACCATGCTCTTGGGGCTTGATGTAGTCCATAAAGTGCTTTCTTTAATTTGTATACCCTGTCTGGATAGCTTGGGTTTTCAAACCCTGGTGGTTGACAGACATATACTTCTTCTTCAATTGATCCATAGAGAAAAGCACTTTTTACATCCATTTGATAGACTTTGAAGTTCATGTAAGAAGCATAGGCTAGGAATAGTCTGATTGCTTCTATCCTAGCCACAGGTGCAAAAACTTCTTCATAATCTATACCCTCTTCTTGAGTATACCCTTGAGCCACCAGCCTTGCTTTGTTCCTTATGACAATACCTCTTTCATCTCTCTTGTTTCTGAAAATCCACTTTGTGCCAATTGCTCTGTGACCTTTAGGAAGGTCTACTAGATCCCATACATCTTGTAGCTTGAACTGTAACAGTTCTTCTTGCATTGCTTCTATCCAGCTAGATTCTTTCATAGCATCATGTGCCTTTTTAGGCTCAAGCTGGGATAGAAAACAAGAAAGGACTGTATGCTGTTGATCTTGCATTTCTTGAAGCCTGCTTTGATGTCTAGTCATCATAGGAGAAGAGATATCTCCTATTACCAGCTGTGGAGGATGATTCTTTTGAACTCTGGTGTTATGACTAGGTTCTTCATTCAGTCCAGCCTCTAGATTAGAGTCATGCAACTCAACTGAAGTGTTTTCAGATGCCACTTCTGATTCTGATTCTTTATTTTCTTGAGTCTCCTCATCTCTAGTTTCTTCTTCACTCTGATTTGGTCCAGTAAATGATTCCTTTTCACAGTCTTCACCAGAATGCACTGTGGGTATGGGAAATATCACAGATTTAGATATGCTTTCTGAGACTTGTGTGATCCCTGATCCTCCACATCCTGTTCCTGTAGAATCATCACTACTGAAACCAAAAGAATTAGTTAGTGAATCAATGTCAAATAGCCACTGAGGTCCAGATCCAACAGGATTTGGTGTGCTCTCATTGCATTTGACATTGTCACTTTCTTCAATTATTCTAGAGGAAGAGTTAAATATTCTGTAGGCCTTACTCTGAGATGAATATCCAACAAGAAATCCATCATCTGCTTTGCTATCAAACTTACCTAAGTGAGATTTGGTATTTAGAATTGTACAAGGACACCCAAAAGGTTTGAAGAAACCAATAAAAGGTTTTCTTTTATTTAAAAGCTCATATGGGGTCTTGTTCTTTTGCTTGACCACTAGAACTCTGTTTTGGACATAACAAGCAGTATTAACTGCTTCAGCCCAGAAGGTAATTGGCAATTTTGAATCAGCCAACAGAGATCTAGCAGCCTCTATTAGTGTTCTATTCCTCCTTTCAGCAATACCATTCTGTTGAGGAGTCCTAGGAGCACTATATTGCCTCTCAATACCTTTCTCTTCACAAAAGGTGTTTAGATCATGATTTTTAAACTCAGTTCCATTATCTGATCTAATGACTTTTACTCTTTGATTAGTTTGGTTTTCAATTCTTAGAATAAAGAATTTGATAAGACCACTTGTTTCATCCTTAGTCCTTAGAAAATATACCCAAGTAAATCTGGAATAATCATCAATAATAACCAAGCAGTAAGATTTCTTGCCTATACTCATAACATTTGTAGGACCAAACAGATCCATATGCAATAACTGGAGACAAGTAGAAACAGAATTTAACTCTTTGGTCTTATGAGAAGTTTTGTGTTGTTTGCCTTTAAGACAAGCAACACAATGATCATCACATGAAAAGACTTTTGAAGGTAACCCTCTTACAAGGTTATTTTTAACAAGATTGTTCATAGTCTTGAAATTCATGTGACACATCCTTCTGTGCCATAGAGAGGATTCATCTACAGAAGCTTTTGAAACAAGACAATTTAGAAATGAATCACTATTAACATTATCCATATCAAGACAGTAAACATTGTCCTTCCTTGGAGTTCTAAGTAGTATCATGCTTTCATCAACTACCTTGAACCCTGGAGCAAGAATCATACACTCAGTATTTGTAAATAATATACTATGTTGTTTGTCACAAACCTGTGATACACTTAACAGGTTGTACTTTAATTGATCAACATAGTAGACATCCTCAAATGTCATCTTACCTTTGGTGACATTACCTTTTCCACTTATCTTACCACCAGTAAGATTGTCTCCAAATGCAACATGTCCTCCATTGATATACTTGAAATCCTGAAGGCATGACATGTTGCCTGTCATGTGCCTAGAGCAACCACTATCAACATGCCAAATGCTCTTTCCCTTGAGCTGTTGGTTGCCCTGCACATTAGATAAATCAATTAGTATGAATTAGGAACCCAAGCCAAAGTGGTCTTGGGTACCCCTTTCTCATCAAAATATTTGCACTCTTTCTTGACAAGATTTTTGAACTTTAACTCCTCATTCTTGGAGTACTTTGTTACAATAATAGGCTTGGAACTATGTTTGCTAGAATCAGTACTAGTTTTAGAAGTACTAACTACCTTGGCAGCACTTGCATGCTTAGCAGTACTGACTTTGTTAGAAGTAGTAACTGTGTTAGCAGCAGTAACTGTGTTGGCAGTATTAACTTTTGAAGAGGTATTAACAGTATTAGCAGCATTAATATTTTCAGCAGTACTGACACTGTTAGCAGTAGTAACTGTGTTAGCAGTACTAATATTGTTAGCAGTACTAATACTGTTAGTACTTCTAGGCACCCACATTTTGATACTTTCTTTTAAAATCTTTTTCTTTAAAGTGCCTTTACTTTCAACATATTTCTTTATCACATGTTTCTTTCCAGCCTTCCTATAACCCACAGATTTTTGCACAAATCTTTGAAAGTTCATCTGTTGGTTAATAGGGTTAAAGTAACAATACTTAGCCAAATGATTCAACTTGCCACATATAAAACAAGGTTTTGGTCTATTGATTTTATTCAGATCAACTCCTTGTTTCTGAGCCCATTGATTATTCCAGTTTCTTTGATTTCCTCTTTTTAAACCAGAATTTAGGCTCTTGGCTTTATTGCATTCACATTGTTTGCAAGGAATAGGGTTCACAACAGTGGTCTGCTTATAGTGAACCTTCTTGTTCTTTCCCTCAGTCTTTTCTATCTCTTTGGACTTGATCCAGTGCTTTCCACATCCCTCATTGGTGATAATGTGATTTTCTTTAGGAATCTCACCACTCTCAGTATTGTCCTTATCCTTGACAACTTCTTTCTCAGTTTTATCCTTAACAACCACTTCATCTAAGGGATCTATTTCAGTGGCTCCCTTAGGTAGATCCTTCCTATCCTTAGTTTCTAACAACTCTGAACTAGGAGGGATGTAGTTGTTGTTGTAGGGTGGTGGTGTGGTATTGTACCCTATACCTCTTCTCAGTTTATCATGAATCTGAGTTTGTAACAAAGAATCCATTGCTTTGGAAGCATTAGAAAACTTTTCTACATCAAGTTTGACTTTAGCTAGCTCTCCTCTTAGCTTTTCACTTTCTTCTTTAGATCTGGTCAGTTGAAGCTCTAAGTCATTCTTCTCCCACTTCCAGTAATTTGTGTCATAAGAGTGTTGAAGCTCATTAGCTTGAAAACCCTTAATCTGTTCTTCAAATCTCTCAACTATTCTCACATAATCTTTTATGTCTTTTTCCAATCTCTTAAGGTCATCACTCATGTTCTGGTTGTGATCCCTATACCTTTTAACAGTGTTAATGCAATTTTGAGAGCAAAGATTGGAAGTTACCTCTGTAGTGAGACCAGACACCTCTGCCATTAGAGCTTGATTCTGAATAGCCTCTTCAGCTTGATCACTCCAATCAAACCCCATACCTTGTTGAGAGACAAGGGCTTGTGCAGAGTTTCTGTTGAAGCTTCCAGATTGAGCTTGTTGGTGGTTGTTATTCTGAGACATTCCACTTCTGCATTCTCTAGCAAAGTGTCCCTTTTTATGGCATTTGTAACATTCCACCTTGGACTTGTCAAATCCTGCTCCATCTTCTCTTCTTTGGGAGAAGTTGTTCCTCCCAGTTCTTTTGATGAACTTTTTAACTCTCATGGAGAGCATGGCCATCTGCCATTTAATATCCATCTCTTCAAGATCATCTGGATTGAGTTGTTCCAAGTCATCATTAATGAGAGAAGAGTTTCCATGACTTGCCAGAAAGGCCTCAAACACAGTTTCAGTGCCTTTCTCTTGATTTGTTCCATTGGCAGGATTAACTGATTCAAGGTTGGAAGTCGAATCAGTTGATGCTGAAAGGAGTGCAGCATTGTGAACATACCCAGAAGGCCTCTTTTTAGCCTCTATCTCAGATTCAAAAACTCTTAGATCATTATAAAGATCATCAAGTTCCTTTTCTTCCAGTTGATCATTCTGTCTGAAAGACACAGTATACATGGTCCATTCATCACTCAAGGACCTTAGAAACTTTTTGTTCAGATCATCTTGATCAATTTGTACTCCCACTGTAGCTAGTTCACCAATAAGTTTGTTGAACCTGTCAAAAGTTTGAGTCATGGACTCATTCTTGGTTGACATAAAGTTCTCATATTGTTGCTTCAGAATGGCTTTCTGATTTCTCTTGGTACTTTTGGTACCAGAGAATCTCTTCTCCAGAGCATTCCAGAGCATCTCTGCATCAGTGCAGTTACAGAACTGCTGTTGATATTCATTGGGAATAGCCAAGAGCAAGGTGCTCAAGGCTTTCATCTCTGTCTGTCTGATCTTTCTTTCTGCATCAGTTTTTGGTGGAGTTCTCTTTCCATCTGCACCAATCTTTCCTGCTTCAGAAGGACCATTCTCTATGATGTCCCACATAGAATAGTCAGTGAGAAGTATGTACTGCTTGATTCTGATCTTCCACATATCAAATTCATTGGGTCTAAGCATTGGAACCTTTGAGACCAAAGTACTGCTTGATTCTGCAAGATTTTCCATGATGAATAGTTGTTTCTGAGAAATCAGGCTCTGATACCACTTGTCAGGATCGAATTCACAACAAGAATTAATTCTCAGAAACAATATCAAAGAAGTTTGCGGAATAACACTTTGATATTTAATGAAACAGTAAATCAACACAGAAAATATGAATAACAAACTGTAAGCTTTTATTGAATGCTTTGAAGTTACAAGATTACTCACTCAACCTCAATATTGATGAACAGGCTCACCAATACGAATTCTACTTCTCTAGAATTAGGATCTATGCCTTGAGGTTGTTTTTCTCTAAAAGAATGAAAACTGAAATTATCAAAAATTATATAACTACTCTAAACAATACAATATATATACTGAATACAAAGATAATTACAATAGATAAAATATCTTCAGTATATCTTCTATGTATATCTCTAAGCTTCCATGTATATCCTTTCATACGAATCTTCATCATATAAGCAGTATTAATCTTCAGCAGCATTAACTTCCTTCTAGCAGCATTAACTACTAAGCAGTACTAACCACTAGCAGTACTAACTAGCTAAGCAGTACTAACTTTGTTCAAGCAACACTAACTTTGACTAGCAGTATTAACTACTAGCAGTAGTAACATTCAGCAGTATTAACCATACTTGATGAATTCTTCAGTTCCCAACACAATTGTTGTTGTTTACTTGATAGATTTGCATCTACACATTTGGTTTTAAAAAAATCTTGAGAAGTATATATATTTGGGGGTTTTGAACATTTTGATAAATAAAACATAAGTGTGGGTTCTTTTGATGATCGATCTTATAAATGGATATTATTTGGTGATAAAATGCATTTTTAGTGTATTTGGTTTGGAAAATGCATATTGTTGTGTTATGGGACATTTTGGAAATATAAATGGTATGATTTTGATTAGAGAAATATTTGCCCCAACTATGCCTTAGAGCATGTATATGCATAAACGTTGGTTAAATACGTTTTATTGCATATGATGACTTTTATTGTATAGTTAATTGAGTTGTTGAGCTTTTGGCTCGGTTTTGACTCAGATGAGTCTTGGGGACATTTATCCGGTTTATTTTGCTCTATGTCGAGCCTTTGGTGCTTTATGCAGTTATGACATATTTATTCGAAATGTTACATGCTTTGAGTGCATGGTCATTCAATTTGAGTCATGTAATTTAGACTGTAATGTAATGGATCATAGGCATATGAGTCAATTTGTTGGTTATAAGATGGGATCATTATCCCTATAACTAGAATTATTTAGGATCAACGGATGACTCAAGGTACAGAGTATGGGTGGTTGAACTTGATGACCGTGTGACCCATAATGGAGGACTCAAGGTATAGACCGGTGTTAGTGCAAATATTGTTGTATTCAAGATCATAAACATTGAAGTCAAAGTCAAAGCTTCAAGTCAAAGATTTAAGTGAAGAAAGTTTAAGTCAATGTCATCAATGGAAAGTCAATGCTTATTAGTTTGTTTAGTTTCCTTTGTAATCCTTAGATATAAATAATGTTGTTCTTTGTATTTTGAAGTTAAGCATTTCATTCCTATTATTTTAGAGAGAGAGTTTAGAGAGAGAAAGATTGTAAGACTTCATAATCAATACACTTGTGATTTCTGATTGAATTTGTTGTTGATACACTTGCATTTGGGACTATCAATTGGTATCAGAGCAAACAAAAATTCAGAAGATTTGATCAATTTTAGCTATTTTTGGAAAGTCGCAAAAAGTTCATTGTGCAAATTCGAAATTTCATTGTTTTAAGTCTTTTTGATTCGAATTTGATTGCATTGTACTCGTTTCATGTAATAGAATAATTCTTGTATTGGTTATTTTGTCCAAATCACAACTGATTGTGTGAATTTTGGATTTTAGTTGAATTTTTATTCGAATGTTTCAAGAGTCTTTGATTAGATCAAATTTTGGTTTAGAGTGATTTTTAGTTGAAATCTATTCAGATTGTAATCGTGAGCAAATATGCAAAGTTTTAGCATCAAATTTGGAGTATTGATCGACTTATGGCCGAAATTGTGATCTAGAATCGACTTGATGCAAGATCCAGACTTGACGCAAGTTCATAGAGGTTGTCGCAAGATTCAAGCCTTTTTGAAGTTCGAGTGATTTTTGGTTAAGGGTGGTTGACGCAAGCCGAATCATACATTGAGTGTGTTTCTCGGATCCTATTGCTTGTGAAAAGTAAACTTGATGTATGTGACACTTCTCGAGTCTATGTCAAGTGACACTTCTCGAGTCTATGTCAAGTTCAGTTCTCGGATAGCGTTTGATACGAAAAGTTCACTTCTCGGGTGTGCGTCAAGTGGAAACTTCTCGGGTGAGGTTGATTGTGACAAACCAACTTGACGCAAGCAACTACTTGCGACAAGTGGCTTCTCGGGTCTAATGCATTGCGTCAAGTGCACTTCTCGGTTATGTGACAAGTAGAGTTTTTTGGTCTGCGACAAGTAATTTCTTCAGCCTACGTCAAGTTTTCTGATATTTTGTCAACATTCACTGCAAGTGTGATAAAGATGACTTCAAAGGATGCTTTGGTCATTGGTACAGATGTAAAGCCACCAGTTCTCTTCAAAGGAGAATATGAGCAATGGAAAGACAAATTTCTGGATTTCATTGACAGACATGAGAATGGTGAATACATCAAGAAGTCGTTGGATGAAGGGTTGATGAAACCAAAGAAAAAAAATTCACTCTCTAAGAAATCAACTAACAAAGTTTCTTTTGTTTTTTCAGATCTAAGTGCAAAGGTGAAAGGAGAATGGAGGAGAAAAGTTAGTGAAAAGAAAGTTTGTGAAAATGTTTCTGAAATTTTGAAAAAGGATTGTACTGTATGTTGGTCCAGAAGGTGCTTAACAAGTTTGTAGAAGGGAGGGGGGGGGAGGGGGGGGTTTTGAATATAAACACAAGTTTTTAAAGTTTAATAAATTGTTTATTGATAAATCAAACACAATTTACAAGTCTGTTGCGGAATAAGATTAAGTAGAACTCAATCTAAACAAACTTAAGAAACACTAAGATGGTTGCACAAGAATATAGAGAATGGGAGATTTGAGAGTATAGAAAACAAGGGTTTCTATATTTTAGAAAGATGAAGGCTTAGGGCTTCTTCAGATGGAGAGTTGATCTTTCTATTTATACCCTATGTATTAAATGCATGGCAGAGCACTTTACACGTGTCCTTCATTGATTGGCTGAAAGGGTCTGACTTTGGGAGACATGCTTTCGGTCGTATCATGAACAATGTAGTGGACAGAGTTGTTGTACGAATTGTGGCATAGGTATGTCCGTTATGACACATCGTACTGGGTGTGCAAGGGAAAGACAAAAGAGACTTGAGGCATAAGCTAAGTCATTATCGATCGTTGAATATCTCTTCCTTCAGAGATACGAAGAAGTTCAGCTATCGCTGAAGCTTTTCCTCAGGTTTCTTCACGTGTGTAGATTTGTCTTTGCTTCACTGATATCCGCATCAGGTCACTAGTAGACTTGTCTTTGTTCATCAGCTTCGTTTTCGATTAAGCTATGAACATCTGTTGACGCGAAACTTGTCTTCAGGGATTACGTTTGACTGTTTACATCAGAAACTATCAGCGATACTGAACATACTCAGTAATTAACAGCTGATAGTGAAACACTAATACATATGAATGTTTACAAGAAAGATCATCATTGATAACTGAACAGACTTAGTCTGATCGCTGATGATGAAACACTAATACATATTTATTAAACGTAATTTTCACTAAGTGTAGAAAAGGGTCTTTATCAAATCACTGAGAGAGCATGGATCAACAATCTCCCCCTATTTGATAATGACAAAGTAACTGAAGAAAATTACTTTTTAATTCAAAATGAGAGTGCCGAATCGTCCCTGAATGATTTGGACCTGTTGATGAGTTCCAACAAGGTCTTCCTTAATCTTGACAATGTCCTCCTAAATAACTGTCATTTGAGAGGAATCGACCTTGGAGGAAGAGGCAGCAGTCAACTTTTTCAGCTCTTCACTAGCTTTATTCACAGCGCTGGTGGATTCATTTACAGAGGTGGTGAGAGACTCCACCTTTTCAGCAAGGTTATTGACATGAGTGTCAATAGTTGCCAAATTAGGACATGCAAGTAAAGTTAGTGGATGAGCACAATGTTGCTCAGGCTTATATGGAGATATGGGAGGTGTGTATAGGATTTTAGGAGCACCTGAATTATCAAACATGTTGAAAAAGTGCAAATCTCCTTCAAAATTTTGATTATCAGGTCCTATGTGTGCAAGTTGAGGTTTCTGTGAAATAGATGGAGGGTTAGAGACCAAAGAAATAGTAGGAGGAGTAATGGGGATAGAAGAAATATGGATGGTGGAAATTACCTCAGGTGGTTGTTGAAGAACTGAGGAGATGGGGGTCGTCACAGGGACAGTGTCAACGATTGTCATCACTGACACGATTGTTGTAGTAGCTGCAGAGGTTGTGGAGGAGAGACCCACGAAACCATCCAAAGTAGTTTGTTGAGAAACTACTTCAGGAACATAACTCAAAGGGGCGATCTCCTTGGTCTTTCTGGCCTTCTTAGAGGGACCAGGAAGAGTAGTTGATGGTCGTTTGAGAGCGGTGGTAGCGGCAGGGATAGCGGGAGAAGGAACCCCCTGCATGGCCGTTGAAGTCGAAGAATGTAGAGAGAGACGGGTGCGTAGAGTTGAGAGACTTACCTCGTTGGCGACCAACTTGAGCTCGAGTGATCGCTAACACACTTTGGAAAAGTACCATCGTGAGTAGTTGGGTACTTGCCAACGTAGAGAAAGTGTAGGTACGCACAGATAAAGCGTACGTATGGGATCTTAAGATCATCAAAGATAGAGCCAGCGTAGTCGAAGTGTTTGCCAACAATGACCGAGTACCCCATCTGGAGCTGAACTTTGCTCGCCTGATCTAGGGCGCCAATCTTCCCACTCAAACTCTGAATTATGTGGGAGAAGATGTAGTTGAGTTGGGAAGGCATGTTGGCCTTTTGGATCTTGGTCAGGCGTTTGTTGGGGATGGTGGAGCGAGGCTTGTTATCCCAACAATATTCCATATCATCCAAGAATTGGATGAGCTCAACGTCAGTGGGGAGTGCATCAAATCCAGCTTTGGTCTTCTCAGGGAATCGAAGTGCCTTCCTGAGACCAAAAGCAGTGATGAGACCTGAACCCAGTTCAGTTGTGAAAGAGATGGCAGGGACCACTTCACCCTTTTTGTTAGAGATAGTGGTCTCATCAGCGGTGAACCAAAACTGTTGTAGAAGAGTCTTGGAAGATTTGGGGTCCACAGTGAGAGCGAAGGCCAAGCAAGACTGCTTCAGAAATGCAACTGCATCCACCAAGTGTGGATATTTCTCAGCATCGAAGTCCAATCTGGCGAGATGGTTGTTGTTAGGGACCTCGGATTCAGAGATGTTGAACTTGACGTTCTTGGAAGCAATGAGCGATGCTTGGGCCATTTCTGAATATAGAAAGAAATAGATTGGAGAGAAAGGTTAAGCCTAGATTTGAATGGAGAATTAAAGGCAAGGTTGACGATTTTCAAAAATTGAAAGATGCTAACAAGAAAGGACCCATCTGGATATGGGTACCTAAAGCGAAGTAATTCGTTCTTTTGCAGGCCTGTCATTTGTGGATTATAGATTCAGTATGCTCGAGACATATGATAGGGTTCAAACACTTATTGTATAATTATTTTGAACAATCTGTTGTAACGGTTGCTTTTGCAAATTCTGAACTTAAAGGTTATGTCAAAGGATATGGAATGCTTACCAACGACACCGTGACCATTTAGAAGGTGTTATATGTTGAAGGACTTGATCATAACTTGTTCAATACAAGTCATTTATGTGATAGTGTTTATCAAGTACGGTTTACAATCACGCACTGTCATATTGAGGATCCAGACGGTTCTAAGATATTCAAAGCAGAAAGATATGGTAATTTTTATGCGGTTAATTTTCCAACTCTTTCGGCAACTCGATCAGTTTGCTTAATTGCTAAAGCATCAAAAGAACAAAGTTGGATTTGGCATCGACGTCTTTCTCACCAGAATTTTAAAGCTATAGATACTTTGGCGAGAAAAGGCATAGTCAAAGGTCTTCCTGAGTTGCGATTCGAGAAGGATTATTTATGTCTTGCATGTGAAATGGGAAAGATGAAATGAAGTTCTCATAAGCCTAAGACCGAATCTTCTTGTACATCACCGCTAGAATTGATACATATGGACCTTTGTGGCCCAATGCATACTCAATCAATCAATGGTAAAAAGTATATCATAGTTATGATTGATGAGTATTCCAGATATACATGGTTGGAGTTTCTAAGAGCCAAATCAGATGCGCCAGAGTTAATAATTTCCTTCATCAAGAAAGTGCAAGTTATGTTACAACTTCCAATTAAGAAGCTGCGAAGCGACAACGGTATTGAATTCAAGAATGAGACTCTTCAAGGTTATCTACAATCTGTTGGGATTTCTCATAATTTTTCTGCCGCTCGCACACCGCAATAGAATGGAGTTGTTGAACACAAGAACAAAACTTTAGTTGAAGCTGCAAGGACTATGTTGTCCTACTCTGGACTTCCATTATATCTGTGGGCTGAGGCTGTTGCAACCGCATGTTTCACTCAGAATCGAATGATCATAAATAAGCGTTTTAATAAGACAGCGTATGAACTTATAAATCATAGAAAACCTACTGTTAAATTCCTTCGTGTTTTTGGGTCCAGGTGCTTCACTTTAAATGATCGTGACAATCTTGGAAAATTTGATAAGAAGGCAGACGAAGGCTACTTTCTTGGGTATTCCTTAACTTTAAAGGCCTATCGTATCTACAACCGAAGAACCAAGATTGTTAGGGAAAGCATTCACGTATCGTTTGATGAAAATTCAACTTTGACTTCTGAACAACACAGTCCAGGACTCAAGCTGAAAGGAAAGGCTTCTATTCATGACATAATAGAACCCATGTCTAAAAAGAATAAGTCTTCTAACTCTCAAATTTCTATGTTTGAGTTAGATCTACTATTTTTTGATGCATTCATGGACATCTATGCAGATTTTGATAAATATAGCGCGTCCGCATCTACATCAGAGGTCCTTACTACAACTGAAGATATTTATGGACCATCTGAACAAGTCACAACAACTTCATCAGGTACAACAACGTCTAATGATTCTGATCAAACTAATAATGGTTATGTTTCTGCATATTCCAATTCTGTTCAAGAAGTTCTAAGTACTTCTGTTGCACCAGAACTACAACAGTCAGAATCACCTGTGAATGAAGTTCCAACAACATCTGAAGTTGTTCCTGCAATTTTTGACAAATATAATGAGTTGAACAACAGATAAACTGTTCAACCCCTGCCTAGTACCACTAGATGGACTAGAGATCACCCCTTCATAACATAATCGGTGACGTCTACAGTGGAGTTAAAACCCGTGTAGCGTCTGCAAATTTCTGCTTATACTCCAGTTTCTTGAGTTCCCTAGAGCCAAAAAAGGTCTCGAAGGAACTTCAAGATCCTGATTGGATCCTTGCTATGCAAGATGAGCTACTCCAGTTTGAGCGGAACAAGGTCTGGCGACTGATCCCACGACCTAAGGATAAATCCGCGATTGGTACTAAGTGGGTCTTTTGGAATAAAAAGGATGAGGCTGGGATTGTTGTGCGAAACAAAGCTAGATTGGTCGCTAAGGGTTATTGTCAGCAGGAAGGTATCGATTACGATGAAACTGTCGCCCCTGTTGCAATGATTGAGGCAATTCGAATATTTCTTTCGTATGCAGCTCATAAGAATTTCACGGTTTATCAAATGGACGTGAAATCCACATTCTTAAATGGCATACTGCATGAAGAAGTGTACGTTGCACAACCCGAAGGCTTCGTAGATCCATATTACCTGGACCACATATATGTTCTTGATAAGGCGTTATATGGTCTAAAACAAGCCCCAAGAGCATGATACGAAACTTTAACGCAATTCCTACTTGCCTCAGGATTCAAGAAAGGTACGATTGATACTACCTTATTTCTAAAGAAACAAGGTGAGGACTTGATCTTAATACAGATATATGTAGATGATATAATATTTGGGTCTACAAATCCTAAATTCTTTAAATACTTTTCAAAGATTATGGAGACTAGGTTTGAAATGAGTATGATGGGCGAACTGACATTTTTCCTTGGTCTTCAAGTGAAACAGTCCCCAGATGGTATTTTTATAAACCAGTCCAAATACATTCGTGATATTTTGAAAAAGTTTAACATGACCGATAGTGCAGTATTGAAAACGCCCATGGCTACTGGCATGCTTCTGGATGCAGATTTAACCGGTAAATTTGTTGATCAGAAAACGTACCGTAGTATGATCGGTTCATTATTGTATCTCACGGAAAGTAGACCTGATATTATGTTTGCTACTTGTTTCTACGCGAGATATCAAGCAAATCCGAAGGAATCTCATCTTGTGGCCGTAAAACGGATCCTTAGATATCTAAAAGGCACCCCTGAATTAGGCCTTTGGTATATAAATGATTCCGGATTTGATTTAACAACCTTTACAGTTGCTGACCATGCAGGTTGTAAGCTAGATCGGAAGAGCACGTCTGGATCATGCCAATTTTTAGGTGATAAACTTGTAAGTTGGACATCCAAGAAGTTAAACTATGTGTCCACAACTACTGCTGAGGCTGAGTACGTTGATGCCGTGAGCTGCTGTTCTCAAGTCTTGTGGATGAAGACGCAATTAAAAGACTTTGGATACACCTACAAGAGAGTCCTATCTATTGCGATTCCAAGAGCGCCATAGCTATAACTGCTAATCCGGTTCAGCACTCCAAGACAAAACATATAGATGTTCGTTACCACTTTATAAAGGATCATGTGGAGAAAGGTGATATCGAAATGCATTTTGTACAGACGGATCACCAATTAGCTGATTTGTTTACTAAGCCTTTAGATGAAAAACGCTTTAAGTTTCTTATCAACAAACTAGGTATGTTAAATATGTCTTCTTAAAGTCTGTTAACATCTTTTGCATGATTCTAGGGGGAGTAGATCTTAATGTTTGTACATGTCTAGGGGGAGTTAGAACATCTGCTTATATTCTTCTTTACCGACGAAGGCAAAATCATTTTCTATGATTACCAAATTCTTTCTTGTTTTGCAGGTTATAAGATTGTGATGATGGCTTCTGAATACGTCAGTTCAGAACCCGTACTTAAGAGTTTTCATTCTTAAGGAAGCTGAAAAGATACATCTTTTTCATGAAATTTTATTGTTTGTTTGATGGGGAGTTAGTAAATTTTCATTGTCATATTTTTCAGGGAGAAGAATAGAGAACTAATATTATTTGTTATATTCTTATTGTTCTCTACTAATATTTGACTTTTTACAGATACAAAGGGGGAGTATCTGAAGTTTTTTGTCAAAGGGAGATTCAATTCTTTCAAAATGTGTGTAGAGTGTTATTCATTAAAGGGGGAGAATCTGTGTGTCCCAGTTTATGCAATCAGATCAAGATGACAACAATCGATCAAACAATTTTCATTCTCATTCAATCTCAATTCAATCAGTACAAGATGCTCTCAATATATCTCTCTTTACACTCAGACTATCTTTTAGTCATATATCTAGGTGCCACTCGCTTACAAAGAAAACAAAAGAAATATATACCTATAGCAATTACAAAGACAAAACTAAACAACACAATGACTTTGACTTATTCAATAAGAGGCTTTGACTTGAGCATTGACTTTGACTTCTATCTTCATGATCTTAGATCCAACATATTTATGCACTAACAATCTCCCCCTTTGGATTCAAAATCATCTCCAAAAAGAATAAACATTGAAGCTCCCCTTTGATTCAGAAATAATTGATCTCCCCTTTGGACAAACAAAAGCAAATATCATCAATTGCGAACAAACTTCTCTTTCTTTGAATAAAAGTAATCAAACTCGGTCTCCCCCTTTCTTTAAACTGTCTTCAAACTTTCTGTAATCTCCCCCAAAGTCTGTGAATACCTTTTGCAAGAATCTTTAACAATCTCCTCCAAGGTATTAAAACCTTTTTCAGACTCTAGAAAAAAATTATGTTCATATTTAGCTCACTTTTCCTCAGCAAACAATCTTCAAAGAAAAGTTAAGCAAATATCAACTAGCTTTCAAATTCCTTGAACTTTCTCTTTCTTGTCGAACATTTCTCACATATTTCAGAAATATATCCATTAAAATCTGTCATTTCTTGAATGTTCTATTCACAGAACTTTCACCAACTGATCTTTAGTCATCATTTCGTGAAATTAATTCTCCCCCTTTTTGATGATGTAGAACGAACAAATCATCAAAACTTCTTCAAGAAATGTCATGAACCTTCTTTCTGACCAATGATCTTTCCAAACAAACCACTGAACATCCGTCAATTCATAAATTATTCATCTAAACCGTTTCAAATTCAGACAAATAAGAATGTAACCCTGAATCAACAAATGAATCAGTTAATATGCCTGTAAGCAGCACAAAGCTACTTAGTACAACGAATGTACTGTACAAGGAGTTTTATTGATGTTCACTCCCAGGGCTTCCACTCAATCATCGAATAATACAAGATCATTCTATAAACGTTCTGACAGAAAAAACAAATTTTCTGTGTAAATGTGCTTGTGAATGAAAGAATTTATACATGAATGTTTATCATAGGCTCAAAATGTGTAAACCATTGAGACAACAACAATATTACACATACTCAATTGTGCATGATCAATGTGCGAACGTGGGGCAAACTTCCTTCTTTTTCAATATCCACATCTTCCAAATGAAGACAAGATAGATTATGTGCTGCATCCCCAAGAAAAATTGAAACATCTCTTTGTTAAGAAAGAAATGAGTAGCTGGTGGGATTTAAACAAGAGTTGACATGGGATAGTTGTCTGTTTCAATGAAGTTCACGAAAGAATTGTGAAACAACAGTAATATGGTTGCCTGGCTCAGAAAAAGTTGCTACAGAGTTTGATATTCTTTTAACTCTAATCTCACACCCTCTTTCTTTTAAGAATTTAAGCTCACTTCTAACCAAACTCTCTTTTCATTTTATCTCATCACACACCCACACTCAGATATTGACACCTCGCATCTCGATCAATCAAGGATAACTTCATGGGTAGGAAACACTGGTTATCGTGAATCCATATAAGTTCAATTAAGCTCACACAATTCCCATGAATATTGTCCTATAAGAAAAATGTTGCTCAATTGGTTCAACTTCAACAGCTAAATCACATTACATATGTCATATATATATATGCATGCTCATGAAGATAATCATGAAGATTTGAGCATTTAAATCATGGAAGATTTTCTCATAACAAGTATATTGAAAGAATGAAGTGAATACAAAAGACTTGTTTGAGAATCTGACATTGTATGAAAAAGATCAAATATGAAAGATTTATCAATAAAAGCTTAGGTCGTGAAAAATTGGATGTTGTCTATAAGAACAATTATAGACATTCTTGAAAGAAACTCTTTGAAAGAATCAACGCTCAACAAACTTTGAATATCAAATGGGGTGTTTTACCATCGAAAATAATTTCAATTTGAGACATGGTAAGAACTTAGTCAATAAAAGTACTAAACTCGTGTGTGTGAATACTTGACAGTATATGGAAAACATAATACACAAGTATATATCTTTAGAAACACACAGTTTGTTTAACATTAAAGCGCATGAAAGAAATCATTTAAAAATCACACTTCAAAATTCATAAAATCGGTTTAAGAATTGAGAAGTGATTTGAACATTTAAGAAAAATGTTTTCATGTCTGAAAGTTGTTATTCTTTCAAACACAATGAGATTAAGAATAGAATATGCCTTACGCTCATCATTAATCTCATAAAGTCAGCTCGAAAGTCATGATTGATATGATCATGTAAGCTCCCCCTCAAAATCTGCATGTAGTCAAAAAAATCGTCAAAGCAACAAAGTCTTATTCACAAACTTTATTGAAAAATAAAGACATGAAAGCAATAAAACTTTTAAGAACGAGTTCTGATCAGATGTAGTCAGAAGTTAATATCCTTACTCCCCCTGAACATATGCATCACAAATATGCTAGTGAAAAATAGATGCAAGTCTCTACAACTCCCCCTAGAATGTAGATCAACTGAACTTTATCTCACTCCCCCTGAAAGCATGAACAGAACCTTTCAGTTCAGATATCGTTCAGATTAAAAATAAAGAAATGAAGAAAAAATAACAAAAGTAAACTGTACTAGGTAACTGCAAATTAAATCTTGAGATTTAACATGCCAAGTTTCGAAATGAGAAAATTAAATCTCTTTTTGTCTAACGACTTGGTAAACAAATCTACAAGTTTAAAATCCGTGTTTACTAAGTAAAGTTCAATTGTACCTTTTGATAAAATGATATCTCACATCAATATGTTTAGTCTTTGTGTGCTGAACAAGATTAGCTGATATGGCTATGGTGCTCTTCGAATCACAATATATAGGAATTTTGTTGAACTGGAATCCATAGTCTCGAAGCTGTGTCCTCATCCACAAAACTTGAGAGCAACAACTGGAAGCATGTAGCTTCAGCAGTCGAAGTGGAAACACATAGTTGTTTCTTTGACGCCCAGCTTACGAGCTTGTCTCCAAGAAATTGAATGTGACCCGATGTGCTTTTCCTATCTAGCGTACAACCTGCATGATCTGCGTCTGAATATGCTGTTAGCTCAATAACTGTATCTTTTGGATACCACAAACCAAGATCTGCAGTTCCCTTCAGATATCTAAATATCTGCTTTACAACCGAGAGATGGTATTCTTTAGGCGAAGCTTGATATCTAGCACATAAGCATGTAGAGAACTAGGGGTGTGTAGAAAGTCAATCGATCCAATTACAATCGACCGATCCAATTACAACCGACCGACAATGATCGTATATCCAATTGTAATTGGATCAGATCGGATGGAAAAATTCAACATCCAATTTGGATCGGTCGGTTTTTGGATGACAATCCAAAACCGACCGAAACCGAACCGAACCGATTACCATCCAACCGAACCGACCGACCGAACCATCCAACAATTCATCCAATTGAATTAATAATTAATAATATAATATATTTATAAAATTATATTCAATATAAAAGTAAAAAGTAGAAAGTCTCCTTGACTCCTTGCACGTGACCACAAAAAAAAACTATTCAAATTTCAAAGTTAAGTCAAAATTGAAAATTAAAAAAGTAAATTGAAAACTTCTTTTCCTCTTTTGTTCGGCGGCAGTAAGAAGAAAGCAAATTGAAAAGTTGAAACCCTAAAAATAAACTCTCATCTCATGTCTCTCTATCTTCTTCGTCAAAGCAAAATAGCCGCCGGCCACCGCCGCAGCAGCACTGCCACCACCACCGCAACAATACCGCCGGAGCACCATCTCTCGTACCGATTAGCACCCGTCGACCGCTCCTTTTTCCAATTAGAAGCTTTCTACTCTCTCCTTTCATGTAGCATCTCTTTAAAACGACTTCTACTTCAAGCTCAGTAAGTGTGCTACTTTTATTGTTTAGAAAGTGTGCTACTCAGCTGCTGGGATTTTTACTTGTTTAGAAATCATTAGTTCTCATGACTTTTAGGTTTTATTTCTTTGATCAATGTTGGTTGGATGTACCATGTTAAAAAAACGACACTGTTATTATTTACTTGATCAATGTTGGTTGGATGTACTATGTTAAAAAAACAACCTTGTTACTTGATCAAATAAGTCACTGATGGAACTTCTTAATGAATATTAACTTTGTTTTTTCTAATGTTTGTAAGCTAGGCTTTAATTTATGGAAACCTATGTGATGTGTTGCAAAATAGACCAACTAGTTTGATTGATTTTTAATAAAAGAATAATGTAAAACCAACAAATTAACTTGCATAGTAAAGTTTATAATTGTAAACTAACATTTAATTGTAAACTAACATTTCTAACCATAAAGTTTGTATTTGTAAACTAACATTTACTTGCATTTATGGTTCATATTCATATATGGTTATTTACTTACTTGATATTCTTTGTAATTGAAGTTTATGTTTATTGTATTAACAGATGGCTTCCACGACGAACATCATTAAACCTACATCTCTCATGTATGGATGAAACTTGGTGATTGTATGTTTTTAGATTTTAGTACTAGTTATTGAATGGATGAAATTAAAAATTATGGAATATTAATTATATGAATTGTTGTTATGTTGTAGAATGGATTTAAAACATTGGATGGATCTCATCCGATCATCCATTGGATGTCGGATGGATCCAATCCGATCATCCATTGGTTGGATCCAATTCGATCTAATGGACATCCAATAAAAATATCCACTGGATGGAACCGAACCAATCCAATCATCCATTGGATTGAAAAAAAATCCAATATCCAATGGATGATTGGATCATCGGTTCGGTTGGAAAAATACAACATCCAATGGATGATTGGAGCGGTTTGGTTGGGCTCACATCCATTGGATGTCAACCGATGAACACCCCTATAGCGAACATAATATCCGGTCTACTTGCCTTTAAGTACATTAAAGAACCAATCATTTCTCTATAAGTCCTAAGATCAACAACTTTTCCCGAGAGATCAACTCCGATTTTAGTTCCAGGTGCCATCGGGGTTGAAATTGGAGTACAATTTAACATATTAAATTTCTTTAAAATGTCAGCAATATATACTTCGATTGATTTATAAAAATCCCCGTTGAAAATTGTCTAACTTGTAATCCGAGAAAGAAGTTCATCTCTCCCATCATATTCATTTGAAAACGTGACACCATGATGTTAGAAATTTTTTTACAGTACTGTGGATTAGTTGAACCAAATATTATATCGTCCACATATATTTGAATTAACATGTCATACCAGGCGCGAGGGGCTTGTTTGAGTCTGTAAAGTGCTTTGTCTAGAATAAATGGTTTGTCTGCACTTACGAATCCTTCAGGTTGAGAAACGTACACCTCTTCTTTTAACAATCCATTCAGAAAGGCTGTCTTGACATCCATCTGATAGACCGTAAAATTCTTATGTGCAGCGTAGGCTAGGAACATCCTAATTGCCTCAATACGTGCAAATGGTGCATACGTCTCATCATAATCATGATTTCTTCCTATTGCCTGTTTCCCTTGGCTACAAGTCTTGCTTTATTTCGAATAACAACACCATCTTCATCTTTTTTATTCTTGAATACAACTTGGTGCCAATGATTGTCTTTCCTTCAGGTCGAGGCACCAATCGCCAGACTTTAAGCGCTTCAAATTGGTTGAGCTCTTCTTGCATGGATGTAATCCAATCTGGATCACAAAGAGCTTCTGAAACTTTTGTCGGTTCTATTTTGCTCAGGAATGAATCAAACAAACATTCATTTGCTGTTGCAGACCTAGTTTGCACCGGCTTTGACAGATCTCCAATAATTTGATGAACTGAGTGCTCTTTGGTCCACTTGTATACGTGAGAGAGTGGATTAGATATAGATTGATCATGTTGATCATCTAAGTATCCAGTATTTTCTTCATGTTGGGGTTCAGTTGATGTAATCAGTGCAGAAGTTTTAGTGGATTGGACATTTGATGTCTGTTGAGTTGGCATTACCGTACATCCAACTGAATGTGTAACTTCTGGCTCTGCAGTTTCATTTGCAACTTCAAATGAGTGAGTAGGTGTTTGAACTGGAGTTTCTTCTTGAATCGGGGAATTTGATTCAGTCGATACATCTTAAGTGATTGGAAGATGATTGCTCGAATCTTCAGATCTGTCAATCACAACAGGTTTAGTCATTCTAGAACCAAGAAACTCATCATAAAAATGTTCAAACAATAAATCTAAATCTGTTAAATGAGATGTAGATGCTTTATCAGACTTAGAAACTTTAAACGCAGGTTCTGGACTGATCTGCCCAGAAGCTAATACTCCTGTTATCACTGGTTCTGAACTGATTTGATCAGAAGCCATCTCTTCATCAAATGTGACATATGTTCTCCACCACAATCTTTGAATTCTTAAGATACCTTGTATGATGCGGATGTTTGAGAACAGCCAATGAAGATCCCTTCTTCAACTTTAGGACTGAACTTGTTCAAGCTCTCCTTATCATTTAATACATAACACCAGCATCCAAAAATATGAAAATGTTTAATGCTTGGTGTTCTGTTGTTAATCAAAGAATAAGGTGTTTACTGAAGCGACGATGGATGATAGATCTATTCTTGTATAACAAGCAGTAGACACAGCTTCAGCCCACAAGAATAGAGGTAAGTCTGATGTAACACCCTCAATTTCGGAAAAAGCAACTAAATAAAATTTTCAAAATTACATCAAGTAAAAGATAATTCTTCACCTTACAAACCAAAACTTGCTATACTTCCAACATAAAATTCTATATTCAACCTCATAAATTATAAATTCCAGTCTTATACAAGGACTAGACCAAAGTTGGGGTTACTTAACCCGAATACAAGTTGCTAATCCCATAAATGAATGCGGAATACTTTACCAATCTATTCGCACCTCGAGCACACAACTAACACTAAACTCTTCACGGTGTCACTAAAACCCTTCCCAAACGAAGCCTGTTGCACATGCCGACAAATAAAAAGGTTAGGTTAACGCCTAGTGAGTTCAAGAGTTTAAACATGAATAAATAGATCGTTGAAAAGAAGGAATGCAATTTAAATCATACTCTTTCAAAACAACGCACTTCAAATAAGTAAACGAATCGTTTTCCAATAATATGCATCTTAAGCGAAAGAAACACTAATACAAATGTTTTCCAGTCCAAACTAGTTTAGAGAGGAAGATTCCAATATAAAACATTCCTTTGTAAATCAGATCCAACCCAAAATACACTTCAAAACGTGAATAGAAAATAACTCCCAATTTAAGAATGCACAGATAAATCTTTATATCTCGAAACCCTCAAAACACGTCAGGGCATAATAATCAACCCGAAAAACATGGATAAAATACATATACACAAAACGACACCGAAAACATGGATACTAAATTCAATACCCAAAAAAAACACCTTTCGGTGACGGGGGAGGCCCAATTCCATTGAATGTGGCGGGCACACAAAGTTAAGCCACATATCAATGTTATAAGCGTATCTTCAAGGATAAACAACCATTGACATCAACCCTATCCATGGATCTCTAGTCAAGGTAGACATCAACCCTATCCAAGTCTTTAGTCATAACAGGCATCAACCCTATCCAGGTCTTTAGCCGTTTGAACATCAACTCTATCCAAGTCTTTAGTTCAGTGCAAACGTGGGTTCAACTCTATCCAAGTCTTTAGCCCAAAGAATCTCCAAGTTCAACCCTATCTAGATCTTTACCTTGGGATCTCAACATCCTTGACACACTTGTTCATTGAGGAATTACATCGTATCACCAATGCTTACTTCCAAATTTAAAACACGGGAATCTCATCCCACTTACACGATAAGGCCGACCTCTATGCCTATGGATCCATTGCATTATGGTCTAAAGCGTTACATGACTCCAACGGATAAACTAACGCATCCAAAATATGTAACTCACAAATAAGATGCAACTGAGTGCACCATACGTCAAACGGTCCACATCGAGCGACCAAAACTGACGGATACTCCAAAGACCCATCTAAGTATAAATCAAGCCCAATGGCATAATACATATTTGGTTAAAATACTCAAGCCAATAAGTTACATCATTTCCGAAAATCTTTGACTCTCCGTTTCAATTCGGCCTTCGGCCTAAAACCAAAAAGGTTTACAATTTTTAAAATGTCCATAAGGTCGGGAACGACCCAAAATCAATATAACTCACACATTCGTATTTTCAAGACGTCTCATTACATAAATGATGCGTATTTCCAACAAACACTAAAAGTGAATTATGACAAAGTAATCTCCATTTATGCAATAAATCATTAAAACACTTTAACATGACTTATTTATCAAGATGCCCCAAAATCCCAAAGTGGGTGTTTTGCAAAGTTTATCAAGTTAAATAATTCAAATAATCAACATATCAAAGAACCCAACAATCGATATTTTCATGCAAAACATGTAAACACTTTAGAATAAACATTTTGGCATGCACACCGTTTTCACAAATCAGTTTGAACTCACCTTGCTAGATTTAGGCTAAATCTAGATTTTACTCCAACTTGACCTTCCTTGAAGAAACTTGAGTCTACAAGCAAATCCTTCCAAAAACCCAAATCCACAAGTTTCCAACCATGAACATTCTCATTCAACCATTAAGAATCGATCCCCAAACATTTTACATCAAAATCCCCAATTTGGCCAAAACCCTAATTTTGACCTAAATTTCTCCAAAATCATCAAACCCAAAATTTAATAAGCCAATCACTAGGAAATCATCAAGAGAGCATTCATATCCTATAATAAGGTTTAGAAATAGGAAGGATACACTTACCACTTAGGTTTTGATGAAAACCTAGAAAACCCAAAAATGGAGTTTGAGGTTGAAGATGAAGATGGAGATTCTTGGTGTCTAGCTTCAACCCTTTGATGACACTTCAATACTTGAGGATAGAGGCATTTGATGGTGAAAAATCACCATGGATGGGTTTGGGAGGTCTTGAGAGAGTTTAGAGGGAGTTGGGAGTGAAATGTGAGGTGAGAATGAAGAAGAGAGCCAAAAGCCCGCATTTAACAACCCACCAGACCTCAGGTGCGACATTGTCATGCGACATTGCCCATGGTAATGTCACTGTTCATTTTCGCCAGCTTCCTCTCCCCTTTTGTTTTATGTTGCTACTTTGCCAGGTGCAACTATGACACTGTCATAGTCGTCGGGCATTGTAGTCGTGCTCGTACCAAGCTCTGAAATTCGACCTTTTCAACACCAAGACCCTCGACACTCTTAGGGACTTCAAATAATGTTTTCCCAATGTAAATCCAACCGTTTACAAGTTACAGAAAAGTCCAGGTGACCTTTACTTAACAAAAATTACGAGTGTTACATCTGACTGGCTGAGCATCGTGCGTGCAGCCTCAACTAAGCTTCTGTTTCATCTTTCAACTACCCCATTCTTTTATGGCGTTCTGGCAGCAGAAAATTGATGTGTTATCCCGACCAATTCTAGATAATCATCAACACTTCTCTTTTTGAATTCTGTGCCATTATCAGTTCGAATAAACTTGACTGTCTTCTGCAAGTTCACTGGAACGGTCTTTAGGAATGAGATGATGACATCGGGCGTCTCATCTTTTGATCTTAGAAATTTGACCCAAGTGTATTTAGAATAATCATCCACAATCACCAAGATGCATTTCTTTCCGTTTATGCTTTGAGTTCGCATTGGACCACAGAGATCCATATGCAACAGTTCTAAAGGAGTACTTGTGCTTGGTTCAGGCTTAGGCTTATGAGAAGCTCTTTTCATCTTACCTTTCTCACACACATCACACATATGTTCTTTGACATATTTCAGCTCAGGTAAACCCTTAACCATATTTCCAGTCACCAACTTGTTAATGTATCTGAAGTTGAGATGAGATAGCCTTCTATGCCATAACCAACTTTGCTGCATAGAGGCTTTTGTAAGTAGACACACAACATTATCCGGTTTAATATTGGACAAATTTAAAATATATAGGTTTGACTTTCTCGTGCCGACCAAGAGTTCTTTTCCTTCTTCAGTTCTTACACAACATCTTTTGGCTTTGAAGTTAACCTTTAAATCTTTGTCAAAGAATTGACCAATGCTAAACAGTTTGTGTCCTAATCCTTCAATATAGCTCACCTTCTTAATCGTTATGTTCTCTTGCACTACGTATCCATATCCCAAGATTGGTAAAAACTGGTCATTCCCAAATCTGACGTTGCCGTAAAATTTCTCTGTATAATTAGATAAAATATCTTTCTGCCTAGTCATATGCTTGGAGCAACAAAAATCCAAGTACCTTATCTGACGGGTCTGCATAGGAGAAATCAAGGAACAACAGGTTTAGATACCCATTTATAGATGGGTCCTAGGCTCCTAGCAAGTTAGCATAAGATTTTGGCATCCATTTGAATTTGGACCCTTTGAGCTTCTGAAAAACTTTTGAAACATTATTATTATTATAGACATGATATGAACCAAACCAATTATCAGAATATTGTTGAGGCACAATATCATTTCGACGATATGTGGAAAACTGAGTAGTAGACGGAGATAATTGGATCAATTGCTTTATTGTATATGACTTGTAAGAAGATACAAGGTTTTGTGTATGAGAAGCAACTTGATCAATTACATCAGAAACACTATCAGTAGTCCTATTACATTCAACATCAGAACATGATTTTGTTGTCTCATCAACCTTCTTCTTTGGTCTCCATTCAGATTTCACTTCAGGCTTTCTCTTTTTCAAATCTGAAACATATGAATATTTAATGTTAGAATAGTGAGACTTGAGATATTGTTTATTCTTTGATTTACTAGTGTTGGTCCGTTTATGTGAGTGTCTGTTCTTTCTTTTCTTACCTTTTGCAGAATAGGTACTCACACAAACTGGTTTATCAACTTTTGTTGATGATTCACCTTTTTCATACACACTTGGTAAACCATTAGAATTAATAACGAATTGGGAATGATCTGGAAGTTTTTCATTAAAATCAAATTGATCAACACATTTATCAAAACAAACATCAGAGTTTAAATAATCAAAATCTTCATCAAACAGAATATTAACATCATTTGATTTAGAAGCTTTGGAAGTATTGGAGAAATCAGTATTTACAAAAACAGTAGAAAATACCATTTGTTCTAATGCAATCAAAATTCTTTCTTCTTCAAGAGTATTCTCAAGCTCAGAAACTTTACTTTCTAAGATGAGTGGAGGAACATAAAGCTTTCCTTCAATAGGTTTTGCCTCCATTTCCTCTGTAGAATAACTTTGGAAATAATCGTTGGAAAGAAATTTTGACTGTTTAGAACTGTATATAGAATTCAACTTTTCATAACGAAATGGTAGTTGCATTTTCATTTTATTTTTCATATTCTCAATTTCCTTAGCTTCTACTTCATCTGATGATTTTGTCCATTTGACTTTAAGTTCAGGATGTTTCTGTGCCAATTTGAGAAAATGAAAATTGTTAGCTCCATCTTACAAGATTAAAAGTGTTGAAAAATAGGCTAAGCATAGAAACTTCTGTTGTCTGCTAAGTCACCACAGAAGATGCAAAGCTCAGAGGTTACTCCGCAGAAGATGTACCCAAGGTCAAAACTGATGATGATTTTCAGATCACAGATCCTCTGTAGTCACTCGCAAAGCCTCTGTGAAGGCTAACATCTAGAGATCAATGTTGAAGCTTTTCTCAAAGATAGTTCAAGACAAGACCACATGCAGAACACGTGAGGCCTGCTGTACGAAGATCCTCAAGATCAAATTAATGGGCATCCCACGATGTTTTACTTTACAGGTGGCATTCCGTTTATGGAATGTCAGTCTTTGTCCTGTACTAAGGGGTGCATCCTTCTTGTATATTATGGGAGCACCACCTTAGAGTTTAAATGTGAGAATACGAGCACACACAAAATAGCAGTATGTATAATCCTTGAGCATATTAGCACACACTTGTGCGTGTTCTTGGTGTTCTACAGTAATCAATGAAACAGTTCTTTGAGTAATTTACTTGTAATTACTTCTTGTTTATTGATTACTTGTGTGTTTACTACCGTGCATGTTCCACATTTCTACATAATCCTAAACGCTTCCGCACTCTGTTTAAGTTAATCTGTGTGTAGTAAAAGGTTAAATCATGTTAAAGAACATCATAACTGGGATCAAAAATTGGTATTAGAGCAGACTTTGATTCGTAATATCAAAGGATCCTGTTCTATACTTGATTCCCACGTTCCAGGTAGTAGTTGAGAGTCTGTTCCTTCATTTTGTTATCCACTCATAAACGTACTCTGTTCTTTGGAGTCATTTCAACCAGTTTGAAGTAGATTCAAAGGCAAGTGTGTTTATTCCTTTGAAGACAAATTCAAAGCTCAGCTAGTTATTTGTCACTCTCCTCATACCAGAAATTCTTTCCTACTTTACTCATTCCTCATCTTTCTCAAAAGATCCCCTCATACTCTGTTTTTCTAAACTAAAATGGCAAACACTGTTAACTACTTCAGTGCAGGATCTCAGTCTAAGCCTCCTACTCTACTGAGGGATGAATATCCTCAGTGGAAGATCAGGATGGTGCACTTCCTCGAAGGTGTGGATCCTGGTCTGGTTGAGTTTCTTCACAATCCTACTTTCATCCCAATGACAACTGTTCCTCGTGTTCCTGCCACTGCCAATACCCCTGAAATCCTTGAATATCAACACCCTAAACCCGTCCTTGAATGGAGTGAAGAAGAAAATGCACAACATGAACTTTCAAAGAAAGCCAAAAGATTGATCAATATGGCTATTCCAAACGATATCTTCCAGTCTCTTGATTCCTGTGAAACATCGAAGGACCTATGGTTAGAGCTAGAGAAACAACTTGAGGGTAGTGCTAAAACCCTCAAGAACAACAGGGCTTTGTGCATAAATGAATACTTTGCATTTAAAGCTCTGCCGAGTGAATCCATTCAAAGCACATACAACAGATACAATTCCTTGATAAACAAGTGTAAGAGGTATGGCATCCACAAAACCTCTAAAGAAAACAATGTAAGATTTCTTCAGAGCCTGAATGATGAATGGCTTCATCTAACCATGTCCATGCAAGCCACAATGGATCTTGATGTATGGTCCATATCTGATCTCTTTGGAACACTGATTAGCCAAGAGAACAGAAATTCCAAGTTGACATCCTCTGTCGGAGGTCCTCTGGCTCTTGTAGGAAGTGCCTCAGAAGGAAAAGACAAGGGAAAGAAGGAAACGGCAGATGAGGATGCGCAGAGGAAGAAAAAGAAAAAGGTGATTGTAGCAGAGAGTGAAAGTGAAGAAGGATCTGAGGAAGAGATTGACATGGCTGCTCTGGCCAAAACGCTTGCGCTTATGACTCGACAATTCAGTCGTAGTCTCAAGAAGAAGCTAGAGTACAGAGGGAGAGAAGAAAGAGATGATAGAAGTAGAGGATATGGTGAGGAAAGAAAGTATGGAAGAGAAGAGTCTGAGGAACAAAGGAAAGAAGAGAGGAGTGGACAGAGATCAGACGACAGAGGTGGTGACAAATTCCCAAAGCAAACTGAAGGGTGCTTCAAATGCGGAAAACCAGGCCACTTCGCCGCAGAGTGCAGGTCCTCTGCCAATAAAGGGAAACCCACAAGAGACGCTGCTTTCTACAAAAAGAACGCAGAATACTATACTCAGAGATCCCGAATGGCAGAACAAGAGAACCTTGTAACCAATGAATCCTCTGATGAAGAGGATAACGCACTCTTCTGTGGAATGGCAGAAGTCAACTCCTCTGACAACAATAGTGAGGTATCTTGTTCTAACTTCCTTAATTCTGACTCTGAGAACAAACTTCTTACAATACAAAAGGAGTTTCTTGCTTACAAAAACATGTGCTCAGAACTAGAGAAGAAATTGGCCTTCTTTGAGAGAGAAACTAGGCTTCTCACTCAAGAAAAGGACAAGCTCTATCTAGAAAGAAAAACCCTTGTTTCTGAACATATTGTTGAAAAGAATGGGTTAAAAGAAAAGATTTCAAAACTTGATCAAGCCTTAAAAGACAAAGTAAAGGAGCTAAAGAAATGTGAGAGTAATCGATTAAATGCCATTTCTTTGAAAAACTTTTTTCAAAAAGAAAGAGAAGTCCTTCATCAAGATCTGTTCGACAGAGATCTCCAAATTAAGAGGTATCAGGATGCTCAAAAGGTTCATGAAAAGGTAAACACCCAGATCGGCAGAAGAGGATTAGGGTTCGAGGATATTGACCCCTACACAGGAAATAAAAGAAACAAATCTTTATCAAACATCTTCTGCCCTGGTAAATTTTTAAAACCAAGTCTTCCAAACCTATTATCCACATTAAAGAGACGCAGAACCTCTGAGGGACCACATCCGAGGAAACCTCTGCAGATGACGAATGTATGGTATGAAAACAATGATTCAACATCTGCACTCTCGTCAAAGAGAAAAACTATTCCAAGGAAATATCTGTCTCAAAAACAGATAGGAATCTTCAGATTCGGTCACCCAAAAACTCAAACCCAAATGGCTTTCATGTGCCTGATGGTTCCTGAAAAGGAAATATCCTATGATGCACCAGAGTTCGTTCCAGCCTCTGTGGAAGAAAAACTATTTAAAAGGTTTTTGGAAAGCGACTTGAGAAGAACTTATGAAAATCATTTTCTCAACCATCCTGATTTAACCTCTGAAATAAGAGAAATCTTTGAGCAAGATCTGCAAAACTGTCTTAATGTTCCTATGGTCATTCCTTGTATTTCAAAAATTCTAAATACTTCAGAGGACACCAATGGACAAAGCAAGGCACTTACAGAAGGTCAGGATCTCATTCACAGAGACTTTCTCGACTCAGACTCTGAGTCAGAATCAGAGTCCTCTATCGACAATGGGACAAGTTCTATGGAACTTGAGATACTCCCCTGTGGTCCAGAGAAGAGTAAACTTCCCTCTGGCATTCTTAATAGAACAGTTCTTCCCAAAAGGAAAACCACAGGTATAACTATCTGTCCTGATTTCCTGGACATGTGCTTGCAAGAAAAGACTTATTTTGAGCTTAAAAAGTCTAAAAAGAACAAGATCTCTCATGTCTTAAAAGCTCCAAAACCATTAAAACCATTTCAAGAAAGATTCACTTGGCAACAGAAGGGTAAATGGCCCAAAATTGATAAACATGATGCTTCTGTTGCACTGAAAGCAAGGAAAGAAGATCAAGGGAGAGTACAATCTCAGAGACACTCAAGAAGAGTTTTTGAAAAAACTCAACCTAGATTAGACAAAGCTTTCTGTAAAAAGAAACCCAAATCTAAAATGGGTTGTAGTAAAATTTGCTCTGTACCCTCCTTTGACAATTTTAATGAAATTTTCAAGAAGTTTGCCTCTAATGTCCCTTATTGTAAATGTCTTGATCTTATGCATGCTTTGAATCAACATTTCTCGAGGCCCTCCTGTCTTATATCTCACCCCAAACCCAAGAATGCAAAATTTAAGGGTGAGAAGAGACAATCTGGTACCTCTGCAAATGAGGATAAGCCCAAAACCAAAGGTGCTAAGGCATCTTCACAGACTCCTAACAAAAATGGACCCATTTGGAAATGGGTACCTAAATCTCTCTAATCTGTCCACAGAAGAAACAACATGTGCCCATTTGGTACCTAGACTCCGGGTGCTCAAGACACATGACTGGCGACAGAGGGTTGCTTTCCTCTTACAAAGAAAAACTTGGTGGAGGATCTGTAACCTTTGGAGATAACAAGAAAGGTCAAATAAAAGGCTATGGAGTCATTGCCAAAGGAGACATTGATGTCAACAGAGTTGCCTATGTGGATGGCCTCAAACACAACTTACTGAGTGTAAGTCAACTCTGTGATAATGGACTCGATGTGATGTTTAAAAGACAATACTGCTCTCTTTGAAGGAAGATACCACCACAGAGCTTCTGTGAGCCAAAAGACGAGGTGACCTATACCTCATGGACTTCAAATCACCTAACACAGAAGAAAAGATCTGTTTAGTCTCAAGTAAGAATGAAGAAGCTTGGCTCTGGCACAACAACTTCTATCATCTAAACTTTCACACACTTGACAAACTTGTGAAACTAGACCTGGTAAGTGGACTACCAAGTATTAGATTCGACAAGGATCATCTATGCTCTGCTTGTGGGATGGGCAAACTTAAAAGGGCTGCCCACAAAACTAAGTCTAACATATCTTGCACCAGACCTCTGCAGATGCTTCATGTTGACCTCTGTGGTCCTATATCTGTGCAGAGTCTTGGTGGCAAGAAGTACATCCTTGTACTCATAGATAAATTCTCTAGATATACTTGGGTTGAATTTGTTTGAAAGAAATCAGATGTTCCTGAAGTACTAATCAATCTTATCAAGAAAATACAAGTTCTTTATGACTGCAGGGTACAGAGAATCCGAAGTGATAATGGCACAGAGTTTAAGAATTCAACCATTGAAGCCTATCTTTCGACAGAAGGCATATCACAGAACTTCTCTGCTGCAAGGACTCCATAACAAAACGGTGTTGTTGAACGAAAGAACAAAACACTAGTGGAAGCCGCAAGAACTATGCTCACTGCTTCAGGGCTCTCTATTTCTTTCTGGGTAGAAGCCATTTCAACTGCATGCTTCACCCAAAATCGATCTTTGATAGTGAAGAGGAATGCAAAACCACCATACCACTTACTACAACAGAGGAAGCCGAACATCAAGTACTTCCATGTCTTCGGCTGCAGATGTTTTGTGTTGAACGACAGAGAACCAAGGGTCTAAATGGCGCGCGGCGAGGTCAAGCCTCAAGCCTTACGAGTTACGGCGAGGCCATGGCGTTTTTCATGGCGACGCCATGGCGGAAAATATATATATATATATATATATAATAATGGGAGTTTTATATCATATAAAAAAACAAAAGAAGAACCATGAATTGATTTGATATCAAATATACAAAGTTTACAAAAATGATATCAAGAAATCATAACTCCCCAAAAAATTATAACTCCCTAAAAAATCATAACTCCCCCACGTGATCGTGACTGAGAATTGAGAAACAGAGAGAGAAAGGGAGAAGGGGAAGTGAAATTCTAGGGTTTAAAATATTTAATTTTGACTTTTTTACCATGTAAATTTACAAGTTTTAGAAAAGTACAATTTCCCCCATAACTCCATAACGCGCCATGGCGTGCCTTAGGAAGCTTAACGCCATAACTCCATAACGTAACGCCATAACGCGCCATAACGTGCCATGGCGTTCCTTATGAAGCTTAACGCCATACATTGATGCCAAGGGTAAAAACGTGGCGTCAAGGTGGCGCCTCGGCGCCATGGCGCGCCATGGCGCATTTTTTAGAACCTTGCAGAGAACAGATTGGGAAGTTCAGTCCCAAAGCCGATGAAGCCAAATTTTTTGGCTATTCATCCCACTCCAAGGCATACAGAGTGTATGTACTCAAATCCAAACATATACTTGAAAGTATTAATGTTTCATTTGATGACTCTTTTCAGGTGACTTCTGAGCAAATCAGCTCAGGACTCAAACTTCAAGATGAAGATTCTGGTGGCTCATCACGAACAAATGACCTTCATCATCTGTTTGAAGAGATGTTCAATGATGATGGACCCTCTAAAGGTGATCGCAGAGCCTCTGGAGCCGAACTCTCTAAGGACCAAACAGGTACTTCTCTGACTGGTCCTAGTAATGCTTCACCCTCTTCCACTACTGTTTCAGGTGCAACCATCGAGGGGGAGCACTCAGAGGACAATGCAAATCAAGGCCCCAAGCTAAATCAAGAACATTATCATCTTCAAAATACCTCTGAAGGGTCAACATCAGATCAAGGCTTCGCAGAGCTCTCTACTTCAACTCATGGTAAACAACCAAGTCCTGTGGCAAGTACAAACGATCAATTTCCTTCAACAGAAAATGATCTACATCAAGATGAACTTGCACCAGAGTTATCCACAAAAGGTTCCAATGATCACCTACGTCGAATGACCAAGTGGACCAGAAGTCACCCATAGAACCAAATTATTGGTGACCCATCTGACAGAGTCCAAACTCGATCAAGTACTTCAAACTTTTGTTACTATACAAATTTTGTAAGTATCATCGAACCTAAAAAGGTCTCTGAAGCTCTTGAAGATCCAAACTGGGTAGAAGCTATGCAAGAAGAGCTTCTGCAGTTTGAAAGAAACGAAGTATGAACCCTAGTGCCTCTGCCAAAAGGCAAAATTACAATAGGGACCAAATGGGTCTTCAGGAACAAAAAGGACGAGGATGGTCTGGTGGTGAGGAGCAAAGAAAGGCTGGTGGCCAAGGGATACTGCCAAGAAGAAGGGATTGACTACGAAGAAACCTTTGCTCCTGTAGCCAGACTCGAAGCGATAAGGATATTTCTTGCCTTGGCAGCCCACAGAGGGTTCAAAGTTTTTCAAATGGATGTTAAGTCAGCCTTTATGAATGAGCAAATTCAAGAAGAAGTATATGTCCAGCAACCACCAGGGTTTGAAAGCTCTAAGTACCCAAATCATGTCTACTTTTTGGACAAGGCTTTGTATGGACTGAAACAGGCCCCCAGAGCCTGGAACGACAGACTTTCAAACTTTCTCCTTGCCAATGGTTTCGAAAGAGGTACAACTGATACTACGTTATTTTATAAAAAGAGAAAAGGTAAGATTCTACTTGTACAGATCTATGTTGATGACATTATTTTTGGGTCCACAAATGATCTATACTGCAAAAAGTTTGAATCATTGATGAAAACTGAGTTTGAGATGAGGATGATGGGAGAACTTACATTCTTCCTAGGATTGCAAGTCAAACAAACCACAGAGGGGATTTTCATAAATCAGTCAAAATACGTCTCTGACATACTTGAAAAATATAAGCTTTCTGACTCTTCACCAATGAAGACTCCTATGGCCATTGGATACAAACTTCATGCAGATCCAGAAGGCAAGTCTGTGGAGTGTAAACTCTACAGAGGTATGATAGGGTCTCTGTTATACTTAACCGCAAGTCGACCCGATATAATGTTTGCCACATGTCTCTGTGCAAGATTTCAAGATAACCCCAAAGAATCTCATATTTATGCTGTCAAGAGAATCTTCAGGTACCTAAAAGGGACCAAGAATCTTGGTCTCTGGTATCCGGAGAACTCTGGCTATGATCTTGTGGCTTATACAGATTCAGATTACGGAGGATGCAAGATCGACAGAAAGAGTACCTCTAGGAGCTGTCAATTCCTTGGAGGGAAACTAGTGAGTTGGACTTCCAAGAAACAAAATTGTGTCTCGACCTCTACGGCAGAAGCTGAATACGTTGCCGCTGCTAGTTGTTGTTCACAAGTTCTATGGATGAGAACCCAACTCAGAGACTATGGTTTTGACATTGAAAAAATCCCCATCCACTGTGACTCCAAAAGTACCATTGCGATCTCTGCCAATACAGTTCAACACTCTAAAACAAAGCATATCGATATCAGGTATCACTTTCTGAAACATCATGTGGAGCATGGGACAATAGAGATGTACTTTGTGCCCACAGATTACCAGCTTGCTGACCTTTTCACGAACGCATTGGATGAGAAAATATTCACTTTTCTAGTTGGCAAGATTGGTATGGTTAACATGAGTTGACCACAGAACCTCTGTACCCTTTTTGCAATACATTCCTTGTTTGTAAATAGCTTCTTAAGTTTTTCCTTATATTTATGTCTTGTACAAATCTCATCTTTATATGATCCAAGCATAGTTGAAGGGGGAGGAAGACAGTTCTGATATCTAGGGGGAGCAAGACAGCTCTGTACGACACCGACTACAGAGTGAGGTTAGTCCATCTGAACCAAGAATCAAAACTCTTTCTTGCGCACTATGCCCTCAGAAAGATCCCACTCTGTACCCTGTTTTCTGTCAAAACTTTGAAATGATCAAAATTTTGAAAATATTTCCTAAAAAGGAAATTTTTGGTCTCAGAACCACTGAGGTCGACCACAGAGCCTCTGCGATCTATCACAGAGTCTCTGCGATCTATCACAGAGTCTCTGCACCTCTAAACTGAGGATGCTTGACCAAATGCACTCTAAAAGGAACTCGATCATTTCATCGCTCATTCCTTTCTCTTAAAATGCTCCTTTGATCACAACCTTGCCTATGACCTCAGAAGCCTCTTATCAACAGAGCTTCTGTCATTCCCATCACTTGAGAAATTCAGGTCATTTGCTGCGGGTTATTTCTTGAACGTCACTGTCATGTGACAATAGTGAATGCCACGCGCGTGAGAATAGGGTAGCGCACGTCCTAGATCGTGCACCGCCATCATCTGACGTGGCAATATTGTATTGGTTCGTAACCTGTACCGTCGTTTTTCAGAAACGGCCTCTTATCCGTTACCACTTATTTCGGATTTCAAATTTTATCTTTACCGCTTAATTCTTTTTACTCTCTCTCTCTGTATATATATACCCCTCTCATATCCTACTTCCTCTTTTTACCTGCAACCTTTTTCTCTCAAGAATTCTTCTGCAAAGAATCTCTCTTCTTCATTTCCTTCCATGGCATCTCAATCTGCTTCCTCCAAGAACTCCAAGGGCTCTTCTGCATCAAACAACTCGATGCATTCTGAAGCCAAAAAGGCCGATTCCCATTCTGTTGAACAAGAACATGTGCTCACAAGCAGAATGCTCTCCTTCACACATCATGATTACCACTCCAGACAACTGAACCTCAAACCTAACAATCACTATGTTGTCTTGCAACCCAAGGGATACCCTTAGGAAGCTGCTCCTTTACTTCAAATCCTGAAAAACCACATCCTCACAAAAGCCCTAACCCTAAAAAGAACCGATATTCCTGAAACTTACATTCAACAATTCTGGTTGAGTGCTAAGCATGAAAAACTGGACCATTACGGCTACTGTGTCATGGGTTATGCCACTCATCCCTCCACTACTCAAATACTGGACCTTGGCATAAACCGCAGAAGGGTCGCAGAGGTATTCGAGCTTCCCACCAAGACCCAACTGAACCTGTTAAAATACATTGACGAACCCTCTGACGATGAAATCCTAGAGTTTCTCAGGTTCATAGGGTATGCTGAACCAATCTCCAGAAGAACTGAATTCAGACGCCAGAACCTTCCACCTCTGTGGAACATTCTCTTCTCCATCCTAAACCGCTGCTTGACTTGCAAAGTAGGCAGTCCTGACCAATCTAGCCATACCATACTCGCAATAATGTATGGTATGTACTACGATTTTCCTTTGGACTATGCAACATTAATTTTCAGAGAGATCAGAAATGCAGTCATAGCCAAATAAGAGGACCAAGCCCGAGGCACAGAGCCCAAAAATCTTGTCTTCAACAGGTTCTTTGAACTTCTGCTAGGAGATGCTCTGATAGGAGAAGGGAAGTTACCTGCAGAGGGTAAGATGATCAAAGTCTACGACATGAAGTCGCACAAGCCCACTGTTCTAAAAACTGGGTATCCTGGAGCAAGACCTCTGCCAACCCGTATTTTGGCCTACCTGGGTAGTGAAGATGGGGTTAGGACTTACATTCGTGGGCACAGGACTCCTGCACCGAGTCCTGCAACCCCCCCACGTGTAGGATTCCAAGTGGGAGAAATAGCTGTGTACCTTAGGACTGAGGCAGGTGAGGGAGCTGGAGTTGAGATAGCAGAAGAAACCCATGTTAGGACAGAAGTTGTAGTTGGGATGGGGGAAAAGAAGCATAAAAAGAAAAGGACACCCAAGAAGAGAGTCACAGAAGGAGAGACGCCAAAATCACCCTCAGAGGTTGCGAAGACGAAAAAGAAGGCTAAGAGGTTAACCAAAGCCGCAACCTCTGAACATGTTACTCCTCCAGAAGTCAAGGAACCTGCAAAATCTGAACAACCTCTGCAGAAAAGAAGGATAAAAGCTCACATCATTGAGATCTCTGAAGAACGACCATCTATCCCTCTCCAAGTCGCAATGGACATAGCTAAGGAGATACAGAAGCTGCACTCTGAGAACTTAGGAGAAACCGCAGACATTGAAGTGCAAGATGTTACGGGGCTTTCAAGCTCTGATCATGAGGGTACCAAAATCTCGGAGAAGGAGATAGGAGAAAAAGATGCCTTTGGCACACAACCTAAAGCAACTCCCAGTGCAACCCATGTTACTACCCTTGCAGTTCTAGTGTAGAAGGGTATTGAAGAAGGACCGCACAGTCCGAACCCAGCCCTAACCAACCAGATAGAGGATATTCCTTCATCCTCTGTGCCACTTCTATCTGGGGAACCAAAATCCACCCCATCCTCCCAACAGGATGTGGGTGCAAACATAAGTGTTCATTCGCCCAAGGACACGAAACATACGCACGTAGAAGCATTCGTTGCCTCTGCCACACACAAGAGTGACCCCCAAACCACCTCAGAGTTGGTGGTACGAGAACACGTTGATTCTGTGATTCTAGAACAATCACAAGATTCGTTTAAAAAGGATCTTGAAGGAGGCTCTGAACCCTCCTCCAAGAAACTTCTTGACAGAACTTCCATAGATGCTTCCTCTGTGGAACATCGAGGATTGGAAGGAAATCCTCCAAAGCTTAACATATTCACAGGCTCTGAAGGTGCCAAAGACTCGTTGGCCAAATCTGGAACATATGTTGTTCCAGAGGTTACCTCGGACACCTTTGTCACGAAGGGCGAGTTTAAAGCCTTCGTTGACATGGTATCCCAAAAATTTGACGAGTTGAAAAGCTCTGTCACAAGGGAATCACAAGCCCACTCTCAAATCCTTGCAGAGGTTATCAAAGCAAACACAGAAGCTCTGAACGACCTTCGCCAATCGACAATTCAACAATCAGCGGTGATCACTAAGCTAACAACAAACTGTGCAACTCGAGATGATCTAAAGGCTTTTGGTAAAACAATCATCGCCCATTCCAATCAAATTCAGATTCTGGGGGATCTCTGCACTAAAGAAATTCCAAAATTTTCTGCTCAAATAGTTGAGTCACATGTGGATGACCTGACAAAACTTCGAGAAGAAATCAAGGATATAACTCGCAGTGTTATAGTCCCTTTCCCACCTCAGGCGTCCACCTCTGTACCCCCACCATCAACCTCTGCACCTGACCTCTCTGCCTTTGCCACAAAGACTGAATTAGAAACAATGGGGATAATGGTTATAAGCAATCTCAACCTCATTGGATCTAACATCTCTGAAGAGGGCAAGAAACTCACAGAGGATCTGAAGAAAACTATAGCCACGATCAGGTTCAAGTCTGATCTGGAAGTCAATAAACTGTCGTTGGCTACAGAGGATGTTCTCAAGAAGATTACGAAGCATGTAGACGAGCACCTCTGCAAGAGAAGGAAGTGGAAGGCACCTGCAACTTGCCAAGGGGAGGCATCGTAGAAGAGGGCTCACCATGATGATCACGATCCAGATGCCTCTGGCCCTGGCCATCTTGAGGGGGAGAAGGCTTCAGCAACAAAAAGTTCTGCAGTTGTCATCGCCGCCACTCCTCTTCAAGCCCTACCTCTACAGAAGATATCCTCAGAGGTACACAAAACGCAAAACCTTAAGTCATGTGCCTCTGAGGATCCAAAACCGATTGCTTCATTTGTTCAAGGCACAACCTCTGCAGTGTCACAGAAAGGGAAGGTGAGTGTAGGCTCTGAACACATTGCAGAAGGGCTCGCAAAGTCCATAGAACCTTCAAGCCCTGAACTTATGCCCACTGCACCCACACCTATTGTACAGTTTCAGAGTCTTGATCCCGTAAACACAGAAGACACGACAGGGATCCCTTTACAGAGAAAAGAACAGAAAGCCTCTGAACCCGACAGAAAGAAGCCCTCAGAACAGAAACAACAAGAGGACAGGGTGAAAGAGATCGTTCAATCGATGGACGCCATGAGAATTCCAATCCCAAGGCCTCTACGAAAAGAATTAAAGTTCCAAGAGAACATTCACACCTATCTTTACAGCACAGAGCCCGAGGCTGTCTTCTTAGCACCGAACTTGCATCCTCTAATCAAAGACGACATCAGAAGACGTTTTGAGCAAACTGCACAAGAAAGGAATGAAGTGTTCTCTACAGAAGATATAAAGACTGTAATGAGGATCTCTCTGCACTCCTTCGCCAACAAGTCAATCATGTATGCTAAGTACTTAGTTGAGAGAAAAGACGGGAAGCAGTACACGTTCATAGATGCAGACTTAAAGAACCTCTGCGCCTATGAGCTTCCTCAACTACATGCCTTCACAGAGCAAAGACTTGAAAAGCGAAAGGAGTACATGATAGCAAATGGCAGGATCAAGGAGGTGATGCGCGAACAAGTCAGATATCATAGCAAAATGGATTTCGAGGTAGCTCTAAAAATCGGAGTCGAGAAGCTATCGATCACCAAACCAAATGACCAAATCCACGGAATCGAAAATGTTTCATCAAGCTCTTTAATCACAGAGCCTGAGTTCGGATTCATTTTCAAAGACGATGATGGGCTCAAAAAGATATACAGGCCAAATCAAAGTCACAAGTACTCGAACAACACTCTGCTGAAGATAAAGAACACGATTCTGAGGAAGAAGGTCACAGAGACTGTACAAGCGGGACCTGCAGAGACAATGATCGGCCAGATAGATGCTCAATTGAAGTACAGGGAACTCATTCTATCGATGAAGAGAACTATAGCAGAAAGCTTCACCAACCCGATAAATGATTTTCCCCAATGACTTCTGTAATCTTTTGCTGTTAATTCATGTGTTTTGTTCCTCAATGTAATTGCCTTTTGGATTTTTCTTTTAAGAACGAATATTGTTTTTAAGAGGTTGAGTTCCTTTCACCTCTTTTTGTTTCTAGCTTAGCCAACACCTCAAAATTCAAAATTTTATTTTTCATCACTTAGGGGGAGATTGTTAGCTCCATCTTACAAGATTAGAAGTGTTGAAAAATAGGCTAAGCATAGAAACTTCTGTTGTCTGCTAAGTCACCATAGAAGATGCAAAGCTCAGAGGTTACTCCGCAGAAGATGTACCCAAGGTCAAACCTGATGATGTTTTTCAGATCACAGAGCCTCTGTAGTCACTCACAGAGCCTCTGTGAAGGCTAACCTCTGGAGATCAATGTTGAAGCTTTTCTCAAAGATAGTTCAAGACAAGACCACGTGCAGAACTCGTGAGGCCTGCTGTACGAAGATCCTCAAGATCAAATTAAATGGAAACCCACGATGTTTTACTTTACAGGTGGCATTCCGTTTATGGAATGTCAGTCTTTGTCCTGTACTAAGGGGTGCATCCTTCTTGTATATTATGGGAGCACCACCTTAGAGTTTAAATGTGAGAATATAAGCACACACAAAATAGCAGTCTGTATAATCCTTGAGCATATTAGCACACACTTGTGCGTGTTCTTGGTGTTCTACAGTAATCAATGAAACAGTTCTATGAGTAATTTACTTGTAATACTTTACTTCTTGTTTATTGATTACTTGTGAGTTTACTATCGTGCATGTTCCACCTTTCTACATAATCCTAAACGCTTCCGCACTCTGTTCAAGTTAATCTGTGTGTAGTAAAAGGTTAAATCAAGTTAAAGAACATCATAACTAGGATCAACAAAAATCATATAAAGCAGGCACTGTTGAAATACCCTTCTTCAAGTAATGAGGATTATCATAACCGAAACCCCAATACTCATTGACAAAATTAACCTCTTTTGGTGTATTAAGATAAATAGTTTGATCAGTCTGACCTCGAGTATATAGTTTTTGTTCCAAACCATTCACTTTATCAACCAAAGTTTTATTTTCTGATTTCAAAGTTAAGCATTTCTTTGCAACCTCTTTCAACTCACGTTCACACATTTTAAAATTTGATTTTGTTTCAGATAATTGACCATAGATTGCAATCTTTTCTTTGCCAAAGGAATCAATGTTGTTATGTACAGATTCAATCAATACAGTCTTCTCAACAACGTCTTTGTTAAGCTTCTGTATTGCTTGATTTTTCTTTTTAATGATACCTTTTTCACGTTTTAGTTTAGACTGCAGATCCTGAAGTTCAACCATCATGGATTGCATTTGATTTAAAAAATCAGATTCAATCATATCACATACCTCTTCAGAATCCTCTTCATCAGGCATCTCCTCAGCAACTTTCTGTCCCATTAGGCACATATGGGCAGTCTCCTCTTTCTCTTGCTCATCATCTGAATGGTCCAACCAGTAATCATCTTCTGCCATCAATGCTTTACCAACCTCTTTTTGCTTTGCCAGGAGCATCTTGTGCTTGTAATACTCGGAATTCTTCACTTTAAGCTTCCTGCAATCCTTGGCAAAGTGGTCTATTTTACCACAATTATAACATTTTACTGGATCTTCTTCTTTCTTCTCCACATACTTGTTCACATATCTTTTCTCTTCTGGCCTTTTCTCCTCAAATCTCTTCTTTCCTTCAACTCTTTCTTTATGCTCATAGTTCTTTGAACCTGAGGAATACCTTAGACTGTTTGACCCAGGCTTCTTATAAAACTTCTTTTGAAATGTCCTGGTCAATAAAAGCATTGCTTGCTTCAAGTTTTCACCATCATCAGAATCAGTCTCATCAGTTTCCTCTTCCTCCGTCTCAGAAACAATCACTTTCTTTTTCTTCAAATTTACTGATCTCTTTTTCTTTCTCTGAACCACCAAAGCCACTGGATCAACTACTGGTTTCTCAGCTTTCTTCTTCTCAGCTTTTATCTCATCAACATCTTCTTCATTCTGCCTTAGAGTTTCATAAACCTCATGTATAGGAATCTCATTGAGGTCCTTCATTTGCTTCATCTGTCAGGTAAATATTTTCCATTCATGCTGCAGTATACTCAGAAACTTAACATTCAGCTCAATCTGAGATTTCTACACTCTATTCTTGCTTAGCTCATTGAGAAGAGTGACAAATCTGTCATAATTTGCCTCTAGGTTCTCACTTTCTTTTGCTTTAAACTCTTCATAGTTGTTGAGGCAATTAGACACCTTCAACTGATTACCAACCTTAGAACCTAACATCATTCTTTTCCAGTTGATCCCAGATCTGCTTTCCGGTTGCTTTGTAGCTGTCTATCTTCACATAGATCTCATTTGGTATTCCTTGGAGTAAAAAGGACATTGCCAGTTTGTCATCTTTGTGCCTCTTCTTATCTTCATCTTCATACTCATCAGGATCAATCACATATTCAACTTCTTCTCCACCCTCCATTGTAGTATGAACCTTTGTTGGAGGTTTCATGAGCCCTTCTTTCAAAGATAGTCTAATATAATCACCAAGCTCATGTTTGTCAATGAAGTCCAAAAATTTGTCCTTCCACTATTCATACTCTCCCTTGAATTGCGAGAGCATCCCTTGATGTCATCTTTGCAATCTGTTGAAAAATAACTCTGAATGATCGTTAGTTCGAAAAGAAATCAACAATCAAAAAAATTCTCAGAAAATTTTCAGAAAAAATTTCTAAAAATTTCCTAAGGAAGGAATCCTTACACCACTGACACTAGAATTCACACAACTTCCACAAAATTCGCAGATCTTGAACAATTTGCACACCACTGAGACCAAAATTCTCACACCCTAAGAAATCCGCACACAATGAGATGCGAGTTCTAGAAATTCGCACGCTGCTATATGCGAATCTTGAGAAATTCGCACACAACTATATGCGAATTCTTGACTTAGAGGATTCTTGATCACCAACTTTTTGCACGCAACTTTTCGCACAACAGGGAGATACAAATCCTATACTTAGAAAATTTCTTGATCTTCAACTTCCCGTATCGATGCGAATAGTATACTTAGAAAAACTTTCAATTTTCTATGTGGAATGTACAAAATCCGTATGTGGTTCTATGCGAATTTTGAGGAATTCTTATGTAATACGATGCGAACTTCAGGAATTCGTACGAAAAGTGATGCGAAATCCTCACTTTTCGTACCCAACTCTATGCAAAATCTTCACTTGAACAAATTTCTCCCAACTTCTCGTATACGGGCTTATGCGAATTCTGTACAATTCGTATATAAGCCTATGTGAATTATGTCCTTAACTTTTTAATCACCAATTCTTATGTGAATTCCATTGCAAACATGTTCATCATGCGAATGGTTTAAATCTTGCGAGTTCTTCAATATACGATCCAAAAACACTTCAATTCGTCCAAAAACCCAACAAATATTCGAATTGGAGTCTGAAAATACAACAATTGATCCACGAACACTGTAGAAATCTATTACAAATACTGAATTAAAATGAAATAAACTCAAACATATATTTTGATTTCAATATAGTGCATCGAACTCGTGAAAACAAAAAATTACAAAATCAACAAATCAATCAAAAATTACAGTGCAATTGACTCACAAACCAATTCAAAACTTGTCTAATACATCAATCGAATGCTATGAAAACAATTAGACTCACAATTACAAAGTAAATCACAAAAATTGATCAATTCACAGTGAATAGGGTGCGAAGAACATTTCCTGATGATTTCAATCAAATTCTGTAACATCCCAGACCAACCGTACCAGATATTGTCCGCTTTGTCCACACACCCGGACTCACGGTTTTAAAACGCGTGTTAAAGCACATATTTATTGGATTCAAGATCATAATTATCTGAAGATGGAAATCTGAAGTCAAAGCTGATAAAGTCGTCTCAACAAATAGTCTAGGGTCCTTTTGTAATAAATAGTCAAAAGTATGTTTCCGTATTTTATTTATTAGTTTTTAGTTATTTAGTTTATAATTGTTTTAGTTGTTGGGACAAGCCTAGCCAAAGCCCATCAGGCTAATATGGCCTAAGTATAAATTAGTTTAGTTTAGGTTAATTAGGGTTAAGAAGATCTTAATTGAGAAATTAATATAGAGAGAAACCTGGTGGTGTGGTGGTGCGCCGTGAACAGAAGAAAAACAGAGAGAAAGGTTGATTTCTTGTCAAGAACAATTGTAATCATCCACTTAATCAATATCAGGTTTGAATTATTGTGTTAATTACTTGTTTGCTTGATTGAATGATTACGTATTGGGACACACAATTGGTATCAAAGTAGGACAGATTGAATTGAAAATTTTTGTTTTCGGTTCTGCTTTTTCTGTGAAAAGATTCATAATTTTTATTGTGTGATTGTTCTTTCAAGTTATTAGTGGTTGGATTGTGTTTGTTTTACCTATTATAGTGATTGGGTATTGATTGATTTGATTATTGCATCGATTTTGATTATCAATTTGTTGAATTTGTTGTTCTGGGTTCGTTCACGAAGTCGGCACTGTGTCATCAATCAATTTGTTCTTAAAGTGGTTTTTTATTGAAATTAATTGATTGTAATCTGTTCTAGTTGGTAAATTGATCATATTGGCAAAGTTTGGTACTTTAATTCGTGGTTTTCGAGTGTTTTTCTGGACTGATTTTGGTTTCTGGGTCGATACTGCATCAAGAACATATCGGTCTTTGCACTTCCGGTCGAACACTTTTTTATCGGTCTATTGTATTCAACCGGTACTCTCACAGTCCACCCGGTCGAAGATTATATCGGTCGAACATATCGGTCTTGTTTAGTGTCGGTCGAACATCCATCCGGTCTTGCATTCTATCGGTCAAAGTTATATCGGTCCTTAGCATTCGACCGGAACTCACACAGCACACTATCGGTCTAAGGGTATATCGGTCGAGTAACACCGGTCTAAGAGTATATCGGTCGAGTCATATCGGTCAAAGCATCTATATCGGTCAAATCACATGACCGGACTTTACAAGTTCCCGGTCGAACTCTATATCGGTCAAATCACTCGACCGGACTTTACAAGTTCCCGGTCGAACATAATATCGGTCCTTTCACTTACCGGTCTTCACATCTACCCGGTCGAAGCACATCCCCGGTCAGTATATCGGTCGATTTTTGCAAACTGTAATAGGGATTCTAAATATCGGTCGATTTTTGCAAACTGTAATAGGGACCCCCGTGCTAAGTCTGCGAAGGGGGACAAAGTTCTGTTCATGATCAGATTTTTCTGAATTTCATTCTACAATTTTCAGTATTGTGTGATTTTATCTTGATTTCTAACGATCTCATCCAGTTGATTGTCTCATATCAGATAAGTTTGATACTAATCGTATAAGTAAAGATGTCTCGGGAAGCTCTTGCTATTGGAACAGATGTGAAGCCACCAGTACTCTTCAAGGGGGAGTACGAGCAATGGAAGGATAGATTTTTGGACTTCATTGATCGACATGATTTGGGAGATGAAATCAGAAAATCTCTGAAAGACGGGATCATGACACCTCCGACCAAGGTTCTCACTGTAGCTGGAGAAAATGGTCAAGAAGAAGAGACAGTGTATAAATTACCGATTGGTGAATATTCGGAAGATCAGTTGAACAGACACAAGGGTGACAAGCTGGCAAGATCATTTATTCTCCAAGGCATACCGAATGAAATATATGTCAAGATTGACAGCTACAACGCTACCGGTAAGCAAATGTGGGATCAATTGGAGAAGATGATGATCGGATCTAAAGTCGGCAACCAGCTCAAAGTATCCACCTGCTTGAATAATTATGAAGAGTTCAAAGCCAAAGCTGGAGAGTCACTCGAAGCCACTTATGACAGATTTTTCACATTGCTGAACGAGCTCAGCAAGAACAAGATCAACAAATCTCACGTGGAGCTGAATGTGAAATTTCTCAGCAATCTTCAGCCTGAGTGGAAGAGGTTCACCCGACAAATGAGGCAGTTGAAGGATCTGCATGACATTCCTCTTCATGAAGTTTATGAAATCCTCAGACAGAATGAGAAAGAAGTAGAAGAGATCAAGGCTGAGATGAAAAAGGGTGACAAAGCAGTTGCTGATCCAGTTGCTCTTGTGGTTAAGAAGTCTAAGAAGAAGAAGGTGATAGAATATGAATCGGAAGAAGCTGATTGCGAGGCAAAGTCTGACTCTGACGATTGTAATGAACTGAAGGAAGCCATGCTGTTGATAACCAAGGCTCTCCAAAAGAAGTTCTATAAAAAGACAAACTCCAATAGTCAGAGATACTCGTCTGGTCCTAATAACTACAAGCATAAGGAGAAAGTTGAAGAAAGGAGACCAGAAAACAAGAAGAAGGATGAAGCTGAAGAGACCAATAAGGAAGAACCGATTAAGTGCTACAATTATGGGAGACTCGGTCATTTTGCCAAGGACTGTCGCAAATCAAAAGTCCGAAACTCCGACTATTACAAGAATAAAATGCTTCTAGCCAAGCAACAAGAGGCTGGAAAAGCATTAATGGCCGAGGATGAATACTGGCTTGACCATTCGGACGACGAATCTGAAGAAGGAGAGAAGGACGAGACAGCACATCTGTGCTTGATGGGAAAGAACCAGTCAGAAACTGAAGCTGATTCTGATGATGGAGATAATGATGAGCTATGTAACTTAACTGAATTTGATTTACTGAACCAAATGAATGCCATAATGTCTAAACTCCAAGAGTTAGAGTCGAAACTGAAGCGTGAGAAAGGTGTCATAAATGAGAAAAATCAATCTATACATAAACTTAGTAATGATATTGCTGAGAAAAATGTATTAATTGAAACTTTACACAAAAATATAGACACCAGCGCTAAAGAAAAGACTATAATTCATAAAGAGTTATCTGAAACTGATTCAAAGTTTAAAGAATGTGAGTTTAAATCTAGAGAGATTGCTAAAAGGTACTTTTCTACTTCAAAAGAGAATAAATCTTTAATAGAAAAGGTGAATGCTTTGGAAGAGAAATTACATTCTTTAGGTCAAACTGAACACATTATTCATTTGAACAAACCTAAAGAGAAACCTGATACTTGGGGACTTGGTTACAAGAACCCACATCATCTCAAAAAGGGTATATCTGAAGTGCCTGCACTTTATGACTTTGGGTTTATGTTGTTGGCTCCTCAACATCAGGAACTCAAACCCTTTTGGACTAGTCTGTCTGAAAAAGATAAAGCCAAGGAATATGATAAAAGAAAGAACACAAGTAAAGTTCAACTTCCATTTCTCTATGAGAAGTTGAATAACAGTTATAGTTCTAATAAATCAAAATTTCTTTCAAATGATTATTTTGAGAGTTATTCCATAAAAGAGTTGGAGGCTAAACCCATCGAAGGTAAGATTTACGTACCTCCTCTAGTTTTCGAAAGTAAAATTTCTGAACTCGAGAATACTCTTACAGAAGAAAGACTTTTGATGGACTTAGAACAAACTGTATTTTCAACAGTGTTCAAAGATACTGATTTTTCTAAATTCTCTAAGGCTTTAAATTCTGATGACATATCTGGTTCACTTGAGAATGATCTTAATTTCTTAAACTCTGATAGTATTTTGAATGATTGTGTTGCTCAATTTGATTTTACCTCTAAACTTCCTGATCATTAATCTTGTGTTGTTAATTCTTTTGGATTACCCAGTGTGTTTGAAAAAGGTGAAACAAAATCTCTCTAGATTTTCATGAAAAATATAAACATTGTATCTTCATTCAATCTCTCTAGATTTTCATGAAAAACTAAACATTGTTTGAAAAAGGTGAAACAAAATTCCCTAAACCCTAAACCCTAAAAATTACAAAATCAACAAATCAATCAAAAATTACAGTGCAATTGACTCACAAACCAATTCAAAACTTGTCTAATACATCAATTGAATGCTATGGAAACAATTAGACTCACAATTACAAAGTAAATCACAAAAATTGATCAATTCACAGTGAATAGGGTGCGAAGAACATTTCCTGATGATTTCAATCAAATTCTGTAACATCCCAGACCAACCGCACCAAATATTGTCCGCTTTGTCCACACGCCCGGACTCACGGTTTTAAAACGCGTCTGATAGAGGAGGTATCAAGTCCTTTTATAAGGAAACCTTTGTTCCCCTCCCCAACCAATGTGGGATCTTACAATTCACCCCCCATGGGAGCCCAACGTCCTCGCTGGCACACTAGTCCGGTTTCCGGCTCTGGTACCAATTGTGTGTCCCAGTTTATGCAATCAGATCAAGATGACAACAATTGATCAAACAATTTTCATGCTCATTCAATCTCAATTCAATCAGTACAAGATGCTCTCAATATTTCTCTCTCTACACTCAGACTCTTTGTTAGTCATATATCTAGGTGCCACTCGCTTACAAAGAAAACAAAAGCAATTTATACCTATAGCAATTACAAAGACAAAACTAAACAACACAATGACTTAGACTTAGACTTATTACAAAGACTTTGACTTATGCAATAAGAGACTTTGACTTGAGCATTGACTTTGACTTATATCTTCATGATCTTGGATCCAACATATTTATGCACTAACAGAATACTATGCTGAATGTATGTATTTTTGATTCTTTAACTTACATATTTTTGAAAGAAGAACGACTTTCAGATGTGAAAAACATGTTTTCTTAAATTTTCAAACCACTTTGTGTTCTTAAAAGTTTTATGAATTTCGAAGTGTGCTTTTAAATGTTTTTCATATCGGTACTTTAATGACTAACTAACCGTGTGTTTTCAAAAGATCAACACTTGTGTATTATCTTGTCTATATACTGTCAAGTATTCCTACACATATCGGTTCAGTACTTTTATTGACTTTGTTATAACCATGTCTCAAAAGATAAATCTTTCGATGGTAATACTCCCGTTTGAATTCTAAATTGTTTGAAATAAGACATCATTTCTTTATAATAAGCTTTCATTGATAATATGTTTATATGTTGTTCATATAAACAAATATTCGATCTTTGATATTCCAATACATTTTTCTTCATTATATTTGATCTCATCAAATCATTGTCAGATTCTCAAAACACTTTACTTGAATTTGTTTCATTCATTCAACTTTATTGTTTTGAGAGATCTTAAATGTTCAACATGCTCAAATCTCATTCTTATTTTTAATGAACATACATTTTCTAATAATAATATCTTGTACTTATCTGTCAAGATAAACTGTTGAGCAACATTTTCTTTTTAGGACAAAATTCATGGGTTCAATGTGAGAACTTAAAAAAACTTCCATGGATTCACGTTAACCAGTGTTTCCTACCCCAGAAGTAATCCTATGAGTGATTGAGGGGAGAGGGGTAAAAAAAATAGAGAGTGGGTGTGTGCTGAGGTAAAATGTGTAAGAGAGATTGGTTAGAAGTGAGCTCAAATGTTTAAAAGAAAGAGGATAGGAGATCAGAATAAAAGAATATCAAACTCCGTACCAAACTTTTTGTTAGTCGGGCAGCCACATAATCATTTGTTTCATAATTCTTTCGTGAACTTCATTGAAAAAGGCAAGTAGCCCATGCCAACTCTTGTATATAACCCTACCAACTACTCATTCTTTTCTCATCAAAAGGATGTTTCACATTTTAAAGGGGAAGCAACACATTATCTATCTGATATTCATTCGGATGATTCGGATATTGAAAAAGAAGGAAAGTCTCCCCACCATCGACCCTTTATCATACACATTGAGTCTATGTAATACTATTGTTAGAGCTTAAATGTTGTATCCAAGATCATCCAAGATTAAAATTCAAAGTCCAAGTCAAAGCCTCTCAAGCAAAGTCAAAGTCAAAGCTCAAAGTCAAATAAAGTCAACTACTTTAGTTTAGTTTCCTTGTAATTGATAGGGGTATAAATAGTTTCATTTTTCGTTTATAGACTAATGTGACTAAGAGAGAGTCTGTGTTTAGTGAGAGAATTTGTGAGAGCATACTGTATACGAATCTTGTAAACTGTGAAATTCGATTAATGACATATGAAGATTTGAATTGATTTTCTTGTTGTTAATCTTGATTAGAACTAGTATTGTGGGACACACAATTGGTATCAGAGCAGAGTTCGATTGAAATTTTTCAAGAAAGAGTTCTTCGCACCATGGTTACTGTGACTTGATCGAATTTTTGAGTTTTAGTTTGAAATTGAGAGTTTAATTGTTTCTACAGTATTCGTGTGATGTTTTAGAAAGATCTTGTATTGTTTTATATCACATTTGCACTGTAAATTTTGGTCGATTTGATGTTTTTGTGATTTTTGAGTCGCACGAGTTGTAAGCACTATAAAGGATTCGAATCGTATATGTAAGTGAATTTATTTGAAGTTCATTGTTTGTAATAGGTTCGTATAGTGTTCGTGACCGAATTGGTAAAGTTTCAGACTCGAATTTGAAGAAATATTGAGTTTTTGGATCGATTGAAGTGTTTTTGGGTCGAACTTTGAAGAACTCGCATGATTTTTGAAGAACTTGCAAGATCTAAGGATTTCGTACAAAGAATTCGCATGATGACTTTGTTTGCATAAGATTTCGCATAAATCTGAATTTGTGAAAAAGCTAAGGGAAGAATTCGCATAAGACTTGTGTGTGAATTGTACAGATTTCGCATACTTTGGTGTACGAAAAGTTAGAAGATTAAATTTCTAAGGACAAATTTCGCATCAAGCTACGTGCGAAAAGTAAGGATTTCGCATATAGTAACATACGAATTCCTTGAATTCGCATAAGGTTACATATGAATTCTTAGGATTTCGCATGAAAATTTGGAAAATTGTCTAAGTCTAGAATTCATATCCATACGAATTGTTTGAGGTTGAAATAGTTTCGAAGTATAGAATTCGTATATCCTTCTTGTGCGAAAAGTTGGTGATCTAGATTTTTCTAAGTGTGAAATTCGCATATAGTTGTGTGAGAATACTGATTGTTAGGGTATTGGCTACGATAACCCACATTATTTGAAAAAGGGTATTTCCAAAGTGCCTTCTTTATATGATTTTGGTTTTCTAAAATTGGCACCTAAATATCCTGAACTCAGAGTCAAATGGACAAAATCATCAGACGAGGAAGAAGCTAAGGAAGATGAGAAAAGGAAAAACAAAACTAAAATGCAACTTCCATTTCATTATGAGAAGTTGAATTCTAGTTATAGTTCTAAATAGTCAAAGTTTCTTTCTAACGATTATTTTCAAAGCTATTCTACTTTCCTCCACTCATTTTAGAAAGTAAAATTTCTGAACTTGAGAACACTCTTATAGAAGAGAGAATTTTGATTGGATTAGAACAAATGGTATTTTCAACTATTTTTGTAAACACCGATTTCTCCGATACTTCCACAGTTTCTAAGTCAAATGATGTTAATGTTCTGTTTGATGAAGAGTTTGATTTTCTAAACTCTGATGGTTGTTTTGATGAATATGTTGATCAATTTGATTTTAATGCAAAACTTCCAGATCATTCTAAATTTATTGTAACTTCCAAAGATTTACCAAGTGTATTTGAAAAGGGTGAATCTTCAACTAAGGTTGATAAATCAATTTATGTGAGCACTACTCATGCCAAAGGTAAGAAGAAAAAAAACTAGGCATTCATAGAAACAGATTAACACTGGTAAATATAGGAAAAGACAATATTTTAAATCTCACAGTTCTAACTTTTAAAATTCATATGTTTCAGATGTCAAAAAGAAAAAGCTTGAAGTGAAATCAGAATGGAGACCAAAACAGAAAGTTGGAGTGAATACAAAATCATTTTTTGATACCGAATGTAATAGTATTGCTGTTAGTGATACTGATGTAATTGGTAATATTGCTTTTCATAAAACAGAACTTGTATCTTCTTACAAGACTTACTCAATAAAACAATTACTCCAATTATCTCCGTCTACTAATAAGTCTTCCACATATAGTCGAAATGATTTTGTGTCTCGAAAATATTCTGATAATTGGTTTGGATCATATCATGTCTATCATAATAATATTGCTTCAAAAGATTTTCAAAATATCAAAGGGTACAAATTCAAATGGATGCCAAAATCATGTGCTAACTTGCTAGGACCCATTTATAAATGGGTACCTAAACCTGTTGTTCCTTGATTTCTCATGTGCAGACCCATCATATATGGTACTTGGATTCTGGTTGCTCCAAGCATATGACCGGGTAGAAAGATAATTTATCTAATTATACAAAGAAATTATGCGGGAACGTCAGATTTGGGAATGACCAGTTTTCATCAATATTGGGATATGGAGATGTCGTGCAAGGAAATGTAACGATTAAGAAGGTGAGCTACGTTGAAGGATTAGGACATAATCTATTCAGCATTGGTCAGTTCTGTGACAAGGATTTATAGGTGAATTTTAGGCCAAGCGATGTTGTGTCAGAACTGAAGATGGTAAAGAACTCTTGGTCGGGACGCGGAAATCAAACCTCTACACGATTAATCTGTCAAAAGTCAAGACTGATAATGCGGTGTGTCTACTTTTTAAAGCCTCTATGCAACAAAGCTGGTTATGGCATAGAAGGCTATCTCACCTCAACTTCAGATACATCAACAAGTTGGTGACTAGTAATCTGGTTAAGGGTTTACCTGAGCTGAAATATGTCAAAGAACATCTGTGTGCTATGTGTGAGAAAGGTAAGATGAAAAGAGCTTCTCATAAGCCTAAGCCTGAGTCGAGCACAAGTATTCCTTTGGAACTGCTGCATATGGATCTCTGTGGTCCAATGCGAACTCGAAGCATAAACGACAAGAAATACGTTTTGGTGATTGTCGACGATTATTCAAGATACACTTGGGTCAAATTTCTAAGATCGAAAGATGACACGCCCGATGTTATCATATCATTCTTAAAGACCGTTCAAGTGAACTTGCAGAAGACAGTTAAGCTTCTCAGAACAGACAATGGCACAAAATTCAAGAACAAAATTGTTGACGATTATCTCGAATCGGTTGGGATAACACACCAATTTTTTGCTGCCAGAACACCATAAGAATGGAGTAGTAGAAAGGCGAAACATAACTCTAGTTGAAGCTGCTCGCACTATGCTTAGTCAATCTAATCTACCTCTATTTCTGTGTGCTGAAGCTGTGTCAACTGCATGTTATACGCAAAATTGTTCAATCATTCATCGTTTGGTAAAACACCATATGCTTTGATTAATAATCAAATACCTAGCATTAAACATTTTCACATCTTTGGATGCAGGTGTTTTATGCTGAACGACAAGGAGAACTTGAACAAGTTTAGTCCTAAGGCTAATGAAGGCATTTTCATTGGATATTCTCAGACATCTGCTGCATACAGAGTTTATATGAAGAAATCCAAGATAGTTGTGGAGAGCGTAAATGTTACATTCGATGAAGATATGGCTTCTGATCAAAGCAATTCAGAACCCGTTATAACAGGAGTTTTAGCTTCTGGACAAATCAGTCCAGAACCTGCGGTGAATGTTTCTAATTCGGATAAAGCGTCAACGTCTACATCTCATTTAACAGAATTAGACTTATTGTTTGAGTTTTTCTATGATGACTTTCTTTGTTCTAAATTGACTAAACCTGTTGTGATTGACAGATCTGAAGATTCAAGCAATCATCATCCAATCACTTCAGATGTCTCAACTGAATCCGATCCCCCGATTCAGGAAGAAACTCAAGTTCAAACACCTACTCAATCAGTTGAAGCTGTACATAATGATGCAGAGTCAGAGGTTGCAAAATCAATTGGATGTTTAGTCATGCCTACTCAACAGACTTCAAATGTCCAATCAACTGAAACCCCTGCATCGATCTCTTCAACTGAACCCCATACTGAACAAGAAGAAGAAAGTGGATATCTAGATGTTCAACATGATCAATCTGCATCTAATCCACTTGCTCATGTATACAAGTGGACCAAAGAGCACCCGATTCATCAAATTATTGGAGATCCGTCAAAGCCGGTGCAAACTAGGTCTGCAACAGTAAATGAATGCTTATTTGATTCATTCCTGAGCAAAATAGAACCAACAAAAGTTTCAGAAGCTCTTCGTGATCCAGATTGGGTTACAACCGTGCAAGAAGAGCTCAATCAATTTGAAGCACTTAAAGTCTGGCGATTGGTGCCCCGACCTGAAGGAAAAACAATTATTGGCACCAAGTAGGTATTCAAAAATAAAAAGGATGAAGATGGTGTTGTTATTCGAAACAAAGCAAGGCTTGTAGCCAAGGGATACAGACAAGAGGAAGGCATTGATTATGATGAGACGTATGCACCAGTTGCGCATATTGAGGCAATTAGGATGTTCCTAGCATACGCTGCACATAAGAATTTTACGGTCTATCAGATGGATGTCAAGACAACCATTCTGAATGGATTGTTAAAAGAAGAGGTGTACGTTTCTCAACCTGAAGGTTTCGTAAGTGCAGACAAACCTGATCATGTCTATATTCTAGACAAAGCACTTTACGAACTCAAACAAGCCCCTCGCGCCTGGTATGACGTATTATCCAAATTCCTTATCAAGTCTAGATTTTTAAAAGGTAAAATCGACACCACTTTATTCATCAAAAAGGAGAAAGCTGATATCATTTTAATTTAAATATATGTATATGATATCATATTTGGTTCAACTAATTCAAAGTACTATAAGAATTTTTCTAACCTCATGGTGTCACGTTTTCAGATGAGTATGATGGGAGAGATGAACTTCTTTCTTGGATTACAAGTTCGACAATTTTCTACGGGGATTTTTATTTAATCAAGCGAAGTATATTGCTGACATTTTATAGAAATTTAATATGTCAAATTGTACTCCAATTTCAACCCCGATGGCACCAGGAACTAAAATCGGAGCCGATCTTTCGAGAAAAGCTGTTGATGTTAGAACCTATAGAGAAATGATTGGTTCTTTAATGTACTTGATGGCTAGTCGGCCAGATATTATGTTTTCTACATGCTTATGTGCTAGATATCAAGCTTCGCCTAAAGAATCCCACATGTCGGTTGTAAAACACATATTTAGATATCTGAAAGGTACTGCTGATTTTGGTTTATGGTATCCTAAGGATACAGGTTTTGAGCTAACATCGTATTCAGACGCAAATCATGCAGGTTGTATGCTCGACAGGAAAAGCACATCGGGTCACATTCAATTTCTTTGAGACAAGCTCGTAAGCTGGGCATCAAAGAAACAACTTTGTGTTTCCACTTTGACTGCTGAAGCAGAGTATGTACCTGCTGCTAGTTGCTGCTCTAAAGTATTGGGGATGAGAACACAACTTCGAGACTATGGTTTCCAATTCAACAAAATTCCTATATATTGTGATTCGAAGAGCGCCATTGCAATATCAGCTAATCCTTTTCAGCACACAAAGACTAAACATATTGATGTGAGATATCATTTTATCAAAGATAATGTCGAAAAAGGTACAATCGAACTTTACTTTGTAAACACAGATTATCAACATGCAGATTTGTTTACCAAGCCGTTAGACGAAAAGAGATTTAATTTTCTCATTTCGAAACTTGGCATGTTAAACCTCAAGACATAATCTGAAGTTACCTAGTACAGTTTATTTTTGTTATTTTTCTTCATTTCTTTATTTTTAATCTGAACGATATCTGCACTAAAAGGTTATCTTCATGTCTTCAGGGGGAGTGAGATATATCTTAGATGATCTACATTCTAGGTTGAGTTATAAATTTTGTTGCATATATTTTTCACTGACATATCTTGTGATGCATATGTTTAGGGGGAGTAAGGACATTGCCTTCTGATTTCATCTTATCAGAACTCGTTCTTAAAAATTTTATTGCTTTCATGTCTTTATTTTTTTTTAATAAAGTTGCTGAATAAGACTTTGTTGCTTTGACGACTTTTTGACGAATTGCAGAATTTGAGGGGGAGCTTACATGATCATATCTATCATGACTTTGGAGCTGAATTCATGAGATTCAAGCTGAGCGTAAGGATTATTCTATTCTTAATCTCATACATGTTTCAAAGATGGACAACTTTCAGACATGAAAACATGTTCTTAAATGTTCAAACCACTTCTCGATTCTTAAACAAATTTCATGAATTTAGAAGTGTGATTTTAATTGTTTTCGGATATGAGCTTCATTGTTTAACTAACCGTGTGTTTCCAAAGATAAATACTTGTGTATTATCTTTTCTATATACTGTCAAGTATTCTTGTACACTGGTTTAGTATTTCGTTTGACTATGTTATTACCATGTCTCAAATAGAAACAATTTATTTTTATGGTAATACACCTCGTTTGAAATTCAATGTTCATTGAGCGTTATTTCATTCAAAATGTTTCTTTCAAGAATGTCTATAATTGTTCTTATAGACAACATTCAATTTTTTCTTGACCTAAGCTTTTAATGATAAATCATTCTTATTTGATCTTTTCATACATAGTCAGATTTTCAAACAAGAAATTTGCATTCATTTCATTCATTCAAATATCCTTGTTTTCGAGAGAATATTTCATGATTAAAATGCTCAAATCTTCATGATTATCTTACTAAGCATATATATATATATATATATATATATATATATATATATATATATATATGACATGTATTTCATATTGTGTTTTAATAGCAAAAGTTAAACCAATTGAGTAACATTTTGTTTATAGGACAATATACATGGGAATTGTGTGAGATTAATTGAACTTCTATGGATTCACGATAACCAGTGTTTCCTACCCATGAAGTTATTCTTGAGTGATCGAGAGGTGATGTGTCAATATCTGAGTGTGGGTGTGTGCTGAGATAAAATGAAAAGAGAGTTTGGTTGAAGTGAGCTCAATTGTTAAAAAGAAAGAGGGTTAGCGACCAGAGTAAAAGAATATCAAACTCTGCACCAACTTTTTATGAGCCGGACAACCGTATTACTGTTGTTTCACAATTCTTTCGTGAACTTCATTGAAACAGGCAACTAGCCCATGACAACTCTTGCTTTAAACCCCACCAGCTACTCATCTTTTTCTTAACAAATAGATGTTTCAATTTTTCTTGGGGACGCAACACATAATCTATCTCATATTTATTCGAAAGATGTGGATATTGAAAAAGAAGGAAGTCTGCCCCACCTTCGCACTTCGATCATGCATAATTAGCTCCGTGTAATACTGTTGTTGTCTCAATGGTTTACAAATTTTGAGCCTTATAAACATTCTTGTTTAAATTCTTTCATACACAAGCAAAAAACACACAAAAAATTTGTTTTTCTGTCGGAACGTTCATAGAATAATGTTGTGTTATTCGATGATTGAATGGAAGACCTGGGAGTGAACATCAATAAAACTCCTTGTACAATACATCTGTTTTACTAAGTGACTTCGTGTTACTTACATGCATCTTAACTGATTCATTTGTTGATTCAGGTTTACACTCTTATTTGTCTGAATTTGAAAAGATTCGGATGAATACATTATGAATTGTCGGATGATCAGAGGCTCATATGAAAGGATCATGGTCAGAATATGATGACATTTCTTAAAGAAGTTTTGATGATTTTTATGTTACATCATCAAAAAGGGGGAGAAAGTCAAGAAATGGAAAACAAGTTATGGGAGAAATTATTTCAAGAAATGTTGATTAAAGTTCAAATAGTGAAAGTTTGAAAGATTTATTGTCAAAATTATGGGGAGAATGATCAAAATAATATCAAAAGTTCAAAGAATTCTGGTAACTAGATGAAAATTGTTGATATTTTCTTTGAAGTTTGATTGCTGAGGAAAAGTGAGCTAAATCTGAAGATAATTTTTTTCTGAAGTCTGAGAGAGGTTTTATTACCTTGGGAGAGATTGTTGAAATGTTCTTGAAAAGGGGAGAACGTGCTTTAAAGATGAAATTCATTTGAAGAGAAATACTGTGTATCTGAAAGGGGGAGATTGTTCTTTGATGCTGAAATTTGTTTTTGCTTATCCAAATGGGAGATAATTTGTTTCTGAATCCAATGGAGGAGTTTTAATGCATATCTTTTTGGAGATGATCTTGAATCCAAAGGGAGAGGTTGTTAGATCTTAAATGTTGTATTCAAGATCATCCAAGATTAAAAGTCAAAGTCCAAGTCAAAGCCTCTCAAGCAAAGTCAAAGTGAAAGCCCAAAGTCAAATAAAGTCAACTACTTTAGTTTAGTTTCCTTCTAATTGATAGGGGTATAAATAGTTTCATTTTTCATTTGTAGACTAATGTGAGTAAGAGAGAGTCTGTGTTTAGTGAGAGAATTTGTGAAAGCATACTGTATACGAATCTTGTAAATTGTGAAATTCGATTAATGACATATGAAGATTTGAACTGATTTTCTTGTTGTTAATCTTGATTAGAACTAGTATTGTGGGACACACAACTATTGTTGTATCAATGGTTTACATACTTTGAGCCTGTTCAAGCTTTAAATGCTTCAATCATTGCTACACTTGTACGAGCACACAAGTAATGTGTTTTCTTGTCTTAACATTCATAGAAAGTTCCTTTGTGTTTTTTCAATGATTGAATGGAATCCCTGGGGGAGTGAACATCAAAATGCTCCTTTCCCATGTACATTTGTTGTACATAGTGGCTTTGTGCTACTGACAGGCATGTTAACTGATCATTTGTTGATTCAGGGTTACCAATCATAATTTGTCTGAATTTGAAAAGATTCAGATGAATACATTTATGACTTGACGACACAATGTTCATATCTGATTAGACGGAGATCATATTCTCTTTGGGGGAGATTGTTTTTCATGAAGACTGTGCTTATCTTGATCTTTGAGGGAGATATTTTACAAAGACAAAGATGACGTTGAAATGTTTTGATGATTCTGAGTTTTCATAATTCATCAAAAATGGGGAGATATTTCAAGATTTCAAAGTCAGATTAATGTTTATCAAAAAGGAGGAGAAATTTAAAGATATGATTTAAAGTTATATTTCTGAAGGAAGCAAAGTCAAGAGAAAGTCGTTAAGCGGAGAAAATTTGTATTTTAAGTCAAGGAAAAGTCTGATGATTGTCAAGCTGAAGAGATTATTTTGAAAGATTGTTACTTGAATGTGATCAAAGGGGGTGATTGAAGAGACCATATTTCCACAAACGTGGGATGATGAAACTCAACCTTATTTTAAGATTTGAGGAATACTCAAACCTAATGGTCCAAAGTCATCTTCCTTGGTTTATCTTTTACTTTTGCACCATAATTTTTACCATTTGGTTAGTTTTGATCCAACCATGGTTATAGATTTCAAAACCTTCCATCACCCTTTTATATACCCATCATCTTCTTCCAAACTATCATATTCCCACCAATGACGGATGATGAAACTCAACCTTATTTCAAGATTTGAGGAATACTCAAACCTAATGGTCCCAAGTTATCATCCTTGGTTTCTATTTTAATTTTGCACCATAATTTTGACCATTCGGTTAGTGTTGATTCAACCATGGTTATAGATTTTAAAACCTTCCATCACCCTTTTGATATACCCATCTACCAATGTGGGATGATAAAGCTTAACTTTATTTTAAGATTTAAGGAATACTTGAACCTTATGGTCCGAAGTCATATCTTTGGTTTCTCCTTTAAATTTACATTATGACATTTACCATTTGAATGGTTTTGATTCCAACCATTGTTATAAATTTCAAAAGCTTTCATCCCTCTTTTTAAATTCATCATCTTCTTCCAAACTATTATCTGTCAACTAATGTGGGATAATAAAACTTAATTTTATTCCAAGATTTGAGGGACACTCAAACCTCATGTTGTTAAGTCATCATCCTTGGATTCTTTTTTAATTTTGCACTATACTTTTACCATTTGCTTGGTTTTGACTCCAACCATGGTAATAGATTTCAAAACCTTCCATCCCTATTATTTATACCCATCATTTTCTTTCAAACTATCATATTACCAACAAAGGGGGGGGGGGTGATAAAACTCAACCTTATTGAAAGATTTGAGAAATACTCAAACCTCATTGTCCCAAGTCATCATCATTTGTTTCTCTTCTAATTTTGCACTATAATTTTAAATATTTGGTTGGTTTTGAGTCCAACCATGATTATAGATTTCAAACATCCATCCCTCTTTTAGTACCTATCATTTTCTTCCAAACTATCATATTCCCACCAATGTGGGATGATAAAACTCAACCTTACTTCATGATTAAGGAATAATCAAAACTTCATGGTTCCAAGTCATCATCCTTGGTTTCACTTTTAAATATGCATTATATTTTTTTTTACCATTTGGTTGGTTGTGATTGCAACCATGGTTATAGAATTCAAAACCTTCCATCACCCTTTTATACACACATCATCTTCTTCCAAACAATCATCTTCCTACCAATGTGGGATGATGAAACTCAATCCTATTTCAAGATTTGAGGAATACTCAAACCTCATTCTTCCATGTAGTGTGCACCGCACGTTGCGCGGTGATGATAGCTTCTTTTGTTAGGAAAAAAACACTAATAAAGATAGATACTACACTTAATCTTGGTAAAATTCTGATAAAGATGTGTAAGTTTCATTTTGGGCCCCCTTTTTGTACTTTCTCATGTGAAAGAAATATTCTAATGCTTAGAAGTTATCACATCATGCTCTTTGATTGTTTATAAGGTATTAATATTAATATATTGATATAGATATATAGATATAGGTTTTCTGTATTAAATTAATCTTTTTGTAAAGATATAACTTTTGCAAAATGAGAATATGCTAAATGGCATATTTAGTCTTCTGACCCTCCACGTCTTCTTTTGATTGTTACTTTCTGTTAAGTCTAAATATTGTATCCAAGATTTAATAGGAAAGTCAAATATGTAAAAGTCAACATTGTCTTTCTCTAAGCTTGTTTAGTTTCCTTAGCCGTTAAGGCTTTGTTTTAGATAGGTAGTATATAAGGGTTTGTGTTTGTATTCATGTTGTAACGAACTAGAGGCATTTGCATATTGTAATTCTAGAGTTGGTGTAATTCAAGATCTACTTTCTCTCTCTAGACTTTCTCTCTCTAGTTCTTAATCTTAATGTTCATATCTTGAGTAATTAGCTTGATTGATTGGGATTTTATGATTAACAATTGGTATCAGAGCCATACCAAACTTTTCAGAAAAGATTTTATCATGATTTGAATTGAAATTTGTGTGTTTTTGGATCAATTTTTGAGTTTTTTCGAAAATATTTTCAAGAAACGAGTTCTTTACTGTTTCATCGAATTTTTTGTGAAAAATTGATTTTAATGCAAGAAAATGGATTCATTGTGTTCGATTTATGTTGGTGATTGATTGTTGTTTTGATTCCATCTTGAAATTCGAACAAAATCGGTTTCAATTTTTGATTTTTTGAGTTTTTTGTAAAAACGTGTTCTGTCACTGTTCTTGATCGAGATTATTCGATTTAGAGTGTTTTGATCGAATTTATCAATTGAATTGTATTAAAAACTTGTTTTCGATTAAGTGTGTGCAATTTGTTTGGGTTTAATTTCATTGTTATGATTGATTTTGCAGATTTATAGTCGAGTGTTACTATGCGGGTCATTCATAATAGTATGCGGGTCATTCATATTAGTATGCGGGTCATTCATATTAGTATGCGGGTCATTCATATTAGTATGCAGGTTATCTCTCTTGCGTATCTGTCGACACACGCATAGCACATCAAGTGCGTGTCCTTCTGAACCCGCACATCTTCAAGTGCGTGTCCTTCTGAACCCGCACATCTTCAAGTGCGTGCCCTGTTGAACCCGCACATCTTCAAGTGCGTGTCCTTCTGAACCCGCACATCTTCAAGTGCGTGCCCTGTTGAACCCGCACATCTTCAAGTGCGTGTCCTTCTGAACCCGCACATCTTCAAGTGCGTGCCCCGCAGAACACGCAAAGCATAAAGTGCGTGTCCTTCTTCACCCACATAGTTCATTGTGCGCTTCAGGCTACAAACGCATAGCCTGTTGTGCGTTTCCTCTGTGACCCGAATTCCTCAATTGTGCGGGTCTCACTGTCAGTTTAAAAAAAAAAAAAAAAAGTCTGGAAATTTTTTTTGGTCATCTTTGGAAATATTTTTTTTTACACTGCGAAATAACAAGTATTCTTCAAATTTCAATTTTCACGACATATTTTTTTAAGATTTCAATTCAATCCGATTTCTGATTTTCTGATACATAGTTTGGAACGATCATTCATATTAAGCCAATTACTCATTAATCATGGGATTTATTTCAGATCTTGAAGAGAAGAATAACAAGCTGAAACTAGAGAACATTAATCTGGCTCTTGCAGTTGACTTTCATTCACAAAAGTCAAGAGAGTATTTTACTGAAGTCATATCACTGAAAGAAGAACTCAGTACCTTAAAGAATATCAGTGCTGGGTAGAATGAAGAGAAGATAAAGAGATTGGAATCTGAGAACATTGACCTGAGAAAGAATTTATCTGATTCGGAAAAACAGCTTGATGCAAATAAAGCTGATCTTGAAAATGAAAAGAAAATTTTTTCAAAGAAGTTCTCAGATTTCTCAAAGAAGAGTTATGAAGAAAAGAAGTCAGTGGAGCTTAATTGCATTAAGCTTTCTCAACAAATCTCAGATTTTGAGAAAGTACTGATCTTGGAAAGAGAGAAGTTTGATAAAGAAAAGAAGGCCATAGAACAGAAAAATGTGGGTCAGAAAAAGGATTTGAGGAAGAAAGATCCATTGTTGAATCTGAAATCAAGAAGCTAACTTCTAAGTTGTCTGAACTGTTTGCAGTTGCGCTGAATGAGCAAAAGACGAAGTCTGAATTGAAGACAAAGATTGACCAGCTTGTGAAAGAAAGAGACAACTTCGCCTCAAAGATCAAAGAACTTGAGAAATCTATTTCAAGTTCAAATCAGAAATTCATCTCTTCAAACAGGTCAGTCAAATCCTTTAATCAGATTCGTCGCACTAACCTTTTCTACTTATCCTTTAATCAAATCCTTTAGATGGTTCAGATACTTATCCAAGAAAAAGTTTCAAGAAAGAGAAACTGGTTTAGCAAAAGAAACCAGTCCAAGATGATAAGAAAAATGAGCTGAAAGAGAAGAAATCATGTGTACCTGTACACAAAGCAAAGAAGAACAAAGCACTTAACGGTAAGAAATTTTATTGTTCTATTTGCTGTACACATGATCATTTTCATAAATCAACTGATCATTTCTGGTATGGTTCTTACTCTGTGTTCCCCACACGCACTACAACTAACATTTCTGGACCCAAATACCAGTAGGTACCAAAACCGAAACCTGAATCTGTGTTGCAGGCACCTCAATCCAAGGGGGAGTAAGAGAACAATGGCTCTTGAATAACACAGTTGAAGACCCGCACCTCAATGTCAAGATTATGGCTTCTAAGCAAAACAACTTAGGACCCGTACCTCAGATATCAAAAAGACCTTACTCCTGTATGCTTGCATCCGATGGATATTGATGGTCTTCATCCCGAGTGAATTGATTTGATCTCTATTCTATACTTTTTCTTTGCTAGATTTTTCTGATATTGATGGTCTAACAATTCAAAAGGGAGTGTTTGATCTCTATCCTGTTTTAACTGACATATTTCAGATGCTTAATTTAAGGGGGAGTAAAGGTGATGACTTCTGATTATTTCAGATCAGAACTCATTCTATAACTGTTTTACTGCTTTATGTCCTTTTATTTTTGAATAAATAATATGAATAAAGTGGCTTCTGATCACATGACAGATCAGGACCCGTTCATCAATGATCAAAGATGGATATTGTGCTAATATCCAGGGGGAGCTCAAAAGATCAAATCTTTATATCATGATTTGAGGGGGAGCCGAAAAGGTAAAAATCTTCTGATCCTAGATCTCTGATTGTTTGAAAGAAGGACAACTTTCGAACATGAAAAACAATTTTTGAAATGTTCAAACCACTTCTTTATTCTCAAAAGTTTTCATGATTTTAGAAGTGAGATTTTAAATGTTTTTCAATTCTGAGCGTTAATGTTTAACTGACCGTGTGTTTCCAAAGATTAATACTTGTGTATTATCTTGTCCATATACTGTCAAGTATTCATACACACCGGTTCAATATTTTATTTGAAATTGTTATTACCATGTCTCAAATTCAAACAATTTTTCGATGGTAATACCCCCGTTTGAAGTTCAAAGTTGATAAGCATCATACATCTTTTTCATATTTGTGCTTTCATTGATAAATTGTTTATATTTGTTCATATAAACAAAATATCCAATTCTTTGATACCCTAGCTATTTCATTTGATCTGCTTTTAATCATTGTCAGATTCTCAAAACAATTCTCTTAATTTCATTCCGTTCTTTCAATATCTTTGTTTTGAGAAATCTTCAACGTTCAAATGCTCAAATTTCATTCATATTTTAAAATGAGCATACATACACTGACATATGATTTCTTGTGCTTCATTTCAAGAAAATCATTGACCAGCATGTACTTTTAGGAACATGGGATTCAGTATGAGTGCTTAATAGATCTTCCATGGATTCACGATAACCAGTGTTTCCTACCCCGGAAGAAATCCTTTGAGTGATTGAGGGGAGAGGGGTTTAAAAGAATTGAGTGTGGGAGTGAGCAGAGGTAAAATGGAAATGAGAGATTGGTTAGATGTGAGCTTATATGTTTAAAAGAAAGAAGGTGTGAGAACAGAGTTAAAAGAATATCAGAACTCTGCACCAAACATCTTTCTGAGCCGGGCAGCCACATTACTGATTGGTTCACATTTCTTTGGTAACCATTATTGAAATAGGCAAATAGCCCATGCCATCTCTTGTATACAACCCCACCAGCTACTCATTCTTTTCTTAAAAAGAGAATGTTTCACATTTTCTGGGGAAGCAGCATATAATCTATCGGATCTTCTTTTGGAAGATATTGATATTGAAAAAGAAGGAAAGTTGCCCCACCTTCGACTCTTTCTCATGCACATTGAGTCCATGTATAATCATTGTTGTCTCAGTGATTTACATACTTTGAGCCTTATGAAACACAATTATTGTGCTAATTCTTTCAAAACACAAGCACGAGCACACAGAGAATATGTTTTTTCTGTTAGAACATTCATAGAATTACCTTGTGTCTTTCAATGATTGAATGGAAGTCCTGGGGAGTCAACATCAAACCAGCTCCTTACATTGTACATCCGTTGTACACAGTAACTTCGTGTTACTGACAGACATTTCTAACTGTTTCATTTGTTGAATCAGGGTTACACGCTCATTATGTCTGAATTTGCAAAGATTCGGATATATACAGTTCATGATTCGGCTCTTTAGATCAAAAGTACAGCAATATCAAGGGGAGATTGTTTGTTGTTCACAAAGGGGGAAATCAAAGCCTATGCTGAAATTGATGATATTTTGATGATAATGATGCTCACATCATCAAAAAGGGGGAGAATTATAAAGATTCAATTTCAGAGTTCAAGATTCAAAGTTCAAGCCTAAAATTCAAAATGTTTCCGTTGCTGTTTCAAAGACTGATTCAAAGTAAAAAGTTTCTGATAAAGAATTTCAAGTTTCAAGAAGGTTTGTTCTTCCGAAGACGATTCAGTGATCAAAGTGATGAAGATACATTTTTGTTCAAAGTCAAAAGAATTTTCAGAGTTAAAGTTGTTTTTCAATTTCAAGAATTTCTGTTTCTTGTTCAAGGAATGTTGACTTTCCAAAGCTTCAAAGATTAAAAAGACTTTCCAAGATTCTTCAAAAGCTGCAAAAGAGCAAAGTTTTTGAAAGCTTCAAGAGACAAAAGATGAAGAATCAAGAGCTAAAGATCTGCATCAAATTTTTATTAAATCTTGAATACAAAGGGGGAGATTGTTAAGTCTAAATATTGTATCCAAGATTTAATAGGAAAGTCAAATATGTAAAAGTCAACATTGTCTTTCTCTAAGCTTGTTTAGTTTCCTTAGCCGTTAAGGCTTTGCTTTAGATAGGTAGTATATAAGGGTTTGTGTTTGTATTCATGTTGTAACGAACTAGAGGCATTTGCATATTGTAATTCTAGAGTTGGTGTAATTCAAGATCTACTTTCTCTCTCTAGACTTTCTCTCTCTAGTTATTGATCTTAATGTTCATATCTTGAGTAATTAGCTTGATTGATTGGGATTTTATGATTAACACTTTCACTACTAGAATATTGGCCATTACCGACGGCTTTTACCGACGGCAAAAACCGTCGGTAGTTATCGATGGTTAAACGATGGCATATCGACGAGATAATAAATTTTTTAATTTTTATTTATTTTAATAGGTTGTCGGTAAACTGTCGGAAAAGTTGTTCAACTACCGACGACTTTTCGATGGTCCCTTTCAATTTTTATATTTTTACTTATTTTTATAGCTCGTCGAAAAACTGTCGAAAATTTTTACTAATTACCGACGGTTTGCTTTTAATTTTCTAATTTTTGTTTACTTTTAAGAGGTCGTTGGAAAAACGTCAGAAAATGTCAGTTACCGACGGTCCATTTAAAATTTAAAATTTTTATTTATTTTTAATAGGTCGTCAGAAAACTGTCGGTAAAATCTATAAATTAACCATTCATATATGAAACAACCCTGCATTTTCAAACATGAAACAACACATAGAAATTGGTTTGTAAATTGGTACGATTTATTGGGTTTATAAATGATTATGCGTCTACATATATACATAAGGGGTTAATAATCTAAGAACGACAAAAATATTGAGAATCATGAAAAACAATCTTTATGTATTGTTTCACATAGATTAGTGAAGCTGTTGGAGATACTCTAACAAACCACGATGACGATCTCCTAATTTCGAAACGGCATGGACGAAAAATGTTACTTTTGACAAACCACACGGATTAAATTTGTGGTTTACTCAAGATATTTTACCCAAACAACAGTCTCCCTCTTGTCTCTGTGTTAGGACTAAAAGTCCTGTGCGTTGAAAGTGGAATAAAGTATTTATAAGGGTTCAATATGTAATTAACTAATAGTTGTTTTTATTAAGATGGGCCCAAGCCCATAAGCCCAATTGCTTGTAAAGCCTAAGTATATAAAGGCTTATTTGTTTCATAATTAAGAGGGAACAGATTAGTTAGGTTAGAAATTCATTATTCAGTTTTCTAGTCGTTAGGTTTACATAACCTTATCAGAAATTCTCTCTGTAAATCTTAACCCTTTGAAGTTATATCAATCATATGACTAGTTGCTGTGGCCTATAATCTGTTCATCATTGTTCATATTACTTGTGATTGCACTGCACTGGGATCTACAATTGGTATCAGAGCTGATAGGCAAAAAGGTTTGATCCAGTAAAAAAGGTTTGTTTGAAACCCTAAGATCAATTACTTGTGTTAATTGCTTTATTTGCTTGAATTGATTATTAGTGTTTGTGTTATATGTTTATCTGATTTATTTGATTCTGCAAAGTTAAAAGTTTTTTTTGTCCGATCGATTGTTTATGGGAAATTAAAAGTTTATTTTTTCTTCGATCGAATCTGAGAATTTTTTTTTCTTTGTTTGCTATCGGTCTTAGGGTTAGCCATTGTGTTTTGTCGATTTTGTTGATTATATCGCTTCCGGTCAAATATTTTGGTTGATTATCTGGGGATTTATTCGATCGAAGATCGAAGGTTCTGGGGTTGGCTTCGGTCGAATCCCAGAAATTCATCGGGTTCTTCGGTGGTTTCTTCGTGTTCTTCGGTCATTTGAGGTTAATCGATCTTATCTGTTTTTCTTGTGTTTATCGTTTAATTTGTCTTTCGACCTGAGCCCTTCGACCGAATAAGAGTTTCTCCGGTCTTGTCCTTTGACCGGATACGTGTTTCTCCGGTCTTGTCCTTTGACCGGATACGTGTATCCCCGGTCTTGTCACTCGACCGGATACGGGTATCCCCGGTCTTGTCCTTCGACCGGATACGTCTATCCCCGATCCTATCATTCGACCGGATAAGTGTATCCCCGGTGTTGTCATTCGACCGGATAAGTGTATCCCCGGTCCTGTCATTCGACCAGATACCTGCTTACTCCGGTCTTACCTTCGACTGGTATCTTGCATATTCTGGTCCTGTGCTTCGACCGGACCCCTGATTGACCGGGTATTTTTTTATTAAAAAAAAAAAAAAAAAAAAGGTCAAATTTTTTTGTCTCACGATCTTTTTGCAGTGTATTTATTTTAGCCCCCGTACTTCAAGGATTCAGCGTGTCGTTTGTGACCCTAAACTTTCAAGTTTCACATTTTGTCACTTTTGGTCCCTGCACTTTCAAGTTTCATCTCTCTTCAAAGCCGGAGCGAATACATTCTATTCGAAACGATCAAAATGGTGTACCCACCAAGGCTGCGGTCCAAAGGAGAATATGAAAGGTGGAAAACTGATTTTCTGGATTTTGTTGACGAACATGAGGTGGGTCCCTACATCAGATTATCTTTGACTGAAGGAGAAAAGCAATCCCAAATTCCGGCAGAAGCTTCTCCTGTAGAAAAGGAGCAAAGAGAGAGTGGCAATAATTATGCTAGAAATTATATGACAAGTAGTATTTCTTGTGACATTTTTCGTGACACTTTTAATGAAATTTCTGGTCAAATATTTTATAACAAAATGACAGGAAAAGAGTTGTGGGATTGTACTGAATGGTTGGTGTTAGGGCCAAATCTAATTTTAAAAGGGAGAGAATTGGAAGCTGAGAACTCTGAGCTAAAAGGAAAGATTTCTATTTTGGAAGCCAAACCTCAGCAACCAGTTTCTACTGAAAGTTATGAGGAAAAGATCTCTGTTCTGAAAGATGCAAATGCAGAACTTCAAAAGCGTTTATCTGATTTGGAGCAACTGCTTGCTAAACACAAATATGATTTTGAGACTAAAGAGAAATCTTTCGCAAAGAAGTTCTCAGAATCCTCGAGAAAATGTGCTGATGAGAAGAAGGAAGTGGAGCTGAAATGCATAAAACTCTCTCAGCAAGTTTCTGCTTTCGAGAAAGTAATCATTCTTGAAAGAGAAAAGTTTGCAAACGAAAAGAAGACCATTGAACAGAAGAATGTTGGATTCTTCAAGGAAATATCCGGCCAAAGAAATGATGCTGAGCAGGGATTTGAAGAAGAACGAAGCATCTTTGAGACTGAGATTAAAAAGCTGACTGCCAAGATATCTGAACTATCTGAGAAGGCACTAAAAGAGCAGAGATCGAAATCTGAATTCACGAAGAAGATTGACCTGCTTGTTAAAGAAAGAGACAACTTTGCTTCGACAATTAAAGTGCTTGAAAAGTCTGTATCAAGTACAAATCAACAATCTGTCTCTCCACAAAGGTCAGTTAAATCTTTTGATCGGATTCGTAAAACTAACCTTTTCTATGATAGCAATATAGATGGTTCAGGTACACATCAAAGAAGAAGGAGATACAAAGATGAGGAATTGGTCTGGAAGAAGAAACCAGTTGAAGATGAGCTGAAAGAAAAAGAATCATGTGTACATGCGTCCAATGTCAAAAAGAACAAAGTGCATAAAGGTAAACCTGATCATATCTATTCGAGAGATCAATTACTCAGGTTGTCAGGTAAGGAATACCATTGTTCTTATTGTCATACACATGATCACATTCACAAAACCAGTGATCATTTCTGGTATGGTTCTTATTCTATTTCCCCTACAACAACTGCAACTAACATTCGAGGACCCAAATACCAGTGGGTACCAAAACCGAAAACTGATTCTGTGTTGCAGGCACCTACTGTCAAGGGGGAGTAGAAGAACAATGGCTTCTAAGTAAATCAATTTAGAACCCGGACTTCAACGAATTTTGGCTTCTGATCACATGACAGATCAGGACCCGTTCTTCAACGTTCAGACCTGGCTATTTTGCAACTATCCAGGGGAAGCTTAAAAGACCTAAATCATTATATCATGATCTGAGGGGGAGCTTAAAAGTAAGTATCTTCTAACTCTAGATCTCTGATTGTTTGGAAGACGAACAACTTTCCGGCATGAAAAACAGTTTCTGAAATGTTCAAACCACTTCTGATTTTCAAAAGGTTTCATGAATCTAGAAGTGTGATTTTAAATGTTTTTCATTTTTTTTAGATTAATGTTTAACTGACTGTGTGTTTCTAAAGGTCAATACTTGCGTATTATCTTGTCTTTATACTGAAACATATTTACACGCACAGGTTCAGTACTTTATTTGTACTTGTTATTACCATGTCTCATAACGAACCAATTTTTGCGATGGTAATACCCCCGTTTGAAATTCAATATTGTTGAGCATAAATCATTATTTCTAATCTTGTGCTTTCATTGCTAAATTGTTTATATTAGTTCATATAAACATAATATCCAATTCTTTGATACCCTAACCAGTTTATTTGATCTGATTGATACATTGTCAGATTCTTAAAACAATTCTTTTGATTTCCTTTCATTCATTCAATATCTTTGGTTTGAGAAATCTTCAAAGTTCAATTGCTCAAATATCATGAGCATACATTTTGACAATGTTATAATACTTTTTGAGCTTAAATGTTCAAGATAAATTGTTGAGCTATCAGTCTTTATAGGAATTACATGGGATTTGTGTGAGAGCTTAAACAGAATTTCCATGGATTCACGTAAACCAGTGTTTCCTACCCCGGAAGTTATCCTAGAGTGATTTGAGGGGTGAGGGGTCATAAATCAAAGAGTGGGGGAGATAACTCGTCGGGTTGAGTTTTTCTCATTGTGTGGAGCGGTAAAATGGAAAATGAGAGTTTGGTTAGAAGTGAGCATAATGCTAAAAAGAAAGAGGGTGTGAGAACAGAGTTAAAAGAATATCAGAACTCTGCACCAACCACTTTCTGAGCCGGGCAGCCACATATTCTGATTGGTTCACATTCTTTGGTGACCATCATTGAAACAGGCAGTGAGCCCATGCCAACTCTTGCTATAACCCCACCAACCACTCGTTTCTTTCTTAACAAAGAAATGTTTCATTCTCTTTGGGGACGCAACATATCTGCTTTCTAGTCTTCATTTGGAAGATTTAGATATTGAAAAAGAAGGAAAGTTGCCCCACCTTCGCACCTCTTTCATACACATTGAGTCCGTGTAATATCTGTTGTTGTCTCAACAGTTTACACAATTTGAGCCTGATCAAGCTAAGTAGCTTCAATCATTTCTACACTTTCACGAGCACACAAGGAATGAGTTCTCTTGTCATAACATTCATAGAAAATTCCTTTGTGGTTTTTCGATGATTGAATGGAAGCCCTGGGGGAGTGAACATCACAAAAACTCCTTTCCAATGTACATCCGTTGTACAAAGTGGCTCCGTGCTACTTACAGGCATACTAACTGTATCATTTGTTGATTCAGGTTTACAAATCCTATTATATCTGAATTTGAAAAGATTCGGATATATACATTTCATGAATTGTCGGATAATCAGAGCACAGGTGGGAGAATATCAAATTATCATAAAGAGGAGATCAAAGAAAGTGCTGAAATTGCAGAAGTTTTGATGATCATGATGCTCACAATCATCAAAAAGGGGGAGAATTTTTACAAAAGTTCAATTTCAAAGTTTTTAAGAAAGAAAGTTTGCTTTTCTGAAGACGGTCTAAAGATCAAAGAGATGAAGATATGAGTTTAATGCTATGCTAAATTTGTTTGTCTGAAGACAGTGAAGTTTTCAATGTTTGTATTGATTCTTTCCCGTATCATGTGGTGTCTGCTACAAGTTTCTTCATTATTCCTCCTACGAGCTGATTGAAACAAGTTCTTAAGCTGAAAGCATATTCAACTCGCGGTTCAAAGAAAGATTCTTTGTTTTAAACTGAAGATGCACCGTGGAATGTCACGTTACTCTCACATTATCTTTCTTGTGTGCTGATCCGATGTGATTGAGTTTCTACAGTTAAAAGTTGTGTGATAGTGCATTCAGTCGAGGCTACTGTACATTGAATCTGGTTACAAAGTTGATACTATGAAGACCAAGAGCTTTATTCCAGGGGGAGCGTGGAAAGACATGAAGTCAAGCAACATCAAAGTTCTTCAAAGATTCAAGAGGGAAAGAAGATCAAGGCCTGAAGTTTTTCAAGAAGATAAATGTTTTATTCAACTTTAGGGGGAGATTGTTAGGACTAAAAGTCCTGTGCGTTGAAAGTGGAATAAAGTATTTATAAGGGTTCAATATGTAATTAACTAATAGTTGTTTTTATTAAGATGGGCCCAAGCCCATAAGCCCAATTGCTTGTAAAGCCTAAGTATATAAAGGCTTATTTGTTTCATAATTAAGAGGGAACAGATTAGTTAGGTTAGAAATTCATTATTCAGTTTTCTAGTCGTTAGGTTTACATAACCTTATCAGAAATTCTCTCTGTAAACCTTAACCCTTTGAAGTTATATCAATCATATGACTAGTTGCTGTGGCCTATAATCTGTTCATCATTGTTCATATTACTTGTGATTGCACTGCACTGGGATCTACACTCTGCCTTCTTCTTCTTCTTCTTCTTCTTCTTCTTCTTCTTCTTCTTCTTCTTCTTCTTCTTCTTCTTCTTCTTCTTCTTCTTCTTCTTCTTCTTCTTCTTCTTCTTCTTCTTCTTCTTCTGTTCATCGTGTTCAAAACCACTCTCTACTCTGATCTTCTCTCTCTCTTCACCATTCTCATCTCTCAACCTCAAGCTCACATCCATGGCGAAGAACCAAGAACACCATCAAACGACTACGATTTCTTCAAAGGAAGTTAGCTTATGGATCATTCATACCCTCTGTATAACGGATCCGATTGTCCCTTCGTCAATCCCGAATAGAATTTCCAGAAGAATGGATGAATCGATAAAATGTACCTCAACTTCAAATGGAAACCTCATCGATGTCAACTCGCTAGGTAAGTCTTCATTTAAAGCTTTTCGTTAAATCACCATTGCAGAATGAACTTCCGACAACGAGATTTGTTTATACGTAATGGTTTTGTGTTCTTCACTCAAACATCAAATCGGCAACAAATTTTTGATTTCGAAAAAAAATTGTTTCTATATCAAATGATTCGAATCAACGAATCATGTCAACGCCAAATCTGGTTGATACGAAGTTCAACAATCATGTCGATTCCCATTGTATTAGTCCCAATATATAAGTGTTAACAATGAGATTCCACAAATCTCACAATATATTGATATGAAATCAATTACAAATCAATATGAATTTCTCTCTCTACAAGCTTTCTCTCAAAAGTATATATTGAAAAACACACCCTAAGATTACAAGAAGAAAACCTATTTATACCTACATGGTTTACAAGAAAAACTACAACTACATTACAAAGCATTGACTTTAACAAATAAGCTCCTTGACTTTGACTTTATTCATTAAGTAAGTTTACATTTGTTGAGCCTAAAATGTTGTATTCAAGATTAAAAGGGCTTAAAGTGTAAATTTGTGAAAAGTTTTGTTAAAGTTAAGTGTGTTTGAATTTCCATTAATGTCATGTGTTGTAAAAGTCAGCTTGTTTGACTTGTATAAATAGTCTTTGTTCCTTGTAAATCTTGTGACACGCATACTTTGAGAGAGAGAGAGAGAGAGAGAGAGAGAGAGCGAGCTCGTAATATACACGTAGTTCTAGAGAGAGAGTCTGTGCTTATAGAGAGAGAAAGTATAGTAAATAATTTGAAATAATTACAAATGACTTGTGATTAGATTTGTGTTTGTTATCTGTGATTATAGCTTGAATCTGGAACAATCAATTAGTATCAGAGTAGATCAATCAAATCAGAAAATGCCTATTTTTTACTCAGAAATGAAGAACTCGCAGAATGGATTGTTGGATTCTTGATTTTGCATTTTTTAGTTGTTTTGATTGAATTGTTGATTGTATTGTAATCGATTATTGTTATAGAACAATCTTGTTTAGATCAATTCGCTTAATTGCCTGTAATATTGGTTCAATTTTGAATTTTTGTAAGTTTTTGGTTCGAGAAGTTCGAAGACTGTGTTCATATTGATTTTGGGTGATCAAGTGATTTTGGACAAAATTTCCTGCTAATATTGTTCTATTTGTGATCGAGGATCAATTGCTGAAGTTTTCTAAAATTTGGTGAAGTGTTGAACCAATTTTTATGCATTTATGTGATTTTGAAGTCGAAGACCCAAGAACTCGCAAGATTTATATTTTCCGCTAGTTCATCTGAGAACTCGCAGGATTCAAGTGTTTGATTTTTGTGAAAGTGAAGGCATCAACTCGCAGACCGACGTCTACGAGTTGATGGAATTCACAAACTTCTTTGTACGAGTTTTGTAAAATTCGCAAGATATTGTATTTGTGTTTTGTTTGTCAATTTTTGACAAGGAAGGAATTCTCACATCATTGCTTAAGAAAACTCAAAATTTGCAAGTTACTGTTTGCTCAAAGTGTTCAAGGACAGAATCTGTAAAGAGTCCTCTACGGAAACTCACTGTTCTTAGTTGGATTTTGTGAAGTTTGTTATACGAGAAGTCCACTATTTGCGGAAAGCCTGAATTCGTAGAGTGTTGCTTACGGAAAGTACACTATCCGTAAACCAAAGTCTGCAGAAAGCCAGTACTCGTACATCGAAGGCTAAGGAAAGAAAGAATCTGCAGACCTAAGCCTACGAAATGCTATAGTTCGCACACCATACCCTGCAGAAATCTTTCCTGCGAGAAGTTTTGTCTGTGTTTTGCGACTAAGTCAGGAATCCGTAAACACTCTTTCCTTCTACGGATTTTATACTTAGAATTTTTTGAATTTTTTCTGAGATTTTCAAGTTTGAATTTTTAGTCAAAGCTTTCTGATTTCTTTGATTAACGATCACTTAAAGTTTATATTTTACAGATCTTAACCATGTTGAAAGACTTGCTCAACATGGGTTCCCAATCTAAGCCCCCGGTTCTATCAATCGGAGAATATCCGCAATGAAAGATTAGAATCAATACAGTTTCTCAACCACAAGAACAGACATTTGATGAAGTCAATTCTGAACGGGACGGTTAATCCTTTGATCATTGTACCTGGCCAGTCAGCAACTGCTACATCACCTGAAATCCTTGACAGATACATCCCCAAACCATACGAGTATTTCAGTGTAGCTGAAAAGGCTCAGGTAAAGATTGATGAAGAAGCCCTAATCCTACTGACTATGGTCATCCCTAATGATGTATACAACAGGGTGGACAGTAGAGATTCTGTGAAGGCAATGTAGGATGAGTTAGAAAGACAACTTCAAGGTACCGATAGGTCGATTAAAGCTAAGTTGAACCAAAACATTAATACTTACGAATGGTTTAAGGCAAAGGAGGGTGAATCACTATCAGAGGCATATAATAGGTTCAATGTTATTTTGAATGACTTAAGAAGGAACGGGTTGAATAAGTCGGTATCAGATATTAACTACAAATTCGTCAAGAATCTGAATCCTAAATGGGATAACTACACTATCAATCTTCAGATGACGAAGAATATGGACCAAGAGGATGTCAATGATCTCTTCGTGACTCTTATTAAACATGAAGACAAAGTAAACCAGTTGAGTGTGGAGAAAAAGATGTTCACTGAATCTCTTACACTATTAGCTGAAAAGAAAGTTTTGAAACCCAGTTCCTCCAAATCCAAGCTACCCAAAGCTCAATTATCGAGAAGTTGTGTGGCCTGTGTTCATTGTTGGCATAATGTTAGCTATGGCAGGACTTCCATCCGATCCTCGTAATCCAACAAATGGGTTTACTCTAGGATGCGAATTTCAGACTTTTCGCTCACAGTGTGATGCGAAATTCTCCCTTAGAATAAAAAAACACTTTTCGCATAATGACACGTGCGAATTTGTCTGAATCTAAATAATTCTATCATGATTTGAGGGGGAGCTAAATTATGTCGATTTCTGAGTTAATTGCCGCTTTTATCGAGGCGGATCAACTAAACCTAGACTTTTGGTTTTTACGTCGTGTTCTTCATTGTTCCGGATACGGGGACTTGTGGCTTTTATGGTGACATTCATCAAGAGATCTAGTAGACACTAGGGTCATTTGGGTATCTTGCAGTGGTTGATGAACTTCCCTTGATCAACTTTCCTTGTGCAAGCAAAACTAATGAATCTTGAACCTTCTTCTGTTATTTCTGACAACTGTTTTTTGAGAATCGCTTGATAATTTCGGATTTGCAATTCCTTTCTTTGTAAAGATTGATGCAGAACTTATCCTCAAAGAATCAAAAAGTGAAAATTGATCTCGACATTCAAGCATACTAAGAACTCAAGAATCCGAAAATGTTGTATCTTTTCAGCATCCTTAAGAAGAAAAATCTTAAGTTTGGATTATGAACAAAATTATCCAGAAGCCATTGTTACAAATTCTCCGGTGAGAATAGTAACTTCCCCTAAAAATAACATTCAGTTTATACGAATTGTAATATTGTGATTTTAGATCAATCTATGGCATCTTGATTTATTCAATTCTTATTCATCTTGATTTGTTAAATTCTTATTCATCTTGATTTGCACATCATTGGGACAATCAGTTGGTTGAGATGATTGAAGAGTTGGAGAAATTCAAGACCAGTTCGATCATAGGTTTGGGTTCCTAACAAATTCTTACAGATATAACCAATTGGTCTTTTGACGGTACAATGCACAACCCAGTTAAATTTTGCCACGTCTGTACCCTCTCCCACGGTACAAGCCTCTCTTGCCACCAACAAACCTGCAGAGATAGAGAAGGCACAGAGTGTAGAAGTCGCAGAGTGTAGAACTTGTCGTAAAGCTTGGAAGTCGCAAACAACAACTTAAGAGTTGTTACTTGCCGCAGAGAACTACTTGTGAGTTCTGATAGAGTTACCCGATACCAGTTCAGAATCATCACTGGAAGAGAAAGATGTTGAGTCTAATGAAGATGTCCGGAGGTTTGCTGAGAACTTAGCCATGATTACCAAGCAGTTTAGCAAGCGGTTTGGCAAGAAAAAGTACTACTCGAAGAGAAAACCAGATTTGTACAAGAAAGACATGTCTCAGAAATACAAGATGAAGTTTGAGAAGAAGGCTTATGAGAGGAAAGATTAGAAGAAGGAAGAGAAGACTGATGCTTAGAATGTCAGGTGTTTCAACTATGGAAAGCCTGGTCATTTTTCTCGTGATTGCCCCTTCAAGAAAGTGAAAAACTTTAAGTATTATGTGAAGAAGTCTTTGCTGGCATTTATTCCCTAATTTCAAGTTCTAATCACAATACAATCAATAACAACAAGATGAGAACAATTCAACAATCAACTTTTTATATACTTTGATTCCAAGGATTTCGTATACAGAAGATTTCTGACACTTTCTCTCTCTAGAATCTATGTCTACGTACTTCTTACAATATAACTTCTTACAACAACTCTAGGTTATATCCCTATTTAACACACACGCACAACACTTACAAACACTATTACATTATTGACTTTGACTTTGACTATTATTACAAAAAGACTTTGACTTTAATGCTTGAGAGTTGACTTGAGCTTTGTCTTGCTTGACTTTCAGTCTTTAGTCTTTATGATCTTGTATCCAACAAATATATGCACTAACATTCTCCCCCTTTGGATCAAGATCATCTCTAAAAAGATTTTGCAATACAATCTCCCCTTTTAACATAATCAAACTTCAATCATTCTGTAATCTCTCCAAAACCTTTGTACAACATCTTTTGCAATCTGCTTTAACATTCTCCCCCAAGGTAATAAGAAACCTCTTTCAGACCTCAGAGAGACATTATCTTCAGATTCAGCTCGGTTTGCTTCAGCAAATTATCTTCAAAGAAAATTTCAGTAAAATACAGCTTGCTTTTAGAAATCTTTGAATTTGCTCTTTCAAGCTTGCACAATCTTCAGCAATCATGTATTCTTTGACAAACATTCAATAAACTCTCTTTAAAATTTGCATTTCTTGAACTTTTCTTCTTCACTCCAAATATTTCTTGATTCTCTCTCCCCCTTTTTGATGATTGTAGCATTGAAATCATCAAAACTTTCACAAGAAATGTCTTTTACAATTCTGACCATTGATCTTTCACAAGAGCCTCTGACCATCTACCGATCTAAAAAGATATTCATCTGAATCTTTGCAAATTCAGACAAATTATGAGTGTAACTCCTGAATCAACAAATGAATCAGTTAAAAATGCCTGTATGTAACACAAAGTCACTGTATGTAACAAATACACATTGGAAAGGAGCTTTTTGATGTTCACTCCCCCAGGTCTTCCATTCAATAATCGAATAACACAAGTTTATTCTATGAAGGTTTAGACAGAAAAACGAATTTCCTGTGTATACGTGTTTGTGTTTGAAAGAATTAAGCACAGATGATTGCTTTTGTTAGGCTCAAAATTGTGTAAACCATTGAGACAACAATAGTATAACACAGACTCAATTATGCATGATGGAAGTACGAAGGTGGGGAAAACTTCCTTTGTTTTTCAATATCCAGTTTTTCCAAATGAAACCAGATAGCATATGTGTTGCATCCCCAGAAAATATTGAGACATCTTTTTTTTAAGAAAAAGATGAGTAGCTAGTGGGGTTTTAAATCAAGAGTTGGCATGGGCTAGTTGCCTTTTTCAATGACGTTCACCAATTTTTTTTTTGTGAAACAATCAGAAATGTGGTTGCCCGACTCAGAAAAAGTTGGTGCAAAGTTTGATATTCTTTTACTCTGATCTCTCACCCTCTTACCTTTATCATTAAGCTCGCTTGTAACCAAACTCTCCTTTTCATTTTACCTCATCACACCCACACTCATATATTGTCTCCTCACACTTTCGATCACTCAAGGATTAACTTCTTGGGTAGGAAACACTGGTTAACGTGAATCCATAGAAGTTATGTTAAGCTCACACAATGAACCCATGTAATCCTATAAGCATAATGTTGCTCAAACGGTTTAACTTTGCAGTTAAAGCACAATGTGAAATACAAGTCATATATCTGTATGCTCATTAAGATAATCATGAAGATTTGAGTATTTGTAATCATGAAAATATTTCAAACAAGAGAATTGAATGAACGAAATGAATACAAGAAACTTGTTTGAAAATCTGACATTATATGATAAAGATCAAAAACTGAATGATTTATCATGAAAAGCTTAGGTTAGTAAAAATTGGAATTTATATATACGGATTAAAATATAGACAAGTCTTGAAAGAAACGTTTTGAAATGAAATCATGCTCATCAAACAATGAATATCAAGCGAGGTGTCTTACCATCAAAAAAATATGTTTCAATATGAGACATGGTAAGAACATTTCCAACCGAAATAGTAAACCGGTGTGTGTGAATACTTCACAGTATATAGAAAATATAATACACAAGTATTTATCTTTAGAAACGCATGGTTTGTTTTAAACAATTAAGCACATGGATAATAAAAACATTTAAAATCACACTTCTAAATTCATGAAATCTGGTTTGAGAATAAGAAGTGGTTTGAACATTTAAGAACATGTTTTCATATCTGAAAGTTGTCCTTATTTCAAACATGTATGAGATTAAGAATAGAATATTTCCTTACACTCATCTTCAATCTCACGAAGTCAGCTCAAAAGTCATATTGATATGATCGTTTAAACTCCCTCTCAAATCTGCAACAGTCAAAAATCTATGAAAGTACAAAGCTTTATTCACAAATTTTATTGAAAAGTAAATGACATAAAGCAATAAAACGTATTAAGAACGAGTTCTGATCAAATGTAATCAAAAGTCATAATCCTGACTCCTTAACTCTTACCCCCCCCCCCCCGTCTGAAAATATGCATCATAAATTTTTTCAATTATAGAGTATATGGAAAATTATAGTAACTCTCCCTCAAATGTAGATTATCTGATCATCTTCACACACTCCCCCTGAGATCATGAACAAACTTAAGTGTAGATATCTTTCAGAATAAAAATAAAGATATGAAGAAAACATAACAAAAACTAAACTTTATTAGGTAATCACAGATTAAGTCTTGAGATTTAGCATACCAAGCTTTGAAATGAGAAAACTAAATCTCTTTTCATCGAGTGGTTTGGTAAATAAATCAGCAAGTTGGTAATTTGTGTTTACAAAGTAAAGTTCGATTGTACCTTTTTCAACATTATCTTTAATAAAATGATATCTCACGTCTATGTGCTTGGTCTTGGTATGTTGAACAGGATTAGAAGATATAGCGATGGCGCTCTTAGAATCATAGTAGATCGGAATCTTGTCATATTTGAAGCCATAATCTCTCAGTTGTGTCCACATCCACATCCACAACATCTGAGTACAGCAGCTATCCGCAACTACGTACTCTGCCTCGGCTGTTGAAGTAGATACACAGAGTTGTTTCTTTGAAGCCCAACTCACGAGTTTATCGCCCATAAATTGTATATGTCCCGACGTACTCTTCCTGTCAAGCATACAACCTGCATGGTCTGCATCTGAATATGTTGTGAGCTCGAAACCTGTATCCTTAGGATACCATAGACCAAGATCTGCAGTGCCCTTCAGATATCTAAATATACGCTTTACAACAGAGAGATGGGATTCTTTAGGACTAGCCTAATATCGTGCACATAAGCATGTAGAAAACATTATATCTGTCTACTAGATGTTAAGTGCATTAAAGAACCAATCATACCTTGGTAGGTTCTAACATCGACAACTTTTCCAGAAGGATCAGTGCCAATCTTAGTTCTCGGTGCCACCGGGGTTCCAATAGGTGTACAATTTTCCATTTTAAATTTTCTAAGGATATCGAAAATGTACTTTGATTGATTAATAAAGATCCCTGTGGAAAATTGTTTGACTTGTAATCCGAGAAAGAAATTCATCTCTCCCATCATACTCATCTGAAAACGTGACACCATAAGGTTAGAGAAATTCTTATAGTACTTTGAATTTGTTGAGCCAAATATGATATTATCCACATATATTTGAATTAATATGATATCAGCTCTTTCCTTTTTGAAAAAAAGAGTAGTATCGATTTTACCTTTCGAGAATACCGACTTGACTAAGAATTTTGATAACACTTCATACCAGGCTCGAGGGGCTTGCTTCAGACCATAAAGAGCTTTGTCCAGAATGTAAACGTGATTTGGTTTCTCTGGATTGACAAAGCCTTTAGGCTGAGAGACATAGACTTCCTCCTTTAAGATGTTGTTTAGAAAGGTAGTATTCACGTCCGCCTGGTAGACAGTGAAGTTCTTGTGTGCGACATAATCTAGAAAAATGTGGATTGCTTCAATGCGCGCAACTGGAGCATAAGTCTCGTCATAGTCAATGCCTTCCTCTTGCCTATATCCCTTAGCCACAAGTTGTTAGAGTACAGAATTGTTGGATTCAAGATCATTAAAGATTGAAGACAGAAATGAAGAAGTCAAAGCTGGAAAAGTCAACTCTCAAGTGAAAGTCAAAGTCTTTTGTTAATAGAGTCAAAGTCAATGTAATTGTAATTTGTTTCCTTGTATATTGTTGGAGGTATAAATATCTCGTTTCCCTTGTAAGCATGTTAGAAGTTAGAGTACATGAATCAGAGAGAATTGTAGAAAGAGAGAGAGAGCATATTAGAGAAGAACATAATTCATATCATTCTAGAGAGAGAAAGCTTGTAGAGAGAGAAAGAATATGAGATTTTAAAGTGTGAGATATGTGATTGAAATCAATGAATGTGATTTAGATTTTCATCTTGAGTGTTTGTAGCAATTAGAACTTGAATCTAGGACATACAATTGGTATCAGAGCAGATCCAAAAGTGAAATCAATTCAAGAAAATGTTCGACACTGTGTTCTTGAATATCCAGATCGATTTATGAGTTTTTGTGCAATTTTTGAGTTGTAAACGATTAGTATTTGTATGTTAAGTGAATTCTATCGAGTCTGTATAGTTTAATTTGGAAATTGCACTGTATTTGATCTTGATTTGGTGATTTTGTATGTTTCGAGTTCACGAGTTTCAAATTCACTGTAAATCGAATCAAAGTGTATCATTTTGTGTTTCCTTTTGAAATTCTTGTATTGTAATCTGTTCTAGAGTTGAATTCGAGGATTTATGCAAAGTTTCAAAACAATTGAAGAAGATTTGAGTCGAAAACAGATGGAAAAATCAAGTTTTGGGCCGACAGGCTGAAGAACGCGCTAGATCGGCAAAACGCGCAAGTTCATCCGCAAGAACGCGCAAGCTAAAAATTTTGGCCTCAAACGCGCAAGGCGTTATTAGCGAGTTCTACAAACGCGCAAGTCTAAGCGTGCGAGTTTCATCAGGAACAGTGGTCTGCGAGTTCGTTCATCTGCGAGTTTGAAAATCTAAGAAATTTTTCTAAGTGTTGGAACGCGCAAGCCATGGTTAGCGAGTTTGCTCAAACACGCAAGTAGTGCCTAGCGAGTTTTGGGAATGCGCACGTCTCTATTAGCGCGTTTCAACGTGAATAGTTTCTTGCGTGTTTAGGCACTAGCGAGTTCAAAGAGAATAGTCACTTGCGAGTTTCAACATTCAACGAGTTTCGGTGACTTGCGAGTTTCAACAATCTGCGAGTTTCAGTGTTCTGCGAGTTTTGAGCTTCTGCGAGTTCCACAGTGATTTGCGAGTTTCAACAATCTGCGAGTTTTAGCGGGACCCCCGTGCTAAGTCTGCGGAGGGGGACATAGTTCTGATTGTGATCAAAATTTCTGAATTTTTATTTCAAGTTTTTCTGTATTCTTGAGATTTCATTTGGATTAACGATCAAGTTCAAGTTCTTTTTGTAACAGATATTCAAGATGGGATATTTTTCTGATGATGATGAAAAGAAGATTGCCAAGCTAAAATTAGAGAATACAAATCTTGCTTCCTCTTTTGATTACTACACTAAGAGGTCAAAGAAATATTCTAATGAAAGGAAGCTACTGAGAGAAGAAGTCAGTGTGTTAAAGAAAATAAATGAAGATCTTCTGAAACAGACTTCTGGGCTTAATGAAGAGAAGATCTTGTTTCTGGAAGCTGAAAACACTGAGTTAAAGAACAAGATTTCTGAATTAGAAGATCACATTGTCAAGTTTCGGCAAACAGGGTGTGCTAATGAAAAGAAGATCTTTGAATTAGAATTGCAAATTGTTGAAGAAAGATCAGTTTTTGATAAAGAAAAGAAAGAGTTTGCTAAGAAATTATCCGAGTTTTCCAGAAAATGTGCTGACGAAAAGAAGACAGTTGAGCTGAAATGTTTAAAGCTTTCTCAACAGATTTCTGATTTTGAGAAAGTGATCATTTTAGAAAGAGAAAAAATTGCCAAGGAAAAGAAGGCTATTGAGCAAAAGAATGTTGGATTCTTTAAGGAGATATCAGATGGAAGAAAGGATGCTGAGAAGGGTTTTTAAATGAAATAAATATTTTTGAGGAGGAGATAAGGAAATTAACTGCAAAGCTATCTGAGCTATCTACAAGTGTACTTAAAGCGCAGAAAACGAAGTCTAAATTCAAGACGAAGATTGACCTTCTTGTAAAAGAAAGAGACAGTTATTCTTCAAAGGTAAAAGAGCTTGAAAAGATTGTTTCAAAGGTGGTGGTGACTGAGCAAACGACTCAAGCTCACATTTGAAAACTGTTTCATCAAAAAGGTCAATTAAATCATTTGATCAGATTCGTACAACTAACATTTTCTATGATCGGAGAATAGATGGTTCAGGTACACACAAGAGAAGAAGGAGATATAATGAAGAGAAACTGGTCTGGAAAAAGAAACTAGTAGAAGATGAAAAGAAAGATGAGAAGATGAATGAACTGAAAGGTAAGAAATCATGTGTACATACACATAAATCCAAGAACAACAAAGCGCGTCAAGGTAAACCTGATCTTGCTTATTTGAGAGATAAAATGATCAGGTTATCTAAAAAGAGGTATTGTTCTTATTGTCATACATATGATTTTGTTCATAAAGCTAGTGATCATTACTGGTATGGTTCTTACTCAGTTACTCCCATAAGAACTGCAACTAACATATATGGACCCAAATACCAGTGGGTACCAAAACCGAAAAATGATTATGTGTTGCAGGCACCTACAGTCAAGGGGGAGTAAGAGAACCAAGGCTTCTAAGCACATCAGCTTAGAACCCGCACTTCAACGAAGTGTGGTTTCTGAATACTACAGTTCAGGACCCGAACTTCAATGCTTAAAGAAAGATACTCCCGGGTTGATAAGAGATTGTACTCCAACACTCAGATGAGGAAATCAACCTTCAAAGGGGAGTACATATTTTTCTGAAATTTATGCATTGGATAGATATGACGAACTATAATTCAAAAGAGAATTGTAGATCTCTATCATGTGCTTTTTCACTGATTTTTTTTTAAATGCATGATTTCAGGGGGAGTAAAAGATTATGATTTTTGATTATTTCTGATCAGAACTCGTACTTTAATCGTTTTACTACTTTATGTCTTTTATTTTTTCAAATAAATTTTGTGAATAAATTGGTTTTGACTAGACTTTAAGACTGTTGCAGAATGAGAGAAGCTGACACACTCATATCTTATTGACTACAACTGACTTCATGAGAATTAAGATTGAGCGAAAAGGTATATTTCTTATCTTAATCTCATATGTATCTGAAAGAAGGACAACTTTTAGATATGAAAACATGATTTTCTTAAATGTTCAAACCACTTCCCTATTCTTAAACAAATTTCATGAATTGGAAGTGTGATTTTAAATATTTTTCAAGAATTACTTGTGCTTACATGATTATAAACCGTGTGTTTCCAAAGATAAATACTTGTGTATTGTCTTTTCTATATACTTTCAAGTATTCACACACACTGGTTTGAATTCTTGTTCAAAATGATCTTACCATGTCTCATATTGTAACCAATTTTTTCGATGGTAAGACACTTTGTCTGTACTTCACTGTATCTTGAGCGTCATTTCATTTCAAAGCGTTCATTTCAAGAATGTCTATATTTTTGTTTCATATAGACTATATCCGTTATTCTTGAACATAAGCCTAAATTGATATATCATTTCATTTCTGATCATTTTCATACGATGTCATATTTTCAAACAAGTCTTTTGCATTCATATTCATTCATTTCATATACTTGTTTGAAAATACTTTAATGTTTAAAATGCTCAAATCTTCATGATTATATTTTATGAGCATACATTCATCTGACATTTGTATATGAGCTTTAAATGATAAAGCTAAATCATCTGAGCAACACATGCTTTCTAGGACTTCATGGGTTCTTTGTGCTAGGAATTAACTGAACTTCTATGAAATCACGCTAACCAGTGATTTCTACCCAAGAAGTTAATCCTTTGTGATTGAGTGTGAGGAGTCTAAAAAGAAATGAGTGTGGGTTGTGTGTTGAGGGAAAATGGAAATGAGAGTTTGGTTAGATGTGAGCTTAATGATAAAAAGAAAGAGGGTGTGAGATCAGAGTAAAAGAATATCAGACTCTGCACCAAATACTTTCTGAGCCGGCCAGCCACATTACTAATGCTTCACATTTCTTGGTGAACATTGTTGAAACAGGCAACTAGCCCATGCCAACTCTTGCTAAAACCCCACCAGCTACTCATTTTCTTCTTAAAAAGAAAATGTTTCATATTTTCATTTGGAAAATCTGGATATTGAATAAGAAGGAAGTCTGCCCCACCTTCGCACTTCAATCATGCACATTGAGTCTGTGTTTATCTACTGTTGTCTCAGTGGTTTACACTATATTGAGCCTTAAAAAGCAATCATTCGTGCTTAATTCTTTCTACACTTGCACGAACACACAAAGAATTCGTTTCTTTGTCATAACATTCATAGAAATTGCCTTTGTGGTATTTCGATGATTGGATGAAAGACCTGGGGGAGTGAACATCAAAAAGCTCCTTTATATTGTGTATTTGTTACACACAGTGACTTTGTGTTACTGACAGACATTTTAACTAATTCATTTGTTGATTCAGGTGTTACACATTTCTATTTTGTCTAGATTTGAAAAGATCTGGATGAATACATTGTTCGAATTGGCAAAGAATCAGAGGTTCGTACACAGATCAGTGGTCAGACTGGCTACAGACATTTCTTACTGAAAGTTTTGATGATATTGATGCTCATTTCATCAAAAAGGGGAGATGGTATCAAGAAATGATAAAGTTTTGAGAGATGATTTTTATAGAGATGTCCAAGTCAGAAGATTCAAAGTAAAGATTTGAAGAAGATCAAAGAATTTCTGAAGATGTGCTGATTTTGAGGAAATTTTCTTTGAAGATTGTTTGCTAAAGCAATTCGAGCTGATTCTGAAGATAATTTCTTTCCAAAGTCTGAAAGTATATTGTGAAAGTTTTGGGGATATTGTTAATCATTTGAAGACAGTTTTGGAAAGAATACCAACAAAGAAAAAGGGGAGATTGTACTGACAGAGCTTAAAAGTGAAGATTGAATTGCTAGATCTTACAGTAATGATCTTGATCCAAAGGGGGAGATTGTTAGAGCACAGAATTGTTGGATTCAAGATCATTAAAGATTGAAGACATAAATGAAGAAGTCAAAGCTGGAAAAGTCAACTCTCAAGTGAAAGTCAAAGTCTTTTGTTAATAAAGTCAAAGTCAATGTAATTGTAATTTGTTTCCTTGTATATTGTTGGAGGTATAAATATCTCGTTTCCCTTGTAAGCATGTCAGAAGTTAGAGTACATGAATCAGAGAGAATTGTAGAGAGAGAGAGAGCATATTAGAGAAGAACATAATTCATATCATTCTAGAGAGAGAAAGCTTGTAGATAGAGAAAGCATATGAGATTGTAAAGTGTAAGATATGTGATTGAAATCAATGAATGTGATTTAGATTTTCATATTGAGTGTTTGTAGCAATTAGAACTTGAATCTAGGACATACAAAATTCTTGCTTTTTTTCTGATAACGATACCATCTTCGTCTTTATTATTCTTAAACACCCATTTAGTGCCGATTATAGTCTTTCCTTCAGGTTTAGGCACTAGTCTCTAGACTTTAAGTGTTTCAAATTGATTAAGCTCTTCTTGCATCGTAGTTACCAGTCTGAGTCAGCTAGAGCTTCAGATACTCGTATTGGCTCTATTTTGCTCAGGAAAAAAAATCATGCATGCACATGTTTAATGTAGCAGACCTAGTTTGTACTGGTTTGGATGGATCTCCAATGATTTGACTTATCGGATGCTCTTTGGTCCACTTGTGTTCATGAGGGAGTGGATTAGATGTAGATTGATCATAATGCTCATCTATTTCTTCTTCATGTTGTTCATCATGAGGGAGGGGTTCAGTTGAAGTAGATTGTACAGAAGCTTCAGTTGGAATAACATCTGTCTGTTGAATAGGCATTGTAGTTCAGCCAACTGATTTAGCAACTTCTGGATCTTTACTTTCTTGTACTGCTTCAACTCAAGGAGTAGGTGTTTGAATAGGAGTTTCTTACTGAACTAGGGGAACAAATTCTGAAGTGATTGGATGATGATTGCTTGAATCTTCAGGTCTGTCAATCACAACATGTTTAGGCAATTTAGACCCAAGAAACTCATCATAAAAGAATTCAAACAATAAATCTAATTCTGATAAATGAGATGTAGAAGTTGATGCTTTATCAGAATTTAAAACATTAACCGCAGGTTCTGGACTGATTTGCCCAGAAGCTAACACTCCAGTTAGTATGGGTTCTGAACTGTCTTGTTCAGAAGCCAACTCTTCATCGAATCTGACGTTGATGCTCTCAACCACTATCTTTGACTTCTTCAAATACACTCTGTAGGCAGCAGACGTTTAAGAATAGCCGATAAAAATGCCTTCATCAGCTTTTGGACTGAACTTGTTCAAGTTGTCCTTGTCGTTCAGTACAAAGCTCCTGCATCCAAAAATATGGAAATGTTTAATGCTAGGTATTCTATTGTTTATCAAAGCGTATGGCGTTTTATCGAACCGACGATGGATAATGGAGCGATTCTGTGTGTAGCAAGCGGTCGATACAACTTCGGCCCATAGAAATAGAGGTAGATTTGATTGACTTAGCATAGTTCGAGCGACCTCGACTAGCGTTCTGTTTCGTCTTTCTATAACTCCATTCTGTTCAGGCGTTTTGGCAGCAGAAAACTGGTGTGTTATCCCGACCGATTCGAGATAATCTTTAACAATTCTGTTTTTGAATTATGTGCCATTATCCGTTCCGAGAAGCTTTACTGTCTTCTGCAGATTCACTTGAGTGGTCTTTAAGAATGTGATGATGACTTCGGGCGTCTCATCTTTTGATCTCAGAAATTTGACCCAAGTGTATCTCGAGTAATCGTCTACAATCACTAACACATATTTCTTGCCGTTTATGCTTTGTGTTCGCATCGGACCGTAGAGATCCATATACAATAACTCAAGTGGAGAACTTGTACTAGGCTCAGGCTTCAGCTTATGAGCGGCTCTTTTCATCTTGCCGTTCTCACACGCTGCACATAGATGTTCTTTAACATACTTGAGCTCTGGAAGTCCTTTAACCAAATTACCCGTGACCAACTTGTTGATGTAACGAAAATTCAGGTGAGAAAGCCTTCGATGCCATAACCAACTCTATTGCAATGAAGCTTTTGATAGTAGACACACCTTATTGTCAGTCTTGACTTTTGACAAGTTGATCGTGTAGAGGTTTGACTTTCTTGTTCCAACCAAGAGTTCCTTACCATCTGCAGTATGCACAGAACACCTCTTGGCCTTGAAATTAACCTCTAAGTCTTTGTTGCAGAACTGTCCAATGTTAAACAGGTTATGTCCTAAACCTTCAATGTAGCTTACTTACTTAATCATTACGTTGTCTTGAATAACAACACCAAAACCTAGAATTGGTGAAAACTGGTCATTTCGGAATCCCACGTTTCCACAGTATTTCTCTGTATAATTATACAATAAATCTTTCTGCCCAGTCATATGCTTGGAGCAACCAGAATCCAAGTACCACATATGACGGGTCTGCATAAGAGAAATAAGAGAACAACAACTTTAGGTACCCATATATATTTGGGTCTTTTCAGATTAGCGCAAGATTTTGGCACCCATTTGAATTTGGGTTCTCTTTTAATTTGAAAATCATGAGAAGCTTTAGAATGATAAACATGATAAGAACCAAACCAATCATCGGAATATTGGCGAGAAACAAAATCATTCCGTCTATATTTAGAGGATTAGTAGCAGATCGAGATAATTGGAGTAATTGCTTTATTGAATATTTCTTGTAAGAAATTACAAGTTTTTGTTTATCAGAAGCAATAATACCAACTACATCAGAAATACTATCAGTCAGTCTATTACAAACAATATCAGGACATGATTCCGCTTTCTCATTAATCTTCTACTTTGGTCGTAACTCAGTTTGCTCTTCAGACCTTTTCTTTTTCAACTCTGATACAAAAGATTTAGATTTGTTAGGAAAATGAGATTTCTAGGTTTGACTTTTCTTTTGCTTACCTGTGTTGGTCCGTTTCTGTGAGCGCCTTTTCTTTTGCTTTTTAACTTTCTCATAATAATCAGTACTCACAGAAACTGATTCACCAACCTTAGTTGATGATTCACCTACTTCAAACACACTAGGTAGAGCTTCATAGTTAATAATAAAAGTAGAATGATCTGGAAGTTTAGCATTAAAGTCAAACATACCAATACTTTCATCAATACACCCATCATCAGAGTTTAAAAAATCATTTGCAAACGCAAATAAATCATCAAAATCATCTTCAGAAGTTTGAGGTGCCTTGGAAGAATTTGAACACTCTTTAGATTCCAAATTAAGAACAGTGTTCTTCAATACTGTAGAAAACACAACTTTTTCAATGTCAACCAAAATTCTTTCATCAGATAAAGCATTTTCAAGATCAAAAATTTTGTTTTCTAAAACAAGTGGAGGAACATAAATTTTTGCTTTAATCGGTTTTGCCTCTAACTCTGTAGTAGAATAGCTGTTAAAATAATCATTTGAAAGGAACTTTGGTTGCTTAGAAAGATAACTATCATTCAACTTTTGATAGCAGAATGGTAGTTGCATTTTCATTGTGTTCTTTATATTCTTTTCTTCCTTTGCCTCCACTTCATTAGAAGATTTGGTAACAAATTTGGGTTTCAAATGAGGATGTTTGTTAGCCGCTTGCAGAAAATCAAAATTATACAAAGCTGGTTGTTTTCTGATTGCTTTCTTCAAATAGTGTGAGTTATCGTAACCGAGACCCCACTTTTCTTTAACATCACTTTCCTCATTTGGTGTGTTTAGAAAGATGGTTTGATCTATTTGTCCTCTTGCATACAATTTGGCTTCCAAACCATTTATCTTTTTCTCTAAACTCTTATTTTCAACCTGCAATTTGTGAACTCTTTGCACAAATTCTTGTTTTTCAAGATCACATTTTGAAAGTTTAGAAACAACTTTAGAAATCTTATTTTCAAAACAATCTTTTGGTTGCTTAAAATCATTAGCAGATTTGTTCAAAGAGTCAATCAGACTTTTGTTCCCAACAAGTTCCTTGTTGAGATCAAAAATAGTTTGACGTTTCTTTGCAACCCTGCTTTTCTCCTTTTTCAGTTTTGTTTGAAGGTCTTGAAGCTCAATCATCATGGCTTCCATTTTGGTTAAAAAATCAGATTCAGAAAGATTTTGTACCTCATCAGATGTTTCTTCGTCAGATTCATCATATCTCACTTCTTTCCCCATCAAACACATATGTGCGGTTTCTTCCTTGTCTTCTTCGTCAGAGTGGTCAAGCCAAAATTCGTCTTCTGCCATTAAAGCCTTTCCCGTTTCTTTCTGTTTAGCCAAAAGCATCTTGTGCTTGTAGTAGTCGGAGTTTCTCACAGTAGGTTTCCGACAGTCTTTGGCAAAATGACCCACTTTACCGCAATTGTAGCACTTTATCATCTCATCAGTCTTCTTCTCACCGCCATAATCATTAACAAACTTTTTCTTCTCCTCAGTCTTTCTATCTACAAACTTCTTTTCCTTATATCTTCTTCCTTCCACTCTTTCTCTATGCTTATGATTCTTAGACCCTGATGAATATCTTTGACTCTTTGGTGCTTCTTCAAAGACATATACTCCAAAGTATGAATCAACTAAGTTGGTTGAACAGAAGAAGAAGAAGTTAAAGAGACAAAGAGCTCAAAAGTTTATCTGCTGATCAAGATTCGCTCAAAGATTCTATTCTCTCAGCTACAACAAATTCTTTTGCTGTTCCTGCTCCGATCATCACAGTTCATTCAAGATCATTCAAAAGAGGTGTATCGTCTTGAGCTTAAGCAGCAAAAAAAAAATTCAATCTGCAAGATGCTGAGAAGAATTTTTTCTTAAAAAGTCAGAAAGCTTCACAAAGTCGCTTTGTTGGTCCGTGCTGATATAGAAGACAATTTTTGAAGACCAAAGCGCCAATGATTACTAAGGGGGAGATTGTTAGGTCTGATTTTATAGTAATCATTGTATTTATAGGGCTTGGTCAAATACTGTGTTTAGTGCTTATTCTATGTTGTATTGACCAAGGGTATTTAAGTCCCTTTGGTCTTTGTGTCTTGTAAGGAACACACACACACTTTAATCAGATTACTTACTTTGCGCTTCAATTGCTCTCTCTCTCTACTTTCTCACTCTAAAGAATCAGTGTTCTTGGATTCACAATTGGTATCAGAGCCAACTGAATCTTGAGAGAATTGAGAGATTGATTTTCTAATCTGAATTTGTGATTGAAATCGAAAATTTGATCGATTTTCTTGAATTTTTCAAGAAAATCTAGTTTTCTTGATTTCTCATAAAATTTGGATCTGTTTGTGATCGAATTTGGTTGTTTTTGGTCTCATTAGATTCGTTTTTAATAATCGATCACTTTTGTTTCAGGTTGTTTTTCAAGAAAAACAGTGTTAGATCATCGATTTTGAGTTTTAAAAGTTTTCTGGAAAAACGAGTTTAGTTACTGTTCTATCATCGAAATCTCGTTTTTATGGTTTTTAATCGAAATTTTTGGTTGATTTGAGTTGAAAAAGTGTTTTCGATCTTATTTGTAAAAGGAAATTTCATAAAAATCAGTGTTGAAATCGATTCTTTAGAAGTTTTTGTGTTTTGCGTTCGGTTTGTTCAAGATCTAAACTTTGCGTTTCATTCATAGTCTTTGTGCGTCATTAATAATACTTTGCGTATCAAGTTCAACCCGCAAAGTGAAGTTTGTGTTTCCCTCTACAAACGCAAAGTTTGATTTGCGTTTCTGCGTTCGATCGAAAAAGGACAAGTTCGCGTTTCAAGTCAAACCTGCAAAGTTTACTTTGCATTTCAGTCTTCACCTGCAAATCACAGTTTGCGCTTCTGCCTACACCCGCAAAGTCTACTTTGTGCATCTCTACACAAACGCAGTTTCCCTCCTTCACCCGCAAAATCTTAGTTTGCGTTCCTCTCTGCAAACGCAAACCTCTAGTTTGTGTGTCTCACTTCAATCGAAAAGCTTCTCTTTGCGCGTCTCCCTGACTTAGTTTAAAAAAAAGTGTTTTTCAATCGAAAAGTCTGGAATTTTTTTTTAGTGTGTCATCTTTATTTTTTTTTAAACTTTGTGTCATAACAAGTGTTTTTCAAATTTTCATTTTTTAATATTTTTCGAATTTTTTTTCAATTCAATCTGATTTTTGTTTTTCTGGTACATCAGCAATGGATTCTGCCAAGTTTGCTTTCTAAGCTAGGTTCTACTCAAATGATCTGATGATGCAATTGGAAACAAATACTCGTCCACCAGTCTTAATCAATGAAGATGAGTTTACACAGTGGCAAGATAGGTTCATAAATTTCATTGAGCGTCAGACAAATGGAGAAAATATGATGAAGTCGTTTACTGAAGGACCATTCATCAGACCGAAAAATGACATTCCTTTGACTGATGATGAAATGAAACGTGAAAAAGCCGATAGAGAAGCAAAGTCCAATTTGATGCTAGCTCTACCTAATTCAATCTACAATCGAATTGATTGTTTCAAACATAATCCAAATATGATGTGGACTCAGTTAGAAAAGATCATGCTTGGATCATCAGTTGCTACTCAAATACGCCAGACTCGCTTCATGAATAACTTTGAGGAATTTAAGGCAAAGGACAATGAATCTCTGAAGGTGACTTTTGACCGGTTTTGCACTGTAATTAATGATCTCAGAAAGATTAAAGTGGAAAAGACTGCTCTTGAGACAAATCTGAAATTCCTTAATGCTCTTTAGTCTGAGTGGAATAAATCATGCCACAGATTAAGGAATGATGTCAGAATCTCCACAATGCAGATTCAAGAACTTTACGAGATTCTGATGACTGATGAAAGTTTGGTGGTAGAGAAAAAGGCCAAGATGGATAAAAAGAAGAAAACAGTAGATCTGGTTGCTCTCATCACGAAGCAACTGACTGAACAAGCGTTGTCTGATAACGCTTACACCGGGTCAACTGAAGATGATGGCGAGGCATTACAGAAAGCGATGATCCTTCTCTCTCAGCATTACCAGAGAAAATTCCAACCAAAGTCGGGTTCCAACTATTCTCGCTTCACTTCCGGTCCTAAAGTGAAAGTACCCGAGCTAAAGAATGATGCTTGCTACAACTGCGGAAAGCCGGGTCACATGTCAAAGGAGTGTAGAGCAAAGGTGGTTAGGGATTCGGCATACTACAGAAAGAAAGTGGAATTAGCAGAAAAGAGAGAGAACGGAACTGCTTTGCTGGCCGAGGAGGAATTCTGGCTGGATTATTCCGATGATGAAGCATCAAACGTCGAGATCGCTCAGATGTGCTTAATCGGTGATGATCAGTCAGCCGATTTTGATTCTGATGAAGATGAGGTATATTCTGAATTTGATTAAAATTTCATTACCTCTCAAATGAATATCATAATTAATACTTTGTCTGATTTACGTTCAAAGATTTTATCTGAAAAGAATTTAAATTCTGAAAAGTCAGATTTGATTGACAAACTGAAAATTTCTTTGAAAGATGAAAAATCCATTTTAGAAAATACTAAAGACATCTTTCAAAAGAAATTAGATGATTTGGAAAATTCAAATAAGACTTATCTTGAATCTTTGACGGCTATGACTAATTTAAAAGATGAATTTTCAGATAAAATAAATAAGTTAGAAGAAAAGCTTTATCGAAGAGACCAATCTGAACAAACAATTTTTATGAACAAGCCAAGGAGTGAAGAGGCTTTAAAACAGAGATAGGGTCTTGGTTTTGAAAATCCTCATTGTTTTAAACAATGCGATTGAAAAATCCCCAACTTTATATAATTACGATTATCTGACTCTTGCTCATTACGCTCCTCAATTTAAAATTGATTGGATGAATGAGAAGCAAGTGTTAGAAATCGAAAATGAGAAAAGGATAAATAATAAGAAAAATGAAATTCCTTTTGTTTATACGTCTGAAAATGCCAAATATTTTCCTGAAAAATCAAGAAGAGGTAGAAGAGTTTTAAATGATATATCTCCTATCAAATCTTCAATGTCTGATGATTTTGCTCCTTATGCACCAGATTCTGATAAAGGAAATATTTCTCCAATCATTTATGATTCGAAGAAATATACTCCTCCATTAGTATTAGAAGGAAAAATCATCGATCTTGAAGACAAGATAGAAGATCAAAATATTTTGAAGAAAATTGAATCTGATATTATTCTTTCTTTCATGACGTCTAGTCTTGAAGAAAAATTATTTTCTCAAAAATCAGATTTTATTTCTAACCTTTCTTCTAATTCTAAGGAAAACAAAAAGGAAGTTTCAAATTTTAAAAACTTTTCTCAAAATTCTTCAGATTCTGAGGCTAATTCAGATTTATTAGTTGATCAGATTGGTTGCTTAGATAAATTTATTTCTTCTGATTTAAATATTTCGTCTAAAATTCTTGATGATTCTTTTATGCTCAATGATCAATATTATAAATCTAAGCGTAAAAGAAGACGGTCAAAGAAGTCAAAGAAACGAGATACAGTTCTTACTGACAATTCTAATTCTTTCGATTCTATTCATACAGATAGGACTTTGAGCAGTCGATCAAAGATGCAAATCTGGAGAATGAAGCGGACATCTGATGAATATATTTTTGATGAGGATAAATGTGTAGACAAACTTTATAACAGTGATTCATTTGCTAAATGTAATAAAATTTCCAAATACTCTATAAAGCAAATGATTCGAATTTCAAAACATGTCTCATGTTCTTCCTCAGATTCTAGTTCTGATGATTATGCTTTCTCTTCTGATAGTTGTGATTATTTCTCTGATCATATTCCTCGTGTTTTAAATGTCAATTCTGCTTATTCTTTCCCCATAAGAACTACAATTAACAAACACGGGCCCAAATTTAAGTGGGTACCCAAATCTCAATCTGATTTAAAGTTGCAGGAATCACATGTTAAGGGGGAGTAAGAGAATATTGGCTTCTGAGTAATTCAGCTCAGGACCCGCACTTCATAGACATCGACTTCTAAACACAACAGTTTAGAACTCGTTCTTCAATGATTAAGCTTCTGACTTAATGAGATATTGTGAGTACATCAATTTTAATTCCGCTGCATTTATCTCTGATAATGATGGTATTCCAGTTTTTCTCAATGTTTCAAGAATCTGAGCTTGTTTATCTATCTCATGAATTTGTATTACCCAAAATTTTCTTTTAATATGAGACACAAATTTATTTTATAAAATGTAAAAGATGAAATAGTTGAATTTTATTTTGTTCTGACTAAATATCAATTAAAAGTTTAAATCTTTACAAATTTTAGTCTATAAAGTAAAAGTTTTACATTTTTTCTTTCTTTGGAATAAAATATGTGTCTAGGATAAATTTTCTAGTTCTTTTGTTTCTATTAAAGTTTTTATGGTCAAATTTCAAGTCTTACAAAAGTCGAAAAGTCAGCAACATGTTTGAAACTTTTATTACTGCTTTAAAGTTGTGTGATTCGGAATTTTTTTATAGTTTACTTTGCTTAGACTACCTAATTAATCAGAATTATAGATCGGAATGAAAATATGGGCTAAGCACTTAGATGTTGACCTGAGTAATTGAGATGAATATTAAATTCTTAAAATACAGAACTCTCTAAGTTTAAAAGTTTGTACCTGTGATCTTTCTGGTTTGGGAAAGTAAGTTCCTCGGGATGCTTGTCATCTGGTCCCCTAAGGTCAATTGGTCTGGGAGTGATCGAACCCAAATCCTTCAATAGAACCAGATCGAAAGTCATGTTCTACTGGTATGAATGGGTTTAGAATATGTCGATGTAGCCTTTCTGATCCGGGAAAGTAAGTTCCAAGGGGTGCTTGACACCTAGTCCCCTAAGGCCAACTGGTCTGGGAGCGGCTGACCCAAATCCTGCAATAGGGTCAGATAGAAAGTTACGTTTACGTCATGTTCTTTACTTAATAAAATTTTTGATCAAAAGATGCCAAAGTGCACAAGCTTAAAAGATGCCAAAGAGCACACTCATGTTAAGAAGCCAATGTGCACAATGCTAAAAGATGCCAATGAGCACACATCTCATGATACTTGGTGATATGTTTGAGTTGCGATAAATCTATAAATTTGTGAAAATCTTAATTTTTGATGGATTAGTGTCAGTACATGCAAAGTTCTCTATAATATTTTTAGAATTGCATTTTCTTAAAGGTAATCGAAGATTCGCATGTGAGCACACTGAATAGATTGCTGGAAGTTTTTGAAACTGAACATGTCTTAACTTGATATGCAATGAAACTTGTTCTTGTATCCTACAACATATGTTTGATTTCAAATGATTGATAAATTTGTAAAATTTTACTCTGTAGAATTTAATTTGTTTAGTGTTTAAAATTTTATATGTTTAGTTGTTTCAAAATTTACATTCACTATATTTTTCTTTCTACATTAATATTTGATCATTGTGTTCTCATAAATATATTTTAATGGGTTTATGCATTATTCAAGGGGGAGTAAACAAAGAGAATGTATTTCAAAGATTATATCTGTTTTTGAGGGGGAGTATATGATTTTCTTTATATGAATGCTAATTTGAATTGTCATATCTAGTGCATTTGTGTAGGGGGAGTCAAAGAGTTTAAAAAGGTAAACTTTGTCCAAGTCAGCTTTACGCTTCCAGCATGACACGCAAACTTTGATTTGCGCTCCCTTCATGAAACGCAAACTTTGGTTTGCGCGTCCAACATGAAACGCAAATCTTGGTTTGCGCGTCCAACATGAAGCGCAAACCTCCTCTATTTTCTCTGTTTCTTTGATTTTGCAGATTTTTCGTTGTCTCGTCTCCAACTTTTGCATGACCAAGTTGATCACGATCATCAAGGTCATGAGGGGGAGAAGTCAAGGAGAAGTTAAAGAGACAAAGAGCTCAAAAGTTTATCTGCTGATCAAGATTCGCTCAAAGATTCTATTCTCTCAGCTACAACAAATTCTTTTGCTGTTCCTGCTCCGATCATCACAGTTCATTCAAGATCATTCAAAAGAGGTGTATCTTCTTGAGCTTAAGCAGCAAAGAAAATTTTCAATATGCAAGATGCTGAGAATAATTTTTTCTTAAAAAGTCAGAAAGCTTCACAAAGTCGCTTTGTTGGTCCGTGCTGTTATAGAAGACAATTTTTGAAGATCAAAGCGCCAATGATTACTAAGGGGGAGATTGTTAGGTCTGATTTTATAGTAATCATTGTATTTATAGGGCTTGGTCAAATACTGTGTTTAGTGCTTATTCTGTGTTGTATTGACCAAGGGTATTTAAGTCCCTTTTGTCTTTGTGTCTTGTAAAGAACACATACACACTTTAATCAGATTACTCACTTTGCGCTTCAATTGCTCTCTCTCTACTTTCTCTCTCTAAAGAATCAGTGTTCTTGGATTCACAGAAAGGCTTGGGTCAAAAGTAGCATTGCTTGTTTCAGGTTCTCTCCATCATCAATGTCAGAATCAGAATTAGCGGAATCGTCAGAACTTGGAATAATTACTTTCTTTTTCTTCTTCTCTTTCTCTTTCTGAGCAACTACTAAAGCAATAAGATCAACTGTTTTCTCAACCTTCTTCTTCTCTCCACTTTTCTCTTCCACTTTTTCCTCGTTCTGTCTTAATGTTTCATATACTTCATGTTGAAGGATCCTGAGGAACTTAACGTTATTCTCTATTTGCTTCTTCTTGACTTTGTTCTTTGCAAGCTCATTTAGCATTAGAACAAATCTCTCATACGTTTCTTCTAGGCTCTCATTCTCTTTTGCCTTGAATTCCTCATAGCTGTTTATACAATTGGCAACTTTCATCTAGTTTCCGACCTTAGATCCCATCATCATCTTCTGGAGTTGATCCCACATCTTCTTTGCATTTGCCTTGTAGCTGTCAATTTTGATGTAGATATCATTTGGTATACTTTGTAAGAGTAGAGATCTGGCTTCTTTGTCAGCTTTGTATCTATTCTTCTGCTCTTCAGTATATTGGGAAAGATCTTTTGGAATGTCTTTGTCTTTTGGACTTTGCCTGCATTCCCATCTTCGCTGTCAGAGGATTCATCATCAGGTATTTCCATGGTAATAGGTATCATTGGACCTTCCATAATGGACATCAAGATGTTCTCTCCATTTGTATGTCTATCCACAAAGTCGAGAAACCGGTCCTTCCATTGCTCATATTCCCCTTTGAAGAGCACCGGAGGTTTCACGTTTGTACCTATAGAGAGTGCGTCTTTGGAAGTCATCCTATTTTTTCAAAAATGTACAATAAGAACCTGAAAATGATCGTTAGTTCAAGTGAAATCACAATACAGAAAAACTTAGAAAGAATTTTTCAAAAATAAAATTTCCAAAAATTTCCTATGTATGGAATCCGCACACTACAATAAGACCAAAAACAATTCGCACACCCAGAATTCGCAGGACACAATTCGCACACAAAACACACTTCAGAATTCGTACACAAGCACAAGCCAGAATTCGCACCTTGCAGAATTCGCACGTAATTATATGCGAGTTCTAGGAATTCACACACAACACTATGCGAAAAATAGACTTAGAAAAATTTGAAAATCAGCTTTTCGTATACACTTTTCGCACAACAGAATTATGCAAATTATGTACTTAAAATCTTTTAAAAACTTTCTTATGCGAATTATGAGGAATTCGCACAAAGCACAATGCGAATTCTTAGGAATTTGTATGTAACTATATGCAAGTTCTTCACTTCTCGCACACCTGCATTATGCGAACTGTTTCCTTTGCAATATTCTTCACAAAACTTTTCGTATAAAAGACCTATGCGAATTCTGACATTTCGCATATAAGCTTGTACGAATTCTGAGGTTTTCTCACAACACACACATGTGAATTCTACACATTTCGCACATCACATACATACGAATTCTACACTTATGAAATTTTCAGACAAAAACAATATGAGAAATCTTCTTTGATGCGAGTTCTTGGTACGAGTTCTTGAGAATTATGCGAGTTCTTCGAATCTAGTCTGAAAAATGCTCTGATCTTCTCAAAAACTCATGAAATCTTCGAAATACGATAAGAAACTTTGACAATTTGATCCCTAACACATCTAGAATCAAAATCTACCAATGAATTTCAATAAAATTCATTTAAGCATACAAATTGATTAGATAAAATACTTTTCGAACTCGTGAACTCACTAGCACACAAAATCTCAAAATTGATGAAAATTACAGTGCAATACTTCAACAAACCTATACAAGATTATTCTAAACACTTATACGAACACAATTAAACCAATTACAACTCCAATAACACTCAAAAGTGAAAAATTCGATCAAGAACTCAAAACACAGTGCGAACTTCCATTTTCTTGAAGATTTCGATTTGAACTCTGCTCTGATACCAATTATTATTCCCTAATTTCAAGTTCTAATCACAATACAATCAACAACAACAAGATAAGAACAATTCAACAATCAACCTGTTATATACTTTGATTCCAAGGATTTCGTATACAGAAGGTTTCTGACACTTTCTCTCTCTAGAATCTATGTCTACGTACTTCTTACAATCTATCTTCTTACAACAACTCTAGGTCATATCCCTATTTAACACATTCGCACAACACTTACAAACACTATTCCATTATTGACTTTGACTATTATTACAAAATGACTTTGACTTTATTGCTTGAGAGTTGACTTGAGCTTTGACTTGCTTGACTTTCAGTCTTCAGTCTTTATGATCTTTTATCCAACAAATATATGCACTAACACTGGTCAAAAAGCAAGAGAAAGGAAAGCAACTCAAGGTCGAGGAAGAAAACTGGCATGATGTAACTTCTGTCGAGGAGGAAGCTCATTTTACACAAGTCCAGTGTTTCATGGACAAATTAGATGAGGAGCTTAAGACTACGGAGCAAAGCCACTCAGATGTGGAATAAGAGGTAAGCAATAATTCTGACAATTCTGAAGTTATTCAAAACTTAATTTCTCAAATAGATTTCATGGAAAAAGAGTTTAATGTTTTAAAAGAAAAGCTTAATTAGCCGAGAACGACAGTCAATGATGAATTTTCAAGATGAAAATGCATTGTTGAAAGTTGTAATTGAGGATAAGGAGAATGAGAAAACTTTGTTGAAAAAGGAAAAGGCTGATTTAACTGCAAAAATATCTAAGCTCCAAAAGGATTTAGTTAACTTGAATTCCGAAAAAGGTGAATATAAAATCATGTTTGAAGCCTGTTTTCAAGAAAGAAATGATGCTTACTGTAAAATTAAACAACTTAAGGATTTGAATTATAAAAGAGGTCAGACTGAACAGACTCTGAATCTTTTGACCAATAAACCCAAAGACATCAGGTTTTATAATCCTAGGATGGGTTTGGTTTTGCCGGAAAATCATGTTTTGAAAAGTGCTCTTGAAAACCTGTATAACTTTGATAAAATGGGGCCAAACTCTCAAAAGATTCCAGATATCCGACAAATATTTGTTAAAGCTGAAACTTTGATATATGAAACTCCTGAAAAAGGAAAAGAGATTGTAGATGAAGACTTATCTAATAGTTGTACTGATTCTCAAAATTTTAGTTTTAAATCAGTTGGATTTAAATATGATGGTTTAAACATAAGCTATAAAAGCCAAAAGCTTGAGTTTTTTTGAGTTTGAATCATTATTTTCCACACCAAGTTCAAATGATGAATCAGTATCTGAAGATAAAATTAACACTGAATCCAAATGTCAGTATGATGACTATGACTCAGATTTCGATACTTGTTTTCAGAACATTATATCTAAATCTACTGTCTCCGATTCTAATAAGGAATGTAATGTATAGAAGTCTGCTAATGGTAAGGAATCTGAAAAGAAGTCTGAATTCATCAACAAAATGTCTGAAGAAATTGTTAATGAGTTGATGAATGCTTCAAATTCTGATCCTATTTTTGAAAAGCTTAAGTCAAACTCTGCGTCAAACAAACTTTCTGATTTGCAGAAGGAGTTATCTTATATGCAAAAGCTTCTCTAAGAAGTTGAAGATGAGAAATTTGATCTTCAATTTAAGCTTGAAAAATCTTTAAATGAAAACCGAGAGCATAGTAGAAAGGTCATTGAGCTAGAAGATGCAAATTTTAAAAAGAATGTGTTAGATCAAAAAGGGTTTGAAAATAAAAAATGGAATGTTTGTTCCAACCCAGAGTTTGTGACTCTTGCTAAACCCTCAGTTGTTTATTCTCAAAAGTTTGAAAAACAACAAAGCATTTTTAAGGTTGGTGAAACATAAGGCATTAAAACTGTTAATTCATCTTGTAAGAGTTCTGGTAACTCAAGTTCTTGTGGTGTTTTAGAGATAAATGGAAAGAAAGGTGGGAAATTGAAGAGAAAGAATTCTGAACAGAAGGGCAATCAAAATGTTTCAAAAACCTGTACTTCTGTTAAGAAAGATTTGAATGTAAAAGCACCCGTTATTGATTGTAAAAACGATTGTATTTCCTTTGATGCGAATAAATGTCAATTCTGTTTAAATAAATGTAATTATTTAGATAAATCATAGTTTTCGACATTACCTCAAAAGAATCTTAGGTGCAATCCCTGTGGGAAAAATTCATTCTCTTTTAACTCTGCTCTTTCAAAGTCAAAGAATGCTAAAAGATTTTCTCAAGTTAAATCATTTTCCAAGGCCTCATCTCAACAAATTAATGTTTTCAAGGCTAAGAAAGATAGGTTTTCAAAGAAATTCTTTTAAAGATGTTGATGTTAAGTTTGCATGGAAATTGTTACCGAAGCCTAGATATGAATGGAGAATCAAAGGCTCGGTAAATTATTTTAACAAGTAGAAAGATGCTAACAAGAAAGGACCCATGTGGATATGGGTATCTAAGGCAAAGTAATTGTTCTTGTCCAGGCCTGTCAGTTGTAGTTCATAGATTCTGGATGCTCGAGACATATGACAGGGTTCAAACACTTATTGCATAATTATGTAGGACATCCTGCGGGAACGATTGGTTTTGCGAATGATGTTTTCTAAGGTTACGTCAGAGGTTACGGTATGGTTACCAATGGTACCGTTACCATCCAAAAAGTGTTGTATGTTGAAGGCTTAGACCATAATCTATTCAGCACAAACCAATTATGTGATAGTCATTTACATGTAAGGTTTACGATTACTCATTGCCATATTGATGATCCAGATGGAACTGAGATATTCAGAGGTAAGTGGTATGGAAATCTATATGCTGTCAATTTTCCAACATTATCGACTTCAAGATCAGTATGCTTGATTACTAAAGCTTCGAAAGAAGAAAGTGTGATTTGGCATAGAAGATTGTCTAATCAGAATTTGAAGGCCATCAACAATCTTGCAAGCAAAGGTTTAGTCCGAGGTTGTAACACCCTCAAATTTGGAAAGAGCAGCTAACTAAAATTTGAAAATTTCATCCAGTAATAGATAAATCCCCAAAATAAAGTTCTATATTTAACCTCAACAATTATGAACTTCAGTCTTATACAAGGACTAAACTAAGGAGGGGTGTTACTTAACCCAAAAACAAGCTGCTAATCTCATCATAAGTGCGGAAGGCTTCTCCAAGCTACACACCCCTCGAGCACACAACTAGCACTCTTCTCTTCATAGTGTCACTAGAAATATTCCCAGCCAAAACCTGATGCACATGGCGACAAATAAAAAGGTTAGGCTAACGCCTCGTGAGTTCAAGAGTTTTCAACATTAATAAATACATCATTGAAAAGAAAGAATGCAATTTAAGTTATAACCTTTCAAAATGATATGCTTCAAATATAAAAATGACTCATTTTCCAACAACACACATTTTATAGATGAACTCCCCAAAGTAAAACATTCATTTGTAAGGTAATGCAACCCATAACTCACTCAAAACGAGAATATAGACCGAACTCCCAATTTATGAAACGCGGATAAAACTCTATATTCCGCAACACCCAAAACACGGGTGAGGTATATTACTCAAACCATAAATCATATATAAAATCCGAAAATGTAAAACATCATCGAAAACATGGATACTAAAACTCAATACCTAAAACAACACCTTTCGGTGACGGGGGAGACCCGATTCCATAAAATGTGGCAGACACAAGGTAAGCCACACTCTATGTTAGTAATGCCAAATGCATAATAAAGTACATGCAGGGATTATACTGCATCCGATGCTTGATGTACTAGCACGCAGGACTAATACCACATCCGATGCCTGGTAGGGCTTATACCTCATCCAATGCCTAGTAGGAATTATTCCACATCTGATACCTAGACGTGCCTCAATGGGGAGAACTAGCCTTCCACCATTGGACGTAATGATTCCAAACACAATGAATGTCAGGCTCGGTAGCTTTAAACGTACACCCACGGAATATCAACTTCAACCATAAAAGGTCCTTACGTTGAGTTCCTCATCCAATATCGTAACCAAAGCTCTACATCGAGCTATCAAAACTGGACAAATGTCCCCAAACCCAACAAAATCAAATACCGAGTTACAAGCTCAGTTAACCCAAAAGACTAGTTGTCAAAAAAATAAAATAAGATAAAATGCGATTGATTGACGTTTATGCGAACACATGCTCCAAAACACACACTAAAAGTGCATTTACACCAAAAGATTTACATTCGAAAAATAAATCGTTAAAAATGTCGATACCTAATATTTGCTCATCGAAATACTTGAAATATACCTCTTCCTAAAACCAAAACGATTTACAATTTCCGAAATGTTCACAAGGTCGGGAATGACCAAAACCCAATGACTCACACGTTGGTATTTTCAAACCATCCCATAACACAATCTATGCATATTTTCAAAAACACAAAAATGCATTTTTACCAAATAATCTTCATTTATGCAATAAATCACCAAAACACTTTCCTTTATGACTTATTTATCAAAACATCCAAGAATTCCCGAATGTGGTTGTTTTATAAGGTTTATAAAGTTAAACACTTCAATAAATCAACACCCACCAAATAACCCAACTTGAGCTCCCTAGAAGAAACTTGGGTCCTCAAGCCAAAATTTCCAAAAATCTAGATCCCTAAGTTTTCTACCATTAATATTCATATCCAACCATTTAGAATCATTCCCCAAACACTTTACATGAAGATATCAACTTGTACCAACACCCTAATTTCTGTAGATGAAGAAAAGAGAAGATTACCTTAACTGCAACTTGAATCCACCCACCAAAATACCTCTAGGCTCACCAAAAAGAACCACAAACTCCCAATCTTCAAGATGGAGAAAAAGGGTTGGATGAAACCCACAAACTTGATGAGGAAGATGAAGATGAAGATGGAGAGGTTATAGTTCTAGCTTCCAAAACTTGCTAGATGATGAAGAATCCTTTGATTTTAGAAAGAAATCACTCAAAAATGGGTTAGGGTTCATTTGGGGAGGATGGGGGTCGGAAAGGGGAAGGGATTTGAGTTTTGGGTGAGAAAATGAGGTTGTAGGCCGATTTTTCTCTATTATGTGCGCGCAGTGGCTCCGCGCGAGTGGTGGCGTGACCCGACTAGCGTGGAGCTTTGGACAGGGTCTCACGCGGATCACCTTGCGGTTCGACCCGTGCGAGCAGTAGCACGAAGCACTGCCACCATTTTTCTGCCTATTTTTCGACCATGGATTTCGGGGTGTTACAATTCTCCTAACCTTAAAGGAGATTTCGTCCTCGAAATCTGACCCCGACCAAACACCAAACGTCGCATTTAGCGAGATCAATTGGTTCTCTATCCATAAGGGATACCTCCACGATACCTTGCCTCATATACGAAACAGATTTCATCTTCTTTAAAGTTGTCGTTGCATTTCTCATCACAAGCCGCCACGCATCCGATCTCAATGTTCGATATACCTTACCGATGACGAAATGGACATCGAGTCCTTATCAAATCATTTTCCTATCATTAGGTTCTCAGTTGTCTCCCAACCTTAAATTGCAGTTATCACCTCAAGAGTAGCCTACGATCTTCAGTAACTACTTCCACCAAGGACACCCCAAGGCGAACTGTACCCTTAAATACTTCTAATCATCCTTCATGGAATTACGTTACATTCTTATCTTGCCTTCAAGAACACAAAAACCTTTGCAGAAATGATCTCACCATCGCTTGCCCACACTTATTTCAATTCCATGTATCTTCCACCAGGTTGAGTTTACCCCGAGTGATAAGGAATCCGCATAAAATTGCTAGGTCGGTCACCCGCTGTTATCATAAAACGATATTTCTACTTTCAAAAAATTAAGGTCTCCTCAATGATCGATTTCTACTTAAGGTTTACCTCGAAAATTTCACCTAATCTCCTAATAATCCATATCATGAAAGATTCATCATCCCTTCCTTGACGAAATTCCCTAACAACTAGCTTGGTCTGATCCAATCACAACATTCGATCCGTTCCTCAAGCTGACACAAGCACCACATATGTAGATATCGGATTACCCCAAACTCCACGGTTACACAAGTCCCATAATGCATTCAAGCATCGATTGTCAAATCAGCGGAAACCTTGCTGATTACGGATTTACCAATGATTGATCCCTAATTGCCAGCGTCTAATCTCCTTAAGGTTACCACTTAATTTGCAGACCCACAAAATTCAACGAAAGTGCACGGAAGCACCCCAACGGTCAAAGTCCTGCAAAACGAGGTTTGACACCTATCCTCAAAACAACTATCTGCAACGCGGATATACCCCCAATTATTTATTTCCATAATTGCAATGTCGAAATAAAGTTGATACCCACTTGGGGAATTAAAACCTCAAATCATACAACTTTACTAGCCAACCATAACATCATCATTATTCACGAAAACCCATTAAGATGGTACACTACAAACACATAGCATGCAATCGTACCATTAACCCACAAATTCAAATCTGACTCTACGCAAACAACCGTACAAGGTTTTAACCCGAAGGTTTATAGAAACAGAAAGATCATCAATTAATTACTGGGATAAAGATAAATCTAACGCCTTAAATATTTCTGCATGTACCCGTTCATGAAACTGAAGTCCAAAATTTAAATCTAAACATAAGGCAGGTCCTCCGACACCTCAATGTTCGAGGACTCCTTTAATCTTTAATCACGACCTCTATCACAAGAGGGTTTACGTCTATAGCTCTAATGAGTTCAAGGTTTTTCAAACTACTATGCCAATTTGAACTTTTATAAAACTTCTAAATGTAAAAGCTGTCAGGATCGAATTCTCAACAAGAATTATGAATACTCAGAAACAATATTAAAGAAACTGCGGAATAGCACTTTAATATTCAATAAGCAGAAAAACAATGAAACAGTGAATCACAATCAACTTGTAAACTTTATTTAATGATTCAAGTTACAAGCTTTTCATTCACAACCTCAATCTTGAAGAACAGGCTCTTTCAAGACGAATTCTACTTCTCTAGAATCAGGAACTATGCTTTGAGGTTGATTTTCTCTCTAGAACAAAAACACACAGAATTAATTCTATTCTAAACGATTCTATACATATATTGAAAATAAAGATAATTACAAAACTTAAAAAGATCTTCAAAATAATCTTCATACTTATCTTCAAGCTTTCCATGTTTATCTTCAGACGCCATCTCTTCAGCATTATCTTCTCATTATCTTAGAAGCAGCATTAATCACCTTGATCACCTTGGAAGCATTAACTGAGTCTTGGCAGCATTAACTACTAAGCAGCACTAACCACTAGCAGTACTAACTAGCTAAGCAGTACTAACTTTGTTCAAGCAGCACTAACTTTGACTAGCAGTATTAATTCTACTAGAAGTAGTAATACCTAGCAGTATTAACTTTAAGATCATCTGGCAGTACTAACTCTGAACTGGCAGCATTAATGACTTAGTCACATCTTCAGTTCCCAACAATCTCCCCCTAACTTGACTTTTAGAAAGAGAAGTCAATTTCTTCAGATGCTCTCAAAATACCATTCTTCAGATCCCTGTATCAACATTTAGCCCCAAACTTTGATTGATCATTCTCTGAATTAGATACTTTGCCATTTCTGAATTTTCAACACATCCAAGCTTCTTCTTCAACATTAAATTAAGTTTTAATGTGCTATGGTTGTATACTTTATCCACTAGGAAGTATTCTATGTGATTTCTATCCAAAGTCACAGAATATACTCCACTAGTTTCATATAAAGTCCAATTGGTAACTGCTTGAAAAACACTCCTTATGATCTCCTTAATTTCATCAGGTTTGAACATCATACACAGATACTCCATCACCAGTTTTGTAATTGAAATCCCTGGAGCTTTCAACTGATCTGCATACAACTTCATCCCTATATCGAACATTTCTTCAATATCAGACCTTGAGCATGTTCTGACAATCTTGGCCCAAGTACTATAGATTTCATACTTTTCATCTTTCCTCTTCAGCCTTATGTACTCCTTTCCATCTACCTCCAGTACATCCCAGTGAATGACTTCAGGAGGTTTGACTCCTACAGGTTCTGCTGAAATTGGTTCAGGCACTTTGTCCATCACAATCATGTACATCTTTACATCCTCAGTGCTTAAATGCTCTTTCTTTTCTGATGGTTCAGGTGCCTCTTCTTCTCTAGCAATCTTTTCTGCCTCTTCTTCATTTATTCTAGACTTCTTTGTTATCTTTCTCCTTGCCATCATCTTTGTCCTTTTTAAAGTCCTTAGACTTTCACCAATAGTGGCTTCCTTCTTTGGAGTTTCTTGTTCATCAGGGAATGGTTTTTGTAAGAAATCATTGCTCTCTTTCATTCTTTTCTCCATTTCAACCCTTGCAACTTCATCCCCTTGAAGCTTGATCATTTATGCATCATATAACCCTTTAAGTTGCTCAAAAGACATGTTTGAGAACATTTCCACTTTGACACCTACAGCACCCTTGAGGAAAGTAATCATTTTCTTCCTCTCTTGAGCACCCAGGTATGTCTTTGAAGGTTGTCTTTTCTTTGCAGCCATTTTGATCTTTCCAGACTTCCTCAAAGATGTGGCTTTCTGCTTGGCTTGTTCTGTTGCTAGGCTTTGTTGATAGGCTTTATTTAGCTCTGCAGCCATTGCTTTTGCTATCTCTCTATCTTTTTCCACTTGCACAGTTTCAGCTTCTTCAAGTTCAGCCTATATCTTCCTAGCTAGAGTTTCATCTGATTCAATCAGCTTCTACTTTTTCATTGGTTTATCAGATTCAACTAGCTTTGCCTTACCTTTCTCTTTGCCCATCACCTTCTCAGTGCTAAAGTTCTTTGCTGCATCAACTCTTTCTTTTATGAAAACTCCTTTGGCCTTTGAGGTGACCTTAGGAGTATCATGTTTGGCTTTGATGAGTGTTTCTGCAATCTCCAGCTCTGTAAGGACCTCTTTTACTGTTTCTACTGCTTCTTTCAGATCAGCAGTATTAACCATTTCTGCTGCTTCTTTGCTTGAACTGGCAGTATTAATGGTTTCTGCTGCTGGCTCTGTTTCTGCTGCTTCTTTCAGATCAGCAGTATTAACCATTTCTGCTGCTTCTTTGCTTGAACTGGCAGTATTAATGGTTTCTGCTGTTGTTGATTCTGTTACTGCTTCTTGTACAATATTTTCTGCAGATATTTGCTCCCCCTCAAACTCAACTTTCTCTTGCTCCCCCTTAGCTTTGGCATCTTCCCTATTGACATCAGCTTCTGTCTCCCCCTTTTTGGGAGCATCAGGCACTGGTTTCCTCCTTCTTAGTACAAATTGTTTTCTTCTTTTCTTGGCATTGAGCTTTCCCACCAATTGCTTAAGTTTTGAAATCTGTTGTTGTTGGGAAATGACCACTTGCTGCAAGGCTTTGATTTCCTTTCCTTGATTAACCACATCAACATTGATGTTGGCTATTGTTTCCATCAATTCCAAGTAAGTATAGCTATCCTCACCTTCTTTAGGTGTTTTACCCACCCTTGAAGGATCATTGGAATCTTTTTCCATCAATTCATCAGTTTCAGTTCTGTCCTCACCCTTTTTGGATGTTTTGCCCATCCTTGAGGGATCCTTGGATCTTGTAGTAGTGACCTTCTGCCTAGCAGAAGCATCAACTACCCCCTTGGTTTCTTGGCACCGGGGTCCTTTGGTTGATTTCTCAGCCAAAGTTGCCATAGGGAAGGTCTTAGAGATGTTACCACTGTCCTTCTCTGTGCTAGCAGAAGTAGTGGCAGCCTTCTCACCCATATGCTCATCCATCTCCTTAGAGAGCACCTCCGCAGGGTTGGGAGACACCCTATTGGATTCCCTTTGGATATTCTCTATTGGAGAATGCTCCAATAGAGGGCTTTGAGGCTCTTGGTTAATAGTAGGTACAACAAGGGAAGGAGCCTTGTGTACCTTTCTCTTGACATAAGTCTTGGAAATTTGAGGAGTTGGTTTAGCAGCAAAGGACTGAGGAAAAATGTGAGAGAGGGAAGGTTGTGATTGGCTCTCAGTAGGTTGGTCTAATGAGGGCCTTGACCCTGAGGCCATACCTTCTTGTGGTTGGGACACCACCATCATTGTTGAGAACAATGGGGTGTCAACTCTTTCCGAGTCCCTAGCAGATCTTCTCATGTTTGAGAAGACCTTGCCTTTAGGGGGTTTAGGTACATATACCCCATCAAAGTGAGGTATATCCGTCAATTCGTTGGTTATAACTTCCTGTACAAACCTGGGATACATGAAGAAACTCTTCTTGTTGTCCAGGTTTGAGACAAGATCATTGAAGATCATCAGTGAAAAATTATATTTTCTAGCAGTAGATAAACATACCAAAGCATAGGCAATGGGACTGCTAAATTGGCTCCAGCCAGTAGTTTTCTTAGAAATACAGTGCATCAGGGTATGAACAAAGAACTTCCATTGGGGTGTAAATTGATCTTTGAAAAACTTGAAAATCCCCAATTGGCCTTCATACCCCATCCTGGTGAGGTTTGAAAACAAATCCTCATTTGGAATAGAAGATGTACCTGAAGCATCGTCTAGACCTAGACAGATGCGAATGGTCTCCTCAGTAACTGTGACAAACCCTTGTTTTGATGCACTGCACTCCATTTTCAGTGCTAGTAGTGGCGTTGGCCCAGAATTGCCTTTGATGCTCTATGTAGATGATAGGAGTCACAGTGAGAGCATGAGCGATGTGGCTTGACTTCAGGAAATCGACTATCTGGTGAAAACCTTCGGCTTGTTTTGGCATTTGGAGCATGGCTATCTCGTTGTGCTCATCAATAAACGCCATTGAAGCCATCTGTACGCAAGGATTCTTGCCTAGCGAGCACTGGATACTTGAGAGAAAAGAGTGAGAGAGAAGATGAACAGTAGACAAAGAGTCGTTATGATCTTTTAGGCGGGGAAAGGGTATTTATAGCTTTTGGATTATAAGCAGTATTAACCTTAAAAAGATAGTGAAAGCAATATTAACAGTGAGCAGTATTAACCACTAGCAGTATTAACTAACTAGCAGTATTAACTGAGATCAATATTAACTACTAGCAGTATTAACTAACTAGCAGTATTAACTGAGAGCAGTATTAGCTACTAGCAGTATTAACTAAGAGCATTATTAACTACTACCAGTATTAACTAACTAGCAGTATTAACTAACTAGCAGTATTAACTGAGAGCAGTATTAACCGCTAGCAGTATTAACTGTGCACTGGTAGTAGTTAAAAATTGTACTGGCAGTACTAAAATTGTACTGGCAGTATTAACCATACTTACACTTTTAAGCTTGTGATGAACTGAGTACTGCTCTACATTTCCTGAGAAAAAACATTAGTAACTCCAAGAATAACCAATATACAGGTATTGAACCACTTTTTAAGTAGGATCTTATTCAGAGTTGATCATTCCCACACTTGTTACCAAGAAAGTGAATCTACCCACATCAAAGGCTTTGGTGAATAGATCAGCAAACTGGTTATCAGTATGAACTTTTACAACTTGAATAAGCTTCTTTTCATTGCAGTCTCTTATAAAGTGATACCTGATCTCAATGTGCTTTGTCTTTGAGTGTTTGACAAGGTTATTAACAATGCTAATAGCACTGCTATTATCAATAAAGATTGGAGTGTGTAGAAAGGTTACCCCATAGTCCAACATTTGATTCTGAGTCCATAAGACTTGAGAACAGCAACTTGCAGCTGCTATGTACTCTGCTTCTGTTGTAGATGTGGACACTGTGGTTTGTTTCTTGCACTGCCATGATACTAGTCTTGCACCTAAGAACTGGCATCCTCCAGAAGTAGATTTTCTGTCCAAGTTTGCTCCACCTAAGTCACTGTCTGAGTATGCAAGTAGGTCAAATGATGAGTCATGAGGATACCAAAGTCCCAATCTAGGTTGCCCTTTGAGATATCTGAATATCCTTTTAACAGCTTGATAGTGTGATTTTGCTTTGGCCTAACTTGAAATCTTGCACACACACAGACTGGAAACATTATATCTGGCCTAGAGGCTGTAAGATACATGAGAGAGCCAATCATGGATCTATAGTGATGAACATCTATATCCTCCCCCTCAAGATCTGCTGTGATCTGCTTGTGTGTCTCCATAGGTGTGCTGGCAGGCTTTGAGTCTGAGAAACCAAACTTGGTTAGAATGTCCTGCACATACTTGGACTGACAAATAAAAATACCATCTGACTTCTGTTGGACTTGGAGTCCAAGAAAGAAAGTAAGTTCCCCCATAGAACTCATTTTGAACCTTTGATGCATTAGATCCTCAAACTCCTTGCACATATTGTCTCTTGTGGATCGAAATATGATATCATCCACATAGATTTGGACCAGCCAGATGTCCTTCTTCTTTCTCTTGATGAACAGAGTCTTATCAATGACTCCTCTTTCAAAGCTATTTTCCAAGAGATAGGATGACAGAGTGTCATACCATGCTCTTTGTGCTTGATGCAGTCCATAAAGTGCTTTCTTTAGTTTGTATACTCTGTCTGGATAGCTTGGGTTTTCAAACCCTGGTGGTTGACAGACATATACTTCTTCTTCAATTGAGCCATATAGAAATGCACTTTTTACATCCATTTGATAGACTTTGAACTTTATATAAGAAGCATAGGCCAGGAACAATATGATTGCTTCTATCCTAGCCACTGGTGCAAATACTTCTTCATAATCTATTCCTTCTTCTTGTGTATACCCTTGTGCCACCAACCTTGCTTTGTTCTTTACTACTATTCCTCTCTCATCTCTCTTATTCCTGAAGACCCATTTTGTACCTATTGCTCTTTGACCTTTAGGAAGGTCTACCAGATCCCAAACATCTTGCAGCTTGAATTGTAGCAGCTCTTCTTGCATGGCTTCTATCCAGCTGGAATCTTTCATAGCATCATGAGCCTTCTTAGGCTCAAGCTGGGATAGAAAGCAAGAAAGCACTGTATGCTATTGGTCTTGCATATCTTGCAACCTGCTTTGATTTCTAGTCATCATAGGAGAAGAGATATCTCCTATTACCAGCTGAGGAGGATGATTCTTTTGTGTTCTTGTTTGATAACTAGGTTCTTCATTGAGTCCCACCTCTAGATTGGAGTCATTCAACTCAACTGAGGTGATTTCAGCAGCTACTTCTGGTTCTGTATTTTCTTGACTCTCCTCATCTCTTGTTTCTTCTTCACTCTGATTTGGTTCAGTAGATGGCTCCTTTTCACAGTCTTCAACAGGAGCCACTGTAGGTATGGGAAAAATCACAGACTGAGGTATGTTTTCTTGAACTTGTGGAGTTCCTGATCCTTCATTACCTGAACCTGCATAATCATTACTACTGAAACCAAAAGAGTTAGTTAGTGAATCAATGTCAAACAGCCACTGAGGACCAGACCCAATAGGATTTGGTGTGTTCTCATTGCATTTGACATTGTCACTTTCCTCAATTATTCTAGAAGAAGAATTAAAAACTCTGTAGGCCTTACTTTGAGATGAGTAACCCACAAGAAATCCATCATCTGCCTTGCTATCAAACTTTCCTAAGTGATATTTGGTATTGAGAATTGTACAAGGACACCCAAATGGTTTAAAAAATCCAATAAAGGGTTTTCTTTTATTTAAGAGCTCATAAGGTGTCTTGTTCTTTGGCTTAACCACTAGAACTCTGTTTTGAACATAACAGGCAGTATTAACTGCTTCAGCCCAAAAAGTAATTGGCAATTTTGAATCAGCTAACAGAGATCTAACAGCCTCAATTAGTGTCCTATTCCTTCTCTCAGCAACTCCATTTTGTTGTGGAGTCCTAGGAGCACTATATTGTCTCTCAATGCCTTTCTCTTCACAAAAGGTGTTTAGATCAAGATTTTTAAATTCAGTTCCATTGTCTAATCTAATGACTTTTACTTTCTGATTAGTTTGGTTTTCAATTCTTAGAATAAAGGATTTGATCAGTCCACTTGTCTCATCCTTAGTCCTTAGAAAATATACCCAAGTAAATCTAGAGTAATCATCAACAATAACTAGGCAATATGATTTCTTCCCTATGCTCATCACATTTGTAGGACCAAAGAGATCCATATGTAATAACTGGAGACAAGAAGAAATTGTATTTAACTCTTTGGTCTTATGAGAAGTTTTGTGCTGTTTGCCTTTAAGACAAGCAACACAATGATCATCACATGAAAAGACTTTTGATGGTAAACCTCTTACAAGGTTGTTTTTAACAAGTTTGTTCATTGTCTTGAAGTTCATGTGACACATCCTTCTGTGCCAAAGAGAGGATTCATCCACAGAAGCTTTTGAAACAAGACATTTCAGGGATGAATCACTTGAAACATTGTCCATGTCTAGACAATAAACATTGTCCTTTCTTGGAGTTCTAAGTAGTATCATGCTTTCATCAACTACCTTGAATCCTGGAGCAAGGATCATACATTCTGTATTGGTAAATAATATACTATGTTGTTTGTCACAAACCTGTGATACACTTAACAGGTTGTACTTTAACTGATCAACATAGTAGACATCCTCAAATGTCATCTTACCTTTTGTGACATTACCTTTTCCACTTATTTTTCCACCTGCAAGATTGTCTCCAAATGCAACATGTCCTCCATTGATATGCTTGAAATCCTGAAGGCATGACATGTTGCTTGTCATGTGCCTAGAGCAACCGCTATCCACATGCCAAATGCTCTTCCCCTTGAGCTGTTGGTTGCCCTGCACATAAGATAAAGCAGTTAGTATTGATTAGGAACCCAAGCCAAAGTGGTCTTGGGTACCCCTTTCTCATCAAAATATTTGCATTCCTTTTTGACAAGATTTTTAAACTTTGACTCCTCATTGCTGGAGTACTTTGTCACAATAATGGGTTTGACTGCACATTTGCTAGAAGCAGTACTGGTTTTAGAACAACTAACTGCATTAGCAGCACTTGCATGCTTAGCAGTACTAACCTTGTTAGAAGTAGTAACTGTGTCAGCAGCAGTAACTGTGTTAGCAGTAGTAACCTTTGAAGAAGTACTAACAGTGTTAGAAGCATTAAAATTTTCAGTAGTACTAACACTGGTAGCAGCAGTATTACTTCTGGCAGCATTATCCTTGTCATCAGTACTATTTGATGTAGCAGTACTAACAGTTTTAGTGCTTCTAGGCACCCACATTTTAATACTTTCTTTCAAAACCTTTTTCTTCATTTGGCCTTTGGTTTCAACAGATTTCTTAGTCACATGTTTCTTTCCATCCTTCCTATAACCAACAGGTTTTTGCACAAATCTTTGAAAGTTCATCCTTTGGTTAATAGGATTAAAGAAACAGTACTTAGCCAAATGATTCAACTTGCCACAAATGAATCAAGGTTTTGGTCTGATTATATTACTCAGATCAACTCCTTGTTTCTGAGCCCATTGATTATTCCAGTTTCTTTGATTACCTCTCTTTGTACCAGAATTTGGGCTCTCAGTTTTATTGCAAGCACACTGTTTACAAGAGCCAGGATTCACAACAGTGGTCTGTTTGTAATGGACCTTGTTAGCCTTTCCTTTGGTCTTCTCTATCTCTTTAGACTTGACCCAGATTTTTCCACATCCCTCATTGGTGATGATGTTGTTTTCTAAAGGTATCTCTTTACTCACAACATTGTTCTTATTCTCACTGGCTTCATTCTCAGTCATATCCTCAACAACCACCTCATCCAATGGATCTATCTTAAATGCTTCCTCAGACAAGTTCTTTTTCTCCTTGGTCTCTAACAAGTCTGATGTAGGAGGGATGTAGTTGTTGTTGTAAGGAGGGGGTGTGTTGTTGTAGCCAACACCAGGCTTCATCTTATCATGAATCTGAGACTTTAGAAGAGAATCAATTGCTTTTGAAGCATATGAAAACTTTTCTATATCAAGCTTAACCTTAGCTAGTTCTTCTTTCAACTTATCATTCTCTTCTTTTGACTTAGACAGTTTGGTCTCTAACTCATTCTTTTCCCACTTCCAGTAGTTTGTGTCATAAGAATGTTGAAATTCATTGGCTTCGAAGCCTTTGAGTTGATCTTCAAACCTCTCAACTATCAACACATAAAATCTTCTGTCCTTTTCTAATCTTTTGAGGTCATCACACATGTTTTGGTTGTGATCCTTGTACCTTTTGACAGTGTCTATGCAAGATTGAGTACAAAGTTTAGAAATTACCTCAGAGGGGAGATCAGACACCTCTGCCATAAGAGCTTGATTCTGAATGGATTCCTCAGCTTGGTCACTCCAGTCAAACCCCATTCCTTGTTGAGAAACAAGGGCTTGAGCAAAGTTCTTGTTTTGATTGTAGCCTCCATTCTGAGCTTGTTGGTGGTTGTTATTTGGCACACCACTTCTGCACTCTTTAGCAAAGTGTCCTTTCATGTGGCACTTATAGCATTCCACCTTTGTCTTGTCAAAACCAACTCCATCTTCTCTTCTTTGAGAGAAGTTGTTTCTCCCAGTTCTTTTAATAAACTTCTTCACCCTCATAGATAACATGGCCATATGCCATTTAATGTCCATCTCCTCCAAATCATCAGGGTGAATTTGTTCCAGATCATCATTAATCAAGGAGTTATTGCTATGACTTGACAAAAAGGCTTCAAAGACAGTTTCAGTGCTTTTTTCTAAATTCACTCCACTAGCAGCACTAACTGCTTCAGGGTTGGCAGTAGTATCAGCAGATGCTGATAGAAGTGCTGCATTATGAATATACCCAGTGGGCTTCTTCTTAGCTTCTACTTCTGATTCAAAAACTCTTAAATCATTATACAGATCATCTAGTTCCTTCTCTTCCAGATTGTCACTCTGTCTATATGAGACAGTGTACATAGTCCATTCATCCCCAAGAGATCTGAGGAACTTCCTGTTGATATCATCTTTCTCCATCTTCACTCCAACAGTAGCCAGTTCACCAATAAGCTTGTTGAACCTGTCAAAAGTTTGAGTCATAGACTCATTCTTTGAAGAAGTGAAGTTCTCATACTGCTGCTTCAGAACATCCCTTTGATTTCTTTTGGTGCTCTTAGTTCCAGCAAATCTTTTCTCTAGAGCATTCCAGAGAATCTGAGCATCAGTGCAGTTGCAGAATTGATGCTGATATTCATTGGGGATGGCCAAGAGCAGAGTGCTCAAGGCCTTCATTTCTGTCTGTCGGATCTTCCTCTCACCATCTGTCTTTGGTGGAGATCTTTTCCCATCTAGTCCAATTTGACCTTCAGTAGAGGGGCCATTCTCAATGACATCCCACATTGAGTAGTCAGTGAGGAGAATGTATTGCCTGATTCTGATCTTCCACATGTCAAACTCATTGGGTTTGAGCATTGGAACCTTAGAGACAAGAGTACTTTTTGATTCTGCAAAGTTTTCCATGATGAATGAATGAATGTTTCTGAGAGAACAGGCTCTGATACCACTTGTCAGGATCGAATTCTCAACAAGAATTATGAATACTCAGAAACAATATTAAAGAAACTGCGGAATAGCACTTTAATATTCAATAAGCAGAAAAACAATGAAACAGTGAATCACAATCAACTTGTAAACTTTATTTAATGATTCAAGTTACAAGCTTTTCATTCACAACCTCAATCTTGAAGAACAGGCTCTTTCAAGACGAATTCTACTTCTCTAGAATTAGGAAATATGCCTTGAGGTTGATTTTCTCTCTAGAACAAAAACACACAGAATCAATTCTATTCTAAACGATTCTATACATATATTGAAAATAAGTATAATTACAAAACTTAAAAAGATCTTCAAAATAATCTTCATAATTATCTTCAAGCTTTCCATGTTTATCTTCAGACGCTATCTCTTCAGCATTATCTTCTCATTATCTTAGAAGCAACATTAATCACCTTGATCACCTTGGAAGCATTAACTGAGTCTTGGCAGCATTAACTACTAAGCAGCACTAACCACTAGCAGTACTAACTAGCTAAGCAGTACTAACTTTGTTCAAGCAACACTAACTTTGACTAGCAGTATTAATTCTACTAGAAGTAGTAATACCTAGCAGTATTAACTTTAAGATCATCTGGCAGTACTAACTTTGAACTGGCAGCATTAATGACTTAGTCACATCTTCGGTTCCCAACAAAAGCTTTATAACAATTAGTCGTACGGATAAAAATCTACTACCGTTTAATAGGTAGGTATACAAGGTGGTCACCAACGTCACACATATAAAATTATTTCGAAAAGAATCTGATTATTATTCAAGCTACTAATGACGATGAACAGGGATATACAACAAGTTTTTTGAACGAACCACTATGGTCCTAACATGCATAAATTTACGCCATGAATGAGAAATAGTTTTACGTACTAAAATAGTGTATAACAAGGCATTTGTACAAAGCTGTAGAAGGGGAAATTCATGAAATCAAATTCCAGAAAATTTCCCATTAACCATATAATGTCATGTAATAAAATTTCCCAACATGACTCGCATACATCAGTTTATTCCCCAAAACTTAGTAAAAGAAGATGCATGAGATTTGATCAATCGTTGATAACTTTTATATCGATTTCAAACTTTAGACCGTGTGAATAAAATGCTCTCGACCAATGATAGTGGCTACGAAGTTGTGCATACTTAGAAACTCAATATAACGTATTTGCATGAACCTTTAAGAGTGGTGTCAACAACCGCAACGCACCAAACAACCTCTAGTATGAGCTATCACAAACTCCTCATACGTTTACTCACGCCATGGTGTAAATTTATTCGTGCACTAAACAACATACGACAAAATGCTTGCAAAACTCGAAAAAGAATTTTCATGATATCAAACTCCCAAAGTTTTCTTTCTTTAGTCACAACACGATACGGAAGAAGATTCCACAACAAAACTTGCATGAGACGGTTTATTTCACAAAACTAGTAAAGTGATATGTGTATGCACTCTGGTTAAAAACATGAAATAATCTATGTCGGATTCAAGTTCAAAGACAAATAATGACATGCTCTCATCGTTCTAAAACGTTGGTTAAAACACTATGACGGAAGTTCCAAACAGACATGTATGCATACTATGTGCAACCAAAAACCCACACAAAGCTCAAAGAAAAACAATACCACTGGATGCCATTAAAATCTTCCCCATTAAATCCACAAAATCGCATGGAATAAAATCGTCAATAAAACTCAAACATCAAAATAATCGAAGTTAACTTTTCGTCCAGAACCTTAACATATGTGGAGGAGATCCAATGTTTAGGTCATAAACCGTAGTTACTTGAAGTGTCCAAGACCCTAAACAACATCAAAATACGCACATCGCAAAACCCAAAATAGCGTTGGAAAACAATGAGAATAAAGAAAATCTTCAACAAAGTTTGCAACCTCATGCCATAAAACAATTTTGTGCATGCTCGGAATCATGGTTTAAAACCTAGTGTGTGCTAAACATTGCTCCAAGATTTCTAATTTAATCCACATGGTGATTTGGAAACATGGTAATTTAATCCACCTCAATTTCTTAGTCACACTATCGTCATCCGGATGCTCAAACGTCTTAAGGCAGTAATCAAGGATTTCATAGGATGACCTTACAACTTCTCTTTGAATAATGTCGATTCCATAAGTCTATGGTTCTAACCCAACCAATAATTCCGACCCGAAACGGTCCACTTAATGCAATCATCACTTACTATCACTCCTTGAGACGAATGTTAAAATATGTTAGTGTATAATTGTATCCAAGATTTAAGTGTGGAAAAGTTAAAGTCTGTATGGTCAAATTCTTGTCAAGTCTTGTAAAGTCAACTTACCTTTAGTATGAGTGTTTAAGTGTTGTGAGAGTTCTTGGTGTGCTTGTAACTTTTGTCATTGTCAGATATACGACTTACACATTTTTGCTCTCTAATCTCTCTCTAGAATTCATGCATAATTGTCAAAAGCTATCTGATTTTTCAAAGAAAGATTTTCAAGAGAAAAAGGATTTCGAGCTAAGATGTTTAAAACTCTCAAACCAAGTATCCGAATTTGAAAAGATTGTTATAACTGAAAGAGATACATTTGCAAAAGATAGAAAAGTTCTTGAAAATAAAGTAGTTGAATTTCCTAAGCAAATTTCTACATTACAAGACTTACATGAAAATGAAAGAAAAGTTTTTCAAGAAAAGAAGAAGTCTTTTGATGTTGATAAGAAAAATCTTGAAGTGAATTTCTTCATATATCAAGATGTCTATTGTGTTATCAGGGAGAGACTATGCCATAATGTACATGCCTGAAATACCTGCCATAGAAGCTGAACGCGATAAACTGAAGATTCAGAATTCAAAGCTTCTAAATCAGATTCAGGAGTTTAAAGCTAAAATTTTAAATTGTGATAAAACTTCTGAATGTGCAAAATGTATTAACAATTCTAAATCTAATTTTTCAGGTATTATCAAAGCAAAAGAGAAAGAAATTAAAGTGAAAGAGAGAGAGAGATAACCAAACTTCAAAGCCAACCGAAGACAACTGAACAGAAATCATCAGAGTTAAAAGCTGAATCAGTTGATCTACATTACAAGTTCAAGGCTTTTGAAGAGAAGATATCTGCATTGGAAGAAAAGAATGCTGATCTGATGAAAAATCTCAATGCAAATACAATTAAAGCTGATCTGGAGAAAATCTATGCTCAAAAGCTATCTGATTTTTCAAAGAAAGATTTTCAAGAGAAAAAGGATTTCGAGCTAAGATGTTTAAAACTCTCAAACCAAGTATCCGAATTTGAAAAGATTGTTATAACTGAAAGAGATACATTTGCAAAAGATAGAAAAGTTCTTGAAAATAAAGTAGTTGAATTTCCTAAGCAAATTTCTACATTACAAGACTTACATGAAAATGAAAGAAAAGTTTTTCAAGAAAAGAAGAAGTCTTTTGATGTTGATAAGAAAAATCTTGAAGTGAATTTTTTCATATATCAAGATGTCTATTGTGTTATCAGGGAGAGACTATGCCATAATGTACATGCCTGAAATACCTGCCATAGAAGCTGAACGCGATAAACTGAAGATTCAGAATTCAAAGCTTCTAAATCAGATTCAGGAGTTTAAAGCTAAAATTTTAAATTGTGATAAAACTTCTGAATGTGCAAAATGTATTAACAATTCTAAATCTAATTTTTCAGGTATTATCAAAGCAAAAGAGAAAGAAATTAAAGTGAAAGAGAGAGAGAGATAACCAAACTTCATAGCCAACCGAAGACAACTGAACAGAAATCATCAGAGTTAAAAGCTGAATCAGTTGATCTACATTACAAGTTCAAGGCTTTTGAAGAGAAGATATCTGCATTGGAATAAAAGAATGCTGATCTGATGAAAAATCTCAATGCAAATACAATTAAAGCTGATTTGGAGAAAATCTATGCTCAAAAGCTATCTGATTTTTCAAAGAAAGATTTTCAAGAGAAAAAGGATTTCGAGCTAAGATGTTTAAAACTCTCAAACCAAGTATCCGAATTTGAAAAGATTGTTATAACTGAAAGAGATACATTTGCAAAAGATAGAAAAGTTCTTGAAAATAAAGTAGTTGAATTTCCTAAGCAAATTTCTACATTACAAGACTTACATGAAAATGAAAGAAATGTTTTTCAAGAAAAGAAGAAGTCTTTTGATGTTGATAAGAAAAATTTTGAAAAGAAAAATGTTGGGATTTTCAAGGAAATATGTGAAAAAAACAAGAACTTGGAAAAAGATTTTGAGCTAGAACGTCAAATCTTTGAATCTGAAATATCTAAGCTCACATCCAAGATATTTGTTCTATCATCAGACATTAAAAAAGAATAGATGGCAAAATCTGATTTGAAAAAGAAGTTTGACACACTTTTTGAGGAAAAGAACATTTTGTCTAAAAAGATAAAGGACTTGGAAGTTGTAAATGTTGAATTATCTGATAAGATTTGCGCTGATGTGATAAATCACTCACCTCATGGTAATTCAATAGAATCAATTTGTTCTTTCAAAACTGCTTCAAGTTCAATTCAAAAAAATGTTTCAAAAAGGGCAAGTGTCAAATCTAACATTGTCAAATCAAATCAGATTCGTCCATCTAATCTGTTTTATGACAAATCTGTTGATAGTCCATCGAGTTTTTATGTTAAATCTCTTGAGAAGAACTTTTCTAAGAAAGGAAAGATGGCCTGGAGAGTGAAGGGTTCTCTAGATGAAAAGAAGAAGGACAAATCATCAGCATCCACAATAAATGCCAAAAAGACAGAGCACATAAAGGTAAATCTTTTGGTAAACCTGATATGTTTTACTCTACTAAAGGTAACCCTTTGATCAGGATTAATCAAAAGAAAATTTGTTGTTCTTACTGTGGAGAGAATGATTTTATTGAAAGAGAATCTGCTCATCACTGGTATGGAACTTACATAATAAATTCTCAGAAAAATGCAATTAAAAGTGTTAAATCTAATGAGAAGTGGATTCCTAAATCTAAACTACCAGGACCCAAATACCAGTGGGTACCAAAACCTGTGAAATCTGTTTTGCAGGTACCACAGGTGTAGGGGGAGCAGGAATGATGGCTTTTGTACAAAGCAGTTCAAAACCCGGTCTTTATTGTCAAGATTAATGGCTCTTGAATATTTCAGTTCAAGACCCGCACCTCAATGTCAAAGGGTTATGGTTTCTGATTACAACAGATCAGGACACGGTCTTAAATGTTAAAGGACTAAGACTTCTAAACACATCAGTTTTGAACTCGGTCTTCAATGTTTAAGGATAAGGATATTTTGCTAATATCCAGGGGGAGCTTAACTGAATCTAAATCATTTTATCATGATTTGAGGGGGGGCTTAATTGTAAGTATCTTCTGATCTAGATCTCTGATTGTTTGTAAGAAGAACAACTTTCGAGCATGAAAAATGTTTTCTTAAATGTTCAAACCACTTCTGGTTCTCAAAATATTTCATAAATTTAGAAGTGAGATTTTAAATGTTTTTCATTACTGTGCTTTAATGTTTAACTGACAGTGTGTTTCCAAAGATCAATATTTGTGTATTATCTTTTCTATATACTGCCAAGTATTCATACACAGCGGTTCAGTACTTCATTTGAATTAGTTATTACCATGTCTCATAACGAAACAATTTTTCGATAGTAATACTCCTGTTTGTAATTCACTGTTGTTGAGCATAAATCATCATTTCAATTTGAGCGTTTATTGCTAAATTGTTTATATTCGTTCATATAAACAAACTGTCAAGTTCTTTGATACCCTAACCTTTCACGTTCATATTTCGTGATATTTGATCTAATTGATACATTGTCAGATTCTCAAACAAGTCTTTCGAATTCATTTCATTCATTCAATTTCCTTGTTTTGAGAGATCTTCAAAGTTCAAATGCTCAATTATCATTCATATCTTTTGATGAGCATACATTTTGACAATGATATCATGTGCTTAACATTTTGACAATGATATCATGTGCTTAACTTTTGATGAGCATACATTTTTTGATGAGCATACATCTACTGATTGGTTCACATTCTTTGGTGACCATCTTTGAGAAAGGCAGTGAGCCCATGCCAACTCTTGCAATTACCCCACCAACCACTCGTTTCTTTCTCAACAAAGAAATGTTTCATATTTTCTTTGGGACGCAGCACATCTGCTATCTGGTCTTCACTCGGAAGATTTAGATATTTAAAAGAAGGAAGTTTGCCCCATCTTCGCACCTCTTTCATGCACACAGAGTCCGTGTAAAACTTGTTGTTGTCTCAACAATTTACACAGTTTGAGCCTGTTCAAGCTTAAGTAGCTTCAATCATTTATACATTTTCATGTACACACAAGGAATATGTTTTCTTGTCATAACATTCATAGAAATTCCTTCATGTTTTTAAATGATTGAATGGAAGCCCTGGGGGAGTGAACATCTCAAAAAATCCTTTCCAATGTACATCCGTTGTATAAAGTGGCTCCGTGCTACTTACAGGCATTCTAATTGTATCATTTGTTGATTCAGGGTTACAACGTTTATTATATCTGGATTTGAAAAGATTCAGGTATATACATTTCTTTTGAATTGACAGATACACAGATCAAAAGAGCGAAGATTGTCATTTTATAAGGGGGGAGATTGTTATTGTATCATAAAGGGGAGAATGTTAGTAGATCATAAAGAGGAAGATAAAATTTTCAAAGACAATGACTTGAAAAAGGTTTTGATGAATTTGCTGCTCACAATTCATCAAAAAGGGGGAGATATTATGGAATTTCAAGTCAAAGCTTAAGTGAAGTTTGAAAGACTTTCTAAAGAAAATAAAAAGGAAGAGAAATTCAGGGAATTTCAAGTCAAATCTAATAAAAGGAAGAGATTTTATGAAGAAAAAGGATGAGACATTTCTGGAATTTCAAGTCAAATTTCAAGACAGTCAGATGATTCAAGAAAGTTTGGTTTTCCAAAGACAAGTTAAGAGATCACAAAGATGAAGATATGAGCATTGAAAGATTCCTCAAAGTTCAAAGAATCCTCAAGTTCAAAGAAGATCAAAGAAGTTTCAAGAATTTCAAAGTTTTGTTCAAAATTTTTTGACTGTTTAAAGACTTTGTGAAAGACTTTTCAAGATTCTTCAAAAGCATAGTGTTTAAAGATTGTCAGAGCTTCAAAATTTGATGACCGTCAAAGATGAAGTTTTGAAGAATCAAAAGATGAAGACTATTGTCAATTTTTTGTTAAATCTTGAATACAAAGGGGGAGATTGTTAGTGTATAATTGTATCCAAGATTTAAGTGTGGAAAAGTTAAAGTCTGTATGGTCAAAGTCTTGTCAAGTCTTGTAAAGTCAACTTACCTTTAATATGAGTGTTTAAGTGTTGTGAGAGTTCTTGGTGTGCTTGTAACTTTTGTCATTGTCAGATATACGACTTACACATTTTCTCTCTCTGCTCTCTCTCTAGAATTCGTGCATAATTGTCATATCTATTAATCTTGATGGTAATTGCTTGAAACTAGAACTTACAAAATCATCAACCTCTTCTAACGGCTACCCCTTAGAAACTTCTACACTACCCCCAACGGTCGTCACATCAAAGTGGTGCAAGCATACACATGTAATTTGTAGGTTCACCATAACACTGGCCAGGTGTAATTATGAACGTACTGTAGATTCCTTGCTACTCTTGACGTGATTCCCGTTCCTAGTGACTCCATCAACCTCAAAACATCCAATCTTAAAGTGCCTATTGGTGCAATTTCTCTCTCATACACTTAAAATAACGCTAGTTTAAGTCTAGGTATCAAAAATCAACACCTAAATCTCTCAAAATTAAGCTCTGATATGAACTTGTAACACCCTCAAATTTGGAAAGGGCAACTAGTTAAAATTTCAAAATTTCATCCAGTAAAAGATAAATCCCAAAAATAAAAATCTATATTTAACCTCAACAATTATAAACTTCTGTCTTATACAAGGACTAAACTAAGGACGAGTGCTACTTAACCCAAAAACGAGCTGCTAATCCCATCATAAGTGCAGAAGGCTTCTCCAAGCTACACACCCCTCGAGCACACAACTAACACTCTTCTCTTCATAGTGTCACTAATAACTATTCCAAGTCAAAACCTGATAAACATGCCGATAAATAAAAAGGTTAGGCTAACACCTAGTGATTTCAAGAGTTTTCAACATTAATAAATACATCGTTGAAAAGAAATAATGCAATTTAAATCATAACCTTTCAAAATAATATGTTTCAAATATGAAAACGACTCGTTTTCCAACAACACACATCGAGCTATCAAAACTGGACAAACATCCCAAAACCCAACAAAATCAAATACCCAACTACAAGCTCAGTTAACCCAAAAGACTAGTTGTCAAAAAAGTAAAAGAAGATAAAACGCGATTGACCGACATTTATGCGAACACATGGTCCAAAACAGACACTAAAGGTGCATTTACACCAAAGGATTTACACTCAAAAAATAAATCATTAAAAATATCGATACCTAAGATCTGCTCATCGAAATACTTGAAATATGCCTCTTCCTAAAACCAAAAAGATTTACAATTTCCGAAATGTTCACAAGGTCGGGAATGACCAAAACCCAATGACTCACACGTTGGTATTTTCAAAACATCCCATAACACAATCTATGCATATTTTCAACAAACACAAAAATGCATTTTTACCAAATAATCTTCATTTATGCAATAAATCACCAAAACACTTTCCTTTATGACTTATTTATCAAAACACCCAAGAATTCCCAAATGTGGCTATTTTATAAGATTTATAAAGTTAAACACTACAAATAATCAATACCCACCAAATAACCCAACAAATGATAATTTCATGCAAAACACATAAGCAGTTCAAAATAGACATTTTGGCATGTACAACGTTTTCACAAATCAACTTGAACTCACCTTGTTAGATTTAGGTTAAATCTAGATTTTTCCCAACTTGGGTCCTCAAGCCAAAACTTCCAAAAATCTAGATACATAAGTTTTCAACCATTAATATTCATATCCAACCACTTCAAATCATTCCCCAAACATTTTACATGAAGATCTCAACTTGTACCTTCCATAGATGAAGAAAAGAAAAGATTACCTTAACCGTAACTTGAATCCACCCACCAAAATACCTCTACGCTCACCAAAATGAACCACAAACTCCCAATCTTCAATATGAAGAAAAAGGGTTGGATGAACCCTATAAACTTGATGAGGGAGATGAAGATGGAGAGGTTATAGTTCTAGCTTCCAAAACTTGCTAGATGATGAAGAATCCTTTGATTTTAGGAGGAAATCACTCAAAAATGGGTTAGGGTTCATTTGGGGAGGATGGGGGTCGGTTTGCGAGAGAAAGGGGGAGAGATTTGAGTTTTGGGTGAGAAAATGGGGTTGTAGGCCGATTTTTATCTTTTATGTGTGCACAATGGCTCCGCACGAGTGGTGACGCGACCAGACTAGTGCGGGAAGTAGCACAGAGCTCTGGACAGGGTCTCGTGCAGATCACCGCATGGTTCGGTCCACATAAGCAGTAGCGCGGAGCACTGCCGCCATTTTTCTGCCTATTTTTCGACCAAGGATTTCGGTCTGTTACAATCCTTCAAACCTTAAAGATGATTGAGAGTCCAAGATCTTATGAATCCTAGAGAGAGAAAGTAGAGAGAGAAAACAATGGAGCGCAAAAACAGAGAATGTATTAAATTGTGCGTGTGTTTCTTACAAAGACAAAGACCAAAGGGACATAAATACCCTTGGTCAAATACAACACTGATAAGCATTCTAAACACTTTATAAGATGAATACCTATAAATACAATGATTACTATAAAATCAGACCTAACAATGATTTCGTCCTCGAAATCTGACCCCGACTAACCACCCAATGTCGCATTTAGCGAGATCAATTGGTTCTCTATCCATAAGGGATACCTCCACGATACCTTGTCTCATATACGAAACCGATTACATCTTGTTTAAGGTTGTCTCTGTATTTCTCATCACAAGCCGCGACACATCCGATCTCAACGTTCGATAAACCCAAAAACGAGCTGTTAATCCCATCATAAGTGCGGAAGGCTGATAGTCCCTGATTATCAAGTTCTTACTGAATCAAACAATTACAAACAGAAAACAAGATAAATTCAGATTAACAACTCAACCTGTTATCTTGATTTCAATTCAAATGACAATTTGTATACAAATGACTTTCTCTCTCTACTATGATCTCTGTGAATACAAATGAAATTCTAGTTACACGCTTTCTAACAAGCTACAAGTCTAATAAAAGAAAACTAAAACTACACGCTTAAAACAAACAATTAAGACATTGACTTTGACAATTATTACACTAACTTTTACTTTCACATGAGAGTTGACTTTTTAGCTTTGACTTTCTTGAACTTTGACCTTTAGTCTTTTATGATCTTGCATCCAACATATTTATGCTCTAACAAAGGCTTCTCTAAGCTACACACCCCTCGAGCACACAACTAACACTCTTCTCTTCACAGTTTCACTAGAACTTTTCCAGTCGAAACCTGATGCACATGCCGAAAAATAAAAAGGTTAGGCTAACGCCTAGTGAGTTCAAGAGTTTTCAACATTAATAAATACATCGTTGAAAAGAAAGAATGTAATTTAAATCATAACCTTTCAAAATGATATGCTTCAAATATGAAAACAACTCGTTTTCCAACAACACACATTTTATAGATGAACTCCCCAAATAAAAACATTCATTTGTAAAGTGATGCAACCCATAACTCACTCAAAATGAGAATAGAGACCGAACTCCCAATTTATGAAATGTGGATAAAATTTTATATCCCGAAACATCCAAAACACAGGTGGGGCATAATACTCAACCCATAAATCATATATAAATTCCATAAATGTAAAACGTCACCGAAAACATGGTTACTAAAACTCAATATCCAAAACAACACCTTTCGGTGACGAGGGAGACCCGATTCCATAAAATGTGGCGGACACAAGGTAAGCCACACTCTATGTTAGTAATGCCAAATGCATAATAAAGTACACACAGGGCTGATACCTCATCTGATGCCTATTGTACTAGCACGCAGGCTTATACCATATCTGATTCTTGATAGGGCTTATACCTCATCTGATGTCTGGTAGAACTTATTCCACATCTAATGCCTAGTCGTGCTTCAATGGGGAGAACTATCATTCCACCATTGGACGAAATGATTCCAAATGCAATGAATGTCAGTCTCGGTTGCTTTAAACATACACCCACGAAATATCAACTTCAACCATAAAAGGTCCTTACGTTGAGTTCCTCATCCAATATGGTAACCAAAGATCTACATCAAGCATTAACGTGACTTTTGATGAATTTTGATGAGAGCCTGACAACGACTTATGAACATAGCAGTTCAGGACTCAGTCATAAAGAAAAGGCTTCTACTCATATTAGAGTGGAACCTGCATTAAAACATACTAAGTCATCTGACCTTAATGCTAAATCTACTAATTCCGAGTTAGATTTATTATTCTTTGATGCATTCATGGATATTTGTGCTGATTTTGACAAATCTCGTATATCCATTCCATCAACTTCAGTGGTCCCTGATACGAGTGTTAACATTTCTGGACCATCTGAACATGTTATTACTTCTTCTAATTCTACAAGTCCTAATAACTCTGATCAAACTAACAATGATTCTGTGTCTACAGATCACAATCTGAAGCTGAAATTCCTAGTGATGAATCAGTAATGCCAGAGTTACCAACATCAGAGTTACAGATTGAAGAAGTTCCAACAGCTGTTTCTGCAGTTGTACCTGCAATTACGGATGCTTACAACGATCAGAATAATCGAATTAATGTACAATCCTTGTCGAGTACAAATCGATGGAAACGTGATCATCCCTTACATAATATCATCGGTGACATCGATAGTGGAGTAAAAACAAGAGTTGCATCTTCTAATTTCTGCCTCTATTCAAGTTTCCTTAGCGTCATAGAGCCGAAGAAAGTATCTGAAGCATTGCAAGATCCTGACTGAATTTTCTCTATGCAAGACGAGCTTCTATAGTTTGAGAGGAACAAAGTTTGACGGCTAATACGCAGACCAAAAGACAAATATGTTATTGGAACAAAATGGGTTTTCAGAAATAAGAAGGATGAAGCAGGAATTGTGGTCAGAAACAAGGCTATACTGGTAGCCAAGGGTTATTGTCAACAGGAATGGATAGATTATGATGAAACCTTTGCTCCAGTTGCGAGAATCGAAGCTATTCGCATATTCTTGGCCTATGCAGCCCACAAGAACTTCAAGGTGTATTTGATGGATGTTAAGTTTGCTTTCTTGAATGAGATTCTGCATGAAGAGGTTTATGTGAATCAACCAAAAGGATTCGTTGATCCTCAGTTTCCACACCATGTCTATGTTCTCGATAAGGCTCTTTATGGTTTAAAACAACCACCGAGAGCATGGTATGAAACTCTGACTCAATTCTTATTAGCTTCTGGCTTCAAGAAAGGTACAATAGATACAACTTCATTTCTAAAAAAGCATGGTGATGACTTGATCTTAATTCAAATTTATGTTGATGACATTATATTCGGATCTACCAACCCTAAATTTTGTAAAAACTTTTCAAAAATCATGGAGATAGATTTGAAATGAGTATGATAGGTGAGCTGACCTTTTTCCTTGGACTTCAAGTGAAACAGTAACCTGAAGACATATTTATTAATTAGTCTAAGTACATTAAAGACATTTTGAAAAAGTTTAACATAGTTGATAGTTCTTCTATGAAAACTCCAATGGCAACTGGAACGCTTTTGGACGCAAATTTATCTGGTAAGTCTGTCGACCAAAAGAACTACAAAAGCATGATTGGATCTTTATTATACTTAACTGCCAGTAGACCGGATATCATGTTTGCGACGTGTTTCTGTGCGCGATATTAGTCAAATCCGAAGGAGTCACATCTTATGGTTGTCAAGCAAATCCTAAGAAATCTTAAAGGCACTCCCGAGTTAGTCCTTTGGTATTCAAAGGATTCGGGCTTTGATTTTACAGCTTTTACTGATGCATACCATGTTGGTTGTAAGTTGGACCGGAAGAGCACTTCTGGGTCATGTCAGTTTTTAGGCGATAAATTGGTGAGCTGGACGTCTAAAAAGCAGAATTGCGTCTCAACTTCGACAGCAGAAGCGGAGTACGTTGTTGCGGCTGTTAGACTAGAATTGTATTTAAGATTAAATCGAGATTCTAAAATGTAATTGTTAGAAAGTGTATGGTGTGTTTTGTATTTGGGTTAAATCGGTTGACTTGCTATAGGTCATGTTGACTAGGTATAAATAGCAAGGTTCTTTGTTAGATTTGTACGTACGAATGCAGAATTGGTAAGGAGTTCGTACACCTTAGAACACACACACATATACGTGAGACCTGTGACTATCTGTTAGATCTATGACTATTGTAATCGTTTGATTTGATTTATAAGATTGTGTTCTTTATCTGATGTGTTAATCATATGCTAGTAATTGGGATCACATTTGGTATCAGAGCATAGGATTCATCAAATTTGTGATAAAATGAGTTTGTATCTGTTTCTTGGTTTCTTGAGTGAATTTTTGCGATAAAGTGTGTTGTTAAATCTTTTGGTAGATTTCTGGTCGAAACGTGTTAGAAAACAAAATTCTTGGATTGAATTGAATCTAAAAATCGATTTTAATCTTTAATTTTGTGATTTTTGGCTATTTTTGTTCGAAAGATGTCGAGTGCCTGTTTGATCGAGTTCGATATGATTGAGTGTGAATTTGATTGTTATATTGTATTGGATTGATCTACTAACTAATTTGTTCATTGTTGTGAAGTTACAACATCTGAATCGAAGGAATCGATAGAATTTTGGACTAGATTTCATATTTTCGAACTGTGAACTAAAGAACTCGCAAGATTTGTTCTTTTCGTACGAAGAACTCACAGTACTTTCATTTTGTAGAAAGAATTCGCTTAAAAGTTCATCTAAAATCTTTAAGTAAAGAATTCGTATTATAGTTATATACAAAATGTTGTAGAATTCGCATAGAATTTTCTTGAAAATGTCTAAGTGTTGGAATTCGTATATCTCATTATCCGAAAAGCAAGGATTCGCAGAAGTGTGTTTTGCGAAAAGTTGATTTGTAAAATATCAAGGCAAGAATTCGCAGGGGACTTGATACGAATTGCATAGAATTCACATACCTGTGTGATGCGAATTGTGTAGATTTCGCAAGTTAGAGTGGTGTGAATTGCAAAGTTTTCGCATAGTGTTCATACGAATTCTCATAGATTTCGCATAGTTTTTCAAAGATTATTTCTATGTTCAGAATTCGTACATGATACGAAAAGTTGGTGGAATTTCGAAAACTTGTTCATGTAAAGAATTTGTATCCTCGTGTTATACGAATTCTGTTTGCGAAAAGCTTTTTGTGCGAAAAGTTTAACTTTCAAATTTTTCTAAGGTTGGAATTCGCATAATAGAGATGTGCGAATTGTGAAAGAATTTACATAAGGCTTTTTACGAATTGTTTGTTTTTGATTCTCTCTCGTCTGCGAATTCTATACTTGTGCGAATTGTGAAACTTGCTTATACAAATTTCAAGTGTTGTAGGAATTATAATACAATTTTCATGCGAATTGCTACTTGTTCTTAGTGTATGCAAATTCTATACTTAAGATTTTTAGAAATTTCAGTTTTTGAAAAAATTTCAAGTCTTGCTCAAATTGTTGAATTAAAAGATCATTACTAGCTTATTTCTTTGTGTGCAGATATTCTCATGATGTCTAAAGAATTATTTTCTATGGGTTCCCAATCAAAACTTCAAGTACTGTCTATCGGAGAGTACTCACAGTAGAAGAGGAGGATGATTCAGTTCTTGAATCATAAGAACCGTGATTACATGAAATCCATCACAGAAGGATCAGTTCAACTAGTTGTCACTGTACCGGGCCAAGATGCTACTGACATCTCTCCCGAAATTCCCGTTCGTTATGTGCCAAAGCCATATAAATACTACAGTGAGAGGGAGAAGGAACTGCACAAAATCGATGAAGAAGCTCTCATCTATCTCACTATGGCCATTCCAAACGATATCTACAACAGAGTAGATAGTCGAGAATCAGAAAAAGCCATGTGGGATGAGCTGGAACGACAGTTTCAAGGTACAGAGAAATTAATTCAGGCAAAGTTGAACCAAAGCATCAATGCTTATGAAGGAAGGGGAAGCTTTGTTGGACACATATACAAGGTTTAATGTGATATTAAACGACTTAAGAAGAAACGGGATGAACAAATCCGTGTCAGAGATCAACTACAAGTTCATCAAGAACTTGAATCCAGAGTGGAAGAGTTATGCCATAAACATACAGATGACCAAAGACATGGCACTAAAGGACGTGAATGACATCTTCACTACACTTGCTCAGCATGAGGATGAAGTCAAGTTGTTGAATGAATAAAAGAAGATTGTCAAGGACTCTCAAGATCTTCTTGCTGAAAGGAAAAAGGGTTCAAGCTCAAAGACCGTTTCCTCATCAAAGTACAAGTCCAAGAGATCCAAAGCCTTCCTCACAGAGCTTAGTCAGTCAAGTTCTGAAGAATCCTCTAACGATACTGAAGTACATTTTGATGACGACATACAGAAGTTTGTTGATAACCTGGCCCTCATCACCAAGAAATTTCAGAAAAGCTTTGGAAAGAAAAGGTTTTCAAAGACAAAGTATGAAGGGTACAAGAAGGACATATCAGAAAAGTACAAGCCGAGGTATGGGAAGAAGGAAGGAAAGAGAGAAAAGAAAAGAGATGAGAAAAGAGAAGAGAAAAGAGAAGAGAAGAAAGAAGAGAAATTCTAGCCTAAGTATGGCAGGTGTAACAACTGTGGTAAGCCTGGCCACTTTTCTAAAGATTGCAAGTTCAAAAGGGTGAAAAATTCAGAGTATTATGCCAAGAAGTCTTTACATGCAAAGAAGGCAGAAGAAGGAAAATACCTAATGGATGAGGAAGAGAATTGGTTCTTTCAAAGCTTAGACGAAAAATCAGCACACTTCACACAAGTGTGTTTGATGGCAAAGATTGATGATGAAGCTGAAACCTCTTCTGACCGATCTGATTGTGAATATGAGGTAAGTACTCTTTATAACTCTGAACTTGTTGAATCTCTTATGGCTAAGATTCAAAATATGGAAAAAGAGTTTGAGAATATAAAAGGCAAACTTAGCAACGAAAAACAATCAATGATGAGTTTTCGTGATGAAAACGCATTATTGAAGGTTGTTGTTGAGGATAAAGAATCAGAAAAAGATGCCTTGAAGAAAGAAAAAGACGTTTTTGTTAGATCTCAGATTTATTAGATTCAAGATCATCCAATCTAAAGATTAAAATCTGAAGTTAAATCTGAAAAGTCACTCTCAATATTAGTCTAATGTTAGTTTGTAATAAAATGTCAAAGTTAATTATTGTATTTTATTATTATTGCTAAATATCTAATAAATAGATATTTTAGGATATTTAGTTTTAGATATTATTAGTTTAGATATTATGTTAGTTGTTTATATTAGGTGAGATATTATCTTAATATCTTAACAATCAAGAATCAACATCAAGCCAACTATTCATCAAGAGAGAAAAACAGAGAGAGCTTCAAAGACAAAAACGCAAACATCAATCTGTAATCCGTGGTTTGTAATCTAAAAGGTTGGTTAATCATATTTGTTTGTGATTGTGTTGTATTGATAAGAACTTGATTAAACAGAGGACCGACAATTGGTATCAGAGCTTAAAACCAGATTCAAATCAAGTTCTAGAACTCGACACTGTGTTCTTCAAATTTAAAACCATTTTTTAGTGTTTGTGTGTTATTGGTGTTGAAATCAATCAGGTAGTGATCGAATAGTGTTCTAGATCGATTGGGTATAGTTTAATTTCAGTATTGCACTATAATCGATTCCAATTTTGTGATTTTGGTGTCTATCTGTTCTCGATTTAAAACTCACTGTTCATACCGGTCCATACCGGTCAAAGCTGACACCGGTCGACACCGGTCGCAGGACCCGGTCGCAGACACCGGTCGATCACACCGGTCGCAGACACCGGTCCATACAAGGCCCCGATCGCAGGACTCCACTCCGGTCGAAGGTAGGACACCGGTCGAAGGTAAGGCACCGGTCGAAGCAACACTCCGGTCACAACAACTCACCGGGCCTTGATAGTCCAAGAATCACTAAATCTCTAGAGAGAGAAACTAGAGAGTGAGTTTAAGCACAAAGTATGAATTCTTTTAAGGTATGCGTTAGTTTCTTCCAAACACCAAAGACCCAAGGGACTTAAATACCCCGGGCCTAAACAATACAGATATACTAACAAGACACTGTTTAGGCCACATAGAATAAATATAATGGTTACTATAAAACTAGACTTAACAATATCCCCCTTAGTAACCATTGGCGCTGTGGTCTTCAATATCCATCTTCTAAATTAGCACGAACCATCTAAGCGACTTAGCGAAGAAGCTTATTTGAATAAAAAAAAATTCTTCTCAGCATCTTTCAGATTGATTTGTCTTTGTTGCCTTGACAAGACTGGACCTGTTTGTAATTATCTTGAAAGAACAATCGTTTCATCAGCTTGTACTCTAGACGACACACCTCTTTTAAATGAACATGAATGAACTGTAGTGGTCGGAGCTGGAACAGCAAAAGAATTGATATAGCTGAGAGAATATAGAATCTTGAGCGAATCTTGATCAGCAGATAAACGTTTGAACTCTTTGTCTCTTTATCATCTTCTTAACTTCTCCCCCTCATGACCTTGATGATCAGGATCAACTTGGTCATGCAAATGTTGGAGACGAGACAACTTAAGATCTGCAAAATCAGAGTAAAGGAAAAATAGGAGAGGTTTGCGCTAACAGTTTGTGGCGCAATCTTAGGTTTGCGCTAGCAGAAGAAGGCGCAAAGTTAGGTTTGCGCTAGCTAAAGGATGCGCAAAGCTTGGTTTGTGCTAGAAGCTGTTGGCGCAAATCTAAGTTTTGCTGTACCAACTGTTGGCGCAAATATGACTTGGAATATGAAAAAAATTTCACCTGTGAAGCTCTTTGACTCCCCTACACAAATGCACTAAATTTAACAATTCAAGTTAGCATTCATATAGAAAATCAGATACTCCCCCTCGAAAACAGATATGATATTTTCAGAAAATTCTCCTTATTCTCTCCCCCTTGAATAATGCATAGACCCATTTACAAAAAAAAATATGGGAACACAATGATTGAAACATCAATGTATAAATAAAAATATACTGAATATGTATTTTGAAACAACTAAATAGATATAAAATTTTAAACACTAAACAAATTAAATTCTACTTAGTAAAATATCACAGATTTGTCAATCAGTTGAAATCAAATGTATGTTGTTGGATACAGATACAAGTTTCATTGCATATCAAGTTAAGACATGTTTAGTTTCAAAAACTTTCATCAATCTATTTAGTGTGCTCGCATGCTAACTTCGATTAGCTTCAAGAAAATGCAATTCTAAAAATATAATAGAGAACTTTGCATGTACTCACACTAAGCCATCAAAAATTAAGAGTTTCACAAATTTACAGGTTTATCGCAACTCAAACATATCACCAAGTATCATGAGATGTGTGCTCATTGGCATCTTTTAGTATTGTGCACATTGGAATCTTCACATGAGTGTGCTCTTTGGCATCTTTTAATCAGAAAGTTCGGTAAGTAAATAATATGCCGTAAACGTAACTTTCTATCTGACCCTATTGCAGGATTTGGGTCAGCCGCTCCCAGACCAGTTGGCCTTAGGGGACTAGGTGTCAAGCACCCCTTGGAACTTACTCTCCCAGATCAGAAAGGCTACATCGACACATCCTAAACCCATTCATACTAGTAGAACATGACTTTCGATCTGGTTCTATAGAAGGATTTGGGTTCGATCACTCCCAAACCAATTGACCTTAGGGGACCAGATGACAAGCATTCCACGGAACTTACTCTCCCAAACCAGAAAGGTCACAGGTACAAACTTTTAAACTTAGAGATTTCTGTATTTTAGAAATATAAATTTTCATCTCAATCACTCAGTTTTACATCTAAATGCTTAGCCCATATTTTCATTACAATCCATAATTCAGACTTTTTAGGATTTCCAAGCATTGTAAACTATAAATATTCCGAATCACATATCTTTAAAGCAGAATACAAAAGTTTCAAACATGTTGCTGACTTTTCGACTTTTGTAAGACTTGAAAGTTGAACATATAAAACTTTAATATTAACAAAGCAACTTGAAAATTTATCCTAGACACACATTTTATTCAACAGAAAGAAAATTGTAAAACTTTTACTTTATAGAATAAAATTTGTAAAGATTTAAACTTTTAAATTCAAATGTCGAGTTTAAAAAATTAAAACAAAAGTAAAGAATTCGGCAAATTGACATTTAGTTGAGACAAAATAAATTTCAATAATATTATCTTCCACATAATGAATAACGAATTTGTGTCTCAAAAAAAATTTGGGTTGTACAAATTCAGGTTTTGAAAGAATTTGCTCAGATTCTTAAAAACATGAGAAAAACTGGAACAACATCATGATCAGAGATAAATGCAGCGGAATTAAAATAGATGTACTCACAATTTCTAATTAGTCAGAAGCTAGAATCATTGAAGAACGAGTCCTAAATTGACATGTTTAGAAGTCGTAGTCCATGGAAGTACGGGTTCTAAGCTGATGTACTTAGAAGCCATCTTTCTCTTACTCCCCCTTGACATTAGGTGCCTGCAACTTAGAATCAATTTGAGATTTTGGAACCCACTTGTATTTGGGCCCATGTTTGTTAGTTGCAGTTCTAATGGGGAAAACTTGTAAGATTTAACATAAGAAGCACAAGAAATATGATCAGACAAATGAACATAAGAATTAGCAGAAGAGAGAGCATAATCATCTGAACTAGAATCAGAAGAAGAATATGAGACATTTTTGGAAATTTGAAACATTTGCTTTATTGAATATTTTGAAATTTTATTACATGAAGCAAATGAATCACTTTTATAATGTTTGTCTACATATCTATCTTCATCAGTCGTAGAATCATCTGATGTCCGCTTGACTCTCCATATCTTCCTTGAAGGAGTGCTCAAAGTCCTCTCTGAAAGAATTGAATCAGAAGAATTAGAATTTCAGAAATAACAGTATCTTTCTTCTTTGACTTCTTCAACCTTCTTCTTTTACGCTTTGGTTTATAATAATTAGCATTTAGCGTAAAAGATTCATCAAGAATATTAGATTTAATATTTGAATTAGAAGAAGCAATTTTACCTAAGAAACCCAACTGATAAACTAATAAATCTGAACTTGCCTCGGAGTCAGAAAAAGTTTGAGAAAAGTTTTCGGATTTTAGAAATTCCTTTTTGTTTTCCTTAGAATCAGAAGAAAGGACAGAAGTAGAATATTTTTTTTGTGAAAATAATTTTTCTTCAAGACTAGAAGTCATAAAAGAAAGAATAATATCAGATTCAATTTCTTTTTGAACATTGTGATCTTCCATTTTATCTTCAAGGTCAATGATTTTGCCTTCTAATACTAATGGATGAGTATATCTCTTAGAATCATAAAAGATTGGAGAGATATTTTCCTTATCAGATTTAGTAGCATATATATCAACATAATCATCAGACAATGAAGACTTAATGGGAGATGTTTCATTTAAACTTTTTCTGCCTTTCTTTGATTTATCAGGAAAATATTTGGCATTTTCGCTTGTATAAACAAAAGAAATTTCATTTTTCTTATTATTCATCCTTTTCTCATTTTCGATTTCTAACACTTGCTTTTCATTCAACCCATCAATTTTAAATTGAGGAGCATATTTAGCAAGTGTTAGATACTCGAATTTATATGAAGTAGGGGATTTTTCTATCGCATTGTTTAAACAATGTGGATTTTCAAAACCAAGTCCCCATTTTTCTTTTATAGACTCATAACTCCGTGGTTTGTTCAAATATATAGTTTGTTCCGATTGATTTCTTCGATATAATTTTTCTTCCAACACATTTATTTTATCTGAAAAATTATCTTTTAATTTGGTGATTTCAGTCAAAGATTCAAGATAAGTCATATTTGATTTTTCTAAATCATCTATTTTCTTTTGAAAGATGTCTTTTGTATGAACTAAAATAGATTTTTCATCTTTCAAAGAAATTTGTAATTTATCAATCAAATTTGACTTTTCTGAATTTAAATTCTTTTCAGATAATAACTTCGAGCGTAAATCATGTAAAGCATTTATCATAATGTTCATCTTAGAAGAAATGAAAGTGTAATCAAACTCATAAATTACCTCATCTTCATCAGTTTCATCATCATCATCAGACTGATCATCTCCGATTAAGCACATTTGAGCAGTCTCGATAGAATCAACTTCGTCTTCAGAGTGATCTAGCCAAAACTCTTCTTCGGCTAACGAAACAGTTCCATTCTCTCTTTTCTCAGTTAGTTCCAATTTCTTCCGATAGTAAGCCGAATCCCAAACTTTCTTCACTCTACACTCCTTAGCGATGTGACCCGACTTACCACAGTTGTAATAGTCAGCAGTTGTCTTTAGCTCAGGCACTTTGACTTTTGACCCAAAAGTGAAGCGAAGATTGTTGGAACTTGACCGAGGTTGGAACTTTTTCTGATAGTGCTGAGAGAGAAGGATCATAGCTTTCTCGAGCGCCTCACCATCATCATCAGTGGCCCCGTTATAAGCATTATCAGACAATGCTTGGTCTGCCAGTTGTTTCGTGAGGAGAGCAACCGGGTCCACTGTTTTCTTGTTCTTCTTGTCTAGTTTTGCTTTCTTCTCAAGCACTATGTTCTCATCAGTCATCAAGATCTCGTACATCTCTTGAATTTGCATTGAAGAAACCCAAACATCGTTTTTCAATCTGTGATAAGACTTGTTCCATTCTGTCTGAAGAGCGTTGAGGAATTTCAGATTTGTCTCGAGCTCTGTCTTGTTCACATTTATCTTACGTAGATCATTCAGTTATGTGTAAAATCTGTCGAAAATACTCTTTAGAGACTCAGTTTCTTTGGCTTTAAACTCCTCAAAATTGTTCATATAACGTGTATGTCGGAGTTGAGTTGCGACCGATGAACCAAGCATAATCTTTTCCAATTGTGCCCACAAAAAATTTGGATAATCCCTGCAATGATCAACCCGGTTGTAGACAGAGTTTGGTAAAGCTAGCATCAGGTTAGCTTTTAATTCTCGATCAACTTTCATACGCGAAGCCTCTTTAGTTGTTACGGGAGTCTCTTTGTTAGGATTTACGAAAGGTCCTTCAGAGATAGATTTCATCATGTTATCTCCATTAACTTGACGCTCAATGAAGTTCAGGAACCGATCTTGCCATTGAGTGAATTCGTTTTCGTTTATCAGTACTGGAGGACGAGTTTCTGTGCCCAATGACATCATTACATCATTTTTGTAGAACTGGGCTTGAAAAGCAAACTTTGCAGAATCCATGGAGACAAAAAATTTCCATGTCTGGACTGAGCTGGCGCAAACTAGAGGTTTGCGTGAGCATAAGCTGGCGCAAAGCTAGGTTTGCGTGAATAATCAGTGGCGAGAACTTGACTTTGCGCGATGTGATGATTACGCAAAAGAATTTTCGCATGATCAGTTGGAGACGCAAACTATGATTTGCGTGACCTGTTGTTGGCGAGAACTTGCACTTTGCTTGAGATGATGACGAAAACCACTCTTTGTGTGAGAAGAAAGTAGCGAGAACTGATCTTTTCACGTGATGAAAGAGGCGAAAACTTTCTTTGCGTGATAAGAATGTGGCGCAAATTTTGAACTTTGCGTGATGAACGGTTAGCGAAAACTCTGAAATTTCTTAATGTACTCTGAAATCAGGATGAACTCGCGCAAATCAGGATGAACTCGCGCAAAGCTTGGATCTGGCGCAAAACGAGAGAAAATCAAGAAAAAGCACCAAATTCGATTACAGATTCAAATTTAATGAAAATTTCTCTCACAGATATGTTCGAAAAACAGTTTCTAACACTTTTCAACATACATTTCTATCTAAAACCACAAAATCGAATATTTCTTGAATCCAACAGTACGTAAACTGAAAACTTGATTTTCTTGCAAATCGATGTGAATTAAAAGTATTCTACTACCAAAAACGAATCCAACAAATCAATTTACAACAAAAAAAATTCAGAAAACAAATCGAATTTGATGAAAAATCCAAAAACGAGATTTTCTTGAAAAAATCAAGAAAATCGATCAAATTTTCAGATTAATTCACAAATTCAGATATCAAAACATGAATCTCTCAGTCCTCTCAGATTTAGATTCGCTCTGATACCAATTGATAGTCCAATAATCACTAAATCTCTAGAGAGAGAAAGTAGAGAGAGAGAGTTTAAGCACAAAGTATGAATTCTATTAAGGTATGCGTTAGTTTCTTCCAAACACCAAAGACCCAAAGGACTTAAATACCACGGGCCTAAACAACACAGATATACTAACAAGACACTGTTTAGGTCATACAGAATAAATACAATGGTTACTATAAAACTAGACCTAACAGGCCTCAAGACCCCGGTTTGCGCCAACAGTTCTTCGCGCAAACTTCCAATTCGCGCGACCTTCTTCTCGCGCAAGTCTCTGGTTCGCACGATCCATTTCTTGCGCAAAGTTTACTTCTGCGCGAACTGAAGTCTCACAAGTGACTTTTGCGCCAACGTCTATTAGCGCAAAGTCTATTTTTGCGCCAACTACTATTAGCGCAAACTTGTTTTTGCTCCAGCCTTTCTTAGCGCAAATTGTGCTTTCCCGCCATTTCATGACTTAGTCTTTCTGAAAGGATGACATCAAGAGAAGCTCTAGCTATCGGAACTGACACAAAGCCACCAGTACTCTTCAGGGGAGAGTATGGACAGTGGAAAGATCGGTTTATGGACTTCATAGAAAGACATGATTTGGGTGAATTTATCAGGAAATCTTTAGAGGAAGGAGTTATGCCACCTGTTATGAAGACTCGTACGGTTGATACTGAGGAGATACCATATCAACTTAAGTTTGATGAACTCGATGGTGAAGACCAAAAAAGAGCAAGAGCTGATAGATTAGCAAAGTCTTTCATTCTTCAAGGCATTACTAATGAAATATATGTGAAGATTGACAGCTACAAAGCTACAGACAAACAGATGTGGGATCAACTGGAGAAAATGATGCTTGGTTCAAAAGTTGGAAACCAGCTCAAGATATCCAACTGCCTTAACAACTATGAAGAGTTCAAAGGTAGAGTTGGAGATTCTCTAGAAGAAACATATGACAAATTTGTGACCTTGCTGAATGAGTTAAGCAAGAACAAGGTCAATAAATCACAAATAGAACTGATTGTCAAATTCCTAAGCATCCTTCAGCCTGAATGGAAAAGGTTTACAAGACAGATGAAGTAAATAAAAGATCTGAATGATATTCCACTTCACGAGGTATATGAAACCCTCAAGCAGAATGAGGAAGAGGTGGATGAGATCATGGATGAAAAGAGACAGGATGAGAAGACAGTTGCTGATTCAGTTGCTCTTGTTGTGAAGAAGAAGAAGAAGATGATGATTGTGTCTGAATCAGAAGAGGTTGAAAGTGAAGCGAACTCTGACTCTGACGACCGTGAAAAACTAAAGCAAGCTATGTTTATGTTGACTAAGGCTTTTCAAAAGAAATTCTACAAAAAGCCTAGCTCGAACAGTCAGAGGTATTCATTTGGTCCTAGTAACTATGTTCACAAGGAGAGGTTTGAAGGAAATAGGTTAGAGGAAAGGAAGCAGAAGAGAAAAGGTATAAAGCTGGAGAGACCAATCAGCAAGAACCTCCAAAATGCTACAATTGTGGCAGACTTGGATACTTTGCCAAAGACTGTCGAAGACCCAAAGTCCGGAACTCCGACTACTACAAGAACAAAATGCTTCTAGCCAAGCAACAGGAAGCTGGAAAAGCATTGATGGCAGAAGATGAGTTCTGGCTAGATCATTCAGACTAAGAAGATGAAAATGAAGAGAAGGACGAGACAGCACACCTATGCTTTATGGGCAAGCTGGAAATAGAAGCTGAAGCTGATTCCGATGAAGAGGACAACGAAGAGGTATGTGATTTAACTAAATCAGATTTCTTAAATCAAATGCATGCCATGATGACAAAACTCCAAGAATTAGAGTCGAAACTTAAGCGTGAAAAGGGTGTTATTAATGGCAAAAACCAATCAATACAGAAACTTAGCGAGAATATTGCTGAGAAAAAAGTATTGATTGAGACTTTACATAAAAACATTGACACCAGCGCAAAAGAAAAGACCATAATTCTTAAAGAGATTGCTGAAACAAATTCTAAATTGAGAATGTCTGAGTTTGATTTCAAAGAGCTTACGAGAATGTATTATTCGCGTTCTGAAGAAAACAGATCTTTACTTGCAAAATTAAATGCTTTGGAAGGGAAGTTCTACTCATTGGATCAAACTGAACAAACCATTCATCTAAACAAACCCAAAGAGAATAAAGAGAGTTGGGGACTTGGTTATGAGAATCCTCACTACCTTAAAAAGGGTATATCTGAAGTGCTATCACTTTATGATTTTACATTCTTAAGACTTTCTCAACGATGCCCTGACCTTAAAGTTTTCTGGACGGGACTGTCTAAAGAGGATGAAGCCAAGGAAACCGAAAAACGAAAGAACACATCCAAATTTCAACTTCCATTTTGTTATGGGAAGTTGAATAATAGTTATAGTTCTGTTCCATCAAAATCTCTTTCAAATGATTTTTTGAGAGTTATTCTGTAAAAGAAATGGAGGCGAAGCCTATTGAAGGTAAACTTTACGTCCCTCCTCTCATTTTGGAAAGTAAAATTTCTGAACTTGAGAAATCTTTACCAGATGAAAGACTTTTGATTGATGTTGAACAAAAAGTGTTTTCAACTGTGCTTAAGAATACAATTCTTTCTAATTCAACTAAGGCTTTAAAATCTGAAGATATGTTTGGTCTAACTGATGGAGGGTTTGATTTTCTAAACTCTGATGGTGTTTTAGATGATTGTATTGATCAATTTGATTTTAGTGCCAAACTTTATAATCATTCGTCTTTTGTTGTGAATTCCTTTGGATTATCCAGTATGTTTGAGAAAGGTAAATCATCAACGAAAGTTGCTGAAACAGTTTTTGTGAAAACTAAGAATGCTAAAGGTAAATAGAAATCTCAGCATTCATAGAAACCGATCACTACTGGTAACCCAAAGAAGAAGCATTCATTTGATTCTCACAATTCTAACTCAAAAGTTTCAAATGTTGCAGATATGAGCAAGAAAAAGTTGGAGTTAAATCTAAGTGGCAACCAAAACAGGAGATTGACGAGAGTGCTAAATCTTTTTCTAGTGTTGATTGTAATAAGACTACGACTACTAAAGGTGTTTTGATTGCGAATGTTGCTTTTATAAAACCAAATGTTGTCGTTTCTCGCAAGAAATATTCTACGAAGCAATTATTCCAGTTACGTCTGTCTGCTAGAAAGTTTTCAAATTATGATAGATATGATTATGCTTTTTGTCAAGATTCTGATATTTGGTTTGGCACATATCATGTACACTCTTATCATTCTAATTCTTCATTTGATTATCAAAAGCAAAGAGGACCCAAATTTCAAAGGGTGCCAAAATCATGTGCTAACACCTTAGGTCCCATTTATAAGTGGGTACCTAAACCTCTTGTTTCGTAATTTCTCTTGTGCAGACCCGTCATATGTGGTACTTGGATAGCGGGTGTTCCAAGCATATGACCGGGCAGAAAGGTATGTTGACCAACTATACAGAGAAATACTGCGGAACAGTACGATTTGGTAACGATCAATTTTCACCAATTCTGGGGTATGGTGATATGGTACACGACAAAGTCACGATTAAGAAGGTGAGTTATGTTGAAGGCTTAGGAAACAACCTTTTTAGTATTGGCCAGTTCTGTGACAAAGGCTTAGAGGTAAATTTCAAGGCCAAGAGGTGTTCTGTTCGCACTGAAGAAGGCAAGGAACTCTTGGTCGGCACTCGAAAGTCCAACCTCTACACAATCAATTTGTCAAACGTCCAGACTGACAAGTAGGTGTGTCTACTCTCAAAAGCCTCGATGCAACAAAGCTGGTTATGGCATCGACGACTCTCTCACCTCAATTTTCTGTACATCAATAAACTGGTCAGTGGAAAGTTAGTGAACGGACTTCCTGAGCTAAAGTTTGTCAAAGAACATCTGTGTGCAGCGTGTGAAAAAGGCAAGATGATGAGGGCTCTGCACAAACCAAAGCCTGAACCGAGTACCAGCTCTCTATTAGAGTTGTTGCATATGGATCTCTGTGGTCCGATGCGAACGCAAAGCTTAGGTGGAAAGAAATATGTGTTAGTTATCGTGGACGATTATTCATGATACACGTGGGTCAAATTTCTACGTTCAAAAGATGAGACGCCCGAAGTACTAATCACATTTCTGAAGACGACCCAGCTGAATCTGCAGAAACTAGTCAAGCTTCTAAGAACTGAAAACGACACAGAGTTTAAGAACAAAACAGTCAAAGAATATCTCGAATCTTTTCGGGATTTCACATCAATACTCTGTTGCACGTATGCCTCAACAGAATGGAGTAGTCGAAAGGAGAAATCGTACGCTAGTCGAGGCTGCTCAAACTATGCTAAGCCAATCTGACTTACCTCTATTTCTGTGGGCAGAAGCTATATCGACTGCGTGTTACTCTTAGAATCGTTCCATGATACACCGCAGATATAAGAAGACTTCGTATTCGTTAATCAACAACCGAACACCTGCAATCAAATATTTTCATATATTTGGGTGTAAGTGTTATGTTCTAAACGATAGAGAGAGTCTGAACAAGTTCAGCGCTAAGGCGGATGAGGGCATCTTTATTGGCTATTCCTCTACATCTACTGCATACCGTGTATACTTGAAGAAGTCAAAGACTGTTGTTGAAAGCGTCAACGTTACATTTGATGAAGAGATGGCTTCTAAGCACGTTTGTTCAGAACCCGTGATAACTGGAATACTAGCTTATGGGCAAATCAGTCCAGAACCTGTGTCTCAAGCGAACAAATCAGAAGGGGGCATCAATGTCTACTAATCATTTATCTGATTTAGATTTATTATTTGAACTTTTTTATGATGAATTTCTTACTAAAGTAATCAAATATGTTATGGTTGACAGGATGGAAGACTCAATGACTACTCATCTAACCATGCCAGATATCTCTACTGAATCTAACTCCCCGATTCAACAAGAAGTTCAAGTTCAAATACCTAATCCGACAGTTGAAGATGTGACCAATAATGAAGAGACAAAAGTTGTTGAATTAGTAGGGTATTCTGTAAGGACTAATCTACAGACTGACCAAGCTGTACCTACTAAGACTTCTGCACCTACTACTTTAACTGAACCCCTCATTCCTACTGAACATCATGTAGAAGATAACAGTGGATTCATATATGATGATATTGATCTATCTACATATAATCCACTCCCTCATGAACACAAATGGACGAAAGAGCACCCGATAAGCCAAATCATTGGAGATCCAACAAAACCGGTGCAAACTAGGTCTGGTTCTATGAATATGTGTATGCATGAATCCTTTCTGAGCAAGATCGAGCCTACTCACGTATCTGAGGCCCTTGCTGATTCCGATTGGGTGACTGCAATGCAAGAAGAGCTGAATTAGTTTGAAGCACTTGAAGTCTGGAGACTCGTACCCAAACCTCAAGGTAAAACTATTATCGGTACGAAATGGGTTTTCAAAATCAAGAAAGATGAAGATGGTGCTGTTATCAGAAATAAAGCAAGACTTGTTGCCAAGGGATACAGGCAAGAGGAAGGAATAGATTACGACGAGACTTATGCTCCAGTGGCGTGTTTAGAGGCAATTCAGATGTTTCTAGCCTACGCAGCCCACAAGAACTTCACGGTCTTTCAAATGGACGTGAAGATAACATTTCTGAATGGCATACTCAAGGAGGAAGTCTACGTCTCGCAGCCAGAAGTCTTTGTTAATCAAGAGAAACCGAATCATGTATACGTTCTTGACAAAGCAATTTATGGACTGAAAGAAGCTCCTCGCGCCTGGTATGATGTCTTATCTACGTTTTTGGTCAAGTCAGGTTTTACAAAAGGTACGGTAGATACCACTTTATTCATTAAAAAGGAAAAAGGCGATATCATTCTAATTCAAATATATATGGATGATATTATTTTTGGCTCTACAAATACTAAATACTGTAAGAATTTTTCAAACCTAATGGTGTCACGTTTTCAGATGAGTATGATGGGAGAGTTGAATTTCTTTCTCGGATTACAAGTCAAACAATTTTCAACGGGGATTTTCATCAATCAATTTAAATACATTCTTGATATTCTTGGGAAGTTCAAAATGGAAAATTATAAACCGATTGGTACCCCAATGGCACATGGTACTAAGATTGGCACCGATCCTTTGGGAAAGGCTGTTGATGTTAGGACTTATAGAGGAATGATAGGTTCTTTGATGTATCATACTTCCAGTAGGCCGGATATAATGTTTTCTACATGTTTATGTGCTAGATATCAGGCCAATCCTAAAGAATCCCAAGTGTCTGTAGTTAAGCGCATTTTTAGGTATCTGAAGGGGACTGCAGATCTTGGTCTGTGGTATCCTAAAGATACTAGCTTTGAACTAACAGCATATACAGACGCAGATCATGCTTGTTGCATGCTAGACAGGAAGAGCACGTCAGGTCATATACAGTTCCTCGGTGATAAACTCGTCAGTTGGGCATCGAAGAAGCAATTATGTGTCTCAACTTCAACGACCGAAACAGAATATGTGGCTGCTGTTAGCTGCTATTCTCAGGTCTTGTGGATGATAACGCAACTGCGAGACTACGATTTTCACTTCACCAAAATCTCGATCTACTTTGACTCGAAGAGCGCTATCGTGATAACAGCTAATCCTGTTTAGCATACAAAGACCAAACACATCGATGTCAGGTATCATTTTATAAAAGATAATGTCGAAAAAGGAACAATTGAACTTTACTTTGTAAAAACTGATAATCAGCTTGCAGATCTGTTTACCAAACCCTTGGACAAAAAGAGATTCAATTTTCTTGTCTCTAGGCTTGGTATGCTAAATTTTAAGACCTAATCGGTGATTACCTATTAATGTTTTTATTGTAAATTTTTCATCATTTATTTATCTTTATATCCGCAAGATATCTGCACTTTAACAGTCTGTTCATGATCTTAGGGGGAGATGAGAAGATATTCATAGATGATCAATGTTATTTTGAGGGGGAACATATATAAATTCTGCATTTACTTTTCTGTCAAATTTTTGTAATGCATGATTTTAGGGGGAGCTCTTCAAGTCAAAGGAGTATGGAAATGATTTTTGATTACTTCAGATCAGAACTCACACTTTAATTGTTTTACTGCTTTTTGTCATTTTAATTTCTGTGAATAAAATTGTTTTGACTTGAGTTTATGACTTTTGCAGTTTGAGAGATGCTTAAATGTTCATATCTATTATGACTTTACGCTTAACTTCATGAGATGTAAGATTGCTCGTAAAGGTATAATTCTTTATCTTAATCTCATATATGGTTGAAAGAAGGACAACTTTCAATCATTGAAAACATGTTCTCAAATGTTCAAATCACTTCCCGATTTTTCATCAGATTTTATAATTTGGAAGTGTAATTTTCAATGTTTTCTTAATTCATCTTTGAGCTTTAACTGATATAGTTAAACCATTTTGAGCAACACATGCTTTCTAGGAAAATAGGATTTCATTGTGCTAGGACTTAACACAAACTTCTACGGATACACATTAACCAGTATTTCCTACCCAAGAGGTTAATCCATAGTGATTGAGTGTGAGGACTCGAAAAGAATTGAGTGTGGGTTGTGTGATGAGGTATACAGATAAAGAGAGTTTGGTTAGAGTGAACTTAATGTTTAAAAGAAAGAGGGTGTGAGAACAGTGTTAAAAAGAATATCAGAACTCTGCACCAACTTTTTCTGAGCCGGGCAGCCACAATTCTAATGTTTCAGAACTCTTTGGTGATCATTATTGAAACAGACAACTAGCCCATGCCAACTCTTGATCAAACGTCACCAGCTACTCATTTTCTTCTTAACAGGAAAGTGTTTCACATTTTCAAAAGGGGAGCAACACATTTGCTATCTGATTTTCATTTGGAAAATCTGGATATTGAAAAGAAGGAAATCTGCCCCACCTTCGCACTTCAATCATGCACATTGAGTCTGTGTTTATACTTACTGTTGTCTCAGTGGTTTACACAATTTTGAGCCTATAAGCAATCATGAGTGCTTAATTCTTTCTATCACATGCACGAACACACAAGGAATTTGTTTCTTTGTCATAACCTTCATAGAAATTGCCTTTGTGGTGTTTCGATGATTGAATGGAAGCCCTGGGGGAGTGACCATCAAAAAGCTCCTTTCCATTGTGTACTCGTTACACAAAGTGACTTAGTGTTACTGACAGGCATTTTAACTGATTCATTTGTTGATTCAGGTGTTACACGATTATTTTGTCTGGATTTGCAAAGATCTGGATGAATATCTTTTGGATTGACGAATCAGAGGCTCTTATGATAGACATTTCTTGCTAAAAGATTTTGATGAAATCGTTACTCTTTTCATCAAAAAGGGGGAGAAGAGCTAATCAAGAAATGGGAGAGATCAAAAGTTTAGAGAAATGTCCAAGATCGAATTCTTCAAAGACAAAGTATTCTGAAGACATGCTGATTAGAGATAAATTTTCTTTGAAGATACTTTGCTAAAGCATTATGAGCTAAAACTGGAGATTATTATATATTGAAGACAAAGAAGGAGATTGCATCTTCTGAGCTGAAAGAGAAGATTGAATTGCTAAATCCTTTTAGTAATGATCTTGATCCAAATGGGGAGATTGTTAGATCTCAGATTTATTGGATTCAAGATCATCCAATCTGAAGATTGAAATCTGAAGCTAAAGCTGAAAAGTCACTCTCAATATTAGTCTAATGTTGGTTGTAATAAAATGTCAAAGTTAATTATTGTATTTTATTATTATTCCTAAATATCTAATAAATAGATATTTTAGGATATTTAGTTTTAGATATTATTAGTTTAGATATTATGTTAGTTGTTTATATTAGGTGAGATATTATCTTAATATCTTAACAATCAAGAATCAACATCAAGCCAACTATTCATCAAGAGAGAAAAACAGAGAGAGCTTCAAAGAGAAAAACGCAAACATCAATCTGTAATCCGTGGTTTGTAATAAAAAAGGTTGGTTAATCATATTTGTTTGTGATTGTGTTGTATTGATAAGAACTTCATTAAACAGGGGACCGACAATTTTAAAATCTAAAATCTTGGAACTTGAAAAAAATCTTGTTAATTTAAATTCTGAAAAAGGAGAATTTAAAATTATGTTTGAAGCTTGTTTTCAGGAGCAAAATGAAGCATATTGCAAAATCAAGAAGCTAGAGGATTTGAACTTAAAGAGAGGACAGACTGAGCAAACATTAAATTTGTTAACGAACAAGCTCCAAGATGTCCGTTTTTATAATGTTAAAACGGGTTTAGGTTTTGAGGAAAATGATGTTTTATAGAAAGCCCCCAAAAACTTGTATAATTCTGACAAATTGGGGTCAAAACCTAAGAAAATCCCGGACATTCATGACACATTCGTTAAAGCCGAAACTCTTAAGTCTGACATCTCTTGTAAAGGTAAAGAAGTGATAGATGACGATACATCGAGTTGTGCTGATTCACTTTCAAGTTTTAAATTTGTTGGTTTTTCTTATAATGAATTGACAAAAGCTATAAAAACAGGAAACCTGAATTTGTTGAGTTCCAATCATTATTTTCTACACCATCACCAACAGAATCAGCCAACAATGACACAGATATACCTGAAACTCAATGTCAGTATGATGAATATGAATCAGACACTGATGTTGAAAATCAGATTCCAATATCTGAATCAGTCACTTCTAAATCTCCAAAATAGGTTAAGACTGATGAGTGCTTAAATGTCATGAATCATAGCATTAAACTGATTTTTCAAAGAAAATGACTGAGGAGATTTTTGAAAACATGATTAATGCTTCAAATCCTGTTCCTATCATTGAGAAGTTAGAATCAAACTCGGAGATGAATCAAACATCTGATTTTGAGAAACAAATCAGTGATCTACAAAAGACCATTGAAGAGTTGGAAGATGAGAGTTGTGATCTCAAATTCAAACTTGACAAGTCTTTTGAAGAAAACAAAGAACTCTCCAAAGAGTTAAATATTTTGAAAGCTGGTTTGTTTAAGCAAAATTTAGATGAGAAAAAGATGTTTGAATCTCAGAAATGGAATGTTCATTCAAATCCAGAGTTTGAGACTATTACTTCCAAAACCTCTGTTGTTTATACTGAAACTCCTGAATATCCTCCAAGCATATTTGAGAAAGGCGAGTCTTCTGGTACTTTAAAGAAAATTTCATCTTTTAAGAAAAACACTGACAAGGTTTCATTTCTTGTTTCAGATTTAAGAAAGCAAAATGATAAAGGAGAATGAAGGAAGAAAGAGTGTGAAAAGAAAGTTGATAAAAATGATTGTAATGTTGCCAATAGTGTTGTTCTATCATGTACAAGTTCAAGTGCAAATAAATGTCAAACTTGTATGAAGAATTGTAATCAATTTCATAAATAAAAATTATTGACATTTGCTCGCAAGAACTTGATTTGTAAACACTGTGGTAACAATGCTTTTACATTTCACTCCATTCCTCGTAAGTCTAAATTTTTTAAAAAGGCATCTTGAGCTAAACCGGTCTCTAAATCCTCAACATAACACGCTAAAATCTTTCATGCTAAGAATGCTTATTATTTTAGAAAACAGAAATTTCATGAGCTTAATGTAAACATGATCTGGAAATGGGTACCGAAGCCTGGGTATGAATGGAGAATAAAGGCTAAGGTAGATGATTTAAATAAATTGCATAAGGCTAACCAAGAAGGACCCATTTGGATATGGGTACCTAAGAAGAAGTGATTTGTTCTTTTTGCAGGCCTCACATCTATGGTACATTAATTCAGGATGCTCGAAACACATGACTGGATTTAAGCATCTTTTACATAACTATGTTGAGAAACCTACAGGGACAGTCATCTTTGCAAATTCTGAGCTTAACGGAATCATTAGAGGACACGACTCATTAAAAAACGACACTGTGACCATGAAGAAAGTACTGTTTGTAGAAGGGCTTGATCATAATCTATTCAGCACAAGTTAATTCTGCGACAGACACTATCAAATTCGGTTTACTGTTGATAGTTGTTTTATTGAAGACAAGGACGGTTGTGAGATTTTTAGAGCAGAACGTCAAGGCAATCTATATGTAGTGCACTTTCCAACACTTTCTGCAATTAGATTTGTGTGTCTAATTGCCAAAGCATCAAAAGCTGAAAGTTGGATTTGGCATCGGCGCCAGTATCACCAGAATTTTCAAGCGATAGATTAATTGGCGAGACATGGTATAATCAAAGGTCTACCAAAACTGAGGTTTGAGAAAGATTCTCTTTATACCGTTTGCGAAATGGGAAAGATGAAACGCTGTTCACATAAAGCAAAGACAAAATTCTTTTGGTCAACACCTCTGGGGATTATTCACATGGACATTTGCGGCCCAATGAGAACTCATTCTATTAATGGGAAGAAGTATATACTTATTATGATAGACGAGTACTCCAAATACACTTGGTTGGAGTTTTTAAGAAACAAATCTGATGCGCTAGAATTAATTATTGCCTTCAATAAAAAGATTCAGGTTCGACTTCAACTGTCGGTTAAGACTTTGAGAAGTGATAACGGCACAGAGTTTAAGAATGATATTCTTCAAAGTTATCTCACATCAGTTGGGATTTCACACAACTTCTATGTTGCCTATACTCCTCAACAGAACGACGTGGTCGAAAGGAAGAATCGAACTCTGGTTGAAGCGGCAAGAACGATGCTGGCATACTCTGGTCTTCCAATGTATCTGTGGGCTGAAGCCGTTGCGACTGCATGTTTTACTCAGAACCGTACCATCGTGATCAAAAGACATAAGAAAACAACATATGAGCTTATAAACAAAACAAAGCCGAATATTAAATTTCTTTGTGTTTTTGGTTACAAGTGATACATCTTAAACGACCGTGATAATCTTGGCAAGTTCGACAAGAAAGCGGACGAAGGCTGCTTTGTAGGATACTCTTTGATGTCAAAAGCCTATCGGTTCTACAACAGATGAACCAAGACTATCATGGAGAGCATAAACGTGTCATTTGATGAATCATCTACACTGACTTCTAACCATAGCAATTCAGAACTCAAGCTTAAACAGAAGGCTTCTATTCAAGACATAATAGAACCCGAACCTTCACAAACTAAGCTTTCCGACTCACTTAATGTAACATATGAGTTAGATTTACTATTTCTTGATGCATTTATGGATATCTGTGCAGATTTCGACAAATCAAACATATCCGCATCAACTACAGAGGTCCCGGTTACAACTGAAGATATCTATGGACCTTCTGAAATTGTTACTACAACAACCTCATCAGGTACATCTACACCTGTTATTTCTGACAATACTAATTCGAATTATGCATCTGCAGATACAGATTCTGGAAAAGAAGTCCCGAGTACTTCTTCTGTTGCTCCAGAACTACATCAGTCAGAAACAAATGTACAAGATGTCCCGAGTACATCTAAGGTTGCTCCTGCAATATATGATGATAACACGTAGATCTTTGTTCAACCACTTCCGAGCACTACAAGATGGACAAGAGATCACCCTCTACATAATATTATCGGTGACATACACAGTGGAGTTAAAACGCGGGCGGCTGATATTGTCCTCTATGATCAAGCAATCAAACAAACAAGATATTAACAATCAAAGTATATTCTAGAGAGAGAGAGAGTAGAGAGAGAAAGTAAATCTTGATATTACAATGTAAGCTCTTAGTGTTACATGATTAACAAAGCAAAACAAACTATCTATACCCACTATGAAACTCTCAAGTAATCCAACTAAACTCTCAAGTAACTTGAACAAACTCTCAAGTACTTAAAACCCTCTAATACTTATGTTGACTTCTCACTATTTGACTATCATTGACTTTCATTGACTATTCAAGAATAAAGGCTTTTACAAAGCTTTCTCAATTAAATCTTGTATACAATTAATGCACTAACATTCTCCCCCTTTGTATTCAAGATTTAATAAAAATTTGACATTAGTCTTCAGCGATTGGTTCTTCAACTTTTATCTTTGACAGTCTTGAACTTTGAAGCTTTAACAATCTTAAGTCTTTCAGTCTTTGAAGATTCTTCAGATAAGCTTGAAAAGTCTTTCACATTGCATCTTTGGAGAGTCAACAAGTCTTGAACAAACCTTTGAAAACTTTGAAAAACTTTGGAACTTTGAGGAATCTTTGAAAACTGTATCTTCATCTCTGTAATCTCTGATCAGTCTTCAGAAAAACAAACTTTCTCGGATCATCTTTCTTCAGAAATCATCTTCAGAATCTGTTTCTGAAACATAGTAAGCATCTGAATTGTCTTGAAATTTCAGAATTATCTCTTCTTGAACTTTCAGAATGATCTCTTCTTGAACTTTCAGAATTCTTTAGAATCTTCTTGATCCAAACAAGCTTTCATCTTTCTTTATGACTTTGAAATTGATCTTTGTAGATATCTCCCCCTTTTTGATGATTGTGAGCATCATGATCATCAAAACATCTTCAATTTCAACATAATCTTTGATTCTCCCCCTTGAAAATACATTCTCCTCCTTTTGATCTGAACTGAATCATGAACTGTATATACCCGAATCTTTTCAAATTCAGATATAATGAACGTTGTAACCCTGATTCAACAAATGAAACAGTTAGAAGTGCCTGTCAGTAACACGGAGTTACTGTGTACAACGAATGTACAATATAAGGACTTGGTTTGATGATGACTCCCCAGGACTTCCATTCAATCATTGAAAAACACAAGGTTTATTTATGAATGTTCTGACAGAAAAACAAATTTTCTGTGTGCTCGTGCTTGTGTATGAAAGAATTTAGCACAATGATTGTGTTTTATAAGGCTCAAATTGTGTAAATTGTTGAGACAACAACAAATATTACACGAACTCAATGTGCATGAAAGAGGTGCGAAGGTGGGGAAACTTTCCTTCTTTTTCGATATCTAAATCTTCCGAGTGAAGATTAGATAGCATATATGCTGCGTCCCCAAAGAAAATGAAACATTTCTTTGTTAAGAAAGAAACGAGTGGCTGGTGGGGTAATTGCAAGAGTTGGCATGGGCTCACTACCTGTTTCAATGATGGTCACCAAAGAATGTGAATCAACAGATTATGTGGTTGCCCGACTCAGAAAGTGGTTGGTGCAGAGTTTTGATATTCTTTTAACTCTGTTCTCACACCCTCTTTCTTTTTAACATTAAATCTCACTTCTAACCAAACTCTCATTTACATTTTTCCGCTCCACACAATGAGAAAAACTCAACCGGATGAGTTATCTCCCCCACTCTTTGATTTATGACCCCTCACCCCTCAATCACCCAAGGATTACTTCCTGGGTAGGAAATACTGGTTTACGTGAATCCATGGAAGTTCTTATAAGTTCTCACACGAATCCCATGTAAGTCCTAGAAAGAATAGTTGTTCAACAGTTTAACTTTAACAGTTAAGCTCAAAAATGTATGATGACATTGTCAAAATGTATACTCATGAAAAATATGAATGATATTTGAGCATTTGAACTTTGAAGATTTCTCAAAACAAGGATATTGAATGAAATCAAGAGAATTGTTTTGAGAATCTGACAATGTATCAATCAGATCAAATAAAATGGTTAGGGTATCAAGGAATTGGAAATTTTGTTTATATGAACGAATATAAACAATTTTGCAATGAACGCACAAAAAATGAAATGATGATTGATGCTCAACAACATTTGAAAGCAAACGGGAGTATTACCATCGAAAAATTGGTTCGTTATAAGACATGGTAATAACAAAATCAATATGAAGTACTAAACCGATGTGTGTGAATACTTTACATTGTATAGAAAAGATAATACACAAGTATTGATCTTTAGAAACACACAGTCAGTTAAACATTAAAGCTCAATAATGAAAAACATTTAAAATCACACTTCTTAATTCAGGAAATCGTTTGAGAATAGAGAAGTGGTTTGAACATTTAAGAAAACTTTTTTTCATGTTCGAAAGTTGTTCTTCTTTCAAACAATCAGAGATCTAAGATCAAAAGATATTTACCTTTTAAGCTCCCCCTCAAATCATTATAGAATGATTTAGGTCAGATAAGCTCCCCCTGGATATTTTGCATAATATCCTTATCTGAACATTAAAGAACGGGTCCTGATCTGTCATGTGATTAGAAGCCATAATCTTGACACTTAAGTTTGGGTTTTGAACTGTTTTGTTCAAAAGCCATTGACTTTGACATTGAAGTCCGAGTTCTAAGTTGTAGTACTTAGAAGTCAAAATTTTGTACTTTGAAGTACGAGTCCTGATCTGTACATGATCAGAAGTCAATCATCTTGCTCCCCTATACCTATGGTACATGCGAAACAGATTTAACAGGTTTTGGTACCCACTGGTATTTGGGTCCTGGTATGTTAGATTTAAGAATCCACTTCTCATTAGATGTATATCTTTTAAATCTAGAATTCTGAGAAGTAATTCTGTAAGATCCGTACCAGTTATGAGCAGATTCTCTCTGAACAAAGTCATTTTCTCCACAGTACGAACAACAGATCTTTCTTTGAGCAATCCTGATCAGATGATTAGTCGAGTAATATATATCATAATTACCAAAAGATTTACCTTTATAAGCTCTCTTCTCTTTGGCTTTGGATGTGGATGCGAATGCTTTGTCATTCTTCTTCTCTTCAGAAGAATCTTTAACTCTCCAGACCATCTGAGTTTTCTTTGATTGCTTTCCAAGAGATTTTACATAATAGCTCACTGAACCATCAACAGATTTATCATAAAATAGATTAGATGGTCTGATCTGACTTGATTTGACAGTGTTTGGATTGACATTTTTCTTTTTGAAAACATTTTTATCGTGAATAGAACTTGAAGATGTTTTGAAAGAACAAACTGATTCTGTTGAGTTATCAATAGGTGATTGACTAATCACATCAGCTGTTACTTTATCTGACAATTCAATGTTTGCAGCTTCTAAGTCATTTATCTTTTTAGTTAAAATGTTTCTTTCAGAAGTTAGTGTGTCAATCTTGTGTGTCAAATCAGATCTAGCCATCTGTTCTTTAAGAATATTTGATGACAGAACAGATAATTTGGATGTGAGCTTAAATATTTCAGATTCAAAATATGAACGTTCTTGCTCAAAATCTGTTTCCAAGTTCTTGTTTTTCTCAGAAATATCCTTGAAAATCCCAGCATTTTTCTTTTCAAATAATTTCTTTTGTTCCTCAAAAGACTGCTTCTTTTCTTTGAAAATATTTCTTTCTTTTTCGAGCAAGTCTTGTAAAGTAGAAATCTGCTTGGGAAGTTCAGTGTTTTTATCTTCAAGAAATTTTCTTTCCTTAGCAAAAGTGTCTCTTTCAGTGATTAAAACCATTTCAAAATCAGACACTTGCTTTGAAAGTTTAATACATCTAAGCTCAAGATTTTTCTTCTCTTGATCAGCTTTCTTAGAATTCTCAGATGATTGTTGAGTTGAAGATGTCTTCACATTTGATTTTTCTTTTTCTGCTTGGAGACTTGTTTGCAGTTCAGCATTTTTCTTCTCCAAAGCAGATATCTGATCTTCAAAAGCCTTTAACTTGTTTTGAAACTTGACTGATTCATCTTTCAGCTCAGATGACTTTTGTTCAGTCGTCTTCAGTTGACTTTGAAGATTATTTATCTTTCTCTCTTTTTGCATAATAATCTTCTCTTTAACCCCTATGATTTTTTCTTTCATTTCAATTTGATTCTCTTTATCTTTAATCTCTTTCTCTCTTTCCTTTATAACACCTGCAAAATCAGATTTATCAAGATTAGTACATTTTATACAATCAGGAGTTTTATTAGAATTTAACAATTTAGATTTGAACTCCTGAATCTAATTTAGAAGCTTTGAATTATGATTCTTCAGCTTGTCTAATTCAGCTTCCATCTTTGGAATTTCTGGCATGTACAAAACAGCCATATCTCTTGCAGATAAAATGGTATTTCCTCTCTCATCTGTAACAGGCATATTGACAGATTAGCTAAAAAAAATGTTCGTCAAAAATCAGAAAATTATGACCACTATCAAAATATGTCCCCCTCCGCAGACTTAGCACGGGGGTTCCGCTACCCGGTTCGCGGATGGGGTCAAGGGGAACGCCCTTGCGGGGTTATGGGGGCAGCGCCCCTAGAGAAAATTTTTCTGACATATTTTTCTCTAGAAAGAAATGCTTGAAAACTCGCACGTCAAAGAACTCGCAGAATACTGTTTCAAAACAAACTCGCACGTCAAACAACTCGCAGATCACTGTTTCGAAGAAACTCGCTGGCTGACCCGTGCGCGTTTAGCAAACTCTCAGATGCTTATTTACGCGTTTTAGCAAACTCGCAAACAAACTCGCAGACAAACTCGCAGATGAACTCGCAGATGTACGGAACTCGCTGACTTTGACTTGCGCGTTTTAGAAACTCGCTAACTTCGACTAGCGCATTTTAGAAACAAGCTAACTTCGACTAGCGCGTTTGAGAAACTCTCTAACTTCGACTAGCGCGTTCTAACGAACTTGACGAACTTGCGCGTTCTACGAAGAACTTGCGCGTTTTCTGGATCTTTCGCGTTTCGACACTTCAGTTCATAAAATCGATTCAAATCAACTTAAACCTGCAAATTGAAACATAAACTTGCAACAATATGATCGATTTGCATATTAGAACACTTTTCTATCACAAAATTTCCATTAAAACCATAAAAATCAACGAATTGATTCAAGAAACAGTGCTCATTTTCAATTTTTCAAAAAATCAACAATTTGATCAAAATGATCGATTTAGAATTGGAATTTGACGGAGTAATCTGAACGAAAAATGATTCAATTGATAAAACGTATACAATCAAATCAATTTCTTGATTTAATTGTACACAAACATGAAAATTACGAATCAAACAGTAACTTTTTCGAAAACAACCATTTTCTTGAATTTTTCAAGAATTTGATTCAAAGTGATCTTTCTGAATTTGTTTGGTGTGCTCTGATACCAATTGATATTGTCCTCTATGATCAAGCAATCAAACAAACAAGATATTAACAATCAAAGTATATTCTAGAGAGAGAGAGTAGAGAGAGAAAGTAAATCTTGATATTACAATGTAAGCTCTTAGTGTTACATGATTAACAAAGCAAAACAAACTATTTATACCCACTATGAAACTCTCAAGTAATCCAACTAAACTCTCAAGTAACTTGAACAAACTCTCAAGTACTTAAAACCCTCTAATACTTATGTTGACTTCTCACTATTTGACTATCATTGACTTTCATTGACTATTCAAGAATAAAAGCTTTTACAAAGCTTTCTCAATTAAATCTTGTATACAATTAATGCAATAACAGCGGCATCTACAAATTTCTGTCTATATTCGAGTTTTCTTAGTTCCCTAGAGCCTAAGAAAGCATCAGAAGCCTTGCACGATCCTGATTGGATATTAGCTATGCAAGACGAGCTTCCACAATTCGAGAGGAATAAGGTCTCGCGACTTATCCCACTACCTGAAGGAAAATCAGTGATTGGCACGAAGTGGGTTTTCAGAAATAAGAGAGATGAAGCTGGAGTTGTGGTTAGAAATAAAGCTCGCCTACTTGCAAAGGGTTATTGCCAACAGGAGGGAATTGATTATGACGAAACATTTTCCCCTGTAGCACGGATTGAAGCTATTTGGATTTTTCTATCTTACGCAGCCCACAAGAACTTTACAGTCTATCAGATGGACGTAAAGTCTGCATTCTTCAATGGGATTCTGCATAATGAAGTTTATATTGCTCAACCCGAAAGCTTCATCGATGTGAAATACCCAGATTATGTCTACGTACTAGACAAGGCACTATACGGATTAAAACAGGCACCGAGAGCTTGGTATGAAACATTAACCCAATTTCTTCTCGCTTCAGGGTTTAAGAAAGGTACAATCGATACAACTCTCTTTCTGAAAAAGCAAGGTGAAGATATGATTCTAATACAGATCTATGTGGATGACATTATTTTCGGCTCTACAAATCCTAAATTATGTAAAAACTTTTCTTAAATCAAGGAATCTCGATTTGAAATGTCAATGATGGGTGAACTGACATTTTTCCTTGGTCTTCATGTAAAAACAGTTACCCGAAGGCATTTTCATAAATAAGTCAAAATATATTAGAGATATCCTGAAAAAGTTTAACATGTCTGAAAGTTCAGTGATGAAAACACCAATGGCAACGGGAACACTTTTAGACGCTGATTTGTCCGGTAAATCTGTAGATCAAAAAGTGTACCGTAGCATGATTGGTTCATTATTGTACTTAACAACAACTAGACCGGATATTATGTTTGCCACGTGCTTATGTGCTAGGTATCAAGCGAACCCGAAGGAATCTCACCTAGTCGCTGTAAAAAGAATTCTTAGGTACCTCAAAGGCACTCCCAAGTTAGGCCTTTGGTATCCTAAGGGTTCTAGTTTTGATCTAACTGCGTATACAGATGTTGACCACGCAGGATGCAAACTAGATCGCAAGAGCGCGTCTAGATCATGTCAGTTTTTAGGAGATAAGTTGGTAAGCTGGACGTCAAAGAAACATAATTGTATATCTACACCCACCGCCAAGGCTGAATATGTAGCTGCCGCAAGCTGCTGTTCGCAAGTCCTCTGGATGAAGACACAGTTGAAAGACTTCAGCTATTCATATCAATGAGTTTCTATCTACTGTGATTCCAAGAGCGCGATAGCAATAACAGGTAATCCAGTGCCGGACTCAAAGACTAAACACATTGATGTACGGTACCACTTCATCAAGGATCATGTCGAAAAGGGCGACGTTGAGATGCATTTCGTGCAAACCGACTACCAGTTGCCTGACCTTTTCACCAAACCGTTGGATGAAAAGAGGTTTACCTTTCTAGTCAGCAAATTAGGTATGTTGAATGCAATTCCATGATTCGAGGGGGAGTGTATCTTGCTTTGTGATTATACTGATTGTGTTTTGGAAATTATGAACAACTACTATTATTCATCATTTACTGACGAAGGCGGAATCATTTTTACAATGATTACCAAAATCTTTTATCTTGCAGGTTATTTTTTAAGTGACTATGGTTTCTGGTTACATCAGATCAGGACCCGTTCTTCATTGGTAAATCTGAACATTACTATTCTCACCGGAGAATATGTAATCATGGTTTATGAATATCTTAGTTCAGAACCTGATCTCAAGTGTTTTTCTTCTAAAGGATGCTTAAAAGATAACATCTTTTCAAGAAGTTTTTTAATTTGACGGGGAGTTAGTGAATTACACTGTTATATCTTTTAGGGGGAGGAGATATAAGAAGTTTATTATATTTTCATTGTTATATTTTTTTCTAAAAATTTGAATTGTTACAAATTTCGAGGAAGCTTAAAAGAGAATATTCATTTTAGGGGGAGCTTACTGGTATATATTTCTGAATCTTCTACTTTATCACTTGTTGAATGATGAACAACTTTCACTTGTGAAAATCAGGTTTTTAAATGTTCAAACCACTGCCTATTCTTAAATTGTCTTCAAGAATTGAGAAGTGTGTTTTCAAATGATTTTGGATACTTTGATGCTTATCTGACTGTGTGTTTCTAACGACAAATACTTGTGTAATTGTCATGTCTTTATACTTTCAAGTATTCATACACACAACAGTTCAGTACATTTATTGACTTTGTTATTACCATGTATCAATTGTTAAATCTTTCTATGGTAATACTCCCGTTTGTACTCTACTTTGTTTGAGATCAGACGTCATTTCACCATTATATGTGCTTTCATTGATAATATGTTTATATTTTGTTCATATAAACATCTTACGTCTTTGGTTTCCCAAAATATTTTTCTTCATGAATTTTGATTTGATTAAATCATTGTCAGATTCTCAAAACATTTCTATTCTTTCATATTATTCATTCATATAAAGTTTTGAGAAATCTTAAATGTTCAATTGCTTAAATTTCATTCTTATCTTTATGAGCATACATACACTGACATTGATTTCTTGTGCTTATTTGTCAAGATAATAATTGAGCAACATATTCTTTTAGGACAAATACATGGGATTCAGTATGTGAGCTTAAATGACTTCCATGGATTCATGATAACTAGTGTTTCATACCCCGAAAGTAATCCTTTGAGTGATTGAGGGGAGAGGGGTCAAAATATTGAGAGTGGTGTGTGAAGAGGTAAAATGGAAATGAGAGATTGGTTAGAAGTGAGCTTAAAAGATTAAAAGAAAGAGGGTGTGAGATCAGAGTAAAATAATATCAGACTCTGCACCGAATTCTTTCTGAGTCGGTCAGCCACATAATCTGATCGGTTCACATTCTTTGGTGACCATCATTGAAAAAGGTAGTGAGCCCATGCCAACTCTTGCAAACACCCCATCAACTACTCATTCTTTTCTTAAAAAGAGAATGTTTCACATTTTCTGGGTAAGCAACACATACTCTATTAGTTTTTCACTCGGAAGATATTGATATTGAAAAAGAAGGAAAGTTGCCCCACCTTCGACCCTTTCTCATGCACATTGAGTCTAGGTATAATTGTTGCTGTCTCAATGGTTTACATAATTTTGAGCCTAAAAAACAATCATTGTGCTAATTCTTTCATAACACAAGCACAAGCACATAGAAAATATGTTTTTCTGTCAGAACATTCATAGAAAATACCTTGTGTTTTTCGATGATTGGATGGAAGTCCTGGGGAGTGAACATCACCTCAAGCTCCTTACATTGTATATTTGTTGTACACAGTAACTTTGTGTTACTGACAGGCACTCCTAACTGTTTCATATGTTGATTCAGGGTTACAGCTCATAATTTTCTGACTTGAAAAGATTCGGATAAATACTTTCATGAATTGACGGATCATTATCAGATCTTTTCATATGTTGGGGGAGAATGTTTATATCCTACCAACAAGGGGAGATTGTTACTCATGAATACTATGCTTATCTGATGTTTTGGGGAGATCATTCAAAGACTGTGTTGAACTTGAAAAAGTTTTGATGATTCTGATTCTCACAATTCATCAAAAAGGGGGAGATATATCAAGTTTTCAAAGTCAGACTAAAGTTGATATTATCAAGAAGGTGGAGAATTTCAAAATTTCAAAGTTAGATACAAAGTTTTAGTTGTTCAAAGTTCAAGTCAGTTACAAGTTGATTGAAAAATCTAAGAAAAGAAAGAGAGTTTGAAGAATGACAAAGTTTGAAAGTTTTGAAGTTAGTCAAAGTTTGAAGAGAATTTTTCTGAAGAATATGAAATATTGGTGAAGACAAAGGAGAGATTGAAGTTTGATCAAAGTTACAAAGTTTGCTGAAAATGTCAAAGTTTTCAAGGTTTAAAACTGAAAAAGATTTTTGCTGAAGATCATTTCTGAAGAAACGAAGACCTGAAGATAATAGTCAAATTTTTTTTAATCATGAATTCAAAGGGGGAGATTGTTAGACTAGAATTGTAATCAAGATTAAATAGAGGGTCTAAAATGTAATTGTTAGAAAGTGTATGGTGTGTTTTGTATTTGGGTTAAATGGGTTTACTTGCTATAGGTCATGTTGACCAGGTATAAATAGCAAGGTTCTTTGTTGGATTTGTATGTACTAATGCAGAATTGGTAAGGAGTTCGCACACCTTAGAACACACACACACATATACGTGAGATCTGTGACTATCTGTTAGATCTATGACTATTGCAATCGTTTGATTTGATTAATAAGATTGTGTTCTGTTAGTCCTGTAATATGCTAAGTCTGGATAGTGCTTCTAAGTATTGAAGATTACTACTGCTAAAGACATTAGTACTTCTACTTGAATAAATTACTACTTCTAGTAGTATTAATACTGCTTGAAAGGTTAGTACTGCTAGAAGAATAGTTAGTACTGCTTGAAGAGTTAGTACTGCAAGATGGAAACTACTGCTAGTATGTTAGTACTGTTGAAGATAAAGATACTGCTAGAAGATTAATGCTGCTAATGTTGATAAGGATGATTTGTGCGAAAGACAAGGAGATGAAGATAATTATGGAATGGATACTGAAGATCAACGTTTCTTTAGTAATTATCTTGTAATTTGTTTTGTATATATAGTCTAGAAGTCTTAGATTATTAGAGATACAGAGATACATACGTGTTTTGTTTTTAGAGAGAATTAGCCTCAAGATTATTAGTGATCCTTTCATTAGAGAAGTTTTGAACGTCTGTTGAGTCTGTTCAACAGATTGAGGCTTTGGTTGTAATCATCAAGTTAATTCATTATAACTTGTGATTTGAATTCATACACTGTTTCATTGATTTATTGTTAAAGTATTATTACGCAACTTCTTTAACAAAGTTTCTGAGTGTTTATTTAAATTCTTGTTTTGAATTTCGATCCTGACAAGTGGTATCAGAGCATTAGGAACTCAGAAATCAATAATCACCATGGACGGATCACACGACAGTGTTCTTGTTTCAAAGGTTCCCATGCTCAAACAAAATGAGTTTGACATGTGGAAAATCAGGATCAGGCAGTATATACTTCTTACAGACTACTCAATGTGGGATATCATTGAGAATAGTCCCTCCAATGAAGGAGAGATGGGAGCCAATGGCAAGAGACCTCCACCAAAGACTGATGGAGAAAGAAAGATGAGGCAGACTGAGATGAAAGCCTTGAGCACTCTGCTGTTGGCAATTCCTAATGAATACCAACATCAGTTTTGCAACTGTGCTGATGCGAAAATCCTGTGGAACGCTTTGGAGAAGAGGTTTTCAGGTACCAAAAGCACTAAGAGAAATCAGAAAGCAATTCTCAAGCAACAATATGAAAATTTTATGTCTACAAAGAATGAGTCTATGACTCAAACCTTTGATAGGTTCAACAAGTTGATTGGAGAATTGACTACTCTTGGTGTCAAGATGGACCAGGATGATGTCAACAGAAAGTTTCTAAGATCTCTTGGTGAAGAATGGGTAATGTATACAGTATCATTCAAGCAGAATGATAATATGGAGGATAAGGAACTTGATCATCTCAGGGTGTTTGAAGCAGAAGTTGAATCTAAGAACAAGACATCTGGATACTCTCACAATGCTGCTCTCTTATCATCTACTACTGATTCTTCTGCAAATACAGAATCAGTTAGTGCTGCCTATGGCTCAAAACAGGATGGACTCAATGATTCTGTTTTGGAAGCTTTTCTTGCTAGCCATTCAAAATCTTCTCTTATTAATGAGGATCTGGAGCAGATCAATGTTGATGACCTTGAAGAGATGGATATCAAGTGGAAAATGGCAATGCTCACCATGAGAAGCAAAAGATTCATTAAAAGAACAAGAAGAAACAACTTTGCCATGAGAAGAGAAGATGGTGCTGGATTTGACAAATCCAAAGTGGAATGCTACAAGTGTCATAAACTAGGGCACTTTGCAAGGGAATGCATAGGAGGAATTTCTCAACAACATGGGAGCAACAATCAACATGTTATTCCCTGGATTCTAGTTTCTAAAAACAAACAAATCAACAAACAAGATTTATGAATCAATTACCTGTTTGATTAATCTTTCAAATCCAACGATTACAACTTTCTCTCTCAAAAACTCTCTTTCTCTCTCTACAATTCTCTCTCTCTGAATTCAATTCTGTTCAAGACTAATTCTGTTAGTTACAACTACAACAGAAATACAAGATACATGGTATTTAAACCGACAACTAAAATACAAGGAAACTAAAATACAAATATAATACATTTACTTTTTATTACAAAATACTTTGACTATGATGAGAGTTGACTTTCTCAGCTTTGACTTTCTTGAACTTTGACCTTTAGTCTTCTTGATCTTGTATTTAACAGATTTATGCTCTAACAATCTCCCCCTTTCGATTCAAGATCATTATTGAAAAATCTAGCAATTCAGTCTTCTCTTTTAAGCTCTGTCAGTACAATCTCCCCTTTTATTTGACGGTATTCTTTCCAAAAATGTCTTCAGACGATTAACAATCTCCCTAAAACTTTCACAAAATACTTTCAGACTTTGGAAAGAAATTATCTTCAGAATCATCTCGGATTCCTTTAGCAAATAATCTTCAAAGAAAATTTCCTCAAATCTTCAAAAATTCTTTGATCTTCTTCAAATCTTTACTTTGAATCTTCTGACATGGACATTTCTTTAAATCATCTCTCAAAAGTTTATCATTTCTTGATACCATCTCCCCCTTTTGATGATTTGAGCATCTATATCATCAAAACTTTTCTTCCAAGAAATGTCTTTGACCATTCTGATCTGTCAAACTGAGCCTCTGATTCATTGATCCATAACCAAGTATTCATCTAGATCTTTTCAAATCAAGAAAAAATAGAAATGTGTAACACCTGAATCAACAAATGAATCAGTTAAAATGCCTGTCAGTAACAGGAAGTCACTGTGTGTAACGAATACACAATATAAAGGAGCTTTTTGATGTTCACTCCTCCAGGGCTTCCATACAATCATCGAAACACCATAAAGGCAATTTCTATGAATGTTATGACAAAGAAACAAATTCTTTGTGTGTTCGTGCACGTGTAGAAAGAATTAAGCACGAATAATTGCTTTTATAAAGGCTCAACATAGTGTAAACCACTGAGACAACAGTAGATAAACACAGACTCAATGTGCATGATTGAAGTGCGAAGGTGGGGCAGACTTCCTTCTTTTTCAATATCCAGATTTTCCAAATGAAAATCAGATAGATTATGTGTTGCGTCCCCTTGAAAATATGAAACATTTTCTTTTAGAGAAGAAAATGAGTGGCTGGTGAGGTTAAATTCAAGAGTTGGCATGGGCTAGTTGCCTGTTTCAATAACGTTCACCAAAGAATTGTGAAACGCTAGTAATGTGGCTGCCCCGCTCAGAAAGTTGTTGGTGCAGAGTTTGATATTCTTTTACTCTGATCTCACACCCTCTTTCTTTTAATCATTAAGCCCACTACTAACCAAACTCTCTTTTCCATTTTACCTTATCACACCCACACTCATTTCTTTTCGACTCCTCACACTCAATCTTTATGGATTAACTTCTTGGGTAGAAATCACTGGTTAACGTGATTTCATAGAAGTTTCAATTAAGTTCTAGCACAAAGAACCCATGTATGATCCTAAAAGAACGTGTTGCTCATAATGATTTAACTTTATCAGTTAAAGCTCATATACAAATGTCAGACGAATGTATGCTCATAAATTATAATCATGAAGATTTGAGTATTTGAAAACGTTGAAGTATTTTCAAACAAGTATATTGAATGAATGAACATGAATGCAAAAGACTTGTTCGAAAATCTGACATCGTATGAAAATGATTAGAAATGAAATGATATTTCAATTTAGGCTTATGGTCAAGAATAACGGATATAGTCTATTTGAAACAAAAATATAGACATTCTTGAACTAAACGCTTCGAAATGAAATGACGCTCAATATACATTGAAGTACAAGCGGGGTGTCTTACCATCGAAAAAATAGTTTCAATTTAAGACATGGTAAGAACAATTTGAACAAAAATTAAACCGGTGTGTATGAATACTTGAAAGTATATAGAAAAGACAATACACAAGTATTTATCTTTGGAAACACACGGTTTGTAATCATGTAAGTACAAGTAAATTGAAAAACATTTAAAAATCACACTTCCAATTCATGAAAATTGTGTAAGAATCGGGAAGTGGTTTGAACATTTAAGAACATGTTTTCTATATCTGAAAGTTGTCCTTCTTTCAGATACATATGAGATTAAGATAAGAAATATACCTTTTCGCTCAATCTTAATTCTCATGAAGTCAGCAGTAGTCAATAAGATATGATTGTGTCAGCTTCTCTCATCCTGCAAAAGTCTCAAAGTCTAGTCAAAGCAAATTTATTCACAAATTTATTTGAAAAATAAAAGACATAAACAGTAAAACGATTAAAGTACGAGTTCTGATCTGAAATAATCAGAAATCATAGTCTTACTCCTTTTGATGTGATTTATATGCTCCCCCTAAAATCATGCATCACAAAAATTTGTCAGTTAAGCAAAATGCAGAAATTAGATATGCTCCCCCTCAAAAGAATGTAGATCATCTTAAAGTGCATCTCATTCTCCCCCTGAGATCATGAGCAAACTATTAAAGTGCAGATATCTTTCAGAAATAAAGATAAAGAAAATGATGAAAAATAACAATACTTAACTTTATTAGGTAACAACCGATTATGTCTTAAGATTTAGCATACCAAGCTTAGAGACAAGAAAATTAAATCTCTTTTCATCTAAGGTTTGGTAAATAAATCTGCAAGCTGATAATCTGTTTTTACAAAATAAAGATCAATTGTTCCTTTTTCTACATTGCCTTTGATAAAATGATACTTGACGTCAATATTTTTGGTTTTCGTATGCTGGACAGGATTAGCAGATATCTCGATTGCACTCTTCGAGTCACAATATATTGGAATTTTATCAAACTTGAATCCGTAGTCTCGTAGCTGTGTTCGCATCCACAGGACTTGAGAGCAGCAACTGGCAACAACTACGTACTCTGCTTCAGCAGTCGATGTGGAAACGCATAATTGTTTCTTTGATGCCCAGCTAACGAGCTTGACTCCAAGAAATTGAATGTGACCTGAAGTACTCTTTCTGTCCAACATGCAACCTGCATGATCTGCATCTGAATAGGCAGTCAGTTGAAAACCAGTATCCTTAGGATACCACAGACCAAGATCTGCAGTCCCCTTAAGATACCTAAAAATCCTTTTGACAGCAGCCAAATGGGATTCTTTAAGAGCAGCCTGATATCTAGAACATAAGCATGTTGAAAACTTAAAATCTGGCCTACTTGAAGTAAGATACATTAATGATCCTAACATACCTCTATAAGTTCTAACATCAACATTTTACCCGAAGGATCAGTGCTAATTTTAGTACCTGGTGCCATCGGGGTTCCAATTGGTTTACAATTTTCCATTTTAAACTTCCAAAGAATATCCAAAATGTACTTAGATTGGTTAATGAAAATCCCCATTGAAAATTGTTTAACTTGTAATCCGAGAAAGAAATTCATCTCTCCCATCATACTCATTTGAAAACGTGACACCATGAGGTTAGAAAAGTTTTTGCAATATTTAGGATTAGTAGAGCCAAATATTATATCATCAACATATATTTGAATAAGGATGATATCGGCTTTTTCCTTTTTGATGAACAAAGTGGTATCAACTTTACCTTTGGAAAAACCTGACTTGACCAAAAATTAAGATAGAACATCATACCATGCTCGAGGGCTTGTTTTAAACCATACAGGGCTTTGTCCAAGATGTAGACTTGATCTGGCTTATCTGGATTCACGAACCCTTCTGGTTGAGACACGTATACTTCCTCCTTAAGAATGCCATTCAGAAAGGCTGTTTTCACATCCATCTGATAGACTGTGAAATTCTTATGAGCTGCGTAGGCTAGAAACATGCGGATTGCTTCTATACGCGTTACAGGAGCATACGTCTCATCGTAGTCTATGCCTTCCTCTTACCAGTAACCTTTGGCAACAAGTCTAGCTTTGTTCCTTATGACGATACCATCTTCATCCTTTTTATTTTTGAATACCCATTTAGTGCCAATTACGGATTTTCCTTCCGGTTTTGGAACTAATCTCCAGATCTTCAGAGCTTCAAACTGATTTAATTCTTCTTGCATAGCAGATACCCAATCCGAATCAGCTAAAGCCTCTGATACTCGCATGGGCTCTATCTTGCTGAGGAATGAGTCATGCATACATTGATTAATAGTCGTTGACCTAGTTTGTACAGGCTTGTTAAGATCTCCAATTACTTGATGTAATGGATGCTCTTTGGTCCAGCGATGCTCATGAGGGAGTGGAGTAAATGAAGATTGAACATGATCATCATCTAAAAATCCATTATCAGGCTCTTCAGTTTGAATAATAGGAGGGAGATTTGCAGTTGAAGGTTCAGGTGCAGAAGCATCAGTTGGAACAACAGAATCTGGCTGTTGAGTAGACAATATATCATACCCAACTGAAACAGTTACTTCTGGTTCATCAGTTACTTGTGTATCTTCAACTGTAGGAGTAGTTGTTGGAATGTGAGTTTCTGACTGAACGGGGGATACAAGTTCAGTTAAAACTTCTGAAGTGACTGGATGATTTTAACTTGTGTCTTCAGACCTATCAGTCACAACAGATTTAGGCAAATTAGATCCTAGAAACTCATCATAAAAGAATTCGAATAACAAATCTAAATCAGATAAATGTTAAACTGAAGTGGAAGCGTTATCCGAATTTTTCTCTGTAGAAACAGGTTTTGGACTGATCTGTCCAGAAGCTAATACTCCAGTAATTACGGGTTCTGAATTGAGTTGTCTTCATCGAATGTAACATTTACGCTCTCAATGACTGTCTTTGACTACTTCAGATAAACACGGTATGCTGCAGATGTTAAAAAATAACCAATGAAGACGCCTTCGTCCGCCTTAGCACTGAATTTATTCAGACTCTCTCTGTCGTTAAGCACGAAACATTTACACCCAAATATGTGAAAATACTTGATTGTTGGTGTTCTGTTGTTGATCAGCTCATATGGAGTCTTTTGAAAACGGCGGTCTATCATGGACCGATTTTGAGTATGACATGCAGTTGACACAGCTTCTGCCCGCAAGAATAGAGGTAGATCGGATTGGCTGAGCATAGTACGAGCGGCCTCGACTAGCGTCCTATTTCGCCTTTCAACTACTCCATTTTGTTCATGCGTACGAGCAGCAGAGTACTGATGTGATATCCCGACCGATTCGAGATATTCTTCAACTATCTTGTTTTTGAACTCTGTGCCGTTGTCCGTTTGAAGAAACTTGACTTGTCTTTGCATATTCACCTGGATCGTCTTAAAGAAAGTAATGAGAATTTTGGGCGTCTCATCTTTTGATCGAAGAAATTTGACCCATGTGTATCTTGAGTAATCTTCCACAATAACCAACACGTATTTCTTTCCACCCAAGCTTTGTGTTCTCATCGGACCACACAAATCCATATGCAGTAACTCTAGTGGAGAACTGGTGCTTGGTTCAGGCTTCGGTTTATGTGCGGCTCTCTTCATCTTTCCCTTCTCACATGCAACACATAAGTGTTCTTTCTCATATTTCAGCTCAGAAAGTCCTTTTACCAATTTTCCACTAACCAGCTTGTTGAGATAACGAAAATTCAGATGTGATAGTCGTCGGTGCCAAAGCCAACTTTGTTGCATCGAAACTTTTGATAATAAGCAAACTTGAATGTCATTCTGAACCTTTGAAAGATTGATGGTGTAGAGATTTGTCTTTCGCTTGGCTGCTAAGAGTTCTGTGCCGTCTTTAGAACGAACCGAACATCTCTTAGCTTTGAAGTTGACCTCTAACCCTTTGTCGCAGAATTTACCGATGCTAAACAAGTTGTGCCCTAAGCCTTCGACATAACTCACCTTCTTAATCGTTATGTTGTCTTGAATGATGTCACCATATCCTAAGATTGGTGAAAGCTGATCGTTACCAAATCTGACATTTCCACTGAATTTCTCTGTATAATTAGACAATAAAGCTTTTTGCCCGGTCATATGCTTGGAACAACCGCTATTCAAGTACCACATATGCCGGGTCTGCAAGAGAAATCAGGAAACAATAACTTTAGGTACCCATTTAAAAACGGGTCCTAACAGATTAGTACAAGATTTAGGTATCCATTTGAAAATGGACCCTCTATTCTTTTCAAAACCTCTAAAAACCTTTAATCTTGAAGAATAAACATGATAAGATCCAAACCAATCAGAAGAATTATTAGAATAAGCAAAATAATTTCTCCGATAATGATAAGATTTAGTAGTAATAGGAGATAATTGAATCAATTGCTTTATTGAATAACGCTTGTAAGAAGTTACAAGGTTTTGTTTAGGTGAAGCAAGTTGATCAACTACATCATTATCACTACTAACTGATCTATTACAAGAGTTATCAGAAACTGATTCAGCTATCTCATCATCCTTTCTTTTTGGTCGCCATTCGGTTCTCGCTTTCGACCTTTCCTTCCTTATATCCGAAACAAAAGATTTAGATTTATTAGGAAAATCATATTTCTGAGATTGAGTTTTCTTTTGTGTACCAGTGTATTTATGTTTTTGTAATCGTTGATTCTTATGTTTCTTACCTTGAGCATAGTAATCAGCACTTACAGAAACTGATTCACCAACCTTAGCTGATGATTCACCAATATTAAAACCACTCGGTAACACTTTTTCATTTAAAAGACAAGTAGAATGATCAGGAAGAGGAGCATTGAAGTCAAACACATCAATTTCTTCTATGCACCCATCATCAGAATTAAGAAAGTCATTTGTAGACTCAAATAAGTCATCAAAGTTATCAGACGAAGTTTGAGGTGCCTTTGAAATTATAGAACACTTTGTAGGTTTAGATTGAAAAACAGTGTTCTTTAAAACTGTAGAAAACACACTTTGTTCAATATCTACCAAAAGTCTTTCATCAGAAACAACATTTTCAAGATCAACTATTTTGCTTTCAAGAATGAGTGGTGGAACATAAACCTTTGCAGTTGCAGGTTTTGCCTTCATCTCAGAAACAGAATAACTAGCAAAATAGTCGTTTGAAAGAACTTTTGGTGTCTAAGAAAGATAACTGTCATTTAACTTTGCATAGTTAAATGGTAGTTTCATTTTCTTTACATTCTTTCTATTTTCAGTTTCTTTGGCCTCACCTTCTTCTGGTAATTTGGTAACAAATTTGGGTTTTAAATGAGTATGTTTACCAGCACAAGCAACAAAATCAAAATTATATAATGCTGGTTGTTTTCTGATGACTTTCTTTAAGTAATGGGGGTTTGAAAACCAAGTCCCCATTTTTCTTTAACATCAACCTCTTCGTTAGGTGCATTAAGAAAAATGGTTTGATCTGTTTGGCCTCTTGCATAGAGTTTGGCTTCCAGACCATTTACCTTCTTATTCAAAAGCTTGTTCTCAACCTGCAATTTATGAATGGTTAATGCAGATTCTTTCTTCTCAAACTCAGACTTAGAAGATTTAACTTCAAACTCAGAAATCTTCTTTTCAAAACAATCTACTTGAAGTTTAGAATCAGAAGCAGACTTGCGTAAAGAATTAATTAGATCTTTGTTCCCAATAACGGACTTATTAAGCTCAAAGATCTGGTTGTTTCTTTTAGCAACTCTGTCTTTTTACTTCTTCAGTTTTACTTGAAGGTCATTAAGCTCAACCATCATGGCTTCCATTTTGATTATGAAATCTTTTTCAGTTAAGTTTAATACCTCATCAGCTATCTCGTCATCTGACTCATCATATTTGACCTCTTTTCCCATTAGACAGAGATTAGCAGTTTCTTCTTTCTCTTCCTCTTCACCCTCTGAACGATCCAGCCAAAATTCGTCTTCGGCCATTAATGCTATGCAAGTTTCTTGCTTTTTGGCCAATAGCAGTTGGTTTTGATAATACTGGGAGTTTCGAATCTTTGGCTTTCGACATTCTTTAGCAAAATGTTCAATCTTGCCACAGTTGTAGCATTTAATTGGATCATTTGCTGGCTTTTCAGCAACGGTGTAATCATTCACAAACTTCTTCTTTTCTTTCGGCTTCCTTTCCATATACCGGTTCTCTTCATATCTCTTTCCTTCAACTCTTTCTCGATGCTCATGATTCTTGGAGTTGGAAGAAGAATATCTTTGTGAATTAGATCCCGACTTCTTGTAGAATTTCTTTTGGAAAGCTCGGGTCAATAATAGCATAGCCTGTTTGAGGCTTTCTCCATCATCTCCATCTGATTCTGATTCAGAACTTGTATTCACTTTCTTCTTTTTCTTCTTCTCTTTCTTTTCTTTCTTCTTCTCTCCTGCTACCACAACAATAGGTTAAGGAACTGTCTCTGCCTTCTTTTTCTCAGCTCTTTTCTCTTCCACTTCTTCCTCATTTTGCCTCTGAGACTCATAAACCTCATGTAACGGAATGTCATTGAGATCCTTCATTTGTTTCATCCTACGAGTATGCTTTTTCCACTCTGGTTGTAGGATGCTCAGGAATTTGACATTGTTCTCAAGTTGCTTCTTTTTCACCTTATTCTTGGACAACTCATTCAGAAGCAAGACAAACCGTTCATAAGTATCTTCTAAGCTCTCATTCTCTTTGGCTTTGAATTCCTCGTAACTATTGATGCAATTTGCTACTTTCATTTGATTGCCAACCTTTGAACCCATCATCATTTTTGGCAACTGATCCCACATCTTCTTAGCATTTGCCTTGTAGCTGTCTATTTTGACGTAGATGTCATTCGGGATACTTTGAAGAAGAAGGAATCTTGCTTGCTTGTCTGCTTTGAAACGACTCTTTTGCTCTTCAGAATACTGAGCATATTCAACTAGAACTGTTTTCATTTTCTGATCTCTTTCCTCAGTACCATATTCAACAAGAACTATCAGATGAGTCATCATCAGGTATTTGAACTGTGATTGGTACCATAGGACCCTCCATGATGGACAAAAGAATATTTTCTCCATTTGTGTGCCGGTCCACAAAATCAAGGAATCGATCCTTCCATTGTTCGTACTCTCCTTTAAAAAGAACTGGAGGCTTGACATCAGTGCCAATAGAAAGAGCATCTTTGGAAGTCATCTTGTTTAAACCCGTTTGAAAAATATATGCAACAAGAAACTAGAAACTGATCGTTAGTCCAAATGAAACAATCAAGAAAATACAGAAAACGTGAAATATAAAATAAGAAATTTTTATCACAAAAAGAAATATGTCCCCCTTAGCAGACTTAGCACGGGGGTCCCGCTACCCGGTTAGTGGGTGGGGTCAAGAGGCAATGCCCTTGCGGGGTCGAGGGGGAGCGCCCCTAGAGAAAAAAATTTCACTATTAAAAGCCATATTACAGTTTTGAAAATTTCTCAGAAAATATTCTAAGTAACAAAACTCGCAAAGCACTGTAAAACTCGCAAGTCACTATTTAGAAAAAAACACGCAGACTAAAGCTTGTGCGTTTGTGAAACTCGCACGCAAAGACTTGCGTGTTCTGAGAAACTCGCAGATCGCTGAAACTCCCTAGACGTTGAAACTCGCAAGAGACTGTTCTCGAAGAAACTCGCTAACGCCTAAACACGCAGATCACTATTCACAGTGAAACTCGTAAACTGAGGCGTGCGCTTTTCTTGAACTCGCAGATGCCTAGATGAGCGTTTGAACAAACTCGCAAGTCAAATGAACTCGCAGATCACTGTTCCGCTGGAACTCGCACGCTTAGACTTGCGCGTTTGTAGAACTCGCTAACCACTACGTGCGCGTTTCCATACTCAGAAAATTTTCCTAATCTTCAAACTCGCAGACTTCGATCTACGCGTTTCTAAAACTCGCATATAATCCTCTGCGCGTTTTGACCAAAAATGAAATTCTTCAGCTTCCGCGTTCTTGCGGATGAACATGCGCGTTTTGTAGATCTTTTGCGTTCTTCAGATTCCTTGCGTGTTCTTCATCTGATTCACCAAAAATTCAATCTAAACTTTGAATTTTAGCACCAAACTTTGAGAATTTACTCACCTAATCATCGAGAACACAATACAATCAACTAATTTCGATCTAAAACACAAATCTATACAAATCGACTCGATTACAGTGTTTAGAACTCGTGAACAAAAAATTCAACAAAATCTAAAATTACAAGAAAATTACAGTGCATTTCGTGAAATTATCTATACAAACTCAATCTCTTACATTCATCGATCACTAAGAAACCAATTACAACTCAAAATTCATACTAAACCTCAAAAACGATTCTGACTTTGAAGAACACAGTGTCGAACAATTTCTTAAATTGATTTCACTTTTGGATCTGCTCTGATACGAATTGTTATTCCCTGGATTCTAGTTTCTAAAAACAAACAAATCAACAAACAAGATTTATGAATCAATTACCTGTTTGATTAATCTTTCAAATCCAACGATTACAACTTTCTCTCTCTAAAACTCTCTTTCTCTCTCTACAATTCTCTCTCTCTGAATTCAATTCTGTTCAAGACTAATTCTGTTAGTTACAACTACAACAGAAATACAAGATATATGGTATTTAAACCCACAACTAAAATACAAGGAAACTAAAATACAAATATAATACATTGACTTTTTATTACAAAAGACTTTGACTATGATGAGAGTTGACTTTCTCAGCTTTGACTTTCTTGAAATTTGACCTTCAGTCTTCTTGATCTTGTATCCAACAGATTTATGCTCTAACACAACAATCAAAGTCCACAAACTACAACAACAACAAGAACTCATCTCAAGCACTTGTCTCACAAGATGGAATGGGATTTGATTGGAGTGATCAAGCAGATGAGGCAATTCAGAATCAAGCATTGATGGCTGAGGTTTCAGAGTCTTCAAGCACTGTAATTCACACAGAGGTAAAATCTAAACTTTGCTCTAAATCCTGTCTTGAAACTGTTAAGAAGTACAAGGATCACAATCAGAGCATGTGTGATGATCTTAAAAGATTGGAGAAACATAGGAGAGAGTCTAAATTGATCATTGTGAATTTTGAAGAACAAATTAAGGCATATCAGGCTAATGAACTTCAACATTCATATGATCACAACTATTGGAAGTGGGAGAAGAAGGAGTTACAGATTAATCTAGAGAAGGCTAGAGAGGAATGTGAGAAAGTTAGGAGTGAATTTGAGAAGGCCAAATTAGACATTGAGAAATTTTCCAGTGCTTCTAAAGCAATGGACACTTTACTCAAATCTCAAGTTCATGACAAACTGAGAAGAGGTATAGGCTACAACAACACCCCTCCACCTTATAATACCAACTTTATTCCACCCACCATAGACCTCTTAGAAAGACAAGATAAGAAAGAATTACCTGAAGGAGCCACAGAAGTAGATCCACTAGATACAGTAGTGGTTGAGTATTTTCATGTGATGATCATTGTGTTGCATGTCTTAAAGGCAAGTAGCACAAAACTTCTCATAAGTCCAAAGAAATAAACACAATCTCTTTACCCCTTCAGTTATTGCATATGGATCTTTTTGGTCATACAAATGTGATGAGTATTGGTAAGAAATCCTATTGCTTAGTCATTGTTGATGATTTCTCTAGATTTACTTGGGTATATTTTCTAAGGATGAGACAAGTGGACTGATCAAATCATTTGTCCTTAGGATTGAAAACCAAACAAATCTAAGAGTTAAAGTCATCAGATCTGATAATGGAATTGAGTTTAAAAACAGTGACTTAAGCAGCTTTTGTGAGACTAAAGGTATTGAGAGACAATTCAGTGCTCCTAGGACTCCTCAACAAAATGGTGTTGCTGAGAGGAGAAATAGGACATTGATTGAGGCTGCTAGATCTCTGTTGGCAGATTCAAAATTACCCATTACTTTTTGGGCAGAAGCAGTTAATACTGCTTGTTATGTCCAAAACAGAGTTCTAGTAGTCAAATCCCAAGGAAAGACACCTTATGAACTTTTCAAGAAGAAGAAACCTTTTATTGGATTTTTCAAACCTTTTGGGTGTCCTTGCACAATTCTCAACACCAAATCTGATTTAGGCAAGTTTGAAAGCAAAGCTGAGGATGGTTTTCTTGTTGGATACTCCTCTCAGAGTAAGGCGTATAGAGTATTCAACAGTTCTTCCAGGATTATAGAGGAAAGTGACAATGTCAAATGCAATGAGAACACACCAAATCTGATTGGTACAGGTCCTGATTGGCTATTTGACATTGATTCAATAACTAATTCTTTGGGTTTTAGTAATAAGCAAATTTCAGGAACAAGTTCAGAAAAGGTACAAGCACATAAACCAGAGTTTGTGTTGTTCCCTATACCTACAGTTGATCCTGTTGAATTTTGTCAACAAGAAAAGAAGGATGATTCAGAAACAGAGGATTTTGAACTAGAACAGGCTGAAGATGATAAAGGTGATGAAGAGGATAAAGGTGATAAAGAGGATGCTCATCCTTCAGGTTCAGGAAACACAGGTCCTAAAATGCCCACATTGTCAGAAGATGATACTGATGAAGAAAATTCTTCAGTATTTGGTGGAAACACTACTGAAAAGAATGACTCTAATCTAGATGCAAATATTAATGAGGAGGTTGCCCATCAAACAAGAACTCAAAAGAATCATCGTCCTCAGTTGGTGATTGGTGATATCAATTCTCCCATAATCACAAGGCATCAAAGTAAGTTAGGAGGATTGAAAGACGTACAGTCAGGGTTATTGTCCTGTTTTCTATCCCAGATTGAACCCAAGAAGGCATATGATGAAATGAAAGACCCAAGATGGATAGAAGCAATGCAAGAGGAGCTGCTGCAGTTTGTGCTGCAAAATGTGTGGGATCTGGTTGACCTTCCACAAGGACACAGGGTAATTGGAACTAAATGGATTTTCAGGAATAAGAAAGATGAGAGAGGGATAGTGATAAAGAATAAGGCCAGACTTGTGGCACAAGGGTACACACAAGAAGAGGGGATAGACTATGAATAAGTGTTTGCACCAGTAGCCAGAATTGTGGCAATTAGGCTGTTTCTAGCCTATGCTTCTTTCATGAAGTTCAGAGTATATCAAATGGATGTTAAGAGTGCATTCCTATATGAGAAAATTGAAGAAGAAGTGTATATTTGTCAGCCTCCAGGGTTTGAGAATCCTAAATTTCCTAACGGAATATACAAATTAAAGAAGGCACTCTATGGGCTACATCAAGCACCAAGAGCATGGTATGATACTTTGTCTACCTATCTCTTGGAAAATGGTTTTGAAAGGGGAATCATTGACAAGACCATTTTCAATCAAAGGAAGAAGAAGGACATCCTGCTTGTCTAAATCTATATGGATGATATCATATTTGGATCCACAAAAGATCATATGTGCAAGGAGTTTGAGGAGTTGATGCACAAAAGATTCAAAATGAGCTCTATGGGTGAACTCACATTCTTCCTTGGGCTACAAGTTAAACAGAAGAAATATGGCATTTTCATAAGTCAATCCAAGTATGTGCAGGATATACTTACAAAGTTTGGATTTTCAGAAGCAAAGCCTGCAAGCACACCTATGGAAACACACAAACAGATTACTGCAGATCTTGAGGGGGAGGATGTGGATGTTCATCATTATAGATCCATGATTGGCTCCCTCATGTATCTAACAGCTTCAAGACCATACATTATGTTTGTTGTATGTGTGTGTGCCAGATTTCAAGTGAGTCCTAAGCAATTTCACTTTCAAGTAATCAAAAGGATCTTCAGATATCTCAAAGGACAACCTAGGTTGGGTCTTTGGTATCCTCATGACTCACCATTTGATCTACTTGCATATTCTGATAGTGATTTGGGTGGTGCAAACATGGATAGAAAGTCTACATCAAGAGGATGTCAATTTTTGGGTGCAAGACTAGTTTCATGGCAGTGTAAAAAGCAAACCACAGTGTCCACCTCTACAACAGAAACAGAGTATATAGCTGTTGCAAGCTGCTGCTCACAAGTGCTATGGATTCAGAATCAGATGTTGGACTATGGTATTACTTTTCTTCACACTCCCATCTTCATTGATAATAACAGTACTATAAGCATTGTTAATAATCCAGTGAAGCATTCAAAAACCAAGCATATAGAAATCAGGTACCATTTTTTTAGAGATTGCAATGAAAAGAAGTTAATTCAGGTTTTGAAGGTACACACTAGTAACCAATTTGCTGATCTATTCACCAAAGCTTTTGATGTGGGTAGATTCACATTCTTGGCCACAAGTGTAGGCATGATAAACACTAAATAAGCATCTTTTGATTTTCTTCATGTACCATTTCTGTATAGATTCTTCAATGATTGCTTTTTCATATTTCTTTGTGCATGGTGCTGCTAACCATTTGTGTTTAAGTGTTTCAGATAGCTTTGCTGATTAGATACTTGGTACTTCTGGTTAAGTTAATATTGCTCTCTATATTACTCATGATGACAGTTCAAATATGGTTAAGTATGGTTACTACTGCTAGGTGGTTTATACTGCTAGTGCAAAGTTACTACTGCTTGTCTTATTTCTACTGCCAAACAGTGTTAATACTGCTAGTCTGTGTTAATACTGCTAGTATGTGTTACTACTACTGATATGAGTTTATACTGCGGGTTTGGGTTAATGCTGCTAGGGTACTTAGTACTGCTTTTAACTGAATCCCTTACCCTATAAATACCCTCTCTGACCGCCAAAACCCAAATGGCTCTCTGAATTCCTAGCGAGTTTTCATCCTCTCTCTCTCTAGAATTCTTGATTACCAGTTTATAAACCCTAGTTGAGTTTCGAACCCTAGAATCGATCAGAAAGATGACAGACCTTGATTTCGTTGATGACCACAATGAGCTTGCAATGTTACAAAAACCCAAACAAGCTGAAGGTTTTCATGAAATTGTGGATTTCTTATCACAATCACATATTGCTTATGCGCTAACGGTGAATTCCACCATCTATGTGAATCATATGCGATAGTTCTGGGCCAATGCCTCCATTCAGACTGTTGATGGTAATTAGGTCATTCAATCAAGAGTCTGTGATAAACCTATCACAATCACAGAAGCCTGCATTCGCACTCATCTACGTCTAGATGATGCCTCAGGTATTACTACTCTTTCAAAGGAAGATCTCTTCCAAGAAACTGGCAGAATGGGGTATGAAGGTCCTACTGAGGTTTACAAATTTTTGAAAAGCAAATTTTCACCTCAGTGGAGATTCTTTGTTCATACTCTTCAACATTGCTTATCCCGCAAAATAACTGGATGGAGTGAGTTTTGCAGTACAATAGCTTATGCTCTTGTCTGCTTAGCTACCTCCAGAAAGTTCAATTTTTCTCAAATGATTCTAAATGATTTGATATCAAACTTGGATACCAAAACCAAAACCAAAAGATTTTATATGTATCCAAGGTTTGTACAAGAAGTACTGAAGAAGGAATTGACGGATTTACCTTCTTTTAAAGAGGTGTATGTACCTAAACCTCCCAAAGGGAAGGTATTTTCCAACATGAGAAGGCCTAGTAAGGACTTCTCTGGAACAGACACACCATTGTTCTCTACAATGATGGTTGTGTCCCATTCCCATGGTGAGGCATCAAGGTCACAACCCATATCTGACCAACCCACTGATGACCTACCCACACCATTCACTTCAAATATTCTTCCTCAGACCACTGTTGATAAGACAATTCCCCTAATCACTCAAAAATATGCAAGGAAAAAGGTACAGAAGGTTCCTTCCCTTCATGTACCAACACCCCAAAAGCCTACAATCCCTCTGATGGAGCATTCTCTATCAGAGAATATCCAAAGGGAATCCACAGGGGTGTCTCCCAACCCCGAGAAGGTGCTCTCTAAGGAGAAGGATGAGCATGTGGGAAGCAAGACTCACACTACTGATTCTGCAGAAGGTGTGGATCAGGACACTGTGAACATGACTAAGACCTTCCCCGCGGCAACTTTAGATGAGAAATCATCTAAGGGTCCCAGGTGCCAAGAAACCAAGGGGGTAGTAGGTGCTTCTGCTAGGCAGAAGGCCTCTACTAAAAGATCCCATGATCCTTTAAGGGTGGTCAACACACCTAAAGGAGGTGAGGACAGATATAACTATGATGAATTGATGGAAACCATTAGCAATGTGAACTTGGATGTAATGAATCAGGGATTGGAGATAAAGGAGTTGAAAAAGGTGATCACTTCTCAACAAGTGCAGATAACCAAACTCAAGAAGATGGTACTCAGTTTGGTACACAAAAAGAAGAGAAAGCATTATGTCTTGAAGAAAAGGGGAAGTGCTCATGATGATTACAAAAAGGGGGAGAATCAAAATGATGTTGAGAAGGAAAGCTCAGTTGGAATGGAATTCAAATTTGAGGGGGTGATTAGTGGTGAAGCTGAAAAGAAGGTTGAGGAAGATCAGTGTGTGAAAGCAGCAGAAAGAATGATGAAAGAAGCAAAAAATGTAGAAGCAGCAGTAACTACGGAACCAGAAGTAGAAACTGCCAAAGCAGCAGAAACAGAGAAAGCAGCAGCAGAAACTGGAATGTCTATAGAAGAAATAGAGATTGCAGAGACTCTGATGAAGAAGAAGAATGACACTCCTAAGGCCACTCAAAAGGCTAAGGGAGTGGTGATTAAAGAAGGAGGATCAGACAAGAAAAAGAATGAGGTCAGTATGTCAGAGGCCAAGAAGAAGAAAGGGAAAGAGAAGATGGTTGAGCCTGTGAAACCTTTAAAGAAGCAGAAAAAAATAGATTTGGATGCAGAATTGGCAAACAAGTTAAATGTACAGTTTGAGAAGGAACTTGAAAAGGAGAATGTAATCCAAAAAGCTAAAGACAGAAAGCTTGCCTTAGATCTGGCAAAAAGGCTCAATGAAGAATACTAGAAGAGATTGAAAACTGCTGCAAAGAGGGTTACTATGAAATCAACAAGACAAAGGAAGCCTTCAAAGACCTTTCTACCTACACAAGAAAGAAGAAAAATTATAAACTTCTTCAAAGAATCTGTTGGAGTTTCTGAAGGGATGTTTACAAAAATGTATTTTAGTTGGATAGAAGACTTATACAACAAGAAGATGGCCAAGCTGAAAGGAGACTTCAATCAGAGGGTTGAATTTGAAAGAACGATGAAAGAAAGACATGATCTGAATATTCAACAGCCTTTCCCTGACAGTGAAGAAGGCACTCCTACAAAAGAAAAGATAGAAGTCAAGAAGAAAGAGACTTTAGCTTAGAAGATTGGAGCTATTAAAAGAATGAAGTCAATTGCTTCAAAGAAAAAGGCAAAAAGGCCAAGAACTGAGGAAGGTGAGAAAGAGCAGAAAAGTGAAAGAATGGAGGTTGAACCGTCAAGACCTACTGTTGCACCTCCTGTAGAGCAGCAGAAACAAGTAGAGCATTTTGAAACACAAGAGAAGAGTCAAAAGCAATCAAGTCAACAATCTTCAGAACATCCAAGACAATCTGATGAGCAGTTTGATTTGTATATGACAGTGACTGATGAAGAACGATTAAAAACTGATCCTATCTCAGCGAAAGCTCCAGAAATTATTCATTGGGATACTCTGATGGATAAAAGAACAGAATATTTCAGAATCAAGAGAATGGGTGACAAGTATGAGGTCTATTGAACTTGGGGTAAGATAATCAGAAGTTGTACCAGAGTTGATTTGGAAGAAATGTATAAGGTTGGATTAAAACTGTATGGTGACTTGTTGAAAGGAGCAGGGATGAGCCTAACAAAGATGGCTCTGGAGATTTTGTGCATGATGTTTGACCTTGATAGAGTTAAATATCTTATCAAAGACTTGCATGACAGAGATGGATTTAAAAGTATTGATCATTGGATGCTTTTTGAAATATCTGGAGTCTATGTCTTAACCATTGATAAAAGCTTTCATGAGTACTACTTGGTTGATAAGGTGTATGACCACAACAAAGAAAAGTTGCAAGGGATGCTGAAAGCTAAGTTGGTCTGCAATAAAGGTTCAGAGATGGCAATGATTGTGATTAAAATAACCATCAATCAAAGTATTGGATTGAATCCTGATCTAAGAATCTGAAAAGTAATTTTGAAAACATCTTGAAGACTGTATTCTGAAGAACTTAACTTCTTGTTTACAAAAGTTAAGTTAGGGGGAGGTTGTTGGGTCTGAAATATGCTAAGTCTGGATAGTGTTGCTAAGTATTGAAGATTACTACTGCTGAAGACATTAGTACTGCTACTTGAAGAAATTACTACTGCTAGTAGTATTAATACTGCTTGAAAGGTTAGTACTGCTAGAAGAATAGTTAGTACTGCTTGAAGAGTTAGTACTGCAAGATGGAAACTACTGCTAGTATGTTAGTACTGCAGAAGATAAAGATACTGCTAGAAGATTAATGTTGCTAATGTTGATAAGGATGATTTGTGCGAAAGACAAGGAGATGAAGATAAATATGGAATGGATACTGAAGATCAACGTTTCTTTAGTAATTATCTTGTAATTTGTTTTATATATATAGTCTAGAAGTCTTAGATTATTGGAGATACAGAGATACATACGTGTTTTGTTTTTAGAGAGACTTAGCCTCAAGATTATTAGTGATCCTTTCATTGAGTCTGTTCAACAGATTGAGGATTTGGTTGTAATCATTAAGTTAATTCAATATAACTTTTGATTTGAATTCATACACTGTTTCATTGATTTATTGTTAAAGTGTTATTCCGCAACTTCTTTAACAAAGTTTCTGAGTGTTTATTTACATTCATGTTTTGAATTTCGATCCTGACATGTTCTTAATCTGATGTGTTAATCATATGCTAGTAATTGGGATCACATTTGGTATCAGAGCATAGGATTCATCAAATTTGTGATAAAACGAGTTTGTATCTGTTTTGTTGGTTTCTTGAGTGCCACTATAACTCAAAAAGCGCGATTGCAATTACAGCTAATCCGGTACAACATTCCAAGACGAAACATATTGATGTTCGCTACCACTTCATAAAAGACCATGTAGAGATGTACTTTGTACAGGCGGACTACCAATCCGTTGGATGAAAAGAGGTTTAAATTCCTGATCAGCAAGTTAGGTATGTTAAATATGTCTTCTTGAGTCTATGAGATTTTCTTGCATGTGTCAAGGGGGAGTTCATGTTGTTTATGCTAAATTTGATGGGGAGTTTATATTCTCTTATTACTAACGAATGAGGAGTCATCATAGATGATTACCAAAATCTTTTACCTTTTTGCAGGCGAATGCTATTTTTAGCGGGAGTTATTGTTCTCACCGAAGAATATGTGACTATGGCTTCTGAATACTTCAGTTTAGAGCCCGTACTTCAAAGATTTTGATCTTCGCTGGTTAAACTGAATGATCAATCTTTCGAAGAGAGTATTTTTATTTTTAAGGGGAGATAAAGGAAATTATACTGATGACATTTTTTTTTGAAGATATCGAGGGGGAGAATATCTGATTTTTTTCAAGAAGAAGCTTACTTGTTTATAATTCTTTGTGTTTTGCAAATATCTCTTATCTTGAAGAGGTGAAAATTTTTGAAGGAGAAAATATTTTTTTTCAGGAGGAGTTAAGAATCTCAAGCTGAATGTAAGTAATTATGATTCTTAAGCTATACATATTTGGAAGAAGAACAACTTTCAGATATGAAAAATGTTTTCTTAAATGTTCAAACCACTTCTTGTTCTCAAAAGATTTCATGAATTTAGAAATGAGATTTTAAATGTTTTTCATATTTGAGCTTTAATGTTTAACTTACCGCGTGTGTTTCCAAAGATCAATACTTGTTTATTATCTTTTCTACATATTGTCAAGTATTTACACACACCGGTTCAGTACTTTCTATTGACTTTGTTATTACCATGTATCAAAAAGAAACATATTTCGATGGTAATACCCTCGTTTGATTTCAATGTTGTTGAGCATCGATCATCATTTCAATGTTTGTGCATTCATTGCCAAATTGTTTATATTTGTTCATATAAACAAATATCAAGTTTTTTGATACCTCAACCATTACATGTTCATATTCATGATATTTGATCTAATTGATACATTGTTAGATTCTCAAAACAAGTCTATTGTTTTCATTTCATTCATTCATTATCCCTATTTTGAGAGATCTTCAAAGTTCAAATGCTCAAATTTCATTCATATTTTTTATGAGCATACATTTATATGACAATGATATCATGTGCTTAACTTTTCAAGTTAAATGGTTGAGTAACACTATTCATTTTAGGACAAAAGTTCATGGGATTCTTGGGTGTGCTTAACAAAACTTCAATGGATTCACATTAAACAGTGTTTCCTGCCTAAGAAGTTATCCTTGAGTGATTGAAGGGTGAGGTGTCTAAATCAAAGAGTGGTGGGATAACTCATACGGTTGAGTTTTTCTCAGTGTGATGAGGTAAAATGGAAAAGATAGTTTGGTTAGAAATGAGCTTAAATGTTAAAAAAGAAAGAGGTTGTGGGATCAGAATTAAAAAAATATTAGAACTTTGCACCAACTTTTTCTGAGCCGGGAAACCACATTACTAATTGGTTCACATTTTTTAGTGACCATCATTGAAAAAGGCAGTGAGCCCATGCCAACTCTTGCAATTACCCCACCAACCACACGTTTCTTTCTTAACAAAGAAATGTTTCATTTTCTTTGGGGACACAACTTATATGCTATCTGGTCTTCATTTGCAGGATCTAGATATTGAAAAAGAAGAAAGTTTTCCCCACCTTTGCACCACTTTCATGCACATTGAGTCCGAAGAAAACTTGTTGTTCTCTCAATAGTTTACACATTTTGAGCATGTTCAAGCTAAGTATGTTATCCAAGATAACAATGTAAATCAATGATGACAATCAATTTCCACAAATTTCACTTTTTATTAATCACAGAAATCGATATTACATATGCTCTCAAACACTTTCTCTCTCTAACTCAGGAACTCGTATGATGCTATTTGTTGTTCTCTTCATACTACACGCAAAACACAACCTATTTATACCAAGGCAGAAACACACATGCTACTAAACACTTACAACAACTAAAATGCGCACAATACTAGGAAAACACAAAATACAAGATTTGACTTTGACTTTTATTACATTGACTTTGACTTTGATGCTTAAGAGTTGACTTCAATCTTCAGTCTTCTATGATCATGTATCCAACATATTTATGCTCTAACAATCTCCTCCTTTGGATTCAAGATCATCTCTCAATCTCTTCTTTCTAACAATCGACCATCCCTCTTTGTAAAACTTTAGCATTTGAAAAACAGTCTTCTATCCATGCCTGAAACAATCTCTTCTTTCTTTGATCTTTAACAATCTGTAATCTTCCCAAAGTCTGTCTTCTAACATATAACAATCTCCCTCAAAGACGGTAGATATGCTCTTCAACAATCTTCCCAAGGTTTTCTCAAACCTCTTTCAGACATCAGAAATAAATTATTTACAATTCCAGCTCAATTTGTTTCAGCAAATTATCTTCAAAGAAAATTTCTGTAAACTTCAGTACATCTTTAGAAAACTTTGAACTTTTCTCTTTCAAACTTTCAATCTTTGCAATTCTCTGAACTTTTCTCCCACAACTGATATTAGCGTCTCTTTTCTGTGAGCACCGTTTCTTTTGCTTCTTACCTTTAGTGTAATAATCAACATTCACAGAAACTGATTCACCAACCTTAGTCGATGATTCACCTATTTCATGCACACTTGGTAAAGCTTGACCATTAATGACAAAAGTAGAATGATCTGGAAGTTTAGCATTGAAGTCAAACAAATCAATCTCATCAACACACCCTTCATCAGAATTTAAAAAATCATTTGCAGACGCAAATAAGTCATCAAAATCAGATTCAGAAGTTTGAGGTGCTTTAGAAGATTTAGAACACATTTGAGATTCAACATTTAAAATTGTGTTCTTTAAAACAGTAGAAAATACATTTTGTTCAATATCATTCATTATTCTTTCATCAGTTAAAACATTTTCAAGCTCAATTATTTTTCTTTCAAGAATGGGTGGAGGAACATAAATCTTTGCTTTAACTGGTTTTGCCTCCATATAATCATTTGAAAGAACCTTTGGTTTTTCAGAAAGATAACTATCATTTGAAAGAACCTTTGGTTTTTCAGAAAGATAACTATCATTCAACTTTTGATAACAGAATGGTAGTTGCATTTTCTGTAAATTCTTTCTTTTCTCAAATTCTTTAGCTTCAACCTCATCAGGTGATTTGGTAACGAATTTGGGTTTCAAATGAGGATATTTAGCAGCTGCATACAAAAAATTAAAATTATACAAAGCTGGTTGTTTTCTGATAGCTTTCTTTAGATAGTGTGGGCTTTCGTAACCGAGACCCCACTTCTCTCTTACATCAGCTTCCTCATTTGGTATGTTTAAGAAAATGGTTTGATCTGTTTGGCCTCTAGCATACAATTTCGCTTTCAAACCATTCACCTTTTTTCTCTAAGTTCTTGTTCTCAACATGCAGTTTAAAAGCTTTTAAAACATTTTCTTGCTTTTCTGAAATAGACTTAGAAATTTTGGATTCAAAATCAGAAATCTTACTTTCAAAACAATCTTTTTCTTGTTTAAAATCAGAAACAAATTTGCGCAGAGAATCAATCAGATCATTGTTTCCAATAACTGCTTTGTTAAGGTCAATGATCTTTTGATTTTTCTTTTCAACTCAACTCTTTTCCTTTTTCAACTTATTTTGAAGATTTTGAAGTTCGACCAATATGGCTTCCATTTTGGTCATAAAATCAGATTTGGAAAGATTAAGTACCTCATCAGATGTTTCTTCTTCAGAATCATCATCTTTCACCTCTCTGCCCATCAAGCACATGTGTCCTGTCTCTTCTGCCATAAGGGCTTTCCCCGCTTACTTTTGTGTAGCAAGCAACATCTTCTGCTTGTAATATTAAGCATTCCTGACAATTGGCTTTCGACAGTCCTTCGCAAAGTGGCCAACCTTCTCGCAATTGTAGTACTTTATCAGCTCTTCACTCCTTTTCTCAGCACTACCATATTCATTCATAAATCTCTTCTTCTCTTCGAGCTTTCTATCTCCAAATCTCTTTTCTTCAAATCGCTTTCCTTCCACCTGTTCTCTGTGCTCATGATTATTTGATCCGGACGAAGTGTACCTCTGTAAGTTCGAACCCGGTTGCTTGTAGAATTTCTTCTGAAATGCACGGGTCAATAAAAGCATAATAGCTTGCTTGAGGTTTTCGCTGTCATCACTATCAGATTTAGACTCAGAATCAGAACTGAGAATCACTATCTTTTTTTTCTCTTTCTCCTTCTCTCCAGCTACCAAGGCAATTGGATCTGACACTTTCTCAGTTTTCGTCTTCTCAACCCTTTTCTCTTCAACCTCTTCTTCATTCTTTCTTAGTGTCTCATAAACCTCATGAAGGGGTATCTCAATCAAGCCCTTCATCTGCTTCATTCGACGAGTATGCTTCTTCCATTCAGGCTGCAGAACACTGAGAAACTTTACATTATTCTCGATCTGCTTCTTCTTAACTTTTTTCTTTGAAAGTTCATTCAGTAGAAGTACAAATCTTTCATACGTTTCTTCCAGACTCTCATTATCCTTAGCTTTAAATTCTTCATAATTGTTTATACAGTTTGCCACTTTCATCTGGTTGCCTACCTTTGAAATTGTATTCCAAATCAAGCAATCCAACAATTAAACCCAATCAAGATTTGACAATGTATATTTCTAGAGAGAGAGTGTAGAGAGAGAAAGTGTTCATGTCATAAATCTTACAAAATATACGTACAATGAACATACACAAACTAACAAGTTATATCCCTATTTATACCAAGGATAAGAACTCATACAAGTAACTAAACAACATATTGACTTAACATACTTTGACTTTGTTGACTTTGCTAAACTTGACTTTTCCTATTAAATCTTGGATACAATAATACACTAACATTCTCCCCCTTTGTATTCAAGATTTTAAAAAAAAAAATTGCACTAGTCTTCAGCGCTTGATTCTTCAACTTTTAACTCTGACAGCTTTGAACTTTGAAACTCTTTCTGAAGTTGTTGAAGAATCTTGAAAAGTCATTCATGATTAGCATCTTTGAATAGTCAACAAGTCTTGTAGACGAACCATTTGAAGTCTTGAAACAATACACACTTCATCTTTGAAACATTTGAAACTTCGAGGGATATTTGAACTTTGTATCTTCATCTCTTTGATCTCTTGACTGTCTTCGGAAAAACAAACTTTCACGAATCATCTTCAGAATCTTTTAAAACTTTCATCTGGCTTTGACTATCAGAATTATCTTCACCATTTTCATCAGAAAGACATTTGAAGCATTTCTCTCCAAGTCTTTGTTTGAAATTGATCTTTGTAAATGTCTCCCCCTTTTTGATGATTGTGAGCTTCATGATCATCAAAACATCTTCAATTTCAGCACTTTCTTTGAATCTCCCCCTTTTACAGATATTCTCCCCCTTTGAGATACATTTGACATTTTCTGCCCTTTGATCTGAATAGTTGAATCATGAACTGTATATACCCGAATCTTTTCAAATTCAGATATAATGAACATTCTAACCCTGATTCAACAAATGAAACAGTTAGAAGTGCCTGTCAGTAACACGGAGTTACTGTGTACAACGAATGTACAATTTAAGGAGCTGGTTTGATGATGACTCCCCAGGACTTCCATTCAATCATTGAAAAACACAAGGTAATTCTATGAATGTTCTGACAGAAAAACAAATTTTCTGTGTGCTCGTGCTTGTGTTATGAAAGAATTTAGCACAATGATTATGTTTCATAAGGCTGAAATTGTGTAAACTGTTGAGACAGCAACAAGTATTACACGGACTCAATGTGCATGAAAGAGGTGCGAAGGTGGGGCAACTTTCCTTCTTTTTCAATATCTAAATATTCCGAGTGAAGACCAGATAGCAGATGTGTTGCGTCCCCCAGAAAAATTGAAACATTTCTTTTGCAGGAAAGAAATGGGTGGTTGGTGGGGTTAATGCAAGAGTTGGCATGATCTCACTACCTGTTTCAATGATGGTCAGCAAAGAATGTGAACCAATCAGAATAAGTAGCTGCCCGGCTCAGAAAGTGGTTGGTGCAGAGTTATGATATTCTTTTAACTCCGATCTCACAGCCTCTTTCTTTTTAACATTTTGCTCACTTGTAACCAAACTCTCTTTTACATTTTTCCGCTCCACGCAATGAGAAAAACTCAACCGGATGAGTTATCTCCCCCACTCTTTGATTTATGACCCCTCACCCCTCAATCACTCAAAGATTACTTCCTGGGTAGGAAACACTGGTTAACGTGAATCCATGGAAGTTATGTTTAAGCTCACACACGAATCCCATGTAAGTCCTAAAAGAATAGTTGCTCAACAATTTAACTTGAACAGTTAAGCACAAAAGGATAACAGTGTCAGAATGTATGCTCATGAAATTTGAGCAATTGAACTTTGAAGATTTCTCAAAACAAAGATATTGAATGAATGAAATGAAATCAAAAGAATTGTTTTGAGAATCTGACAATGTATCAATCAGATCAAATAAAATGGTTAGGGTATCAAAGAATTGAATATTTTGTTTATATGAACGAATATAAACAATTTTGCAATGAAAGCACAAGATTAGAAATGATGACTGATGCTCAACAACATTTGAAAGCAAACGGGAGTATTACCATCGAAAAATTTGTTCATTATGAGACATGGTAATAACAAAATCAAATGAACTACTGAACCGATGTGTGTGAATACTTGACAGTATATAGAAAAGATAATACACAAGTATTAATCTTTAGAAACACACGGTCAGTTAAACATTAAAGCTCAACAATGAAAAACATTTAAAATCACACTTCTTAATTCATGAAATCGTTTGAGAATAGAGAAGTGGTTTGAACATTTAAGAACACGTTTTTCATGCTTGAAAGTTGTTCGTCTTTCAAACAATCAGAGATATAGGATTAGAAGATACTTACATTTAAGCTACCCCTCAAATCATTATAGAATGATTTAGGTCACATAAGCTTCCCCTGGATATTTGCAAAATATCCTTATCTGAACATTGAAGAACGGGTCCTGATCTGTCATGTGATCAGAAGCCACAATTCTTTACATTAAAGTTCGGGTTCTAAACTGAAGTGTTTAGAAGACATAACTCTTTGACTTTAAGGTCCGGGTTTTGAATTGTTGTGTTCAAAAGCCTTTGTTCTATGCTCCCCCTTAAACCTTGGGTGCATGTAACACAATTTTAGCTTTTGGTACCCACTGGTATTTGGGTCCTGATATGTTAGTTGCAGTTCTTGTGGGGTTTACATAATAAGAACCATACCAGTAATTGACAAAATTTTTACTTACAAAGTCATGTGCTCCACAGTACGAACAATAGATTTTCCTTTGAGCAATCCTGATCAAATGATTAGTAGAATAATACATATCAGGATTATCAAAAGATTTACCTTTCTGTGCTCTGTTCTTTTTGGCATTGGTTGTGGAAGTAGATGCTTTATCATTCTTCTTATCTTCATCTGAAGAACTCTTCACTCTCCAGACCATCTGATTTTTCTTAGAATTCTTTCCAAGAGATTTAACATAGAAATTTGCTGGTCCATCAACAGATTTGTCATAAAATAGATTTGATGGTCGAATCTGATTTGATTTAACAGTTTGTGATTTGACACTGTTCTTTTTCAAAAAAAAATTCTCATGAATAGAACTTGAAGCTGTTTTGAAAGAACAGAATGATTCTGTTGAATTATCAACAGGTGATTGACTAATCACATCAGCTGTTACTTTATCTGACAATTCAATATTTGCAGCTTCTAAGTCATTTATCTTTTTAGTCAAAATGTTTCTTTCATCTGAAAGTGTGTCAAACTTTTGTTTCAAATCAGATTTGGCCTTCTGTTCTTTTAATATATCTGATGATAGAACAAATAATTTGGATGTGTGCTTAGATATTTCAGATTGAAAATATGAACGTTCTTGTTCAAAATTTGTTTCCAAGTTCTTGTTTTTCTCATAAATATCATTCAAAATCCCAACATTTTTCTTTTCAAATAATTTCTTTTCTTGCTCAAAAGACTGCTTTTTTACTTTCAAAAAATATTTCTTTCTTTTTCGAGCAAGTCTTGTAAAGTAGAAATCTGCTTAGGAAGTTCAGTGTTTTTATCTTCAAGAACTTTTCTTTCTTTGGCAAAAGTTTCTCTTTCAATGATTATAACTTTTTCAAAATCAGACACTTGCTTTGAAAGTTTAATGCATCTCAGCTCAAGATCCTTTTTCTCTTGTAAAGTTTTCTTTGAAAATTCAGATGTCTGTTGAGTAGAAAATGTCTTCACATTTGATTTTTCTTTTTCTGCTTGGAGACTTGTTTTCAGTTCAGCATTTTTCTTCTCCAAAGCAGATATCTGATCTTCAAAAGCCTTCAACTTGTTTTGGAGCTTGACTGATTCATCTTTAAGCTAAGATGATATCTGTTCAGTCGTCTTCAGTTGGCTTTGAAGATTTGAAATCTTTCTGTCTTTCAGCTTGATTTCTTTTTCACATGTTTTAACAGTGTTTTCTTTTAAAGAAATCATTTTCTCTTTTACTTTAATCTCTTTCTCTTTCTTTCTAATTTCTTCCTCTTTTGCACTGATGATACCTGCAATATTAGATTTAACAGTATTAGTACACTTTATACAGTCAAAAGTTTTATCAGAACTTGACAAATTTAATTTCAACTCCTGAATCTGTTTAAGAAGCTTTGAATTCTGATTTTTCAGATTGTCTCTTTCTGCTTCTATTTTCGGTATCTCAGGCATGTACAAAACAAACATATCTCTTGCAGATAAAACAGTGTTTTTGTTGGTCCCTAAGGTGCTTAACAAGTTTGTAGAAGGGGGGGGGGGGGGTTGAATACAAACACAAGAATTTAAAGTTTAATAAATTGTTTATTGATAAATCAAATACAATTTACAAGTTTGTTGCGGAATAAGATTAAGACAGACTCAATCTAAATAAACTTAAGAAACACTAAGATGGTTGCACAAGAAATTCAGAGAAAGGGGGATTAAGAGATATAGAAAACAAGGGTTTCTATATGGGGTTCAAGGATTGAGCACACTTCAGATGAAGGGGTGATCTTCCTATTTATACCCTATGCATTAAATGCATGGCAGGGCACTTTACACGTGGCGTTCACTGGTTGGCTTTGGTAGTCTGACTTTTGGGAGACATGCTTTCGGCCGGACAATGAACAGTGTAGATGACAGAGGTGTTGTACGAATTGTGGCAGAGACATGTCCGTTCTGACATATCGTACAAAGTTGTGCAAGGATAGACAAAAGGAAACTTGAGACATAATCCAAGTGATCATTCGATCGCTGAGTATCTCTTTCTTCAGAGATACAGTCAGAAGTTTTATCAGAACTTGACAAATTTAATTTCAACTCCTGAATCTGTTTAAGAAGCTTTGAATTCTGATTTTTTAGATTGTCTCTTTCTGCTTCTATTTTCGGTATCTCAGGCATGTACAAAACAACCATATCTCTTGCAGATAAAACAATGTTTTCTGTTGGTCCCTAAGGTGCTTACCAAGTTTGTAGAAGGGGGGGGGGGGTTGAATACAAACACAAGAATTTAAAGTTTAATAAATTGTTTATTGATAAATCAAATACAATTTACATGTTTGTTGCGGAATAAGATTAAGACAGACTCAATCTAAACAAACTTAAGAAACACTAAGATGGTTGCATAAGAAATTCAGAGAAAGGGGGATTAAGAGATATAGAAAACAAGGGTTTGTATATGGGGTTCAAGGATTGAGCACACTTCAGATGAAGGGGTGATCTTCCTATTTATACCCTATGCATTAAATGCATGGCAGGGCACTTTACACGTGGCGTTCACTGATTGGCTTTGGTAGTCTGACTTTTGGGAGACATGCTTTCGGCCGGACAATGAACAGTGTAGATGACAGAGGTGTTGTACGAATTGTGGCAGAGACATGTCTGTTCTGACATATCGTACTAAGTTGTGAAAGGATAAACAAAAGGAAACTTGAGACATAAGCCAAGTGATCATTCGATCGCTGAGTATCTCTTTCTTCAGAGATATCAAGATTTCAGCGATCGCTGAAGCTTTTCCTCATGTTCCTTCGCGTATAAGTAGATTCGTCTTTGCTTCACTGATATCCGTATCAGGTCACTAGTAGACTTGTCTTTTTTCAGCAGCTTCGTCTTCGATTCAGCTATGAACATCTGTTGACGCGAGACTTGTCTTCAGGGGTTACGTTACTGTTTACATCAGAAACTATCAGCGATACTAAACAGGATCAGTTTGATCACTGATAGTGAAACACTAATACATACTAGATGTTTATAAGAAGACTATCAGTGATAACTGAACAGACTCAGTCTGAGAGGGAGGGGCTTTGTCAGCAGCTATCTCCCCCTCAACCTGAGAGGGAGTTTCCTTCTGTTGGACCTCAGCATCTACTTTAAACTCCGTATTTTCTTCAACTGCTTTCTCCCCCTCTTTGTCATTATCATTAAGGGAGAGATCTTTGGAAGGAGATGAAGCTTTTGCAGCGGCCAACAATTGAACTTTAGCCTCCAAACAGTCCAGACGGCCTTCAAATGCAGGAAGATCAGACGTTGCCTGATGAATAAATTCCACGGCAATGTTCAGCGATGTTCGATCGTTCTCTATGAATGAGGGAGTAGGAGTTGGAGCTGGGGCCTTCAGGTGAGTCAGGATTTGCTGAAGTAGAAGTTCACAGGCATCAACCTTTGTAGTCAGAGCTGCAAACTGTTGCTATGAGTCTTCCCTGACTTTGTCAATCGTTCTTAGAGAGTAGCGATGTGAGAAACGTCAGCTTTGGAGGCGCAGGTGGCAGTCAGCGTCTTCAGTGCTTCACCAGCTGATTGAACAGCGTTGGTGGTGTTGTTGAGAGACGCAGTCATAGATTCCACCTGTGCACTCAGATTGTTGACATTGGTGTCAACAGTCTCCAAAGTAGGACCTGAAATATAAGTTAGTTTTTGAGAAACAGGCTTATATGGTGAGTTGGGAGAAGTGTTTAAGGTTATAGGGATACCTGAATTATCAAACATTTTGTAGAATTGTAAAGATTCCTCAAAAGATTGATGTTCAGGTCCTATGGGTCCAAACTGTGGAGTAGAGATAGATGGAGGGTTAGAGATCAAAGAAATAGAAGGACTAGAGATGGGGATAGAAGATGTAGGGATAGGGGTAGTTACCTCAGGTTGTTGAACTAAGATTGTGGGTTGCGTCACTGTTGTTGTGACGGCAACCGAGATCGCTGGCACGGTTGAAGTGGTTATCGCCGAGGATGTGGAGGAGATACCCACGAAAGCATCCAAGGAAGTTTGTAGAGAAACATCCTTAGGTATAGAGCTAGAAGTAGCTTTCTCCTTGGTCACCTTGGCCTTCTTCGAAGGACCAAGGGAGCCAGTTGATGGTCGTTTGGAAGGGGTGGCGACAGGGATAGCAGAAGAAGGAACCTCCTGCGTGGCCGCTGAAGTAGAAGAAGTGAGGAGAGAGAGTTGGGAGCGAAGTTCAGAGATACTTACCTCGTTGGGGAGCGGCTTGACTTCTAGAGAGCGCTGACCCACTTTTGGAAAAGAGGCATCCGAGTTGGTGGGGTAAGTAGTAGGGTAGAGAAACTTCAGGTACGCGCAGATAAAGCGTAGGGGACTTTGGGATCCCTCTCGGTCTTCTCTATCTTTGACTTCAGGTCGTCAAAGATGGCTGTTGCATAGTCGAAGTTTCGTCCAGCTATCACTGAGTAAGCCATCTGGACCTGAACCTTGCTGGCTTGGTCCAGTGACCCACTCTTCCCACTCATGCACTGAATGAAGTGTGAGAAGATGTAGTTTAGCTGGGAAGGCATCAGTGCCTTCTTCACAAGAGTCAACTTCTTGTTTGGAATAGTCGTCCTTGGTTTGGGTTCCCAAGCATATTCCATGGCATCCAGGAATTGGATGAGTTCAGCGTCAGTTGGCAGGGCGTCGAATCCATTCCTGGGTTTGTCAGGAAAACGCAGAGCTTTCCTCAGGCCTAGGGTAATCATCATCCATGAGCCAAGATTTTCTTCTAGTTTCTTGTTCTTGGTCCCTAAGGTGCTTAAAAAGTTTGTAGAAGGGGGGGGTTGAATACAAACACAAGAATTTAAAATTTAATAAATTGTTTGTTGCGGAATAAGATTAAGACAGACTCAATCTAAACAAACTTAAGAAACACTAAGATGGTTGCACAAGAAATTCAGAGAAAGGGGGATTAAGAGATATAGAAAATAAGGGTTTCTATATGGGGTTCAAGGATTGAGCACACTTCAGATGAATGGGTGATCTTCCTATTTATACCCTATGCATTAAATGCATGGCAGGGCACTTTACACGTGGCGTTCACTGATTGGCTTTGGTAGTCTGACTTTTGGGAGACATGCTTTCGGCCGGACAATGAATAGTGTAGATGACAGAGGTGTTGTACGAATTGTGGCAGAGACATGTCCGTTCTGACATATCGTACTAAGTTGTGCAAGGAGAGACAAAAGGAAACTTGAGACATAAGCCAAGTGATCATTCGATCGCTGAGTATCTCTTTCTTCAGAGATATCAAGATTTCAGCGATCGCTGAAGCTTTTCCTCATGTTCCTTCGCGTATAAGTAGATTCGTCTTTGCTTCACTGATATCCGCATCAGGTCACTAGTAGACTTGTCTTTGTTCAGCAGTTTCGTCTTCGATTCAGCTATGAACATCTGTTGACGCGAGACTTGTCTTCAGGGGTTACGTTACTGTTTACATCAGAAACTATCAGCGATACTGAACAGGATCAGTTTGATCACTGATAGTGAAACACTAATACATACTAGATTTTTATAAGAAGACTATCAGCGATAACTGAACAGACTCAGTCTGATCGCTGATGGTGAAACACTAATACATATTAAAACGTAATTTTCACTAAGTATAGAAAAGGGTCGTTATCAAATCACTGAGAGAGTTTGGATCAACAATCTCCCCCTATTTGATAATGACCAAGTAACTGAAGAAAATTACTTTATAGAAAAGGGTCGTTATCAAATCACTGAGAGAGTTTGGATCAACAGTTTCCTCTCTCGTCTATAACAGGCATCTTGTCAGAATGTTAGCTTTAAAAAAAATGATTGTCAAAAATCAGAAAATTATGACCACTATTAAAATATGTCCCCCTCCGTAGACTTAGCACGGGGGTTCCGCTAGAAAGAAATGCTTGAATAAAATGATCGTTCCCAAACCAATTCAGAAAAGTTGACTGAAAGTCAAACTTGGATCACCACTTGAAAAAAAAATTCAACTCTGAAACTCGCAGATCAAGTAAACTCGCTAAGTACTAAAACTCGCTAGTCACTATTCACTGAGAAATGCGCTAGACGTTATGTGCGCGTTTGAAAAACTCGCAGGCCACTGAAAGCGCAAAGCACTATTCACACTGAAACTCGCTAGTAGGCACTTGCACGTTTCTGGAACTCGCTAGCCGCTACGTTCGCGTTTTATGATGTTTGTGCGTTATGACGTTTGCGCGTTTCAACGCTCAGAAATTTTTTCACGGATTTCAAACTCGCAAACCTCTTAGCGCGTTTCGATCAAACTCGCAAGCTTTGTCTTGCGCGTTTATCAAACTCGCTTGCCTCTATTAGCGGGTTTTAGCAAACTCGCACGTTTTGCTTACGCGTTCTTCAGATACTTGCGCGTTTGATGACGAACTTGCGCGTTTCGTGAATCTAGCGAGTTCTTCACCTGTTCGATCAAAAATCAAGTAAAACTTGATTACTGATTCTGCAAATCACACAATTAGTCCACGATAACAAACTAATCAAGATTACAACACTGAATTTGCAAAAGAAACTGAAAATTACAGTGCTCAGATCGATTTACAGTGAACGACATCGACTTTTCAGAAAATCACCAATTTGATCAAATTGATCAATCTAGAATGCGAATTAGCTTATGTGATCTGAACGAAACTTGATCCTAGTGATAATATGTACACAATCAAATCAATTTCTTGATTTAATTGTGCAAAAACAATATAAATCGAAATCAAACAGTAAGTTTCAAGAAACAAAATCGTGAAAACCAAAAATCTCAAATCTATCCAATCTGATTAATCTGATCCTTCTGAAATTGATTTGGTTTGCTCTGATACCAATTGAAATTGTATTCCAAATCAAGCAATCTAACAATTAAACCCAATCAAGATTTGACAATGTATATTTCTAGAGAGAGAGTGTAGAGAGAGAAAGTGTTCATGTCATAGATCTTACAAAATATACGTACAATGAACTTACACAAACTAACAAGTCATATCCCTATTTATACCAAGGATATGAACTCATACAAGTAACTAAACAACATATTGACTTAACATACTTTGACTTTGTTGACTTTGCTAAACTTGACTTTTCCTATTAAATCTTGGATACAATAATACACTAACAACCTTTGAACCCATCATCATCTTTTGCAACTGATCCCACATCGATTTGGCAATTGCATTGTAACCGTCTATTTTGATGTAGATCTCGTTAGTTACGCTTAGCAAAAGTAGAGATCTGGCTTGTTTGTCGGCTTTGAACCGATTCTTTTGGTGTTAAGTAAGCTGAGAAATATCTTTATCAACAGTCTTTGTCTTCAGAATTCCATCACCATCTGATTCATTACCCTCAGCAGGAATCTCATCAGTAGGAATTTTCATTGGACCATCTGTGATTGATGACATAATATTCTCTCCATTTGTGTGTCGGTCAACAAAATCGAGAAAGCGGTCTTTCCACTGTTCGTACTACCCTTTAAACAGAACATGGGGCTTTACATCCGTACGGATGGAAAGAGCGTCCCTAGAAGTCATCTTTGATCTACACTGCTTACCGTGATCGTCAAAATTCAGAAAACAAATTGGATCTACAAAAATCAAACTTAGTTAATTTTCAGAAAATAATCAGAAAAATTCACTAAGTTCAGAACGTGCATAACACTGAAAAGAAACACTTCGCGCAACAGCCTATGTGCGAGTTTTGAACTTCGCGCACAACAAAGGCTAGGAGAACTGCACTTCTCGCACAAAGAGTTGTGCGAGTTTCAGTTTCGCGCACAACGAAGCTTGCGTGAACCAAGGTTCGTGCAGAAGACTTATGCGAGTTCTTAGTTCTCGCACACAACTATGTCCGAGTTTTTGCACTTCCCGCAAAGTCTTGCGAGTTCTAGACTTATAATTTATTTCAAAACTTGAAACTCGCTAAATGTAAATGCACAAGAACAGGGCTTGCGATTTTAGAACTTAGAATATTTTGAACAAGGATATTTCTCGCAAAAGACAAACGTGCAAGACAAAGACTTCTCGCAGGAATACTTCGCGCATGACAAGGAGTTTGAACAGTAACAACTCGCACCTAGTGATGTGCGAGTTTCTACTTCTCACACATAACTGTTTGCGAGTTCTTCACTTCAACTAGTTTCTACCCTTGTGCGTGTTCTTGAGATCTGCGAGTTCAACACTTGTGCAAATTCTTCAGGGACTTGCGAGTTCTTCACTAGCGAGTTCTTCACTAGCGAGTTCTTTAGATCTAGCGAGTTTGTGACTTGTACAGTTCCAAAACTCGATCTTTCAATCTGATTCGATTCACACCTTCACCAAATCGACTAAAACTTTGCCGGACTCATCGTTTGCATGATTCGAAACAATTATAATTAAGTAATTCCAATCTAAACTACTAAAATTACAACTTCGATCCAATGTCAGTACATATCCAAACTCGAACGAAAATCTTAGAAAAATTCAAAAATTTACCCTATCAAATATGAATTGTACTACGACTTACAAACAAACAATGTTCTAATTGTTAGAACGAATCTAGAACAACCAAATTCTAGTCCAAAAACACTCTTAAATCCAAAAATCAATGTACCATAGTTAGACTTGCGAGTTCATGAATATTTTCTCCAAAATTCAAATTGATCCAAGTTTTACTCTGAATTCTGTGTGCTCTAATACCAATTGTTATCCCAGATAACAATGTAAATCAATGATGACAATCAATTTCCACAAATTTCACTTTTTATTAATCACAGAAATCGATATTACATATGCTCTCAAATACTTTCTCTCTCTAACTCAGGAACTCATATGATGCTATTTGTTGTTCTCTTCATACTACATGCACAACACAACCTATTTATACCAAGGCAGAAACACGCACGCTACTAAACACTTACAACAACTAAAACACGCACAATACTAGAAAAACACAAAATACAAGATTTGACTTTGACTTTTATTACATTGACTTTGACTTTGATGCTTGAGAGTTGACCTAAGCTTTGACTTCAATCTTCAGTCTTCTATGATCTTGTATCCAACATATTTATGCTCTAACAAAGTAGCTTCAATCATTCTACATTTGCGCGAGCACACAAGGAATAAGTTTTCTTGTCATAACATTCATAGAAAATTCCTTTATGGTTTTTCGATGATTGAATGGAAGCCCTTGGGGAGTGAACATCAAAAAGCTCCTTTCCGAAGTACATTTGTTGTACAAAGTGGCTTCGTGCTACTTACAGGCATGCTAACTGTTTCATATGTTGATTGAGGGTTACAACGTTCTATTTTGTCTATATTTAAAAAGATTCGAATGAATACATATTATGAATTGACAGTTATTCAGATCAAATGGAGATAATATTTTCTTCGAGACAAATTGTTTATCACATTTCTTGGGGGAGATTGTCTAATTCCATCATGAAGAGTTTGCTTATCTTGGTATACATAGGGAGATTATTATCAAAGACTGTGTTGAAATTGATAAAGTTTTGATGATTCTGATGTCTCATAATTCATTAAAAAGGGGGAGAAATTTTCAAAATTCAATTTCAATTAAAAGGGAGAAGGTTTCAAAGCAAAGTTACCCGAAATCGGGAGATGTGTTTGAAAAACTGAAAGTAATACAGAGCTTATGTTTGTTTAATCCAAATGCGGAGATAAACAAAAGTTTCAAGTGTTGAAGAGACGAGCTTGTATAAAGAGAAAGACAATGTTTTTATAAAGAAAAGATGTAAAGGGGGAAATGTAAACAAAAGGAGAGTTCAAGAAAGTTTGCTCAAGTGATGAAGATTTGAAAGCTTCAAAGTTCTGAAAGATACAAAGCTGAAGAATTTTCATGAGAAAAGAAGACCTGAAGAGTCGTGTCAAAATGTTTTTAATCTTGAATCCAAAGGGGGAGATTGTTGAGCCTAAAATGTTGTATTCAAGATTAAAATGGCTTAAAGTGTAAATTTGTGTAAAGTCTTGCTAAAGTCAAGTGTATTTGACTTTCCATTAATGTCATATGTTGTAAAAGTCAACTTGTTTGACTTGTATAAATAGTCTTTGTTCCTTGTAAATCTTGTGACCACGCGCATACTTTGAGAGAGAGAGAGAGAGAGAGAGCTAGTAATATACTGAAATTGTAAGAATCCCAAATTCAATCAAGCACACTCTCAATCAAGATTTAACATTATTACTTCTAGAGAGAGAGGAGAGAGAGAAACAATCACAAGTATATTTCACAAAATGTAATAGTTACAATGCATCTAGTTCCTTGGTTCCTACAAACACTCATGACACAAACAATATTTATACTAAGACACTCTCACAAGCATACAAACTTTACAAACTCTCAAAGACTATTTTGACTTTTCACACTTTGACTTCTCCTATTAAATCTTGGATACAATAAAATACACTAACAATCTCCCCCTTTGTATTCAAGATTTAAAAAAAATGACAATCATCTTCAGCGCTTGATTCTTCAATCTTTGATTCTGAAAAATTTGTCCTTTGCAACTCTGACAGTCATTAATCTCTGATGCTTTGAAGAATCTTGAAAAGTCTTTCACATTTAGCATATTTTGAAAGTCAACAAGTCTTGAACAAGAATCTGAATTCTTGAATCTTCTGAAACTTCAACTTTGAAACATCTAAACTTCGAAACTTCAGGAATCTTTGATCTCATATCTTCATCTCTCTGATCTCTGGATTGTCTTCAGAAAACAAACTTTGTCGAATCTTTCTGATTTATCTTTGAATCATCTCTGAATAATCATCAGACTTTAGAATTTCTTCACAAATCTTTTCAACAGACTTTGACATCTTTTTATCTTTGAAATTGATCTTTGTAAATTTCTCTCCCTTTTTGATGAATTCTGAGAATCAAAATCATCAAAACTCATTTCAATTTCAGCTCAGTATTTGAAACTGCTTCCCTTTTTAAACAATGCAGAACAATCTTCATGATCTCTGCTTGTAATGTTTTGAACATTCTCCCTCAACTGATTTGATAATGAACTGTCAATTCATGAATGTATTTATCTGAATCTTTTCAAATTCAGACAAATTATGAGTTGTAACCCTGAATCAACAAATGAAATAGTTAAAAAAGAATGCTTGTCAGTAACACAAAGTTACTGTGTACAACGAATGTACAGTTTAAGGAGCTGGTTTGAGGTTCACTCCCCAAGACTTCCATTCAATCATTGAAAAACACAAGGTATTTTCTATGAATGTTCTGACAGAAAAACAAAATTTCTGTGTGCTCGTGCTTCTGTATGAAAGAATTAAGCACAATGATTGGGTTTCATAAGGCTCAAAGTATGTAAATCATTGAGACAACAATGGTATACACAGACTCAATGTGCATGATGAAGGGTTGAAGGTGGGGCAACTTTCCTTCTTGTTCAATATCAATAACTTCCGAGTGAAGTACCAACATATTATGTGTTGCGTCCCCAGAAAATGTGAAACATTCTCTTTTTGGGAAAAGAATGAGTAGCTGGAGGGATGTTTGCAAGAGATGGCATGGGCTAAGTGCCTTTTTCAATTACATTCACGAAGAAATGTGAAACAACAGATTATGCGGTTGCCCGACTCAGAAAGAAGTTTGGTTCAGAGTTTAATATTCTTTTAATCTAATCTCTCACCTTCTTGTTTTAAACATTAAAGCTCACTTCTAACCAATCTCTCATTTCCATTTTACCTCTTCACACACCACTCTCAATCTTTTGCCCCCTCTCCCCTCAATCACTCAAAGGATTACTTCCGGGGCAGGAAACACTGGTTATCGTGAATCCATGGAAGTTCGTTTAAGCACTCACACTGAATCCCATGTATTTGTCCTAAAAACATGCATATCTCAATGATTTTCTTGACATTTAAGCACAAGAAATCATTTATCAGTATATGTATGCTCATTAAGAATCAGAATGAATTTTGAGCATTTTAAACATTTAAGATTTCTCAAAACGTTTTATGAATGAATAATCATGAAAGAGTAGAAATGTTTTGAGAATCTGACAATGATTAGATCAAAATTCATAAAGAATAAAAGTTTGGGAAATCAAAGACGAATGTTGTTTATATTAACAATATATAAACATTTGAACAATGAAAGCACATATAATAATGAAATGAAGTTTGATTCAAACAACATTGAATATCAAATGGGAGTATTACCATAGAAAGATTAAACATTTGATACATGGTAATAACAAATTCAAATGAAGTACTGAACCGGTGTGTGTAAATACTTGACAGTAAATGAACAAGATAATACACAAGTATTGATCTTTGGAAACACACGGTTAGTTGAACATTAAAGCTCCATAATGAAAAACATTTAAAGTCACACTTCCAAATTCATGAAATCTTTTGAGAATAGAGAAGTGGTTTGAACATTTAAGAGAACGTTTTTCATGCTTGAAAGTTGTTCTTCTTTCAAACAATCAGAGATTAAGATCAGAAGATATATACCTTTAAGCTCCCCCTCAAATCAATGATAGAATGATTTATATCAGATAAGCTTCCCCTAGATATTTGCATAATATCCTCATTTTAAACATTGAAGAACGAGTCCTGATCTGTACATAATCATAAGTCGTTGTTCTTTCTCCCCCTTAAACTTTGGGTGCCTGCAACACAGTTTTAGCTTTTGGTACCCACTGTTATTTGGGTCCTGACATGTTAGTTGCAGTTCTTGTGGGGGTGACATAGTAAGAACCATACCAGTAATTGACAAAATTATTACTTACACAGTTATTTGCTCCACAGTAAGAACAACAAATTTTCTTTTGAGCAACCTTGATCAAATGACTAGTAGAGTAAAACATATCAGAATTACCAAAATATTTACCTTTATGCCCTATGTTCTTTTTGGCATTGGATGTATATGCAAATGATTTGTCATTCTTCTTCTCATCCGAATAATCTTTAACCCTCCAGACCATCTACTCTTTCTTAGATTGCTTTCCAAGAGATTTTACATAAAAGCTCGTTGAACCATCAACAGATTTGTCATAAAATTGATTAGATGGTTGAATCTGATTTGATTTGACAATTTGTGGTTTGACACTTTTCTTTTTGAAAACATTTTTCTCATGGATAGAACTTGAAGCAGTTTTAAAAGTGCAAACTGATTCGGTTGAACTGTCAACTGTGATTGATTGATCACATTAGCACAAACTTTTTCTGACAAATCAACATTTGCAACTTATAAGTTCTTTATCTTTTCGGATAAAATGTTTCTTTCAGTAATAAGTGTGTCAAACTTTTGTTTCAAATCAACTCTAGCCATCTGTTCATTTTAGACATCTGATGACAGAACATATATCTTGGACATGAGCTTAGATATTTCAGATTCAAAATTTTGACGTTCAAGCTCAAAATCTTTTTCCAGGTTCTTGGTTTTATCAGAAATTTCATTGAAGATCCCAACATTTCTCTTTTCAGATTTCTTCTTTTCAATCTCAAAAGACTTCTTCTTTTTTTGAAAAGCTTTTCTTTCTTTCTCAAGTAAGTCTTGTAAAATGGAGATCTGTTTGGGAAATTCAGAAGTTTTATCTTCAAGAACTTTTCTCTCTTTGACAAAAGTGTCTCTTTCAGAAATTAAAATCTTTTCAAATTCTGACACTTGCTTTGAGAGTTTTAAACATCTTAGCTCAAGACCCTTCTTCTCTTGGTTAGCTTTCTTGGAAAGATCAGACATCTTTTGAGCAGAAATTTTCTCCAGATTAACTCTGTCTTTGTCTGATTGAAAGCTTTTCATCAGATCAGCATTTTTGGCTTCCAGTGCAAATATTTGATCTTCAAAAGCCTTAAACTTCTGTTGAAGCTTAACTGATCCATCTTGCAATTCTGATGATTTCTATTCAGTTGTCTTCAGTTGGCTTTGAAGATTTGCTCTTCTAATACTATTTGCGTGTTTTATCGAACTCGCAAGCTAAACTCGCAGACTTAAAGATGCTTAAACTCGCAGACTGAAGATCAAACATGCAAACTTCGATTTGCGCTTTTCTAGAACTCTCAAAATAACACTTTGCGCTTTTCCAGCCAAAAACAAAATCTTTCAGTTTGCGCGTTCTTCCGATGAAGCTTGCACGTTTTGTAGATCTTGCGTGTTCTTGACTTTGTCGTTCAAAAATCGATCCAAAATGTTTAATACCTGAAATTAAAACATGAAATTGCACAAATTTGATCGATTAAACACATATAACACATTTCCAATGTTAATTTCTGATCAAAAACAACAAAACATATAGTATCAATTCAGAACAGTATCGAACATTTCAAAACAAAATCTCACAAAAATTCAAAAATTGAATCCAATTTAGTTCGAATTTCGTGATACAATCAATACAAGAAACAATCTAAAACACAAATCAAATACAATGAATCCATTATCTTGTATTAAAAATAATTTTTCAATGAAAAATCGATTGAACAGTGAAAAACCAAGAAATTAACTAAAATCTTGAAAATTTTCAGAAAATTGATCCAATTCAAGTAGTGTGATCTTTCTGAATTAGTTTGGTCTCGCTCTGATACCAATTGAAACTGTAAGAATCCTAAATTCAATCAAGCACAATCTCAATCAAATTTAACAATATTAGCTCTAGAGAGAGAGAGTAGAGAGAGAAACAATCACAAGTATATTTCACAAAATGTAACAGTTTCAATGCATCTAGTTCCTTGGTTCCTACAAACACTCGTGACACAAACAATATTTATGCTAAGACACTCTCACAAGCATACAAACTTTACAAATTCTCAAAGACTATTTTGACTTTTCACACTTTGACTTCTCCTATTAAATCTTGGATACAATAAAATACACTAACATATACATGTGGTTCTAGAAAGAGTATGTGATTATAGAGAGAGAAAGTATTGTAAATCATTTGAATTCAATACAAATGACTTGTGATTAGGTTTGGGTTTGTTATCTGTGATTAGAGCTTGAATCTGGAACAATCAACTTTGACTTGAGGCTTGATGATCTTGAAAACAAAAAATATTGCACTAATATTCTCCCCCTTTGTATTCGAGATCATACTTCAAATGAATCAGCTTCATAGAACATTCTCCGTCTTCAGCTTTATCAATCATTCTCCCCTTTTGGAAACAAAAAATAATCTTTAACAATCTCCCTAAAGTCGTTAACAACCGTTATCACCTTTTAAAAACGTTTTCCCTCTTTGTAGGCACGAAATATCTTCAGTAAAGAAACTATCTTCAACTTTTGCTCACTTTTCTTTTTCAAACAATCTTAAAGAAAATTTATGTGATCTTCAACAAACTTTCTGAAATCTTTGAATCAACACATTTTGAACTTGAAACTTTAGAAACCATCTCTTCAATCTTTGTCTCTCAGAAATTGCTTTTTCATTCTCTATTTCTTCTCCCATATTGATTTCCTCATGTTTCTCCTCGTATCAATGAAATTGAACTTTCACAAGTTGTCGTTTCTTGATCACTTCTCCCTAAATTGTTTTTTCATTCTATTTCTTCTCCCCCTTTTTGGTGATTGCAAGCACCAGCATCATCAAAACTTTGCATGAAAAAACATTATTTCATTCTTTCTGACAAAATACCATTTGATCTTCTGCACTGATATAAGAACCATCCGTCAATTAAAAAATGATTTCAAATCTTTTCAAATCCAAAATTGAGTGGTAAACTTGAATCAACAAATGAATCAGTTATAATGCCTGTAAGTAGCACAAAACCACTTAGTACAACGGATGTATTGTATAAGGAGTTTTACTGATGTTCACTCCCCAGGGCTTACATTCAATCATTGAAAAACACAAGGTAATTCTATGAATGTTCCGACAGAAAAACAAATTTTATGTGTGTAAGTGCTTATGTTATGAAAGAATTGGCATTTTGTGCTATATCAGGCTCAAAATGTGTAAACTATTGAGACAAAACAAGGTTTCCACAGACTCAACGTGCATGATTGAAGTACAAAGGTAAGGCAAACTTTCTTCTTTTTCAATATCTAAATCTTCCAAGTGAAGATCAGATAGATGATGTAACATCCAACTTACTAAAAGTACATTTATGTTGTCAAACATTTTTAGCTAATTCAATAAAGTATATTATGGGTTTGTGCTTACTCATATGAGTTGAAAAGTGAAAATAAAAGTGCATAAATGGAAAATGCCTGTGTGAACTATAGTGCTATATAAGAGAACCCATGTTCTCGTAGTGAGTTAATGCAAGTGGATAGTGCCAACATTTCCCATTAGATGTAAAGAAAAGGTTCATAAGCTTAAATCGTCAAAAATGTTGCATTTGTGGAAATTGAGTATTAAAGTATATAACCTAAATGGGAAAAAGTACCCAAAATACAAATGGATGATCCAATTTGAGTGAAACATGTTGGAACACCCTAGATTAATATATTAAGAAGTGTTTGAAGTGACGAAACATAAAAAAATACACCCGTTTGGAAGTTATAAAAGTACGATGTTATAAGGAAATTATAAGTGAAAAATATCAAAGTAAGATTGTAAAATGGACTTCTGGGTCGAATTAGAGGATGACGTTTTATACTTAAGCTTCTTATAGGATAACTAAGAGATCTGGAAAGTTTCGTGCGAAACGGAGTTGAAACGACCAAGATACGCATGAGGGACGAAATATGCCAACAGTGGAAAATTAGGTTGACTTGTTGACCAAAATAGTACAAAAACGGGATGTGCACTTGTAATTGATAATTTACACCTCTAGAACATTCACACACACTCAAAGGTGCGATTCTTACATGGTATACTCATCCAAGATCAAAATCAAGGAGATTCAACAAGATTTTGGTGAAATTGAAATATTAAACAAAGGTACAAACACTATCTGGAATCATTTCATGATTTCCGGTGTTTTTATGATGATTTGGGGAATCTAGGGTTCATGTGGTTAGGATTTTTGGTATTTTTATGTTAGAAAATGGTTGTACAACATGATATTTTATATTCCCAGATTCTAGTTTCTATTCAAGATTAATCAAACAAAACAAGAAATCACAAACAATTACCTGTTTGATTTCAATTCAATTCCAAGATTACACTTTCTCTCTCTACAATCTCTCTCTAACGAACTCTCTCTCTTTCTCAGATATTTTCTCTCTCTAAACTTACTGAGTTCAGTATTTCACTTTGATACTCCCTCTAATTACAAAGGAAAAATAAACTATTTATACCTACAACTAAAACAAGGAAACAAATACAAAAATACATTTGACTTTTATTACAAAAGACTTTGACTTTGTTGAGATTTGACTTTCTCAGCTTTGACTTCTTGTACTTTGACCTTCAGTCTTCTTGATCTTGTATCCAACATATTTATGCACTAACATCTTAGAGTTGAGCGGAGATTCAATCTCTCATGAATTGTATTCAGAGTCCTTTTAAGAAGACGAATCTCGTCATTATCAACCAGAAAAGCTTTGCTTCTTGACTCCAAAAATCTTCTTTGTGCATCTTTCAGACGTTGTTCCAACTGAAGCTTGATCATCTTTAAAGTTCCATCTGAGTAATGAGCAATTTCTTCAAATATGAGAAAACATTTCTGATTTGAGCCATTTTTGTAGACCACTCCATATGGATCTTGAACTACAGTGAATAAAAGATAAGAGTCTAAATCTGGCAAGCTTTGATTGGGCCTCAGAAGATTTACAACTGGTTGAAAGCTTTCAACGGCCATCTGGAAATCAATCACTCTGACGAAACGGATTTGCCGTCGAATAAACCTTTTGATAGCAAACAGAGCTTGAGAAATATCTTGAGTTCTGTGATAAAGATTCCTGAAATGGTCATATAGAAACTCAATATCATCCATAGAAAGATCAGAAAAATCTGCCTCAGAGAAGGTGTATCGATTGCAATCTCTTCTTTCCACAACAAATTCCGGATACCAGATATTAACTAGCTTGTTTATTGTGACGCTGATAAGTCGGACAATCAGATGTGGAGAAGAAACGTTATCGTTTCTACGGCGTTGGCACTTGATTAGCATCAAATATTCATACTGAAAAGCTTCTTCCTCCTTTTCAACACCAAGAATAGCATAAATGTTGATTGCTCTTCTTCTAGAAACGAAAATATTTCTCTGAGTGTCTTCTATAAAAGCAGTTCTCAGTCTTGATGCCATATATTGATGTTGAAGATTTCTTTGCCTCTGTTGTCTGGACAAGTCTGGTCCTTCTTCTTGAATATTCTGAGGAGCCACAGGTTCAGAAGAAAGATCATCAACTTGTGCTCTAGACGACTGACCTACTTCAAATGTATCTGAAGGGGCAGAGGTAGTCGGAGCAGAACTAACAACAGGAATAGAAATAACTGGAGCAGATTCAGGAACTTGAGAAGCTACCAGAATAGTTTCAGGAACCTCATCTTGAGATGGAAGATCTCTATACAACATTTCTACTTCTTCTTTATCCTTAGCATCCATAAACATAGAGTCATCTTCAGTATCAGAAATAATGACTACGTCATCACAATCCTCTTCTTTAATTTGGAAGATCTTCTCAAATCTGACACCATCATCATCATCAGAATTTATCTCAATGAAGTTTGCAAAATATGATCTCATGTCATTTGCAGCTTCTGAATCCTCTATATCAATTGGCTGTTGAGAAAAATCAGGATCAACATACACAACAATTTGCATGTTATTTTCAATATTTTGTTCAGAAAAGTTCATAACATTTGACATTGATGATAAATCAATATTATCAAGCATAACATCCATTAGATCTTGAACATTGCAATCCTGGACATTATCAGTGCTCTTTCCTTTGTCAGAAGCCTCTTCTTGTGTCTGATCTTCTCTTGCTGACAACCCTTCCACTCTTTGTCTCTTACTCATCTCCCCCTCATGACCTTGATGATCTGGATCATCTTGGTCATGTCTTCGTTTCAGAGATGGACCAACTTCAGATCTGCAACTTTGTTCATGAAGATCAAGCCTGGTAGATAAATCAGAGAAGGCTTGAGACATAAAAGATTTGAGATCAGAAAAATTTGTTCTAACTTCAGATCTAAAAGCATGGAACTCGTCAGATAGCACAGAAATCCTGTCAGATTCAGAAGTGGAAACTGGAGGCGGATTAGGTTGGAAGTTCAGTAAAAGAGAGATAAGATCTTGATCTTGATGTTCAGGCGGCGACATAGAGAGAAGTCGAGCATAGAACAAATCTGTCAACTCTGAAATTGGAAGATCGGAGACTGGAGTTCTTGAAGTCGATACAGGAGGAAGTGTAGAAGTAGATACACCAACAGACTGATAAAACGATGGAGGTTGAGGAATAGTCATGATTGCAGGAGCAGATGATTGAACAGCAGTAGACGAGTCTCTAATAACCACCCTAGATGGGCGTCTGAAAGGAATTACTTCAGGTATTGAGGATGTATCAATCTCTGGCATCTTACCCTTTAAGAAAGCACGTAACTTCTGAATTTCCGAATTCTTGTGTTCTTCAAACTGCTCATTCATCTGTCGAATCACATCATTCAGAGTAGAAAATTTCGCTGTTGAATCCCGTACCTCTACTAAAGAAGTTTCGACACGGAAAGAAGGCTCGAGAGAATACGGAGAAACAGCAGTATCTAGGACCCGATGATGATTTGAAACATTAGCAAATGCTAAATCAAGTTCTCGACTTGTATATCAGCAACTCTCAGATTGATGGGAACAGATTCGGCTTCAGAAAGAATATCCTCTTGAATAATCACTTCCGGTGTCCTGGTCTTCCTTTCATAAACTTGAATACACGGTTGATCAGCATGATCACTATCATCATCATCAGAATCACTTTCATCCTCATCTTTATCACTAGCAAGAACAGCACCATCATTAACATTTCTATCTCTATCACCAGTAAATTCATTAGCAGCAGCAGAAGAAGTATCATGAACATCAGGTTCAGTAGCAATAGAAGCAAGAACATCACCGATTTGATGAGTAGCAACTTCTTGAACCTCTTGATTGGAAATAGATACTTCAACTTCATATTCAACATGTGACGGTTCTGCTTGGTCATCACGAATCGGCTCTTCCTGATCTGCTTCCAAAAATTCGTTCTCCATACAGTACTGAATAACATTGTCATCTGTCATGTCAGCATACTGTGCGATAAGCACATATGGAATAGGCATCGAAAAGTTGAACGATTGCTTCTGTTTCTGAATATATGTCATTTCAGAATCAGGGATCTGAGGCCAATTCAAGCGACTAGGAATGGCTGAATTACTTCTTAGCATGCTACGAATAATTAGCTTCATGTATCTGGCAAAAGGAATGAATTTTCTCTTCTTGTTTGTCTTCTTGTCTTGAACTCTCTCTGATAACTCAGTCCAGAAGATATAGGTATAGTCGACATGCAAGTCATAAACAACTGCATGGAATAACCTCAAATAGTGTAGACTGGCATTGTCAGTGCCAGAATGCTTAGAAGTCAAGCATCTGTTGAGAACTAAGAACAATGCATACCAGACGGGAGGAAGATTTGACTTATCAAAGTCACTGACCCGATACAAATTGCCCAGATAACCCAGATTTCTGATTCCTTCAAGAACATCCTCTTCAGAAGGAAACTGGTCGTAAGAAGTGCGCCCTTGTCTAGAGTTCGGTTCTGGAAGTTCTAATATAAGCCGCAAACGCTTGTATGATAAGAACGAATCAAATTGATCAATCTGTAAATCAAATCGGTGAGGTCGAGCAAGCTCATTCTTTGTAATGGTATACCACGCCTGCTGTAGATAAACTTCAGGAACATCTGCACAGTAAGAAAGAGCAGGAGCAAGTGGATGACCTTTGAGAATTGAGCGTATCACCGGATGAATCTTGATTCGATCAAAATCTACGTGGTAGTTGTTAGGCTTGTACGGCATGTACATGATCGTTGGAAAAACATCATTTGGTGAATGTCTAGAAGCGGACAGATTTGCTCCAACAGAAGGAACAGACGGCATAGGCGTCTCATGAGAAGCCCGATCAGAAGGATCATCGAGAATAACATTCTCATCCTGAATTACTGGATCAGTGTTGGTTTGAGAAGCCATTGAATAACCTGGAAAACAGAAATGAAGAAAAATAAGGCAAAAGAAGAAAAACACAAAGATGAAAAAAATTTCTAAGTATGGTTTGCGTGACAAGAAGGAAATGCCAAGAAGGTTTGCGTGATGAACTAGAAACGCAAAGAGAAGTTTGCGTGACAAGCTTGAAACGCAAACTAAGGTTTGCGTAACCAGTGCATAACGCAAAGTAGAATTTGCGTGAGAACCTTGTGATGAAAACTATACTTAGAAAAATTTTCAACAACAAACAAAACAAAACAAGGTTTGCGTGACACATAGGTGACGCAAAGTAAACTTTGCGTGACCAACTTGTAACGCAAAGTGAACTTTGCGCAACCAATGTGATACGCAAACTACACTTGACAGAACAACACAAGAAAAGAGGTTTTGCGTTTCAAGTTGATCACGCAAAGTAAACTTTGCGTGTTTCGAAAGAAACGCAAAGTAAGCTTTGCGTGACTTACTTGTTACGCAAACTATACTTCAAACAAAAAAACACACAACACAAACACGGTTTGCGTGTCAAGAACATAACGCAAATCAGGTTTGTGTGACTAACTGGTAACGCAAACTTAGGTTTGCGTGACCAACGGGTAATGCAAACTTAGGTTTGCGTGACCAACTGGTAACGCAAACTTAGGTTTGCGTGACCAACGTGATACGCAAAGCTGAGTTATGTTCAAAATACGCAAAGAAACCCTAGAACACAGGTTTTCGCGAGTTCATCTTTAATATTTCAAAAATGCAAATAAATCGGTTTGAAACTGAAATTGGTGATTCGAAAAATATATAGAAACAATTAAAAACCAATTTCGAGCAAAGATATACTGATTAAAATCAGTTTTCAACCCAAAATATTTGAAAACATGAAAAACCCAGATGAACATTCACGAAAATCTCAAAAACCAAAAATTAAAACAACAAAACAACAAATTATAGAGTAAGAACACTTACCTGAGGTTCGAAAATGAGAACTAAATCAAACCCAATACTCTCTGTAAGCAAATAAGCTCGAACTGATGTTGAAAACGATGAACAGTAAAAAAATGAAAAATACGCACAAAAAGGATTCGAACAAGAAATCAAAATCAAAGTAAGAACAACATTACACAAATCAAATTCAAAAGAAAAAACATATACCTGAACGATGAACAAGGAGCTGAAAAAAGGAAAAGAAATAGGCGCAGATTCAGAAGTGAGAGGGAAGATGAACAGTAAATGTATGTTCAAATGTGAAATGGAGCGAGAAAAAAAATGAAATGGAACAAACCAAATACTATTTATACTAATCTAAAAAAAATAAAAATGAAATTTTACCTGAATATCCCTTTTACTCCCCCTACACAAATGCACAAGATTTAAGAAATCAGATCAACATTTGCATAAAATTATCAGAAATACTTACCTGATTAAATTTTGATCAGCACGTGAAGTATTTTAGCAGGTAGATTCACTCCCCCTCAAAAACAGAATATTGCCAAATTTGCAGTCAGAATTTCTCTCCCCCTCAAAAAATGCACAAACCATTATACAAAAATATGGATACCCAAACATTAAGACATCAGTGTAAAAAGAAAATCATACTGAATATAAATTTTGAAACAACTGAACATATAAAATTTTAAACACTAAACAAATTAAAGTCTACTCAATAAAATATCACAGATTTATCAATCAGTTGAAATCAAGCATATGATGTTGGATACAAAAACAAGTTTCATTGCATATCAAGTTAAGACATGTTCAGTTTCAAAAACTTTCAGCTATCTATTCAGTGTGCTCGCATGCGAACTTCGATTAGCTTCAAGAAAAATGCAATTCTAAAAATATTATAGAGAACTTTGCATGTACTAACACTAAGCCATCAAAAATTAAGACTTTCACAAATTTACAGGTTTATCGCAACTCAAACATATCACCAAGTATCATGAGATGTGTGCTCATTGGCATCTTTTAGCATTGTGCACAATGGCATCTTCACATGAGTGTGCTCTTTGGCATCTTTAAAGCGATGTGCACTTTGGCATCTTTTAATCAGAGAGTTAATTAAGTAAAGAACATGCCGTAAACGTAACTTTCTATCTGACCCTATTGCAGGATTTGGATAAGCCACTCCCAGAACAGTTGGCCTTAGGGGACTAGGTGTCAAGCACCCCTTGGAACTTATTTTCCCGGATCAGAAAGGCTACATCGACATATTCTAAACCCATTCATACCAGTAAAACATGACTTTCGATCTGATTATATAGAAGGATTTCTGTTCGATCACTCCCAGACCAAATGACCTTAGGGGACCAGATGTCGAGCATCCCACGGAACTTACTTTCCCAAACCAGAAAGGTCACAGGTACAAACTTTTAAACCCAGAGATTTCTGTATTTTAAGAGTTTATTATTCATCTCAATCACTCAGATCAACGTCTGAATGCTTAGCCCATATTTTCATTCCGATCTATAATTCTGATCATTTAGGTAGTCAAAGCAAAGTAAACTATAAAAAATTCAGACTCACATGTCTTTAAAGCAGTATCAAAAGCTACAAACATGTTGCTGACTTTTCGACTTTTGTAAGACTTGAAATTTGAACATATAAAACTTTAATATAAACAAATAACTTGTAAAAAAAAATCCTAGACATACGTTTTATTCAAAAGAAAGAAAATCTGTAAAATTTTATTTTATAGAATAAAATTTGTAAAGATTTAAACTTTTAAATTCAACATGCCTAATTTTGAAAGCAAAAAATTGAAACGTTTTTCATCTAAGGCTTTTGTAAAGATATCAGCAAGTTGATATTCAGTTGGTACAAAATATAATTCAATAGTACCATCTTCCACATGATGCTTTATGAAATGATATCGCATATCTATGTGCTTGGTCTTGGTGTGCTGGACCGGATTAATTGATATGGCAATTGCGGACTTGCTGTCACAATATATTGGCACTGTTTTGTACAGCATCCCGTAATCCCGAAGTTGCGTTTTCATCCATAGCACTTGAGCACAGCAACTAGCTGCAGCGACGTATTCAGCTTCGGCTGTTGATATTGAAATGCAGTTTTGCTTTTTCGATGCCCAACTTATCAGTCTGTCACCTAAAAACTGAAGATGACCAGAAGTATTCTTCCTGTCCAATTGATTACCACCAAAATCTGCATCTGAATAAGCAATCAAATTATAGTCAGAAGTTTTAGGATACCATAATCCTAAATAAGGAGTTCCTTTAATATATCTAAAAATGCGTTTGACTGCTAAAAGATGAGATTCTTTGGTTTAGCTTGAAAACGGGCACACAAGCACGTGGAGAACATTATGTGCGGGAGACTGGCAGTAAGATACATCAGCGATCCGATCATTCCTCTGTATATCTTTTGATCCACAACTTTTCCATCTGGATCAAGTCCGAGTTTGGCACCATGAGCCATTGGTGTTCCGATTGAAGTAGATTTGTCCATCTTGAATTTCTTCAAGATGTCAAATACATACTTTGACTGGTTGATGAAGATACCATCAGGAAGCTGCTTCACTTATAAGCCTAGGAAGAAGTTGATTTCTCCCATCATGCTCATCTGAAATCTAGAGGTCATTAAATCAGAAAACCAAGTGCACAAATATTTGTTAGTCGCACCAAAAATAATATCATCTACGTATATTTGTACTAAACAGATATCAAGATTATTTCTATAAATGAAAAGAGTAGTATCGATAGATCCTTTGGTGAAGCTGGATTTGAGCAAGAAAGCTGACAACTCGTCATACCACGTCCGTGGAGCTTATTTCAAACCATACAGTGCTTTATCGAGAAAATATACATAATCTGGACGATCTTTGTCAACAAATCCCTCTGGCTGAGATATATATACTTCTTCTTTCAGCTTGCCATTGAGAAATGCAGTCTTGACATCCATTGGATATACTGTGAAATTGCGATAAGCAGCGAAGGCAAGAAACATTCGGATAGCTTCCAATCTGGCAACGGGTGCAAATGTTTCATCGTAGTCAATACCTTCTTCTTGTCGATATCCTTTGGCTACCAACCTTGCTTTGTTACGCACGACGATACCATCTTTATCCTTTTTGTTTTTGAATATCCACTTTGTACCAATTATGCTTTTTCCTTTCGGCCTTGGTACAAGTCTGCATACTTTGAGCATATTAAATTGATTGAGCTCCTCTTGCATAGAAATAATCCAATCCGGGTCCTCCAATGCTTCAGAAACTTTTGTAGGTTCAATCTTGCTTAGGATGCAAGTGAAGAGACATTCGTTGGAAGTAGCCGACTTGGAGCATGTAGAAACACTGGCTTGAGGATCTCCAATAATTTGATGAATTGGATGAGATCTTGTCCATTTTGTTGTATGAGGGAGAGGATTAATTACATCTTGAACCACTTCTAATTGAAGAGAGGGAGGTTCAGAAACTTCTACATCAGATAAAGAGATAGAAATAGTTTCAACTTGAGGATGATGTATCTCAACAATCTCTGAATCAGATTCGAGAACAGTTTGTTGATTAACATCATTCTGTACTTCTTCCTGAAATGATTCCTCTTGAACAGTTTGATCTTGAATTGACTCTTCTTGAGTATGTTCTTCATGAATAGGCTCAGTTTCTGATTGAATATTGTCTGATTGAACAAAATCTTGTTGTGTTAGTTCTTGTTGAACAGGAGAGACTGGAGCAACATCATTGTCAGAGATGGATGCAGCGGAATTTGGAATAGATGAGCTCTCAGTTTCCTGATTCAAAACATTAGAAACATTTTCAGAGTTAGATCTAGGCACATCATCATAAAAATTTTCAAACAAAAAATCAAGATCAGAAAGATTAGAAGAGAGAGTAGAAGAATCCTGGTTATTTGGTGAAAGAGCAGGTTCTTAACTGATTTGTGCAGAAACTGAATTGCCAGTAAAAGCGGGTTCTGAGTCTGAGTGACTAGAAACCAAATCAGCAGCTTCGTCAAATTTTACATTGACACTCTCTATGACCTTTCTTGCAGAGATCAGAAAAACTCTATAAGCAGCAGAGTTTGAAGAATAACCCATGAATACACCCTCATCTGCCTTTGGACTAAACTTGTGGAGATTCTCCCTGTCATTCAGAACGTAGCATTTACACCAGAATGACTTGAAATACTTGAGTTCGGTTTGATCCCGTTCATACGGTGTTTTGTTGAAACGACGATGCAAAATTGATCTGTTCTGTGTATGACAGGCAGTTGATACTGCTTCAGCCCAGTAAGACAAAGATAGACCTGAATAAGCGAGCATTGATCTGGAGGACTTCAACAAGCGTTTTGTTTCTTCTTTCAACAACACCGTTCTGTTGCGGAGTACGTGTAGCAGAAAATTGTTGTTGTATTATTTAAGATTCATAGAATGACTGAAGAGTACTGTTTTTGAATTCAGTTCCATTGTCAGATCTTACCACTTTAACTTGCTTCTGCTTATTTGTCTGAGTTGTCTTGATGAGGTTGATGAGAACTTCAGGAGTCTCGTCTTTTGACTTCAGAAATTTTACCCAAGTATATCTGGAGTAATCATCAACAATCACCAAAACATATTTCTTATGTCCTAAACTCTTCGTCTTCATTGGACCACACAAATCAACATGCAAAAGATCAAGAATAGCCGACGTGCAGTGTTCAGGTTTAGGCTTGTGAAGAGCTTTCTTCATTTTTCCTTTCTCACAATCTTGGCATAGATGGTCTTTCTGGAAACGGAGAACTGGAAGACCTCTCACTGAACCATTCTTGACCAGGCGATCCATATACTTGAAGTTGAGATGAGCTAAACGTCTGTGCCAAATCCAACTTTCTTGAACTGAAGCTTTAGAAAGCAAGAAGATATCTGAAGGAATTTTGATCTTGGAAAGATCAATGGTATACAAATTTGAGTGTCTTTTTCCTACCAGAAGATTCTTGCCATTATCATTCTTCACAGCAACTCTTTTGGATTTGAAGCTGACTTCAAGGTCTTTATCGCAAAACTGTCCTATGCTAAAAAGATTGTGACTTAGACCCTCGACGTAGGTTACTCTTTTGACAGTTATGTTACCCTGAACTATATCACCATAACCAAGAATCAGAGTTGTCTCACAGTTGCCAAATTTCACACGACCGCAACATTTATCTTTAAAATTAGACATAAGCGATTTGTTGCCAGTCATATGTTTTGAACATCCCGAGTCCAGATACCATAATTGACTTAGCTGCACACACAGAAAGTACACCTTTTTAGGTACCCATATGCTTATGGGTCCCTTGTTAGATTTATGTCTTTTATTTTTCACAGATTTAAATTTCGTACAAGAATGAAAGCAATTATCAATAGAAGATAAAACACAATTATCAGAATCAGAACTAGAAGAAGCATATGAGATATTCTTTGATATATCAAACATTTGCTGAAAATAATATTTTGGCTTTTTATTACATGAAGCAAATGTATCAGTATCACAAAGAGTGTCTACACAGTTAACTCCAAACAGTTCAGATTCTAAAATTGGCTGTTTCATCTTCCAAATCTTCCTTGGTGACTTCCTCACAGTCCGATCTGAAGAAGAAAAATCAGAAATATTAGAATTTTTAGATAAGACAATATCATGTTTCTTTGACTTCTTTGATCTTCTTCTTTTACGCTTCTTTTTATAAAATTGAGCATTTAGCAGTAAAGAATCATCAATAATTAAATCAGAAGAAGAAACTTTATCAAAGAAATCAGTCTTAGCATTTGACATAGAAGAACTAGCCTCGGAATGAAAACTTTCAGAAAAACATAAGTCAAGAGGAGGTTTGCGCGACCCTTTAGTGGCGCAAACTGAGCTTTGCGCGACCAACGAGTGGCGCAAAGTGTCGGTTTGTGTTACCAACGGGTGACGCAAATGCACATTGTTTTTCAAAACTTTAGCATTTTCCTTGGAATATTTTGACAATCCAGAAGAAACTTTATCTTCAAAACTTGTTTTCATTATAAAAAGAAATAAATCGTTTTCGAAACAAGTTTGAAGATTTTGTTCTTCCAATCTATCTTCAAAATCAACAATCTTACCTTCTAACACTAATGGGGGAATGTATTTCTTAGTATCATAAGACACTGGAGATACATTTTCCTTTTCAGAGTTAGTAAAAATATCAACAAAATCTGTTGAAAATGAAGATTTATTGGAAGATTTGACATCTAAAATATTTTGAAAATTTCTGGATTTCTTAGATTTATCAGGAAAATACTTTGCATTTTCAGAGGTGTAAACAAATGGCATTTCCATCCTCTTGTTTTTCATTCTCTTCGCATTTTCATCTTCTAAAATTTGTTTCTCAGTTGTCCAAAAGAATTTAAACTGAGGAGCATATCTTGCAAGAGTAAAATGATCATATTCATATAAAGTAGGAACTTCATTTTTAGCATGATTTAAAAAATTCGGGTTTTCGAATCCAAGTCCCCACTTTTCCTTTATAGCTTCTTCACTCCTTGGTTTGTTCATATAAATGGTTTGCTCAGATTGTTCTCTTTTATATAATTTCCTTTCTAAAACAATTATTTTCTCAGAAAGATTTTGATTTGAAGAAGTCAGTTCAGTCAATGAATCACGATAAGTCTGATTTGAATTTTCTAGATCAACTAACTGCTTTTGAAATTTCTCTTTTGTATCAATTAAAATTGATTTTTCATCTTTTAAAGAAATTTGCAGTTTATCAATTAAATCAGACTTTTCTTGATTTTTAAACATTTCAGAAACGAACTTTGAGCGCAAATCATGCAAAGCAGTGATAAAAACATTCATTTGAGATAAAAAGAAATTATAGTTAAACTCAGATATTACCTCAGAACCATCAGATGAGGTATCTTCTTCCTCATCATCAGATTTGTCATCACCTATAAAGCACATGGCCGCAGTTTCTTCATTTTCAGCCTCGTTGTCCGAATGATCCAACCAGTATTCTTCTTCGGCCAACAGGATAGTTCCACTTTCCTTCTTTTCAGCTAAAGCCAACTTCTTTCGATAAAAAGCAGCATCCTTTACCACTTTGACTCTGCAATCCTTAACCATATGTCCAGGCTTCCCACAGTTAAAACAATTTACCACCTTTTTGTCATCTTTCTTTTGTTCAACCACCTTAGCTGGTTCATACTTTGGAGTGTATGTCTTTGAAGGAGCACCAGGTTCAATCTTTTTAGAACCCGAAGTAAACCGCAGGTTGTTTGAACCAGATCTGTGCTTGAATCTCTTCTGATAGTGCTGAGTCAAAAGTATCATGGCCTTTTCGAGTGTTTCGCCATCATCATCTGTAGATCCATCATAAGCTGATTCGGTCAAAGCTTGCTCAGCCAGTTGGCTAGCTATAAGAGCAATGGGATCTACTGACATAGGTTTGTTCTTCTTATCCATTTTTGCCTTCTTCTCCATTACCATAGATTCATCTGTCATCAAGATTTCGTATAACTTCTGAATTAGCATGGTTGAGATTCTGACATCGTTTCTCATTCTGTGACATGACTTGTTCCACTCAGGTTGTAAAGCGTTCAAAAACTTCAAGTTAACCTCCAACTCAGTCTTCTTAACTTTAATCTTATATAAATCGTTGATGACAGCCCAAAATCGGTCAAATACACTCTTCAAGCTTTCTCTATCCTTAGCCTTGAACTTTTCAAAATTGTTCATATACCTAGTCTGACGCAACTGAGTTGACATTGCAGTACCAAGCATAATCTTTTCATGTTGAGTCCACATCAGCATAGGATTCTGTTTGAAGCAATCGATTCTGTTATAAATGGAGTTAGGAAGAGCAAGAATTAGATTTGATTTGGCCTGGCTATCAGCTTGATGTCGTAACATCTCATCAACATCATATTCCCTTAAAGCTTTCTCAACAGTGGTAGCAGCAGTGGTTGCAGTACCTGGAACAACTTTCCTTGGTGTCTCCATTGGAACCTGAGTCAGTGATTTCATCATGTTCTCCCCATTCGGTTGTCTTTAAATGAAGTTAATAAACCGGTCCTGCCACTGTTCAAATTCATTCTCATTGATGAGAACTGGTGGACGAGTATCAGACCCCAAAGACATCATGAGGTCATTTTTGTAGATTTATGCTTGCAAAGACATCTTGTGAAAAAAACAGAAAATTCAGAAAAAAATTCTAAGTATGGAAGACGCGCAAACTAGAGGTTTGCGTGAAACGATGGTGGCGCAAAATGGACTTTGCACGAGCTGAAGGAAACGCAAGATGAACTTTGCGTTACACGCTGAAGACATAAACTGACTTTGCATTACTCGCTGAAGACGCGAACTGACTTTGCGTTACTCGCTAAAGACGCAAACTGACTTTGCGTTACACGTTTTCGCTATAAACTAGAGACGCAAAGTGATCAGAACAGAATTTGTTGCGAACTTTGTAGAATTCCATGGATGATAATGATGCAAAGTAGATGAGTCTAGCGCAAACCTGTGAAGAACTAGCGCAAAGTTTAGATCTCGCGCAAAGTTTAAAAAATCAAGAAAATTTCCATAACAACGATTATATTCATGAAATCAAATCAACAAATATGCACAATATTAAACGAAAACACAATTCTAACACATTTCAATTAACAGAAACGATTAAACACCACAAATTGAGATTTTCAAAAAATCAACAGAACGTGTACATACGTTTTTCAGAAAAATACAATTTCACAAAATCATACTTCAAAACATGATTATTTTGAAAAATGATGTGAATAACAAATGATCTCTTATCAAAAACGAATCCAGACAATCATAATACAAACAAATTGAACCACAAACCAAACCGAATTTGATGAAAAAGCAAAAAATGAGATTTTTTTTGAAAAAGTTCAAGAAAATCGATCGAATTTCTTGCTTTGATCCACAAATTCAGTATCAATTGCGAATTCTCTCTGATCTCTCAAGATCTAGTGTGCTCTGATACCACTTGTTAGTCCAAGAATCTCTAAATCTTTAGAGAGAGAAAGTAGAGAGAGAAAGTCAATACGCTCCAAAATGTAATATGATATTCAAATGAGTTCAAAAGATAAGAAACAAAGGCTCTAAGGGGACTTAAATACCCCTAGCCTTAACAAAACAGATTACAACATTAAGACCAGTTTAGACTAGGAAATAAACACAATGATTACTATAAAAACAGATCTAACAGTGTATGTCCACGTATCCCAAGGAGAGGGAGGTTGGGTGTGGCATACCATTTTTCGTACTCACCTATCCTGAATGGTAAGGACCGGGTGTGAGTACTTTGCAGGGGCCTTTTAGACGAAGGGTTGAGGTGCGCAAGTTTACTCTATTCTTGTTGAACATGCCACTGATTTATTATGATTGATATGGTTTCATTGACACTATGTACTTTGTGAGTTTTATGGCTTCTTGATACGTTAATTTGATTCGGTATCGGAATCGTATACGTAACCCGTTGGTTCCGTCTTTAATTATGACTTTGTAAGGTATGTTATGTACTCATTTATGGTTTGCTTATGATCCAGTAAGTGTTCATTTGATATATTAAGGATCGGTGAGTCGTTATGGTTTTGTTAATATTATACGTTATATGTTCGACACAATTTGAAAGCTAGTAAGTAATCGGTTTTGCCTCCTAATTCTTTTATTAAGATATGTATATTGCATCTAATTACATGCTTCGATATATGTTCACTAAGCGATTAACTTACCCCCTTAAGTTTAAAAATCTCAGGGAAAATCGATACGTGTCGAGGTAAAGGCAAGGTGGATTAACTTTCGGTTGACACATAGAAGACTTGGAAGTAACTTTTGGTACATATTTCGTATGTTTATGACGTTTCGGGTTTGTAATTATTACCCGTATGTTGGGTAGTTATATTATTGTCCCGACTTTTGGTTTGTAAATGTCTTAGTTTATACGTTTGTTTAAACGATTTTTGAGCGACGTTTGACTTAGCCGGTCAAGCTAGACATAACTTTTGGTGGTTAATTAAAAATTGTATCCCGTATGGTTTTGGGTGAATTTTTAATTGGTTAAATATTTGTGGAAATTTGTAATTTTTGTTTAGCGTAACGTTGATGTTATAGATGAATGGTGGGTCCCCAAGAAAAAATGAAACGTTTCTTTGTTAAGAAAGAAATGAGTGGTTGGTGGGGTTAAAATCAAGAGTTGGCGTGGGCTCATTTTCCATTTTACCGCTCAGCATAATGAGGTTGTTCAACCGTATGAACTTCCTCCCCCACTCTTTGATGTATGACCCCTCAGGAATAACTTCTTAGGTAGGAAACACTAGTTGACGTGAATCCATAAAATATGTTTAAGCTCACTAAATTTTTCCTAAAAGAGTAATGTTGTTAAATAGTTTAACTTAAACAATGAACAATCTCATAATATGAATCACACTGTCAGTGAATGTATGCTCCACAATAATATCATGATTATTTGATCATTTTGAACTTTAAAGATTTCTCACAATAAGAATATTGAATGAATGAAAGGAATTCGAAAGACTTGTTTGAGAATCTGACAATATATCAGAAGGATCAAATATAAATGATAAACATGAATGTTTAGGTCATGAAATAATTGGAAATTTGTCTATATGAACAAATATAACCAATCTTCAAAGAATCGCTTATGTTTGAATGAATATGACGCTCAACAAACATTGAATACTAAGGGGGAGTATTACCATAAAAAAGTTGTGTCATTTTGATACATGGTAATAACAAAATCAATAAGAAAGATTGAACCAGTGTGTATGAATACTTGATAGTATATGAAAAAAGATAATACACAAGTATTAATCTTTGGAAACACACGGTCAGTTAATCAATAACGCTCATGTACGAAAACATTGAAAAAGCACCCTTCTAAATTCATGAAATCTGTTTGTAGAATAAGAAGTGGTTTGAACATTTAGAAAAATGTTTTCATGTCTGAAAGTTGTCCTTCTTTCAAACAATTTGAGATTAAGGTTATAAAATATACCAAATATAACATTCACAACTCCCCCTCAAATCTTGATTAATTGACTAAAAACTAGATAAGCTCCTCCTCAATATCTGCAAAAAGTCAAAAAGTTGTCAAAAATATCAAAGTCATAGACAAAGAAAAACATTGAAACACGAGTCCTGGTCTGAATTGACCAGAAGTAAAAAATCCATAAAGTTTGAGTTCTAGATTTAACTAGAAGTCATTTACTCCCCCTGAAACTTTGCATTCAGAAAAATTTGTCGATACAAAACATATTATGTACTTTAACTTCCCCTTGAAAGATGATCTTACTTACTCCCTCTGAAATAAGTAGCAAACCTTCAGTACAAATATCTTTAAGAATTAAAAATAAAGACATGACGAAAATTATAAATCAAACTGTACGACGCAAATACGGATTAAGTAAAAATTAGGTTTTAAGATTCAGCATGCCTAATTTTGAAATCAAAAAATTAAATCTCTTTTCATCTAACGCTTTAGTGAAAAGATCAGTAAGCTGGTAATCCGTGTTTATAAAGTACAATTCGATCGTACCTTTTTCAACATGGTCTTTTATAAAATGATATCTCACGTCTATGTGTTTTGTCTTGGTATGGTGAACAGGATTCGTGGATATAGCAATTGCGCTCTTCGAGTCATAGTAAATTAGTATTTTGGTATACTGGAAGCCATAATCTCATAACTGTGTCCGCATCCACAATACGTGAGAACAACAACTGGCAGCAACTACATATTCTGCTTCAGCTGTTGATGTTGAAACGCATAATTGTTTCTTTGAAGCCCAACTTACGAGCTTGTCTCCCAATAATTGTATATGACCCGATGTACTTTTCCTATCTAACATACAACCAGCATGATCTGCATTTGAATATGCTATCAGTTCAAATCCTGTATCTTTAGGATACCACGACCCAAGATCTGCGGTGCCCTTTTATTATCTAAAAATTCTTTTAACAACCGAAAGATGGGACTCTTTGGGATTGGCCTGATATCTCGCACACAAACATGTAGAAAACATAATATCAGGTTGGCTTGCCGTTAAGTACATCAAAGAACCTATCATGCCTCTATAGGTGTTTAGATCAACAACTTTTCCATTAATAAAAATCCCCATGGAAAATTGTCTGACTTTTAATCTGAGAAAGAAATTCATCTCCCATCATACTCATCTGAAATCTTGACACCATCAAGGCAGAAACGTTTTTGCAATACTTAGGGTTTGTAGACCCGAATATAAAAAGAGTGGTGTCAATCATACCTTTAGAGAACCCTGACTTGAATACGAACTTGGAAAGGACATCATACCAGGCACGAGGTGCTTACTTTAGCCCGTAAAGGGTTTGTCTAAGATATATACATGAGATGGTATATCAGCACTAACAAACCCTTCTAGGTGAAATACATACACTTCCTCTTTCAATATGCCATTCAGAAAAGTCGTTTTCACATCCATCTGAAAGACTGTGAAATTCTTGTGTGTCGCATATGCTAGAAACATTCTAATCGCCTCTATGCGTGCAATTGGAGCATATGTCTCATCATAATCAATACCTTCCTCTTACCGGTATCCTTTAGCCACAAGTCGGGCTTTATCCCATCTTCATCCTTTTTATTCTTGAATACCCATTTTGTGCCAATTATAGGTTTACCTTCTGGTCTAGGCATGAGTCGCCTTACTTTTAGTGCTTCGAACTGATTTAACTCTTCTTGTATTGAAGCTATCCATTCCAGATATTAAAGAGCTTCTGATGCTCGAGTTTGCTTGATCTTACTCAAAAAGTAATCGTATAAGCACTCGTTTGCCGTAGCAGACCTAGTTTGCATCGGTTTCGATAGATCTCCAATAATACGATGCACCAGATACTCTTTGGTCCACTTGTTAGTGTCAGGGAGTGGAACAAAAAAAGATTGATCATTTTGATCATCAATAAATCCATCATCTTGGGGTTCAACTGAAGTTGTTGTTGCAGACGTTTCAACTAGTTGAACACTTGTTGTCTGTTGAAAAGGCACTTCTGTACTATCAACCAGTTGTACAACTTTTGTCTGATCAACATTTTGTGCATCTTCAACTAAATGAGGCTCTGATTGAGTTTCTGTATGAACAAGGGGAACAGGTTCAGTAGATACATCTAAAGTGATTGGTTGTTGTTCGCTTCAATCTTCTGAATTGTCAATCACAACAGGTTTAGACACTTTAGATCCTAGAAACTCATCATAAAATTCTTTAAACAATAAATCTAGTTCAATTAAATGTGATGTAGAAGTTGAAACTTTATCAGAATTTGAAACATTAGAACCATGTTCTAGACTGATTTTCCCAGAAGCTAACACTCTTGTTATCACGGGTTCTGAACCACTATGTTCATAAGCCAATTCCATAGCTTAATCGAATGTGACATTAACGCTCTCAACCACTAACTTCTATGTCTTCAAATAAACTCTGTATGATGCCGATGTTTGAGAATATCCAATGAAAATACCTTATTCCGCTTTAGGACTGAACTTATTTAAGTTATCTTTGTCCTTGAGCATATAATACCTGCATCCAAAAATATGAAAATGTTTAATTTTTGGTGTTATATTGTTAATAATGGCATATGGAATTTTACCAAACCAAAAATGATTGATCGATTTTGAGTATAACACACAGTAGAAACAACATATGCTCATAGAAAGAGAGGTAACTTTGATTGGCTTAACATCATTCGAGCAGCCTCAACAAGAGTTCTGTTGCGTATTTTGACAACCCTGTTCTGTTCGGGTATTCTAGCAGCAGAGTTTTGATGGGTTATCCCGACCGATTTGAGATTATCTTCAACTGTCTTGTTCTTGAACTCTGTGCCGTTATTTGATATGATAAACTTAACTGTTCTATGCAGATTGACTTCGATGCTTTTAAGGAACGAGATGATTATTTCCAGAGTTCTCGTCCTTTGAACGGAAGAACTTCACCCATGTATATCTCGAAAAATTATCCACAATCACCAATGCATACCGTTTTCCATTTATGTAACACCTTAAAACTTGAGTGAATTTAAAACATAAAAAAATCGCAATATAACGTTTGTAATTTTATAGGGATTTAAACCTGGAATATTTGATGAGTAATAAACCTTCACAAAAGGATATCGCCCAAAATGGGGAAAATATAAGCATTTACAATTTTCATAAAGTAATGGAAACAAGGACAGACAAGCTACTAATCTAAATTATTCTAATTTAGATTACAATCGGGTGTCGCCTACATTTCCCAAAATATCGACAGGAAATATGCATGCTCTACTATTTCACAATTGCTATGTCTCCCAAAATATTGTCCTCGACGGGACTCAAATCTCCACTCAAGGTTTTGCCACCCCACCGCTAATGGAACCTGATATACACACCAATGCAAACAAGTGTTAGGCTTGGATCCTAGTGAGAACATTCAATAAATATAATTAAGAGTGAATTGATGCATAAACGATACTTAAGTAGACGATATAGATTAAAGTAGTCCATTTACTTTTCAACACTTGAATTCCTTATGTAAGACTCTAAGTCCAAAATTTCAAGCAAACACAATGAATTCACTCAATTACGCACAAAATCTAGAGAGTGAAAATGTCATATATCTGTTGTGTCACTCGCTTACAAAGAACTCTCACACTATTGATATACACTTCTCTCACAACACTCCTCCTCTCATACTACTTATACAAAGGTATTTATACATAATTGACTTACAAGACTTGACTTACAACCTTTAACTTTTACACATTAAATCTTGGATACAACAATACACTAACAATATCCCCCTTTGTATTCAAGATTTAAAAAAATGACAATAGACTTCAGCTCTTGATTCTTCAAACTTTAAATCTAACAGGTTTAAACTTTGAAGCTTTACAATCTTCAAACAATCTGCTTTTGAAGAATGTTGAAAAGTCTTTCACTTTTTCTTTGAAAAATCATCAAGTCTTGAACAAAAAATTTGAAACTTCTTTGACTTTGAGAAATCTTTTATCTTTGAGGAATCTTTCAATTCTTGTATCTTCAGATCTGTGATCTCTAAACTGTCTTTGAACAAAGAACTCTCTCGAATTGTCTCAGAACAAATTTCTTCAGAATCTATTTGAATCTCCCCTTTTTTGATGAGATTCTTGATCAAAAGTTTCATCTGTCTGACTTATAATCTAACTTGAAACACCAGGTATATCTCCCACATTTTGATAAACGTTCATCAGGCTTGATTATATCAACTTCAAATATTCAACTGACTTGAAAATTCCAAATTATCTCCCCCTTTTTGATTAATTGCGAGCAGCAAAATCATCAAAACCTTTTCAAGTAATCACAGTCTTTGAATATTTATCTCCCTTTGTGATAAGATAACAATCTCCGCTCTTTTGATCTGAGTATCTGTCAATTCATAAAATGTATATACCCAAATTTTTTCAAATTCAAATATAACAAGAATTGTAACCATGAATCAATAAATGATACAGTTAGAATGCCTGTAAGTAGCACAGAGCCACTTTGTACAACAAATATACATTGGAAAGGAGCTTTTGTGATGTTCACTCCCCCAAGGCTTCCATTCAATCATTGAAAAAACCACAAAGGAATTTTCTATGAATGTTATGACAAGAAAACTTATTCCTTGTGTGTACGTGAAAGTGTAGAAATGATTGAAGCTACTCAAGCTTTTTCAGGCTCAAAGTGTGAAAACTGTTGAGATAGCAACAAGTATTACACGGAATCAATGTGTATGAAAGAGGTGCGAAGGTGGGGCAACTTTCCTTCTTTTTCAATATCTAAATATTTCGAGTGAAGATTAGATAGCATATATGTTGCGTCCTCAAGAAAATGAAACATTTCTTTTTTGGGAAAGAAACGAGTTGTTGGTGGAGTTAATGCAAGAGTTAGCATGGGCTCACTGCCTGTTTCAATGATGGTCACCAAAGAATGTGAATCAATCAGTAGATGTGGCTGCTCGGCTCAGAAAGTGGTTGGTGCATAGTTCTGATATTCTTTTAACTCTATTCTCACACCTTCTTTCTTTTTAACATTTAAGCTCACTTCTAACCAAACTCTCTTTTTCATTTAACAGCTCAGCACAATGAGAAAAACTCAATCGGATGAGTTATCTCCCCCACTCTTTGATTTAAGACCCCTCACCCCTCAATCACTCTAGGATAACTTCCGGGGTAGGAAACACATGTTAACGTGAATCCATGGAAGTTCTGTTTAATCTCTCACACTGATCCCATGTAATTTTATCCTAAAAAGATGTGTTGTTCAACAATTTAGATTGAACAAATAAAGCTCAAAATGTGATAACATTGTCACATGAATGTATGCTCATCAAGAATAGGAATGATAATTGAACATTTGAACTTTGAAGATCTCTCAAAACAAGGATATTGAATAAATGAAATGAAATCAAGAGAATTGTTTTAGAATCTGACAATGTATCAATCAGATCAAATACCACGAAATATGAACGTGAAAGGTTAGGGTATCAATGAACTTGACAGTTGTTTATATGAAAGAATATAAACAATTTAGCAATGAATGCACAAAGATGGAAATGATGATTGATGCTCAACAACAGTCAAATCAAACGAGGGTATTACCATCGAAAATTGTTTCGTTTAGAGACATGGTCAAAACTAATTCAAATGAAGTACTGGACTGGTGTGTATGAATACTTGACAGTATGTAGACAAGATAATACACACGTATTGATCTTTGGAAACACACGGTCAGTTAAACATTAACGCTCAATTATGAAAAACATTTAAAACACACTTCTAAATTCATGAAATCTTTTGAGAATCATAAGTGGTTTGAACATTTAAGAAAATATTTTTCATGTTCAAAAGTTGTTCTTCTTTCAAAAAATCAGAGATCTAAATCAGAAGATACTTGCAAACATTTTAGCTGCCCCCCCCCCCCCCCCTAAATTATGGTAATCTGAGTTAGATTCAGATAAGGTCCCCCTTGATATTTGCATAATACCCTCATATGAATAAACTCTTCTTTGAAGTACGGGTTCTAAACTATTATGTTAAGAAGCCATAATTCTTTGACATTAAAGATCAAGTCCTAAACTGATGTGTTTAGAAGTCTAAATTCTTTAACATGGAAGAGCGGGTCTTGAACTGAAATATTCAGGAACCATAATTTTTTAACATTGAAGAACGGGTCTTGAACTGCTTTGTTCAAAAGCAATTGCTTTTACTCCCCCTAAACCTGTGGTACCTGCAAAACAGTTTTAACAGGTTTTGGTACCCACTAGTATTTGGGTCCTCGTTGGTTAGATTTAGGAATCCACTTCTCAATAGATTTAAATCTTTTAATTACATTTTTCTGATAAGTAATTCTGTAAATTCCATACCAGTGATGAGCAGATTCTCTTTGAACAAAATCATTTTCTCCACAGTAAGAACAACAAATCTTCTTTTGAGTAATCTTGATCAAATGATTAGAAGAATAAAACATATCAGGTTTACCAAAAGATTTACCTGTATGTGCATTGTTCTTCTTGGCTTTTGATGTCGATGCGAATGATTTGTCCTTCTTCTTTTCATCAGGAGAACCTTTCACTCTCCACACCATCTGTCCTTTGTTGGAAAAATTCTTTTCAAGAGATTTGACATAAAAGCTTGCTGAACTATCAACAGTTTTGTCATAAAACAAATTAGATGGACGAATCTGATTTGATTTGACATTGTCCTTTTTGAAAACATTTTCATGAATGGAACTTGAAGCAGTTTTAAAAGAACAAAGTAATTCAGTTGAATTATCATAAGGTGATTGATTAATCACATCAGCTGAAATCTTATCAGATAATTCAACATTTACAAATTCAAGTTCTTTTATCTTCTCGGATAAAATGTTTTTTCATCAAAAAGTGTGTCAAACTTATTTTTCAAATTAGATCTTGCCATCTGTTATTTTAGAATGTCTGATGATAGAACATATATCTTTGATGTGAGCTTAGATATTTGACTTTCAAATATTTGACGTTCTTGCTCAAAGTATTTTCCTAAGTTCTTGTTCTTTTCAGAAATTTCTTTGAAAATCCCAACATTTCTCTTTTCAGCGTTTTTCTTTTCAGCATCAAAAGACTTCTTCTTTTCTTGAAAATATTTTCTTTCTTTATCAAGTAAGTCTTGCAATGTAGAGATTTGTTTGGGAAGTTCAATTGTTTTATCTTCAAGAACTTTTCTCTCTTTTGCAAAAGTACTCTTTCAGTTATTACAATATTGCTTCGAGAGTTTTAAGCATCTTTGCTCCAAATCCTTTTTCTCTTGAAAAGCTTTCTTACAAAAGTCAAACAACTTTTAAGTGTAAACTTACTCCAACTCAGCGTTATCTTTATCTGCATGAAGCTTTTTTCTTCAGATCAACGCTCATAAATTCAAGTGAAGATATTTTATCTTCAAAAGCTTTGATCTTTTGTTGAAGATCAACTGATTCAGTTTACAGCTCTGATGATTTCTTTTCAGTTGTCTTCAATTTGCTTTGAAAATTGGTTATTTCTCTCTCTTTCTCTTTAATTTATTTCTCTCTTGTTTTGATGATACCTGGAAGAACATATTGTAGATCCCAGTACAGTGCAATCACAGCAAATAATATCAAAGATGAATAAGATTTAAGCCACAACTACTAGTCATATGATTAATATGAAATCAAAAGGTTACAGGTTTACAGAAAGGATTTCTGATCAGAGAGAGTAAACCTATTGACTACTAATCTTGAATTATGAGACTTGTGTAACTCTTCTTCTAACCTAACAAATGAAGTAAATAATAACTTTAAATACTTAGGCGCATAGGCCTAATGAGCTTATGGGCTTGGGCCCATCTAACAAAATAACTTTCAATTAATTACAAATCAAACCCTTATAAATATTTTATTCCACTTTCAACACTCAGGACTTTCAGTCCTAACAATCTCCCCCTAAAGTTGAATAAAGCATTTATCTTCTTGAATACTTGATGCCATGATCTTCTTTCCCTCTTTAATCTTTGAAGACCTTTGGTGTTGCTTAACTTCATGTCTTTCCACGCTCCCCCTTGACTAAAGCTCTTGGTATTCATAGTTTCAACTTTGTAACCAGATTCGATGTGCAATAGCCTCGACTGAATGAGCTATCACGCAACTTTCAACTGTGGAAACTCAATCACATCGGATCAGCACACAAGAAAGATAATGTGAGAGTTACGTGACTTTCCACGGTGCAACTTCAGTTTAAAACAAAGAATCTATCTTTGAACCGTGAGTTGAATAGACTTTCAGCTTAAGAACTTGTTTCAATCATCTCGTAGGAGGAATGAGGAACAAACTTGTAGCAGACACCACATGATACGGGAAAGAAGAAATACAATAAAACCTTTTGAAATCCTCATCTTTGAAACATTGAAACAACATCTTCATCTCTTTGATCTCTAGATTGTCTTCAGAAAAACAAACTTTCACGAATCATCTTCATTTAGAACCAACTTTGAAATTGAACTTTGAAAAAATTTCTATCCCTTTTTGATGATTGTGAGCATCAAGATTATCAAAACTCTTCAATTTCAACACATTCTTTTATCTCCCCTTGATAATATGACATTCTCCGCCCTGTGATCTGAGTATCCGTCAATTCATGAAATGTATATATTTGAATCTTTTCAAATTCAGATATACTAGGAATTGTAAACCTGAATCAACAAATGATACAGTTAGTATGCCTGTAAGTAGCACTGAGCCACTTTGTACAACGGATGTACATTGGAAAGGAGTTTTTGTAATGTTCATTCCCCCAGGGCTTCCATTCAATCATCGAAAAACCACAAAGGAATTTTCTATGAAGGTTATGACAAGAAAACTCATTCCTTGTGTGCTCGTGAAAGTGTATGAATGATTGAAGCTACTTAGCTTGATCAGGCTCAAATTGTGTAAACTGTTGAAACAACAACAAATATTACACGGACTCCATGTGCATGAAAGAGGTGCGAAGGTGGGGCAACTTTCCTTATTTTTCAATATCTAAATCTTCCGAGTGAAGACTAGATAGCAGATATGCTGCGTCCCTAAAGAAAATGAAACATTTCTTTGTTAAGAAAGAAACGAGTGGCTGGTGGGTTTATAGCAAGAGTTGGCATGGGCTCACTGCCTGTTTCAATGACGGTCACCAAAGAATGTGAACCAATCAGAATATGTGGCTGCCCGGCTAAGAAAGTGGTTGGTGTAGAGTTCTGATATTCTTTTAACTCTGTTCTCATACCCTCTTTCTTTTTAACATTAAAGCTCACTTCTAACCAAACTCTCTTTTTCATTTTTCCGCTCAGCACAATGAGAAAAACTCAAACTAATAAGTTATCTCTCCCACTCTTTGATTTATGACCCCTCACCCCTCAATCACTCTAGGATAACTTCCGGGGTAGTAAACACTGGTTTACGTGAATCCATGGAAGTTCTGTTTAAGCTCACACATGAATCCCATGTAAGTCCTAAAAAGAATATTTGCTCAACAGTTTAACTTGTACACTTAAGCACAAAATGTATGATAACATTGTCAAAATGTATGCTCATGAGATTTGAGCAATTGAACTTTGATGATTTCTCAAAGCAAAGATATTGAAATGAAAGAAATGAAGTCAAAAAAAAATTGTTTTGAGAATCTGACAATGTATCAATCAGAACAAATGAAATGGTTAGGGTACCAAAGAATTGGATATTTTGTTTTTATGAACAAATATAAACAATTTAGCAATGAAAGCACAAATTTAGAAATGATGATTGATGCTCAACAACATTTGAAATCAAACGGGAGTATTACCATCAAAAAATTATTTTGTTATGTGACATGGTAATAACAAATTCAAACACAATACTGAACCGGTGTGTGTGAATACATGACAGTATATAGACAAGATAATACACAAGTATTGATCTTTAGAAACACACGGTCAGTTAAACATTAACGCTCAAAATTTGAAAAACATTTAAAATCACACTTCTAAATTCATGAAATCTTTTGAGAACTAGAAGTGGTTTGAACATTTCAAAAAACGTTTTTCATGTTCGAAAGTTGTTCTTCTTTCAAACAATCAGAGATCTAGATTAGAAGATATTTACCTTTAAGCTCCCCCTCAAATCATGATAGAATGATTTATGTATTTTAAGCTCCCCCTGGATATTTGCAAAATATCCAAGTCTGAACATTGAAGAACGGGTCCTGATCTGTCATATGATCAGAAGCCATATTTCGTTGAAGTACGGGTTCTATGATGATTTACTTAGAAGCCTTAGTTCTTCTACTCCCCCTTGACAGTAGGTGCCTGCAACAAAGAATCAGTTTTCGGCTTTGGTAGCGATTGGTATTTGGGTCCTCGAATGTTACTTGCAGTTCTTGTGGGGGATATAGAATAAGAACCATACCAGAAATGATCATTGGTTTTGTGAATGTGATCATGTGTACGACAATAAGAACAGTGGTATTTCTTACCTGACAACCTAAGTAATTGATCTCTCGAGTAAATGTGAACAGGTTTACCTTTACTCGCATTGTTCTTCTTGGCATTAGACGCATGAACACATGATTCTCTTTCTTTCATCTCATCTTCAACTAGTTTCTTCTTCCAGACCAGTGTCTCTTCTTTGTATCTCCTTCTTCTTTGATGTGTACCTGAACCATCTATATTTCTATCATAGAAAAGGTTAGTTTTACGAATCTGATCAAAAGATTTAACTGACCTTTGTGAAGAGACAGATTTCTGATTTGAACTTGATACGGACTTGTCAAGCACTTTAATCGTCGAAGCAAAGTTGTCTCTTTCTTTAATAAGCAGGTCAATCTTCTTCGTGAACTCAGACTTCGTTTTCTGCTCTTTTAGTGCACTTTCAGATAGTTCAGATAACTTCTTAGTAAGCTTTTTGATCTCCGCCTCAAACATACTTTGTTCTTCTTCAAATTCCTTCTCAGCATCATTTCTTTGGCCGAATATTTCCTTGAACAATCCAACATTCTTTTGTTCAATGGCCTTCTTTTCTTTTTCAAACTTTTCTCTTTCAAGGATGATTACTTTCTCGAAAGCAGAAACTTGCTGAGAAATTTTTATGCATTTAAGCTCAACTTCTTTCTTCTCATCAGCATATTTTCTGGAAAAATCTGAGAACTTATTTGCAAAAGATTTCTCTTTATTCTAGAAATCGGATTTGTCTTTAGCAAGCAATTGCTCCAAATCAGATAAACGCTTTTGAAATTCTGCATTTGCATCTTTCAGATCAGAGATCTTTTCCTCAGAACTTTCAACAGAGACTGTTTGCTGAGATTTAGCTTCCAAAATAGAGATCTTTCCTTTTAGCTCAGAGTTCTCAGCTTCCAAATCTCTTCCTTTTAATAAACCCTTTGGCCTTAGCACCAACCATTCAGTACAATCCCACAGCTCTTTTCCTGTCATTTTGTAAGAATTTATTTGACCAATAATTTCACTAAAAATGTCACGAATTAATTCACACGAAATACAATGTGTCATATAATTTCTAGCATAATTATTGGCACTCTCTCATTGCTCCTATTCCACTGGAGAAGCTTCTGTCGGAGTTTGGGATTGCTTTTCTTCTTCGGTCAATGATAATCTGATATAGTTGCCCACCTCGTGTTCATCCAAAAAGTTCAAAAAATGAACTTTCCACTCTTCATATTCTCTTTTGGACCGCAGCCTTGGTGGGTTCCCCATTTTTGACAAGGGATGAAACTTTAACGGGATTAAACTTTGCTCTTCACTGCACTGTAATGATCGTGAGACAAGCAGGATGATCCAAACACAATATATATAAAATAAAATAGGTAAAAGACCTGGTCGAGCAAGGTATCGGTCGACCGATGAAAGCACCGGTCAACAACAAGGTACCAGTCGGTATGAATAGTGACTGTATGAATAGTGACCGGGATGAATAGTGACTGGGATGAATAGTGATCGACCGGTATGAATAGTACCAGATGAATAGGGATTGACCGGTATGAATAGTACCGGATGAATAGTGATCGACCGGTATGAATAGTTCGACCGGTATGAATAGTGAATCGATGAATAGTGAAATCGATGAATAGTGAATCGATGAATAGTGAAATCGATTTCAAGAAAACAGATAATAATAATTAAAACAGATAATCGATTAAGGGTTTTAGACAAACCTTTTCTGGATCAAAGCTTCAGTCTCTTTGCTCTGATACCAATTGTAGATCCCAGTACAGTGCAATCACAGCAAATAATATCAAAGATGAATAAGATGTAAGCCACAACTACTAGTCATATGATTAATATGAAATCAAATTGTTACAGGTTTACAGAAAGGATTTCTGATCAGAGAGAGTAAACCTATTGACTAGTAATCTGGAATTATGAGACTTGTGTAACTCTTCTTCTAACCTAACAAATGAACTAAATAATAACTTTAAATACTTAAACGCATAGGCCTAATGGGCTTATGGGCTTGGGCCCATCTAACAAAATAACTTTCAATTAATTACAAATCAATCCCTTATAAATACTTTATTCCACTTTCAACACACAGGACTTTCAGTCCTAACACATATTTAGAATTAGTAATACATTTCCACATTCAAATGTTTTTTCAGAATTTGAAAATTTAGCTTTAAACTCCTAAATCTGATTTAGATGTCTTGAATTATGAATCTTCAATTTATCCCATTCAACGTCTATAGCAGGTATCTCGGGCATGTACATTATAGCACAATCTATCCCTGATAATACAGTAGACATCTTGAATAGTATGCTTGAAATGATCGTCCAAAATATTCAGAAAGAAACTTGACTTGATGAGTCAAACTTGGTCAACACTTGAAAAACTTTGAAAAAACTTCTAAGGCACAAAACTTGCAAACCACTGTAGATGAACTTCACTTCGCGCAAATAGTGGCATGCGCGTTCCTTGTCCGTGCACAAAACATCGTGCGCGTTCTGGCTTCTCGCAGAAGGAGTCATGCATGTTCTAGCTTCACGTAATACAAAGCGTGCGCGTTTTGAAGATAAGCTTCTTGCAATGCGTTTGCGCGTTCCTATACTTAGAAAAAAATTTACACTTTAACTTCGCGCAAAACAACTTCTCGCAAAACAACAGAACTCGCAGATCAAAGCATTAAAAACCAAGAACTCGCAAACAGTCTTGTGCACATTCCCTCTTCTCGTAGATAACGTCTTGCGTGATTTGGTCAAGAACTCGCAAAAAACAAGAAAATATAGACCCACTTCATCTTGCGTGTTCTTCACTTTTTGTGTGTTCTTTGATGTGCGTGTTCTTCACTATGAAGCTTGCGCGAACTTTGAATCTTGCGTGTTCTTGAGTGATATACACGGGTTTCGATCAAACTCTTGATAACTTGCAATCAAATATCGAAATTGTACAGGGTTGGTACCAATCAGAACACATTTCTAATGTAATACTTTTCCTAAAAGCAACAAAATTAAATTGAATTTGATCAAAAACAGTGTATGAACGATGTGAGATCGAAAAACACAAAAATCCAAAATTGAGTGTGATTAAGTGTGAATTTTATGATACAATCAAAACAAGAGACAATCACACACACTAATCGATCATCATGATTCAATTTTCTTGCATTAAAAATGATTTTTCAAATAAAATTCGAATCAAATTGTGATTTTCCAGAAAACGTCTGCGTGTTCTTTCAAGAATTTGAGAAATCGATCAAATCAAAGTATATCAAATCATTCTGAATAGATTGTTCTGCTCTGATACCAAATGTAAGTGCAAGATTTCAAGCAAACATAATGAATTCACTCAATTACGCACAAAATCTAGAGAGAGAAAGTAGAGAGAGAAAATGTCATATATATGTTGTGGCACTCGCTTACAAAGAACTCTCACAACACTCCTCCTCTCATACTACTTATGCAAAGGTATTTATACATATTTGACTTACAAGACTTGACTTACAACCTTTAACTTTTACACATTAAATCTTGGATACAACAATACACTAATAAAGACGGGGGAGACCTGTTCCACCATAGGTAGTGACGGAACACATAAGTAGGCCATAACTTCTACGACACACATATCAAGAATGGTTATTTACCAGCGTCAACTCCACCAAGTCTTTAGCCGTTAGAACATCAATTCTATCCAAGTCTTTAGCTCAATGTAACCATGGGTTCAACTCTATCCAAGTCTTTATCCCAAAGAAATCCAAGTTCAACCCTATCCAGGTCTTCACCTTGAACCCTCACCGTTCTCTATGTTTAATAATTCAACATTTTATTATCATGCCCTTGACAACAAACCCAAACATGCCATAACTTGTATCTATATACCATTACAATATGAATCCAACTACCATAATGTTATCACTTTCACATGAGTTAGGTTTACCCAAAATGTAGGCATATTAACATATTATCCCATATAAACGAGTACCAATAACACATTTAGATCATAATCTCTCAAATCTACCTTTTCAATCATGAAACCAAATAAATCATATCATCCATTTGGGCTCCAATGTTTCATAACACTTGACTAAACCATGTATATAATCACTCAACCATTTTTTGTCATCATGTCTCAAAATGTTCCAAGAAATGTCAAAACCCTAGGTTTTGACCTAATAGTTCAAAAGGTTTCAATAATGGAGAAATAGTGTAAAAACTAAAGTAGTGTAAGGAAAAAGGTTTTCATATAGCATATAAACATTTAATATGAAGGAAGGACTCATATCAATGGGTTTTGAGGAAAACCCTAGAACTCTACTACTGTTAGCCCCAATTCTGAAATGTAAAAGTATTGAAAATAATCTAAGTCCTTTCCAGAGGACTTACAGAGATAGCCATCAGAGACAGCAAGCTTCCTCTGAAGTAATTTCAGAGATAGAGTATTCAACAAATAAGACATCAGAGATAGCTTCATCAGAGGCACTCTATCAGAGCTCTGAAGATATTCTCTCTGAAGTTCAAGCTGAAGATTTCTACAAGTCAAGACACAAGCTCAGAAGACACGTCACCTAGTGATAAGATTTACCTTTTTGGTATATTACTTTTCAAGCATGTCTTATGAGTTAAGAAAGTACATTGTTCACCTTTTTCGTCCTATAAATAGGACATGCAACCCATTGTTTAAAAGTGTGATTTTCCTTTACCTACTTGAATAAAGAATTACTCTTTTGTACTGTGATTCTACAAGAAGATTGTGTAAGATTTACACCACCTTTATGGTGTTCTTGATAATCTACTTTATTATTCAGTGAATATATGCTTGTTCATTATTTTACTTTGGATATATCTTCTTTACTGTGAGTACGAATCAAACAACTTGGTTTAAATAATATTTGCTTATGCTATTATTATTGTCATATGTTTGTTTGTTTAAATCATTCTAGACAAGAATCTGGGATGCAACAATTGGTATCAGAGCATCTTTGTTTTCATAAAACAAATAAGATCAAATCTTGTTTACTCGGATTGATTCTTGTCTTGTGATTCAGTTTTCATCTATGTACATGTTCATTTAAACTTCAGTTTATTCAAGAACATTATGTGTTTCAGGTTTGAAAACTACTCACATTACTCTATCTTGTTAAAAGCTAACAACTTTTGCTTCAGTTCAAAAGATCTCAAGCTTCACCTCTTCCAAAACTATCTTCATCTTTTCAAAAATGGAAAAGTGAAGTATTAGTGCCATTTATACTGTTGGATCTTTAACAAAACCTCCTACTCGTTTGAGAGATGAATATCCTCAATGGAATATTAGGATGGTCAATTTTCTTAAAGGAATGGACAAATATCTTATGAGATTTGTCACTTATAGACCTTTCCAACCAATGGTTTTGTTCCATGAGTTCCTGCTACATCAACAACTGCAAAAATTCCTGCATACTTTGAGAAAAAGACAATTGGGCTTACTGATGAAGAACTAAAAAAAATGGAAAATGACTCAAAAAGTTGTCAGACTTTTAATCATAGCCATTCCAAATGACATCTTTCAAGAACTTGCTCATGTGTCACTTGAAAAGAACTATGGGACCAGTTGTTAAATCAACATGAAGGTGGCATTAAAACTCGAAATTATAGAAGGACATAGTGCATTAATGAATATCATGACTTTAAAGCTCTACCTGAAGAAACTTTACAACAAACATATACCAAGTTTAATATCTTGATCAATAAATGCAGAAAGTGTGGGGGTCATAAGATCCAAAGAGGAAAACAATGTACTTTTCTTGAAGAGATTAAATGATGAATGGTTGCAACTGTCTATGTCACTTTAAGCAAATCAAAATATTGACTCATGGACACTTACAGACATTTATGGTACTCTTGTTGCTCAAGAAAAGGAGGTTGTTATGAAAAAGAGCAAAACTTCCTTGGGGGTACCTCTTGCCTTGATGTCCAAAGACAAAAGCAATTATGAAGAAACTTCAAAAGAAAGTAAAATTAAAAGATCAAAAGAAAAGTTTTCTGAAAAAGAGTCAAAAACGAAGTCAAAAAGAGCCATGATTGTAGATGAAGTCCAAGAATCAGACTCAAATGATGAAGAACATGAAGACATAAATGATTTTGCTCAATCTCTTGCTTTAATCACTCATCAATTTAACAAGAGATTTGGCAAGAAAGTATTTGAGAAGAGAAAAGAAGAAGGAGATAGCAGAGAAGACAGAAGAAGGTTCCAGAAGGAAGAACACCATTCAGAGCCATGATTAACTTAGTACAGTGATCAGAAGACCATTCAGTACAACTATCAAGAACCGGTTCAATATCAAAGACCACAACAACAGTTCCAACAACCTCAGAGATTCTTTCAGCCATCAACTCAGAAATCAAAAGGTACTTGATGAACCAAGATCACAAGATCGTAGAGAGAGAATCTAGAGAGAGAAAGTATGCTTCAATGCAACAGTGAATTGTATTCAAACAGTGTACGGTTTCTTACAAAAGTAACAAGCCAAGGGGACTTAAATACCCCAAGCCACTAACAAAACAGAAAATACTACTGAAAGCAGTAAAATAAATACAATGATTACTATAAAATCAGATCTAACAATCTCCCCCTTAGTAATCATTGGTGCCGAGGTCTTAAAAAAAATCTTCAAAAATAGCATTGACCATCTAGACGACTTTGAAGGATCATTGATGTTCTTCTCGTTGACGTAGTCTGTTCAGCCCAACTAACACTTCCAATCGTCGCAGAGTTGAACGGAGATTCAGTTTGTCTTAAATATTGTCCAAAGATCTACGGATCTGACGAATTTCATCATTTTCAAACAGATATGACTCTTTTCTTGTTTCCAAAAACTTTCTTCTAGCATCTTGCAGACGATGCTCCAACTAAAGTTTGATCACCTTTAGAGTTCCATCAGAGTAATATCCAACTTCATCAAATCGTAGAAAGCATTTTTCACTTGAGTTGTTCTTGTAAACTACTCCGTATGATCTTTGATAATGGTGAATAACTGATAAGATTCTATATTCTGCAAACTCCGGTTGGGTCTTTCAAGATTAACCACAGGCTGAAAACTTTCGACGGCCATCTGAAAACCAAAAACACGATAAAATCGGATCTGTCGTCGAATGAATCGTTTAAGAACATAAAGAGTTTGAGAAACATCCTGAGTCCGGTGATAAAGATTCCTGAAGTGATCATATAGGAATTCAACATCATCAATTGAAAGATCAACGAAATCAGCCTCTGAAAAAATGTACCGCTTGCAGTCTCTTCTTTCCACTTCAAGATTTGGATACCAAATGTTCATAAACTTTCAAATGGTGACACTGAGAACTCGAACTATTAGATGAGGAGAAGCAACAGTGTTATTCTTTTTGCGCTGGCATTTGATAAATGCTAAGTACTCACGCTGATAAGCTTCTGATTCTTTCTCTACTCCAAGAATGGCATATAAATTGAGTGTCCTTCTTCTAGAAACAAAGATGTTGCTTTGGATATCTTCAAGAAAAGCAGTTCTGAGTCTAGAAGCCATATATCTTTGCTGTAGATTTCTCTGCCTTTGCTGTCTAGATAAAGCTTCTCCTTCTTCTAGAAGAGATGGAGGAATTACCGGTTCGGAAGAAGGAATAACTGCTTGAGCTCTAGATGACTCACCAACTTCAAATGCACTTGACGGAACATTGGTTGTCGGAGCAGAACTAGTTACTGGAGTAGATGAAGGTTGATCAACTTCTGGAATCTCACCTTGACTCGGAAGATCAACATATAACAATTCAGCCTCTTTTGTATCTGATGCATCCATGAAAACAGAATCATCCTCTGTATCAGATAAGATGATGATATTATTGCAATCTTCTTCTTTAACACGAGCAACTTTCTCAAATCTAACTTCTTCAGCATCATCTGAATTTATCTCAACAAAGTTCGCGAAGAAAGATCTCATGTCATTTGCTGCTTCTGATTCTTCAACTTCATTAGCTCTACCTGAGACATCTGGATCCACATAAACTACAATTTGCATATTATTAAAATTTGCTTCAGACAAATTAAATTCATTATGCAAAGCAGTTACATCAGCATTGTCAATCATGATATCCATTAAGTCTTGGATACTGCAATCTTGAACTGTATCAGCAGTCTTTTCTCTATCTTCAGCCACTTCTTCTTGAACAACTTCTCGTGCTTTAGAAGACCCTTATGTTCTTTGTCTCTTTACCATCTCCCCCTCATGACCTTGATGATCGGGATCATCTTGGTCATGTATTCGTTTAAGAGACGGATCGGCCTCAGTTCTGCATCTTTGTTCATGAATATCAAGCCTGGAAGATAAATCAGAGAAAGTTTGAGATATAAATGATTTGAGATCAGCAAAACTTGATTGAACTTCCGATCTGAATGCTTGAAATTCAGTAGATGAAACATAGATCATGTCAGATTCAGATGAAGAAACTAGAGGCGGCGTAGATTGAAAGTTCCGAAGCAGAGAAAGAAGATCTTGATCCTGATGTTCTGGTGGCGACATAGAAAGAAGTCGAGCATAGAGCAAATCTGTCAACTCTGAAATAGGAAGATCTGATACTGAAGTTCTAGAAGAAGACACAGGTATATAAGTAGATGAAGAAATTCCAGCTGACTGTGTAAACAACGGAGGTAGAGGAATAGACATAATTGCTGAAGCAGAAGATTGAATAGCAGAAGACGACTCTCTTAGAACAACCCCAGATGGACGTCTGAATGGAATTTCTGTAGGAATCACTGAAGTATGAATTTCAGGCATCTTCCCTTTGAATAAAGCTTTTAACATCAGAATCTGTGCTTCCTTTTCAGCATCCATTCTCTTCGATAACTGCCGAATTACATTATTCAAAGTAGAGAATTTGTCAGTGGAAACCCGAGCTTGATCAGAGGTAAGATCTACAGCTGATGAAGTAGACTGAATAACTGCAAGTGTAGTTGCTGGAGCTTGACTTTGAACCGAAGCTGTGGCTTGATCAAAAGTTGTATCCAATTCATCTACTTGAAGATGCGCAACTGAAGGATTAACTGGAACTGAATCATCATAAGAGATAACTTCTGTTGAGATAACCACTTCCGGAGTTCTTACTTTCCGTTCATACACTTTCATGTTCGATTGAGCAGCATCATCATCACCATCATCAGAAAACTCAACATTTGTCTCATCATCATCAGCAACTCCAGTTCCATCAAGATCAGCATCTTCTCTAATAATAGCAGCTTCAATAATGGCTTCAGCTTCAATATCAGCAATGACAGGTTCAATGCGATGAGAAGCAACATCTTGTGCCATGAGAAGGTTCTTCCTGTTCAGCCTCTTCGAAGTCATTTTCTAAACAATAATCAATGACACTAGGATCGGTCATGTCAGCATAATTGGCAATAAGACCATAAGGAATGGTCATAGAAAATGTGAAGGACTTCTTCTGTTTCTGAAGGAAAAGCATCTCAGTATCCGGAACTTGCGGCCAAGATAATCTTCGTGGAATTGTCGGATTGCTTCGAAACATGCTTCTAACAATCAGCTTGAGAAACCTGATAAAAGGAATGAACTTTCGTCGCTTGTTGGTTAACTTGTCTTGCACTATTTCAGATAGCTCGGTCCAAAAAATAATCGTGTAGTCGACATGCAGGTCATAGACTACTGCATGGAACAGTCGAAGATAGTGAAGACTAGAACTATCCGTGCCGGTATGTTTAGATGTTAAGCACCTATTGATGACAGAAAATAAAGAATACCAGTCAGGAGGAAGATTAGACTTGTCAAAGTCTACAACCCTGTTCAGTGGACCAACATAGCCTAGTCGTTTGATGCCTTCAAACACTTCTTCTTCAGATGGAAACTGATCATATGTTGTCCGTCCAGGTCTAGAATTAGGCTCAGGAAGCTCAAGAATCAACCTTAACCTCTTGTAAGACAGATATGAATCAAATTGATCAATTTGAAGATCAAATCGATGAAGACGTGCCAGTTCGTTCTTTGTGATGGTGTGCCAGACTTGCTGAACGTAGACTTCCGGAACATCGGCAACTGAACATAGAGCTTGAGAGAGCGAATGTCCACGAAGAATAGTGCCTATGACAGGATGAATCTTGATGCGATCAAAGTCAACAAAGTAGTTGTTATGCTTATAAGGCATGTACATGATATTTGGGAACACATCATTTGGATTTCTCCTTGATATAGAAAGATCAACCCCAACAGATGGAACAGACGGCATAGGTGTATCATGAGATGCCTGATCAGCCGGATCCTGAAGAATGACATTCTCATCTTGAATTATTGGATCAGTATTTGTTTGAGAAGTCATGATAACCTGAAACAAAACACAGATAAACAATTAGAAAACACAAAAAAATATTCCAAGTATAGAATGCGGGTCCTTAAGGAAACATGAATGAAGGAATGCGGGTCATGCAGAAAACGCATATAAGGAATGCGTGTCCTGAAGGAAACGCATTATGAGGAATGCGTGTCCTGAAGGAAACGCATTATGAGGAATGCGTGTCCTGAATGAAACGCATTGAAGGAAATGCGTGTCCTTAATGGAACGCATATCATACTTGGAAGTAACGAAAAAACACAACAGAGTTTGCGTGTCACTAAGGATACACACAATAGAATATGCGTGTTCTTAGTGATACGTAAACTAAGAAAAAAACGAAACACTAAAAGAATGCGGGTCTCGGGTTAAAAGCAAATTTCACTATGCGGGTCACAAGTGAAACGCATAGTTGACTATGTGGGTCACAAGTGAAACGCATACATGACTATGCGGGTCACAAGTGAAACGCATACTTGACTATGCGGGTCACAAGTGAAACGCATAATTGACTTATGCGGGTCACAAGTGAAACGCATAATTGACTTATGCGTGTCACAAGTGAAACGCATAATTGACTTATGCGGGTCACAAGTGAAACGCATAATTGACTTATGCGGGTCACAAGTGAAACGCATAATTGACTATGCGGGTCACAAGTGAAACGCATAATTGACTTATGCGGGTCACAAGTGAAACGCATAATTGACTTATGCGGCTCACAAGTGAAACGCATAATTGACTTATGCGGATTACAAGTGAAATGCATACTTGACTATGCGGGTCACAAGTGAAACGCATAGTTCTCTTAAATTTGAACCAAAACCCTAGAAAAACGGCTGTTCGAACCCGAAATCCACAAAAACTAAAATTAAAAGCACAAAACACGAAATTAAAGTAAAAGAAAACATACCTGATAGTCGATTATAAGGTCTAAACACAACCCAATACGCAAATCGATCTAAATCAACTTGAATCTGAGTTTTAGAAATTGATGAACAGTGAAATAATCGCATATCAGTTAAAACGCATAATACGAAACCAAGAAAGAAATCAAAACAAAATAATAAAACAATAATCGAACTACAAACATAGAATGAAAAACAAAAACATACCTGATCTTTCCAAAATCACAATATGAAATGAACAGTAAAGAGCGCAGGAAGAACAATACTCAGAGAGAATGGAGGGAAGATGAATAGTCAAAATAAATTCAAATGGAATAAAGAAAAGAAAAGACACTATTACTTCTATATATATATTCTAAAAGCAAAATACTTAAAAAAAATAACTACTAAAAAAAATACCTGATAATCCCCCATTACTCCCCCTACACAAATGCACAAAATTTACCAAATTAGTTTAGCATTTGCATAGTAATTTCAGAAAAACTTACCTTATGAATTTCTGATCAGCACAGGAAGAAATTAATCAGTAATATTCACTCCCCCTCAAAAACAGAATATTCTCAGAAATAGAAACCAGATATACACTCCCTCTTGAAAAATGCACAGACCATATGACAAAAACACAGACAGCAAACATAAAGACATCAATATTAAAGATGATCATATTGAATATAAATTTTGTAACAACTGAATATATAAACTTTTAAACACTAAACAAATTAAAGTCTACTCAGTAGAATATCCCAGATTTATCAATCAGTTGAAATCAAACGGGAGTTGTTGGATACAGAAACATGTTTCATTGTATATCAAGTTAAGACATGTTCAGATTCAAACACTTACAGGTATCTATTCAGTGTGCTTGCATGCGATCTCTGATTAGCTTCAAGAAAAATGTAATTCTAAACATAAAATGAAGAACTTTGCATTTACAGACACTAAGTCATCAAGAATTAAGATTTTCACAAATTACAGGTTTATCGCAGCTCAAAATATATCACCAAGTATCAAGAGATGTGTGCTCATTGGCATCTTTTAGCTGTGTGCACATTGGCATCTTCACATGAGTATGCTCTTTGGCATCTTTTAAGCTTTGTGCACTTTGGCATCTTTTAATCAAAGAGTTCATTAAGTAAAGAACATGCCGTAAACGTAACTTTCTATCTGACCCTATTGTAGGATTTGGGTCAGCCGCTCCCAGACCAGTTGGCCTTAGGGGACTAGGTGTCAAACACCCCTTGGAACTTACTTTCCCGGATCAGAAAGGCTACATCGACATATCCTAAACCCATTCATACCAGTAGAACATGACTTTCGATCTGATTCTATTGCAGGATTTCTGTTCGATCACTCCCAGATCAATTGACCTTAGGGGACCAGATGTTAAGCATCCCTCGGAACTTACTTTCCCAAACCAGAAAGGTCACAGGTACAAACTTTTAAACTCAAGGATTTCTGTATTTTAAATGCTTAAAAATAAAATCATCTCAATAACTCAGATCTATATCGAATAGCTTAGCCAATATTTTCATTACGATCTACAATTTTGATCACTTAGGTTGTTCAAGCAAAGTAAACCATAAATATGCCGACTCACATATCTTTAAAGCAGTATCTAAAGCGTCAAACATGTTGCTGACTTTTCGATGTTTGAAAAATTTGAACGTTGAACATATAAAACTTAAAATATTAACAAGGAGACTTGTAAAAAATCCTAGACACACATTTTATTCAACTGAAAGAAAATCTGAAATATTAAACTTTATAGAATAAAATTTGTAAAGATTTAAACTTTTAAATTCAACATGCCTAGTTTTGAAAGCAAAAAATTAAAGCGTTTTTCATCTAAAGCTTTTGTAAATATATCATCAAGTTGATATTCATTTGGTACAAAATATAATTCAATAGTACCTTCTTCCACGTGATGCTTTATAAAATGATATCTCATGTCTATGTGCTTGGTCTTGGTGTGCTGGACAGGATTGACTGATATCGCAATCGCGGACTTGCTGTCACAATATATTGGCACAATCTTGTATAGCATCCCGTAATCGCGAAGTTACGTTTTCATCCAAAGTACTTGAGCACAGCAACTAGCTGCAGCGACGTATTCAGCTTCGACTGTTGATATTGAAACGCAATTTTGCTTTTTCGACGCCCAACTTATCAGTCTGTCACCCAAAAACTGGAGATGACCAGAAGTGCTTTTCCTGTCCAATTGATTACCACCATAATCTACATCAGAATAAGCAATTAAACTATAGTCAGAACTTTTAGGATACCATAATCCTAAATAAGGAGTTCCTTTAATATATCTAAAAATGCGTTTGATTGCTAAAAGATGAGATTCTTTTGGTTTTGCTTGAAAACGAGCACACAGACACGTTGAAAACATTATGTCCGGGCGACTTGCAGTAAGATACATCAGTGATCCGATCATCCCTCTGTATGTCTTTTGATCCACAGCTTTTCCATCTGGATCCAGTCCGAGTTTGGCACCGTGAGCCATAGGCGTACTGATTGAGGTAGACTTGTCCATTTTAAATTTCTTCAAAATGTCAAAGACGTACTTTGACTGATTGATGAATATTCCATCTGGAAGCTGCTTCACTTGTAAGCCGAGAAAGAAATTGATTTCTCCCATCATGCTCATTTGAAATCTAGAGGTCATTAAATCAGAAAACCAATTACACAGAGATTTGTTAGTCGCACCGAAAATAATATCATCTACGTATATTTGTACTAAGCATATATCAAGATTAGTTCTATAAATGAAAAGAGTAGTATCGATCGAGACTTTGGTGAAGCCGGATTTGACTAAGAAAGCTGACAACTCATCATACCATGCCCGAGGAGCTTGTTTCAGACCATACAAAGCTTTATCAAGAAAATAAACATAATCAGGACGATCTTTGTCAACAAATCTCTCTGGCTGAGATACATATACTTCTTCTTTCAATTTGCCATTGAGAAATGTTGTCTTGACATCCATTTGATATACAGTGAAGTTGCGATAAGCAGCGAAGGCCAGAAACATCCGAATAGCTTCCAATCTGGCGACAGGTGCAAATGTTTCGTCATAGTTAATACCTTCTTCTTGTCGATATCCTTTGGCTACTAACCTTGCTTTGTTCCGAACGACGATACCATCTTTGTCCTTTTTATTCTTGAATATCCACTTTGTACCAATGATGCTTTTACCCTTTGGTCGTGGTACAAGTTTCCATACTTTGAGCGCGTCAAACTGATTGAGCTCCTCTTGCATTGCTAAAATCCAGTCTGGATCTTCCAACGCTTCAGAAACTTTGGTAGGTTCAATCTTGCTTAAGAAGCAAGTGTACAAACATTCATTGGAAGAAGCTGTTCTGGAGCGAGTAGAAACACTTGCTTGAGGATTCCTAATAATTTGATGAATTGGATGAGATCTTGTCCATTTTGTTGTATGAGGGAGAGGATCAATAACTTCTTGAACCACTTCTATTTGTTGAGGAGGATCTTCAGAAGAAATAATGTCAGAAGATGATACAGATATGATTTCAACTGGAGTAGGAGGTATTTCCATGACATCAGATTCAGGCTCTTGTTGTCCAGAAGTAGCTTGTACTTCTTGTTGAACATTTTATTCTTGAAAAACTTCATCTTCTACAAATTCCTCATGGACAGTTTCAGCAATTTCTGGTTCAGAGATGACTTGATCAAGATGATGTTCAGATGGTATGTCTTGAATTTTAGAAGATACTGAAGCAACATCAGGTTCAGAGGTTGGTGCAGCGGAATTAGGATTAGATGCACTCACAGAGTCCTGATTCAAGACATTTGACACATTATCAGTGTTTGATTTAGGAACATCATCATAAAAATTTTCAAACAAAAAATCAAGATCAGAAAGATTAGACAGAGAAGTAGAAGGATCCTGATTTGTCGACTGAAGTTCAGGTTCTAAACTAATTTGTTCAGAAGCTGAGTTTCTAGTAATAGCGGGTTCTGAACTGTGTTGTACAGAAGCCAAATCTGCAGCTTCATGAAATTTGACATTCACAGACTCTATCACTTTTCTTTCAGAGATGAGAAAGACTCTGTAAGCAGCAGAGTTAGAAGAATAACAAAGAAATATGCCTTCATCTGCCTTTGGACTAAATTTATTCAGATTATCTCTGTCATTCAAAACATAGCATTTACACCCGAAAGACTTGAAATATTTGATGTTGGGTTTGATACCGTTCATCAATTCATATGGAGTCTTGTTGAACCGGCGATGTATAATTGATCTGTTTTGAGTATGACATGCAGTTGATATGGCTTCAGCCCAGTGAGACAAAGGAAGACCTGAATAAGCAAGCATAGATCTAGCAGCTTCTACAAGCGTTCTGTTTCTTCTTTCAACAACTCCATTCTGTTGCGGTGTTTTTGCAGCAGAATACTTTTGTTGTATTCCTTGATCATCATAGAATGCTTGAAGAGTTGAATTCTTGAATTCTGTGCCATTATCTGATCTTACAACTTTGACGTGCTTTTGCTTATTTGTCTGAATAGTTTTGATGAGGTTGATGAGAATTTCGGGTGTCTCGTCTTTAGATTTGAGAAATTTCACCCATGTATATCTGGAGTAATCATCAACAACAACCAAAACATACTTCTTCTTCCCTATACTCTTTGTCTTCATTGGTCCGCACAAATCAACATGAATTAGATCTAGAATGTCCGCAGTGCAATGTTCAGGCTTTGGCTTATGAGAAGCTTTCTTCATCTTTCCTTTCTCGCAGTCCTGACAGAGATGGTCTTTCTGGAAACGGAGGATTGGAAGACCTCTCACGGAATCATTCTTGACCAAGCGATCCATATATTTGAAAGTAACATGAGCTAGTCGACGGTGCCACACCCAGCTTTCCGATGCTGAATAGATTGTGACTTAATCCTTCGACATAGCTTACTCTTTTTACAATTATGTTACCTTGAATAAGATCTCCATAACCAAGAATGGGAGCTGTCTCGCAGTTTCCAAATTTGACACGACCGCAACATTTTTCTTTAAAATTTGAAAGTAGAGATTTGTTGCCAGTCATGTGTTTGGAACACCCCGAATCCAGATACCATAATTGATTTAGCTGCACAATCAACAATTACTGAGATTTAGGTACCCATATAAATATGGGTCCCTTCTTGTTAGTCCTTTCCTTTTTCTTTTTCAAAAATTTATTTTTCCAAAACATCTGAGATTGATCAAATAAAGCATGAACATCATCACATATTAAAGAAGAAACACAATCATCAGAATCAGAATCAGAACTAGAGAGACAATATGAGATATTCTTTGAAATTTGAAACATTTGCTCAACAGAATATTTTGTAGATTTATTACAAAAGGCAAATGAGTCTTTTTTACAAAGAAAATCTACACATTTATTCTCTACAGAAACAATTTCTTCAGATCTCTGTTTCTTTTGCCAAACAGACTTCACAGACTTCTTCAAAGGCCTATCTGAAATAGATGAATCAGAAAAATTAGAATTTTCAGAAATATCAAACTCTTTCTTCTTTTTCTTCTTTGACCTTCTTCTTTTACGCTTTGTTGTATAGAAATGATCATTTAGCGTAAAAGTGTCATCAACAATTTTAGATAAAATATTTGATTTAGAAGAGGAAGTTTTATCAATAAAATCAAACTGATCAGTTAGATTATTTGGATAAACCTCAGAGCAAGAAACATCAGATGAACACAAGTTGATGGAAGATTTGATAATACCAGAACTATCGATGTCATAAAAGAAAAAATGACATCGTTTTCAATTTTTCTCAAAATCTCTTGTTCTTCCAATTGTTCTTCTAGATCAAAGATTTGACATTCTAAGACTAAAGGAGGTATATATCTCTTAGTATCATAAGATACTGGAGATATTTTGTCCTTATTAGGATTAGCTTCATTTAAATCAAAGAAGTCATTCGATCTAGAAGATTTAGTAGAAGAAACAATGTTTAACTTTTGTCTTTTCTTCTTTATTTTTTCAGGAAAATATTTTGAATTTTCTTGAGTGTAAACGAAAGGAACTTCCATTCTCTTGTTGTTTATCCGTTTCTTATCTTCCTCAATAGTAGTCTCTTTAGCACTTGTCCAAAAAGGTTTGTATTGAGAACCATATTTTGAAAGACCAAGATAGTCGTAATCATAAAAATTGGGAATCTCAATATTAGTTTTCTTTAAAAACTGAGGATTTTTAAATCCAAGACCCCAATTTTCTTTTAACGACTCATAGCTCCTTGGTTTATGCATATGAATTGTTTGTTCAGTTTGATTTTGTTTATATAACTTTTCTTCTAATTCAAATATTTTATCCGAAAACTCTTGATTTAAAATTGACAAAACAGACAAAGAATCATGAGAAGTCTGTTTTTCAATTTCTAACTCTTCTATTATTTCTTGAAATTTCTCTTTTGTAAATTTTAAAATAGCTTTTTCATCTCTCAGAGAAATCTTCAACTTTTCAATTTGAACAGACTTTTCTTGATTTTCGCGTTTTTCGGATATAAGCTTTGAACGAAAGTCATGTAAAGCATTTGTGATGACATTCATTTGCGAAGAAATAAAATTAAAATTACACTCAGATGGTACCTCAGATTCATCGGTTGAAGTCTCCTCATCCTCATCATCACTGTTGTCGTCTCCAATAAAACACATAGCAGCAGTCTCAACATTGTCAGCTTCGTTATCTGAGTGATCAAACCAATATTCCTCTTCAGCCAACAAAATTGTTCCACTTGCTTTCTTCTCAGCCAAAGCTAATTTCTTCTTATAGAAATCCACATCTTTCACAATCTTCGTTCTGCATTCCTTTGAAATATGCCCGGGTTTGCCACAGTTGTAGCAAGTCACAGCCTTTTTCTCTTCTTTCTTTGGTTCAGCTGCTGTACCAGGCTCATATTTGGGAAAGAAAGGCTTTGATGTAGAACCGGGTTCTACCTTCTTTGAACCAGAAGAGAAACGAAGATTGTTTGAGCCTGACCGTTTCTGATATTTCTTTTGATAGTGCTGACTTAGAAGAATCATGGCTTTTTCCAATGCTTCGCCATCGTCATCTGTTGACCCATCGTAAGCAGACTCAGTCAAGGCTTGCTCAGCCATTTGGATAGCTAAAAGAGCGATTGGATCCACAGTCTTTGGCTTCTGCTTATCCAGCTTAGCTTTCTTCTTCATTACCATGGCTTCATCAGACATCAGAATTTCAAACATTTCCTGAATGGGCATTTTGGAAATTCTGGGATCATTCCTCATTCGATGACAGGATTTTTCCCATTCAGGGTTGAGTGCATTAAGAAACTTCCGGTTTGTCTCCAGCTCATTCTTTATTACCTTGATCTTATACAGATCATTAATAACAGTCCAGAACCTGTCGAAGACACTTTTCAGACTTTCCCCATCCTTTACTTTGAACTCTTCAAAATTGTTCATGTACCTTGTCTGACGAAGCTGGGTAGACATAGCAGTACCAAGCATGATTTTCTCCAGTTGTGTCCACATCAGCATAGGATTGTGTTTGAAACAATCGATTCTGTTATAGATGGAATTTGGTAGAGCAAGAATCAAATTCGACTTGGCCTGATTGTCAGCTTGGTATCTCAGAAGTTCATCAGCCTCATATTCTATCAGTGCTTTTTCTACATTAGTAGCTGGAGTGTTTCCAACAGCTGGTATCTCTTTCCTCGGTTTGACCATGGGACCTTCAGTCAAAGCTTTCATCATATTTTCACCATTAGATTGCCTTTCGATGAAATTAATAAATCGATCCTGCCATTGTTCAAATTCGTTCTCATTTATCAGCACAGGTGGGCGAGTATCAGACCCCAATGACATCATGAGGTCGTTCTTGTACAGTTGAGCTTGAAGTGACATTTTGAAGAAATCTGGAATTCAGAAAAATGACCAAGTCTTGAAGACCCGCACAACTAAGAAATGCGTGTTTAGAGACAAAAACTGTTCGGGTCCTTGATGATACGCACAACCAAGGAATGCGTGTTGAGAGAAATGCATGTCTAGAAAGTCACTCGATGCTTTCCTTAGAGATATGCGTGTCCAAGAGAAATGCGTATCCTGAGGGGCACGCACTTGAAGTTGTGCGTGTTCAGAGTGACCCGCACTTTGAAGAAATGCGTGTTGAGGCAGGCACGCACTTGAAGAAATACGTGTGAAGACCACTTGATGGGTTTCCAAAAGAGAATCAATAACCTGAAAAAAAAAACACTAACACTCAAAAGTTAGTTGCACACGATTTTATGAACAACACGCATACTAATAAGATGAATAACCCGCATAAATCTTGAATAACCCGCATACTTCAACAACTTATAATATGCAAACTAGTATGAATGAGACGCACAACATATATGAATGACACAACATATACGTATATCAGGATGAATGACCCGCACATCTGGATGAATGACACGCATTCTAACACTCGACTATAAATCTGCTAATTCGATCATAACAATGAAATTAAACCCAAACAACTTGCACAAAATTGATCGAAAACATGTTTTTAAAACATTTCAATTGATAATTTCGATCAAAACCCTCTGAAACTCAAAATTCAAAACGAACAGAACAACAGACTCGTCTTTTTCAGAATGTATTCAAACTCAAAATTGAAACACCAAATCACGTTTTTATGCAAATCAACAAGAAACAGAATAGATCGACTAACTAAAACGCATCTAAAACCATCAAAATCAATACAATTCGATCACAAAACAGACTGAAATTGGTGAAAATCCAGAAAACGAGATTTTTCTTGAAAAAACAACAAAAATCAATCAAATTTTCAAATTAACCAACCAAATCAGAAACAATTATACACTAATCTCAATCCTCTCAAGATCTTGGAGGCTTTGATACCAATTGATGAACCAAGATCACAAGATCGTAGAGAGAGAATCTAGAGAGAGAAAGTACGCTTCAATGCAACAGTGAATTGTATTCAAACAGTGTACGGTTTCTTACAAAATTAACAAGCCAAGGGGACTTAAATACCCCAAGGCACTAACAAAACAGAAAATACTACGGAAAGCAGTAAAATAAATACAATGATTACTATAAAATTAGATCTAACAGTACTTCACTTCCCATCAACCAAAATGATGGAAGATGTTTCAGATGTGGCAAGTTAGGTCATTTCTCTGCCAATTGCAAGGGTAGACTAATCAAAGATTAAGACTACTACAAAAACAAGTATAAGTACAATGTGAAAGAAAGGGTACTTGTAGCAGAGATAGAAGACTGGCTCTCTGACTCAACCTCGGATGTAGAATCAGACCCATCCAACCTTTGTGGTATGGCAGTAGCAGATCATAATCAATCTGATAGATCATCTCAAGACAATTCTGAAAGGGTAGATTACTCATCTACATTAGAGTCTAAACTTGAAATGGATGTGCTTAAACTCATTCATGAATTTCATAACTTAAAACAAAAGCTCTCTGAAGAAAAGGAAAAGAGAAACATGTCCTAAAAGACTTGAATATTTACAAAAGACAGAAAGATCTTTTGGAAATTGAAAAATTAGAGCTTGAAAGATATCAGAGATCAAAAGAAAATATTTTTCTGAAAAATACAAAGAACTTGAAAAAGTTTTAAAGGCAAAAGAAGAAGAAGTAAAAAGATCTGAGTATGATAGACTCAACTCTGTTTCTTTAACTAATTTTTTTCTAAAAGAAAGAGAGATTTTACACCAATCTCGGGAAAGAAAAGAATTGCAAATCAAGAATTATCAAGATGCTCAAGATGTGCATATCAAGATAAATTCTCAGATAGACACTCAGGGCTTAGGATTTAATGAAATGGATCCTGTTAGCCCCAATTCAAGATTGTAAAAGTATTAAAAATATCCTAAGTCCTATTTCATAGAACATCCAGAGATAGACTTCAGAGGGCAAACCTGCCTCTGAAGTACATCCCAGAGATAGGGATTTTCAGCAAAAGATATCAGAGATGGAATCATATGCTCCAGACTTGAAAGTAATTCACCGTTTTTTTTAAAGGATCTTTTCAGAAAAGCATCAGTTCTTCAAACCTTCATCTTTTCTTCAAAATGGCAAACTCCAGTATAAGTGCCATTTATACAGTTGGATCATTAACCAAACCTCCTACACTCCTAAGGGATGAATATCCTCAATGGAAGATAAGGATGGTAAATTTCTTGGAAGATATGGACAGGGAACTTTTAAGATCAGTGAAGGACGGACCTCACCAACCAATGGTGTTGGTACCAAGAGTTCCAACAACAGTTGATACTGCTGAAATACCTGCATACTATGAAAAGAAAACATCAAACTTCACTGATGAAGAAACTAAAATGATGGAAAATGACTCAAAAGCTATTAGATTACTTATTATGGCCATTCCCAATGATATCTTTCAAGAAATTGATTCTTGTGTAACTGCAAAGGATATATGGGATCAGTTGTTAAACCAACTAGAAGGTGGCCTACAAACTCAGAAAAACAGAAGAAATCTTTGCATTAATGAATATTATGACTTTCATGCACTACCTGAAGAAACCTTGCACCAAACATACTCAAGATTCAACATTCTCATCAATAAATGCAAAAAGTTTGGAGTTATGAGGACAAAAGAAGAAAACAATGTTCTTTTCCTTAAAAGTTTAAATGAAGAATGGTCACAACTGTCGATGTCTATACAGGCCAATCAAAATCTTGAATCATGGTCATTGACTGACATTTATGGCACTCTTGTTGCACAGGAAAAAGAAGTTGTTAAACAAAAGTCAAAAACCTCTTTAGGTGGACCACTTGCCCTCATTTCAAAACAAAAAGGTGTATCAAAAGAAGGTAGTAGTGCAGAAACAAAGAACTCTCTGAAAAAGGAACCAAAAAGAAAATCTAAAAAGGTTTTAGTGGCTGAAGAAGATGAACATTCAGACTCAGACTCAGATGATGACATCAATGCTTTTGCCAAAAATCTTGCATTAATTACTCACCAATTTAACAAGATTTTTGGCAATAAAGTCTTTGAAGGAAGGAAAGATGATGAAGAAAGGAGAAACCCAGAAGAAGATTTCAACAAGAGCCCAGCTTGACTCCACATAATGATCAAAAGGGTACAAATTTCAACAATCATGTTGTTGCACAATAATCAAGAACTCATCAACCATTCCAACCCAAGTATCCTCAACCTCAGAGATACTTTTAGCCCCAACCACAACTCAGAAAACAAAAACTGTTGCTGCTCTCCCACCAAATCAAAATTATGGAAGATGTTTCAGATGTGGAAAACTAGGCCATTTCTCTGCCAAGGAAGATCATGGCAAATTCAGCCTAAAAGCGGATGAAGGAGTGTTCATCGGCTATTCACAGTAAGGCCAAGCTTACCGAGTCTACAACAAACAGACAAAGACCGTCTTTGAGAGTGTAAACATGACTTTTGAGGAGGCCGCTGATATGGCTTCTGAACACCTCAGTTCAGAACCCGCTTTAACTGGTGTGTTAGCTTCTGGACAATTACGTTTAGGATCTACACAATCTCTAGTAAATCCAGATCAAGCGTCTATGTCGTGAGCACATCTTTCTGATTTGGATTTACTTTTTGAGCATTTCTATGATGATTATTTTCTTTCTATGCCTAATGATATATCTTGTAAAAGGAATGATGCTCTAGCACTAGAAGTGACACAGGTCACTTGTCCATCCAACTCCAGTGTGCCAACCTCACCTGCTGTTTCCCCCTCTCCTATCATTGAATCAGCATCCCCAAGCTCGAGTGATCCCCCGCCGATCTCTCAAGTTCCTACTGAAGCACCGACACCAGTTGGAACTCCTGAACCGACCCCTGCTGAAGGTGCTACCGAAGTTCCCTCTCCGGCAATCCCGGATACTTTCATAGCTTCATCACCCGCTGAGTAGTCCTTGGCTTCACGCCCGACTCCAACCCCGGAGCTTCCACCTCACTGGCTGTCATCCCTCGAAGAAGTTCAGGATCTACCCCCGGTGGTTTTGAGGATTCCGATACTTCTCAACAGATATATCAACCTCTTCCACATGCCACCAAGTGGACTCGAGCTCATCTTCTACATCAGATCATCGGTGATCCCAAATCACCTGCTCAGACTCGATCCACTACCACGAATGATTGCATATTTTATTCGTTCCTCAGCCGTATCGAACCTTCCACCGTCTCCGAAGCATTGAATGATCCAGGCTAGGTGATAGCTATGCAAGAGGAACTCAATCAATTTGAGAGCCTCAAAGTGTGGCGTCTTGTTCCCCGGCCAAAGAATAAGACGGTAATTGGGACGAAATGGATCTTCAAGAACAAGAAGGACGAAAATGGAATAATAGTCCGGAACAAAGCACGTCTGGTAGCTAAAGGATATCTCCAGCAAGAAGGTATATATTACGATGAGACGTTTGCACCGGTTGCCCGCATTGAAGTGATTCGCATGTTCCTCGCCTACGCCGCTCACAAGAACTTCATTGTCTTTCAAATGGTTGTGAAATCCGCGTTTCTGAACGGCGTTCTCAAAGAGGAAGTTTATGTCTCGCAACCCGAAGGCTTCGTGAGTTCTGAAAAACCTAATCATGTCTACTTTCTTGACAAGGCCTTATACGGTCTCAAGCAAGCGCCACGAGCCTGGTACGATGCTCTCTCATTCTTCTTAGTTAAATCTGGTTTCTCTAAAAGTAAGATAGACACTACCATATTTAATAAAAGAGAAAAGCGTGATATTATTCTTGTAAAGATCTATGTCGATGACATAATCTTTGGCTCCACAAACCCCAAGTATTGTCAGAACTTCTCAGCCTTTATGAGTAAACATTTTCAAATGAGCATGATGGGGAAAATGAATTTTTTCGGGGGTCTTCAAGTTAAACAATTAGCAACAGGAATTTTCATTAATCAATCTAAGTATATCTCGGATATTCTTCGGAAATACCAGATGGAAAATTCTTCACCTATGAAAACCCCCATGTCTACTAGTATTAAGCTACACTCCAATCCTGACGGAAAGGACGTGAATGCTACAACTTATATAGGAATGATAGGTTCTCTGATGTACTTGATCTGGGTTTGTCATGCTTACAATCGATTAGTATATGGGTTTATGATCTGTTTATGTTAATACCGGTTGACTTCTGTCGATACCGGTCGAAGACCTTATTGGTCGAGACCTTACCGATCGATGCTATACCGGTCCATGGTCGATACTGGTTGATTGTTAAATACCGGTCGTTCCTTTTCCCGGTAGATTGACCACACCCATACCACTCGACCGATATAACCTCGATCAATCTCAAATACCGGTCGCTGTACTGTTTGACATCGGTCGGTTTAATACCGAACGACATACCCCGTTCGTCACCCTTACCTGTCGATTGACTATACCGGTCGTTGCTTGACCCGGTCGTTGCTTTACCCCGGTAGGTGACCATACCGTTCGATGACCATACCGGTCGGTGCAAGACACCGGTCGATGCAACATATCGGTCGGTTTGGAGTTACCTTATGCTATCTGGTTGTTGGTGGTCTTTCAGTCCCTATGTGCTTCATAGTTATATTTATGTGTGGTGAGTGTGACATTTGAGGGTAATAGCAACCTTAACTTGTTGAATCTTTGAGAGACTTGGTTCTTAACCCTGGTTCACGGATTAGGGTTTGAATTGTTCAACGACCTGGAGTTTGACTTGGTTATGGGTTTAAACCAGTGACCTACGGACTAATTGTTCTATCAATGTACCTACGGACTAATTGTTTTTTCAAGGACTAATTGTTTAAACCAAGGACATATTTTTTTTCAATGTACCTACGGACTAATTGTTCTATCTTAACAGGTACAATGACGCAAAACCCAAATCCAGCGGTTGATCCCATAGCTGATGCCGAACTGATTCCTGAGGATCAGTTCCTTCCACTCACGCCCAACAATTTCCACCTCGACATCACCCAATCTGCAATCCAATATCAGGTGATGATCGAGATCCTCCGTGGGCATCCTCTCTCATACGCACTCACGGAGACAGCTGAAGTCCCACTGATATATCTGCAACAGTTCTAGCGTTCACTAACTCCTCTGGAGGCCGACGATGGCTTCCAGTTAGAGGGTCAGATTGACCACACGCCCGCATTGCTCACCCGCGATCTCTTTCGACAGTTTCTCCATTTGCCGACCGCCGCGTCATTTCCGGGGAGAGACAGTTATGACCCAATCGTGTCAGACGCCATTCTCTGCTCCGACATCCAGTTCCTTGGTTACGGCTCGATCATACGCCTTCCATATGGATTCAACAGGAAGAACCTAACCACTATATGGTACACGCTCTTCACGTACCTAAATCGGTGCATCTCGGCTATCACGAAAGGCATCGATCAATCGAGTATCAACATCCTTCGCTTATTCCATGCCATGGCATTCCATCGCCATGCCAACTACGCCGACTTCCTCTGGTTCGAATTAGTACAGAAAGTAAGAGACAACGGTACAAAAAGATGGACCTTCATTCTGTTCATGCGTTTTCTACAGATTATCATCCGCAACTTCATGGTTCTTTATCCTGCCATTGCGCGCCGATCTTCGCACCCGACTTGCCCACAAAACCACTCATAAAATCCTGACCCGTCCTGATCCAGCTGGCCTACGCTAGTCCTACGGCGCTGAGTGTGATAGATTATAGGTGCACACACAACCTACAAACTCCTATGGTCCATCCAGAACCGAAAGGACCTCCCCAGGGAGCGAGACCTGAGCAGCGTGAGGGTCCACGTACGACAGGCGGTAGAGTCCGGACAGCTGGGGCTCCCGGACAAGGTGTGCCGAGAGTATCTATTGTGAGGGGAACTGGAATGGGCAGCGCCGTTCGACCAAGCCAGGCCAGTACTTCTCGACGATCACCTACACCTCCACGAACAACCTCTCCGACGGTGGAAGAGGACACCGCTACTAAAACCGCTAACGTTCAATCCTCATCTGCCACCGAGTCTGAGGAGGAAACAGCTACATCCAGCACTCAGTCGGAAACCGCCACCGAAGCATCGGAATCAAATGATGAGTCTTCTGACTCTGATGGTGACGATGATGAGCCCTTATCTGGAGAGACAAGGAGAGCGGAGGGAGTTATAGTCGAAAAAGATATTATGATCAGAGAGAGTGAAAGCAGGAGTAAATTCAATAATGAGTATACACGAGTGATGGCGCAACCATCTACGGTTGACCTCCACCAGCCTACATCTACCCAGGTAGCCACATTTGCTACCCAGTGTCATGTGTTGAGACAGGGTATTGAAGGAGCCGTCGTGGACCTAGCGACGCAAATGCACACCCCCCTAGCCACTCTACCATCTCTCAATAGATGGTGGTTTCAAGTTCACACGGGGATTTAGCACAAACGCTACCGGTCTCTCGCTTGGAGAGTTCTGGTATTGAAACAAGAGGACAGCCGCCCTCGTCCTCGACTTCTTTGGGTGCATAGAGTCTAGAGCCATTTGATATTATATCTCCCATTCCTAGGACATAGGTACCCTTCTCGGTTACTGCTGGAGGCCTTAGTGTCCCGGCCGAAACACCTATAGTAATTCCAACTTCGGTTGGTTTATGAGGATTAGGTGGAAGTCCTACCACAGCTATCATCACTCCAGCTGTGAACGTAGGCGATTCGACTTCTACAGTCGTAACCACAACTGGAAGTCTAAATGACCCAGGAGTTACTCACCCAGAGTTCGTCTCAAGGGAATTTATGGACGGCGCCCTAAAGGCTGTCCGCACCATCATGCAAGCCGAAATGAGGGAGGAGGTAGATGCGCTGAAACGTCTGATCAAAGGCAAAGGTCCTGCAACTGAGCCTGAACCACTATCTCCTACACCACAACCCTCTACTGCTGCTGCCGATATGTCTATCGATGACCTTAAATCCATCCTCCTTGCCCAATCTCAGATAGAACCTACCCAAGACGCCGATCTACGTTCCTTACTTCGTGCTCAAACATCTTCACCAACTCCATCACCCCAACCCACTGTATCTCTAGAAGCCTTCCAGCACCAACAAACCCTACTTCAGTCTTTGCAGCAAACAGTAGCTGTTTTGACCGAACGACTATCATCCGTGGAAGACACCTGCCGCAGCCAGGTAGATAGGCTCAAGCGCCGACATGATGACCAGGATGATCCTGATCACCATGAGGGGGAGAAGTGCCAACGACTATCCGAACCAGAGACACAGTCATTGGGTACAGTTCCGGTGGAAACAGAAAGGGGTTCGGGTTCCGGAACTCAAGCACAAGGGCAAGAACAGGTTCAGGAACAGGTTATGGATCTTGTTTTATACGACATTCCAACGGTTGAAAAGCCTGAGGAACAATATGAAGGTTCACCGATAGATCCAGAACATTGGGCTTTGATCGTTGATCCATATGCAGTTTCAGACCCAACAGAAGAACAGGCCAACACCGAAAGAGCACTGGTAGTCCTTCAAGATGGGATTGATGAGCTTATCAATTCTGAAGATTATCAGCCAGTCATACAACATTCTGTTGAGGTTCCGCTTTTGACCTATACTACAGATCACCCTGATCTTCCTCAGCCAGATATTCCTGTTAGATCTCCTCCTGCATCACCAGTTTTGGGAACAGATAGTACTCCGCCAGCTAAGCCGTCCAAGTGGGAAAGAGTCAGAATTAAAGTTCCATTTCTGGAAGAAAGCCAGAAGAAGATCTTTGCCCATTGGATTCGTGAATATGATGAAGTCGTGCTTCATGGTCTACAGTCGATGAAAAGCAAGGAAAAGCAGCGTGAGATAATATTTGTGTATAACTATTTCAAAGACAGGTACAGAAAGTCAAAGCTCCGAATTACATCTGTCGATCAGGTTCATGCTTGCTTTTTCATAGGCGTAAAGTATTCATACTTTGTGGTAACTCGAGAAGATGGTGAGAAGTGGAATTTTTCTGAAGCTGATTTTCCACGTCTTAAACCATAAGATCTGCTATTTCTGCTTAGAGACTTTAAGACCAGAACTATCAGACCAGGGGAAGTTACAGATGCACTCGAGACTGTCAAGAGATACATGAAATGTGCAATGAAGCTTGCCTCGGTAGAAGACATTTAGATTGGGTTAGAAAGCAACCAACCGATGATCAATTTGCTTAAACCTGATTTGAGGATTCCTTCAGACGCCCAGAATGTACCAGCCTTCACAGTTCTAAAGTTTCCAGAATTCGGCATGACTTACGTGAATAACAAAGGTGATATGCATTTTATTCGATTCAGTCAGATTGCCAGATTATGCGATGGTACTTTGATGTTGCTTAAAGACAAGTTGAAGCGAGTTGTTGATCAAGATAAAAAAAGGGTTCAACTATTGGATCAGAAATACAAGGAACTTGTTCTTCAAGCACTGGGCGTTATTATTGATCGGCTGGAGTACAGAACTCAAATGCGATACTTCGAGATCAGTTTTGGGTTTCGAAAGGTATATGTTCCAAAATGGCGTGACTTCGAACTTCTATTTAAAGGGGGAGATTGTTAGGGTGTTTTATATGTTAAATAGAAGTTCAGGGTGAATTATTGTAATTATTCTAAAGTTGTTTAGTTAGATGGGCCCAAAGCCCATAAGCCTATTATCTTGTAAAGCTTAAGTATATAAAGGCTTATTTAGTTCATTTATCAGTCTAGTCGTAATTCATAATCCTCTAGTCAACAGGTTTACATTTACTGATCAGATATTCTCTCTGTAAACCTAAACCTTTCATTGAATATTAATCATATGACTAGAGCTTGTGGCTATATTATTGTTCTTCATTGATATAACTATTCGTGATTGCACTGTACTGGGATCTACAATGATATTTGAAGATTTCTTTGATGATGATAACTCAGAATTTCTTTTCAGAGATATTCACAGAGAAACTTCAGAGGAACCTCAAAATACATGTACAACTCTCTCTGGTCCCTCTGAAATCACAACTTCTGCTTCTTTAAATACAGGTCCAAGCAATGTATCAAGACAAATTGAAGAACAAATGTCTTCAGAAGAAGAAGATGAACAAGAGACGTCAGAAGAATCTCCAGAGACATCTATTGAAGAGACTTCAGAGACTGCTTTACCATTTCTGGAACCCACTTCAAGGCCTCTGAACAACACAACGGAGATGTCACCAACTACCATCTCTGAAGCTCAAACTCCACCTTACGTTCATGCTCCAATAACAAGATGGACAAAGGATCATCCCCATGATCAGATCATTGGATCGCCATCAGATGGAGTCAAAACCAGATCTGCCACAATCAATGAATGCTATTTTGTAAGCTTTTTGAGCATCATTGAACCAAAGAAGGTAAATGAAGCTCTTGAAGATCCTCATTGGATCACTGCCATGCAGGATGAGCTTCAAGAGTTTGAAAGAAACGAAGTCTAGACCCTAGTTCCCCTTCCTAAAGAAAAATTTGCAATTGGAACTAAATGGGTATTCAGAAATAAAAAGGATGAGGATGGCATTATAATTAGAAACAAAGCTATATTGGTTACTAAGGGATATTGCCAAGAAGAAGGTATTTATTATGATGAAACCATTGCACCTGTGGCTAAGCTAGAAGCAATTAGAATCTTCTTAGCCTATGCTGCACACAAAGGCTTTAAAGTATATCAAATGGATGTTAAATCCGCCTTTCTAAATGGTAAACTGAATGAAGAAGTTTATGTCCAGCAACCACTTGGGTTTGAAAGTACAGAGTTTCCTAACTATGTTTATTATCTTGATAAAGCTCTATATGGACTTAAACAAGCTCCAAGAGCCTGGTATGCTACTCTGCACACATTTTTGATTAATAATGGCTTTGAAAAAGGTACAATTGGTACTACCCTATTCATCAAGAGGTAAAAAAATGAGATGCTTTTAGTACAGATATATGTTGATGACATTATCTTTGGCTCTACAAATCAGAAGTATTGTGATAGTTTCTCAGAGTTGATGAAGAGTGAATTTGAGATGAGTCTCATGGGAGAATTAACATTCTATCTGGGCTTACAAGTAAAACAAACTTCAGAGGGTACTTTTATAAGTCAATCTAAGTATATCCCTGACATTTTGAAAAAGTACAAGCTCAATGATTCAACTTCTATGAAAACACCTATAGCCACAGGAGTCAAACTTGACTCTGATCCTTATGGAAAATCTGTAGATGTCAAGACTTACAGAGGCATGATAGGATCACTTCTATACTTAACTGCAAGTAGGCCTGATATAATGTTTGCAACCTGTCTCTGTGCTAGATATCAAGCAAATTGTTGGGAACTGAAGAACTTACCAAGTATGGTTAATGCTGCCAGTACAAGATTACTACTGCCAGAGGACTTCAATAGTTAATATTGCTGAGTTTTACTACTGGTAGTAGAATTAATACTGCTAGTCAAAGTTAGTGCTGCTTGAACAAAGTTAGTACTGCTTAGCTAGTTAGTGCTGCTAGTGGTTAGTGCTGCTTAGTAGTTAATACTGCCAAGCCAATTAGTGTTTCTTATAAGATGAAGATTTGAATTAGAAGAATGACAGCTGGATATTCTGAAGATATTCATGGAAGATATTCTGGAGATATTGTATAAACTGTAATTATCTTTTATCTTCAATATATATATATATTGTATAGTTTAGAATAGTGATATAATTTTTAATTGAATTCATTCTAAGTTTATGTTCTAGAGAGAATCAACCTCAAGGCATAGATCCTAATTCCAGAGAAGTAGAATTCGTCTTGAAAGAGTCTGTTCTTCAAGATTGAGGTTGAGTGTGTAATCTTGTGATTTATTCATTGAATACAAGTTTACAAGTTGTTAATCATATACACTGTTTGTTTACTGTTACATTGAATATCAAAGTGTTATTCCGCAACTTCTTTGATATTGTTTCTGAGACTTTATTCTTGTTAAGAATTCGATCCTGACAAGTGGTATCAGAGCCTGTTCTCTCAGAAACATCTATTCATTCATCATGGAAAACTTTGCAGAATCAAACAGTACTCTGGTCTCAAAGGTTCCAATGCTTAGACCCAATGAATTCGATATGTGGAAGATCAGAATCAAGCAGTACATACTCCTCACTGACTATTCTATGTGGGATATCATAGAGAATGGTCCTTCTGAAGCAGGAAAGATTGATGCAGTTGGAAAGAGAACTCCACCAAAAACTGATGCAGAAAGAAAGGCTAGACAGACTGAGATGAAAGCCTTGAGCACCTTGCTCTTGGCTATTCCCAATGAATATCAACATCAGTTCTGCAACTGCACTGATGCAGAGATGCTCTGGAATGCTCTAGAGAAGAGATTCTCAGGTACCAAAAGTACCAAGAGAAATCAGAAAGCCATTCTGAAGCAACAATATGAGAACTTTATGTCAACCAAGAATGAGTCCATGACTCAAACTTTTGACAGGTTCAACAAGCTTATTGGTGAACTTGCTACAGTAGGAGTACAAATTGATCAAGATGATCTGAACAGAAAGTTTCTAAGGTCCCTGAATGATGAATGGACCATGTATACTGTGTCTTTCAGACAGAATGATCAGCTGGAAGAAAAGGAACTTGATGATCTATATAATGATCTAAGGGTTTTTGAATCTGAGGTAGAGGCTAAGAAGAGGACTTCTGGGTATGTTCACAATGCTGCACTCCTTTCAGCATCAGTTGATTCTACTTCCATCCCTGAATCAGTTAGTACTGCCAATGGAGCAACCCAAGAGAAAGGCACTGAAACTGTATTTGAAGCCTTTCTAGCTATTCCTGGAAACTCTTCTCTTGTTAATGATGATTTAGAACAACTCCATCCAGATGACCTTGAAGAGATGGACATTAAATGGCAGATGGCCATGCTCTCTATGAGAGTTAAGAAGTTCATCAAAAGAACTGGAAGGAATAACTTCTCTCAAAGAAGAGAAGATGGAGCAGGTTTTGACAAGTCTAAGGTGGAATGCTATAAATGTCATCAAAAGGGACACTTTGCTAGGGAATGCAGAATTGAAGTGTCTCACAACAACAACCATCAGCAGACACAATCTGGAAGCTTCAATAATAACAGAAACTCTGCTCAAACCCTGGTCTCTCAACAAGGCATGGGGTTTGATTGGAGTGATCAAGCTGAAGAGGCCATCCAGAACCAAGCTCTAATGGCAGAGGTGTCTGATCTCCCAACAGAGGTAACTTCAAATCTTTGTTCTCAAAATTGCATTAACACTGTTAAAAGGTACAGGGATCACAACCAGACCATGAGTGATGACCTGAAGAGATTAGAAAAGGACATAAAAGATTATGTTAGGATTGTTGAGAGATTTGAAGAGCAGATTAAGGGTTTTCAAGCCAATGAGCTTCAACACTCTTATGACACAAACTACTGGAAGTGGGAGAAGAATGACTTAGAACTTCAACTGACCAGATCCAAAGAAGAGAGTGAAAAGCTAAGAGGAGAGCTAGCTAAAGTCAAACTAGATGTAGAAAAGTTTTCCAATGCTTCCAAAGCAATGGATTCTTTGCTACAAACTCAGATTCATGATAAACTGAGAAGAGGAATAGGGTACAATACCACACCACCACCATACAACAACAACTGCATCCCTCCTAGTTCAGATTTGTTAGAAACAAAGGATAGAAAGGACCTACCTAAGGGAGCCACTGAGATAGATCCCTTAGATGAAGTAGTTGTTAAGGATAAAACTGAGAAAGAAGTTGTCAAGGATAAGGACAACACTCTGAGTGGTGAGATTCCAATAGAAAACCACATAATCACCAATGAGGGATGTGGAAAGCATTGGATCAAGTCCAATGAGACAGAGAAGACTGAGGGAAAGCACAAGAAGGTTCACTATAAGCAGACCACTGTTGTGAACCCTATCCCTTGCAAGCAGTGTGCATGCAATAAATCAAAGCCCCAAAAACATGATAAACCAAGGGGAAATCAGAGAAACTGGAATAACCAATGGGCACAAAAACAAGGCATTGATCTGAGTAAAATCAATAGACCAAAGCCTTGTTTCATATGTGGAAAGTTAAACCATTTGGCTAAGTACTGTTTCTTTAACCCTATTAACCAACAGATGAACTTTCAAAGATTTGTGCAAAAACCTGTTGGTTATAGGAAGGCTGGAAAGAAACATGTGATGAAGAAATCTGTTGATACTAAAGGCCCCATAAAGAAAAAGGTTTTAAAAGAAAGTATTAAAATGTGGGTGCCTAGAAGCACTAAAACTGTTAGTACTGCTGACAGGGATAGTGCTGCTGGAAGCATTACTGCTGCTACCAGTGTTAGTACTGCTGAAAATATTAATGCTGCTAATACTGTTAGTACCTCTTCAAAGGTTAATACTGCCAACACAGTTACTGCTGCTAACACAGTTACTACTTCTAACAAAGTGAGTACTGCTAAGCATGCAAGTGCTACTAAGGCAGTTAGTACTTCTAAAACCAGTACTGCTTCTAGCAAAAGTGTTTCCAAGCCTATCATTGTGACAAAGTACTCCAGAAATGAGGAGTCAAAGTTTAAAAATCTTGTCAAGAAAGAATGCAAGTATTTTGATGAGAAAGGGGTACCCAAGACCACTTTGGCTTGGGTTCCTATATCATACTAACTGATTTATCTTATGTGCAGGGCAACCAACAGCTCAAGGGAAGGAGCATATGGCATGTTGATAGTGGTTGCTCTAGGCACATGACAGGCAACATGTCATGTCTTCAGGATTTCAAGCATATCAATGGAGGACATGTTGCATTTGGAGATAATCTTACTGGAGGTAAAATAAGTGGAAAAGGTAATGTTACAAAAGGTAAGATGACATTTGAGAATGTCTACTATGTTGATCAATTAAAGTACAACCTGTTAAGTGTATCACAGGTTTGTGACAAACAACATAGCATATTATTTACTAATACAGAGTGTATGATCCTTGCTCCAGGGTTCAAGGTAGTTGATGAAAGCATGACATTACTTAGAACTCCAAGAAAGGAAAATGTTTATTGTCTAGATATGGAAAATGTTGATAGTGATTCATCCCTGAACTGTCTTGTTTCAAAAGCTTCTGTGGATGAATCGTCTTTTTGGCACAGAAGGATGTGTCACATGAATTTCAAGACTATGAACAAACTTGTTAAAAACAACCTTGTAAGAGGTTTACCATCAAAAGTCTTTTCATGTGATGATCATTGTGTTGCTTGTCTTAAAGGCAAACAGCACAAAACTTCTCATAAGACCAAAGAGTTAAATACAATTTCTTCTTGTCTCCAGTTATTGCATATGGATCTGTTTGGTCCTACAAATGTCATGAGTATAGGCAAGAAATCTTACTGCTTAGTTATTGTTGATGATTACTCTAGATTTACCTGGGTATATTTTCTAAGGACTAAGGATGAGACAAGTGGACTGATCAAATCCTTTATTCTAAGAATTGAAAACCAAACTAATCAAAAAGTAAAAGTCATTAGATCAGATAATGGGACTGAATTTAAAAATCTTGATCTAAACACCTTTTGTGAAGAAAAAGGAATTGAGAGACAATATAGTGCTCCTAGGACTCCTCAACAGAATGGAGTTGCTGAAAGGAGAAATAGGACACTAATAGAGGCTGCTAGATCTCTGTTGGCTGATTCAAAACTGCCAATTACCTTATGCGCTGAGGCAGTTAATACGACCTGTTATGTCCAAAACAGAGTTCTAGTGGTCAAGCCATAGAACAAGACCCCATATGAGCTTTTAATTAAAAGAAAACCCTTTATTGGATTTTTCAAACCTTTTGGGTGTCCTTGTACAATTCTCAATACTAAATCTCACTTAGGTAAGTTTGATAGCGAAGCACATGATGGATTTCTTGTTGGTTACTCATCTCAGAATAAGGCTTACAGAGTTTTTAACTCTTCTTCTAGAATAGTTGAAGAAAGTTACAATGTCAAATGCAATGAGAACACACCAAATCCTATTGGGTCTGGTCCTCAGTGGCTATTTGACATTGATTTACTAACTAACTCCTTTGGTTTCAGTAGTGATGATTATGCAGGTTCAGGGAGTGGAGGATCAGGAACTACCCAAGTCCAAGACAGTATATCTAAATCTGTGATCTTTCCCATACCCACAGTGGATCCTGTTGAAAATTGTGAAAAGAAACCATCTACTGGACTCAAGACAATAAAGAATCATAAGTAGCTGCAGAAAACACCTCAGTTGAGTTGAATGACTCCAATCTAGAGGTGGGACTTAATGAAGAACCTAATCATCACACCAGAATTCAAAATAATCATCCTCCACAGCTGGTAATAGGAGACATATCCTCTCCTATGATGACTAGATATCAAAGCAGGCTGCAAGAAATGCAAGACCAACAGCACACAGTGCTTTCTTGCTTTTTATCCCAGCTTGAGCCTAAGAAGGCACATGATGCTATGAAAGAGGCCAGTTGGATAGAAGCAATGCAAGAAGAGCTACTGCAATTCAAGCTGCAAGATGTTTGGGATCTGGTAGACCTTCCTAAAGGCCAAAGAGCAATAGGAACAAAATGGGTCTTCAGGAATAAGAGAGATGAAAGAGGCATAGTGATAAGGAATAAAGCAAGGTTGGTGGCTCAACGGTATACACAAGAAGAGGGAATAGATTATGAAGAAGTATTTGCACCTGTAGCCAGGATAAAAGCAATTAGATTATTCCTGGCTTATGCTTCTTATATGAAATTCAAAGTCTATCAAATGGATGTAAAAAGTGCATTTCTCTATGGCTCAATTGAAGAAGAGGTATATGTCTGTCAACCACCAGGGTTTGAAAACCCAAGCTATCCAGACAGGGTATACAAATAGAAGAAAGCACTTTATGGACTGCATCAAGCTCCAAGAGCATGGTATGACACTCTGTCATCCTATCTCTTGGAAAATGGCTTTGAAAGAGGAGTCATTGATAAGACTCTATTTATCAAGAGAAAGAAGAAGGATACCTTGCTGGTCCAAATCTATGTTGACGATATCATTTTTGGATCTACAAGAGACAACATGTGCAAGAAGTTTGAGGAACTAATGCATCAAAAGTTCAAAATGAGTTCCATGGGGGAACTTACTTTTTTCCTTGGCCTCCAAGTTCAACAGAAGTCAGATGGAATATTTATCTGTCAGTCCAAGTATGTGCAGGACATTCTAACCAAGTTTGGTTTCTCAGATTCAAAACCTGCCAGCACACCTATGGAGACACACAAGCAAATAACAGCAGATCTTGAGGGGGAGGATATGGATGTTCATCACTATAGATCCATGATTGGCTCTCTCATGTATCTTACAGCATCTAGGCCAGATATAATGTTTCCAGTCTGTGTATGTGCAAGATTTCAAGTTAGGCCAAAGCAATCTCACTATCAAGCTGTTAAGAGGATATTCATATATCTCAAAGGGTAACCCAGATTGGGGCTTTGATATCCTCATGACTCATCTTTTGACCTACTTGCATACTCAGACAGTGATCTAGGTGGAGCAAACTTGGACAGAAAATCTACTTCTGGAGGATGTCAGTTTTTGGGTGCAAGACTAGTGTCATGGCAGTGCAAGAAACAAACCACAGTGTCCACATCTACAACAGAGGCAGAGTACATAGCAGCTGCAAGTTGCTGTTCTCAAGTCTTATGGATTCAGAATCAAATGCTGGACTATGGGGTAACCTTTCTACACAATCCAATTTTTATTGATAATAGCAGTGCTATTAGCATTGTTAATAATCCTGTCAAGCACTCAAAGACAAAGCACATTGAAATCAGGTACCACTTTATAAGAGACTGTAATGAAAAGAAACTTATTCAAGTTGTAAAAGTTCATACTGCTAACCAGTTTGCTGATCTATTCACCAAAGCGTTTGATGTGGGTAGATTCACTTTCTTGGTAACAAGTGTGGGAATGATCAACTCTGAATAAGCTCCTACTTAAAAAGTGGTTCAATACCTGTATATTGTTTCTTCTTGGTGGTTCTAATCTTCTTTTTCAGGAAAAGTATAGCAATACTCAGTTCTTCACAAAGCTTAAAAGAGTAAGTATGATTAATGTTGCCAATGCAGTTTTAATACAGCCAGTGCATTGTTAATACTGCAAGTGCACAGTTAATACTGCTTTCAGTTAATACTGCTTTCAGTTAATACTGCTTTCAGTTAATACTGCTTTCAGTTCATACTGCTTTCAGTTAATACTGCTCTCAGTTAATACTGCTTGTCTGTTAATACTGCTCTAGGTTAATACTGCTTATGTTCCGAATACTATAAATACCCTTTCCCCGCCTAAAAAGTTCATAACGACTCTTTGCCTACTGTTCACTTGCGCTCTAACCCTTCTCTCTCAAGTTCAAAGTTTTCAGGCAAGAAACTTCAAGATCAATGGCATCAATGGCATTTATAGACGAGCACAATGAAATCGCGATGCTACAAAAGCCCAAACAGGCCGCTGGTTTCCACCAGATTGTGGATTTCCTCAAGACAAGCCATATTGCTCATGCTCTCACTGTGTCGCCATCCATCTATATCGAGCATCAAAGGCAATTCTGGGCAAATGCCACCATTGTTACTGAGAATGGTGTGCAAATGATCAAGACAAGCGTGTGTGACAAACCCTTGACAGTTACTGAAGAGGTAATTCGCATCAGTCTACGTCTAGACGATGACTCTGGTATAACTTCTATCTCTAATGATGAACTGTTTTCTACTCTTACAAGAATGGGGTATGGAGGCCCATTGGGTGTGTTCAAGTTCTCAAAAGCAAAATTTTCACCTCAATGGCGTTTCTTTGTCCATACCCTTATGCATTGTATCTCTAAAAAAACTACTGGATGGAGTGAGTTCAGTAGCACCATTGTTTATGCTTTGGTGTGCTTGGCCACTGCCAGAAAGTATAATTTTTCTAAAATGATTTTCAGTGATCTTGTCTCAAACCTGGGAAGCAAAAAGAGCTTTTATATGTACCCCAGGTTTGTCCAAGAAGTTATCACCCACGAATTAACGGATATGCCTCATTTTGATGGAATATATGTACCTAAACCCCCTAAAGGCAAGGTTTTCTCAAATATGAGAAGATCTGCTGGGGACTCGGAAGGAGTTGACATCCCATTGTTCTCTACAATGATGGTGGTGTCCCACACTGATGAAGGTATGGCAGCAGGGTCAAGGCCCCCATTAGACCATCCCACTGCTAGCCAATCCCAACCTTCCCACTCTAAATCCATTCCCCAGTCTCTTCTTGATAAACCAACTTCACCAATCACCCAAACATACAAAAGGAAACAGGCAAAGAAGGCTCCTTCCCTTCTTGTACCTACACCCTTTAAGCCTTTAAGCCCTTTAAGGGAGGATTCCCTCTTAGAGAATATCTTCAGGGAAACCACAGGGGTGTCTCCCAACCCCAAGGAGGTGCTCTCTGAGGAGGAGGATGAGCATATGGGTGAGCAGGCTGCCACTACTTCTGCTACCAAAGAGAAGGACAGTGGTAACATAAATAAGACCTCCCCCATGGCAACTTTGAATGAGCAATCATTCAAAGGTCCCAGGTGCCAAGAAACCAAGGGAGTGGATAGTGCTTCTGTTAGGCAAAAGACTTCCACTACTAAAAGATCCCATGATCCTTCAATAGAGGGTAACACTTCTGGAGAAGGTGAGGACAGATATAACTACTATAAATTGATGGAAACAATGGGCAACATCAACCAAGATGTTCTTAAACAAGGGAAAGAAATAGAAGAAATGAAGCTGGTAATTTTGTCCCAGCAAGTGCAACTTACCAAACTCAAGAAGCTGGTGAAGAGGTTGGTACTTAAAAAGAATAAGAAGCAATTTGTGCTGAAGAAGAGGGCAAATGTTCAAGATACTTTCAACAAGGGGGAGAAGACAGAGGGAGAAACAGAGAAAGAAAGCTCAGCTGTAAAGGAAGTTGAAGTTGAGGGGGAGACAGAACATGGAACAACAGCAGAAACTATTAATGCTGCTACAACAGAAGAAACAGTTAATGCTGCTATTATACAAGAAGCAGCAGAAACAGAAGCAGAAGAAACAGGGCTCTCTTTAGAGGAAATGGAGATAGCAGAAACTTTGGTTAAAGCCAAAAATGATACTCCTAAGGCTACTCAAAAGGCCAAGGGAGTAGTCATCAATGAAGGAGGGATCTCAAAGAAGGAAAAAGAGAAGGAAGTCTTGAAGAATATAAAGGGAAAAGGAAAGGAAAAGATGGTTGAAGAAGCTGAACTGCCTGCAAAGAAGAAGACTAAGATTGAAATAGATGAGGCAATAGCAAAGCAGCTTCAAGATCAATTGGAAAAGGAGGAGAAGATTCAAACAGAAACAGATAGAGAACTAGCAAAGATCATGGCCAGAAAGTTGAATGCATAATTTCAGAAAAGCATAAAAGAAGCAGCTCAAGCCAAGAAACTTCAAGTCAAAAAGATGCCAATTCAAAAACAGAAAAGACAACTTTCCAAAACATTCTTGGCCAATCAGGAAAGAAGAAAGATGATAAATTTCCTGAAAGGTGCAATTGGTGTTAAAGGGGGGATGTTCACCAACATGGCATACACTCAGGTTGAAGAGTTGTACCAGAAAGAGAGGTCTAAGCTTCAAGGGGATTCAGTTCAAAGGGAAGAGGTTGAGAGAAGAATGAAGGAAAGGCATGATCTGAATATTCAGAAACCATTTCCTGAGGAGACCACACCTTCAAAAGATAAAGCTGAAGAAATGAAGGAAGAACATGAGGGTGTTGGTGTAGAAGCTAAATCTGGGAAGAGGGTGAAGACAATTGCTTCCAAAAAGCAGTCTAAAAGGCCTAGAGTGGAAGAAACAGCAGAATATGCAGCAGAGCCTTCAGATGTACCTTTAGCAGAATCAGTACAAATTCCAGAATAGTTCAATAAGCAAACTGATGAGGGTATGGATCTCTACATGACAATAGTAGAACCTTTGAAGGTTGTTCCAATCTCTATACAAGCTCCAGAGATCATTTTCTGGGACATTCTAAGAGATAGTGGAAAGAATTTCTTCAGAATCAAGAGAGCTGATGGTTCATTTGAAGCATATTCAACATGGGGGAGAGTTATCAAAAGTTGTTCAAGAGCTGATATAGAAGAATTGTACAAAGTGGGAATGAAACTCTATGAGCCTGTGTTGAAAGGTAATGAAGAAAATCTTCTCAAGGTAACAATGGAATACTTGTGTATGATGTTTGATCCAGAAAGAGTGGCTTATAGGATTAAAGATCATAATCATGAGTTTATATTCAAGAAGATTGATAAATGGATACTATTTGAAAACTGTGGAGTATACATGATTACTATTGACAACTGTTATCATGAATACTACCTGGTGGACAAAATCTATGAGCATAGCAAGGAGAAGCTAGAAGGGATGCTTAAAGCTACACTGGTGTGCACAAAGGATTCAGAGATGGCTAAAATTGTGGTAAAAAGAACTGTAAATCAAAGTCTGGGGCTAGATCCAAATTTGGGAAACTGAACCTGAGGTGTTGAAAGCATCTTGAAGATCAGATCTGAAGAACTTGACTTCTCTTCCTAAAAGTCAAGTTAGGGGGAGATTGTTGGGAACTGAAGAATTTACCAAGTATGGTTAATGCTGCCAGTACAAGATTACTACTGCCAGAGGACTTCAATAGTTAATACTGCTGAGTATTACTACTGCTAGTAGAATTAATACTGCTAGTCAAAGTTAGTGCTGCTTGAACAAAGTTAGTACTGCTTAGCTAGTTAGTGCTGCTAGTGGTTAGTGCTGCTTAGTAGTTAATACTGCCAAGCCAATTAGTGCTGCTTATAAGATGAAGATTTGAATTAGAAGAATGACAGCTGGATATTCTGAAGATATTCATGGAAGATATTCTGGAGATATTGTATAAACTGTAATTATCTTTTATCTTCAATATATATATTGTATATTTTAGAATAGTGATATAATTTTTAATTGAATTCATTCTAAGTTTATGTTCTAGAGAGAATCAACCTCAAGGCATAGATCCTAATTCTAGAGAAGTAGAATTCGTCTTGAAAGAGTCTGTTCTTCAAGATTGAGGTTGAGTGTGTAATCTTGTGATTTGTTCATTGAATACAAGTTTACAAGTTGTTAATCATATACACTGTTTGTTTACTGTTACATTGAATATCAAAGTGTTATTCCGCAACTTCTTTGATATTGTTTCTGAGACTTTATTCTTGTTAAGAATTCGATCCTGACACAAATCCAAAAGAATCTCATTTATCGGCAGTTAAGAGAATATTTAGATACCTCAGAGGCACACCTTCTTTGGGTCTCTGGTGTCCAAAACTCTCTAGTTTTGATTTAACAACATATACTAATGCAGATCATGCAGGGTGCAAACTAGACAGAAAGAGTACCTCTGGCTGCTGTCAATTATTGGGTAACAAGCTAGTGAGTTGGTCATCCAAGAAGCAGAATTGTGTTACAACTTCTACTACAGAGGCAGAATATGTTGCTGCTGCTAGTCGTTGCTCCCAAGTCATTTGGATGAAAACTCAACTCAGAGAATACGATTTGAATTATGACAGAATTCCTATTCTGTGTGATTCCAAAAGTGCCATAGCCATCTCTACCAATCCAGTACAGCATTCCAAGACAAAGCACATTGATGTTAGGTATCATTTTCTGAAAGATCATGTTGAAAAGAGAACAATTGAGATGTATTTTGTACCAACTGATCTCCAACCTACTGATATTTTCACAAAAGCTTTAAATGGACGAAGGTTCAATTTCTTAATTAGAAAGTTGGGAATATTGAACATGTCTACCTAACACAAAGAAGAATATCAGAGTCTCTATTCAACACATCAGAACCTCTGACATGTGTAGCATGTTTAAACCTAGAGCCTCTGAGACTCCAGACTTTTAACCAAGGGTCAAAATCATCCTTTTATGTCTTTAAGCATCTGTCAAGGGGGAGCAAACGAAACTTACTCATCATTTGTCAAGGGGGAGAAAAAGAAAAATACCCTTCATCTGCAAAGGGGGAGCTAGAGAAATTTGGAAGATTTAGAGTCTCTGATCTTGTCTCTGATATTCATATCAGAGTCTCTGATCTTGTCTTTCATATTCATATCAGAGCCTCTGATCTTGTCTCTGATATTCAAATCAGAGTCTCTGATCAAACTTGATTCTTTTCAAAATTCAAGTATCCAAAAGATTATCATTTGATTTATGATATTGATTTTAGAACCTTTGAAGCAATATCTGAACATTTTATGATTAACTTTTTTGGATATTCTTTTAATCAAGTTTTAAATTCTTTTCAAATGAATTTATTCTAAAAATATCTTTAGAAAAGAGTAATTTCTTTTGAAAATGAATATGTGTATAGGTTACTTTTATGGATAACCATCAATTTTAAATCAAAAATCCAACTGACGGCTATCTGACATCAAGCGTCCCTTCATCATTCCTCTACACGTGTATCCTATTGATTAAGGAAATGATGGAACGTTTTTCTGACATAGGAACTCACAATCGTCGTTTCCATAGCCTCACTCCCACTACCATTGTCCATAAAAACCCATTTCTTCTTCACTACATTCTTTATGCTTTCAGAAATTCATCTCCACTTTTTCTCTCTCTCTAAAAACTCTCAAGTACGAAAACCTGCAACAATGGCAACTCACGCTCAAAACTCAGGAGACTCAAGCAGAATCGTTCCAAGTTTGATCTTGATCCAGTTCGACGTTCCAGTCAAGGGAAACAACTACCACTTAGATCGCACCCCTGCCAAGTTCGACGAACAGTTTCGTTCTGTGCTAGAATTTTTTAGCAAATGCGAACTGAACGTTGCCCTCAGAGACTGCCCTCAAGATGTTCCTCTAAGATATGTCCAACAATGGTGGTATTCAGTGAATACAATGATGAACAAGGAGGTTTGGTTGGATACATTGACCTAGGCGAACAAGGCATCAACATCAGAATCACACCCAACACCTTGACTCGAAGATTCTGTCTACCAACTACTAAGCATCTTCAAATCTAATAGTTTGAAAAACAACCAACTCCTGATGTTCTTATTCAGTTTCTTCATCATCTGGGCTACAACAAGGATATTACGCGCCTCATCCAGTTCAGATGCCAATACCTTCCTCCTACCTAGAACTTCATGCTTAGTGTGTTAAATCGCACACTCACATGTAAAATCGGTAGATAAGACCAGACTCATCCAACCATCCTTGTCATCATGTACGCTCTTTTCTTCAACCGAAGTATAAACATGGTGCATCTTCTTTTCTGTGAAATGTTGACTGCAATAGACAAGAAGAACAAGGATCTTGCCAAAGGAAAACAACCAATCTCTGTTTTGTTTCCTCGTTTCCTCGAAATGGTGCAAAGTTCTTTCATTGAGGAGGGGCCAAGAACACCACTATTTCTGATGAACTCCTTCAAACCAACTGTTGTTCCTCCTTACCCGAATGAGAAAAGATTTCCACGATCTATGCTTGCATACCTTCCTGCTGATTCTGAAAACCGAATTCTCTTTAGTCGTGTTGCCCAACCATCAGAGCCTATGGTGGGATCCCCAACACATTTAGGATCTGAGCCTGAGTTAGAATCAGAGAGTGACATCTCTTATGCTACTCAACAACATCATAGAGAGCAACCAGAGGGTGGCTCTGTGAAAGTGAGTGAGGAAAGACTAGAGAATCCTCCCTCTGACGAAGAAATTAACTCTATCAGAGATGAGGAAGGTGAGACTGAGTGTACACTAGAGGGTGAGTTTCTAAACTTAGAAGTTGAGAGAAATGAGGTAGCAAAAGATGCCCTAGAAGGCACAGATAAGAGACTCCCAAGCCCAACTCCTCGTTCTACCAAATCTACTATCCAGGGTGCTCCAGCACCAATGGATATTGAAACATAGGTGTACACCTCGAACCCTACCCAAGCCATCCACTCAGAGGCATCTTCTTCTACCTCTAAAGCAAGCACCACAGGGGAACCCTCTGAAATGGCTAAGTCCTCCCAATAGGACTTAGACAAAAACAAAAGCACTCATTTGCCCCAGAGTACGATACCTACATACACAGATGATGCCTCTGTGGCTCATAGTTTAGGAGATCGTCCCTTAGACTAAGAGAGACTTCATATCTCTCCTAGGGATTGTCTATCAGAGACACAATGGCATGACCTTCTAGCACAAGGACTTCTTAGCCTAGACAACAAGGTGTCCACTTATGTTAGGTTATCGTGTTCATCTAACTCTGATTCTGATGATGACAGACCTATTAGAACCATTATAGAGAAATCCTTGAAAAAGGATTCTCAAGGATTAATTAGAAGTCCTTCCGGAGCCAACATCAAAACAACTCCGAAAGAAGGCCCCTCTGTTCTCGAGGGTAAATTAGAATCATGTGTTGATTCTAAGATTTCCTACTCTGACTATGTCACCAAATAAGAGTTCAAAATCTTAGGTGACGAAATCAGAGGATCTCTGAAGGATCTACAACTTCAGCTAGAGAAGACCTCAGAGGCCTCTGCCTCAAACTCTGAAGTTGCAAAGCTCACTTCAAAGGTCTCTGAGCTGCACACAACTCTGATTTCTTAGGGTTCAAGAATGGAGGCTCTCGAAAAGCTAGTCATTGGAAATTCCTCTGTCATATCCAAAGAGATTGAAGCAGCCAAAGTAGAACTCTTAAAGGCAATCCTAATTCCTCTACTCCTACACCTACCTCTGAAGACTTTTCTCATTTCAAAGAGGAAGTCTTAAGGACCTTAGTAGAATCAATCTCCAGGATTCCTATTCAAACTGCTGCTCCAATTCCTCCCATACCTTCAGAGCTCATCACCAAAGCTGACCTGCACGAATTCTCTAAATCCGTCACCAACAGGATGATGACAATCTGAAGCAAGTTTATCGCAAAGGCCAACCAACAGAAAAAGAACGTTGAAGACCTTTTGAAGAATGCCATATCTTCATAAGGGCAGTTGAAAAAAAGTCACCAGAAGCTGCTTGCTCTGAAGATGCAAGGAAAAGGTCGTGGTTTGAAGACTATGATGACAGAGATGATCATCCTCAGGGATCATCAGGACTTCAAAAAGGGAGAAGACTCCATCAAACAAAGCTTCTGAATCACAAAAAGAGTCAACTCCCTCTAGGTCCACCAAAGATAGTGTACAAGACAAGAAACCAGAGAGGCACTCCACCTCTTCTGAACACAACTAGACAATCCTAGCATCTCAAGTACCTGTTATATTTTTAGCACCATCCACTTCAGAGGCACCAACCATTCAAGTAGTAAATGATACACCAAAGACCATTGGTGCTCTAGATGAAGAGGAAGATGAGCAAATGGTGGACTTCTCAACCTCTGTAGATGCATTCTCATCACCCGAAAGACCACAAATTGTGATGAGAGATGCTTTTGGATCAGAATCTGAAAAAGAAGAAGCATAATCTTAAAAAGAAGAAGTTGTTGCAGAAGAAGAAGAAATTGAAGTCATTGATGTAGAAGAATATGTCTACAAAAATGCCCAACCACATCACACTTCATCAGAAGCTGAGTTAAGAGAAACTCCAGAGATTGATGATTACATCTCTGAAACCACCTTTGAAATCCCTCAATCATCTTCAAAAGAACAAGCAAAAGAACCAGAGACAAATCTGTTATCTGCTGAAGAAACGACCAGGGTTGTTGATGAACAGGCTCCTCCAGAAGATCTTGTTCAGAAGGAAAGCATTGGTCTACCAACAAAAGTCATCTTCACTCAACCTCCATCATTTCTTGCCTCAAAGCCAGAGACTTCAATAGAGGATCACTTTCGTTACATCTACTAAGAATTCAACCTGGAAGATACTCAAGTTATTCCTCTGAATCCAAGAATCAGAGAGAATATGGCAGACTATGAGTAGAGGTGTATAAGAGACAAGACTAGTCCAAGAGTAAAGGCTCTCTCAAATCATACAATAACAAAAGAAAACAAAGTCTCTGAAAAGACGTTTGCCTACAAGAAGATCATCTACATGCATTATGAGGTAATTCGCTCTGATGGGAAGGTTTATGAGTTCAATGACAATGATCTCGTAAATCTAAACCTTATGATCTGCCTCATCTCTATGCCTACTGCTCAGCCAAATACGATCATGGAAGGCTATTCAGAATGGGCCTTTATGAAGTCAGACGCGCAATGGAACCTTATGTCAAACTCAGAGCAAGACTTGACTTTCAAATTGATCTAAATCTAGGTGAAGAAAAGATTTAGAGTGACTGAACCTAAGGGATAATCGAGAATCTTGAGACATACAAGACTGGATCAATGATCGCAGAGCCTCTTGGTTTTTGCCTACAGAGTCAACTCGATCAAGAAAATCTTCCTGGCTTCAGAAGTCTCGAAGTACTTTGATGAGACTTTAATAGGTGTGTAAAAGATGATACATGTGAAGGAAGAACGGCACAGAGCAGATCTATTGGCAAAACTAGACTTAGAGATTGGCTCAATGATTAACTTCAGAGAGCTCGTTATGAAGTTCCATGGGATCTGTTCTAGTGATAGGTGTTAGTTCGTTTCTTTATTTTTGTTATTACATTCTCTATTTGAAATTCCTAATGTTTTGAGAAGTAATATTTAAAAGGATGACTTTCTGCTCTATGCTTTCTAGATTAAATTTTTTCTTTCTCTTTTATTCTTGCAATTTTTTATTTTCAATACTTAGGGAGAGATTGTTTGCCCCAATTTAAAATTGTAAAATTATTGAAAATATCCTAAGTCCTATTTCAGAGGACTTCCAAGGATAGACTTCAGAGGGCAAACCTGCCTCTGAAGTACATTCCAGAGATAGGGATTTTCAGCAGAAGATATCAGAGATGGCTTCATCAAAGGCACCTACATCAGAGTTCTGAAGATCTCCTTCTCTGAAGATAGCGTTGATCCTTTCTACAAGTATTAGAAGAACATATGACACGTCATTAGTGATGAGATTTACTTTTTACAGTAGGTCACTGTTCAAGCATGTCTTGAGCTTACCTTTTAGGTAAGACATTGTTCAAGCATGCTTCTATTTGTCAGATAGTACACTGTTTACTTTATGGTCCTATAAATAGGACCATCACTCCATTGACAAAAGTGTGCTTTTTAATATATCTTGTATCTGGTAAATCTTTTAATATATTGAAAGTATTTCTAAAAGAAGATCGAGTATCATTTTATATATCTGATCTTGAACTGTGATATTGAATCTGCTTTGATATTTAGACTTTATTCCTTCCGTTGTTCTTATACTTATTATTGCTTTATATCATTGTTATAAGACTAAATCTGGGATCCAACAGATCCATTCACTGGAAAGAAGAAAACCTCTTTGTCTTCTACTTTTTGCATTGAAAAAATCCAGAAGCCTGATTTCCCATCTCTAGAAAACTCTAATGACTTCAAAAGAGTCAAAATTTATGAAGGAACAAAATGCAAAAATCTAAAATTTAAAAACATTTCTTACTTTAAAGGAAAGGAAAACTTAAAATCTGTTCTGAAAACGAATAACGAAACTTCAGAAGTTCATTTTACAAAAACTCAGAGCAATGATCCCAAAGAATTTTCAGATTCGACTCTTTCATACTTCAAAAACCATAGGTCTCTGAAGCAAGTACCTCTGAAATTAGAACTCAAAGCATACTTTATCAAGAGGCACCTCTGTTCTCTCCAAATATAGATTAAAAGGTCAGAACAACCTTTGAAGAAGACATTAGAAGAGTATTTGAGGAAAATATCATATCTGGTTTGAAAAATAAATCTTATGCCAAAAAGATCATCAAAATTTCTAAATCCAAAGATACTAGCAAAACTTCAAAAGAAGTCACCTCTGACATAATCAAAAGGGACTTTCTTGACTCTGACTCTGAATCAGAGATAGATGAAGAAATCTTTTTCACTCCAGAGAAGGTCATTCATAAAGACAAACAAACTGTTGGCACTGGAATTTTAAACAAACCACTTTTAATTTCCAAAACAAAGCCCAGAGTACCAATCTGTCCTGACTTTCTGAAAATGTGACTAAAAGCCAAAACTTCTCTAGAATTAGAAAAGGAGATGAAAGAAAAAGCAAAAGGTTAAAACCAACACTTCTAAATCTCATGCCCATGAACTCATCAAGTTCACTCATGAACAAAAGCGAAAATGGAAAGCAATTAACCATTATGTTCCTAATTGTGCAGTGAGCAAAAAGGAAAAGGAGACTTTTTGGACCAATGGCCAGAACAATCATCAAAAGAAGGCCAATTTCACCAAAGGGCCATTGGCCTAAAGGTATTGGAACCTTTGGCCTCCTAGGAGGTCAAGGGTTCAAACCTCATCAAAGGTGAGGAAGGTATGTGAGTTTATTTGTTGTAATTTCCGTATATAAATATTATATACTTAAAAAAAAGAAGGCCAATTTCAATTCCAAGAAATCTGAACTAGATAGGAAAGTTTGTAAAAATCCTAGAGCTAGAACAGGTAGATTTTAAAAGAATTATGTACCCAAAGTTCTTAATGAAATCAAAAGCTTTGCACAAACTTCATCATGTTCTGTTAATTGCAATTTCATTAATCTCTTGATCAAACTAAAGTATCATTTCTCTTGTCCTCATTGCTTAATGCATAAGTCTCAAAAAAAGAAAACTTCAGAGACTAAGTCTCTGAAGCATCTGAAAACTCAATATGGCACATCATCAAATGATGAAAATCCATGAATTGAAAAAAACCCTCAAAGCCTAACAGAAATGGACCCATTATGAGATGGGTACCTAAAAACCTTTAATCTATCTTGCAGAAACAACATATGCCCATCTGGTATCTTTATTATGGATGCTCAAGACATATGACTGGGGATAAAAGGTTACTATCCTCATTCAAATAAAAACTTGGAGGAGCAGTAACTTTTGGGGATGACAAGCATGGTCAGATCAGAGGATAAGGGGAGTTATCTAGAAGAAATGTTTCTGTTTCAAAAGTTGCATATGTTGATGGATTAAAGCACCGCTTACTCAGCATAAGTCAACTCTGTGACCATAGTTTTGATGTAAAATTTCAAAAGAAGTATTGCTCTCTGTTAAATGCAAACACATGTCAGGAAATTCTCATAGCTAACAAAAAGATAATCTGTATCACATGAACTTCACAAAGCACACAGACACTAATTCAAAGAAACTCTATTCAGTATCTTAGAACAATGAAGATGCCTGGCTCAGGCATAAGAAGTTCTCGCATCTTAACTTTTCATCATTTGATAAATTGGTTATGCTAAATTTGGTTAAAGGTATACCATCTCTGAAGTTTGACAAAGACCATCTTTGTTCTGCTTGTGAGATGGGAAAATTGAAAAGAGCATCACACAGAACCAAAAGCGATAACAATTGTCCCAGACCTCTGTACATGCTACATGTCGACCTCTGTGGTCTAATCTCTGTGCAAACTCTGTCTAGAAAGAAGTATATCCTTGTACTCATTGATGAATATTCAAGATATACATGGATTGAGTTCATCAGAGCAATGTCTGATCTTCCAGAGATTCTGATAAATTTGTTGAAAAGATTACATGTTTTGTTTAATTGCAAAGTTCAAAAGTTAAGAAGTGATAATGGTACAGATTTCAGAAATGCAAAGATCAATTCTTATCTTTCAGAAGAAGGCATTTCACCAAACTTCTCTGGAGCAAGGACACCTCAACAAAATGGTATTGTTGAGAGAAATAACAAAACATTAGTTGAAGAGCAGAACATTAGTTGGATTAATGCCATGCAAGAAGAGCTTCAAGAATATCCAAGCAACAAAGTGTTAGAGCATAAATTGTTGTCTTCAAGATCATCTAGATTGAAAGTCAAAAGCCCAAGTCAAAGCCTTTAGGAATGAAAAGTTAAAAGGTTTAAAGTGAAAAGTCAAAATCAACCAATGTCAAAGCTTGTTAGTTTGTTTAGTTTGTGTGTTCCTTGTAATTGTTGGTAGTATAAATAGTTTCCTTGTCTTTGTAATTGTAGAAGTGGAACTTTATTGTGTGTGTATTGTAAAATCATATGGTTTATTCTAGTAAGAGAAAGTAGAGAGAGTGTTGTAATCTGATGAATTCAAGATCAATGACATATGAGATTTGGTTCGAATTAGAGTGTTCATCTTGATAATCTTGGACAAACTGGGAATAACAATTGGTATCAGAGCAGACAAGATTCAGAGATTTTGATCAATTCTTGAAGATTTGTTGCTAAAATTGGAAAGTCGCAAGAAGTCACTGTGCAGATTTCAGATTTCGTAGAATTGTAGTGTTGTGGATTGGAATTTGATTGTGTTGTTTTCGTTTTGTGATTTAGAAACTTTCTTGTTTGAATTGTTCTGTCTAATTCACAACAGAATGTATGAATTTTGAGTTTTTGTGAATCTTTTGATCGAAATTTTGTAAACACTGTTCTTGGATCGAAGTTTAAAATTTAGTGATTATTAGTTGAAATCATCAACTACAAATCTGTTCAGATTGATATCGTGAGAAATCCTGCAAAGTTTCATCATCTAATTCAAAGAATCGATCGCCTTATGGCTGAAATAGATGTTCTGAGATCGACAGACTAAAGAACTCGCAAGATCTGAGAAATTTGCATCCTTCAAATATGAAGATGTGAGTATGTATGATTGAACACGATCTTTACCAGATAATCAAACAACAAAGATATAGATTAACCAACCTGTTTCAATTACAAAATGATGGATTACAAGGTTGATGTTCTTCAATGTTTAAGCTCTCTCACTTTCTCTCTAGTTGGGTCGATATGATGATCTGAGATATGAATAGTTATGAGATTATAATATCTCAAAACCTTTTATATCTCAAACATAATATCCTAAACTAAATATCTAAAACATAATATCCTAAAATATCTATTAGTTAGATATTTAGGAATAATACAAAATACATTAATTAAGACAATAATTAACTTTGATAATTATTACAAACTTAACATTAGACTAATCTTGAGAGTGACTTTTCAGCTTTAGCTTCAGATTCCAGTCTTCAGATTGGTTGATCTTGAATCCAATAAATCTGTGATCTAACAATCTCCCCCTTTGGATCAAGATCATTACTAATCGGATTTAGCAATTTATTCTTCTCTTTCAGCTCAGAAGTTGGAATCTCGTTCTCTTCTGTTTTAGCTCATAATGCTTTAGCAAGGTATCTTCAAAGAAAATTTATCTAAAATCAACATGTCTTCAGAATACTTTGATCTCTCGCATTTCTTGGTTAGCTCTTCTCTTCTTTAATGTCTCTTGAGACACAACTTGTAGTGATGGACATTTCTTCAGACATTACGTTCTCCCCCTTTTTGATGAAAAGAGCAACGCTTTCATCAAAACTGGCAGCAAGAAATGTCTTTGATAAGAGCTTCTGATCCGTCAATTCAAAAGATATTCATCTAGATCTTTGCAAATCCAGACAAAATAATCGTGTAACACCTGAATCAACAAATGAATCAGTTAAAATGCATGTCAGTAACACTAAGTCACTGTGTGTAACAAATATACATTGGGAAGGATATTTTTGATGTTCACTCCCCCAGGGCTTCCATTTAATCATCGAAACACCACGAAGGAAATTTCGATAAACGTTATGACAAAGAAACAAATTCCTTGTGTGTTCGTGCATGTGTTAGAAAGAATTAAGCGCAGATGATTGCTTATTGGCTCAAATTTGTGTAAACCACTAAGACAACAGTAAGTTAAACACAGACTCAATGTGCATGATTGAAGTGCGAAGGTGGGGCAAACTTCCTTCTTTTCAATATCCAGATTTTCCAAAAGAAAATCAGATAGCAAATGTGTTGCTTCCCCTTTGAAAATGTGAAACACTTTCCTGTTAAGAAGAAAATGAGTAGTTGGTGAGGTTTGATCAAGAGTTGGCATGGCCTAGTTGCGTATTTCAATAATTATCACTAAAAAGTTGTGAAACACTAGAATTGTGGTTGTCCGGTTCAGAAAAAGTTGGTGCAGAGTTCTGATATTCTTTTAACTCTGTTCTCACACCCTATTTCTTTTAAACATGAAGCTTACTCTAACCAAACACTCTTTTTCTGTATACCTCATCACACATTCCACACTCATTTCTTTTCGACTTCTCACACTCAATCACTAGGGATTAACTTCTTGGGTAGAAATCACTGGTTAAGGTGATTCCATAGAAGTTGTGTTAAGTCCTAGCACACTGAAATCATGTTTTCCTATGATGCATATGATGCTCAAATTGGTTTAAGTATTTCAGTTAAAGCACAATGTAGATCTTGAAAACATTTAAAAAGCACAATTCCAATTCATGAAATCGGTTTGAGATTCGGGAAGTAGTTTGAACAGTTTAAGAACAATGTTTTCTATGATTGAAATTTGTCCACTTTTCAACCATATATGAGATGAAGATAAGGAATATACCTTTTGAGTGCAATCTTTCATCTCATGAAGTTAAGCTTAAAGTCATAAATATATGATCTTGTAAGCATCTCTCAAAAAACTGCAAAAGTCTTATGTCATAGTCAAAGCTAATTTATTCACTGAAAATAAAATGACAAAAAGCAGTAAAACAACGAAAGTACGAGTTCTTATCTGAAATAATCAGAAGTCATATCCATACTCCTTTGAGTTGAAGAGCTCCCCCTAAAATCATGCATTACAAAAAAATTGACATAAAAGGTAAATGCTGAAATTTTATGAGCTCCCCCTCAAAATAACAATGATCATCTTTGGAGTTTCTTCTCACACTCCCCCTTTGATCATGAACAGAATAGAAATGTGCAGATATCTTGCGGAAATGAAGATAAAGAAATGATGAAAAAATTTACAATAAGAAACTTTAATAGGTAACCACTGATTAGGTCTTAAGATTTAGCATACCAAGCCTAGAGACAAGAAAATTGAATATCTTTTCGTCTAAAGGTTTGGTAAATAAATCTGCAAGCTGATAATCAGTTTTTACAAAGTAAAGTTCAATTGTTTTTTTTTCGACATGATGTTTTATAAAGTGATACCTGACGTCGATGTGTTTGGTCTTTGAATGATGAATAGGATTAGCTATTATCGCGATTGTGCTCTTCGAGTCACAGTATATCGGGATATGGTTGAAATGAAAAACATAGTCTCGCAGTTGAGTTCTCATCCACAAGACATGAGAACAGCAACTAGCAGCAGATACATATTCTGCTTCGGCCGTTGAAGTTGAGACACATAATTGCTTCTTCGATGCCCAACTGACGAGTTTATCACCAATGAACTGTATATGACCTTACGTGCTCTTTCTGTCTAACATGCAACCAGCATGATCTGCGTCTGTATATGATGTTAGTTCAAAACTAGTATCTTTAGGATACCACCGACCAAGATCTGCAGTCCCTTTCAGATACCTAAAAATGCGCTTAACGGCAGACACATGAGATTCTTTAGGATTGGCCTGATATCTTGCATATAAACATGTTGAAAACATTATATCTGGCCTACTGGAAGTGAGATACATCAAAGAACCTATCATCCCTCTGTAAGTCCTAGCATCAACAGCCTTTCCCGAAGGATCGGTGCCAATTTTAGTACCAGGTGCCATTGGGGTACCAATCGGTTTGCAATTTTCCATTTTGAACTTCCGAAGAATATCAAGAATGTATTTAGATTGATTGATAAAGATCCCCGTTGAAAATTGTTTGACTTGTAATCCGAGAAAGAAATTCATCTCTCCCATCATATTCATCTGAAAACGTGACACCATGAGGTTTGAAAAATTCTTACAGTATTTAGGATTAGTAGAGCCAAAAATAATATCATCCACATATATTTGAATTAGAATGATATCGGCTTTGTCCTTTTTCAGGAATAAAGCGGTATCGACTATACCTTTTGTAAAACCAGACTTGACCAAAAACTTAGATAATACCTCATACCAGGCCCGAGGAGCTTGTTTCAGTCCATAAAGAGCTTTGTCGAGAACATATACATGATTCGGTTTCTATTGATTAACAAAGCCTTCTGGCTGTGAGACGTAGACTTCTTCTTTGAGAATGCCATACAGAAATGTTGTCTTCACGTCCATTTGAAAGACCGTGAAGTTCTTGTGGGATGCATAGGCTAGAAACATCCGAATTGCCTCTAAACGCGCCACAAGAGCATATGTCTCATCGTAGTCTATTCCTTTCTCTTGCCTATATCCCTTGGAAACAAGTCTTGCTTTATTTCTGATAACAGTACCATCTTCATCTTTCTTGACTTTAAAAACCCATTTCGTACCTATAATGGTTTTACCTTGAGGTTTAGGTACGAGTCTCCAGACTTTAAGTGCTTCGAACTAATTCAGCTCTTCTTGCATTGCAGTCACCCAATCTGAATCAGCAAGGGCCTCAGATACGCGAGTAGGCTCAATCTTGCTCAGAAAGGATTCATGCATACACATATTCAATGAAGCATACCTAGTTTGAACCGGTTTTGATTGATCACCAATAATTTGGCCTATCGGGTGCGCTTTGGTCCATTTGTGTTCATGAGGGAGTGGATTATATGTAGTTAGATCCATATCATCATATATCAATCCACTGTTATCTTTTACAGCTTATTTAGTAGGAATGGGGGGTTCAGTTGAAGTAGTAGGTGTAGAAGTCTAAGTAGGTACATCTTGGTTAGTCTGTAGATTGGTCCTTATAGAATATCCTACTGATTCAACAACTTCTGTCGCTTCAGTATTTATCACAGCTTCATCTGTCAGAGTAGGCATTTGAACTTGAACTTCTGGTTGAATCATGGATTCAGATTAAGTAGAAATATCTGAAATGGTTGGATGAGTAGTCATTGAGTCTTCCATCCTGTCATCCACAACAGATTTAGTTATTTTAGATCCAAGAAATTCATCATAGAATAGTTCAAATAATAAATCTAAATCAGATAAATGACTATTAGACGTTGATGCCCCATCTGATTTATTCGCTTGAGACACAGGTTCTGGACTGATTTGCCCAGAAGGTAGTACTTCTGTTATCACGGGTTCTGAACAGACGTTTTCAGAAGCCATCTCTTCATCAAAAGTAACATTGACGCTTTCGACAACATTCTTTGACTTTTTCAAGTAAACACATTATGCAGTAGATGTAGATGAATAACTAAAGAAGATGCCCTCATCCGCTTTAGCGCTGAACTTGTTCAGACTCTCTCTGTCGTTTAGAACATAACACTTACACCCAAATATATGGAAATATTTGATTGTCGGTGTTCGGTTGTTGATTAACGCATAAGGAATCTTCTTAAATATGCGGTGTATCATGGATCGATTCTGAGTGTAGCAGGCAGTCGATACAGCTTCGGCCCATAGAAATAGAGGTAAGTCGGATTGGCTTAGCATAGTACGAGCAGCCTCGACTAGCGTACGATTTCTCCTTTCGACAACTCCATTCTGTTGAGGCGTACGTGCAACAGAGTATTGATGTGAAATCCTGACCGATTCGAGATATTCTTCAACCTTTTTATTCTTGAACTCTGTGTCGTTGTCAGTTCTGAGAAGCTTGACTGGTTTCTGTTGTTTCAGCTGGGTCGTCTTCAGGAATGTGATGAGTACGTCTGGCGTCTAATCTTTTGAACGTAGAAATTTGACCCACGTGTATCGCGAATAGTCGTCCACGATAACTAGAATGTACTTCTTTCCGCCTAAGCTTTGCGTTCGCATCGGACCATAGAGATCCATATGCAACAACTCCAATGGAGAATTGGTGCTCGGTTCAGAATTTGGTTTGTGCGGAGCCCTCTTCCTCTTTCCTTTTTCACACGCTGCACACAAGTGTTCTTTTTCGTACTTGAGGTCTGGAAGTCCTTTCACTAACTTCCCACAGACCAGTTTGTTGATGTACCGAAAGTTGAGGTGAGAGATCCGTCGATGCCATAACCAGCTTTGTTGCATTGATGCTTTTGAGAGTAGACATACTTATTTGTCAGTCTGGACATTTGAAAATTTGATTATTTAGAGGTCGGACTTTCGAGTGCCAACCAAGAGTTCCTTGCCTTCTTCAGTGCGAACAGAACACCTCTTGGATTTGAAATTAACCTCTAAGCCTTTGTCACAGAACACGCCTATACTGAACAAGTTGTGTCTTAAGCCTTCAACATAGCTCACCTTCTTGATCGTGACTTTGTCGTGTACCATATCACCATAACCCATAATTGGTGAAAACTGATCATTCCCAAAACGAACTGTTCCGCAATACTTCTCTATAAAGTTGGGCAACATTCCTTTCTGCCCTGTCATATGCTTGGAACACCCGCTATCCAAGTACCACATATGACGGGTCTACACAAGAGAAATTACGAAACAAGAGGTTTAGGTACCCACTTAAAGATGGGTCCTACAGTGTTAGCACATGTTTTAGGCACCCATTGAAATTTGGGTCGTCTTTGCTTTTGAGAATCAAATGAAAATTTTGAATTATAAGAGTGAACATGATAAGTGCCATACCAAACATCAGAATCTTGACAAGAAGCATAAACATGTTTATCATAATATGAAGACTTTCTAACATATAAAGATAACTGGAATAATTTCTTCATAGAGTATTGCTTGCGAGAAACAACAAGTTTTGGTTTCAAAATAGCAACATCAGCAATCAAAACATCGTTACTAGGAGTAGTCTTATTACAATCAACACTACAAAAAGATTTATCAGTCTTGTCAATCTCCTGTTTTGGTTGCCATTGAGATTTAACTCCTGGCTTTTGCTTGCTCAGATCTGAAACATTTGAAACTTGTGAGTTAGACTTTTGAGCAACAAATGAATGCTTCTTCTTTGGGTTACCAATAGTGATCGGTTTCTGTGAATGCTGAGATTTCTTCTTACCTTTTGCATTCTTAGTTTTCACAGAAACTGATTTATCAACTTTCGTTGATTTTGTACCTTTCTCAAGCATACTGGAATTTCCCAATGATTTTACGACAAAAGATGAATGATTAGGAAGTTTGGCACTAAAATCAAATTGATCAAAACAATCATCTAAAACACCATCAGAGTTTAGAAAATCAAACACTCCATCAGCTAGACCAAAACTATCTTTAGATTTTGAAGCCTTAGAATGAACAACATTTTTAAGCACAATTGAAAACACTTTTTGTTCAATCTCAATCAAGAGTCTTTCATCTGCTAAAGATGTCTCAAGTTCAGAAATTTTACTTTCCAAAATTAGAGGAGGGACGTAAAGTTTACCTTTGATAGGCTTCGCCTCCATTTCTTTTACAGAATAACGCTGAAAGAAGTCATTTGAAAGAGATTTTGATTGATATTTAGGATCATCATTATAACTATTATTCAGCTTCGCATAATAAAATGGAAGGTGAACTTTAGATGATTTATTTCGTTTTTCAGTTTCCTTGGCTTCATCCTCTTTAGACAGTCCAGTACTAAAAACTTTAAGTTCAGGGAATCGGTGAGAAAGCCTTAAGAATGTAAAATCATAAAGTGCAACACTTTAGATATACCATTTTTAAGGTAGTGAGGGTTCTCATAACCAAGTCCCCAACTCTCTATTTCCTCTTTGGGTTTGTTTAGATGAATGGTTTGTTCAGTTTGACCCAATTTGTATAATTTCTCTTCCAATGCTTTTAATTTAGCAAGTAAATATATGTTTTCTTTGGAACACGAAAAATACGTTTTCGTAAGCTCTTTGAAATCAAACTCACTCTTTTGCAATTTAGTCTTTGTTTTAGTAACCTCTTTAAGAATTATGGTCTGTTCTTTTGCGCTGGTGTCATTGTTTTTGTGTAAAGCCTCAATCAATACTTTCTTCTCAGCAAGGTCATTGCTATGTTTCTGTATTGACTGGTTTTGTTCAATAATAACACCCTTTTCACGCTTAAGTTTCGACTCAAATTCTTGGAGTTTTAACATCATGGCATGCATTTGATTTAAGAAATCTGACATAGTTAAATCACATACCTCTTCATTGTCCTCTTCTTCGGAATCATCTTCAGCTTCTATTTCCATCTTGCCCATGAAGCATTGATGCACTGTCTCGTCCTTCTTCGTCTGATTGATCCATCCAGAACTCATCTTCTGCCATCAATGCTTTTTCAGCTTCCTGTTGCTTGGCAAGAAGCATTTTGTTCTTGTAGTAGTCGGAGTTCCGGACTTTGGGTCTTCGACAGTCTTTGGCAAAATGTCCAGGTCTACCATAGTTGTAGCACTTTGGAGGTTCTGGATGTTTGATCTCTTCTACTTTATACCTTCTCTCTTCTGGCTTCCTCTCCTCTAACCTCTTCCCTTCAATTCTCTTTCCTTTAAACCTCTCCTTGTGAACATAGTTGCTTGGACCAGATGAATACCTCTTACTGTTTGAGCTCGGCTTTGTGTAGAACTTCTTTTGAAAAGCCTTAGTAAACATAAGCATAGCCTGCTTAGTTGTTCACAGTCGTCAGAGTCAGAGTTCGCTACAACATCATATGATTCAGACACAATCATCTTTTTTTCTTCTGTTTCACAACGAGAGCAACTGAATCATCAACTGTCTTCTCAGACCGTCTCTTATCATCCATGATCTCATCCACCTCTTCCTCATTCTGCTTGAGGGTTTCATATACCTCGTGAAGTGGAATATCGTTCAGATATTTGATTTGCTTCATCTGCCTTGAAAACCTTTTCCATTCAGGCTGGAGGATGCTGAGAAATTTGACATTCAACTATATTTGTGATTTCTTGACCTTGTTCTTGCTTAACTCATTCAGCAAGGTCAGAAATCTGTCGTAAGTTTCTGCTAGTGATTCTCCAACTATGCCTTTGAATTCTTCATAATTGTTGAGGCAGGTGGATATCTTGAGTTGGTTCCCAACCTTTGAGCCTAGCATCATTTTCTCTAGTTGATCCCACATCTCTTTGCCAGAGGCTTTATAGCTGTCTATCTTCACATATATTTCATTTGGAATGCCTTGAAGAATATAAGACTTTGCTAATCTATCACCTTTTGCCCTGTTTAGGTTTTCACCATCTAGACCTTCATACTTAAGTCGATATGGCTGCTCATCAGTTCCCTCTGGAGGAGTCCTCCAAACAGGTGCCATAACTCCTTCTTCTAAGGATTTTCTGATTAAAACACCCAACTCATGTCTTTCAATGAAGTCCATGAACTGATCTTTCCACTGCTCATACTCTTCTCTGAAGAGTACTGGTGGCTTTGAGTCAATTCTGATAGCTAGAGCTTCTCTTGATGTCATCCTGTTTGACTAGATGTGTAATAAGAACTTGTATTTGAATGTTAGTCCAGATAAATTCAGATAAATACTGAAAGATAAAACCAAGCCTTGAACTGGCGCAAAAAGCACAATTTGCGCTACTTGAAGGTGGCGCAAAAGTCAACTTTGCGTGAGAGGCGGGTCGCGAGAACTGAAGTTTGCGCGAGTAGAGGTTGGCGCAAAACAAAGTTTGCATGAAATGTACGTCGCGCGAAAATGACTTTGCGCGAGTAGTTGGTCGCGTGAAATGGAACTTTGCGCTAGTAGAGGGTCGCGCGTATTGAGTTTTGCACGAGTACTTGGTCGCGCAAAGTTGGGGTTTGTGTGACTCGTTTATGGCGCAAAAGTTTGATCGACCGGAGAGATGTTCGACCGGGGTCCTGCTTTGACCGGAGTGTTGTCGACCGATGTGATATTTTCGACCGAGGTTGAACGACCGGAGTCTACAACCGGTATTATGCGTCGACCGGTAAGATGTTCCGACCGGTGTTATGTGTCGACCGGATAAATGTCGACCGGTATGAGTTTTTGACCGGGGCGATGTGGACCAGGGTTTCGCCCGATGAATTTCGCCCGATGTCGTATGAACTGGTGTGGACCGGTGTTTTTAACGACACCAAATCACAGAAATTGGAGACGGTTGAAGTGTAAACTTGAAATTAATCTATACCCAAACTCTCTAAAACACTTTTCGAACACCACCTGATTGATTTCAACACCAATTTCACCCTTAAACTCAAAAATGATTTTGAAATTGTCAAGATCGAAAAATTCTAATGAAGAATTTAATTAACACACTCAGAAACAATGTTAAAGAAGTCGCGGAAAAACACTTTAACAATAAATCAATGAAACAGTATCAGAATGTAAATCACAAGTTATATTGATTAACTTAATGATTACAAACAAAACCTCAATTTGTTGAACAGGCTCAACAGACGTTCAATACTTATCTATTGAAAGGACTTCTAAGAACCTTGAGGTTAATTCTGTCTAAAAACAAAACGTATATGGAAAACTATCAATCTATATATTAAACTATGCCTTCTATACAGTATATATACGAGACAGATTACAAGATAATTATAAAAGAAAAATTAATCTTCATGATCCAGTCCATAATTATCTTTAAATCTCCTTGACTTTCGCATTAATCAAATCATTCCATCATTATCTTCTCAGCAACTTTAATCTTCATAAGCAGTATTAACCATCTTGCAGTACTAACATGCTAGCAGTACTAACCATGTTAGCAGTATTAATCTCCCCAGCAGTAGTAATATTGAACTAGCAGTATTAATTACACAAGAAGTAGTATCTGGCAGTATTAATCATCCTTAGCTCATTTCAGACCCAACAATCTCCCCCTAACTTAACTTTTCAGATTGAGAAGTTAAGTTTTTCAAAATTTGGTCTTCATGATACTTTCAAAACTTAAGCTAAATTACCAAGATTAGGTTCCAAACCTAAGCTTTGATTGATGATCCTTCTGACTACTATCTTGGCCATTTCAGAATCCTTTGAACATACCAGCTTAGCATTCAACATACCTTGCAATTTGGCTTTGCTCTGATCATAAATTTTATCCACCAGGTAGTACTCATGATAAGATCTGTCAATAGTGATGACATAGACTCCACACCTTTCAAATAGCATCCAATTGTCTATTCTTTGGAATTTATTCTCCAGATGCAGATCTCTGACAACATGTTGAACTTTGCTAGGATCAAACATCATGCATAAGTACTCCATGGCTAATCTTATTAAGCTTATTTTTGCTCCTGTCAAATCCTGTTCATACAAGCTCATTCCAACCTTGAACATTTCTTCTAAGTCAAATCTGGAACAGCTTCTGATGATTTTGCCCCAAGTAGAGTAAACCTCATACTTGTCTCCCATCCTTTTAATCCTGAAGTATTTCTTCCTTTGATCTTCCAGGATATCCCAATGGATAATTTTAGGGGTTTGGACTGATATTGGGTCAGCTTTTACAGGTTCACTATCAGTCACTGTTATATACAAACCAACATGTACCTCAGATTGTTCAGATTGTTCTGCACCTTGTTGACTTGATTGTTCTTCAAGGATTGCAACAACAGGTTCAGCTTCTTTTTGCACTTCTTCAATCCTTGGCCTTTTGGTCTATTTCTTAGAAGCTACGGTTTTCATTCTTTTGACAGCTTTGACTGTTTGAGCAAGAGTTTCTTCTTTCTGTTCTTTTTCCACTTCTTTTGTAGAAGTGGTTTCTTCACTCTCAGGAAAATGTTGTTGGATATGCAGATCTTGCCTTTCATTCATTTTCCTTTCAACCTCAACCCTTTGAGTAAAGTCTCCTTGTAGCTTGGTCATTTCTTTCTTGTAAAGCTCTTCAATTCTGACATAAGACATACCAGTGAACATGCCTTCTTTAACACCAACTGATCCTTTTAGAAATTTGATCATTTTCCTCCTTTCTTGGTTGGCAACAAAAGTCTTTGAAGGTTGTCTTTTCTTTATCTGTGCTGGCTGTCTTGGAATAGATGCTTTTGCTTGGACTTTCTTGGCTTCATCTGCAGCCCTCAAACTCCTTTGGTACTCCTCATTGAGCTTTTTAGACAGATCTAAAGCAATTTGCCTATCTTTGGCTATTTGAGACTATTCTTCTGCTTCTATTTCAGCTTGCAGTTGTTTGGCTACCTCTTCATCTAGAGCTACTTGAACTGACTTCTTTGTTTTCTTCAGAGTTTCTACTACCTTTTCTTTTCCTTTTCTCTTTACCTCAGCATCACTTATTTCTTTTCTCTTCTTTTCAAATCCTCCTTCTTTGATTTCCACTCCCTTGGCATTTTGAGTAGCCTTGGGAGTGTCTGTTTTTGCCTTCACCAGTGTTTCAGCAATCTCTATCTCTTCAACTGTCATCCCTGTTTCTGCTGTTGCATTTTAGTTTCTACTGCATCTTCAGTTACTGCTTCTAAGCCAATTTCTGTTGCTACTTTAAATGTTTCTGCTGATGTTTCTGTTTCTGCTGCTTTATGCTTTTGTACCCATTTATGCTTCTATTCCCATCTCCCCCTCAAACTGAGATTCATCCTCTTTGGTCTCCCCCTTTTTGAAAGAATCATGATCTGTGCTTCTTTTCTTAAACACAAACTTTGATTTCTTGTTTTTGAGCACTAACTTAATCACCAGCTTTTTGAGATTTGCAATATGCTCTTGTTGGCCAGTTTTGACCTGTTGCATTGCCTCTATTTTGTGCCCTTGAGAAATGACATCCATATTGATATTGGCTATGGTTTCCATCAATTCATCGTATGTATATCTATCCTCACCACCTTTAGGTGTGTTTACCACCCTTGGAGGATCCTTGGAACGTTTAGTAGAGGTCTCCTGCCTAGTAGAAGCATCCTCTACCCCCTTGGTTTCTTGGCACCTGGGACCTTTGGATGATTGCTCACCCAAAGTTGTCGTGGGGAAGGTCTTAAAGATGTTCACACTGTCCAGCCCTGCACTGTGTGCAAAGTCAGTAGTGTGAGCCTCACTGCCCACATGCTCTTCCTCCTCCTTATTGAGCACCTTCTTGGGGTTGGGAGACACCCCTGTGGTTTCCCTTTGGATATTCTCTGATGGAAAATGCTCCATCAGAGGGACTTTAGGCTTTGGGGGTGAAGATACTAGAAGGGAAGGAACCTTCTGTACCTTTTTCCTTGTGTATGTATGAGTAATGGGTGATGTTGGCTTCTTTAGAAGGGACTGAGGGATATGCTTTGTAGTGGAAGGTGTGGGTAGGTCATCAGTGGGTTGGTCTAATGTGGGCTATGACCCTGATGCCTCACCTTGAGAGTGGGACACAACCATCATTGTAGAGAACAATGGTGTGTCTATACCACATAAGTCCTTACTGGGCCTATTCATATTTGAGAACACTTTCTCCTTTGGGAGTTTTGGTACATATACCTCCTTGAGGGTAGGTAAATCCGTCAATTCCTTATTAAGTACTTCTTGTACAAACCTTGGATACATATAAAAGCTTTTTGATGTGGTATCCAGGTTTGACATTAAATCGTTTAAGATCATTTGAGAGAAATTAAAGTTTCTAGAGGTCGCTAAGCAGACCAAAGCATAGGCTATGGTGCTGCTGAACTCACTCCAGCCAGTTGTTTTTTCTTGAAATGCAATGTTGTAGGGTATGAACAAAGAATCGCCACTGAGGTGAAAATCTGTTCTTGTAAAACTTATATACGTCAGTGGGACCTTCATACCCCATACAATTTATGGCAGCAAAGAGATCTTCCTTAGGTAGAGAAATAATACATGCGGCATCATCTAGGCGTAGATGTGCACGGACGCAACCTTCAGTAATGGTCAGAGGTTTATCACAAACCCGTGATTTGATGACATGATTGCCATCTTCAGTGTGGATGGTAGCATTCTCCTAAAACTGTCGCATGTGTTCCACATTGATTGTGGGATTGACTGATAATGTGTATGCGACGTGTGAGGATTTGAGAAAATCCACAATATGATGAAATCCCGCAGCTTGCTTGGGTTTCTGTAGCATTGCTAACTCGTTGTGATCATCCACAAACATGAGACCTGCCATTAGTTCTTAGGACTATTGAGCCCTAGGGTGTAATCACTAGAAAGCAAGAGTTAGGACGAGAGAAGATAAATAAGCAAAAGAAATTCAAAGAGCCATTTTGATATATTGGCGGGCATGAAGGGTATTTATAGGGTACTGGTTTCAGTTAAGAGCAGTAGTAAATACCCTAGCAGTATTAACACAAACCCGCAGTATTAACTTACATTACCAGTAGTAACACTTACCAGCAACATTAACACAAAATAGCAGTAGTAACACATACCAGCAGTATTAACACAGGCTAGCAGTATTAACTCTTTTGGCAGTAGAAACAAGACAAGCAGTAGTAACATTGCACTGGCAGTATAAACTGCCTAGCAGTAGTAACCATACTTAATCCTATTTGACCTGTCACCATTTGTGCAAGCAGTATTAAATGAACCATAAGTACTAACTACCTTTATTTCAAAGCAACCTGAAACACTTAAAGACATAGGATTAAAAGCACCATATTCCATACATTATGAGAAAGTACACAGGGAAGAATCTATACAGGTACATGAGATAAAAGATAATACGCTTATTCAGAGTTTATCATGCCCACACTTGTGACCAAAAATGTGAATCTACCGACATCAAAAGATTTAGTGAATAGATCAGCAAATTGGTTATTTGTATGGACTTTCACAACCTAAATTAGCTTCTTTTCCTTACAGTCTCTGATAAAATGGTACCTGATTTCTATATGCTTTGTTTTAGAGTGCTTGACTGGATTATTAACAATGCTAATAGCACTGTTATTGTCTATGAAGATTGGAGTGTGAAGAAAAGTCATACCATAGTCCAGCATTTGATTCTGAATCCAGAGTACTTGTGAACAGCAGCTTGCAGCAGCTATATACTCTGCTTCTGTTGTAGAGGTTGACACTGTGGTTTGTTTCTTGCACTGTCATGACACTAGTCTTGCACCCAAAAACTAACATCCTCCTGAAGTTGACTTTCTATCAAAATTTGCACCACCCAAGTCACTGTCTGAATAAGCAATTAGGTCAAATGGTGAGTCATGAGGATACCAAAGACCTAATCTAGGTTGTCCTTTGAGATATATGAATATCCTCTTGACTGCTTGAAAATGTGACTGCTTAGGCCTTACTTGAAATCTTGCACACACACAAACAGAAAACATGATATCTGGTCTTGAAGCAGTGAGATACATGAACTCATCTTATAAATATCCCATCTTTCTTCTGCTTAACTTGTAGCCCATGGAAGAAAGTAAGTTCACCCATAGAACTCATCTTGAATCTCTTGTGCATCAATTCTTCAAAATCTCTGCACATCTGATCTTTTGCACTATAAGGATGTCCTTCTTCTTCCTCTGAATGAACAGAGTCTTGTCTATGATTCCTCTTTGAAAACCATTTTCCAAGAGATAGGTAGACAAAGTGTCATACCATGCCCTTGGTGCTTGATGTAGACCATAGAGTCCCTTCTTCAATTTGTATACTCTGTCGGGATAATTTGGATTCTCAAACCCTGGAGGCTGACATACATACACTTCTTCTTCAATTCTCCCATACAAGAAAGCACTCTTTACATCCATCTGGTAGACCCTGAACTTCATGAAAGAAGCATACGCTAAAAATAGCCTGATTGCCTCAATCCTGGCCACTGGTGCAAATACCTCTTCATAATCAATTCCTTCTTCTTGAGTATACCCTTGTGCCACTAATCTGGCCTTGTTCTTTATTACTATTCCTTTCTCATCTTTCTTGTCCCTGAAGATCCATTTAGTAGCTATAACCCTATGTCCTTTTGGAAGGTCAACCAAATCCCATACATCCTGCAGCAAAAACTGCAGTTGCTCCTCTTGCATTGCTTCTATCCAGCTTAGATCCTTCATTGCATCACATGCCTTTTTGGGTTCAACCTGTGATAGAAAGCAAGATAGTAATCCTTATTGTATGTCCTTCAATCCTCCCAACTTTCTTTGATTCCTTGTGATTATAGGAGAATTGATGTCACCAATCACCAATTGAGGAGGATGATTTTTCTGAACTCTTGTTTGATGAACAGCTTCTTCATTAATATCTACTTCCATATTAGAGTCATTCTTTTCAGGAGGGCTGCCACCAAAAACTGAAGAGTTATCATCATCTATGTTATCTTCTTCCAAACATGGCATCTTAGGACCTTTGATTTCTGAATCTGAGGGTTGATCTTCCTTTTCACCTCTGTCCTCTTCATTCTGAGCTGGTTCAGTGTCATTTGAATCTGAAGTATCTTTCTTATCTTGGTCACATAATGCAACAGGATCAGCAGTAGGTGTTGGGAACAGCACAAACTCTTGTCTTTGTACTTCTACCTCTTCTGTCCCTGTTCCTGCATGCTCATTACTGAAACCCAAAGAATTAGACAGTGAATCAATGTCAAATAACCAATCAGGACCTGAACCAAGTTGATTTGGTGTGTTCTCATTGCATTTGACATTGTCACTTTCCTCAATAATCCTAGAAGAGGTGTTGAAAACTCTGTAGGCCTTACTTTGAAATGAATATCCGACAAGAAACCCATCCTCAGCTTTTCTATCAAACTTGCCTAGGTGAGTTTTGGTATTGAGAATTGTGCAAGGACACCTAAATGGTTTGAAAAATCCAATAAAAGGTTTCTTCTTTTTAAAAAGCTCATAAGGTGTCTTGTCTTGGGATTTCACAACTAGAACTCTGTTTTGAGCATAGCAGGCAGTATTAACTGCTTCTGCCCAAAAAGTAATTAGAATTTTTGAATCTACCAACAGAGATCTACAGCTTCTATCAGAGTCCTATTTCTCCTTTCAGCAACACGATTCTGTTGAGGAGTCCTAGGAGCATTGTATTGTCTCTCAATGCCTTTTTCCTCACAGAAGTTGTTTAGGTCATTGTTTTTAAATTCGGTTCCATTATCAGACGTGATGACTTTAACTCTTAGATTTGTTTGGTTTTCAACTCTAAGAACAAAGGATTTGATCAGTCCACTTGTCTCATCCTTAGTCCTCAGAAAATAGACCCAAGTGAATCTAGAGAAATCATCAACAATAACCAAGCAGTAGGATTTCTTACCAATACTCATCACATTTGTAGGACCAAACAGATCCATATGCAGTAAATTAAGAGGTGAAGAGATTGTATTTATCTCTTTGGACTTATGAGAAGTTTTGTGTTGTTTGCCTTTAAGACATGCAACACAATGATCATCACATGAAAATACCTTTTGTGGCAAACCTCTTACAAGGTTGTTTTTCACAAGTTTGTTCATTGTTTTAAAGTTCATGTGATACATCCTTCTGTGCCAAAGAGATGATTCATCCAATGAAGCTTTTGAAAATAAACAATTTAAAGATGAATCAGAAGTTACACTCTCCAAGTCTAAGAAATAAACATTGTCCTTTCTAGGAGTTCTAAGTAGTATCATACTTTCATCAACTACCTTGAACCCTAGAGCAAGGATAATACATTCAGTATCATTGAATAATATGCTATGTTTCTTGTCACAGACCTGTGATACACTTAACAGGTTGTATCTCAATTGCTCAACATAGTATACATCCTCAAAGGTCATCTTACCTTTTGACACATTACCTTTTCCACTTATTTTTCCACCTGCTGGATTATCACCAAAAGCAACATGTCCTCCAACAATTCTTTTGAAGTTTTGAAGTCAGGCTATGTTACCTGTCATGTGCCTGGAACAACCACTATCAACATGCCAAATGCTCCTTCCCTTGAGCTGTTGGTTGCCCTACACATATAATAAAGCAGTTAGTTTTTAATAGGAACCCAAGCCAAAGTGGTCTTGGGTTTCCCATTCTCATCAACATATTCATATTCAGACTTGATGAGATTATCAAACTGAGGAATTTTATTGCTTGCATACTTTGTCAGAAGAATGGGCATGTCACTGTAAGCAGTACTAACTTGATTGGCAGTACTAACTTTGTTAGCAGTACTAACATCATTAGCAGTACTAATTGGGTTAGCAGTAGTATTGTTTGCAGCAGCACTATTTCTGTCAGCAGTACTATTTGAAGTAGCAGTACTAACAGATTTCTTTACTTTTGGAACCCAAACCTGGACAAAGTTGTTTGCTTTCTTTTTCTTTAAGTTACTCTTTGGCTTATTTGGAGTATTTTTCTTTGAATTAGTAAACTTATCCTGAGCATGAGATTTTATAGGTGCCCTTCTCACATTCTCAGCCATATGATTCCTTATTTGCTTACTATAACCAACAGGATTTTGTATATTTCTTTGAATAGTGATCCTTTGGTTAATAGGATTGAAATAACAGTGTTTGGCTAGATGATTTAACTTGCCACAAATAAGACAAGGCTTTGGTCTGTTAATTTTTTTCAGATCAATTCCTTGTTTTAAAGCCCACTGATTATTTATGTTTCTTTAATTTCCCCTTGTTTTATCATGTTGTTGGGGCTGATTCTGTTTACAAGTACATGGATTAACAACAGTGGTTTGCATGTAATGGACTCCCTGTACCTTTCCCTTCCATCTCTTAGAACTTTCAACCTTCTCACTCTTTACAAAAGGTTTATCCCCTCTTTCATTAATAAGGATATGATTTTCTAAAGGGATTTCTTTAAGGTCATCCTTATTCTTACCCTTAGTGGTCTCTTCTTCAGCCTCTTCCTCAATCACTACACTGTCAAAAGGATCTACATCTGTGGCTCCTGCAGGTAAGTCTATTTTCTCTTGTCTTTCTAAGAGGTCTGAAGTGGGAGGAATACAGTTATTGTTATAGGGTGGAGGGGTACTGTTGTATCCTAAACCTCTTTTCAGGTTGTCATGGACTTGAGATTTTAGAAGTGAGTCCATTGCTTTAGAGGCATTGGAAATCTTCTCAATGTCCAGCTTGGCTTTCTCAAAATCACTCCTTATTTTCTCACATTCCTCTTCAAACTTTTTAAGCTTGAACTCTAACTGATTCTTTTCCCACTTGCAGTAGTTAGTATCATATGTGTGTTGAAGTTCATTGGCTTTGTAAGCCTTAATCTGTTCTTCCAAATTCTCAACAATCACAACATACTCTCTTCTATCTTTCTCTAACGTTTTTAGGTCATCACACATGCTTTGATTGTGATCCCTGTACTTTTTAACAGTTTCTATGCAAGATTTCGAGCAAAGGTTAGATTTTACCTCTGTGGGAATATCAGTGCTTGTTGACTCTGAAACTTTAGCCATTAAAGCTTGATTCTGAACTGCTTCTTCTGCTTGGTCACTCCAATCAAATCCCATTCCTTCTTGGGAAACAAGATATTGAGAAGAGTTCCTGTTGTTGAAGCTAGTGGACTGTGATGGTTGATGGTTGCTAGTATACTGTTGAGGCATTCCACTTCTGCATTCTCTTGCAAAGTGCCCCAGCTTGTGACACTTGTAACATTCAACCTTGGATTTATCAAATCCAACCCCATCTTCTCTTTTCTGAGAAAAGTTGTTCCTTCCAATTCTTTTGATGAATCTTTTTACCCTCATTGTGAGCATAGCCATCTGCCACTTGATATCCATCTCTTCCAGATTATCAGCATTTATCTGTTCTAAGTCATCATTAATTAGAGTGGAATTAGCATGACTGGCTAGAAAAGCTTCTAAAACTGAGTCATTAGATCCATCTTGCTTTGATCCATAGGCAGCACTAACTGATTCTATATTAGCAGCAGAATCAGTAGAAGATGATAAAAGAGCAGCATTGTATGAGTATCCAGAGGGCCTCTTCTTTGCTTCTACCTCTATTTCAATTACCCTAAGATCATTATAGAGGTCATCCAGTTCCTTGACCTCCAGTTGGTCATTCTGTCTGAAAGATACAGTGTACATAGTCCATTCATCACCAAGAGATCTTAGAAATTTTCTGTTGACATCATCTTGATCTATCTGGACACCAACAGTAGCCAATTCACCAATTAACTTATTAAATCTATCAAAAGTTTGAGTCATGGACTCATTCTTTGTAGACATGAAGTTTTCATATTGCTGCTTCAGGATGGCCTTCTGATTTCTCTTGGTACTTTTGGTACCAGAAAATCTTTTCTCCAGTGCATTCCATAGAATTTGTGCATCCGTGCAGTTGCAGAACTGGTGTTGGTACTCATTAGGTATAGCCAAGAGCAGAGTGCTCAAGGCTTTCATCTCTGTCTGCCTCATCTTTATTTCTCCACCAGTCTTTGGTGGAGGTCTCTTGCCATCTGCATCCATCTTACCTCCATCAGAGGGACCATTCTCAATGATATCCCACATTGAGATGTCTGTGAGAAGAATATATTGCTTGATTATGATCTTCCACATGTCAAACTCATTGGGTTTGAGCATGGGAACCTTTAATACCAAAACGTTGTCACTTGAACTGTCCATGATTATTGGTTCTGAGTTTTCTTGCTCTGATACCACTTGTCAAGATCGAAAAATTCTAATGAAGAATTTAATTAACACACTCAGAAACAATGTTAAAGAAGTTGCGGAAAAACACTTTAACAATTAATCAATGAAACAGAATCAGAATGTAAATCACAAGTTATATTGATTAACTTAATGATTACAAACAAAACCTCAATCTGTTGAACAGGCTCAACAGACGTTCAATACTTAGCTATTGAACGGACTTCTAAGAACCTTGAGGTTAATTCTCTCTAAAAACAAAACGTATATGGAAAACTATCAATCTATATATTAAACTATGCCTTCTATACAGTATATATACAAGACAGATTACAAGATAATTACAAAAGAAAAATTAATCTTCATGATCCAGTCCATAATTATCTTCAAATCTCCTTGACTTTCGCATTAATCAAATCATTCCATCATTATCTTGTCAGCAACTTTAATCTTCATAAGCAGTAGTAATTACCCAGCAGTATTAACCATCTTGCAGTACTAACAAGCTAGCAGTACTAACCATGTTAGCAGTATTAATCTCCCCAGCAGTAGTAATATTGAACTAGCAGTATTAATTACACAAGAAGTAGTATCTGGCAGTATTAATCATCCTTAGCTCATTTCAGACCCAATAGAAATGAAGAACACAGAGTCGATGTAGAACACAATTCTAAATTTGATTTTGATCTGGTCAAAGCTCTGATACCAATTGTGAGTCCGTGTGATTGAACACGATCTTTACCAGATAATCAAACAACAAAGATATAGATTAACCAACCTGTTTCAATTACAAAATGATGGATTACAAGGTTGATGTTCTTCAATGTTTAAGCTCTCTCACTTTCTCTCTAGTTGGGTCGATATGATGATCTGAGATATGAATAGTTATGAGATTATAATATCTCAAAACCTTTTATATCTCAAACATAATATCCTGAACTAAATATCTAAAACATAATATCCTAAAATATCTATTACTTAGATATTTAGGAATAATACAAAATACATTAATTAAGACAATAATTAACTTTGATAATTATTACAAACTTAACATTAGACTAATCTTGAGAGTGGATTTTCAGCTTTAGCTTCAGATTCCAGTCTTCAGATTGGATGATCTTGAATCCAAAAAATTTGTGATCTAACAGAAGAACTCGCACGCCTGTTGAAAAGATTTAAGTCAAGATTTTGCCAAAGGCATGTGCGAAAATTTAGAATTTGCACGACTCGATGTGCAAAAAGCTGAAATTCGCACGCCCCTTTGTGCAAAAAGTCTAAAATTCGCATGTCTCTTTATGCGAAAAGTTGAGGAATTCGCATCATGAAGAGTGGAAATTTTTCTAAGGGAGAAATCCGCATCGATACGTGAAGTTAAGAAGGAAAAAAATTTCTAAGTCTGAAATTCGTATCTCTCCTTCGTGTGAAAAGCTTACAGTTTGGGAAAGTACAAGTCAAGAATTCACATCTTGTTACGTGTGAAAAGAAGGAATTCGCATCCTTCTATATGCAAAAAGCTTGAATTTCGCATCCAACTTCGTGCGAAAAGAAGGATTTCGCATCTTTCAGCGTGTGAAAACTAGGAATCCGCATCATTCAGCGTGTGAATTTTGTGTCTTGTTCGAAAAGTGATCTCCAGTGGTGTGAGAATTCCGTACTTAAACAATTTTTGACAAGCTGAAACATGATTTTTCAATGTCAAAACTTTATTCTCTCGGGGCGCTGCCCCTAGACCCCACCCACTAACCGGGTAGCGGGATCCCCATGTTAAGTCTGCGGAGGGGGACAAATTTCTGAGTGCGACCAAAATTTCTAATTTTTGTGAATGATCTGTGCTAGTGTAATCAAGATGGGATATTTTGACAATGAAGAAGAAATTATTAAACTCAAAACAGAAAATGAAAATCTCACTTCATCAGTTGATTATTATTCAAGGAGATCTAAGAAATACCATGCTGAAAAGAGACTGCTACGTGAATAAGTAATTGAGTTAAAGAAGATTAATAAGGATCTTCAGAAGCATATTCCTGATCATCAACAAATAGAAGATGGCAAGAGCTATGAAGAGAAATCAGAGGCTTTGGAAAATGAGAATACTGAGTTGAAAAGTAAGATCTCAGATTTGAAAGATCAGATTGTTAAACTCAAAGAAAAAGATTGTGTCAAGAAGAATGAAGAGACAGAAAAAGGTTTAGAAAGTGCTAATGTAGAGCTGAAAAAGAAGATTTTAGATTTGGAACAGAAGATTGCCAAAGAGAGAGATGAATTTGCAAAAGAAAAGAAAGGGTTTGTAAATGAAAGGCAAAAGTTTGCACAAAAAATTTCTGAATTCTCAAGAAAGCCTTTTGAAGAGAAGAAAGCTGTTGATTTGAAATGTGCAAAACTTTCTCAACAAGTGTCAGATTTTGAGAAAGTAATCATTATGGAAAGAGACAGGTTTGCAAAGGAAAAGAAAATAGTTGAGCAGAAAAATGTTGAAGTTTTTAAAGAAATATCTTATCAGAGAAAGAATATCGAGAAAGATTTTGAAGAAGAAAGGGAGGTTTTTGAAATGGAGATTAAGAAACTTACAAGGAAATTATCTAAACTATCAACAAAGGTCATGAAAGAGCAGAACACGAAGTCTGAGTTTCAGAAAAAGATTGACCTGCTCATCAAGGAAAGGGTACAGTTTATCTTCCAAGATAACAAAAAACTCATCAAGGAAAGGTGGTTTTGGTTGAGCAGAAAACTCTAGAGTTAATTATTCAAGCACCTAGAGATGATACAACATGAAGTTCACCTCATACAATTGTTTCTACAAAAAGGTCATTTAATTCAAATGATCCGATTCGTACTACTAACCTTTTCTATGATCGGAATGTTGATGGTTTTGGTACATTTAGAAAAAGAAATGGTAATGAGAAGTTCGTATGAAGAGTGAAATCATCTTCTGATGAGAAGAATGAGCATAAATCATTTGGGCATACACTCAATGCCAAGAAGAACATTGTGCATAAAGGTAAACCCGGTCTTGTTTATACTGTAAATCAATTGATCAGGTTAGCTCAAAAAAAATTAATTGTTTTTACTGTGGCTCAAATGATTTTGTTAGTCAAAACTATGCTAATAACTAGTATGGTTCTTATTATATTACTCCGAAAAGAATTGCAACTAACAAACCTGGACCCCAATACCAGTGGGTACCAAATCCAAAAGATCCATCTTTGTTGTACGACAAAGTCTAGGGGGGAGTAAAGGAACCATGGTTCTTGGATAACACAGTTCAAGACCCGTTCTTCAATGTTGAGAAGTTAGACTTCTAAGTAAATCAGCTTCGGAATCGGACTTCAATGTCACAGAGTTTGACTTCTAGACAAAGCAATCTAGGACTCGTACCTCAAAGATCAAGTTTGACTTCTAAACATAATAATTTAGGACTCGTACTTAAAAGATCAAAAGATATTGTATATCGATGCATAAAATATGATCAACCTTCAAGGGGGAGTACATATCATCCTTTCTGATAAATATTGTGAATGCAATAGTTTAGGGGGGTGTAAATGACTTCTGATTAATTCAGACCAGAACTCGTATTTCAAAGTTTTCTTTGACTAAGACTTTTATACTTTGTTGACTTTGTTGACTACTTGCAGATTTTGAGGGGGAGCTTACATTATAATATCAATCTTGACTTTGGAGCTGACTTTGGAGCTGACTTTATGAGATTAATGTTGAGGATTAGGATAATTTGTAACCTTAATCCCATTGTGTTTGAAAGATGGACGACTTTCAGACGTGAAAACATGTTCTCAAACGTTCAAACCACTTCTTATTCTCAAAATGATTTCATGAATTTAGAAGTGTGATTTCAAATGTTTTTCATTTTATGAGCTTCAATATTTCACGAATCGTGTTTTCCAAAGATAAATACTTGTGTATTATCTTTTCCATATACTGTCAAGTATTATACACACTGGTTTAGTACTTTTATTGACTATGTTCTTACCATGTCTCAAAATTGAACCTAATTTTCGATGGTAAGACACCCCGTTTCAAATTCACTGCTCATTGAGCGTTGATTCATTCAAAACGCTTCTTTCAAGACTTCTATATACTTGTTCATATAGAAAACATTGAATTTTTCATGACCTAAGCTTTTATTATTAAATCATTCATATTTGATCTTTTCTATACATTGTCAGATTCTCAAACAAGCAGCTTGTATTCACTTTATTCATTCAAATATACTTGTTATGAGAAAATATTCCATGTTTAAAAAATGCTCAAATCTTCATGTTTATCTTATTGAGCATACATCTGACATATGTATTGTGCTTTAATTGTTAAAGTTAAACGATTGGGAAACATTATGCTTTTAGGACAAATACATGGGATCAGTGTGAGGACTTAAAAGAACTTCTATGGATTCACATTAACCTGTGTTTCCTACCCAAGAAGTTATCCTTGAGTGATCGAGAGGCGAGGGGTCAATATCAAAGAGTGGCGGGATAACTCAAAGGGTTGAGTTTTTCTCATTGAGTTGAGGTAAAATGTAAAAGAGAGTTTGGTTAGAAGTGAGCTTAAATGATAAAAAGAAAGAGGGTGTGAGAACAGAGTTAAAAGAATATCAAAACTCTGCACCAAACGTTTTCTGAGTCGGGCAGCCACATCTACTGTTGGTTCACATTCTTTGGTGACCATCATTGAAACAGGCACTAGCACATGCCAACTCTTGAATTAAACCCCATCAGCTACTCATCTTTTTCTCAACAAGAAGATGCTTCAACTTTGATTGGGGACACAACACATAATCTATCTCATCTTCATTTGGAAGATGTGGATATTGAAACAGAAGGAAGTCTGCCCCACCTTCGAACTTCGATCATGCACATTAAGTCTGTGTATTACTATTGTTGACACAATGGTTTACACAATTTTGAGCCTTATAAAGCATTGATGTTTAAATTCTTTCATACACAATCACGTACACACAGAAAATTTGTTTTTTCTGTCAGAACGTTCATAAAATTACCTTGTGTTATTCGATAATTGAATGGAAGACCTGGGGAGTGATCATCAATAAAACTCCTTGTACAGTACATTCGTTGTACTAAGTGGCTTTGTGCTACTTACAAGCATTTTAATTGATTCATTTGTTGATTCAGGGTTACATTCCTATTTGTCTGAATTTGAAAAGATTCGGATAAATATATTATGAATTGACGGATGTTCAGAGGCTCATATGGAAAGATCAGTGGTCAGAAAATGGTGACATTTCTTGAAGAAGTTTTGATGATTTCTATACTCTACAACATCAAAAAGGGGGAGACATGCTCAAGAGATGTTGAATTTGGAGGAATTCAAGAAATGGATAAGAAGTTATGGATAAGAAGTTATGGGAGAAAGATTCAAGAAATGAGAAAGATATTGTGAATAAAGTTCAAGATTTCAAGAATGTTGAAGAAATTTTCTTTGATGATTGTTTTGGAAAGAGAAAAGTGAGCTACAACCGAATTTAATATCTTTGCTAAAGATGATGATGTTTGTCAAAGTCTTTGGAGGAGAATATTAAAGATCACAAGAAGGGGAGATCAATGTTCAAGATAGTTGTTGTTATCAGTATCAGTTCAAAAGTGAATATTACCAATTTTCATCTCAATAGGGGAGAATGTTGATTGCCTGAGAAAATTAGTTTTTGTCTCAAAAGGGGAGAATGTTCTTGAAAGGGGGAGAACGTGCTTTAAATATGAAATTCATTTGAAGATAAGTGCAAGTTTATTCAAAGGGGAAATCACTGGTTTTTGAATCAAAGAGGGAGAATTTGTCTTGAAGTTGAATTTGTTTTTGAAGATGATCTAGAATCCAAAGGGGGAGAATGTTAGAGCATAGATTATTGTCTTCAAGATCATCTTGATTGAAAGTCAAAATACCAAGTCAAAGCCTTCAAGAATGCAAAGTCAAAAGGTCTTAAAGGGGAAAGTCAAAGTCAACCAATGTCAAAGCTTGTTTGGTTGTTTAGTTTGTGTGTTCCTAGTAATTGTTGGTAGTATAAATAGTTTCCTTGTCTTTGTAATTGTAGAAGTGGAACTTTATTGTGTGCGTATTGTAAAATCATATGGTTTATTCTAGTGAGATAAAGTAGAGAGAGTGTTGTAATCTGATGAATTCAAGATCAATGACATATGAGATTTGAATCGAATTAGAGTGTTCACCTTGATAATTTTGTACAAACTGGGAATAACACAAAGTTTGGACCCTGGTTCCTTTTCCCAAAAGCAAATTTGCAATTGGAACCAAATGGGAATTCAGAAACAAAAAGGATGAAGATGGAATCATAATCAGAAACAAAGCCAGATTGGTTGCTAAGGGATATTGCCAAGAAGAGGGAATTGATTATGATGAAACATTTGCCCCTGTGGCAAGGCTAGAAGCTATTAGAATCTTCTTAGCCTATGTTGCACACAAAGGGTTCAAAGTATATCAAATGGATGTCAAATATGTCTTTCTTAATGGTAAACTCTATGAAGAAGTATATGTCCAGCAACCACCTGGATTTGAATGTTCAGAGTTCCCAGACCATCTTTATTACCTTGATAAAGCTCTGTATGGCCTTAAACAAACACCCATAACATGGTATTCAAATATGTCCAATTTTCTGATTGCAAATGGTTTTGAAAAAGGGACTGTGGACACCACTCTGTTCATCAAAAGGTACAAAAATGAGCTACTTCTGGTATTGATCTATGTTGATGATATTATTTTTGGGTCTACTAATCAAAAGTATTGTGACAAGTTCTCAAAGTTGATGAAAAGTGAATTTGAAATGAGTTTATGGGAGAACTAACCTTCTCCTTTGGACTTCAAGTAAAACAAATTTTAGAAGGAACATTCATTAATCAAACCAAATATGTTTCTGACATTTTGAAAAAGTACAAACTGAATGGTTCAACTCCAATGAAAACTCTTATTGCCACTGGAGTTAAACTTGACTCTGATCCTTCAGGTAAACCTGTGGATGTCAATACCTACAGAGGCATGATAGGGTCACTCTTATACTTAACTGCAAGCAGACCTGATATAATGTTTGAAACCTGTCTCTATGCTAGATATCAAGCTAATCCCATGGAATCGCATTTATTTGTTGTCAAAAGGGTGTTTAGATATCTCATAGGAACATCATCTCTTGACCTTTGGTATCCGAAGTACTATGGTTATGAATTAATTGCTTACAATGATGCAGATCATGCAGGATGTAAATTAGACAGGAAAAGTACATCTGGATGTTGTCAACTTCTGAGAAACAAGTTAGTAAGTTGGTCATCCAAGAAGCAAAATTGTGTGTCAACTTCTACTGCAGAAGCAGAATATGTAGCTGCTGCTAGTTGTTGTTCGCAAGTCATATGGATGAAAACTTAACCCAAAGACTATGGTCTAAAGTTTGACAGAATTCCCATCCCGAGTGACTCCAGAAATGCAATTGTCATCTCTGCTAATCCAGTACAACATTCCAAGACAAAGAATATTGATGTCAGGTATCACTTCCTTAAGGATCATGTTGAAAAAGGCACCATAGAGATGTATTTTGTCCCAACTGGTCTTCAACTTGCTGATTTTTTCACAAAAGCTTTAGATGAACATAGGTTCAACTTTTTAATTAGCAAGTTGGGCATGCTTAATATGTCTACCTGATCTAACAACACATATCAGATCCTCTGACACACCACTTCAGAGCCTCTTATATTCTGAGGTAGCACATTTTTCAGAGCCTCTAAAACATACATCAGAGTCTCTGCGATTTCAAAGAATATTCAAAAACATCTCATTTTGTACACCTAAGAATACTCTAAGGCGGAGAGAAAAATAGAATTTATTCATATATTAAGGGGAAGAAAAGAACCCTAATTTGTCGAAGGGGAGTAATACCGATGGTGGGTAATGCAGGCTCACAACAGAGCCTCTAATATGACCATCAGAGCCTCTAATCTTCAATGAAAGGTCGTTTGTCAAATTCATATGGGAAGGTATGTACCTAACTCTTATTTCGTAACCTTACTCTTCCTAAATGGAAAACCAAACTAGATTCTGACTTTTTAAACGAATTCCAGAGCCTATTATTTAGTCTCTAATACTACTCTCCAGAGCCTCTGTTATCACCTGCTCTAAAGATACATCAGAGCACTAAATTCTAGTGTTCTTGGATATTCCTCCAATCAAATTTGGATTTTCAAAAAGTTTTTTGAGCTACAAAAGGAAGATTGAATGTTTGAAGCACAATTGTTAAAACTTTCAGAAGCTATGCCTGTTCATTTCCTTCTTTGAAAAGTTTTTACACTTGTAAATATTTGTAAATTTGACTTGTGCAGGTTATTTGACTTGGGAGACTGTCATGTTTCACTAACAACCCCAAGATGACAGTTGTCTGACGTATACATTCTTTCAAACAGCGCCCTCTCCACCTACAACAATGGCTCAAAATCAAAATGGCTCAGAAGATTTCTGCAGGATTGTCTCAAACCAAACCTCGTTCAGTTCGACATCCTTGTAAATGGAATTAAATTCCATCTGGACCTCAACCCCATCAAGGTTGAAGAACGATATCGACCAGTACTGGAATTTTTCCGAACATGTGAACTCTCCGACGCCATTACCAACTTTGATTCCAATGTACCCCTTAACTATGTTCAACAATGGTGGTACTCCAGTGAGTATAATGAAGAAGCTAAAGGACTGGTAGGTTATGTTGATGCAGGAGACAAAGGTGTTTCTATTCGTATTTCACCAAAAACTCTTCGTCGTCGTCTAACTCAAAACAACTGACCAAGGGATTGACAGATTCGAAAAACCCCATCCCAGGAAACCCTTCTCCAGTTTCTTTTCCACTTAGGGTACAATAAAGAGATATCCAGATTAAGTGAGTTTATGAGACAACACCTTCCACCAGTTTGGAATTTTATGTTTAGTGTGTTAAATCGTGTTAGTGTATAGTTGTATCCAAGATTTAGGTAGAAAAGTCAAATTCATGTAAAGTCAAATGGTGTCAAAGTCTCTAAGTCAACCTTGTATAAATAGCCTTTATGGTGAGTGTTAGTAGCTAAGAGTAGAAGTAAGCTAAGCATATGAGAGTTTTACTTGTCATGAGAGTTCTTGGTATTCATGTAATGACTTTGTGAGATATACGAATTATACTTTCTCTCTCTACTCTCTCTCTCTCTAGATCTTGAACGCAATTGTAATATCTTGATTGTTTGCTTGAATTTGTGGACTAACATTTGGTATCAGAGCGTGTCAGATCAAAAGGGCGGAGAATGTCAGTTTATCATAAAGAGGGAGATAAATTTTCAAAGACAATGGTGATTTGAAAAGGTTTTGATGATTTTCCTGCTCACAACTCATCAAAGGGGGGGGGTTTCTGAAGAAATTTTCAAGTCAAATCTGAAAGTTTAAGTGAAGTTTGAGAAATTTTCTGAAGAAAACGGAGGAGAAAATCTGAATTTCAACTCAAATTTCAAGTCAGACAAATGATTCAAGAAAGTTTATTTGCTTACAGACAGTTCAGAGATCACGGAGATGAAGATACAAGTATTGAAAGATTCCTCAAAGATCAAAGTTTCAAGAGTTTCAATTTCAAGTTCAAGACTTGGTGACTTTTCAAAGATAATTTAAAAGACTTTTCAAGATTTTTCAAAAGCTGAGAGTTTAAAGATTCCCAGAGCTTCAACGTTTAATGTTGTCAGAGATAAAGTTTGAAGAATCAAGAGCTGAAGACTGTTGTCAAAAAAAAATTTAAATATTGAATACAAAGGGGGAGAATGTTAGTTATAATTGTATCCAAGATTTAAGTAGAAAAGTAAAAGTCATGTAAAGTCAAATGGTGTCAAAGTCTTGTAAGTCAACCTTGTATAAATAGCCTTTATGGTGAGTGTTTGTAGCTAAGAGTAGAAGTAAGCTAAGCATATGAGAGTTTTACTTGTCATGAGAGTTCTTGGTATTCATGTAATGACTTTGTGAGATATACGACTTATACTTTCTCTCTCTACTATCTCTCTAGATCTTGAACACAATTGTAATATCTTGATTGTTTGCTTGAATTTTTGGACTAACATTACGCACACTAACTTGCAAAATTGGAACCCAAGATCAAGCCAACCCTACACTGTTAGCCATTATGTATGCCCTATTCTTCAACCGCAACGTAGTCATGGTCAGACTTATCTACTCTGAGATATTCAGTGTGCTGGACAGGAAGAACAAGGCTTTATCCTAGGGCAAACAACCAGTTTCAGTCCTCTTTCCAAGGTTCATCTCATTGGTAATCAGAGGAGCCATGAAAAAAATTACTCTCTCAGAGGAAGGACCCAAAACCTCACTATTCGTGATGAATAGTTTTAAACCCACAACCATGCCTCCTTACCTATACGAAAGGAGTTTCCCTTGGAGCATGAAGATATACATTTTAGAGATCCACCCCACCTATCATTATATTAGCAGTGTTTCCCAATCATCAGAGTCGATGATGGGATCCCCAACACATCTAGATTCTGAACCTGAGCCCGAGTCAGACAGTGTGGACTCTGAGGCTACTGTGGATGAGCACAGAGTGCAATCAAAGGGTGTCTCTGAAGAGGGAAAATCAAAGAGTCCCTCTTTCTATGGTGAAGAGAGTAGCTCTACTAGAGCAGAGGAGAGTGAGCCTGAGAGCATCCTAGAGATAGAAACTTCTAATCCTCTAAGAACAGAGGGTGGTGAGGTAGCAAAAGATGCCCCAAGAGCCGCACATGTGCATTTCCAAACCCCAACCCCCAGTGCAAGCACGCAATCTGTTCTAGGTGGTCCAGCACTAAAGAAGATTGAACACGAGGTGCACACCTCGATCCCAACCTAAGCAAGCCGCTCAGAGGCACTTCCTTCTACCTCTAAAGCTCACGACCTAGGGGATGCCACACTTCTATATTTGTCCTCTCAAAAAGATTTATCTATTGAACATATAAGTACCCATTGGTCCCAGGGTACGTCACCCACCTCCACACATAATGATGCCTCTGTGGCTCATTCTTTAGAGGACCCTTCCCTAGTTCCAAAGATCTTCAGGATCTCATGTAGGGACTGCCTAACTGAGGGGCAGTGGCATCACTTATTTGCACAAGAGTTAACTTGCCTGGATAGCAAGTCTTTCTGTCACATCAGATTTTCTTCCCCTGAATCTCAGTCAGAGAAAAGGATCTGATCAGAACTACCATAAAGAATTCCCCTTCAAAGGATTCTCAAGGATTGGTAGGAATTCCCTCCAGAGGCAACCTCAAATCACCTCTGCAGAAGGTCCCCTATGAACTCGAGGGTGACATGGACACATGTGTTGGGTCCAACGTTCCCCTTTCTGAATTCGTTACCAAAGAAGAGTTCAAAGTCATTGGTGATGAAATCAGAAAACCATTTAATGATCTAAAACTTACACTTGAGAAGACCTCAGAGGCCTCTGCCTCAAACTCTGAAATTCAAAAGCTCACTTCAAAGTTCTCTGAGTTAAAGAATCAAATGGCAGTCAACAACAACATAGTTTCTGCTCTCGAACAACTTGTCGAGGGACGCTCTGATAAAATCACAGAGAAACTTACTTCTGTCAAAGATGAAATAATCAAGGAGATTCCAGAATTACCTTCTGCCGCACCAACTGTTACCCCTGCTGACCTGGACATGTTCAATTCATAGATGATGAAAATGATCCCTGAAGCCATTAAAGCCATACCAGTCTCTGCAGCTCCTCTAGCTCAAGTCCAACCTCAAAGGACTGCAGAAGACTTGGTTACGAAGTCTGATCTACAGAAGTTCTCGAAGCAAGTCATAAATTGCATGCTCACTGTATCAAGCAAGTTTGTGACCAAATATGGTGAGATAACGAAGGTTGTGAAGGCCTTACTTGAACGGGCTCTGCTGAAGGAGCCTGGCAAAGCAACTGTAGAAGCAGAGGCTGAACCCCCACTCAAGAGGAAGGTTCCTGACACATCATGTGCAGAAGAGGCCTCAAAGAAGGCTAAGTTTGAGGATTCTGACGAAGACAAAGATAATGATATGCAAGAAGGGTCATCAGATGCTCAAAAGGGGGAGAACAGGGATGAAACCATCATAACAGAGGAAGCTATTGCCTCTGCTCCCTCCTCCTCTTCTGCACCAAAACAAACAGAAGATGTTCAAAAGACTTCAGAAACACGCAGACCTGAACCAGAGAGGCATTCCATCTGTCCTGATGACCAACCATCCACAACAATTCTGAAGTCATCAATTCCTAGCATTCTTCTTGCAGCCATAACGCCAGAGATCTCACTAGTTCCACTGGCTTATGATATTCCAAAGAATATCATCCCAGAAACCATCATTGCTGAACCTCGTGCTGATGGTGAAGATGAACAGTTGGTAGACTACTCCAGCACCGCATCAGATGATTCTTTCTCTTCTCCTGAAAGACCAACAATCATCATAAGGGATGCATTTGGAGATAAACTAGAAGATGGTGAATAAGTGTGTCAACATGCTCAACCTCATCAACCAATAACATTAGAGGTCGAGCATCAAGAAGAGAATCAATAGCAGATTGAAGCAATGATTGTCTCTGCTACAACTAAGACTCCACCACCATCTCCCTCAATCCAAAGAACTGAACCAGAGACAACTGTGAACCAGTCGTCTGCTGATGAAATCATGATTGAATCTGAACAAGTACCTCCTTCAGAAGCTGAAAAGACAACCTCAAAGGTACCTCTTCAGAGGATAATCATAGGCATACCATCATCCTCTACTTGTGTACAACCCCCAGAATTCCTCTCAACAGAAGCACGAGCATCAGTAGAAGACACATTTTGATACTTATACTGCAAGTTCAATACAGAAGATCGGCTATCTTATCCTCTGAATTCAATAATAAAGGCTGGAATGACTGAAATTGAGAAGAGGTTTGTCATAGATAAGACTAGCAGTCACAGAGATGTCTTCTCGAATTAGCCAATCACTGAATTTGTTATTCCCAATATTCAAGTTCTAATCGCTAACAAACAATCAATATGAGAATCACAAATCATATGTCATTGATTCAAACAACAAAGATTACAATTTCACAACTTTCTTTCTCTAAACTCTCTCACTAGAAATGTTTACAATAGCCTCTTCTCTAATATGCTCTCTCTCTCTACAATCTTACTTCTCTACAAATGACATACATACTTACTTACAAAGGAAACAAAGTATTTATACCTCCAACTAATACAAGAAAATTAAGTAAAATACAAATGTTGACTTTGACTTTTATTACAAATAGACTTTGACTTTAATGAGAGTTGACTTTTCCAGCTTTGACTTCTTGAACTTTTGTCTTCAATCTTTATGATCTTGAATCCAAAAAATCTGTGCTCTAACAGAATTCAACAAAATATCAAAGAGGAGATTCAGTTATGACAAATTGATCTATCGACATTATGAGGTCATACGCGTTGACAACAAAGTTTACCAGTTCAATGACAATGACTTGGTAAATCTGAATCCTTATGACTTATCTCATTTATATGCATACTTCTCAGCAAAGTTAGAGAGAGCAAGAGTCTACAGAATGGGAGAGTATGAAGTGAAACTTTCAATGGAAGCCTACATCAAGCTCAGAGCAAAGATAGACTTCCAGATCGCCTTGAATCTTGGAGTTGACAAGCTAGGGGTCACTGCTCCGATTGTAGTTATAGAGAATTTGGACAAGTATAAGACTGGATCAATCATGGTAGAGCCTCTAGGATTTGTATACAGGGCGATCAATGAAAAGAAGATCTTCTTGGTTGTTGGTCCCGAAGGTGCTTAACAAATTTGTAGAAGGGGGGGGGGGTTTAATACAAGCACAAAATTCAAAGTTTAATAAATTGTTTAGTGATAAATCAAAATACAATTTACAAGTTTGTTGCGGAATAAGATTAAGTAAAACCTAATCTAAACAAACTTAAGAAATACTAAGATAGTTTCACAAGAATTAGAGAATGGGGATTGAGAGAATATAGAAAACAAGGGTTTCTATATTTGTTAGAAACATTGAAGGCTGAAGGCTTGTGGCTACTCTCAAATAGAGTCTTGATCTTTCTATTTATACCATATGCATTAAATGCATGGCAAGGTATTTTACACGTCTCCTTCAATGGTTGGTTACATCCGTCTGACTTTTGGAGACATGCTTTTGGCCGTTTGATGAACAATGTAGATATCAGAGTTGTTGTACGATTTACTAAAGAGGTATGTCTTGTCTGACAATCGTACTATGTGTGCATGGATAAGACAATAGAGACTTGAGGTATAAGCAATGTGATCATCGATTGTTGAATATCTCTTCCTTCATAGAGATAGAATAAAGTTCAGCTATCGCTGAAGCTTTTCCTCAGGCTTCTTCGTGTATGAGTAGACTTGTCTTGTTTTCGCTGATATTCGCATCAGGTCATGAGTAGACTTGTCCTTTGTTCAGTATCTTTGTCTTCGATCAGCAGTGAACATCTTTTGTCGCGAAACTTGTCTTCAGATATTATGTCTAACTGTTTACAAGAGAAATCATCAACGATACTGAACATACTCAGTATTTGATCGCTGATGGTGAAACACTAATACATACAGATGTTAAACGTAATTTTCACTAAGTATAACAGATGGTCATTATCAAATCACTGAGAGAGTTGGATCAACAGTCTGTGACCCATATTATACTAGCATATTAATCACAACACAGATTACAAACATATTTATAAAGATCAAATCATATTATTTCAATTAATCACAGATCTAACAATGTGCCACAAATCTCACGTTCAATGTGTGTGTGCGTACAAGGCTTACTAACTCTGAATTCGTATCAAGTGTGCATGCGTGTCTACTGATTACAAAAGAAACAAACCAATTTATACTAAGTCAACTTATTTTGACTTTACAACCAAACCCTCAAACTATTACACAATTACAAAATAGACCCTCACTTTTAATCTTGAATACAATATCAATCTAACAATCTCCCCCTTTGGATTCAAGATTAAAAAAAATTTGACAATAATCTTCAGAATAATCTTTAGCTATGAATCTTTTTCAGCTTTGACTCTTGAAAACTTTGACATCTTCTGATCTTTTACAGCTCTTTAAAGTAGTTTCCCTTCAAACTTTTCTTCAAACATTTACTTTCTTTTACTTTCACTTTGACAAACTTTCACTTTGAAGATTTTGAAATCTGACTTTGACTATCTTGATCATCTTGAACTCATCTCCCTTTCTGTTCAAAACTTTTCTTCAGAACTTGAACTTTGATTTATCTCCCCCTTTTTAATGATTTGTAAGAATCAAGATCATTAAAACTCTTCAAGTTCAGCTTGGTCTTTGAATGATCTCCGCACAATATCTGATAAGAATAGTCTTCATGAGCGTTCATCTTCCCCTTATGATGGAAATTTGAACAATCTCCCCTTTTGATAAAATGATCAATCTTCCCAGATTGAAAAATTAGCAATCTCCCCATGACATGTTATGAGAGAATCTGGCCTGAATGAGCCGTCAATTCATGAATGAATTCATCTAAATCTTTTCAAATTCAGACAAATTATGGGTTGTAACCCTGAATCAACACATGAAACAGTTAGAAATGCCTGTCATTAGCACAAAGCCACTGTGTACAACGAATGTACAATGTAAGGAGCTGGTTTGATGTTGACTGCCCAGGACTTCCATTCAATCATTGAAAAACACAAGGTATTTACTATGAATGTTCTGACAGAAAAACAAATTTTCTGTGTGCTCGTGTGTCAGGATCGAAATTCAAACAAGAATTTAATTCACACACACTCAGAAACAATGCTAAAGAAGTTGCGGAAAAACACTTTAAAACTAACAATCAATGAAACAGTATATCAAACTTAAATCAAAAGTTTATAATGATTCAACTTGATGATTACACACAAATCCTCAATCTGTTGAACAGACTCAAAAGACGTTCTATACTTCTCTATAGAAAGGATCTAGGCTAGTATTGAGGTTAATTCTCTCTAAAACAAAAACTTATGAATGAAAAATTATTATGTATCATTACTATCAAATACTTCTATACTATATATACAAAACTGAATACACGATAATTATCAAAATACAACTGATCTTCAGTATCAATACCATAATTATCTTCAGTCTTATCTCCAGCTTGTCTTTATCTCTAAATCATCTTTATCTTTAGAAGAAGCACTAATTATCTCCAAAAGTATTAACCATCTTCAGCAGTACTAACTACTAGCAATACTAACTCTCCAAGCAGTATTAATTCTACTAGCAGTAGTAATCTTGATAGTCTGGCAGTAGTAACTACTTAACAACATTAATAAGCAGCATAAACCATACTTAGCATATTCAGACCCAACATTCTCCCCCTAACTTAACTTTTCAGAAAGAGAAGTTAAGTTCTTCATGATATGGTCTTCATGATGCTTTCAACACTTCAGTTTAGTTGCCCAAATTTGGATCCAGTCCCAGACTTTGATTGATGATTCTTCTGACTAGTATCCTGGCCATTTCTGAATCCTTTGAACATGTCAACTTAGCATTCAACATTACTTGAAGTTTAGCCTTGCTGTGATCATAGATCTTATCCACCAGGTAGTACTCATGATAGGCTCTGTCTACAGTTATGACATAGACTCCACACCTTTCAAATAACATCCAATTTTCTATTCTTTGGAATTTATTCTTCAGATGCAAATCTCTGATCACATGTTGAACTTTGCTGGGATCAAACATCATGCATAAGTACTCCAAGGCTAATCTGATTAAGCTCCTTTCTTCTCCTGTCAAAACCATTTCATACAGGCTCATTCCAACTTTGAACATTTCTTCTAAATCTTACCTGGAACAGCTTCTGATGATTTTTCCCCAAGTAGAGTAAACCTCATACTGATCTCCCATTCTTTTAATCCTAAAATATTTCTTCCTTTGATCTTCCAGGATGTCCCAAAAGATAATCTCAGGGGCTTGAACAGAAATTGGATCATCTTGTACAGGATCTTTATCTGTCACAGTCATATACAAGTCAAACTGCTCATTTGGTTGCTGATTTGACTACTCTGGTTCTGCTGAAGGTGTAACATTAGGTTATGCTTCTGTTTCTGCTCTTTCTTCTTCAATTCTTGCTCTTTTTGCCTTTGGCTTGGTGGCAATGGATTTCTTTCTTTTGATGACTCCAATTTGTTGAGCCAAAGTCTCTTCTTTCTTTTCTTCTTTCTTTTCCTTGATAGGAGTGCCTTCTTCACTTTCAGGGAAGGGTTGTTGTATGTTGAGATCATGCCTCTCTTTCATCCTCCTTTCAGCTTCTTCCTTTTGAGTGGAGTCCCCTTTCAGATTTGACATCTCCTTTGTATAAAACTCCTCTATCCTACCATAGGCCATGTTAGTAAACATTCCTTCAGGAACTCCAAGAGCTCCTTTCAGAAATTTTATCATTTTCCTCCTTTCTTGATTAGCCAGGAAGGTCTTTGAGGGTTGTCTCTGTCTTTGCTTTAATGCCAGCCTTTGCCTTGAAGCCTTCTTTGTAACTATCTTGGCAGCAGTTGCATCCTTCAAACTCGTTTGATATTCTTCATTGAGCTTTTTAGCCATATCAAGTGCAAGCTCTCTGTCTTTGGCATATTGTATTTCTTCTTCCTTTGCCAACTCTGCTTGAAGCTGTTTGGCCACTTCTTCATCTAACTCTATCTGATTCTTTTTGTTTAAAGGTTGATCAGTTTCAACCATCTTCTCCTTTCCCTTCTTCTTTGCATCCTCCATACTGACCTCTTTTTATTTCTTTTCTAAACCTCCTTCTTTGATTATTACTCCCTTAGCCTTTTGAGTGGCTTTGGGAGTGTCATTCTTAGCTTTGATCAAGGTTTCTGCAATCTCCATTTCCTCTTTGGACAATGATGTTTCTGCTGCTGGTTATGTTTCTACTTCTTTTTCAGTTACTGCTGCTGATTCAGTTTCTACTGCTTTGCTATTTTCTGTTTCCTTATTCAGCTCCCCCTCAAACTGAGCTTCCATACCAGTAGGACTATTTTTCTCCCTTTCATCTTGTTTCTCCCCCTTGTTGAAAGCATCTCCTCTCTTCTTCAAGACATACTACTTTCTTTTCTTTTTTTGTACCAACTACATCACCATCTTCTTCAATTTGGTAATTTGCACTTGTTGAGACAGAATTACCAATTTCATCTCCTCTATATTTGAGCCTTGCTTGATGACATCAAGATTAATGTTTCCCATAGTATCCAACAATTCCTGGTAGTTATATCCGTCCTCACCTTCTTTGGGTGTGTTTACCACCCTTGAAGGATCCTTGGATCTTTTAGTAGTAGAGGTCTTCTGCCTAGCAGAAGCATCCTCTACCCCCTTGGTTTCTTGGCACCTGGGACCTTTGGATGATTGCTCACCCAAAGTTGCCATGGGGAAGGTCTTAGATATGTTCACACTGTCCTGCCCTGTACTTTGTGCAAAGTCAGTAGTGTGAGCCTTACAGCCCATATGCTCTTCCCTCTCCTTATTGAGCACCTTCTTGGGGTTGGGAGACACCCCTGTGGTTTCCCTTTGGATATTCTCTAATGGAGAATGCTCCATTAGAGGGCTTGAAGGCTGTGGGGGTGAAGGTACAAAAAGGGAAGGAACCTCCTTTACCTTTTTCCTTATATAAGTGTGAGTGATGGGTGATGTTGGCTTTTGAAGAAGGGACTGAAGGATGTTAATAGAAATGAGTGGTGTGGGTAGGTCATTAGTTTGGTTGTCAGATGAGGGCTTTGACATTGATGCCTGACCATGGGAAGGAGACACACCCATCATTGTAGAGAACAATGGTATGTCAATACCTGAGAAGTCCTTACTAGGCCTCCTCATATTAGAAAACACCTTCCCTTTCGGGACCTTTGGTACATATACCTCATTAAACTAAGGTAAATCCGTCAATTCTTTATTCAGCAAAGCTTGCACAAACCTGGGATACATATAAAAAGATTTTGTTTTGGTATCCAGGTTTGACAGTAAGTCATTGAAGATCATTTGAGAAAAATTGAACTTCCTGGAGGTTGCTAAGCAGACCATAGCATAAGCAATGGTACTGCTGAACTCACTCCAGCCAGTTGTTTTCTTTGAAATACAGTGCTGAAGGGTATGAACAAAGAATCTCCACTGTGGTGAGAATCTGTTCTTGAAAAATTTGAAGACATCAGTGGGACCTTCATACCCCATATTACTAAGAGCTTGGAAGAGATCTTCCTTGGGTAAAGAGGTTATACCAGAGGCATCATCTAGTTGTAGATGAATGCGAATAGCTCCTTCTGTGATTGTCAGGGGTTTATCACACACCCTTGTTTGGATGACCTGATTGCCATCTTTAGTATGAATAGGAGCATTGGCCTAGAACTGCCTTTGGTGTTCCACACAGATTGTGGGATTGACAGTTAATGCGTGGGCTATGTGTGAGGATCTTAGGAAATCCACAATGTGATGAAATACCTCTGCTTGCTTTTATTTGAGTAGCATTGCCAATTCATTTTGTTCATAGACAAACATCAGTTCAGCCATCTTCTTGAGCGATTGGTCGAAGCTAGGGTTATGCACTGGTAAGATAGAATTCAAGAGAAAAAGAGAGAGAGAGAGTACACTAGTAGGAAATTCAAAGAGCCGTTTGTGATTTTGGCAGTCACACAGGGTATTTATAGGTGAAGGGAGTACGTTAGAAGCAGTACTAATTACCTTAGCAGTATTAACGAACTCGCAGTATTAACTCATAACAACAGTAGTAACACAGACTAGCATTATTAACACAGACTAGCAGTATTACCACAAACTAGCAGTATTAACACATACTAGCAGTATTAACATGTATCAGCAGCAGTAACAATGATTAGCAGTATAAATAAGGCAAGCAGTAGTAACTTTGCACTGGAAGTATAAACCACCTAGCAGTAGTAACCATACTTAACCATTTTTGAACTATTATTATGAGTAATACAGTGAGCCGTATTAACTGAACGAGAAGTACCAAGTATCCACTCCAAACAATCTTAAACACTTAAACACACAGGGGTTAATAGCACCAATTTAATGAAAGTAACTAATGAGGAATCTATATAGGTACATAAAGAGAAGGAGAATATACTTATTCATTGTACATCATGCCCACACTTGTTACCAAGAATGTGAATCTACCCACATCAAAAGCTTTTGTGAATAGATTAGCAAAATGGTTACTTGTGTGTACTTTCTAAACCTGAATTAGCTTCTTCTCATTACAATCTCTGATAAAATGGTACCTTATTTCTATATGCTTTGTTTTTGAATGCTTGACAGGATTATTAACAATGCTAATAGCACTGTTGTTGTCTATGAAAATAGGAGTGTGAAGAAATGTCATACCATAGTCCAACATTTGATTCTGAATCCATAACACTTGTGAGCAGCAGCTTGCAACAACTATGTATTATGCTTCTGTTGTTGATGTAGACACTGTGGTTTGCTTCTTACACTGCCATGATACGAGTCTTGCACCCAAAAACTGACATCCTCCAGTTGTAGACTTTCTGTCCAAGTTAGCTCCACCCAAATCACTATCTGAATATGCAAGTAGGTCAAATGGTGATTCATGAGGATACCAAAGTCCTAATCTGGGTTGACCTTTGAGATATCTGAATATCCTCTTGACTGCTTGAAAATGTGATTGCTTTGGCCTAACTTGAAATCTCACACATACACAAACAGGGAACATGATATCTGGTCCAGAAGCTGTGAGATACATGAGAGAGCCAATCATGGATCTGTAATAATGAACATCCACATCCTCCCCCTCAAGATCTGCAGTAATCTGTTTGTGTGTCTCCATGGGTGTGCGTGCAGGCTTGGAATCTGAGAACCCAAACTTGGTTAAAATGTTCTGCACATACTTGGTTTGGCTTATGAATATTCCATCTTGTTTCTGCTTAACCTGTAGCCCAAGGAAGAAAGTAAGTTCACCCATAGAACTCATCTTGAATCTCTTATGCATTAACTCTTCAAAATCTCTGCACAAGTGATCTTTTGTGGATCCAAAGATGATGTCATCCACATAGATTTGCACTAACAGGATGTCCTTCTTCTTCCTTCGAATGAACAAAGTCTTGTCAATGATTCCTCTCTCAAAACCATTTTCCAAGAGATAGGTAGACAAAGTGTCATACCAAGCTCTTGCCTCAATCCTAGCCACTGGTGCAAAAACCTCTTCATAATCAATTCCTTCTTCTTGAGTGTACCCCTGTGCTACCAATCTAGCCTTGTTCTTGATCACTATCCCTCTCTCATCCTTCTTGTTTCTGAAAATCCATTTTGTCCCTATAGCTCTGTGTCCTTTAGGCAGTTCTACCAAATCCCATACATTTTGCAGTACAAACTGCAACAGCTCCTCTTGCATTGCTTCTATCCAGCTTGGATCTTTCATTGCATCATGTGCCTTTTTGGGCTCAACCTGAGATAGAAAGCAAGATAGTAAGCCTGATTATATGTCTTTTAATCCTCCCAACTTACTCTGATTCCTTGTAATGATTGGAGAATTGATGTCACCAATCACCAACTGAGGAGGATGATCTTTATGCACTTTTGTTTGATGAAAAGCCTCTTCATTAATGTCTGCATCCAGATTAGAGTCATTCTTTTCAGGAGATCTGCCCCCAAACACTGAGGAGTTCTCATCATCATTGTCATCTTCTGCCAATGCAGGCATCTTAGGTTCTAGCTGTTCTGAAGACAAAAGTTGATCCTCCTTTTCACCTCTCTCCTCTTCATTCTGAGCAGTTTCAGTATCCTTTGAATCTGAAGCATCTTTCTTCTCCTGTATACAGAGTTCAATAGAATCTGTTGTAGGAATTGGGAATAGCACAAACTCTTGTCTTTTGTTTTGTACTGATTCTGTCCCTGTTCCTGCATTATTCTCATAACTGAAACCCAAAGAATTAGTTAGTGAATCAATGTCAAAAAGCCAATCAGGGCCTGTACCAAGTTTATTTAGTGTGCTCTCATTGCATTTGACATTGTCATTTTCCTCAATTCTAGAAGAGGTATTAAATACTCTGTAAGCCTTACTATGGGATGAGTAACCAACCAGAAATCCATCATCTGCTTTGCTATCAAACTTTCCTAAGTGAGTTTTGGTATTAAGAATTGTACAAGGACACCCAAATGGTTTGAAAAATCCAATAAAAGGTTTCTTCTTGTTAAAAAGTTCATATGGTGTCTTGCCTTGAGATTTAACTATTAGAACCCTGTTTCGAACATAACAAACAGTATTAACTGCTTCTGCCCAAAATGTAACTGGCAGTTTTGAATCTGCCAACAAGGATCTTGCAGCTTCAATTAGTGTCCTATTTCTCCTCTCAGCAACTCCATTCTGTTGAGGGGTCCTAGGAGCACTGTATTGTCTCTCAATACCTTTTTCCTCAGAGAAGCTGTTTAGATCATGGTTTTTAAATTTAGTTCCATTATCAGATCTGATGATTTTAACTCTTTGATTTGTTTGGTTTTCAACTCTGAGAATAAAGGATTTGATCAGTCCATTTGTCTCATCCTTTGTCCTCAGAAAATAGACCCAAGTGAATCTAGAGAAATCATCAACAATAACTAAGCAATAAGATTTATTGCCAATACTCATCACATTTGTAGGGCCAAACAGATCCATATGCAGTAAGATAAGAGGTGAAGAGATTGTATTTATCTCTTTGGACTTATGAGAAGTTTTGTGCTGTTTGCCTTTAAGACATGCAACATAATGATCATCACATGAAAATACCTTTTGTGGTAAACCTCTTACAAGGTTGTTTTTCACAAGATTATTCATTGTTTTAAAGTTCATGTGACACATCCTTCTGTGCCAGAGAGATGATTCATCAACAGAAGCTTTTGAAAATAGACAGTTAAATGATGAATCATTAGATACATTCTCTAAATCCAAGCAATAAACATTGTCCTTTCTTGGTGTTCTCAGTAGTATCATACTTTCATCAACTACCTTGAACCCTTTAGCAAGGATAATACATTAAGTATCAGTAAACAATATACTATGTTTCTTGTCACAAACCTGTGATACACTTAACAGGTTGTATCTTAATTGCTCAACATAGTAGACATCCTCAAAGGTCATCTTACCCTTTGACACATTACCTTTTCCACTAATCTTTCCTCCAGATGGATTATCACCAAATGCAACATGTCCTCCATCAATTCTTTTGAAGTTTTGTAGGCAGGACTTGTTGTCTGTCATGTGCCTAGAGCAACCACTATCAATATGCCAAATTCTTTTCCCTTTTTGTTGTTGGTTGCCCTGCACATAAAGTGGAACAGTTAGTTTTTAGTAGGAACCCAAGCCAAAGTGGTCTTGGATTTCCCATTCTCATCAACAAATTCACAATCAGTTTTGATGAGCTTTTTAGACTAGGGAATCTTATGGCTTGAATAATTTGTCACAATAATGGGTTTGTTACTGGAAGCAGTACTAACTTGATTGGAAGTACTAACTTTGTTAGCAGTACTAACATCATTAGCAGTACTAATTTTGTTAGCAGTAATAACTTCATTAGCAGTACTAATTTGATTAACAGCAGTATTGCTTGCAGCAACATTCTTTCTGTCAGCAGTACTATTTGAAGTAGTAGTACTAACAAATTTCTTTACTATTGGAACCCAAACCTGAACAAAATTGTTTGCTTTATTTTTCTTTATGTTACTCCTTGACTTATTTGGAGTATTTTTCTTTGATTTTGCAAACTTGTTTTGAGCATGAGCTTTTAAAGGTGCTCTTTTTACATTTTCAGCCATATGATTCCTTCTTTGATTCCTATAACCAACAGGATTTTGTATATGTCTTTGAAAGTTTATCCTTTGGTTCATAGGATTGAAATAACAGTATTTGGCAATATGGTTAATATTTCCACAAATAAAACAAGGTTTTGGTCTATTGATTTTACTCAGATCAACCCCTTGTTTTTGTGCCCACTGATTATTCCAGTTTCTTTGATTACCCCTTGTTTTATCATGTTTTTAGGGCTGATGTTGTTTACATGTACAGGGATTCAAAACTGTGGTCTGCATATAGTGGACTCCCTGTACCTTTCCCTTTTCTCTCTTTGAGCTTTCCACCTTTTCACTCTTTGAGCTATCCACCTTTTCACTCTTTCCACCTTTTCACTCTTGATGAATGGTTTACCTCCCCCTTCATTGGTAAGAATATGATTTTCTACAGGAATCTCTTCTGAATTCTTATTCTAAAAATTCTCCTTCTCATTCTCTTCTTCAACCACCACACTATCTATAGGATCTACTTCTGTTGCTCCTATAGGTAAGTCCTTCTTATTTTGGTTTTCTAAGAGATCTGAAGAGGGAGGGATACAATTATTGTTATAAGGTGGAGGTGTTGCATTGTATCCTATACCACTCTTGATCTTATCATGAACTTGAGCTTTAAGCAAAGAGTCCATTGCTTTGGAAGCATAAGAAAACTTCTCAATGTCAAGCTTAGCTTTCTCATACTCACTCTTTATCTTCTCACACTCCTCTTTAGATTTTTCTATTTGGATCTCTAATTGATCTTTCTCCCACTTCCAGTAATTTGTGTCATAGTAATGCTGAAGTTCATTGGCCTTATAAGCCTTGATTTGATCTTCAAACTTCTCCACAATCACTTTATACTCTCTTATATCTCTCTCTAACCTTTGAAGGTTATCACACATGCTTTGGTTATGATCCCTGTACATTTGAACAGTCTGAAGACACTCTTTAGTGCACAGTTTAGTTTTTACCTCTGTTGGAATATCTGTGCTTGAAGATTCTGAGACTTCTGCCATCAGGGCTTGATTCTGAACAGCTTCTTCTGCTTGATCACTCCAATCAAATCCCATTCCTTCTTGAGAAACAAGAGCTTGAGTGGAGTTTCTGTTGTTTTGGAAGCTTGAGGAATGTGCTTGCTGGTGGTTGCTGCCATATTATTGAGGAGTTCCTCCTCTGCATTCTTTTGCAAAGAGTCCCATCTTGTGACACTTGTAGAACTCCACCTTTGACATGTCAAACCCAGCACTATCTTCTCTCCTCTGAGAAAAGTTGTTCCTTCCAGTCCTTTTTATGAATCTCTTTATCCTCATAGTTATCATGGCCATCTGCCACTTTATATCCATCTCCTCAAGATCATCTGCATTAATTTGTTCAAGATCGTCATTAATTAAACCAGAATTAGCATGACTAGCAAGAAAAGCTTCTAATACAGAGTCATTAGATACATCCTGCTTAGATACATAAGCAGTACTAACTGATTCTGTATTTGCAGCAGAAACAGTAGAAGAAGAAGATGATAAAAGGGCAACATTATGAGTGTATCCAGATGGTCTTTTCTAGGCTTCAACTTCAGCCTCGAACACCCTTAAGTCATTATAAAGATCGTCTAGTTCTTTGTCCTCCAGCTTGTCATCCTGTCTGTAGGAGACAGTATACATGGTCCATTCATCTCCAAGGGACCTTAAGAACTTTCTGTTTACATCATCTTGATCAATCTGCACTCCAACAGTAGCTAGTTCACCAATCAACTTGTTAAACCTGTCAAAAGTTTGAGTCATGGACTCATTCTTAGTTGACATGAAGTTTTCATACTGTTGCTTCAGTATTTCCTTCTGATTTCTCTTGGTAATTTTGGTACCAAAGAATGTATTCTCTAGAGCATTCCAAAGCATCTGTGCATCAGTACAGTTGCAGAATTGATGTTGATACTCATTTGGAATAGCCAAGAGCTGTGTGCTCAAGGCTTTCATCTCTGTCTGCCTTATCTTCCTCTCTCCATCTGTCTTTGGTGGGATTCTTTTTCCATCTGCTCCAATCTTTCCTTCATTAGATGGGCCATTCTCAATGATGTCCCCACATGGAGTAATCTGTGAGAAGGATGTATTGCCTGATCCTAATCTTCCACATGTCAAACTCATTAGATCTGAGCATTGGAACCTTTGAGACCAGAACACTATCACTTGAACTGTCCATGATGATTGTTGTTTTTCTGAGTTTAACAATGCTTTGATACCACTTGTCAGAATCGAAATTCAAACAAGAATTTAATTCACACACACTCAGAAACAATGTTAAAGAAGTTGCGGAAAAACACTTTAACACTAACAATCAATGAAACAGTATATCAAACTCAAATCACAAGTTTATATTGATTCAACTTGATGATTACACACAAATCCTCAATCTGTTGAACAGACTCAACAGACGTTCTATACTTCTCTATAGAAAGGATCTAAGCTAGTCTTGAGGTTAATTCTCTCTAAAACAAAAACTTATGAATGAAAAATTATTATGTATCATTACTATCAAATACTTCTATACTATATATACAAAACTGAATACACGATAATTATCAAAATACAATTGATCTTCAGTATCAATACCATAATTATCTTCAGTCTTATCTACAGCTTGTCTTTATCTCCAAATCATCTTTATCTTTAGAAGCAACACTAATTATCTCCAGAAGTATTAACCATCTTCAGCTGTATTAATCTTCAGCAGTACTAACTAATAGCAGTACTAACTCTCCAAGCAGTATTAATTCTACTAGCAGTAGTAATCTTGATAGTCTGGCAGTAGTAATTACTTAACAACATTAATAAGCAGCATAAACCATACTTAGCATATTCAGACCCAACATCGTGCTTGTGTTATGAAAGAATTAGCACAATGCTTGTGTTTCATGTTGGATCATAAATTGTATTCAAGATTAAAGTTAAAGTTAAGGGTTTAAATTGCAATTGTGTTAAAGTTATTTAGAGGGTCTAATTTGTATTTAGATGAAAGTTAGTTTATTTGTGGGCCTCAAGCCCATAAGCCCATTAGGCCTAAGTATAAATAGTTTTTAGTTATTAGGTTTTAGGGTTAACTCTGTTAATCCTCATATTTTACAATAATCATATTAGTGAGGTAGTCATACGTTTTCTCTGTAATCCTACATTCAAGGTATCAAGAACACACAAGGTTTTCATTGTTTATTCAAGGGATTGTGGTATGTTATTCTGATCTTTATATCTCTTGATCTTTATTGTGTGTGTGTTTAATTATCAATTAGATTAAACTGGGTTAACAAGTGGTATCAGAGCCAAAAGAATCAAGTTTCTTGGATTATACTCTATTCATCGACATCGTACTGTGCTTTAATCGATTCTTCAAATTTATGTGTTTTTATGCTTAAAGTTGATTTGATTAGATGAGTTTTATGCTATTGAACACTATCTGATTGGTTAATTGCATTGTAAATCATCAAGTAATTGAATTTTTTTGAATTTTTGGTTATCTGGATTCGTATTCATGTCGTCTACTGTGTTCATAAAATTGATGCATGAAAGTTGAATTTAATCTCTGATTTTGATCGCATTGTGATCGACACATGATTTTGGGTACAAAAGTTTGATTTTTGCTTTCAATTTGAGTGTTTGATGTGTTTTCTGGGCTGTTAATCGAGTTTATGGGTCGAACTAAGAACACACCGGTCCCGGTCGAAACATCGGTCGACCAGGTTTGCGTCACACACTACCCCGGTCGTATTACCTTAGTCTATATCGGTCGACACATTACCGGTCAAATACACTTTACAGGTCACGGACTTTGGTCGAGCCTCTCTTGTCCGGTCGAAGACCAATACCGGTCTAGGACCAATACCGGTCGAAACATCTCACAGATCGCATCACTTATTTTGGTCGTCATTTTACCGGTCAGGATACCAGTCGAATAGATCAGGTCGCATCTTACCGGTCTCCTCACAATCATACCGGTCGAAATACCTGTCGACTCTGATGTCCGGTCGAGCAAGTTACCGGTCGAAGATCATTACCGGTCGGACAACACCCCGGTCGAAGCAAGATACCGGTCACACTCTACTTTGCGCCATCCACTCGTCTCGCAAAACTTCTTTTTGCGCGACCTGTCTCTCGCGCAAATCGTCTTTTGCGCCACTGCCTTAGCTTATTTTTGCGCCAGCTTTTCTGTGATCAATCTCTTTGTGCTTTATACTCGTTGCGAATACTGCACTTAAATTATTTTTGGGAAATTTATTTTTCTAAAAATTTTTTAGTGTAGTTTTTATCTAATACTTGATTCTAACGATCTCATCTAGTTGATTCTTTTGGTACAGATTAGTTTGATTTCTAACTATACAACTAAAGATGTCTGAAGGTTATAGCTATGATTTTGACAAGATGACTCTTTCTGAAGCAAAAGCAAATGTTAAACGTCTTGTTGGACAGTTGTCAAGATATACAAACATGGTTGTTGATTATGAAAAGGAGAATAAAAAGCTCAAATCCGAGATGTTACCTCTCAAAGCTGAAAACAAGGATTTAAAGATTCAGAATTCATCTCTTCTTACTCAGATCAATTCAAAAGATTCAAAGAAAGATTTAATCTGCATTACTGATTCTAAAATTGATTTTGCAGGAATAATTGAGTCGAAAGAGAAAGAGATCTTAAATCTTCAAGTTGAAGTAAAAAGTCTTAACTCAAGCTCTACATGGTCAAAGAAGGATGCAATGCAAAGAGAGCTTGAGGAGCTTAGAATGAGAGCAAGTGTTGCAAGAGATAAACTGAAAGATAAAGTTATCAGTCTTGAGGTTGAGATTAAGATGATGAAAGAAAAGGCAACCCAAGACAGAGACAATGCAATAGCTCAAGATGAAATGTTGAAGATTGAGAAGGAAAGAAAATAATTTGCTAAGAAATTCTCGATTTCTCCAGAAAAGCCTTTGAAGAGAAGAAATCATTAGAGCTTAGATGTGTTAAGCTTTCTCAACAAGTTTCAGACTTTGAGAAGGTTATCATTCTAGAGAGGGAAAAGGGTGAGAATGAGAAGAAGAAAGTTGAGCTGAAGGATATAAATAAAGACTTTTCTGAAGAAAATAAAGTATTTGAAACTGAGATAGCTAAGTTGCCAAGAGAACTATCTGAGCTATCAACCAACATTCTGAAGGAAAAGAAGGCAAAATCTGAATTGCATAAGAAGTTTGATCTGATTGAAAAGGAAAGAAACAGTTTGTCTTCAATGATAAAGGAACTCGAAGAGATCGTATTCAAGGTTTAGCTAACTGAGCACAAGACGCCAGAGTCAATAGCTCAATCACCGAGAGATGATCAAACTGATTCAGATTGTTCACTCAAAAAGGCTTCAAGTTCACATTTTTCAAATGTTTTCTATAATCCTTTCTGTGATTTAGATGATGATCTTACTTCTAAATCTACAGATCATATTCGTCCTTCTAACCTTTTCTATGACAAAAATGTTGATGGTTCAGGTAACTTCACGAAGAACAAGTCTCAGAAGAAAAGGATCTAGAGAAAAGAAGATGAAAATAGAGGAAATTGGATCTGGAGAGTTAAATGATCTCCAGAGGAAAAGAAGAAAGAAGAATCATTTGTGCATACATCAAATGCTAAAAGGAACAATACTCCGAAAGGTAAAACTTTTGGCAAACCTGATCTGGTTTACACTATCAATCAACTGATCAGATTAGCACAAAAGAAAATTAGTTGTTCCGACTGTGGCTCAAATGATTTTGTAAGAAAAGATTATGTAAATAACTGTTATGGTTCTTATTTCATATATCCCATTAGAACTGCAACTAACCTATTATGACCCAAATACCAGTGGGTACCAAAAGCTAAATCTTTGTTGCAGTCACCCAAGGTTTAAGGGGGAGAAAGAACAAAGGCTTCTACGTAAATCAGCTTAGAACCCGTACTTCAACGAAGATTGACTTCTAGACAATACAGTCTAGGACTCGGACTTCAATGTCAAAGAGTTTGACTTCTGAATTTACTTTAATCCTAGTAATTCAGAACTCTGTTTCATGATTAAGGATTATGCACATATTACGGGGGAACTTATATGCTTAATATATCTACTGATATATTCTTATGATTTAACTGACTTTTTACAGGTATCAAGGGGGAGGATATCTGCGTTTTGTCAAGGATACTTCATTGAAAATATTCATTCTAGGGGGAGTTAAGGATTCTGATTTACAGGTATATCTTTCTAATCCTTACACTCTATCACTTGTGGAAAGATGAACAACTTTCACATGTGAAAAATGATTTCTTAAATGTTCAAACCACTTCCTATTCTTCAAAGATTTTCATGAATTGTGAAGTGTGATTTTAAATGATTTTTGGGGAGCTTAATTGCCAAAGAGCTTAAATGTCAACCACTTTTAGTTTGAGCGGGAGAATTGCATTGTCAAACATCTTATGTTTTGATTTCTCCAAAATTTTCATTCTTCATGTGTAACTGTATTCCTTTGTGCTTACATGTACAAAAGACTGTTGAACAGCACGTTCTTTTAGGAAAATACAAGGGATTCAGTGTGAGAGCTTAACAGAACTTCCATGGATTCACGATAACCAATGTTTCCTACCCAAGAAGTATTCCCTGAGTGATTAAGGGGAGAGGGGTCAAAAGAATTGAGTGATGGTGTGTGAAGAGGTAAAATGGAAAAGAGAGATTGGTAAGAAGTGAGCATTAAAAGAAAGAGGGTGAGAGAATAGAGTAAAAGAATATCAAACTCTGCACCAAACTTCTTTCTGAGTCGGCAGCCACATTATCTGATTGGTTCACATTCTTTGGTGACCGTCATTGAAAAAAGGCACCTAGCCCATGCCATCTCTTGCATACAACCCCACCAACTACTCATTCTTTTCTCAAAAAGAGAATGTTTCACATTTTATGGGGAAGCAACACATATGTTATTGGTTCTTCATTTGGAAGATACTAATATTGAAAAAGAAGGAAAGTTGCCCCACCTTCGAACCCTTTCTCATGCACATTGAGTCTTTGTATAATTTGTTGTTGTCTCAACAAGTTTACATACTTTGAGCCTATAATGAAACGCAATCATCTACGCTTAATTCTTTCATACACATGCACTAGCACACAGAAATTTGTTTTTTGTCAGAACGTTCATAGATAACCATGTGTTATTCGATGATTGAATGGAAGTCCTCGGGAGCCAACATCAAACCAGCTCCTTATATAGTAACTTTGTGTTACGTAGTGACTTTGTGTCACTAACAGGCATTTTAACTGAGTCATTTGTTGATTCAGGGTTACCACGTTTTAATTATTTGAATTTGAAAAGATTGAAATAATCACTTTCTCCATTTGGAGAGACTTCTCTTATTTCCACACAGGGATCCGTATATGAAGACAATGCTAAATTGGAGTCTATAATGACAAGGGGGAGATTGTTCTGATATGTTTTGATGATGATGATTCTCACCACTCATCAAAAAGGGGGAGAATATACAAAGGGGTAGAATAATCAACAAGGGAGAATACAAGAACTTTTGAAGTCTTGAAGTAAAGATTGCTGAAGTTTTCAAAGATGTCAAAGTGTCGGAACTTATTTGATCTATTAAAAGCCTGACTGAAGATGATCGTCAGAAGGACACTTCAAGTAAGAGAAAGTTGAAGACTGTGTAAAGCTACAAGATTTGAAGTTGTCAAAGTCATATCTACTACAGTTTTCAAGACAAGTGAAGACCAGAAGACTATTGCCAAATTTTTAATCTTGAATCCAAAGGGGAGATTGTTGGATCATAAATTGTATTCAAGATTAAAGTCGAAGTTAAGGGTTTAAATTGCAATTGTGTTAAAGTTATTTATGGAGTCTAATTTGTATTTAGATGAAAGTTAGTTTATTTGTGGGCCTCAAGCCCATAAGCCCATTAGGCCTAAGTATAAATAGTTTTAGTTATTAGGTTTTAGGGTTAACTCTGTTAATCCTCATATTTTACAATAATCATATTAGTGAGGTAGTCATACGTTTTCTCTATAATCCTACATTCAAGGTATCAAGAACACACAAGGTTTTCATTGATTATTCAAGGGATTGTGGTATGTTATTCTGATCTTTATATCTCTTGATCTTTATTGTGTGTGTGTTTAATTATCAACTAGATTAAACTGGGTTAACATTTCATAAGGCTCAAAGTATGTAAACCATTGAAAAAGCAATGGTATACACAGACTCAATGTGCATGATAAAGGGTCGAAGGTGGGGCAACTTTCCTTCTTTTTCAATATCAGTATCTTCCGAGTGAAGAACCAATAGACTATGTGTTGCTTCCCCAGAAAATGTGAAACATTCTCTTTTTGAGAAAAGAATGAGTAGTTGGTGGGGTTGTATGCAAGAGATGGCATAGGCACACTGCCTTTTTCAATGATGGTCACCAAAGAATGTGAACCAATCAGATTATGTGGTTGCCCGACTCAGAAAGAACTTTGGTGCAGAGTTTATATTCTTTTACTCTGTTCTCTCACCCTCTTTCTTTTAATTATTTAAACTCACTTCTAACCAATCTCTCATTTCCATTTTACCTCATAACACACCACTTTCAATCTTTTGACCCCTCTCCCCTCAATCACTCAGGGAATACTTCCTGGGTAGGAAACACTGGTTATCGTGAATCAATGGAATTTCTTATAAGCTCACACATCGAATCTCATGTATTTTCCTAAAAGCATGTATTGCCTCAATGATTTTCTTGAAAATGAAAGCACAAGAAATCATTTATCAGTATGTGTATGCTCATTAAGAATCAGAATGAAATTTGAGCATTTTAAGCATTTAAGATTTCTCAAAACTTTATATGAATAAATGATAATGAAAGAATAGAAATGTTTTGAGAATCTGACAATGATTAAGATCAGATCAAATTATCATGAAGAAAAATATATTTGGGAAATCAAAGACGTAGTATGTTTATATGAACAACATATAAACATTTTTAACAATGAAAGCACATATAATAATGAAATGACGTTTGATTCAATCAACAATGAATACAAACGGGAGTATTACCGTAGAAAGATTTAACTTTTGATACATGGTAATAAAAAGTTAAGAAAAATACTGAACCGTTGTGTATGAATACTTGACAAAGTATAATGACATGACAATCACACAAGTATTTGTCATTAGAAACACACGGTCAGATAATCATGTAAGTATCCAAGTAAAAATCATTTAAAATCACACTTCGTAATTCATGAAAAACTTTTAAGAATAGGAAGTGGTTTGAACATTTAAGAAACCATTTTGCACAAGTGAAAGTTGTTCTTCTTTCAGCAAGTGATAGAGTATAAGGTAAAGAAAAATATACCTGTAAGGCAAAATCCTGTACTGCCCCTAGAATGAATATATTCTTTTAAGTATCGATACCTGTAAAAAATCAATTTATCAAAAAAAATATGACAATGATAGTATAAAACATTTATATCTCCTCCAACTAAAAGATATAACATTTAACTCCCCCTCAAATCAAAAACTCCTAGAAAAGATTTTATCTGATTGTCCTCCTTCAGAAGAAAATATTTGAGTACGGGTTTTGAACATAAGTATTCAAAAACCATGATTACTTATTCTCCGATGAGAATAGTAATGGGAAGTTTTACCAATGAAGCACGGGTTCTGATCTGATGTAATCAGAAGCCAATGTCACAAGAATGATAACCTGTAAGATAAAAGATTTTGGTAATCATTTAAAAATGATTCCACTTTCATCAGTAAAGATGAATAATAGACATTGTTCAAGAATTCTAAGACATAAACCATTAAAACTCAAAATAAGATATACTCCCCCTTGAATCATGTAGTGGCATTTAACATACCTAGTTTGCTGACGAGAAAGGTAAACCTTTTTTCATCCAACGGTTTGGTAAAAAGATCAGCCAACTAGTAGTCAGTTCGCACGAAGTGCATCTCTATATCGTCCTTCTCCACATGATCCTTGATGAAGTGGTATCGCACATCAATATGTTTTGTCTTGGAGTGTTGCACTGGATTAGCTGTTATGGCTATCGCGATCTTTGAATCGCAATAAATAGGAACTCGTTGATAAGAATATCCAAAATCCTTTAATTATGTCTGCATCCAAAGGACTTGTGCACAGCAGCTCGCAGCAGCTACATATTCAGCCTTGGCGGTAGAAGTGGATACACAATTCTGTTTCTTTGACATCCAACTTACCAACTTGTCACCTAAAAATTGACACGATCCAGAGGTGCTCTTACGATCCAGCTTATACCCTGCATGATCAGCATATGTATATGCAGTTAGATCAAAGCTCGAACCCTTAGGATACCAAAGGCCTAACTCGGGAGTGCCTTTGAGGTACCTAAGTATTCGTTTCACAACGACTAGGTGTGATTCCTTCGGGTTAGCTTGATACCTAGCGCAGAAACATGTGGCAAACATAATATCCGGTCTACTTGTTGTTAAGTACTGTAATGAACCAATCATGCTACGGTACATCTTTTGATCGACTAATTTACCAGATAAATAAGCATCTAATAGTGTACCCGTTGTCATTGGTGTTTTCATCACTGAACTTTCCGTCATGTTAAACTTTTTAAGGATATCTCGAATATACTTAGACTGATTAATGAAAATGACATCGGGTAACTGTTTCACTTGAAGACCAAGAAAGAAAATCAGTTCGCCCATCATTGACATTTCAAATCAAGATTCCATGATTTTTAAAAAGTTTTTACAAAATTTAGGATTTGTAGAACCAAAAATAATGTCATCCACATAGATCTGAATTAGGATCATATCCTCACCTAGTTTCTTCAGAAAGAGAGTTGTATCAATAGTACCTTTTTTAAATCCGGAAGCAAGTAGAAATTGGGTTAACGTTTCATACCAAGCTCTTGGTGCCTGTTTGAGTCCATATAAAGCCTTGTCTAGTACGTAGATGTAGTCCGGGTGTTTTGGATCAACAAAGCCTTTGGATTGAGCAACATAAACTTCTTCATGCAGAATCCCATTCAAGAAAGCAGATTTTACGTCCATCTGATATACCATAAAATTCTTGTGGGCTGTGTGTGAAAGAAATATCCGAATAGCTTCGATCCTTGCAACAGGAGAAAATGTCTCATCATAATCAATCCCCTCCTGTTGACAATACCCTCCTGAACACCCACTTTGTACCAATTACAGATTTGCCTTAAGGTAGTGGTATAAGTCGCCAGACCTTGTTCCGCTCAGATTGTAGAAGCTCATCTTGCATGGCTAATATCTAATCAGGATCACGCAAGGCTTCTGATGCTTTCTTCGGCTCAAAGGAACTAAGGAAACTCGTGTAAAGACAAAAATTAGCAGATGTCGCCCGCGTTTTCACACCACTGTGGATATCACCGATTATGTTGTGTTGGGGATGATCTCGTGTCCACCTTGTAGTACATGGAATTGGGTAAACAGTGATTTGTGTGTTCTCTTCATCATATTCATCGTATACAGCAGGTAAGTTCAAATCACCTCAGATGTACTCGGGACATCTTGTACAGTTTCTGAAGTAAATAATTCTGGAGCCATTGAAGAAGTGCTCGGGACTTCTTTTCCAGAACTTGTATTTGCAGGAACAGATTCAATATTAGTATCTTCATAAATAACAGGTGTAGTTTTACCTGATGAGGTTGTTGTGACATTCTCAGAGGGTCCGGAAATATCTTCAGTTACGATTGGAACCTCTGAACTTGATGCGGATATATTAGATTTGTCGAAATCTGCACAAATATCCATAAAAGCATCAAAGAAAAGTAAATCCAACTCAGATGTTACATGTGATGAGTTAGAAGACTTAGTCTGTGACGATTCGGGTTCTATTCTGTGTAACACCCCAATTCTTCGAAAGATATAATTTTAAGTTAATGCTGAAACCGATATATTAAGGAAAAGTAAGGTATATGATTTTGGAATTTAATCTTATATTTTATAGTCTTGATGGATAAATGATTCAATTACGAGTCCAACGGTCCTTTCCGGAGCGAAAACAGAGCTATAACGAAGAAGTTACGGCCGAAACAGTGAGCTGGAAGGAAGTTGGGAGAACCAGCGACAATGACCTAGGCATTGTCGCAGGCATTGTCGCATGGCAAAGTCGCCCAAACTGGGCAGGCTGTTGTTAAGTCGAGCTTTCAGCCCTTTTCCTCATTTTCTCTCATCCAAACTTTCCCTATCCTCTCCCAAATCGTTTTCTCTCTTCTCCCTTCAAACCCTAACTCATTTTTGGCTCAAATCCTTGTGTTTTATTGAAGAGGAAACATCATCAAGTGGTAGGATTGAAAACTATGGTCAAGGATTCACCATCTCCATCTTCATCTTCAACCTCAAGCTTATTTTTGGGTTTTCTAGGTTTTCATCAAAACCTAAGTGGTAAGTGTATCCCTTCCATTTCTAAACCTTAACATAAGTTATAAATGCTCCATTGATGATTATCCTAGTGTGTGGTTTATCAATTTCGGGTTTGTTGGTTTTGGAGAAATCTAGGTCAAAATTTGGGTTTGGACCAAAATGGAGATTTTGATGTGTAATGTTTGGGGAATGCTTTTATATGGTTGAATGTGGTTATTTATGGTGGAATATGTATATTTATGTGTAGAATTTGTATATCTAGGTTTTTGGGGAAAAATTGTTGCGTGTGGACTCGGAATTCTTCAAGGAAGCTCATTTGGGGTAAAACCTAGATTTAGCCTAAATCTAGCAAAGTGAGTTCAAGTTGATTTGTGAAAACGGTGTACATGCCAAACTGTTTATTTTAAAGTGTTTGTGTCTTACATTAAATTGTTAACTGCTGATAAGTTTTGCTTATTTTGAAATGTTTGGTTTTATAAACATGGTAAAACACCCATTTTGGGATTTTGGGCATTTTGATAGATAAATCATATATGTTAGGTATTTTAATGATTTATTTCATGGAGTACATTTCTTTAGTATAAATGCATTTTATTGGGCGTTATGGGTTAATTTGAGAGGATAAAATGTATAAACCCACTTGGGAAATGTTTTGTCCCAATCTAAATCACGTTGGGGTTAATTTGTATATTTTGGAGCTTGGGTTTACATAATGCGAGTTGGTTACGTTTGATTTCATTTTATGATTTTCAACGTTGAATCTTTGGATTTGTCGAGCTTATGGTTCGGTTTGGTTTTGTTGGGTTTTGAGGACACTTGTCCGCTTTTAATAACTCAATGTTGAGCGTTTAGTTATGATTTGCATTTACTGCATCTTAGTTGAGAATTACATGTTTTGAATGCATTAGTTCATTCGTTTTGAGTCATGTAATGGTTTAGTTAGTGCAATGGATCCATAGGCACGGTGTTCCTATGTCCCCGCTTTGGACATTAGGTTCGCCACTTGGCACGGAATAGGCATCGTGTCAGCATGATAAGTAAGGTGTGGACCTATACGGTCGAGTAGCGTCTCATGGGCAGTAAGGTGTAATTCCCTTGTGCTAGAGTTCCCCATTTTGGAACTCTCAAGAATAGACCTAGAGGGGTTGACTTGATGCTTTCGAGTGATAGACTCAGAGGAGTTGAGCTCGGTGGGTGTTTTATGTGTAACCCACATGTTTTGATTTCTTACATAATTATGTGACATACTTTGTGTCCGTCACGTATCATGTAACCGGGTTTTCCCCGTCACCATTAGGTGTGGTTTTGGATATGGAGTTTTATAATCCATGTTTTCGGAGACGTTTGAGTATGGGTATTTATCTATGTTTTAAGGTTTCGGTTATTGAAACTCATTCGAGTTATTGGGATGTCTTGGAAGTTTGAGTTATCTATGTTTTCAACGTTTGATCATTATAATATCATTTATGTTTTACGTGCGCTTTGGGTTTTAGCTTTATTTAAAGAGGCGTGTGTTTTATGATTTTAATCACGAAAGGGGGTGAATGATGAAAGGAGATTGTTTTAAGATTTAATGTATTTCATTTCTAGTTGTTTCCAAATTAGTTGTATTGCATTTTGGGAAATCATGATTTTAAATAACATTCCTAAAGTTATCGCTTTATTTATCTCTAACGAAAACTCTTGAGCTCACTAGGCGTTAAGCCTAACCTTTTATTTGTCGGCATGTGCATCAAGTTCCAGTTGGGGTTTGGTTCTAGCAGTGCTTTGACGAGTTGAGCTATAGACTTACACGAGAGTAAGTAGATTGATGAAGTCTTCCGCAGTTGGAGATAGTGACTATTATTGGGTTTTAGTAGCACCCGTCCTTATTATAGACTGTATGTAGAGAATAAATGTGTTTATTGAGGTTAAATCCTATATTGTGTTTGTAGATAAATTATTTATCGATGTATTTTAGAAAATTTTAAATTAGTTGCTATTTCCGAGTTTGAGGGTGTTACAAGTTGGTATCAGAGCTTAAGTTTGAGAGATTTAGGTATTGATTTTAGAATGCCTAGACTCAAACTAGCGTAATTTAAGCGTTTGAATGTAAGATCACACCATTAGGCACTTTAAGATTTGATGATTTGAGGTGAGTGGATTCACTCGGAACGGGAATCACGCCAAAAATGGCAAGGATGATCATGTACAGTATGTTCATAATAGCACCTGGCCAGTGTTATGGTGAACTTACGAGTTACATAAGTATCTTTGAACTGCCTTGGTACGATAACCGTTGGGGTAGTAAGGAAGTTTCTGATTGAGCAACCGTTAGAAAGAGTTAATGATTTGAGTATTCGATGCTTAGAATGACAATAAGCATGGTGAAAGCGTTAAGTGGACCGTTTCGGGTCAGAATGAATGGATGGAATAGAACCGTAGACTTTTGGAATCGACATTATTCGAGGAGAAATTGTACGATGAACGGATGAAATTTTCGATGATTGCTTTAAGATGTTTGATCACCCCGATGACAATAGTATGATGGAAAATTGAGGAATAAGATTTCGGAATGTTGAGTGCCGACCAAAGTCATGTACATAAATTTATTTCTAAAATAAGTTTGCATCAATTGTTTCCCATGTTTTCGAAGCATAAAGTGAGTTGTACTATGAAGCCTTGGTAAAGCCTTTAGCACTCATCAGATTTTAAACCGTGAGTTTAAGCATTCATAAAATTGATTTGTTGCACGTGGTTGCAATTTTTATTGAAAATCTCTTTATCCTTGTTTCATGTCTGACACTATTTTTCCGGATATTGTAATATACGTGTTTTAATGTTATTTGGGTTGTTGGGGAAATAACTATGGAATTTTTGACTTTGACATTGGATCTCCTCCACGTATGTTAAGGTTATAAAGGACGAGTTGTCCCTATGTTCTTGAGTCGAAATGTTCTTTGGAGTTTTAGTCGGTACGAGTCATGTTGAATTCATGAAACGTTATTTTATGACGCTTTGCTACTCACGAGTGTATTTTGAATTGCGTGAGTTTTAATTTTATTTGCGTGTAAGTTTATGAGTTTTATTGAAGCATTGAGTCTCATGCGGGTTTTGGTGAAAGTGTCGTTTATATTTATCAGGTGCGATAAAAGATAAAATTTGGAATTTTGACATTTTAGTCATGACTTTGTTTCATGCTATTTGATTTTGGGAATGACGGTTTTGGCACCATATGATGTTGAGCATCGTTGTGTTTCATTGGGTTTTATGGAAGGTTTTATTGGGTCTTACGGAATTCTATTTTACGACATTTTGCGTCGTGCTCTTGAATTTGAGAGGTGTATACTTGCATTTTTGTGTGCGTTAACTTATAAATTTTCGTTTAATATTTTGTCTCGTGCGAGTTTTGCATCGGTATTTTCGCAACCGTAAGAGACGTTTTGAGAGTTTTGTTAATAGATATTATCCCATATGTTATTTTGGGAAGTTTCAATATTATGTGATTTCTCTTTTGGGTTTGTACAGGTGTTACTCGTTGTATGCTACATGGTTTTCGAGTTGTTTTAAATTGTTGGTGTGAGTAAGCATATGAAAAGTTATGTCGTTTCGTATTGGACTTTCGCTTTGAACGTATTTCAGTTGTCGATTTTAATGTTATAAATTCCGCAATGCATTAAGTGAGTTAGCGGTATACATGTCATTGTAGCCACTATTTTCGGACAACATCATTTCATTGTACGACCTAAAATTTGAAAATTGGTTTAAATTTATTGTATGTTGACCAATCGCATGCATGTTTTTCTGTGCTAAGTTTTGAGAAACGAACTCGGCATGTGGGTCTTGTTGGGAATTTTATTCCATACTTTTATATAGTCGAATGAGAAATTTTGGGAACTCGATTACGTAACTTGTCTTTTGGGAGTTTTGTTCAATCGCCTCGCTATAAACTGTTTTGGTACGCGCAAGTATTTCCCCATTTATGGTATAATTTGATGCATGTTAGGACCATGGTAGTCCATTTAAAATTTTGTTGCACATCTTTTATTATTATCCATATTAACATAAGCACTGATCAAATGAGTTTTGGAAATTGTTTTATATGCGTAGTGTTGGTGATCAATTTTGAAACCTATCGAACGAACGGTAGTGTATTTTTACCGCACGATTAATTGTTATAAAACTCATGTATTTGAATGTTTTATAGATTTCAACTTGGCATACTTGTTGAAAAACCTTGAACTCATTTGGGCTATTGACTTAAAACCCCTATCGTGAAAGGAGTTGCAATTAAGGGACTAGAGAAGTCCTTAGGATTTGAAGCGTCGGATGATCCGACTTGTAGTCAACCTTGAATTTGAGTTTCAGTTTTGAATCGGGTCATGCGTGAATCATGGGGGTAATAGATTATGTCCCCCAGTTAATTAAGAAATGATCTATATGCTTCGGTAAACCCTCAGGATGAGGTTTTGTGTGTGACCACCTACGTCTGTTGGGTTCGTATTGATGGGTTGCTTGTCTGATTGACATCAAGTTATATGTTGACGGTGTACCGTCTTAATGGACTTCCGTGATCAAGGAATTTTGTGGTCCGTCTGTTAGGGATGTAAGATTTGGGAACATTAGCCCTCTGTTAAGTATCAACCTTAATGCGATAATACTTCTGGAATGAAGTATTAGGCGGGATGTCCACGTTTTGATGTCACCATTTTGGTATTAGGCGTCGACTCTTTTCTTGAGGACAATAACCGTTAGTGTGCTCAGTGCACGTCCGTTGAATTTGGGGTGTTCGCAGGTGAAGTTGTAACATTAAGAGAAGTAGATATTGATATTTAGAGATCGATCAGTGGTAATCCCGCAATCTACGAGGCTTCGCCGATCTATCAATCGACGCTTGAATGCATTATGAGAACTGTGTAACCGAGGGATTGAAGTAATCCGCTATCTGTGGGTATTGTGCTTATGGCAACTTGAGGGTCGGATCTACGATTGTGTTGGGTCGGACCAAGCTAGTGCTAGGAATTGTCGCCGAGGAAGGGACGATGACTCTTTTACAGTATGGATTATTGGGGTATTATTGGTGGAAATGACGGATTAAGGTCGTAAGTTACTCTTGAGGTAATATGAGCAACATAAGGTTTGGGAGACAACTGAGATTTAATGATTAATAAAATGATTAAGCAATGACTCAACGTTCATCCTGACGTTGGTGAAATACATCGAACATTGAGACTGAGTTTTGTAACGACACGTTATGAGAAACTCAGCGACAACCTCAAAAGGAATGTAATCGGGTTCGTATATGAGGCGAGGTTTCATGAAGGCATTACTTTTGGATAGGAAATCAATCGATATTTCCAAGTGTAATGTTGGGTGCTTGGTGGTTCCATATTTCGAGGACGAAATCTCTTCTATGGTTTGGAGGATTGTAACACCCCGATTCTTCGAAAGGTATAATTTCAAGTTAATGTCGAAACCGATATATTAAGGAAAAGTAAGGTATATGATTTTGGACTTGAATCTTAGATTTTATAGTCTTGATGGATAAATGATTCAATTACGAGTCCAACGGTCCTTTCCGGAGCGAAAACGGAGCTATAACGAAGAAATTATGGCCAAAACAATGAGCGGGAAGGAAGCTGGGAGAACTAGCGACAATGACCAGCGATAATGTCCTGGGCATTGTCGCATGGCAAAGTCGCCCAAACTGGGCAGGCTGTTGTTAAGTAGAGATTTCAGCCATTTTCCTCATTTTCTCTCATCCAAACTTTCCCTATCCTCTCCCAAATCGTTTTCTCTCTTCTCCCTTCAAACCCTAACTCATTTTTGGCTCAAATCCTTATGTTTTATAGAAGAGGAAACATCATCAAGTCGTAGGATTGAAAGCTATGGTCAAGGATTCACCATCTCCATCTTCATCTTCAACCTCAAGCTTATTTTTGGGTTTTCTAGGTTTTCATCAAAACCTAAGTGGTAAGTGTATCCCTTCCATTTCTAAACCTTAACATAAGTTATAAATGCTCCATTGATGATTATCCTAGTGTGTGGTTTATCAATTTCGGGTTTGTTGGTTTTGGAGAAATCTAGGTCGAAATTTGGGTTTGGACCAAAATGGAGATTTTGATGTGTAATGTTTGGGGAATGCTTCTATAAAGTTGAATGTGGTTATGTATGGTGGAATATGTATATTTATGGGTGGAATTTGTATATCTAGGTTTTTGGGGAAAAATTGTTGCGCGTGGACTCGGAATTCTTCGAGGAAGCTCGTTTGGGGTAAAACCTAGATTTAGCCTAAATCTAGCAAGGTGAGTTCAAGTTGATTTGTGAAAACGGTGTACATGCCAAACTGTTAACTGCTGATAAAACCTAGATTTAAAGTGTTTGTGTCTTACATTAAACTGTTAACTGCTGATACGTTTTGGTTATTTTGAAATGTTTGGTTTTATAAACATGGTAAAACACCCATTTTGGGATTTTGGGCATTTTGATAGATAAATCATATATTTTAGGTATTTTAATGATTTATTTCATGGAGTACATTTCTTTAGTATAAATGCATTTTATTGGGCGTTATGGGTTAATTTGAGAGGATAAAATGTATAAACCCACTTGGGAAATCTTTTGTCCCAATCTAAATCACGTTGGGGTTAATTTGTATATTTTGGAGCTTGGGTTTACATAATGCGAGTTGGATACGTTTGATTTCATTTTATGATTTTCAACGTTGAATCTTTGCATTTCTCGAGCTTATGGTTCGGTTCGGTTTTGTTGGGTTTTGAGGAAACTTGTCCGCTTTTAACAACTCAATGTTGAGCGTTTAGTTATGATTTGCATTTACTGCATCTTAGTTGCGAATTACATGTTTTGAATGCATTAGTTCATTCGTTTTGAGTCATGTAATGGTTTAGTTAGTGCAATGGATCCATAGGCACGGTGTTCCTATGTCCCCACTTTGGACATTAAGTTCGCCACTTGGCACGGAATAGGCATCGGGTCACCATGATAAGTAAGGTGTGGACTTATACGGTCGGGCAGCGTCTCAGGGGCAGTAAGGTGTAATTCCCTTGTGCTAGAGTTCCCCATTTTGGAACTCTCAAGAATAGACCTAGAGGGGTTGACTTGATGCTTTCGAGTGATAGACTCAGAGGAGTTGAGCTCAGTGGGTGTTTTATGTGTAACCCACATGTTTTGATTTCTTACATAATTATGTGACATACTTTGTGTCCGTCACGTACCATGTAACCGGGTTTTCCCCGTCACCATTAGGTGTGGTTTTGGATATGGAGTTTTATAATCCATGTTTTCGGAGACGTTTGAGTATGGGTATTTATCTATGTTTTAAGGTTTCGGTTATTGAAACTCATTTGAATTATTGGGATGTCTTGGAAGTTTGAGTTATCTATGTTTTCAACGTTTGATCATTATAATATCATTTATGTTTTACGTGTGCTTTGGGTTTTGGCTTTATTTAAAGAGGCGTGTGTTTTATGATTTTAATCACGAAAGGGGGTGAATGATGAAAGGAGATTGTTTTAAGATTTAATGTATTTCATTTCTAGTTGTTTCCAAATTAGTTGTATTGCATTTTGGGAAATCATGATTTTAAATAACATTCCTAAAGTTATCGCTTTATTAACGAAAACTCTTGAGCTTACTAGGCGTTAAGCCTAACCTTTTATTTGTCGGCATGTGCATCAGGTTCCAGTTGGGGTTTGGTTCTAGCAGTGCTTTGAGGAGTTGAGCTATAGACTTACACGAGAGTAAGTAGATTGATGAAGTCTTCCGCAGTTGGAGATAGTGACTATTATTGGGTTTTAGTAGCACCCGTCCTTATTATAGACTGTATGTAGAGAATAAATGTGTTTATTGAGGTTAAATCCTATATTGTGTTTGTAGATAAACTATTTATCGATGTATTTTAGAAAATTTTAAATTAGTTGCTATTTCCGAGTTTGAGGGTGTTACAAGTTGGTACCAGAGCTTAAGTTTGAGAGATTTAGGTATTGATTTTAGAATGCCAAGACTCAAACTAGCGTAATTTAAGCGTTTGAATGTAAGATCACACCATTAGGCACTTTAAGATTTGATGATTTGAGGTGAGTGGATTCACTAGGAACGGGAATCGCGCCAAAAATGGCAAGGATGATCATGTACAGTACGTTCATAATAGCACATGGCCAGTGTTATGGTGAACTTACGAGTTACATAAGTATCTTTGAACTGCCTTGGTACGATAACCGTTGGGGTAGTAAGGAAGTTTCTGATTGAGCAACCGTTAGAAAGAGTTGATGATTTGAGTATTCGATGATTAGAATGACAGTAAGCAGGGTGTTACATTCTGTCATGAATAGAAGCCTTATGTTTTAGCTTGAGTTCTGAACTGCAGTGTTCAGAAGTCAATGTTGATGTTTCATCAAAAGATACATTCATACTCTCCATGATCGTCTTGGTTTTTCTATTATAGATCCGATAGGCTTTAGATGTTAAAGAATAACTGATGAAATAGCCTTCGTCCGCCTTTTTGTCGAATTTACCAAGATTGTCTCGATCATTGAGGATGTAACACCTGCAACCAAAAGTGCGAAGAAATTTAATATTCGGTTTTCTACGATTTATAAGCTCATATGCTGTCTTTTTATGTCTTTTAATGACAATTGTACGATTTTGTGTGAAACAAGCAGTGGCTACGGCTTCAGCCCACAGATACAATGGCAGACTAGAATAAGCTAACATCGCCCTTGTTGCTTCAACCAGAGTTCGATTTTTTTCTTTCAACAACGCCGTTTTGTTGAGGAGTATAGGGAGCAGAAAAGTTATGTGAGATCCCGACGGAAACGAGATAACTCTGAAGAGTTGCATTCTTGAATTTTGTGTCGTTGTCACTTCTCAAAGTTTTAACCGACAATTGAAGTCGAACCTGGATTTTCTTGATATGAGCTCTTGTGCATCTGATTTATTTCTAAGAAATTCTAGCCATGTGTATCTGGAATACTCATCTATCATAACCAGTATATATTTCTTCCCATTGATAGACTGAGTCCTCATCGGGCCGCAAAGGTCCATATGGATAAGTTCAAGTGGTGTTGAGCAGGAGAATTCTGTCTTTGCTTTATGAGAACTTCGTTTCATCTTTCCCATTTCACAAGCGGGGCAAAGAGAATTCTTCTCAAACCGTAGTTCAGATTGACCTTTGACTATGCCATGTCTCGTCAATTTATTTATCGCATCAAAGTTCTGGTGAGACAGGCACCGATGCCAAATCTAACTTTCAGCTCTTGAAGCTTTGGCAATTAGATAGACAGGTCTAGATGTAGAAAGTGTTCGAAAATACACTATATAAAGATTTGCATTCCGTTCTGCTTTGAAAATCACACAACCATCTTTATCTTCAATATAACAGCAATCAGCAGTAAACCGAACTTCAAATTTACTATCACATAATTGACTTGTGCTGAAAAGATTATGATCAATTCCTTCAACGAATAATACTCTTTTGATCGTTATCGTGCCATTAGTTAAAGATCCGTGTCCTCTGATGAATCCGGTAAGCACAGAATTTGCAAAATTCACAGTTCTGGTAGGTTCCTCAACATAGTTGTGTAGAAGATGCTTAAATCTTGTCATATGGCGCGAGCATCCTGAATCTATGTATAACAGATGTGAGGCCTGCAAAAAGAACAAATTACTTCTTCTTAGGTACCCAATCCAAATGGGTCCTTTTTTGTTAGCTTTTTGCAATTTATCTAAATCATCTACCTTAGCCTTGATACGCCATTCATAGCGAGGCTTAGGTATCCATTTCCATACCATTTTGACATTAAGCTCATGAAACTTTTGATTTTTAGAGTGAAAATCATTCTTAGCACGAAATACTTTGGCATGTTGTCTTGACGATTTTGAAACATGTTTAGCACGAGATGTTTTTCTAGCAACTTTAGTTTTAGGAGGAATGGTGTGAGCTGTAAATGAATTGTCATGACAGTGTTTGCAAATAAAATTATTACGAACAAATGTCAAAAGTTTTGATTTATCCATAGAAGTACAATCAGTCATACATCTTTGACATTTACGAACGTTTGAATTTGTACATGACAAACTACCACTATCACTGACAGTACATTTATTATCATCAACTTTATTTTCACAAACTATTTTCTCCACCCATTCTCCTTTAACTATTTTCTTTTTCACATCTGAAACAGAAAATGAAATTCTGTCAGTTGTCTTCTTAGAAGATGATTTTAGCTTTGAAGTATTAGAAGCTTCTCCTTTTTCAAAAATTCTAGGAGGATATTTAGGAGTACTAGTGTAAACAACAGAGGTTTTAGAAGTAACGGTCTCAAACTCCGGGTTAGAATGAACATTCCAATTCTGAGACTCAAACATCTTTTTCTCTTTTAAGTTTTGTTTAAACAAATCATTTTTCAACACATTTAACTCGTTAGAGAGTTCTTTGTTTTCTTCAGAAGACTTGTCAAGTTTGAATCTGAGATCATTGTTCTCATCTTCCAACTCTTTAATAATCTTTTGAAGATCTGTGATTTGTTTCTCAAAATTAGATGTTTGATTCAGCTCAGAGTTTGATTCCAACTTCTCTATAATAGGTACAGGGTCTGAATCATTCATCAAATCTGTAAAGATCTCCTCAATCATATTCTTTGAAAAATCAGTTTTTATGCTTTGATTCGTGATATTTTCACACTCATCAGTCTTAGTCTCTTTTGGTAATTCAGAAATGACTGATTTAGATATTGGAATTCGATTCTCAACATCAGTTTCTGAGTCAGACTCATCATACTGACACTGAGTTTCATGAATATCTGTTTCAACGTTGGCTGATTCTGTTGGTGAACAAGTAGAAAATAGAGATTCAAATTCAACAAATTCAGGTTTTCTAGTTTTCTAACTCTTGTTCAACTCATTGTATGAAAAACCAACAGATTTAAAACTTGACATGGAATCAGCACAACTTGATGTATCATCATCAATCACCTCTTTTCCTTTTAAAGAAATGTTAGACTTCAGAGTTTCACTTTTAACAAAAGTAATAAAATTATCTCGAATATCCGGGTTTTTCTAAGGAGTTGAGCCCAGTTTATCAAAGTTATACAAATTTTCTGGCGCTATTTTCAAAACATCGTTTTCCTCAAAACCTAAACCCGTTTTAGCATTGTAGAAACGGACATCTTGGAGTTTGTTGGGTCTGAAATGTGCCAAGGATGGATACTACTGTTGGGCTTAAAGATTTAGTACTGCTAGTTGAAGATATTAATACTGCTAGTAGTATTACTACTGCTTGAAAAGTTAGTATTGCTAGAAGAATAGTTAGTACTGCTTAGAGAGTTAGTACTACTAGTAGTTAGTACTGCTTGAAGAATTACTACTGCAAGCATGGTTAGTACTGCTGAGGAGATTAATGCTGCTAGAAGATTAATGCTGCTTCTGATGATCGTGAAGATAAAGATGACTTTGAATGAAAGACTAGGAGCTGAAGATAATGATGAAGATAATTATGGAATGGATGCTAAAGATCAATATTTCTTTTGTAATTATCTTGTAATCAGTTATGTATATATAGTCTAGAAGTCTTACATAGTTTAACAAGTTTTACAAGTTTTTCATATACGTTTAGAGAATTAACCTCAAGGTTCTTTGTATTCCTTTCAATAGAGAAGTATTGAACGTCTGTTGAGTTTGTTCAACAAATTGAGGTTTTGTTTGTAATCATTAAGTTAAATCAATATAACTTGTTATTTGAATTTATACACTGTTTGATTGATTTATTGTTAAAGTGTTTTTTCGTGACTTCTTTAACATAGTTTCTGAGTGTTTAGTTTAAATTCTTGTTTAGAATTTCGATCCTGACAAGTGGTATCAGAGCCATCAACTCAGAAATCAAAAATCATCATGGACGGATCTCATGACAGTGTTCTTGTTTCAAAGGTTCCCATGCTCAAACCCAATGAGTTTGACATGTGGAAAATCAGAATCAAGCAGTATATTCTTTTTACAGATTACTCAATGTGGGATATTATTGAGAATGGTCCCTCCAATGAAGGAAAGATGGGAGCAGATGGCAAGAGAACTCCACCAAAGACAGATGGAGAAAGAAAGATGAGGCAGACTGAGATGAAAGCCTTGAGCACTCTGCTCTTGGCAATTCCTAATGAATACCAACATCAATTCTGCAACTGTTCTGATGCTCAAATCTTGTAGAATGCATTAGAGAAGAGATTTTTAGGTACTAAAAGCACTAAGAGAAATCAGAAGGCAATTCTCAAACAACAATATGAGAATTTTATGTCTACAAAGAATGAGTCCATGACTCAAACCTTTGATAGATTCAACAAGTTGATTAGAGAGTTGGCCACTGTTGGTGTCAAGATGGATCAGGATGATGTCAACAGAAAATTTCTAAGATCTCTTGGTGAAGAATGGGTGATGTACACTGTATCCTTTAGACAGAATGAGAATCTGAAGGATAAGGAGCTTGATGATCTCTACAATGATCTAAGGGTGTTTGAAGCAGAAGTTGAATCTAAGAAAAGGCCATCTGGATACTCTCATAATGCTGCCCTCCTATCATCTACTACTGATTCTACTGCTAATACAGAATCAGTTAGTGCTGCTTATGGCTCAAAATAGGATGGGTCCAATGATTCTGTTTTGGAAGCATTCCTTGCTAGTCATGCTAAATCTGCTCTTATCAATGATGATCTGGAGCAGATCAATGTAGATGACCTTGAAGAGATGGATATCAAGTGGTAAATGGAAATGCTCACCATGAGAGTCAAAAGATTCATCAAAAGAACAGGTAGAAACAATTTTGCCATGAGAAGAGAAGATGGTGCTCGATTTGATAAATCCAAAGTAGAATGCTATAAATGCCATAATCTGGGACACTTTGCAAGAGAGTGTAGAGGAGGTATTGCCCAACAACATGGAAGAAATAATCAACAACCAAAGTCTACTAACTATAACAGGAATTCATCTCAAGCTCTTGTTTCACAAGAAGGGATGGGCTTTGATTGGAGTGATCAAGTAGAGGAGGCAATTCAGAACCAAGCATTGATAGCTGAGGTTTCAGAGTCATCAAACACTGCAATCCCCACTGAGGTAAAATCTAACCTTTGCTCTAAAACCTGTCTTGAAACTGTTAAAAAGTACAGGGATCACAATCAAAGCATGTGTGATGACCTTAAAAGGTTAAAGAAAGATAGAAGAGAGTTTGTTGTGATTGTTGAGAAGTTTGAAGAACAAATAAAGGCATATCAAGCCAATGAACTTCAACATTCATATGATCTCAACTATTGGAAGTGGGAGAAGAATCAGTTAGAGATAGAACTAGAGAAGTCTAGAGAGGAGTGTGAAAAAGTTAAGAGTGAATTTGAGAAGGGCAAACTAGACATTGAGAAATATTCCAATGCTTCTAAAGCAATGGACTCTTTACTTAAATCTCAAATTCATGACAAACTGAAGAGAGGTATAGGCTATAACACCACCCCTCCACCTTACAATAATAACTATATTCCTCCCACCTCAGACCTCTTAGAAAGACTGGATAAGAATTACTTACCTGTAGGAGCCACAGAAGTAGATCCATTAAACAAAGTAGTGGTTGAGGCAGATTCTGAAGAAGAGAACTCTGAGTGTAAGAATAAGGAAGACCATAAAGATATTCCCTTAGAAAACCATATTCTTACAAATGAGAGAGGGGGTAAACCATTTATTAAGAGTGATAAAGTGGAGATGTCCAAAACAGAGAAAGAGACTGTTAAGAGTGAGAAAGCTGAGACCTCCAGGAAAGGAAAGGAAAAGGTACAGGGAACTCATTATATGCAAACTACTGTTGTAAATCCCTGTACTTGTCAACAGAACAAGCCCCATAAACATGATAAAATAAGGGGAAATCAGAGAAACAGAAATAATTAGTGGGCTCAAAAACAAGGAATTGATCTAAGCAAAGTCAAAAGACCAAAGCCTTGTTTTATTTGTGGCAAGTTAAATCATCTAGCCAAACACTGTTATTTCAATCCTATTAACCAAAGTTTTTCTTTTCAAAGACAAACACAAAATTCATTTGGTTATAGAAAGCAATCAAGAAATCACATGGCTGCTAATATGAGAACAGTACCAATGAAAACTGGGACTGCAAAATCTCATATTCAGAATAAGTTTGCTAAATCAAAAGAAAATACTCCAAGCAAGTCAAGGAGTAACTCAAAGAACAAGAAAGCAAACAACTTGGTCAAGATTTGGATTCCAAAATTCAAGAAACCTGTTAGTACTGCTACCTCAAATTGTACTGCTAACAGAAATAGTGTTGTTGATAGCAATACTACTGCTAACCAAGTTAGTACTGCAAACCAAGTTAGTACTGCTAACAAGGTTAGTGTTGCTACCAGTGTTAATGCTGTCAAGCCCATAATTTTGACAAAGTATTCCAGCCATGAGATTCCTAAATCTGATCATCTCATCCAGACTAAAATTACTAATTATAAATATGTTGATGAGAAAGGACAACCCAAGACCACTTTGGCTTGGGTTCCCCCTAAAAACTAACTGTTTTATCTTATGTGCAGGGCAACCAACAGCTCTAGAAGAAGAGCATTTGGCATGTAGATAGTGATTGCTCTAGGCACATGACAGGTAACATGGCCTGCCTTCAAAACTTCAAAAAGTTTGATGGAGGACATGTTGTTGTTGGTGACAATCCAACAGATGGTAAGATCAGTGGAAAAGGTATGGTTTCCAAAGGTAAGATGTCCTTCGAAGATGTTTACTATGTTGAGCAATTGAGATACAACCTGTTAAGTGTATCACAGGTTTGTGACAAGAAACATAGTATATTATTTACTGAGACTGAATGTATTATCCTTGCTCCTGGATTCAAGGTAGATGATGAAAATATGATACTACTTAGAACTCCTAGAAAGGATAATGTTTATTGTTTGGACTTAAAGAATGTATCATCTGATTCATCATTAAACTTTCTATTTTCAAAAGCTTCTTTAGATGAATCATCTCTTTGGCACAGAAGGATGTGTCACATGAACTTTAAAACCATGAACATTCTTGTGAAAAACAACCTTGTAAGTGGTTTACCTCAAAAAGTATTTTCATGTGATGATCATTGTGTTACTTGTCTTAAAGGCAAGCAGCACAAAATATCTCATAAGTCCAAAGTAATAAATACAATCTCTTCACCTCTTCAATTATTGCATATGGATCTCTTTGGTCCTACTAATGTGATGAGTATTGGAAAGAAGTCCTATTGCTTAGTCATTGTTGATGATTTCTCTAGATTTACTTGGGTATATTTTCTGAGGACTAAGGATGAGACAAGTGGACTGATCAAATCCTTTGTTCTTAGGATTGAAAACCAAACTAATCAAAGAGTTAAAGTCATCAGATCTGATAATGGAACTGAATTTAAAAACAATGACTTAAACAGCTTTTGTGAGACTAAAGGTATTGAGAGACAATACAGTGCTCCTAGAACTCCTCAACAAAATGGTGTTGCTGAGAGGAGAAATAGGACACTAATTGAGGCTGCTATATCTCTGTTGTCATATTCAAAGCTACCCATCACTTTTTGGGCAGAAGCAGTAAATACTGCTTGCTATGTCCAAAACAGGGTTCTAGTAGTCAAATCTCAAGGCAAGACACCTTATGAACTTTTTAACAAGAAGAAACCTTTTATTGGCCTTTTCAAACCTTTTGGGTGTCCTTGCACTATTCTCAACACCAAATCTCACTTAGGTAAGTTTGAAAGCAAAGTTGAAGATGGATTTCTTGTTGGATACTCCTCTCAGAGTAAGGCATATAGAGTATTTAATAGTTCTTCAAAGATTATAGAGGAAAGTGACAATGTCAAATGTAATGAGAACACACCAAATCAAATTGGTACAGGTCTTGATTGGTTGTTTGACATTGATTCACTAACTAATGCTTTGGGTTTTAGTAATGTGCAAACTGCAGGAACAAATTCAGAACAGGTACAAGCACAGAAACCAGAGTTTGTGTTGTTCCCCATACCTACTGTTGATCCTGTTGAATTCTGCCAGCAAGATAAGAAAGATGATTCAGACACAAGTGAATCTGAATCAGAGCAGGATGAAGCTGATAAAGGTGATGAACAGGATAAAGGTGATGAAGAGAATAAGAGTGATAAAGAGGATGCACATCATTCAGGAAACTCAGGACCTGAGATGCCCGTACTGTCAGAAGATGATACTGATGAAGAAAATTCTTTAGTATATAGTGGAAGCACTCCTGAGAAGAATGACTCTAATCTGGATGCAAATATCAATGAGGAGGTTGCACATAAAACAAGAACACAGAAAAATCATCCTCCTTAGTTGGTGATTGGTGACATCAATTCTCCTAGGATCACAAGGCATCAAAGTAAGTTTGGAGGATTGAAAGACTTGCAGTCAGGGTTGTTATCTTGCTTTCTATCTCAGATTGAACCCAAGAAGGCCTATGATGCAATGAAAGAACCAAGCTGGATAGAGGCAATGCAAGAGGAGTTGCTGCAGTTTAAGCTGCAAGATGTATGGGATCTGGTTGAACTTCCACAAGGACAAAGAGCAATTGGTACAAAATGGGTTTTCAAAAATAAGAAAGATGAGAGAGGAATTGTGATAAAGAATAAGGCCAGGCTTGTGGCACAAGGGTACACAGAAGAAGAAGGAATAGACTTTGAAGAAGTATTTGCTCCAGTAGCCAGAATTGAGGCAATTAGGCTGTTTCTAGCATATGCTTCTTTCATGAAGTTCAGAGTTTATCAGATGGATGTCAAGAGTGCATTCCTATATGGGACAATTGATGAAGAAGTATATGTTTGTCAGCCTCCAGGGTTTGAAAATCCTAACTTTCCTGACAGAGTATACAAATTAAAGAAGGCACTCTATGGGCTACATCAAGCACCAAGAGCATGGTATGACACTCTATCTACCTATCTCTTGGAAAATGGTTTCGAAAGGGGAATAATAGACAAGACTCTGTTCATCAAAAGGAAGAAGGACATCCTGCTTGTGCAAATCTATGTGGATGACATCATCTTTGGATCTACAAAAGATTATTTGTGCAAAGAGTTTGAGGAGCTGATGCACAAAAGATTCAAGATGAGCTCTATGGGTGAACTTACATTCTTCCTTGGGCTACAGGTTAAATAGAAGAAAGATGGTATCTTCATCAGCCAATCCAAGTATGTGCAGGATATACTTACAAAATTTGGATTTTCAGATTCAAAGCCTGCAAGCACACCTATGGAAACACACAAACAGATCACTGCAGATCTTAAGGGGGAGGATGTGGATGTTCATCACTATAGATCTATGATAGGCTCCCTCATGTATCTAACAACTTCAAGGCCAGATATTATGTTTGTTGTCTTTGTGTGTGCAAGATTTCAAGTAAGACCTAAGCAATCTCATTCTCAACCAGTCAAGAGGATCTTCAGATATCTCAAAGGACAACCTAGGTTGGGTCTTTGGTATCCTCATGACTCACCATTTGATCTACTTGCATATTCTGATAGTGATTTGGGTGGTGCAAACTTGGATAGAAAGTATACATCAGGAGGATGTCAGTTTCTTGGTGCAAGACTAGTTTCATGGCAGTGTAAAAAGCAAACCACAGTGTCCATCTCTACAACAGAAGCAGAGTACATAGCTGCTGCAAGCTGCTGCTCACAAGTGCTATGGACTCAGAATCAGATGTTGGACTATGGTGTTACTTTTCTGCACACTCCAATCTTCATTGACAACAATGCCATAAGCATTGTTAATAATCCAGTGAAGCACTCAAAAACCAAGCATATAGAAATAAGGTTCCATTTTATTAGAGATTGCAATGAAAAGAAGCTAATTCAGCTTTTGGAAGTACACACAAGTAACCAATTTGCTGATCTATTGACCAAAGCTTTTGATGTGGGTAGATTCACATTCTTGGTCACAAGTGTGGGCATGATAAACACTGAATAAGCCTCTTCTAATTGTCTTTATGTACCATTTCTGTATAGATTCCTTCATGTTTACTTTCTCATAATATATTGTGCATGGTGCTGCTAACTATATGTGTTTAAGTGTTTCAGATTACCTTGCTGATTAGAAACTTGGTACTTCTAGTTAAGTTAATACTGCTCTCACTATTAATCCTGCTGCCATTTCAAATATGGTTAAGTATGGTTACTACTGCCTGGTGGTTTATACTGCTAATGCAAAGTTACTACTGCTTACCTTATTTCTACTGCCAGACAATGTTATTACTGCTGATATGTGTTAATACTGCTAGTCTGTGTTAATACTGCTGGTATGTGTTACTACTGCTAGTCTGTGTTAATACTGCTAGTCTGTGTTAATGATGCTAGCATGTGTTACTACTGCTTATATGGATTAGTACTGCGAGCTTGTTAATGCTGCTAGGGTACTTAGTACTGCTTCTAACTGAAACCCTCCACCTATAAATACCCTCTTTGACCGCCAAAATCCAAACGGATCTTTGAATTTCCTACGGGTGTTCTTTCTCTCTCTTTCTCTCGAATTCTTCCTTACCAGTGCGTAACCCTAGTTTCGATCAAGAAGATGGCAGGACTGGTGTTTATTGATGATCACAATGAGTTGGCAATGCTACAGAAACCCAAGCAAGCAGAAGGTTTTCATCAAATTGTGGATTTCCTAAAATCCTCCCACATCGCCTACGGTTTAACTGTCAATCCCACAATCTATGTAGAGCACATGCGTCAGTTCTGGGCCAATGCCTCCATTCACACTGAAGATGACAATCAGATCATCAAATCAAGGGTTTGTGATAAACCTCTAACCATCACAGAAGACTGTATTCGCATTCATCTACGACTAGATGATGCCTCAGGTATTACCTCTCTGTCCAAGGAAGATCTCTTCCAATCAATTAGTCGTATGGGGTATGAAGGTCCCACTGAGGTTTACAAGTTCTTCAAGAGCAAATTTTCACCTCAGTGGAGATTCTTTGTTCATACCCTTCAGCATTGTATTTCTAGAAAAACAACTGGATGGAGTGAGTTCAGCAGTACCTTAGCTTATGCTCTAGTCTGCTTAGCTACCTCTATAAAGTTTAATTTTTCTCAAATGATTTTCATTGATTTAATGTCAAACCTGGATACCAAAACCAAAAGCTTTTATATGTATCCAAGATTTATGCAAGAAGTACTAAATAATGAATTGACGGGTCTACCCTCTTTTCAAGAGGTGTATGTACCAAAACCTCCCAAAGGGAAGGTATTCTCCAACATGAAAAGACCAAGTAAGGACTTTTCTGGACAAGAGACACCATTATTCTCTACAATGATGGTTATGTCTCATTCCCATGGTGAGGCATCAGTGTCAAAGCCCACATCTGACCACCCAACTGATGACCTACCCACACCATTCATTTCAATTGATACTCCTCAGATCCCTATTGACAAGCCAAAACCCCCCATCACCAAAACATATAAAAGGAAAAAGGTACAGAAGGTTCCTTCCCTTCCTGTATCTTCACCCCAACAGCCTGCAAGCCCTCTGATGGAGCATTCTCCATAGGAGAATATCGAAAGGGAAACCACAGGGGTGTCTCCCAACCCTAAGAAGGTGTTCTCTAAGGAGAAGGAAGAGCATGTGGGCAGCAAGGCTCACACTACTTCTTCTGCACAAGGTGTAGGACAGGACAGTGTGAATATCTCTAAGACCTTCCCCACGGCAACTTTAGATGAGCAATCATCTAAGGGTCCCAGGTGACAAGAAACCATGAGGGTAGAAGGTGCTTCTGCTAGGCAGAAGGCCTCTACTAAAAGATCCAAGGATCCTTCATGGGTGGTAAAAACACCTAAAAGAGGTGAGGACAGATATACTTATGATGAATTGATGGATACTCTTGGTACAATAAGTCTGGAAGTTCACAATCAAGAATTGGTGATAAAAGAGATGAAAAAGGTGATCACTTCTCAACAAGTGCAGATTACCAAACTCTAGAAGATGGTTCTGAAATTAGTGCACCAAAAGAAGAAAACCAAGTTTGTTTTGAAGAAGAGGAGCATTGATCATGATGCTTCCAAAAAGGGGGAGACTCAAGCAACTAAAGATGAGGAGGAGAAGCCAGTTGGAATGGAATTTCAGTTTGAGGGGGAGATGAATACTGAAGCAGAAAATAAGGAAGAAGCAGTAACTGAATCAGCAGCAGAAACTTTTGAAAAAGCAATAGAAACTTTTGTAAAAGCAGAAGAAATTGGTAGAGCAGCAGTAACTGAAAAAGCAGTAGAAACTGAAACAGCAGTAGAAACAGAGAAAGTTACAGCTGAAACAGGTATGTCTGCAGAGGAAATAGAAATTGCAGAGACCCTAATGAAGGCAAAGACTGACACTCCCAAGGCTACTCAAAAGGCCAAGGGAGTGGTAATCAAAGAAGGTGGTTCAGAGAAGAAATGAAAAGAAGTTAGTGAGACAGAGATCAAGAGGAAAGGAAAAGAAAAAGTGGTTGAATCTGTGAAGCCATCAAAGAAATCCTCATAAATAGCCCTGGATGAAGAGTTAGCAAAGTTGAAAGAAGAGATAGAAAAAGAGGAAGAGTTTCAAACAGCTAAAGACAGACAGATTGCCTTAGATTTGTCTACCAAGCTTAATGAATCCTATCAAAGGAGTTTGAAGAATGTTGTTGCTGCTAAGAAAGTCTCAATAAGAGCAACTAGGCAAAAGCAAATAAAGCCTTCAAAGACATTCCTGGCCAATCAAGAAAGAAGAAAGATGATAAACTTCCTGAAAGGGTCCATTGGAGTCCCTGAAGGAATGTTTACCAACATGCCTTTTAGCAGAATAGAGGAGTTGTATAAGAAGGAGATGGCCAAGCTTCAAGGAGATTTCAGTCAAAGGGTTGAGGTTGAAAGAAAAATGAAAGAAAGGCATGATTTGAATATTCAACAACCATTCCCTGACAGTGAAGAAGGCACTCCTACCAAAGACATGGCAAAAGTGAAGGAAGAAGAGACCTTAGCTCAGAAAATTGGAGCTATAAAAAGAAAGAAATATATTGCTACCAAGAAACAGGCAAAAAGGCCAAGAATAGAAGAAGTTGAAAAGGAGAATGAAAGTAAAAGAGCAGAAGCAGAAGCAGAATCAGCAGAACATGTGATAGAGCAGAATCAAGATTCTACAAGTCAATATACAGAACAACCAAGACAATCTGATGTGCAATTTGATTTGTACATGACAGTATCTGATAAAGAACCTCTGAAGGTTGATCCTGTTTCAGTGAATGCTCCTGAAATCATTCATTGGGATATTTTGGTAGACCAAGGCAAAGAATACTTCAGGATCAAGAGAATGGGTGATCATTATGAAGTGTATGCTACATGGGGTAAAATTATCAGAAGTTGTTCGAGGTCTGATTTGGAAGAAATGCACAAAGTTGGGCTGAGCTTATATGGTAAAGTGTTGAAAGAAGCTGCAATGAGTCTAACAAAGATGGCCATGGAATACTTGTGCATGATGTTTGATTCTGAAAGAGTGCAGTATGTTATCAAAGACTTGCATCTTGAGAATAAATTTAAAAGAATAGATAATTGGATGTTATTTGAGAGATGTGGAGTCTATGCCATCACTATTGATAAAAGCTATCATGAGTATTACCTGGTTGACAAGGTGTACGACCACAGCAAGGCAAAGCTACAAGGGATGTTGAAAGCGAAGTTGGTCTGCCCTAAAGATTCAGAAATGGCAAGGATAGTGATTAAAAGAATTATTAATCAAAGTCTGGGACTGGATCCTAATTTGGGTAATTAAGCTGAAGTTTTGAAAGAATCATGAAGACCCTATGCTGAAGAAATTAACTTCCCAATTTGAAAAGTTAAGTTAGGGGGAGATTGTTGGATCTGAAATGTGCCAAGGATGGATACTACTGTTGGGCTTAAAGATTTAGTACTACTATTTGAAGATATTAATACTACTAGTAGTATTAATACTGCTTGAAAAGTTAGTACTGCTAGAAGAATAGTTAGTACTGGTTAGAGAGTTAGTACTACTAGTAGTTAGTACTGCTTGAAGAATTACTACTGCAGGCATGGTTAGTACTGCTGAGGAGATTAATGCTGCTAGAAGATTAATGTTGCTTCTGATGATCGTGAAGATAAAGATGACTTTGAATGAAAGACTAGGAGCTGAAGATAATGATGAAGACAATTATGGAATGGATGCTAAAGATCAATATTTCTTTTGTAATTATCTTGTAATCAGTTCTGTATATATAGTCTAGAAGTCTTAGATAGTTTAACAAGTTTTACAAGTTTTTCATATACCTTTAGAGAATTAACCTCAAGGTTCTTTGTAGTCCTTTCAATAGAGAAGTATTGAAAGTCTGTTGAGCTTGTTCAACAGATTAAGGTTTTGTTTGTAATCATTAAGTTAAATCAATATAACTTGTGATTTGAATTTATACACTGTTTGATTGATTTATTGTTAAAGTGTTTTTCCGCGACTTTTTTAACATAGTTTCTGAGTGTTTAGTTTAAACTCTTGTTTAGAATTTCGATCCTGACAGAGTTTATTTGTTAAAAGATTCAATGTCTGCTCAGTCTGTCCTCTTTTCAGATTTAAATCCTCCAGTTGCTTAATTTTGCAATAAGCCTCGTTGCGTTCTTGAAAACAAGCTTCAAATTTGATCTTAAAATCACCTTTTTCAACATTTAAATTAACAAGATCTCTTTCAAGCTCAGTTATTTTTTATTTTAAAACATCTTTGTCCTTTTTCAAAACATCATTTTCAGATTCTTTCTCGTCAAGAACAATTTTCAATAATGCATTGTCATCACGAAAATTCATCATTGTTTGTCTTTCAGTACTAAGTTTGACTTTCAAATTTTCAAACTCTTTTTCCAAAAAGTTAATCTGAGCCAGCAAAGATTGAACAAGTTCAGAGTTTGATTGAGTACTTACCTCGGAATCACACTCAGATTGGTCAGAAGATGATTCAGCTTCTTCATTGACTTTGGCCATCATGCATACCTGAGTGAAATGCGCTGTTTCATCATCAGAACTTTAGAAGAACCAGTTTTCCTCCTCGGCCATCAATTCTTTTCCATCTTCTACCTTCTTGGTGATCAGTGATTTCTTAGCGTAGTACTCTGAGTTCTTTGTACGTTTGAACTTGCATTCCTTAGAGAAATGGCCAGGTTTCCCACAATTATAGCACCTGTCATACTTTGGTTCAGTTTCTTCTTTCTTTCCTTCCCTCTTCTCTTCTCTTTTCTCTTCTTTCTTCTCATCTCTTTTCTCATCTTTCTTTCCAAACTTCTTCTCGAACCTTGGCTTGTACTTGTCTTTCTTGTATCCCTCATACATTGGCTTTGAGAATCTTTTCTTTCCAAAGATTCTTTGAAACTGCTTTGTGATGAGAGCAAGATTATCAGCAAACCTCTGAATATCTTCATCAGAATGTTCTTCAGCTTCAGAGGAGGAGTCATCAGAACTTGACTCTTTAATATCTGTAAGAAGAGCTATGGATTTTCTTGACTTGGATTTGTACTTGAATGAGGAACTGGGCTTAGTGTAAAAAGATTTAATATGAAGGAAGGACTCACAACAGTGGGTTTTGAGGAAAACCATAGAACTCTACTACTTCTACTTGGAGGAGATGACAAAGGAGATGATGGATAAGAGTTCCTAGCTTGATTCCTTGGTTGTTAAACTTGATCTTTGCAATAAATGATGGAAAGAGGGCCTTGGAAAACCCTGGAGTCGTATTTAATGAAGAGAGGATTTCTTAGGAGACTTTTGAAGAATATTGGTGAGTGTAATGAATGAAGGGGAGGCCAAAAATCTGATTTAAACTCTCAGACCCGGTTGGCTAAAGTGACACGAGACTATGCCCATGGCATGATCGCCAGGCATAGTCACCCGCTCGAAAGATCCTGCAGTACTGTTAAGTCAAAATATTGTATCCAAGATTTAATTAGAAAGTCAACAATGTCAAAGTCTTGGAAAAGTCAAAGTTGTTTAATTCCTTAGTGATTAAGTCTTTGTAATAGCTTAGTGGTATAAATAGGTTTAGTCTTTGTCAATTTTGGAAGCACGTATTGTAAACTTTTCAGACTTATGGTTATTGAAGATCTACTTTCTCTCTCTACTCTCTCTCTCTCTCTAGACTTTATTTATAAATCTTAGTGAGAATTGCTTGATTGTTTGGGATTTGTCATTCACAATTGGTATCAGAGCTGAATTAAACATTTTCAGAAATGATTTGAACAAAGGATTGAATTGAAATCTGGTTTTTTAGATCGAAAATTAATTTTTTTTTCAAGAACTCGAGTTTTGTACTGTTCATCCGAATTTTGTTGGAAAAGTCGTTTTTGGTGCAAGAAAAATGGAATCATTGGATTCGATTTGTGTTTAGGATTGTTTCTTGTATTGATTTCATCTCGAAATACGAACTAAATCGATGTCAAATTTTGATTTTTGAAATTTTCTTGAAAAGTCGAGTTCGAACATTGTTCTTGATCGTTTTTGTGGAATTTGTTGGTTTTAATCGAAAATTGATTGTAAATTTGTGTTTAGTATTGTTTTTCGATGATACTGATAAGTTTTTGAGAACCATGTAATACCCTTAATTCTGGAGATAGCAACTTATTAAAAAAAAATCTAAATACATCAATAATTGATTCGTCTACAACCCCAATTTAAGAATTGACCTCAATACATACATTCATTCTATACATACCATCTATGACAAGAACGGGTGCTACTAAACCCAACAACAGTTACTAACTCCAACTTGCGGAACACTTCACCAACTACCTACTCTGGAATAAGGCTAAGGCTCAACTCTTCATAGCACCGCTAGAACTGAACCCCCGCTAGGGACCTGGTACGTCATTGAAAACATGTAACCCTATTTAATACTCACGCGACCATAAAGTAGAATGAAATCCCAATATTAAAACATGGACAATTAAATATCCAAAATACGATAGGCCTACGACGGGGGATTCCCGTATCCGTTGAGAGTGGAGGAACACAAAAGTATGCCACTCATACAACGTGATGAGCCAAGATCACAAGATCGTAGAGAGAGAATCTAGAGAGAGAAAGTGTGCTCTTGAAAGAAACAGTATATTCAGATCAAACAGTGTACGTTTTTTCAAAACTAACAAGCCAAGGGGACTTAAATAACCCAAGGCACTAACTAAACAGATAATACTAAGAAAGCAGTAAAATAAATACAATGATTACTATAAAAACTGATCTAACAATCTCCCCCTTAGTAATCATTGGCGCCGAGGTCTTCAAAAACAATTTTCAAAAACAGCATTGACCATCTAGACGACTTTGAAGGATCATTGACGTTCTTCTCGTTGACGTAGTCTGTTCAGACCAACTAACACTTCCAATCGTCGCAGAGTTGAACGGAGATTCAGTCTGTCTTGAATAGAGTTCAAAGATCTACGGATCAGACGAATTTCATCATTTTCAAACATATATGACTCTCTTCTTGTTTCCAAAAACTTTCTTCTAGCCTCTTGCAAACGATGCTCCAACTGAAGTTTGATCACCTTTAGAGTTCCATCAGAGTAATATCCAACTTCATCAAATCGTAGAAAGCATTTTTCACTTGAGTTGTTCTTGTAAACTACTCCGAATGGATCTTCGATAATGGTGAATAATGGATATGATTCTAGATTCTGCAAACTCTGGTTGGGCCTTTCAAGATTAACCACATGCTGAAAACTTTCAACGGCCATCTGGAAGTAAAAAACACGAAAAAATCGGATCTGCCGTCGAATAAATCGTTTAAGAACAAAAAGAGTTTGAGAAACATCCTGAGTCCGGTGATAAAGATTCCTGAAGTGATCATATAGGAAATCAATATCATCAATTGAAAGATCAACGAAATCAGCCTCTAAAAAAATGTACCGCTTGTAGTCTCTTCTTTCCACTTCAAGATTTGGATACCAAATGTTCATGAACTTACAAATTGTAACACTGAGAACTCGAACTATTAGATGAGGAGAATTAACAGTGTTATTTCTTCTGCGCTGGCACTTGATAAATGCTAAGTACTCATGCTGATAAGCTTCTGATTCTTTCTCAACTCCAAGAATGGCATATATATTGAGTGTCCTTCTTCTAGAAACAAAGATATTGCTTTGGATATCTTCAAGAAAAGCAGTTCTGAGTCTAGAAGCCATATAACTTTGCTGTAGATTTCTCTGCCTTTGCTGCCTAGTTAAATCTTCTCCTTCTTCTAGAAGAGATGGAAAAATTACTGGTTCGGAAGAAGGAATAACTACTTGAGTTCTAGACGACTCACCAACTTCAAATGCACTTGATGGAATATTTGTTGTCGGAGAAGAAGTAGTTATTGGAGTAGACGAAGGTTGATCAACTTCTGGAATCTCACCTTGACTCGGAAGATCAGCATATAACAATTCAGCCTCTTTTGTATCTGATGCATCCATGAAAACAGTATCATCCTCTGTATCAGATAAGATATTGATATTGTTGCAATCTTCTTCTTTAACTTGAGCAACTTTCTCAAATCTAACTTCTTCATCATCATCTGAATTTATCTCAATGAAGTTTGCGAAGAAAGATCTCATATCATTTGTTGCTTCTGATTCTTCAACTTCATTAGCTCTACCTGAGACATCTGGATCCACATAAACTACAACTTGCATATTATTAAAATTTGCTTCAGACAAATTAAATTCATTATGCAAAGCAGTTACATCAGCATTGTCAATCATGACATCCATTAAGTCTTGGATACTGCAATCTTGAACTGTATCAGCAGTCTTTTCTCTATCTTCAGCTACTTCTTCTTGAATAACTTCTCGTGCTTCAGAAGAACCTTCTGTTCTTTGTCTCTTTGCCATCTCCCTCTCATGGCCTTGATGATCGGGATCATCTTGGTCATGTCGGCGTTTAAGAGACGGGCCAGCCTCAGTCCTGCATGATTGATCTAGATGATCAATCTTGTTAGATAGATCTGAAAAAGCTTGTGTCATGAAAGAACGAAGATCAGATAAATTGGATCTAACTTCTGATTTGAATTCCTGAAATTCTTGAGATAAAGCAGTAATGCGATCAGAATCAGAAGATGAAGAAACTGGAGGCGGCGTTGGCTGGAAGTTCTTCAACAGAGAGATCAAATCTCGATCTTGATGTTGTGGCGGAGACATAGATAGAAGACGCGCATAAAGAAGATCAGATAACTCAGAAATCGGAGTATCATGAAGAGAAGATCTGGAAGAAGTATCAGTTGAAGCAGACAAAGAAATACCAGCAGATTGAGTGAACAATGGAGGTAGAGGAATAGACATAATCGCTGGAGCAGATGATTGAACAGCAGACGACGACTCTCTTAGAACAACCCCAGATGGTCGTCTTAACGGAATCTCTGTAGGAATAACTGAAGTATCAATCTCTGGCATCTTTCCTTTGAACAAAGCTTTTAACTTCAGAATCTGTGTTTCCTTTTCAGCATCCATTCTCTCTGATAATTGCCGAATTACATTATTCAAAGTTGAGAATTTGTCAGTGGAAACCCGAGCTTGATCAGAAGTAAGCTCTACAGCTGATGAGGTAGACTGAATATCTGCAAGTGTAGTTGCTGGAGCTTGACTTTGAACCAATGAAGTGGCTTGATCAAAAATTGTATCCAATTCATCAACTTGAAGATGTGCAATTGAAGGATTAACTAGAACTGAATCATCATCAGAGATAACTTCTGTTGAGATAACCACTTCCGGAGTACTTACTTTCCGTTCATACACTTTCATGTTCAATTGATCAGCATCATCATCACCATCATCTGAATCACTTGTCGTATTTTCACCATCATCAGAAAACTCAACATTTGTCTCATCATCATCAGCAACTCCAGTTCCATCAAGATCAGCATCTTCTCTAATAATAGCAGCTTCAATAATGGCTTCAGCTTCAATATCAGCAATGACAGGTTCAATGCGATGAGAAGCAACATCTTGTGGAACTGCAGAAGAATCAACATCTGTCGCTATGGTAGTTACTACAGCAGTAACTATTTCCTGAGTAGCTGCTTCAACTTGCTCTTCATGAGAATTATCAGCTGGAGTGCTATGAGAAGGTTCTTCCTGTTCAGCCTCTTCAAAGTCATTTTCTAAACAATACTCAATGACACTAGGATATGTCATGTCAGCATAACTGGCAATAAGACCATAAGGAATGGTCATAGAAAATGTGAAGGACTTCTTCTGTTTCTTAAGAAAAAGCATCTCAGTATCCTGAACTTGCGGCCAAGATAATCGTCGAGGAATTGACGGATTGCTTCGAAACATGCTTCTAATAATCAGCTTTAGAAACCTGATAAAAGGAATGAACTTCCGTCGCTTGTTGGTTAACTTGTCTTGCACTATTTCAGACAACTCGTTCCAGAAAATAATCGTATAGTCGACATGCAGGTCATAGACTACTGCATGGAACAGTCAAAGATAGTGAAGACTAGAACTATCCGTGCTGGTATGTTTAGACGTTAAGCACCTGTTGATGACCGAAAATAAAGAATACCAAACAGGAGGAAGATTAGACTTGTCAAAGTCTACAACCCTGTTTAGTTGACCAACATAGCCTAGTCGTTTGATGCCTTCATACACTTCTTCTTCAGATGGAAACTGATCATAAGTTGTCCTTCCAGGTCTAGAATCAGGCTCAGGAAACTCAAGAATCAACCTTAACCGCTTGTAAGACAGATATGAATCAAATTGATCTATTTGGAGATCAAATCGATGAGGACGTGCCAGTTCATTCTTAGTGATGGTGTGCCATACTTGCTGAACATAGACTTCCGGAACATCGGCAACTGAACATAGAGCTTGAGAGAGCGGATGTCCACGAAGAATAGTGCGTATGACAGGATGAATCTTGATGCGATCAAAATCAACAAAGTAGTTGTTATGCTTATAAGGCATGTACATGACGTTCGGGAACACATCATTTTGATTTCCCCTTGATATAGACAGATCAGCCCCAACAGACGGAACAGACGGCATAGGTGTATCATGAGATGCCTGATCAGCCGGATCCTGAAGAACGACATTCTCATCTTGAATCATTGGATCAGTATTTGTTTGAGAAGTCATGAGAACCTGAAACAAAACACATTTCAACTTTTAACAGAAAATACGAAAAAAGAAAAAAAAATACTAAGTATGGAATGCAGGTCCTTAAGGAGACACGAAGTAAGAAATGCGGGTCCTTCAGGAAACGCATTTGAGGAATGCGTGTGAAGAAAGAAACGCATTATGAGGAATGCGGGTCCTTCATGAAACGCATTAGAAGGAAATGCGTGTCCTTAAAGGAACGCATAACATACTTGAAACAACAAACAAAATACAACAAATATTAAAAGAATGCGGGTTCCGGGTTAAGAGCATAATACACTATGCGGGTCACAAGTGAAACGCATTTCTTACTATGCGGGTCACAAGTGAAACGCATAGTTCACAAATGCGGGTCACAAGTGAAACGCATAGTTCACAAATGCGGGTCACAAGTGACACGCATAGTTCACTTAAATTGAACCCAAACCCTAGAAATCGGCTTTTCGAACCCGAAATCCACAAAATCTAAAATAAAAGCACAAAACACGAAATTAAAGTAAAAGAAAACGTACCTGATAGTCGATTATAATGTCTAAACAAAACCCAATAAGCAAATCGATCTATTTCAACTCGAATCTGAGTTTTAGAAAACTATGAACATTGAAATAATCGAATATCAGTTCATGTGCACAATACACAACCAAGAAAGAAATCAGAACTAATTAATGAAACCCTAAACAATCTACAAACATATAATGAAAAACAAAAACATACCTGATCTTTCCAAAATCACAATCTGAAAATGAACAGTAAAGAAACAAGAAGAAGAGTACGCAGAGAAGATGGAGGGAAGGGGAATAGTCAAACACATTCAAAAAAGAATAAAGAAAAAAAACACTCTTACTTCTATATATCCTAAAAAAAAACTTAAAAAAAAATAACTAGTAAAAAAAATTACCTGATAAGCCCCCATTACTCCCCCTACACAAATGCACAAAATTTATCAGATTAGTTTAGCATTTGCATAGTAATTTCATAAAAACTTACCTTATGAATTTCTGATCAGCACATGAAGTAATTAATCAGCATTATTTACTCCCCCTCAAAAACAGAATATTCTCAGAAATAGAAACCAGATATACACTCCCCCTTGAAAAAATGCACAGACCATATGACAAAAACACATACATCAAACATGAAGACATCAATATTAAAGATGATCATATTGAATATAAATTTTGTAACAACTGAATATATAAACTTTTAAACACCAAACAAATTAAATTCTACTCAGTAGAATATCCTAGATTTATCAATCAGTTGAAATCAAACGAGAGTTGTTGGATACAGAAACATGTTTCATTGCATATCAAGTTAAGACATGTTCAGCGTCAAACACATGCAGGTATCTATTCAGTGTGCTAGCATGTGATCTTTGATTAGCTTCAAGAAAAATGCAATTCTAAACATAAAATGGAGAACTTTGCATGTACAAACACTAAGTCATCAAGAATTAAGATTTTCACAAATTTACAGGTTTATCGCTGCTCAAAATATATCACCAAGTATCAAGAGATGTGTGCTCATTGGCATCTTTTAAGCTTTGTGCACTTTGGCATCTTTTAATCAAAGAGTTTATTAAGTAAAGAACATGTCGTAAACATAACTTTCTATCTGACCCTATTGCAGGATTTGGGTCAGCCGCTCCCAGACCAGTTGGCCTTAGGGTGCTAGGTGTTAAGCACCCCTTGGAACTTACTTTCCCGGATCAGAAAGGCTACATCGACATATCCTAAACCCATTCATACCAGTAGAACATGACTTTCGATCTGGTTCTATTCCAGGATTTCTGTTTGATCACTCCCAGATCAATTGACCTTAGGGGACCAGATGTCGAGCATCCCTCGGAACTTACTTTCCCAAACCAGAACGGTCACAGGTACAAACTTTTTAAACTCAAGGATTTCTGAATTTTTAAAATGCTTAAAAAAATAAAATGATCTCAATAACTCAGATTTATATCGAATAGCTTAGCCCATATTTTCATTACGATCTACAATTTTGATCACTTAGGTTGTTCAAACGAATTAAACCATAAATATGCCAACTCACATATCTTTTAAGCAGTATCTAAAGCGTCAAACATGTTGCTGACTTTTCGATGTTTGAAAGATTTGAACGTTGAACATATGAAACTTTAAATATAAACAATGCGACTTGTCAAAGATCCTAGACACACATTTTATTCAACTGAAAGAAAACCTGATATATTAAACTTTATAGAATAAAATTTGTAAAGATTTAAACTTTTAAATTCAACATGCCTAGTTTTGAAAGTAAAAAGTTAAAGCGTTTTTCATCTAAAGCTTTTGTAAATATATCAGCAAGTTGATATTCAGTTGGTATAAAATATAATTCAATAGTACCTTCTTCCACGTGATGCTTTATAAAATGATATCTCATGTCTATGTGCTTGGTCTTGGTGTGCTGGACAGGATTGACCGATATCGCAATTGCAGACTTACTGTCACAATATATTGGCACAGTCTTGTATATCATTCCATAATCGCGAAGTTGCGTTTTCATCCAAAGCACTTGAGCACAGCAACTAGCTGCAGCGACGTATTCAGCTTCGGCTGTTGATATTGAAACGCAATTTTGCTTTTTCGACGCCCAGCTTATCAGTCTGTCACCCAAAAACTGGAGATGACCAGAAGTACTTTTCCTGTCCAATTGATTACCACCATAATCTGCATCAGAATAAGCAATCAACCTATAGTCAGAACTTTTAGGATACCATAATCCTAAATAAGGAGTTCCTTTAATATATCTAAAGATGCGTTTGACTGCTAAAAGATGAGATTCTTTTGGTTTAGCTTGAAAACGGGCACACAGGCACGTTGAAAACATTATTTCCGGGCGACTGGCAGTAAGATACATCAGTGATCCGATCATCCCTCTGTATATCTTTTGATCCACAACTTTTCCATCTGGATCCAGTCCGAGTTTGGCACCGTGATCCATAGGCGTGCCGATTGAAGTAGACTTGTCCATTTTGAATTTCTTCAAAATGTCAAATACGTACTTTGATTGATTGATGAAGATTCCATCTGGAAGCTGCTTCACTTGTAAGCCAACGAAGAAGTTGATTTCTCCCATCATGCTCATCTGAAATCTACAGGTCATTAAATCAGAAAACCAATTACACAAAGATTTGTTAGTCGCACCGAAAATAATATCATCTACGTATATCTGTACTAAGCAAATATCAAGATTAGTTCTATAAATGAAAATAGTAGTATCTATCGAGCCTTTGGTGAAGCCGGATTTGACCAAGAAAGCTGACAACTCGTCATACCATGCCCTTGGAGCTTGTTTTAGACCATACAAAGCTTTATCGAGAAAATAAACGTAATCAGGATGATCTTTGTCAACAAATCCCTCTGGTTGAGATACATATACTTCTTCTTTCAGTTTGCCATTGAGAAATGTTGTTTTGACATCCATTTGATATACTGTGAAGTTGCGATAAGCAGCGGAGGCGAGAAACATTCTGATAGCTTCCAATCTGGCGACAGGTGCAAATGTCTCATCATAGTCAATACCTTCTTCTTGTCGATATCCTTTGGCTACTAACCTTGCTTTGTTCCGAACGACGATACCATCTTTATCCTTTTTATTCTTGAAAATCCACTTTGTACCAATGATGCTTTTACCCTTTGGCCGTGGTACAAGTCTCCACACTTTGAGCACGTCAAACTGATTGAGCTCCTCTTGCATTGCTAAAATCCAGTCCGGGTCTTCCAACGCTTCAGATACTTTGTTAGGTTCAATCTTGCTTAAGAAACAAGTGTACAAACATTCGTTGGAAGAAGCCGACTTGGAGCGTGTAGAAACACTTGCTTGAAGATCCCCAATAATTTGATGGATTGGATGAGATCTTGTCCATTTTGTTGTATGAGGGAGATGATCAATAACTTCTTGAACCACTTCTATTTGTTGAGGAGGATCTTCAGATGGAATAATGTCAGAAGATGACACAGATATGGTTTCAACTGGAGGAGGAGGTATTTCCATGACATCAGATTCAAGCTCTTGTTGACCAGACATAGCTTGTACTTCTTGTTGAACATTTTCTTCTGGAACAACTTCATCTTCTACAGACACCTCATGAATTGTTTCAGCAGTTTCTGGTTCATGAAAGACTTGATCAGGATGATGTTCAGAAGGTATGTCTTGAATCTCAGGAGATTCTGAAGAAGCATCAGGTTCAGAGGTTGATGCAGCAGAATTAGGATTTGATGCACTCACAAATTCCTGATTCAAAACATTTGACACATTATCAGTGTTTTGTTTAGGAACATCATCATAAAAATTTTCAAACATAAAATCAAGATCAGAAAAATTAGACAGAGAAGTAGAAGGATCCTGATTTGTCAACTGAAGTGCAGGTTCTGAACTAATTTGTTCAGAAGCTGAATTTCCAGTAATAGCGGGTTCTGAACTATGTTGTCCAGAAGCCAAGTTGGCAGCTTCATCAAATTTGACATTCACTGACTCTATCACTTTTCTTGCTGAGAGGAGAAAGACTCTGTAAGCAGCAGAGTTAGAAGAATAGCCCAGAAATACGCCTTCATCTGCCTTTGGACTAAATTTGTTCAGATTATCTCTGTCATTCAAAACATAGCATTTACACCCGAAAGACTTGAAATATTTGATGTTGGGTTTGATATCATTCATTAATTCATATGGAGTCTTGTTAAACCGGCGGTGTAGAATTGATCTGTTTTGAGTGTAACAAGCAGTTGATATGGCTTCAGCCCAGTGAGACAAAGGAAGACCTGAATAAGCAAGCATAGATCTAGCAGCTTCCACAAGCGTTCTGTTTCGTCTTTCAACAACTCCATTCTGTTGCGGTGTTCTTGCAGAAGAAAACTGTTGTTGTGTACCTTGATCATCATAGAATGCTTGAAGAGTTTAATTCTTGAATTATGTGCCATTATCTGATCTTACAACTTTGACATGTTTTTGCTTATTTGTCTGAATGGTTTTGATGAGGTTGATGAGAATTTCGGGTGTCTCGTCTTTAGATTTGAGAAATTTCACCCATGTGTACCTGGAGTAGTCATCAACAACAACCAAAACATATTTCTTCTTCCCAATACTCTTTGTCTTCATTGGTCCGCACAAATCAACGTGAATCAGATCTAGAATGTCCGCAGTGCAATGTTCAGGCTTTGGCTTATGAGATGCTTTCTTCATTTTTCCTTTCTCGCAGTCCTGACAGAGATGGTCTTTCTGGAAACGAAGGATTGGAAGACCTCTCACAGAATCATTCTTGACCAAGCGATCCATATATTTGAAATTGAGATGAGCTAGTCGACGATGCCACACCCAGCTTTCATGAATAGAGGCTTTTGATAGAAGACAAACATCTGATGGAATCTTTACTTCGGAAAGATTAATGGTATAAAGATTTGATCGTCTCTTTCCAACAAGTAAATCCAAGCCACTACTATTCTTTACAGCAACTCTTTTAGACTTGAAACTGACTTCAAGGTCTTTATCGCAGAACTTTCCTATGCTGAACAGATTGTGACTTAAACCTTCGACATAGCTTACTCTTTTGACAGTTATGTTACCTTGAACAAGATCACCATAACCAAGAATGGGAGCCGTCTCGCAGTTTCCAAATTTGACACGACCGCAACATTTTTCTTTAAAATTTGTAAGTAGAGATTTGTTGCCAGTCATGTGTTTGGAACACCCCGAATCCAGATACCATAATTGATTTAGCTGCACATTCAACAATTACTGAGATTTAGGTACCCATATAAATATGGGTCCCTTCTTGTTAGTCCTTTTCTTTTTCTTTTTAAAAAATTTATTTTTCCAAAACATCTGAGATTGATCAAATAAAACATGAACATCATCACATATTAAAGAAGAAACACAATCATCAGAATCAGAACTATTCTTCGAAAATTGAAACATTTGCTCTACAGAATATTTTGTAGATTTATTACAAAATGCAAATGAGTCTTGTTTACAAAGAAAATCTACACAATTATCCTCTAGAGAAACAAATTCTTCAGATCTCTGTTTCTTTATCCAAACAGACTTTACAGACTTCTTCAAATGCCTATCTGAAATAGATGAATCAGAAAAGTTAGAATTTTCAGAAATATCAAACTCTTTCTTCTTTTTCTTCTTTGACCTTTTTCTTTTACGCTTTGTTTTATAGAAATGATCATTTAGCGTAAATGTGTCATCAACAATTTTAGATAAAATATTTGATTTAGAATAAGAAGTTTTATCAATAAAATCAAACTGATCAGTTATTTTATTTGGATAAACCTCAGAGCAAGAAACATCAGATGAACACAATTTGATGGAAGATTTGATAAGATCAGAATTATTTTCTTTAAAACTCGATGTCATAAAAGAAAAAACGACATCATTTTCAATTTTTCTCAAAATCTCTTGTTCTTCCAATTGTTCTTCTAGATCAAATATTTTGCATTCTAATACTAATGGAGGTATATATCTCTTAGTATCATAAGATACTGGAGATATATTATCCTTATTAGGATTAGCTGCATTTAAATCAAAGAAGTCATTTGATTTAGAAGATTTAGTTGAAGAAACAATATTTAACTTTTGTCTTCTCTTCTTTAATTTTTCTGGAAAATATTTTTCATTTTCTTGAGTGTAAACAAAAGGAACTTCCATTCTCTTGTTGTTCATCCGTTTTTTATCTTCCGCAATTGTAGTTTCTTCAACACTTGTCCAAAAAGGTTTGGATTGAGAACCATAGTGTGAAAGACCAAGACATTCGTAATCATAAAAATTGGGAATCTCAATTTTAGCTTTCTTTAAAAACTTTGGATTTTTAAATCCAAGACCCCAATTTTCTTTTATCGACTCATAGCTCCTTGGTTTATGCATATGAATTGTTTGTTCAGTTTGATTTTGTTTATATAACTTTTCTTCTAATTCAAAAATTTTATCCGAAAACTTTTGATTTAAAATTGACAATTCAGTCAAAGAATCATGAGAAGTCTGTTTTTCAATTTCTAAATCTTCAATTCTTTCTTGAAATTTCTCTTTTGTAAATTTTAAAATTGCTTTTTCATCTCTCAGAGAAATCTTCAACTTTTCAATTTGAACAGACTTTTCTTGATTTTCGCGTTTTTCGGATAGATGCTTTGAACGAAAGTCATGTAAAGCATTTGTGATGATATTCATTTGCGAAGAAATGTAATTAAAAACAAACTCAGATGGTACCTCAGATTCATCAGTTGATGTGTCCTCATCCTCACCATCACTGTTGTCATCTCCAATAAAGCACATCGCAGCAGTCTCAACATTGTCAGCTTCATTATCTGAGTGGTCCAACCAATATTCCTCCTCAGCCAACAAAATTGTTCCACTTGCATTCTTTTCAGCCAATGCTAATTTCTTCTTATAGAAATCCACATCTGGCACAATCTTCGTTCTACATTCCTTTGAAATATGCCCGGGTTTGCCACAGTTGTAGCAAGTCACAACCTTTTTCTCTTCTTTCTTTGGTTCAGCTGCTGTACCAGACTCATACTTGGGAAAGAAAGGCTTTGATGTAGAACCGGGTTCTACCTTCTTTGATCCAGAAGAAAAACGAAGATTGTTTGATCCTGTCCGTTTCTGATATTTCTTTTGATAGTGCTGACTTAGAAGAATCATGGCTTTTTCTAATGCTTCGCCATCGTCATCTGTTGATCCATCGTAAGCAGACTTAGTTAAGGCTTGCTCAGCCATTTGACTAGCTAAAAGAGCGATTGGATCCACAGTCTTTGGCTTCTGCTTATCCAGCTTAGCTTTCTTCTTCAGAACCATTGCTTCATCAGACATTAGGATTTCAAACATTTCCTGAATTGGCATTTTGGAAATTCTGGGATCATTCCTCATGCGATGACAGGATTTTTCTCATTCTGGTTTGAGTGCATTAAGGAACTTCAGATTGGTCTCCAGCTCATTCTTTATTACTTTGATCTTATACAGATCATTAATAACAGTCCAGAACCTGTCGAAGACACTTTTCAGACTCTCCCCATCCTTTGCTTTGAACTCTTCAAAATTGTTCATGTATCTTGTCTGACGAAGCTGTGTAGACATAGCCGTACCAAGCAAGATTTTCTCCAGCTGTGTCCACATCAGCATAGGATTGTGTTTGAAACAATCGATTCTGTTGTAGATGGAATTTGGTAGAGCAAGTATCAAATTCGACTTGTCCTGATTGTCAGCTTGGTATCTTAGAAGTTCATCAGCATCATATTCTATCAGGGATTTTTCTACATCAGTGGCTGGAGTGTTTCCAACAGCTGGTATCACTTTCCTTGGTTTGACCATGGGACCTTCAGTCAAAGCTTTCATCATATTTTCACCATTTGACTGCCTTTCGATGAAATTAACAAACCGGTCCTGCCATTGTTCAAATTCGTTCTCATTAATCAGAACAGGTGGACGAGTTTCAGATCCCAACGACATCATGAGATCGTTCTTGTAAAGTTGCGCTTGTAGAGACATATTTGAAGAAATCTGGAATTCAGAAAAAATGACTAAGTGTAGATGACCCGCACTACTAAGAACTACGTGTTGAGAGAAATTCGGGTCCTTGATGAAACACACTCTCAAGGAATGTGTGTCCAGAAAAATACTCGAAGCTTTCCTTAGAGATATGCGTGTCCAAGAGAAATGCGCGTCCAAGAGAAATGCGTGTCTAGAGTGATTTGAAGAAACGCGTGTTGAGGCTGACACGCACTTGTAGAAACGCGTGTTAAGGCTGACACGCACTTGTAGAAACGCGTGTTAAGGCTGACACGCACTTGTAGAAACGCGTTTCCAAAGAATCAACAACCTGAGAAAAACACTATCACTCAAAAGTTAGTTTCACACGATTTTAAAGAACAACACGCATACTAATAAGATGAATGACCCGCATAATTCTTGAATAACCCGCATATTTCAAAAACTTATAATATGCAAACTAGTATGAATAACATGCATATCAGGATGAATGACCCGCATTTCATGATGAATGACCCGCATTTCCTGATGAATGACCCGCATTTCAGCAAACAACTATAAATCTGCTAATTTGATCATAACACTGAAATTAAGTACAAACAAATTGCACAGAATTGAACGAAAACAAGATTTTAATACAATTCAATTAACAATTTCGATCAAAACACTCTAAAACTCAAAAACTCACATAGAACAGACAACGGAACACGTCTTTTTCAGATTATATTCAAACTCAAAATCGAAGCACCAAATCACGTTTTTATGCAAATCAACAAGAAACAAACTAGATCGACTATATAAAACGCATCTAAAAACATCAATTTCAAAACAATTCGATCACAAAACAGACTAAAATTGGTGAAAATCCAGAAAACGAGATTTTTCTTGAAAAAAACAACAAAAATCAATCAAATTTTCGAATTAAACACACAAATCAATAACAAATATACTTAATCTCAATCCTCTCAAAATCTTGAAGGCTCTGATACCAATTGATGAGCCAAGATCACAAGATCGTAGAGAGAGAATCTAGAGAGAGAAAGTGTGCTCTTGAAAGAAACAGTATATTCAGATCAAACAGTGTACGTTTTTTCAAAACTAACAAGCCAAGGGGACTTAAATAACCCAAGGCACTAACTAAACAGATAATACTAAGAAAGCAGTAAAATAAATACAATGATTACTATAAAAACTGATCTAACACAACGTTAATCATATGACACTTCACGACACACAAGCCCAAGTGTCCCTACGACTCCCTTCAAGCTACACCCAAAGAGTCAACTGACCTTAGCGATATAACAACGAGAATACCGCTCCAAGGCCCGGCCCAAGGGGGATACAACCAAGGCATTGCCCCACCTGGCGGAGGTCTAAAACGCTCATCCAATGGCTACTCCACGCCACGATAGCACCACCCGGACTTAGTCCTCCTAGTGTACTCCTTGAACGGACAAGGTCATAAAACATGTGTCCCGGAGTCCAAGCCCGTACCACTGAAATGACCATCAAATAAGACTGACTCATGTGCCTATGGATCCAATGCAACACAGTCTAAGATTACACGACTACCGAGGAATGACAACGCACTCGAGTCTATAATTATAAATATGCAATAAAATGCATTAAGACGTAAATCCCAATTTGAACTCTAAATCGAGTTATAAAAATCCGGATAAATGTCCTCAATACCCTTTTACGTCAACACCGAGCTAAAACGCCCAAAATCATTTGACCAACCACTAACAGTTTCCCAAATAATGAAATGTCTTTAAACAACGTTTATGAAGACACATACCTCAAAGACATGATTAACCCAAAACTCAACACATAATGGGACCAATGGTTTTCCAAAAGGTTTATGAATGCAAATGTACCCGAAATACGTATAACATGAAATAGACTTCATTTGTACAAAATCACCATGAATGTGAAAACCATGCTATTTACTCGTTAGAACATTCAAAACCCAAATATGAGCATTTTATGAGGTTAACACAACCCAAGTTCACCAAATATGAAAACTTATCAAAATACTCACCCTTTGACAAATAACCAAGTAAAACATAATTTACTTCAAAATATTCCAAACTTATCAGCAGTTAACCATTTCGTATAAAACACTTTAAAATAACCATTTTGGCATGTACACCATTTTAACAAATCAACTTGAACTCACCTTGCTAGATTTAGGCTAAATCTAGGTTTCCCCCAACGAGCTCTTTTGAAGGCCACTTGAATCCTTAAGCCGAGAACCTCCAAAACCTAGATCCATACATTTCCAACCATAAATACCCATAACTAAACATTTAGAAACATTCCTCAAACATTACATACCAAAATCCCAAAACAAGATCAAAACCCTAGTTTCTCCAAAACTAACAAATCCGAGATTTGAGATACCAACACTAAGAAACCATCAATGAAGCATTTATAACATTAATTCAAAAAAGCTTACCATTAGAGATAACGAGACTTTCCGAGAACACCCAATCCAACTCTTCAACCCGGGCTCCCAACCGAACTTGATGAAGAAGATGAAGATGGTGGTTTTGTGGTTCAAGATCTCACAAGCTAGATGATGGAGAATAGTTTGGTTTAAGGAGAAAACCCTTCAAAATGGGTTAGGGTTCGACATTTGGGTTTGGGAAAGAAAAGGGATGAAGGTTTTAGGGTTTGGGTTAAGAGAATGAGGTTTGGTGGCTGAAAAATCGGTTTTAATCTCGACAGGCGATTACGCGGGTTATGCCGCGACCTCCACTCGTGGCATAAGTCGCCCGTTTCCCTTAGACTCACATCCAGTGAGTTTCGCGACTTGTGTCGCGACCCCAAGTCGCGTCACAACTCGCGATGGCCCAAAATTCCCGTTTCTCGCCTGATTCAATCCTCGATAATCCCATAGTAAAACTTATCAAAAATCACGGGTGTTACAAACCAATTTGCAGATTTGAATCATTTTGGATTGAATTGTGCAAGTCAGATCCAAGTTTGCGCTAGATCTACGATTTGCGCGAGTTCATATTCATTTGTGTGAGTTCATCAGATTTGCGCGAACTTTTCAAGGCTTTGAAAAAATTCAGTTTGCGTCTTCTTAGAGTCACGCAAATCAAAGTTTGCGTTTCAGTCTGGTTGCGTAAAGTCTATCTTGCGCCAACCATATATCGCGCAAATCACCAACCTTTATTCGCGCAAAGATCAGTGTGCATCATCTCAAACTCTAAGTTTGCGCTACAAGGCTCTCGCGCAAAGATAGATTTGCGCCTTCTGCATCTCACGCAAATCCTACTTTGCGCCACGGTTGTCTCGCGAAAAGCTTACTTTGCGCCATTCTCTGCTCACGAGAAGTTTGGTTTGCGTTACCTATAGTTCACGCAAAACTCAGTCTTGCGCCACCATCTGTTAGCGCATAACAAGTGTTCAAATCTTAAATTTTGTACAAGATTTCAATTTGATCTGATTTTGGATTTTCTGGTTTACAGTTTGTTGGGAACTGAAGAATTCATCAAGTATGGTTAATGTTGCTGGTTCAAAGTTACTACTGCTAGAAGACTTAAAGGTTAATACTGCTAAGTGTTACTACTGCTAGTAGAATTAATACTGCTAGTCAAAGTTAGTGTTGCTTGAACAAAGTTAGTACTGCTTAGCTAGTTAGTACTGCTAGTGGTTAGTGCTGCTTAGTAGTTAATGCTGCTAAGACCAAATTAATGTTGCTTATGATTAATACTGCTTATATGATGAAGATTCGCATGAAAGGATAACAGCTGGATAATCTGAAGATATACATGGAAGTTTAGAGATATACATGGAAGATATACTGAAGATATTTTTATTTCTTGTAATTATCTTTGTATTCAGTATATGTATAGATTTGATAGTGAGATTAATTGAGATTGATTCTAAGTGTTAGTTCTAGAGAGAAAATCAACCTCAAGGCATAGATCCTAATTCTAGAGAAGTAGATTTCGTATTGGTGAGCCTGTTCATCAATATTGAGGTTGAGTGTGTAATCTTGTAACTTCAAAGCATTCAATACAAGTTTACAGTTTGTTCATTATATTTACTGTGTTGATTTACTGTTTCATAGAATATCAAAGTGTTATTCCGCAAACTTCTTTGATATTGTTTCTGAGAATTATTTCTTGTTGAGAATTCGATCCTGACAAGTGGTATCAGAGCCAAACTCTCTCAGAAGCATCTATTCATCATGGAAAATCTTACAGAATCAAGCAGTACTTTGGTCTCTAAGGTTCCAATGCTCAAACCCAGTGAGTTTGACATGTGGAAGATCAGAATTAGACAATATATTCTTCTCACTGACTACTCAATATGGGATATCATTGAGAATGGTCCTTCTGAAGCTGGAAGGATAGGAGCAGATGGGAAAAGACCTCCACCAAAGACAGATGGTGAGAGGAAGATCAGACAGACAGAGATGAAGGCCTTGAGCACTCTGCTCTTGGCCATCCCCAATGAATATCAGCATCAATTTTGCAACTGCACTGATGCTCAGATTCTCTGGAATGCTCTAGAGAAAAGATTTGTTGGAACTAAAAGCATCAAAAGAAATCAAAGAGATGTTCTAAAGCAGCAGTATGAGAACTTCACTTCCTCAAAGAATGAGTCTATGACTCAAACTTTTGATAGGTTCAACAAACTCATAGGTGAACTGGCTACTGTAGGAGTAAAGATGGAACAAGATGATATCAACAGAAAGTTCCTCAGATCTCTTGGGGATGAATGGACTATGTACACTGTCTCATATAGACAGAGTGACAATCTGGAAGAGAAAGAACTTGATGATCTATACAATGATCTAAGAGTTTTTGAAACTGAGGTAGAAACCAAGAAGAAGCCCTCTGGTTATATCCACAATGCTGCACTTCTCTCAGCATCCACTGATACTACTGCCAACCCTGAAGCAGTTAGTACTGCCAGTGGAGTAAGTTCAGAAAAAGGCACTGAAACTATCTTTGAAGCCTTTTTGTCCAGTCATAGCAGCAATTCTTTGATTAATGATGATCTGGATCAAATTCACCCTGATGACCTGGAGGAGATGGATATTAAATGGCAGATGGCCATGTTATCAATGAGGGTGAAGAAGTTCATTAAAAGAACAGGAAGGAATAACTTCTCTCAAAGAAGAGAAGATGGAGCTGGTTTTGACAAGACCAAGGTGGAATGTTATAAGTGTCACATGAAAGGACACTTTGCTAGAGAATGCAGGAGTGCTGTTCCAAACAACAACCACCAACAAGCTCAGAATGGAGGCTACAATCAAAACAAGAATCCTACTCAAGCCCTTGTTTCTCAACAAGGAATGGGATTTGACTGGAGTGATCAAGCTGAGGAAGCCATTCAGAATCAAGCTCTTATGGCAGAAGTGTCTGATCTTCCCTCTGAGGTAATTTCTAATCTTTGTACTAAATCTTGCATTGACACTGTCACAAGATACAGGGATCACAATCAAAGTATGTGTGATGACCTCAAAAGATTAGAAAAAGACAGAAGAGAGTATGTGTTGATAGTAGAGAGATTTGAAGAGCAAATCAAAGGCTTTCAAGCTAATGAACTTCAACACTCTTATGACACAAACTATTGGAAGTGGGAAAAGAATGAGTTAGAGATCAAACTGTCTAAATCCTTAGAAGAGAGTGATAGGCTGAAAGAGGAACTGTCTAAAGTTAAACTTGACATAGAAAAGTTTTCATATGCTTCAAAAGCAATGGATTCTCTTCTAAAGGCTCAGATTCATGACAAGATGAAGCCTGGTATTGGATACAACAATACACCTCCTCCTTACAACAACAATTATATCTCTCCTACTTCAGACTTGTTAGAAACCAAGGAGAAAAAGGACTTATCTGAGAAAGCCTTTAAGATAGATCCTTTGGATGAAGTAGTAATTAAGGATTTAACTGAGAAAGAAGCCAGTGAGTATAGGGATAATGATGTAAGTAAAAAGATCCCATTAGAAAATAACATTATCACCAATGAGGGATGTGGGAAAATCTGGGTCTTTCCAAGGAGATAGAGAAAACAAAAGGAAAGGATAACAAGGTCCATTACAAACAAACCACAGTTGTGAATCCTGGATCTTGTAAACAGTGTGATTGCAGTAAAGCCAAGAGCATAAATTCTGGTTTAAAAAGAGGAAATCAAAGAAACTGGAATAATCAATGGGCTCAGAAACAAGGAGTTGATCTGAATAAAATCAATAGACCAAAACCTTGTTTCATATGTGGCAAGTTAAATCATTTGGCTAAGTATTGTTACTTTAACCCTATTAACCAACAGATGAACTTTCAAAGATTTGTGCAAAAACCTGTTGGTTATAGGAAGGCTGGAAAGAAACATGTGATAAAGAAACATGATGAAAGGAAAGGCCCCATGAAGAAAAGGATTTTAAAAGAAAGTGTCAAAATGTGGGTGCCTAGAAGCACTAAAACTGTTAGTACTGATGACAGGGTTAGAAGCACTAAAACTGTTAGTACTGCTAACATGGTTACTACTGCTACCTGTGTTAGTACTGCTGAAAATATTAATGCTGCTAATACTGTTAGTACCTCTTCAAAGGTTAATACTGCCAACACAGTTACTACTGCTAACACAGTTACTACTGCTAACAAGGTTAGTACTGCTAAGCATGCAAGTGCTGCTAAGGCAGTTAGTACTTCTAAAACCAGTACTGATTCTAGCAAAAATATTTCCAAACCTATTATTGTAACAAAGTACTCCAAGAATGAGGAGTTAAAGTTCAAAAATCTTGTCAAGAAAGAATGCAAGTATTTTGATGAGAAAGGGGTACCCAAGACCACTTTGGCTTGGGTTCCTAATTCATACTAACTGATCTATCTTATGTGCAGGACAACCAACAGCTCAAGGGAAAGAGCATATGGCATGTTGATAGTGGTTGCTCTAGGCACATGACAGGCAACATGTCATGCCTTCAGGATTTCAAGCATATCAATGGAGGACATGTTGCATTTGGTGATAATCTTACTGGTGGTAAGATAAGTGGAAAAGGTAATGTCACCAAAGGTAAGATGACATTTGAGGATGTCTATTATGTTGATCAATTAAAGTACAACCTGTTAAGTGTATCACAGGTTTGTGACAAACAACATAGTATATTATTTACAAATACTGAGTGTATGATCCTTGCTCCAGGGTTCAAGGTAGTTGATGAAAGCATGATACTACTTAGAACTCCAAGAAAGGAAAATGTTTACTGTCCAGATATGGACAATGTTGATAGTGATTCATCTCTAAATTGTCTTGTTTCAAAAGCTTCTGTAGATGAATCCTCTCTATGGCACAGAAGGATGTGTCACATGAATTTCAAGACTATGAACAAACTTGTTAAAAACAACCTTGTAAGAGGTTTACCTTCAAAAGTCTTTTCATGTGATGATCATTGTGTTGCTTGTCTTAAAGGCAAACAGCACAAAACTTCTCATAAGACCAAAGAGTTAAATTCTGTTTCTTCTTGTCTCCAGTTACTGCATATGGATCTGTTTGGTCCTACAAATGTTATGAGTATAGGCAAGAAATCTTACTGCTTGGTTATTGTTGATGATTACTCCAGATTTACTTGGGTATAATTTCTAAGGACTAAGGATGAGACAAGTGGACTTATCAAATCCTTTATTCTAAGAATTGAAAACCAAACTAATCAAAGAGTAAAAGTCATTAGAACATATAATGGAACTGAATTCAAAAATCTTGATCTAAACACCTTTTGTGAAGAAAAAGGCATTGAGAGACAATATAGTGCTCCTAGGACTCCTCAACAGAATGGTGTTGCTGAAAGGAGAAATAGGACACTAATAGAGGCTGCTAGATCTCTATTGGCTGATTCAAAATTGCCAATTACCTTCTGGGCTGAAGCAGTTAATACTGCTTGTTATGTCCAAAACAGAGTTCTAGTGGTCAAGCAAAAGAACAAGACCCCATATGAGCTTTTAAATAAAATAAAACCTTTCATTGGTTTCTTCAAACCTTTTGTGTGTCCTTGTACAATTCTCAATACCAAATCTCATTTAGGTAAGTTTGATAGCAAAGCAGATGATGGATTTCTTGTTGGATATTCATCTCAGAGTAAGGCTTACAGAGTTTTTAACTCTTCTTCCAGAATAATTGAAGAAAGTGACAATGTCAAATGCAATGAGAACACACCAAATCCAATTGGGTCTGGTCCTCAGTGGCTATTTGACATTGACTCACTAACTAATTCTTTTGGTTTCAGTAGTGATGATTATACAGGAACAAGAAGTGGAGGATCAGGGACTACACAAGTCTCAGAATGTATATCTAAATCTGTGATATTTCCCATACCCACAGTGAATTCTGTTGAAGACTGTGAAAAGGAACCATCTACTGGACCAAGTCAGAGTGAAGAAGAAACTAGAGATGAGGAGACTCAAGAAAATAAAGAATCAGAAGTGTCTTCTGAAAACACTTTAGTTGATTTGCATGACTCTAATCTAGAGGCTGGACTGAATGAAGAACCTAGTCATAACACCAGAGTTCAAAAGAATCATCCTCCACTGCTGGTAATAGGAGATATCTCTTCTCCTATGATGACTTGACATCAAAGCAGGCTTCAAGAAATGCAAGATCAACAGCATACAGTGCTTTCATGTTTTCTATCCCAGCTTGAGCCTAAAAAGGCACATGATGCTATGAAAGAATCTAGCTGGATAGAAGCAATGCAAGAAGAACTGTTACAGTTCAAGCTACAAGATGTATGGGATCTAGTAGACCTTCCTAAAGGTCACAGAGCAATTGGCACAAAGTGGATTTTTAGAAACAAGAGAGATGAAAGAGGTATTGTCATAAGGAACAAAGCAAAGCTGGTGGCTCAAGGATATACTCAAGAAGAGGGTATAGATTATGAAGAAGTTTTTGCACCTGTGGCTAGGATAGAAGCAATCAGACTATTCCTAGCCTATGCTTCTTACATGAACTTCAAAGTCTATCAAATGGATGTAAAAAGTGCTTTTCTCTATGGCTCAATTGAAGAAGAGGTATATGTATGTCAACCACCAGGGTTTGAAAACCCAAGCTATCCAGACAGGGTATACAAATTGAAGAAAGCACTTTATGGGCTACATCAAGCTCCAAGAGCATGGTATGACACTCTGTCATCCTATCTCTTGGAAAATGACTTTGAAAGAGGAGTCATTGATAAGACTCTATTTATCAAGAGAAAGAAGAAGGATATCTTGCTGGTTCAAATCTATGTTGATGACATTATCTTTGGATCTACAAGAGACAACATGTGCAAGGAGTTTGAGGATCTAATGCATCAAAGGTTCAAAATGAGTTCCATGGGGGAACTTACTTTCTTCCTTAGACTCCAAGTTCAACAGAAGTCAGATGGCATCTTCATCTGTCAATCCAAGTATGTGCAGGACATTCTAACCAAGTTTGGTTTCTCAGAGTCAAAACCTGCCAGCACACCTATGGAAACACACAAGCAGATAACAGCAGATCTTGAGGGGGAGGATATGGATGTGCATCATTATAGATCCATGATTGGCTCTCTCATGTATCTCACAGCATCAAGGCCAGATATAATGTTTCCAGTCTGTGTGTGTGCAAGATTCCAAGTTAGGCCAAAGCAATCTCACTATCAAGCTGTTATAAGGATATTCAGATATCTCAAAGGGCAACCCAGATTGGGACTTTGGTATCCTCATGACTCATCCTTTGACCTACTTGCATACTCAGATAGTGATCTCGGTGGAGCAAACTTGGACAGAAAATCTACTTCTGGAGGATGTCAGTTTTTGGGTGCAAGACTAGTTTCATGGCAGTGCAAGAAACAAACCACAGTATCCACATCTACAACAGAGGCAGAGTACATAGCAGCTGCAAGTTGCTGTTCCCATGTCTTATGGATTCAGAATCAAATGTTGGACTATGGGGTAACCTTTCTACACACTCCAATTTTTATTGATAATAGCAGTGCTATTAGCATTGTGAATAATCCAGTCAAGCACTCAAAGACAAATCACATTGAGATCAGTTCGAAGCTTTCAGGAACGTTGTTTACTAAGATCAATGGCATCCATGGCATTCATCGACGAGCACAATGAGATCGCGATGCTACAAAAGCCAAAGCAAGCTGCAGGATTTCATCAGATTGTGGATTTCCTCAAGTCAAGCCATATTGCTCATGCTCTTACTGTATCTCCTACAATCTATATCGAGCATCAAAGGCAGTTCTGGGCTAATGCCACCATTGTTGCTGAAAATGGTGTGCAAATGATAAAGACAAGAATCTGTGAACAATCACTAACAGTTACTGAAGAGGTTATTCGCATCAGTCTACGTCTAGACGATGCCTCTGGTATAACTTCTATCCCAAACGATGAACTGTTCTCCAATCTTACAAGAATGGGGTATGGAGGCCCATTGGGTGTATTCAAATTCTCAAAAGCCAAATTTTCACCCCAATGGCGTTTCTTTGTCCATACTCTTATGCACTGTATCTCCAAAAAGACTACTGGATGGAGTGAGTTCAGCAGCACCATTGCTTATGCTTTGGTGTGCTTGGCCACTGCCAGAAAGTATAACTTTTCTAAAATGATTTTCAGTGATCTTGTCTCAAACATGGGAAACAAAAAGAGCTTCTTTATGTACCCCAGGTTTGTCCAAGAAGTTATTACTCATGAATTGACGGATATACCTCAACCTGTTGGGGTATATGTACCTAAACCCCCCAAAGGCAAGGTTTTCTCAAATATGAGAAGATCTGCTGGGGACTCGGAAGGAGTTGACACCCCATTGTTCTCTACAATGATGGTGGTGTCCCAAACCAATGAAGGTATGGTAGCAGGGTCAAGGCCCCCATTAGACCAACCCACTGCTAGCCAATCCCAACCTTCCCTCTCTAAATCAATTCCTCAGTCTCTTCTTGACAAACCAACTTCACAAATCACCCAAACTTATCACAGAAAACAGGTAAAGAAGGCTCCTTCCCTTCTTGTACCATCACCCACTCAGCCCTTAAGCCCTCTATTGGAGCATTCTCCAGTAGAGAATATCCAAAGGGAATCCACAAGGGTGTCTCCCAACCCAAAGGAGGTGCTCTCTGAGGAGGAGGTAGAGCATATGGGTACTGAGGCTGCCACTACTTCTGCTAGCACAGAGAAGGACAGTGGTACCATAAATAAGACCTCACCCATGGCAACTTTGAATGAGCAATCATTCAAAGGTCCCTGGTGCCAAGACACCAAGGGGGTGGATAGTGCTTCTGCTAGGCAGAAGACTTTCACTACAAAAAGATCCAATGATCCTTCAAAAGAGGGTAACACCTCTGGAGAGGGTGAGGACAGATATACTTACTATGAATTGATGGAAACAATGGGGAACATCAATCAAGATGTTCTCAAACAAGGCAAAGAAATTGAAGAAATGAAGCTAGTCATTCTGTCACAACAAGTACAGATTGCTAAGCTGAAGAAGATGGTGCTTAGTCTGGTACAGAGGAAGAAGAGAAAGCAATTCCAACTAAGGAGAAGGAAATATGAGAATGATGCTCCCAAAAAGGGGGAGATCAACATGGAAGAAGCCACAAGAGAGGGGAAGCTTGATGGAGAGAAATTTGATGTTGAGGGGGAGCAGGAAGCAGAAACAGAAAGAGATTCAGTGCCAAAAGAAACACAAGAAGCAGCAGAAACGGTTACTACTGCTGACATAAATAAAGCAGCAGAAACAGTGAAAGAAGTTTTAACAGATCTTGAGATTGCAGAAACCTTACTTAAAGCTAAGAATGATACTCCCAAGGTCACTTCAAAGACCAAAGTAGTAATCATCAAAGATCAAGGTGAAGTGATCAAGAAAGATAACAGTAAGAAGGCAATGGACAAAGACAAAGGAAAAGCAAAGATGGTGGAATCTGATCAACCAGTCAAGAAGCAAAGGTTGGTTGAATCAGATGAAGCCTTAGCCAGGAAGATGCAAGAGGATATTGAAAAGGAAGAAAGAGTTCAGATGGAAAAGGACAGGGAGATGGCAAAGGCTCTAGCTGCTGAACTGAATGAAGCTTATCAACTGAGTCTGGCAACTGAAATTGCACAGAAGAAAGCTGCAACTATAAAGAAATCTGTGGTGAAAACAGTTGTAAAGAAGAGACAACCCTCAAAGACTTTCCTAGGTACCCAAGAGAGAAACAAGATGATTATATTTCTCAAAAGTGCTGTAGGAGTCAAAAAGGAGATGTTCTCAAAGATGTCTTTTGAGAAGATTAAAGAGCTATATGATTCAGAGATGAGAAAGCTTCAGGGAAATGAAATTGCAAGGGTGGAGATGGAGAACAGGATGAAAGAAAGTAATGATCTTCTGATACAAAAGCCCTTTCCAGATGAGCAGGAAACACCATCAAAGAAAGAAGCTACTCTGGGAGAAAGTCTAAGGACTTTAAAGAGAACAAAGATGATGGCTAGGAGAAAGTCAATCAAGAAGCCTAGAATAGCTGAAGGAGAGGCTGAGAAGGTTGCTGAAGAAGAAGGGGAACCTGAGTCATCTAAACAGAAAGAGCCATCAAACACAGATGATGTAAATTTGTATATGGTAGTGATGGACAAAGTGCCTGAACCAATTTCAGCAGAACCTGTAGGAGTTAAGCCTCCTGAGGTCATTCTCTGGGATACATTGACAGTGGATGGAAAGGAATACATAAGGCTAAAAAGGAAGGATGAAAAGTATGAGGTGTTCAATACTTGGGCAAAGATTGTAAGAACATGCTCTAGGTCAGATCTTGAAGAGATGTTTGAGATAGGAATGAAGTTGTATGCAGATATACTGAAGGCTCCAGAGATTTCAATTACAAAACTGGTAATGGAGTATCTGTGTATGATGTTCAAACCTGAAGTAGTAGAGCATGTGATCAAGAATGTATTCAAGTCAGTCAACAGTTGGACTCTGTATGAAATTAGTGGAGTATATACAGTGAATTTGGATTTAAATCACACTGAATACTTCCTAGTGGATAGAGTGTACAATCATAGCAGATTGAAGCTTCATGCCATGCTGAAGAAAAAGTTAAGATGTGTTCCAGATTCAGAAATGGCTAAATACTTGATTCAAAGAACAATTAATCAGAGTTTGGGATTGGATGCAAACACTGGAATTTAGGCCATGATAGAGTTTTGGGAGCATCTTGAAGAAAATTTGAAGAACTTGACTTCTCTTCCTAAAAGTCAAGTTAGGGGGAGATTGTTGGGAACTGAAGAATTCATCAAGTATGGTTAATGCTGCTGGTTCAAAGTTACTACTGCTAGAAGACTTAAAGGTTAATACTGCTAAGTGTTACTACTGCTAGTAGAATTAATACTGCTAGTCAAAGTTAGTGCTGCTTGAACAAAGTTAGTACTGCTTAGCTAGTTAGTACTGCTAGTGGTTAGTGCTGCTTAGTAGTTAATGCTGCTAAGACTAAATTAATGCTGCTTATGATTAATACTGCTTATATGATGAAGATTCGCATGAAAGGATAACAGCTGGATAATCTGAAGATATACATGGAAGTTTAGAGATATACATGGAAGATATACTGAAGATATTTTTATTTCTTGTAATTATCTTTGTATTCAGTATATGTATAGATTTGATAGTGAGATTAATTGAGATTGATTCTAAGTGTTAGTTCTAGAGAGAAATACAACCTCAAGGCATAGATCCTAATTCTAGAGAAGTAGAATTCGTATTGGTGAGCCTGTTCATCAATATTGTGGTTGAGTGTGTAATCTTGTAACTTCAAAGCATTCAATACAAGTTTATAGTTTGTTCATTATATTTACTGTGTTGATTTACTGTTTCATAGAATATCAAAGTGTTATTCCGCAAACTTCTTTGATATTGTTTCTGAGAATTATTTCTTGTTGAGAATTCGATCCTGACACAGTTTGGGAACGATCTTTCATATCAAGCTGATTACTCATTCAATATGGGATATTTTGTTGAGCTTGAAGAGAAGAATAGAAAGCTTGAATTAGAGAAAGTAAATCTGGGTTATGCTGTTGACTTTCACTCGAAAAAGTCAAAAGAGTATTATGCTGAACTCATTTTACTGAAAGAAGAAGTTAGTGCTTTAAAGTCAATCAATGAAGATCTTCTGAAAAGAAATTCTGGACTGTTTGATGAGAAGATAATGAGATTGGAATCTGAGAATGCTGAGCTTAGAAAGAATATATTTGATTTGGAACAACAGCTTGCTGAAAATAAAGTTGATTTTGATAATGAAAAGAAAAGTTTTTCAAAGAAGTTCTCAGATTTCTCTAAAAAGTGTTTTGAAGAAAAAAAGTCAGTTGATCTTAAATGCATAAAACTTTTTCAACAAGTTTCCGATTTTGAGGAAGTACTTATTTTGGAAAGAGAGAAGTTTGCTAAAGAAAAGAAGGCCATTGAACAGAAGAATGTGGGATTTTTCAAGGAACTATCCGGCCAGAGAAACGATTCAGAGAAAGGATTTGAAGAAGAACGATGCATTTTTGAGACTGAAATCAAAAAGCTGACTTCAAAGTTATCTGAACTATCTGCTAATGCACTAAAAGAGCAGAAAACGAAGTCTGAGTTCTCGAAGAAGATTGACCTGCTTGTGAAAGAAAGAGACAACTTTGTTTCAAAGATCAAAGAGCTTGAAAAGACTTTTCAAGTTCAAATCAGAAATCTGTCTCTTCACAAAGGTCAGTTAAATATTTTGATCAGATTCGTCAAACTAACATTTTCTATGATAGATATTTAGATGGTTCAGGTACATTTCCAAGAAGAAGAAGTTACAAGTCAGAGAAACTGGTGTGGAAAAAGAAACTAGTTAAATATGAGATGTCAGATGAGCTGAAAGGAAACACATCATGTGTACATGTTCATCAAGCAAAGAAGAACAAAGCGCATAAAGGTAAACCTGACCATATATACTCAAAAGATCAATTACTCAGGTTTTCAGGTAATAAATATTATTGTTCTTATTGTTGTACACATGATCATATTCACAAGACGAGTGATCATTTCTGGTATGGTTCTTACTCTATTACCCCCACAAGAACTGCAACTAACATTCATGGACCCAAATACCAGTGGGTACCAAAGCCGAAAATTGATTCTGTGTTGCAGGCACCTCAAGTCAAGGGGGAGTAAGAGAACAATGGCTCTTGAATAACACAGTTCAAGACCCGCACCTCAATGTCAATATTATGGCTTCTAAGTACACAGCTTAGGACCCGGACTTCAAAGGAGTTTGACTTCTAAACACAACAGTTTAGGACTCGTACTTCAGCGATTAAAAGACCTTACTCCTGTCATGATCAGAGATTGTACTCAAATACTCAAATGAGGAAATCAACCATCAAGGGGGAGTACATTCTTTTCTGATATATGCATTAGAGAGATATGACGGACTACATTCCAGAAGGAATTGTAGATCTCTATCCTGTACTTTTTCATTGATAGATCTTACTGATATGAGGGACTACATTCCAGAAGGAATTATGGATCTCTATCTTGTTTTCATTGATAAACCTACTGTTGCATAATATATAGGGGAAGTACAGGTGATGGCTTCTGATCACGTAACAGATATGGACCCGTTCTTCAAAGTTCACAAGTATGGATATTTTGCTAATATCTAGGGGGAGCTTAAATGACCGAAATCATTCTATCATGATTTGAGGGGGAGCTTAAAAGGTAAATATCTTCTAATCTTAGATCTCTGATTGTTTGAAAGAAGAACAACTTTCAAGCATGAAAAACAGGTTCTTAAATGTTCAAACCACTTCTCTATTCTCAAAAGATTTCATGAATTCTGAAGTGAGCTTTTAAATGTTTTTCAAATTTGGAACTTAATGTTTAACTGATCATGTGTTTCCAAAGATCAATACTCGTGTATTGTCTTTTCCATATACTGTAAAGTATTCACACACATCGGTTCAGTATTTCATTTGATTTGTTATTACCATGTCTCATAACGAACATATTTTTTTATGGTAATACCCTCGTTTGCTTTCAAAGTTGTTGAGCATCATTCATCTTTTTCATATTTGTGCTTTCATTGATAAATTGTTTATATTCGTTCATATAAACAAAATATCCAGTTCTTTGATACCCTAACCATTTCATTTGATCTGCTTGATACATTGTCAGATTATCAAAACAATTCTTTTGATTTTATTTCATTCATTCAATATCATTGTTTTGAGAAATCTTCAAAGTTCAATTGATCAAATTTCATGAGCATACATTGTGACAATGATATCATACCCTTTGTGCTTAACTGTTCAGTTAAATTGTTGAGCAACCATGCTTTTTAGGACTTACATGGGATTCGTGTGTGAGCTTAAAAAGAACTTCCATGGATTCACGTCAAACAGTGTTTCCTACCCAGGAAGTTATCCTTGAGTGATTGAGGGGTGAGGGGACAAATTAAAGAGTAGGGGAGATAACTCATCCGGTTGAGTTATTCTCATTGTGCTGAGAGGAAAAATGGAAAAGAGAGTTTGGTTAGAAGTGAGCTTAAATGTTAAAAAGAAAGAGGGTGTGAGAACAGAGTTAAAAGAATATCAGAACTCTTCACCAACTACTTTCTGAGTCGGGCAGCCACATCTTCTGATTGGTTCACATTCTTTGGTGACCATCATTGAAAAAGGTAGTGAGCCCATGCCAACTCTTGCTATTACCCCACCAACCACTCATTTCTTTCTTAACAAAGAAATGTTTCATTTTCTTTGGGGATGCAGCATATATGTTATCTAATCTTCACTCGGAAGATTTAGATATTGAAAAAGAAGGAAAGTTGCCCCACCTTCGCACCTCTTTCATGCACATTGAGTCCGTGTATTATCTGTTGCTGTCTCAACAGTTTACACAATTTGAGCCTTATGAAACACAATCATTGTGCTAAATTCTTTCATACACAAGCACGAGCACACAGAAAATTTGTTTTTCTGTTAGAACATTCATAGATAAACCTTGTGTTTTTCAATGATTGAATGGAAGTCCTGGGAGTCATCATCAAGCCAACTCCTTAAATTGTACATTCGTGGTACACAGTAACTTTGTGTTACTGACAGGCATTCCTAACTGTTTCATCTGTTGAATCAGGGTTACCACGTTCATTATATCTGAATTTGAAAAGATTCGGGTATATACAGTTCATGATTCAGTTACTCAGATCAAAGTACGGCGACTATCAAATTATCATTGAAAGGGGAGATTGTTATTCGAATACAAAGGGGGTGATCAAAGACTGTATTGAAATTGAAGATGTTTTGATGATCATGATGCTCACAATCATCAAAAAGGGGGAGAAATTTAGAAAGATTCAATTTCAAAGCCATGAAGAGTTGTCAAAGTGAGAAGACTTGTGAAGAAATTCTGAGAAAGTTGTAAAAGTCAATTCAAAATGCCTCCGCTATTTCAAAGTTAAAAGATTCTGAAGAAAGATTGTTCAAAGATAAATCAAGATGATTTGTGAAAGTTTGTTTTTCTGAAGACAGTCAAGAGATCAATGTGATGAAGATACAGTTTTGAAAGATTTCTCTGAGATGAAAGAAGTTTCATAGTTTCAAAGGTGTTTCAAGAATTCTGTTTCGTGTTCAAGACATGCTGACTTTCAAAGCTTCAAAGAATGAAAAAGACTTTTCAAGATTCTTCAAAGGCTGAAAGATTAAAGGTTGTTAAAGCATCAAAGTTCAAAGTTGCCACAGACAAAAGCTGAAGAATCAAGAGTTGAAGACTAGTGTCAAATTTTTATTAAATCTTGAATAAAAAGGGGGAGATTGTTAAGTCAAAATATTGTATCCAAGATTTAATTAGAAAGTCAATGTTAGAAAGTCAACAATGTTAAAGTCTTGAAAAAGTCAAAGTTGTTTAATTCCTTAGTGGTTAAGTCTTTGTAATAGCTTAGTGGTATAAATACGTTTAGTCTTTGTTAATTTTGGAAGCACGTATTGTAAACTTTTCAGACTTGTGGTTATTGAAGATCTACTTTCTCTCTCTACTCTCTCTCTCTCTCTCTAGACTTTATTGATAAATCTTGATGAGAATTGCTTGATTGTTTGGGATTTGTCATTCACAGGTACCACTCCCGCGACCTTGCCACTGCGACAGTGACCCGGGCATAATTGTCGGGAACTGTCACCCCGTTTATACTGAGGCTTATGAACCTGCCGTTATTGTGACACCGCGACTATGCCAAGGGCATATTCGTCGGGCACTCTTGCCCCACAGGTACCGAAGTCGATTTTGGAGCTCTCAAAGCACGGTTATATTTTTGGATATGGACAGCTAGTATTAGCTCAATTTCATTACTTAAATTGACATAAAAGACATGAAATGATGTCATCACTTATCGAGATTTTCGGGCGTTACAATTTATGCTATGAGTTCGAATAGAACCACAAAAATCCAAGTGCAACAAATCCAAAGAATCACTCGTTTTTTGTTCATGCTTTGGCTTATGAGAAGCTCTTTTCATCTTACCCTTCTCACATGCATCACACAGATGTTTTTTCTCATATTTCAACTCAGGTAATCCTTTCACCAAATTTCCTTTGACCAGCTTGTAAATGTATCTGAAGTTGAGGTGAGACAGTCGTCTATGCCACAACCAACTTTGCTGGATAGATTCTTTTGATAGTAGACACATTGTACTTTCAGGCTTCACATTGGACAGGTTGATTGTGTAGATGCTGCACTTTCGAGTACCCACCAAGAGTTCCTTTCCATCTTCTATTCTAACGCAACACCTCTTGGATTTAAAATTAACCTCTAAATCTATATTGCAAAACTGTCTGATGCTAAATAAGTTATGTCCTAATCCTTCAGCATAGCTCACCTTTTTTATCGTTACATTCTCTTGAACAACATCTCTATATCCAAGTATCTGTGAGAAATGGTCATTTCCGAATCACACATTTTCGCATAATTTCTCTGTATAATTAGACAGAATATCTTTCCTCCCAGTCGTATGCTTAGAACATCCGGAGTCTAAGTACCACATATGACGGGTCTGCACTAGAGAAATCAAGCAACAACTGGTTTAGGTACCTACTTGTAAATGGGTCCTGGCGGGTTAGTATATGATTTTGGCACCCATTGAAATTTGGTTTCTCTTTTCTTTCTAAAAACATTTGAAGTCTCAGAATAATATATATAATAAGAACCAAACCAATTATCTGAAAAACTACGATCAACAAAATTATTTCGGCCATAAGTAGAACAATGAATAGTAGCATGAGATAATTGAATCAATTGCTTTATTGTATAAATTTTGCAAGGAATTACAAGTTTTTGTTTATTTGAAGCAAAGTGATCTACAACATCAGTACAGTTATCAGTTGTCCTATTACTATCAGAAACTGATAATGATTTTGTCGACTTCGCATCTTTCTTAGGTCTCCACTTAAGTTTTACTTCAGATCTTTTATATCTCATATCTGAAATAGAAGATTTATACTTGTTAGAACTATGACATTTCAGAGTTTGTTTCTTCTTAGACTTACCAGTGTTTTTCTGTTTCTGTGAGTGCTTCTTTTTCTTACCTCCAGCACAGTAAGCATTAACAGGAACTGGTTCATCAAACTTAGTTGACGATTCGCCAACTTCAAACACACTTGGTAGTTCTTTAGAATTAATTACAAAGTTAGAATGATCTGGTAGTTTTGCATTAAAATCAAACTTATACATACATTCATCAAAACATTCCTCAGAATTTAGAAAATCAATCTCATCAAATTGATCTTCATCATCCAAAGATTGTGATGCACTGGAAGATTTTGGAAACAAAAAATCATTAAATTCTTGTGAACACTGTTTTTGATAAGTCGTTTGTTCAAAATCTGATGGTTTAACAGTGCAAAGGATATTTCCCATGAAAGCTTTGCAAGAAGAGGCATTCAAATCAATAGAATTGTTCTCACAAACTCTATCTGACTCTGATTTATCTTCTGCTTTTGTCTCAGATTTTGAATCAGTGTTCAGCAAAACAGTTGAAAATATAGTCTTTTCTAACTCAATCAAAATCCTTTCTTCTTCTAAAGTGTTCTCAAGCTGAGAAATTTTGTTTTCTAAGACGAGAAGAGGAACATTCATTAGAATAACTTTTAAAATAATCATTGGAAAGAAACATTGTTTGATGAGAAATGTAACTATCATTCAGTTTGTCATAACAGAATGGTAGTTGCAATTAACTGTTACTATTCTTTTAAGATGTTCTGTTATTCCCAGATTCTAGTCTCTAAACACAAACAAATCAACAAACAAGATTTATCAATCAATTACCTGTTTGATTAATCTTTCAAATCCAACGATTACAACTTTCTTTCTCTAAGACTCTCTTTCTCTCTCTACATATTATCTCTCTCTCTCAGATTCTCAATCAGACAATTGAATACAACTACTTTTGGAAAACAAAGAATACAAGGTATTTATACCCACAACTAAAAACAAGGAAACTAAAATACAAAAACAATACATTGACATTATTACAAAAGACTTTGACTTTTACTTGAGAGTTGACTTTTCTCAGCTTTGACTTCTTAAACTTTGACCTTCAGTCTTCTTGATCTTGTATCCAACATATTTATGCTCTAACATGTTCCTTTGCTTCCACCTCTTCAGATGACTTAGTCCATCTGACTTTCAATTTGGGGTGTTTGTCAGCTAATTGTAGAAAATCAAATTTATAAAGAGCGGGCTATTTTGAAATTCCTTTCTTCAAATAATGTGGGTTATCATACCCAATACCCTAATAAGCGTTGAAATATTTAAATTCCTTTGGTTTGTTTAGATGAATGGTTTGGTCAGTTTGTCCTCTTGCCTAAAGCTTTTCTTCCAAACCACTTATCTTTGCAATCAAAGATTTGTTTACAGATTTTAAAGATTTATATTTTCAAATAACCTCTTGCTTCTCAATTTCACACAAGGTAATCTTGAAAGTTGCTTCATATATTTGATTGTTCAAATCAGTCTTTTGTTTTTCAAAAATGCTGACGTCATTGTTTAAAGAATCAATCAGTATTTTCTTCTCAACCTTATCCTTGTTGAGCTTAAATATTGTTTGACTTTTTTTCTCAACAACGCCTTTTTCCTTTTTAAGCTTAGACTGAAGATCTTGAAGTTCAACCATCATAGAATCCATTTGTTTTTAAAAAATCAACTTCAGATAAATCAGTTACCTCATTAGATGTGCATCATCTGATTCATCATATGTAGCTTGCTTTCCCATCAGACACATGTGGGCAACTTCATCTTTCTCACTCTCCGAATCTGTTAAGTCTAGCCAGTGGTCATCCTCTGCCATTAGTGTTGTGAGTCCAAGATCACTAAATCTCTAGAGAGAGAAAGTAGAGAGAGAGCATTCAAAGCGTAAAGTTCAGATTTTATTGATGTAAGCGTGAATGTGATAACAAAGACAAAGACCAAAGGGACTTAAATACCCTTGGTCAATACAACACAGTATTAGACTTTAGACACAGTATTTGACCAAGCCTATAAATACAATGATTACTATAAAATCAGACTTAACAATCTCCCTCTTAGTAATCATTGGCGCTTTGGTCTTCAAAATTCATCTTCTATATCAGCACGGACCATAAAATCGACTTTATGAAGCAATCTGACTTTTAAAAGAAAGATTCTTCTCAGCATCTTTCAGTTTGATTTGTCTTTGCTGCCTTTGACAAGTCTGGACCAGTAGCTTGTGCTTTAAACGACACACCTCTTTTGAAAGACCTTAAATGAACTGTGGTGGTCGGAGCAGGAACAGCAAACGAATTAAAATGACTGAGAGAATAGAATCTTTGAGCGAATCTTGATCAGCAGATAAACGTTTTGAGCTCTTTGTCTCTTTAACTTCTCCTTGACTTCTCCCCCTCATGACCTTGATGATCTGGATCAACTTGGTCATGTAAATGTTGAAGACGAGACAACTTAAGATCTGCAAAATCAAAGAAACGGAGAAAACAGGAGAGGTTTGCGCGACACACATGTGGCGCAAAGTAAAGTTTGCGTTATACCAAGGTGGCGCAAAGTGAGGTTTTCGTTACACCAAGGTTGCGCAAAGTGAGGTTTGCGTTACACCAAGGTGGCGCAAATTTGACTTGAAGTCTGAAAAATTTTACCTGTTGAGCTCTTTGACTCCCTCTACACAAATACACTAAATTTGACAATTCAAGTTAGCATTCATATAGAGAATCAGATATTCCCCCTCAAAAACAGATATGATCATTAAGAAAATACTCCTTTTTCACTCCCCCTTGAATAATGCTCAAACCCATTTAAAAGGATATGAGAACACAATGAATGTAAACATCAATGTAGAAAGAAAAATATACTGAATATGTATTTTGAAACGACTAAATATATAAAAATTTAAACAGAAACAAATAAAATTCTACTTAGTAAAATATCACAATAAAATCCGTCAGATGAAATCAAATGTATGTGTTTGGATACAGAAACAAGTTTTATTGCATATCAAGTTAAGACATGTTCAGTTTCAAAAACTTTCATCAATCTATTCAGTGTGCTCGCATGTGAACTTCGACTAGCTTCAAGAAAATACAATTCTAAAAATATAATATAGAACTTTGCAAATAATCACACTAATCCATCAAAAATTCAGACTTTCACAAATTTACAGGTTTATTGCAACTTAGAAATATATAACCAAGTATCATGAGATGTGTGCTCATTGGCATCTTTTAGCATTGTGCACTATGACATCTTTACATGAGTGTGCTCTTTGGCATCTTTTAAAGCATGTGCACTTTTGGCATCTTTTTAATCAAAAAGTTTATTAAGTAAAGAACATGCCGTAAACGTAACTTTCTATCTGACCCTATTGCAGGATTTGGGTCAGCCACTCCCAGACCAGTTGGCCTTAGGGGACTAGGTGTCAAGCACTCCTTGGAACTTACTTTCCCATATCATAAAGGCTACATCGACACATCCTAAACCCATTCATACCAGTAGAACATGACTTTCGATCTGATTCTATAGAAGGATTTGGGTTCGATCACTCCCAGATCAAATGACCTTAGGGGACCAGATGACAAGCATCCCACAGAACTTATTTTCCCAAACCAGAAAGGTCACGGGTACAAACTTTTAAACTTAGAGATTTCTGATTTATAAGAATTTAATAATCATCTCAAACACAAGGTTTTACGTCTAAGTGCTTAGCCTATATTTTCATTACGATCCGAAATTCCGACTTTTTAGGTTTTCTAAGCATTGTAAACTATAAATATTCCGAATCACACAACTTTAAAGCAATATCAAAAGCTACAAACATGTTGCTGACTTTTCGACTTTTGTTAGAACTGTAATTTGAACATATAAAAACTTCAATATAAACAAATCAACTTGAAAATTTATCCTAGACACACATTTTATTCAAAAGAAAGAAAATTGTAAAACTTTTACTTAATAGAATAAAATTTGTAAAGGTTTAAACTTTTAAAACAACATGCCGAAATTTTTTTTTTTTTTTAAATATTTGATCGGCAAGTTTATATTCAGTTGAAACAAAATATAATTCAATAATATCATATTTCATACAATGTAAAATAAATTTGTGTCTCATTTGTAAAAATTGGGTTGAACAAATTCAGGGGTTGAATTGAAAAGTTCAGATTCTTTTAAAACATTTGAGAAAACTGGAACAACATCATAAACAGAGAAATATGCAGCGGAAATTAAGTAGATGTATTCACAATTTCTCATTAGTCAGAAGCTTAAAGCATTCAATAACGAGTCCTAGACTGATATGTCTAGAAGTCATATTCTTTGAAGTACGGGTTCTAAGCTGAAGTACTCAGAAGCCATCTTTCTCTTACTCCCCCTTAACGTGAGGTGCTTGCAACTTTGAGTCAGATTTAAATTTGGGAACCCACTTGAATTTGGGCCCGTGTTTGTTAGTTGCAGTTCGTATAGGGAAATACTTATTAGATTTGACAGTTAAAGCATGAGAAATATGATCAGAATGATAAGCACAATCATTAGAAAAGAAAGCATAATCATCTGAACTAGAATCCGAGGAAGAACATGAGACATGTTTTGAAATTCGAATCATTTGCTTTATAGAATATTTTGAAATTTTATTACATGTAGCAAATGAATCACTTTTATAAAGTCTGTCTACACATTTATCCTCATCAATCATAGAATCAGTAGATGTCCGCTTCGCTCTCCAGATCTGCTTCTTTGATCGATCTCTCAAAGTCCTATCTGTAAGAATTGAATCGGAAGAATTAGAATTGTCAGAAATAACATTATCTTGTTTCTTCGACTTCTTTGACCGTCTTCTTTTACGCTTAGGTTTATAATATTGATCATTGAGCGTAAAAGAATCATCAAGAATTTTAGACGAAATATTTAAATCAGAAGAAATAATTTTATCCAAGCAACCAATCTGATCAACTAATAAATCTGAATTTACTTCGAAGTTTGAAAAATTTTGAGAAAAGATTTTAAAATTTGAAACTTTCTTTTTATTTTCCTTAGAATCAAAAGAAAGGTCAGAAATAGAAACTGAATCTTGTTTTTGAGAAAATAAATTTTCTTCAAGACTAGAATTCATGAAAGAAAGAATAATATCAGATTCAATTTCCTTTAAAATATTTTGATCTTCTATCTTATCTTCAAGATCGATGATTGTACTCTCTAATACTAATGGAGGAGTATATTTCTTAGAATCATAAATGATTGGAGAAATATTTTCCTTATCAGAATTAGAAGCATAAGGATCAATAAAATCATCAGATATTGAAGATTTGACAGGAGATATATCATTTAAAACTCTTCTTCCTCTCCTTGATTTTTCAGGAAAATATTTTGCATTTTCTCTTGTGTAAACAAAAGGAATTTCCTTTTTCTTGTTATTTGTCCTTTTCTCATTTTCGAGTTCTAACACTTGCTTTTCACTAGCCCAATGAAATTTGAACTGAGGAGCATAGTGTGCAAGAGTTAGATAATCGTATTTATATAAAGTAGGAACTTTGTTTATCACTTTGGTTAAACAATGAGGATTGTCAAAACCAAGTCCCCACCTTGGTGTAACGCAAACTTCACTTTGCGCCACCTTGGTGTAACGCAAACTTCACTTTGCGTTAGTCGTTGAAGACGCAAAGTAAGCTTTGCGTGACGCATACAAAGCAACTAAGTAACCTTTATAGCAATATAGTAATAGTTATAGACAACCGGATGTTAAGGTACATATATAAATATATATAATCCCAAAAATAACTATTCACAAAAGTAAGGTTGTCCGGTAAGTCTTCAAAATATCCACTCCCGATCACTCAGCCCGGATAATCCCCAAGTCTATTTCTAGAACCTGCCACGAAATAACAAACGTGGCTGAGCAATAACTCAGTGAACAGATCAATGAAATCAACAATAAACAATATAGGGTAAGTACAAATTATCCCTATAATCATGAAACGATAAAATAAATCAATCGAATATCACAAAGATATAACAAAGGGGTTCACATAATCACCCGTTCCGTGTTTCGTGTTATTCAAGTTCACATAAATCACCCGAATACACTAAACCCGTTGTTCCCAAAAAATGTACGGTTCTATGGGCATAAGTGAGAACTAGCGGTGTGGGCACGACACTTACTAGCCCTTGACTACTATTAAAGCAGTCCTAGTTCTGTTCTGTTCCTAGGATATCCATTCGCCCCTATGGCTGGATCAGGGCCAGCGCACTTTCCACGCATACACAAGGACGCCATAGTGATTATAGCCACCATGGAAGCATCACAAAGTCGGTGCCCCCGACTAAGTGTCTGGTAAAGGATCACAACATATGTGATCTAACAGGATCATAAAGATATAACAACAATCAATGAACAATGTCAATATGGCTTGACTCTATCTAGTCGTGCCATTCTCAATCTGATAATATCACAGTCATTGGACCGATTCAACAAATCATATTTATCATATTTCATTCGCGCATCAGCATTCAGAGTAAAACTCAAGAACTGGGCCAACGGTCCCTATTAGGGGCAACAAACTTTGGAACAGTCCTAAGTCGTGCTCAACTAATGGAACACCAAATGGAATTCAACAAAGAAATTACACGATAAAAATCCAAGAATCAACATCATCGAGTTATTTTTGTATCTCAAGTTTACAATTCGTGAATCATATTTGAATGGATTAACCCTCAACAATAGGTCAATCCCGTTCCAAGAAAATAAGAGATTCGTACCTTTATATAGTCGAGATAACCAAAATACGATGCCCAAATGTCAAAGTGTCCAAAATCCTTGCTAGTCGGATTTTCCTATCACAAGTAATATATATGCACTTAGAATTATGCAATGATTTCGTATATTTGTTTGATCTACTTAGCCTATTGACTCCCTTATATTAGCTTAATCTAACCTTATTTCCTTCTTTATAGTCTTATAGTTCAATGCCATTGTTATGAAAAGGATGCTAAATGAATAGAACATAACAATCAAAATATTGCAAGGAAAAACTCCCCTGCACATTTCAGCTTCTGTCCATCTCTGTGTTGGACATATTGCTCATACATAGGTGCTAAATTTCATGATATTGTCTAAATGGAAGTTGTACATATGCTTCTTAGGAATCCAATCGCACTGGATTCATGTTGTTTGAAGCTATGATTGATTTTATATGAATTTTGCACTAACAGTGTGTAGTTCCCGATTTTACAGAGACCATATACTGTAATTTGCTGTTTTGACACATTTAAGCTCAAAATTAGGCTTTGGACTCTTCATAACAATTGTTCTAGACTTACTAAGGTTTCCAACCACATATCACACACCTCATTTGGATCAATGGTTAATTTTATACAAATTTGTAAAGTAACATTAACTTTCTGCTTCCTTCCAATAGCATCATTTTTAACTATTTCAAGATATCAACACTACCATTTTGATTTGGTAACCATTCTAAACCATCTATGAACCAATTTGAAGTATTTTCATTTTGGTTTTACAGCCTTGAACATCACATAATCAAAAACTCACTAAAATTTTAGGTTACCAAACATCTAATCAAAGATTTCCTAATTTCTTACCTTAAGGATGATTAAAATGTCTTCAAGATGTGGATTCCTTCATTTCCTTACAAACTCCAGCCCCTAACAACAAGAATACATATAATCTTAATATGTATTTCAACCAAATAACCTAAATTTCAAGATTATAATCTTACCCAATGATTTATCTTCATGATTTAGCTCCAAATCTTCAAAATCTCATCATTTCATCAAGTTTTGAAGCTTAATTTCATGGAATAAGGTTTTGTCTAGGGTTTTAGAGGAGAAACGTGAAGGAGAGGACAAATAAATCTGATTACGAGATTATTAATCTCAATATTTGTTTATATATTTTCAAAATTTTCACTTTTAGTCCCTCAAGTTTCATAAATTGCATATTTACCATGTTTTGAGAATTTCTTTACATTTTTGGTTTAATTATCGTTTCACTTATCCATGTTTAACCCCTCTAATGGTTATGTTTGACAAAGTTAGTTCGGTTTAAGCCCATATGCTATATGTACAAGCATACAAAGCAATGACCAACTCTAAACACTAACTTTTCACTTAAAATTCGATATGAAATGTCCGGTTGTCTCTGTAAAATCGGGAACTGCACACTGTTAGTGCAAAATTCATATAAAATCAATCATAGATTCAAACAGCATGAATCCAGTGCGATTGGATTCCTAAGAAGCATAGGTACAACTTCCATTTAGACAATATCATGAAATTTAGCACCTAAGTATGAGCAATATGTCCAACACAGAGATGGACAGAAGCTGAAATGTGCAGGGGAGTTTTTCCTTGCAATATTTTGATTGTTATGTTCTAATTCATTTAGCATCCTTTTCATAACAATGACATTGAACTATAAGACTATAAAGAAGGAAATAAGGTTAGAGTAAGCTAATATAAGGGACTCAATAGGCTAAGTAACATTAACTTTCTGCTTCCTTCCAACAGCATCATTTTTAACTATTTCAAGATATCAACACTACCATTTTGATTTGGTAACCATTCTAAACCATCTATGAACCAATTTGAAGTATTTTCATTTTGGTTTTACAGCCTTGAACATCACATAATCAAAAACTCACTAAAAGTTTAGGTTACCAAACATCTAATCAAAGATTTCCTAATTTCTTACCTTAAGGATGATTAAAATGTCTTCAAGATGTGGATTCCTTCATTTCCTTACAAACTCCAGCCCCTAACAACAAGAATACATATAAATTTGAACAAAAACAGTTTTCTAACACATTTCAATGAACAAACTCGATCAAAAACACCAAAATCATGATTTCTAAAATAGAACAGTTCGTGAAAGCTCGTTTTCAGAAAATTCGAAATTTTTCAAAATTAACCTTCAAATCATGAAATTCTTGAAAAACGATGTGAATCAAAAATGTTTAACATGTAAAAACGGATCCAACAAACCAATTTTCAACGAAATTTGTTCAAAAACAAAACCGAATTTGATGAAAAATTCGAAAACAAGATTTTCTTGAAAAAATTCAAGAAAATCGATCAAATTTTCGATTTAATCCACAAATTCAGTATCGAAAAATCAATCTCTCAATTCTCTCAAGATTCAGATTGGCTCTGATACCAATTGTGAGTCCAAGATTACTAAATCTCTAGAGAGAGAAAGTAGAGAGAGAGCATTCAAAGCGTAAAGTTCAGATTGTATTGATGTAAGTGTGAATGTGATAACAAAGACAAAGACCAAAGGGACTTAAATACCCTTGTTCAATACAACACAGTATTAGACTTTAGACACAGTATTTGACCAAGCCTATAAATACAATGATTACTATAAAATCAGACTTAACAAGTGCCTTCCCAACCTCCTTCTGCTTTGCAAGCAGCATCTTGTTCTTGTAGTAATCTGAGTTGCACACTTTTCACTTTCGACAGTCCTTAGCATAGTGAACAATCTTCTCGCGGTTGTTGCACTTGACGGATTCATCTGGCTTCTTTTCCTCATATCTGTTTATATACTTCTTCTCATCTAATATATTATCCTCAAACTTCTTTCCATCAAACCTGTTATTTCTTTCTATCCTCTCTTTGTGCTCATAATTTCTTGATCCAGGTGAGTATCCTTGACTGTTTGACCATGGCTTCTTGTAGAATTTCTTTTGAAATGCCCGAGACAGTAGAATCATGGCTTATTTCAGATTTTCCCCATCATCTGAATCATAAACAACACTATCAACCTCCCCTATGTCTATATATGTATATATACACATATATCTTACACATACCAAGTTTTTAACTTTATGCAAAATAAAACAAACCCATCATCAGAAACTTGATTTCAAATTATGGGAAACTAAAAAAGATTAACCAAATTGGGGATTTAAAAAGAAACCCATGTAATCCAACACCAGAAAATGAAAACCCACTTGAAGATCTCGGTGTGGGTTTTAGATGGATGAGGACGGAGACGAAGGGGAAAGAAGGTAGTTCACCGGAGAAGTAAAGAGAGGTGACCGGAGGTGTTGTTAATGGATTACGGGTGTATGGACGACTCTCTGTATATATATATATGTATGTATATATATGTGTGTGTATATATATATATATATATATATATGTGTGTGTGTGTATATATATGTGTATGTGTGTATATATATATATATATATATAAAAAGAGAGAGAGAGAGAGAGAGAGAGAGAGAGAGAGAGAGAGAAAGTGGGGGGTAGGGAGTGAGGGTTGTAGTAGGGGGTAGGGGACTTTATTATTATTTTTTATTAGGAAAAAGACAAAAAGAAGTGTATAAAGACAAAAATACCCTTTGAGTTAACTGGGTTAACAGACGGCGTTAGAGAGAGGGACCCTCTACGTGCGTTAATTCATACCACAGGGACGCCCAGTGTAATTAATACGAATTAGGGACCTTATCCAAAATATAGCCAAACCACAGGGACCAGGAATTTAATTTACTATATATATATATATATATATATATATATATATATATATATATATATATATAGGGAGAGGTTCATTTGAGAAATGGTAAATGTATGAGAAATAGAGAAGTAATCTTAGTCATTCATCTGGTCAACATTTGCGGGTATGACCGCGAAGCACCGGATAATTCCTTGCATGGTCTATAAAAGGTAGATGGGTAGTTTCGTAAAATACGTAGGATGAGTTCATATATGAACCTATATGATTCACATATGAACTATACGTTCATATATGAATCAGTTAATTAGTTCATATATGAATCTGTTAATATAGTTCATATGTGAATTATACATGTTCATATATGAACACAGGTCGTGTATTTTATAAAAATTACGAAAGTGTCCTTCTATTTTTGGAATAGTCGCAACTTTTGACCAGTCAAAGTCGCAACTTTTGACCAGTCAAAGTCGCCACTTTTGACCAATCAAAGCCGCAATATTTGACCAGTCAAATCCGATCTTGACCATATGAATGGCTAGGATTACTTCTCTATTTCTCATATATTTACCATTTCTCAAATGAACCTAAGGCTATATATATATATATATATATATTTGAATATGTTTTTTTAGATATATAAAGATAGATATAGATATATAGATTATGTATTGATTATAGATGTATTTGTATATAATAATTTTAATAAGTTTTTTAAGTGTTTATGAATAAAATATTTTTTTAACAAATAAGAGTGTTATTATTTAATATTTAAAATTTTAAAAAAAAACATAAATAAAATATTTTATTAATGAATAAGAGCGTTATTATTTAATATTTAGAAATATTTAAAAATTAAAGAAAAAATGAAAGGTTTGTTTATTTAATAACAATTTTTATTAAAAAAATAATTCAAAAATATGAAGAAAAAAACAATGAATCAATCTTTCTCAAGATGTCGCATCATCTCTCCATGGTTTTCCTTTAATATATATATATAGAGATAGATAGATAGATAGAGAGAGAGAGAGAGAGAGATGGTTTCATTTGCAAACCACATTTATAGTCCAAACTTTGCAACCCACCTAGTAACCATAGATTACAATAATCAAGGGTATAGATGATTTTAGGCTAATTTTGGTAATCAAAAATTAATTTTAATTTAAAATTCTAATTAAAATACGTTAGAAGGGCAAAATAGTACATTTCACCTCCATTTTCAAAATGGAAACCCTCGTTAATTAGGTAACTTGATCCTCATGATTCCTTTTATTAATTCTTAATTAATATTAATATTAATTGTAATTTAATATTCTAATTAAAAACCATGATTTGATTTTATCAACCATGATTAGATTTTTTTTGTGTGTAATATGTGTTGGAACTTTTTTCATAATTTAATTGACATGAAATAATGATGAATCTCACTTAACAAAACCTCTATGAAATTAGGGTTCATAGATACTAATTCATAAGCAAATCGAACCTTCCGATGAAATTAAGTTCATTGTGTGTGTAATATGTAATGAAACTACACCATATTTCATCACCTAAAAAAACGTCAACTAAAACGATCCATATGGTTGATGTCATACATGAAATCGGAAAAAGAAAAATATTACCATCGTTCGGATCTGTCAGTGGAACGTCGTGACTGAAACGTTTCATCGTCGGATGACGGATTTTCCATTACTCAACAGCGGAATGCCATGAACGCTGATAGTCCAATTGAGATCAATGCTTGGTTTGATTGATGATAAACAAGAGAAACAAGGGTAGAAATCAGTATATTATTGAAAGCAAATAAACTCTAAACTACTAGAGAGAAAAACACTATGCGGCTACATTGTTGAAAGGTTTGGAATTGATCAATTGAAAGTTCACCTAAAACTATTACACATGATTTCTATTTATACTCCCTTATAACCCTTGCACAATATAAGCCCAAACCCAATACAAGGCCCATTACAATATATTGATTACTTTATAAAACTTCTAAAATAAGAACATAAAATATGTTCTAACATTCTCCCCCTAAGTTTTGTAAAGTAATCATTCTCTGATCAGCTCCAGCTTCAGCTCCTCTACCCCTTGATTTCTTTATAAAATTGAGTGTTGCATAAACTTCAAAGCATCCATAAGCTCCCCCTAGAATGTAGCTCTTATCCTCGAAGTATCAACTGAAATATCAGATCTGATGTAGACAATAACCTCGACTGAGTACACATAAAGACAACTTTTTCCTCTAGTAAATCCAACATAACGCTCACAAGAATGATATGTGTGGATTATGGAGTGACACCCAAGTGCATCTTCAGTATATGACATCTGATCTGTCTGTGAACCATGAGTTGAAATAGGAATTCAGCTTTAGAACTTCATCTAATAAGCATACGGGCGGTAGCATCCGGTAGCAACACTACAAGGCAAGGGTTAGAAGGCAAGCAATTGTTCAACAACTGATGAATGGTACTCATTTTCTTACTGGTTTTCAGAATACTGAGTCATCAAACCCGGAACTCCTTTCTTCACAAATGAGTTGGATGATTATCGGCTCTCAGGATTCTGAAGCACAACCAAAGTGCAGAACAGTGATTGCAGTTGCTCACACTACTGAGTGATCAAGTAAGAAGAATGATAAAGTGCTCTCAACGGTCTAACAACTGAAGAAGCTTTCCAGACTGATGATTGCAGATGCTCAGGCAGCTAACTCAATCCAAGCAGAGACCAAATCATCAAATCCAGAATCTGAAAAACTTTGCAGATCATGAGCACTCGTGAAATATAGATCAGTTGCTCAGGATATGTGACCAACCAACTGTCACATATGCATTCAGCGTAAAAAGCACAGGAACAAGGCAAACTTGTATGAAATAGGGTTCAGAACAGTCAGAATCTTCAAAAATCACCAAAACATTCGCAAACCATTAAAATTCGCATATCCTTATAGACGTGTAAGCACAATTCGCAAGATGCATTCAGCATAAAGCACAATTCGCAGAGGCTTGCCTTGCGAGTTCTTCAACTTTCGCAAGCCTCGTGATCACGAATCCTCGACTTTCGCAACTCTCTTTATCACGAGTCCTCAGAATTCACAACCTACATACATGGGAGTTCTGGACTTAGAACATTTTCCAAGAATTTTGGAAGCCACTTTTCGCATACATGAAACCTGCGAAACTTAGACAATAAAATCAAATGGCCTGCGAATTCTTCTAGAATTCGCACACAACAAGGCATAGTGGCTTGCGAATTCTTCAACTTTCGCAATGTGCCACTTGCGAATTCTACACTTCAAAAATTTTGTTGTGTCCAATGTTTTGCGAAACCTTCTCTATTTCTGAGTTCTTCACTAATCTTGCGAAAATCGTGGATCTCGAACTTATTTTCTGATTTTCTTCAATCAATCCTTCAATTATTCGATTCTTGAGCTGATACTTTATCCATAGGTTCGAAATTACCTTATGAGCACATTTGTAGTTGATCTTCTTGACTAAATCTGACTCTGGAGCATACTTTGATTCAACCACAGTACATACATATTTTCGAACATAAAACACTCAAAATCGACAGATTCGATTTACTGGATCGAAATTGATAAAAAAAAATTGATTCTATAATGATTTAAAATATCTACTGAATCAATTAAACAAGAAAAATCAAACAATTTCATAATGCATCCAGAAATCGATATATCACAGAACTGTTCTATTCAAAACGCAATCAGATCTCAGATCGTGCAGAAAGATGTTTTCTGTTAGGCTCTGATACCAATTGATAATCCCCTGCAAATCAGTTTCTTATCACATAAACAAATAATCACAACAAGAGATTAATCAAACCTGATTTGATTCACAATCAAATGATTACAAATCTCTCTTGAAGGATTTTCTCTCTCTAAGCTCTCTCTCTCTCTCTCTCTCTCTCTCTAGAATGGTGGCTGCTTATTTCTATTTTTGCACACACTTACACCTCACAACCCTAGAAACCTAAATAGCCATATACCTATTTAGGGAAAACAAAATACACAAAAATAGCTTTGACTATTTATTACAAAATGACCTAGACTTTTATTGAGAATTGACTTTGCAGCATTGACTTCAGATTTCCGTCTTCAGTCTTGATGATCTTGAATCCAATAAATCTGTGATCTAACAATCTCCCCCTTTGGATCAAGATCATTACTAAAAAGATTTAGCAATCCAATCTTCTCTTTAAGCTCAGAAAAATGCAATCTCTCTCTTTTTCTTTAACACATCTTGTAATCTTCCCAAGAGTTGTAATTATCTCCAGATTCAGCTCAGAATGGTTTAGTAGAATATTTTCAAAGAAAATTTCCTCAAATTTTGAATTTTCTGACTTGGACATTTCTTTAAAATTGTATTCTCCCCATTTCTTGTTTAACTCTTCTCTTTTCAAATGTCTCTTGAAACAAAACTTGTAATGGACATTTCTTCAAACTTTATCTAACGCCATGACTGAAACGTTTCATCGTCGGAAGACGAATTTTCCATTACTCAACAGCGAAACGCCATGAACACCATGACTTAAACGTTTCATCGTCGGAAGGCGGAGTTTCCATTACTTAATAGCGGAAGCAATGATTGAAATGTTTCATCGTCGAAAGGCGGATGTTGCACTCAACATCAGAACGCCATCAACGCCATAGAAAAAAATTATACCATCGTTTCGATCTGCTTTAGACGGACCTCGATCAAAATCCTCATTCGAAGAAACATCGACGCCATCAATCAGCGGAACAAATGAAGATAAAAATGTTTCATCATTTTCGAATATATCTCGAACATGAGTTTATTAAATGAAACTACAATTTTCCATTACTCGAACGAAGAAGAAGAAGAAGAACCCAGATTTTTAAGAACCAAACGAATATCATAAAAAATTAATTCTACTAAAAAAACTCATTATTATCGGATGATACCAATTAATTGAAAAAATATAAATGTCATAATTATTCAATTAAAGATTGGTAATTATCCAAAAATAACTCCCCCTATCTAACTACCATAAATATCTGTTTGCATAGAAAAATACCAAATTACCCTTACATTTAAAATAAACAAAAAAAACAGAAATTTTCTCATTGGTTGGAATTGGTGTGCAAAGTTTTTAATGTAAGGGAGGTTTGTAATTGATCGCTCTCATATATATATATATGGGGAGTATCTTTTGCAAACCACCTATTTTGTGCAAATTATACAAACTAAATCTTAGCCCTTAAACCATTTGATCCACGGTCATGAAAAACCGGTGGCATGATTGTAATTTATTGCACATTCTAGGTTTATGTTATAAAGGTTAGAGACTAGTGAGGGTAATCTAGGTAATATATTTTTCTCTCTCCTCACACTACTAAAATAAATTGTATTACCGACGGCTGAAACAGTCGGTAAACCGTCGAAAAAAAAAATTAGCGACGGTTTTGTGACGGGAATGATCGTTGGTAAAAAGCTGGTCGGTAATATTCAGCGACGGTTTTCCGACGACAACTACCGACAGCTTACCGACGGTTCCAGTTACCGACGGTTTTTCGACGGTATTTACCTATTAAAAATAAATATAAAATAAAATGAAAAAAACAACCGTCGGTAAGCCGTCGGTATTTCACTAATTTTTCCGACGGTTTTCCGACGACTTATTAAAAATAAATAAAAAATAAAATTAAAAAGATACCGTTGGTAGGCCGTCGGTTTGCCGTCAGTAAATACCGACTGTTTTTTGCCGTCGGTAATTGTCGTCGGTATTTCACATTTTTCTAGTAGTGTCATGTGGGTAGCAGCTTCTTCTCCACGGTGCATAGGGTTTCTGCTTTTATAATCATGATTTCTTCTTCCTTTGTGGGCTTCTTCTAATCTTTCTTTCTTTAATTTTTTAAATTTTTTAATTTATTTTTGGTTTGACCCTCTCTTGTTCTTCACAAATTGGGGTTTTTTTAAATGAAATTTCGCTTATTTTTTGGGTGAAATTTAAGCCTAGCTTTGCACCGAAATCGCATGAAATCGCAATTGTTTTCAGTTTCACCAAGAAAATAATATTCGCATATCTCAGTTTTTTTATTTTATTTATATGTTTTCTTGTTCTTAATCATCGAATATATTCTTTTTCTATTTGTTGGGATTTTTTTTATTTTTTAAATTTTTATTTGAGCAAACGATTTTCATTTTACCATTCTTTTTTTTTTGCCACATTAACGATTTCTTTGTCGATCTTCATCGAGATATGTTGTTTCAGATATGTTTCTTGAATCTGGGTTTATGTTTTTTTTGGGTTTCATTTGTCAAATTTTATGTTTATGGGTTTCATGAAGATCTGTGTTTCATTAAGTTTTTGGTTGTTTGAAGATCTGGGTTTTGATGAAGATATGGGTTTCATGAAGTTCTAGGTTTTGCTTGAAGATCTGGGTTTCATGAAGGTTTGTGCATGAAGATCTGGGTTTTGATGAAGATATGGGTTTCATGAAGTTCTGGGTTTTGCTTGAAGATTTGGGTTTCATGAAGATCTGGGTTTTGATGAAGATATGGGTTTCATGAAGTTCTGGGTTTCATGAAGATTTGGGTTTTGTCTGGGTTTTTCATAGAGTTGAAGTTCTGCGTTTTTTTCATGAAGATGGAGACCCTAACAAATAAATTAAATAATATTTAATATATTTAAAAAATAAAATAAAAATATGTTAAAAACCCTAAAATACCCTTTATAAATTAAATGTAGAAAAAAAAGAGAAATAAAAAAACAAATTACATGATTGGTGGATTTTGGTTTGTATAGTTTGCACAAAATAGGTGGTTTGCAAAAGAAACGGACCCTATATATATATATATATATATATATATATATAGATTCTAACAAGCATAGTCCATACAATTATTGGTTTTGCTTTTATTTCTCTCTATAAATTTTACAACCACACAAGTATACTGTACCTTTAGAATTAATTTTGTCCAATATAAGAATTAATATTGTACCTGGAACCGTGGTTGTTCGCTCGTGGTTATGTTGTCGTTTAGGTCAAGTTCGGCATCATCCAATTTGATTTTGGCGTTGTTTATGCCGTCATCCATTTCACCCGGTGGTGGATCCAGAAAACTTAATATTGGGGCACGAAGAAACAAATATCATATCATAAGAAATAAGAAATAACAAGTATCATATTATTGTAAGATAGAAATAACATCATTTCAAATTGTTTTCCATTTTCCACCATCATAGCCAAATCGTATCTTAGAAATAGTCAAACACAAACGCAACGAATATCCTAAGATGACAGAATATACAACATGCTCAAACTATATAACCATAAAAAAAATTCCCTGAAACATATGTAATTATTACACATTATAATTAATTAAATGACATTTTCTTTATTCCACATAAAACATTTATACCTTAAAATTATAAATTCAAGACATGGTGAAAATGAGCAAAGAATGTATGGAAACCAAGATTTGAACAAAGGAATAATAAGATCTCCAACAAACTGAAAGTGAAACTTTTAGTTAATGTTGAAATAACATCCAATGTTAAATCAAAATGAAACAGCTTAAAGAAAGATTGATTTGTCAAAATTAACCTTGTTTCTAGTAGTGGCCATTCCCCATAATCTTACTACTCCATCAACACTCTAAGGGGTTGTTCGGTTGTGGCTTAATGGGCTGTATAGCCTATATGGCTTATTCGCTCAGCCATATATACCTGTTCGGTTGTGGCTTAGTCGGTCAGCCAGAAAAATAGGGTCCTTTGTATCCAACTATTTATTTACCCTTTTATTCCTCTTTTACCCTTCACCCTCATTCATCATCTTCATTATCATTCCCAATCAACAGATCATAAAGCCTTTTTTTCAACCTCCTAAAACCACAGATCATAAAGCCTTTTTTTTAACCTCCTAAAACCCATCGTTCTGTTTGCCGGTGAAGACCACCAAATCCATGGTGGTTTTTGAACTTCTTTTCTCTTCAATACCCTTTTGAAGACCACCAAATCCATCTTTGCTGGTGAAGACCCCGTGGATCGAAGAAATCACAGAGAAGGTGAAGGTTGTATCTATGAAATCGAGTTGCTTCTTCTCCTTCTCTATGATCGATCGATTCTTCCTTGAATCAAAGAAATATCGATTTGGGTTTTTTTTCAATTTAGGGTTCTAAAACCCTTTGATGCAGATCTTATTTTTTAAACCATCTGTTTTGCACTTGTTCTCCTTCTTCCCATTGTCAGCTGATGCAAATCATATGTTCTATACTCTTTGAGAGAGAGAGAGAGAGAGAGAGAGAGAGAGAGAGAGAGAGTGTGTGTGTGTGTAAGTGATCCAACCACAGGGAAGAAGAATGGAAAATGGAATCAACATTAATGGATATTAACAAACTATTTAATGTAAATAAAGAAAGCATTTATTCAAATATTTAAATTGATACTTTTAATATATAAAATATAAAATTATATTTTTAAAAGAAAATAAATGTTTAAATTGTATTATTTTATTTAACAAATATTTAAATTGATATTTTTTATAATTAAAAGTCATTTATTCAATAATTTCAGATAGTTGTTTTATTCAAACAAAAACAAAGATTGGGGGTAAAATGGTCATTTCTGACATTCAGACTGTTTATTCAGTACAACAACAGAACAACAACTTATTTGTTACCACCCAGACAACTATATCCATACAGACAGCTATATCCATACAGGTCTTAACAGAAAACGAACTGAACAACACCTAACTCAAGCTTGTATAGTAGATAAGCTGTGAATTTATCAAACAATGTCAATCCAACATTATATACCCAATTACAGCACATTATACGAGCACATGGCAAACATATCTACAAAATCATTGAATAAATAATTACTTTTCTTGAAGAAAGTTGCAATTGAGAATAATTTGAAAGAAAAGTTCTCTTTTCTTTTTATAATTTTCATTTCTCAAGGAGCTTTGTAGATTCTAGGAACATTTTATTAATTTATTTCTGAGTCTAATTGAATGAATGAAGCTATAATATATATTGCATTACATTCACTGACTAAAACTTCAGTTAAAATTCTGTAAAACTTTTAGACCCAATAACACAATTAGATGAAACTTCATGCAAAGCAAAGTTCGTATACGACATCCAGCAGAGCGCATATGGTAAGCATAAAAAACAAAGAGAACAGAGATATTTCCAGAGCCGAAACACATAACTTTTTCACGTTAACCAAATAACATATAAATCAAAAGTATATTTCAGAAAATACAAAATCATTACTCATGATACAAACGAATCCAAACATATAAATGAAATCGGAGAAATAGAGAGTCGATGATGACACTAATTCGTTTGTAGCTAGAGAAATATAGAGAAACCGGCGCACAACAAGATCGAACCTATGACGGGATCGAGGTGGGGAGTGGTTGTCGCTTGTTTGGGGTCATGGTGGCTTGTGGTGCTGCTTTGCCAGCAGCAAATGGTGGTGATGATGAAACTCCGGGGAGGGGGCTACTGATCGATGGGGTTGAAATACGGTGGAGGTGGTAAAACGTAAATTTTACATGTCATTCATAGATGAAAAGAAGGGATCTAAGAGGTTAAATATAGTTGGATCTATAAAGATGTAGGAAGCAACTCTATAATCAGGTGAAACTTTATAGTCAAACATCTTTTGCCAATTGCATTGTTAGATTGTTGTTGTAACACCCTCAAATATGGAAATAGCAACTAATTTAAAATTTTCTAAATACGTCGATAATTGATTCATGTACAAACACAAATTAAGATTTAACCTCAACACACATAAATTTATTCTCTACATATAGTCTATAACAAGAACGGGTGCTACTAAAACCCAATAATAGTTACTATCTCCAAACTGCGGAAGACTTCACCAACTACTTACACTTGCACAAAGCTAAGGCTAAACTCTTCATAGCTGCTAGAACCAAACCCCAACAGGAACCTGATGCACATGCCGACAAATAAAAGGTTAGGCTAACGCCTAGTGAGTTCAAGAGTTTTACATGAGTAAATATAACTTTAGAAGAATGTTTGTAATGTGGATAAAACGTTATACCCAAAAACACCCAAATACGGGTGGGGCAAAATACTTGACCCGTGAATCATTATCAAAACCATATATACCGTACGTCCGAAAACATGGATACTAGGTCCAATACTCACACGACCGTAAACGAAAGGAATCTAACTACCAAAACAAGGGGTTGACATAATTCATTCGAACCTTCATATACGAGGAGGGAGGTCCAATATTAAGGCCCTCATTCACTGTCGACCATAAGGAACCAATGACAATAAAATAAGACATCCTTATATTTGAAACACTGCTAGCCAACAACGGGGGAGACCCGTATCCGTTGAGAGTGGAGGAAACACAAAAGTATGCCACCCAAGCAACGTTGATCGCATGACACCTCCCGACATCACAGCCAGGTGCCCCTACGACTTCTTTACAAGTGTCACCCCAAGTTAGTTGACCTTGATGGCATTTTCCTAAGAACTCCACCCCAAAGGCCCGGCACATTTAAAGACTACCTCCCAAGCATTACTTCAAGCGGCGGAGGTCCTCGCGCTTACTTCCCCGGTAGCGCTAACAGACTCAACCCTCCTAGCGATCACTTGTAAAGTTTCCGGTCATAAAACATGGTTACCGGAGTTTAACCCCGCAACACCCAATTGACCATCCCAAAATAGACTGACTTACGTGCCTATGGATCCAATGCACACAACCTAACATTACATGTATAACCCGAAATGACCAACGCACTCGAACATGTAACCAATACCAAAATACAACAAGGTATATTAGTACGTACGTCATGATGAGGCTACTCGAGCCATTCAAAAACGGACAAGTGTCCTCAAGACTCTTTTAAGTCGACACCGAGCCAAAATACTCAAAACTCCTTTTTTTGTGACCAACGATTAACGACTCCCCAAAAGATTAACGCAATTGACTCACTTCATGCAGACACACTCCCAAAATACGTATGCATACTCCAATGCAGTTTAAATTGGGACAATTTACTTTCCAATTGATTTTATGTTATTTACTTCTTCAAAACGACTCAAAACACAAAATTACGCATTTCTCCAAAAAAACACTAGAAGGCCTTTTTAACCTAATAATCTCGTTTGTGTAGTAAATCACCAAACACACCCATTTAAGACTCATTTATCAAAATGCCCAAGAATTCCCAATATGGGTGTTTTACAAAGTTTATAAAACCAAACTTCTCAAATAACCAAAACCCCTCAAGTAATTCCACAAATGATAATTTCATGTTAAACATATAAATACTTTAAAATAAACATTTTGGCATGTACAACGTTTTCACAAATCAACTTGAACTCACCTTGCTAGATTTAGGCTAAATCTAGATTTTACCCCGCTTAGAGCTCCTTTGAAGCAGCTTGAATCTTCAAGGTCACAACTTTCATGAACCTAGATACATAAACTTCCCACCATAAATATACATCCAAAACCATATAGAATCGATCCTTAAACACTTTACATCAAAACTTCCATATTAGGCAAAACCCTAGTTTTGACCCAATTCTTCCAAGAATCTTACAAACCGACATTAGAGAAATCAAACACTAGGAAACCATCAATGGAGCATTTATAACTTATTTTAAGGTTTATAAATGGAAGGGATGCACTTACCACTAAGGTTTGACGAAAGCCTAGAAAACCCTACAATGAGCCTGAGGTTGAAGAAGAAGATGGAGATGGTGAATCCTGGACCAAAGCTTTCCATTTTACCACTTGATGGTGTTTCATCTTCATAAAATACAAGGGTTTTGAGCGAAAGATAAGTTAGGGTTTGAAGGGGAAAGAAGGAAAACGATTTGGGAGAGAATAGGAGAAGTATGGATGAGAGGAAATGAGAAAAAGGCTGAAAATCCCATCTTAACAGCAGCCTGCTCCTTATGTGTGACATTGACCATGCGACATTGCCCTGGGCAATGTCGCTGGTCATAGTCACTGGTGTGTACCCGTGCACGATACACTCCATGTGATTGTGACAGTGCGACTGTAACTCGTCATAGTCGTCGGGCATTGTCGCGGGACCTTTTCGGAGCCCCGAAACTCGACTTTTTCACTGCCAATACTCCCGATACTCCAAGGGACTTTAAACAAAACATTTCCCAACAAAACCCCACTGTTTACAAGTCACAGAAACATCCGGGTAACAATTACTTACAGAAAATTACGGGTGTTACAATCCTCCCAATCTTAAAGGATATTTCGTCCTCGAAATCTAACTTCCAATGGATTGCTGCCCGCATGATAGATTGTCCCTTTTCAACTTGCCAGAACTACCACCATAATCTCATGTTGGTCCTCATGATAAATTTCCCCTTGGTCACATCACACTTATGTCTGAACGAACAGTCATCTTACTAATGTAGTTTTTTTTAACCGTGTGACTGCAGTTGTCTCCCAACCTTGGGTGACACGTACTACCTCATGGGTAGCTTGTGATCTCTACATCTCACCGGCCAATTCACCTCAAATCCACATGATTCTGAACCCAAAGCCAAAGATCGATACGAAGTTACCATGAATCCTCAGATTCCTACTAATCCATTCTTAATATTGATAAAGATGTCCTTTCAAAGACGCACCAACGCGTCCTTCAGGTAACCGGTTAACACAGATCCGGCTATCTCTCAACTCCGTTCCAACCCCAACCTCAAAACATTCCCTTAGTAAGACCATTATCACAATGGAAAGATTATACACATCGATACTTAATCAACAACATCTAACCTTCTGTTAAGTTCCACCTCAGAGAGGTCAACGTTCCCAAGACCCAACAGGGTACTACCAAACATTCCCAGATTCATGGACTCCAAGAGAACAAGTCGACTCCTAAAACCAAACGGTGATATCGAAAACGTAGACATCCTGCCCAATAATCCATTCCAGAAGTATTGTTGCTTTAAGGTTGACACCTAATAGAGGATTATTATTCCCGATCTTACATTCCCAACAAACGGACCACCATAATTCCTTTAATCACGAAACCCACTAATACGGTATACCATCGACAAACACCCTGGTGTCCAACAGACAAGTAGCCCCTTAAATCGAACCCAACCAAGCGCCGATAATCATCCAAGACCTTTTCCCGCAGGTTTACCGAAGCATAGTGGTCACCCCTAAGATAACGGGGAAGGCATGAATCTATTACCTCAACTATTCAAACGTGAACCGATTCAAGATTTGAAACGCAAATTCAAGATTGACTACAAGTCGGATCATCCGACGCTTCAATTCCCAAGGACTTCTCTAGTCCTTTAATTACAACTGCTTCCACGACAGGGGTTTAAATCTATAAGCCTAATGAGTTCAAGGTTTTCAACTAATATGCCAATTTAAACTTTTATAAAACTTTCAAATACATAAGCTTTATAACAATTAATCGTGCGGTAAAATCAACTACCAATCACTCGATAGGTTGAAAGTTGATCACCGAGGCTACACATATAAAACCATTTCCAAAATTCGTTTGATCAGTATTTACGTTAATAAATCGGTAACAAAAGATGTGTAGCAAAATTTACACTATAAACATGAAAATAAATTCCTGCACTACAACACGTGTAATAAATGTTTGTACAACTCCAAAAGAGAACTTCACAATTTTATCTTTAAAATTTTTCCCTCTTTAACCAAAAACGTTGTGGCATAAAATTCTCAACAATCCTATATGCATTAGTTTATTCACCAAAGCTCGGTAGAACGATGAGAAAACAAATAAATTTCAATTCGAGTTTAAAACTTTGAGCCGCACAGATGAACACATTTGACCAAAATAGTAACTACAACGACATGAATACCGCTAACTCGTTTAATGTATTGCGGAAAATTTCTAACAGTAAAATCAATAACTAAAATAACATAAATTCTTTATATGCATACTCACACCAACAGTATAATTTAATCTAACTGCAAATAGTATATAACGATTGACATTTGTATAAAGCCCAAAGATAACTCTCACAATAATGAAACTTTCCCAAAACAACATGTGAGATGACATCTATTAACAAAACTCATCAATTAATGCACGCAAATGAATATGTACACGTTCCCAGAATTTATTTACGCGACGCAAAATGACGTAAGATAAAGTGACCATTTTCAACAAAATTTTAACGAGACACGACGCCCAACAAGCTCGTAACTTTACACGCAATAAAAATTAATACCCACGCATCTCAAAGTACACTCACGAACCCAAAAAGGTTGCAAAACTATACTCCGTAAAATTAAACACGACTCATACAGACCAAAATTTTCCAGAAAATTCCGACTCAAGAACAGGGGAACAATTCTTCCTTTAAGACCCGAACATACGTGGAGGAGATCCAATGCCAAGGCTAAAAATTCCACAGTTACTTGCCCACTATCCCAATTGACATTAAAACATGGATCATATAATATCCGAAAATGGTGTTAGACCTGAAACGGGGATGAATAGATTTTTGATGACAAATTGTAACCACGTGCAATAAAACAATTTCATGCATGTTTAAACTCACGGTCTAAAATCCGATGCGTGACAAATATTTTTCAAATGTTCCATAATATAACTCACTTTATGACTCGGGAAATATGAGAAATAATCGGTGCAATTTATTTTTAGAAATTAATTTCGTGCATAAAGTTGGTTGGCACTGGCATCCCGAAATCACGCTCCTCTGTTCATACTATTGTCATCCGAATGCATCAAACATCTTAGAGCAACAATCCCACTAATTTGGTTAACTTACAATTTCTCCTCGAAATAGAGTCGGTCTAACAAGCTTATAGTTCTAATCCAACCAAAAATTCTGACTCAAGATGATCAACTTCATGCGTCCAACGCACTTAACTATCACTCCAAAGTGGCATTTCTATAGACATTAATCCTTCCTTAGCTTCCTCGCTTAGAAACTCCCTCACTACCCCAACGGTCATCATACCAAGGTAGTTCAAGTATACACATGTAGTATATAGGTTCACCATAATACTGGTCAAGTGCCATTATGAACGTACCATACATGATCATCCTTGCGACCCTTGAAAAGTTTCCCATTTCTAGCGACTCGATCAACCCTAAAATATCTTATCTTAAGGTACCTAATGCGCCATTTCACTTTCAATCACTTATAAAAACGCTAGTTTGAGTCTAGGCATGCAAAAATCAATACCTAATTCTCTCAAACTTAAGCTCTGATACCAACTTGTAACACCCTCAAATCGGGAAATAGAAAATAATTTAAAATTTTCTAAATACGTCGATAATTGATTCATCTACAAACACAAATTAAGATTTAACCTCAACACACATAAATTTATTCTCTACATACAGTCTATAACAAGAACGGGTGCTACTAAAACCCAATAATAGTCACTATCTCCAAACTGCGGAAGACTTCACCAACTACTTACACTTGCACAAAGCTAAGGCTCAACTCTTCATAGCTGCTAGAACCAAACCCCAACAGGAACCTGATGCACATGCCGACAAATAAAAAGGTTAGGCTAACACCTAGTAAGTTCAAGAGTTTTACATGAGTAAATATAACTTTAGAAGAATGTTTGTAATGTGGATAAAACGTTATATCCAAAAACACCCAAATATGGGTGGGGCAAAATACTTGACCCATGAATCATTATCAAAACCATATATATCGTACGTCCGAAAACATGGATACTAGGTCCAATACTCACACGACCGTAAACGAAAGGAATCTAACTACCAAAACAAGGGGTTGACATAATTCATTCGAACCTTAATATACGAGGAGGAGGTACAATATTAAGGCCCTCATTCACTGTCGACCATAAGGAACCAATGATAATAAAATAAGACATCCTTATATTTGAAACACTGATAGCCGACAACGGGGGAGACCCGTATCCGTTGAGAGTGGAGGAAACACAAAAGTATGTCACCCAAGCAACGTTAATCGCATAACACCTCCCGACATCACAACCACGTGCCCCTACGACTTCTTTACAAGTGTCACCCCAAGTTAGTTGACCTTGATGGCATTTTCCTAAGAACTCAACCCTAAAGGCCATTCAAAATCGGACAAGTGTCCTCAAGACTCTTTTAAGTCGACATCGAGCCAAAATGCTCAAAACTCCTTTTTTTTGTGACCAACGATTAACGACTCCTCAAAAGATTAACGCAATTGACTCACTTCATGCAGACACACTCCTAAAATACGTATGCAGACTCCAATGCAGTTTAAATTGGGACAATTTACTTTCCAATTGATTTTATGCCAATTACTTCTTCAAAACGACCCATAACACAAAATTACGCATTTCTCCAAATAAACACTAAAAGGCCTTTTTAACCTAATAATCTCGTTTGGGTAGTAAATCACTAAACACGCCCATTTAAGACTCATTTATCAAAATGCCCAAGAATTCCCAATATGGGTGTTTTACAAGGTTTATAAAACCAAACTTCTCAAATAACCAAAACCCCTCAAGTAATTCCACAAATGATAATTTCATGTTAAACATATAAATACGTTAAAATAAACATTTTGGCATGTACAACGTTTTCACAAATCAACTTGAACTCACCTTGCTAGATTTAGGCTAAATCTAGATTTTACCCCGCTTAGAGATCCTTTGAAGCAGCTTGAATCTTCAAGGTCAAAACTTCCATGAACCTAGATACATAAACTTCCTGTTAAGTCTGATTTTATAGTAATCATTGTATTTATAGGCTTGGTCAAATACTGTGTTTAGAGTCTTATACTGTGTAGTATTGACCAAGGGTATTTAAGTCCCTTTGGTCTTGGTTGCTTGTAACACATTCACGCATTCTATCGAATACATCTTACTTTGCGCTTCAAAGATTTCTCTCTCTACTTTCTCTCTCTAGGATTTAGTGATCTTGGACTATCAATTGGTATCAGAGCCATTCTAGATCTTGAGAGAATTGAGAGAATCGATTTTAGTATCTGAATTTGTGAAATAATCTGAAAATTTGATCGATTTTCTTGAATTTTTCAAGAAAATCTCGTTTTTAGATTTTTCATCAAATTCGGCCCTGTTTGTGTTTGATTTTCGTTGAATTTTGGTTTGTTGGATTCGATTTTACAAGTAGAATTTTTTTATTTCACATCAAATTTCAAGAAATTCAAGTTTTGATCTTCGATTTTGAGTTTTAAAGATTTTCTGGAAAACCCGTTCTTGCGTACTGTTACATTCTCAAAATATCGTTTTTGTGGTTTTTAATCGTTTTTGGTGATTGAAAAGTATTAAAAACTTGTTTTCGAACATTTTTGTATAAGAAAATTTCATAAAATCTTGTTTTGAAATCGATTTTTTGGCAGATTTATGGATTTTCATTAAGTTTGCGCTAGATTTAAAGTTTGCGCAAGTTCATAGTGGTTTGCGCGAGTTCATACTTGTTTGCGCAAGTTCATATTGTTCTAATCTGTGTATTTCAGGTTTTCGCCTCAAGAAGTTCCAACTTTTCGTATTGGGTTATTCACGCAAAGTGAACTTTGCGTATCCTGTGCTTCACGAGAAGTGGACTTTGCGTCTCCTTCAGCTCACGAGAAGTCAAGTTCTCGTCATCCTTTGCTCACGCAAATCATCATTTGCGTCACCCGTGTTTCACGCAAAGTCTTGTTTGCGTTTCTCACTGTTCGCGAGAATTACAAGTTTGCGCCTTCATCAGCTCACGCAAACCTAAGTTTGCGTTTCCTTCTGCTCAAGAGAACCTCAATTCACGTCTTCAACTTCTCGAGAGAATCAAGTTTGCGTCTCCTATTGTTCACGCAAAGTTTAGTTCGCGCCATCAACTAGTCACGCAAATCTCAGTTTGCGTCTTCTTCTGCTCGCGACAAGCTAAGTTTGCGTCTTCTGTTTCTCACGCAAAGCTCAACTTTGCGCCATCTCAAGACTTAGCATTTTTTCTGGATTTCTGAAATATGGATTCTGACAAGTTCGCTTATCAAGCTCAGTTCTACAAAAGTGATCTTATGATGTCTTTGGGTACAGAAAATCGTCCACTGGTGCTGATTGATGAAAATGAGTTTACAGAGTGGCAAGATCGGTTCCTGAACTTTATTAAGCGACAAAAGAATGGAAATGACATGATGATCATTCTATCTGAAGGACCGTTTGAAAAACCCAAATTGGCTTCTGGATTATATAAGCCTACTAAAGAATATTCACCTGAAGAGTTGTCCGCATATCAAGCTGATCGTGATATAAAGGCAAATCTGATGCTAGCCTTGCCAAACTCTATATACAACAGGATTGATTGTTTCAAAACTCATCCTAATCTGATGTGGAAACAGCTTGAGAAGATTATGCTTGGATCTTCGGTCGTAACTCAACTCAAGCATACGCGTTACATGAATAATTTTGAAGAATTCAAAGCCAAGGACAGGGAGCCACTGAAGACTGTGTATGATCGATTATGTGTTGTGATCAATGATCTTAGGAAGATTAAAGTAGAAAAGACTGAGCTTGAGACAAATTTGAAATTCCTCAACGCACTTCAACCAGAGTGGAATAAATCCTGCCACAGACTGAGGAATGATGTCAGAATATATACAATGCAGATCCAAGAGATGTTTGAGATCTTACTTCCTGATGAGTGCATTGTATATGAGAAGAAGGCCAAACTAGAGAAGAAGAACAAGAAATCAGTGGACCCGATTGCTCTTATCACGAAACACCTGACAGAACAAGCATTGTCTGATAATGCTTATAACGGGTCAACTGAAGATGATGGTGAGGCATTAGAGAAAGCTATGATCCTTCTCTCTCAGCATTACCAGAAAAAGTTCCAGCCACGGTCGGGTTCCAACAATCTTTGCTTCACTTCCGGTTCAAGAGTCAAAGTGTCCGAGCCAAAGACTGTTGCCTGCTACAACTGTGGAAAGTCGGGGCACATTTCAAAGGAGTGTCGAGCAAAGAAGGTTAGGGACTCATCCTACTACAGAAAGAAACTGGAACTGGCCGAAAAGAGAGAGAACGGAACTGCTTTACTTGCCGAAGAGGAATTCTGGCTGGATCATTCCGACGATGAAGCTGCAAATGTCGAGATCGCTCAGATGTGCTTGGTTGGAAATGATCAGTCAGATGATTCTGATACTGATGAAGACGAGGTATATTCTGAGTTTGATTTTAATTTCATATCTTCTCAGATGGATATTATAATTACTGCTTTACATGGTTTTCGCTTAAAGTTATTATCTTAAAAGAATTTAAATTCTGAAAAGTCAGATTTGATTGACAAATTGAAAATTTCTTTGAAAGATGAAAAATCTATTTTAGAAAATACAAAAGACATCTTTCAAAAGAAATTAGATGATTTGGAAAATTCAAATAAGACTTATCTTGAGTCTTTGACTACTATGACTTCTTTAAAAGATGAATTTTCAGATAAAATAAATAAATTAGAAGAAAAGTTATATCGGAGGAACCAATCTGACCAAACAATTTTTATGAACAAACCAAGGAGTGAGGAAGCGTTAAAAGAAAAATGGGGACTTGGTTTTGAAAATCCACATTGTTTAAACAATGCAATTCAAAAATCCCCAACTTTATATAAATACGATTATCTAACTCTTGCTAAATATGCACTCAATTTAAAATTGATTGGATGAATGAGAAGCAAGTGTTAGAAATCGAAAATGAGAAAAGGAAAAATAACAAGAAAAAGGAAATACCTTTTGTTTACACGTTTGAAAATGCCAAATATTTTCCTGACAAATCGAGAAGAGGCAGAAAAGTTTTAAATAATATATCTCCTGTTAAATCTTCAATGTTCGATGATTTTGTTCCTTATGCTTCTAATTCTGATAAGAAAAATATTTCTCCAATCATCTATGATTCGAAGAAATATACTTCTCCGTTAGTATTAGAAAGCAAAATCATCGATCTTGAAGATAAGATAGAAGATCAACATATTTTAAAGGAAATTGAATCTGATATTATTCTTTCTTTCATGACTTCTAGTCTTGAAGAAAATCTATTTTCTCAAAAACCATATTCTGTTTCTAGCCTTTCTTCTGATCGTCATGTAAACAAAATGGAAATTTCTAAATCTGATATTTCTTCTCAAAATAATTCTGACTCCGAGGTAAGTTCAGATTTATTGACTGATCAGATTGGTTGCTTAGGTAAAATTATTTCTTCTGATTTAAATATTAATTCGGAAATTCTTGATGATTATTTTACACTAAATGATCAATATTATAAACCAAAGCGTAAAAGAAGACGGTCAAAGAAGTCGAAGAAACAAGATACAGTTCTTTCTGACAGTTCTAATTCTTCTAATTCAATTCTATCATATAGGACTTTGAGCAAATCAAAGAAGCAGATTTGGAGAGCGAAGCGGACATCAGATGAATTTCAGATTGATGGGGATAAATGTGTAGACAAACTTTATAAAAGTGAATTATTTGCTACATGTAATAAAATTTCAAAATACTCAATAAAGCAAATGATTCGAATTTCAAAACATGTCTCATGTTCTTCCTCTGATTCTAGTTCAGATGATTATGCTTTGTATTCATCTGATGACTGTGCTTATTATTCTGATGATCTTTTTCGTGCTTCTCATGTCAAATATTATAAATATTTCCCCATACGAACTGCAACTAACAAACACAAGCCCAAATTCAAGTGGGTACCAAAATCTCAATCTGATTCAAAGTTGCAGGCACCACATGTCAAGGGGGAGTAAAAGAAACATGGCTTTTGAACACAGCAGTTCAAAACCCGGACTTCATTGTCAAAATTATGGCTTCTAAGTACTTCATCTTAGAACCCGTACTTCAGAGGAATTTGACTTCTAGACATGTCAGTCTAGGACTCGTTCTTCAATGCTTTAAGCTTCTGACTAATGAGAAACTGTGAGTACATCTACTTAATTTCCGCTGCATTTATATCTAATAATGATGTTGTTCCAGTTTTCTCAAATGTTTTTAAAAGAATCTGAGCATTTTCATTTCATCTCCTGAATTTGTTCAACCCAATTTTTTTTTCGAACGAGACACATACTCTCTATACAATTATGTGGAAGATAATATTATTGAATTATATTTTGTTTCAACTGAATATAAACTTGCCGTTCAAATATTTCTATTTTTAAAATCTCGGCATGTTGTTTTAAAAGTTTAAACCTTTACAAATTTTATTCTATAAAATAAAATTTTTACAATTTTTCTTTCTTTTGAATAAAATGTGTGTCTAGGATAAATTTTCAAGTTGCTTTGTTTATATTAAAGTTCTTATATGTTCAAATTTTCAGTTCTAACAAAAGTCGAAAAGTCAACAACATGCTTGTAACTTTTGATTTTGCTTTAAAGTTGTGTGATTCGGAATATTTATAGTTTACAATGCTTAGAAAACCTAAAAATCGGAATTTCGGATCGTAATAAAAATATGGGCTAAGCACTTAGACGTAAAACCTTGTGTTTGAGATGATTATTAAATTCTTATAAATCAGAAATCTCTAAGTTTAAAAAGTTTGTACCTGTGACCTTTCTGGTTTGGGAAAGTAAGTTCTGTGGGATGCTTGTCATCTGGTCCCCTAAGGTCATTTGATCTGGGAGTGATCGAACCCAAATCCTTCTATAGAATCAGATCGAAAGTCATGTTCTACTGGTATGAATGGGTTTAGGATGTGTCGATGTAGCCTTTCTGATCTGGGAGAGTAAGTTCCAAGGGGTGCTTGACACCTAGTCCTCTAAGGCCAACTGGTCTGGGAGCGACTGACCCAAATCCTGCAATAGGGTCAGATAGAAAGTTACGTTTACGGTATGTTCTTTACTTAATAAACTTTTTGATTCAAAAGATGCCAAAGAGCACATTCATGTAAAGATGTCATAGTGCACAATGCTAAAAGATGCCAATGAGCACACATCTCATAATACTTGGTGACATTTCTGAGTTGCAATAAACCTGTAAATTTGTGAAACTCTGAATTTCTGATGGATTAGTGTGATTACATGCAAAGTTCTCTATTATATTTTTAGAATTGCATTTTCTTGAAGTTAATCGAAGTTCACATGCGAACACACTGAATAGATTGAAGAAAGTTTTTGAAACTGAACATGTCTTAACTTGATATGCAATAAAACTTGTTTCTGTATCCAAACACATACATTTGATTTCATCTGATGGATTTTATTGTGATATTTTACTAAGTAGAATTTTATTTGTTTCTGTTTAAATTTTTATATGTTTAGTCGTTTCAAAATATATATTCAGTATATTTTTCTTTCTACATTGATGTTTCAATCATTGTGTTCTCATTTATATCCAAATGGGTTTGAGCATTATTCAAGGGGAGTGAAAAAGGAGATTTTTTCTTAATGATCATATCTGTTTTTGAGGGGGAGTATCTGATTTTCTATATAAATGCTAACTTGAATTGTCAAATTTAGTGCATTTGTGTAGGGGAGTCAAAGAGCTAATCAGGTAAAATTTTTCAGACTCCAAGTCAGATTTGCGTCACCAGTTGGTGGAGCAAAGCTTAATTTGCGCCAACAGCTTCTAGCGCAAAGCATGTTTTGCGTTTCCTGCATGTCACACAAACCTCACTTTGCGCTTCCTTCTGTTAGCGCAAACCTTACTTTGCGCCACCAATGGTTAGCGCAAACCTCTCCTGTTTTCTCCGTATCTTTGTTTTTGCAGATCTTAAGTTGTCTCGTCTCCAACATTCGCATGACCAAGTTGATCCAGATCATCAAGGTCATGAGGGGGAGAAGTTAAGAGAAGTTAAGGAGATGATAAAGAGACAAATAGCTCAAAAGTTTATCTGCTGATCAAGATTCGCTCAAAGATTCAAAATTTCTTCAACTTTAATTGTCTTTTGCTGTTCAAGCTCCGATCACCATAGCTTCTTCAAGATCATTTAAAAGAGGTGTGTCGTCTAGAGCATAAGCTGATGAACCGACTGTTCTTTCAAGTTGGTCCAGTCTTGTAAAGGCAGTAAAGACAACAGAGCTTAAAAGATGATGAGAAGAAATTTCTTCAAAAAGTCAGAATGCTTCGCAAAGTCGCTTAGTTGGTCCATGCTGATTTAGAAGATGATTTTGAAGACCAAAGCGCCAATGATTACTAAGGGGGAGATTGTTAAGTCTTATTTTATAGTAATCATTGTATTTATAGGCTTGGTCAAATACTGTGTTTAGAGTCTTATACTGTGTAGTATTGACCAAGGGTATTTAAGTCCCTTTGGTCTTGGTTGCTTGTAACACATTCACGCATTCTATTGAATACATCTTACTTTGCGCTTCAAAGCTTTCTCTCTCTACTTAGGTTTGACGAAAACCTAGAAAACCCAACAATGAGCTTGAGGTTGAAGAAGAAGAAGATGGAGGTGGTGAATCCTTGACCAAAGCTTTCCATTTTACCACTTGATGGTTTTTCATCTTCATAAAATACAAGGGTTTGAGCCAAAGATAAGTTAGGATTTGAAGGGGAAAGAAGGAAAACGATTTGGGAGAGAATAGGAGAAGTATGGATGAGAGGAAATAAGAAAAAAGGCTGAAAATCCCGTCTTAACAGTAGCCTTTTCCTTATGTGCGACATTGACCATGCGACATTGCCCTGGGCAATGTCGCTGGTCATAGTCGCTGGTGTGTACCCGTGCACAGTACACTCCATGCGATTGTGTCAGTGTGACTGTGACTCATTATAGTCGCCAGACATTGTCGCAGGACCTTTCCGGAGCCCCGAAACTCGACTTTTCTACTGCCAATACTCCCGATACTCCAAGGGACTTTAAACAAAACATTTCCCAACAAAACCCCACTGTTTACAAGTCACAGAAACGTTCGGGTGACAATTACTTACCGAAAATTACGGGTGTTACAGTTGTCATGCAGAGACCTTGAAACCTTGTTATCTCTTAAAACATCAGTTTTTTTGATGTAATTGCTTTTGTCCTAAGCAGTGAATGTTTGTACAACTTATCTTTTTTCCTTGGAGTTGATTAGTTAAGAAGAGATCTAGAGTTCGAGTTTGCTTTGGGATTCAAGTATTTAAGATATTCTTCTTATGTTTCTCATTTGGTTTGATTGAAAAGAAACATGCTCCAATTCCATCGTTACTCTTTACCTATTGATGATTCAGAAACAAAAGCCATAGTTTACAACATGCCGAGCCTCAATTATATCAAATATTTTCCGGGTAAACTTGGTGATTCGGGTCTTTCCAAAATCCTCACCAAATGCAAGTCACTAAGGTGTCGTTGGTTTTTTAAGAGGTCTGAAGTCTTATTTTACTTCTGATTAATAAGAGGTGGTGTTGAAGTCTGAAATCTGAATCAACACAAACTATATGTTTCTGTAACATTTGGAGGCGTCTTGAGAGAGAGAAGAGCATATGAATTGAGATGACGATAAGCGGTTTTAAGAACTTAGGACATGACTTCTTATTTAAGACGTATTTAAGAGTTAAGAGGTTCTGAGAATTGAGGGAAAAAACAAATAGTCTAAACCTAAAAAAGTTTGAATGATTCAGATTTAAAAGTCATTAAAAGTTTTTTTTTTAAACAAACAACCTCTAACTAATTTTGACATTCAAAATCCATTCTTTTTAATGGATATGGCCAATATGGACATGAAATATATTGGCCATGACATGTATAATTTTTTAACTTAGAGGATATACAATTTAAAAGAAAATAAATAATTATGGCAATACAGTATAAATGGTTGACATGATATTCAATTTTTTGGAAAACCCCGTAAAAAATTTAAATGGTAGAATAACATTTAACTTTACATTCCTCCTTTTGAGTTTGAAATAACATTTAAGTTTGTATTCTTTCTTTGGTTTAAAATAACATTCAACTTTGTATATATTATTTGTGTTGAAAATGGTGAAAAGTTAATAAAAACTCAACAAACTATTCCATTTTAAATACTTAGAGCATCTCCAACAGCTTCTCCAAAATGGAGAAAATAGGGAAAATGGAGATTTTAAGCTATATTTTTGCTCCAACAGCTTCTCCATAACTATCCCCAAAATAGAGAAAGTAGGAGAGAGAAGAAGTTTTTCTCCAAATATGGAGATAACCCCAAAAATGATTACTAGTTATGAGCACCAATAGAAACCTTGTAAAATAGATATTTAGGAGAGAGAAATAATATTTTAATATATCAATGTAATATTTTAATATTATAATTAATGTTTGATTCTCCAAAATAGAGAATCTGTTGGAGATGGATGTAATTTTTTTTGGAGATTTTGACATTTGGTTCTCCATTTTAGAGAAATTTTGGGGAAGCTGTTGGAGATGCTCTTAAGACCCTCAACTAATTTTTTGAATATTAAAATCATTAAACTTTCTCATTTTAAATTGTTAAGTCCCTGAACTATTTTTTTAATGAAAATCCCGTTAAACTTTCTCATTTTGAATGAAAAACCATTAAACTTTCTCATTTTAAATAATTAAGTTCATGAACTTTGTTTTTCAATAAATTAAAGGGGCAATGGCACAAATAACACTTTTTTTTTTAAAAAATTGACAAACTAACACCTTTTCAGAGAAATTGCCCAAATAGCACCCTATTACGCCGGATCCATTACGCCTCCTTCCGGCGTAAATTGTTCATGGGCCCCACAACTAACAAACCAATAAATAAATGACATGTGTCATTAATATCCCCTTTTTCAGACAACTCTTCCTAGTGAGCCTGGCGTAACCCCCCCCCCCCCACCCCACCCCCACCCGGCGTAAAACCACCCCACCCCCACCCCTCCCGGTGTAAAACACTCCTCCCCCCTTGAGTTGACATAATATTCCAATCATTTTTTATAATTACTAAAAGTGGACTCGCGCAATGCAGCTAGATACATCACGATTTTAATATTTCATTTTATTTTCTGTTTTTTGTCGATTTAATTTACGATTTTGGATGGTTGTGAGAGAGTGATAATGATTTTTTTATATAAATTTGTTTAATTTAGACTTAATAATATAATGTAATTTATTTTGGTTTAATAATATAATTTTTTTTTATAAAATATTTTGTAAGATTTTTTTAATTTAGATTTTTTATATCTAAAATATGCTAAGAGTTATTTTAGGGGAGTTAAAGTGGGAAATGATTTTAGGGGAGTTAAAATGGTTATAGATAATGATTGAAAATTAATGAATAACATTAAATGTAGTACATACAGCTTTTATGGCTGTTTTTTAAGTAATTAATATTAAATAGCGGTACATTAAGCTTTAAGACTTGTTTTTAAGAGTTTTTTATGTCATCTTTATAATATAGTATAGATTAATTGTTGCTGACATCAGCCCTAAAGGTTTTTTTTATGTTTTGTATTATTTTTTATGTTTTGTATTATTTAAAACCCGTTTTTTTTATTTTGTAAAAAAATTTGAAATTTTTTTTTGTAAAATAAAACCCGTTTTTTTTCAACTTTTTGGCACAAAATTATTTATAATTATTATTGCTTTGAAATCAATTTTTTTTTAGTTGACATATTATTCCTATCTTCCTCCCTTCCCAAGATATATATCGATTTGACAACACAATGATAATAATCAGATATATTTTGACCAACTTTATACCCGATTTTTTTACTCAATACCCGGTTTTTGTTATTTTACCTTCATTGTGACATAGATACCAATTTTTTTTACTCAAACCCCGCACTGAAGGTAAAATAACAAAAACCGGGTATTGAGTAAAAAAATCGGGTATAAAGTTGGTCAAAGTATACCTGATTATTGTCATTGTGTTGTCAAATCGATATATATCTTGGGAAGGTAAAAATTTTTTTGGAAGGGAGGAAGATAGGAATAATATGTCAACTCAAAAAAAATTGATTTCAAAGCAATAATAATTATAAATAATTTTGTGCCAAAAGATTGAAAAAAAACGGGTTTTATTTTACAAAAAAAAATCAATTTTTTTACAAAATTAAACAAAACAGGTTTTAAATAATACAAAACATAAAAAAAACCTTTAGGGTTGATGTCAGCAACAATTAATAATTATAAAAAATGAATGGAATATTATGTCAACTCAAGGGGGGTAGGGGTGGCAAAAAGTGACCCAACCCGCCAACCCAACCTGAACCCAACCCAAAATTAGCAGGTTGGGTTGAGAATTTCAACCCATTTAAGTTAAATGGGTCAACCCGCCTAACCCATTTATTAATTGGGTTTGGGTTGGGTTGAAATTTCCAACATGTTTTCAACCTGATTTCGACTCATTTACAACCTGATTTCGACCCATTTACAACATGTTACTAAACCATTTACAACATGTTTCTAACCCATTTATAACATGTTTCTAACCCATTTATAATATTACCTAATATTTTTATTTTAGTTATTAATAAATATAATATAATTTCTATATTAAAATTTGAAAGTTAAAATTGAAACCCTAAATCACAAAAGGAAATAGGCGCCGCTCTTCTTCCTCAGTTCCTCTAGGCGTTGAGTTGATGCTTATAGAAGTTCGTTGATGCTTATAGGCGTTGAGTTGAATTGGCGGTAGGGTTCTTGATGCTTATAGAAGTTCGTTGAATTCTTCTACGGTTGAGGCTATTATTTGTCTAAGAGATTGGGTTTATGGAGAAGGTTTGTTCTAACTTATTATTTGTATATTTCGTATTATCATATAAAACTATTTATTTGATATAACTAAGTTGGTTAATTTATTTATTTCTATAGCACAAATGGAATCGCAACTTGAGGCATTATGTGGAGCAATCATGACGGAGAAGATGGAAGATCGAGAGGAAAGTAATACCGAGAATGAAATTGGAATCGATGAAAGTGCAAGTCGAGTTACTTAGAAACTATTTTGGAACTATGATTTATTTAACTTTGTGGTTGTGCGAAACTTTGAACTATTTATTTGACTTTGTCGTTGTGTATTTTGTCATGGAATGAAGTAGTTTAAGCATTTTTATTTCATTTACAATTTTAAATTTAAATGGGTCAACCCAGTTTCAACCCATTTATTTAGCAGGTTGGGTTGAGATAGTCATAAATAGGTCAACCCGCTACCAACCCATCAACCCAACAGGTTGGGGTGGGTTGAAAATCTCAACCCATTTAATTAAACAGGTTGGGTTGGGTTGAGATTTTCAACCCAATTAATAAATGGGTTGAACCCGAACCCAACCCAACCTGACCTACCCCTAAGGGGGGGGGGGGGAGGGGGGGTTTACGCCGAGTGGGGGTGGGGTGGTTTTACGTCGGGTGGGGGGTTACGTCGGGCCCACTAGGAAGAGTTGTCTGAAAAAGGGGGACATTAATGACACGTGTCATTTATTTATTGGTTTGTCAGTTGTGGGGTCCATTGTAACAACCTGTTATAAAGTTTAATAAAGAGAAGTTGGGGGTTTAATCGTACAAAGAGTTCATTACAAGGGGGTAAGAGGTAAATTGGTTTTAAAAAGGGCTTCTACCTTAAAAATCTCTCATTTCCCTTTTTACCTGGCGGCTGAAGTGAGTTTGGGGAGAGGGAGGATTCTTGGCAAGCATCGACCGATAGAGAGAGTGCAAAGGAGTTGAAGCCGAAATTCTTCAAGTGTTGTAAGGTAAAATGATTATCCTCATCTCTTCAATAATAAGGGTTTGATGCTTATAATCTGAAGCTTTAATGGAGGTCGTTTTGAATGGGGTTCGGTAGTTGGGAATCCCTGGGTGAGTTTCGAAATTGGAAAAAAATAACCTGATCTAGGTAGCAATTGATCTAGTAAATGGACTGTTTGTAAATTAAAGTTCCTGTTTCGTCAGTTGAAATAATCTTCTGTACGGAAATTTGGGTTTCACTCTCGATCTGAGTAGTTATTGCAAGGAACTGGGGTTTTCGTTCGACAGTATCGGTCGAACGATAGGTAAGACCCGGTCGAAATTTGTTAATTTGATCCGGTCTTCCGTTAAGGAAGGACCTCGGTCAAACTCCACACCGGTCAAGTAAGGAGTACCGGTCGAGTTCAACCCGGTCGCTTTCACACACACCGGTCAAGGAATTTTACCGGTCTTTGTGTTGTGGGTGTATACCGGTCAAGTGTTAGGGGTCGTTTGTTTTTTTAAAAAAACCTCTTAATGACTCTTAAGTCTGAATCATTCAGACATTTTTACACACCACCTCTTATTAATCATAACTAAAATAAGACTTCAGACTTTAGACCTCTTAAAAAACAAACGGCACCTTAGTGTTGTGTCCCGGTCGAAAGTCTTGTTCCGGTCTTTAATTGAAGTGGGTGGGTCGAAGCCCACGTAATCCTTCTGATATGTGGGTCATGTGTGGCCAATCCAAATTTTGGCCCACTTGGTGGTAATGCATAATATTGGTGTTCGGTCCACATGGTTTTATTATTTTTGTATTTTGAATTATCCCATTAATTAATTAAGGTCTTAGGTTTTGTCTCGAATTAGAATTTAACGAGTTAAGCTCGGTCAAAGGATAGGTGATGTTAGGATAAAGGGGTTTAAGTCAATTCTTCGTTAAAGTGAATTGTACTAGAAATTTACCGAGCGATGCCTCGTTTTATAGGTTCGAATCGGGTTACGCATCTAGGCGAAAGATTTTAGCGGTGGATTCCAGGTGAGTTTTTCTAAACTAAACCTTTTGATGATAAAGGCATGTGAAGTTTATTTATAAACTTTGATTTATTATGATGGCATGATTTTAATAACTGTTCAAGTGTGTTATAAATCGTTGCTGATTATATGTATGCATACATTAATTGTGGGTTACGTGACCTAAGTCGGGGAGTGTGGCCCGCCTACTCGTGCCGGGGAGTGTGGCCCGTTTATGTCGTTAGGGGTGTGTCCCAACATTAAGGCAGCGCGAGTTAGATACATCGTCATGGACGGTCGTGTGGTCCGTAACGTGTTTTATTTAAATGCCATTATTAAATGATGTTTCAAATTCTGGAAAGTTTATCTTGTAGCTTAATTGTTAGAGGGAACTCACTAGACCTATGGTCTAACCCTCGCTCTTTCAAAACTAAAAATCTTTTCAGGCCGTCGTGAATTAGGCTGTGCAGCTAAAGACAAGAAGAAGGTCTAGCGGAGGCGAATAGAAGACCGTCATTTAACTTTTAGTTATTCGTTGATCTCAGTTGTGTATAGGTTGTTCTTAAGGCAAACCTTGAATTAATTATTGTAAGTTTGGGACCGTTATGGCATGGATTATTATTCTATCGTTGAGAGTTTTATTTTTTTGAATTGCTATTTTTGGTTGGGTTGTTATAGTTGGTATCAGAGCAATAGTTTAAGGGATCTAGGCGACCAGTTGGGCTTAGAATTAAACTTAGTGCGTGAATCACAACTGAGATAATAGGATGGCCATAGGGAGTCGGGTAATAGAGTGGTGAGGACTAACATGTAAGGTAAATTTAGAATTACATCTGGCCAGTGTAATTGTAAATTTACAGGTACATGTGCATGCTTAATTTGCTTTATTGCTTTGGGGGTTACCTTAATGGGGTTTTTATTGGTGTTTATTTATAGCTATGTCGGAAAGAGTTACTAGGAGCAGATCGGTGCCAGCAGTAGAGGTGGCACCTGTTAATGAAGTGGTTGAGGATGGACCTGTTGCTCCTCCTCATGCAGCTGCTAACCGAGGGAAGGGTCGCGGACGACCCAAAGGGAAGACGACAAAGAAAGCGACCACACAAGTTGATGAGCCAGCAAAGAAGTCTAGAGGTGGGAAAACACCTGGTGTTGTTCGGCGAGCAATAAGTGTTGATGTGAGAACTGAGTTGGAAACCTCTCATCAAGAAAGTTCAGCCTCAGTGAGGGGTCGGAGACAGAATAGAAATTGTGGCGGGGGACGAACGCAGGGGTTTGTCACGCAAGAAACCTTTGCGGCTGAGATGGGGAAACTGCAAGAAACCTTGAACGCGTTGTTGACGCAGCGATCCAATGAGGCGACTGATGTGGCGGATTCACCAATGACTATGGTAGAGAGTCGCTCACAGACAACTTCGGCAGTAATGACCAAATCGATGGGTAAAAAGGGATGTATCTTCAAGGAGTTTGCTGCTTGCAAACCCCCTACTTATAAAGGCGAATGCGACCCGATCCTGGCAATGAAATGGGTGAAAGGAATGGAGTTAGCTTTCGACACCAGCAAGTGTTCAGAAGGGGATAGAGTTGTTTACGCTTTGGCCATGCTGAAGGATGAAGCAGTCATGTGGTGGGACGTGGAGTCTAGTGGTCAGGGTTCGGCAGCTGCTAGGGAAATGTCTTGGGCTGAGTTCGTAAAGAGGTTCAAAGCGCAATTTTGCCCTCTGGCGGCAATTAAGAAATTAGAAGAGGAGTTCTTGAGCTTGGAGCAGAAAGAGATGTCAGTTCGAGAGTACACAACCAAGTTTATTGAAAAGTCCCGATTTGCAGAGGTTTACGTGCCTAATGAAGAAAGGCGGGTGGAACGATACATATACGGGTTAAGAGGTAACATCCGAGAGTTTGTCTTAAACAAGGATCCAGCAACATTTCAGGCGGCGGTAAAAATGCAGCCGAGCTACGTGAGAAGGAAAAGAACCGTCAGGCCACCGAGAGAAGCGGAGACAAACGGAAATGGGAAGGGCCTAATCGTGATTCCAAGTCATTTAAATTGGCAAAACCTGATCATCGGAGTAATACGAAGTTTGAGAGCAAGCCTTGTAGTAAGTGTAATAGGGTCCACAAGGGGGAGTGTATGTTGGAGCGAGAAGGGTGCTACAAATGTGGAAAGGTGGGGTATATGGCTCGTGACTGCCGTGGGTCGAGGTCGTGTTACCAGTGTGGGTCTCTTGATCATATCAGGACTGATTGCCCTCAGTTGAAGAAGGGAACTGCTGGGGTGCTTGGTGACAAAGGGAATGAGAAGAAGGTGGAGCCAGCTCGGGCGAGAGCAAGGGCTTTTAACATGACAGCTGAAGAGGCGGTTGAGATGCCGGATGTGGTAACAGGTACTTTTCCCATAGACTCAATTTTTGCTAAAGTATTGTTCGATTCGGGTGCAAACCGTTCGTTTGTGTCACCGAATTTTGTGCACAAATTGCTAGTGAAACCCAAGAAGCTTAGCCAAGGGTTCGAAGTAGAAGTAGCCGATGATAGTCGAGTCTTAGTGGGAGAAGTATATGATGGGTGTAGTATTGACATTGATGGTCATACCTTTCCATTGCGGTTATATCCAATGGGTATGGGGGAATTTGACGTCATTGTGGGGATGGATTGGTTAGCGTCTAACGATGCCAGCATTGTTTGTAATAAGAAACTGATCCGCATATCTTTGCCGGATCAGAAGGAAGTTATAGTCTATGGGGATCGTCGGGATAGAAAGTCGTGCTTGATCTCGATGATCAAGGTTAGGCGTTGCTTAGTAAAAGGGTGTGTGGGGTTTTTAGCATATGTGGTGGACGCTAAGAAAGAGAAGAAGGGATTAGAATCTGTTCCAATAGCGTGTGAGTACCCGGAAGTGTTTCCGGAAGATTTAACCACTCTGCCACCAGATAGGCAAGTGGAGTTCAGGATAGATTTGATGCCGGGGGCGGCACTAATAGCAAGGGCTCCTTATCGTTTGGCTCCGGCCGAGATGAAGGAGATGATGACTCAACTGAAGGAATTGTTGGATAAGGGTTTTATCCGACCCAGTACGTCGCCGTGGGGAGCACCGGTACTTTTCGTCAAGAAGAAGGACGGGTCGATGAGAATGTGTATAGATTACCGAGAGCTCAACAAGTTAACAGTAAAGAATAGGTATCCGCTTCCTAGGATTGATGATCTCTTCGATCAGTTGCAAGGAGCGAGTTACTTCTCGAAGATAGATCTGCGATCGGGTTATCATCAGCTGAAGGTTCGGGAGGAGGATCTATCCAAGACTGCCTTTCGCACGAGGTATGGACACTTCGAATTCCTGGTCATGCCTTTTGGGCTGACAAATACACCGGCAGCATTCATGGATTTGATGAATAGGGTATGCAGTCCTTTCTTGGACAAGTGTGTCATTGTATTCATTGATGACATACTGATCTATTCACAATCCATGCAAGATCATGAAATGCATCTGCGAGCTGTGTTAGAATTGCTTAAGCGAGAGAAGTTGTACGCCAAATTCTCGAAGTGCGAATTTTGGCTAAGAGAAGTGCAGTTCTTAGGACACGTGGTGTCGGAAGACGGACTCAAAGTGGATCCAGCAAAGATTAAGGCAATCGAAGAGTGGGAGGCGCCAAAGACGCCGTCCGAAGTAAGAAGTTTCCTTGTCTTGGCGGGCTATTACCGAAGGTTCATCCAGGACTTCTCAAGAATAGCCACGTCGTTAACCGCTCTAACGAGGAAAAATGTTAAGTTCTCATGGAGGGAGACTCAGGAGGATGCATTCAACGAATTGAAAAAGAGATTGAGTAGTGCACCAATTCTGTCGTTACCCAAAGGTACGGAAGGATTCGTAATTTTCAGCGATGCTTCGAAGCTCGGCTTAGGGTGCGTGCTGATGCAAGATGGAAAGGTAATAGCTTATGCGTCTCAACAATTGAAAGAGCACAAAAGGAATTATCCGATGCACGATCTGGAGCTGGCAGCTGTGGTGTTCGCATTGAAGATCTGGAGGCATTACTTGTATGGAGTTAAATGCCAAATTTATACCGATCATAAGAGCCTTCATCATCTATTCAATCAAAAGGAGTTAAATATGAGGCAGCGAAGGTGGATGGAATTGCTGAGTGATTATGAATGCGAGATTTTATATCACCCATGTAAAGCTAATGTGGTAGCAGAGGCCTTAAGTTGGAAAGAGCATAGTCCAGTATCCAAGGTAGTAGCATTTCTAAGTGAGGCGACTCCAAGCTTTCTAGAAGAAGTCAAGCTTTGTCAAGAGGAATTCCTGTCAAGTGAGAATTTGAAAAGCGAAAGAATCGTAGGAATCATTGATCTGTTAATTGTGAACAATCGTAGGGTCAGATGTTATGAACAGAGAGTGTGGATTCCAAAGCGGGGGGATCTTAGGAAGAGGATATTGGAAGAAGCTCACAAATCACGATACTCCATACATCGGGGAACCAATAAGATGTATCGGGATCTGAAGCGGAGTTATTGGTGGCCAGGCTTGAAGAAAGATATAGCTTATTTTGTGGAAAGATGCCTCACGTGTTTAAAGGTAAAAGCGGAACATCAAAGGCCGTACGGGAATCTACAGCCGTTGGAAATACCGGTATGGAAGTGGGATGATATAAACATGGATTTCGTGACGGGTCTACCGCGATCACCTAAGTGGCACGACGCTATTTGGGTAATAGTGGATCGACTCACTAAATCCGCACACTTCCTACCGATCAAGGAGACATATCCGTTAGAAAGGTTAGATAAATTGTATATTGATGCGATCGTATCTAGGCACGGCGTGCCGACTTCAATTGTGTCAGATCGCGATGCTCGTTTCACGTCAATGTTTTGGAAAAGCTTTCAAAGAGAGTTGGGATCGCAGCTTAAGTTGAGTACCGCGTATCACCCTCAGACAGACGGGCAGAATGAAAGAACTATCCAGACGTTAGAAGACATACTTCGAGCATGTGTAATCGATTTCAAGGGTTCGTGGGAGACTCATTTACCTCTGATAGAGTTCTCTTATAACAATAGTTATCACGCCAGTATTCAAGCCGCTCCATTTGAAGCGTTGTATGGACGGAAGTGTAGAACGCCTGTGTGTTGGAATGAAGTGGGGGAAAGGCAGTTAGCAGGACCAAAAATTGTGCAAGTGACGGCCGACAAGGTTAATCAGATTCGAGAACGGTTGAAGATGGCTCATTATCGCCAGAAAATGTATGCCAATAAGCGAAGGAAGCCGATATAATTCCAAATAGGATACAGGGTGATGCTAAAAGCTTCACCATGGAAGGGAGTCGTTCGTTTTGGCAAGAAGGGCAAGCTGAGACCAAGATATGTGGGACCGTTTCCTATAGCGAAACGTGTTGGAGAGGTAGCCTATAAGTTGGACCTACCGGTGAATTTGCGAGGAGTTCATCCTGTTTTTCATGTATCTAATCTGAAGAAATGTTTAGCAGAAAGTGACGTTTTTGTACCTTTAGAGGATGTACAACTAGATGAGAAGATAAGTTATATAGAGGAACCGATAGCTATTCTAGATCATAAGGTGAAGAAGTTAAGGAACAAGGAAATTTCTTTGGTAAAAGTTCAGTGGCAATTCCACAAGGGGCAAGAAGCGACTTGGGAGTTAGAGTCGGCTATGAGGAATCAATATCCCGGTCTTTTTAACGAAGGAATTCCGAGGACGGAATTCTGTTGAGGGGGGAATATTGTAACAACCTGTTATAAAGTTTAATAAAGAGAAGTTGGGGGTTTAATCGTACAAAGAGTTCATTACAAGGGGGTAAGAGGTAAATTGGTTTTAAAAAGGGCTTCTACCCTAAAAATCTCTCATTTCCCTTTTTACTTGGCGGCTGAAGTGAGTTTGGGGAGAGGGAGGATTCTTGGCAAGCATCGACCGATAGAGAGAGTGCAAAGGAGTTGAAGCCGAAATTCTTCAAGTGTTGTAAGGTAAAATGATTATCCTCATCTCTTTAATAATAAGGGTTTGATGCTTATAATCTGAAGCTTTAATGGAGGTCGTTTTGAATGGGGTTCGGTAGTTGGAAATCCCTGGGTGAGTTTCGAAATTGGAAAAAAATAACCTGATCTAGGTAGCAATTGATCTAGTAAATGGACTGTTTGTAAATTAAAGTTCCTATTTCGTCAGTTGAAATAATCTTCTGTATGGAAATTTGGGTTTCACTCTCAATTTGAGTAGTTATTGCAGGGAACTGGGGTTTTCGTTCGACAATATCGGTCGAACGATAGGTAAGACCCGGTCGAAATTTGTTAATTTGATCCGGTCTTCCGTTAAGGAAGGACCTCGGTCGAACTCCATACCGGTCAAGTAAGGAGTACCGGTCGAGTTCAACCCGGTCGCTTTCACACACACCGGTCAAGGAATTTTACCGGTCTTTGTGTTGTGGGTGTATACCGGTCAAGTGTTAGTGTTGTGTCCCGGTCGAAAGTCTTGTTTCGGTCGTTAATCTTCCGGTATTTAATTGAAGTGGGTGGGTCGAAGCCCACGTAATCCTTCTGATATGTGGGTCACGTGTGGCCAATCCAAATTTTGGCCCACTTGGTGGTAATGCATAATATTGGTGTTCGGTCCACATGGTTTTATTATTTTTGTATTTTGAATTATCCCATTAATTAATTAAGGCCTTAGGTTTTGTCTCGAATTAGAATTTAACGAGTTAAGCTCGGTCAAAGGATAGGTAATGTTAGGATAATGGGGTTTAAGTCAATTCTTCGTTAAAGTGAATTGTACTATAAATTTACCGAGCGATGCCTCGTTTTATAGGTTCGAATCGGGTTACGCATCTAGGCGAAAGATTTTAGCGGTGGATTCCAGGTGAGTTTTTCTAAACTAAACCTTTTGATGATAAAGGCATGTGAAGTTTATTTATAAACTTTGATTTATTATGATGACATGATTTTAATAACTGTTCAAGTGTGTTATAAATCGTTGCTGATTATATGTATGCATACATTAATTGTGGGTTATGTGACCTAAGTCGGGAAGTGTGGCCCGCCTACTCGTGCTGGGGAGTGTGGCCCGTTTATGTCGTTGGGGGTGTGTCCCAACATTAAGACAGCGCGAGTTAGACACATCGTCATGGACGGTCGTGTGGTCCGTAACGTGTTTTATTTAAATGCCATTATTAAATGATGTTTCAAATTCTGGAAAGTTTATCTTGTAGCTTAACTGTTAGAGGGAACTCACTAGACCTATGGTCTAACCCTCGCTCTTTCAAAACTAAAAATCTTTTCAGGCCGTCGTGAATTAGGCTGTGCAGCTAAAGACAAGAAGAAGGTCTAGCGGAGGCGAATAGAAGACCATCATTTAACTTTTAGTTATTCGTTGATTTCAGTTGTGTATAGGTTGTTCTTATGGCAAACCTTGAATTAATTATTGTAAGTTTGAGACCGTTATGGCATGGATTATTATTCTATCGTTGAGAGTTTTATTTTTTTGAATTGCTATTTTTGGTTGGGTTGTTATATCCATGAACAATTTATGCCGAAAGGAGGCGTAATGGATCCGGCGTAATAGGGTGCTATTTGGGCAATTTCTCTGAAAAGGTGCTAGTTTGTCAATTTTTTTAAAAAAAAGTGTTATTTGTGCCATTGCTCTTTAACTTCTAAAAATTGGTTACTTACATCTTTTTAACCGAAAAGAGCTGTCTGTAACTGATTATCTTTTGATAGATAAAAAGTAGATCAAAAAGAGGAAGATCGATAGCATGGGCCAAATAACGTGTTAGGTGATAAGGTGAACAGACAATGTTCAGGCAATGGGGAGTTGCGAGGGAGAGCGATATCGTTGTTTGCGAGGGGTTTTAATAGTGTAGGGTTTGAGAATGGTAAAATTGATTTAATGTATTTTTTACATTAAAATTTTCGTAGTCATTTATAGGTAGCTTTTTTAATAAAAAAATATGGAGGTAATCAATTTTTAGAAGTTTGATGGTTTGTTTATTAAAAAATAAACATTTAGAGGCTTAATTATTCAAAATGAAAAAAGTTTAATGTTTTTTTAATTTAAAAAAATAGTTCAGTGACTTAATTATTCAAAATGAAAAAGTTTAATAGTTTTTTATTCGAATAAATAGTTTAGAGACTTAATCATTTAAAATAAAAAATAGTTTATATACTTAATCATTTAAAATGAGATAGTTTACTAACATTTAACTATAGGTTCTAAGAGCATCTCCAACAGCATTGCTAAAATATAAAAAATTGGGTTTTTGTTTTCTATATCTCTCAAACAACATTGATATCTTGTTTGCTATAATAGAAAAACATTAAAAAATCTCTAAATATAGAGAGCTCCCTAAAACTTGATGGTAAGAGAGAGAAATGATTATTTTATTCATTCCCACCAATGAGATTTAGCCTTTATCATTTTAAATTAAGTTTTTTTTTATAGTGTATTGAGATAATAAATTATAGAATATTATAATAATATAAGTTGTTTTTAAATTTCTAAAAAGGGGTGTTATTTGCACAAAAAATGTGCAAATAATGAAGTCTTGTTTTCCGATCCAATCATTAAAGGTGCAAATAGTCAAATCATCATTATCATCATCATCATCATTATTATTATTATTATTATTATTATTATTATTATTATTATTATTATCTTTATCTTTATATATATATATATATATATATGTGTGTGTGTGTGTGTGTGTTTTGATTTTATTTTATTCTATAAATTTGTAACTTTTGATTTTATTTTATTCTATAAATTTGTAATTTTTGATTTTATTATAACTTTGTAAAATGTATTTTTCTTTTTGTAACAATTACATTTTCTCATAACTTTGTAAAATGTATTTTTCTTTTAGGGACCAATTCCGTAACAAACGCCAAACGTTAGGGACAAAATGAAAGACCCGACTTTTACAAGTGAAAGACCCTTTAGACGTAGCAGTTCGAACGCGTCTAGATTTGTTGACAAGGAAAAAATGAGCTACCGAGAACCAGCGAGACACAGTTCTTTCATGTTCAAAAATTATAATGCACATCCATACATCAATCAATTTCCAGCATTGTTTCACCCTTATATCAAGCAGATACATGATGTGATAGGTGATGGAAATTGTGGATTCCGAGCAATAGCTGTCTGGATGGGTCTTCATGAAGATGCATGACCCACAATTCGGTATAACTTGATGGAAGAGTTAGATACTTACAAGACAGAGTACATCAACGCTTTTGGAGGTGAACATTGGGATATTACTTACAACACTTTAAAATTCTTTCGATCAGATCAAGGTGCACCATTTGAACACTGGATGACAATGCCTGAAATAGGTGTCTTGATTGCTTCAAAATATAATGTGATATTACATGTTATAAGTATGATCGGCAGTGGGACGTACTTGCTGCTTAGGTCCACTCCTCCAGTGTGGTATGGACATGTTGTTTTTACAATCGGGTACGTTAATGGTAACCATTATGTCAAATTAGATATGGCAGAAGGATATCCGTTTCCGCAAATTGTATCACTTTTTTTCCATCACAGTTATCGGTGTGCTGCTGGATGAGCTACCCCGTATTCAGAGCGAATAAAGAAGTACATGAAGCTTTTACGTGTTAATTGTACTACGGATAATGTTATTTTAGAGTAATCGAATGTAATATAGATTATTTTATGTTCTATTTATATGTTAAATCGCAATATTTATGTTTTATTTTTATAATTATATAATTAAAAAAAATTAGTAATATTTATAGTTATAAATATTTATTTCTTTTCAAATCAAAACAAAAATATATAATAAAAATATATAAACAAAAAATATAATAAAAAGAAAAAAGACAACAAAAAGATGAAAAACAAAAAAAACCATAATCAATTTTCAATCATTTTTAGTGTATTTAGCAAAAAAAAAAAGTGCATTTAGCCCTCCCCTTTCTAAAATAACAAATCGTTGGAGTTGAATGTAGTAGTTTTAGAGATTTTCACTTTTTTTCTCTATTTTAGAGAAACTATAAAAACGTTGTTGGAGATACTCTAATGCTTTTATAGATACAATTGTTATTTCATTATAACTTTTGAAGTTTACAACGAGCATAAACTTCTTGCTTTCGATCTATAAAAAGATTTGACATCCCCGCACACGTACACAACTAGTTTATCTTATGTATAGGATAATATATATCTATATAGGGATGAGTTATTATGCAACATTTTACATGATTTAACCCTTGCAACCCCTTTATCCACCATGCATTTTACTTTTACTTTTTTTCATTTTTTTTAATTACATAAAATGTGTGGTGGATAGAGGGGTTGTACCATGTAGATGGGTTGCATTTGAACACCCCTCTCTCTATATATATTAGGGGTGTTCGCGGTGCGGTTTGGGGCAAAACTGCAAACCGCACCGCATATGCGGTTTGAGCATTTTTTCAAACCGCAAACCGCACCGCATATACCTCAAACTGCACCGCATTTTGCGGTGCGGTGCGGTTTATGCGGTTTGTACCTTACGCATTTTACACCTACAATTCAATAATTATAAGTTCAAAACTTCACTTTAAAATCAACGATAATATGATCGTAGTCCCTAAAAATAAAAATATTCAATACGTCCGATTCAAAAATACATATTATACAAATATTGCAATTATTCTATATATACACATATGTGTGTTTAATATATAAAATTAAAAAAATACATATATATAATATGCGGTGCGGTGCGGTGCGGTTTGAACCGCGGTTTGATAACTCAAAACCACAAACCGCACCGCATAGTGCGGTTTGGTAAAAATGCAAACCGCACCACGGACGTTCTAAACCGCACTTTGCGGTGCGGTGTGGGCGGTTTAGATGAACACCCCTAATATATATATATATATATATATATATATATATATATATATATATATATATATATATATATATATATATATATATATATATATATATATATGGATGAGTTCAACCAAGAATGCTAACTATTTAAAATAAAAAAACACGAGAACGACAGACCATAAATAAAGAACGCTAACTATTTAAAAAAACACGAGAACGACAGACCATATATAAAATCATATATGATTCATATACAAAATCATATATGATTCATGCGACTTTACGTGTGACGTAAGTCATGGCCAAAGTCGTCCGCATCCAGTTTTTACTGGTTAATGTAAAATCACATATGATTTTATACATGATTTGTCGTTTTTCTTGTTTTCTATTCTCGTTTGAATCTTCTTCTATACAGGTGAGTATATATATTATCAGGAAAAGAAAAAAATAAGCTACAAACTTGGGTACATTTAGGCATTGTTTGGTAAAAATAGCTTATGAAGAGTTTTTTGTGATTATTCAAATTATGTCCCTCATTAATATTCATAATTATATATTAACTTTTAATTATAAATATATAATTAATGTCATTTTTGATAATTTAAATGCTTATAAGCTAGTTTTGACAAACGTGACTTTTTCATCAGCTACCAGCTAGCTTATCAACTAGTTTGCCAAACATGGTATATATATGATTTGTCGTATTTCTTGTTTTCTATTCTCGTTTGAATCTTCTTCTATACAGGTGAGTATATATATTATCAGGAAAAGAAAAAAATAAGCTACAAACTTGGGTACATTTAGGCATTGTTTGGTAAAAATAGCTTATGAGGAGTTTTTTGTGATTATTCAAATTATGTCCCTCATTAATATTCATAATTATATATTAACTTTTAATTATAAATATATAATTAATGTCATTTTTGATAATTTAAATGCTTATAAGCTAGTTTTGACAAACGTGATTTTTTCATCAGCTACCAGCTAGCTTATCAACTAGTTTGCCAAACATAGTATATATATGATTTGTCGTATTTCTTGTTTTCTATTCTCGTTTGAATCTTCTTCTATACAGGTGAGTATATATATTATCAGGAAAAGAAAAAAATAAGCTACAAACTTGGGTACATTTAGGCATTGTTTGGTAAAAATAGCTTATGAGGAGTTTTTTGTGATTATTCAAATTATGTTCCTCATTAATATTCATAATTATATATTAACTTTTAATTATAAATATATAATTAATGTCATTTTTGATAATTTAAATGCTTATAAGCTAGTTTTGACAAACGTGACTTTTTCATCAGCTACCAGCTAGCTTATCAACTAGTTTGCAACACATAGCCTATCCGTTAAAAACCCTTTTTAGCCGCCAGGAAATTTCGCACCACAAATATGCCGTGTAAGTTTTGACCGCCAAATTTGGATGTCCCACCCAATGTGTACTTAATTAATTTTTTTTCATTTATTTTAAAGTAATGTGGTGTTTTTTTTAGTTTATAGTAAATAAAATATGTAATTTTAACGAATTTGATGTTTTTTCAGAGGATTATTGGAGTTGAGTTTCTTTTGGTGTTGCCCATCAAATTTGGTGTTTTATTTGGTTGGAGTTGCTCTAATAAAATTGTGATCAAGTAGAAGCGAGGACATTATTACGCTTCAGCTTTAATAATTATGGTAAAATGGGAAATAAGTGCATTAAATACTCAGCTTTAATAATTCTGGTAAAATGGGAAATAAGTGCATTAAATCTTTAGATGCAGCAGCAGTCAACACAAAATGGAAAATGGAAAACTAGTTCACGGACTAGGAATCGTAGAGACTAAATTGTTTCCATTCCAACAATTAATTAATGGTTCAGTTCAGATGTCAAGACAAAAAAATGAAAAAAAGAAAAGAAAAGTACAGTAAGGGGCTGTTCGTTTGTGGCTTAATGAGCTGTATGGTAGATATGGCTGATTCGCACAGCCATATCCGGGTGTTCGGTAGTGGCTGAATCGATCAGCCCATGGCTGAATCGGTCAGCTGAGAAAACTATGTCCTCCACATTCAGCTATAATTTTCCATATCTACCCTCCCACCTTGACTAATCGAGCAGATACAAATGAAAAAACGAAAAACAGAAGCTAAAAACCCAATATCTATCGATTTCATGTTCGTTCGGATCAAAATCGAGTTCATCAAGGCAATCAGATACAAAAGAAACACGAAAAACAGAAACCAAAAACCCTAAGATCTATCGAGTTAATTCATGTTCATCGAGAAATGGAGTTCATCAAAAGAAGCAGACACAAACGAAAACCAAAAACCCCTAAGAAGATGCAGTCAAATCACAAGAAAAACAGAGACCAAAAACCTTATGAAGCAAACCCTCGTCTATGGTGTTTGGGTAAGAAGAAGATGCAAACCCATGAGAAGATGCAAATCTGATTATTTTGGTTTTGTATGTTTCGAATCATCTGATATATATATATATATACTTTTTTTTGATAATATTTTCCAATATGTTAAGTTGTTTTTCTGTATATCACTTTGCTATCATCATCATCATTTTCCAAGACATTGTTTTTTCTTTTGCTTCTGTATATCACTTTCCAATACGCAAAATCTTGTTTTTTGGTGTTTTCTCTATTTATCAAGTTAATATATATGCATTTATCTGGGTTTTTTTTTATGTATATCAAGTTGTTTTTAATTAGAAAACATTCAAATTGATTTTTTTTTATATAATTATAAGTCATTTATTCAATATTTTTATCGAACAACTGTTTTATTCGGACAAAAATAAAGACTGGGGGTAAAATGGTCATTTCTGACACTCAGACTGTTTATTCAGCATAATAACCGAACAACAACTTATCTATTAACATACAGACAACTATATCGATACAAACAGCTATATCCATTCAGGTCTTAACAGAAAACGAACCGAACAGCACCTAAGAATCTTGTATTTTGCTATTGAATTTATAAATCCTATCTACATATCTGTGCATATTTCCCTGATGATGATGAATCCATGAGCACCTGCAATGAAATAAATAGCACCAAAACAAGAGAAAGAACCAAGTAGAAGAACTGCATTTGACTTTCTTCAAACACCAATAATAGAAGTTTGACCAATAAGATAAAAGATACTGAGATCATGTGGACAGATCTAGGGCAAAATCTAGCATTCACCCATTTTCAGATATTGTCCATCACCATGTATTTAGGAGAGTTAATTGAAAATGACATGTTCTAAAAGCAGAAATATTGCAAACACACATCAATATATTATACTGAGATGGATTCTTGAATTATAAAATGGAATTGAAGTCAGCCAAATTAAGGGTATGCAAGTGTTGTGGATGGAAAAATAATAGAGGGTGTAGAGCTCCCTTCAATCCAAAAAAGGATCAAAACAAGGGTAATAAAGCTCCTGGCGTATGCAAGCCACAAAGCCTATACAACCAGAAAAGATAGGACTTGAGGAATCCATAAGCCAGCAGCTCTATCTTCCCACTCAGATCCTCTATTGGACTTCAAGGAGCTCTACTTCCACTGCTTCACCCACTAAATTAATCTCTCTACTTTGTAAAAAGACAAATCAAAGACTCACACATACATGGCTTCAGAAAGACTTAAAAAAAAACGACTCAAAATCACAACAGAAATCATTCAAAGAGCTCACCAAACACATGACGTAAGCCCTAATTAAATAGCTAAGAATATGTTAGAGAGAGAGAAAAAAAACAAACAGAAACCAATAATAATACATCTAAAGACAAAAAGAACAATGAAAGACCTTGGCTAAAGCCAGCTTCTTTCATCTTCTCAAAGATGAAAGCCCTAGAGGTGGGAAGACATAGTAGGAGGAGTGTTTGGTTTGAAAACCCTAGAGAGAGAGAGAAAGAGAGAGAGTATTAGATATGGAGTGAGATTGGTAAATGGAGGAAGGGATGATATAAAAAGAAATTAGGGATGAGTTGGCAAAGAGGGGATAGCAACACCCTTTTTTTTTTTTTTCCTTTTCTTTTTATGTTTTACTTTTCTAACATGTAATCTAATAAATCTGTATTCTGATCTGTCAATCACTGGAAAGTCTTGGAGAGAGGAGCGGTCTTGTTTGTTTAAATTAATGAGAGATTCGTCTTGATCTTTGGAGTTCACATGCGCTTGTCCACCCACCCCCACCCCCACCCCCACCCCACTAATAAAAGCCATTTTTAGAGCTTCAAGACTCCAAAAGTAATTGTATGCTGCAAATAAATCTTCACGCCCTATAAACCATAATTATTGCCGCAAAGCTAAATTGGTACGACAAAGATCTTTGGGCAAAAGTGCCATTAGAACATCTCCAATGCAAAGTTCTTGTAAGTAAAAAGTGAAGTGTCTTGTAAGAACCAATGTTCTAAAAAACTCGTCGCACAGTCGCCATGACACCAAGGCTTGTGTGTCACGCCACGTTAAGCCCATGGCACGACATGACTTAATGCGCAGTTATCGTAATGAAATATTTGATTTTTCTTTACGTTTTTAATATATTATTTGCAAATTTTTAATATATATCATAATTTAACTTGTTTATTACTATTAACTCATTGAGTAATACTACAAAACATACGTTTTTATATATAATATTATATATGAAATAGATTATTGACGCCATAAGTCACGCCTTGAAAACGCCATGGCTTCGCCGTGGCTCCTAAGACTTGAGGCTTGGCCTCGCCGCCACGTCATGTCTCACGCCATTTAGAACCTTGGTAAGAACTATCATTGTGGAGAGTTCTTATAAGGACTTAACCCTATTTGAGTTCTTATTTATGAACATTGGTTCTTACCATGAAGTTTGTGTGAAATTTCCTCATTTTTATTGGTAGTTAAATTAATTTTTGAACTTTTGTAATAAACTCTTAAAAAAAAACTTTTGTAATAAATGTAAGTAAATTGCATTTTATTTATTTTCCCTTCTATACAAATATACAATAGCTAAAAAAATATGTATCTAGTAAAAAAGCAAGATCATTTGAACAACTATGTGATATTTTAAAACAAATATAAAAAAATTACATCTAACTTTAAAGTTAATTTATTTTAGTAATTTTAACATTGACTATATTATTAAAATATTCAAATAATTTAATAAAATTTTATTTAGTTTTACTAACCGTTTATTTTTAATACCTCTTATTAATTTAATGAAGAACAATTAAAATATTATTTCACTTTCCCATATAAAGTGTTAGCGGAGTTTGGTTAATGGAGTTGATCCCTTCAGTTTTCGTTAGAATCCTATAAACCAAACCCCTCCTTAGAAATTTATCTAAAATTTGAAGATTTTTATTATCTCAGTATCTCTCTTACTTTTTTTTATTGGGAAAAATTCAAAAAAACCCAATGGACTTTATTGTTTGGAGTGATTAAGTCCCTGGACACTTTTTTTCGAACAAATAAGTCTTTTGACATTTGGAAACATGTTAAATAAATCATTAGACTTTAGATAATCTGTTGAATACATTCTTATTACTTAAAAATATAACTTGTAACTTACATAGGAGATAAAACTACAAATTAAAAAAAAATCACTTACTTTATCCTTCTACAAATTAAAAATGGGGAAATTAACTATAATAGTCAATCTCATCACCCAATTTAATTTTAACCACTTTTCAAAGCATTTTCCTAAAATAGCCTAAGTTTGGGCAAAATATTTTTTCCCTGCGTAAGGTGTTTTTTCTCAAAAAGATAAAAAAACATCTTTACGTAAAAAAAATTATGTGTAAAGATTCACTTTCTGCTTATAGTTTTAGAAAAAATTTATACTTTACATCCTTATAAAGTTACAATTAGTTATTTAATTTATTTTATATCCATTACTTTTTCATTTTTCATTTTATTATATTAACACGCATAATCATATATTAACTAACATATATAAAAAAAAATACAAATTACAACATTATAATCGTTTCGTCAATACGTTCAAAATGAACTCAAGATTGTTTTTGAATTTAATCTTATATTATTCAATATCATAAATATATACGAATTACTTTTAATACTTACAATTTATACATTTAAGGTTATAAATTAATCTTATACTATTAAATAAATAACTCTAAAAGATATAAAGTGTAAGTATTAAATATAATTCGTACGTATTAATGATATTTAATAATATGAGATTAAATTAAAAAAATACAATATTAGGCTCATTTTAAACGTATTGATTAGAAACTTACAATGGTGTAATTTGTAAAAAAAATTTAGTTTTTATGTATTTAAGTTGATATACGATTATGTGTGTTAATATAATAAAGGGTTAAAATGAAGAAAAAAAAAGGTAGAAAACATAAAGTAATTAAATAACAAATTATAAAGATGTTTTTTCTATTTTTTTTTTCTCTTTTTTGCTAGAAAAAATTATTAAGGGAAAAAAATTTATGTCAAAACTTTGACTATTTTAAAAGACACTTTGAAAAATGTTTAAAAATGAATTTGATTGATGAGATTGACTAATTTAATTAATTTTCCTATATTTTTTATTTGTAGGGGGATAAAGTAGTGACATTTTTTTTGTTTTATTTTTTCAATTTGTAGTTTTACCTGTTATATAGGTTGCAAGTTACATTTTTAAGTAATAAGAATGTATTTAACAGGTTTCCAAAAGTCCAATGATTTATTTATTGTGTTTTGAATTGTCTAAGGACTTATTTGTTCCAAAAAATAGTCCAATTAATTAATCACTCCAAACACTAAAATCCATTGGTTTTTTTATACTTTTATATAATATATTATTTTTTGATTTAAAATTTTAAAATCTTTATTTTAACATAGTTATTTAAATGATAACTCCAAAAGTAATTGTTTGCTCAAATATTCACGCCCTATAAACCATATTTATTGTCGCAAAGTTATCGTTATGCGGAAGGTCTTTTGGCATAGTTTGATTGTTTATCGTTACTAATTTTTAAATGTTTGTAATAAATGTAAGATAAAAGGAATTGAATAAAATTATATTTAATTTATATTTTCTTTTTTGAAAATATAAATGAAGAAAGTATAAAATTATATTTAATTTATATTTTCTTTTTTGAAAATATAAATGAAGAAAGTAAGCAATATTGAAAAATATTGAGTTTTATACCCGTTTGTGACCCAAAAATATTTCTGAACCCGTTATCGGGATAGATAGATATTTATTGGGTTTAGTTAGTCCTTAGTGAAAGCTTCGATTCGATATATTGTATGTATAAAACGGAGTTGATATGAATGAGAAATTAAGTGTCAAAGTTGTAACACTCATAATTTTGCCATTATAAATATTACATAATCTGAAACAATTCCTTCAAAAATACACCAAAATTTCGGCTAAATTAAAAGCCTTATACCATTTACAACGGAAGACTTTATAATAATAAATATGTAACTTAATGCTAACCCGTCCCATACCGATTGCGTTACAAATTTATATGTCATAGATGCCTGAATATAAATATCAAACTTAGATGGGCTAGGCAAGTCTCTATGTGTGCCCTTTTCGTCTATTTAACCTGAAGTCTTCTGTCCCTGAGATGCATATTATTGTTAGCTTATAAAGCTCAGTGAGTTCATTGTTTGTGTGAATAAAATCATTTCACATCATACATATTCAACTTGTAAACTTTGTATCAAATAGTAAGCAGTTTCTGGAAACATGTAAAACTGAAAGAAAGAGATCTCATAAACTGTCTTGTCGGGTATGAGTCATTTTGTCACTGACATTCCCTGGGTTGTCCGACCTACACCTGTCTAGACACCCATTACGGGAGCGTGCCACTTGTCGTGTGACTTACTAGTCAAATGCCCATCCGTTAAAACAAATTATAAAACTTTCATATGAATTAACATGCTAGAGTTATTTGAAAACAAAATAAATACATAGCATGCAATTGATCATAAATAACATACATGTAAAATACAATGTACCATGTATGTAAACTGAAACGTCATGTATACGTGCACATCACCATTAAAATAATATAATGCTGAAAATAAATGTGTACTTAGGTACGCATCCCGTTGTAAGTTGTAACACCCGCATTTTGTTAAGCCTTTCTTTACCCTTCTTTTCTAGTTTCTAATCGAAAACCCTTCATTATAAATCCTTGTGAAATTAGAACTGTGGATCGGGAGCGCTTCAGGTCGAAAGGTCAACAAATTTGACCTCGGTACGGTGTGGGCGATTGTGCCCGCGATTGTGACAGGGTGTCACTCTCGCGGGGCACTCTCGCGGCCGTTGTACCGAGAGTGGGTAGGAGCGGGCGATTGTGCCTGCGATTGTGACAGAGTGTCACTCTCGCGGGGCACTCTCGCCGTTGGGGTCCAGAATCCATTAAATCCCTTTTTCCCACTTTTCTCATTTATTCCCTTAACCCACTCTCTCCTAAACTCTCTCTCAACCGAACCCCACCCCCTCAAACGAACCTTAATCCATTTTTGGGGGTTTTCCCCCCTACAACCTTGTACTCCCTCATCATCTATACTTGTAACCTCAACCTCTTGAGCAAGATTCAAGTGTTCATCACCACTTCTTGAGGATTCATAAGTTTTGGGGTTTTGCTCAAAAACCTAAGTGTAAGTTCGTCCCCTCAGTTTCTAAGCTTCTTTATGAGTTATAATCACACCATGGATGATTTCCTAGTATTATGTTTCTCTAATTTCGTTTTGGTAGACTTTGGGAAGGTTAGGTCAAAAATAGGGTTTGGCCAAATTTGGGGATTTTGATACAAATGTTTGGGGAGCAATCATTTATGGTTGGATATGTTTATTTATGGTCGAAAAAGTGTGGATCTAGGTTTTGGAAGCTTGAGTTGAAGAGTTGGAATGGGTGTCTTCGGAAAGCTTTGGGTGGGATCTATGCTTTTGAAGTCCAATGGTTGTGGATTGAAACCTGGGTTTAACTTAACCTAGCGAGGTGAGTTCAAGTTGATTTGTGAAAACGGTGTACATGCCAAAATGTTTATTTTAAAGTGTTTTGCGTCTTACATGAAAATTGTTAACTACTGATAAGTTTGATTATTTGAAAGTGTTTAACTTCATAAACTTATATAGCACACATCTCTGGGATTTTGGGTACTATGATAAATAAATCATATATTTTGGTATCTTAAGGTTTTATTTTATGGAAATAGATTTTGAGAATAAATGTATTTCATTTTGTTTTTGGAGAAATGCATGGTTTTGTGTTATGGGACGTTTTGAGAGGTAAATGTTATAAACTCACTTGGAAAATAATTTGTCCCAATCTAAACTACGTTGGAATTAATTATATGTTTTGGAGTATGGGTTTACATAAGTACGGGTTGTTTATGTTTGATTCCAATTTATGATTTTCAACGTTGAGCCTTTGGATTTGTTTGAGCTTATGGCTCGACTTGGATTTTGTTTGGTTTCGAGGACACTTGTCCGATTTTAATATCTCAATGTTAAGCGTTTGGTTATGATTTGCATTTACTGCATCTTAGTTTATAATTACATATTTTGGATGCATTAGTTCATTCACTTTGAGTCATGTAATGGTTTAGTTAGTGCAATGGATCCATAGGCACGGTGTTCCTATGTCCCCGCTTTGGGCATTGGTTCATCATTTGGCACGGAATAGGCATCGGGTCACCATGGTAAGTAAGGTGTGGATTTATACGGTCGGGCAGCGTCCCATGGGCAGTAAGGTGTAATTCCCTTGTGCTAGAGTTCCCCGTTTTGGAACTCTCAAGAATAGACCTAGAGGGGTTGACTTGATGTTTTCGAGTGATAGACTCAGAGGAGTTGAGCTCGGTGGGTTTTTATTTGTGTAACCCACATGTTTTGATTTCTTACATGATTATGTGACCTATTTTTGTGTTCCATCGCGTACAATGTAATCGGGTATTTCCCGTCACCAGTAGGTGAGGTTTTGGTTATGGAGTTTTATAATCCATGTTTTCGGAGACGTTTGAATGTGGGTATTTATCTACGTTTTAAGGTTTTGATTTTTGAAACTCATTCGAGTTATTGGGATGTTTTGGAAGTTGGGGTTATCTACGTTTTCCGTGTTTGATCATTATAATGTCAATTATGTTTTACGTGCGCTTTGGGTTTTGGCTTTATTTAAGGAGGCGTTTGTTTTATGATTTTTAATCACGAAAAGGGTGAATGATGAAAGGAGATTGTTTTGAGATTTAATGTATTTCATTTTTGGTTGCTTTCAAATCAAATGTATTGCATTTTGGAATTATGATTTTATATAACATTCTTAAAGTTATTGCGTTATATATATCTCTAACGAAAACTCTTGAGCTCACTAGGCGTTAAGCCTAACCTTTTTATTTGTCGGCATGTGCATCAGGTTCCAGTTCGGGTTTGGTTCTTGCAGTGTTTTGAGGAGTTGAGCATTAGACTTACACGAGAGTAAGTAGTTTGGTGAAGTCTTCCGCAGTTGGAGATAGTGACTATAATCGGGTTTGAGTAACACTCGTCCTTATTATAGACTGTATGTGTAGAATGAATGTGTGTATTGAGGTTAAATCTTAATTTTGTGATTATAGATGAATCGTTCATTGATGTTTTTAGAATTTTTTTTAAATGAGTTGCTATTTCCAGATTTGAGGGTGTTACAAGTTGGTATCAGAGCTTAAGTTTGAGACATTTAGGTATTGATTTTGATGCCTAGACTCAAACTAGCATAATTTAAGCGTTTGAATGTGAGATCACACCGTTAGGCACTTTAAGATTTGACGATTCGAGGTGAGTGGATTCACTAGGAATGGGAATCACGCCGAAAATGGCAAGGATGATCATGTACAGTACGTTCATAATAACACCTGGCCAGTGTTATGGTGAGTTTACGAGTTACATAAGTATGCTTGATCTGCCTTGGTATGATAACCGTTGGGGTAGTGAAGAAGTTTTTGAATAAGTAACCGTTAGAAAGAGTCGAGGATTTGAGTATTCGACGCTTGGAATGATAGTAAGCATAGTGATAGCATTAAGTGGACCGTTTCGGGTCGGAATGAATGGATGGGTTAGAACCGTAGACTTTTGGAATCGACAATTAATCGAGGAGAAATTGTAAGATGAACCGATGAAATCTTCGATGATTGCCTTCAGACTTTTGATCACCCGGATGACAATAGTATGACGGGAAAGTTGAGGAATGGGATTTCGGGATGTTGAGTGCCGACCAAAGTCATGCACAAAATTTATTTCTAAAATAAGTTTGCATCAATTGTTTCCCATGTTTTCAAAGCATAACGTGAGTTATACTATGAAGCCTTCGTAAAGCATTTAACACTCATCAGATTTTAAACCGTGAGCTATAACTTGCATGAGATTGTTTTGTCGCACGTGGTTGTAATTTTTATTGAAAATCTCTTTACCCCTGTTTCGTGTCTAACGTTATTTCTTTTTGGGCATTGTAATATCCGTGTATTAATGTTATTTGGGTTATTGGGCAAGTAACTGTGGAATTTTTGACTTTGACATTGGATCTCCTCCACGTATGTTAAGGTTTTAAAGGAAGAGTTGTTCCCATGCCTTGAGTCGGAATTTTGGGAATTATAGTCTCTACGAGTCATGTTGAAATTATGAAATATTATTTATGACGCTTTACTGCACACGAGTGTATTTTGAATTGCGTGAGTTTTAATTTTATTCGCGTGTAAGTTTATGAGCTTATTGGGCGTCACGTTTCGTGAGAGCTTTGTCGAAGAAGGGTCGCTTTATCTTACGTGGTGATTTTAGAATTTTGAAAATTTTAGACTTGTTGTCGTCATACGTTTTTGGGAAATGGAAGTTTTCACGCCGCATGATTTTAGCTTTAATGGGTTTTATGACAATTCAGTTGAGTTTTATGGTGTCTTATCTTACGACATTTTGCGTCGCGTAGATAAATTTTGGAACGTACATACTTGCATTATTGTGTGCGTTAACTTATGAATTTCGTTTAATATTTTGTCTCATGCTAGTTTTGCACCGGTATTTTCGCAACTGTAAGAGACGTTTTGAGAGTTTTGTTAATAGATGTTATCCCATATGTTATTTTGGGAAGTTTCAGTATTATGTGACTTTCCTTTTGAGTTTTATGCAAGTGTTATTCGTTGTATGCTACATAATATTCGAATTATTTTAAATTGTTGGTGTGAGTAAGCACATGAAAGATTTATTATGTCTCGTATTGAACTTTTTCTTTGATGATGTTTCAGTTGTTAATTTTACGGTTATAAATTTTTCGCAATGCACTAAATGGGTTATCGGTCTATATGCCATTGTGGTTACTAGTTTTATTTGGACATGTGCATTTTATCGGTACAGTCCAAGGTCTGAACTCGACTTGAAAATTTGTTTACATGTGACCGAATCACACCTAACGTTTTGCTTTGATTGGGAAATAAACCGTGCATGTGAGCCTTATTGAAAATTTTACTTTATAACATTGTGGTTTAAAGAAAAGAAATTTGGAGTTGGAAATTGTGAAGCTCCTCTTTGGAGTTTGTACAAACCTTTGTTGCACATGTTTTTGTGCAGAAAAATTATTTTTCATATACCAGACATAAATTGACGCATGCGAGGAACATAAAGGTCCATTTGAAAATTTTGTTGCACATCTATATTGTTGTCATTATTAGCGTAGGTAAGGGCTAAAGGATTTTTGAAATGGTTTTATACGTGTGGTGTTTGTTGTCACCTTACACACCTACCAAGTATACGGTAGTGAATTTTATACGTACGATTGATTGTAATAAAACCGTTGTGTTTGTGAGTTTTTATAAAATTTCAAATTGGCATATCAGTTGAAAAACCTTGAACTCATTAGGGCTACAGATTTAAAACCCTAACGCGAAAGGAGTTGCGATTAAGGGACTAGAGGAGTCCTTGGGATTTGAAGCATCGGATGATCCGACTTGTGGCCAATCTTGAATCTTGGGGTTTCAGTTCTTAATCTGTGCACGCATGAATAATTGAGGCAACGGGTTCATGTCTTTCCAGTTATCTATGGGGTGGTCTTTATGTATCGGAAACTGGCAGGGCAGGGCCTTGTGTGAATATCTGCGCCTGGTTGGATTACTTGTTCGTTTGACGTCATGATACTTTTGCGGTGTGCCATCTTTTTGTGTTCCGGGAAACCAAGGATTTTTTTTGTGGCCCGTTTGTTAGGGATGTAAAATTGGTAATATTAGTCCTCTGTTAGGTGTCAACCTTAATACGACAATACTTCTGGGATGAAGTATTGGGAGGGATGTTCACGTCTTCGGTATCACCGTCTCGGTTTTAGGCCGCAACTAGTTCTTTTGAGGTCAATGAATATTTGAAAGGTTTGGAAGTATCTCTGTTAGATCATGAGGAATGTTGATCCCTCGGTGGTGAAATTTAAAAAAATATTAGATGTTAGTAATGAAGTACTAATGGGTATAGTTTTCCCTACGGTGGTAAGGAACTCAGTGAGGGAATGTTTTTAGGTACGAGAGTAGATCAGAGTTGGTTGGTAGCCGAATCTCCACTAACCAGCAATCCGAAGAGCGTATTGGTACGCCCTTGGAAGGACGACCTTGTCAAAGATCAAGAATGGATCATTAAGAATATTGAGAATTCGTTGGGGTTTGATGTCGATCGTTAGTTTTGGGTTCAGAAACTTGTGGATCTGAGATAAATTGACCGGTGTGAAGTTGAGGTCACAAATTACCCTAGGGGAAGTACGTGTCGCCCAAGGTTGGGAGACAACCGCAGTCTCACGGTTAAAGGCTACAGTAGTAAATTAATTGTTCATTCGAATATACGGGTGAAGTGCCCAAGGGGAACAGTTATCGTGAGGACCATCGCGAGGTTACCGGAGTAGTTCTAGCAAGCGGTGTAGAGTTAATCTTTTCTGTGGGAAACACTCGTCCTTATTATAGACTGTATGTGTAGAATGAATGTGTGTATTGACTCGGTCGACTCGGTCAACCTCGAATAGCTTTAGTCAAACCCCAAGTGTAAAACTCGATGGCGTCCTAAAACGTCAAAAAACCTATTTTATAATCTTATAAATCAATCTCTCTAAATTAAAGCGTTCCAATAATTATTTAACCCAAATATGACGCTTTAATCTCTTTATTAAACCATCGAAATAATTTAATAAACCTCTAAGAATCACGCTTAATAACGATCATGTTAGCTTAAATTAGTCCCCAATTTAATTGAATGTTTTATAAAGAAATTGTTGTATTTGGGCTTTTTAATTAGTTGTATGGGCTTGAGCCAAATTCTTGTAAATGGGCCCTATATAAAGGTGCTCATGGCTCATTTGCTAGAGTGAGACTTGCTGAGGAATACACTTTTTTACACACACAGGCTAATTCTCATGAGAGTCGTTTATATGTTTAGTGTGGTGTTCTTCCCAATTCCCCTCCATTTATGAAATCAAAGCATATGAGATGAGTTCTTGATAATTATGTTCTTAATTTTCATCTTATATCTACTTTTCTATGGAGATCTTCAATTTGTTGCTTTTATTGGGATCTAACAATTGGTATCAGAGCTAATTGAAGAAACTTTTCTTAAATTCGGTCATCTATGGCAACAATTGAAGATTATATGATTATTTTGTGGTTTTGGTGCTTAGATTGATTCAATCACATGAGCTTTAACACAAATATCATTTCTGTGATTTATTCACTGTTTTATGCTTATTTGAGATATATTTTTGTGATTTAGATGTGATGTGGATGGTCCTTGATAGAATAGATGTTTGATTTTACACAAAATATGTTTCTGCACACCACATGTTTGATGAAATGTCTATGTGAAGATTTGATTCTATTTGGATTAAATCTGATCAAATTTATTACATGTGTGTGTTCTTAATCTTTCTCCTTTATTGGTTTAAATTTTGTTGTTCCAGTTTCAAGCTCTAATCAGATTCAATACACAATTTCAATCATGAAGTCATTTGTATTAGATTTGAATGAATTACAAACGATTTCTCTCTCTAAACTTTTTACTCTCTCTCTAGCCACAAGTCTCGTGGCTAGTTCTCTATGTGTTTCTTATAAATTACAAAGACACAACCCTTTTTATGTTAAGTCAACAATGTTGACTTTTACAACTCAAGCTAATAATAGAAAGTCAAACACACTTGACTTTACTGTTGGTCCCTTATACAGTGTTCTAGACAATGATTGACTATTAACTACACAAATCCAAATAATAAGAGTGCGAAAGCGATTTAGAATGTAGTAAAATAGTTCTAGAATGGTAGTAAACATACTAGCAAGTAATGAACAGAATCACAAACACATGTGAGTTAATTGCCGAAGAATCTGCTTCATTAACCTTGCTACTACACCAAGAACACACACTTGTGTGTGCTAATATGTTCAAAGAATTACAAGATGCTCTCTAATCAGTGTGTGCTTGCATAATTCAAGGAATGGTAGTGCTCCCATAATATACAAGGAATGGCGCACACCATAGTACAAGACAAAGGCTGACATTCCACAAAAGGAATGCCACCTGGAAAGTAAATCAACATGAGACGCACACAAATGATCCTTAGAATCTTCGTACAACAGGCTCACGTGTTCTGCACGTGGTTTTGTCTTGACACTTGAATCTGGAATCTTTAAGTCTTCCATCTCCAGAGGTTTGCCACCACAGAGGCTCTGTGAGTGATCACAGAGGTTCTGCAGTCTAAGAGTGATCTTCAGGTTCTGAACTTCTCGGGTAGATGGTTGCCAGAGTCTGAGCTTGTATCTTCTGTGGTGCAATTGGTGTAAGAACCGTATTCTGAAGCTTCTATACTTAGCCTATTTTTCAATACTTCTATACATTGATTTGGAGCCAACAATCTCCCCCTAAGCATTGAAAAATAAAAAATTGGAATGTAAAGTGTATAGCTAAGTTAGAAAGCTAAGTTAGAAAGCTAAGAGGTGAAAGGAACTCAACCTCTGAAGATTATTTTTCATTAAAAAAATGCTAGAAGGCAAGTACATGAACTTTAAATTACATTGAATGAAAATCTAAACTATTACAAGGATTAGTGAGGAAAATCATTTATCGGACTGGTAAAGCTTTCGGCTAAGGTCTTCTTCATCGATAAAATGAGCTCCATGTACTTTATCTGAGCATCAATCAACTTTATCATCTTCTCTACAGGTCCTTCTTGCACAGTCTCAGTTCCCCTTTTCCTTAGAATCGTGTACTTAATCTTCAATAGAGTGCTATTCGAATATTTGTGACTTTGAGTGGGCTTGAATATCTTTTTACATCCATCATCGTCTTTGTAGATAAATCCAAATTCAGGCTCTGTGATTAGTGAGTTTGACGGTATTTCATCGATTCCAGGGAATTGGTCATCTGGTTTAGTGATCGATAGCTTTTCAACCCCGAGCTGCAGATCCACCTCGAAGTCCATCTTTCTATGATATCTGACATGTTCGCGCATGACCTCCTTGATCCTGCCATTTGCAATCATGTACTCCTTTCTTCGTTACAAACATTGCTCTGTATAAGCATGTAGTTGAGGAAGATCATAAGCGTAGAGGTTCTTTAACTCAGCATCTGAGAACTCGTACTGCTTGTCATCTCTCCTCTCAACTAAGTATTTGGAATACATTATAGTTTTGTTTGCAAAGGAGTGTAGAGATATCCTCAGAACTTGCTTAATGTCGAACTCAGAGAATACTAGGTTCCTTTCTTGCGCAGAGTTTTCAAACCTTCTTCTAACATCCTATCTTATTAGAGGATGCATGCTCGGTGCGATGAAAACAATTTCGGGTTCTGCGCTGTAGAGCTAAGTGTGAATATTTTCATCAAATTTCAGTTCTTTCGGTGGTGGCCTTGGGATTGGGATCTCATAGCGTCCATCGATTGAACAATTTGTTTCACTCTATCCTCCTTGAATTTTTGTTCAGAAGTACCAACTTCAGAGAGTGTCTTTTGTTCTTTTGACGCAGAAGGTATCTTTGACGTGCTCTGCGAAGGGATCATTGCGGCTTCTTCTTCTTCTTTGATACCAATTGTTAGTCCAATTGAGATCATGATTGGTTTGATTAGATGAAGAACAAGGATTCAAGGGTAGAAATCAGTAGATTATTGAAAGCAAGTAAAAACTAAACTATTAGAGAGCAAGAACAATCATACGGCTACATTGATAATGAAAGGGTTAAACCTAAAAGCTATTACATGATTTCTATTTATACCTCATACTCCCTTGTACACAATAAATCCCAAACCCAATACAAGGACCATTACAATTAATATAGATTACTTTATAAAACTTCTAATAAGAACATAAAATATGTTCTAATAGATACTAGTGCGAAAGAGAAGACTATAATTCACAATGAACTATCTACAACTACTTCCAAATATAGACTGTGTGAATTTGAAGTAAAAGAGGTTGCCAAAAAGTGTTCATCTTTAAAGAAAGAGAACAAATCTTTACTGAAAAAGTGAATGTTTTGGAAGAAAAACTTTACACTTTAGGTCAAACTGAACAAACCATTCACCTGAACAAACCTAAAGAGAGTAGTGAGTGTTGGGGTCTTGGTTACGAGAACCCACACTACCTCAAAAAGGGTATTTCTAAAGTTCCTACGCTTTATGTGTTAGTGTATTTTATTGTATCCAAGATTTAATGTGAAAAGTCAAAGACTGTATGGTCAAAGTCTGTAAGTCTTTGAGGGAAGTCTTTGAGGGAAGTCTTTGAGGGAAGTCATGTTTAGAGAGTTTAAGCTTGTGAGAGAAGTGTTGTTCATATAAATAGACTTAGTGTCTTGAGTGTTTGTAACAAGTGGTATTGTAACTTTCATATCAATAGACATATAACTTGAATTTCTCTCTACTCTCTTTAAAAGATCTTACATTGTTATATCTTGAGTCATATTGAATTGTGCTTGAATATTGGGAAATTTGCATTTTCATTTGGTATCAGAGCGAGACCAAATCAATTTCAGAAACATTTCATCACTTGATTGAATCAATTTCTTGGAATTTTAAAGAACACGCAAAACGATATTTTCAAGAAGACTGTTTGATCAAATTTGCTTTGATTAGTTATGTTTAGATTGTAAAAATGATGTTATTGTGTTCGATTATGGTTCCAGATCAATTTGTATTCACATTATTTCACGAATTTCTCACTGAATCAGATTTAATTTTGATTTCTTGAAAATTTTCTTGAAAAACCATCAAACTCTGTAAAATCACGATGAATGCACTGTAATTTTTAGTTTTTGATCAGTTTTGTATTTTCAAAATATGTTTGATTTCACATTTCGAGCATGTTGGATCTTATTGTGAAGTAATTTGCAGGATAATTCGATCTTTGAATCGATTTTTGAAATTCAGAGGCAAGAACGCGCTAGATCTGAAATACGCGCTAAGGAAGAACACTCAAAATCAAAGAACACGCAAGATGAAGTCTTTCATGTTTTCTGCGAGTTTGGACTAGTTCGCGCAAAGCTTATTCTGCGAGTTTTTGATTTGTGAAAATAGTTTTAAGTGTGGTTCGTGCAAGAAGTGATTTCCGAGTTTCTCGATGGCGCACAACACATCTTGCGAGAAGTGATATGAACAGTGACTTGCGAGTTGTCTAGATGTGCGAGTTTACGTTTTGTGAGTTCTAACATTGTCAAAAATTTCTAAGTTTGCAACGCGCTAAATACTTGGTTTGCGAGTTTACATTCGTCTGCGAGAAGTACTCATAAAATATATTCTAAGTCTTAAACACGCAAGACATTCCTTGCAAGAAGCTACTTCGCGCACAACCTTACGTGCGAGTTTCTTAATACGCGCACGAAGAGGTCTGCGAGTTCCTAGTTCGCGCACAAAATGTTTAGCGAGAAGATCAGTGAATAGTGACTTGCGAGTTTTTTGGTCTGCGAGTTTCAAGTGTCTGCGAGTTCTGGAGTTGGAATTTTTCTGAAATTGTTTTTCAAGTGGTGATCTGAGTTTGACTTTCAGTCAACTTTTCTGAATTGTTTGGGAACGATCATTCATTTCAAGCTCATTTATCATTCAAGATGCCTACTACAGATGAGAGAGGGAATATTGTACTGTCAGCCAGAGATGTTGCTGTCATGTACATGCCTGAGATACCAGCAATAGAAGCTGAACGAGATAAACTGAAAAATCTGAATTCAGTTCTTCTTAAACAGATTCAGGAGTTGAAATCTAAATTGTCAAATTCTGATAAAACTCCTGATTGTATAAAATGTGCTAATAATGCTAAATTTGATTTTGCAGGTATCATCAGAGCTAGAGAGATAGAAATCAAAGAGAAAGAGAAAAGTATTGTTTTAAAAGAAAATATCATTGAAACTTGTGAAAAAGAATTAAAGCTGAAAGAGAAAAAGATAATTAATCTTCAAAGCTAACTGAAGACAACTAAACAAAAATCATCAGAACTGCAAGCTGAATCAGTTGAGCTTCAACAAAAGTTTAAGGCTTTTGAAGATAAGATATATGCTTTGGAGTCAAAGAATGCTGATCTGAAGAAAAAGCCTCCAAGCAGATAAAGACAAAGCAAATTTGGAGAAATCTACTACTCAAAAGATGTCTGACTTTTCTAAGAAAGTTGTCCAAGAGAAAAAGGATCTGGAGCTTAGATGTCTTAAACTCTCGAAGCAAGTGTCTGAATTTGAGAAAATCTTAATTACAGAAAGAGACACGTTTGCTAAAGAGAGAAAAGTTCTTGAAGACAAAACGATTGAACTTCCCAAACAAATCTCAATTCTGCAAGACTTGCTTGAAAAAGAAAGAAAATCATTTCAAGAAAAGAAAAAGTCTTTTGAAACAGAAAAGAAAAATGCTGAAAAAAGAAATGTTGGGATTTTCAAAGATATTTCTGAACAAAACAAGAACTTAGAAAAAGATTTTGAGCAAGAACGTCAAATCTTTGAATCTGAAATATCTAAGCTCACATCCAAGATAACCTATCATCAGATATTCTTAAAGAACAGATAGCTATAACTGATTTGAAACAAAAGTTTGACACACTTACTGCTGAAAGAAATATTTTATCCAAAAAGATAAAGGACTTGGAAGCTGCAAATAGTGATTTCTCAGAAAAGATTTCAGCTGATGTGATTAACCAATCACCTGTTGATAATTCAACAGAATCAGTCTGTTCTTTCAAAACAACTTCAAGTTCCATTCATGAGAAAAATATTTTCAAAAAGAAAAGTGTCAAACCAAACATTGTCAAATCAAATCAGATTCGAACATCTAATCTGTTTTATTACAAATCTGTTGATAGTCCATCGAGCTTCTATATAAAATCTCTTGGAAAGCATTCTAAGAAAGGACAGATGGTCTGGAGAGTTAAAGATTCCTCAGATGAGAAGAAAAATGGCAAAGCATTTGCATCCACATCCAATGCCAAAAAGAACAGAGCACACAAAGGTAAATCTTTTGGTAAACCTGATATGTTTTATTTTACTAATCATTTGATCAAGATTGCTCAAAAGAAAATTTGTTGTTCTTACTGTGGAGCAAATGACTTTGTAAGTAATAATTTTGTCAATTACTGGTATAGTTCATATTATGTTACCCCAAAAGAACTGCAACTAACACATCAGGTCCCAAATACCAGTGGGTACCAAAAGCTAAATCGGTGTTGCAGGCACCCAACGTTTAAGGGGGAGCAAGAAAATAGGATCTTGAATAACACAGTTCAAGACCCACACTTCAATGTCAAGAGTTTTGGTTTCTGATTACAACAGATCAGGACCCGTTCTTATATGTTAAAGGACTTAGACTTCTAAACACATCAGTTTAGGACTCGGTCTTCAATGTTTAAAGACAAGGATATTTTGCAAATATCCAGGGGGAGCTTATCAGAATATAAATCATTTTATCATGATTTGAGGGGGAGCTTAAAGTAAGTATCTTCTTATCTAGATCTATGATTGTTTGAAAGAAGAACAACTTTCAAGCATAAAAAATGTTTTCTTAAATGTTCAAACCACTTCTCTATTCTCAAAAGTTTTCAAGAATTAAGAAATGTGATTTTAAATGTTTTTCATAATTGAGCATTAATGTTTAACTGACCGTGTGTTTCCAAAGATCAATACTTGTGTATTATCTTTTCTATATACTGTCAAGTATTCACATACACCGGTACAATACTTCATTTGAATTTGTTATTACCAGGTCTCTAAACGAAAAATATTTTTCGATGGTAATACCCTCATTTGTAATTCATTGTTGTTGAGCAACAATCATCATTTCTATCTTTGTACGTTCATTGCTAAATTGTTTATATTCGTTCATATAAACAAACTATCAAGTTCTTTGATACCCCAACCATTTCATGTTTATACTCATGATATTTGATCTGATTGATACATTGTCAGATTCTCAAAACAGTTCTCTTGATTTCATTTCATTCATTCAATATCATTGTTTTGAGAGATCTTCAAAGTTCAAATGCTCAAATTTCATTCATATATTTAATGAGCATACATTTTGACAATGTTATCATATTTGTGTTTAACTGTTCAAGTTAAATTGTTGAGCAAACATCATTATAGGACAAATTACATGGGATCTCAAAAGGGGAGATTGATATTCAAAGACAGTGATGAAATTGAAAAGAGTTTTGATGATCATGATGTTCACAATCATCAAAAAGGGGGAGATATTCTAAAGATTTCAATTTCAAAGAGTAAATTCAAAATAAAAAGACTTGGGAAGAAATTCAGAAAGTTCAAATTCAATCAAGTCTGATGAAAAGAAATTATTCAAAGAAGATTCAAAAGACGAGTCAAGATGATTCGAGAAAGTTGATTTTTCCGAAGACTGATCAGAGATTACAAAGATGAAGATACAAGTTTTTGAAAGATTCCTCAAAATTCAAAGATTTCTGAAGTTTTAAAGATTTCAAAGAAGGTTCAAAGATCAAATAAGTTTCAAGAATTTTAAAGTTTTATTCCAGACTAGATGAATTTTCAAAGACAAAGTGAAAGATTTTTCAAGATTCTTCAAAGCATCAGAGATTGAAGATTGTCAAAGCTTCATTATGTAAGGTTGTCAAAGTAAAAGTTTTGAAGAATCAAGTGCTGAAAACGATTGTCAAATTTTTATTAAATCTTGAATACAAAGGGGGAGATTTTTAGTGTATTTTATTGTATCCAAGATTTAATGTGAAAAGTCAAAGACTGTATGGTCAAAGTCTGTAAAGTCAGTGTTGTATAAGTCTTTGAGAGAAGTCATGTTTAGAGAGTTTAAGCTTGTGAGAGAAGTGTTGTTCATATAAATAGACTTAGTGTCTTGAGTGTTTGTAACAAGTGGTATTGTAACTTTCATATCAATAGACATATAACTTGAGTTTCTCTCCACTCTCTTTAAAAGATCTTACATTGTCATATCTTGAATCATATTGAATTGTGCTTGAATATTGGGAAATTTGCATTTTCAGTTGTCTCAACAGTTTACACAAATTGATCCTGTTCAAGCTTAAGTAGCTTCAATCATTTCTTACACTATCACGTACACACAAGGAATGAGTTTTCTTGTCATAACATTCATAGAAAATTCCTTTGTGGTTTTTCGATGATTAAATGGAAGCCCTGGGGGAGTGAACATCACAAAAACTCCTTTCTAATGTACATCCGTTGTACAAAGTGGCTTCGTGCTACTTACAGGCATACTAACTGTATCATTTGTTGATTCAGGTCTACAATTCCTATTATATATAAATTTGAAAAGATTCGGGTATATACATTGTGTGTCCTGAATCTATATTCCTATTGCATTTTTTACAAACAAAACAAACAAGATTATCAATTACCTATTTTGATTCACTTCACAATTCAACGATTACAACTGTTTTCTCACTTTCTCTCTCTAAACAATTCTCTCTCTCTAAAACTCTCTCTGAATATTCAACTAGATACTCTCTCTAGACAACTACTTAAAAACAGAAAAAACAAGGTATTTATACCTACAAGAATTACAAGGAAACAAAACAAATACAAAGACTTTGACTTTTAATAAGATTTGACTTTCTCAGCTTTGACTTCTTGAACTTTGACCTTCAGACTTCTTGATCTTGTATCCAACAGATTTATGCTCTAACAATCTCCCCCTTTGGATTCAAGATCATCTTCAAAAAGATTTAGCAAATCAATCTCCCCTTTTAGTTCAATCTAAGCATTATAATCTCCTCTTTCTTTGACGGTATTCTTTCCAAAACTGTCTTTAAACAAATAACAATCTCCCCAAAACTTTCACAAACTACTTTCAGACTTTAGAAAGAAATTATCTTCAGAATCAGCTCAACTTGCTTCAGAAAATAATCTCCAAATAAAATTTCAGAGAATCAGCACATCTTCAAACATCATTGACTTTGCTCGAACAAACTTTCAAACTTTGAACTTTGTCCTTTTCAAATCTTTAACTCTGATATTTCTGATCTTGACATTTCTTTAAATTCATCTCCCCCTTTTTGATGAAATAAGCATCGATATCATCAAAACTTTCACCAAGAAATGTCTTTATCCGTATTGAACACTGATCTTTGAAACTGAGCCTCTGATTCATTGCCAATTCAAACAATGTATATATCCAGATCTTTTCAAATCCAGACAAATGAAGAAAGGTAACACCTGAATCAACAAATGAATCAGTTAAAATGCCTGTCAGTAACACAAAGTTACTATGTGTAACAAATACACATAGGAAAGGAGCTTTTGTTATGTTCACTCCCCCAGGGCTTCCATCCAATCATCGAAACACCACAAAGGCAATTTCTATGAACGTTTTGACAAAGAAACAAATTCCTTGTGTGTTCGTGCTTGTGATAGAAAGAATTAAGCACCGATGATTGCTTATAAAGGCTCAAATTGTGTAAACCACTGAGACAACAGTAGATAAACACAGACTCAATGTGCATGATTGAAGTGCGAAGGTGGGGCAGACTTCCTTCTTTTTCAATATCCAGATTTTCCAAATGAAAACCAGATAGAATATGTGCTTCTTTTTCATTAAGTCAGCCATAATCATTAAGATATGATCGTGTCAGCTTCTCTCATTCTTCAAAAGTCTCAAAGTCATGTCAAAGCAAACTTTATTCACAAAAATTTATTGAAAAGTAAATGACATAAAGCAGTAAAACAATTAAAGTACGAGTTCTGATCAGAAATAATCAGAAATCATAGTCTTACTCCTTTGACTTGTACACTCCCCCTAAATTCATGCATCAAAAAAAAAATTTGTCAGTTAAGTAAAATGCAAAAATTAGATAAGCTCCCCCTTAAAAGAATAATAACCATCTTTAATCTTCTCTTACTCACTCCCCCTGAGAACAACAACAACATGTTAAAGTGCAGTTATCCTTTCAGAATTAATGATAAAGAAATGATGAAAAATTACAATAAAAGAAACTTTAATAGGTAATTACTGATTAGACTTTGAGATTGAGCATACCAAGCTTAGATATAAGAAAATTAAATCTCTTTTCATCTAAAGCTTTAGTAAACAAATCCGCAAGTTGATAATCAGTCTTTACAAAGTAAAGTTCTATTGTACCTTTTTCTACATTATCTTTGATAAAATGATACCTGACATCAATGTGCTTTGTCTTAGTGTGCTGTACAGGATTAGCTGATATGGCGATAGCACTCTTCGAGTCACAATATGTCGGAATTTTATCAAACTTGAATCCATAGTCTCGCAGCTGTGTTCGCATCCACAAGACCTGAGAGCAGCAACTGGCAGCAGCTAAATACTCTACTTCAGCAGTCGATGTGGAAACGCATAATTGTTTCTTTGACGCCCAGCTAACGAGCTTGTCTCCAAGGAATTGAATGTGACCTGAAGTACTCTTCCTATCTAGCATACACCCTGCGTGATCTGCATCTGAATAAGAGTCAGTTGAAACCCAGTATCTTTAGGATACCACAGACCAAGATCTGCAGTCCCCTTCAGATATCTAAAAATCCGTTTGACAGTAGCCAAATGGGATTCTTTAGGAGCAGCCTAATATCTAGAACATAATCATGTTGAAAACATAATATCTGGCCTACTTGAAGTAAGATACATTAAAGAACCTATCATTCCTCTATAAGTCCTAACATCAACACTTTTACCCGAAGGATCAGTGCTAATCTTAGTACCTGGTGCCATCGGGGTTCCAATTGGTTTTCAATTTTCCATATTGAACTTCCGAAGAATATCCAAAATGTACTTAGATTGGTTAATGAAAATCCCCGTTGAAAACTGTTTTACTTGTAATCCGATAAAGAAGTTCATCTCTCCCATCATACTCATTTGAAAATGTGACACCATGAGGTTAGATAAGTTTTTACAGTATTTAGGATTTGTAGAGCCAAATATTATATCATCAACATATATCTGAATAAGGATGATATCGACTTTTTCCTTTTTGATGAACAAAGTGGTATCGACTTTACCTTTGGAAAAACCTGACTTGACCAAGAATTTAGATTGAACATCATACCATGCGCGAGGAGCTTGTTTCAAACCATACAGGGCTTTATCCAAAATGTAGACGTGATTTGGCTTATTTGGATTTACGAACCCTTCTGGTTGAGACACGTATACTTCCTCCTTAAGAATACCATTTAGAAAGGCCGTTTTCACGTCCATCTGATAGACTGTGAAATTCTTGTAAGCTGCGTAGGCTAGAAACATACGGATTGCTTCTATACACGCTACTGGAGCATACGTCTCGTCGTAGTCTATGCCTTCCTCTTGCCGGTAACCTTTGGCAACAAGTCTTGCTTTATTCCTTATGACAATACCATCTTCGTCCTTTTTATTTTTGAATACCCATTTAGTTCCTATCACGGTCTTTCCTTCTGGTTTTGGAACTAATCTACAGACCTTCAGGGCTTCAAACTGATTTAATTCATCTTGCATAGAAGACACCCAATCCAAATCAGTAAGAGCTTCTGATACTCGAGTAGGCTCTATTTTGCTAAGGAATGAGTCATCCAGACACTGGTTTAAAGTTGTTGACCTATTTTGCACCGGCTTATTAAGATCTCCAATTACTTGGTGTAAAGGATGCTCTTTGGTCCAGCGATGCTCATGAGGGAGTGGAATAGATGAAGATTGATCATGGTTATCATCTAAAAATCCACTATCAGAGTCTTCAGTTTGAATAGTTGGAGGGGGGTTTGTAGTTGAAGTTTCAGGTGTAGAAGCATCAGTTGGAACAACTGACTCTGGCTGTTGAGTAGACAATGTATCACACCCAACTGATATAGTTACTTCTGGCTCAGCAGTTACTTGTATATCTTCAACTGTTGGAGTAGATGTTGGAATGTGAGTTTCTGACTGAACGGGGGATTCAGATTCAGTTATGACTTATGAAGTAACTGGATGATTACAACTTGTGTCTTCAGACCTGTCAGTCACATCAGATTTAGGCAAATTAGATCCTAGAAACTCATCATAAAAGAATTCAAATAACAAATCTAAATCAGATAAATGACTAGTAGACGTAGAAGCGCCATTTGATTTGTTCTGTTCAGGTACAGGTTCTGGACTGATTGATCCAGAAGCTAATACTCCAGTTATCACGGGTTCTGAACTGAGTTGTTCAGAAGCCATTTCTTCATCGAATGTTACATTTACGCTCTCGATTACTGTCTTAGACTTCTTTAAGTAGACTCGATATGAAGTATATGTCGAAGAATAACCAATGAAGATACCCTCATCCGCCTTAGCACTAAACTTGTTCAGACTCTCTCTGTCGTTAAGCACGAAACACTTACACCCAAATATGTGAAAATACTTGATTGTCTGTGTTCTGTTGTTGATTAACTCATACAGAGTCTTTTGAAAATGGCGGTGTATCATAGACCGATTCTGAGTATGACACGCAGTCGACACAACTTCTGCCCACAGAAATAGAGGTAAGTCAGATTGGCAAAGCATAGTACGAGCGGCCTCGACTAGCGTTCGATTTCGCCTTTCAACTAATCCATTCTGTTCGGGCATACGAGCAACAGAGTATTGATGTGAAATCCCGATCGATTCAAGATATTCTTCAACAATCTTGTTTTTGAACTCTGTGCCGTTGTCGGTTCTAAGAAGCTTGACTGCTTTCTGCAAATTCACCTGGGTCGTCTTCAGAAATGTAATGAGAACTTCGGGTGTCTCATTTTTTGATCGTAGAAATTTGACCCACGTGTATCGCGAATAATCGTCCACGATAACCAGCACGTATTTCTTTCCACCCAAGCTCTGCGTTCGCATTGGACCACACAAATCCATATGTAACAACTCTAACAGAGAGCTGGTACTTGGTTCAGGCTTCGGTTTATGCGGAGCTCTCTTCATATTTCCTTTTTCACATCCTGCACATAAGTGTTCTTTCTCATATTTTAGCTCAGGAAGTCCATTTACCAATTTTGCACTGACCAACTTGTTTATATAACGAAAATTCAGGTGTGATTGTCGTCGGTGCCAAAGCCAACTTTGCTGCATCGAGGCTTTTGTCATTAAGCAAACCTGATTGTCATTCTGAACCTTTGAAAGAATGATGGTGTAGAGATTTGTCTTTCGATTGCCGACTAAGAGTTCATTGCCATCTTCAGTACGAACCGAACATCTCTTAGCTTTGAAGTTGACCTCTAACCCTTTATCACAGAATTGACCGATGCTAAACAAGTTGTGCCCTAAGCCTTCGACATAACTCACCTTCTTAATCGTTATGTTGTCTTGAATGATGTCACCATATCCTAAGATTGGTGAAAACTGGTCGTTCCCAAATCGCACATTGCCTCTGAATTTCTCTGTATAATTAGACAATAAAGCTTTCTGCCCGGTCATATGCTTGGAACAGCCGCTATCCAAGTACCACATATGCCGGGTCTGCAAGAGAAATCAGGGAATAACAATTTTAGGTACCCATTTAAAAACGGGTCCTAACAGATTAGCACAAGATTCTGGTATCCATTTAAATATGGATCCTCCTTTTCTTTGAAAACTTTTGAAAACATTTGATTTTGAAGACTAAACATGATACGATCCAAACCAATCATTAGAATTATGATAATAAGAAAAATCATTTCTCCGATAATGAGAAGATTTAGTAGTAGTAGAAGATAATTGAATCAATTGCTTTATTGAATAACGCTTGTAAGAAGTTACAAGGTTTTGTTTAGAAGAAGCAAGTTGACCAACTACATCATCATCCCTACTATCAGATCTATTACATGAGTTATCAGAAATTTGTTTAGAAATTGAGTTATTCATGAATTGACGGATACACAGATCAAAAAGGGCGGAGACTGTCATTTTATCATAAAGGGGGAAATTATTTTTCAAATAAAGTCACGTCTTAAAATGGTTTTGATGATTTTGCTGCTCACAATTCATCAAAAAGGGGGAGATATTTTGAGATTTCAAGTCAAAGTTTTGAAGAAATTCATAAAGTTCAAGTCATATGAAGTTGATATATGAAAACCTGATGAAAGTTTATCAAAATGGAAGAGATTTTCTGAAGAAAAAAGAGAGATATTTTATGGAATTTCAAATTCAAGACAGATGAAAGTCAATAACTTCTGAAGATTGTGTTTCAAAGACAAATGAAGATGATTCAAGAAAGTTTGTTTTTCTGAAGACGATTCAGAGATCAGAGAGACGAAGATACGAGAACAAAGATTCCTCAAAGATATTTTAAAGTTCAAAGGAATTTCAAAAGTTTCAAAATTTTTGATCAAGACTTGATGGTTTTACAAGACAATTGCGAAAGACTTTTCAAGATTCTTCAAAAGCTGACCGTTTAAAGATTGTCAAAGCTTCAACGTCTAAAACTATCAGAGTTAAAGTTTTGAAGAATCAAGTGCTGAAGACGATTGTCAAATTTTTATTAAATCTTGAATACAAAGGGGGAGATTGTTAGTGTATTTTATTGTATCCAAGATTTAATGTGAAAAGTCTAAGTCTGTAAAGTCAACTTTGTATAAGTCTTTGAGTGTTCTTATGTCTTGAGTGTTTTAGTGCTTTGAGAGAAGTAGCATGGTATATATAGCTTTAGTGTTGTGAGAGTTGTAGTAACTAAGAGATACGCATGTATTGTAAACTTTTTACATTTTCAATAGACATACGACTTGTGGTTTCTCTCTCTGGAACTTTAATTGTCAAATCTTGAATCTTGTTTGAATTGTGCTTGGAAACTGGGAAATTACATTTTCAGAGTTTCATACCAAGCTCGTGGTGCTGTTATAAACCATAAAGTGCTTTGTCTAGAATCAGGGTGATGCGGATCAATGAAACCTTTAGGTTGAGCCACGTAGACTTCCTCATGCAGAATACCGTAAAGAAACTCCGACTTTACGTCCATTTGATAGACATTAAATTTCTTATGTGCTGCATAAGATAAAAATATTTTGATGGCTTCGACCCGAGCAACAGGTGCAAACGTTTCGTCGTAGTCTATGCCTTCTTGTTGACAATAACCCTTTGCTACCAGGCGAGCTTTGTTTCTTACCATAACTCCAGCCTCATCCCTCTTGTTCCTAAAAACCCACTTTGTGCCTATCACTGATTTACCTTTCGATAGTGGGATCAGTCGCCATACCTTATTCCTTTCTAATTGTAGAAGCTCATCTTGCATTGCTAATATCTAATCAGGATCACGTAGAGCTTCAGAGACCTTTTTCGGCTCTAAGGAACTAAGGAAGATTGTGTATAGATAGAAATTAGCTGATGTTGCACGCGTTTTTATACCACATTGTATATCTCCAATAATATTGTGCAGGGGGTGATCTTTAGTCCAACGAGTTGTGCTTGGAAGAGGTTGAACATATTCTTGCATATTTTGCTCATTGTATTCATCAATAATAGTAGGTACAACCTCAGATGTAGATGGAACATCTTGTTCAGGTGTTTCTAATGCAGGTTAATCTGGAGCGACAAAGGAAGTGCTCGGGACTTCTCGTCCCGAATTTGTATCTGCAGAAGCAGACTCAGTATTAGTATTGTCAGAAATATTCGGTGTAGACATACCTGAAGAGGTTGTAGTAGTGACTGGTTCATAAGGTCCAGATATATCTTCAATAATTACTGGGACCTCTGAAGTTGATGTGGACGCGCCTGATTTGTCAAAATCTGCACATATGTCCATAAAAGTATCAAGAAATAGCATATCTAACTCAGATGTAACAGTTGATGAGTTAGAAGTATTAGATTCGGGTTCTATTCTGCTTTGAACATAATCCTTTCCCTTAATCTTGAGTTCTGAATTGTTTTGTTCATAAGTCAAAGTAGTATTTTCATCAAAAGATACATTAACGCTTTCCATGATACACTTGGTCCATTGATTATACACACGATAGGCTTTTGACATGAGTGAATATCCAATAAAGTAGCCTTCGTCAGCTTTCTTGTCAAACTTCCTAAGGTTATCACGGTCATTCAGAATATAGCACCTGCAACCAAAGACACGCAAAAATTTAATATTCGATTTTCGTTTATTAATCATTTCATACGCTGTTTTATTAAATCTCTTAATCACAATCGTCCGGTTTTGAGTGAAACAGGTGGTTGCAACGACTTCAGCCCATAGGTACATTGGTAGACTAGAATATGCCAACATTGTTCTTGCTGCTTTGACCAAAGTTCGATTCTTCCTTTCAACCACGCCATTTTCTTGTGGAGTGTAGGCAGTAGAGAAGTTGTGAGAAATCCCAACAGAGGTGAGATAACTTTGAAGAGTATCATTTTTGAACTTTGTGCTGTTGTCACTACGTAATGTCTTTATTGGAAATTGAAGGCGAACTTGGATTTTCTTGATGAAGGCAATAATTAGATCTGGTGCATCAGATTTGTTTCGCTGAAATTCCAACCAAGTATACCTCGAATACTCGTCTATCATCACGAGAATATACTTTTTACCATTTATAGACTGAGTACGCATGGGGCCACAAAGGTCCATATGAATTAATTCCAGAGGCATTGAGCATAAAGATTCAGTCTTTGATTTGTGTGAACTTCGTTTCATCTTCCCCATTTCGCATGCGGGACAAAGTGAATCTTTCTCAAACCTCATCTCCGGTAGACCTTTCACTATTCCTTGTCTCACTAACTTATCAAATACCTTAAAGTACTAATGAGACAAGCGTCGATGCCATATCCAACTTTGAGCTTTAGATGCTTTTGCAAGTAAGCATACAGGATGTGTAGCCGAAATTGTTGGAAAATTTACCGTATAAAGATTTCCATAATGTTCAGCTCTAAAAATCTCATAACCATCCGGATCTTCAATGTAATAGTGAGTGATTGTAAACCGAACCTAATACATACTATCGCAGAAATGACTAGTACTAAATAAGTTATGATCGAGTCCTTCCACGTATAGTACTTTCTTAATGGTTACAATGCCATTTTTCAGCGAACCGTATCCTTTGATGAATCCTTGAAGCTCAGAATTTGCAAAACTGACTGTTCCTGCAGGTTCTTCAACAAAATTGTGCAATAAATGCTTATATCCTGTCATATGTCGAGAGCATCCAGAGTCAACGAACCACAAATGACAGGCCTGCAAAAAGGAACAAATCACTTCTTTTTAGGTACCCATATCCAGATGGGTCCTTTTTTGTTAACATCATGCAGTTTCTTTAAATCATTTACTTTGCCCTTGACTCTCCACTCATATTTAGGTTTGGGCATCCATTTCCAGACAAGTTTCACATTAAGATCATGAAACTGTTGTTTCTTAGAAAGATTTGTAGACTTAGTTTGAAACACTTTGATGTGATGTGTTGAGGACTTGGAGACGGTTTTAGCTTTAAATGCTCTTTTAACAACTTTTGGCTTAGGAGGAATGGAGTACAGTGAAAAATCATTGTCACCATAGTGTTTACATATTAAGTTCTTACGAACAAATGTCAATATCTTTGATTTATCAAAAGAAGTAACTTTATTTAGACAATCTTGACATTTATTTGCGTTTGAACCATTACATGTCAAATCAACACTATTGGGTACAATACAATCTTTTTCAACAAAATCTTTACAGTCTTTCTTATCACTGTCTTTCTTTCTCCATTCTCGTTTACAAACTCCTTTACTCAGATCTTAAGCATGAAAAGAAACTTTATTAGTTTTCTTCGTCAAGGATGAATTCTTTTTCAAAACGCCAGAAGTTTCTCCTTTTTCATAAATGCTTGGTAAATATTTAGGACATTCAGAGTAAACAACTGTAGGCTTTGTTGAAGTCTCAAACTCTGGATTTGATCGAACATTCCACTTTTGATCATCAAACATCATTTTATTAGACAAATTATTTTTGAACAAATCATTTTTCAAATCATTAAGTTCTCTACAAAGCTCTTTGTTCTCTTCAAAAGATTTATCCAATTTAAATCTTAGATCACAATTCTCATCTTCTATCTCCTCAAGAGTCTTTTGTAAACTTTTGATTCGTTTTTCAAAATTTGATGTTTGATCAGTCACAGAGTCAGATTCAAACTTCTTCAAGATAGGAACAAAATCTAAGGAATTAATCATGTCATCAAAAATCTCCTCAGTCATTTTATTAACAAACTCTTTTTGAATTCTTGAATTCATGACATTTGAATTCTCTTCCAACTTAACTTCACTTGAAGATTCAGAAGTTGTGGCCCAAGATTTAATAGCATAAACACATACCGATTATCACAAAACACTTTGTTTATTAATCACAAGAATTACATCAAGCCATAGATCTATTAGTGATTAACCTTTCAAGATAGAATGTGTTTGTGTGTGTACTCAATATGTGCAACTATGTGTTCTTACTCTCTCTCAACTACCACCAAGATTACACCTTCACTTTCACATACTTACTCTCTTGTACCTTTTTGAAACAACACAAGGACTTGCTAAAATATAGGTCAACATGACCAAGCAAGGTCAAACCTTCTAAGCTAATTACAACTCACACACAAACACTAATTACAACAATGACCCTCATTTAATCTTGAATACAATTTTAGTCTAACAATCTCCCCCTTTGGATTCAAGATTAAATTTTTTTTTGGCAATAATCTTCAGGTCTTCATATCTTCAGAATTAACTTCAACTTCAAATCTTTTTGGCTTTGACATCTCGAAAACTTTGACAATTCTTCAAACTTGTCTCTCCCTTTGAATTAGCTTTTACATATTCTGAATAAACAACCTTTCTTTCAAACTCTAACTTTCTTCAACCTTTTCTTTTATAAGCTTTCTTTAACCTTTGACTTTGATCATCTGAAAAATATTTATCTCCTCTGAAATCTTTAACCTTCAATCTGATCTTGAACTTTGATTAATCTCCCCCTTTTTAATGATTTGTAAGAATCAAAATCATTAAAACACTTCAAGGTCAGATCTGTCATTGAATAAACTTCCCACTGTCTAATAAGCACATTCTTCATGAACTTTCATCTCCTCTTTTTAATAATAGACAATCTCCCCCAAATAGGAAAATTATGAATCTCCCCAAAACATGATGTGATAAAATCTGTCATCTGATCTAAAAGAGCCGTTGAACCATGAATGTATTCATCTGAATCTTTTCAAATTCAAACGAAATAAGAGTTGTAACCCTGAATCAACATATGAAACAGTTAGAAATGCCTGTCAGTAACACGAAATTACTGTGTACAACGAATGTACAATATAAGGAGCTTGTTTGATGTTGACTCCCCAGGACTTCCATTCAATCATTGAAGAACACAAGGTAATTCTATGAATGTTCTGACAGAAAAACAAATTCTCTGTGTGTACGTGCTTGTGTTTTGAAAGAATTAGCACAATGATTGTGTTTCATAAGGCTCAACATATATAAATCACTGAGACAACAATGATTATACATGGACTCAACGTGCATGAGAAAGGATCGAAGGTGGGGCAACTTTCCTTCTTTTTCAATATCAGTATCTTCCAAGTGAAGATCCGATAGATTATTTGCTGCTTCCCCAAAAACAAATATGAAACATTCTCTTTTTAAGAAAAGAATGAGTAGCTTGTGGGGTTGTATGCAAGAGATGGCATGGGCTAGTTTCCTATTTCAATGATGGTCACGAAAGAATTGTGAACCAATCAGTAATGTGGCTACCCGGCTCAGAAAGATGTTTGGTGCAGAGTTCTGATATTCTTTTTAACTCTGTTCTCACACCCTCTTTCTTTTAAACATTTAAGCTCACAACTAACCAGTCTCTCATTTCCATTTTACCTCATCTCACTCCCACACTCAATTCTTTTATACCCCTCTCCCCTCAATCACTCAAAGGATTTCTTCCGGGGTAGGAAACATTGGTTATCGTGAATCCATGGAAGATCTAGTAAGCACTCACACTGAATCCCATGTTCCTAAAAGCACATGTTGTTCAATGGTTTTCTTGACATGTAAAGCACAAGAAATCATATGTCAGTGTTTGTATGCTCATTCAAAAATCAGAAATGAAATTTGAGCATTTTGAACATTTAAGATATCTCAAAACTTTATATGAATGAATAATCAAGAAAGAATAGAAACGTTTTGAGAATCTGACAATGATTAAGATCAGATCAAATTATCATGAAGAAAAATATTTGGGAATTCAAAGACGTATGTTGTTTATATGAACAATATATAAACATATTATCAATAAAAGCACATTAAAATGAAATGACGTTTGATTCAAACAACTGTGAATACCAAACGACGGGAGTATTACCATAGAAAGATATATCATTTGATACATGGTAATAACAAAATCAATTTGAAAATACTGAACCAGTGTGTGTATGAATACTTGACAAAGTATTTAGAAAAGAAAATACACAAGTATTATTCTTTAAAGAACACACGGCCAGATAACCAATGAAGTATCCAAAAACAAATCATTTAAAATTCACACTTCTCAAATCATAAATACATTTTAAGATCGTGAAGTGGTTTGAACATTTTAAAAACATTTTTCACAAGTGAAAGTTGTTCTTCTTTCACAAGTGTTAGAGTATAAAGATTAGAATGTTATACCTGTAAATCAGAATCCTTAATTCCCCCTGAAATGAATATATCAATTAAAGTATCCTTGACTAGATATCCTCCCCCTTGATATCTGTAAAACATCAATCTTTTTAGAAATATTATTATAAAAGATATAGCAATATAATTTCTAAACTCCCTTTCAAACAAAAAAACTTCCTGATAAGATGTAATCTTGAAAGCATCCTTCAGAAGAAAACATTTGAATACGGGTTTTGAACTGAATTGTGCAAAAGCCATTGTCACATAAAATATCAAGTTTAGAAAACTTCCCCTAGAATCATGAAGTGGAGTTTAACATACGAAGTTTGCTAACTAAAAAGTTAAACCTCTTTTCATCCAACGACTTGGTGAAAAGGTCAGCCAACTGGTAGTCGGTAGTCACGAAGTGCATCTCGATATCGCCTTTCTCAACATGATCCTTTATAAAATGATAACGCATGTCGATGTGTTTCGTCTTGGAATGCTGTACTGGATTAGCTGTTATCACAATCGCACTCTTAGAATCACAGTAGATAGGGACTCGTTGGTAAGTATATCCAAAATCTTTTAACTGTGTTCGCATATAGAGGACTTGTGAATAGCAGCTTGCGGCAGCTATGTATTCAGCCTCGGCGGTGGATGTAGAAACACAATTTTGTTTCTTAGATGTCCAACTAACCAACTTATCACCTAAGAACTGACAAGAACCAGAGGTGCTTTTTCTATCCAGTTTGCATCCTGCATGATCAGCATCAGTATAGGCAGTTAAATCAAAAGATGAGCCCTTAGGATACCAAAGGCCTAACTCAGTAGTACCTTTAAGATACCTAAGAATCCGTTTTACAGCGACCAAGTGTGATTCCTTCGGATTAGCTTGATATCTCGCACAGAAACATGTAGCAAACATAATATCCGGTCTACTTGCAGTTAAGTACAACAGTGAACCAATCATGCTACGGTACACTTTTTGATCTACTGATTTGCCAGAAAGATCTGCATCTAAAAGTGTGCCCGTTGCCATCGGTGTTTTCATCACTGAACTGTCACTCATGTTAAATTTCTTTAAAATATCTCGAATATATTTTGACTGATTAATAAAAATGCCTTCGGGTAACTGTTTCACTTGAAGACCAAGGAAAAAATTTAGTTCACCCATCATTGACATTTCAAAACGAGATTCCATGATTCTTGAAAAGTTTTTACAAAACTTTGGATTTGTAGAACCGAAAATTATGTCATCTACAAAAATCTGGATTAGAATCATATCATCACCTTTTTTTTCAGAAAGAGAGTAGTATCAATTGTACCTTTCTTGAATCCTGAAGCAAGTAGGAATTGAGTTAGAGTTTCGTACCAAGCTCTTGGTGCCTGTTTGAGTCCATACAAGGCTTTGTCTAAGACATAGACATGATCAGGGTTCTTTGGATCAACGAATCCTTCTGGTTGAGCAACATATACTTCTTCATGCAATATCCCATTTAAGAATGCTGATTTTACGTCCATTTGAAAGACCGTAAAATTTTTATGTGCTGCATAGGATAAGAAGATTCGTATCGCTTCCAGTCGTGCCACAGGAGCAAATGTTTCTTCATAATCTATCCCTTCCTGTTGACAATAACCCTTTGCAATAAGGCGAGCTTTGTTTTGTAACTTTCATATTTCGGCTTGTACTTGTTCTTTCCAAAGCTTTTAAACTGCTTTGTGAGAAGAGCCAGATTTTCAGCGAATCGTTGCATATCCTCATCTGAATTTTCTTCACTTTCAGTAGAAGACTTATCAGTGCTTGAATCAGTAACTTCAGTTAGGAGAGCTCTGGATTTTCTTGACTTTGTCTTGTAATAAGAACTGGACTTGAAACTTGACCCTTTCTTACGTTCAGACATTAAGGCTAGAGAATCTTTGACCATCTTCTTTTCAGCACCAAGCTGCTTTACTTCATCCTCATGCTGAGATAAAGTTGTGAAGATATCATTGACGTATTCTTGTGCCATGTCCTTAGTCATCTGAATGTTGATAGCATAGCTTTTCCTTTCTGGGTTCAAGTTCTTGATGAACTTATAATTGATCTCTGATTCTGACTTGTTCATTCCATTTCTCCTTAGATCATTCAGAATCACATTAAAGCGATCGTATGTCTCCAATAAAGTCTCTCCTTCTTTTGCATGGAAACCTTCATATGCATTTATACTCTGAATCAGCTTTGTCTGAATTGACTTCTTTGATCCTTGAAACTGTTTCTCCAATTCATCCCATAAATCTTTTGCAGATTCCCTACTATCTACGCGATTGTAGATATCATTAGGGATTGCCATAGTGAGATAGATAAGTGCCTCTTCATCTAGCTTGTGTCTTGCCTTTTCCACATCAGTAAAGAATTGATATGGTTTTGGCACGTATCGATCTGGGATTGCTGGAGATGTAGCTGTGGCTGCTTGTCCAGGTACAAACGATTGTGGATTTCCCGGACCATCTATGATAGATGTCATATAATCCTTGTTCTTTAGATTTAAGAACTGAATCATTCTTTTCTTCCATTGTGAATAATTTCCGATGGACAAGACTGGAGGCTTCAGATGAGATCCCATAGAGAGAAATTCATTTGCCATGATTGAAAAATGTATGTACCTACACAAGATGAAAAATATTAGCTAGTAAATATCTTTAAATCCAATCAAATCAAGAAAACTTTCAGAAAGAAAATTTTAAGTACAACTCAGAGTGAAACGCAAAACGTGTGAGTAGTGTGAAACGCAAACTATACTTTGCGTTTGTAGTATGGAACGCAAACCTAGACTTTGCGTTTGAAGTATGGAACGCAAACCTTGACTTTGCGTTTGAAGTGAGAAGCGCAAACTCTACTTTGCGTTTGTGCTGTGGTATGCAAACCTTAGTTTGCGTTTGTGCTGTGAAGAGCAAATCTTACTTTGCGTGTGTGCTGAGGAACGCAAACCTTACTTTGCGTTTGTGCTGTGATGCGCAAACTGAGCTTGATCAGTGACATAAACGACTTTGCGTGTGCATTGTGTGATACGCAAACAACATTTTGCGTATATGTGGTGAAACGCAAATAACACTTTGCGTTTGTGAAGTGATACGCAAGATACAAATCAAACACAAATAAACTTTAGATGAATGATACGCAAACCAGGATGAACACACACAAACGAAGATGAACCGCAAACCTCTAAACTCGATCAAAATCACACCAAAAACTCATCTAGACTTCGAATTTCGATCTGAAACTTTGACAATTTACTCAACAACACATTTCGAACACAATTCCAACAAGTAATTTCGATTAAAAACACACAAATCACCAAATTGATTCAAGAACAATACGTGAAACTCGTGAATTCGAACTCAACAAAAATCACAAATTCATACTCAATTACAGTGCAATTAACAAATCTATCTAGACATACTTGATCGATTATACAATACGAACATAACCTAATCAGATTCAACTAAAAAATTCCACTAAAAATCAAAATTGATTTTGACTTCGTGAACAGTAATGTGAACAGTGTCGACTCAAATTATTTTATTGATTTTCAAACGGATTTGGCTCTGATACCAATTGTGGCCCAAGATTTACTAGCATAAACACATACCGATTATCACAAAACACTTTGTTTATTAATCACAAGAATTACATCAAGCCATAGATCTATTTGTGATTAACCTTTCAAGATAGAATGTGTTTGTGTGTGTACTCAATATGTGCAACTTTGTGTTCTTACTCTCTCTCAACTACCACCAAGATTACACCTTCACTTTCACACACTTACTCTCTTGCACCTTTTTGAAACAACACAAGGACTTGCTAAAATATAGGTCAACATGACCAAGCAAGGTCAAACCTTCTAAGCTCATTACAACTCACACACAAACACTAATTACAACAATGACCCTCATTTAACCTTGAATACAATTTTAGTCTAACAGAAGTAACAGATTCAGATATAAGAGTCTGCGCACAAACATCAGTGTCTGATTCATACTCATCGTACTGACATTCAGTCTCAGGAATATCTTTGTCATCGTTGACTGATTCAGTAGAAGATGGTGTGGAAAACAATGATTCAAACTCAACAAATTCAAGTTTTCTATTTTTATAGCTCTTGTTCAAATCATTGTATTTAAATCCAACTGATTTAAAACTGGTTTGTGAATCATCACAACTTGACGTATCATCATCGAATACCTATTTACCTTTAGATGAAGTGTGAGATTCTGGAGTTTCAACTTTAACGAAAGTGTCATGAATATATGGGATTTTCTTTACTTTTGAGCCTAATTTATCAAAATTATATAAGTTTTCCGGGGCTTTCTTCAAAACATTATTTTCAGATAAACCTAATCACGTTTTAGCATTATAAAATCTGACATCTTGGAGTTTGTTTGTTAACAAGTTTAACGTCTGCTCAGTCTGTCCTCTTTTCAGATTAAGGTCTTCTAGTTGTTTAATCATGCAATAAGCCTCATTTCTCTCTTGAAAGCAAACTTCAAATTTAATTTTATATTCACCCTTTTCAGAATTTAAATTAATCAAGTTCTTTTCAAGTTCCGAAATCTTTGTTTTCAAAGTTTCTCTTTCTTTCTTTAAAGCATCTTTTTCGTTTTCCTTGTCCTCAACGGCAACTTTCAACAATGCGTTTTCGTCACGAAAACTCATCATTGTTTGTCGTTCATAGCTAAGTTTACTCTTTAAAGTCTCAGATTCTTTTTCCATGTTCTAGATCTGTGCCATTAGAGATTCAACAAGTTCAGAGTTTTCAGAGTTAGTACTTTCCTTGGAATCACCGTCAGATTGTTTAGAAGCGGTTTCAGGATTATCATCCACATTTGCCATCATGCATACTTGAGTGAAATGTGCTGACTCATCATCTGAGCTTTGATAGAGCCAGTTTTCCTCTTATGCCATTAATGCCTTTCCTTCTTCTTGCTTCTTGGCAAGCAGTGACTTTTTGGCATAATACTCCGAGTTCTTAACCCTCTTAAACTTGCAATCTTTGGAGAAATGGCCAACTTTGCCGCAGTTAAAGCACCGTCCAGACTTAGGATCAATACAAACAATAAAGAATTACTTTACTAAACTTCTTAAATAGAACATATTTATGTTCTAACATTCTCCCCTAAGTTTTGTAAAGTAATCATTCTCTTTTCAGCTCCAGCTTCAACTCCTCTCCCCCTTGATTTCTTTATAAAACTTAGCGTTGCATAAACTTCAAATCTCCTCTAGCTCCCCCTTGAAAGTATCTCTTATCCTTGAAGTTTCAACTTTAATACCAGATCTGATATAGACCATAATCTCGACTGAGTGCACATAAAGACAACTTTTGACTCTTGTAAACCCAACACATTCCTTACGCCCACAAGAATGATATGTGTTGAATTATGGAATGACTACCAAGTACATCTTCAGTGTAAAACATCTGATCTGTCTTTGAACCTCGAGTTGAAATAAGAATTCAACTTAAGAACTTAATCTGATCAGCTTACAGGAGGTAGCATCCAGTAGCAAACACTACAAGGCAAGGGTTAGAAGACTGATAAATGTTCAACAATTGATGAAAGATGCTCATTTTCTGATAACTTTCCAGAATACTAAACAATCAAACCCAAAACTCCTTTCTTCACGAATCAGCTGGATGATTATAAGCACTCAGGATTCTGAATCACAACTCAAGCATCAAAACAATGATTTCAGTCGCTCACACTACTGAGTGATCAGGTCAAAAGAATGATAAAGTGCTCTCAACGATCTAACAACAAAATAAGCTCTCCAGACTGATGATTGCAAATGCTCAGGAAGCTAATTTAATCTAATTAGAGACTAAATCCTCAAATCCAGTATTTGAAAATCTTGAAAAGCATGAGCACTCGTGAAGATTAGATCAGTTGCTAAAGATATGTGACCAACGTATGATAAGAGTGATGTCACATATGCATTACTCGTAAAAAGCTCGGGAACAGGGTAAATTTGTAGCAAACTGGGTTCAGAACAGTCAATTTTCTCAAAAACATCAAAACATTTCACATAAAGATCACAATTCGCAGATCACTATTCACTAAAGCACAATTCGCATGGTGGCATTAGCCGAAAACTCTAGAATTCGCATAGGTCTGCAAGCAAATTCTTACTTTTTGCACGCACCTATGTGCGATTTCCTCGCATCTCGCATGACTCACATATACGAATTTCTTATTTTCGCACCACTCTCACATGCGAAATCTTAACTTCTCGCATCACTCACACCTGCGAATTCCTGACTTTTCGCATCATTTTTCTGTACGAATTCCACACTTAACAAAATTTCATCATGTGAATTCTTAAACATTTTGCATAAGTGTCTTGTGCGAATTCTGTACTTACGAAAAATATCATCATCAAAGATCATGCGAATTCAAGCATGCGAATTCTTCAAAACTTTCAGCATTCAAATTTTACAATGCGAATTCTTCCAAAATATTCCATTATGCGAATTCTTTCCAACTATGCTAGTTCTTCATCTGATCATGCGAATTCTGTGGATCTCGAATGTTTTTCCAACTTTTCTTCAAATTTACCTTCTATACTTCGAATTTTGAGATGAGCTTTTGAGAGCAGGTTCGAAAACAACTTTTGAACACAATTGTAGTTGATGATCTTGTCTAAATCTGACTTTATAGCACATTTCAATCTCAACCACAGTAACATACATTTTTCGAACAAAATATCTCAAAAATCGACCAATTCGACTAGAATTGATGCAATTAAACACAATAATTGATTACATAATGTTCGACTATAACCACATAATCAATTAGACATCAAAGAACATCCAAATTTACATCAAATTCTAGAATTCGAAATTTCTTCACAGTGACTTTCTTTCAATCAATCTGATCTCTATTGTGCGATGAATAATTTGTCGTTAGGCTCTGATACCACTTGTTAGGTCCATGAGATCAAGATTGATTGATTAGATAAACATAAACAAGGATCATTGGGATAGAAATCTGTAGTTTTATTGAATAAACACAAACTACACTACAGAGCACCAAGAACTTGTATATCTACATTGCTGAAATGAAAGTTACAAACTAAACTAACACTAACAGACTCTATATATACCCAACACCCTTGTTATACATTAAGCCCAAACCCATTACAAGGCCCAATACACAATGTATGGATTACTTTACTAAACTTCCTAAACAGAACATATTTATGTTCTAACATTCTCCCCCTAAGTTTTGTAAAGTAATCATTCTCTTGAAAGCTCCAAAAGTAATCATTCTCTTGAAAGCTCCAGCTTTAGCTCCTCTAATTGAATAGTACTTTTTCTTTCCGAAGCTCTTGTTAAACTTCTTGGTTATGAAGGCAAGATTGTCAGCAAATCTATGGATGTCATCATCAGAGTGAACTTCAACTTCGTCGACAGATGACTCAGAACTGGACTGGCTAATCTCAGTGAGAAAAGCTTTAGACTTTTTCAGCTTTGACTTTGATGCAGAAACGGAGTTAGAACTAGAACCCTTCTTTCTTTCAGCAAGCAGAGCTAGTGAATCTTTGACAATCTTCTTTTCCTCATTCAATATCTATACTTCATCCTCGTGCTGGGACAAAGTTGCGAAGATGTCATTCACATCCTCCTGAGCCATGTTCTTGGACATCTGGAGGTTTATCACATAACTCTTCCATTTAAGATTCAAGTTCTTGATAAACTTGTAGTTTTTCTCAGAAATTGACTTGTTCATCCCATTTCTCCTCAAGTCATTCAAGATCACGTTAAATCTATTATACGTGTCTATCAGTTCTTCTCCGTCTTTGGATTGAAAACCTTCGTAAGCATTTATGCTTTGATTCAGCTTTTCCTGAATGGACTTCTCTGTTCCTTGGAATTGCCTCTCAAGTTCATCCCACATTGCTTTCGCGGATTCACGACTGTCTACTCGATTGTATATATCGTTTGGGATTGCCATTGTTAAGTATATGAGGGCTTCCTCGTCTATCTTGGCAAGCTCCTTCTCCCTCTCACTATAAAATTGATACAGTTTTGGCACATACCGAACTGGTATTTCTGGAGAAGTTTCAGTGGCTGCTTGGCCAGGAACAGTTACTTCAGGATTCACCGGTCCATCAATTATTGATTTCATGTAATCACGGTTTTTGTGATTCAGAAACTGAGTCATTCGTCTTTTCCATTGAGAGTACTCTCCTACTGACAACACCGGAGGCTTAGATTGAGACCCCATCGAAAGAATATCTTTAGAAATGTTTAAGAATCTGCAAAAGAATATAAGCTAGAATTGATCGTTAATTCGACAAAAATAATCAACTAAAGCAACACTTCAAAATTTTCAGAAAATAAATTTCCCAAAAAATTTCTAAATATATAATTCTTACACAATAGAGATTAGAAAGCAATTCGCCCAAAAACAGACATCATAATTCGCATGACATGAGGAATTTGTATGCTTAAGATCTGAATTCGCACATTATAAACAATTCGCATGCAAGAGATATGCGAAAACACCACAATTCGTATGTACCTATATGCGAAATCTAAGGAATTCGTATATAGCTATCTACGAATTCTTTACAATTCGTATACTACTCTAAGCGAATTCTTGAATTAGAAAAATATGAACATTTGATCTTTTCACACAAGCTTTTCGTATCATAGAAAGATGCGAAATCTACACTTAGAAAAAATTTCAAACACAAACTTTTCGCATCGATACGAAATCTATACTTAGAAAAAATTTCAAAACATCATGCGAAATGTTCAAGAATTCGTATGAGGTATATATGCGAATTCTAATTAATTCGTATCCTTCTATATGCGAATTCTTTACTTTTCGCACACAGGCATGTACAAATTCTACACTTTTCGTATACAAGTATGTGCGAATTCAGTCCTTAGAAATATTTTCAGTCAAGCTTTTCATATAACAAACATATGCGAATTCATACTTTTTGTACAAGCACATATGCGAATTCTGCACTTAAATAAATTTCAAGAATATTATGCGAATTCTAAGGCGTGCGAGTTCTTCATACGAAAAGAACAGATCTTGCGAGTTCTTCATGTTTCGGTCCTAAAACTCAAAATCTAGTCCAAATTCCAATCAAATCCTCGAATTAGAAGCTGTAAACTCACAAAAACATTCACAATTAGTATTAGAATCAATCCAAATCAATAATTTGCACAGAAATAAACTCAATCATACAAATCATGATTCAACAGTGCAAGAAACTCATTCGAACCAAAACTTACTAAAATCAAAATTGAGTAATCAAAATCAGTTTAAAAGGGAAAATTAATCACACAAATTAATCCATTTCATAAAACGAACACAATCCAATCAAAAATTTGATCAAAAACGCTTTTAAAATAAAAAATCACTCCAAATCAAGAACTCAGTGTGCGAACATTTTTTCTGTCAAAAAATATGTCGAATTTAGCTCTGATACCAAATGTGATCCCAGATTCTAGCTATTGATTCACACAAAATCAATTCAGAAACACTTTTTATTGATCAATCAATCTAAATCAAGTCATATCCCTATTTTGTGCATTTCACAATATGCTCTGTGTATGTGTCTCTGTGTACCTATACGAACTCTGTGTGTGTTATGATCCGCGTGTGTAAATCTAACAAAGACACAACCTATTTATACTAAGTCAATAGAAGTTGACTTTACAACACAAACCCTCACACTTTACAACAATTACAATACAAACCCTTTTAATCTTGAATACAACTTACATCTAACATGTCTTTTCTATATACTGTCAAGTATTCACACACATCTGTTTAGTTCTTTTATTTGTATATGTTCTTACCATGTCTCAAAATGAAACTATTTTTCGATGGTAAGACACCCCGTTTTGTACTTCATTGATATTTGAGCGTTAGTTCATTTCGTTCAAAGCGTTTCTTTCAAGAATGTCTATATTTCGTTTGTATAGACAATATCCAATTTTTCATGACCTAAGCTTTTATAGATAAATCATTCATATTTGATCTTTTACATACATCGTCAGATTCTCAAACAAGCGGTTTGTATTCATTTCATTTATTCAATTTCCTTGTTTTGAGAAATCTTCCATGATTAAAATGCTCAAATCTTCATGATTATCTTCATGGGCATACAAATATCTCACATGTATTTCATACTATGCTTTAACTGAAAAAGTTAAACCAATTGAGCAACCTTTTGCTTTTAGGACAATATACATGGGAAATATGTGAGGACTTAAAAGAACTTTGTGTGTCCCAATAAGTGCAAATCAGATCAAGATGAACAAACAATTTCCATTTCAATTGCCAAATGTCATTGATTCAAATCAAAAGTATTACAATGTATATCTCTCTCAATAATTCTCTCTCTAAAATCTTTTCAGTCAAGGTGCTTCTCTAAGTGCTACTTCTAGGTTCTACAAGATTACAAGAAAACAAAACTTTTATTTATACCTACATGCTTACAAAGACAAAACTAACACATGACTTTGACTTTCCTTTATTAAGCTTGACTTTGACTTTTGCTTTACGAGGCTTTGACATGAGCATTGACTTTCAATTCCTATGATCTTAGATCCAACATATTTGTGCACTAACAATCTCCCCCTTTGGATTCAAGATCATCTTCAAAGAGAATAAGCATTGAAACTCCCCATTTGGATAAACAAAAGCGAATTTCAGCAATCACGAACAATCTTCTCCTTTTTATGTATCTAACAATGATCATCTTCAAAATCTTTCTTTCTTTGAACAATCTTTAGACTTTCAGTAATCTTCCCAAAGTCTGTGATTATCTTCTTCAAGAATTATAACAATCTTCCCCAAGGTAATAAAAACCTCTTTCAAACTTCAGAAAAAAAAATTATCTTCAGATTCAGCTCACTTTTCTTCAGTAAATAATTTTCAAAGAAAATTTCAGTAAATCTTCAACCAACTTCCTGAACATTTGAACTTTCTCTTTCTTTCCGAACATTCTCCCCATATTCCGGAAATATAACCTTCAAATCTGTCACCACCTGATCACTGTCTTACCTGAATTTTCACAATCTGTTCTTTAGACACCATTTCTTGAAATTAATTCTCCCATAACTCCTTATACATTTCTTGACCTTGTGATTTCTTGAATATATTTCTCCCCCTTTTTGATGATGTAGAGCAAACAAATCATCAAAACTTCTTCAAGAAATGTCATGAACCGTTTTCTGAATTCTGACCAACTAATCTTTCCAAAATGAGAATCTGAACCATCCGCCAATTCATAATGTATTCATGCAAATCTATTCAAATTCAGACAAATAAGTATGTAACCCTGAATCAACAAATGAATCAGTTAAGATGTCTGTAAGCAGCACGAAGCTACTTAGTATAATGAATGTACTTACAAGTAGTTTTATTGATGATTACTCCCCAGGTCTTCTATTCAATCATCGAAAAACACAAGGTAATTCTATGAACGTTCCGACAGAAAAACGAATTTTCTGTGTGTACGTGCTTGTGTATGAAAGAATTTAAACAAGAATGATTTAGAAAAGGGCTCAAAATTGTGTAAACCATTGAGACAACAATAGTATTACACGGACACAATTTTGCCTGATCAAAATGCGAAGGTGGGGCAGACTTTCTTCTTTTTCAATATCCAAATCTTCCGAATGAAGATTAGATAGCTTATATGTTGCGTCCCCATGAAAATATGAAACATTTCTTTGTTGAGAAAGAAATGAGTAGCTGGTGGGGTTTAAGCAAGAGTTGGCATGGGCTAGTGCATGTTTCAATGAAGTTCATGAAAGAAATGTGAAACAACAGTAATGTGGTTGCCCGACTCAGAAAAAGTTGGTGCAAAGTTTGATAATCTTTTACTCCGATCTCACACCCTCTTTCTTTTTATCAATTGAGCGCACTTCTAACCAAACTCTCTTTTCATTTTATCTCAGCACACACCCACACTCAGATATTGACCCCTCGCTTCTCGATCACTCAAGTATAACTTCATGGGTAGGAAACACTAGTTATCGTGAATCCATAGAAGTTCAATTAAGTCCTCACACTGAACCCATGTATTTGTCCTAAAAGAAAAATGTTGCTCAATTGGTTGAAATAGTATGAAATACATATGTCAGATATTTGTATGCTCATGAAGGTAATCATAAAGGTTTGAGCATTTTAAACATGGAAGATTTTCTCACAACAAGTATATTGAATGAACGAAATTAATACAAACTGCTTGATTGAGAATCTGACAATGTATGGAAAAGATCAAATTAGAATGATTTATCATTAAAAGCTTAGGTCATGAAAAATTGGATGTTGTCTATATGAAGCAAATATAGACATTCTTGAAAGAAACGCTTTGAATGAATCAACGCTTAGCAATCATTGAATGTTCAAACGAGGTTTATTACCAACGAAAAATTGTTTCATTTTGAGACATGGTAATAATAAAGTCAATAAAAATGCTAAACCGGTGTGTATGAATACTTGACGGTATATGGAAAAGATAATACACAAGTATTTATCTTTGGAAACACACGGTTTGTTAAACATGAAAGCTCATAACAAGAAAACATTTAAAATCACACTTCTAAATTCATGAAATCTTTTTAAGAATCGAGAAGTGGTTTGAACGTTTAAGAAAAATGTTTTCATGTCTGAAAGTTGTCCTTCTTTCAAACACAATGAGATTAAGATTAGAATATGCCTTACGCTCATCATTAATCTCATAAAGTCAACTTTAAAGTCATGATATATGATCATGTAAACCCCCCCCCCTCAAATTCTGCATGTAGTCAAAAAGTCGTCAAAGCAACAAAGTCTTATTGAAACAAAAACATTTATTGAAAAATTAAACACATAAAAGCAGTAATACATTTTAAGAACGATTTCTGATCAGATGTAATCAGAAGTCAATGTCCTTACTCCCCCTGAACATATGCATCACAAAATATGGCAGTGAAAAATATATGCAAATCTCTACAACTCCTCCTAGAATGTAGATCATCTAAACTTTGTATCACTCCCCCTAAAAACATGAGCAGAACCTTTCAGTACAGATATCGTTCAGAGTAAAAATAAATAAATGAAGAAAAAAAACAAAAAAAAAACTGTACTAGGTAACTACATATTATGTCTTGAGGTTTAACATGTCAAGTTTCGAAATGAGAAAATTAAATCTCTTTTCGTCCAACGGCTTAGTAAACAAATCAGCAAGTTGATAATCTGTGTTTACAAAGTAAAGTTCAATTGTACCTTTTTCGATATTATCTTTGATAAAGTGATATCTCACGTTAATATGCTTGGTTTTCGTATGTTGAACATGATTCACAGATATAGCAATAGCGCTATTGGAATCACAGTAAATCGGAATTTTGTTGTATTGGAATCCATAATCTCGGAGTTGTGTTTGCATCCACATCACTTGGGAACAGCAACTAGCTGCAACTACGTACTCTGCCTCAGCTGTTGAAGTAGATACACACAGTTGTTTCTTCGAAGTCCAACTCACAAGCTTATCTCCCAAGAATTGTATATGTCCCGAAGTACTCTTCCTGTCTAACATACAACCTGCATGATCTGCGTCTGAATACGCTGTTAGCTCAAAACCTGTATCTTTAGAATACCACAAACCAAGATTTGCAGTTCCCTTCAGATTTCTAAATATTCGATTTACAGCTAAAAGATGGGATTCTTTAGGTGAAGCTTGATATCTAGCACATAAGCATGTAGAAAATATAATATTTGGTCTACTCGCCGTTAAGTACATTAAAGAACCAATCATTCCTCTATAGGTTCTAAGATCAACAACTTTTACAGAAAGATTAGCTCCAATCTTAGTTCCTGGTGCCATTGGGGTACCAATTGGAGTACAATTTTCCATTTTAAATTTTTTCAAAATATCATAAATGTACTTCGCTTGATTTATGAAAATCTCCGTAGAAAATTGTCTAACTTGTAATCCGAGAAAGAAATTCATCTCTCCCATCATACTTATTTTAAATCTGGACACCATTAGATTAGAAAAGTTCTTACAATACTTCGGATTTGTTGAACCAAATATTATATCGTCCACATATATTTGAATTAAAATGATATCAACTTTTTCCTTTTTAATAAAAGAGTAGTATCGATTTTACCTTTTGAAAACCCAGACTTGACTAAAAACTTTGATAGAACATCGTACCAGGCTCGAGGAGCTTGCTATAAACCATAGAGAGCTTTCATTAGTACAAAAAATCACATTTGCCACGGTTAAAAACCGTGGCCATAGGCCTTTGGCCACAGTTTTTTTTCCAATCTAACTGTAGCCTATTCTTGCGTGACTATTGATAGTTTTTTGCCACGTTTAAAATGCATCAACATGTCAAATAAAAAACCATAGCCATAACCTAAAAAACGTGGCTATAAACATATATAATATTTAAGGTACTGGAGCATTTTTACTATAACCGTGACAATAAACTATTTATCGGCACGCAAACTCACATTAAACGTGGTCATTAGCTACCTTTTGGTCACACAAAATAAATAAAACTATGGTAATAACTATTTATGGCCACACAATTTGTTTTTAAGGTGGCCAATGATTACCCTATAATCACGTATATTTTGTTTTAACGTGGCCATAAACTACTTATCGTTACACAAATTTTATAATAATTGTGACCAATTCATGACATATGGTTACCATAAATGTTAGAACCATGTCTATTAGTTACCTTAAGGTCATACATAATAACTAAAAATGTAGCCATAAATAACTTATAGCCATGCAATTCATGGCATATGGTTACACTGAATTGTTTGAACCGTGACTATTGAGTATATTTGGTCACATGAACTAACTAAAACCGTAGCGATAAACCAATTTTCGCCCACATAAATTTCATATTAACCATTGTCAATTCATAATATTTGGTTATACTAAATTGTTAAAAATGTGGCTATTGATTAACTTTTGGTCACATAAGTTCCAGAAAATTGTGACCATACAGTATAAACTACTTGTAGCCATTCAAATTTTACATTAACCGTGGTCATTTATTGACATATGGTTACAATGAATTGTTATAAACCGTGGCCATTGGTAACCTTTTGCTTACACGAAATAGCTAAAAGCATGATCATATACTATTTATAGTCACACAAATTTTACATTAACCGTTGCCATTTAGTGACATATGATGACACTGAAATAGTAAGCGTGACCAATTCATGATGTATGGTTACGTTGAATTTTAATAATCGTGGCTATTTGTTTCCTTTTGGTCACACAAAATAACTAAAATTGTAGTAATAAACTATTTATAGCCACACAAAATTCATATCAACTGTGGTCAATTCTAGTTGTATGGTTGAACTAAAATATAGAATCATGGCCATTGGTCTCTTCTTAGGATTTTGTTTCTCATCATGTTGATTAGAAGTTGACTCTGGTACCTGTAACAAGAATAAAACTGCTTCTTATTATACTTGTAAATTAAAATTTTATACTAATATTTGTTATTATTATGCATAATGCAACCATCAACAATAAGTCGCTATACAATCCAAGCATTAGTACAAACATTTATATAGGCCATGGTTTTTTTAATATAGACTTTTTCTTTCATATAGACGACTTTTCATCTCACCAATAGTTGTATAAACCTTCTTTCTCGTCTTATGCTTTCAAGCACCTCTTCCCAGCCACTAAGCAGGCCGACAGAGAGGGCCTGTATTCGGAGTTTCCTTGGGGTTGGTAAAGGTGAAATGGGGCCACCCTAGCCATCTCTATGTGCCCGCAGCACTTCCATATGGAGAAAGATAGGCTTACCATGTTCCATCAATAGCACCTAACCTATGCCGATTTTGGCGGACCGTGCACCCGTTCTTTTTTATGTCTTTTGTTTGTTTTAATCACTTTTATCCAGAGAATTGCACCATAGCCCACTCTATAAATGAAAATAAAAATACTATTAAAATTTATCCCTCTTATGTTACAAAAAAAAAGTATTTAAGTAGTGTATGCTTACCAATTGATGTGCCCTTGGTTTATGATGAATCTTGAAAGGTAACATTCAAATGGACCTACCATATAACCAATCATAAAAGCAAACACATAAAAGATGCATTTGTTCAAAAAGTTTAACCATGGTCGTTGTACTGAATGACGTTTGTATCAAACCTTCCTAGTTCCTAACAGAGTTAGAAGGTGTTTTAAGTTTTAACACGAGGTCGTTGATTCACTTATTTTTCGATGCATGACAATGTAAAATAATTTATTGATTGTTGCTTAATTGCTTATAGTTACTCACTCTAACCTGTCCATTGGAAGTTGTTATAGCTCTAAAGATTAAAGGAAGGATTTATCTCCATGCTCTTGTATCAGCTTGCAGCCATCTTCTTGCAACCATCTTCTTGCAACCATCTTCTTAACAACAACGATACCTAGAAATATGACGATGCAAGACCTTCAGTTTCAAAAGCTGAATAACAGTGAGAGATTATACTACAACATTTATGGCTAAAAGCTACATCTGCTACTGTTGTTGGTGGACAGATCTTTCTCACCTCATACCACAAGCCATGTAGATTTTTTTAAATATTATTTTGCCATTTTCTAGGCACATTAGCTTGTGTTTAGTTGTTTATGCCTTCAGTTCTAAAAATTTCCAAGTTGGAGATTTAAGACAAATCCTGAGTGCAATCAATGATGCTACTATTGAGGTAACTTGTAATGAAGATTCTTACATTTGACACTTAACTCACAACAAAAACTACCGGGCCATTTAGAAACGCTTACCGTCATTTACCTTACAGGGTGAGCATAGTATGAACCCAAAATCTTATCCGGTAAGAGGCAAGGCAAGACAATGATTAAGAGTCTTACCCAGTTAGTAAGGGTGGTAACTCTTACTTGGTAAACACTTTCTGAGTTATTGACACTTAGCAACAATCCATTTTGATGGGCAATAATGTTAACCGACAAGGTAAGTAAGGGTGGTGACTCTTGGCGGTAAGTACTTACCAGGTATGTGTTTGGTAAACGACCCCTACTTCCCTTTGCTTAAGAGTTTCTTGCAAGATTTCAAACTAACTAATGCAACCAACAAATTTTGAACGTATGAAGGTTGCACCAACAACAGATACAAAGGTATCCTTCGGCTTTGTATGTTGCCATGTTTGGGTCATCTGTAAGGTTTCGATAGCCTATAGAATATTATCTTACAGAGGATTATCTAACTGAAAATCATGTGACTTTATCCAAACTAAACCAAACCAAACCCAACCCATTAGTGGAGAAAGGTTTAAGTATAAAAGGATTATATCATAGTTCCTATCACGTAAAGTAATTATTGTTACTTTTCATGACAATAAGCTGTTATAACCAACATGTTTTTGCAGATCTATGTTTAAACAAGAGACGAGTAGCAAAAATGCATAAATATAGACTCTGATCATATTGGAATCCTAGAAACTTAATGTCCTTCAAGATGACCTAAAAAGGAGTTCTTATTTTATTTAAGAACCATTATGCAAAAGAGATAGGGGCCATTAGAAGTAAACATGAATACTATAAAGACCACTAACGGGAGTCAATATCTTATGGCTATAGTAGTGCCCATAAGAAGTCAATAACATGCCTTGTACACGTAGATCAAGCAAAAACTAGAAGGTTTAATCTCTAATCAAAAAACCATCTGTGACCTTATAATAAAGAAGTTTGTTTAAAAGAACGATCGGAAATCTCCTGTAAATGTTTTGTATAGTGTACAAAAAATGATTACAAAAAATTGTTTTGTTGTAGGCAAGATTGAAAACTATCTAGGAGAAATAGTGATTTTTCTTGTTAAGAATAAAAAGAAAAACCAGAGTAAAATCAATATCTGAAGAGAATATAGTCCTTCAACTCTCTTTTTGTAGCAATGGAAAACTTTTAGTTACATTAAGGCAACAAAAACTAAAGCAACCACAAATAAATGATGAATAATAATTCATGTAAAATCAACAGCAAGATAAATAAGAAGATATCAACAGTAAAAAGAAAACCTAAATAATTAACAAAAGAGTCCACATATGATTCAATAATGACAACATTATACATCCCCAAAATTCGGTCCTCACTATGACAACAAAAAACCAGTCTTCACTATGAAAGAGGAAAAAACAATCGCACCAACATAAATCATAATCAGTTGTGGATTTTAGGTAGATCGATTTTATGAGTCACTATTTTAGGAGTCATCGATTTCAAGCAAATCGATTTTAGGAGTAGAACAAAATTATTACTGTTAGAGCAAAGATTTGTTGGATGCAAGATCATTAATACTGATGATGAAAGTCAAGCAAGTAAAAGCTTCAAAGTCAACTCTCAAGAATCAAAGTCAAAGTCTTTGTGTAATAAGTCAAAGTCAAAGTGTCTTGTATTTGTTTTCCTTGTTGTAATTGCGTAGTATAAATATCTTTATTCTTGTGTTGTAAGGGTGTAGAAGTCATTCATTGTAAACGTGTGGTAAGAGTGTAAGAAGTGATTGTAGTGAGAATACAGATTAGAGAAGAGGATTATTGAATATCATTCTAGAGAGAGAAAGAGTGTGTGTAGTGAGAGAAAGTGGTTGTAATATGTGATTGTTCATAATCAATGACATATGATTTTCATCTTGATTGTTTGTTTATGATTAGAACTTGAATTTAGGACGTAACAACATTCATTGTGCGCGAACATAGAACTCGCACGAGTCTTCTTGCGCGAACCTCAGAACTTGCATCATTTGTCATGTGTGAAGTAAAAGTTACGAGAAGTGGTCATCGTGCGCGTTTAGATTTTGTGATAAGTGATTTCTTGTTCAAATTTTGTCTAAGTCCAAAACTCGCAAGTCCTGTTCTTGTGCGTTTACGTTTAGCGAGTTTCAAGTTTTGAAATTTATTCTAAGACTAGAACTTGCAAGGCTTTGCGAGAAGTGCAAAAACTCGCACATAGTTGTGTGCGAGAACTAGGAACTCGCATAAGGCTGCATGCGTGAACCTTGGTTCACGCAAGCTTTGTCGTGCGCGAAACTAAAACTTGCACACCTCTTTGTGCGAGAACTGTAGTTCACGCAGCCTGTTGTGTGCGCGAAGTTTAAAACTCCCACATAGTGTGTTGCGCGAAGTGTGTCTATTCAGTATTATGCGCATTCTGTACTTAGTAAATTTTTCTGAACTTTAATTGAGTTTGATTTTTGTAGATCCAGTTTGTTTTCTGAATTTTGACGATCACAGTAAGCAGTGTAGATCAAAGATGACTTCAAAAGACGCTCTCTCCATCGGTACAGACGTAAAGCCTCCTGTTCTATTCAAGGGCGAATATGAACAGTGGAAGGATCGTTTTCTCGACTTCGTCGACAGACATGCAAATGGGGAAAACATTCTGCTATCAATTACAGAAGGTCCCATGATTCTACCCACTGTTGAAATACCTGATGATGAATCCTCAGACAGTGAGGATGGAGACTAAGACAGAGTGAGAAAGATGAAAATTGTTCCGAAGGAATTTGCCCAATATTTTGATGAGCAGTAAAGTCGTTTCAAAGCCGATAAACAAGCAAGATCTCTTCTAATTCAGAGTATCCCGAATGAAATATACATAAAGATAGAGAAGCTACAAAGCGAATGCAAAGAAGATGTGGGATCAGTTGCAAAAGATGATGATGGGCTCGAAAGTGGGAAATTAGATGAAAGTAGCTAACTGCATCAACAACTACAAGGAATTTAAAGCAAAGGAAAATGAGAGCCTGGAGGAAACTTATGAGAGATTCGTGCTTCTTCTGAACGAATTTTCAAAGAACAAAGTCAAGAAGAAGCAAATAGAGAATAATGTCAAGTTCCTCAGCATCCTGCAGCCCGAATGGAAGAAGCATACCCGCCGGATGAAGCAAATGAAAGATTTGAGTGACATACCCCTCCACGAAGTTTATGAGATGCTAAGACAGAATGAAGAAGAGGTTGAAGAGAAAAGGTCTATGAAAAAGAAAACTGAGAAAGTGTCAGATCCAATTGCCTTGGTAGCTGGAGAGAAGGAGAAAGAGAAGAAAGAGAAGAAAAAGATAGTGATTCCCAGTTCTAATTCTGAGTCTGAATCTGACAGTGATGATGGAGAGAACCTCAAGCCAGCTATACTTTTACTAGACCGAGCATTTCAGAGGAAATTCTACAAGAAACCGGGTTCGAACTCACACAGGTACTCTTCATCTGGTTCAAAGAATCATCAACATCGAGAAAGATTTGAAGGTAAAAGATTTGAAGAGAAAAAGTATGTGGAAAGAAAGCCGGATGAGAAGAAGAAGTTTGTGAATGATTATACTGGGCTGAGAAGAAAACACACGACTTGGTTAAATGCTACAACTGTGGTAAGATCGGTCACTATGCCAAAGACTGTAGGAAGCCAAAAATCAGAAACTCAGAATATTACAAGAACAAGATGCTCTTAGTCAAGCAACAAGAAGCTGGCAAGGCACTGATGGCTGAAGATGAGTTTTGGCTAGATCATTTAGATGAAGAGGAAAGAGAAGTGTTAGAGCAGAAATATGTTGGATACAAGATCATAAAGATTGAAGGTAAAAGTTCAAGAAGTCAAAGCCTCAAATTCAACTCTCAAGCATTAAAGTCAAGGTCTTTGTAATAAAGTCAAAGTCAAAGTTTGTGTTTTCGTTTCCTTGTAATTGTTGTTTGGTATAAATAGGTTTCTTAAGTCTTTGTAAGAAGTAAGTAAGAGTGGTAGTATTCAGATTGTTAGAATACGAATGGTGAGCAGATTAGAGAAGAGTTGTATGAGCATATTATTCTAGAGAGAGAGAGTGAATGTAGAGAGAGAAAGTAGGAGATTGTAATCTTTGATTTCAATATCAATGACATGTGATTTCATGAATTCTCCATCCTGATTGTTTGTTAGATTAGAACTTGAATTTTGGACTTAACAATTGGTATCAGAGCAGATCCAATTAGAAATCAAGAAAATCGATTGAAAAGAAAGTTCGACACTGTTACATTGAGTTCAGATTCAATTTTGAATTTGTGTTTGTTTTTCGAGTTGTAATTGATTGTTTTGAGTTCGAATTGTGTTTTAGATCATTCTTGTATAGGTTCGATTAGTGATTGCACTGTATTTGTAATCGAATTTGATGATTTTATGAGTTTTGTTTTTCATGATTTCTAAGCACTGTAATGAATCGATTTGTTTCTAGGTGTATTAAGGAACAAATTATCGAAGTTACAAGATGAAAATCGAAGATTTCATGGGTTTTTGAGTAGATCAGAGTGGTTTTTCACTTGAGATCTGAAGAACTCGCAAGGATCACGAAGAACTCGCAGATATTCTTAAGAACTCACAGGGTGTTCAAGGATTCGCAGAAAGTTTAGAGGATTCGCAGAAATCTTGAAGTTTTCGAAGGATTCTTAAAGGATTTAGCAGATTAAATGGTTTTCGAAGGATTCGTAGAGATTTCACATAGTTGTTATTTTTGAAAAATCATAAGGAAAGAATTCGCAGAAGTGTATTCTACGAATTTTTAGAATTCACAATAGACTTAGCTACGAATTTTGTGCATACGAATTCTGATTTGTTATGATCTGCGAATTCTGAAGTTGTTATATGTTATCTGTGAATTTTGAGTCTTTTGTTGTCTGCGAATTCTGAGTCTTTTGGTGTCTACGAATTCTGAGTCCTTATTATTTACGAATTCTGTGTGCTTTGTCTTATATGTGAATTCTGAGTATCTTGGCTTGCGAATTCTGAAGCTTGTTTTTTACGAATTTCAGTACTTGCGAATTTTGAAGTTCATTTCTTGCAAATTCTATATACTTCATAGTATATCTTACGCATTCTATACTTGAAGAATTTTTTGAAATTTCATTTCTGATTTTCTTTCAAGTTTTTCTGTTTTACTTGATTTCTCTTGGACTAACGATCAGTTTGTCAAGTTCTTATTGTAATTTTTGAAACAGGATGGCTTCCAGAGAAGCTCTTGCAATAGGTACAGATGTGAAGCCACCGATGCTTTTTAGAGGAGAGTATGAACAATGGAAAAATTTCTTTCTAGACTTCATTGATCAACATGACTTGGGTGAGTATATCAGAATATCTTTGAGGGAAGGAAAAATGAAAACTCCAACAAGGATATACTCTTTTATGGGAGAAAATAGGTCAACGGAAAGAGGAGAGTTTCCAATATCACGTGATCAATACACAGATGAGCAGAAAAAGAGATATGAAGCTGACAGATTAGCCAAATCTTTTATATTGCAAAGTTTTTTAGATGAGATTTCAAAATATATTTCTATCAGTTTAGATTGTAAAAAGGCTACAGGAAAATAGTTACGGGAACAACTTGAGAAGATGATGGTAGGACCAAAGATGTCTTCAAGAGTAAAGTTTTTGGAATATGAAAATACGGAGCTGAAAAGAAAGATATCAGACTTAGAAGATCATAGTGTCAATATTCGGAAAACAGAGTGTGATAATGAAGAGTTGATAAAGAAGATTTCTGAGCTAGAAGTGCAAATTGCTGAAGAGATATCAGTTTTTGAGAAAGAGAAGAAAGAATTTGCAAAGAAATTCTCAGACTTTTCAAGAAAGAATTTTGAAGAAAAGAAAGCAGTTGAGCTGAAATGTATAAAGCTTTCTCAACAGATTTCTGATTTTGAGAAAGTAATCATTTTAGAAAGGGAAAAGTTTGCCAAGGAGAAAAAGATCATAGAACAAAAGAATGTTTGATTCTTTTAAGAGATATCTGATGGAAGAAAGAATGTGGAAAAATACTTTGAAGAAGAAAGAAATTTCTTTGAGGCAGAGATCAAGAAGCTTACTGAGAAGCTATCTGAACTATCTACGAGTGCATTGAAAGATCAGAAAGCGAAGTCTGAATTCAAGAAAAAGATTGACCTGCTTGTCACAGAAAGAGACAGTTTCACTTCAAAAATAAAAAAGCTTGAAGACATTATTTCAAAGGTTGTGGTGACTGAGCAAACAACTCCAGAGTCACAAATCCACACACCTAGAAATAGTTCAGTTGGTTCTAACAAGCCAGCCTCAAGCTCACATCAGAAAACTGTTTATGCAAGAAGGTCAGTCAATTCATATGATCAGATTCGTACTACTAACATTATCTATGATTGGAAAATAGATGGTTCAGGTACACATAGAAGGAGAAGAAGGAATTATAAAGAAGAAAAGTTGGTTTGGAAGGTGAAACCAGTAGATGAAAAGAAGAATGATGAGAAGAAGGAAGAAAAGAAAGGAAATAAGGATGAGAAGAAAAGTAACAAATCATGTGTACATGCATCAACATCCAAAAAGAACAAAGTGCTAAAAGGTAAACTTGATCTCGCTTACTCGAGAGATCAAATGATCAAGTTATCTAGAAAAAGGTATTGTTCTTACTGTAATACATATGATTTTGTTCATAAATCGAGTGATCATTACTGGTATGGTTCATACTCTATTACTCCCATTCGAACTGCAACTCACAAATATGGACCCAAATACCAGTGGGTACCAAAGCTGAAAGATGATTCTGTGTTGCAGGCACCTCAAGTCAAGGGGGAGTAAGAGAACCAATGTTAGGTTTCTGAATAAATCAGTTCAGAACCCGTGCTTCAACGGAGTTTGACTTCTAAACCCAACAATTTAGGACTCGTACTTCAACGAACAAAAGAAATGATACTCCCATGCTGATAAGAGATTGTACTCCGATACTCAAATGAGGAAATCAACCTTAATGGGGGAGTATATATATATATATATATATATATATATATATTTTCTGAAAATATGTATTCGGAAGATATGATGAACTACACTTCAGGAGGAGTTGTAGATCTCTATCATGTGATTTTTCACTTACATATTTTAGATGCATATTTTCAGGGGGAGTAAGAATTATGACTTCTGATTATTTCAGATCAGAACTCGTACATTCAATGTTTTACTGCTTTATGTCATTTTATTTTTCAATAAATGTTGTGAATAAAGTTGCTTCGACAGACTTTGTGACTGATGCAGATTGAGAGGATGTTTACACGATCATATCATTATGACTTAGAGTTGACTTCATGAGATTTAAGACTGAACGGAATGGTTTATTTCTAATCTTAATCTCAAACGTATCTGAAAGAAGGACAACTTTCAGATATGGAAAATATGTTTATAAATGTTCAAACCACTTCTGATTCTTAAACGATTCAATGAATATAGAAGTGTGATTTTTTAATGTTTTCATAATTACTTGTGCTTCAATGTCAATAAATCGTGTGTTTCCAAAGATTAATACTTGTGTATTATCTTGTCTTAAAAAGAAAGTGTTTCATATTTTCAGGGGACGCAACATATAATCTATCTGATTTTCATTTGGAAAATCTGGATATTGAAAAAGAAGGAAGTTTGCCCCATCTTCGCACTTCGATCATGCACAATTGAGTCTGTGTTTAATTAATGTTGTCTCAGTGGTTTACACAATGTTGAGCCTTATATAAGCAATCATCATGTGCTTAATTCTTTCTAACAGTTGCACGAACACACAAGGAATTTCTTTTCTTGTCATAACGTTCATAGAAATATCTTTGTGGTGTTTCGATGATTGAATGGAATCCCTGGGGGAGTGAACATCAAAAAGCTCCTTTCCAATGTGTATTCGTTACACAAAGTGACTTTGTGTTACTGACAGGCATATTAACTGATTCATTTGGTGATTCAGGTGTTACATTCCAATTTGTCTAGATTTGAAAAGATCTAGATGGATATCTTTTGGATCAATGGTGAATCAGAGGCTCAATATGAAAGATCAATGGTCAATTCAAATTATATCAAAGAAATTTCTTGTTGAAAGTTTTGATGATCTCTATGCCGCAATTATCAAAAAGGGGGAGAGAGGTTCAAGAAATGTTGAGAAGATCAAATAATGTTTGAGGAATATTCAAGATTGACTGTGAAAGAATTGTATCTGAAGAAAGATTGTTGAAGATTGTTCAAAAAGCTGAAAGTGTCTGAAAGAGGTTTATGCCAACCTTGGAGGAGAATGTTAATATTCTTGGTGAACAGACTTTTGGAAGATTGATGAAAGTTTTTGAAGATACTGAATTTATCAAAGAAAGGGGAGAATGTCAATTTTTCATATAAAAGGGGGACAATATTGATTGCTTGAGAAGATCTTGTTTATATTAAAGGAAGAACTTTCTATTGTGCTTGAAGAGAGAAGATTGAATTGCAATATCTTTTTAGAAATGATCTTGTTCCAAAGGGGGAGAATGTTAGAGCAGAAATATGTTGGATACAAGATCATAAAGATTGAAGGTAATAGTTCAAGAAGTCAAAGCCTCAAAGTCAACTCTCAAGCATCAAAGTCAAGGTCTTTGTAATAAAGTCAAAGTCAAAGTTTGTGTTTTTGTTTACTTGTAATTGTTGTTTGGTATAAATAGGTTAAGAGTGGTAGTATTCTGATTGTTAGAATACGAATGGTGAGCAGATTAGAGAAGAGTTGTATGAGCATATTATTCTAGAGAGAGAGAGTGAATGTAGAGAGAGAAAGTAGGAGATTGGAATCTTTGATTTCAATATCAATGACATGTGATTTCACGAATTGTTCATCCTGATTGTTTGTTAGATTAGAACTTGAATTTTGGACTTAACAAGAAGAAACTGCTCATATGTGCTTGATGGAAGATACAGTGAAGTATGATGATAGTGATGAAGAAACAGCTGATGAGGTACTAAATCTTTCCAAATCTGATTTTATGACTAAAATGGAAGCTATGATGGTCGAACTTCAAGATCTTCAAAAGAACCTGAAAAAGGAAAAGAGCAGAATTGCATAGAAAAATCAAAAGATATTTGAACTCAACAAGCAAGTTGTTGGGAACAAAGATCTGATTGATTCTCTATGCAAATATGTTTCTGATTTTAAACATGAAAAAGATTGTTTTGAAAGTAAGATTTCTGATTTTGAATCTAAAATTTCTAAGTCTGTTTTAGAAAAGCAAGAAAGTATTCTAAAAGTGTTTAAACTGCAGGTTGAGAACAAGACTTTAGAAAAAAAGGTAAATGGTTTGGAAGCCAAACTATATACTAGAGGCCAAACAGATAAAACCATGTTTTTAAACACACCAAATGAGGAAGCTGATGTTAGAGAGAAGTGGGGTCTCGGTAACGAAAACCCACACTATCTAAAGAAAGCTATCAGAAAACAGCATGGGTTATATAATTTTGATTTTCTATATGCGGCTGCTAAATATCCTCATTTGAAACCCAAATTTGTTACTAAATCATTGGAAGAGGTAGAGGCTAAAGAAGATGAGAAAAGAAACAACTTAAAGAAAATGCAACTACCATTCTTGTACCAAAAGGTGAATGATAGTTATATTTTAGATCATCCAAAATGTCTTTCAAATGATTATTTTGAAAGCTATTCGACAAAAGAGTTGGAGGCAAAACCTTTAAAAGCTAAAATTTATGTTCCTCCACTCATTTTAGAAAGCAAAATAATCGAGCATGAAAATGTTTTATCTGATGAAAGAATATTGACTGACATTGAAAAAGTTGTATTTTCGACTGTTATAAAGAACACAGTTTTAAATGTTGAATCTCAACAGTGTTCTACATCTTCTTAAGCACCTCACACCTCTGAAGTTGATCTTGATGACTTATTTACGTCTGGAAATGATTTTTTAAATTCTGATGAAGGGTGTGTAGATGAGATTGATATGTTTGACTTCAATGCTAAACTTCCAGATCATTCTACTTTTGTCATTAATGGTCAAGCTTTACCAAGTGTTCATGAAGTTGGTGAATCATCAACTAAGGTTGGTGAATCAGTTTCTATGAATGATGATTATTATGCTAAAGGTAAGAAGCAAAAGAAACAACGCTCACAGAAACAGAACTACACTGGTAAGCTCAAGAACAGACAATCTCAGAAATATGATTTTCCTAACAGATCTAAATCTTATGTTTCAGTAAAAAGGGAAAGATCTGAAGAATGAAAGGAATGACGACCAAAAAGGAAGATCGATGAGAGTTCTGAATCATCTCCTGATATGGATTGTGACACAGTTAAAGAAATGTTTTGGAAGAAGACTGAAAGAATAGAACAATTGTGTGAGAAGATCAAGAAATATTTGTGTTCAAGAGTTATTTGCTTGAAGTTTGACAAAGACTAAAAGACTGAAAGAGAAAAGTTTAAGATTTTCTTTGAAGATAATTTGCTGAAGCAATCTGAGCAAAACCTGAAGATAAATCTTTCTGAAGATTGAAAGAGATTTTGTTACTTTGGGGGAGATTGTTACTTCTTTTTCAAAGATAGATATTGGAGAAGTTACAGCAATTTGTTAAAGTTTGATAAAGGAAGAGATTGCCCATATTGAACCAAAGGGGGAGATTGATTTGCTAAATCTTTGTGAAGATGATCTTGAATCCAAAGGGGGAGATTGTTAGATCAGAAATATGTTGGATACAAGATCATAGAAGACAGAAGGTGAAAGTTAAACAAGTCAAAGTTGAAAGTCAACTCTCAAGCAAAGTTAAAGTCAAATTCAATAAATGTCAAAGTCAAAGCTATTGTATTTGTTTTTAGTTTTCCTTGTAATTGTTTATAGGTTTAAATAGCTTTGTGTCTTTGTTTTTGAAAATAGAAGTTCACACACATTACAGAATACTATTGCATTGTCAGAGAGATTTTTAGAGAGAGAAAGAGACTTGTAGTGAGAGAAAGTGATTCAATTCTTTTGTAATTGAATCTTGTGATTAATAAAACAGGTAACTGATAAATCTTGTTTGTGTAATTGATTTTAGCAATGAGAACTTGATCAATTCAGGGACTATTAGATTGTAATAGATATACTAGTGGTTCTTCTGATGTAGTTGGTAGTATTGATTCAAATAAACAAAACCTTGTAATTCCTTACAAGCGATATTCAATACAACAATTACTCTGATTATCTCAATCTACTACTATGTCATCTAATTATAGACAGAATGATTTTAGTTCTCACCGATATTCTGATGATTGGATTAGAGATTATCATGTTTGTTCTTATAAGCCATATGTTTCAAAAGTTTTTCAAAAGGACAGAGGATCCATCTATAAATGGATACCAAAATCTTGTGCTAAATTGAAAGGACCTGTTTTTAAATGGGTACCTAAATCTGTTATTCCCTGATTTCTCTTATGCAGACCCGTCATATGTGGTACTTGGATAACGGGTGTTCCAAGCATATGACTGGGCAAAAGGATTTATTGTCTAATTATACAGAGAAATTCTGCGGGAATGTACGTTTTGGCAACGACCAGTTCTCACCGATCTTAGGATACGGTGACGTGATACAAGAGAATGTAACGATTACGAAGGTGAGTTACGTGGAAGGTTTAGGGCATAACCTATTAATTATTGGGCAGTTCTGCGACAAAGATTTAGAGGTAAATTTCAAGGCCAAGAGATGTTCTGTACGCACTGAAGATGGAAAAGAACTCTTGGTCGACATTCGAAACTCCAACCTCTACACGATAAATCTGTCAAAGGTCCAGACTAACAATCAGGTTTGTCTACTAACAAAAGCCTCGATGCAACAAAGTTGGGTTTGGCATCGAAGGCTGTCGCACCTGAATTTTCGCTACATCAATAAATTGGTCAAAGGCAGATTGGTGAAATGTCTTCCTGAACTGAGATATGAGAAAGAACATCTATGCGCAACATGTGAAAAGGGTAAAATGAAGAGGGCAGCTCACAAGCCAAAACCCGAACCGAGTACTAGTACTCCACTTGAACTTTTGCATATGGATCTTTATGGTCCGATGAGAACTCAGAGCATAGGAGGAAAGAAGTATGTTTTGGTAATAGTGGACGATTATTCGCGTTACACATGGGTAAAGTTTCTAAGGACAAAAGATGAGATGCCCGAAGTCCTCATCAACTTTTTGAAGACTACCCAGGTGAACTTGCAGAGGTCAGTAAAGCTTCTAAGGACGAATAATGGCACAAAATTTAAAAACAAGACTGTAGAAGTTTATCTCGAATTGGTCGGGATAACACATCAATATTCTGCTGCTAGGACGCCAGAACAGAATGGAGTAGTAGAAAGACGCAATCAAACGCTAGTCGAGGCCGCTCGTACTATGCTCAGCCAGTCGGATCTACCTCTCTTTCTGTGGGCAGAAGTTGTCTCTACTGCATGTTATACGCATAATCGATCCATTATTCATAGACGGTTTGGTAAAACCTCTTATGCATTGATTATTAATCATACACCTAGCATTAAGCATTTTCATATTTTTGGTTGCAGGTGTTTTGTGCTTAATTATAGAGAGAACTTAAATAAGTTCGGACCGAAGGCTGAAGAAGGAATCTTCATTGGATACTCCTAGACATCTGCTGCATATAGGATATATATGAAGAGATCAAAGACTCTGATAGAAAGCGTTAACGTAACATTTGATGATAATGTGGCTTCTGAGCAACACAGTTCAAAACCCGTACATACCGGAGTTTTAGCTTCTGGACAATTCAGTCCAGAACCTGTGTCTAATAAGAGTAATTAGGATAAAGCTTCAACTTCTACATCCCATTTATCTGAATTAGATTTGTTATTTGAATTATTTTATGATTAGTTTCTAGGATCTAAATTGCCTAAATCTGTTGTGGTTGACAGGTCAAAAAATTCAATGCCTAATCATCCAACTACTTCAGATATATCAACTGAACTAGTTCCCCCGGTTCAGACAGAAACTCCAGTTCAAACAAATACTCTTTCAGTTGAAGTTGCATCTCAAAATGTTGAATCAGAAGTTCCAACTTCAGTTGGCTGCACTGTGATGGATAATCAACAAACTAAACAAGTTTTTCCAATAGAAACTTTTGTACAAGAAACTTCAACTGCACCCCCAATAAATACTGAACAAGAAGAATTTGAAAGTGGATACTTAGATGAGAACTATGATCAATCTACATCTAATCCTCTACCACACGAACACAAGTGGACCAAAGAGCACCCAATAAGCCAAATCATTGGAGATATATCAAAACAGGTGCAAACTAGGTCTGCGACATTAAACATGTGTATGCATGATTCCTTTCTGAGCAAGATAGAGCCTACTCGAGTATCCGAAGCTCTAGCTGACTCGGATTGGGTTACTGCAATGCAAGAGAAGCTGAACCAGTTTGAAGCTTTAAAAGTCTGGAGACTTGTACAAAGACCTGAAGGTAAATCTATACTTGGTACAAAATGGGTATTCAAAAACAAGAAGGATGAAGATGGTATCGTAATTCGAAACAAAGCACGACTTGTTGCAAAAGGCTATAGGCAAGAGGAAGGCATTGATTATGACGAGACTTACGCTCCAGTAGTGCGTATTGAAGCAATAAGGATGTTCCTTGCTTACGCCGCTCATAAAAATTCAAACTGCTCCTCCAGAATGGCTGGTAATACCACTTAAGGGCGGATAGACCGTCCACCCAGTCCCGCTACCCACTTCCCGTCTACCAGATGGATGTGAAGACTGCCTTTCTGAACGACATTCTTAAGAAGGAAGTCTATGTCTCACAACCTGAAGGCTTTGTGAATCCAGATAAACCAAATCATGTCTACATCTTGGATAAAGCACTTTATGGTCTTAAACAAGCGCCTCGAGCCTGGTATGAGGTATTATCAAAGTTTTTGGTCAAGTCAGGCTTCACAAAAGATAAAATCGATACTACTTTATTCATTAAAAAAGAAAAAGTCGATATCATTCTTATTCAAATATATGTGGATGACATTATATTTGGCTCTACAAATCCCAAATTCTGTAAGAATTTTTCAAACCTCATGGTGTCCAGATTTCAAATGAGTATGATGGGAGAGATGAACTTCTTTCAAATGAGATGAACTTCTCATAGAGGAATGATTGGTTCTTTAATGTATTTAACTTCAAGTAGGCCAGATATTATGTTCTCTACATGCTTATGTGCAAGATATCAGGCTAATCCAAAAGAATCCCATATGTCTGTAGTTAAGCGCATATTTAGATATCTGAAGGGGACTGCAGATCTTGGTCTTTGGTATCCTAAAGATACTGGTTTTGAACTGACGCTTTACTCAGACGCAGATCATGCAGGCTGTATGTTGGACAGGAAGAGCACATCGGGTCATATACAGTTTCTTGGAGATAAACTCGTAAGTTGGGCATCAAAGAAACAACTGTGTGTTTCCACATCAACGGCTAAGGCAGAGTATGTTGCTGCTGCAAGCTGCTGCTCTCAGGTGTTATGGATGAGGACGCAACTGAGAGATTATGGCTTCAAATTTGATAAGCTTCCGGTTTACTGTGACTCTAAGAGCGCTATTGCAATATCAACAAATCCTGTACATCATACAAAGACAAAACACATAGATGTTCGTTATCATTTTATCAAAAACAATGTTGAAAAAGGTACAATAGAACTTTATTTTGTAAACAATGATTATCAGCTTGCTGATTTGTTTACCAAGCCTCTCGACGAAAAGAGATTTAATTTTTTTATCTCGAAACTTGGTATGCTAAATCTCAAGACATAATCTGAGATTACCTATTAAAGTTTTCTTATTGTTATTTTTCTTCATTTCTTTATCTTTATTCTGAAAGATATGTCCACTGAAGGGTATTCGTGTTTTCAGGGCAAGTGAGAGATGATGAAAAGATTATCTATATTCATTTGTGGGGAGTTCATATGTTTTTCATTGATAATTTTTTTTTCTGATGCATAAATGCAGGGGGAGTTAGAGTATGAAAGATATGGAGTAAGAATTATGATTTCTGATTACTTTAGATCAAAACTCGTACATTCATTGTTTTACTGCTTTATGTCATTTTATTTTCAATAAATGATGTGAATAAAGTTACTTTGATGGACTTTTTGTCTGATGCAGATTGAGAGGATGATTACACAATCATATCATTATGACTTTAAGCTGACTTCATGAGATTTAAGACAAACTGAAAAGGTTTATTTCTATTCTTAATCTCAAATATGGTTGAAAGAAGGACGACTTTCAATCATAGAAAACATATTCTTAAATGTTCAAACCACTTCTGATTCTTAAATGATTTCATGAATATAGAAGTGTGATTTTTAATTGTTTTTCATAATTACTTATTCTTCAATGATCAACAAACCGTGTGTTTCCAAAGATTAATACTTGTGTATTATCATATCTATATACTGTCAAGTATTCACACACACCAATTTAATTTTTGTTGAATTCGTTCTTACCATGTCTCTAAATTGAAACAATATTTTTCGATGGTCAGACACCCCGATTGTTATTCAAAGTTTGAGCGTGATTTCATTTCTAAACGTTCTTTCAAGAATGTCTATATTTTTGATTCGTATAGACAATATCAATTTTTGTTGACCAAAGCCTTAATCGATAAATCATTTCGATATTGATCTTTTTGATACAATGTCAGATTTTCAAACAAGTTTCTTGTATTCATTTCATTCATTCAATTATCTTGTTTGAAAAGTCTTCAATGTTTAAAATGCTCAAATCTTCATGATTACATCTCTGAGCATACCTATATCTGACTTGTATATTTGTGCTTTAACAGATAAAGTTAAATCATTTTTTAGCAACAATGTGCTTTAATAGGAAAATATGGGTTCATTGTGTAGGACTTAAATGAAACCTCTATGAATTCACGTAAACCAATGTTTCCTACCCAAGAAGTTAATCCTTAGTGATCGAGTGTGAGGAGTCAAAAATAAATGAGTGTGGGTTGTGTGATGAGGTAAAATGTAAATGAGAGTTTGGTTAGACGCGAGCTCAATGTTTAAAAAGAAAGAGGGTGTGAGAACAGAGTAAAAGAATATCAAACTCTGCACCAATTTTTTCTGAGTCGGGCAGCCATATTACTAGTGTTTCACAATTCTTCGTGAACATTATTGAAACAGACAACTAGCCCATGCCAACTCTAGCTAACAACCCCACCAGCCACTCATTTTCTTATTAAAAAGAGAGTGTTTCATATTTCAAGGGGACGCAACACATAATCTATCTGGTTTTCATTTGGAAAATTTGGATATTGAAAAAGAAGGAAGTCTGCCCCACCTTCGCACTTCGATCATGCACAATTGAGTCTGTGTTTAATTACTGTTGTCTCAGTGGTTTACACAATTTTGAGCCTTATAAAAAGCAATCATCATGTGCTTAATTCTTTCTAACACTTGCACGAACACACAAGGAATTTGTTTTCTTGTCATAACGTTCATAGAAATATATTTTTGATGTTTTGATGATTGTATGGAATCCCTGGGGGAGTGAACATCAAAAAGCTCCTTTCCAATGTGTATTCGTTACACACAGTAACTTTGTGTTACTGACAGGCATATTAACTGATTCATTTGTTGATTCAGGTGTTACATTCCAATTTGTCTGAATTTGAAAAGATTCAGATGAATATCTTTATGGGTTGACTGTGAATCAGAGGCTCAGTTCAAAAGATCAGTGGTCAGAATAGATAATGACATTTCTTGGAGAAATTTTTGATGATCTCAATGTCGCAATCATCAAAAAGGGGGAGAAGATAAAGTTTACGAAATGTCAGAAAAGAAAAGTTTGTTTCGTATATGGGGAGAGATATTCAAGAAATGTTAGAAGAAGTTAAAGAAATGTTCAAAGATTGACTATGAAAGAAAGATGTTAAAGAAAGATTATTCAAGATTGTTGAAAGATGAAAGCAAGAGTTCAAAGTTTTCAGAATTGTTGAAGATAATTTTTGCTAAAGTATATTGAGCTGAATTATGAAGATAATTTCTTTCTAAGAGTCTGAAAGAGGTTTATATCAACCTTGGGGGAGAATGTTAATATTCTTGGTGAACAAAGTTTTGGAAGATTGATGAAAGTTTTTGAAGATACTTAGTTTATCAAAGAAAAGGGAGAATGTCAATTTTTTTCTCATATGAATAAGGGAGAATGTTGACTACTTGAGAAAATCATTTTTATGACAAAGGGGAAAGATTCAGATTGAGCTTAAAAGAGAAGATTGAACTGCAAAATCTTTTTAGAGATGATCTTGATCCAAAGGGAGAGAATGTTAGAGCACAAATTTGTTGGATGCAAGATCATTAATACTGAAGATGAAAGTCAAGCAAGTAAAAGCTTCAAAGCCAACTCTCAAGCATCAAAGTCAAAGTGTTTGTGTAATAAGTCAAAGTCAAAGTGTCTTGTATTTGTTTTCCTTGTTGTAATTACGTAGTATAAATAGCTTTACTCTTGTGTAGTAAGGGTGTAGAAGTAATTGTAAACGTGTCGTAAGAGTGTGAGAAGTGATTGTAGTGAGAATACAGATTAGAGAAGAGGATTATTGAATATCATTCTAGAGAGAGAGAAAGAGTGTGTGTAGTGAGAGAAAGTGGTTGTAATCTGTGATTGTTCATAATCAATGACATATGATTTTCATCTTGATTGTTTCTTTATGATTAGAACTTGAATTTAGGACGTAACAGTTACCATGAAATCGAGGATGAGAAGAACAACCGTAAACACCATCGTGGCTATGAAATTGAGGATGAGGAGAATACGTCAATGAGAAAAGCAACATCTACATATTCAACAACAAAACAAAATTCAAAATCGAAAGCAGTAGCAACAACTAAAATAGGAATCAAAGACGATATCTATATACCTCGAGATAGAACAACAACTAAACCATCAACTATAAACAATTAACATCGGTGTGATGGAACTTGCAAACTTGCAAGTTCGAGACCAGTGGCCATACTGACCTTGAAAGGTTACGGTCTTACAGAGAAGAGACTACGCGAGAGAAGGAGTATCACTGGGAGTCTGGGATGGGAGAGGAGTGGAATGTAAACGAGGGAAAGAAATTCATGAAAAGGGAGAGAGGCAACATTTGAATGAAATTAGTATTAGGTTTTGATTTTTTTTAATTTGATTTTTCAAGTTTAAAATTTGAGTAAATTACAAACTTTGTCTTGCGGCTATTGGAAATTTTATATTGGTCCCCTAAAATAAAATAATTACACATTTATCTTATGGATTGGGTCTCTTGCAATGTTTTAAAACTCGGTTTTTTGGTTGACCCGGTGTGGTGACCGGGTCACGGTTCAACCGGTCCAACCACCGGGCCAACCAAATACATTAAAAACACACACATAAGCATAAGTTTTTCATAAATATATTAAAAAAACTGGTTCAACCACCGGGTCAACCACCCAGTTCAACCGGTTTTTAAAATCGGCCCGTTCACTTCGGTTATAAATTGCCATAAACTCAGTCGCAATTGACCCGCCCTTTTTTCCTGGTCCCGGTTCTACCGGCCGAGTAGACCCGATTTTTAAAACATTGGTCTCTTGTCCTAATTTCACTACCTAGTGTTCCGTTAAGTCATGATTAATATCGTATTTTTAAAATATTCTTTTATTTTCTTTTTTTAAAATGGTACTTATTATATATAAGTATATACATAAGCTTCCATTTTCATTTTTACCTCTCAAGCATTCATCTTTCCTTACTTAAGTACCCTTGCTGTTCACCTTCCCTTGCTCCGACACCCGTTCGTCTGCACCACCCATCTTCTTCAACCCTAAAACTTGCCTGAAAATCATAAACCTAGAACTTGCGGTCTCCAATCGACCATCTTCAACTTGATAGGGGTGCTGCTAGTATTCTCAGCTACTCCCCCATTCCCTACAATAATGCGCATTACATCTATCTCCACCATCGTGATATCAACCCACTTCGGCAGCCCCTCCCCCTCATCATCATCTCCATATATAGCCACTATGATCTTTACCCAAATTTAAATTTTGAATGTTTACAAGGGGACACATAGTGTTATTTGTTTATGTGTTGTTTGTATTTGTTTGTGAATCCATTGAAGTAAAACCTTATATCGCATAGTTAAATCCAAAAAAAATGCACCCATCCATCACAGTGTTCATCTCGTTTTCAGAGATTTCAATCTCATTTCATACATCAAAGCTAATTGTAGTAATAATTTGTTTTGAAACCCATATCTAGTGATTTGGAAATGGTAGTTGAACATATAAATTTTGACCACATATTTTTAACAAAAACTAAGCTACCTTGCCCTGTTTCATTGGTTATGGTTCTAGTCCTTCGCCAACGATGTCCCTTTTAGATACGGAGAAAGGTTTTTAGATCAAGATAAGAAATGGATTCTTGATCTGGTTTCGGAATGGGTATGGGTATGGCAAGTATTTTAAAACCAGAGAAGGGAGGAGGAGGTTGGAGATGTTGGTTTAATGAAAAGCCTCAAAGTGGGACTTGAACTTTGATAAGTCTAGAAATCATTATTTTAGTTTGCATTTTGCTTTGAAAGTGGTCCATGAACACTAAGTCGGTTAAAAAATGTTCATTAAGTGATTAGTACTTTTGTCTTTTTTATTGTTTTTGCCTTTTTCATTTTCATTTTTATTTTTCATACTTCGTTTTTTCCATTTTTTCATAAGAATCATCGAACTTTGGAAAATGAATAACTCTAATACACGTATTATATATATATATATATATATATTATATATGTGTGTGTGTGTGTTATTTCCCAGTTATGTCAAGTTCTAATCACAATTACACACAAACAAGATTAATCTAACTACCTGTTTCAATTAATCACAAGATTCATATACAATGAACTTTCAGATCACTTTCTCTCTCTCTCTCTACAATATTTCACACAAACTCTCTCTCTAATTTGCAACTGTCAAACTTGTTCTAACTTGTTCAAAACACAACTACTAGCCACGTGTCATTTAAACAAAGAGACGCGCACAAAACAAAGAAACAAGATACAAGACTTTGACTTTGACTTTATTACATTGACTTTCACTTTCACTTTGAGAGTTGACTTTTGAGCTTTGACTTGCTTGACTTTGACATTTAGTTTCCATGATCTTGGATCCAACAAATATGCTTTAACAATCTCCCCCTTTGGATTCAAGATCATGTCTAAAAGATTTTGCAATTCAATCTCCCCCTTTAATCAAACTTTTAACAACTTTATATTCCTTTTTGTAGATGTCTTACAATAAATATCATCTCCAGAGAAATAAGCATTGAAGTACAATCTCCCCATTTATGCTCAAAACAATCTCCCATTTCTTTGATAAAAACAGACTTCAAAACTTTTAGCAATCTTCCTAAAGACTGTCTTCAAGAATAGTAACAATCTTCTCCAAGGTTATAAAACCTCTTTCAGACATCGGAAAGAAATTATCTTCAGGTTTAGCTCATATTGCTTTAGCGAATTGTCTTCAAAGAAAATTTCAGTGAACTCTGCTCATATTCTTAAATCTTAGAACTTTTCTCTTTCAGCTTTCAATCAATCTTCAACAATCTTAGCAAAATCATCTTCAATATTTGCATTTCTTGAGTACTTCTCAAACAATTTCTTGATTCTCTCTCCCTTATTCATTTCTGATTCACACATTTCTTGAATTCTTCTCCCCCTTTTTGATGATTAGAGCATGAGATCATCAAAACTTTACAAGAAATGTCTTTGATCTGTCCTGACCACTGATCTTTTATCACTGAGCCAATGACTATTCATTGATCCAAAGAGATATTCATCCGAATATTTGCAAATTCAGACAAATTATGAATGTAACACCTGAATCAACAAATGAATCAATTAAAATGTCTGTCAGTAACACGAAGTCACTATGCGTAACTGTGTGTTCCAGATTCTAGTTTCTATTCAATAACAATCAAACAAACAAGATTAAAACACAATGAATTACCTGTTTGATTACTTTGATTTTCACAAGATTACACTTTCTCTCTCTAGAACTCTTTCTCTCTCTAAAATCGTATTCTCTCTCAAATCTCAATTCTTACAATACGTACATTCTGAATTACAAGAACAAAAACTATTTATACTACCACCTAATACAAGGAAACAAATATAAAAACAAATACAACTAAGTTTGACTTATTACAAAATAGACTTTGACTTTTTAATGAGATTTGACTTTAGCAGCTTTGACTTTCTCAACTTTGACCTTCAGTATTATTGATCTTGTATCCAACAAATTTATGCTCTAACAATCTCCCCCTTTGGATTCAAGATCACTGTTGAAAAATCTAGCAATTCAGTCTTCAGTTTAAGCTCTGTCAATACAATCTCCCCTTTTTCTTTAACTGTATTCTTTCCAAAATTGTCTTCAATCAATGAACAATCTTTTCAAAACTTTCACAGAAAACTTTCAGTCTTTGGAAAGAAATTATCTTCAGAATCAGCTCGAATTGCTTTAGCAGAAAATCTTCAAAGAAAATTTCCTTAAATCTTCAGAAATTCTTTGATCTTCTTAAAATCTTTTACTTTGAACTTTTCTGACTTGGACATTTCTAAAAAAACCTCTCAAAACTTTATCATTTCTTGATATCATCTCCCCCTTTTTGATGATTTGAGCATCGATATCATCAAAACTTTCTCCAAGAAATGTCTTTGACCAATCTGATATGTCAAACTGAGCCTCTGATTCTGTGATCCATAACCAAGTATTCATCTAGATCTTTGCAAATCCAGACAAAATAAGAACAGGTAACTCCTCAATCAACAGATGAATCGGTTAAAATGCTTGTCAGTAACACAAAGTCACTGTGTGTAACGAATACACAATATAAAGGAGCTTTTTGATGTTCACTCCCCCAGGGCTTCCATCGAATCATCGAAATACCACAAAGGAAATTTCTATGAATGTTATGACAAAGAAACAAATTCTTTGTGTGTTCGTGCAAGTGTAGAAAGAATTAAGCACGAAACATTGCTTTTTAAGGCTCAACATTGTGTAAACCACTGAGACAACAGTAGATAAACACAGACTCAATGTGCATGATTGAAGTGCGAAGGTGGGGCAGACTTCCTTCTTTTTCAATATCCAGATTTTCCAAATGAAAATCAGATAGATTATGTGCTGTGTCCCCTTGAAAATATGAAACATTTTCTTTTTGAGAAGAAAATGAGTGGTTGGTGGGGTTTTAACGAGAATTGGCATGGGCTATTTGCCTGTTTCAAAAACGTTCACCAAAGAGTTGTGAAACGCTAGTAATGTGGCTGCCCGGCTCAGAAAGTAGTTGGTGCAGAGTTTGATATTCTTTTACTCTGATCTCTCACCCTCTTTCTTTTAATCATTAAGCTCACTACTAACCAAACTCTCTTTTCCATTTTACCTCATCACACCCACACTCATTTCTTTTAGAATCCTCACACTCAATCTCTATGGATTAACTTCTTGGGTAGAAATCACTGGTTAACGTGATTTCATAGAAGTTCATTTAAGTCCTAGCACAAAGAACCCATGTAATCCTATGAAAGCATAATGTTGCTCAAAATGATTTAGCTTTATCAGTTAAAGCTCAAATACAAATGTCAGATCTAAATATGCTCAGAAATATAATCATGAAGATATGAGCATTTTAAAACATTGAATATATTTCAAACAAGTTAATTGAATGACTGAACATGAATGCAAGAGACTTGTTTGAAAATCTGACATTGTTTGAAAATGATCAGAAATGAATGATATAATAATCAAGGCTTATGGTCAAGAATAACGGATATTGTCTATACGAACCAAGATATAGACATTCTTGAAATGAACGTTTAGAAATGAAATATCGCTCAAAATTCATTAAAGTACAAACGGGGTGTCTTACCATCGAGAAAAAAAATTATGTTTCAATATGAGACTTGGTAAGAACTATTTGAACAAAAAGTCAAACCGGTGTGTGTGAATACTTGAAAGTATAAAGAAAAGACAATACGCAAGTATTTATCTTTGGAAACACACGGTTTGTTTATCATTTAAGCACAAAAATAAAATGAAAACATTTAAAATCACACTTCCAAATTATAAAATCGATTTAAGAATCGGGAAGTGGTTTGAACATTTTAAGAACATGTTTTCTATATCTGAAAGTTGTCCTTCTTTAAGATATATTTGAGATTAAGATAAGAAATTTACCTTTTCGCTCAATCTTAATTCTCATAAAGTCAGCTGTAGTCATTTAAGATATGATCGTGTCATCCTTTCTCATCCTGCATAAGTCTCAAAGTCTAGTCAAAATTTATTCACAAAATTTATTCAAATGTAAATGACATAAAGCAATAAAACGATTAAAGTACGAGTTCTGATCAGAAATAATCAGAAATCATAGTCTTACTCCTTTTGACTTGACTTATATGCTCCCCCTAAAATCATGCATCACAAAAAAAATTTGTCAGTTAAGTAAAATGCAGAAATTAGTTATACTCCCCCTCAAATGAATGTAGATCATCTAAAATCTTCTCTTACTCCCCCTGAGATCATGAGCAAATAATTAAAGTGCAGATATCCTTCAAACATAAAAATAAAGAAAATGATGAAAAATAACAATACGTAACTTTATTAGGTAACAACCGATTATGTCTTAAGATTTAACATACCAAGCTTAGAGACAAGAAAATTAAATCTCTTTTCATCTAAGGTTTTGTACCTTTGAAAGATTGATGGTATAGAGGTTTGTCTTTCGATGTCCACCTAAGAGTTCTGTGCCGTCTTCAGTACGAACCGAGCAACTCTTAGATTTGAAGTTGACCTCTAACCCTTTATCGCGGAATTGACCAATGCTAAACAAGTTGTGCCCCAAGCCTTCAACATAACTCACTTTACTGATCGTTATGTTGTCTTGAATAATGTCACCATATCCTAAGAAGCAAGACAAACCGTTCATAAGTATCTTCTAAGCTTTCATTCTCTTTGGCTTTGAATTCCTCATAACTGTTGATGCAGTTAGCCACTTTCATCTGATTCCCGATCTTGGATCCCATCATCATCTTTTGCAATTGATCCCACATCTTCTTAGCATTTCCCTTGTAACTATCAATCTTGATGTAGATCTCATTCAGAATGCTCTGAAGAAGTAAGGATCTTGCTTGTTTATCTGCTTTGTATCGACTTTTCTGTTCTTCAGAATACTGAGAGATATCCACTGCCACTGTTTTCATCTTTTGATCTCTTTCCTCAGTACCATCTTCACTATCAGAAGAGTCATCATCTGGTATTTGAACCATGATTGGTGCCATAGGACCTTCTGTGATTGACAGAAGAATATTCTCTCCATTTGAATGCCGATCCACCTCTATCCTTCCATTGCTCGTACTCTCCTTTGAACAGAACAGGAGGCTTTACATCGGTGCCAATTGAAAGTGCATCTTTTGAAGTCATCTTGAATAAACCTGTTTGAAAAATATATGCAATAAGAAACTAGAAACTGATCGTTAGTCCAAATGAAACAATCAAGAAAATACAGAAAACTTGAAATATAAAATCAGAAATTTTGATCACAACCAGAAATATGTCCCCCTTCGCAGACTTAGCACGGGGGTCCCGCTACCCGGTTAGCGGGTGGGGTCAAGGGGCAACGCTCTTGCGGAGTTGAGGGGCAGCGCCCCTAGAGAAAAATATTTCACTATTAAAGGGCATATTATAGTTTTGAAAAATTTGTCTAAGTCCTCCACACTTTGCGTATCATACGGGGAATGCAAACCTATACTTTGCGGTTCAAGAAGGAAACGCAAACCACCACTTTGCGGTTCAAGAAGGAAACGCAAACCACAACATCTCTGATCAACAAATCTTTGCGTTTCTAGATATACTTCTTCTTTGCGTTTTGTCAACTTTGCGTTTCAAAATGCAAATGCAAAACATACTTTGCGTGTCAAGTTACACCCGCAAGATAAACTTTGCGTGTCTAGTTACACCCGCAAGATAAACTTTGCGTGTCTCGTTTACAAACGCAAACCACGATTTTGTCTTCTGAACTCAAATCCTTCTACTTCGCGTTTGTCATTAAGCCCGCAAAACTTAGCTTCTCGATTCTCGAAGAAACGCAAATCTCACTTTGCGTGTCTTGTTGAATACACCCGCAGACTTTGAATGACCCGCAAACCTCTGAAGAACTTGTACATATCTTGATGAATGACCCGCAAACCTCTATGAATCAAACGCAAACCTGAAAAACACCCACAAACCTCTAAAATCGAACTAAATCGCACCAACAACTCATTTAAGCCTAGAAACCTAACTCGAAACTTCAACAATTTGATCTTCTATACAACTCGAACACAAAACTATCACTAATTTTCGATCAAATACACAAAAATTACAAATTTGAATCAGATACAGTGTCAAGAACTCGTGAACACAAAAACCACAAAAATTTGAAAATTCGAATTGATTACAGTGCAATTGACAAATCTTTCTATACAAACTCGATCGAATTCACTTTCCTAACAACACTTAATCGATTACAACTCCAAAAACTCACTAAAACTCAAAAATCAAATCTGGACTTGAAGAACACATTACGAACATACGTATTTCTTGATTTTTCGATTTGGATCTGCTCTGATACCAAATGTGTGTTCCAGATTCTAATTTCTATTCAATAACAATCAAACAAACAAAATTAAAACACAATGAATTACCTGTTTGATTACTTTGATCTTCACATGATTACACTTTCTCTCTCTAGAACTCTTTCTCTCTCTAAAATCGTATTCTCTCTCAAATCTCAATTCTTACAATACGTACATTCTGAATTACAAGAACAAAAACTATTTATACCACCACCTAATACAAGGAAACAAATATAAAAACAAATACAACTAAGTTTGACTTATTACAAAATAGACTTTGACTTTTTAAGGAGATTTGACTTTAGCAGCTTTGACTTTCTCAACTTTGACCTTCAGTATTATTGATCTTGTATCCAACAAATTTATGCTCTAACAGTAACGAATACACAATGGAAAGGAGATTTTGTGATGTTCACTCCCCCAGGTCTTCCATTCAATCATCAAATAACACAAGTTTATTCTATTAACGTTTTGATAGAAAAACAAATTCCTTGTTTGTACGTGCTTGTGTTTGAAAGATATAATCACAGATGATTGCTTTATATAGGCTCAAAATTGTGTAAACCATTAAGACAACAACAGTTAAACACAGACTCGATTGTGCATGATCGAAGTGCGAAGGTGGGGCAAACTTCCTTCTTTTTCAATATCCAGATTTTCCAAATGAAAACCAAATATATTATGTGTTGCGTCCCCTTGAAATATGAAACATTTTCTTGTTGAGAAGAAAATGAGTAGCTGGTGGGGTTTTATCAAGAGTTGGCATGGTCTAGTTTCTTGTTTCAATAATGTTAACGAAGAATTGTGAAACACTAGAAATGTGGCTGCCTGACTCAGAAAAAGTTGGTGCAGAGTTTGATATTCTTTTACTCTGTTCTCACACCCTTTTTCTTTTTAATCATTAAGTTCGCGTCTAACCAAATTCTCTTTTCCATTTTACCTCATCACACAACCCACACTCAGTTATTTTGACTCCTCACTCTTCGATCACTCAAGAATTAACTTCTTGGGTAGGAAACACTGGTTAACGTGAATCCATAGAAGTTTCAGTTAAGCTCACACAATGAACCCATGTAATCCTATAAGAACATGTTGATCAAAACAGTTTAACTTTGCAGTTAAAGCACAATGTATATACTAGTCAAATGTTTGTATGCTCATCGATGTAATCATGAATGTTATTCCCAGATTCTAGTTCCTAAATGCAATTAATCAAAACAAACACAAACAAGAATCAATTACCTGTTTGATTTCACTTTCAAATTCAACAATTACAATCTTTCTCTCTCTAGAACTCTCTCTACAAATTTTTCTTTCTAAACGTATTCTCTCAATTAAACTCCCTCTGATAGTTACAATCCTTTTTAGAAAATACAAGGAACAAAGTATTTATACCTACATCTAAAATACAAGGAAATTAAAAACAAAATACAAATACAACAACTTTGACTTTTATTACAAGAGACTTTGACTTTAAGAGAGAGTTGACTTTTCCAGCTTTGACTTCTTGAACTTTGACATTTCAGTATTCTTGATCTTGTATCCAACATATTTATGCTCTAACAATCTCCCCCTTTGGATTCAAGATCACTGTTGAAAAATTTAACAATTTAGTCTTCACTATTAAGCTCTGTCAGTACAATCTCCCCTTTTTCTTTGATGGCATTCTTTCCAAAACTGTCTTCAAAACGATTAACAATCTCCCCAAAACTTTCACAAAACACTTTCAGACTTTGGAAAGAAATTATCTTCAGAATCAGCTCGGATTTCTTTAGCAAATAATCTTCAAAGAAAATTTCCTCAAATCTTCAGAAATTCTTTGATCTTCTTCAAATCTTCAAATCTTTACTTTGAACTTTTCTGACTTGGACATTTCTAAAAATCATCTCTCAAAACTTTATCATTTCTTGATACCATCTCCCCCTTTTTGATGATTTGAGCATCTACATCATCAAAACTTTTCGTCCAAGAAATGTCTTTGACCATTCTGATCTGTCAAACTGAGCCTCTGATTCTGTGATCCATAACCAAGTATTCATCTAGATCTTTGCAAATCCAGACAAAATAAGAACATGTAACTCCTGAATCAACAAATGAATCAGTTAAAATGCCTGTCAGTAACACGAAGTCACTGTGTGTAACGAATACACAATATAAAGGAGCTTTTTGATGTTCACTCCCCCAGGGCTTCCATCCAATCATCGAAATACCACAAAGGCAATTTCTATGAATGTTATGACAAAGAAACAAATTCTTTGTGTTTTCGTGCACGTGTAGAAAGAATTAAGCACGAATAATTGCTTTTTAAGGCTCAACATAGTGTAAACCACTAAGACAAGAGTAGATAAACACAGACTCAATGTGCATGGTTGAAGTGCGAAGGTGGGGCAGACTTCCTTCTTTTTCAATATCCATATTTTCCAAATGAAAACCAGATAGATTATATGCTGCGTCCCCAGAAAATGTGAAACATTTTCTTTTTGAGAAGAAAATGAGTAGCTAGTGGGGTATAGTCAAGAGTTGGCATGGGCTATTTGTCTGTTTCAATAACGTTCACCAAAGAATTGTGAAACGCTAGTAATGTGGCTGCCCGACTCAGAAAGTAGTTGGTGCAGAGTTTGATATTCTTTTACTCTGATCTCACACCCTCTTTCTTTTAATCATTAAGCTCACTACTAACCAAACTCTCTTTTCCATTTTACCTCATCACACCCACACTCATTTCTTTTAGACTCCTCACACTCAATCTCTATGGATTAACTTCTTGGGTAGGAATCACTGGTTAACGTGATTTCATAGAAGTTCATGTAAGTCCTAGCACAAAGAACCCATATAATCCTAATAAGCATGTGTTGTTCAAGATGGTTTAACTTTATCAGTTAAAGCTCATATACAAATGCCAGACGAATGTATGCTCATAAAATATAATCATGAAGATTTGAGCATTTTTAGACATTGAAGTATTTTCAAACAAGTATACTGAATGAATGAACATGAATGCAAAAGACTTATTTGAAAATCTGACATTGTATGAAAATGATCATAAATGAAATGATATAGCAAGTAAGACTTATGGTCAAAAATAACGGATATTGTCTATACGAAACAAAAATATATACATTCTCGAAATGACGTTTCGAAATGAAATATCGCTCAAAATTGTTTAAAGTACAAGCGGGGTGTCTTACCATCGAAAATATGTTTCAATATGAGACATGGTAAGAACAATTTGATCAAAAATTAAAGCGATGTGTGTGAATACTTGAAAGTATGTAGAAAAGACAATACGCAAGTATTTATCTTTGGAAACACACGGTTTATTTATCAATTAAGCACAAAAATAAAATGAAAACATTTAAAATCACACTTCCAAATTATAAAATCTGTTTAAAAATCAAGAAGTGGTTTGAGCATTTCAGAACATGTTTTCTATACCTGAAAGTTGTCCTTCTTTCAGATATATTTGAGATTAAGATAAGAAATTTACCTTTTCGCTTAATCTTAATTCTCAGAAAGTCAGTTGAAAAATCATAAGGATATGATCTTGATAGCTTCCTCTCATTCTGCACAAGTCTCAAAGTCTAGTCAAATCAAATTTATTCACAAATTTATTCGAATGTAAAAGACATAAAGCAATAAAACGATTAAAGTACGAGTTCTGATTTGAAATAATCAGAAATCATAGTCTTACTCCTTTTGGTATGACATAAAAGCTCCCCCTAAAATCATGCATTACAAAAATTTTGTCATTTAAGTAAAATGCAGAAATTAGTTATGCTCCCCCTCAAAATAATGTAGATCATCTAAAATCTTCTCTTACTCCCCCTGAGATCATGAGCAAACAATTAAAGTGCAGATATCCTTTATACATAAAGATAAAGAAAATGATGAAAAATAACAATACGTAATTTTATTAGGTAACAACCGATTACGTCTTAAGATTTAACATACCAAGCTTAGAAACAAGAAAATTAAATCTCATTTCATCTAAGGGTTTGGTAAATAAATCTGCAAGCTGATAATCTGTTTTTACAAAATAAAGTTCAATTGTTCCTTTTTCTACATTATCTTTTATAAAATGATACCTGACATCAATGTGTTTGGTTTTCGTATGCTGAACAGGATTAGCAGATATCGCGATTGCACTCTTCGAGTCACAATATATTGGAATTTTATCGAACTTGAATCCATAGTCTCGTAGCTGTGTTCGCATCCACAACACTTGAGAGCAGCAACTGGCAGCAGCTACGTACTCTGCTTCAGCAGTTGATGTGGAAACGTATAATTGTTTCTTTGATGCCCAGCTAACGAGCTTGTCTCCAAGGAATTGAATGTGACCTGAAGTACTCTTTCTGTCCAACATGCAACCTGCATGATCTGCATCTGAATAGGCAGTCAGTTGAAACCCAGTATACTTAGGATACCACAGACCAAGGTCTGCAGTCCCTTTCAGATATCTAAAAATCCTTTTGACAGGAGCCAAATGGGATTCTTTAGGAGCATCCTGATATCTAGAACATAAGCATGTTGAAAACATAATATCTGGTCTACTAGATGTAAGATACATTAACGATCCTATCATACCTCTATAAGTTCTAACATCAACACTTTTACCCGAAGGATCAGTGCTAATTTTTGTACCTGGTGCCATCGGGGTTCCAATTGGTTTGCAATTTTCCATATTGAACTTCCAAAGAATATCCAAAATGTACTTAGATTGATTGATGAAAATCCCCGTTGAAAATTGTTTAACTTGTAATCCGAGAAAGAAATTCATCTCTCCCATCATACTCATTTGAAAACGTGACACCATGAGGTTAGAAAAGTTTTTGCAAAATTTTGGATTAGTAGAGCCAAATATTATATCATCAACATATATTTGAATAAGGATGATATCGGGTTTTTCCTTTCTAATGAACAAAGTGGTATCAACCTTACCTTTAGAAAAACCGGACTTGACCAAGAATTTAGATAAAACATCATACCATGCTCGAGGGGCTTGTTTTAAACCATACAGGGCTTTGTCCAAGATGTAGACGTGATCTGGCTTCTCTGCATTGACAAACCCTTCTGGTTGAGACACGTACACTACCTCGTTAAGAATTCCATTCAGAAAGGCTGTTTTCACATCCATCTGAAAGACTGTGAAATTCTTATGAGCTGCGTAGGCTAGAAACATGCGAATTGCTTCTATGCGCGCTACTGGAGCATATGTCTCATCGTAGTCTATGCCTTCCTCTTGCCGGTAAACTTTGGCAACAAGTCTAGCTTTGTTCCTTATGACGATACCATCTTCATCCTTCTTGTTTTTGAAAACCCATTTAGTTCCTATCACGGTTTTACCTTCTGGTTTTGGAACTAATCTCCAAACCTTTAGGGCTTCAAACTGATTGATTTCTTCTTGCATAGCAGATACCCAATCAGAATTAGCAAGAGCCTCTAATACTCGTGTGGGCTCTATCTTACTGAGGAATGAGTCATGCATACATTGATTAAGAGTCGCTGACCTAGTTTATACAGGCTTGTTGAGATCTCCAGTTACTTGATGTAATGGATGCTCTTTAGTCCAGCGATGCTCATGAGGTAGTGGAGTAGATACTGATTGAACATGATCATCATCTAGAAATCCACTATCAGGCTCTTCAGTTTGAATAATAGGAGGGGGTTTGCAGTTGAAGTTTCTAGTGCAGAAGCATCAGTTGGAACAACAGACTCTGGCTGTTGAATAGACAATGTATTACACCCAACTGAAACTGTTACTTCTGGATCAGCAGCTACTTGTACATCTTCAACTGTAGGAGTAGACGATGGAATGTGAGTTTCTGACTGAACGGGGGATACAAGTTCAGTTAAAACTTCTGAAGTGACTGGATGATTACAACTTGTGTCTTCAGACCTGTCAGTCACAGCAGATTTAGATACATTAGAACCTAGAAACTCATCATAAAAGAATTCAAATAACAAATCTAAATCAGATAAATGTGAAACTGAAGTAGAAGCGTTATCCGAATTTTTCTCTGTAGAAACAGGTTCTGGACTGATCTGCCCAGAAGCTAATACTCCAGTGATAACGGGTTCTGAACTGAGTTGTTCAGAAGCCATGTCTTCATCGAATGTGACATTGACGCTCTCGACAACTGTCTTTGACTTTTTCAGATAAACACGATATGCTGCCGATGTTGAAGAATAGCCAATGAATATACCCTCGTCCGCCTTAACATTGAATTTATTCAGACTCTCTCTTTCGTTAAGCACAAAACATTTACACCCAAATATGTGAAAATACTTGATTGTTGGTGTTCTGTTGTTGATCAGCTCATATGGAGTCTTTTGAAAGCGGCGGTGTATTATGGACCAATTTTGAGTATGACATGTAGTTGATACAACTTCTGCCCACAAGAATAGAGGTAGATCAGATTGGCTAAGCATAGTACGAGCGGCCTCGACTAGCGTCCGATTTCGCCTTTCGACTACTCCATTTTGTTCAGGCGTACGAGCAGCAGAGTACTGATGTGCTATCCCGACCGATTCGAGATATTCTTCAACTATCTTGTTTTTGAACTCTATGCCATTTTCCGTTCGAAGAAACTTGACGTGTCTTTGCATATTCACTTCGGTCGTTTTTAAGAAAGTAATGAGAAATTCGGGCGTCTCATCTTTTGATCGAAGAAGTTTGACCCATGTGTATCTTGAGTAATCGTCCACAATAACCAACACGTATTTCTTTCCACCCAAACTCTGAGTTCTCATTGAACCACACAAATCCATATGTAACAATTCTAACGGAGAACTAGTGCTTGGTTCAGGCTTCGGTTTATGCGGAGCTCTCTTCATCTTACCCTTCTCACATGCAACACATAAGTGTTCTTTCTCATATTTCAGCTCAGGAAGTCCTTTTACCAATTTCCCACTGACCAGCTTGTTGATATAACGAAACTTCAGGTGTGATAAACGTCTGTGCCAGAGCCAACTTTGTTGCATGGAAGCTTTTGTCATTAAGCAAACTTGATTGTCAATCTGAACTTTGGACAGGTTGGTGGTATAGAGGTTTGTCTTGCGATGTCCACCTAAGAGTTTTGTGCCATCTTCAGTACGAACCGAGCAACTCTTAGATTTGAAGTTGACCTCTAACCCTTTATTGCAGAATTGACCAATGCTAAACAGGTTGTGCCTTAAGCCTTCGACATAACTCACCTTACTGATCGTTATGTTATCTTGAATGATGTCACCATATCCTAAGATTGATGAAAGCTGATCGTTTCCAAATCTGACATTTCCACTGAATTTCTCTGTATAATTAGATAATAAAGCTTTTTGCCCAATCGTATGCTTGGAACATCCACTGTCCAAGTACCACATATGTCGGGTCTGCAAGTAAAATCAGGAAACAATAGATTTAGGTACCCATTTAAAAACGGGTCCTAACAGATTAGCACATGATTTTGGTATCCATTTAAATATGGACCCTCCTTTTCTTTGAAAACTTTTGAAAATATTTGGCCTTGAAGAATACACATGATAAGATTCAAACCAATCAGAAGAATTATGAGAATAAGTAAAATCATTTCTCCGATAATGATAAGATTTAGTAGTAATAGGACATAATTGAATCAATTGCTTTATTGAATACCGCTTGTAAGAAGTTACAAGGTTTTGTTTATGACAAGCAAGTTGATCAACTACATCATTATGACTACTAACTGATCTATTACAAGAGTTATCAGAAACTGATTCAGTTATCTCATCATCCTTCCTTTTTGGTCGCCATTCAGTTCGAGCTTTCAACCTTTTCTTGCTTATATCTGAAACAAAAGATTTAGATTTATTAGGAAAAGCAGATTTCTGAAACTGAGTTTTCTTTTGTTTACCAATGTATTTTTGTTTATGTAATCGCTGTTTCTTATGTTTCTTACCTCGAGCATAGTAATCAGCAGTTACAGAAACTGGTTCATCAACCTTAGTTAATGATTCACCAATATTAATAACACTTGGTAACACTTTATCATCTATAAGACAAGTAGAATGATCAGGAAGAGAAGCATTGAAGTCAAACATATCAATTTCTTCTATGCACCTATCATCAGAGTTTAAAAAATCATTTGCAGACACAAATAAGTCATCAAAATTATCAGACGAAGTTTGAGGTGTCTTTGAAACTGTAGAACACTTTGTAGAATAAAATTGAAAAATAGTGTTCTTTAAAACTGTAGAAAACACACTTTGTTGAATATCAACCAAAAGTTTTTCATCAGATAAAACATTTTGCAGCTCAAATATTTTGCTTTCCAGAACAAGTGGAGGAACATAGACTTTTGCAATTGCATGTTTTGCCTTCATCTCAGAAACAGAATAACTAGCAAAATAATCGTTTGAAAGAACTTTTGGTGTTTCTGAAAGATAACTATCATTTAACTTTGCATAGTTAAATGGTAGTTGCATTTTCTTTACATTCTTTCTATTTTCAGTTTCTTTGGCCTCATCTTCTTCTGATAATTTGGTAACAAATTTGGGTTTTAAATGAGTATGTTTACCAGCACAAGCAAGAAAATCAAAATTATAAAGTGCCCGTTGTTTTCTGATGGCTTTCTTTAAGTAATGGGGGTTTTCAAAACCAAGTCCCCATTTTTCCTTAACATCAGCCTCTTCGTTGGGTGCATTAAGAAAGATAGTTTGATCTTTTTGGCCTCTTGCATAAAGTTTGGCTTCCAGACCATTTACCTTCTTATTCAAAAGCTTGTTCTCAACCTACAGTTTATGAACAGTTAGTGCAGATTGTTTCTTATCATACTCATACTTAGAAATTTTAACTTCAAAATCAGAAATCTTCTTTTCAAAACAATCTACTTGAAGTTTAGAATCAGAAGCAGACTTGCGTAAAGAATCAATTAGATCTTTGTTCCCAATAACAGACTTATTAAGCTCAAAGATCTTGTTGTTTCTTTTAGCAACTCTGTCCTTTTCTTTCTTCAGTTTTACTTGAACATCATTAAGCTCAACCATCATAGCTTCCATTTTGGTTATAAAATCTTTTTCAGTTAAGTTTAATACCTCATTAGCTGTCTCGTCATCTGACTCATCATACTTCACTTCTTTTCTCATTAGACAGAGATGAGCAGTTTCTTCCTTCTCCTTTTCATCCTCTTAATCAGAATGATCCAACCAAAATTCGTCCTCAGCCATTAATGCTATGCCTGCTTCTTGCTATTTGGCCAATAGCAGTTTGTTCTGATAATAATGGGAGTTTCGAACCTTTGGCTTTCGACAATCTTTAGCAAAATGTCCAATCTTGCCACAGTTGTAGCATTTAATTGGATCATTTGCTGGATTTTCTGCAACTGTGTAATCATTCACGAACTTCTTCCTTTCTTACGGCTTCCTTTCCATATACCGGTTCTCTTCATGTCGCTTTCCTTCCACTCTTTATCGGTGCTCATGATTCTTGGAACTTGATAAAGAATATCTTTGAGAGTTGGATCCCGGCTTCTTGTAGAATTTCTTTTGAAAAGCTTGAGTCAGTAAAAGCATTGCTTGTTTCAGACTTTCTCTATCATCACCATCTGATTCAGATTCAGACTCAGAACTTGTAAGTACTTTCTTCTTTTTCTTCTTCTCTTTCTTTTCTTTCTTTTTCTCTCCAGCTACCAGTGCAATAGGATCAGGAACTTTTTCTGCCTTCTTTTTCTCACTTCTTTTCTCTTCAACTTCTTCTTCATTCTGACGCAAAGTCTCATAGACTTCGTGAAGAGGTATGTCGCTCAAGTCTTTCATCTGCTTCATCCGACGGGTATGTTTCTTCCATTCCGGTTGCAGAATGCTTAAAAACTTGACGTTGTTTTTAATTTGCTTCTTCTTCACTTTGTTCTTTGAGATTTCGTTCAGAAGAAGCACAAACCTCTCATAGGTTTCCTCTAGGCTCTCATTTTCTTTTGCTTTGAATTCCTCGTAGCTATTTATGCAGTCAGCCACTTTCATTTGATTGTCGACTTTGGAACCCATCATCATCTTTTGCAGCTGATCCCACATCTTTTTAGCATTTGCCTTGTAGCTGTCTATTTTGACGTAGATGTCATTCGGGATACTTTGAAGAAGAAGAGATATTGCTTGCTTATCTGCTTTATATCGGCTTTTCTGTTCCTCTGAATATTGACCATACTCTACTGGAATTGTTTTCATCTTCTGTTCTCTTTCCTCAGTACCATCTTCACTATCAGATGAGTCATCATCAGGGATTTGAACTGTGATTGGTACCATAGGACCTTCCATGATAGACAGAAGAATATTTTCTCCATTTGTGTGCCGATCCACAAAATCCAAAAATCTGTCTTTCCACTGTTCATATTCTCCTTTGAACAATACTGGAGGTTTGACATCATTGCCGATAGAAAGAGCATCTTTAGAAGTCATCTTGAATGAACCTGTTTGAAAAATATTTGCAATAAGAAACTAGAACTGATCGTTAGTCCAAAATATGAAATCACAAAAAATACAAGAAATCTTGAAATAGAAATTCAGGAATTTTTTATCACAATCAGAATTTTGTCCCCCTCCGCAGACTTAGCACGGGGGTCCCGCTAAGTTTTTCTAAGTATAGAAAAGACACTGTTTGCGCTTAAGTTGCTGGCGCAAGATGGTAGTTTGCTTGACGTGAAGCTGGCTCAAATCAAACTTTGCACGACGCTAGGCTGACGCAAACCAAGCTTTGCGTGACGCGAGGCTGACGCAAACCAAGCTTTGCGTGTCTTGATACTGACGCAAACCACACTTCGCGTGTCCTGTAGATAGCGCAAGACTAACTTCTCGTTACACCAAGTTGACGCAAGACGAACTTTGCGTGATATGAAGATAACGCAACGTACACTTTGCGTTTCCTGTTGATGATGCAAAGATCACTTTGCGTTTCCTGCTGATGACGCAAACCTTAGAACGATCACTTGGAAAGTCTCTCGATAAACGGACACAAACTATGATGAACTCGCGCAAACCTTGACGAACTAGCGCAAACTTTAGATCTCACGCAAACCTCTAAAATTGATCAAATCTTCTTCAAAAACTCGTCTAGACCTCAAATTCTAATATGAAACTTTAACAATTTGCTCGCCTAAACATCTTGAACCAAAATCTATCATTTAATCTCGATCAAAAACACAAATCGATAGAAATTGAATCGAACACAGTGTCTAGAACTCGTGAACTAGAACTTAACAAAAATCAGAAATTCATACTCGATTACAGTGCAATTAACAAATCTCTCCAGACATACTCGATCGATTATACTATACGAACAAAACCTAATCGATTTCAACTCCTAATTCGCACAAAAACTTAGAAATCAATTTGATCTTCAATGAACATTGTCAACGAACTTTTCTTGAATTCTTGATCTGATTTCGATTTGGATCTGCTCTGATACCAATTGTTATTCCCAGATTCTAGTTCCTAAATGCAATTAATCAAAACAAACACAAACAAGAATCAATTACCTGTTTGATTTCACTTTCAAATTCAACAATTACAATCTTTCTCTCTCTAGAACTCTCTCTCTCTCTCTACAGATTTTTCTCTCTAAACATATTCTCTCAATTAAACTCCCTCTGATAGTTACAATCCTTTTTAGAAAATACAAGGTACAAAGTATTTATACCTACATCTAAAATACAAGGAAATTAAAAACAAAATACAAATACAACAACTTTGACTTTTATTACAAGAGACTTTGACTTTAAGAGAGAGTTGACTTTTCCAGCTTTTACTTCTTGAACTTTGACCTTTCAGTATTCTTGATCTTGTATCCAACATATTTATGCTCTAACAATGAAGATTTGAGCATGTTAATCATTAAAGATATTTCAAAACAAGTATATTAAATGAACAGAATGAATACAAGAAACTTGTTTGAAAATCTGACATTATATGAAAAAGATCAATATCTGAATGATACAACAATTAAGGCTTAGGTCAGCAAAAATTGGATATTGTCTATACGAACCAAAATATAGACATTCTCAAAAGAAACGTTTCAGAATGAAATCACGCTCAAACGTTGAAGTTCAACCGGGGTGTATCACCATCAAAAAATATGTTCAATTTGAGACATGGTGAACATATTCAACAAAAATATTAAACCGGTGTGTGTGAATACTTGAAAGTATATAGAAAAGACAATATGCGAGTATTAATATTTGGAAACACACGGTTTATATAGCAATTAAAGCACAAGTAAATGAAAACATTTAAAAGCACACTTATATATTCAAGAAATCATTTTAAGAATAAGAAGTGGTTTGAACACTTAAGAACATGTTTTCATATCTGAAAGTTGTCCTTCTTGCAGATACGTATGAGATTAAGATTAGAAATAAACATTTTTGCTCAGTCTTAAATCTCATCAAGTCAACTCTAAGTCATACTAGATATGGTCGTTTAAGCTCTCTCTCAATTCTGCAAGAGTCACAAAGTCGTCAAAGTACAAAGTTTTATTCTTTAAATTATATTGAAAAGTAAATGACAGAAAGCAATAAAACTTTAAAATTACATGTTCTGATCAGATATAATCAGAAGTCATATACCATACTCCTTATCGTTTACTCCCCTGCAATTATGCATCAACAAATTAATCAGTGATAAACATATGCAGAAATATGAACTCCCCCTCAAATGTATGTAGATCATTTTATATTTCTTCTCTCACTTCCCTTGAAATCATGAAAAAAATGTTAAGTGCAGATATCTTTCAGATTAAAAATAAAGAAATGAAGAAAAATAACAATAACAAAAACTTTGGTAGGTAAACACAGATTAAGTCTTGAGATTTAGCATACCAAGTTTTGAAATGAGAAAATTAAATCTCTTTTCATCGAGAGGCTTGGTAAATTAATCGGCAAGTTGGTAATCAGTGTTTACAAAATAAAGTTCGATTGTACCTTTTTCGACATTATCTTTGATAAAATGATATCGTACGTCGATGTGTTTGGTATTTGTATGTTGAACAGGATTCGCAGATATAGCAATGGCGCTCTTCGAATCACAGTATATCGGGATCTTGTTGTATTGAAAACCATAATCACGGAGTTGTGTTCTCATCCATAACACGTGAGAACAGCAGCTCGCCGCAGCGACATACTCTGCCTCAGCTGTTGATGTGGATACACAGAGTTGTTTCTTTAAAGCCTAACTCACGAGTTTATCGCCTAGAAATTGCATATGCCCCGACGTACTTTTCCTATCAAGCATACAACCTGCATGGTTTGCATCTGAATATGTTGTTAGTTCAAAACCTGTATCCTTAGGATACCACAGACTAAGATCTACAGTGCCCTTCAGATATCTAAAAATTCTTTTAACTGCAGACAAATGCGATTCTTTTGGATTAGCCTAATATCGAGCACATAGACATGTAGAAAACATTATATCTGGCCTACTAGAAGTTAAATACATCAAAGAACTAAACATCCCTCTATAGGTTCTAACATCGACAGCTTTTCCCGAAGGATCAGTGCCAATCTTAGTTCCAGGTGCCATCGGGGTTCCAATAGGTGTACAATTTTCCATTTTGAAATTTCTAAGAATATCGAAAATGTACTTTGATTGATTTATAAAAATCCCCATTGAAAATTGTTTGACTTGTAATCCGAGAAAGAAATTCATCTCTCCCATCATACTCATCTGAAATCTTGACACCATGAGGTTAGAAAAATTCTTACAGTATTTTGGATTTGTTGAGCCAAATATGATGTCATCTACATAAATCTGAATTAATATGATATCGACTTTTTCCTTTTTGATAAACAAAGTAGTATCGATCTTACCTTTAGAGAAGCTAGACTTGACTAGGAATTTAGATAACACATCGTACCAGGCTCGAGGGGCTTGCTTCAGTCCGTAAAGCGCTTTGTCCAGAATATACACATGGTTCAGTTTCTATAGATTGACAAAGCCTTTAGGATGAGAGACGTAGACTTCCTCCTTGAGAATGCTGTTAAGAAAGGCAGTCTTCACGTCCATTTGATAGACAGTGAAGTTCATGTGAGCGGCATATGCGAGAAACATCCTGATAGCTTCGATGCGCGCCACTGGAGCATAAGTCTCGTCATAGTCAATACTTTCCTCTTACCTATATCCCTTAGCCACTAGTCTTGCTTTATTTCTGATCACGATACCATCTTCGTCCTTTTTGTTCTTGAATACCCATTTCGTTCCAATAATGGTTTTACCTTCTGGCATAGGCACAAGTCTCCAGACTTTGAGTACTTCAAACTGATTCAGCTCATCTTGCATCGCAGTCAGCGAGAGCTTCAGATATGCGTGTTAGCTCTATCTTACTCAGAAATGAGGCATGCATACACATGTTTAATGTAGCAGACCTAGTTTGCACCGGTTTAGATGGATCTCCAATAATTTGGCTTATCGGGTGCTCTTTGGTCCACTTATGTTCATGAGGGAGTGGATTTGATGTAGATTGATCATGATTTTCATCTAGAAATCCACTGTCAGCTTCATTAGTTTGCTCAGTATTTGATAGGGGTACAGTTGAAGTATCTTGTGCAGAAGCTTCAGTTGGTACATCAGTATCTGGTTGTTAATTTTTCGTTACAGTGCAACTAACTGACTCAGCAACTTCTGGCTCATCATGAATGTTCACCGCTTCAACTGTTAGAGTAGGCGTTTGAATTGGAATCTCTTGCTGAATCAGGGAATTTGATTCAGTAGATATATCTGAAGTGGTTGGTTGATTTCTTCATGAATCTTCTGATTTGTCAACCACAACAGGTTTAGACACTTTAGTTCCAAGAAATTCATCATAAAACAATTCAAACAAAAGATATAAATCAGATAAATGTGAAGTAGACGATGATGCTTCATCTGTTTTAGTAGCTTTAGACACAGGTTCTAGACGGATCTGCCCATAAGCTAATACACCAGTGATAACGGGTTATGAACTGTCTTGAACAGAAGCCATTTCTACGTCAATTGTAACGGTTACACTCTCTACTACGATCTTTGACTGATTCAGATAAACTCTGTAAGATGCAGATGTTTGAGAGTAGCCGATGAAGATGCCTTCTTCAACCTTTGGACTGAACTTGTTTCAGTTCTCCTTGTCATTCAGTTCAAAGCACCTGCATCCAAAAATATGGAAATGTTTAATGCTAGGTGTACGGTTATTGATCAAAGCATATGGAGTTTACTAAACCGGTGATGGATTATAGAACGATTATGCATGTAGCAAGCAGTAGACACAACTTCGGCCCATAGAAACAGAGGTAGATCCGCTTGACTTAGCATAGTATGAGCGGCCTCGACTAGCGTTCGGTTCCGTCTTTCTACAACTCCGTTCTGTTCAGGCATTCTGGCAACAGAATACTGATGTGTTATCCCAACCGATTCGAGATAATCCTCAACAATTCTGTTTTTGAGTTATGTGTCGTTGTCAGTTCGTAGAAGCTTGTTGGTCCCGAAGGTGCTTAACAAGTTTGTAGAAGGGGGGGGGGGTTAATACAAACACAAAATTTAAAGTTTAATAAATTGTTTATTGATAAATCAAACACAATTTACAAGTCTGTTGTGGAATAAGATTAAGTAAATCTCAATCTAAACAAACTTAAGAAAGCACTAAGATGGTTGCACTAGAAATAGAGAATAGGGGATTGGGAGAATATAGAAAACAAGGGTTTCTATCTATTGAGAAATATGAAGGCATAGGGTCTCTCCAGATGGAGAGGCGATCTTTCTATTTATACCCTATGCATTAAATGCATGGCAGGGCACTTTACACGTGTCCTTCTTTGATTGGCAGAGAGGGTCTGACTTTGGGAGACAAGCTTTCGGCCGTATCATGAACAGTGTAGTTGACAGAGTTGTTGTACGAATTATGGAAGAGGTATATCCGTTCTGACACATCGTACTGGGTGTGAAATGGAAAGACGAAAGAGTCTTGAGGCATAAGGTAAGTGATCATCGATCGTTGAATATCTCTTCCTTCAGAGATACAAAGAAGTTCAGTTATCGCTGAAGCTTTTCCTCAGTTTTCTTCGCGTATAAGTAGAGTTGTCTTTGCTTCACTGATATCCGCATCAGGTTACTAGTAGACTTGTCTTTGTTCAGCAGCTTCGTCTTCGATTCAGCTATGAACATCTGTTGACGCGAAACTTGTCTTCAAGGATTATGTATAACTGTTTACATTAGAAAACATCAGCGATACTGAACATACTCAGTATTAAATCACTGATAGTGAAACACTAATACATATGAATGTTTACACGAAAGATAAACAGTGATAATTGAACAGACTCAGTGTGATCACTGATGATGAAACACTAATACATATTATTTAAACGTAATTTTCACTAAGTAGAAGAGGGTCTTTATCAAATCACTGAGAGTGTTTGGATCAACAAAGCTTGACTGTCTTTTGCAGATTCACTTAGGTAGTCTTCAAGAATGTGATGATGACTTCGGGCGTCTCATCCTTTGTTCGCAGAAATTTGACCCAAGTATATCGCGAGTAATCGTCTACAATCACTAAAACATATTTCTTGTCGTTTATACTCTGTGTATGCATAGGACCACAGAGATCCATATGCAGAAGTTTCAAGGATGAACTTGTACTCGGCTCAGGTTTCGTCTTATGAGCGGCTCTCTTCATCTTTCCCTTCTCGCACGCTGCGCACAAATGTTCTTTCACATATTTAAGCTCAGGAAGTCCTTTTACTAACTTTCCGGTGACCAGTTTGTTAATGTAACGAAAATTCAGGTGAGAAAGCCTTCGGTGCCACAACCAGCATTGTTGCAACGAGGCTTTTGATTGTAGACACACCTCATTGTCAGTCTGAACTTTTGACAGATTAATAGTGTAGAGGTTAAACTTTCTCGTCCCGACCAAGAGTTCCTTACCATCTTCAGTACGCACAGAACATCTCTTGGCTTTGAAATTGACCTCTAGATCTTTGTCACAAAACTGTCCAATGTTGAATAGGTTATGTCCTAAACCTTCCACGTAGCTCACCTTCGTAATCATCACGTTGTCTTGAATTACGTCACCATATCCCATAATTGGTGAAAACTGATCGTTCTCGAATCTCACTGTTCCGTAATATTTCTCTGTATAATTAGATAATAGATCTTTCTGCCTAGTCATATGCTTGGAGCAACCAGAATCTAAGTACCACATATGACGGGTCTGCACAGGAGAAATCACGAAACAATAGATTTAGGTACCCATTTATAGATGGGTCCTATAGTGTTAGCGTAAGATTTTGGCATCCATTTGTATATGGACCCTTTGACCTTTTGAAAAATATTTGAAGCATTACAATGATAAGAATATACATGATATGTGCCAAATCAAACATCAGAAAATTGACGAGAAGCATAATCATTTCTTTTATAATTAGAAGACTTTCTAGCAGACGGAGATAATTGGACAATTGCTTTATTGAATATTTCTTGTAAGAGGTTACAAGTTTTTGTTTATTGAAAGCAACATTCACAACTACATCAGTTTGACTAGTAGTTTCTCTATTACAATCAAGATCAGAAAATGATTTAGCATTCTCGTCAACCTTATTCTTTGGTTGCCATTCAGATCTAACTCCAGTCTTTCTTTTATTCACATCTGAAACTTTAGAGTTAGAACTGTGAGATTTGAAAGATTGCTTTTTCTTTGGTTTACCAGTGGTTTTCTATTTCTGTGAATGCCTAGATTTCTTCTTCTTACCTTTGACCTTCTTGGGATTCACAGAAACTGATTCATCAACTTTCGTTGATGTTTCACCCTTTTCATACACACTGGGTAATCCAAAAGAATTTATCACAAATTTGGAATGATCAAGAAGTTTAGCATTAAAATCAAATTGAGCAACACACTCATATAAACAACCTTCAGAGTTTAAGAAATCAAACTCTTCATCAAGTAGACCATTAAAGTTATCAGGTTTTGAAGCTTTGGAGATTTTAGAAAAATTAGATATTTTAAGCACAGTGGAAAACACAGTTTGTTCTAGATCAATCAAAATCCTTTCTTCCGCTAGAGTATTCTCGAGTTCAGAAATTTTACTTTCTAACACGAGAGGAGGTACATAAATTTTACCTTCAATAGGCTTAGCCTCCAACTTTTTTGAAGAATATCTTCAAAATAATCATTAGAAAGAAATTTTGATTTATCAGAACTGTAACTATAATTCAACTTCTCATAACGAAATGGAAGTTGCATTTTAGTTGTGTTATTCCTTTTCTCTTTTTCTTTAGCTTCATCCTCTTCAGAAAATTTAGACCACTTAACTTTGAGTTCAGGGTATTGTGGTGCCAGTTTTAAAAATCCAAAGTCATAAAGCGCAGGTACTTTAGAAATACCCTTTTTGAGGTAGTGTGGGTTCTCGTAACCAAGACCCCAACACTCACTACTCTCTTTAGGTTTATTCAAATGAATGGTCTGTTCAGTTTGACCTAAAGTGTAAAGTTTTTCTTCCAACACATTCACTTTATTAGTTAAAGATTTATTTTCTTTTGAAAGAAATGAACACTTTTTAGCAATCTCTTTGGAATCAAATTGACACAGTTTATATTTAGAAGTAGTTTCAGATAATTCATTGTGAATTATAGTATTCTCTTTAGAGCTGGTATCAATGTTTATATGTAAAGCATCAATCAACACGTTCTTCTCAGCAATGTCCTTGCTAAGTTTCAGTATTGATTGGTTGTTTTCTTTATTGATACCCCTTTCACGCTTTAGTTTAGACTTTAATTCTTGAAGTTTAATCATCATGACATTCATTTCATTTAGAAAGTCTGATTCAGTCATATCACATACCTCTTCAGTGTCTTCTCCATCTGAATCAGCTTCATCGTCAGTCACTTTCTTGCCCATAAAGCACAAGTGGGCTTTTTCTTCTTTCTCTTCTTCTTCATCCAAATGGTCAAGCCAAAACTCATCTTCAGCCATAATTGCTTTGCCAGCCTCTTACTGCTTGGCCAAGAGCATCTTATTTTTATAGTACTCAGAGTTTCGGACCTTGGGCTTTCTACAGTCTTTTTTGCAAAATGGTCGAGTTTGCCGCAGTTGTAGCACTTTGTCGGTTGTGGATCTTTCTTCTCTTCAGTTCTATACCTCTTCTCATCAGACCTTTTCTCTTCCATTCTCTTTCCTTCTACCCTCTCCTTATGTTCATAGTTACGTGAACCTTAGGAATACCTCTAACTGTTCGAGCCAGGATTTTTGTAGAATTTCTTCTGAAAGGCTTTTGTCAGCATTAGCATAGCCTGCTTCAAGTTCTCACAGTCGTCGAAATCTGAGTTATCATCACTGTCCACTTCTTCAGACTCAGAAACTACTACTACTTATTCTTTTTAAGGCTCACTGACTTCTTTTTCACAACCAGGGCAATCGGATCAGCAACTACCTTCTCAACCTTTTTCTTTTCCTCTTTGATTTCCTCCACCTCTTCCTCATTTTGCCTAAGAGTCTCGTAGACCTCATGCAGTGGAATCTCGTTCAGATCTTTCATCTGCTTCATTTGTCTTGTAAACCTCTTCCACTCAGGCTGGAGAATGCTGAGAAATTTGACATTAAGCTCTATCTGAGACTTTTTGACTTTGTTCTTGCTGAGCTCATTTAGCAAAGTCACAAATCTATCATAAGTTGTCTCCATAGATTCTCCCTCCTTGGCCTTGAACTCTTCATAGTTGTTGAGGCAGTTGGAGACCTTAAGTTGGTTGCCAATCTTTGATCTGATCATCATATTTTTTAATTGATCCCATATTTGTTTGCTCGTTGCGTTGTAACTGTCAATCTTGACATAGATCTCATTAGGAATGCCTTGTAGAATGAAAGATCTAGCCAGTCTATCAACTTTTTCTTTCTTTCTCTATTCTTCTGTGTACTCCTCACGTGGTAGTGGGTATTCTTTGTTCACAATCTATTCCTCATTTTCTCCCTCAGTGGTTAAGATTTTTGTAGGAGGTTTCATGACACCTTCCTTTAGAGATATTCTGATATAGTCTCCCAAGTCATTGCGGTCGATGAAGTCTAAGAAACAATATTTCCACTACTCGTACTCTCCTTTGAATAGTAACGGTGGTTTTACGTCAGATCCGATCGCAAGTGCTTCCCTTGATGTCATCCTGTTTCAAAATATTCAATAAGAACTTGACAAATGACCGTTAGTCCAAGTGAAATCAGAAAAATATAGAAAAACTTAGAAAAATTCAGAAATGAAATTTCCAAAAATCACTAAGTATGGAATTCGCAAGTCAGAGTGAAGTACAATGAATTCGCACACAACAATTCGTATGCTACACACACTTCAGAATTCGTATGCAGGAAAAATGACTAAGAATTCGCACACATAAAAACTTCAGAATTCGCATACAAAAAGAAATCAGAATTCGCAAGCAACCAGAATTCGCATGAAGTGTTATGCGAGTTCTAGGAATTCGCATACAACCCTATGCAAGTTCTAGACTTAGAAATTTTTGAAAATATAACTTTTCGCATGAAACACTTTTCGTATAAAACTTTTCGCACAACTCCCTGATACGAATTTTGAACTTAGAAAGATATTTGAAAAACAAGAATTTGTAGAATTTCTCTATGCGAATTCTGAGAATTCGTATGTGAAATTGTATTCCCAATTACAATCAAGCAATCTCAAGATCAAGATTTGACAATGTATAGATCTAGAGAGAGAGTATAGAGAGAAAGGCTCAGAAAGTGGTTGGTGCAGAGTTTTGATATTCTTTTAACTCTGATCTCACACCCTCTTTCTTTTTAACATTAAAGCTCACTTCTAACCAAACTCTCATTTACATTTTAAATTAGCTCAATGAGAAAAACTCAATCGGATGAGTTATCTCCCCCACTCTTTGATTTATGACCCCTCACCCCTCAATCACTCAAGGATTACTTCCTGGGTAGGAAACACTGGTTAATGTGAATCCATGGAAGTTCTTTTTAAGTTCTCACACGAATCCCATGTAAGTCCTAAAAAGAATAGACGCTCAACAGTTTAACTTGAACAGTTCAGCACAAAATGTATGATAACATTGTCAAAATGTATGCTCATGAGATTTGAGCAATTGAACTTTGAAGATTTCTCAAAACAAAGATATTGAATGAATGAAATGAAATCAAGAGAATTGTTTTGAGAATCTGACAATGTATCAATCAGATCAAATAAAATGGTTAGGGTATCAAAGAACTTGATAGTTTGTTTATATGAACAAATATAAACAATTTTAGCAATGAAAGCACAAATTTAGAAATGATGATTGATGCTCAACAATATTTGAAAGCAAACGAGGGTATTACCATCGAAAAGTTGTTTCTTTATGAGACATGGTAATAACAATTTCAAATGAAGTACTGAACCGATGTGTGTGAATACTTTACAATATATAGACAAGATAATACGAAAGTATTGATCTTTGGAAACACATGGTCAGTTAAACATTAAAGCTCAAAATTGAAAAACATTTAAAATCACACTTCTAAATTCATAAAATATTTTGAGAGCCAGAAGTGGTTTGAACATTTAAGAAAGTGTTTTTCATGTTCGAAAGTTGTTCTTCTTTCAAACAATCAGAGATCAAGATAAGAAGATATTTACCTTTAAGCTCCCCCTCAAATCATGATATAATGATTTAGGTCTATTAAGCTCCCCCTGGATATTTACAAAATATCCATGTCTGAACATTGAAGAACGGGTCCTGATATGTCATGTGATCAGAAGCCACAGTCTTGACATTGAGGTGCGGGTTTTGAACTGTTGTGTTCAAAAGCCACCGTTCTTTGAGGTACAAGTCCTAGACTGATTTGTCTAGAAGTCAATCATCATGCTCCCCCTTAAACTTTGGGTCCCTGCAACACAGTTTTAACTTTTGGTACCCACTGGTATCTGGGTCCAGATGTGTTAGTTGCAGTTCTTGTGGGGGTTACATAATAAGAACCATACCAGTAATTAACAAAAATTTTACTTACAAAGTCATGTGCTCCACAGTAAGAACAACATATTTTCTTCTGAGCAATCCTGATAAGATGATTAGTAGAATAAAATGTATCATAATTACCAAAAGAATTACCTTTATGCGCACTGTTCTTTTTGACTTTGGTTGTGGACGCAGATGCTTTGTCTTTATTCTTCTCTTCATCTGAAGAACTCTTCACTCTCCAGACCATCTGATTTTTCTTAGATTGCTTTCCAAGAGATTTAACATAGAAGTTTGCTGAACCATCAACAGATTTATCATAGAATAGATTTAATGGTCGAATCTGATTTGAGTTGAAAATATTTGGTTTGACACTTTTGTTTTTGAAAACATTTTTATTATGAATTGAACTTGAAGCAGTTTTAAATGAGCAAACTGATTCGGTTGAATTGTCAATTAGTGATTGATTGATCACATCAGCACAAACTTTTTCTGACAAATCAACATTTGCAGCTTCTAAGTTCTTTATCTTTTCAGATAAAATGTTTCTTTCAGAAGTAAGTGTGTCAAACTTCTGTTTCAAATCAGATTTGGCCTTCTGTTCTTTTTGCACATCTGATGATAGAACAGTTATTTTGGATGTGAGCTTAGATATCTCAAATTCAATATGTAAACGTTCAAGGTCAAAATCTTTTTCCAAGTTCTTGTTCTTTTCTGAAATATCTTTGAAAATCCCAGTATTCCTCTTTTCAGCATTTTTCTTTTCTAGCTCAAAAGACTGCTTCTTTTCTTTAAAAATTTGTCTTTCTTTTTCAAGCAAGTCTTGTAGATTAGAAATCTGTTTGGGAAATTCAGTTATTTTGTTTTCAAGAACTTGTCTTTCTTTCGCAAAAGTATCTCTTTCAGTTATTATTATCTTTTCGAATTCTGACACTTGCTTAGAAAGTTTTGAACATCTCAGCTCCAAATCCTTTTTCTCTTGGAGAGTTTTCTTGGAAAGTTCAGATGACTGTTGAGTTGAAGATGTCTTCAAATTTGATTTTTCTTTATCTGCTTGGATGCTTTTCTTCAGTTCAACATTCTGTATCTCTAAGGCAGATATTTTGTCTTCAAATTAAAGCCTTAAACATGAGTTGAAGCTTAACTGATTCATCTTTCAGCTCTGATGATTTCTGTTCAGTCGTCTTCAGTTGGCTTTGAAGTTTCGTAATTATGGACTCTTTGACCTTGATTGCTCTCTCAACAGTCTTTATCAAATCATCTTTCCTTTTAATATCTTTCTCTTGCTCTATAATCTCTTTCTCTCTAGCCTTGATGATACCTGCACAATCAAATTTAGCATGATTAGTGCACTTTACACAATCAGAAGATTTATCAGAATTTGACAATTTTGATTTAAACTCCTGAATTTGTTTAAGAAGAACTGAATTCTGATTTTTCAGTTTATCGCATTCAGCTTCTATTTTTGGTATCTCAGGCATGTACAAGACTGCCATATCTCTTGCTGATAAAACAGTATTTCCCTTATCATCAGTAGTAGGCATCTTGACAGATATACTCGCTTGATAAGAATGATCGTTCCCAAACAATTCAGAAAAATTTGACTGAAAGTCAAACTTGGTTTAACACAAAAAAAATAATCTCTGAAAATTTTTTTGTCTCTGGAACTCTCAAAGCAAATGAATTAGATCTTTTAAATCAAATGAATTAAAACTCGCAAACCATATGTAGTGAAACTCTCAAACTATATGAATCAGAAACTCGCAAACTACATGGTTTTTGAACATTTGAATTTTCAGAACTCGCAGACCATAAGAAAAATTAAAACTCGCAGATCATGTGGGCTGGCATCACTTAGAACTCGCAAACCAAAAAAATTTGTAAGACTTGAACTCGCAGACCTCTTGAACTTGCAACATTAGAAATCTCAGACCACTTGACAATAAACGCGCAGATCACATGGATTTTCAGATTAGAACTCGCAAGCTGTGTTGATTATAAAAATCGCAGAACTCATAAACTATAAAACTCACAGACTGTGAAATTGAATAGAAAATCACAAAACGCGCAGACTAAATGAATCTAGAACACGCAAATCAATTAATCTTGAAAGCGCAAATCGATTAACCTTGAAAGTGCAAATCGATTAACCTTGAAAGCTCAAATCGAATGACTTGGGATGCGTAAATCGAACGAGCTGAAATCGCGCAAATCAAATTAATTCAACTCAGCGACCGGGGTCATTTCTACTCCGGGGAACGGGGTCATGAGAGGACCAGTGTCATGAGAGGACCGGTGTCATAAGGTGACCGGTGTCATGAAGCGACCGGTGTCATGAGGTGACCGGTGTCATGAGCAACTCGACCGGGGTTTGTGAAACTCGCAAATCAAATGGTTTCTAATCAATAGAACTCGCAGATGCTTTTATCTGAAACTCGCAAGTCAAACAACTATGAACTCGCAGACTGAAATTATTGGAACTCGCAAAGCACATAAACTTGATGTGCGTGTTCTTCAAGAACTCGCAGACTGTTTGCGTGTTCTTCCCATCTGGTTCACCAATTTGATCCAAATCATTTTAAACCTGCAAAATTAATTTGCAACTTGAACTAATACTATCAAGAAGATGAAATCAATCACATTCTAAACAATTAGAAATGATCAAATCAAAGAAAATTCAGATCAATTTCAAATTTACAGAATTATACGATCTGCACGTTTAAAAATCAATTCATGAACTTTAATTCTTGAAATTAAAACTTGATAATACACATGCATGATCGATTCATCATATACAACACTTTTCTAATGGCAATTTCAGATTAAAATCAACACATCAAACTTATTTGATTCAAACAGTGAACATAGGAGTCGACTGCGTTTTCTTGAAAATCCAGAAATCAATACAACCAAACGATTAATTCGTGAAATGATATGACTAAGAATGGATCTATGATATAAAACGAATCCTATTGAATCATCTTTGCAAACTAAAATCAACAATTCCAAGAAAATTTCAAACAACAGTGATCAATCTGTGTTCTTGAGAATTTCAAGAAATTTGATTCAATTTGAGTGATTAATTCTTGAAATGATATGAATAAGAACGAATCTATCACACGATATGAATCTAATAAACCCAATTTCACAATTAAAGAGAAACAATTCAATGAGAATTTGTGAAAATGACAAACTACAGTGTTCTTGATATTTTGAAGAACATTCGACTTTTGATCCAAAAATCCAGAAAATCAATCCATTTTTATGTGCAAATCTTTCTGAAAAATGTTTGGTACGACTTTGATACCAATTGAAATTGTATTCCCATTACAATCAAGCAATCTCAAGATCAAGATTTGACAATGTATAGATCTAGAGAGAGAGTAGAGAGAGAAAGGCTCTAGTCATATGTATATTAATTTAACAATGAATGCGTACTTACAAACTATTACAAGACACCTAAGGTATTTATACCAAGGATGCTATACAAGATAAACTCTCACAAGTCTAAACAACATTTACAAAGACTTTGACATTACAAACTTTGACTTAGACATTGTTGACTTTACATGTTTGACTTTTCCTATTAAATCTTGGATACAATCAATACACTAACAGTATGAAGTTAGATATGAATTCTGAGGAATTCGTATCCTACTTTATGCGAATTCTATACTTGAATTATTTTTTACAAAGCTTTTCGCATAAAAGGCTTATGCGAATTCTGACTTTTTGCAAAACAAAGATATACGAATTATGTCCTTTGAAAATTTTAACAACCACTTTTCGCACAAAATGATTATGCGAATTCTGACAATTCGCACGAAACAAATATGCGAATTCTAGGCAATTCTCAATACACACACATTCGGATTCTATGAAATTCGCACAACACCCATCTGCGAATTCTACACTTGAATTTTCAGAAACACAAATATTATGCGAAATCTAATTAAATCTGCGAAATCCAATGAGTCTGCGAGTTCATCTTGCGAGTTCTTGATGTATCTGTGAGTTCTTCAGTTCTTCGACCAAAATCAATCTGATTCACTCAAAAACCTATCAAACCTTTGAATTTCAGTCTAAAACTTTGATGTAACAACCCCAAAACAAAACAACAATCATATAAGCATAAAAATGCCCAAACATGGGTCCCAGTACAAAAATCTGATAAGCAAGGCTTTACATAATCTAGAATTAAGTCTATTACAACCAAGAAACTATACTAGAACTGAAACTATGCCGCAACTAAATCCCACTCTCAAAATGCTAGCTCCTAACATTTCTCTTTTCCTTTGGAAGATCCCCATGCAACCCTGTTACCTAAAAATGGGTTTTAAGAAAAATGGAAGCGAGGATTAAACCGAGAGGTCTAGTGAATTCTCAACCTCGTCCGTTTTATAACAACAAAGGTATAATTAAAATTCACAGGATTAGATTCACCATTTCATGTCACAAGAGACGACAATTTTCACATTGAAAGCCTTCGTCAAAATACAGGACTACACGTCCTCGGGGGGCCCCAGTATATCCCCATATGGCCCCATAGATGATGTCATTACCGATGTGTAAGGAAACGAATTCTAGACACCCTGTTTCAACCATCCCCGATGATTGAAGATGAGCCACACGCTCAATTCATAAAACAAATCCCAATTCACTTATAATAAATATGAGAAAGTACATAGGTATAATACTTGAAATAAATCCAACAATTCATAGTGCAAAGTTATAATTGCTGGAGAAACGAGAAACATAAATAAGCATCGTTAAATAAAGCCATTTCCAGTTTTCATAAGTTTTAGAATAAGGGAACTCACCTGATTAGAATGACCTTCAACTTACACGAACAACTATCCCCAGTCGAATCGAAATCCTCTTGAAAAAATCTCCAAATGCTACTGATGTCTCTTTCCCGATTCCAAGCGACTCTAAAATGCCAATCGGCTTTTCCCCCTTTGCACTATCGCCGCCCTTGCTCTTCTCCAAGAGTATTCCAAATGGGGATAAATTTAGGGTTTTATTTCTTTAATACCATATTTACAACCACGTCCCCCAAGTTCCCTTATTATAATAAAATCACACCATTTACTAAGTTACCCCCTTAACTATTTATAATTTACGGTTGTTACAACACTTCCCCCTTAGAAGAATTTCGTCCTTGGAATTTCCTTGTCGAATAAATGCGGATATTTAGACATCATCTCCGATTCCAACTCCCACGTCGCTTCTTTCCCTTTATGGAACTTCCATTGAACCTTCACTAAATTTATATCCTTTGTCCTCAGCCGTTTGACCTTACGATCCACTATAGATTCAGGTTCTTCCACGAAGTTCAACTTCCCATCCACTTGTATGTCTTGCAAAGGTACCACCTTATCCATGTTTGCTAGACACTTTCTGTAGATCCCAGTGCAGTGCAAATCAGAATAACAGCAATCAAAGATGAACAGATTATAGGCCACAATAACTAGTCATATGATTGATATTACTTCAAAGGGTTTAGGTTTACAGAGATAATTTCTGATAAGAGTTTGTAAACCTAATGACTATAAAGCTGAATAATGAACTTCTAACCTTACAAATGAAATAGAAATCAACTTTAAATACTTAGGCACGCAGGCCTGACGGGCTTATGGGCTTGGGCCCATCTAATTAATTAACTTTAGAATAATTACATTACGAACCCTTATAAATACTTTATTCCACTTTCAACACACAGGACTTTCAGTAGCCTCGACTGAACGCACTATCAAGCAGCTTTCAGCTGTAAAAACTCAATCACATCGGATCGACACACAATAAAGATAATGTGAGAGTTACTTGACATTCCACGATGCATCTTCAGTTTAAAACAAAGAATCTGTCTTTGAACCGCGAGTTGAATAGGCTTTCAGCTTAAGAACTTGTTTCAATCAGCTCGTAGGAGGAATAATGAAGAAACTTGTAGCAGACACCACATGATACGGGAAAGAATCAATACAAACTTTGAAAACTTCACTGTCTTCAGACAAATAAATTTAGCATTAAACTCATATCTTCATCTCTTTGATTAGCATTAAACTCATATCTTCATCTCTTTGATCTTTAGACCGTCTTCAGAAAAACAAACTTTCTTTCTTCAAAACTTTGAAATTGAACTTTGAAAACTTCTCCCCCTTTTTTGATGATTGTGAGCATCATGATCATCAAAACTTCTTCAATTTCAACGCATTCTTTGATCTCCCCTTTATGATAATATGATATTCTTCGTCCGTTGATCTGAGTATCCGTCAATTCATGAAATGTATATATCCGAATCTTTTCAAATTCAGACATAATGGACAATGTAACCCTGATTCAACAGATGAAACAGTTAGTATGCCTGTAAGTAGCACAGAGCCACTTTGTACAACGGATGTACATTGGGAAGGAGTTTTTGTGATGTTCACTCCCCCAGGGCTTCCATTCAATCATCGAAAAACCACAAAGGAATTTTCTATGAATGTTATGACAAGAAAACTCATTCCTTGTGTGCTCGTGAAAGTGTAGAAATGATTGAAGCTACTTAGCTTGATCAGGCTCAAATTGTGTAAACTGTTGAGACAACAACAGATATTACACGGACTCAATGTGTATGAAAGAGGTGCGAAGGTGGGGCAACTTTCCTTCTTTTTCAATATCTAAATCTTCCAAATGAAGACTAGATAGCAGATATGCTGCGTCCCCAAAGAAAATTAAACATTTCTTTGTTAAGAAAGAAACGAGTGGTTGGTGGGGTTATAGCAAGAGTTGGCATGGGCTAGGTGCCTTTTCAATGATGGTCACCAAAGAATGTGAACCAATCAGAATATGTGGCTGCCCGGCTCAGAAAGTGGTTGGTGCAGAGTTCTGATATTCTTTTAACTCTGTTCTCACACCCTTTTTTTTTTAACATTAAAGCTCACTTCTAACCAAACTCTCTTTTTCATTTTTTTTTCGCTCCACACAATAAGAAAAACTCAACCGGATGAGTTATCTCCCCCACTCTTTGAGTTAAGACCCCTCACCCCTCAATCACTCAAAGATAATTTCCGGGGTAGGAAACACTGTTAACGTGAATCCATGGAAGTGTTGTTTAAGTTCTCACACAAAACCCATGTAAGTCCTAAAAAGAATAGTAGCTCAACAACTTAACTTGAACATTTAAGCTCAAATAAGATAACATTTTCAAAATGTATGTTCATTAGATTTGAGCAATTAAACTTTGAAGATTTCTCAAAACAAGAATATTGAATGAATGAAATGAAATCACGAGATTTGTTTTGAGAATCTGACAATGTATCATTCAGATCAACTAAACTGGTTAGGGTATCAAAGAATTGGATATTATGTTTATATGAACAAATATAAACAATTTAGCAATGAACGCACAAATTTCGAATAATGATAGATGTTCAACAACATTGAATATCAAACAGGGGTATTACCATCGAAAAATTGTTTTGCTATGAGACATGGTAATAACAAATACAAATGAAGTACTGAACCTGTGTGTGTGAATACGTTACAGTATAAGTATAAGATAATACGCAGGTATTGATCTTTAGAAACACACAGTCAGTTAAACATTAATGCGCAAAAAGTGAAAAACATTTAAATTCACACTTCTAGATTCATGAAACCTTTTGAAAATCAGAAGTGGTTTGAACATTTCAGAGACTGTTTTTCATGCTGGAAAGTTGTTCGTCTTCCAAACAATCAGAGATCTAGAGTTAGAAGATACTTACTTTTAAGCTCCCCCTCAAATCATGATATAATGATTTAGGTCTTTTAAGCTCCCCCTGGATAGTTGCAAAATATCCAGGTCTGAACGTTGAAGAACGGGTCCTGATCTGTCATGTGATCAGAAGCAAAAATTCGTTGAAGTCCGGGTTCTAAGCTGATTTACTTAGAAGCCATTGTTCTTCTACTCCCCCTTGAAAGTAGGTGCCTGCAACAAAGAATCAGTTTTCGGCTTTGGTACCCACTGGTATTTGGGTCCATGAATGTTTGTTGCAGTTCTTGTGGGGGATATAGAATAAGAACCATACCAGAAATGATCCCTGGATTTGTGAATGTGATCATGTGTACGACAATAAGAACAATGGTATTTCTTACCTGACAACCTGAGTAATTGATCTCTCGAGTAGATATGATCAGGTTTACCTTTACTCGCTTTGTTCTTCTTGGCATTAGATGCATGTACACACGATTCTCTTTCTTTCAGCTCATCTTCAACTGGTTTCTTCTTCCAGACCAGTTCCTCATCTTTGTATCTCCTTCTTCTTTGATGTGTACCTGAACCATCTATATTGCTATCATAGAAAAGGTTAGTTTTACGAATCCGATCAAAAGATTTAACTGACCTTTGTGGAGAGACAGATTTCTGATTTGTACTTGATGCAGACTTGTCAAACACTTTAATCGTCGAAGCAAAGTTGTCTCTTTCTTTAACAATCAGGTCAATCTTCTTCGTGAACTCAGACTTCGTTTTCTGCTCTATTAGTACCTTCTCAGATAGTTCAGAAATCTTGGCAGTCAGCTTTTTAATCTCAGTCTCAAAGATGCTTCGTTCTTCTTCATATCCCTGCTCAGCATCATTTCTTTGGCCGGATATTTTCTTGAAGAATCCAACATTCTTCTGTTCAATGGCCTTCTTCTCTTTGGCAAACTTCTCTCTTTCTAGAATGATTACTTTCTGAAAATCAGAAACTTGCTGAGAAAGTTTTATGCATTTCAGCTCAACTTCTTTCTTCTCATCAGCACATTTTCTCGAGAATTCTAAGAACTTCTTTGCGAAAGATTTCTCTTTAGTCTCAAAATCAGATTTGTGTTTAGCAAGCAGTTGCTCCAAATCAGATAAACGCTTTTGAAGATCTGCATTTGCATCTTTCAGTTCAGAAATCTTTTCCTCAGAACTTTCAACAGAGACTGTTTGCTGAGTTTTAGCTTCCAAAATAGAGATCTTTTTTTTTAGCTCAGAGTTCTCAGCTTCCAATTCTCTTTCTGTTAATAAACCCTTTGTCCCTAACACCAACCATTCAGTACAATCCCACCGCTCTTTTCCTGTCATGTTGTTAGACTTTATTTGACCAATTATTTCACTAAAAATGTCACTAATAAATTCACACGAAATACTATATGTCATATAATTTCGAGCTACATTGTTAGCCCACTCTCTTTTCTCCTGTTCCACAGGCGAAACTTCTGTCGGAATTTGGGATTGCATCTCTCCTTCAGTCAGTGATAATCTGATATAGGGACCCACCTCATGTTCATCTACAAAACACAAAAAATCAGCTTTCCACTCTTCATATTCTCTTTTGGACCGCAGCCTTGGTAGGTTATTCATTTTGATCGTATCGGATAGAATGTATTCGCTCCGGCTTTGAAGAGAGATGAAACTTGAAAGTGCAGGGACCAAAAGTGACAACGTGTGAAACTTGAAAGTTTAGGGTCACAAATGACACGCTGAATCCTTGAAGTACGGGGGCTAAAAGAAATGCACTGCAAAATGATCGTGAGACAAAAAAATTTGACCTTTTTTTTTTTTTTTAAATAAACCCGATCGAGCAAAGGTATCGGTCAAAGCAATCTATCGGTCGAACAAAAAGACCGAAATATGCAAGATATCGGTCGAAGGTAAGACCAGAGTAGGAAAGTACCCGGTGGAAGGGTAAGACCGGAGTAGCAAGTACCCGGTCGAATGGCAAGACTGGAGTATCAAGTACCCGGTCGAAGGACGAGGACCGAAATAGTCGAGTATCGGTCCAATGCTAGACCGGAAACCACTAAGGTTCGGTCGATGCACCTACCCGGTCGAAGGGAAAGACCGGGGAATACTAAGGTCCGGTCGAAGGGAATGACCGGAGATCACAACTACCCGGTCGAAGTAAGGACCGGTGTAAACAAGCACCCGGTCGAAGGTGTAATACCGGGGATTACAAGTATCCGGTCGAAGGCAAGACCGGGGAATCCACGTATCCGGTCGAAGGTGTAAGACCGGGGAATACAAGTATCCGGTCGAATCCAAGACCGGGAATACAAGTATCCGGTCGAATGCAAGACCGGATTGAGAAAGTACCCGGTCGAATGCTCAGGTCGAATGACTATAAATGCGATAAACACAATTAACATATAAGGCCGATAAACACGATGAATCGACCGAAGAACACGATGAGTTTTTGGGATTCGACCGAACCCAAACCCAGAAACTTCGATCCTTCGATCGAATGAAACACACAATAAATCAACAGAAATCAATTCAACCGATCAACAATCAACAGTAACACTTAGACCTAATACACATAGACCGATAAACATCAATAACAATCGACCGAAAAAAATTGTTTTCCAGAAAATTAATCGACCGATAAAATCTTTACTGAAAATTCGATCGAAAACCAGATGAACAGTAAACGATTAAAGCAGATTAAACAGATACTCGATTAGGGATGTTAGACAAACCTTTTTACTGGATCAAACCTTTTTGCCTATCTGCTTTGATACCAATTGTAGATCCCAGTGCAGTGCAAATCAGAATAACAGCAATCAAAGATGAACAGATTATAGGCCACAGCAACTAGTCATATGATTGATATTACTTCAAAGGGTTTAGGTTTACAGAGAGAATTTCTGATAAGAGTTTGTAAACCTAATGACTAGAAAACTGAATAATGAACTTCTAACCTTACAAATGAAATAGAAATCAACTTTAAATACTTAGGCACGCAGGCCTGACGGGCTTATGGGCTTGGGCCCATCTAATTAATTAACTTTAGAATAATTACATTACGAACCCTTATAAATACTTTATTCCACTTTCAACACACAGGACTTTCAGTCCTAACACTTTCTCAAGTTGGAGACATGGAAAGTGTTGTGGATACTCTTCAGTTCCTCGGGCAAATCCAGCTTATACGCCACGACTCCGACACGTTCAATAATCTTAAATGGCCCAATGAATTGTGTTCTTAACTTCCCTTTCTTTCCGAAGCGGATTACACCTTTCCAAGGTGATACCTTTAACATTACTTTATCGCCAACATGGAATTCTATATCTTTCCGACGTTTATCAGCGTAACTCTTTTGACGGTCGCGCGCATCTTTCAACCTTTCTCGCACTTGAACGATTTTATCCGCCGTCAGCTGCACAAATTTTGGTCCTGCCAGCTATCTCTCTCCCAGTTCATTCGAACACAATGGAGTTCGGCATTTTCTTCCATAAAGCATTTCATACGGAGCAAATTTAATGCTCGCGTGATAGCTATTATTATAAGCGAACTCGATCAACGGTAAGTGGTTTTCCCACGAACCTTGGAAGTCCAAGACGCATGCCCTCAGCATATCCTCTAAGGTCTAAATAGTCCGTTCGCTTTAGTCGTCGATCTACGGGTGATATGTCGTACTCATCTTGATCTTCGACCCCATCTCTCGTTGAAAACTCTTCCAGAAAGCTGAAGAGAACCTGCTATCCCGGTCGGACACAATCGACAAAGGCACACCATGATGAACGACAATCTCGTCGATATACAATTTCGTGAGTCTTTCCATGGAGTAGGTTTCCTTAATGGGTAGGAAATGCGTTGATTTGGTCAGTCGATCCACAATCACCCAAATCGCGTCATACCCCTTCGGGGTTTTGGGAAACTTAGTCATGAAATCCATCGTGATCTGTTCCCACTTCCATACGGGAATTTCTAACGGTTGAAGATTCCCGTACGGTTGTTGATGCTCCGTCTTTACTTGCAGACATGTCAGGCACCTCTCTACGTAATGAGCTATATCTTTTTTTAGTCCCGACCACCAGTAGTCTAGTCTCAAATCTCCGTACATATTGTTCGTCCCTAGGTGAATCAAATACTTTGACTTATAAGCTTCTGCTAAGATGATCATCCTCAAATCCCCAAGTTTCGGAATCCAAATCTTCCCACGGTAGCATTTAAGTCCCCGACTGTCCTTTATTAGCGAATTTCCAATACCCACCATTCTCTCAACTTTAAGATTCTCAGGCCTCAGTGCTTCCACTTGAAATCTCTTAACCTCTTCCAGTATCGTTGGTGTCACCTCAGTCCTCGTAGCTACAATCATCATGTTCTCACTTCTATCCTTCCGACTCAGGGCGTCTACTAATACGTTGGCCTTCCCGGGATGGTATTCAATCTTACAATTCATAATCGGTTAGCAACTCCATCCATCTTCACTGGAAAAGAATTGACATTGCGTTCCGTAAATATAGTGCCTCCAAATCTTTAGCGTAAAAACCACGGCGGCCAGCTCTAAATTTTAGGTAGGGTATCGTGACTCGTGATCCTTCAGTTGATGAGATGCATAAGCGATTACCTTCCCTCGCAGCATAAGTACACATCCCAAACCCAGCCTAGACGCATCTCTATATACTATGAAGTTTTCCGTACCGTCCGACAGGGCCAAAATCGGAGCGCTGCTCAACATATCCTTAAGTCTTTGGAAAGCCTCCCTCTGAGCTTCCGTCCATAAGAACTTTACATTCTTTTTCGTCAACGAAGTTAGCAGAGTGGCTATTTGAGAGAAGTCTTTTATAAACTTCCGGTAATACCCTGCTAGTCCTAAGAGACTTCGAACTTCTGACGGATTCCTTGGTGCCTCCCAACTACGAATTGCTTCCACCTTGGCCGGATCCACCTTGATTCCATCTTGGGATACGACGTGCCTAAGGAACTGCACTTCTCGCAACCAGAATTCTCACTTTGAGAATTTTGCGTATAGCCTCTCTCTTCTCAATAACTCCAACACTGTTCGCAAATGCTCCTCATGTTCTTCCTCGGGCTTCGAGTACACCAGAATATCGTCGATAAATACGATCATGAAATTGTCTAAGTAAGGTTGACACACCCTATTCATCAAATCCATGAAAGTTGCAGGAGCGTTGGTCAACCCGAATGGCATTACAAGGAATTCGTAATGTCCATACCTTGTACGGAAGGCCGTTTTCGATATATCTTCTTCCTTCACCTTGAGTTGATGATATCCTAACCTTAAATCGATCTTGGAGAAAAAACTTGCTCCCTGAAGCTGATCGAATAAGTCATCTATCCTTGGGATAGGATACTTATTCTTGATCGTCAACTTGTTGAGCTCCCTGTAATCGATGCACATTCGCATAGATCCGTCCTTCTTTTTCACAAAGAGGATTGGCGCTCCCCACGGTGAAGTACTAGGCCTTATGAACTCCTTATCCAGCAATTCTTGCAATTACGACATCATTTCTTTCATTTCTGAGGGTGCTAACCGGTACGGTGCACGCGCTACCGGAGCGGCACCAGGCACCAGATCGATTCGAAATTCGACTTGACGATCAGGAGGTAGATCCGTCAAGTCTTCCGGAAATACTTCCGGATATTCGATTACTACCCGCACTTCCTCTATTCTACCCTTCTCCTTCTTAGCATCTATCACATATGCTAAGAATCCCCTACACCCTTTTCTCAAACTTCTATTTGCTTTGATCATGGAAATCAAACTAGAATTTCTTTCCCGTCTATCCCCATAGATCACTACAACCCCTTTTCCGGTAAAACCATACGGATCATCTTCTTGTTACAGACAATACTAGCATCATTCCTAGCCAACCAATCCATCCCAAGAACCACGTCGAACTCTCTCATCAGCATAGGGTATAGTACCACTGCACTAGACTCCCTTCTATGTCTATCACACAACCCTCAAACACCTCCCTAATCGACACCTGATTAGCATCGGAAGTTTCTACATCAAATCCTCGCCCTAAACGCTTAGACTTTAACCCCAAACACCGAGAAAATGCAGGAAATATAAAAGAGCAAGTCGCTCCTGAGTCAAACAATACTCTAGCATAAGTAGAGTTTACCAGAAACGTACCTGCTACCACATCAGGAATCTCCTCCGCCTCCGTTGCCGTCATATTAAAGGCCCTCCCTTTCGGACGAGCCTGCTCCCATTTCTTCTCTTCCCTTTTTCCTCCCCCACGCTCCCCAGATTGAACTGGTCCACCCAACTTGACCTGCGGGCAATCTGACCGAATATGATCTGGCGATCCACACTGGTAACAACTTTTCTTGTTCGGGAAATCCCTAGACATATGCCTTGGCTTTCCACACTGAAAACATGATCTTTCTCCTGAACTACAATCTCCCCGATGCACCCGGTGACATTTCCCACAAGGCTTCTCTCCAAACCCTCGACCCGTTCTTGGCTCTATCCTGGAATTCTTACCCCTTCTCGGATCTGCTGTCAGCCCGTCCCACTTCCTCTTGTCGTCGACTCTATCAGTCATCTGACGGTTCTTTTCTTTCTCTGTCATTTCAGTCGCATGTACGACAACCTGAAATGTAGTTGGTTCCCTTGCATAAACCCACTCACGCAAACTGCTCCTTATTCCAAAGATAGAGCCTTCCACCCTACTCTCCTCGTCTGGCAGGTATGATCTGGCAAAACGAGACTTCTCGATGAACTTAGTAGTGTACTCCCTTACTGACATATCCTTCTGCTCTAATCCCAGGAATTCTTCCTACATCTTCTTCACTTCCACCAGAAGGAATAATTGAGCCTTAAATTTTCCCACAAATGCCTCCCATGACATACCTGTCTCTGCATTCCACCTGTCTCTGCATCCCACCACAACGTAGCTTCAGACCTCAGCATAAATAAAGCATAAGTTACTTTGTCTTCCTCAGCACATTTACTGGTAGCGAAAACCAGTTCCATCTCTTTGACCCATTTCATTACCAGGACAGGGTCACACTCCCCTTTGTACGTAGGACGTTTGCAGGCTGCGAACTCCTTGTAGCTACACCCCTAACTGCTACCCTTGTTGCTGCCATATTCATCGATGAAGAATTTCCTCCCACTTCTGTTACTGGCGGACTCGACAACTCATTAGTCTCCCTGCTCTCACTCTTATCTTTGCTCCCCGAGGCCGTCTTCTCCTGGTGAGCCAGTAGCGCTTGTAGAGTCTCTTGAAGCTTTCCTATTTCCACGGAAAACGCTTTATGAGTCACAAAGGCTTGGTTCCTACCCCGACCACGAGCCCTTGCAGCTCCTCGTCCCCTCACAGTTGCTGAGGTTTCCTGGTGTGATGGTTCCCTATCCCCGAGAACCTCAGCACTTCTTGCCCTTCGAGCAGTTTAGGCGTTAGCTCCTCCCCGATTTCCAACATTATTTCCCTCCACTTTGGTCGTAGCCCTTCGGGTAGTCCTCGCCGGAGCACGCCCTCGACCATGGCCCCGTCCCCGAGTTGTTGACCTCCCAGGAGGACCTCTTGGTATCTCAGCTCGAATCTCATCTGTCGGCATATCTTCCCTAGCCGGCACTGCTCTAGCTCGTAAAACTCGATCTGCCATGAGGACAACTGAAACAACACAAGGATATACTTTAATGTTAACAGTCCTAGATGTGACAAGATTTATAGACACACACATGTTCCTGTAGATTTGCGATTACATTGGCCAGTTGTAATCCCAAATCTACCATACATGTTAGTCCCTATCCCTCATTACATATGCTCCAATAGAAGCAATCCTACGACATCCTATTTCTCGGTTGTGTCCCTCTTACAGTTTAAGTTTAGGTCTAAAAAGGCCACCTAAATCGCTTAAAATATGGCTCTGATACCAATTGTAACTACCCCAAAACAAAACAACAGTCATATAAGCATAAAAATGCCCAAACATGGGTCCCAGTACAAAAATATGATAAGCAAGGCTTTACATCATCTAGAATTAAGTCTATTACAACCGAGAAACTACATTAGAACAGAAACTATGCCGCAACTAAAGCCCGCTCTCAAAATGCTAGCTCCTAACATTTCTCTTTTCCTTCGGAAGATCCCGATGCAACCCTGTTACCTGAAAATGGGTTTTAAGAAAAATGGAAACGAAGATTAGACCGAGAGGTCTAGTGAATTCCCAAACTCGTCCGTTTTATAACAACAAAGGTATAATTAAAATTCACAGGATTAGATTCACCATTTCATGTCACAAGAGACGACAATTTTCACATTTAAAGACTTCGTCAAAATACAGGACTACTCGTCCTCGGGGCCCCCCAGTAGATCCCCATACGACCCCCTAGTCTATGTCGTTACTGATGTGTAAGGAAACGAATTCCAGACACCCGGTTTCAACCATCCCCGATGATTGAAGATGAGCCACACGCTCAGTTCATAAAACAAATCCCAATTCTCTTATAATAAACACGAGAAAGTACATAGGTATAATACTTTAAATAAATCCAACCATTCACAATGCAAAGTTATAATTGCCGGAGAAACGAGAAACATAAATAAGCATCGTTAAATAAAGCCATTTCTAGTTTTCATAAGTTTTAGAATAAGGGAACTCACCTGATTAGAATGTCCTTCAACTTACACGAACAACTATCCCTAGTCGAATCGAAATCCTCTTGAAGAAATCGCCAAATGCTATTGATGTCTCTTTCCCGATTCCAAGCTACTCCAAAATGCCAATCGGTTTTTCGCCCTTTGCTCTATTGCCGCCCCTACTCTTCTCCAAGAGTATACCAAATGGGGATAAAATTAGGGTTTTATCTCTTTAAGACCATATTTACAACCAAGTCCCCCAAGTTCACTTATTGTCATAAAATCACACCATTTACTAAGTTACCCCCTTAACTATTTATAATTTATGGTTGTTACATTTGACAATCATACCACTAGAACATCTAGAAACGATTACAATCCATGAATTTCAATAAAGAACACTAACACTTACAACTTGAATCAATTACAGTGCGTATAAACTCGTGAATACAAAACTCGTAAAATCTCAAAATTGATCAAGATTACAGTGCAATTCACTACAAAACTTATACAAGATTGATCTAAAACATAATTCGAACCAAATCTAATCAATTACAACTCGAAAAACTCACTAAGATTTGAAATTCGATCTAAGACTCAATGAACACAGTACGACTCCATATTTTCGTGATTTCAACTCGGATTTGCTCTGATACCAATTGTTATTTCCCAATTATGTCAAGTTCTAATCACAATTACATACAAACAAGATTAATCAAACTACCGGTTTCAATTAATCACAAGATTCGTATACAATGAACTTTCAGATCACTTTCTCTCTCTCTACAATCTTTCACACGAACTCTCTCTCTTTCTCTCTCTCTCTAATTTGCAACTGTCAAACTTGTTCTAAGTTGTTCTAAACACAACTACTAGCCACGTGTCTTTTAAACAAAGACACGCACACAAAACAAAGAAACAAGATACAAGACTTTGACTTTGACTTTATTACATTGACTTTGACTTTCACTTTGAGAGATGACTTTAGAGCTTTGACTTGCTTGACTTTGACATTCAGTTTCTATGATCTTGTATCCAACAAATATGCTCTAACAATATATATATATATATATATATATATATATATATATATAAAGTTGCAGGGACGAAATATGATTTTCTTAAGGAGCCAACCCCCCTCGCTGGCCATACACTATTTTGGCCCCTTATTTTCTTGTGGGCCGTGGGCATGCGCCTGACCTGCCCTCCCCCATAGACGACCCTTCTCTCTTTCTTTCTCTCTCCACCCCTAACCCCAACATCCTGAGCCAGCCACTATTACCAACCCCTAAAACCCACTTCGACGAACATCACCATCATTGGATGATCTAATCTACTCCGATGTATGTGGGGGCATATGTGCAATGAAAACCACCACCCCATCACCAATGACATGGGGTGTGTATCATCCCAAAACATCCATGCATTGTCGAAGACACAATGAATAAGTATACACACACATCACATTCAACACAAAAAACTAACCTGCAACTTTTTACACCCAAAAAACTCACTTGTCATATAGTACTTTCTCTTTCTCATGTATATATATATTGAGAGAGAGAGAGAGAGAGTTGGGTTCCGGTAAGAAGTTGAGGTTAACGTGAGAAGCATGAGAAGTGGTTATCAACCGTTCGATGAGAAATGGATGCACATTAAGATGAGATGCACCATATCAATTCTCTTCTATGTCACAATTCATGGGAGGGTATTTGATTAAAAGTGATCAACGGTTCAGATCCACTTCTCACGTTAACCTTAACTTCTCACACGATCTTTCGCATATATATATATATATATATATATATATATGAAGGATCGTGTGAAAAATTGAGGTTAACATGAAAAGTGGATCTGAACTGTTGATCATTTTTAATAAAATGTCCTCCCATGAATTACGCTTAAAAGGGAATTGATCTAGAGCATCTCGGTGCATCTTATCACGATGCATCTCATCCTAATGTGTATCAATTTCTCATCCAATGGTTGATTCCCTTGATTCAACGGGACACTAGTTAGTGGAATTAAGGTAAGGGACCAAATCCATGATGAAGATGAAACCAAATTGACCATACATGTAATTATTTTATTTAGGGAACCCAAACCAAAATTTGTAACTTACTCAAAGTTAAATTATTTCCTTTTTTTTCCCGGGTTTTTCATCAAATAACTTGAGCCCTGAGAGTGAGACCGTGAGAGGTTGAGTCACTAAGAGCAGATGTCGTAAGTAGAGAACAAGAGGTTAATGTCGAGAGGTGGAGAGGAAAGCGTCGGATCGGGAGAGGATGGCAACTTTATGGTAACTCATTGTTTGAGTTACTTAAAAGTTGATTTTTTTAAGTTCTGCAAATGTATTTTAGTTAAATTTTTTTACTCTTTATGGAAACTTTATGGTGATACAGTTACTGTTTGCAAGGCTAAAAAGAGAAGCAATATTCTGTTGATTTCAATCTGTTGGAAGCAATGGTAGTATGGAACTGATGGTATTGTGAAATATTAAGAATTCGAGTCCAGATTTCATAATTTACTTCGTTCTATTCAAGAGTTATTGTTTGCTTCTGTTTGTTGTTGTCCATGTCAATTTTTTTGTGTAGAAACACTATTAAAGGTTGTCCAGAGTATGCATTATGAAATATTTAAAGATATCCAGGGCTTGATCAAAGTCTGTACAGAGCTTGATCAAACTGTGCAGAATGTTTGTGTCAGAGATGTCTAGGCTATCCAGATTTATAAAAAGTGCAGATCTACAATTGAGCAACTGTTGAGTTGGTTGTAAAGTGTATCATGTTACAGACATATTTGTTTACCTTTTGCTCTGGTGAGACAGTGAGTACAGACCTTTTTTTCACTAATAAAAAGTTAAAACCTTTTATCGCCTCTTATAGATTGACCTGCATCTCGTCATCTCTCTATCGCACCCTCTAGATTGAAACATCGATCGCACCCTCAAGATCTGTGAAACATCGATCTACTTCATTATCTATGTCTCAATCCATCTTTCAATCGATCTCATCTACAATCACTTTATTATCTCAACCAGGTACGATCTACTTTACAATTTCTTTAATGGTTTTGCTTCTTGAATCTTGAATATGTGATAACAATGGACCACATTAGTGCAATCAGAAAGCAATCTTTCTATTTTGAAGTCTAAACCATCTTTCTGATACATACTTAAACAAAAATGAAACAGAAGCATAGCACTTTGATTCCCGCACAACTACATCCACTTTAACCATGACATATCCCATATAGGCATATACCATCCTCCACAAATATCAAATTAGCATAGGGATGTATTATCATTACGGATTGCCTCAAACTAGTGTACATACCTTCGAGAAATTGGCATGATAAAATCTAAAAACACGTTATACATATTATATTATGTGTTTATTTTTCCTTCATGACGCACATTCACATGAGTGCACTGTGCACCACATGTTGACCAATTTGTCAACTTGCTGGACAGTCTTAGACCAATCTCTGGAATTTCACTTTTAGACAACTCCAAATTAAACATGAACAATATTTTGTCCATATTAAGTCTATCAAGCCTATTGTCATTTGTATGAGTTGCACAAATCTGAAATGTCATGAACATAATTATGTTCATTTTGAAAGAACCAACATCAATCTGTTCAATCAAATATCTAGAATCAGACACAACAACCTTTTGAAATCTAGACATTGATCAAAATCTTAACTCTTGAATCACACTTTGGAATATAACTCTGGATTAACATGCAACTTCGCGAATTATGGACATCCTATAATCAAAATCTGGACATAGAGGACTGAACTCTGAAAACACTAATTTACATAGGACGGAGCTCAGATAAGTATGGATAGATCACTTTTAGCACATTGAACACAACATATAAACAGATTAACATCATAATTCTGCAGGTTTTCGAACTTTGTCCATGTCTGAACAAATAGAAGCTGTAATCTGGAACCATTAACAAAACAAGTCTTGAACAGTACGAACTAATTTATCTCTGGAACCAAACAAGATCTGTACATAACTTTGTATACCCTTTGAACATATCATCAAACATATAGACCCAAATCTGGATCATGATCAAAATCCTTATTTAACATGGATGCACTTTTTGAATATTTGACAAACAAGAATAGGATATGCACTTTTTCGAGCATTTCTGCATCAATATACACAACAACTTCTGAAATTTGTTTCTTCTACACTTTTCGAAAATGTGGAATTTGATTGAAAATGTAACCCTCTGATTTGCTTAACTATGGGTTGTCTCACATTATTCCACGCTCCAGAACATATTTATAGACCAACACCTTTGCATTGTAACTGGTAAATCAGATTTAGAAGTGTTAGGACTGAAAGTCCTGGTGCGTGAAAAGTTCTATACAGTATTTATAAAGTTTATTTGTTAATTATTAATCGCGTTGTAAAAGCCTTATTTTATTATTGGGCTTTGTTTTTCTTGTTGGGCCTTAGGCCTATAGGGTTTTAGGCCTGAGTATTTAAAGTTTGTTTTCTAATCATTAGGGTTAGAAGTTGTGAGAAAGCTTTAGACTGTGTGCTTATCAGGTTTAGAGAGAGAGTTTGCTTTTCAATCCTATGTTTGTAACTCTCTCAATCATTCAATACAATTAATCGTTCAATTATCATTGTTACTTGAGCAATCTGGGATTCACAATTGGTATCAGAGCGAAGAGACGAAGATTTGATTCGAAAAAGGTAAAAAAAAATCTTCTCTCAGTCGATCGACTTCTCTGATTGATTTTTGGGTTTCTTGATTTTTGCTAAATCTTCGAGTCTAGTTGTTTCCAATCTACTTATTTGTGTTAGATTAAAGGTTTGGTAAAGTTTCATCTTCCAATTCGTAAGTGAAAATGTAATTTCCCAGAATTCAAACACAATTCAATCAAGATTCAAGATTTGACTTTGAAGTTCTAGAGAGAGAGTAGAGAGAGTAGAGAGAGAAAATCACAACTCGTATGATATTAAATGTGACAATTACAATACACGCATATATTACACGGTTGCTTACAACTCTCACAACACTATGCTATTTATACCTATTACACTTCACTCAAAGAACTAAAACACTCAAGACACAAAACTCTCACAAGCTAGAAACTCTCATAGCACTAATGTTGACTTCACAGACTTTGACTTTTCACATTAAATCTTGGATACAATAAAATACACTAACAATCTCCCCCTTTGTATTCAAGATTTAAAGAAAAATTACAATCGACTTCAGCGCTTGATTCTTCAAAACTGTTGGGAACTGAAGAATTTACCAAGTATGGTTAATGCTGCCAGTACAAGATTACTACTGCCAGAGGACTTCAATAGTTAATACTGCTGAGTATTACTACTGCTAGTAGAATTAATACTGCTAGTCAAAGTTAGTGTTGTTTGAACAAAGTTAGTACTGCTTAGCTAGTTAGTGCTGCTAGTGGTTAGTGCTGCTTAGTAGTTAATACTGCCAAGCCGATTAGTGCTGCTTATAATATGAAGATTTGAATTAGAAGAATGACAGCTGGATATTCTGAAGATATTCATGGAAGATATACTGAAGATATTCTATTTATTGTAATTATCTTTTTGTTCAGTATATATATAGTTTTGACAGTATAGTTTTAACATAGATTTAAAAATATATGTTTATGTTCTAGAGAGAATCAACCTCAAGGTATAGATCCTAATTATAGAGAAGTAGAATTCGTCTTGAAAGAGTCTGTTCTTCAAGATTGAGGTTGAGTGTGTAATCTTGTGATTTGATCATTGAATACAAGTTTACAAGTTGTTAATCATATACTGTTTGTTTACTGTTATATTGAATATCAAAGTGTTATTCCGCAACTTCTTTGATATTGTTTCTGAGACTTTATTCTTGTTAAGAATTCGATCCTGACAAGTGGTATCAGAGCAAGTTCTCTCAGAAATATCTATTCATTCATCATGGAAAACTTTGCAGAATCAAACAGTACACTGGTCTCAAAGGTTCCAATGCTCAGATCCAATGAATTCGATATGTGGAATATCAGAATCAAGCAGTACATACTCCTCACTGACTATTCTATGTGGGACATCATTGAGAATGGCCCTTCTGAAGCAGGAAAGATTGGTGCAGATGGAAAGAGAACTCCACCAAAAACTGATGCTGAAAGAAAGACTAGACAGACAGAGATGAAAGCCTTGAGCACTTTGCTCTTGGCTATTCCCAATGAATATCAACATCAGTTTTGCAACTGCACTGATGCAGAGATGCTCTGGAATGCTCTAGAGAAGAGATTCTCAGGTACCAAAAGTACAAAGAGAAATCAGAAGGCCATTCTGAAGCAACAATATGAGAACTTTATGTCAACCAAGAATGAGTCCATGACTCAAACTTTTGACAGGTTCAACAAGCTTCTTGGTGAACTAGCTACAGTGGGAGTACAAATTGATCAAGATGATCTAAACAGGAAATTCCTAAGGTCCCTGAGTGATGAATGGACCATGTATATTGTGTCTTTCAGACAGAATGATCAACTGGAAGAAAAGGAACTTGATGATCTATATAATGATCTAAGAGTTTTTGAATCTGAGGTAGAGGCTAAGAAGAGGCCTTCTGGGTATGTTCACAATGCTGCACTCCTTTCAGCATCAATTGATTCTACTTCCAATCCTGAATTAGTTAATGCTGCCAATGGAGAAAATCAAGAGAAAGGCACTGAAACTGTATTTGAAGCCTTTCTGGCCAGTCATGGAAACTCTTCCCTTATTAATGATGACTTGGAACAGCTCCATCCAAATGATCTTGAAGAGATGGACATTAAATGGCAGATGGCCATGCTCTCTATGAGAGTTAAGAAGTTCATCAAAAGAACTGGGAGGAACAACTTCTCCCAAAGAAGAGAAGATGGAGCAGGTTTTGACAAGTCTAAGGTGGAATGCTATAAATGCCATCAAAAGGGACACTTTGCTAGGGAATGCAGAATTGGAGTGTCTCACAACAACAACCATCAGCAGACACAATCTGGAAGCTTCAATAATAACAGAAACTCTGCACAAGCCCTTGTCTCTCAACAAGGTATGGGGTTTGATTGGAGTGATCAAGCTGAAGAGGCAACTCAAAACCAAGCTCTAATAGCAGAGGTGTCTGATCTCCCAACAGAGGTAACTTCCAATCTATGTTCTCAAAATTGCATTAACACTGTTAAAAGGTATAGGGATCACAATCAGAACATGAGTGATGACCTTAAGAGATTGGAAAAGGACATAAAAGATTATGTGAGGATAGTTGAGAGATTTGAAGAGCAGATTAAGGGTTTTCAAGCCAATGAGCTTCAACACTCTTATGACACAAACTACTGGAAGTAGGAGAAGAATGACTTAGAACTTCAACTGACCAGATCCAAAGAAGAGAGTGAAAAGCTAAGAGGAGAGCTAGCTAAAGTCAAACTAGATGTAGAAGAGTTTTCCAATGCTTCCAAAGCAATGGATTTTTTGCTACAAACTCAGATTCATGATAAACTGAGAAGAGGAATAGGGTACAATACCACACCACCACCCTATAACAACAACTACATCCCTCCTAGTTCAGATTTGTTAGAAACAAAGGATAGGAAGGACCTACCTAAGGGAGCCACTGAGATAGATCCCTTAGATGAAGTAGTTGTTAAGGATAAAACTGAGAAAGAAGTTGTCAAGGATAAGGACAACACTGTGAGTGGTGAGATTCCTATAGAAAACCACATAATCACCAATGAGGGATGTGGAAAGCATTGGATCAAGTCCAATGAGACAGAGAAGACTGAGGGAAAGCACAAGAAGGTTCACTATAAGCAGACCACTGTTGTGAACCCTATCTCTTGCAAGCAGTGTGCATGCAATAAATCTAAGCCCTAAAAACATGATAAACCAAGGGGGAATCAGAGAAACTGGAATAACCAATGGGCACAAAAACAAGGCATTGATCTGAGTAAAATCAATAGACCAAAGCCTTGTTTCATATGTGGAAAGTTAAACCATTTGGCTAAGTACTGTTTCTTTAACCCTATTAACCAACAGATGAACTTTCAATGATTTGTGCAAAAACCTATTGGTTATAGGAAGGCTGGAAAGAAACATGTGATGAAGAAATCTGTTGAAACTAAAGGCCCCATAAAGAAAAAGGTTTTAAAAGAAAGTATTAAAATGTGGGTGCCTAGAAGCACTAAAACTGTTAGTACTGCTGACAGGGATAGTGCTGCTAGAAGCATTACTGCTGCTACCAGTGTTAGTACTGCTGAAAATATTAATGCTGCTAATACTGTTAGTACCTCTTCAAAGGTTAATACTGCCAACACAGTTACTACTTCTAACAAGGTTAGTACTGCTAAGCATGCAAGTGCTACTAAGGCAGTTAGTACTTCTAAAACCAGTACTGCTTCTAGCAAAAGTGTTTCCAAGCCTATCATTGTGACAAAGTACTCCAGAAATGAGGAGTCAAAGTTTAAAAATCTTGTCAAGAAAGAATGCAAGTATTTTGATGAGAAAGGGGTACCCAAGACCACTTTGGCTTGGGTTCCTACTTCATACTAACTTATTTATCTTATGTGCAGGGCAACCAACAGCTCAAGGGAAGGAGCATATGGCATGTTGATAGTGGTTGCTCTAGGCACATGACAGGCAACATGTCATGTCTTCAGGATTTCAAGCATATCAATGTAGGAAATGTTGCATTTGGAGATAATCTTACTGGAGGTAAAATAAGTGGAAAAGGTAATGTTACAAAAGGTAAGATGACATTTGAGAATGTCTACTATGTTGATCAATTGAAGTACAACCTGTTAAGTGTATCACAGGTTTGTGACAAACAACATAGCATATTATTTACTAATACAGAGTGTATGATCCTTGCTCCAGGGTTCAAGGTAGTTGATGAAAGCATGATACTACTTAGAACTCCAAGAAAGGACAATGTTTATTGTCTAGATATGGACAATGTTGATAGTGATTCATCCCTGAACTGTCTGGTTTCAAAAGCTTCTGTGGATGAATCCTCCCTATGGCACAGAAGGATGTGTCACATGAATTTCAAGACTATGAACAAACTTGTTAAAAACAACCTTGTAAGAGGTTTACCATCAAAAGTTTTTTCATGTGATGATCATTGTGTTGCTTGTCTTAAAGGCAAACAGCACAAAACTTCTCATAAGACCAAAGAGTTAAATACAATTTCTTCTTGTCTCCAGTTATTGCATATGGATCTGTTTGGTCCTACAAATGTCATGAGTATAGGCAAGAAATCTTACTGCTTAGTTATTGTTGATGATTACTCTAGATTTACCTGGGTATATTTTCTAAGGACTAAGGATGAGACAAGTGGACTGATCAAATCCTTTATTCTAAGAATTGAAAACCAAACTAATCAAAAAGTAAAAGTCATTAGATCAGATAATGGGACTGAATTTAAAAATCTTGATCTAAACACCTTTTGTGAAGAAAAAGGAATTGAAAGACAATATAGTGCTCCTAGGACTCCTCAACAGAATGGAGTTGCTGAAAGGAGAAATAGGACACTAATAGAGGTTGCTAGATCTCTGTTGGCTGGTTCAAAACTGCCAATTACCTTCTGAGCTGAAGCAGTTAATACTGCCTGTTATGTCCAAAACAGAGTTCTAGTGGTCAAGCCAAAGAACAAGACCCCATATGAGCTTTTAAATAAAAGAAAACCCTTTATTGGATTTTTCAAACCTTTTGGGTGTCCTTGTACAATTCTCAATACTAAATCTCACTTAGGTAAGTTTGATAGCAAAGCAGATGATGGATTTCTTGTTGGTTACTCATCTCAGAGTAAGGCTTACAGAGTTTTTAACTCTTCTTCTAGAATAATTGAAGAAAGTGACAATGTCAAATGCAATGAGAACACACCAAATCCTATTGGGTATGGTCCTCAGTGGCTATTTGACATTGATTCACTAACTAACTCTTTTGGTTTCAGTAGTGATGATTATGCAGGTTCAGGGAGTGGAGGATCAGGAACTACCCAAGTCCAAGACAGTATATCTAAATCTGTGATCTTTCCCATACCCACAGTGGATCCTGTTGAAAACTGTGAAAAGAAACCATCTACTGGACCAAGTCAGAGTGAAGAAGAAAGTAGAGATGAGGAGACTCAAGACAATAAAGAATCAGAAGTAACTGTTGAAAACACCTCAATTGAGTTGAATGACTCCAATCTAGAGGTGGGACTTAGTGAAGAACCTAATCATCACACCATAATTCAAAAGAATCATCCTCCACAGCTGGTAATAGGAGACATATCCTCTCCTATGATGACTAGAAATCAAAGCAGGCTGCAAGAAATGCAAGACCAACAGCACACAGTGCTTTCTTGCTTTTTATCCCAGCTTGAGCCTAAGAAGGCACATGATGCTATGAAAGAGTCCAGTTGGATAGAAGCAATGCAAGAAGAGCTACTGCAATTCAAGCTGCAAGATGTTTGGGATCTGGTAGACCTTCCTAGAGGCCAAAGAGCAATAGGAACAAAATGGGTCTTCAGGAATAAGAGAGATGAAAGAGGCATAGTAATAAGAAACAAAGCAAGGTTGGTGGCTCAAGGGTATACACAAGAAGAGGGAATAGATTATGAAGAACTATTTGCACCTGTAGCCAGGATAGAAGCAATTAGATTATTATTGGCTTATGCTTCTTATATGAAATTCAGAGTATATCAAATGGATGTAAAAAGTGCATTTCTCTATGGCTCGATTGAAGAAGAGGTATATGTCTGTCAACCACCAGGGTTTGAAAACCCAAGCTATCCAGACAGGGTATACAAATTGAAGAAAGCACTTTATGGACTGCATCAAGCTCCAAGAGCATGGTATGACACTCTGTCATCCTATCTCTTGGAAAATGGCTTTGAAAGAGGAGTCATTGATAAGACTCTATTTATCAAGAGAAAGAAGAAGGATATCTTGCTGGTCCAAATCTATGTTGATGATATCATCTTTGGATCTACAAGAGACAACATGTGCAAGGAGTTTGAGGAACTAATGCATCAAAGGTTCAAAATGAGTTCCATGGGGGAACTTACTTTCTTCCTTGGCCTCCAAATTCAACAGAAGTCAGATGGAATATTTATCTGTCAGTTCAAGTATGTGCAGGACATTCTAACCAAGTTTGGTTTCTCAGATTCAAAACCTGCCAGCACACCTATGGAGACACACAAGCAAATAACAGCAGATCTTGAGGGGGAGGATATGGATGTTCATCATTATAGATCCATGATTGGCTCTCTCATGTATCTTACAGCCTCTAGGCCAGATATAATGTTTCCAGTCTGTGTATGTGCAAGATTCCAAGTTAGGCCAAAGCAATCTCACTATCAAGTTGTTAAAAGGATATTCAGATATCTCAAAGGGCAACCCAGATTGGGGATTTGGTATCCTCATGACTCATCTTTTGACTTACTTGCATACTTAGACAGTGATCTAGGTGGAGAAAACTTGGACAGAAAATCTACTTCTGGAGGATGTCAGTTTTTGGGTGCAAGACTAGTTTCATGGCAGTGCAAGAATCAAACCACAGTGTCCACATCTACAACAGAGGCAGAGTACATAGCAGCCGCAAGTTGCTGTTCTCAAGTCTTATGGATTCAGAATCAAATGCTGGACTATGGGGTAACCTTTCTACACACTCCAATTTTTATTGATAATAGCAGTGCTATTAGCATTGTGAATAATCCTGTCAAGCACTCAAAGACAAAGCACATTGAGATTAGGTATCACTTCATAAGAGACTGCAATGAAAAGAAACTTATTCAAGTTGTAAAAGTTCATACTGCTAACCAGTTTGCTGATCTATTCACCAAAGCATTTGATGTGGGTAGATTCACTTTCTTGGTAACAAGTGTGGGAATGATCAACTCTGAATAAGCTCCTTCTCAAAAAGTGGTTACATACCTGTATATTATTTATTCTTGGTGTTACTAATCTTCCTTTTCAGGGAATACATAGCAGTACTCAGTTCATCACAAGCTTAAAAGAGTAAGTATTGTTAATACTGCCACTGCAGTGTTAATACTGCCAGTGCATTGTTAATACTGCCAGTGCATTGTTAATACTGCTCTCAGTTAATACTGCTAAGTAGTTAATACTGCTAGTTAGTTAATACTGCTAGTGGTTAATACTGCTAGTTAGTTAATACTGCTTTCAGTTAATACTGCTTTCAGTTAATATTTCTCTCAGTTAATACTGCTAGTTAGTTAATACTGCTTGTCCGTTAATACTGCTCTAGGTTAATACTGCTTATGTTCTGAATACTATAAATACCCTTTCCCCGCCTAAAAAGTTCATAACGACTCTTTGCCTACTGTTCACTTGCGCTCTAACCCTTCTCTCTCAAGTTCAAAGTTTTCAGGAAAGAAACTTCAAGATCAATGGCATCAATGGCATTTATAGACGAGCACAATGAAATCGCGATGCTACAAAAGCCCAAACAGGCCGCTGGTTTCCACCAGATTGTGGATTTCCTCAAGACAAGCCATATTGCCCATGCTCTCACTGTATCGCCATCCATCTATATCGAGCATCAAAGGCAATTCTGGGCAAATGCCACCATTGTTACTGAGAACGGTGTGCAAATGATCAAGACAAGGGTGTGTGACAAACCCTTGACAGTTACTGAAGAGGTAATTCGCATCAGTCTACGTCTAGACGATGCCTCTGGTATAACTTCTATCTCTAATGATGAACTGTTTTCTACTCTTACAAGAATGGGGTATGGAGGCCCATTGGGTGTGTTCAAGTTCTCAAAAGCAAAATTTTCACCTCAATGGCGTTTCTTTGTCCATACCCTTATGTATTGTATCTCTAACAAGACTACTGGATGGAGTGAGTTCAGTAGCACCATTGCTTATGCTTTGGTGTGCTTGGCCACTGCCAGAAAGTATAATTTTTCTAAAATGATTTTCAGTGATCTTGTCTCAAACCTGGGAAGCAAAAAGAGCTTTTATATGTACCCCAGGTTTGTCCAAGAAGTTATCACCCACGAATTAACGGATATGCCTCATTTTGATGGGGTATATGTACCTAAACCCCCTAAAGGCAAGGTTTTCTCAAATATGAGAAGATATGCTGGGGACTCGGAAGGAGTTGACATCCCATTGTTCTCTACAATGATGGTGGTGTCCCACACTGATGAAGGTATGGCAGCAGGGTCAAGGTCCCCATTAGACCATCCCACTGCTCGCCAATCCCAACCTTCCCACTCTAAATCCATTCCCCAGTCTCTTCTTGATAAACCAACTTCACCAATCACCCAAACATACAAAAGGAAACAGGCAAAGAAGGCTCCTTCCCTTCTTGTACCTTCACCCTCTAAGCCTTTAAGCCCTCTAAGGGAGGATTCTCCCTTAGAGAATATCTTCAGGGAAACCACAGGGGTGTCTCCCAACCCCAAGGAGGTGCTCTCTGAGGAGGAGGATGAGCATATGGGTGAGCAGGCTGCCACTACTTCTGCTAGCACAGAGAAGGACAGTGGTAACATAAATAAGACCTCCCCCATGGCAACATTGAATGAGCAATCATTCAAAGGTCCCAGGTGCCAAGAAACCAAGGGGGTGGATAGTGCTTCTGCTAGGTAGAAGACTTCCACTACTAAAAGATCCCATGATCCTTCAATAGAGGGTAACACTTCTGGAGAAGGTGAGGACAGATATAACTACTATGAATTTATGGAAACAATGGGCAACATCAACCAAGATGTTCTTAAACAAGGGAAAGAAATAGAAGAAATGAAGCTGGTAATTTTGTCCCAACAAGTGCAAATTACCAAACTCAAGAAGCTGGTGAAGAGGTTGGTACTTAAAAAGAAAAAGAAGCAATTTGTGCTGAAGAAGAGGGCAAATGTTCAAGATACTTTCAACAAGGGGGAGAAGCCAGAGGGAGAAACAGAGAAAAAAAGCTCAGCTGTAAAGGAAGTTGAAGTTGAGGGGGAGACAGAACATGGAACAACAGCAGAAACTGTTAATGCTGCTACAACAGAAGAAACAGTTAATGCTGCTAAAATACAAGAAGCAGCAGAAACAGAAGCAGAAGAAATAGGGCTCTCTTTAGAGGAAATGGAGATAGCAGAAACTTTGGTTAAAGACAAAAATGATACTCCTAAGGCTACTCAAAAGGCCAAGGGAGTAGTCATCAATGAAGGAGGGATCTCAAAGAAGGAAAAAGAGAAGGAAGTCTTGAAGAATATAAAGGAAAAAGGAAACGAAAAGATGGTTGAAGAAGCTGAACTGCCTGCAAAGAAGAAGACTCAGATTGAAATAGATGAGGCAATAGCAAAGCAGCTTCAAGATCAATTGGAAAAGGAGGAGCAGATTCAAACAGAAACAGATAGAGAACTGGCAAAGATCATGGCCAGAAAGTTGAATGCAGAATATCAGAAAAGCATAAAAGAAGCAGCTCAAGCTAAGAAACTTCAAGTCAAAAAGATGCCAATTCAAAAACAGAAAATACAACCTTCCAAAACATTTTTGGCCAATCAGGAAAGAAGAAAGATGATAAATTTCCTGAAAGGTGCAATTGGTGTTAAAGGGGTGATGTTCACCAACATGGCATACACTCAGGTTGAAGAGTTGTACCAGAAAGAGAGGTCTAAGCTTCAAGGGGATTCAGTTCAAAGGGAAGAGGCTGAGAGAAGAATGAAGGAAAGGCATGATCTGAATATTCAGAAACCATTTCCTGAGGAGACCACACCTTCAAAAGATAAGTTGAAGAAATGAAGGAAGAACATGAGGGTGTTGGTGTAGAAGCTAAATCTGGGAAGAGGGTGAAGACAATTGCTTCCAAAAAGCAGTCTAAAAGGCCTAGAGTGGAAGAAACAGCAGAATATGCAGCAGAGCCTTCAGATGTACCTTTAGCAGAATCAGTACAAATTCCAGAACAGTTCAATAAGCAAACTGATGAGGGTATGGATCTCTACATGACAATAGTAGAACCTTTGAAGGCTGTTCCAATCTCTATACAAGCTCCAGAGATCATTTTCTGGGACATTCTAAGAGATAGTGGAAAGAATTTCTTCAGAATCAAGAGAGCTGATGGTTCATTTGAAGCATATTCAACATGGGGGAGAGTTATCAGAAGTTGTTCAAGAGCTGATATAGAAGAATTGTACAAAGTGGGGATGAAACTCTATGAGCCTGTGTTGAAAGATACTGAAGAAAATCTTCTCAAGGTAACAATGGAATACTTGTGTATGATGTTTGATCCAGAAAGAGTGGCTTATAGGATTAAAGATCATAATCATGAGTTTATATTCAAGAAGATTGATAAATGGATACTATTTGAAAACTGTGGAGTATACATGATTACTATTGACAACTGTTATCATGAATATTACCTGGTGGACAAAATCTATGAGCATAGCAAGGAGAAGCTAGAAGGGATGCTTAAAGCTACACTGGTATGCACAAAGGATTCAGAGATGGCTAAAATTGTGGTAAGAAGAACTGTAAATCAAAGTCTGGGGCTAGATCCAAATTTGGGAAACTGAACCTGAGGTGTTGAAAGCATCTTGAAGATCAGATCTGAAGAACTTGACTTATCTTCCTAAAAGTCAAGTTAGGGGGAGATTGTTGGGAACTGAAGAATTTACCAAGTATGGTTAATGCTGCCAGTACAAGATTACTACTGCCAGAGGACTTCAATAGTTAATACTGCTGAGTATTACTACTGCTAGTAGAATTAATACTGCTAGTCAAAGTTAGTGTTGCTTGAACAAAGTTAGTACTGCTTAGCTAGTTAGTGCTGCTAGTGGTTAGTGCTGCTTAGTAGTTAATACTGCCAAGCCGATTAGTGCTGCTTATAAGATGAAGATTTGAATTAGAAGAATGACAGCTGGATATTCTGAAGATATTCATGGAAGATATACTGAAGATATTCTATTTATTGTAATTATCTTTTTGTTCAGTATATATATAGTTTTGACAGTAAGGTTTTAACATAGATTTAAAAATATATGTTTATGTTCTAGAGAGAATCAACCTCAAGGTATAGATCCTAATTATAGAGAAGTAGAATTCGTCTTGAAAGAGTCTGTTCTTCAAGATTGAGGTTGAGTGTGTAATCTTGTGATTTGATCATTGAATACAAGTTTACAAGTTGTTAATCATATACTGTTATATTGAATATCAAAGTGTTATTCCGCAACTTCTTTGATATTGTTTCTGAGACTTTATTCTTGTTAAGAATTCGATCCTGACAAAAACTTTAACTTTGACAACTTTAGACGTTGAAGTTCTGACAATCTTTAAACGATCAACTTTTGAAGAATCTTGAAAAGTATTTCACCACTTTTTTTAGCAGTCATTAAGTCTTGAACAACAAATTTGAAATTCCTTTGAACTTTGCATCTTTGAAACTTCAGAAATCTTTGAACTTTAAGGAATCTTTCAAAACTTGTATCTTCATCTCTGTAATAATCTCTTATCAGTCTTCAGAAAAACCAACTTTCTCTAATCATATAGATTTGTCGTGAAACATAATCTTCAGAATTTATTGACTTTTATCTGTCTTGAACTTGAAATTCCATAAAATATCTCTCCTTTTTCTTCAGAAAATCTCTTCCTTTTAATCTTTGAAATTGAAATCTTTAAAAATATCTCCCCTTTTTTGATGATTGTGAGCATCATGATCATCAAAACTTCTTCAATTTCATCTCTGTCTTTGAATAATAATCTCCCCTTTTGTGAAAAACTAACAATCTCCTCCCTTTATAGAATGACAATCTTCGCTTTTTGATCTGAATATCCGTCAATTCAAGAGTGTATACCCGAATCTTTTCAAATTCAGATATAATGAACTTTGTAACCCTGATTCAACAAATGAAATAGTTAGAATTGCATGTAAGTAGCACGGAGCCACTTTGTACAACGGATGTACATTGGAAAGGAGTGTTTGTGATGTTCACTCCCAGGGCTTCCATTCAATCATCAAAAAACCACAAAGGAATTTTCTATGAATGTTATGACAACAAAACTCATTCCTTCTGTGTACATGCAAGTGTAGAAATGATTGAATCTACTCAAGCTTGAACAGGCTCAAATTGTGTATACTGTTGAGACAGAAAAAAGTTTTACACTGACTCAATGTGCATGAAAGAGGTCCGAAGGTGGGGCAAAATTCCTTCTTTTTCAATATCTAAATCTTCCGAGTGAAGATTAGATAGCATATGTGTTGCGTCCCCAAAGAAAATGAAATATTTCTTTGTTAAGAAAGAAACGAGTAGTTGGTGGGGTTAATGCAAGAGTTGGCATGGGCTCACTGCCTGTTTTAATGATGGTCACCAAAGAACGTGAACCAATCAGTAGATGTGGCTGCCCAACTCAGAAAAAGTTGGTGCAGAGTTTTCATATTCTTTTAACCCTATTCTCACACCCTCTTTGTTTTAAACATTTAGCTCACTTCTAACCAAACTCTCTTTTACATTTTTCCGCTCCACACACTGAGAAAAACTCAATCGGATGACTTATCTCCCCCATTCTTTGATATAAGATCCCTCACCCCTCAATCACTCAAGGATTACTTCCTGGGTAGGAAACATTGGTTAACGTGAATCCATGGAAGTTCTATTTAAGCTCTCACACTGATCCCATGTAAGTTTTGTCCTAAAAAGAATAGTTGCTCAACAGTTTAACTTGAACAAAGAAGCACAAATATGATAACATTTTCAAAATGTATGCTCATCAAATATATGAATGAAATTTGAGCATTTGAACAATGAAGATCTCTCAAAACAAGGAAATTGAATGATTGAAATGAAATCAAGAGAATTGTTTTGAGAATCTGACAATGTATCAATCATATCAAATATCATGAGTATAAACATGAAATGGTTGGGGTATCAAAGAACTTGATAGTTTGTTTATATGAATGAATATAAACAATTTAGCAATGAACGCTCAAGTTGAAATGATAATTGATGCTCAACAACATTGAATTACAAACGAGGGTATTACCATCAAAAAATTGTCTCGTTTAAAGACATGGTAATAACAAATTCAAATGAAGTACTGAACCAGTGTGTATGAATAATTGACAGTATATAGACAAGATAATACACAAGTATTGATCTTTGGATACACACGGTCAGTTAAACGGTAACGCTCAATAATGAAAAACATTTAAAAACACACTTCCAAATTCATGAAATCTTTTGGGAATAGAGAAGTGGTTTGAACATTTAAGAAAGCGTTATTTCATGCTTGAAAGTTGTTCTTCTTTCAAACAATCAAAGATTAAAATCTGAAGATACTTACATTTAAGCTCCCCCTCAAATCAAGATAGAATGATTTATATTCTGATAAGCTCCCCCTGGATATTTGCAAAATATCCTTGTCTTTAAACGTTGAAGATCGAGTCCTAAACTAATGTGTTTAGAAATCATAGTCCTTTAACATTTAAGACCGGGTCCTGATATGTTGTAATCAAAAACCACAATTCTTGACATTGAAGTGCGTGTTTTGAATTGCTTTGTTCAAAAACCTTAATTCTTTAAACTTTGAAGAGCGAGTCCTGATCTGTACATAATCAGAACTCGAATTCTAGCCATTTAAGTCCGGGTTTTGATCTAATACAATCAGAAGCCAAATTACCTGCTCCCCCTAAACCTGTGCATCTTGCAAAACAGATTTCACAGGTTTTGGTACCCATATATACTTGGGTCCTAGTTTGTCAGATTTACGAATCCACTTCTCAATAGGTTTATATTTTTTAACTACACTATTCTGAGAAGTTATTCTGTAAGAACCATAACAGTTGTGAGTAGACTCTTTATTCACGAAATCATTCTCTCCACAGTAAGAACAACATATTCTCTTTTCAGCCAACCTGATAATGTGATTAGTAGAATAATACATATCAGGTATTGAAAAAGATTTATCTTTTCGAGCTCTGTTCTGTTTAGCATTAGATGTGGATGGGAATGATTTCTGAACAGCTTTACCATCTGAAGAACCTTTAACAACCCAAACCATCTGATATATCCTTGATTGCTTTCCAAGAATTTTATTTTTAGACCTGGTTGTTCCATCAACAAAATGATTATAAAACAGATTTTGTAGGACGAATCTGACTTGTATCAACAGTTTTTGTTTTGATACTGTTCTTTCTTGAAACTTTTTCAGATATAAAATTGGAAGCAATTTTAAAAGAGCAAACTGATTCAGTTGACTTGTCAATCAGTGATTGATCAATCACTTCTGCAGAAATCTTTTCTAACAAATCAACGTTTGCAACTTCCAGATCTTTTATCTTTTTCGATAAAAGATTTTTTTCTTCAAGAATTATATCAAATTTTATCTGTAAATCAGATCTGAGCTTTTGTTTATTTAATATATCTGAAGATAAAACAGTTAGTCTTTTAGAGAGCTTTGAAATTTCATTTTCAAAATTTTGACGTTCAAGCTCAAAATCCTTTTCCATGTTCTTGTTTTTAGCAGAAATTTCATTGAAGATCCCAACATTTCTCTTTTCAGATTTCTTCTTTTCAATCTCAAAAGACTTCTTCTTTTCTTGAAATATTTTATTTTCCTTTTCAAGTAAGTCTTGTAAAACTGAGATTTGTTTGGGAAATTCAACTACTTTTTCATCAAGAACTTTCCTTTCCTTAGCAAATGTGTCTCTTTCAGTAATCAAGATTTTTTCAAATTCAGACACTTGCTAGGAAAGTTTGATGCATCTCAACTCTAAATCTTTCTTTTCTTGGAGAGCTTTCTTGGAAAAATCGGACAATTTTTCGTTGTAAATTTTCTCCAGATTAGCTTTCTCTTTATCTGCTGGAAGACTTTTCAGTAACTCAGCATTCTTCGCTTCCAAAGCAGAAATCTTTTCTTCAATCTCTTTCATCTTGTTGAGTAGACCAACTGATTCAGCTTTAATTTCTGAAGAATTCTTCTCAGTTGTCTTTAATTTAGTTTGAAGAAGATTTATCTCTCTTTCTCTCAACTTGATTTCTTTCTCTTTTGTATTGAGAATACCTGCAAAATCAGATTTTGAATTATTAGCACATTTTGTACAATCGAAAATTATATCAGTTTTAACAATTTATTTTTAATCTCGTGAATCTGATTAAGAAGGGTTGCATTCTGAATCTTCAGCTTATCCCTTTCAGCTTCAATTGTCGGTATCTCTGGCATGTACATAATAGCAACATCTCTCCCAACTAAAACAGTTGACATCTTGAACAGATTGAGAAAGAATACTGATAATAGGCTTGATACAAGATCTCCCAAACAAATCAGAAAAAGTTGACTTGAAAAGTCAAACTCAGAATACCACTTGAAAACGATCTCTGAAAAACACCAAGTCTAGAACTCGCACAACCCTAGAACTCGCAAGTCACTATTCACAAAACTTCGCGCTAGAAGCTTTGTGCGCCAACGAGAAACTCGCATACCTCTACTAGCGCATATCGAGAAACTCGCAAGTAGTATTGTGCGCGAAGATACTTCTCACAAGAAACTTTGTGCGCATTTCAGACTTAGAATATATTCGAACACTTGAACTTCTCGTAGAAGAATGTAAAGTCGCACGTCAGGTAGAACTCGCACGAGCCTTTGCGTCTTCCATACTTAGAAAAATTTGAGAAAGTAAGAACTCACAAAATGTAAACTCGCAAGATAAGAAACTCGCAGAAGACATTAGCGTGAACCAGACTTGGAAAATTTCAGAAAACATCAAACTCGCAAAATCAATACTCGCACAGCTTCAAGAACTCGCACAACACGAACATAAAACTCGCATCAATACTCTGCGCGAATACACTTCTCGCAGAAAGAACTTTGTGCGAACTCAAACTAAACTCGCAGAATACTCAGAAATCAGAATCTTGCGCGTTCTTTTTTTCTTGCGTGTTCTTCTTTTCTTGCGTGTTCTTCCTTACCGCGTTTCACAGATCTAGCGCGTTCTTCAGTTCACCACACGGATTCGATCCAAAAAGTGAATTTTCCTACAAGAAGCTTTACAAACTGATCCAATATGCTCGAAAATTGAAATCGAGCACTTTCTTAACAAACAACAATAACTAGAAACAAAAATTTACAGTGCATTCATCGAATAATACAGTGTTCGTTATTTTTTCATGAACAATTTCAAGAATTCAAAATTGAATCTGATTCTGTGAATAATTCGTGAAACAATGTGATTAAGAAGTGATCATTAATAGAAATCGAACACAACTAATCCATAATGACACTCTAACTTCAACAAAACAATGTGAATTCGATCCAAACAGATGAAAAACAGAAGTCGTCAGCGTGTTCTTGAAATTTCAAGAAATCGATCCAATTCAGTAACCAAAACTTTCTTATTTCGATTGGGTCGGCTCTGATACCAATTGAGAATGTAATTTCCCATAATTCAAACACAATTCAATCAAGATTCAAGATTTGACTTTGAAGTTCTAGAGAGAGAAAATCACAAGCCGTATGATATTAAATGTGACAATTACAATACACGCATATCTCACACGGTTTCTTACAACTCTCACAACACTATGCTATTTATACCTATTACACTTCACTCAAAGAACTAAAACACTCAAGACATAAAACTCTCATAAGCTAGAAACTCTAATAGCACTAATGTTGACTTTACAGACTTTGACTTTTCACATTAAATCTTGGATACAATAAAATACACTAACAGTAAGATTGAAGTAGAATTTTGGATTTTATAGATCTAAAATTTTTAGTCTGTGTTCTTGAGTTTTTATTGAAAATCATTGTTTTTGGCTCGATAATCGATTGAAAGGGTGTTAGTTTTCTGAATTTAATCGATAATCATTGTTAAAGTTTATTGGTTTTCGATTAAAAATTTTTGTTTTTTTGAGTTTGGGGTCATCTGCACCGCTAAACCCAGTCCTTACCCTACCCAGGTCTCGTGAGACCCTGTTCTCCCAAGCCGAACCCCTGTTCCCACTCCCAACCCCTGTTCTCCCAAGCGAGACCCTTCTCTCCCAAGCCGAAGCCCTGTCCTCACGAGGCCCTATCCTATCGATGCCCTCTCCTCCTAAGCCCTCTCCTCCCAAGCCCTCTTCCACCCGCCAAGCCCTCTCGTCCCAAGCCCTCTTCCACCCGCCAAGCCCTCTCCTCCCAAACCCTCTCTTCCCCCCGCCAAACCCTCTTCCACCCGTGAAGCCATCTTCCACCCACAAAGCCCTCTTCTCGCGAAGCCCTCTTCTCGCAAAATAAAATAATTTTGTGTTATTTTTTATTTTTTTATTTATTTTTTTAGCATAATTATTTTTTTATTTTTTATGAAAATAAATATATATTTATCTTGAACCCCTCTTTTGTTTTTATCCCGAAACCCTCTCCTCTCTCGAACCCCTCTCTTATTTTTTTTTAATCCCAAACCCAAGTCGCTCCTCATACTCGCTTTTAATCCCAAACCCAAGTCCCCCATCCAAACCCAAGTCGCTCCTTACACCTACTTTATTTCCCAAACCAAGTTCCCTTGCCAAACCCTCTTATACCGAAGCCCTCCCCACTCACACCTGGCTCTCACCCAGGTTGTTTTCTGTTTTATTTTTAAATTCTTTTTTTTCTTCTTTAATAGAGGTTATTTGTCCTTATCTTAAAGTGTCGTCTTAGAGTGTTATTCGTTCCTCTACACCTTTCTTGAATCAAATCGCAATCATCTTACGATCATTTTGTTCAAGTAACAATGTCTTATTTTGATTATCAACAAGAAATTTCTGATCTGTAATCTAAGATTGTAGTTCTTGAAGCCAGATTGGAAAACAATTACAACGTGCTTGTGCAAGTTAATAGTGAAAATGCTGATAATCTGAGTTGGGCACAAAGTTTAAAAAGAGAAAAAGAAAAACTTGTTGAAGAAAAGGATGTTTTGAAGAAGCAATTTTCAGAACTCTCGAAAAAGTTTGAAAAATCAGAGAATTTTGAAGCCCAAGAAGAGAAGACTCTGGAACTTGAAGAGAAACTGAAAGTTGTGGAGAGTGAAAATCTTGATCTCAAGAATAGGCTTTCTATTTTTGAACAAGAAAAAGTAGACTTTTCAAATGAAAAGAAAATTTTTGAGAGAAAGATTCTCGAGCTTTCAAGGAAAGTTTTCGATGAAAGAAAGGTTTTTAAGCTTCAAAATGCAAAACTTTCAAAACAGATTTCTGATTTTGAAAAGATTTTGATAATTGAGAGAGATAAGTTTGCAAAAGAGCGAAAAGGTTTTGAAACGACAAAGAAAGTGCTTGAAAAGAAAATTGTTGCGGTTTTCAAAGAAATATCTGATAAACGCAACAGTGTTGAAAAAGACTTTGAAAGTGAAAGGAAGTTTTACGAAACAGATATTCGTAAGTTTTCACAGAAATTGTCTGAATTAACGACAAAGATTTTGAAAGAACAGAAGGTAAAATCCGATTTACAAAAACAATTTGATTCAATTCTAGAAGAAAGAAATGGTTTATCCGTAAAATTCAAGAAACTTGAAGAACTCAATTTCAAAGCCGATTTATCTGAACAAGCCAGTCCTGCAAAACAGATTAGACAGTTTCTTTAAACTTCAGTTTCGGTCTTTAAACTTCAGTTGAGGGGGAGTACCAGGTTTTTCTTTAAACTTTCATCTCGACTTCTGAACACTTTAGTTCAGGACTCGTTCTTAAATATTTTTTTGACTTCTAATTTCTCTAATCAGAAATTTTACTTCAATGTTCTATCTTGGTGAGTTTAAGGAGTGTTAGGGCTTATAATGTTTCTTTGGTTAATCCAGAACTGGAAGGACCTACCCAAGAAACACATCCTTCATAGATATCAGTGAGGGGTCTAGCTTGATAGATGAGTTTGGAGTGAAAAGAATATGGTGAGGATGTGACAAGACTTAAAAGATTTATTGGTCCTTACCAAACCGAGTCAGTTATACGGGTTACCACATAATCTATTCATTCTCGTTCTTTGGAGATGAATATTGAAATAGACATGGACCCAGTATCGATAACTCATGTCACCCCACCTAGCCACTCAAGTATCTCACAAAAGATACTTGTTTCATAAATTCACGGAAAATTAACACATAATCAATCTATTCCTCACTCGGAGGTCTTAGATATTGAAAAAGGAAGACATCAGCTCCGGTCTCTGAACATCATATTCATCTTACTGTGTCTATTGATTTATAACCTGCGTCCTAGGTTGAATCAATCTTTGAGCCGAAAAGATACATATTTATATTTCTTTCACACACGCACGAATCTTGATGATTCCAATCGCATATCTTTGTGATATTACCGAAATAGTTTGAGAAGTAGATTCTTAAAATCTTACTTCAGTGATCACTGGAAGTCCTGTCAGAGATACCCCCTTGCCAACTCTGAAAATAGGCCACACAATTATTTTAATTATTGTGATAACAGTTACTAATGTGTTTATGTGTTAGTTGATTACCCCATCTTGGTTACTAAATGATTTATCTTATCTTTTGCTACTCATCTGGTTAGTCTTTGAACATACATGATGCTCAGGACTCCCCTAATCATCATGAGGGGGAGAATGCAATAACAATAACAGAAGTTTCAAAGACAGATTTTCATGTTGAGGTGAGTTAGCAAAAGCGGAGGGGGAGGAACATATCCTATTTTTCTTAAATCTGAGGTTGAAAAGCCATGGATTTCAAGATTTCATTGGTTCTTCTATCCTTCATCAAGTGGTGTTCGCTACAAGTTGCTTCCACTTACGAGTTGATTGAAACAAGTTCTTAAGTTGAAAGTCAATTCAACTCGCAGTTCAAAGACAGATTCTTCGTTTTTAAATTGAAGATGCACTATGGAATGTCACGTAACTCGCACATTATCTTTCTTGTGTGCTGATCCGATATGTTGAGTTTCTACAGTTGAAAGCTGCTCACTTGTGCATTCAGTCGAGACTATGGTATATGGAATCTGGTTACAAAGTTGAATCTATAAAAAGAAAGCGCTTTATTCAAGGGGGAGCTTGGAATGACATGAAGACAAGAAACACCAAAGTGTTTCAGAGATTCAAGAAGGAGAGAGAAGATCAAGAAGTGAAGATTTCAAAGAGATAAATCCTTTATACAACTTTAGGGGGAGATTGTTAGGACTGAAAGTCGTAGTGCGTGGAAATTTCTATAAAGTATTTATAAAGTTTATTTGTTAATTATTAATCGCGTTGTAAAAGCCTTATTTTATTATTGGGCTTTCTTTTGCTTGTTGGGCCTTAGGCCTATAGGGTTTTAGGCTTGAGTATTTAAAGTTTGTTTTCTAATCATTAGGGTTAGAAGTTGAGAGAAAGCATTAGACTGTGTGCTTATCAGGTTTAGAGAGAGAGTTTGCTTTTCAATCCTATGTTTGTAACTCTCTCAATCATTCAATACAATTAATCGTTCAATTATCATTGTTACTTGAGCAATCTGGGATTCACAAGAAGATTATGCATAATCGATAAATCTGATTATGCATAGGAAGATTATAATCAGTAAATCAGATTTAGAAGATTATGCATTGGTAAATCACGTTTTTCGGACACTCCAAAGTACATGGGAATTGTCTAACATTGTCTCACCTTTTTCCTACGCTCCAAAACAGATTTAGAAGATTATGCATTCCAAAAATTTTAGTGTATGGCAATTTTCAGACAACAAAAAGTGACTCATAAAACAAGACATGTAGATGTCCTGTTCTTAGTTTAAAGAAACTGTTAGAGCATATATTTGTTGGATACAAGATCATAAAGTCTGAAGACTGAAAGTCAAGCAAGTCAAAGCTCAAAGTCAACTCTCAAAGTGAAAGTCAAAGTCATTGTAATAAAAGGTCAAAGCTAGTGTTGTGAGTGTTTCTTTATCTTGTGCGTTTATGTAATGTGCGTGTATCGTGTTTTTCTAATAAATAGGTTTTTGGGTTGTAGTGTGCGTGTAGGATTCTGTAGATTGAGACATAGAGTTGTCAGAGTTAGAGAGAGAAAGTGTCAGAGAGCTATATTGTAAAGAATCTGTGATTGAAATAAAGAATGGAAATTGAGTAAATCAATTGTGTCATCTTGTTTACATTGTTATCTGGGATAACAATTGGTATCAGAGCAGATCAAAGTTCAGAATTAAGGATCAATTTCTGATTTTCTTGATCGATAGTTTAAAGAACTCGCAAAACGACGTGGACAAATTCAATTTCTATTTTTAGTGGTGTTTTTTATTTGATTTTTGTACTGGAATACTCAAATTGGTATTTGGATCAAGTTTCATATGATTCAATTAGTTCAATTCACATCAAAATCGAGTGAATTTTGAATTTTTGTTGAATTTTGTTTAGTTCGAGTCTGTACTTATTGTTCTAGATTGATTTGTGATTTCTATTGTTTGTAATCTGTAAGTCGTTGGTTGTATTTGTCTCGATACATGTTCTAAATGATCCCTACGAAGTTTCAAGCAAATTGGAGAAGATTTGAACCAAAATCAGTGAAAAGACTTGAGTTTCTGTTCGAAAACTCAAGAACTCGCTAGATTCAGAGAACACACAAAGGAAGAACACGCAAAAGGTTTGAAGAACTCGCAAGGTTTGAAGAACACGCATAAGGACAAAATTTGTAAAAATATGAAGAACTCACACGCAGTGTTGTGCGAGAAGTAGGAACTCGCAAGAGCCTTTGTGCGAGTTCTTACTGTTCTCTAGTCGTGTCGTGCGCGAAGTAGCCTCTGCGAGAAGTTATTTGTTTGCGTGTTTCCATTGTTGCGCGAAGTTATTTTTCGAAAAAATTTGTAAGTTCATAACTCGCAAGTGGTCTGCGAGAAGTGTTTTTGCGCGTTTGCATTTAGCGCGAACTTGATTTTTGAAATTTTTCTATGTCTTAAACTCGCAAGTCTTTGCGAGAAGTGATAGAACTCGCACATTGTATCTTGTGAGAACCTGAAACTCGCATAAGGTAGCTTGCGTGAACCTTAGTTTTCGCATCTCTCTGTGTGCGCGAAGAACAAACTTGCACAACCTTGTGTGCGAGAAGTGACTTCTTTCAGCCTTTTTTGTGCGCGAACTTCAAATGCGCGTAAAGGTCTTTGCGCGAAGTGTTGGTTTTCTGTGTTATGAATGTTTCATACTTAGAAAAAATTTCTGATCTTTTTCTGAAATTTAACAAAGTTTGATTTTTTGTAGATCCAGTTTTATTTCTGAATTTTGACGATTATAACAAGCAGTGTAATTCAAAGATGACTTCCAAAGACGCTCTCTCGATTGGTACATATGTTAAGCCCCCAGTTCTATTCAAAGGGGAGTACGAACAATGGAATGACAGGTTCCTTGACTTCGTTGACAAACATGCAAACGAAGACAACATTCTACTGTCAATCACAAAAGGTCATATGAAAATTCCCACTGTTGAAATTCCTGATAAGGATAATCGATCATTTGATGATGGAGGTCATGATAGAGTTCAGAAGACAAAGATTGTTCCTAAAGACATTTCTCAATTTACTGATGAGCAAAAGAACAGATACAAAGCTGACAAACAAGCCAAATCTCTACTTTTACAGAGCATTCTGAACGAGATCTATATCAATATTGACAGCTACAAAGCCACTGCCAAGACAATGTGGGATCAACTCCAGAAAATTACGATGGGATCGAAGGTTGGGAATCAAATGAATGTAGCAAAATGTATAAGCAGCTACAAAGAATTTAAGGCTAAGGAAGATGAGAGCCTTGAGGATACTTACGAGAGATTTGTTCTTCTTCTAAATGAGCTTTCAAAGAACAAAGTTAAGAAGTAGTAAATCGAAAACATCGTCAAGTTTCTCAGTATTCTCCAGCCTGAATGGAAAAAGCACACAAGACGAATGAAGCAGATGAAAGACGTGAGTGATATCCCTGTTAGTGCATAAATCTGTTGGATACAAGATCAAGAAGACTGAAGATTAAATGTCAAGAAAGTCAAAGCTGAGGAAAGTCAAATCTCATTAAAAGTCAAAGTCTTTTGTAATAAAAGTCAAATGTATTTGTATTTTGTATTTTAGTTTTTCTTGTATTAGGAGTTGGTATAAATAGTCTTTTAATTTCTGTTTTGTAGAGTTAGTTGTCTGATTGAAAATCTGAGAGAGAAAATTCGTTAGAGAGAGAATTCTGTAGAGAGAGAGAGTTCTAGAGAGAGAAAGTGTAAACGTTGAATTTGAAAGAAATCAAACAGGTAATTGATTTGTTAAATCTTGTTTGTTTGATTATCTTGTTTTAGAAACTAGAATCTGGAACACACAATTGGTATAAGAGCAGATCCAAAATCGAAATCAGATCAAGAAATCAAGATACTGTTCATCGTCATTGTGTTCTTCAAAGTTCAGATGTGCTTTTGAGTGTTAGTGTGATTTTTGAGTTGTAATTGGTTTATTAGTGATCGATGAATGTATTAGATTGAGTTTGTATAGATAATTTCACGAAATACTCTATAATTTTCATGAATTTTTGGATTTTATTGAGTTTTAGTTCACGAGTTTTTAGAGCACTGTTACATAGATCAATCTTGTATTTTTGTTGTTTTTGTTTGTAATCTTTGCATTGTAATTGGTTCGAATCATGGTTTAGAAGAAATCTGCAAAGTTTCAGACCATTTGATGGAGATTTGAATCGAATTTGAAGTGAAAAATCAAGTTTTTGTTCGAAAAACTTCAAGAACGCGCTAGATCTTCAAAACGCGCAAGTTCATCGAACAAACGCGCAAGACTCATCCGCAAGAACGCGCAAGTCGAAGGGAAGATTTTGGTCTCAAACGCGCAAGTAACAATCTGCGAGTTCTAGAAACTCGCTGATCGAAGTCTGCTAGTTTGGAAAAGTTGGAAAATATTCTAAGGACCAGAACGCGCACGTAGTGGTTAGCGAGTTACCCAAACGCGCTAATCGAAGGGTGCGAGTTTGAAATTTCAAGAAAAAGTTCTAAGTGTGAAAACGCGCAAGCTTTGACTAGCGAGTTTTAGAAACGCGCACGTCTCAATTAGCGCGTTTCATCGTGAATAGTGATCTGCGAGTTATTTCGATCTGCGAGTTTGTTCAAAACGCGCAAGTAGGCACTTGCGAGTTCAGGAAACGCGCACGCTGCTATCTGCGAGTTTTAGCGAGTTCTTTTGATCAGCGAGTTTCACTTTGAATAGTGCTTTGCGAGTTTAAGCGCCTGCGAGTTTTAAGCTTTAACAGTGACTTGTGAGTTTCTGTACTTAGTCAAATTTTTCAAAACTGTAATATGCCTTTTAAAAGTGAAATTTTTTTCTCTAGGGGCGCTGCCCCTCGACCCCGCAAGGGCGTTGCCCCTTGACCCCACCCGCTAACCGTTAAGTCTAGTTTGTGATCTGCGGAGGGGACAAAATTCTCTAGGGACCCCCGTGCTAAGTCTACGGAGGGGGACAAAATTCTGTTTGTGATCAAAATTCCCGCATTTCTATTTTAAGATTTCTTGTATTTTTGTGATTTCATTTTTGGACTAACGATCAGTTCTAGTTTCTTATTGCATATTTTTTAAAACAGGTTTTAATCAAGATGACTTCTAAAGATGCACTTTCCATTGGCACCGATGTCAAGCCTCTTGTTCTGTTCAGAGGAGAGTACGAGCAGTGGAAGGATAGATTTCTGGATTTTATAGACAGACATGCAAACGGGGAAAATTTTCTGCAGTCAATTACAGACGGTCCTATGAAACCAATCATAGTTCAAGTACCTGCTGATGATGATTCATCTGATAGTGGACATGGTGATGAGGAAAGAGAACAAAAGACAAAACCAGTTAAAGTGGATGTCTCACAGTATTCTGAAGAACAGAAAAGTCGTTACAAAGCAGACAAGCAAGCAAGATCTCTTCTACTTCAAAGCATTCCTAATGAGATTTACATCAAGATTGATAACTACAAGGATGATGCTAAAAAGATGTGGGATCAATTACAAAAGATGATGATGGGATCTAAGGTAGGTAATCAGATGAAAGTGGCTAACTGCATCAATAGCTACGAGGAATTCAAAGCCAAAGAGAATGAGAGTTTGGAAGACACATATGAACGGTTTACTTTGCTTCTGAATGAACCGGCAAAGAACAAAGTGACAAAGAAGCAGCTGGAAAACAATGTCAAATTCCTGAGTATCCTACGACCTGAATGGAAGAAACATACACGTAGGATGAAGCAGATGAAAGACTTGAGTGAAATACCTCTTCACGAAGTCTATGAGACTCTGAGGCAAAATGAAGAGGAAGTTGAGGAGAAAAGAGCTGAAAAGAAGAAGGCAGAAAAGGTTCCTGATCCGATTGCTTTGGTAGTTGGAGAGAAGAAGAAAGAAAAGGCAGAGAAGAAGAAAAAGAAGAAAGTGCTTACGAGTTCTGAGTCAGAATCTGAGACAAATGGTGATGATGGAGAAAGTCTGAAACAAGCCATGCTATTGCTAACCCGTGCCTTTCAAAAGAAATTCTACAAAAAGTCGGGATCAAATTCTCAACGATATTCTTCATCAAGTTCTAAGAATCACGAGCACCGAGAAAGGGTGGAAGGAAGGAGATATGAAGAGAATAGATATGTTGAGAAGAAACCTGATGAAAGGAAGAAGTTCGGGAATGATTACACTGTTGCCGAAAAGCATGCAAGTGATCCAGTCAAATGCTACAATTGTGGCAAGATTGGTCATTTTGCAAAAGATTGTAGAAAGCCAAAAGTTCGTAATTCTCATTACTATCAGAACAAGTTGCTATTGGCCAAATAGCAAGAAGCAGGCATATCTTTAATGGCTGAGGATGAATTTTGGCTGAATCATTCAGAAGGTGAAGAGGAAGAAAAGGAAGAAACAACTCATATCTGTCTCATGGGCAAAGAAGTAAAGTATGATGAGTTCGATGATGAGACATCTGATGAGGTATTAAACTTAACTCAAAAAGATTTCATTACCAAAATGGAAGTCATGGTGGTTGAGCTTCAAGATTTACAAAATAAACTGAAAAAGGACAAAGAAAGAGTTGCTAAAAGGAATAAGAAGATCTTTGAACTTAATTCGTCTGGTATTGGGAACAAAGATCTGATTGATTCTTTACGCAAGTCTGCTTCTGATTCTAAATCACAAGTAGATTGTTTTGAAAAGAAGATTTCTGAGTTTGAAGTTAAAATTTCTAAATATGAGTTTGAGAAGAGAGAATCTGCACTAACTGTTAATAAATTGCAGGTTGAGAACAAGCTCTTGAATAAGAAGGTAAATGGTCTGGAAGCCAAACTTTATGCGAGAGGCCAAACAGATCAAACCATTTTTCTTAATGCACCTGATGAAGAGGCTGATGTCAAGGAAAAATGGGGACTTGGTTTTAAAAACCCCCATTACTTAAAGAAAGCCATCAGAAAACAACCAGCACTTTATAATTTTGATTTTCTTGCATGTGCTGGTAAATATACTCATTTAAAACCCAAATTTGTTACCACATTACCGGAAGAAGTTGAGGTCAAAGAAACTGAAAATAGAAAGAATGTTAAGAAAATGCAACTACCATTTAACTATACAAAGTTAAATGATAGTTATCTTTCAGAAACACCAAAAGTTCTTTCAAACGATTATTTTGCTAGTTATTCTGTTTCTGAGATGAAGGCAAAACCTGCAATTGCAAAGGTTTATGTTCCTCCACTCATTCTTGAAAGCAAAATAGTTGAGTTGGAAAATGTTTTATCTGATGAAAAACTTTTGGTTGATATTCAACAAAGTGTATTTTCTACTGTATTAAAGAACACGATTTTTCAATCTACATCTACAAAGTGTTATAAAGTTTCTAAGGCACCTCAAACTTCGTCTGATAATTTTGATGACTTATTTGAGTCTGCAAATGATTTTCTTAATTCTGATGATGGGTGCATAGACGAAATTGATATGTTTGACTTCAATGCTCCTCTTCCTGATCATTCTACTTGTCTTACAAATGAAAAAGTGTTACCAAGTGGTGTTAATATTGATGAATCATCAACTAAGGTTGGTGAATCCGTTTCTATAACTGCTGATTACTATGCTCAAGGTAAGAAACATAAGAAACAACGATTACAGAAACAGAAATACACTGGTACACAAAAGAAAACTCAGTCTCAGAAATATGTTTTTCCTAATAAATCTATATCTTTTGTTTCAGATATGATCAAGAAAAGGTCGAAAGCTCGAACTGAATGGCTACCAAAACGGAAGGATGATGAGATAGCTGGATCAGTTTCTGATAATTCTTGTACTAAATCTGTTAGTAGTTATTCAGATGTAGTTGGTCAATGTGCTTCTCATAAACAAAACCTTGTAACTTCTTACAAGTGTTATTCAATAAAGCAGTTGATTCAATTATCTCCTATTACTACTACATCTAATTATAATTATCGGAGAACTGATTTTGCTGATTCTCATAATTCTTCTTATTGGTATGAATCTTATCATGTGTATTCTTTGAGATCAAATATTTTTAAAGGTTTTCAAAAGGACAGAGGGTCCATTTTCAAATGGATACCAAAATCTTGTGCTAATCTGTTAGGACCCGTTTTTAAATGGGTACCTAAAGTTATTGTTTCTTGATTTCTCTTGCAGACCCGGCATATGTGGTACTTGGACAGTGGATGTTCCAAGCATATGACTGGGCAAAAAGCTTTATTGTCTAATTATACAGAGAAATTCAGTGGAAATGTCAGATTTGGAAACGATCAGCTTTCACCAATCTTAGGATATGGTGACATCATTCAAGACAACATAACGATCAGTAAGGTGAGTTATGTCGAAGGCTTAGGGCACAACTTATTTAGCATTGGTCAATTCTGCGATAAAGTGTTAGAGGTCAACTTCAAAGCTAAGAGATGTTCGGTTCGTATGGAAGATGGCAATGAACTCTTAGTCGGAAATCGAAAGACGAATCTCTATACCATCAATCTTTCAAAGGTACAGAATGACAATCAAGTTTGTTTGATGACAAAGGCTTCATTGCAGCAGAGTTGGCTCTGTTCCATACGTTTATCAAACCTGAACTTTCGTTATATCAACAAGCTGGTTAGTGGGAAATTGGTAAAAGGACTTCCTGAGCTGAAATACGAGAAAGAACACTTATGTGCTGCATGTGAGAAAGGTAAGATGAAGAGAGCTCCGCATAAACCGAAGCCTGAACCAAGCACTGGTTCTCCGTTAGAATTGTTACATATGGATTTGTGTGGTCCAATGAGAACTCAGAGTTTGGGTGGAAAGAAATACGTATTGGTTATTGTGGACGATTACTCGAGATACACGTGGGTCAAATTTCTTCAATCAAAAGATGAGACGCCCGAAGTTCTCATTACTTTCTTAAAGACGATCCAGGTGAAAATGCAACGACAAGTCAAGTTTCTTCGAACGGACAACGACACAGAGTTCAAAAACAAGATAGTTGAAGAATATCTCGAATCGGTCGGGATATCACATCAGTACTCTGCTGCTCGTACGCCTGAAGAAAATGGAGTAGTCGAAAGGCGAAATAGGACGTTAGTCGAGGCCGCTCGTACTATGCTCAGCCAATCCGATCTACCTCTATTTTTGTGGGCAGAAGTTGTGTCGACTGCATGTCATACTCAAAATCGATCCACAATACACCGCCATTTTCAAAAGACTCCATATGAGCTGATCAACAACAGAACACCAACAATCAAGTATTTTCACATATTTGGGTGTAAATGTTTTGTGCTTAACGACAGAGAGAGTCTGAATAAATTCAGTGCTAAGGCGGACGAAGGTATCTTCATTGGTTATTCTTCAACATCAGCAGCATATCGTGTTTATCTGAAAAAGTCAAAGACAGTCGTTGAGAGCGTCAATGTAACATTTGATGAAGACATGGCTTCTGATCAACTCAGTTCAGAACCCGTGATCACTGGAGTATTAGCTTCTGGACAGATCAGTCCAGAACCTGCTTCTACAACAAATAATTCGAATAACGCTTCTACTTCTATTTCACATTTAACTGATTTAGATTTGTTATTTGAATTCTTTTATGATGAGTTTCTAGGTTCTAATATAGCTAAATCTGTTGTGACTGACAGGTATGAAGATACAAGTTGCAATCATCCAGTCACTTCAGATGTCATAACTGAACAAGCATCCCCTACTCAGTCAAAAACTCACATTCCTACAATTGCTCCTACAGTTGAAGATGTACAAGAAATTGTTGAGCCAGAAGTAACTGTTTCAGTTGGGTGTCATACTTTGTCTACTCAACAGCCAGATTCTGCTGTTCCAACTGATGCTTCTGCACCTGAAACGTTAACTGCAAACCCCCCTTCTATTATTCAAACTGAAGAGCCTGATAGTAGATTTTTAGATGATGATCATGTTCAAACTTCATCTACTCCACTACCTCATGAGCATCGCTGGACCAAAGAGAATCCATTACATCAATTAATTGGAGATCCCAACAAGCCTGTACAAACTAGGTCAGCGACTCTTAATCAATGTATGCATGACTCATTCCTCAGCAAGATAGAGCCCACGCGAGTATCAGAGGATTTAGCTGATTCGGACTGGGTATCTGCTATGCAAGAAGAATTAAATCAGTTTGAAGCCCTGAAGGTCTGGAGATTAGTTCCAAAACCGGAAGGTAAGTCCGTGATTGGCACTAAATGGGTATTCAAGAATAAAAAGGATGAAGATGGTATTGTCATAAGGAACAAAGATAGACTTGTTGCCAAAGGTTACCGGCAAGAGGAAGTCATAGACTACGATGAGACGTATGCTCCAGTAGCGTGTATAGAGGCAATCCGCATGTTTCTAGCCTACGCAACTCATAAGAATTTCACAGTCTATCAGATGGACGTGAAAACGGCCTTTCTGAATGGCATTCTTAAGGAGGAAGTATACGTGTCTCAACCAGAAGGGTTCGTCAATGCAGATAATCCAGATCATGTCTACATCTTGGACAAAGCCCTGTATGGTTTAAAACAAGCCCCTCGAGCATGGTATGACGTTTTATCTAAATTCTTGTTTAGTCCGGTTTTTCCAAAGGTAAAGTTGATACCACTTTGTTCATCAAAAAGGAAAAAAGATGATATTATTCTTATTCAGATTTATGTTGATGATATAATATTTGGTTCTACAAATCCAAAATTTTGCAAAAACTTTTCTAACCTCATGGTGTCACGTTTTCAAATGAGTATGATGGGAGAAATGAATTTCTTTCTCGGATTACAAGTTAAACAGTTTTCTACGGGGATTTTCATTAACCAATCTAAGTACATTTTGGATATTCTTCGGAAGTTCAATATGGAAAATTGTAAACCAATTGGAACCCCGATGGTACCAGGTACTAAAATTAGCACTGATCCTTCGGGTAAAAGTGTTGATGCTAGGACTTATAGAGGTATGATAGGATCGTTAATGTATCTTACATCTAGTAGACCAGATATTATGTTTTCAACATGTTTATGTTCTAGATATCAGGCTGCTCCCAAAGAATCCCATTTGGCTGCTGTCAAAAGGATTTTTAGGTATCTGAAGGGGACTGCAGATCTTGGTTTGTGGTATCCTAAGGATACCGGGTTTCAACTGACTTCCTATTCAGATGCAGATCATGTAGGTTGCATGTTGGACAGAAAGAGTACTTCAGGTCACATTCAATTTCTTGGAGACAAGCTCGTCGTCTAGCTGATAATCCGGATGAAGAATCTCATCAATTTCGGCTTGCATAACTACCAACGCTCTTTCAGTGTTAGCATTCTCTTCTGTCGGGTCAGAAACTTCATAAGGATCAAGAATTAACGCCTAGTGTTCAGGAACTATCGGAGAACCTTCATCAAATTCCTCAGGCTTTTCAACCGTTGGATAATCGTATAGCACTAAATCCATAACATGTTCCCGTGCCTGTCCCTTCCCTTTTGGTTGAGTACCAGAACCCGAACCCTGTTCCTGTAACGTCCTAAAATATAGAGTAACTTAAAACTTCATAAATTAGGCAATATGACATCTGAATTGATATAAACTTCTCAAAAAGTGTACCAGTCCTTAAGACTTTACAAAAACCTGTGCGGATTTAGAATTCATCAACAGGCTAATCTAAACATAACCATCTAGATTACATCAGTTGACAATCCAAAATTCATCAAAAGAATGAGACTTAACAATGCCCAACTATCAACACTTTAGTCATCTCAAAATGCCCCGAGACCCAACTCGTCTCTCAACACCCAGTGCATCCCACCGCTAAGGAAAACCTGTTATACATATCATTTGAGAAAAGTGTCAGGCTTTAAGCCTGGTGAGAACATACAGTTTATAAAGCTCAAAAGATATAAAAATTTGTATCATAAGATAATATTTCCAAAGAGGTTAAATTTTACCATTGAAACCTTTGCCACAACCGGGCTTTTCCATTATAAACATGTCATCAAAAGATCAACGATAAAACATTTTACCAAGGATTGTGGCGTAACACAAAGTAGGCCAAAATCCGAGTTATGAGCTAAACAATTGTAATCCAAGGATACGAACACATAGGTCCATGCTACAACGTGAGATCGATCCCCCAAGCAAAACCAATGTATACTCCTTCACTAGGATCACTATGAACCATGGATAGTATCCGGCCTCACATAACCGTACCAAGTTGTCCTCGAGGATCATATGCATCCATAGCTACAAAATGGGGAATATGACATCCCAACAACACAGTCGACTCAAAACCTAGGGATCCGCTAGTAATGGTACAGACTCGTCACAACAACATATGTGACCAACCATAAATAAACATATGGTATAAATACATTTTATAAACAAAATGTCATTTCCAGTTCAAATTCTGGTAAGAATGAAAATCATTAAAAATGAGTTCTTAAACATTCTTTTCACATATCCACATAATGTGCAAGTAAAACATCATTTTACTTCAATAAGGCGGAAATAGTCATTTTAGTCAAAACTGATCGGGAATCCCGAAAATCACCAAAAACTTCATTTATATCAAAATGTAGAGAACATGAAATCATACCGTAGAAATACTTCGGATTTCGCAAATAAGAGTTTTGACATGTATAAAGTTTGTAAAATGGTAGTAGGAACTCACTAGTAGGTTTTTAGAATAAAACCCGGAAAACCAGATATCGATCACGACGTAGAGGTGAAGATTAAAACACCGACCCCTTGCTAGAAACACCGCATACTAGCAACCAAACGAGACTCGAAGATCGAAGAAGAAAGAAAGAGAAAAGAGAGAAAGAGATCTGAAATTTTGAGATATTTTATTAAAATGTCCAACAATTGAGATATTTAAGCAAACTCCAAAAAGCAACCTGACAGTCGTGCGCCCTAAAAGAAGGAAATGTGCACGGCCCATGCGTTTTCTCTGAAGGAGGGCGCACGGGTGTAGACAGACGCAGAAACCTCCAATCCTCTAAACATCCTCGCAAAACGGCCAAACGAAATTCGGGGTGTTACAGTTCCGTTCCCACCTGAACTGTTTCCACATACTGTGTCTCCGGCTCTGTTAGGCGTTGGCGCTTCCCCCACTCATGGTGATCAGGATCATCATGATCATCATGCTGGTGCTTGAGCCTGTCTGCCTGGCTTCGGTAGGTGTCTTCCATGGCTGATAGGCGTTCAGTCAATACAGCTACGGTTTGCTGCAGAGACTGAAGCATGGCTTCTTGTAACTGGAAGGCTTCTGGAGCTATAATGGGTTGGGGGGGTGGTGGAATAGGTGTGGATGCTTGAGCACGTAGAAGCGATAGAAGATCGGAATCCTGGGAGGGTTCTGTTTGAGATTGGGCAAGAAGTTTGGCAAGGAGTATGGATTTCGGTAGCTGGAATGAAGGGTGGTGGTGTAGGAGGTAGTGGTTTAGGCTCAGTCGCTGGACCTTTGCCTTTGATAAGTCTTTTCAGCGCATCTACCTCATCTCTCAATTTGGAACGCAACATGGTGTGGACAGCCTTTAGGGCGCCGTCCACGAATTCCCTAGAGACAAACTCTGCGTGAGTAACACCTGGGTCACTTAGACTTCCAGTTAGGGTTACAACTGTAGAAGTCGAACCGCTTACGTTCACAGTTGGCGTGATGGTAGCTATGGTAGGACTTCCACCCAATCCTCGTAAACCAACCGAAGCTGGAATTACTATTGGTGTTCTGGCTGGGCCACTAAGGCCTTCAACAGTAGCCGAGAATGGGACCCGTGTCCTAGGAATTGGAGAAATCATATCAAATGGCTCTAGACTTTGTGCACCAAAAGAGGTCGAGAACGGGGGTTGTTGTTCTCTTGTTTCAATACCGGAACTCTCCAAGTGAGAGACCGGTAGCTTTTATGCAATATCCTCGTGTGAAGATGAAACCACCATCTGTTGAGAGATGGCGGAGTGGCTGGGTGGGGTGTGCAATTGCGTCGTTAGGTCCACGACGTCTTCTTCAATACCCTATCTCAACATATGAGACTGGGTAGCAGATGCGGCTACCTGGCTAGATGCGGCTTGGGGGTCGACAACCAGAGGTGGTTGCGACGTCACTCGTGTACGCTCAGTTTCATATTTTCTCTTTCTTTCCCTCTCTCGGCTCACTTGAATATCATCGTCATCTATAACTCCCTCCGCTCTTTTTATCTCTCCATCTGAGGGCTCATCATCATCACCATCAGAGTCAGAAGACTCATCATTTGATTCTGATGCATTGGTAGCGGGTTCCGACTGACTGCCGGATTGGTCGGCTGCCGCCATAGACTCGTTTGCGGTTTCAGCAACTGTTTCCTCTTCAGAGGCGGTGGCAGAGGAGGACTGAACGTTAGAAGATTCAGTTGATGTGTCCTCTTCAACCATCGGAGTGGTTGTCCATGGCGGTGTCGGTGATCGTCGTGAAGTACTGGCTTGGCTCGTTCCAACGGCACTGCCCACTCCAGTTCCCCTCACAATATTTTCGCTTATCACGCCCTGTCCGGAAGCCCAGCTATCCGGACGCTACCGCCTCTCGTACGTGGACGCGGACCCTCACGCCTCTTAGGTCTTGCTCCCTGGGCAGGTCCTACCGGTTCTAGTCGGACCATAGGAGCTGCAAGATTGTGTGTGTGCCTATACGCTATAGCACTCAGTGCCGTAGGACGAGCATAGGCCAGTAACCCGACGGGGATTAGTCGGGCGACAACACCTTCAGGATCAGGATGAGTTGGTATTTTACGAGCCGGGTGTTGTGGAAAGGTTGGGTTCGATGAACGACGTTCAATGTTGGTATACAGATCCATGAAGCTGTGGATGATCAGCTGGAGAAACCTCATAAACGGTATGAAGTTCTGTCTCTTTGTAGTGTTGGATCGTACTCTCTGAACAAGCTCGGACCAGAGGAAATCGGCGTAGTCTGTGTGGCGATGGAATGCCACAGAGTGGAATAGGCGGAGGATGGGGGTACTCGTCTGATCGATGCCTTTTGTGATCGCCGAAAGGCACCGATTGAGGTACGTAAACAGCGTGTACCAGATAGTTGGGAGGTGCTTGCGGTTAAACCCAGATGGAAGGCGTAGATCTACACCGTAGCCTAGAGACAGGATGTCAGCGCAAAGTGTTTGATCTAATACGATCGGGTCGAAGCTATTTCGCTTTGGAACTGAAGCGGCGGTCGACAGCTGAAGGAACTATCGGAAGAGATCACGAGTGAGGAGTACTGGCGTGCGATCAATCCGACCCTCCAGTTGGAAACCATCGTTGGCCTCCAAGGCAGTGAGAGACCGCCAAAACTGTTGGAGATATAAGTGGGGCACTTCGGCAGTCTCCGTGAGTGCAAAGGAGATAGGATGACCCATGAGGATCTCGATGATCACCTGATATTGAATGGCAGGTTGGGTGACATCGAGATGGTAGTTGTTGGGCGTGAGCTGAATGAACTGATCCTCGGGAATCAGTTCGGCATCGGCTATTGGGTCAATTGTTGGGTTCGGGTTTTGCGCCATTTTACCTGCTCCCCCTCGAATGGAGGACTTTTGAACCTTACCAAACATCATACGATAGTACTCCCCCTGAACACACGAACAACTTCTAAAACTACCACAAGCGACTTACTCTCGAAGGGATCGGAACTATGGACTGCAAAATAAAGTGAAATACCACGAAGAAAAGAAAAAACACACGAGAAAAAAATAGAAACTTAACGAAATCTAATTTATTAATACCGAAGTTTTAAACTTACACAGAACTGAACGAGTAAAAGTCAATCACCAATGAGTGTGAGCATGAGCATCCAGAGACAAGTCACTGGGGCACTAAGTCACCGTCAGTCGTGATTGAATTAGACTCGGATAGGTTTGTGAAAGGGTCAAACTTTCAGATTTAGCATACCTAGCTTGGACACAAGATAATTAAAACGTTTTTCGTCCAAATCTTTGGTAAACAGGTCTGCTAACTGGTGCTCTGTATTAACAAAGTAGAGTTCGATGGTACCTCTTTCCACGTGGTCTTTTATGAAGTGATAACGCACATCAATGTGTTTCGTCTTCGTGTGCTGAACGGGATTGCTAGATATTGCAATGGTGCTCTTGGAGTCACGGTAGATGGGGATCTTCGAGTAGTTAAATCCATAGTCTTCCAACTGGGTGCGCATCCAGATGACTTGCGAGTAGCAACTGGCAGCGGCTGCATACTCCTCCTCGGCGGTAGATGTTGACACACAATTTTGCTTCTTCGAAGCCCAGCTGACAAGACGATCACCCAAGAACTGGAAATGTCCCGATGTGCTTTTCCGGTCCATCATGTTTCCAGCATGGTCAGCGTCCGAGTAGGCTATCAATTCAAAACCTGTCTCTTTTGGGTACCACAAACCAAGATCAGGAGTACTTTTTAAATATCGGAAAATACGCTTAACCATAGCTAAGTGAGACTCTTTAGGTTTCGACTGAAATCTTGCACATAAGAATGTTGAGAGCATAATGTCAGGCCAGCTAGCCGTCAAGTACATCAGAGAGCCTATCATACCTCTATAAGTTGTAGCTTTATACTGGTAGACATGGGGGTTTTCATAGGTGAAGATTTTTCCATCTGGTATTTCCGAAGAATATCTGAGATGTACTTAGATTGATTAATGAAAATTCTTGTTGCTAATTGTTTTACTTGTAGACCCAGGAAAAAATTCATTTACCCCATCATGCTCATTTGAAAATGTTTACTCAATAGAGCTGAAAAATTCTGACAGTACTTAGGGTTTGTAGAGCCAAAGATTATGTCATCAACATAAATCTGTACAAGAATAATATCGCGCTTTTCTCTTTTAATAAGTAAAGTAGTATCTATCTTACCTTTAGAGAAACCAGATTTAACTAAGAAGGATGAGAGAGCATCATACCAGGCTCGTGGCGCTTGCTTAAGACCGTATAAGGCCTTGTCAAGAAAGTAGACGTAATTAGGGTTTTCTGAACTCACGAAGCCTTCGGGTTGCGAAACATATACTTCCTCCTTGAGAACGCCGTTCAGGAACGCGGATTTCACATCCATTTGAAAGACGATGAAATTCTTGTGGGCGGCGTATGCGAGGAACATGCGTATCGCTTCAATGCGGGCAACCGGTGCAAATGTCTCCTCGTAATCTATACCTTCTTGCTGGCGATATCCTTTAGCCACTAGACGCGCTTTGTTCCGGACAATGATTCCATTTTCCTCCTTCTTGTTCTTGAAAATCCATTTCGTCCCAATCACCGTCTTGTTCTTTGGCCGGGGAACGAGGCACCACACTTTGAGGCTCTCAAATTGGTTGAGTTCCTCTTGCATAGCGATCACCAGTCTGGATCATTCAACACTTCGGAGACGGTGGAAGGTTCGATACGGCTGAGGAACGAGGAAAATAAGCAGTCGTTCGCTGTAGTGGATCGATTCTGAACAGGTGTCTTGGGATCACCTATGATCTGATGAAGAGGGTGAGCTCGAGTCCACTTGGTGGCGTGTGGAAGAGGTTGATATGTCTGTTGAGAAGTATCGGGGTCCACATAACCACCGGGGGGTAAATCCTGAACTGATTCGAGTGATGATGACCTGTGAGGTGTAAGTTCCTTAGTTGGAGTCGAGTGTGCAGCAGAAGACGACTCAGCAGGAGATGCATTTATTACAGGATCCGGGATTGTCAGAATGGGAACTTCAGGGGTGCCTTCAGCAGGTGTCGGTTCAGGAGGGCCTACTGTCGGTCCAACAATACTTATCAAGTTTATAGAAACAACAACACAATATGATTACCAACCTGTATTGATTATAACAAACGAGTTACAAGGTTGATCGATTAAGCATGAAATGTGTTCTCTATGTTTTCTCTCTTTTACACCTTCAAGTGTGTGTTTGTGTGTGTGAATGTGTTCTGATCTTTTTGAGAGATGTTAGAGATACACTTAATCTAACCAAGTGTGTTAGACACACTTCCTACAACTTGCAATATAAAACTATAAACCTACCTAATATCTAATCTAATAATATACATAATATCTAAGTTTAGATATTATGTAAACTAACTAAATACTATAAACTAACCAAGTTAGCTTTTTCTAACTATTACAATGTTATAACTTAGATATTAAATCTAAGTAAACTAATACAATTACATTGACATTTATTACAAACGACATAGACCTTAATATCGAGAGTCGACGTTTCGGCTTTAGCTTCAGATTGCGATCTTCAGTTTGGATGATCTTGAATCCAATGAGACTGTGGTCTAACAATCTCCCCCTTCGGATCAAGATCATTACGAAAATGATTTTAGCAATTCAGTCTTCTTGTTCAGCTCAGAAGATGCAATCTCTTTCTTTAGCTCTGAAATCAGCATGTCTTCAATCTACTTTCTTTAGAAGAATTCAGTCTTTGACGTGATTCTTGAAACATGTGATCTTTGCCATTTCTTTTGTAGTCATTCTCCCCCTTTTTGATGTTAAGTTGTCAGGATCGAATTCTTAACAAGAATTAATACTCAGAAACTAATATCAAAGAAGTTGCGGAAAAACACTTTGATATTTGATAAAACAGTAATCAAAAACAGTATATAATTATCAAACTGTAAGCTTTTATTGAATGCTTAAAACTACAAGATTACACACTCAACCTCAATTTTGATGAACAGGCTCACCAATACGAATTCTACTTCTCTAGAATTAGGATCTATGCCTTGAGGTTAATTTTCTCTCTTGAAAAACGATTATTAAAAGTTATTTCTATCTATTCTAAACATTCTATACATATACTGATAAAAAGATAATTACAAAGAATAAACAAATCTTCAGTATATCTTCCATGTATATCTTCTAAGTATATCTTCAGTATATCCAGCTGTAGTACATTCCATCCGGATCTCTTTAGCAGCACTAATAATGCTCAGCAGCATTAACTTCAACTAGCAGCATTAACTTCAAGCAGTACTAACTACTAGCAGTACTAACTAGCTAAGCAGTACTAACTTTGTTCAAGCAGTACTAACTTTAACTAGCAGTAGTAATTCTACTAGCAGTAGTAACACTTAGCAGTATTAATCTTCAACTTGTTCTGGCAGTAGTAACTACACTTGGTAGAATCTTCAGTTCCCAACAATCTCCCCCTAACTTGACTTTTAGAAGAGAAGTCAAGTTCTTCAGATATTCTTCCAGATGATCTTTTTGATGCTCCCAAAACTTCCAAGATCATGCTCCTAAGTCTGGATTCAGTCCCAAACTCTGATTGATTATCCTCTGAATTAGATACTTGGCCATTTCTGAATTTGGTGCACAACCCAACTTCTTCTTTAGCATGGCATGAACCTTCAGTCTGGTGTGATTATATACTCTATCCACTAGGAAGTATTCTGTGTGATTTCTATCCAAAGTCACTGCGTATACTCCACTAGTTTCATATAGAGTCCAACTTGTGACTTCTTTAAACACACTCTTGATGACCTGGTCCACTTCTTCAGGTTTGAACATCATGCATAGATACTCCATCACCAGTTTTGTAAGAGAAATTCCTGGAGTATTCAGATGATCTGCATACAGCTTAATTCCTATGTCAAACATCTCTTCTATATCAGATCTAGAGCATGTTCTGACAATCTTGACCCAAGTGTTGAATACTTCATACTTATCACCCTTCCTCTTGAGTCTGATGTAATCTTTCCCATCCATTGTCAGTACATCCCAGTGAATGATCTCAGGTGGCTTAACTCCAACAGGTTCTGCAGAAATTGGTTCAGGCACTTTGTCCATCACTACCATATATAAGCTTACATCATCTTTGATTGATGACCCTTGCTGGCTTGATGACTCAGGTGCCACTTCTTCTTCAGCAACATTTTGTTCTTCTTCTACTCTAGGCTTCTTATCTTTCTTTCTTTTGGCCATCATCTTGGTTCTTTTCAAAGTCTTTTGAACCTGTACTAGAGTAACTTCCTTCTTCTTTTCTTCCTTTTCCCTTGCCATCTCTTTGATAGGAGTTCCCTCTTCACTTTCAGGGAATGGTTGATTCATATCTAGATCATTACTCTCCTTGGCCTTCTTTTCAAACTCTACTCTTTTCTTTTCGTTGCTCTTCAGATTCCCCATTTCTTTTTCATAGAGCTCTCTGATTTGATCAAAACTCATCTTCACAAACATTTCTTTCTTTACCCCAATTGCACTCCTCAAGAAAGTTACCATTTTGTTTCTTTCCTGAGTGGCAGGGTAAGTTTGTGAAGGTCTTCTTTTCTTTGCACTTGTATTAGCCATCATAGCCTTTCTCAGACTTATAGCCCTTTGTTTAGCCTTTTCAGTTTCAAGCCCCTTTTGATAGGCTTTATTTAGCTCAGCAGCTAAAGCCTTTGCCATTTCCCTGTCCTTCTCCACCTGAGCTCTTTCTTCTTTTTCCATCTCCTTCTGCATTTTCCTTGCTAAAGCTTCATCTGATTCAACCAACCTTTGCTTCTTGATTGGTTGATCAGATTCCACTATCTTTTCTTTTCCCTTATTCTTTGATTCTGCAGCTTTGTCTTTCTGTTCTGATTTTCTGTCTCTCCCTTCATTTATGACCACTCCCTTTGCTTTGGGAGTGTCATTCTTAGCTTTGATTAGCACTTCAGCTACTTCAATTTCTGTTGGTGTTAACTCTGTTACTGCTGCTTGTGAGGTTTCAGCAGCATTAACAGTTTCTGCTTCTTTTTGTACTGAACCTCTTTCTGTTTCTGCTTCCTTCTCCCCCTCAACTTCAACTCTCTCTTTATCAATCTCCCCTTTCCTTGATGCTTCTTCCATGTTGATCTCCCCCTTTTTGGGAGCATCAGTCACTGGTTTCCTCCTTCTGAGCACAAATTGTTTCTTCTTCTTTTGCAGAATCAGTTTCCTTACCATTTGCTTCAACTTGATGATTTGTTCTTGTTGTGACAGTACTATGAGTTTTAGCTCTTCTATATCTTTGCCCTGTTTGAGTACATCCATGTTGATGTTGCCCATTGCCTCCATCAATTCATCATAGTTATATCTGTCCTCACCTTCTCCAGGAGTGTTACCCCCTATTGAAGGATCATTGGATCTTTTAGTAGTGGAAGTCTTCTGCCTAGCAGAAGCACTATCCACCCCTGTGGTTTCTTGGCACCAGGGACCTTCAAATGATTGCTCATTCAAAGTTGCCATGGGGGAGGTCTTATTGATGTTACCACTTTCCTCCTCTGTGCTAGCAGGAGTAGTGGCAGCCTCATCACCCATATGCTCTACCTCCTCCTCAGAGAGCACCTCCTTTGGGTTGGGAGACACCCTAGTGGATTCCCTTTGGATATTCTCTATTGGAGAATGCTCCAATAGAGGGCTTTGAGGCTCTTGGTTAATAGTAGGTACAACAAGGGAAGGAGCCTTGTGTACCTTTCTCTTGACATAGGTCTTGGATATTATGGGAGTGGGTTTAGCAGCAAAGGACTGAGGGAAAATTTGAGAGATGGAAGGTTGGGATTGGCTAGCAGTGGGTTGGTCTAATGAGGGCCTTGACCCTGCTACCATACCTTCATTGGTTTGGGACACCACCATCATTGTAGAGAACAATGGGGTGTCAACTCCTTCAGAGTCCCCAGCAGATCTTCTCATATTTGAGAAAACCTTGCCTTTGGGGGGTTTAGGTACATATACCCCAACAGGTTGAGGTATATCCGTCAATTGATGAGTAATAACTTCTTGAACAAACCTGGGATACATAAAGAAGCTCTTTTTGTTTCCCATGTTTGAGACAAGATCATGGAAAATCATTTGTGAAAAATTGTACCTTCTGGTAGTGGCCAAGCACACCAAAGCATAAGCAATAGTGCTGCTGAACTCACTCCATCCAGTAGTCTTTTTGGATATACAATGCATTAGAGTATGGACAAAGAAACGCCATTGGGAAGAGAATTTTGCTTTAGAAAACTTGAAAACACCCAATGGGCCTCCATACCCCATTCTTGTAAGATTTGAAAACAGTTCATCATTTGGGATAGAGGTTATACCAGAGGCATCGTCTAGACGTAGACTGATGCGTATAACCTCTTCAGTAACTGTTAGTGGTTGATCACAGATTCTTGTCTTGATCATTTGCACACCATTTTCCACAACAATGGTTGCATTGGCCCAGAACTGCTTTTGATGCTCAATGTAGATTGTAGGGGATACAGTAAGAGCATGAGCAATGTGGCTTGACTTGAGGAAATCCACAATCTGATGAAAGCCTTCTGCTTGTTTTGGCTTTTGGAGCATTGCGATTTCATTGTGCTCGTCAATGAACGCCATTGATGCCATTGACCTTGAAGATTCTTGCCTGAAAACTTTGAACTTTGAGAGAGAAAGGGTTTAGAGCGCAAGGGAACAGTATGCAAAGAGTCGTTATGAACTTTTAGGCGGGCAAAGAGTATTTATAGTATTCGGAATATAAGCAGTATTAACCTAGAGCAGTATTAACTACTAGCAGTAGTAACGGCTAGCAGTATTAACTAACTAGCAGTATTAACTGAAAGCAGTATTAACCACTAGCAGTATTAACTACTAGCAGTAGTAACGGCTAGCAGTATTAACTAACTAGCAGTATTAACTGAAAGCAGTATTAACCACTAGCAGTATTAACTACTAGCAGTATTAACTGAAAGCAGTATTAACCACTAGCAGTATTAACTACTAGCAGTAGTAACGGCTAGCAGTATTAACTAACTAGCAGTATTAACTGAAAGCAGTATTAACCACTAGCAGTATTAACTACTAGCAGTATTAACTGAAAGCAGTATTAACTACTAGCAGTATTAACTACTAGCAGTATTAACCACTAGCAGTATTAAGTACTAGCAGTATTAACTATACTTACTCCTTTTAAACTTGCTAACACTGAGTACTGCTATGTATATCCTGAAAAAGAAGATTAGTAACACCAAGAATAAAAATATACAGGTGTAAAACCACTTTTTGAGAAGAAGATTATTCAGAGTTTATCATTCCCACACCTGTGACCAAGAAAGTGAATCTACCCACATCAAAAGCTTTAGTGAATAGATCAGCAAACTGATTATCAGTGTGGACTTTGACAACTTGAATAAGTTTCTTTTCATTACAATCTCTTATAAAGTGATACCTGATTTCAATGTGCTTTGTCTTTGAGTGCTTGACTGGATTATTTACAATGCTAATAGCACTGCTGTTGTCAATAAAGATTGGAGTGTGTAGAAAGGTTACCCCATAGTCCAACATTTGATTCTGAATCCATAAGACTTGAGAACAGCAACTTGCAGCTGCTATGTACTCTGCCTCTGTTGTAGATGTGGATACTGTGGTTTGTTTCTTGCACTGCCATGAGACTAGTCTAGCACCCAAGAACTGACATCCTCCAGAAGTAGATTTTCTGTCCAAGTTTGCCCCACCTAGATCACTGTCTGAGTATGCTATTAGGTCAAAAGGTGAGTTATGAGGATACCAAAGTCCCAATCTGGGTTGCCCTTTGAGATATCTGAATATCCTCTTAACAGCTTGAAAGTGAGATTGCTTTGGCCTAACTTGAAATCTTGCACATACACAGACGGGAAACATAATATCTGGCCTTGATGCTGTGAGATACATGAGAGAGCCAATCATGGATCTATAAAGATGCACATCCATATCCTCCCCCTCAAGATCTGCTGTGATCTGCTTGTGTGTTTCCATAGGTGTGCTGGCAGGTTTTGATTCTGAGAAACCAAACTTGGTTAGAATATCCTGCACATACTTGGATTGACATATAAAAATGCCATCTGACTTCTGTTGAACTTGGAGTCCAAGGAAGAAAGTAAGTTCCCCCATGGAGCTCATTTTGAACCTTTGATGCATTAAATCCTCAAACTCCTTGCACATGTTGTTTCTTGTAGAACCAAAAATAATGTCATCAACATATATTTGGACCAGCAAGATATCCTTCTTCTTCCTTTTGATAAATAGAGTCTTATCAATGACTCCTCTTTCAAAGTCATTTTCCAAGAGATAGGATGACAGGGTGTCATACCATGCTCTTGGGGCTTGATGTAGTCCATAAAGTGCTTTCTTTAATTTGTATACCCTGTCTGGATAGCTTGGGTTTTCAAACCCTGGTGGTTGACAGACATATACTTCTTCTTCAATTGATCCATAGAGAAAAGCACTTTTTACATCCATTTGATAGACTTTGAAGTTCATGTAAGAAGCATAGGCTAGGAATAGTCTGATTGCTTCTATCCTAGCCACAGGTGCAAAAACTTCTTCATAATCTATACCCTCTTCTTGAGTATAGCCTTGAGCCACCAGCCTTGCTTTGTTCCTTATGACAATACCTCTTTCATCTCTCTTGTTTCTGAAAATCCACTTTGTGCCAATTGCTCTGTGACCTTTAGGAAGGTCTACTAGATCCCATACATCTTGTAGCTTGAACTGTAACAGTTCTTCTTGCATTGCTTCTATCCAGCTAGATTCTTTCATAGCATCATGTGCCTTTTTAGGCTCAAGCTGGGATAGAAAACATGAGAGCACTGTATGCTGTTGATCTTGCATTTCTTGAAGCCTGCTTTGATGTCTAGTCATCATAGGAGAAGAGATATCTCCTATTACCAGCTGTGGAGGATGATTCTTTTGAACTCTGGTGTTATGACTAGGTTCTTCATTCAGTCCAGCCTCTAGATTAGAGTCATGCAACTCAACTGAAGTGTCTTCAGATGTCACTTCTGATTCTTGAGTCTCCTCATCTCTAGTGTCTTCTTCACTCTGACTTGGTTCAGTAAATGATTCCTTTTCACAGTCTTCATTTACTGTGGGTATGGGAAAAATCACAGATTTAGATATACTTTCTTGAACTTGTGTGATCTCTGATTCTCCACCATCTGTTCCTGTATACTCATTACTGAAACCAAAAGAGTTAGTTAGTGAATCAATGTCAAATAGCCATTGAGGTCCAGACCCAACAGGATTTGGTGTGTTCTCATTGCATTTGACATTGTCACTTTCTTCAATTATTCTAGAAGAAGAGTTAAAAACTCTGTAGGCCCTACTCTGAGATGAATATCCAACAAGAAATCCATCATCTGCTTTGCTATCAAACTTACCTAAGTGAGATTTGGTATTTAGAATTGTACAAGGACACCCAAAAGGTTTGAAGAAACCAATAAAAGGTTTTCTTTGATTTAAAAGCTCATATGGGGTCTTGTTCTTTTGCTTGACCACTAGAACTCTGTTTTGGACATAACAAGCAGTATTAACTGCTTCAGCCCAGAATGTAATTGGCAATTTTGAATCAGCCAACAGAGATCTAGCAGCCTCTATTAGTGTCCTATTTCTCCTTTCAGCAACACCATTCTGTTGAGGAGTCCTAGGAGCACTATATTGTCTCTCAATACCTTTTCCTTCACAAAAAGTGTTTAAATCATGATTTTTAAATTCAGTTCCATTATCTGATCTAATGACTTTTACTCTTTGATTAGTTTGGTTTTCAATTCTTAGAATAAAGGATTTGATAAGACCACTTGTTTCATCCTTAGTCCTTAGAAAATATACCCAAGTAAATCTGGAGTAATCATCAACAATAACTAAGCAGTAAGATTTCTTGCCTATACTCATAACATTTGTAGGACCAAACAGATCCATATGCAATAACTGGAGACAAGAAGAAACAGAATTTAACTCTTTGGTCTTATGAGAAGTTTTGTGTTGCTTGCCTTTAAGACAAGCAACACAATGATCATCACATGAAAAGACTTTTGAAGGTAAACCTCTTACAAGGTTATTTTTAACAAGATTGTTCATAGTCTTGAAATTCATGTGACACATCCTTCTGTGCCAAAGGGAGGATTCATCTATAGAAGCTTTTGAAACAAGACAATTTAAAGATGAATCACTATCAACATTGTCCAAATCAAGACAGTAAACATTGTCCTTCCTAGGAGTTCTAAGTAGTATCATGTTTTCATCAACTACCTTGAACCCTGGAGCAAGGATCATACACTCAGTGTTAGTAAATAATATACTATGTTGTTTGTCACAAACCTGTGATACACTTAACAGGTTGTACTTTAATTGATCAACATAGTAGACATCCTCAAATGTCATCTTACCTTTGGTGACATTACCTTTTCCACTTATCTTACCACTAATAAGATTGTCTCCAAATGCAACATGTCCTCCATTAATTTGCTTGAAATCCTGAAGGCATGACATGTTGCCAGTCATGTGCCTAGAGCAACCACTATCAACATGCCAAATGCTCTTTCCCTTGAGCTGTTGGTTGCTTTGCACATTAGATAAATCAATTAGTATGATTGGGGACCCAAGCCAAAGTGATCTTGGGTCTTCCTTTCTCATCAAAGTATTTACATTCCTTTTTAATGAGGTTTTTAAACTCAGAGCACTCTTTATTAGAGTACTTTGTCAATATGATTGGCTTAGCAGAATCAACACTAGAAGCAGTACTAACCTTAGAAGTACTAACAGAGTTAGCAGTACTAACAGGTGTAGCAGTACTAACAGGTTTAGCAGTACTAACCTTGTTAGCAGCATTAACATTGTTAGCAGTAGTATTACTTCTAGCAGCACTATCATTGTCAGCAGCACTATTTGTGATAGCAGTACTAACAGTTTTAGTGCTTTTAGGAATCCACATATTGACACTTTCTTTAACAGAATACTTTTTCTTCATATGGCTTTTAGTTTTAACAGTTTTCTTAGCCACATGGTTCTTTTCAATTTTCTTATAACCAAAGGGTTTTTGCATGGATCTTTGGAAATTCATTCTTTGGTTCATAGGATTGAAATAACAGAATTTTGCAAGATGATTCAATTTGCCACAGATAAAACAAGGTTTTGGTCTATTGATTTTACTCAGATCAACCCCTTGTTTATGTGCCCATTGATTATTCCAGTTTCTTTGATTTCCCCTCTTTTTGTCCTGTTTTTGGGGCTCATTCTTCTTACAAGCACACTGTTTGCAAGGACCTGGATTCACAACTGTGGTCTGTTTATAATGGACCTTACCAAACTTTTCCTCTGTCTTCTCTATGTTCTTGGATTTGATCCAAGCCCTTCCACAATCCTCATTGGTGATAATGTTGTTTTCTATAGAAATCTCACCACTCACCTTGTTCTCCTTACTCTTGTCAACCTCTTTCTCAGTCTTATCCTCAACAATTTCCTCATCTAAGGGATCTATTTCAGTGGCTCCCTCAGGCAAGTCCTTCCTATCTATGGTGTCTAACAGGTCTGAAGTAGGAGGAATGTAATTGTTGTTATATGGTGGAGGTGTGGCATTATACCCAATTCCTCTTCTTAATTTATCATGAATCTGATTTTGCAGTAAGGAGTCCATTGCTTTAGAAGCATTGGAAAACTTTTCTACATCAAGCTTAACCTTGGTTAACTCCTCTTTCAGTTTTTCACTCTCCTCTTTAGATTTGGTCAGTTTAAGTTCTAAATCCTTTTTCTCCCACTGCCAGTAATTAGTGTCATATGAGTGTTGTAGTTCATTGGCTTGAAAACCTTTGATTTGATCTTCAAATCTCTCTACTATCCTCACATAGTCTTTTATATCCTTTTCTAGTCTCTTCAGGTCATCACTCATCTTCTGATTGTGATCCCTGTACCTTTTAACAGTGTCTATGCAAGTTTTAGAGCAGAGATTAGAACTTACCTCAGATGGGAGATCAGATACTTTAGCCATAAGAGCTTGATTCTGAATAGCTTCTTCTGCTTGATCACTCCAATCAAACCCCATTCCTTGTTGAGAAACAAGGGCTTGAGCAGAGTTTCTGTTGTTATTGAAGCTTCCAGATTGAGCTTGTTGATGGTTGTTGTTGTGAGACATTCCACTTCTGCATTCTCTAGCAAAATGTCCCTTCAGATGGCATTTGTAGCATTCTACCTTTGATTTATCAAACCCTGCTCCATCTTCTCTTCTTTGTGAGAAGTTGTTTCTTCCAGTCCTCTTTATAAACTTTTTAACCCTCATAGAGAGCATGGCCATCTGCCATTTAATATCCATCTCTTCCAGATCATCAGGATGAAGTTGTTCTAAGTCATCATTGATCAAAGAAGAATTTCCATGATTAGAAAGAAGAGCTTCAAATACATAATCAGTGCCTTTATCTAAATTTGATCCATTAGCAGCATTAACTGATTCAGGGTTAGCAGTAGAATCAATTGATGCTGATAGGAGTGCAGCATTATGAACATATCCAGAAGGCTTCTTCTTTGCCTCCACCTCAGCTTCAAATACTCTAAGATCATTGTACAGATCATCAAGTTCTTTGTCTTCCAACTGATCATTCTGTCTGAATGACACAGTGTACATGGTCCATTCATCTCCAAGGGACCTTAAGAACTTTCTGTTCACATCATCTTGATCAATCTGTACTCCCATAGTAGCTAGTTCACCAATTAGTTTATTAAACCTGTCAAAAGTTTGAGTCATGGACTCATTCTTAGTTGAGATGAAGTTTTCATACTGTTGTTTTAAGATTGCCTTTTGATTTCTCTTGGTACTTTTAGTACCTGAGAATCTCTTCTCTAGAGCATTCCAGAGCATCTGTGCATCAGTACAATTGCAGAATTGGTGTTGATACTCATTTGGAATGGCCAAGAGCAGTGTGCTCAAGGCTTTCATCTCTGTCTGTCTTGATTTCCTGTCTGTATCTGTCTTTGGAGGAGTTCTTTTGCCATCTTCACCAATCTTTCCTCCATCAGATGGGCCATTCTCAATGATGTCCCACATAGAGTAATCTGTGAGGAGAATATATTGCTTGATTCTGATTTTCCACATGTCAAATTCATTGGATCTGAGCATTGGAACTTTTGAGACCAAAGTACTGATTGATTCTGTAAGATTTTCCATGATGAATAACTGTTTCTGAGAGAATTTGGCTCTGATACCACTTGTTAGGATCGAATTCTTAACAAGAATTAATACTCAGAAACTAATATCAAAGAAGTTGCGGAAAAACACTTTGATATTTGATAAAACAGTAATCAAAAACAGTATATAATTATCAAACTGTAAGCTTTTATTGAATGCTTAAAACTACAAGATTACACACTCAACCTCAATTTTGATGAACAGGCTCACCAATACGAATTCTACTTCTCTAGAATTAGGATCTATGCCTTGAGGTTAATTTTCTCTCTTGAAAAACGATTATTAAAAGTTATTTCTATCTATTCTAAACATTCTATACATATACTGATAAAAAGATAATTACAAAGAATAAACAAATCTTCAGTATATCTTCCATGTATATCTTCTAAGTATATCTTCAGTATATCCAGCTGTAGTACATTCCATCCAGATCTCTTTAGCAGCACTAATAATGCTCAGCAGCATTAACTTCAACTAGCAGCATTAACTTCAAGCAGTACTAACTACTAGCAGTACTAACTAGCTAAGCAGTACTAACTTTGTTCAAGCAGTACTAACTTTAACTAGCAGTAGTAATTCTACTAGCAGTAGTAACACTTAGCAGTATTAATCTTCAACTTGTTCTGGCAGTAGTAACTACACTTGGTAGAATCTTCAGTTCCCAACATAAGTGCAACGACTTCATCAAAACTATTTGTAAGAAATGTCTATCTTATGGTTAGAGCCCCTGATCCGTCAATTCAAAAGATATTCATCCAGATCTTTTCAAATCCAAACAAAATAGTCGTGTAACACCTGAATCAACTAATGAATCAGTTAACATGTCTGTCAGTAACACTAAGTCACTGTGTGTAACAAATACACTTTGGAAAGGAGCTGTTTTGATGTTGACTCCCCCAGGGCTTCCATTTAATCATTGAAACACCACAAAGGTAAATTTCTATAAACGTTATGACAAAGAAACTAATTCCTTGTGTGTTCGTGCTTGTGTTTGAAAGAATTAAGCACTTGATGATTGCTTATTAGGCTCAAAATTGTGTAAACCACTGAGACAACAGCAAGTTAAACACAGACTCAATATGCATGATTGAAGTGCGAAGGTGGGGCAGACTTCCTTCTTTTCAATATCCAGATTTTCCAAATGAAAATCAGATAGCAAATGTGCTGCTTCCCCTTTGAAAAAGTGAAACACTTTCTTGTTAAGAAGAAAATGAGTAGACAGTGAGGTTTGATCAAGAGTTGGCATGGGTTAGTTGCCTGTTTCAATAATGTTCACCAAAGAATTGTGAAACACTAGTAATGTGGCTACCCGGCTCAGAAAAAGTTGGTGCAGAGTTGTGATATTCTTTTAACTCTGTTCTCACACGCTCTTTCTTTTAAACATTAAGCTTTCTCTAATCATACTCATTTCTTTTTCTATTTGCACACTCAATCACTAAGGATTAACTTCTTGGGTAGAAATCACTGGTTAAGGTGATTCCATTGAAGTTGTGTTAATTCCTAGCACCATGATTCTTTGTTTTCCTATGATGCATGTGATGCTCAGATTGGTTTAACTATTTCAGGTAAAGCACAATATTGATTATGAAAACATTTAAAATACACTCCCAAAATATAAAATCTGTTGAAAAATCAGGAAGTGGTTTGAACATTAAAAACAATGTTTTCTATGATTGAAAGTTGTCCTTCTTTCAACCATATATGAGATTAAGATAAAGGATTATACCTTAACGTTTGATCTTACATCTCATGAAGCTAAGCTTAAAGTCATAAAGATATGAACTTGTAAGCTTCTCTCAAAAATTCTGCAAAAGTCTAATGTCAAGTCAAAGTAAAATTTATTCACTTAAATTGAAAAGACAAAAAGCAGTAAAACTTTTAAAGTACGAGTTATGATCAGAAATAATCAGAAGTCATATCCGTACTCCCTTTTTTTTTTTTTTTTGATTTGAAGAGCTCCCCCTAAAATCTTGCATTACAAAAGAAATTTGACATTAAAAAATACATGCACAAATTTTATGAGCTCCCCCTTGAAGTAATATTGACCAGATGTCAATTTCTTCTCATTCTCCCCCTTGGATCATGAACATTTGATAGAAGTGCAGATATCAATCAGAGTTAAGAATGAAGAAATGATGAAAAAGTATACAATTTAGAAAACTTTGTTAGGTAACTACTGATTATATCTTAAGATTTAGCATACCAAGCTTAGAGATAAGAAAGTTAAACCTCTTTTCGTCTAAGGGTTTGGTGAACAAATCGGCAAGTTGATAATCAGTTTTTACAAAGAAAAGTTCAATTGTTCCTTTTTCAACATGATCTTTAATAAAGTGATACCTGACGTCTATGTGCTTTGTCTTGGTGTGTTGAACAGGATTCGCTGTAATTGCGATGGCGCTCTTGGAGTCACAATATATCGGGATCTTGTTGAAGTGGAAACCGTAGTCGCGTAATTGAGTTCTCATCCATAAGACCTGAGAACAACAACTAGCAGCAGCTACATATTCTGCTTCGGCCGTGGAGGTTGAAACACAAAGTTGCTTCTTCGATGCCCAACTAACTAGTTTGTCACCGAGGAACTGTACATGTCCTGACGTGCTCTTCCTGTCTAACATACAACCTACATGATTTGCATCTGTGTAGGCTGTTAGTTCAAAACTAGTATTTTTAGGATACCACAGACCAAGATTTGTAGTGCCCTTCAGATACCTAAAAATACGCTTCACAGCAGACAAATGGATTTCTTTAGGATTGGCCTGATATCTTGCACATAAGCATGTTGAAAACATTATATCTGGCCTACTCGACGTAAGATACATTAAAGAACCTATCATCCCTCGATAAGTCCTAACATCAACAGCCTTTCCCGAAGGATCGGTGCCAATTTTAGTACCTGGTGCCATTGGGGTACCAATCGGTTTTGAATTTTCCATTTGGAACTTCCGAAGAATATCCCTAATGTATTTTGATTGATTGATAAAAATACCCGATGAAAATTGTTTTACTTGTAAACCGAGAAAGAAATTCATCTCTCCCATCAAATTCATCTGAAATCTAGACACCATAAGGTTTGCAAAATTCTTACAGTACTTCGGATTTGTAGAACCAAAGATAATATCATCTACATAGATTTGAATTAAGATGATATCGCCTTTTTCCATTTTGATAAACAAAGTGGTATCCATCGTACCTTTTAAAAACCCAGACTTGACTAGAAAAGTGGAAAGGACATCATACCAGGCTCAAGGTGCTTGTTTCAGACCATAGAGTGCTTTGTCGAGAATGTAAACATGATTCGGCTTCTCTTTATTGACAAAACCTTCTGGCTGAGAGACGTAGACTTCCTCCTTCAGAATTCCATTGAGGAATGCTGTCTTCACGTCCATTTGAAAGACTGTGAAGTTCTTGTGGGCTGCATAGGCTAGAAACATTCTAATTGCCTCTAATCGCGCCACAGGAGCATATGTTTCGTCATAGTCTATTCCTTCCTCTTGTCTGTATCCTTTGGCTACTAGTCTTGCCTTGTTTCAGATAACGGTACCATCTTCGTCTTTCTTTATCTTGAAAACCCATTTCGTACCTATAATGGTTTTACCTTTAGGCTTTGGTACGAGTATCCAGACTTGAAGTGCATCGAACTGATTTAGCTCTTCTTGCATAGAGATCACCCATTCTGGATCAGCAAGTGCTTCCGATACACATGTTGGCTCGAACTTGCTCAGAAGGGAGTCATGCATGCACATATTCAATGATGTTGACCTAGTTTGCACTGGTTTTGATGGATCGCCAATAATCTGGTTTAGCGGGTGCTCTTTGGTCCATTTATGTTCATGAGGCAGTGGATTAGATGATTGTATGTCTGTTGTGTCATCTACGAATCCACTTGTACCTTCTTCTGTTTGTGCAGGAGGATTGATGATTTCAGTTGAAGTGGCAGGTTCAGAAGGCTCAGCAGGTACAGCTTGATCTGGCTGTAGATTGATCTGTGCAGAATCTCCTACTGTTTCAGCTACTTCTGTCTCTTTATCAATTGTCACTTCTTCAACTGTTGGAGTCGGCATTTAAATTGTAATTTCTTGTTGAATAGGGGCATTTGATTCAATAGGAACATCTAAACTGGTTGGATGAGTAGTTGTTGAGTCTTCCATCCTGTCAACCATAACATATTTCTTTACATTTGATCCAAGAAATTCATCATAAAACAATTCAAATAATAAGTCTAAATCAGATAAATGGTTAGTTGAAGTTGAAGCTTCGTCTGATTTATTCTGTTGAGACGCAGGTTCTGGACTGAGTTGCCCAGAAGCTAGTACTCCGGTTATAACGGGTTTTGAACGTTGTTGTTCGGAAGCCATTTCTTCATCAAAGGTGACATTGATGCTTTCAATCACCGTCTTTGACTTCTTCAGATAGACACGATATGCAGTTGATGTCGAGGAATAACCAATAAAAATTCCTTCGTCCGCCTTAGCACTGAACTTATTTAGATTCTCCCTATCGTTTAGCACGAAACACTTACATCCAAATATATGGAAATATTTGATTGTCGGTGTTCGGTTGTTGATTAACGCATAAGGAGTCTTCTTGAACCTTCGATGTACCATCGATCGATTCTGCGTGTAGCACGCGGTCGAAATAGCTTCTGCCCACAAAAATAGAGGTAAGTCCGAATGACTTAGCATAGTACGAGCAGCCTCGACTAGCGTTCGATTTCTTCTTTCAACCACTCCATTTTGTTGAGGCGTTCGAGCAGTAGAGTATTGATGTGAAATCCCGACAGATTCGAGATATTCTTCAACTTTGTTGTTCTTGAACTCTGTGCCGTTGTCTGTTCTTAGAAACTTGACCGGTTTCTGCAGATTCACCTGGGTCGTCTTTAGGAATGTAATGAGAACATCAGGTGTCTCATCCTTTGAACGTAGAAACTTGACCCATGTGTATCGCGAGTAATCGTCCACGATCATGAGTATGTACTTCTTTCCGCCTAGACGTTGAGTTCGCATCGGACCGCACAAGTCCATATGCAATAACTCTAACGGAGCATTGGTACTTAGTTCAGGCTTCGGTTTATGAGGTGCCCTCTTCATCTTGCCCTTTTCACAGGCTGCACATAGATGTTTTCTTTCGTATTTCAGCTCTGGAAGTCCTTTGACGAGCTTTCCACTGACCAGATTGTTGATGTACCGAAAGTTGAGGTGAGAAAGACGTCGATGCCATAACCAACTTTGTTGCATCGAAGCTTTCGATAGTAGACACACTTGCTTGTCAGCCTGAACATTTGACAGATTGATTGTGTAGAGGTCTGATTCTCGAGTACCGACCAAGAGTTCTTCGCCTTCTTCATTGCGAACTGAACATCTCTTGGCTTTGAAGTTGACCTCTAACTCTTTGTCACATAACTGGCCTATACTGAACAAGTTGTGTCGTAAGCCTTCAACATAGCTCACCTTCTTGATAGTGACATTGTTCTGTTGTACATCACCGTATCCCATGATTGGAGAAAACTGGTCGTTGCCAAATCTTACTGTTCCACAAAATTTGTCTTTGAAATTGGACAGTGTCTCTTTTTTCCCTGTCATGTGCTTGGAACATCCGCTGTCTAAGAACCATGTATGACTAGTCTGCATAAGAGAAATTGCAAATTTAGATATTTATACGACAACTTTGGAATTTTCACTTTGATTATCGAAGTGCGGGTCTTGAACTGATTTGTTCAAAAGCCTATTTTGACTTTGATGTTCGGGTTTTGAACTGCATTATCCAAAAACCTATTTTGACATTGAAGAACGAGTCTTGATCTGTACATAATCAGAATTCTCTTTCTCTTTAAGCTTTGTGTGCCTGCAACACAGATTTAGCCTTAGGTACCCATTGGAATTTGGGTCCTGCTGTGTTAGCACAAGATTTTGGTAACCATTTCAAATTGGTTCCTCTTTTCTTTTGAAATGTATGAGAAGAATTAATTATGAGATGAATGCACATGGTAATTTCCAAACCAATCTCCAGAATCTTGACAAGTGATAGAAACATGTTTATCATAGATAGAGGACTTTCCAGCAGATAAAGATAACTGAAATAATTGCTTCATTGAATATTGTTTACGAGAAACAGCAAGTTTTGAGTTCAAAAGAGCAATATCAGCAATTAGGATATCTTTACTAAGCGAAGTCTTATTACAATTAACACTACTAAGCGATAAAACGGTCTTGTCAAGCTTCCGTTTGGGTTGCCATTGAGAATTTACTGCTGGCCTTTGCTTGCGCATATCTGAAACATGTGTAACTGGTGAGTTAGACTTCTAAGCAACAAATGAATGCACCTTCTTTGGCTTACCAGTAGTGATCGGTTTCTGTGAATGCTGAGATATTTTCTTACCTTTAGCATTTTTGGCTTTCACAGAGACTGACTTATCAACTTTCGTTGATTTTACACTGTTAACAGGCATACTGGTTTTTCCCAAAGATTTCACAACAAAAGATGAATGGTTTGAAAGTTTAGCATTAAAATCAAATTGTTCAAAACAACCATCCAAACCACTGTCAGAATTAAGAAAATCAAACCCTTCGTTTGATGAACCAAACATGTCATCAGATTTAGAAGCTTTTGTAAAAACAACATTTTTCATAACGGTTGAAAAAACTTTTTGTTGAATCTCAATCAAAAGTCTTTCATCTGATAAAGAGTTCTCGAGTTCAGAAATTTTACTTTCTAACACGAGAGAAGGGACATATATTTTACCTATAACAGGCTTTGCCTCCATCTCTTTTACAGAATAACTTTGAAAGTAGTCAGTTGAAAGAGATTTCTTTTCATTATTTGGATAGTCATAACTATTATTCAACTTCGGATAATAAAATGGAAGGTGAACTTTAGATGACTTTTTACGTTTTTCAATTTCATTTGCTTCATCCTCCTTTGATAGTTTAGTATTAAAAACTTTAAGTGAAGAGATTCGGTGAGAAACTAGCATAGAGGTATAATCATAAAGTGCAGGCACTTCTCTTATACCCTTTTTAAGGCAATGAGGTTTTACATAACCGATTCCCCAATTTTCTTTATTCTTTTTTGGTTTGTTAAGATGAATGGTTTGCTCACTTTGACCTAATCAGTACAACTTCTTTTCCAAAGCATCTAGTTTTGCAATTAAAGACTTGTTTTCTTTAGTACATGAAGAATGCATTTTAGTCAGCTTATATAAGTCAAGCTCACTATTTCTCAGTTTTGACTTGAGTTCAGAATTCTCTTTTAGAATTATAGCCTGTTCTTTTGCGTTGGTGTCAACGTTTGTATGTAAAACCTCAATTAATACTTTCTTCTCAGCAATTTCATTGCTAAGTTTTTGTATCAATTGGTTTTTGTTAATAATAACACCATTTTGTCGCTTAAGATTAGATTCTAACTCTTCTTGTTTTAAACTCATGGTATGCATTTTATTCATGAAATATTTATACGATAAATCACATACCTCCTCTTCTTCATTTTCTGAATCAGCTTCAGCATCTGATTCCATCTTTCCCATCAAGCACATATTGACGGCTTCATCTTTATCTTCATCTTCTTCTTCTTCATCTGAGTGATCAAGCCAGTATTCATCCTCAGCCAACAGTGCCTTGCCTGCCTCCTGTTGCTTTGCAAGAAGCATCTTGTTCTTGTGGTAATCAGAGTTTCTGACCTTTGATCTTCGGCAATATTTGGCAAAGTGACCTGTTTTGCCACAGTTGTAGCACATCGGTTGACCTGGCTGACTTGATCCTTCATCCTTGTACTTTCTTTCTTCGGGTTTCTTCTCCTCTATCCTCTTTCCTTCAGACTGGTACCTTTTCTCTTCCGTTTTCTTCTCATCTAATCTCTTTCCTTCAAACTTTTTCCCTTCAAACCTACTACCTTCAACCCTTTCCTTATGAGCGTAGTTGTTGGGTCCAGAAGAGTACCTCTGACTGTTTGATGTTGGATTCCTGTAGAACTTTTTCTGAAACGCATTTGTCAGAAACAACATTGCTTTCTTCATTTGTTCATTTTCATCCATGTCAGAGTTTGCATAAGCTTCGTCTTCTTCTGATTCATATACAATCGTCTTGTTCTTCTTCTTGAGGACAAGAGCGACTGTATCTTCAACTGTCTTTCCTTTCTGTCTTTTCTCAGCTAGAATTTCATCCACCTCTTCTTCATTTTGACGGAGGGTTTCATACACCTCGTGAAGTGGAATCTCATTCAAATCTTTTATCTGCCGCATCTGTCTGGCAAAACTTTTCCATTCTGGTTGTAGAATACTCAGGAATTTGATATTCAGTTCGATTTGAGATTTGTTGACCTTGTTCTTGCTCAATTCGTTTAGCAAGGTCACAAATCTATCATATGTTCCTTCTAGATTTTCTCCAGTTCTGCCTTTAAATTCTTCAAAACTGTGCAGGCAGTTAGAGATTTTAAGTTGATTCCCTATCTTTGAACCCAACATCATCTTCTCGAGTTGATCCCACATTTGTTTGCCGGAGGCCTTATAACTGTCAATCTTTATGTAGATTTTGTTCGGAATCCCTTGTAGAATGTATGATGTTGGGAACTGAAGAATAACTCAAGTGATTAATGCTGCTAGTTCAGAATTACTACTGCTAGTAGAATTAATACTGCTAGTCAAAGTTAGTGCTGCTTGAACAAAGTTAGTACTGCTTAGCTAGTTAGTACTGCTAGTGGTTAGTGCTGCTTAGTAGTTAATGCTGCCAAGACTTAATGTTGCTTATAAGGTAATGTGAAGATAATGATGAAGAGTTCGTGGGTAAATATTAACAAGGATATTCTGAAGATATTCATGGAAGATATACTGAAGATATTTTATTTATTTGTAATTATCTTTTTGTTCAGTATATGTATAGATTTGACAGAATAGTTTAGAGAGAGATTCATCTATCTAAGTTTTTGTTTTTAGAGAGAATCAACCTCAAGGCATAGTTCCTAATTCTAGAGAAGTAGAATTCGTCTTGAAAGAGCTTGTTCTTCAAGATTGAGGTTGAATGTGTAATCTTGTGATTTTAATACAAGTTTGCAAAGTGTTTATTATATACTGTTTGTTTACTGTTCCATTGAATATCAAAGTGTTATTCCGCAACTTCTTTGATATTGTTTCTGAGACTTTATTCTTGTTGAAATTTCGATCCTGACAAGTGGTATCAGAGCCTGTTCTCTCAGAAACATCTATTCATTCATCATGGAAAACTTTGCAGAATCAAACAGTACTCTGGTCTCAAAGGTACCAATGCTCAGACCCAATGAATTCGATATGTGGAAGATCAGAATCAAGAAGTACATACTCCTCACTGACTATTCTATGTGGGATATCATAGAGAATGGTCCTTCTGAAGCAGGTAAGATTGGTGCAGATGGAAAGAGAACTCCACCAAAAACTGATGCAGAAAGAAAGGCTAGACAGACAGAGATGAAAGCCTTGAGCACTTTTCTCTTGGCTATACCCAATGAATATCAACATCAGTTCTGTAACTGCACTGATGCAGAGATGCTCTGGAATGCTCTAGAGAAGAGATTCTCAGGTACCAAAAGTACCAAGAGAAATCAGAAAGCCATTCTGAAGCAACAATATGAGAACTTTATGTCAACCAAGAATGAGTCCATGACTCAAACTTTTGACAGGTTCAACAAGCTTATTGGTGAACTTGCTACAGTGGGAGTACAAATTGATCAAAATGATCTGAACAGAAAGTTTCTAAGGTCCCTGAGTGATGAATGGACCATGTATATTGTGTCTTTCAGACAGAATGATCAACTGGAAGAAAAGGAACTTGATGATCTATATAATGATCTAAGAGTTTTTGAATCTGAGGTAGAGGCTAAGAAGAGGCCTTCTGGATATGTTCACAATGTTGCACTCCTTTCAGCATCAACTAATTCTACTTCCAACTCTGAATCAGTTAGTGCTGCCAATTGAGCAACTCAAGAGAAAGGCACTGAAACTGTATTTGAAGCCTTTCTAGCAAGTCATGGAAACTCTTCTCTCATTAATGATGACTTGGAACAACTCCATCTAGATGATCTTGAAGAGATGGACATTAAATGGCAGATGGCCATGCTCTCTATGAGAGTCAAGAAGTTCATCAAAAGAACTGGAAGGAACAACTTCTCACAAAGAAAAGAAGATGGAGCAGGTTTTGACAAGTCAAAGGTGGAATGCTATAAATGCCATCAGAAGGGACACTTTGCTAAAGAATGCAGAAGTGGAATGCCTCAAAACAATAACCATCAACAAGCTCAATCTGGAAGCTTCAATAATAACAGAAACTCTGCACAAGCCCTTGTCTCTCAACAAGGCATGGGGTTTGATTGGAGTGATCAAGCTGAAGAGGCCATCCAGAACCAAGCTCTAATGGCAGAGGTGTCTGATCTCCCAACAGAGGTAACTTCCAATCTTTGTTCTCAAAATTGCATTAACACTGTTAAGAGGTATAGGGATCACAATCAGAACATGAGTGATAACCTTAAGAGATTGGAAAAGGACATAAAAGATTATGTGAGGATAGTTGAGAGATTTGAAGAGCAGATTAAGGGTTTTCAAGCCAATGAGCTTCAACACTCTTATGACACAAACTACTGGAAGTGGGAGAAGAATGACTTAGAACTTCAACTGACCAGATCCAAAGAAGAGAGTGAAAAGCTAAGAGTAGAACTAGCTAAAGTCAAGCTAGATGTAGAAAAGTTTTCCAATGCCTCTAAAGCTATGGATTCTTTACTACAATCTCAGATTCATGATAAACTAAGAAGAGGAATAGGGTACAATACCACACCACCACCCTATAACAACAACTACATCCCTCCTAGTCCAGATTTGTTAGAAACAAAGGATAGGAAGGACCTACCTAAGGGAGCCACTGAGATAGATCCCTTAGATGAAGTAGTTGTTAAGGATAAAACTGAGAAAGAAGCTGTCAAGGATAAAGACAACACTGTGAGTGGTGAGATTCCTATAGAAAACCACATAATCACCAATAAGGGATGTGGAAAGCATTGGATCAAGTCCAATGAGATAGAGAAGACTGAGGGAAAGAACAAGAAGGTTTATTATAAGCAGACCACTGTTGTGAACACTATCCCTTGCAAGCAGTGTGCATGCAATACTTCTAAGCCCCAAAAACATGATAAACCAAGGGGAAATCAAAGAAACTGGAACAACCAATGGGCACAAAAACAAGGCATTGATCTAAGTAAAATCAATAGACCAAAGCCTTGTTTCATATGTGGAAAGTTAAACCATTTGGCTAAGTACTGTTACTTTAACCCTATTAACCAACAGATGAACTTTCAAAGATCTGTGCAAAAACCTGTTGGTTATAGGAAGGCTGGAAAGAAACATGTGGTGAAGAAACCTGTTGAAAACAAAGGTCCCATGAAGAAAAAGGTTTTGAATGAAAGTATTAAAATGTGGGTGCCTAAAAACACTAAAACTGTTAGTGCTGCTGACAGAGATAGTACTGCTAGAAGCATTACTGCTGCTACCAGTGTTAGTACTGCTGAAAATTTTAATGCTGCTAATACTGTTAGTACTTCCTCAAAGATGAATACTGCTAACACAGTTACTGCTGCTAAAACAGTTACTACTTCTAATAAGGTTAGTACTGCTAAGCATGCAAGTGCTGCTAATGCAGTTAGTACTTCTAAAACCAGTACTACTTCTAGCAAATGTGTTTCCAAGCCTATCATTGTGACAAAGTACTCCAGAAATGAGGAGTCAAAGTTTAAAAATCTTGTCAAGAAAGAATGCAAGTATTTTGATGAGAAAGGGGTACCCAAGACCACTTTGGTCTGGGTTCCTAATTCAAACTAACTGACTTATCTTATGTGCAGGGCAACCAACAGCTCAAGGGAAAGAGCATTTGGCATGTTGATAGTGGTTGCTCTAGGCACATGACAGGCAACATGTCATGCCTTCAGGATTTCAAGCATATCAATGGAGGACATGTTGCTTTTGGAAATGATCTTACTGGTGGTAAAATAAGTGGCAAAGGTAATGTCACAAAAGGTAAGATGACATTTGAGGATGTCTACTATGTTGATCAATTGAAGTACAACCTGTTAAGTGTATCACAGGTTTGTGACAAACAACATAGCATATTATTTACTAACACAGAGTGTATGATCCTTGCTCCAGAGTTTAAGGTAGTTGATGAAAGCATGATACTACTTAGAACTCCAAGAAAGGACAATGTTTATTGTCTAGATATGGACAATGTTGATAGTGATTCATCCCTGAACTGCCTTCTTTCAAAAGCTTCTGTGGATGAATCCTCTCTATGGCACAGAAGGATGTGTCACATGAATTTCAAGACTATGTACAAACTTGTTAAAAACAACCTTGTAAGAGGTTTACCTTCAAAAGTCTTTTCATGTGATGATCATTGTGTTGCTTGTCTTAAAGGCGAACAGCATAAAACTTCTCATAAGACCAAAGAGTTAAATTCTATTTCTTCTTGTCTCCAATTACTACATATGGATTTGTTTGGTCCTACAAATGTTATGAGTATAGGCAAGAAATCTTATTGCTTGGTTATTGTTGATGATTACTCCAGATTTACTTGGGTATATTTTCTAAGGACTAAGGATGAGACAAGTGGACTGATCAAATCCTTTATCCTAAGAATTGAAAATCAAACTAATCAAAAAGTAAAAGTCATTAGATCAGATAATGGGACTGAATTTAAAAATCTTGATCTAAACACCTTTTGTGAAGAGAAAGGCATTGAGAGACAATATAGTGCCCCTAGGACTCCTCAACAGAATGGAGTTGCTGAGAGGAGAAATAGGACACTAATAGAGGCTGCTAGATCTCTGTTGGCTGATTCAAAATTGCCAATTAGCTTCTGGGCTGAAGCAGTTAATACTGCTTGTTATGTCCAAAACAGAGTTCTAGTAGTCAAGCCAAAGAACAAGACCCCATATGAGCTTTTAAATAAAAGAAAACCATTTATTGGATTTTTTAAACCTTTTGGGTGTCCTTGTACTATTCTCAATACCAAATCTCACTTAGGTAAGTTTGATAGCAAAGCAGATGATGGATTTCTTGTTGGTTACTCATCTCAGAGTAAGGCTTACAGAGTCTTTAACTCTTCTTCAAGAATAATTGAAGAAAGTGACAATGTCAAATGCAATGAGAAAACACCAAATCCAATTGGGTCTGGTCCTCAGTGGCTATTTGACATTGATTCACTAACTAACTCTTTTGGTGTCAGTAGTGATGATTATGCAGGATCAGGGAGTGGAGGATCAGGAACTACACAAGTTCAAGACAGTTTATCTCAATCTGTGATCTTTCCCATACCCACAGTGGATCCTGTTGAAGACTGTGAAAAGGAACCATCTACTGAACCAAGTCAGAGTGAAGAAGAAAGTAGAGATGAGGAGACTCAAGTCAATAAGGAATCAGAAGTAGCTGCTGAAAACATCTCAGTTGAGTTGAATGACTCAAATCTAGAGGTGGTACTTAATGAAGAACCTAATCATCACACCAGAATTCAAAAGAATCATCCTCCACAACTGGTAATAGGAGATATATCCTCTCCTATGATGACTAGAAATCAAAGCAGGCTGCAAGAATTGCAAGATCAAAGCATACAGTGCTTTCTTGCTTTTTATCCCAGCTTGAGCCTAAGAAGGCACATGATGCTATGAAAGAATCCAGTTGGATAGAAGCAATGCAAGAAGAACTACTGCAATTCAAGCTGCAAGATGTTTGGGATCTGGTAGACCTTCCTAAAGGCCAAAGAGCAATAGGAACAAAATGGGTCTTCAGGAATAAGAGAGATGAAAGAGGAATTGTGATAAGGAATAAAGCAAGGCTGGTGGCTCAAGGGTATACACAAGAAGAGGGAATAGACTATGATGAAGTATTTGCACCTGTGGCCAGGATAGAAGCAATTAGACTATTCCTGGCTTATGCTTCTTATATGAAATTCAAAGTCTATCAAATGGATGTGAAAAGTGCATTTCTTTATGGCTCAATTGAAGAAGAAGTATATGTCTGTCAACCACCAGGGTTTGAAAACCCAAACTATCCAGACAGGGTATACAAATTGAAGAAAGCACTTTATGGATTGCATCAAGCTCCAAGAGCATGGTATGACACTCTGTCATCCTATCTCTTAGAAAATGGCTTTGAAAGAGGAGTCATTGATAAGACTTTATTCATCAAGAGAAAGAAGAAGGATATCTTGCTGGTCCAAATCTATGTTGATGATATCATCTTTGGATCTACAAGAGACAACATGTGCAAGGAGTTTGAGGATCTAATGCATCAAAGGTTCAAAATGAGTTCCATGGGGGAACTTACTTTTTTCCTTGGACTCCAAGTTCAACAGAAGTCAGATGGAATCTTTATCTGTCAGTCCAAGTATGTGCAGGATATTTTAATCAAGTTTGGTTTCTCAGATTCAAAACCTGCCAGCACACCTATGGAGACACACAAGCAAATAACAGCAGATCTTGAGGGGGAGGATATGGATGTTCATCACTATAGATCCATGATTGGCTCTCTCATGTATCTTACAGCATCTAGACCAGATATAATGTTTCCAGTCTGTGTATGTGCAAGATTCCAAGTTAGGCCAAAGCAATCTCACTATCAAGCTGTTAAAAGGATATTCAGATATCTCAAAGGGCAACCCAGATTGGGACTTTGGTATCCTCATGACTCATCCTTTGACCTACTTGCATACTCAGATAGTGATCTAGGTGGAGCAAACTTGGACAGAAAATCTACTTCTGGAGGATGTCAGTTTTTGGGTGCAAGACTAGTGTCTTGGCAGTGCAAGAAACAAACCACAGTGTCCACATCTACAACAGAGGGAGAGTACATAGCAGCTGCAAGTTGCTGTTCTCAAGTCTTATGGATTCAAAATCAAATGCTGGACTATGGGGTAACCTTTCTACACACTCCAATTTTTATTGATAACAGCAGTGCTATTAGCATTGTGAATAATCCTGTCAAGCACTCAAAGACAAAGCACATTGAAATCAGGTATCACTTCATAAGAGACTGTAATGAAAAGAAACTTATTCAAGTTGTAAAGGTTCATACTGACAACCAGTTTGCTGATCTATTCACCAAAGCCTTTGATGTGGGTAGATTCACTTTCTTGGTAACAAGTGTGGGAATGATCAACTCTGAATAAACTCCTTCTCAAAAAGTGGTTCAATACCTGTATATTATGTATTCTTGGTATTGTTAATACTGCCAGTGTATTGTTAATACTGCAAGTGTATTGTTAATACTGCCAGTGCATTGTTAATACTGCCAGTGTATTGTTAATACTGCCAGTGCATTGTTAATACTGCCAGTGCATTGTTAATACTGCCAGTGCATTGTTAATACTGCCAGTGCATTGTTAATACTGCCAGTGCATTGTTAATACTGCTAAGTAGTTAATACTGCTTTCAGTTAATACTGCTAGTAGTTAATACTGCTTTCAGTTAATACTGCTAGTGGTTAATACTGCTTTCAGTTAATACTGCTAGTGGTTAATACTGCTTTCAGTTAATACTGCTAGTGGTTAATACTGCTTTCAGTTAATACTGCTAGTAGTTAATACTGCTTTCAGTTAATACTGTTGGTAGTTAATACTGCTTTCAGTTAATACTGCTAGTAGTTAATATTGCTTTCAGTTAATACTGCTTTCAGTTAATACTGCTCTCAGTTAATACTGCTCTAGGTTAATACTGCTTATGTCCCGAATACTATAAATACCCTTTGCCCGCCTAAAAGTTCATAACGACTCTTTGCATACTGTTCACTTGCGCTCTAAACCCTTTCTCTCTCGAGTTCCAAGTTCTCAGGCAAGAACCTTCAAGGTCAATGGCATCCATGGCGTTCATAGACGAGTACAATGAAATCGCGATGCTCCAAAAGCCAAAACAAGTTGAAGGTTTTCACCAGATAGTCGACTTTCTGAAGTCCAGCCATATTGTCCATGCTCTCACTATATCTCCTACCATCTTCATAGAGCATCAGAGGCAATTCTGGGCAAATGCCACCATTGTTACTGAGAATGGTGTGCAAATGATCAAAACAAGGGTGTGTGACAAACCCTTGACAGTTACTGAAGAGGTACTTCGCATCAGTCTACGTCTAGACGATGCCTCTGGTATAACTTCTATCTCTAATGATGAACTGTTTTCTACTCTTACAAGAATGGGGTATGGAGGCCCATTGGGTGTGTTCAAGTTCTCAAAAGCCAAATTTTCACCCCAATGGCGTTTCTTTGTCCATACTCTTATGCACTGTATATCTAAAAAGACTACTGGATGGAGTGAGTTCAGTAGCACCATTGCTTATGCTTTGGTATGCTTAGCCACTGCCAGAAAGTATAATTTTTCACAAATGATTTTTAATGATCTTGTCTCAAACCTGAAAAGTAAAAAGAGATTTTATATGTACCCCAGGTTTGTCCAAGAAGTTATTAACCATGAATTGACGGATATACCTCATTTTGATGGAGTATATGTACCCAAAATTCCCAAAGGTAAGGTCTTTTCAAACATGAAAAGATCCCCTCTGGACTCGGAAGGAGTTGACACCCCATTGTTCTCTACAATGATGGTGGTGTCCCAAACTGATGAAGGTATGGCAGCAGGGTCAAGGCCCCCATTCGACCAACCCACTGCTAGCCAATCCCAACCTTCCCACTCTACATCACTTCCCCAGTCTCTTCTTGATAAACCAACTTCACCAATAACCCATACTTACAAAAGGAAACAGGTAAAGAAGGCTCCTTCCCTTCTTGCACCATTGACCCCTAAGCCTTTAAGCCCTCTAAGGGAGGATTCTCCCTTAGAGAATATCTACAGGGAACCCACAAGGGTGTCTCCCAACCCAAAGGAGGTGCTCTCTGAGGAGGAGGAAGAGCATATGGGAGAGAAGGCTGCCACTACTCCTGCTAGCTCAGAGGAGGTCAGTGGTAACATACATAAGACCTTCCCCATGGAAACTTTGAATGAGCAATCATTCAAAGGTCCCTGGTGCCAAGAAACCAAGGGGGTGGATAGTGCTTCTGCTAGGCAGAAGACTTCCACTACAAAAAGATCCAATGATCCATCAAAAGAGGGTAACACTTCTGGAGAAGGTGAGGACAGATATACTTACTATGAATTGATGGAAACAATGGGCAACATCAACCAAGATGTTCTTAAACAAGGGAAAGAAATTGAAGAGATGAAGCTGGTAATCTTGTCCCAACAAGGGCAGATTACCAACCTCAAGAAATTGGTGATGAAGCTAGTACAGAAAAAGAAGAAGAGACATTTGTGCTAAGGAGAAGGAAATCTGGTAATGATGCTCCCAAAAAGGGGGAGATCAACATGGAAGAAGCTACAGAAAAGGGGGATCTTGATGAGATGAAATATGGTGGTGAGGGGGAGAGATTTGATGTTGAGGGGGAGCAAGAAGCAGAAACAGAAAGAGAATCAGTGCAAGCAGCAGTAACAAAGCAAGCAACAGAAACCATTAATGCTGCTAGTTCAATTAAAGCAGCAGAAATGGTTAGTACTGCTGAAATAAGCAAAGCAGCAGAAACTGTGAAAGAAGTTTTAACAGATCTTGAGATTGCAGAAACCTTACTTAAAGCCAAACATGATACTCCCAAGGTCACTTCAAAGACCAAAGGAGTAGTCATCAAAGAACAAGGTGAAGTGATCAAGAAAGATAACAGTAAGAAGGTAATGAACAAAGACAAAGGAAAAGCAAAGATGGTGGAATCTGATCAACCAGTCAAAAAGCAAAGGTTGGTTGAATCAGATGAAGCCTTGGCCAGGAAGATGCAGGCTGATATTGAAAAGGAAGAAAGAGTTCAGGTTGAAAAGGACAGGGAGATGGCAAAGGCTCTAGCTGCTGAACTGAATGAAGCCTATCAACAAAGCCTGGCAACTGAACTTGCACAGAAGAAAGCAGCATCTTTGAAGAAATCTGTAGTGATAAAAACAGCTGCAAAGAAGAGACAACCCTCAAAGACTTTCCTTGGTACTCAAGAGAGAAACAAGATGATAATTTTTCTCAAGGGTGCTATAGGAGTCAGAAAGGAAATGTTCTCCAAGATGACATTTGAGCAGATCAAGGAGCTGTACAATTCTGAAATGACTAAGCTTCAAGGAAATGAAACTGCCAGGGTGGAGATGGAGAAGAGAATGAAAAAAAGCAATGATTTCATGATAGAAAAATCTTTTCCAGATGAGCAAGAAACACCACCAAAGAAAGAAGCCACTCTAGGTGAAAGTCTAAGGACTTTAAAGAGAACCAAGATGATGGCAAGGAGAAAGTTAACCAAGAAGCCTAGAATAGCTGAAGGAGAGGCTGAGAAGGTTGTTGAAGAAGAAGGGCCACCTGAGTCATCTGAAAAGAAGGAATCTTCAAGTACTGATGATTTAAAGATGTACATGGTAGTAATGAATAAAGTTCCTGAACCAATTTCAGCAGAACCTGTTGGTATAAAGCCTCCTGAAGTTATTCACTAGGATACACTGACAGTGGATGGAAAGGAGTATATCAGAATCAAGAGGAAGGATGATAAGTATGAGGTATTCAACACTTGGGCCAAGATTGTCAGAACATGCTCTAGATCTGATATAGAAGAAATGTTTGAAATAGGGATGAAGTTGTATGCAGATCAGTTAAAAGCTCCAGGGATTTCAATTACAAAACTGGTGATGGAGTATCTGTGTATGATGTTCAAACCTAAGAAGTGGAGCATGTCATAAGAAATGTGTTTCAAGCAGTCACAAATTGGACTCTATATGAAACTAGTGGAGTATATGCAGTGACTTTGGATAGAAATCACATAGAATACTTCCTAGTGGATAGAGTATACACTCACAGCAGACTTAAGCTTCATGCAATGCTAAAGAAGAAGCTTGGATGTGTTGAAAACTCAGAAATGGCCAAATATCTGATTCAGAGAATGATCAATCAAAGTTTGGGGATAAATGTTGATACAGGGATCTGAAGAATGATATTTTGGGAGCATCTGAAGAACTTGACTTCTCTTCCTAAAAGTCAAGTTAGGGGGAGATTGTTGGGAACTGAATAATAACTCAAGTGATTAATGCTGCTAGTTCAGAATTACTACTGCTAGTAGAATTAATACTGCTAGTCAAAGTTAGTGTCGCTTGAACAAAGTTAGTATTGTTTAGCTAGTTAGTACTGCTAGTGGTTAGTGTTGCTTAGTAGTTAATGCTGCCAAGACTTAATGCTGCTTATAAGGTAATGTGAAGATAATGATGAAGAGATCGTGGGTAAAGATAAACAAGGATATTCTGAAGATATTCATGGAAGATATACTGAATATATTTTATTTATTTGTAATTATCTTTTTGTTCAGTATATGTATAGATTTGACAGAATAGTTTAGAGAGAGATTCATCATTCTAAGTTTTTGTTTTTAGAGAGAATCAACCTCAAGGCATAGTTCCTAATTCTAGAGAAGTAGAATTCGTCTTGAAAGAGCTTGTTCTTCAAGATTGAGGTTGAGTGTGTAATCTTGTGATTTTAATACAAGTTTGCAAAGTGTTTATTATATACTGTTTGTTTACTGTTCCATTGAATATCAAAGTGTTATTCCGCAACTTCTTTGATATTGTTTCTGAGACTTTATTCTTGTTGAAATTTTGATCTTGACATATGACTTGGCCAATCTGTCTGCTTTTGCTCTTAACTTATTATCACCGGTTAGTTCTTCATAAGTCAGTGCATGTCTTACTTCTTCAGTTCCTTCTGTTGGTTCCCTATATTTTGTTTCCATGGGGCGTTCTTCTAAGGATTGTTTGATGAAATCACCCAAATCCTGTCTTTCGATGAAGTTTAGGAACCTATCCTTCCACTGTTCATATTCACCTCTAAAGAGAACTGGTGGCTTGGTGTCAGTTCCTATTGCAAGAGCTTCTCTGGATGTCATCCTGTATTGATTAAGAGAAAACTTGACAGATATGATCGTTAATCCAAATAAAATTTGATCACACAAGAAATTTTGTCCCCCTAGGCAGACTTAGCACGGGGGTCCCGCTACCCGGTTAGCGGGTGGGGTCAAGGGGCAACGCCCTTGCGGGGGTATGGGGGCAGGAGGTCCTACTGTCGGTCCAACAATACTTATCAAGTTTATAGAAACAACAACACAATATGATTACCAACCTGTATTGATTATAACAAACGAGTTACAAGGTTGATCCGATTAAGCATGAAATCTGTTCTCTATGTTTTCTCTCTTTTACACCTTCAAGTGTGTGTTTGTATGTGTGAATGTGTTCTGATCTTTTTGAGAGATGTTAGAGATACACTTAATCTAACCAAGTGTGTTAGACACACTTCCTACAACTTGCAATATAAAACTATAAACCTACCTAATATCTAATCTAATAATATACATAATATCTAAGTTTAGATATTATGTAAACTAACTAAATACTAGAAACTAACCAAGTTAGCTTTTTCTAACTATTAAATGTTATAACTTAGATATTAAATCTAAGTAAACTAATACAATTACATTGACATTTATTACAAACGACATAGACCTTAATATCGAGAGTCGACGTTTCGGCTTTAGCTTCAGATTGCGATCTTCAGTTTGGATGATCTTGAATCCAATGAGACTGTGGTCTAACACCTACTATTGTCGGTGCGACAGTAGGATCTTGGATGATTGGAGGGGGTTCACTCGAGCTCGGGGATGCTGATTCATTGACAGTAGATGATGGAGCACCAGGCGAGGATGGGCCACCTGAGTCGGTTGGACCAGTGACATGTGCCATTTCTGATGCTTGAGCAGCATTCCTGTTACATGGCATATCATTTGACTTAATATTAAATAAGTCATCATAGAAATACTCAAAAAGTAAATCCGAATAAGAAAGATGTGATCTTCACGTAGACGCTTGATTTGGATCTACTGGAAATTGTGTAGCTCCTGAACGTAATTGTCCAGAAGCTAACACACTAGTTAAAGCGGGTTCTGAACTGAGGTGTTCAGAAGCCATATCAGTGGCCTCGTCAAAAGTCACGTTCACACTCTTAACGACTGTCTTCATCCGTTTGTTGTAGACACGATAAGCTTTGGCTTGCTGGGAATATCTGATAAAACACTCCTTCGTCCGTTTGTTGTAGATAAGGTAAGCTTTGGCTTCCGAGATCATCCTTGTCATTCAGTACGAAGCATGTGCACCCGAATGCATGGAAATAGTTGATGTTCGGGATGCGTTTGTTGATGATCTCGTACGGTGTCTTGTTGAACCGCTTGTTGATGATAGTACGGTTTTGAGTGTAGCACGCGGTAGCAACTGCTTCTGGCCATAAAAATAGCGGGAGCTTGGACTGAGATAACATAGTGCGAGCTGCTTCGACAAAAGTTCGATTCCGGCGTTCTACTACCCCGTTCTGCTGAGGAGTACGAGCAGCTAAGAAGGTATGCGTGATACCCACTGAAGTCTAGTAACCGGTGAGAACTTGATTCTTGAACTCTGTGTCGTTATCCGTCCTTATGGTCTGGACTGATAGGTTGAGACTGACTTGAATACTCTTCAGGAGAGAGATGATCAATTCGGGAGTTTCATCCTTTGAACGGAGGAATCTGACCCACGTGTAGCGAGAAAAGTCGTCAACCATCACCAGGACATACTTCTTGTGATTGATACTTTGAACGCGCATCGGTCCACATAAATCCATATGAATGAGTTCAAGGGACCGAGAAGTACTAGGAGTGACTTTAGGCTTGTGAGAAGCCTTCTTCATCTTGCCCATTTCGCAGGCGGCACACAAATGATCTTTTTTGAACTTAAGATCAGGCATTCCCTTGACGTGTCCGCCGAGCACCAACTTGTTGATGGTCTTGAAGTTCAGGTGCGAGAGTCTACGATGCCATAACCAACTTTGTTCGGCAGAGGCTTTAGACATTAAACAAACTTCCTTATCTGCTTTCAGAGACGAGAGGTCAATCATGTAGAGGTTAGTGCGACGCGTTCCAGCTAGGATTTCTTTTCCGTCTTCAGTCCGAACGCTGCACCGCTTGGCTTTGAAAGTGACCTCTAGATCCTTATCGCAGAATTGACCGATGCTGAAGAGATTGTGACCAAGCCCTTCGACGTAGGACACTTTCTTGATCGTGAGATTATCCTTGACGATATCTCCATAACCCCTGATGGGAGAATAATGATCATTTCCAAATCGTACATTCCCACAAAACTTCTCGGTGAAGTTTGTGAGAAGCTCCCTTCTTCCGATCATGTGCTTGGAGCAACCTGAATCTAGATACCACACATGACCGTCCTGCAAAACAAGTTATTTCTTTTTAGGTACCCATTCGTAAATGGGTCCTTTGGGGTTAGACTCAACACCCGATTTGGATGCCCGTTTAGACTTGGGTCTTTTTCTATTACTGGGAACATCAACTGAGAATGATAATTAGCAACATGATATGAGCCAAACCAATCAGATGCAAAACGACGATCAAAAAAATCATTCGATCCACAATAAAAGCAACAAAGATAATCATGAGACAGTTGAAGTAATTGCGGAATTGAATAAACTTTTAAAGGTAAAGTTCCATTACATTCAACTAAAGGTTTCGAATTAAAAACATCATGATTGTTATTGTTTTTCCTAGACTTTAAAACTTGATCAACTAATTATGATGTTGTCGTGCTTTCCTTGGACTTCTTAGCTACCCAAGCATATGTAACTTCTTTGCGCCGACCAAAAGTATCTAAAATACCGTTAAACCTATAGTCAGAAGATTTGAAACTTGAAGATTGTTGCCTTTTAGAGCGACCGGTCTTTTTCTTCTTTTGTGAACGTTTTTTAGATTTAGACTTTGGAGAATTGTTCACAGAAGGTTTTTGTGGGGCAGATGTGGAACATTCACCCTTATAAAGTTTTACCGGAGGCTCACAAGAATTATTAAGAAAATCAACGTGACTTGGAAGTAAAGGATCAAAATCAAATTGGTTTAAATCACTATCTAGACACACCTCAGAATTCAAGAATGCAGAAAATTCCATTTCCTCATCAGAAGGGACCTTATCGCTTGAGGAATTCAGGACACCGGAAGAATTAGTTTGAAGCGGATCATAGGCAGAAGTATTTTTAAAATCAGAACAATGATCTGTTTCTAACATTTGAGGATCTTTTCCTTTATGTGAAAGATTTGGTGACGAGTCACCCATAAAGGCTTTACAGGAAGATGTGTCAGAGGCAGGTTAGTTTGCTCTCTTTGGAGAATTGGGGGCTTAGCTTGAGGCTCAGCCTTGCGAAGTTGCTCTTTCAGACGATCTGCTGACAAGGCAGCCAGTTGTGAGTTTAACTTCTTGATTTCTGTTTGAAAGTATTCTTTTTCCTTATCTGACACAGTTTCCTCTTTATTGGAATTGAGGCACTCAATTTGGGATAAAAGCTCTTGTTTTTCCTTTTGAAAACTGTCCCTTTCCTGTTCAAATGACGTTTCTAGCTGAACAATTTTCTTTTCTAAAATCAGAGGTGGAACATAAACTTTATTATTGAATGGTTCCTCTTCAGTTTTAACGGTTTTAGCATCAAGTTCAGCTTGTGTATAGCTTCTAAAATAGTCATTTGATAGGAAACAAGGTTTTTCTTCGTTGTAAGAAGCATTCAAAGAATCATAAACAAAAGGAAGTTGCATTTTGGTAGAGTTCTTCCTTCACAAATTATCCTCTTCCCATTCCTCATCCTCAATTGGTTTGGTCCAATGCATTTTGTACTCAGGATATGTTTTGTCTAATCCAAAAAATCCGAACGCATATAGCGTAGGAACTTTGGATAAGGCCTTTTTCAGATAAAATGGGTTATCGTGACCGATACCCGTATTTGCATACTTGGGTTCTTTTGGTGCTATGAGATTCAGTGTTTGATGAGATTGACCAATAGTATAAAGTTTCCTTTCAATATCCTTTAACTGATTAGATAACCTTGTGTTTTCATTTTTGTAAGCCACGTTTTGTGTCACAATATCAATTTTCTCATTCTCGGACATACGTAGCTCATAGGTAAGATCATCTACTTTGGTCTTTAGCTCTTGTTATTCTTTTGAACAACCCTCACACTCTTCTTTTAAATTAGAAATTGTGCACAGATTGCTAGAAATTTCTAAACTTTGATTTTCAATACATTCGGACTGTGCAAAAACTCGTTTTTCTAGAGATGAGATGAGTTGTTCTTTTTCTTTTATGAGTAGCTTGTAAGAGTCTACTTTATTCATAGCAAGTTGCATCTGATCAATTAAAGCTTCGTGATAAGGAGCACATACCTGACATGAAGAGTTTCGATCTTCATCATCAGTGTCAGAAGGTGATGAATGTTTGCCCATGAAAAACAAGTGTGCTTCAGCATCCTCGGTTTCTTCATCAGATACTTGCAGCCAGTAGTCATCTTCAGCCATGAGAGCTTTACTTGCTTCCTTTTCTTTGGCCAGTAGCAGCTTGGCTCTGTAATAATCGGAGTTGCGCACAACAGGTTTGCGACAATCCTTGGCAAAATGACCCAGTCGACCACAGTTGTAGCATTTGATCGGCTCCTCTTTTGGCTTTTCTTTGTGTCTCTTGTCAGGCTTCTTTCCATCTTCAACACGTCTCTTACCTTCAGACTTCTCTTGATGATCACGGCGAGTGGAAAATCTTTGCTTGTTGGAAGACTTGTTAAAGAACTTCCTCTTCTGACTTCTTTCATCTTAGTGTATTCTGGATCCGAATCACTATCAGTATCTTCGGGTTCAGAATCACTTTGTACTAGTTCCTTTCCGGACGAGCGGCTGACAGATTTACCTCTTTTATCTGATACAAGCGCCAAAGGATCAACTATCTGCTTTTCATTTGCTTTCTGATTCCCCATTAACTCCATAACTTCCTCTTCATCCTGAAGCAGCATTTTGTAAAGTTCATGTAGATAAAGCTTCTCCAGGGTCTAAGTATGACGAATATGAGAGACGAACGGCTTCCATTCAGGCTGGAGGTTGTTCATGAACTTAATGTTGTTCTCGGTGTTCGTCTTCGTGATCTTGTTTTTCTGGAGGTCATTCTCATGTTGAACCTTTCATAGGTTTCTGTCAGTGTCTCGCCTTTTCTTGCTTTGAAGCCATCATATCTAGTGATGCAGTTTGTCACCTTTAGTTGATTGTTGATATGGCTCCCCATCATCATTTTCTCAATTTGGTCCCACATTTTATTTGCAGACTCCTTATAACTGTCGATGCAAGCATAGATGTCGTTGGGTAGACTTTGTAGAAGATATGTCTTTGCTTGCTTTTCAGCATCATACATAGCCTTTTCTTGATTTGTAAAGTCACCGACAGTTTTTCGAACACGACGTTCTGGTCGACCTTCATCTGGATTTCCCGGTATGACTTTCATCGGCCATTTTTGCGGCCCCTCTGTCAGACACTTGTATATATCTTCATAGTTTGATTTTGCTTCAATGAAGTTCATGAAGCGATTGTGCCACTGAGGGTATTTCCCCCGATAGAGCACTGGGGGCTTTTGATCTGAACCAATAGCTAAAGCGTCTCTTGTATTCATCTGAAATCTCTTAACTTAAAAGCACTGTAACGATCGTGAGACAAGCAGGATGACCCAAACACAATATATAAAAAATAAACAGAATAGGACAGGGACCCGGTCGAACAGGATACCGGTAGACTGCTATATACTGGTCAAAGCAAGGTATTGTGTACCGGTCAAGCTATTTACCGGTTGAACACAATATCGGTCGGACAGAAAGGGTATCGGTCAAGAGTAATGGACCGGTATAACAAGACACCGGTCGATAGGGTGGACCGATAAAATCAGATACCATTCGATAGTGTGGACCGGTAAAGGAGAATACCGGTCGAATGGATGGATGGGTAAAGGGGATACCGGTCGAATGGATGGGATACCGGTCAATAAACGTACCGGTCAAGTCAATGTCCCGGTCAAGAGGGTGGACCGGTAAACCAAAGTACCGGTCGAAAAAGGCCGGTCGATAACAGATAACCAGATAAGGACCGATAAAATCAGATAATGACCGATAAACACGAAGAACAGTCCGATGAACACGATGAATTTCAAGATCAATCGACCCAGAAACAGATAAATTAACCCAGAAATTCAAACGATTATGCAACAATTTCAACTCGATTAGCAGATTTAAACACAAATACACTTATGCAGATAGATAAGCACACTCAGAAAATCTCAGACCGATAAAATCAAATCTCGACAGACCGATAAAACACGCAGATAAACTTACTGCACCAAACGACCGATAAAATAAGCAGACCAATACACTTACTGATTTTTTTTTCAGAAAAATTGATCGATAAAACACAGAAACAGTAATCGATTAAAAATATCAAACGACCCAGATCGACCAAAAACTTAGCAGATTAAACAGATAAAACAGATAATCGAATGGGGGTTTTAGACAAACCTTTTCTGGATCAAACCTTCAGTCTCTTGGCTCTGATACCAATTGTAGATCCCAGTACAGTGCAATCAACAGCAAATATTCAAGTGAGCCACATTATTTAAGCCACAACTACTAGTCATATGATTAATATGAAATCAAAGGGTTACAGGTTTACAGAAAGGATTTCTGATCAGAGAAAGTAAACCTATTGACTAGTAATCTGGAAATTATGAGACTAAACTAATAATGAAACTAAAACAGCCTTTATATACTCAGGCTTTACAAGATAATGGGTTTATGGGCTTTTAGGCCCAACAAGCTAATAACACTTTCAACTAATTACAATTTACACCCTGAACTTCTATTTAACATATAAATTGCCCTAACAAATTACTTGATACAATCAATATAAGAAACGTTTAAAAACCTAAATCGAATGCAATGAATCCATTTTCTTGATCTAAAAACGATTTTAAAAAAAATTGATCAAACAGTAAATTTCAAGAAAACGAGTTCATAAAATCAAAATATCTCAAACTTGATTCAATCTAATGATCTGATCCTTCTGAATTTGTTTGGTTTGCTCTGATACCAATTGAAATTGTATTTCCCAATCAATCAAGCAATCTCAAGATCAAGATTTGACAATGTATATTTAGAGAGAGTAGAGAGAGAAAGTTCTTATGTCATTGATCTCACACAGATATTACAATGCTTAGTCCTTGTTATTACATGATTCTAACAACCACAAGCTATTTATACCGTGATATGAAACCACATGCTTAAACCTACAAACATAAAGAAACTCTCACAAGTCTAAACAACACTTCTCACACCTAGTTGACTTTGTTGACTTTACACACTTAGACTCTTCTCATTAAATCTTGGATACAATTAATACACTAACACAGGGTATTGGAAGAAGACTCCTAAATCAACCATGACTGAAGCTGCAAGGAAAGCGAATAAAAGGTACATGGAACTGAGAATGATTGAGAAGGGGGACAGACATGCTTTTGACCATGACATCACAGTAATTGTCGTTTTTATCGACCATGAGTTGTTGGACTGAAACAACAATGTAGGCGAGGCTGAACAAGTATTTGTACAAGGCTCCAAGAACTCGACTGATTCATCAATGTTCAGAGATCTACGAGTGATGTAAATCCAATCATTTTGTGAAAAACAAGTTTTTCTAACAACAAAGAGGTTGTTTTGGATTCTATACAAATAGAAAAGAATTATGTAGTTAGTTGTTACATATGCATTTGAGAACTTATGACCTAAGTTGCTAAGTTTTAATTCCAATTTAAGACAGTTTCAACAATTATTCTGTCTTTAGATATCTGTTTTTTGATGCCCATTAAAAATTTTCTTTTTCTGTTGTATATTATTCCAGCATTTTATTTTAAAGTATTAAAACATGATTTTGTAGATGAATAGACCATTAGACACACTGATTGCAGATTTGCTTTGCACAAGTTATCCATTACATTTGTTACTTACTCAAGGAATGTAAAAGCATGTAATATAATCCAATGAATTTAGACATTTTCGTACCCGCAACATATTCATTTTCATTCTTTAGCTTACTTTTATAATCACTTATAATACTTTCACCTCCTGCAGCATTGTGCGGGTATACAACTAGTATATATATAGGCGAATGATCGTATGAGAAGTTGAGGTTAACGTGAGAAACGGAGAAGAGGATCTAAACCATTGATCACTTTTAATCAAATGTCCTCCCATGAGGTGCGGCTTAGAAGGGAATTTATTGGGTGCATCTTGTCTCGATACATCTCAACCTAATGTGCATCCATTTCTCGACAATGGTTGATAACCACTTCTCACGCTAACCTCAAATTCTCATGCTTCTCATGCTTAATATATATATATATATATATACATATATATAGTTATAGTTATAGTTATAGTCAGTGATTCGGGTTCAAACGAGAACAATACCTATTTAAAAGAACACGAGAACTAACAAAATCATTGGTGATTTTACATTAACACACGAAAAAAGGACTTTGGCTGCGGCTTCAAGTCCGTGTGGCTTTTTTGCGCGTTAATGTAAAATCACTAATGATTTTGTTTGTTATCGTGTTCTTTTAAATAGTTATTGTTGTCATTTGATCATCCCTCTAAAATTATATAGCTCTATAGTTATGATGAATTTGTAGCACAATGACTATTATTTACATTTTAGGACACTCAAATATAGTATAAACCGTGGCCATAAACTACTGATAGCCACTAAAAATTTTCTTTGACATGACCATTGATTATCCTAACGCCTTTTGAACATACTTTAACTGTGACCTTAACTCTACTTGTTGCCACACAAATTTGATATTTACTGTGGCCAAATCATAATATATAGTTATGCTTAATTTTTATAACCGTAACAACTGTTTACTTTTTTGCCACACAAAATGATAAAAGAAAAACATGGCCAATTCATGATGTATGGTTAACCGTGGCTATTCGTTAAAATTTTATCACCCATATTAATAATAATAATAATTTTTGTCATAAACAACTTATTAGCCACACGAATTAAATTGTTAGAAGTGTGACTACAAGTTATCTTTTAGTCACTTACGTTTAATTTAACCGTGATCTTAGCTGTGCTTTTAGCCACACAAATTTCATATTATCCGTGATCAAATCGTAACATATAGTTACACTTAAATTTTAGAACTGTAGCTAATAGTTACCTTTTGGCCACAAAAAATAATAAAAAACGTGACCAATTCATGACATATAGTTATGCTTAACTTTTAGAATCGTGGCTATTGGTTAACTTTCGGTCACACACAATAATAAAAATCGAGGCCACAAGTTACTTATTAGTCACATGAATTGAATTTTTAGAAAGTGGGCTATTGGTTTCCTTTTAGCCACCGACTAGTTTTAAACATGTCCTTAACTATACTTTTAGCTTACACAAATTATATATTAATCACTGCCAATTCATGAGCTATAGTTATGATTAATTTGTAAAACCGTGACTATTGGTCACCTTTTGGTGACAGAGGATAATTAAAACCGTGGCATAAACACCTTGACTTTTGGCAACGTTTAACAAGTTTTCGTGGTTGTATGTAGTTTGGTTTAAGCCACAAAGAATTGGCTTCATGTGGCCATATGTCTGTTTATGGTCACGGAAAATAAGCATCACAACATCAAGTCATGGTTTAGACAAAAATTGTGACTATATGTCAATATGTGGCCACGGTTTTTACTTGTTACTTGCCACAGAAAAATAATTGTGACCATAAAGAACCATTTAGTCACGTTTTTGTCTAAAGCATGGCATTATGTTTAAACATGATTTGTAATGGTCACATTTATTGAGTTAAATCGTGGCTAACCTAATACTCAAATTTTATTTACGACTTTCAGCCACAGTTTTAAACCCAACCGTGACTAACTTGAATTTTCAAAACCGTGGCAAAAAAGTATTTTTGTACTAGTGTTTGTCAAGAATGTAGACATGGTTGTTCTGCATTGACAAACCCTTCTGGTTGTGAGACGTATACCTCCTCTTTCAATATGCCATTTAGAAAGGCAATCTTCATGTACATTTGGTAGACAGTGAAGTTTTTGTATGCAGCGTAGGCTAGAAACATTCTGGTTGCCTCTATACGTGCAACTGGAGCGTATGTCTCATCATAGTCTATTCCTTCCTCTTGTCGGTATCCTTTAGCAACAAGTCTTGCTTTGTTTCTTACCACAATACCATCTTCATCTTTCTTGTTTTTGAATACCCATTTCGTACCTATAATTGTTTTGCCTTCCGGTCGGGGTACGAGTCTCCAGACTCTAAGCTATTCAAATTGATTGAGCTCTTCGTGCATAGTTGTTATCCAATCTTGATATTTTAGAGCTTTGGATACTCGTGTAGGCTCTATCTTGCTCAAAAAAGAATCAAACATGCATTCGTTAGCAGTTGCAGACCTAGTTTTCACCATCTTTGATGGATCTCTGTTGATCCCAGTTATAATGTTCTTTAACTTGATTTAACCTTTTACTACACACAGATTAATAAAATAGAGTGTGGAAGCATTTAAGATGTGTAGATGAGATTGAACATGCAAGGTAGTAAACACACAAGTAATTAATGAACAGCAAGTAAAGTATTATATGAAAGTTACTCAAAGAACTGTTTCATTAATTACTCAAGAACACCAAGAACACGCACTGGTATGTGCAAATATGCTCAAGGATTATACAGACTGCCCTTTTTTGTGTGTGCTCTCGTTCTTTTTTCTATATTCTAAACTCTAAGGTGGTGCTACCTTAATATACAAGAAGGATGTACCCCTTAGTACAAGACAAAAACTGACATCCCACATAAGAAATGCCACCTGTAAAGTAAACATCGTGGGACGCCCATTACTTTGATCTTGAGGATCTTCGTACAGCAGGCCTCACGTGTTCTGCACGTGGTCTTGTCTGGAACTCTAAGAAAAGCTTCAACATTGATCTCCAGAGGTTAGCCTTCACAGAGGCTCTGTGAGTGATCACAGAGGCTCTGTGATCTGAGTATCATTATCAGGTTTGTCCTCTGGCGCGTCTTCTGCGGAGTGGTCTTCTGAGCTTTGTATCTTCTGCGGAGGCTTTCGAGATAGCAGGGGTTTCTATACTTAGCCTATTTTTCAACACTTCTAAACATGGTAGATGGAGCTAACAATCTCCAATAATTTGATGTATCGGGTGTTCTTTGATCCACTTATGCACATAAGGGAGTGGATTAGATGTAGACTGATCATGTTTATCATCTAGATATCCAATATATTCTTTATGTTGGGGTTCAGTTGAAGTAACTGGTGCAGAAGTTTCAGTGGATTGGACATTTGATATCTATTAGATAGGCATGACGGTACATCCAACTGAATGTGCAACTTATGGCTCAGCAGTTTCTTGTGCAACTTCAACTGATTGAGTAGGTGTTTGAACTGGAGTTTCTTCTTGAATTGTGGAATTAGATTCAGTTGATACATCTGAAGTGATTGGATGATGATTGCTTGAATCTTCTGATCTATCAATCACAACAGGTTTAATCACTCTAGAGCCAAGAAACTCATCTTAAAAATGTTCAAACAATAAATCTAATTCTGTTAAATTAGATGTAGACGTTGATGCTTTATCAGAATTAGAAACTTTAACCACATGTTCTTGACTGATCTGCCCAGAAGCTAATACTCCTGTTATCACGGGTTCTTAACTGATTTGATCAGAAACCATTTCTTCATCAAATGTGACATTTACGCTCTACACAACTATCTTAGATTTCTTCATGTAAACTCTGTATGTTGCAGATGTTTGAGAATATCGAATGAAAATTCCTTCATCAGCCTTCGGACTGAACTTGTTCAAATTCTCTTTGTTATTCAGCACAAAACACATGCATCCAAAGATTTGAAAATGTTTAATGCTAGGTATTCTATTATTTATCAAAGCATATGGTGTTTTACCAAACCGGCGATGAATGATTGATTTTGAGTATAACATGCAGTTGAGACAGCTTCGGCCCACAAAAAATAAAGGTAGATCAGACTAGCTCAGCATTGTTCATGCAGCCTCAACAAGAGTCCGATTTCATCGTTCAACTACCCCATTTTCTTTCAGAGTTCTGGAAGCAGAAAACTAATGAGTTATCCCCACCAATTCGAGATAATCGTCAATAATTATATTCTTGAATTATGTGCCATTATCAGTCCTGAGTAGCTTAACTGTCTTCTACAAGTTCACTTGAAAGTCTTTAGGAATGAGATGATGACATCGGGCGTCTCATCTTTTGATCTTAGAAATTTGACCCAAGTGTATCTAGAATAATCATCCACAATCACCAAGAAGTATTTCTTACCGTTTATGCTTTGCGTTCGCATTGGACCATAGATATCCATATGCTACAACTCTAAAGGAGTACTTGTGCTCGATTCAGGCTTAGGCTTGTGAGAGGCTCTTTTCATCTTAGCTTTCTCACACGCATCACACAGATGTTCCTTTTCGTATTTCAGCTCTGGAAGTCCTCTTACCAAATTTCCAGTCACTAACTTGTTAATGTATCTGAAATTGAGATGAGATAGCCTTCTATTCCATAACCAGCTTTGTTGCATAGAGGCTTTAGAAAGTAGACACACTGCATTATCAGTCTTGACATTTGACAGATTTATCGTGTAGTGGTTTTACTTTCGCGTCCCGAACAAGAGTTCTTTGCCATCTTCAATTCTAATACAACAACGCTTGGCCTTAAAATTCACCTCTAAATCTTTGTCACAGAACTGACCAATGCTGAACAGATTGTATCCTAATACTTCAACATAACTCACCTTCTTTATCGTTAAGTTCTCTTGCATGACGTCTCTGTATCCCAAGATTGGTGAAAACTTGTCATTTCCAAATCTCACGTTGTTAGTGTATTTGTTGTATCCAAGATTTAGGTGTTGTTTGTTTTTTAAAAATAAGTGCTTAATCTTCACTTTTCACTTTTTCGGTCAGATGTAAATGCATTAAGACCGTTTGTTTTTTCAATTCTTTTAGATCCACTTTTCACTTAATTCAGTCTTACCGAAAAAGTGATAGGGTTATCACTTATTTTCACTTTTTTCATTCACGCCTCCACCATCAGATTAGAGCCTCCTTCATCTCCTTCGACTCCTTCGATCTCCTTCGTCTCCTTCATCCTGCAAAGCGATCTCCTTCATCTCCAGCAGCGACGAAGGTATGTATCTCTTGCTTCTGTTTGTCGATTTCTTTTGTGTGTGTGTGTGTGTGTGTTTTGCAGTCGATGATGGGTATTTTTTTGCAGTCGATGATGGGTTTTGCAATTTTTTTGAACAAACAGCCCCTGAGTCTTTCCTCAGGCAAACCAATACAATGGGGGCAATTTGGGGATTTATCCCAAAAATTACCAACTCTACTACTACACCCATGAGCCAAAAAGATGACAGATTTTGGAGAATTGGGTATTTGCCAAATTATACCAGTTCCATTCAAGAAATCGATTGTTGGGTTAAATTGAACCATGGATTCATCTAAATTACTCTTTTTTTGATTTACTACTTTGAATTGAACCATGGATTCATCTAAATTACTGTTTTGCTTCTGATTATTTGAACAAACAACCCCATGTGTTTTTAGATGTATATTTTAGATGTGTTTTTTAGATATATTTCTATATGTGTTTGAACAAATATACATTGGGTTAGATGTGTATTTTAGATGTGTTTTTTAGATATATTTCTATATGTGTTTGAACAAATATACATTGGGTTAGATGTGTATTTTAGATGTGTTTCTGTAATGTGTTTGAACAAGTTTATGTTGATTGAAAAAACAGTCCCTATGCGGTTCACAACTTTATACGAAAAGAAGGTTTAAGTGACGAGACTTTTTTATTCAAATTTCAGACTTCAGCACCAAAAAAACAAACAGTCTTTTTTATTCAGATTTCAGACTTCAGCACCACCACTTAAAAATCAGAAGTGAAATCAGACTTCAGACTTCAGCACCACTTAAAAAACAAACGCCACCTTAATGTACAAAGTCAAATTTTGTAAAGTCAACAAAGTCAAAGTTAATGTTGTTAAGTTTTGTATGTGTCATGAGAGTTTCAAGAGTTGCTTATAAAATAGGTATATGAGAGTTTAGCTTTGTGAGTGTTTGTCTTTCATAAGTATATAGTCTAGTGGTGTAAGAGTTCTTGAAAAGAAGCTTGTAACAACTTGTCATTGTGAGATATACGACTTTGTCATTTTCTCTCTCTACTCTCTCTCTCTCTAGATCTTGAACACAATTGTCACATTTTATTGATCTTGATTGGAATTGCTTGAATTGGGAACTTACATTTGGTATCAGAGCAGACCAAAATTATTCAGATGATTTGAAAATCTTTGATTTGATTGTTTTTTAGATTCTTGAAGAACACGTAGAATTTTTTTTTTGAAAATCACTGTTGCATCAGATTTTCATTGTTAAATCAATTTTGTTGCAAGAAAATGGTATATTAGTGTTCGATTTGTGTTTTAGAACATTTCTTGTATAGATCGTATCACGAAATTCACAGTAATTCTCATTCAATTTTACATTTTGGTGATTTTCGGTATAAAATGGTTCGAACATTGTATCTCATTGATTCTATGTGATTTTGTAGTTTTTAGCTTAAAGATTGTATTAAGAAAGTGTTTAGTTTCACTTTTCGATCATAACTATGCATTTTCAAGTCTTAATTGCAGGTATTGAAGTTTTTGAATCGAATTGGGGAACAGAGATGAAGAACACGCTAGATTTGAAATACGCGCAAGATTCAAAGTGAAGAACACGCACGTCACTAAACGCGCAAAGCAACGAAGATCACGCACGTAGTTGTCTACGCGAAGTGGAAACGCGCACGAGCCTACTTACGCTAAGTGATTACCACAGTGATCTGCGAGTTCTATTGTTTTGCGAGTTTACATTTTGCGCGAACTTAAAGTGTCGTAAAGTTTCTAAGTATAGAATGTGCACGTCATGACTTGCTAGAACACAAAACGTGCACGCTTTGTTTAGCGAGAAGCCCAAACGCGCACACAGTTATTTGCGTGAACCAAGAAACTCACACGTAGTGTTATGCGAGAACCTGAAACATGCACACCCTTGTTTGCGCGAAGTGAAGTTCATTCCACAGTGATTTGCGAGTTTGTGCCTTAGAAAATTTTTCAAGTGTTTTTCAAGTTTGGTTTTCAAGTCAAATTTTTATTTTGATATTTTGGGAACGATCATTTCAAGCATACATTCAATAAGTCAGAAAAAAATTTCTCTAGGGGCGTTGTCCCTCGACCCCGCAAGGGTGTTGCCCCTTGACCCCACCCGCTAACCGGGTAGCAGGACCCCCGTGCTAAGTCTGCAGAGGGGGACATATTTTTAATAGTGATCATAATTTTCTGATTTTTTACGATCATTTTGAAGTAATTTTTTTAGATATCAAGATGTCTAAATATGTTTTAGCAGGGAGAGATGTTGCAATCATATACATGCCTGAAATACCTATCTTAGAAGCTGAACGGGATGAACTGAAGATTCAGAATTCAAAGCTTCTGTATGTGCTAAATGTATTGATCATTCTAAATCTGATTTTGCAGGTATCATCAGAGCAAGAGAGAAAGGAATTAAAGAGAAAGAAAAAGAAATAGAGATGAAAGAGGATATGATTGTGACTATTGAGAAAGAAATCAAACTGAAAGAGGGAAAGATAACAAATCTTCAAAGCAAGCTGAAGTCAACTGAACAGAAGACAGCAGAACTTAGAGATGAATCAGTTGATCTACATGTCAAGTTTAAAGCTTTTGAAGATAAATATTTGCGTTGGAAGCAAAGAATGCTGATTTGATGAAAAATCTCCAAGCAGATAAAGACAAATCAAATCTGGAGAAAGCTTCTACTCAAAAGCTATTTGATCATTCAAAGAAAGCTATCCAAGAGAAAAAGGATTTAGAGCTAAGATGCATTAAACTCTCCAATCAAGTGTCAGAATTTGAAAAGATCTTAATTACTGAAAGAGACACATTTGCAAAAGAGAGACAAGTTCTTGAAGATAAAGTTTCTGAATTTCCCAAACAAATTTCTGTTTTACAAGACTTGCTTGAAAAGGAAAAACAAGTTTTTCAAGAAAAGAAGAAGTCTTTTGAGCTTGAAAAGAAAATTACTGAAAATAGAAATGTTGGGATCTTCAAGGAAATATTAGAAAAGAACAAGAACTTGAAAAAAGATTTTGAGCAAGAACGTTTAAACTTTGAATCTGAAATATCTAAGCTCACATCCAAGATATTTGTTCTATCCTCAGACATTCAGAAAGAACAGATGGATAGAACTGATTTGAAGAAGAAGTTTGACACACTTTCTGATGAAAGAAACATTTTATCTAAAAAGATAAAGGACGTGGAAGCTATAAATGTTGAATTGTCAAAGAAGATTTCAGTTGATGTGATTAGTCAATCACCTTATGACAATTCATCTGAATCAGTTTGTTCTTTTAAAACATCTTCAAGTTCCATTCATGAATATGTTTTCAAAAAGAACTGTGTCAAACCAAACATTGTCAAATCAAATCAGATTCGTCCATCTAATCTATTTTATGACGAGTTTGTTGATAGTCCAGCGAGCTTCTATGTCAAATCTCTTGAAAATCATTCAAAGAAAGGACAGATGGTCTGGAGAGTGAAGAGTTCTCCTGATGATGAGAAAAAGAATGACAGATCATTCAAATCCACATCAAATGCCAAGAAGAACAGTGCTCATAAAGGTAAATCTTTTGGTAATTCTGATATGTTTTATTCTACTAATCATTTGATCAGAATTGTTGAGAAGAAAATCTGTTGTTCTTACTGTGGAGAGAATGATTTTGTTCAAAAAGAATCTACTCATAACTCGTACGGATATTACAGAATAACTTCTCAGAAAAGTAATTTTAAAATATTTAAATCTATTGAGAAGTGGATTCCTAAATCTAACTTACCAGGACCCAAATACCAGTGGGTACCAAAACCTGTCAAATCTGTTTTGCAGGTACCACAGGTGTAGGGGGAGCAAGATTTTTGACTTCTAGACAAAACAGTCTAGGACTCGTACCTCAAAGAATTGTGGCTCTTGATTAATTCAGTTCAATACCCGCACTTCAATGTTAAAGGACTATGACTTCTAGATAAAATAGTCTAGGACTCGGTCTTTAATGTTTAAAGATAAGGATATTTTGAAAATATCCAGGGGGAGCTTATCTGATCTAAGTCATTATATCATGATTTGAGGGGGAGCTTAAAGGTAAGTATCTTCTTATCTTAATCTCTGATTGTTTGAAAGAAGAACAACTTTCAAGCATGAAAAACGATTTCTTAAATGTTCAAACCACTTCTCTATTCTCAAAAGATTTCATGAATTTAGAAGTGAGATTTTAAATGTTTTTCATTACTAGTGCTTTAATGTTTAATTGATCGTGTATTTCCAAAGAACAATACTTGTGTATTATCTTTTCTATATACTGTCAAGTATTCACACACACCGGTTTAGTACTTTGTTTGAAATTGTTATTACCATGTCTCATAAAGAAACAATTTTTCATTGGTAATACTCCCGTTTGTAATTCAATGTTGTTGAGCATAAATCATCATTTCAATCTTTGTATGTTCATTGTGAAATTGTTTATATTCGTTCATATAAAAAAATTATCAAGTTCTTTGATACCCCAACCATTTCATGTTCAAATACATGATATTTGATCTGATTGATACATTGTCAGATTCTCAAAACCATTTTCTTGATTTCATTTCATTCATTCAATTTCCTTGTTTTGAGAGATCTTCAAAGTTCAAATGCTCAAATTTCATTCATATATTTGATGAGCATACATTCTGACAATGTTATTATACTTGTGCTTAATTGTTTAAGTTAAACTGTTGAGCAACTATTCGTTTTAGGACAAAATTACATGGGATCGGTGTGAGAGCTTAAACAGAACTTCCATGGATTCACGATTAACCAGTGTTTCCTACCCCAGAAGTTATCCTTGAGTGATTGAGGGGTGAGGGATTAAAATCAAAGAGTGGGGAAGATAACTCATCCGGTTGAGTTTTTCTCATTGTGCTGAGCGGTAAAATGTAAAAGAGAGATTGGTTAGAAGTGAGATTAAGGGTGCGTTTGGTACGCAAACAGGACAGGACAGGACAAGATGGAACAGGACAGGACAGAACAGAACAACTGTCCAGCATTTGGCAAGACATGACAGAACTGGACTAGACTGGTTAAATGACGAATTTACCCCTGATAAAAAATCATAGATTACATCACATAAAACTAATTTACATCACTAATACATAGTGCAATGGATTATCAAAAACATAAAACTAATTTATCACGATTGGATTTTGGATATGGAAATCAAAACTCAAATTTTAAGTTTTAGATTTTAGGTTGTTTCGGGTTTGGGTTGGTCGGGTTTCAGATTGATGCCGGTCGGTTTCGGGTTTTGCACACCCAATCTGAGCCCAGATATCCTCCCAAATGTCAGTTTTCGTATTATCGGATTTCGGGGTATTCGGGTTTTGCAAAAACATTATTTTCGGTTCAGATGCGGATTCGGATCTCGTACTATTCGGGTTTTGCACACCCCTAGCTTGGAGGCGTGGATGATGAGAAGGCATGTGTTTATGTTTTTTTGTTTTTAACAAAGGGTATATTAGTCAAAATATTGTTGTTCTACTTAGTTCCAGGGGCTTGGAGTGGAACAAGTGTGTCCCATGCTTGTTCCACTTAGTTCTAGCGTGTCTCACATATGGTTACGCCAAACATGGGACAAGCTTGTTCTGTTCTATTCTGTTCTGTTCCACTCTGTTCTGTATACCAAACGCACCCTAAATGTTCAAAAGATAGAGGGTGTGAGATCAGAGTCAAAAGAATTTCAGAACTCTGCACCAACTACTTTCTGAGTCGGGAAGCCACATCTACTAATTGGTTCACATTCTTTGGTGACCATCATTGAAACAGGCAGTGAGCCCATGCCAACTCTTGCAATTACCCCACCAACCACTCGTTTCTTTCTTAACAAAGAAATGTTTTATTTTCTTTGGGGACGCAGCATATCTACTATCTGGTCTTCACTCGGAAGATTTAGATATTGAAAAGGAAGGAAAGTTGCCCCACCTTCGCACCTCTTTCATGCACATTGAGTCCGTGTAATACTTGTTGTTGTCTCAACAGTTTACACAATTTGAGCCTGAAAAAGCTTGAGTAGCTTCAATCATTTCTACACTTTCACGTACACACAAGGAATGATTTTTCTTGTCATAACATTCATATAAAATTCCTTCTTGGTTTTTCAATGATTGAATGGAAGCCATGGGGGAGTGAACATCTCAAAAGCTCATTTCCAATGTACATTCGTTGTACAAAGTGGCTCAGTGCTACTTACAGGCATACTAAATGTATCATTTGTTGATTCAGGGTTACAACATTTATTATATCTGGATTTGAAAAGATTCGGGTATATACATTTCTTATGAATTGACGGATACACAGATCAAAAGAGCAAAGATTGTCATTTTATAAAGGGGGAGAATGTTAGTTTATCATAAAGGGAAGGTAGATATTCAAAGACTGTGATGATTTTGTTGCTCACAACTCATCAAGAAGGGGTAGAAATTCTAAAACTTCAATTTCAAAGTCATAAAGCCATAGAGAGATGTCAAAGTGAAAAAGACTTGGGGAGAAATTCTGATAGTTCAATTCAATCAAGTCTGATGAAAAGAAATTATTCAGAGATGATTCAAAGACAAATCAAGATGATTCAAGAAAGTTTGTTTTTCGAAGACAGTACAGAGATTACAGAGATGAAGATACAGGTTTTGAAAGATTCCTCAAAGTTCAAAGATTCCTGAAGTTTCAAAAATCAAAAAAGTTTCAAGGTTTCAAATTTGTTGTTCAAGACTTGATGACTTTTCAAAGAAAAGTGAATGACTTTTCAAAGACAATGTGAAAGACTTTTTAAGATTATCTGAAGATTTTTCAAAAGCCAAATGATTAAAGATTTCCAAAGCTTCAAAGTTTAATATTGTCAAAGATAAAGTTTGAAGAATCAAGAGCTGAAGATGACTGTCAAATTTTTTTTTAAATCTTGAATACAAAGGGGGAGAATGTTAGTGTATTTGTTGTATCCAAGATTTAATGTACAAAGTCAAATTTTGTAAAGTCAACAAAGTCAAAGTTAATGTTGTTAAGTTTTGTATGTGTCATGGGAGTTTCAAGAGTTGCTTGTAAAATAGGTATATGAGAGTTTAGCTTTGTGAGTGTTTGTCTTTCATAAGTATATAGTCTAGTGGTGTAAGAGTTCTTGAAAAGAAGCTTGTAACAACTTGTCATTGTAAGATATACGACTTTGTCATTTTCTCTCTCTACTCTCTCTCTCTCTCTCTAGATTTGAACACAATTGTCACATTTGATTGATCTTGATTGGAATTGCTTGAATTGGGAACTTACACACGTTGTCGCAGAATTTCTCTGTATAATTAGACAATATATCTTTCTACCCTGTCATATGCTTGGAACATCCTGAATCCAATTATCGCATATGACGGGTATGCACAAGAGAAATCATACAACAACAGGTTTAGGTACCCATTTATAGATGGGTCCTTTCGTGTTAGCATAAGATTTTGGCACCCATTTGAATTTGGGTCCTCTTTGTTTTTCAAAACCATTAGAATGATGTATATAATAAGTACCAAACCAACAGTTAGAATATTGTTGAGTCACAAAATCATTTCGACCATATGTGGAAAACTGAGTAGTAGATGGAGATAATTGGATCAATTGCTTTATTGAGTAAGTCTGGTAAGGAGTTACAAGTTTTATTTTATGAGAAGCAACTTGACCAATTACATCAGGAAAACTATCAGAAGTCCTATTACATTTTGAATCAGAAAATGATTTTGTAGTCTCTTCAATCTTCCTTTTTAGTCTCCATTCCAATCTCGCTTCAGACTTTTTCCATTTTAATTTTGAAACACAAGATTTAGCTTTGTTAGAAACATGAGATTTAAGAGTCTGTGTTTTCATGTGCTTACCTATGTTGGTCTATTTCTGTGAGCGCCTTTTCTTTTGTTTCTTACCTTTAGAATAATAGGTACTCACAGGAACTGAATCATCAACCTTAGTTGATTTTCTTCTTTTTCAAAAACACTAGGTAAAGCAACGTTATTAATCACAAAAGAAGTATGATCTGGAAGTTTAGCATTGAAATCAAATTTATCAACACTTTCATCCAAACAACGATCAGAACTTAAAAAATCATTTTCAACCGCAAACAAGTCGTCAACATCATCATCAAATTGTTGTGCCTTGGAAGAATTTGAAATTTTGAAATCATTTGACTTTTGAGAACACTTATTTTGATCAGACATTTTAGCACAATCTGAAGATTTAGGATTAGTAAAAACAATTCCCATGAAAACTTTACAAGATGATGCATCTGAATCAGTGGAGTTGTTTTCACAAACTCTTTCTGATTCGGATTTATCAGTTGTGACTTCAGATTTGAAACTAGTGTTCATCATAATAGTAGAAAACACATTCTTTTCAAGATCGACCAAAATTCTTTCTTCCGCTAAGATGTTTTCAAGCTCAGAAATTTTGCTTTCCAAGACGAGTGGAGGAACATAAATCTTTGCTTTAACAGGTTTTGCCTCCATCTCCTCAGTAGAATAGCTTTGAAAATAATTGTTTGATAGAAATTTTGGTTGCTCAGAAAGATAATTATCATTCAGCTTTTTATAGCAAAATGGTAGTTGCATTTTGGTTGTGTTCTTTCTGTTCTCATCTTCCTTAGCCTCAACTTCATCAGATGATTTTATAACAAATTTGGGTTTCTGTTAATCCCTGAATCTAGTTTCTAATTACAATTAAACAAACAAAACACAAACAAGAATCAATTACCTGTTTGATTTCACTTTCAAATTCAAGATTACAAACTTTCTCTCTCTAGAACTCTCTTTCTCTCTCTAATGTATTTTCTCTCAACTAGACAATTTCTTTCAATCTTACAACTGAATACTACTCTTACAAAACAGAAATAGAAAGCTATTTATACCTACAACAAAAACAAGGAAAGTAAAATACAAATACAAATAGTATACATTGACTTTTATTACAAAAGACTTTGACTTTAATGAGATTTGACTTTTTCCAGCTTTGACTTTCTTGACCTTTGACCTTCAGTCTTCTTGATCTTGTATCCAACAGATTTATGCTCTAACAGTTTCAAATGAGGACATTTGTCAGCCACTTGTAAGAAATCAAAGTTATATAAAGTTGGTTGCTTTCTGATTGATTTCTTCAGATAATGTGGGTTATCATAACCAATTCCCCAATTATCTTTGAAATCAGTAACTTTCTTTGGTTTGTTTAGATAAATGGTTTGATCAGTTTGAGCTCGAGTATAAAGTTTTGCTTCCAAACCATTAATCTTTTTCAGCAAAGATTTGTTTTCAGATTGCAATTTATTATAATTGACAACAAACTCTTTCTTCTCAAGTTCAGACTTATTAAATTTAAAAATTGTTTCAGAAATTTGATTTTCAAAACAAGCTTTTTGTTTTTCAAAAACAGTAGCAGATTTGTTCAAATAGTCAATCAAGTTTTTGTTCCCAACAATTTTCTTGTTGAGATCAAAAATTGTTTGACGCTTTTTCGCAACTCTCCTTTTCTCCTTTTTGAGCTTAGCTTGTAAGTCCTAAAGCTCAATCATCATGGTTTCCATATGCTTTTAAAAATCAAATTCAGTAAGATTATTTACCTCTTCGGAAGTCTCTTCATCATATTCATCATATTTGACCTCCTTGCCCATTAAGCACATGTGAGCAGTCTCTTCTTTATCCTCCTTATAATCTGAATGATCAAGCCAATAATCATCCTCAGCCATTAGTGCTTTGCCTGCCTCTTTTTGCTTGGCCAGAAGCATCTTATTCTTATAGTACTCATAATTTCTAACTATTGGCTTCAGGCAGTCCTTGGCAAAGTGACCTATCTTACCATAATTGTAGCACTTGACTGGCTCCTCAGTCTTCTTCTCTCCATAGTGATTCACATATTTCTTTTCTTCTGGCTTCCTTTCTATAGAACTCTTTCATTCAGACCTCCTGTCCTCATACCTTCTTCCATCCACTTTTTCCTTGTGTTCATAGTTCCTCGATCCTGATGAGTACCTCTGACTATTTGAACCCGGCTTCTTATAAAATTTCTTCAGGAAGGTTCGGGTAAGCAAAATCATGGCTTGCTTAAGGTTCTCTCCAACGTCAGAATCTGAATTATCACTGTCAGAGTTTCCAGAACTAGAAACCACAACTTTCTTCTTCTTTTTCTTATCTTTCTTCTCTTTCTCTTTCTTCCTATCAACCACCAAAGCAACTGGATCATCAACTTTCTTTTCACTCTTCTTTTTCTCTTCTATTTACTCTTCTACTTCCTCTTCATTCTGCCTCAAGGTTTTTATAAACTTCATGTAAGGGGATTTCACTGAGATCTTTCATCTGTTTCATTCTTCTTGTATGCTTTTTCCACTCAGGATACAACACACTCAAAAACTTAACATTGTTCTCAATTTGTTTCTTCTTCACTTTGTTCTTTGCTAACTCATTCAATAAAGAAACAAACCTTTCATAGGTTTCCACAAGACTTTCTCCAGCTTTGGCTTTAAATTCCTCATAGTTGTTTATCCAGTCAGCCACTTTCACTTGGTTGCCAATCTTTTATCCCATCATCATATTCTCCAACTGATCCCACATCTTCTTAGCAGTTGCCTTGTAGCTATCAATCTTAATATAGATCTCATTTGGAATGATCTGAAGAAGTAGAGATCTAGCTTGCATTTATGTCTTATATCTCTTCCTTTGCTCAGGTGTATATCTTGAAAACTCCCACACAATCTCTTTAGTCTTTATACCTATGTTCTCAGTACCATCTTCACTATCTGAACTTTCATTGCCCTCATCAGGCACAACAGCAATTACTGGTTTCATCAGACCCTCATCAATTGACTGTTTGATGTATTCTCCATTCTCATGTCTGTCAATGAAATCCAGGAATCTCCTTCCATTGTTCATATTCAACTTTGAATATAAATGGTGGTTTAACATATGTACCTATAGCAAGAGCATCCTTTGAAGTCATTTTGAACTGAGCACTGATCTTTAAACACAAAACATAAACTTTTGATAAAAAAACTCAAAATTTTGACTAAGTGTTAAAATTCGCAAAGCACTAGAAAGTACTTGTCGCAAAACACTATTCAACCCACTTGTCGCAGACCAAATGAACTAAGAAATGAGAAACTCTCAGACTGAAGCTTGAACTCACAAGCTTCAGTCTGTGAGTTCTCACTTGTCGCAGACTGAAGGTTGCGAGTTTTAGACTTGTCGCAGGCTGAAGCTTGCGAGTTCTGAGCTTAAAACTTCTTGCAAGTTCTACACTTAGAAAATTTTTGAGCAAATAACTTGTCGCAATGCTTCTGCGATTTCTATACTTAGAATTTTTTTCAATCTATGAACTTGTCGCAGAAAGAACACTTGTCGTAAGCTATGACTTGCGAGTTCTTGAACTTGACGCAGACCAAAGAAGATACACAGTAACTTGTCGCAGATAATGGCTTGCGATAAGTAACTTGTCGCAGATCGAAGTTTGAGACTTCTGAGCTTGTTGTAAATAGCACTCTACGAGTTCTTCACTTAGAAAAATTCAACAAACACAAAAACAAAGCAGCTTGTGAGTTCTTCACCCCTGCGAGTTCTTGCCCTCTACGAGTTCTTCACTATGAATCTTGCGAATTCTTAAAATTTTGCGAGTTCTTCAAGACTTCGAACACAAAATCACTTTTTCAGCCTCAAATCCTTCAATACTCCAAATTAGACCACCAAACTTTGCAGATTTAGCCTCGACAACAATCTCAACAAGTTTCTAATACATCATTTTAACTAAAAACAACAAAATTACAGAATTTGATTGAAATACAGTACGTGAAAACTTTCAAACTACAAACTCAATAAAATCCAAAATTCACACTAACAATTGTAATGGACAACACTAACCAAACCAAATTTGTTCTAGAACAACAATCGAATTCAAAACTATCAATTACAATTTAGAAACAATACTTGTTAGATCTGTTTTTATAGTAATCATTATATTTATTTTCTAGCCTAGACTGTTCTTAATTGTGTAATCAGTATTGTTAAGGATAGGGGTATTTAAGTCCCCTTTGCCCTTTGTTTTTGTAACTTTGGAACTCACATTTGAATACATCTGATTACTTTGAGCGTATATTCTTTCTCTCTCTACTTTCTCTCTCTAAAGATTTAGAGATCTTGGACTTTCAATTGGTATCAGAGCATACTAGATCTTGAGAGGATTGAGAGAATTTGTTTTTAGATACTGATTTTGTAGATTAAGCAGAGAATTAGATTTATTTTCTTGATTTTTCAAGAAAATCTCGTTTTTTGCTTGAATCATCAAATTTGGTTAGGTTTCTGGTTGAATTTGTGCGAATTTGTGTTCATTAGCTTCGTCTTGAGTAATTGATCATAATTGTTTCATAAATTTGTGCATAAAAACCATGATTTGATTATCGATTTGGTGATTTCATGATTTTCTGGATACTCGAAGTTCACGTACTGTTTCATTCAAGTTTTTGAGTTTTTGTTGTTTTTAATCGAAATTGTTAGTTGAATTGTATAAGAAAGTTGTTTTCGATAATCAGAGTGTGAATTTCTTGCTTTATTTTCATTGTTAGAATCGATCTTACGTGTTATATTTGATTTTCTGTGGTTTGTGCATCATTCTTGTATGTTTGCGCATCATTCATATAGATTTGCGCATCATTCATTTTGATTTGCGGCAGTTCACTGTTCTTCTAATTTTGGTGTTTAGTGTATTTCAGGTTTTCGCATCAAGGTACATACGCAAGACTTATTTTGCGCACCAAGTGGCTTCCGAAAAGTTCACCTCTTCAGTTTGCGGCTCAAGCTTAATACGCAAAGCTTAGTTTGCGTATTCTGTTAGATACACAAACCTCAGATCGTGCACCCTTGGTGGTCCGAAAACCCCATCTTGCGTATCCACTGTGGTCCGAAACACTTCAAGTTTGCGCATCCTTCGTTATCTGAAGTCTGGTTCTCGTATCACTCAGTTTGCGTACCTCCCTGCTTACGCAAATCCAAGTTTGCGTACCTCTCTGCATACGCAAAGTCTACTTTGCGGATCCTACTGAATACGCAGATCTTCTGTTTGCGCAAGTTCCATACTTAGAATTTTTGTCTGAAATTTCTATTTTTCCCGAAAGATGTCTTTGCAAGCACAAATATACAAGAATGACCTCATGATGTCATTGGGGTCTGATACACGTCCACCAGTACTGATCAATGAGAACGAATTCGAACAGTGGCAGGATCGGTTTATTAACTTCATTGAAAGACAACCAAATGGGGAGAACATGATGAAATCACTGACTCAGGGTCCTATGGAAACACCAAGGAAAGTTGTTCCAGCTGCTGCAACCACTGCTGCTACCACTGTTGAGAAAGCATTAAGGGAATATGATGCTGATGAGATGTTACGACATCAAGCTGATAGCCAGGCCAAATCAAATCTGATTCTTGCTCTACCCAATTCCATATACAACAGAATTGACTTTTTCAAACAGAATCCTATGCTGATGTGGACTCAGCTGGAAAAGATTATGCTTGGTACAGCAATGTCAACTCAGTTGCGCCAAACAAGGTATATGAATAATTTCGAAGAGTTCAAGGTTAAGGACGGGGAAAGCTTGAAGAGTGTATTTGATCGATTTTGGGCTGTCATAAATGATTTGTACAAGATCAAAGTTAAAAAGACTGAATTGGAGGCTAATTCGAAGTTTCTGAATGCACTACAACCAGAATGGAACAAGTCATGCCATAGAATGAGAAATGATGTTCGAATATCTACCATGCCAATTCAGGAATTGTACGAAATTCTGATGTCAGATGAGTCAATGGTGATTGAAAAGAAGGCAAAGCTGGATAAGAAGAATAAGCCTAAGCCAGTGGATCCAATTGCACTCCTTGTAAGTCAACTGGCTGAGCAAGCATTAAATGAATCAGCTTATGATGGATCAACAAATGATGATGGCGAAGCTCTAGAAAAGGCCATGATACTTTTGACTCAGAACTATCAGAAAAGATTCAAACACAGATCTGGTCCAAACAACCTGCGGTTTACTTCTGGTTCTAAGAAGATAGAACCTGGTGCTCCTTCAAAGACATACACTCCAAAGTATTAACCAGCTAAGGTAGTTGACCAAAAGAAAGATGACAAAAAGGTGATGAACTGTTTTAACTGTGGGAAGCCTGGACATATGGTTAAGGATTGCAGAGTCAAAGTGGTAAAGGATGTTGCTTTTTACCGAAAGAAGTTGGCTCTAGCTGAAAAGAAGGAAAGTGGAACCATCCTGTTGGCCGAAGAAGAATACTGGTTGGATCATTCGGACAACGAGGCTGAAAATGAGGAGACTGCGGCTATGTGCTTTATTGGTGACGATAAAAGTGATGATGAGGAAGAGGACAACTCATCTGATGGTTCTGAGGTAATATCTGCATTTAACTATAATTTCTTCTTATCTCAAATGAATGTTTTTATCACTGCTTTGCATGATTTGTGCTCAAAGTTCGTTTCTGAAAATTTTAAAAATCAAGAAAAGTCTGATTTAATCGATAAACTGCAAATTTCTCTAAAAGATGAAAAGTCAATTTTAATTGATACAAAAGAGAAATTTCTAAAGCAGTTAGTTGATCTAGAAAATTCAAATCAGACTTATCGTGATTCGTTGACTGAACTGACTTCTTCAAATCAAAATCTTTCTGAGAAAATAATTGTTTTAGAAAAGAAATTATATAAAAGGGAACAATCTGAGCAAACCATTTACATGAACAAGCCAAGGAGTGAAGAAGCTATAAAGGAAAAGTGGGGACTTGGTTTCGAAAACCCGCATTTTTTAAATCTTGCTAAAAATGAAGTTCCTACTTTATATGAATATGATCATTTTACTCTTGCAAGATATGCTCCTCAGTTTAAATTCTTTTGGACAACTGAGAAACAAATTTTGGAAGATGAAAATGTGAAAAGGATGAAAAACAAGAGGATGGAAATGTCATTTGTTTACACCTCTGAAAATGCAAAGTATTTTTCTAATCAATCTAAGAAATTTAGAAAATTTCAAAATATTTTAAATATCAAATCTTCCAATAAATCTTCATTATCAACAGATTTTGTTGATATATTAGCTAACACTGATAAGGAAAATGTATCTCCGGTGTCTAATGATACTAAGAAATACATTCCCCCATTAGTATTAGAAGAAAAAATTGTTGATCTTGAAGATCGATTGGAAGAACAAAATCTTCAAACTTGTTTAGAAAACGATATATTTCTTTTAATAATAAAAACAAGTTTTGAAGATAAAATTTCTACTGAATTTTCAAAAGATTCAAAGGAAAATGCTAAAGTTTTGAAAAACAATGAGCATTTGCGTTCCATTTGGAAACGCAAACTGAAAGTTTGCGCATACAGTTGGACGCGCAAAGCTCAGTTTGCGCCTCCAATGGGAAGCGCAAACCTCCTCCAGACTTATGTTTTTTTGAAAATTTTCACTCCGAGACTAGTTCTTCAATATCAAATGTTAAGACTGATTTCTTTGATAAAGTTTCTTCTTCTGATTCAATTATTGATGATTCTTTACTGCTAAATGCTCAATTTTATAAAAAGAAGCGTAAAAGAAGAAGATCAAAGAAGTTAAAGAAACATGATACTGTCTTATCTGAAAATTCTAATGTTTCTGATTTTTCTTCTTCAGATCGGATTGTGAGGAAGTCACCAAGGCAGATTTGGAAGATTAAACAGCAATCACCATAATCTCAACTGTTAGGAGTTAAATGTGTAGACACTCTTTGTGATACTGATACATTTGCTTCATGTAATAAAAACCCAAAATATTCTTTTCAGCAAATGATTGATATATCAAAGAATATCTCATATGCTTCTTCTAGTACTGATTTTGATGATTGTGTTTTATCTTCTATTGATAATTGCTTTCATTCTTGAATGAAAAATAAAAGACATAAATCTAACAAGGGACCCATAAGCATATGGGTACCTAAAAAGGTGTAGTTTCAATTAGCTGTATTTTTTTTAAGAATATTATTTTTTAGGAATATTATTTTTTTAAGTGTATTTTTTTCAGTGTTATTTTTTTTTTTTTAAAAAGTTTAGTATAAATAGAGGTTAGTATGTGACTATTCACTTTTATTGCTTCTTTTATCTTTTTTAACTTTGAGAATTGTTCATCTTCTTCCCTCCTACTCTCTGTGCACCAAACTCTTATTTCTCCATTGTCTTTAGATTGTTGTTCATTTTGATCAGGTATGTGTTCTTCTTTTATTTTTTTTGTTGTTATGATTAGATTAGCATTGTTCTTATTCTGATTTTGATTTCGTGTTCGTTTTCGTACTGAATGTTTCTCGTTTTTACTGTTCATCTATTTTAAATCTCCAGATTCGATCTTTTTTAGTTCGAATTAGGTATTGGGTTGTGTTTAGAATCGATTTTCGTTCATCAGGTATGTTTCCTTTTACTCTAATTTCTTGTTTTTTTAGCTTTAATTTTGTTTTTTTGTTTTTCGGTTCGAACACCCGAAAACTAGGGTTTTTCGCATCAAGTATGATTGTTACGCAAAGTATACTTTGCGCATCTAGTTAGAAACGCAAACTGTGATTTGCGCATCTAACTAGAAACGCAAAGTGTGCTTTGCGCTTCTAACTGAAAACGCAAAGTGTGGTTTGCGCATCCTGTTGGATACGCAAAGTATACTTTGAGCATCATACTTGATACGCAAACCTGTTTTTTTTTTGTGTTTGTTCTTGTTAAGTGTAGTTTACGTATCAATAAGGACACGCAAAGTCTACTTTGCGTATCCTCTTTGATACGCAAACCCTCTTTCTTTTTGTGTTGGTTTGTTTTCGTATCATGTTGTACGCAAAGTCTACTTTGCGCAACCAACAGGAAACGCAAAGTTAAGTTTGCCTATCCCGTTGGACACGCAAAGTGTACTTTGTGTATCTTACTGGATACGCAAATCCTTTGTTTCTTGTGTTTTTCCTTAAGTTTGTTTTGTGCATCACAAAGGACACGCAAAGTCTATTTTGCGTACCCCGTTGGATACACAAAGTATACTTTGCGTATCCTTCTTGATACGCAAACCTTCTTGTTTTGAGTTTTCATGTCTTGTTTTCGGACCTAGTTAGATACGCAAACCTATCTTTGCGTATCTTGTTCAATACGCAAACCTTGGTTTGCGCATCTAACTTGGTGCGCAAACCTGCCTTAAGGAAATTGTGTGTTTTTCTTGTTTTGTCTAATTCTTCTTTGTTTTTTCTTTTAGGTATAAAATGTCTTCTAAAACCAATACAGATCCAATGATTCAAGACGAGAATGTACTTCTCGAGGTTCCTTCTGATCAAGCATCACTTGAGATGCCGATGCCTTTTGTTCCTTCAGTCGGGGCTAATCTTTCTGCATCTCGCCGAACGCCGAATGATGTCTTCCCTTCTTTGATGTATATTTTGCCTTACAAGCCCAACAATTATTTTGTGGACTTCGACAGAATCAAAATACATCCGGTGATTTGTGCAATTCTACGAGGACATCCACTTGCTCAGGCTCTTTCATCGTGTGCTGAAGTTCCAGAAGTTTACATTCAGCAAGCCTGGCATACAATTACAAATAATGAATTGGCTCGTCCGCACCGCTTTGAGCTTCAAATAGATCAGTATGATTCTTATCTTTCATACAAGCGTCTCAGACTTATACTGGAGCTTCCTGAGCCTAATTCCAGACCCGGCCGAACTACATATGACAGCTTTCCATCTGAAGAGGAAGTATTTGAAGGGATAAGGAATCTTGGATATGTTGGGACATTAGACAAAGTGCGTGATTTTGATAAGTCTAAGTTACCTCCAGTTTGGTATGCCCTCTTCTCTGTCATCATCAGGTGCCTAACGTCAAAACATTCTGGCACGGACAGTGCAAGTCTACTGTATCTCCGTTTGTTCCATGCAGTCGTCTATGACTTGCATGTCGACTACACATTCATTTTCTGGACCGAACTCTCTGAGGTGGTGCATGACAAGCTTACCAACAAGAAACGCAAGTTTATTCCATTCATTCGATTCTTGAAGCTTATCATCAGAAACATACTCAGAAGTAATCTGGATATTCCTCGAAGATTATCTTGGCCAACAGTTCCTGATACAGAAATGACTTACATCCAAAAGGTGAAGCAGAATTTTGACTATTCGATGCCTATTCCTTCGGAGCTTATTGTGAATTATGAAGATCCTTCAGATGAAAGTATTATCGAATATTGCTTGGATAATGAAATACTTCTGGAAGCTGATCAGGAAGTTGAAGTTCCTGCTGATCAAGAAGTTGAAGTTCCTGCTAATCAAGAAGTTGAAGTTGAAGTATTTGTTTCTGAACAAGAGGTCAACAAAGCTGTTGAACAAGAGATTGAAACAGTTGCTGAAAAAGAGGTTGATATTGCTATAGCACAAGAAGATGAGACCATTTCATCTTTCGTCAGAAATACATCCCTTGCATTCACTCTTCTACTACGAGTGTAAGATACGGGTACTTCGTTAGTTTTGATGATGGGCTCTTCGTCTTCTGGAAGGGAGGGAGGCATACCAAAGAAATCATTTATCTCACCAAATGATTTAACAAGACGGACTTCAGACGTTTCTTCTGCTTCATTTGTATCAATACCAAAAAGACCTAAGTGATAAACATGAGACTCATCGTCGTCTTGATGAAATTCTTCTTCGTCTTCGTCTTTGTGTTCTTTTCGTTGTTCTATCAGTTCTTCGCCTTCCTGTTCTTCTCGTTGTTCTACCGATTATTCTGTCTCCGGAACAAAATCGTGGTTATAGTCACTAAGACCATAACTATGTTCAGGAAGAAAATCGGAGCCAACCCCATACGCATGCTCGATTTCAGAATCAAACTGAGGCACGTAACAAGATTGACACTTTTCGGGAGCATACACATCCGGCTCGCCTCCGGTGTTCGAACTACAACTAACGTTGCTTCTGTCACACATCTTCACGTCGACATACATGTAAAGTGTTGGTGGATTTCTTACACCGACAGCATATTTCAAGAAACACGAAACATCGATAGTGTCTCGTAACTCATAGAGTTGGCCAGAAGTTTTGTGCTCGATTCTGGTGGTACCAATAGTAGAGTCTATACCACATTTGTCTCGAACATAACTAATCTACCTAGAATGCGTGATGCTTGATGGCACCATGGCGTGAACCATCGGTTGATCAGTAAAATACTCCCACTCTTGATCATTATGTTGAAAATAACCTCCACCCAAAATACGTAACTTTATTTTTTGAGAAATAAAACTCATTTTTAAGAAAAAACAGTTCAACCGAAGAAAAAACTCAGATTGCAAATTTGCTTCTCTTCCCTTTTCATCGTGGCTATTCTTATAGGATAAATTCACCGAATCAAATTGTACAAAAGCATTTAATTGATTTGACCACTCAATTGTACAACTGACAATTATCTAGGGAAAAAATAGTGCAAAGCCACAACCAAAACGTGTGTCAAAGACGTGAAAAACACAAAAAAATAACTAAAAATTATGGACCTGGAGTGCGGATGCAGAGCTGGAATGGTCTAGGGTTAACAGAAAGTGGACACGTGTGACCTAGGTCCGCAATTGCTGAGGTGGACCTAGGTCCGTGTGTGTCCCTGAATCTAGTTCCTATTCAAGATTAATCAAACAAACAAGATTTAACAAATCAATTACCTGTTTGATTTCAATTCAAATCCAAGATTACAAACTTTCTCTCTCTAGAACTCTCTCTCTCTCTACAAAAACTCTCTCTTTCTCAGATACGTATTTTCTGAAAATGACAACTTCTACAAACAGAAAAATACAAGACAAGGTATTTATACCTACAACTAATACAAAGGAAATTAAAATACAAAGTACAAATACATTGACTTTTATTACAAAAGACTTTGACTTTAATGAGATTTGACTTTCTTCAACTTTGACTTTCTTCAACTTTGATCTTCAGTATTCTTGATCTTGTATCCAACAGATTTATGCTCTAACAATCTCCCCCTTTGGATTCAAGATCACTGTTGAAAAATCTAGCAATTCAGTCTTCACTTTAAGCTCTGTCAATACAATCTCCCTTTTTTTTTAACTGTATTCTTTCCAAAATTGTCTTCAATCAATGAACAATCTCTTCAAAACTTTCACAGAAAACTTTCAGTCTTTGGAAAGAAATTATCTTCAGAATCAGCTCGAATTGCTTTAGCAGAAAATCTTCAAAGAAAGTTTCCTCAAATCTTCAGAAATTCTTTGATCTTCTTTAAAACTTTCCTTTGAACTTTCTGACTTGAACATTTCAGAAAATCAACTCACAAATCTTTATCAGATCTTGATATCATCTCCCACAAACTTCAAAACTTTAATATTTCTTGATACCATCTCCCCCTTTTTGATGATTTGAGCATCTATATCATCAAAACTTTTCTCCAAGAAATGTTATTGACCATTCTGATCTGTCATACTGAGCCTCTGATTTTGTCAATCCTCCAAGATAATCATCTAGATCTTTTCAAATCCAGAGAAATTAAGAACATGTAACTCCTGAATCAACAGATGAATCAGTTAAAATGCCTGTCAGTAACACAAAGTCACTGTGTGTAACGAATACACAATATAAAGGAGCTTTTTGATGTTCACTCCCCCAGGTCTTCCATCCAATCATCGAAACACCACAAAGGCAATTTCTATGAATGTTATGACAAAGAAACAAATTCCTTATGTGTTCGTGCATGTGTAGAAAGAATTAAGCACAAATAATTGCTTTTCAATAAGGCTCAAAGTTGTGTAAACCACTGAGACAACAGTAGATAAACACAGACTCAATGTGCATGATTGAAGTGCGAAGGTGGGGCAGACTTCCTTCTTTTTCAATATCCAGATTTTCCAAATGAAAACCAGATAGATTATATGCTGCGTCCCCAGAAAATATGAAACATTTTCTTTTTGAGAAGAAAATGAGTAGCTTGTGGGGTTTATTCAAGAGTTGGCATGGGCTAGTTGCATGTTTCAATAACGTTCACGAAGAAATGTGAAACATTAGTAATGTGGTTTCCCAGTTCAGAAAGTAGTTGGTGCAGAGTTTGATATTCTTTTACTCTGATCTCACACCCTCTTTCTATTAATCATTAAGCGCACTACTAACCAAACTCTCTTTTCCATTTTACCTCATCACACAACCCACACTCATTTCTTTTTGACTCCTCACACTCAATCTCTATGGATTAACTTCTTGGGTAGAAATCACTGGTTAACGTGATTCCATAGAAGTTCAGATAATTCCTAGCACAAAGAACCCCTATTTCCTATAAAAGCATAATGTTGCTCAGATGATTTAACTATAACAGTTAAAGCTCATATACAAATGTCAAACTAATGTATGCTCATAAAATATAATCATGAAAATTTGAGCATTTTTAGACATTGAAGTATTTTCAAACAAGTATACTGAATGAATGAACATGAATGCAAAAAACTTGTTTGAAAATCTGACATTGTATGAAAATGATCAGAAATGAAATGATATATCAATCAAAGCTTAAGGTCAAGAATAATGGATATTGTCTATATGAACCAAGATATAGACATTCTTGAAATGACGTTTTGAAATGAAATGACGCTCAAAATTCTTTGAAGTACAAGCGGGGTGTCTTACCATCGAAAAATTATGTTTCAATATGAGACATGGTAAGAACTATTTGAACAAGAAATCAAACCAGTGTGTGTGAATACTTGAAAGTATATGAAAAGACAATACACAAGTATTAATCTTTGGATAACACACGGTTTGTTTATCAATGAAGCACAAAAATAAAATGAAAACATTTAAAATCACACTTCGAAATTATAAAATATGTTTAAAATTCGAGAAGTGGTTTGAACATTTAAGAACATGTTTTCTATATCTGAAAGTTGTCCTTCTTTCAGATACATTTGAGATTAAGATAAGAAATTTACCTTTTCCATTCAATCTTAATACCCATAAAGTCATCTAAAGTCAAAAATGATATGATCGTGTCATCCTCTCTCATCCTGCATAAGTCTCAAAGTCTAGTCAAAAATTTATTCACAAAATTTATTCGAACAATAAAAGAACATAAAACAGTAAAACGATTAAAGAACGAGTTCTGATTTTAAGCAATCAGAAATCATAGTCTTACTCCTTTTGATAAGCTCCCCCTAAAATCATGCATTACAAAAATTTTGTCAGTTAAGTAAAATGCAGAAATCAGTTATGCTCCCCCTTAAAATAATGTAGATCATCTAAAATCTTCTTTTTCTCCCCCTGAGATCATGAGCAAACAATTAAAGTGCAGTTATCCTTCAGACATAAAAATAAAGAAAATGATGAAAAATAACAATACATAACTTTATTAGGTAACAACCGATTATGTCTTAAGATTTAACATACCAAGCTTAGAGACAAGAAAATTAAATCTCTTTTCATCTAAGGGTTTGGTAAATAAATCTGCAAGTTGATAATCTGTCTTTACAAAATAAAGTTCAATTGTTCCTTTTTCTACATTATCTTTTATAAAATGATACCTGACGTCAATGTGTTTGGTTTTCGTATGCTGGACAGGATTAGCAGATATCGCGATTGCACTCTTCGAGTCACAATAGATTGGAATTTTATCAAACTTGAATCCATAGTCTCGCAGCTGTGTTCGCATCCACAAGACTTGAGAGCAGTAACTGGCAGCAGCTACGTACTCTGCTTCAGCAGTCGATGTGGAAACGCATAATTGTTTATTTGATGCCCAGCTAACGAGCTTGTCTCCAAGAAATTAAACATGACCTGAAGTACTCTTTCTGTCCAACATGCAACCTGCATGATCTGCATCTGAGTAGGCAGTCAGTTGAAACCCAGTATCCTTAGGATACCACAGACCAAGGTCTGCAGTCCCCTTCAGATATCTAAAAATCCGTTTGACAACAGCCAAATGGGATTCTTTAGGAGCAGCCTGATATCTAGAACATAAACATGTTGAAAACATAATATCTGGCCTACTTGAAGTAAGATACATTAACGAACCAATCATACCTCTATAAGTCCTAACATCAACACTTTTACCCGAAGGATCAGTGCTAATTTTAGTACCTGGTGCCATCGGGGTTCCAATTGGTTTACAATTTTCCATTTTGTATTTCCAAAGAATATCCAAAATGTACTTAGATTGGTTAATGAAAATCCCCGTAGAAAACTGTTTTACTTGTAATCCGAGAAAGAAATTCATCTCTCCCATCATACTCATTTGAAAACGTGACACCATGAGGTTAGAAAAGTTTTTGCAAAATTTTGGATTTGTAGAACCAAGTATTATATCATCAACATAAATTTGAATAAGAATAATATCATCTTTTTCCTTTTTGATGAATAAAGTACTTCAACCTTACCTTTGGAGAAACCAGACTTGACCAAGAATTTGGATAAGACGTCATACCATGATCGAGGGGCTTGTTTTAATCCATAAAGGGCTTTGTCCAAGATGTAGACATGATCTGGCTTATCTGGATTGACGAACCCTTCTGGTTGAGACACGTACACTTCCTCTTTAAGAATGTCATTCAGAAAGGCTGTTTTCACATCCATCTGAAAGACTGTGAAATTCTTATGAGTTGCGTAGGCTAGAAACATGCGGATTGCTTCTATACGCGCTACTGGAGCATACGTCTCATCATAATCTATGCCTTCCTCTTACCGATAACCTTTGGCAACAAGTCTAGCTTTGTTTCTTATGACGATACCATCCTCATCCTTCTTATTCTTGAATACCCATTTAGTTCCTATCACGGTTTTACCTTCTGGTTTTGGAACTAATCTCCAAACCTTTAGGGCTTCAAACTGATTGATCTCTTCTTGCATAGCAGATACCCAGTCCGAATCAGCAAGAGCCTCTGATACTCGCGTTGGCTCAATCTTACTGAGAAATGAGTCATGCATACATTGATTAAGAGTCGCTGACCTCGTTTGTACAGGCTTGTTGAGATCTACAATTACTTGATGTAATGGATGTTCTTTGGTCCAGCGATGCTCATGAAGGAGTGGAGTAGATACTGATTGAACATGATCATCATCTAGAAATCCACTATCAGAATCTTCAGTTTGAATAACAGGAGGGGGTTTTGCAGTTGAAGTTTCAGGTGCAGAAGCATCAGTTGGAACAACAGACTGTGGCTGTTGAGTAGACAATGTATGACACCCAACTGAAACAGTTACTTCTGGCTCAGTAGTTTCTTGTATATCTTCAACTGTAGGAGTAATTGTAGGAATGTGAGTTTCTGACTGAACAGGGAATTCTTGTTCAGTTATGACTTCTGAAGTGACTAGATGATTGCAACTTGTGTCTTCAGACCTGTCAGTCACAGCAGATTTAGATACATTAGATCCTAGAAACTCATCATAAAAGAATTCAAATAACAAATCTAAATCAGATAAATGTGAAACTGAAGTAGAAGCGTTATCCAAATTTGTCGTTGTAGAAACAGGTTCTGGACTGATCTGCCCAGAAGCTAATACTCCAGTAATAACGGGTTCTGAACTGATTTGATCAGAAGCCATATCTTCATTAAATGTGACATTAACGCTCTCAACAACTGATTTTGACTTCTTCAGATAAACACGATATGCTGCATATGTTGAAGAATAACCGATAAAGATGCCTTCGTCTGCCTTAGCACTGAATTTATTCAGACTCTCTTTGTCATTAAGCACAAAACATTTACACCCAAATATGTGAAAATATTTGATAGTTGGTGTTCTGTTGTTGATCAACTCATATGGAGTCTTCTGAAAACGTCGATGTATCATAGACCGATTTTGAGTATGACATGCAGTCGACACAGCTTCTGCCCACAAGAATAGAGGTAAGTCTGATTGGCTAAGCATAGTCCGAGCGGCCTCGACTAGCGTCCGATTTCGCCTTTCGACTACTCCATTTTGTTCAGGCGTACGAGCAGCAGAGTACTGATGTGATATCCCAACCGATTCGAGATATTCTTCAACTATCTTGTTTTTGAACTCTGTGTCGTTGTCCGTTCGAAGAAACTTGACTTGTCGCTGCATTTTCACCTGGGTCGTCTTTAAAAAAGTAATGAGAACTTCCGGCGTCTCATCTTTTGATCGAAGTAATTTGACCCACGTGTATCTTGAGTAATCGTCCACAATGACCAACACGTATTTCTTTCCACCCAAACTCTGAGTTCTCATTGGACCACACAAATCCATATGTAACAATTCTAACGGAGAACTAGTGCTTGGTTCAGGCTTCGGTTTATGTGCGGCTCTCTTCATCTTACCTTTTTCACATGCTGCGCATAAGTGTTCTCGTTCATATTTCAACTCAGGAAGTCCTTTTACCAATTTCCCACGAACCAGCTTGTTGATGTAACGAAAGTTCAAGTGAGATAAACGTCTGTGCCAGAGCCAACTTTGTTGCGTTGAAGCTTTTGTCATCAAGCATACTTGATTGTCAATCTGTACTTTGGAAAGATTGATGGTATAGAGGTTTGTCTTTCGATGTCCACCTAAGAGTTCTGTGCCGTCTTCAGTACGAACTGAGCAACTCTTAGACTTAAAGTTGACCTCTAACCCTTTATCGCAGAATTGACCAATGCTGAATAAGTTGTGCCCCAAGCCTTCGACATAACTCACCTTACTTATCGTTATGTTGTCTTGAATAATGTCACCGTATCCTAAGATAGGTGAAAGATGATCGTTTCCAAATCTGACATTTCCACTGAATTTCTCTGTATAGTTAGACAATAAAGCTTTTTGCCCAGTCATATGCTTGGAACATCCACTGTCCAAGTACCACATATGCCGGGTCTGCAAGAGAAATCAGGCAACAATAGATTTAGGTACCCATTTAAAAACGGGCCCTAACATATTAGCACAAGATTTTCGTATCCACTTGAAAATGGACCCTCTGTTCTTTTGAAAACTTTTAAAAATATTTGATCTTGAAGAATGAACATGATAAGATCCGAACCAATCAGAAGAATTATGAGAGTAAGCAAAATCATTTCTCTGATAATGATAAGATGTAGTAGAAATAGAAGATAATTGAATCAATTGCTTTATTGAATATCGCTTGTAAAAAGTTACAAGGTTTTGTTTATTTGAAGCAAATTGATCAACTACATCAGTATCACTACTAACTGATCTATTACAAGAATTATCAGAAACTGATTCAACTTTCTCATCACCCTTCCTTTTTGTCGCCATTCAGTTCGAGCTTTCGACCTTTTCTTGCTTATATCTGAAACATAAGATGTAGATTTATTAGGAAAAGAAGATTTCTGAGACTGAGTTTTCTTTTGTGTACCAGTGTATTTCTGTTTCTGTAATCGCTGTTTCTTATGTTTCTTACCTTGAGAATAATAATCAGCAGTTGCAGAAATCGATTCACCAACTTTAGTTGATGATTTAGCAGTTTTAAGAACACTTGGTAACACCTTTTCATTTATAAGACAAGTAGAATGATCAGGAAGAGAAGCATTGAAGTCAAACATATCAATTTCTTCTATGCACCCACCGTCAGAGTTTAAAAAATCATTTGCAGACTCAAATAAGTCATCAAAGTTATCAGTTGAAGTTTGAGGTGCCTTTGAAACTGTAGAACACTTTGTATATTTAAATTGTAAAACAGTGTTCTTTAAAACTGTAGAAAACACACTTTGTTCAATATCTACCAAAAGTTTTTCATCAGATAAAACATTTTCAAGCTCAATTATTTTGCTTTCAAGAATGAGTGGAGGAACATAAACCTTTGCAACTGCAGATTTTGCCTTCATCTCAGAAACAGAATAACTAGCAAAATAATCGTTTGAAAGAACTTTTGGTGTTTCTGAAAGATAACTATCATTTAACTTTGCATAGTTAAATGGTAGTTGCATTTTCTTAACATTCTTTCTATTTTCAGTTTCTTTGGCCTCAACTTCTTCCGGTAATTTGGTAACAAATTTGGGTTTTAAATGAGTATGTTTACCAGCACATGCAAGAAAATCAAAATTATATAATGCTGGTTGTTTTCTGATGGCTTTCTTTAAGTAATGGGGGTTTTTAAAACCAAGTCCCCATTTTTCCTTAACATCAGCCTCTTCATCAGGTGCATTAAGAAAAATGGTTTGATCTGTTTGGCCTCTTGCGTAAAGTTTGGCTTCCAGACCATTTACCTTCTTATTCAAAAGCTTGTTTTCAACCTGCATTTTATGAACAATTAGTGCAGATTCTTTCTTCTCAAACTCATATTTAGAAACTTTAACTTCAAAATCAGAAATCTTCTTTTCAAAACAATCTACTTGAGATTTAGAATCAGAAGCAGACTTGCGTAAAGAATCAATCAGATCTTTATTCCCAATAACCGACTTATTGAGTTCAAATATCTTATTGTTTCTTTTAGCAACTCTGTCTTTTTCTTTCTTCAGTTTTACTTGAAGATCATTAAGCTCAACCATCATAGCTTCCATTTTGGTTACAAAATCTTTTTCAGTTAAGTTTAATACCTCATCAGCTGTCTCGTCATCTGATTCATCATACTTGACTTCTTTTCCCATGAGACAAAGATGAGTTGTTTCTTCTTTCTCTTCATCGTCACCTTCGGAATGATCGAGCCAAAATTCGTCCTCAGCCATTAAAGCTATTCCCGCTTCTTGTTGTTTTGCCAATAGCAACTTGTTCTGATAGTACTGAGAGTTACGAACTTTTGGCTTTCTACAATCTTTTGCAAAATGACCCATCTTGCCACAGTTGTAGCATTTGACTGAATCATTTGCTGGCTTTTCAGCAACAGTGATTCACATACTTCTTCCTGTCATCAGGTTTCTTCTCAACATATATGTTCTCTTCATATCTCCTTCCTTCCACCTTTTCTCGGTGTTCATGATTCTTGGAACTTGATGAAGAGTATCGCTGTGAGTTAGATCCCAGCTTCTTGTAAAACTTTTTCTGGAATGCACGGGTCAATAACAACATAGCCTGTTTGAGGCTTTCTCCATCATCACCATCTGATTCAGATTCAGACTCAGAACTGGTAATCACTTTCTTCTTTTTCTTCTTCTCTTTCTTTTCTTTCTTTTTCTCTCCAGCTACCAATGCAATCGGATCAGGAACCTTTTCAGCCTTCTTTTTCTCAGCTCTTTTCTCTTCCACTTCTTCTTCATTCTACCTCAAAGTCTCATATACCTCATGTAACGGTATGTCATTCAAATCCTTCATCTGCTTCATCCTACGTGTATGCTTCTTCCATTCAGGTTGTAGGATGCTCAGGAATTTGACATTGTTCTCAAGTTGCTTCTTTTTCACCTTATTCTTGGACAACTCATTCAGAAGCAAGACAAACCGTTCATAAGTATCTTCTAAGCTTTCATTCTCTTTGACTTTGAATTCCTCATAACTGTTGATGCAGTTAGCCACTTTCATCTGATTCTCGATCTTGGATCCCATCATCATCTTTTGCAATTGATCCCACATCTTCTTAGCATTTCCCTTGTAACTATAAATCTTGATGTAGATCTCATTCGGAATGCTTTGAAGAAGTAATGATCTCGCTGTTTATCTGCTTTGTATCGGCTTTTCTGTTCTTCAGAATACTGAGAAATATCCACTACCACTGTTTTCATCTTTTGATCTCTTTCCTCAGTTCCATCTTCACTATCAGAGGAGTCAACATCAGGTATTTGAACTGTTATTGGTGCCATAGGACCTTCGGTGATAGACAGAAGAATATTCTCTCCATTTGAATGTCGATCCACGAAATCCAGAAATCTATCCTTCCATTGCTCGTACTCTCCTTTGAACAGAACAGGAGGCTTTACATCGGTGCCAATTGAAAGTGCATCTTTTGAAGTCATCTTGAATAAACCTGTTTGAAAAATATATGCAATAAGAAACTAGAAACTGATCGTTAGTCCAAATGAAACAATCAAGAAAATACAGAAAACTATGAAATATAAAATCAGAAATTTTAATCACAAAAAGAACTATGTCCCCCTAGGAAGACTTAGCACGGCGGTCCCGCTATTAAAGGCCATATTACAGTTTTGAAAAATTCTCAGAAAAAAAAAATTCCAAGACTTTCACACTTTGCGCTTCACACAGGGAACGCAAACCTCTACTTTGCGTGTCACACGGGGAACGCAAACTTCTACTTTGCGTGTCACACGGGGAACGCAAACCTATACTTTGCTTTACTTTGCGTTTCAAATTGCAAACGCAAGACACACTTTGCGTGTCAAGTTACACCCGCAAGACGCACTGTGCGTGTCTCGTTACAACCGCAAGACACACTGTGCGTGTCTCGTTACACCCGCAAAACTTAGCTTCTCGATTCTCGAAGAAAAACAAATATTAGCTTCTCGTTTCTCAAACGACTTTACACCCGCAGACTTTGAATGACCCGCATTCCTCTGAAGAACTTGTACATTTCTTGATGATAGACCCGCAAACTTCGATGAATCAAACGCACATCTGAAGAACACCCGCAAACCTCTAAAAACGAACGAAATCACACTAAAAAACTCATTTAAGCCTAGAAACCTAACTCGAAACTTCAACAATTTGATCTTCTATACAACTCGAACACAAAACTATCACTAATTTTCGATCAAATACACAAAAATTACAAATTTGAATCAGATACAGTGTCAAGAACTCGTGAACACGAAAACCACAAAAAATTCAAAAATTCGAATTGATTACAGTGCAATTGACAAATCTTTCTATACAATTTCAATCGAATTCACTTTCCTAACAACACTTAATCGATTACAACTCCAAAAACTCACTAAAACTCAAAAATCAAATCTGGACCTCGAAGAACACAGATACGAACATTCTGACTTTCTTGAATTTCGATTTGGATCTGCTTTGATACCAATTGTGTGTCCCTGAATCTAGTTCCTATTCAAGATTAATCAAACAAACAAGATTTAACAAATCAATTACCTGTTTGATTTCAATTCAAATCCAAGATTACAAACTTTCTCTCTCTAGAACTCTCTCTCTCTCTACAAAAACTCTCTCTTTCTCAGATACGTATTTTCTGAAAATGACAACTTCTACAAACAGAAAAATATAAGACAAGGTATTTATACCTACAACTAATACAAAGGAAATTAAAATACAAAGTACAAATACATTGACTTTTATTACAAAAGACTTTGACTTTAATGAGATTTGACTTTCTTCAACTTTGACTTTCTTCAACTTTGATCTTCAGTATTCTTGATCTTGTATCCAACAGATTTATGCTCTAACAGTCCGCAATTGCGGTGGTGCACCCGCCAATTAGGGTTTTCTCACTGCTTGACACATGGCATGGGTTGCGGATTGCGGAGGTGGGTCACCCGACCCATTGTGGACCTGTCGCAATCCGCATTGTTTTTTGTCTTTTTGTAAGTTCATTGCGGACCTAGGGCCAAAAATGCAAAAATGAGAGAGAAATGGCTAGGAGGTGCAGTCGGTTGTGTAGTTAGGCCATTTGTGCCAATTTCCCTTTTACTTATTCATTTATTTATCTATCAGATAATTATAGGATTATTCAATTACAAACCACGTTTATGTTGAAAATTAGTGGATAAATATGGGTTATTGATCAAAATTTTAAAAAAACTAATCAAAGAATAAAACACAAAAGTAGTTAATTAAAGAGTAATTAAGAACAAAAATGTAATTAATTTCAATCTTGGATACACCTAACTATTTAATTTTTTTTAATTAAAGCTTTTTTGACCTCTTTAATTTTAAAATTAAATTATCTTAAAAATTACTACTATTTAATCAAACAAATTATATCAAAAATACGAACATTTCATTCTCTTCTATATGACATTCATCTTTATATAGTTTTTTTCTCGTTTGAATCGGTTTTACGTGAAATGGTATATATAAGTGTAATATATGTTTTGAATATTCATCTACGTTCACATGTATACAGCTCTTCAGTATTCATACATATGTATGATATTTATTATGAAAATAAATTTTCACTATAACATTCATCACGAATATACATATTATTTATCATTAATATTCATGTACGTTCAGCGGTATACAACAACTCTTCGGTATGATATTCATCATGAATATACATTTTCATTGTAACATTCATCATTAATATTTATGTATGTTCACGTGTATACAACAACTTTTCAGTATCCATACATTAGTATCATGAATATATATTTTCACTATACATTCATCATGAATATTTCTGTATGTTCACGTGTATACAACAACTCTCTAGTATTCATATTAATATGATATTCTTATAAATATTAAGTTTCACCATAATATTCATCATGCCTATAATATTATTCATGTTGAATATACTAAAGTTCAAACCTTATATGCTCTAGTTTTTCTTTTTCTTTATTGAGTTCTCGATTGATCTCGATGAACTCTGATTTGTCTCAATGTGTTCCTGATCCGTCTCATAAAAGCTGAAAGTGGTAAGTTATGGTTTTGCACAAACAAACACACAATAAATCAATCGATAGGTTCTCGATCGGTCTCTGGAAAATGAATGTGGTAAGTTATGGTTTAACACACACCAAGTCAATGAGTATGTTCCCGATCGGTCTCGTTGGGTTCTCGATCGATCTCGATGGGTTCTTGATCGGTCTCGACAGGTTCTAGATCAGCTTGATGGATGTTGGTTACGGTGATGATGAACATGGTGACATGTTACGGACTTACGACGTTGAAGAAGGTGTTTTCGGGTGACAAACTTACGTTGTTGAAGAAGATGATATCGAATTACGAACTTACGTTGTCGAGCTTTTGTATACATATGGACGTACATGAATATTCATAATGAATATTACACAAATATACCATTTCACGTAAAAGAAAACAGTTAAAACGAGGGGAAAAACTATATCAAGATGGATGTCATATAGAAAAGAATGAAATGTTCGTTTTTTTAATTCTATTTAATACGAGTTGTTGGATCAAATAAAGACGGAGGACCAAAATTTGTCCACTCATTCACAACCTAAAAGTGGTTTTCAACTGAACTTTTCTCAATCTTAATCATCATCTCATACACAAATAGATGAGCAAATGCCGGTTATGTGGGTTATAATTGGTCCAACTCAAAAACCAAGTAAGCACTCAAGACATAATCTTTCTCTAAAATATTCGGTCCTAACTTGTTAACCTTAATTGATCCTTTAACCAGTTATCTAAAAAGATTATATACCATGGGGATCAATTCATTATAACCGATAAAATGTAAGTGGTCAAGTCTGTATCCAGGCCTTAACTGGTTTTCAAGCCTTTATGCTATTCTTTCTATCGGCCAAAAACCTCGTGTCGTTGATTGAGCTTTCTACAAAATCGAAATGTATAACTTGGGAACTTTGCCATTTCAAGAACTAACCTTCAAGTAATCACATTTACATGCAACAAACATCAAGTCTAAGCAAGTCAACTGACCTCATGTGTAAGTTTTTGCCTTAAATCCATGCTTTAGACCCGACCATGTTATCCAGGATAACATAGATATATTGCAAGGATGGACCTACACACCCGGTCTTGCAAGGTGGTGAATGATGTGGCTACTACCCAGGTATCTTTGGCTTGGTCGTGTACAACATATATGACATTCAGTCCAAGTTTGTGAGCGGCGTTTTCAAGTTTGTCTGATAGCGAAGTCTAGTTTGCCTTGGACTTGCTGGAAGCGGGTGGTGGTGTAACACCCTAAAAATAGGGATAACAAAAACTTTCCAAAAGAGGAGAAGTGGTATAAAATTGCCATAGCAAGAGCCTCCCAAAAATGGGGAAATATACAAATAAACCTGTTTAATCACAATTGTAATTTAACGGATTAAATAAACAACAACCAACTAATCTAATTTCTACATCTAGAAAATAGATTACAAAAAGGGTGTCATCTATAAACCCAAGGCTTCTCAAAAACAGTCCAAGTGCCGTAACCCCAAGCTCTCGCCCAAAGCATCTAAGTTTGCCTAGGAGCAGCACCGCTAATACCTTAGATACACATCGACACCAAACAAGTGTTAGGCCAAAAATCCTAGTGAGATGTACAAGTAAAAACATGCCAGAAACAATTGCAGTTCTTATCAGCAGTTAATCATTTAATCACGTAGATGTGGAGTCAACGGGAGCGACCCATATCTCCAAATCAGGTTCACCTAAAGAGGCAATGCACCTTGAAGCCACTTTCACTGGCAACCCAAAGGCCCGACACGCACCGGGGACTACCACTTAGGAAATTCCCCGACGGCGGAGGTCTAGGCACATATGAGACTACCGCTTAGGAAATTCCCCAAATGTCACCCACCTACATTCCTATAGTGAATCACTGACTCGGTTCGTCCACATAATGCAAATAGGAGGTCTCAAGATGTGTTACAACCCAACATATTCAGATATCAGTCATGAACACAACATTACCATCCTAATCATGCAATTTCAAGACTTAACCCAAATATCAACCAAATCCATTACGAGAATGTAAGGTCCCCAAAAGGCATTCCAAGCAGGAATCATCAACATACCAAGATATACACATATAAATCATGGTAACTTTCATATACATAAATCCATAGGAACATCCCCAAATACTCGAACAATAACCATGAACATTTGAGAAATGCATTAATATTAACAAGTATTAGATAATGATGTGTATCTAGTTTTAACAAAGGTTAGTAAACTCACCTTGCTAGATTTAGACTAAATCTAGATTTTACCCACTTAGAGCTTTCCTTGAAGAAACTTGGTTCTTCAAACCAAATCTTCAAAAACCTAGATCCACAAGGTTCCAACCATAAATATACATATTCCACCATAAATAATCATAATCAACAACAAAAATTGTTTCCCAACCTTATACATGAATACCTCAAGTGATACCGAAATCCTAACTTCCATAAATGAAGAGAATAGAAGATTACCTTAACCCAAGCTTGAATTCACCAACCAAAACACCTCTAGTTCCCAAAATGGTTACAAACCTCCAATCTACGAAAGGGAGAAAAAGGATGGATGAAACCCTAGAAAACTTTGGTGAAGAAGATGAATAGGGAGAGATGAGGAGCTTACCACCACAAAATAATCTAGCATACTACAATATACTTCCAATCTCTTTCTAGATCCTTGAAGAGCTCTCAAAAACGAAACTGTGGCAACTTGAATCACTGAAATCGGAGCTAGGATGAGAAACATATGAAGAAATGAAGTTTAGGGCTGAAAATCGCGATTTAAGCACGATCAGGGGGGTTTCGCGACTTATGCCACTAGTGCAAGTCGCGCGTAAGTCGCGAGATGCACTGTTCACTCGGTTTTCCCCTCGTTCACTGTTTTGGCCGTAACTTCTTTGTTATAGCTCCGTTTTTGCTCCGGAAAGAACCGTTGGACTCGTAATTGAATCCTTCATCCATGTAGACTATAAAATCTAGGATTCAAGTCCAAAATCCAATATATTATTTTTCCCTTAAATTACCGAGTTCTGTATTAGCTTGAAACGATAGCTTTTCGAAATCGGGATGTTACAATCCTCCTAACCTTGAAAGAGATTTCGTCCTCGAAATCTGGAACCACCAAGCACCCAACATCGCACTTGGAAAGATCGATTGATATCCTATCCAAAAGGAATTCTTTCACTAAACTTCACCTCATATTCGATCCCAATTACATCCCGTTGACGTTGCCACTGAATTCCACATAACAAGCCGCCATGAACTCAAATTATAAGGTTCAATGCACCTTTCCGATGACGTAAAGAGCATTGAGTCCTTATCAATTCATTTTCCCCATCGATAAATTTTTGGTTGCCTTCCAACCTTAGATCGAACATAACACCTCAAGATAACTTACGACTCTGAGCTAACCACTCTCACCAATGGTACCCTAGAGTGAAATTGACCTTACACACCTCTAATAGCCCTTCATTGAATCACATTACACTCTTTTCTTGTTTTTTTACTAACACAACAATTTCTGTAGAAACGATCCAACTATTGATTAATCATTTTCTTAATCGTTAAATCTCGGTTGTCTCCCAACCTTAGATTGCTCATATTGTCCCAAAAGCAATTTACGACCTTATCTAGTCCTTTCCACCGAAAATACTCCAAGGCAAACAATTCCCTTCGATGCCTCTAAATACGACGCATCAAGGTCTCTTCAATAATTGATTTATACTTTAAAGTCCACTTTGACATTCTCACCAAATGTCGCCAATAAACATTACTACCAAATAGTTATTGTCCTTTGACGAAATTTCCTAACGAATAGTTTGGTCCGCACCATCGCAACCTCTAAATTCGTTCCTCAAAGTTGACCCAGACACAATGTCTGCAAGAGCTCCCACACTTCCATAGACCCAAACATTGTATTTCCACCATAAACATACCATTACGCTCTACAGATAGCCGCTTAACCCCAAACTCCAAGGTTACACAACTCCCGCCATGCGCTCAAGCATCGATTGCCAAATCAGCGAAAGTCTTGACAATTATCAACACACCAATGATTGATTCTTAATCAACAACATCTAATTTCCTTAATGTTACCGCTTGACCTGCAAACACACTATATCTAACAGAAGTACACTGAATCACACCAACATTTATTGTCCTCGAAATCGAGTGTCGACACCTAACCTCGGAATGGCCATTCTGCCAACATGGGTATACTACCAAATATTTCATTCCCGATTAGTAATGTCGATTCAAAGTTGACAACTACTCTTGGAAATGATCACCCAAATCAAACATCCTTACTAGCCCACATAACATCATCAATGTTCATAGATACCCATTAAGGTGATACACCATAGATACATAGCATGTCGTCGTACCATAAATCCACAAATTCAAAACCAACCATACCCAATCAACCGTACACGGTTTTAATCCGCAGGTTTAACAAAGCATAAATATCATTACTTAACTAACTGGAAGAAAGTATAAGTCTAACGCCTCAAATTCTTCTGCGCGACTAGATCACCAAGATGAGATTTATAGTCCCAAAACTGACCGTAAGTCAGGTCCTCCAACACTTCAAGCTCTGAGGACTCATTCAGTCCTTAAGCATAACCTCTAACAAGGGATTACATCTATAGCTCTAATAAGTTCAAGGTTTTTAAACTACTATGTTAGTTTAACTTTTATAAAACCTCTACATGTAATAGCTTTATAAAGATTAATTATACAATAAAGTCTGCTACCTTTTACTCGGTAGGTGTACAAATTGGTCACAACCGTTACACGCGTAAAACCGTTCCAAAAAATATTTGATCAATAATCAAGGTGATACTGACACCAACGAAAGATATCTTTAACAATCTTTTTCTAAAGGAACCGTTGTGGTCCCAATATATATAAAGTTGTGTCACGCATGACAAGTAGTTTTGTGTACTGAAACAGTGTATAACAAAATGTTTGTGCAAAACTTCATACGGGGATATTTACTAAATTAAATCCCAAGAATTCACATTTAACCATGCGATGTCATGAAATAAAGTTTCTCAACGAGACTCGCATACATCGGTTTTTTCCCCAAAATTTAGTAAAGACATATGCATGCGATTTGAGTAATTGTAAGAGTAATTTAGTTTAATTCCAAACTGTATAAATAAAATGTTTGCAAAACCCAAAACAACATGCTCATGATATCAAACTCTTAAAGTTTTCTCTCTTTTAGTCCCAATGCGGCACGAAATAAGATTTCACAACAAAACTTGCATGCGACCGTTTATTTCACAAAGCTAGTAGATTGGTATGCGTATGCACCCGTTTAAAACATGAAATAATTTATTTCGCTTTCGAGTTCAAAGCCAAATATAACCACGCTCTCATCATTCTAAAACATTGGCTGAAATACCATGACGGAAATTTCCAATAAAATATGCATACATGATATGTGCAACTGAACTGCTCCCACTAACTCAAAGGGGAAACAATAGCACTGGACGGTAACAAAATTTCGACCACTGTTTTTAAACCGGACAAATTTCCTCAAAACTCCATTTAGTTAAAACTGAGCCAATGACCCAACATTTTACATAAATACCCAATAAAAGCCAGTAGCGGCATCGAAATTCGTTTGACCAACAATTATGCAACCACCACGACCCAAAAGGTAATTAAACAAAAACTTCTCATTGGTTGAAACAAAATGTTTTCCAAATGAACTCTTTCTCTTCATATTTCCAAAACGACTCATAGTTCATTGACATGCATTTTCCAACGGTTTATAAAATCGTATGCACCAAATGGACAATTATATAAATGACCTCCATTTATGTATTACATCGTCAAAGAAATATATCAAAATGATTTATTTAACAAAATAAGAGAACAACTCATTTACTAATAATATGCATTTTATAAATGGATGCCTCAACGCCAAAATATTCTTTCATGGAATAATGAAATCCCACACTTATTCAAAATGAGAATACTGGTAATGCTCGAATAATGAAACTCGAGTAAGCTTTATAAAATAAACACCAAAATATGAGTAAACTCAAGTTTCTAAGATTATAGCATAAGAGAGATAACTCAGACTCAAAACGAATGAACTAACGCATTCCAAAACATGAAATTCCCAAATAAGATGCAATAAATACAAATCATAACCAAGCGCTCTACAATGAGCTATCAAAACAGGACAAGTGTCCCCAAGACCCAACAAAATCCAAAGACCCAACGTTGAAAATCATAAACTTAATTGAAATGTAAATGACCCGAAATAATGCAACCCATGCTTCAACACACACGAATAACTCCAACATGATTTAGATTGGAACAAAATATTTTCCAAGTGGGTTTATACCATTTATCTTTCAAATCATCCCATGACACCCAATAAAATGCATTTATACTCAAAATATGCTCCATGCAATAAATCGTTTAAATACTCAAATTATATGATTTATTTATCAAAATGCTCAAAATCCTAAATGTGGGTGTTTTATAAGTTTATAAAGCTGAATACTTCCAATTAACCAAAACTTATCAGATGATTAACAGTTAACAATTTTCATATAAAACATGTAAACACTTTAAAATAGACATTTTGGCATTTACACCGTTTTCACAAATCAGCTTGAACTCATGCTCCTTGATTTCTCTAGTTAAACTATCGTCATCCAGATGATCAACATCTTAAGGCAAAGATCACGGACTTCATAAGTTCACTTCACAATTTCTCCTCGAATACATCGATTCAAAAAGTCTATGGTTCTAATCCGACTCGAAACTGTCCACTTAATGCAATCACCATACTTATCGTCACTCCAAGTAACAAATAATAAAATCATTAGCTTTTTCTAATAGTTACCCATTCAGAAACTTTCCTACCTCCCCAACGGTCGACATACCAAGGCAGTTCACGTAAGCACGAGAATGAATAAGGAGGAGGTTAACAGAATTGAACACGAAGGATATGTACTACTACATCTACCAAATATCATAACATTAGTAAACCAAGCACAAGAGAACGTACTACTACATTACCAATTGTCACAGTAACGGCACTTCAAGCACCATCACGTATAAATATCCTCATAATAACATTAGCTAGGTGAGATTATGAACATATAATACATAAAGGTTCTCGTTACCATCGCCACAAAGCTTGATAACCATAGTTTCCGTCGACTTTAAGACTAACCCATCTTAGAAATTCTACCCATCTCACAATCATTGCTTAACATACTCAGTCTAAGTCTAGACATCTTACATTCATGCCTAGTTCACTTAAACTAGAGCTCTGATACCAACTTGTAACACCCTAAAAATAGGGATAACAAAAACTTTCCAAAAGAGGAGAAGTGGTATAAAATTGCCATAGCAAAAGCCTCCCAAAAATGGGGAAATATACAAATAAACTTGTTTAATCACAATTGTAATTTAACGGATTAAATAAACAACAACCAACTAATCTAATTTCTACATCTAGAAAAGAGATTACAAAAGGGGTGTAATCTATAAACCCAAGGCTTCTCAAAAATAGTCCAAGTGTCGTAACCCTAAGCTCTCGCCCAAAGCATCTAAGCTTGCCTAGGAGCAGCACCGTTAATACCTGAGATACACATCGACACCAAACAAGTGTTAGGCCAAAAAGCCTAGTGAGTTGTACAAGTAAAAACATGCCAGAAACAATTGCAGTTCTTATCAGCAGTTAATCATTTAATCACGTAGATGTGGAGTCAACGGGAGCGACCCATATCTCTAAATCAGGTTCACCCAAAGAGGCAATGCACCTTGAAGCCACTTTCACTGGAAACCCAAAGGCCCGACACGCACCGGGGACTACCGCTTAGGAAATTCCCCGACGGCGGAGGTCTAGGCACATATGAGACTACCGCTTAAGAAATTCCCCAAATGTCACCCACCTACATTCCTATAGTGAATCACTGACTTGGTTCGTCCACATAATGCAAATAGGAGGTCTCAAGATGTGTTACAACCCAACATATTCAGATATCAGTCATAAACACAACATTACCATCCTAATCATGCAATTTCAACACTTAACCCAAATATCAACCAAATCCATCACGAGAATGTAAGGTCGCCAAAAGGCATTCCAAGCAGGAATCATCAACATACCAAGACATACACATATAAATCATGGTAACTTTCATATACATAAATCCATAGGAACATCCCTAAATACTCGAACAATAACCATGAACATTTGAGAAATGCATTAATATTAACAAGTATTAGATAATGATGTGTATCTAGTTTTAACAAAGGTTAGTAAACTCACCTTGCTAGATTTAGACTAAATCTAGATTTTACCCACTTAGAGCTTTCCTTGAAGAAACTTGGTTCTTCAAACCAAATCTTCAAAAACCTAGATCCACAAGGTTCCAACCATAAATATACATATTCCACCATAAATAATCATAATCAACCACAAGAATCGTTTCCCAACCTTATACATGAATACCTCAAGTGATACCGAAATCCTAACTTCCATAAATGAAGAGAATAGAAGATTACCTTAACCCAAGCTTGAATTCACCAACCAAAACACCTCTAGTTCCCAAAATGGTTACAAACCTCCAATCTACGAAAGGGAGAAAAAGGATGGATGAAATCCTAGAAAACTTTGGTGAAGAAGATGAATAGGGAGAGATGAGGAGCTTACCACCATAAAATACTATAGCATACTACAATATACTTCCAATCTCTTGCTAGATTCTTGAAGAGCTCTCAAAAACGAAATCGTGGCAACTTGAATCACTGAAATCGGAGCTAGGATGAGAAAGATATAAAGAAATAAAGTTTGGGGCTGAAAATCGCGATTTAAGCTCGATCAGGGGGGTTCGCGACTTATGCCACTAGTGCAAGTCGCGCGTAAGTCGCGAGATGCACTGTTCGCCCGGTTTTCCCCTCGTTCACTGTTTTGGCTGTAACTTCTTTGTTATAGCTCCGGTTTTGCTCTGGAAAGAACCGTTGGACTCGTAATTGAATCCTTCATCCATCTAGACTATAAAATCTAGGATTCAAGTCCAAAATCCAATATATTATTTTTCCCTTAAATTACCGAGTTCTGTATTAGCTTGAAACGATAGCTTTTCGAAATCGGGATGTTACAATCCTCCCAACCTTAAAAGAGATTTCGTCCTCGAAATCTGGCACCACCAAGCACCCAACATCGCACTTGGAAAGATCGATTGATATCCTATCCAAAAGGAATGCTTTCACTAAACTTCACCTCATATTCGATCCCAATTACATCCCGTTGACGTTGCCACTGAATTCCACATTCCAAGTCGCCATGAACTCAAATTATAAGGTTCAATGCACCTTTTCGATGAAGTAAAGAGCATCGAGTCCTTATCAATTCATTTTCCCCATCAATAAATTTTTGGTTGCCTTCCAACCTTAGATCGAACATAACACCTCAAGATAACTTACGACTTTGAGCTAACCACTCTCACCAATGGTACCCTAGAGTGAAATTGACCTTACACACCTCTAATAGCCCTTCATTGAATCACATTACACTCTTTTCTTGCTTTTTTACTAACACAACAATTTCTGTATAAACGATCCAACTATTGATTAATCATTTTCTTAATCGTTAAATCTCGGTTGTCTCCCAACCTTAGATTGCTCATATTATCCCGAAAGCAATTTACGACCTTATCTAGTCCTTTCCACCAAAAATACTCTAAGGCAAACAATTCCCTTCGATACCTCTAAATATGACGCATCAAGGTCTCTTTAATAATTGATTTATACTTTAAAGTCCACTTCGACATTCTCACCAAATGTCGCCAATAAACATTACTACCAAATAATTATTGTCCTTTGACGAAATTTCCTAACGAATAGTTTGGTCCACACCATCGCAACCTCTAAATTCGTTCCTCAAAGTTGACCCAGACACAATGTATGCAAGAGCTCCCACACTTCCATAGATCCAAACATTGTATTTCCACCAGAAACATACCATTACGCTCTACAGATAGCCGCTTAACCCCAAACTCCAAGGTTACACAACTCCCGTCATGCGCTCAAGCATCGATTGCCAAATCAGCGAAAGTCTTGACAATTATCAACATACCAATGATTGATTCTTAATCAACAACATCTAATTTCCTTAATTGTCAGGATCGAAATTCAAAACAAGAATTTAATTTAACACTCGGAAACTTTGTTAAAGAACTTGTGGAATAACACTTTAACAATAAATCAATGAAACAGTGTATGTATTTAAATCACAAGTTATATTGAATTAACTTGATGATTACAACCACAGCCTCAATCTGTTGAACAGGCTCAACAGACGTTCAATACTTCTCTAAAGAAAGGATCACTAAGAATCTTGAGGCTAATTCTCTCTAGAACAAAAAAATACGTATGTATCTCTGTATATCTAATCATCTAAGACTTCTAGACTATATATACAAAACAGATTACAAGATAATTACTAAAGAAACGTTGATCTTCAGCATCCATTCCATAATTATCTTCATCTCCTTGTCTTTCGCTTTAAGCAACCAACCATCTTTATCATCATTAGTAGCATTAATCATTATCAGCATCTTCTTATCAACAGCAGTACTAACCATGCTTGCAGTAGTATCTTCCATCTTGCAGTATTAACTCTTCAAGTAGTACTAACTATTACTAGTAGTAGTAATCTTCAAGCAGTATTAATCAAACAGTACTAACAACTTCAGAAGTAGTAACTCTTAGCAGCACTATCCATACTTAGTCTATTTTCATACCCAACAATCTCCCCCTAACTTAACTTTTGAAATCAAGAAGTTAAGTTCTTCATACTAAGTTCTTCATGATGCTTTCAAAACTACTTCTCTTCTTTGTCCTGCCCTTTGAGTAACTTAATGAGATCCTTCTCCATTTCTGAACCTCTTCCACCACTCAGCTCCTATTGCAGCATACCTTTCAGTCTGACCTCATCATGCTTATACAGCTTCTCCACCAGATAGTACTCTATCTTTGTTGTTGACATGTATAAAGCATACACTCCACATTGCTCATACAAATGCCATTTCAACACAATTTGGTTTTCAAGCTGTATTCTGTCAGGTTCAAACATAAGGCATATCCAATCCATTATCAGCCTTATATCATCATGTGCTCCTTGCTGGATCCTGTCTTCATACAGTTTCATCCCAACAGCATACACTTCTTCCAAGTCACTTCTAGAGCATTTTCTTATGAATTGATGAAAGCTTGTATATACCTCAAATCTATTGTTTGCTCTTTTAATCCTAAGAAAATGTTTGTTTTTCTCCACACATATATCCCAAAAGATGATCTTTGGGAGCATTGAGCTGACTGAGTAGCAGACACAGCAGGTTCTTCTGTAGTCCTTGAAGTTTCAGCTTCCATTCGTTCACTGCCCTTCTCTTTCTCACCTTCCTCAGTTCTTAGTATTTTTGCCTTTGGCTTTATAGCAATAGACTTCTTTTTTTTACAGCTCCAATCTTCTGAGCTAGTGTTTCTTCTTTCTTCACTTTTACCTTTTCTTTAGTAGGTATGCCTTCTTCACTGTCAGGGAAAGGCTGTTGAATGTTCAGATCATTTCTTTCTTTCATCTTTCTTTCAAATTCAACCCTCTGACTGAAGTCTCCTTGAAGCTTGGCCATCTCCTTCTTGTATAAGTCTTCTATTCTGCCAAAAGACATTTTGGTAAACATCCCTTCAGGAACTCCAACCGATCCTTTCAGTAAGTTTATCATTTTTCTTCTTTCCTGTGTAGCTAGAAAGGTCTTTGAAGGTTGTCTTTTCTTTGAAGGTTGTCTTTGTCTGGTTGCTTTCATTGTAACCCTCTTTGCAGCAGTCTTCAGATTCTTCTGATATTCTTCATTCAGCCTTGTTGCCAAATCTAAAGCCATCTTTCTGTCTTTGGCCTTTTGAATTTCATTATCCTTTTCAAATTCCTTCTCAAACTGTGCATTTAACTCCTTTGCCAATTCTGAATCCAAATCTATTTGTTTCTGCTTCTTTAAAGGTTTCACAGGCTCAACCATCTTCTCTTTCCCTTTCTTCTTCTTGGCCTCTGACATACTGACCTCTTTCTTTTTCTCGTTTGACCTCCTTCTTTAATCACCACTCCCTTAGCCTTTTGAGTGGCCTTAGGGGTGTCATTCTTCGCCTTCACCAGAGTCTCTGCAATCTCTATTTCTTCTATAGACATTCCAGTTTCTGCTGCTGCTTTCTCTGTTTCTACTGTTTTGGCAGTTTCTACTTCTGGTTCAGTAGTTACTACTGCTTCTACAATTTCTGCTTCTTTCTCTGTTGTTTCTACTGCTTTCACAAATGTTTCTGTTGCTTCTTTCACTGTTTCTGCTTCTTTCACTGTTTCTGCTTCAACCTTCTTTTCAGCTTCACCACTAATCTCCCCCTCAAATTTGAATTCCATTCCAACTGGGCTTTCCTTCTCAACTTCAGTTTGATTCTCCCCCTTTTTGGAAGCATCATGAGCACTTCCCCTTTTCTTCAAGACATATTGTTGTCTCTTCTTTTTGTAGACCAACCTGAGTACCGTCTTCTTGAGTTTGGTTATCTGCACTTGTTGAGAAGTGATCACCTTTTTCAACTCCTTTATCTCCAAACCCTGGTTGATTACATCCAAGTTCACAATGCCAATGGTTTCCATCAATTCATCATAGTTATATTTGTCCTCACCTCCTTTGGGTGTGTTTACCACCCGTGAAGGATCATGGGATCTTTTAGTAGAGGCCTTCTGCCTAGCAGAAGCACCTACTACCCCCTTGGTTTCTTGGCACCTGGGGCCCTTAGATGATTGTTCATCCAAAGTTGTCGTGGGGAAGGTCTTAGTGATGTTCACACTGTCCTGATCCACACCTTGTGCAGAATCAGTAGTGTGAGCCTTACTGCCCACATGCTCATCCTTCTCCTTAGAGAGCACCTTCTTGGGGTTAGGAGACACCCCTGTGGATTCCCTTTGGATATTCTCTGATGGAGAATGCTCCATCAGAGGGCTTGTAGGCTTTTGGGGTGTAGATATATGAAGGGAAGGAACCTTATGTACCTTTTTCCTTGCATATTGTTGAGTGATGGGGGGAATTGGCTTAACAACAGGGAGATGAGGAGGATCATTTGAAATGAATGGTGTGGGTAGGTCATCAATGGGTTGGTCAGATATGGGCTGTGACCCTGATGCCTCACCATGGGAATGGGACACAACCATCATTGTAGAGAACAATGGTGTGTCTTTTCCAGAAAAGTCCTTACTAATCCTTCTCATATTAGAAAATACCTTCCCTTTGGAAAGTTTAGGTACATACACCTCTTCAAAAGAGGGTAAATCCGTCAATTTCTTATTTAGTACCTCTTGCACAAACCTTGGATACATATAGAATCTTTGGTTTTGGTTTTGGTTTTGGTATCCAAGTTTGACATCAAATCATTGAAAATCATTTGAGAAAAATTGAACTTTCTGGAGGTAGCTAGGCATACAAGAGCATAAGCTATTGTACTGCTAAACTCACTCCATCCAGTTGTTTTGCGAGATAGACAATGTTGGAGAGTATGAACAAAGAATCTCCACTGAGGTGAAAATTTGTTTTTGAAAAACTTATAAATCTCAGTAGGACCTTCATACCCCATTCGACCAATTTCGATAAATAGGTCTTCCTTTGGGAGAGTAGACATACCTGAGTCATCATCTAAATGAAGATGAGTGCATATGCATCCTTCTGTGATTTGGATAGGTTTATCGCAGAACCGTGATTGAATAAGCTGAGTTCCAGCAATGGTCTGAATGGATGCGTTTGCCCAGAACTGTCGCAAGTGTTCCACATAGATGGTAGGATTGACTGTGAGTGCATATGCAATGTGGGATGATTTCAGGAAATCCACAATTTCATGAAAACCCTCAGCTTGTTTGGGTTTTTGCAGCATTGCAAGCTCATTGTGATCGTTAACAAAATCCAGTTCTGCCATCGTTCTTGGATTCGAATCAACACTAGGATTTACGCACTAGGAAGCAAGAATTCGATAGAGAGAGGATGAAAACTCGCTGGAAATTCAAAGAATCGTTTGGGTTTTGGCGGTCATAGAGGGTATTTATAGGGTAAGGGATTCAGTTAAAAGCAGTACTAAGTACCCTAGCAGCATTAACACAAACCTACAGTATTAACCCGTATGAGTAGTAGTAACGAATAGCAGTAGAAACACATACCTGTGGTATTAACACTTACTAGCAGTATTAACATAGACTAGCAGTATTAACACTTTCTGGCAGTAGTAACACATAGCAGTAGAAACACATACCAGCGGTATTAACTCTTACTAGCAGTATTAATACATACGAGCAGTATTAACACTTACGAGCAGTAGAAAAAAGAAATCAATAGTAACATTGCACTGGCAGTATAAACCACCTAGCGGTAGTAACCATAATTAACCATAGTCTGAACTGTCATTCTGGAACACTTAAACACAAAGGGTTAGCAGTACCATGCACAATGAAATATGAGAAATGAAACATCAAAAAGGTTATACAGAAATGATACAGGAAGAGAAATAATAGAGGCTTATTCAGTGTTTATCATGCCCATACTTGTGACTAAGAATGTGAATCTACCCACATCAAAAGCTTTGGTGAATAGATCAGCAAATTGATTGCTAGTGTGTACTTTCAAAACCTGAATTAACTTCTTTTCATTGCAATATCTGATAAAATGGTACCTGATTTCTATATGCTTGGTTTTAGAGTGCTTTACTGGATTATTAACAATGCTTATAGCACTGTTGTTATCAATGAAGATGGGAGTGTGAAGAAAAGTAAGACCATAGTCCAACATCTGATTCTGAATCCATAGCACTTGTGAGCAACAGCTTGCAGCAGCTATATACTCAGCTTCTGTTGTAGAGGTGGACATAGTGGTTTGCTTTTTACACTGCCATGAAACTAGCCTTGCACCCAAAAACTGACATCCTCCTAATGTAGACTTTCTATCCAAGTTTGCACCACCCAAATCACTATCTGAATATGCAAGTATATCAAATGGTGAGTCATGAGGATACCAAAGACCCAACCTAGGTTGTCCTTTGAGATATCTGAAGATCCTTTTGACTGCTTGAAAGTGAGATTGCTTAGGCTTAACTTGAAATCTTGCGCACACACATACAGCAAACATAATGTATGGTCTTGAAGCTGTTAGATACATGAGGGAGCCTATCATGGATCTATAATGATGGACATCCACATCCTCCCCCTCAAGATCTGCAGTGATCTGTTTGTGTGTTTCCATAGGTGTGCTTGCAGGCTTTGCTTCTGAAAATCCAAAGTTTGTAAGTATATCCTGCACATACTTGGATTGACTTATGAAAATGCCATCTTTCTTCTGTTTAACCTGTAGCCCAAGGAAGAATGTGAGTTCACCCATAGAGCTCATCTTGAATCTTTTGTGCATCAATTCCTCAAACTCCTTGTACATTTAATCTTTGGTGGATCCAAAGATGATGTCATCCACATAGATTTGTACAAGCAGGATGTCCTTCTTCTTTCATTGAATAAAAAGGGTCTTGTCAATGATTCCCCTTTCAAAGCCATTTTCCAAGAGATAGGTAGACAGAGTGTCATACCATGCTCTTGGTGCTTGATGTAGCCCATAGAGTGTCTTCTTTAATTTGTATACTTTGTCAGGAAAGTTAGGATTCTCAAACCCTGGAGGCTGACAAACATACACTTCTTCTTCAATTTTCCCATATAGGAATGCACTCTTAACATCCATCTGATATACTCTGAACTTCATGAAAGAAGCATAGGCTAGAAACAGCCTAATTGCCTCAATTCTGGTTACTGGTGCAAACACTTCTTCATAGTCTATCCCCTCTTCTTATGTGTACCCTTGTGCCACAAGTCTGGCCTTATTCTTTATCACTATCCCTGTCTCATCTTTCTTATTCCTGAAGATCCATTTAGTTCCTATTGCCCTGTGTCCTTGTGGAAGGTCAACCAAATCCCACACATTTTGCAGCACAAACTGCAGCAGCTCCTCTTGCATTGCTTCAATCCATCTTGGGTCTTTCATTGCATCATATGCCTTCTTGGGTTCAACCTGGGATAGAAAACAGGACAATAACCCTGACTGTAAGTCTTTCAATCCTCCTAACTTACTTTGATGCCTTGTGATTATGGGAGAATTGATATCACCAATCACCAACTGAGGAGGATGATTCTTCTGAGTTCTTGTTTGATGGTCAGCTTCCTCATTAATATTTGCATCCAGATTAGAGTCATTCTTTTCAGGAGTGATTCCACCAAATACTGAAGAGTTTTCTTCATCAGTATCATCTTCTGACAATGTGGGCATTTCAGAACCTGTGTTTCCTGAACCTGAAGGATGAGCATCCTCTTTATCACCTTTATCCTATTCATCACCTTTATCATTTTCAGCCTGTTCTGGTTCAGAATTCTCTGTTTCTGAATCATCCTTCTTTTCTTGTTGACAAAATTCAACAGGATCAACTGTAGGTATAAGGAACAGCACAAACTCTGGTTTATGTGCTTGTACCTTTTCTGAACTGGTTCCTGCAATTTGCACATTACTAAAACCCAAAGAATTAGTTAGTGAATCAATGTCAAACAGCCAATCAGGACATGTACCAATTTGATTTGGTGTGTTCTCATTGCATTTGACATTGTCACTTTCCTCTATAATTCTGGAAGAACTGTTGAATACTCTATATGCCTTACTCTGAGAGGAGTATCCAACAAGAAATCCATCCTCAACTTTGCTTTCAAACTTGCCTAAATGAGATTTGGTGTTGAGAATTGTGCAAGGACACCCAAAAGGTTTGAAAAATCCAATAAAAGGTTTCTTCTTGTTGAAAAGTTCATAAGGTGTCTTTCCTTGGGATTTGACTACTAGAACTCTGTTTTGGACATAACAAGCAGTATTAACTTCTTATGCCCAAAAAGTAATGGGTAGCTTTGAATCTTCCAACAGAGATCTGGCAGCCTCAATCAATGTCCTATTTCTCCTCTCAGCAACACCATTCTATTGAGGAGTCCTAGGAGCACTGTATTGTCTCTCAATACCTTTAGTCTCACAAAAGCTGTTTAAGTCACTGTTTTTAAACTCAGTTCCATTATCAGATCTGATGACTTTAACTCTTAGATTTGTTTGGTTTTCAATCCTAAGAACAAAGGATTTGATCAGTCCACTTGTCTCATCCTTAGTCCTCAGAAAATATACCCAAGTAAATTTAGAGAAATCATCAACAACGACTAAGCAATAGGATTTCTTACCAATACTCATCACATTTGTAGGACCAAAAAGATCCATATGCAATAACTGAAGAGGTGAAGAGATTGTGTTTATTTCTTTGGACTTATGAGAAGTTTTGTATTGCCTGTCCTTAAGACATGCAACACAATGATCATCATATGAAAACACTTTTTGAGGCAAACCTCTTACAAGGTTGTTTTTCACAAGTTTGTTCATAGTTTTAAAATTCATGTGACACATCCTTCTGTGCCAAAGAGATGATTCATTTAAAGAATCTTTTGAAAACAGACAGTTGAGTGATGAATCAGCTGAAACACTCTCTAAGTCCAAACAATAAACATTATCCTTTCTTGGAGTTCTAAGTAGTATCATATTTTCATCAACTACCTTGAATCCTGGAGCAAGGACAATACATTCAGTATCACTAAATAATATACTATGTTTCTTGTCACAAACCTGTGATACACTTAACAGGTTGTACCTCAATTGCTCAACATAGTAAACATCTTCAAAAGTCATCTTACCTTTTGAAACCATACCTTTACCACTTATCTTACCTCCTGTTGGATTATCACCAAAAGCAACACGTCCTCCATCAAACCTTTTTGAAATTTTGAAGGCAGTCCATGTTACCTGTCATGTGCCTAGAGCAACCACTATCTACATATCAAAGTGGTATTAGGTTGCCCTTTCTCATCAACATATTCATAATCAGTAAGCTTACTCTGGATGAGATGATCAGAGTTAGGAATCTCATGGCTGGAATACTTTGTCAGAATTATAGGTTTGACAGTATTAACACTGGAAGCAGTACTATCTTTGTTAGCAGTACTAACTTGGTCAGTAGTACTAACTTTGTTAGCAGTACTAACTTTGTTAGTAGTACTAACTTGGTCAGCAGTACTAACTTTGTTAGCAGAACTAACTTTATTAGCAATACTAACTTGGTCAGCAGTAGTATTGATATTAGCAGCACTATTTCTGTCAGCAGTACTATTTGAGGTAGCAGTACTAACAGGTTTAGTGCATTTTGGAACCCAAATTTTGACAAAGTTGTTTGCTTTCCTATTCTTTGAGTTACTCCTTGATTTGCTTGGACTATTTTCTTTTTTGCTTTAGCAAACTTATTCTGAATATGAGATTTTATTGGAGTTGTTCTCACATTATCAGCCATGTGGTTCCTTAATTGTCTTGATTGCTTCCTATAACCAACAGAATTTTGTATTTGTCTTTGAAAAGTAATTCTTTTGTTAACAGGATTAAAATAACAGTATTTGGATAAATGATTCAACTTGCCACAAATAAAACAAGGCTTTGGTCTATTGATTTTGCTTAGATTGATTCCTTGTTTTTGAGCCCACTGGTTATTTCTGTTTCTCTGATTTCCCCTTATTTTATCATGTTGGGGCTTGATCTGTTGACAAGTACAGGGATTTACAACAGTAGTTTGCATATAGGGATCTCCCTGTACCTTTTCCTTTCCTTTCCTGGAAGTTTCTTCATTCTTACTTTCAACATTCTCCTTCCCTATATTAGGCATCTCCACTTTCTCACTCTTGACAAATGGTTTACCCCCCCCCCTTCATTTGTAAGAATATGGTTTTCTAGGGGAATTTCTTTCTGGTCTTCCTTATTCTTATCCTCAGTGTTCTCTTCTTCAGATTCTGCCTCAACCACTACTGTATCTAGTGGATCTACTTTTGTGGCTTCTGCAGGTAATTCTTTCTTATCTTGTCTTTCTAAGAGGTCTGAGGTGGGTGGAATAAAGTTGTTATTGTAAGGTGGAGGGGTGTTGTTGTAGCCTATACCTCTCTTCAGTTTGTCATGAACTTGAGATTTGAGTAAAGAGTCCATTGCTTTAGAAGCATTTGAAAATTTCTCCATATCTAATTTGGCCTTCTCAAATTCACTCCTTATTTTCTCACATTCCTCTCTAGCTTTTTCTAGCTTAATCTCTAACTCCTTCTTCTCCCACTTCCAATAGTTGTGGTCATATGAATGTTGAAGTTCATTAGCTTGGTATGCCTTGATCTGTTCTTCAAAATTCACAATGATCAAACTGGACTCCCTCCTATGTTTCTCCAACCTTTTAAGATCATCACACATGCTCTGATTGTGATCCCTGTACTTTTTAACAGTTTCAAGACAGACTTGAGAGGAAAGTTTAGATTTTACCTCTGTGGGGATTGTTGTGCTTGAAGACTCTGAAACCTCAGCCATCAATGCTTGATTCTGGATTGCCTCATCTGCTTGGTCACTCCAATCAAATCTCATTCCATCTTGTGAGACAAGTGCTTGAGATGAATTCTTGTTGTTGTTTCCATGTTGTTGAGACATTCCTCCTCTGCATTCTCTTGCAAAGTGCCCCATCTTGTGACACTTGTAGCATTCCACCTTGGATTTGTCAAATCCAGCACCATCTTCTCTTTTCATGGCAAAGTTGTTTCTTCCTGTTCTTTTAATGAATCTTTTGATCCTCATGGTGAGCATAGCCATTTGCCACTTGATATCCATCTCTTCAAGATCATCAACATTGATCTGCTCTAGGTCATCATTAATAAGAGAAGATTTAGCATGACTAGCAAAGAAAGTTTCCAAAACAGAATCATTGGATCCATCCTGTTTTGATCCATAAGCAGCACTAACTGATTTTGTACTAGCAGAAGAATCAGTAGTAGATGATAGGAGAGCAGCATTGTGAGCATATCCAGATGGCTTCTTCTTTGATTCAACCTCTGCTTCAAACACCCTGAGATCATTGTAGAGGTTATCAAGTTCCTTATCCTCCAGATTATCATTCTGCCTGAAGGATACTGTATACATTACCCATTCTTCACCAAGAGATCTTAGAAACTTTCTGTTGACATCATCCTGGTCCATCTTGACACCAACAGTGGCCAATTCTCCAATCAACTTGTTGAACCTATCAAAGGTTTGAGTCATAGACTCATTCTTTGTAGACATAAAATTTTCATATTGTTGCTTGAGAATTGCTTTCTGATTTCTCTTAGTGCTTTTAGTACCTGAAAATCTCTTCTCCAAAGCATTCCACAGGATTTTGGCATCAGCACAGTTGCAAAACTGATGTTGGTATTTGATAACTCTCAAATATTGAGAGTTAATTCCTCTCTTTTTATATTCGTTTTACCACATTTTCACGCTTTTTGTCTCTCATCTCCTTCATTTGGTCTTAATTGTTCAAACATGATGATGAAGTCTCAAGAATGCAAAAATTTCAGTTTCACTAACTTTTGTGCAGAAAGTGGCCACCTTGCTGCCACCTTGTCGCCACGTTGGACGTGGGCTGAAAATTTGTTGATAAGATTTAGCCATTTTGGGAAAGATTTGACTTTTGAGGAAATGAAAAGAGCTTTCTGATCTTTCACTAGAATAATCAGGGAAGAGGACAAAAAGTGTAAGTCCAAGGAAGGTTCAATACTCCTCCTTAAAGCTACTTTTGGAGGAGTTGTCACATCAACACTTTTCTCTTCCTTGGGCTATAAATGAAGGCTTGGAGGCACCATTTGAGAGAGAACAACTTCCAGGAACATTGAAGACTTCTGGAGCTAAAGCATTTAATTTCTAGTCTTTCTTTAAAACTTGTAATTTAGTTGCATTTAATTTTAACTTCTTTGTAAAAGCTGTCGCCAAAGTGGCCACCTTGTCACCACTTTGGCAGTAGCTCTTTAGTTATTTATGCAATTTATGTTTATGTTTTCTCCTTCTTCTCCCATGTATTTTACTGTTGTTATGAGCTAAGCACCCCTTTGGGTGTGGGTATGATCCAAAGCTAAGACTAGTAGGCAACACTTGGGTGTTGCCATCATTGTTAACTCTTAGACTTGGTCACTTGAGTCGGGACTTCAACTCAACGCAGACAAGCCGATCACTTGTTAGTGTTAATATTAGATCTTAGACCTCGAGAGGGGCAAATCTGAAATAGGGCTTGGGTGATGCAAAGAAGATTTGAGAAAGTCTTTTATAACCACGTAGAGATACGGGTTTTTGCATTACTATAACTAAGGTTCAAATGTCGGTTGATATGAGTGTCACAAAGAGATTTGGGCGTCCATATCTATACTGGTGGAACTGAAATCCTTAGAGGTTTACTTAGTTAAGTCGGCAAGTCTAGAGTTGGCCAACGTGGTGACAAAGTGGGGACAACGTGGCCACGTTACGAGGAAACTCATTTTCGAGAAAAAAGGGTTTTTAAGGCTGTCGTGTGTCATTTTGTTTCTGACCAAGTTGTTACTACATCAGTCTTAGTTAATGCTTGTACCCACATCCTGCCTTTAATACTGTTAGTTCCGTTTAATCGTTGTTTAGTTGCTTAAAATCCACAATTATTGATTTTGTTCTCAAAACTTAACCAAACACTAGAAGTTCATGAAAAAGTCTCTGATTCTTAGTTGACTAGTCCCTGTGGAAACGATCTCGATACTCTACCACTTTATTACTTGTAGCGATCATAGTGTCCGGTGTGCACTTGCACCGCCACTTTGACAACATAGTGGCCACTTTGTGGACCTATACGATTTTCCGCTATCAGTATTCATTAGGAATTGCCAAGAGTAGAGTGCTCAAGGCTTTCATCTCAGTCTGCCTGATTTTTCTTTCTCCATCAGTCTTTGGTGGAGGTCTCTTGCCATCTGCTCCTATCTCTCCTTCACTTGAGGGACCATTCTCAATAATGTCCCACATTGAGTAGTCTGTGAGAAGTATATACTGCCTGATCCTGATTTTCCACATGTCAAACTCATTAGGTTTGAGCATGGGAACCTTTGAGACCAGAACACTGTCGTTTGATCCGTCCATGATGATTGTTGATTTCTGAGTTCCTAACGCTCTGATACCACTTGTCAGGATCGAAATTCAAAACAAGAATTTAATTTAACACTCAGAAACTTTGTTAAAGAAGTTGCGGAATAACACTTTAACAATAAATCAATGAAACAGTGTATGTATTCAAATCACAAGTTATATTGAATTAACTTGATGATTACATCCAAAGCCTCAATCTGTTGAACAGGCTCAACAGACGTTCAATACTTCTCTAAAGAAAGGATCACTAAGAATCTTGAGGCTAATTCTCTCTGGAACAAAAAAATACGTATGTATCTCTGTATATCTAATCATCTAAGACTTCTAGACTATATATACAAAACAGATTACAAGATAATTACTAAAGAAACGTTGATCTTCAGCATCCATTCCATAATTATCTTCATCTCCTTGTCTTTCGCTTTAAGCAACCAACCATCTTTATCATCATTAGCAGCATTAATCATTAGCATCATCTTCTTATCAACAGCAGTACTAACCATGCTTGCAGTAGTATCTTCCATCTTGCAGTATTAACTCTTCAAGCAGTACTAACTATTACTAGCAGTAGTAATCTTCAAGCAGTATTAATCAAACAGTACTAACAACTTCAGAAGTAGTAACTCTTAGCAGCACTATCCATACTTAGCCTATTTTCATACCCAACATTAATGTTACCGCTTGACCTGCAGACACACTATATCTAACGGAAGTACACTGAAGCACACCAACATTTATTGTCCTCGAAATCGAGTGTCGACACCTAACCTCGGAATGGCCATTCTGCCAACATGGGTATACTACCAAATATTTCATTCCCTATTAGTAATGTCGATTCAAAGTTGACACCTACTCTTGGAAATGATCACCCAAATCAAACATCCTTACTAGCCCACATAACATCATCAATGTTCACAGATACCCATTAAGGTGATACACCATAGATACATAGCATGTCGTCGTACCATAAATCCACAATTTCAAAACCAACCATACCCAATCAACCGTACACGGTTTTAACCCGCAGGTTTAACAAAGCATAAATATCATTACTTAACTAACCGGAAGAAAGTATAAGTCTAACGCCTCAAATTCTTCTGCGCGACTAGATCACCAAGATGAGATTTATAGTCCCAAAACTGACCGTAAGTCAGGTCCTCCAACACTTCAAGCTTTGAGGACTCATTCAGTCCTTAAGCATAACCTCTAACAAGGGCTTACATCTATAGCTCTAATAAGTTCAAGGTTTTTAAACTACTATGTCAGTTTAACTTTTATAAAACCTCTACATGTAAAAACTTTATAAAGACTATTTATACAATAAAGGCTGCTACCTTTTACTCGGTAGGTGTACAAATTGGTCACAACCGTTACACGCGTAAAACCATTCCAGAAAATATTTGATCAATAATCAAGGTGATACTGACACCAACGAATTTTACTAGTGCAAGTCGTGCGTAAGTCGCGAGATGCATTGTTCGCCCGGTTTTCCCCTCGTTCACTGTTTTGGCCGTAACTTCTTCGTTATAGCTCCGTTTTTGCTCCGGAAAGAACCGTTGGACTCGTAATTGAATCCTTCATCCATCTAGACTATAAAATCTAGGATTCAAGTCCAAAATCTAATATCTTATTTTTTCCTTAAATTACCGAGTTCTGTATTAGCTTGAAACGATAGCTTTTCGAAATCGGGATGTTACAGGTGGTGAGTACCGAGTTGCACGCATACGACGCTAGACAAGTTTTTATCCGATTTTTAGGATCCCCCCCCGGGAAGGTTACATAAAAACCAATAGTTTTCACCACCTTCATCTCCTTAAGTGTTGTAACCATAAATTGATATAGTGGATCTTTTTTTCGACGCCCTTTGTTCATGGTTTTTCCCAATTTAAGTTTTCCATGTAACGAGAATCTCCCTGTTTCTATTTACTTGCATGTTGGTTTGATATATCGTTTAGACATTGTTTGTTGTTGCTAGTAGTTAATATTACCATCTATTTTCTACTTTGTTTCAACTTGGAATGAATTATTCAAGAAGATTTCAGGTTGTTTGACTTTTTCGTTTGACATGTCAAATATGTACTTGATTTTCACAACAATGCCACACACAACACAAATGTGCAATCAATCGATTGCTTAGGTCTAGCAATCACCAGCAACAATACAACAACAAATAGAGGTTGTTCTTGCTCATGTTCATGTTCAATAAAAGTGATAACTCTCATTTTGAGTGTTATTTACACATTGTTTGTGTATGTTTTTCTTCGACTTTAGTGTGCGCTTTCTCTTTATGTGTTCATGTTTCTCCTTTTTATTTATTTATTTTTATTTGGAGGTGTTAAGGATAAAAGTTTGTGTTTTGATGGTTGAACGCATCATTTTTGGGTTAGATGTTGGACTGCAGAAAGTGACCACTTTGTTCGCCACTGTGGTGAACGACGTAAATCCGATGACAGCTGAAAAATATCATTTTTTGCGTGTATTCTTCTGTTTATTTCAGCTGCATAATGGCATTCCTAAAGGTCAAGCTCTAGAAACCAAGGAGAAGAAGATAAGACAAAAAACAAAAGCAAAATCTTGGTGGAAAAGATATCCATGTCCAAAAATGTCTATCTAAAAAGCTTAAAGGAGATAAAGCAATATATGAGCTTTCATGAAATAGTAGATGAAAAAGGCAAGAGCATTTAGGTCCAAGAAGGCTTAAACTCATTGAAAGTTTTTTTGGGGTAAAACCCTCTACCACCCTTTTCATCATTCACTATAAATGAAGGTCATGGATGTCATTTGGAGCAGAGCTCCAACAATGTAGAATAAATCAGCCATTTATCTCCTCTCGTTTATTTTCTTAGATAGTTGTAGTTGTAATTTACTTTCTAGTATTTAATTTCCAACACTGTTCGCCACTGTGGCGACATAAGTGGCCACAATTTGTAGTTTATTTCTTAATGCAACTAATATTTATGTATTCTTCTTCTATCATGTCTTATCTTTTTTATTATGAGCTAAACACCCCTTTGGGTGTGAGTGTGAGCCAAATCTAAGACTAGTAAGCAACACTTGGGTGTTGCCATCGTTGCAAACTCTTAGTCTTGGTCACTTGAGTCGGAAATCTAACTCAACGTGGACAAGACGATCACTTGTAAGTGTTAATATTAGATCTCAAAACCAGAGATGGGCGGATCCGAAAATACGGCTTTAGTGATGCAAAAATATTTGAGAGAATCTTTTATAACCACGTAGAGATACGGTTTTTGCTTGATTTTAATCAAGGTTCAAAATTTCGATCGATATAGGTGTCACAAAGAGATTTGGGCATCTATATCCATATTGGTGAAACTAATACCCTTAGAGGTCTACTTAGTTAAATCGGCAAGTCATGAGTCGGCAATAGTGACCGACTTTGTGGTATAAGTGGCCACTCTATGTGGAGATCCATTTTTTTGAGATAAAGATTTTAATAGATATTTTTGTGACACTTTGTTTGTGACCACGAGGTTACTACAAATGTCTAGATAAAGTCTACACCCACATACCCCTTTCTTTAAATTAATTATTTTACTTGATTGTTAAAAGCACCCAATCTCGCTCAAAAAGATTTTCTTCTATTGAAACCATTGTATTCTTGACTTGCTACTCGAAACTTTGAAGTCTGATCCCTATGAATACTATCTCGGTATTTTTAACACTTTATTACTTATAGCAATCATAGTGCCAGGTATGCACTTGCACCGCCACTATGGCAACACAGTTGGCCACTTCTGTGGACCTATATGATTTCCGCTATCCAAAAACATTTCCATAAATCAAACCAAAGGTTGTGCAAAATTTCCAAGTTCCATGAAATTAGTCGAGATACATATAAGCGGTCCACACACTAATGATTATCCCAAAAAGGGATGGCAGAGTCGTAGACACTCAAACAATGGATGATAAATTAATAAATACCGGTTATAATAATATATCATAACCTATATGTAAAACGAACCACAATTTAGGTTTTGATCAAGTGATAATAGTGTCAATTTCCAAACGTTAGGCATACAACACTTCATATTCAAAACAAGTGGTTGACAGCTCTCTTTTGTAGGAAAACCTTCCATTGTGCTGTCAAGTGTGATCCCTGAATCTGTGCAATATTTGCCAGCAACCATACCCATGTCACCCTCCTAAATAATGAACTAAATATGAGAGAACCAGCATGATAATTGGCTAATGGTGCTCTGAATCTAAGCTCTGCTCCCTGTGCCATAGCTAGGCTGCTGCCTGTATCATTTACACAAAATTAATAAAATCCTTGAAATGCATTGCTGTGATCATTCACACATTGTTCGATTATATAACTTTGGCAGTTTCAGTATCAAGTGTCCCAAATTATTAATGATCAAGAAATCTTTGTTCTGCAAGCATCTTGTACTTGTAGCCCATCAAAAGACCCATGTTCTTTTTTTCCTCGACGGAATTTTGCACATCTCCATGAAAAGAATATACTCATACAAGTCAAGTGGTTGTATTCTTCACTGTGGAATATAATTGGTGGCTTATGTGCCGTTTGTTTTTTAAGAGGTCTAAAGTCTGAAGTCTTATTTTAGTTATGATTAATAAGAGGTGGTGTGTAAAAAAGTCTGAACGATTCAGACTTAAGAGCCATTAAAAGGTTTTTTTTTAAAAACAAACAACCCCTTAGTCATGCAAGATGTGCATCAAAAAGGGTCCCAAAGCAAAGAACATTGTTAGGGGCAAAGGCTATGTTTGGCAAACTAGCTGATAAGCGAACTATTGGTTTAGAAACTAGTTGTTAAATGAAAATGGTCATGTTTGGTATAAAAAAAAAAACTAGCCGATAAGCTATATCGCAATGTAAATTATCTAAAATGATAAGGTTTTTGGTCATTTATGTAAAAATAAGAGGCATAATTGGAACTAAAAAAGGTATTAAAAAAAACTGTAGCTTATTGAAATGCTAATGCTACCTTATGGCTTACCAAATAGGGTTTTTACAGTAAGAGCCTTGTTGTTGCCAAACATTGCTTAATTTGCACCTCCCATAGCAGTATATGCAGAAACTAGTCGCGAAGGAATAGAGCAGTTTTTGTTCTGAATCAGGTGTAATATTTAAAAACCTCACTTCATAGTCTCCTTAATATACTAGTCAATAGATGACGTGAGTTTACCTCATCTGACAAAATTGATTATGCACCAAGTTCAGTAACTTTTCCAATTGCAACTGTTTTCCCTGCAGCAGTACGACAAGCACGTTATTTTAACTGATGGTTGCTCTCCCCACATCCTTTTTATGATGGAAAGGCTGGGGAAGAGGTTGGACGACAAGAGTTATTAAAGGATTTGATTAGGGAGCTTGTCATCAATTTCTAACCTTCTGTACGAAGTGTGAACCGGCCGAGCTGTTGATAATCAGAAAACTTCTCAATGCATATCATATTAGACACCTAGGAAGTACATATAAAAAAGAAACAGAATTATTGAACGTAACAATGTCACAAGCAAAATTAAATGAGACGTCTGCTTTAATTTCTTAGATTCAAAAATTAAACAAGGAATTAAAAGTTGCAATAAAAAAAATCAACATACAACTTCACATGTTATTCTGCAGATTGTGCTCGTGGGCTCTTTTTATTATTAACTGATATTTGTCCCTCTAAAAAAGCATAAACGCAGAAAACATTTCATATGGCAACAAATAGACCAAAATGAAGGCCAATAATGATTGCTATTCACGAAGAGATGGTTAAGTTTTAGAGGACGCAGATAGGACATATAATCAACCGACTTTTACTTCCATTTATCTGCAAGAGAAGGTACCTGCACCAGCATACACATCCTAGCTGCACGAGTTTAGAGAAAATTCCCTTCATTCATTTGCTAAAATCCTCATTTGTAACTCCAAGTAAATTTGACCACACAATGAGCAAGTTACTTTTTAGCTCCAACTCAATATTAATAAATACAGACTTAATAAATTATCCGATACATAACCTGGAGCACACACCATGACTCTTCATTTTATATGTCCCACATTAGCTCGTGTACTACTGATTCTGAAAGGGAATGCGAACGAGGGTGGCTGAGATCTAAATTCATAGTTCCATACAACAAAAATATATAAGATAATCACCGAGCCACTAGTAATCACACATTTCCTTGTAATGTGATGGGAAGAATCAGAGTCATCTGTCATTTTTACATGCTCTTCAATAAATAAATCATTTTTTATTGCCAAAGTCTCCAATTTATTTCTGCCCCCTATCATCCGAATTGATCACCATGTTAACCCACAATTTGGTTTCAACATATTCCCTACATGCCTTGCCTTTGGCTTCTGCCACCTCTTCCTTGCCTACTTTCTGGCTGATATGCACACACAATATTGCATTTCTCCAAATGAGATCAATGACATTCCACTCAGCACACAACACCATACTCGAAGAGACATAAAACCACTCCAGTTCATAATTTAGTATAGAAGAAACCACTCCAGTTCATAATTTAGTATAGAAGGCCCTTTTGATCTTAAACAAAGTCCTCTGGCTTTTTCACAGCTACGAGAAACATGCTATGCAGCACAGAACTCCTGCCTTGAAGAGGGAACTCCAGGTCGACCAATCCAAACAAACCCAATATATCCCACCTGGAGGTGGGGTCTGGGGGAGGTGAGATGTACGTGGACCAGACTTCCACCTCGAGGAGTAGAGCGGCATGTTCTGTGAATACCCCCAGCTTATGCAAAGTATGCAAAAAGAAAAGGCTCGCTTTTTTTAAAGAACATAAGAATTAGAAAATAAGAGATGCAATGCTAAAATGTGAAAACACGTTAGGAGTAAGCACCTAACACAACAACACAGAAACAAACAAGTAGACAACAAACAGAACATACCAACATAACATAAACAGGTACAAAGAAAACATATGAAAGTAGGAATACCTTGCACACCCCTAATCTAACCTAAAGCTCACTGGCTCACTAAGACTACCCCCTTCGTCAGTCGCCAGATCCCTTCCTCCTGTCAAGGCAATCCATAGATTCTCACCCCTAATATGCTACCCTTATCTTACATCTACAAGAACTCCTATCACTGGTGATGTCCTCGGATATGCCTAAAGCTGTCATGTCTAACCTCAGATGCTTATCACTGGAGCCACCAATTGTCTCCTACGAGTGTGACCAAACCAACACAATCATCCTTCCTTCCACTTATTTGAGATGTGTGCAACTCCCAACACCGTCCAATAGACCTCGTTATCAAACATAAGCATCTACAATTTCAACATCAAACTTCCTCTCATGGGCTTTTCTTATCGCCCAACATTCCAACCCATACAATATAGCTGGTTTAACGGCTACCCGGTAAAATTTGCCCTTCGGTTTTTTGCAGAATCTCCTTGTCACACAGTACCCCCCTGTGGCAGTCCTCTACTTTAGCCATCCCGCCTTTTGCAATGTGTTATGTCATCCTCAACCTCAACCCCCTTACGAATCATGGAGCCTAAATACTTGAAAATATCCTTTTAGGGTATCCTTTGCCCTCCAATGTTGACTTCCACCCCTCAACGGTACTCTCCCTACTAAAATTGCACCATAGTATTTGGTCTTAGAGTGACGAATGGGTAGGCCAACCAAAATACGCAATCCATAAAAAGAATTTGTTTATGCGCATAAGTTGCTCACATGGTACATCTCAATCTGGCTGGGGCAACAAAAGTGAACCCCAAAAAATTATTAGGTGGTGAAAACCAACATAAGACATGGGGTGACCTCCACAAAGTTTTTAGGACGAATAGCATCGTCCTAACCTTCATCTATAAGGCCAATTCCTGTGATACATTCAACTTACTCAAATCTAGTTTTACTTGTGTCAATCTTGACCAACCTATTACTCCCCAAACAACCCCCTTCAGATGCATGTCTTCTCATCTAATCAATTCATTTAGATGTCTACACTGGGGATGAATTAACAATGTCAAGTAGTACTGTCCCAACTTCACCTTTGCCAACCACCCATCTCATATCCATGTTAACTTGTAATCTCCTCCTTCAAACAGAGACTTATATTGAGGTAGGTGTTAACCCCCCCCCCCCCCCCCCTCTCCTCTAAGATCTGTACATGAGACTTCCACCTCTTACAGCTCAACCAAAACAAAAAAACAAATACTGATACTGATACTTTCATCTTGTGCACATAAGATGGCCCAGCATTTTGCCTCATACCAACAAAAAACAATTGTAACCATCATGGTTGTCTAGCTTTCAAAATAACCACTATTCTACTTGTAAAAACCCGAAAACAAATATTATGCAAGGAAAACTTAAAATTACTTAGTATTAGTGAGTTCGTTGTTAGGTGAGGCTAGCCTCTCGAAAGCTAGAATCCTACTGGTTTCATCAGTGAAATACATAAGAGTTGTAATTTGTTTCCCATTTGTTTGTTTGATTCTGCTGAGTTCATAAGAAATTGGTATCAAAGAAGTTCTGAATTCATGGACATCGATAAAATTCCGAAGAAGTTTGAATCCACAAAAGAGATGATCGGAGTCCGATCCATTGATTCTGATCTTCAACAGCTCTTCCATAATCATAATGCTCTCATCAAGCCGCAACGACGAGGATTAAAAATGACCATTTTCGTTTCACCCTTCGTAACTACATGCCATCCAATACAAAACAGTCCTCCACGCCGATCCTCCGTAATCGGTGGTCACATCTAAATATTTCACCCCAAGTGGTGAGGAGGCTGTCCAAATTCTTGATTTGAGCCATGATAACCTCAAGGCCACGACAGTAATTGAAAATAAGAAGGGTGTATGTGACCGAGATTCTTATATCACCATTAAAAGCATGGAGAGCATGGCAGCCACCGTCCAAAGAGAAGAAATGAAGAAGAAAAAAGGAAATAGAGGGAAGGTGGTATCGATTAAAGAGGAGAGGATTTATAGTGGTTGTAATTACCTATTCAACAGTGGAGGCAACGAATCGACAAATCATCCTTCAATCAACAGTCCAGAAACGAGGGAATTAGATTCGTCTCAAGAATCCAGACCTGCCAGATGTGTATTCTTCAACACTTAAGGTTAGTTTACCGGTGGAATCATCGACCATACCAAGTTCGACAATGAGTGGGGTGGGGATTTGATGGTTTCCTCGATCCCCTATTTAGCTAATCCAACAGAAGCGGGAGTGCGCATGGACCAAGTTCAGCCCAACCCACAACCAACTGTTGAGGCAGTCCAAATCAACCTATGCCCAGTGGATTGGAAACATTGACCATTTATCGGTAGGACTTCTCACTTGTCACTCCGAACTTGTTATGCATCTCTCGATCATCGAGTACCCCTCAAATTCCAATCAGAGCTGAATATGAACGGTCGATGATTAGGTATGCAGAGTATGAAGGTTCAAGAGTTTGGAAAACAGAAGCAGCACAAATGGGAGTGGATCGACCAAGTCCTATTAGATCGATTATAAAGAGGCACGAGGCTGTTGATGATGATGGGCTCGAATATTTTTCCTCACCCCAAAAAGAACGAATCAATGTTTTAGAAACCGATACTTTTTCAGGTAGATTTCTATTCTCCTTGTGGGTCCTTAATTTGGCCGCAGGACTTTCAACAACATCCAATAGAAGTGTTAGCTATTATAGACATATGAGACTGCTTGCTGAATATGTGTTAGAATGAGACGCCAATGAGGGACTCGCTGATAGTGTAAAACAGGTATCTGACAGCCCTAACAATTATAAAGTATGAGCTAAGCTGAGGCCTCGATTAGCTAAGCTCGAGAATGCCGATAAAGTAATTGGAATCCAAGGAGCCATAGTCAAAAAAGCGACATTGGTTGGTCGATAAAGGGAAACTGAAGCTTGAGAAGAAGATTGCAAACATATTGCCAAATTACTATTCGTATGGAAAGCAATTACTTAAGGTCCATCATGGACTCGATCATACATCTGGAAGCACAATGCTCTCACCAACTATGTGCAAGATAATCCAATGTTATTATGTGATTGGAATGAATGTCTGAAACGAGTGCGTCTCTCAACCCACTCTGAAGTGTATGTACATACCAACCCTCTATTCTACTAAATCACGTTGGACCTAGAATTGGTTGTGCACCTTTTCGAGGACTCATGGAGGAACAAGCCTTAGAAGAGAGAGCATACACTGTTATGAACTGGCTTAACCAGGTGAAACCAATACAACAACAGAAAGGGAAGGTGTAGCCAAATTGTATTCAATCACAGTAATTGAAAGGAAAATGAAAGACAAACGATAGAAACCCTAGCAATTCAAGAGTGCTAGTCTCTCCCAAAAGAACCCACTAATTTTCTGCATGACCCTCACCTCCTGCATCCCCTCTATTTATTAACAACCATAACAGACTCAATACCAAAACTACCACTTCTAGAACATATCCTATTAATGGGCCTAGGCTTAGGCTTGGGCTTGGGCTTGGGTCAGTGCATAACATACACCGATTGCTCGACTTCTTTTCGTCTTCATCTATTAAAGTGAGCTGAATGACTAAGTAAACAAAGTTTTTTTGGGGTTCACAACCGCAAAATTTGTGGGGAGCTTTCAACAGGAAAAATATAGAGGCGTTTATGGTGCGTTATCAAGACATCAATTACAAAAAAAGGAAGTCCAACACTTGATGCATGAACGACATGCTAAGGTAGATGTAAAAGGGCTCTTATGTATGTTGTAATTTAATAAAACGGCAGTATATGTCATGCAGGTGGCTGAGTTTTCTGATGTTAAGATCACTCAAGATGAGGAAGAAGACATGGTAAAGGACCACGAGGGCACAAGTGTGGAAGATAAGTTTAAAATCAAGAAAATGAAATATTTTTCTGATCCATAGGAGGAAGATAATGTTTGAATCTAGGGTTCAGCACACTGGTCAAAACAAAAAACAAAAAACAAAATTGTTAGATTTGTCCCAAATTGCAGGACCTTACCCTGGGGTTGAGAATATTTATATACAAGGAAATGCGGACGAGTCCATAAGTTGGCCAAATTACATGAGTAGCAGACCTGCTAAAAACCTTTGAACTCCGACCTCTGGTTTTGAAAAGAAAGAGGGACAGGGAGCTGAATTTGAAGGGTTTGACTTTAGTGGGTAGTTGGTTAGGGATATGTTGTAAAAGGGCAGCAACAATATCTATGTTTCTTCTATCCATCTTCAGGACAAGGTGGTTCTTTGGGGACGTGGTATCGTCATGCACCCACCTACAAGCCCAAGCCCATAAGTACGTAGTATGTTCTAGAAGTAGAAAGGTGTAACTCAAGGATTTTTGGAGTAGTTATTAGAAAAGGGTAGTTTGGGGAATTACTTAGAGAGTTAGAGAATAAAGTGGTCAAGAATTGCATAAATACGTATAACGAGGAGAGAGTAATAGTATCCAAAAAATTAGTGAATTTGTTCTTGAGAAAGGCTAGCCTCTCGAAAGCTAGAATCCTTCTGGTTTCATTAGTGAAATACATATGAGAGTTGTACTATGTTCTCCATTGTTTGTTTGATTCTGCTCGGTACATAACACTTCGCTATGTGAAATATGGCAAGTCAAGGACACCATTTCCTTATAAACAATTCTGTAAACTTGATGATCTGTGACTATACAAAACAAAAATATTGCTTATTAATTTCTTGATCCTCCAACATTTTCCAAATAAGCCCTTAAAGCTCAAAAGTTCCTCGATGTTTATATGATCACATCATCTGGTTCTGCCCCCATTCTTACAGCAACCGCTACATTCTCATTTCTTCAATCAGATTGTGCTACAATCCTTCAAGTTTATGTTACTTTGTATCAGCTAAAGTTAATGAAATACACAAGGAATCAAGGATAGAACCCCGCCCCCTCTTGAACGAAGCACCAATCCTAGCTAGCCCTCATTATCATATGAAGAACATGAGAGACAAAAGGAGAAGATGAACAACCACCACCACATTGCAATGACTAGTATTCACACACAATGATCGTGCACATATATACAAGGATCTACGGTCATACTGTGACGACACGAACATCACATCTTTCCATTTCTTTACAGACTTGATGCCACCACAACCAAATAAGATACATAATCATAACACATACAATCACCAACCTCACCTGCGATTGACTACTTCAATGCATATGTATGTGAGGGTGAAAAAGGGAATATTTTTATTCCTGGATTACATTGATACGTTTAGTGGTAGTTTAGCGTCCAGGTCGATTATTATTTAACCTTAAGTGGGTAGATTCATAAATTTAGGACAAGGTTAGTACCGTGTAATCCATCAATTTAGGCTGAAAGACGAAAAATAGGTCAGAAAGGTGAAATAGGAAAGACATTGACATCATAGGCCAAGGTGCTAACATTTTATCGCAATAGGAGCAACAAAGAAATAGTTGAAAGATTGACAACCAAATGTGCAATATCCCTCTGCGGGTGGGTTTACCTGTGCAATAGTTCAGGGTTAAGATTACAACTCCATCATATAAAAGAACACAGTTCAGAACTTCAGATACAGTTCATAACTGAATATCTATATGGCAGTGCATACAGACAATAGAATATATTAAAGTGGCTTAAAGTAAATACGTACACAAGGAATAGAAAGAAGCAACAGAATGTAATTATATGTTTGAGGAAATCTGTGTAATAGCCTGTAAAACAGAGTATAACAAGCCTTTTAACTAATTATACTAACCTGAACACGGCATATAACGACGGCACCATTCTTCACGAAGAGCACTTTTTTTTTCATTGGTTTCCTAGTCTTTGGATCAATTTGTTGCAACAGCTCAAGAATCTCGCATTCCTCAACAACTGCATGAATGTGCAATATAGCCTTGTACCCAGCAGTAAAAATAGCCTAAAACAGCAGCATTCAAATTCATTTAACCAACCAAACAATAAGATCTATAAAGCATAAAACAAAGTCAAAGGGAAAGCAATATGCATACGTTATCCAGCAATTCAAGAATATGCAACTGAGCAACGAACTGATGAACTGCAGATATTGGTTTTTCTGCATGACAGAGAAGAAATTAAATCCCAAATAGACATTAAAATGCAATGCAGATAAATATATCAAGAGTAAACTACGATTTTCGTCCATGTGGTTTGATGTTTATAACGACTTTCGTCCTTGGTCTTTAATAACTGCTTTTTTAGTCATTGTGGTTTGCAAATTTTGCTTTTTTCATCCCTCAGAGTAATTTTGTTAAAAAATGTATGTTAACTAAAGGACATTTTGGTCTTTTTAAATTTTTATCTAGTTTTCCATAAAAATTAAATAACAATATATTCTATAATATGTTACATTATTTTTATTATCATATTATATATATATATGTGTGTGTGTGTGTATGTGTGAGAATATGAAATATGTATATGCATGACAATCCCTTCCCATCCCACCGGCTTCATTACCATCTCTGGCCAGTTCCCCGTTCGACAACCACCATCGGACCAACAACCCAACAACGATGGCCCTTCTCCCCCTCCATCTGTGGTGAACACCACCACCACCTCTAGCCACATCCAAATCCACCTATGTACCATCGATCTTCTTCCCCACCCTCTCTCTCTCTCTGTCTCTCTATCTATCTATCTTCTTCACCCTGTTAGGGTTAAACGTTACACACACAATCACACAAACCGAAAGCAAGAGAAGAACACAAGAATTTACGTGGTTCACACGATCAGGGCGATCGTGCTAATCCACGGGGGCAACTAGGGTTTTCTTTATATTAGGTGATACAATGTTTACAAGTACAATTAGATTAATGTATAGAGAAACATAATTAGGGTAATCTCCTAATTAAGGAAACTAGGGTTAGAGGGCCTAGGGCCGGCTCCCATCTACGCCTCTCCCTTAATGGGCCGAAGACTACATCCCAACAATCTCTCACTTGGAGGCTTCGAAACACGTTCACCTGCACTCCTCTGTACTTCTGTAAACATTAACTGAGCTTAAGCTCCCCCTAGTTGCCACCTCCTTCTCAACATTATTCATGAAGGCCAGCTGAAGTCATACAGAACTTCAGCTTATCCAGCGTCACAGACTTGGTGAACATGTCTGCTGAATTCTTTGCACCTGAGATATTCTTCAAATTCATTGTACCATCACGTATCAATTCTCTGACAAAATGATATCTCCTCCCAATGTGCTTTGTTTTCCCATGATAGGTTGGATTTTTAGCAAGTTTCACTGCACTCTCATTGTCACAGTGTAACGAGTAATCAGCTTGCTTTTTCCCAAGTTCTTCAAGAAAGTCCTTTAACCACACTAGCTCTTTACTGGCTTCAGCAACTGCCATGTATTCAGCTTCTGTTGTTGATAAAGCCACACTTTTCTGAAGCCTGGACATCCAACTAACTGTTGTTCCTCCCACTGTAAAGACCTACCCAGTAGTGCTTTTAAATGTCTCTTTGCATCCACTCAAATCAACATCAGTATATCCTCTGAGAACTGAATCTTTACCTTTGAAACATAATCCCAACTTTAAAGTGCCCTTCAAATACCTGAGTAACCATTTGACTGCTTCCCAATGTTCTCTTCCCGGATCTGACATAAAGCGACTAACAACCCCGACGGTATGGGCTATGTCTGGCCTCGTGCAAACCATGGCGTACATGAGACTACCAATAGCAGATGCATAAGGAACTTTAGCCATATCTGCTTTCTCATCTTCTAATCTAGGAGACTGATCTTTGGTAAGCCTGAAATGACTTCCCAAGGGTGTGTTTCTAGGTTTTGTTTTCTCATCGTTCATCTTGAATCTTTCTAACACTTTCCCGATGTATTTCTCCAGGGATAGTGTCAAAGATCCATCTTTCTTGTTTCTAGCAATGCTCATACCGAGTATCTGTTTGGCTGGACCCAAGTCTTTCATCTCGAATTCTTCAGACATTTGTTTCTTTAACTTGTTGATCTCTTTCATATCTGCACCTGCAATTAGCATATCATCTACATAGAGAAGTAGAATGATATAGGATCCCTTGAATTTCTTCACATAACAGCAATGGTCCGTCTCACATTTGTTGTACCCGCTCCTTTCCATGAAGTTATCAAACTTCATGTACCACTGCCTGGGTGCTTGTTTTAGACCATACAAGCTCTTTTTCAGTTTGCAGACTCAGTCTTCTTTACCAGCAACCTGAAACCCCTCAGGCTCTAGATATAAGCCCTCTGCAGCTACAATACTCAAGATCAATCTGATGGTGGTCATTTTCACCACTGGAGAGAGTTTCATTGTAATCAATCCCCTTTTTCTGTTGAAAACCCTTGACCACTAAACGGGCTTTATACCGTTTAGACCCATCATGCTCTTCCTTGATTCTGAATACCCATTTGTTCTGCAACGCTCTTTTGTCTTGCGGAAGCTTGGTTAAAACCCAAGTTTTGTTCTTGTTAAGAGATCCCATTTCTTCTTTCATTGCACGCTCCCACTGCAACGAATCTTTCAGCTTAACTGCTTCAGAGTAACTTTCTGGTTCACCATTCTCAGTCAAAAGAAGATAATTGACTGATGAAGTGTACTTTTCAAGAGGCTTAGAGACACTAGTGGATCTCCTGACCCAGTGTGATTCAACTGATTCAACTAGTTAAGGCTGTACCGGAGAAGATGTTTCTTCTTCATCCTCTGAGCTTTCACTGTCTTCATGAACAATCTTCAGACTCATCATTATTCTGAAAATCAGACTCGGTACTCCCACTAACCTGAGTATCTTCTGGCCCTCTGATTCTGATGTCATCGCTTTCAAACTCAACTTGTTCTTTCTGATCATTTGAGTTTACTGTGCTCCTGCCTTTATAAAGTTCAGCCTCGTTGAACGTTGCATGTTTACTTCTGACTACCTTTCTGCTTTCAAAGTCCCAAAGCCTGTAGCTCATACTATCTGAGACATATCCAATGAAGGTGTATTTCTTGGCTTTTGCATCCAACTTGTCACCATCTTTCATCAGATCATAGGCACTTGTCACCAACTCTGATACCAGTTGTTAGGGTTAAACGTTACACACACAATCACACAAACCGAAAGCAAGAGAAGAACACAAGAATTTACGTGGTTTACACGATCAGGGTGATCGTGCTAATCCACGGGGGCAACTAGGGTTTTCTTTATATTAGGTGATACAATGTTTACAAGTACAATGAGATTAATATATAGAGAAACATAATTAGGGTAATCTCCTAATTAAGGAAACTAGGGTTAGAGGGCCTAGGGCCGGCTCCCATCTGCGCCTCCCCCTTAATGGGCCGAAGCCTAAATCCCAACACACCCCTCCCCACCACTCTAACAGCCAACCACGACTTCCGAAACATATGTGTGTGTTGGTAAGCAAGAAATTCAATAGATTTCGAAGTTACCTAGATAGATGATGAACATGTCTCTTTCCCTAATGATTTGTATGTGTTTGGGGTTTTGTTTATTTCAATTGATTTAGGGGTTATGTTTTTGGTTTTGATTTTGTTTTTAGATTATTGTTTTTTGATGTTAGGCCTTCACATTGGAGAAGAGAGGGGTTGCCTTAAAAAATAGGGATTGGAGGGGTTGGAAATAGATGGTTGCTGGAAAAAATAGGGGTTACCGATATGGGGTGATGGCATGGAGGGGATAAGAAGATGGGTTATGGTGGGGATAGGAGTTGGTGACGTGGGTTTAGGGGAGGATAGGGTAGGTGTTTTTTTTTCCTTTTTTTAAACAAATGTCTTTAAAAATGCACCGTTATAATATGGTTTAATCATGGGAAAATAAGAAAAAGGAAAAAGAAAAGAAAAAACTGAAATGACCAAATTATCCTTAATTAAAATGCCTTTTTCTCACGTTGATAGGTTAAGGGACCAAAAAGGAAATAAAGTAGAAACCACCAGGATAAAAAAAGCAATTTTCAAAAACCAGGGATGAAAATCGTTATAGACAACAAACCACAAAGACAAAAATCGTAGTTTACTCATATATCAATAATATGCAGACTACAAACAATATACCAGACCAGCTTGTTTGACCAAGAAATACACACACAGAGAAAACAAATGACCAGTTTGCTGCTGAGTGCTGACATTCATGATGTCACATGATGGAGAGACATTCACAGAGGTGACAAACAGAAACGAGCACGTGAGTTAACACATTGGCACCCGTATTCGTTCACCCTCCCTTGTATCCACCTCCCCCTATGAATTAGATGTAGCAATGAATACCTCTTACTACAGTATGATTCTATGTTGTAGATTAGGTAACCACAAAAAAATACGATTTTTTTAACATGATAAAAGAACCCATGCCTTGGTATAAATAAATAAAGTCACAGTGACATTTCGAGTGGATCTGAACTCTCCTGTAAGGATGATTGATAACAAGATTTTTCCTGATGTAAGTGTATGATGATTGCATTAAACCAAGTCAAGAATTAGCAACAAACCCAGCATGTAACTCAGAATTAAAACTAAATAACCTAATAATAGATACACTCAATTGTTTAACTAAAACAAAACAAATCCCATTGTTTTGCCATTAACACAAATCCGGATAATGTGGTCGTATATCCTATTGGCATACGAACGCATATGAGATTAGTAGTGTAGCTACCTGCTAGTATTTGTACCATTGTTTTGCCATTAAAAAACATGAAAACATACCAACACTGGAAAGAACAAATCCGGATAATATGTCCTCTTCTTCAATCCCAGAGATTCGGACTCGTAGATTCTCACCAGGCCCTGCACTCCTAACTTTATCTTCATCACAATAAATGGCAAGAACTTTAACCTGAACCTGCAGATAAAATTTATGCACGAGTTTTTCTTAGATATTTGATGTTTGAAATAAAAAATGAGAAACAAAGTAAAATAGAAAACCCAACAATTGAAACATATCATAAAAGAAAGCACCTTGTTTGGCATAAGCAACAGACTATTGCCCTCTCGCACACTACCAGATTCTACTTTCCCCATAATAACAGTCCCCATGTCTTTGAACTTGTCAATAATAGGCATTCTGAAAATCAACAACAAGCAACATAACAATGAAATATCCAACCAAGACATCATTAGTAATGCTTCAATCTGTGATCTAACAAAGGAAGTGTGGTTTCAGGTCCAATAAAGAGAAGCAAAAAAAAATTAGGCCACTTAGGGTTGTAAAAGCATAGATATGGTGACAAGAGTCAGAAGTAATACCTAAATGGACCTTTAGGATCACGTAACGGGACTTCAACAGCATCTAGTGCTTCAAATAGACATTGACCATCCCACCACGGACACACACTTTTCTCCACTCTCGTTTTCAAATTGACACCAAGAAGACCAGATATGGGTAGAAACTGGATATCTGCAAATGGGATATATTTCAAGCCAGCTACAATTACATTCAAATGACTGATTATGACAAACTCTATCCAAAATCCTGTAGAACATTTAATTTGAAGAGGAACATGGTATACCCTGTTTAGTGTGGTCAATTAGTGTGGTCAATATTAGTTGGTTAAGTACAAGTGGGAAATGCTTTTAGTAGTACAAGTTGGCAATGCGTGGGGTTTAGTATAAATAAGTGTGTTGAGGGCTTAGGGGGGGCATTCTGTTTTGTTTCAATTTGTATGTGAGGGAGAGACCATGGCCTCTCGAATGCCATTGGAACCCTTGTACCTTTGAAATACTTACCGATTTCCATTTTTGTTCATTCAATAAACTTTCAATACTGTCCAGCGTAAGCTAATTCTGTACAGTGTATACCAAATTGGTATCAGCGCAGTCACGATCTAGCAATGGCAGGGCAGTCACGATCTAGCAATGGCGACGCGTTGTGTGGATGATAGAATCGAAGATTTGGAGAGTAACGTGGGATCGATTGAAAAAAAGATGCAGGCGATTTTGTTACAGATGGAGAAGATTAGTAAGCAACAAGAGGAAGTGACTAGCAAATTGAATGCATCTCGTTCGACGGAGAGAGGAGATGTCTCTGGATCTGGAAGAAACGGGAGGAATAATGGAGGTAATCACATTCCAAATCGTTTTCTGGCTCTAGGAGGCAGTAAATCAGATATTCCAACTTTCAATGGCAATAATCCCGATGAGTGGATTCTAAAAGTCGAGAAGTACTTTGCCTTGAAACGTTTGGACAATGAAGAGCAACTGGAAGTCTCCGTGAGTTCGTTTGAAGGAGTGGCTTTGCGATGGTTTCGATGCGAGAATCAGAGGAGACCTTTTAGACGATGGGAGGATCTAAAGCGGATGATTCTTCGTCAATTCGGTTCCATAACGGAGTGTTCATCAGGTAAACAGTTTCTAACCCTAAAACAGGGTGTAGCCATGGAAAGGGACAATAGAGAGAAGTATTTGAAGAAGATCACTATGTCTGAGATAAATTCAGAGAAGGATCTAGAAAAGGAAAACAAAAAAGTTACAGAGGAGAAGGATGAAGATCGTTCAGATCTAGAGGGACAACCACCACTATCGATCTCCTCCGCGTTGAAACTCTCATGTTACACTCATGATAGAACGCCGATGTCGACCAAAATCATAGTTGTTGAAGAGTCTCCACTGCTACGGAGGCCGCTGCAATCGCCGACACCATTGGTTTTGTCGCCATCGCTGTTACCGCTTCCGCTAATGTCTTCCCTTCAACCGTCAAATGTAGCAAATGCACTATCAAGGGGAGAACCCAGTCCAAGAACAAAAAAACTGAGATGTCAACCAAGCCCGTATCAGTGATGTTATGGCCCAAACCCAATCCGATGATTTTCTTTTGGCCCAAGTCCATCCCAAACCTAATACGTACTCCTATGTTATTGACATGCCCTCTTTTGACAGCGACTCATGGGAGAGATCGTTTGGGAGATGTTCATCGGAAAATATCACAACCATTTTCTCTTCTTTCCTCACACAAACCCTCTTGTTTTCGTCCTGCACATATACCAGCATCTACAAAAAAAAATTGAAGTCGTTGGTGAACCACCACCACCACGACTGTCACCTATACATACGAAAGACCAGAAAAGTTGTACAATGAGCCATGGATGGGAATTTGTTTTAGGCACAATTGCTCTTTTTGGTTGTGATGACGCAAACTGGGCTCCTTCGCTGGACAAGTTTGTTCTATGGAATTACAATGCAAATGATAAGGGAGGAAAAGTTGTTGCTCTACGACAAATGTTGGGATCACTTGGGGATGATTCATCCATTCTCGTTGGATGCCTCTTTACAGGAAATTCAGTTGCTAATTTAGAAGATCTTAAATCGTTTGCCAAGGATTTTTCTAAGGAGGATGCTCTGTTTATCGTTGTGGGGATTAGCAATTTTTCTGGCATGAACAGTGTTATAAGGGGATCCTTCCCGGAAAGTCGCAAGGATAGAAATGTGAGGCTTCTTGACAAGTATGATGACTCTCTCTCACATTTAATCTTTGCTAGGCCTGATATTATCTGGTGCTCTTTCAATGATCCAATGATTCCAGTAATACTAGCGATCAAGGTACACTTAACCTCTATGATAGGATTAATTAATCCGAAAACATTGAAGTTACTTGGCAGTATTCAGAGACTTAGTGAAGTGGTACTTATTGAGAATGGTGCCACCCTCGATTTTATTTTTAAAATTTTGGTTGAGAACAAAATGGAAGAAGTCAGGCCAATGGTGGTTGTTACATGTTTACGTGCACTTGGTCTAGTCACCCCAAAGCATGTCATGGGGACAACCACAGTGGGAGACACATTAGAGAGGACTCACAAGAAACTATACGGAATATTCTTTGAAACGGGGACGGGAGCGCAGAGTGAAGCTGCTCTTACTACTACAAAAGTATTCACAGCAATGGATTGTGGAGGGTTATTGGCATTGGTCGCTTCTGCCAAGTTGACAGGTGATCATCCCATAGCAAAATCACAGCTGGAATACAATTGCCATGTCCAACTCTTTGATGATCCTAGTGTAATCAAAGATTCAAAAATGAAGGCAATGAAGATAAACTATGGCAATCCGAGCATGAAGTACCCAAGGAAGTGGGTTAAGGTAAACAAGAATGACGAATCGATGAAGGATTTGGTGTTGCTTTTGTTTGAAATTGGTATGATGATATTTGGATTCAGTTTGGAGGACCCCAACATATTTGGAGTAAGCATCCATAAGATGTTGAAAGTAGATATGAGCATTGAATGTGGAAAGGGGAGGTATGGGAAGGGACTGAAAGCAGTTTCTTTGATTGAAGGTGGTTTCGATGACCTGGCTGAGCTGTGGCTGAGCTGTTACAAAGACTGGTTTTAGTCGAAGTTATGGAAGTCTCATGGTCAAATTTCTTAACGTTGTTGGCAATAAGGAGAGGCCAGTTAGATGATGCTCATCAGGAACCATTACCGCCGCCGCCACTGATTGTTGACACAAGGCGTTTGAATCGAAATTTTTATTTCTTTCCACCTTGAGGACAAGGTGAAAGTTGAGGGACAGGTATTGGTATACCCTGTTTAGTGTGGTCAATTAGTGTGGTCAATATTAGTTGGTTAAGTACAAGTGGGAAATGCTTTAGTAGTACAAGTTGACAATGCGTGGGGTTTAGTATAAATAAGTGTGTTGAGGGCTTAGGGGGGGCATTCTGTTTTGTTTCAATTTGTATGTGAGTTGAGCTCTGGGAGAGACCATGGCCTCTCGAATGCCATTGGAACCCTTGTACCTTTGAAATACTTACCGATTTCCATTTTTGTTCATTCAATAAACTTTCAATACTGTCCAGCGTAAGCTAATTCTGTCCAGTGTATACCAGAACACCAACCGGAGGTTCTTAAATATATTTTCCTAGGTTGAGAAGAGAGAAGTTGGGGCAGGATGCAAGTAGCTAACTTTTCCCTATCATAGTATCGGCTAATTTGCAATGAGCCCATTAAGCCTTATTTTGCATCAACTGACACACCGAAATATGGTTTCTTTTACAATGTATCCACTCACCTCGAAAACCCGGTCATAAATGTCTGGCAAGACACATTTTCCTCCACTTTTCGACATTGATATATTATAAGTTATCACAGATTTAGCTTTGTCTTCATCTTTCTATGGCTTACAGGAATTCTTTTCTTTATTTCTTTTTAAATTGTTACTTCAATTTTACAAGTTAAACATTTTATAGGAAAAAAAATTAAAAAGCTGAACATATGAAAGCGATTACTGTTTAATGATACAACAAGCTCCAAAACATGCTCAATTTTATGCCAAAAAATATTTTAAAATGTGAATACTTGTCTATGCCAAAAAACGTAACATGTCACAGGTTTTTATGAGAAAAAATTGTTAATTAGGATACACAAATGTTAATGTTGCTTGTTTTATGGCAATAATTTTGTTAAAATGTGATCTTTTTTCATAACCGCATATTTTCAAACGTGGTTGATTTTTATGATGTAGTAACATTTGAAAAATAATTGTCATAAAAAAGTAACTGCATTTTTAGAAAACCAGCCATGTTTAAGGATTTATCATCATAAAAAGTAATCATATCATGTTTTTGAACCCGTTGATAAAACGATAAGACACATGCTAAAAGGTTGTCATCACAAAACCAATAACCCATTCAAATGTGAGCAAAATATTCACTGTAAAACCAATTATGTTTAAAAATTGTCCTTATACAAATTTAATCACATTGTCTGTTTATTTAATTTTGTATATACAGTTTTTGAGATATAAAAATAGAAATGTGAACACAGAAAATATGTAACAATCTCAGAGAAAAAAATTAAAAAATCATCTAAACAAAAGAAGAAAAATAAATATGAAGTTGAATGGGCTAACTGAAAAAGAGTTATATGGGGGAAACTGGTGGAAAGATGGGTTTTGCCACATAATCTGCAATGTCATCATACTTGTCAACGCCTAGCATAATAATAACAGGCATGTAAACAATCTTTGACCCATATTGCTTTTTACAAGCTTTTCTTTACTGTCTTTATTGCTTTTTTATCTTTATAGATAAGCTAATATACCGGCAACATTTACTGTTGGCTAGTCATGAAATCAAATTATATGTAGAAAAAGCATCCCTAGTTACAGCCTTCAGTATGAAAATCTATGTAGGTAATCAACTGATTTCTTTTTGTTTTTACACATCTTTTACTTGTCTTAAGCTACTAGTTACCTGGTAAAAATATTAAGGTTACATCATCTACTAGTATTAATCAAGTTCTGGTTTCCATCTGAATCCCACTCTGCCATAAAACAATGGAAGAATTTTTCCATTAACGAAAGATTAAAGTTCATATGACACAAGTCTATGTTTCATGCCTTCCACAGATGAGTTCATGTTCAAAAGTTGAACCTCGTATGTTCTATATAAAAATCATAAGAATATTTGAACCCTATTAAGCAACATTTTTCAATCTAGTACTCTTACAAAGTTCAAGCTCATATTATATTCAAATATACAATTGTGGACTATTACAGAAGGGGTGTTCTATAACGAACAGAGAAGTCAAAATCTTAGAAGAAGATTAAAGAAAAAAAAACTTAAAACAATTATCTTGTCGAACAAAAACAATTGCAGTATATAACCTCAAGGTACTGAACAGTCATACTTCACAAAATTACTCAAAAGTGCAATAACATAGAAAACTGTATAGCTCATTATTTAGTGGTCAATTGGCTGCATCGAGGAGTGGGCGATCAATAAGCGAAGAATACAAATATACAATATAAAAAGAAGAAAAAAAAAACATGTTTACCTTTCTTCACATTGTAGCCTGAGGACTTCAGAAACGGAACCATTTTTGCTTCAATTTCATCATACCTGTAAAAATAGACAGCATTGAGAAAAGACACAGCCAAATGCTTATGATGCAACAAAAAAAATCAAAACAGAAACAAGCACCTCTCCTTTGCCCAGTTAACGGTGGGATCATCCATTTTATTGACAACAACAAACAGCTTAGAAACACCCAAAGTCTTTGCGAGTTGTACATGTTCGCGAGTTTGGCCACCTCGCTCATATCCAGTTTCAAATTCCCCTTTCCGAGCAGATATAACCTGAGAGAGAAGCTATCAATATAGATGCTATGTGATTATAGTACAAGAAAACAAGAGTGCTTAGAACTTAGAAACATAAATTTTTACCAGTACGCCTATATCAGCTTGAGAAGCACCACTAATCATATTAGGTACATAACTTTTGTGGCCCTGAAAACACCAACAATGTATCGTAAATGGCTCTTTCACCCAGGAAAAGGGAAAAACAATATATATTACAGTGAACCAAAAAAGGTGTTACAAGCACATCACTTGCAAGACTGATTAACACATCAAGTTCATCAAGTATCTTCTAAATGAAAGCCCCTTCGGGTTATAAGCTTACAATAATGATTAATGCCACTTAAATGCAACACGAGGAACTCTCATTTTTTATGAACTAGGTAGGATTTCAAATAAATTAGAAGTATCTGTGCAGTACATGGTTTTAAAAAGCGTGTGAGGCGTACTCGAGGTGAGGCAGTCCAAAATCGCACCTGAGGCGGCGCCTCTCATTCCCCAGACGGGGGGTACGCCTCGGTCGACTGAGGCGGTGATTGAGGCAGTGAGGCGTGAGGCGGTAGAGAGGCATACGCCTCAATAACGAGGCTAAATTATTTTAAAAAATGACTAAAACCTTCTTTATTTCTTTTTTGAAAACCTTGTTCTTCTCTAGTTCTCCTAAGCTCTATCTGCTACTCGTCTATTGTCCTTCGTGAGTTCCAGTTTTCTCCCGTTTTCTTTGCATTTTCTTCTTCGATTCTCTTCGGTTCACAGAAGTATTATGTATATGTATATACCGGATCTTTTATATTAGTCTCTACTACGTGTGAGGGTCACAATCACACTTCTACTAACACTTTGTTGATATTTAATATTTTTTCCTTATGAGCTGTGAGCATATTAATATATACATATACATATATGTGTGTGTGTGTATATATATATGTTATGAATAGATCAACAATTTTTTTGTTAGTACGTGTACATCTATATTTCATGATTGAAAAAACTTTATGTAAATTCTTTTAGTAATTTAGTATGATATATATATATATATATATACATATATTATGTCTAGTACTCAAGTGTCAAATGTGTGTATATATTGCATATATTTTCTAAGCAGAAGCACTGGAATGCAGATTGGTGTGTGTGTATATATATATATAAGATATTGCATAGTGTATATATTTCCGACTCCGGGCTTACGCCTCGGAACGCCTCGAGACTTACGCCTCGCCTCATCGAGGGAAAACACCTTGAGGCACGATTCCGCTTTTTAAAACCTTGGTGCAGTACATCAACCCAACTAACTAGCAAGTCTTCTGCTACAAACAGTTTATAGATAAGAAAGCAAAATTTTCTTCTACACAACATACAGAATGTATTATCATATTTAAATGGACCCCCCTCCCCCCCCCCAAAAAAAAAACCCGTACAGACTCCAAACCAAAAATTTACCAAAATTCCATACCATAATAGGCTATAAACGCAAATCAGCATAAATGAAACAATTATTGAAAGGTTAACACCAAACAACTCTATGATTCGAGTAACTAACATTAGCTATGAACTTGCTATCGCTAACCAAAACAGGGATAAATAGAAAGGATATGAAGAATAATTACTTGATGCCTTACATAAATGAATTAATGCGATATACTGCATAATGATAAATAATGATACCAGCCACAAATAGTACATAGTTGCGTTAAGAAATGAGTTATCTTCTACACAGCAAAAACCAAGTTTTCAACAAGTTCTTATGAAACCCACCCCACAAACACCCTAAAGTGAACTTTGATATGTTCCTTCTTAATGGCTAAATAAATTTTTCTACCCATCAAGGCAATCAAGAATAAACAGCATTAAAGATCAGGATAATAAAATGCATTGTCGCTATAATTACAATGTTCTTACCTCAAGACAATCCCAATAATCAGCTTAGGTTGTCAATGAAACAGTAACAGTGCCTTTATCCCAAAATTACGGTGAGGGTTATATGGTTCATTGTCCAACTCAAAGGATAATGAATTGTGTTGATTGGGTTGGGTTGGGTATTGCATAGCTGGGTTAGGTATTTCACAAGTCACTTTAAAACAAAATGAGTTTGATGAAGATTAACTAACCCCAAATGACTCAAACCGAAATTCAACCTATTTGATTTGGATTTTGTGTATAAGAGCATATCAGTTGATTATTAGTTATATTCTTTAACTTGCAGGGAACTAGAAGATTTATGGAGATTGCCAATTGAAGGCAATCTTAGAAATAGAAAATATGTATGCATATATATATATATATATACTTTTTTTGAGAGAGTGAGATTACTTAAATAATATGTTTCGGTGACAGGTAAGTGTATGAACTTCTATAATTTAGATAGAGAAACATGAAATTTTAGAAAGAATAGTGCGTCTGCCATTCAGTAGAGATACATGGAATTCTTATAGAATCAAAATGTTCCTGTAAATGTAGAAAGGGGTATTATAGGTTATTCTAGATAGAGAAGAGATTCCTATATATCATTATAGAGTATGAACTTTAGGAAAAAGGAATCTTTTAGAGAGAGGGAAAATGTATACACAAATCTAGAGTGAAAGAGTGAATTTCCATAAAAAGTGAAGAAAGTAGAAATAGTGTTTGCATGTAAATATGGGATGAGAAAGTGATTACTTCATATGGATAATCAGCTAATAGACAAATTTAGGGTGGGGAGAGAGAGTTATGTTAGTTGGTTTTTATAACATTTGAGGATGAGCTTGTAGAAAGTATGTTTCAAAGGGAGTGGGTATGCAATAATTAGACTGGAGTATTTGTGTTTATGTATGTAAGAGAGTCACAGCTTAGGTTGAACAATAGTTCTAAAAACGTGTGTAGTATTTTAGAGAAAAGAAGTCTATGACAATTTTGAAGAGAAATAGGATCTACAAAAACCCGGAAGCTACAAAAAAGATAACTCATCCAAGTACTTTCAGCTTGGTTGACCCAAGTAGTACAACCAAATTTCAACCAACCCAACTCATTAAAACCCTACTAGCGTTGCGTTGAATATGGAATGACATACAAAATTTGTAGCTTGGGTTAGAATGGGGTTTGATTGATTCTTAGTTCGACTATATAGGTTTGCATCCCAACATACACAAGTTGCAGCCCCACCCAAACATGCTGGGTTCACCTGTAGGAGAAAATCATTTTAAGATGGCAACTCACTTTGAATAAATTTCAGCTCTCTAATCCTCTGATAAGAAGGGTAATATAATTATATAACAAGTTATGTCACTTGTGAGATACCAAGCAGCACCTAGTTTGCATGACGATATCCTCATCAATATGTCAAATCCATCACCAAAGTACAGCACACATATATGTTAAGAGGAACAAACCTACTTTCCCTTAACAATTAAAAATGATTATTACTTGGGTAACATCTGCATGTGTATCTCATAAAAAATATTAACTGTAAAAGCTCAAAATTTTGCATTCTATCTTGTAATTGTTGATGATGAAAAGATTCCTGGTAGATGGAAAAGAAGTTACCGGCGCATCGAGTATGGTAAATCGTGTATTCTCTGTCTCAAAATGTGCTCTTCCAACTTCAACTGTTTTACCCTATAGCAAGCATTTAACATCAGCAGATAAACAGGTGATACTTAAACAACAATAGCAACAACTAAAAAGGATGTGATACATGAGAGCAAACAAGTACTGAATAACCATTTTCCATAACGTTGAACTTATCAATACAAGAGGTAGATTAATACCTTAACCCGCTCCTCCTCATTGGTATCCATAATATATGCCATGTACCTAGAATTAAGAAAAAGAATAAAGGAATAATAATAAATTAAAACAATCAAATTTTTCAAAACCAAAAAACTGCCTGTTTAAGATAAGCAAGAATAAAAAGTTGTATAAAGAAGGAATAAGTAGGACAAGGAAAGGAAAAAGAGAGAGCAAAAAAAGATAATAGTCCACGATTTGAAGCTTATACCAAACCCAAAAAAAATTGTCTCTCAATCATGAAGAGGAATGTAGCACTTTTACTCTTATATCTTTGTATCACCTTCCTTCCCCTTGTTTCCGATTATAGTGAAGCGCACTTCATGAATCAACTAGCTAAGCAAACTATTTTTTGACCAAAAGAGGAACATTGAAACTTGATCTACATGCAAGCACACAAAAATCACAAGCCAAGAGTAAAAAAACTAGGAAGGGCACTAACCACACACAAAACAACACGCTTAAAAGACTGTACATTCCCCTTCGGCTTACTTGAGCCTAGGGCATAGGTGAATGTTTGATAACTCCACAATAGGAAAAGTTGCGACAATAAATTGGATAGGAATGAGACTGAAAGTAGCATGGATTATATATTAATTTTTTATACATAAAAAACCTGATAGGGCATTTTTCTTTCTACAAGTCAACGAAAAATATATTAGTTGTTGGTTCATGAGTGACATATGCACATGGATCTCAATCATAAAACTAGTGAGAAAACAAAGTTGTCACAAAACTGGTCCTTGGACAATGTTTGTTGAGGAATCATATTCAGCACTCGCCATAGAGCTATACTGCCAGCCAACCCAGCTCAAGCAAACATCCAACAGTTACCAAATTCAACGTCATATCATGAAGTAAATTTGATGTGCAAAATGATTAGACAGTGAAAGAGCAAGCCAAGGTTTATCAATGAAATTGCTTTCTTCTCACTAGAAAACATGTATAGTGATGAACACAAACAACTCAAACCATCCCCCACCCTCCCCAAAAGAAAATCAGGCAAATCCACTTGAAGAGTACGAAGAGAAAAAGAAGGGGAAAAAAAACACCCTCACAAAATGAATGTAACCATACAAGGTGCACACAACGCAGCAATGGTACACCTTACCATAAGTCACAACAGAGAAGGCAAAGCACTATTGCAGAATTTGCATCCATTTCATATTCAAAAGATCAAGATCAACAAGGTCTTACCAACTCTCTCTACTTTTATCCTTAGCTTCTTTTTCATACTTTTGGATAGTCCGCTCATCAACTTGGTCGCTGAGGTATAGTATCTGACCTCCGATGGTAGACTTTCCAGCATCTTCAGTCCATATAAAAAGGCAAAAATAACAAATAAGTAATTTTCAAATAGATTGTGAAGAACATCTAACTGAATATTCAGGTAACTAAGCTCTGAGCACCACAAAACCTAAAATGGTAACATTTTCCAGTGAAGGTAAATAATTCTAAAATAACATTCTTCTTAGATGGCTAAAATATGAACCAGAAAACAAGAGTCGATAGAATTTGCTAAGTAATGTTTTGTCATTAGAAACTTGAAACTGAATATAAACCTAAAACAATATTGATCAAACGTTGTAAAAGGTAATCTAAGAGAATAATTTTTTATTTATAATGTAGTAATAATAATAATAGCACATCAGAACACAACCACAATATCCCAGGATAACCAACCAGCAAAACCCTTGACTCCCCCCACCTGACACCACTCCACCTCCAAAATAAGAGGACAAAAAGAAAAACATGAAATTCGTAACCTTTATTCCAAATAGTTGGTAAAGAAACTTTAGAAAACTAAGGGGGTGTTTGGTTCATTTTAAAGATTGGGAATGATTGAATTAAAATGGGAATAGGAATAAAAATTCCATCCCCCCCCCCCCAATTTGGTCAGGTACGGAAATTAATGGGTTTGGAGTAATGGGCCGGGCCCATTATCATACCAAACAACATTTTTCATCATTCCCATTCCTTAACCCCCTCCCCCCAACCAAACGACTAGAATGCATGTTCAGCATTAATTTAATTAAGTGCAAACCATATGCCACTCATTTAATTACATGAGCAGCAAAAAAACAAAATAAGCCCTTAGAAATTACGAGAATTGGTGACACATAACTCACCTTTTATGGAGAAAAATAAAGATCTTAGGAATGGAGAAAGCTCAAAAAGCCAAAACGAATTGGGAAATAAGATAAAAACTTATGATGAATATTCTATAAAGACAACCAGATCTGATTATAAAACATTTCATAACTGGATCACTAACTGTAAACTGAAAGTTTGAAAATGTCCAACATTTTGCTTTTAATATAATAGTGTGAGTGTGTGACAGTGACTTAGTTTCAACATGTGTGATTGCAGGTCTTTGTTCAGTAGGTAAATAACAATCATATACAAATGTATATTAGCTAGAGTTCATTCAGAAATTAAAATAAGAAAAACAAGATGCAATCATAGAATTGCAACCATATGCCAAACTGATGCATGATTATTAACACAGGGCACGGACATTGAGTGCATATATAACCAGAGCAAAAGTGAATGTTCAAAAATCAAACATCTTGAGGAATGAACTTAAAAACAATTAACATACCAACATGACCAATAAATACGACATTCAAGTGTCGTTTCTGCATATAACCCTCCACCTCATCCTCAATATGTTCTGAAGCAGAAGCTGAAGTCACTTGTTCTTTCCCTGTAACCAATAAACAACAAGCTTGTTAAAATAATAAACAAATCTAACAATATAAGTAGCTATTTATTTTCTTCCACACGACCTGGGTCAAACATAAATAAACACACAATATCAATAACAAACCTTACACAGCAGGTTTGGGTCGGAATACACAGAGAACCAGCATGTGGGAGTCGGTACATGACTCGTCCTACAAGTCTAAATACCCACATGGTACAAGTCCTATACATTATATCAATGACAACCATATTACATCTTCCTATATGGCAGAATGGCAACCACTCATGAACAAGTTACCAGACCAAAAGTTTCTCCAAAATGTGAATGAGAGATTGTAGGTAATATTTCAATGTGTTACCTAGTCTGAAGAGAGACGGGGATGGAGAAAAACAAAGTTACAAGGGATTAAAAACAGCATCGTAAACGTTGAAGTGGGATCTTCTTGACTCACTAGATGATCATAAGATATTGATAACCTCAGAAGCTATAGAAGATAAGATCAAGATATTTAACCTTGATCAAGATCAACGCTGACAAATAATATATCATGTGCCAGATGTTTAGATAGATCTACAGTCTCGCCAAAAAAAGCTCAAAACATTCAAATCCCCATAAATTATATCCTATTGTAACACTTCGTTAAGGAAATTTGGATAGACTATTTATGAGGTTATAATGTTGGTTTGATATTAATAAGAGAATAACATCCACAAATAACGAAGATCACCGCAAGTGGCATCAGATTCACCTTCCTTAATGTTACCTCCAATACACCTTCATAACATAAATGTCCAAATACACTAATAGAACACTGAATTGATGAATGCTCCTTACCTTCTTCCATATCATCAGTGACTACAGACTCTTCAGGCTTCCCACCATTGGCATTAGGCATCATGTTACTATCTTCAGCTAGCATTTAATAAAATAATTCAATAACATCACAGAAATTGATGATCTCCAAATCCCGTAAAGCTATCATGATTATAAGTGTGCCAGCCATCAAATTAATTTTTGCATATTCATGTTGAAAAATCAGTATATAATCCATAACATAGCCTTTAGAATAGAAAAAAAGATATCAATGAAAATCCTAGCAGCAATAAAATTAGAAACAAGTACACCAGATGAGTTGAGCTGCAAGGCATGAAGGTCCTCTTCAATGTTATCTAAGGTTAGGATATAAGTTCAATAAAGCATTTAAATTAATACCTACATACAGGACAAGGCTAAACCAAGAAGACCTAAAGCACTGCCAAAGAAAGAGCTACTTAAAATATACTAGATGATCATACAGCTACTGATAACCCGTAAAGATTGTAGCAGGAACGCTCGAGATACTAAACCTTACTCATAAATGCTTACAAATAATATATTGTGTGCCAAATGGTTAGATCTACACAGTGACTAATGAAAACTCAAGCCGGATATATATCTTTGTCTAACACTTCACAAAGAGATATGAGGAAGGCTAATGGTAAGGTCATAATCCATGGTTTGAAAACAGCAATAAATATAGCCTCTATAACAATGATGACCACTGCAAGTGGCTTCAGATGCATCATTCTTAATATCAACCACAATAGATCACCGTAACATGAATGTCCAAATAAAATAAAGGATACCAAGTTGACGGATGCTCCTTACCTTCTTCAACGTTATCAGGAACTACGGATTCTTCAGGCTTCCCACCATTTTCATTAGGCATCAGGTTACTATCTTCAGCTAGCATTTAATAAAATAATTCAATAACATACAGAAATTGACTCATCCCCCATACAGCTATGAAGATTATAGGAATGGCCATGAAAGGCTTCTTTTTTTTTAAATAGCCACAGGGGGTAAAAATACAGAAACACACGACGCAATCCAGTATAAAGTTCGTGACGCCACTTTTCAATAAAAAGAAGAATAATTGAAACCCTAGTAGGAACAAAACGATAAACAGTTATACCAGATGAGTCAAGCTGCAAGGCACGGATGTCCTCCTCAATGTTATCTATCATTGAGAAACAAGTTCAATAAGGCACTTAAATTGATATATACACACATATCCAGAAATCAGCTAAAATCAAAGTATACGCGCAGAATTCTGTACTCAAGTAAGCACTAAATACAGAATTCCAAGATAAAACGAAATTTATGCACAAACATAAATTTCTTATATGATGAAGCTACAATCTTGCGGATGATCAAAATAAAAGGTTCTGACTCAAATTGAGGGAGGCTTACCCATTTGAACTGGAGGTAGACGGTACCAAGATAAGTGATCGACTTTACGATTACAAATTTTCCTTACACCTAAAAATTATATAAATAATAATAAGGATAGCAGAAGGGAAGAATCCGCATGCAAGTTTGCGTATGTGTCTAAAAGAGCACATACCTGTCGAGATACGAGAAGCTTGGCGTGGCTGCTGAAAGGAGAAAAGCGAACCAGAGTGCAATATGGCCAAAAACCCTAATTAGAAATGGGTCATTAAACAAATAACAATGCCGTGTATGTCACCAACTCTCATTTTGATGGAATTCCCAATTCTCCATCTCGAACTTTACATTTCAATGTTAGACTTGGACCCTTGAAATTAGAAATGGTTGAAATTCTTGGTCCTCTACAACTTTTTCAACAAAATTGTTACAATCAATATCTATATGGGAAACTTATTGGCACTCTTTTAATCTTATTATGTACACTCCACCCCACCTCCATACCCACCCTACCCATTATAATTATTAATATAATCATTACTTATTTTTTTATTAATATAATTATAATCATTACATAATAATTACTTTTTTATTTTTAATTTTAAAATAATTATAATCATTCCTTATTTACATGTTTGATGTAAGGATGAAACATATCTGGAAACTGGTTCATGTATGGATGTAGATAGTAACTATGTCTTGTTGGTTCCGATGAATGCAACTTATAAGATAATGAATATTTAGTGCATACCATGTTGGTTGAGAACTTCGATTCTGTATTTTCATCGCTTGAATCATCATCCCATTGCAAGTCTTCTTTCCAACTTATCATTTCAAGTATTGAAAAATGTATAAAGGAGAGAGAGATAAGAATGTTTGATGATTGTGGTATGATAGTAGATTGGGGAGAGATAGTCAATTTATATAGATGAAATAGTGTTGGTAGTTAATAAATATATACGTTATAGAAAAATGATACTCGTAAAAAACGATATTTGTATAGAAACGAGATGTATATAAAAACGAGATTTGTATAGAAACGAGATGCGTATAAAAACGAGAATTATATAAAAACAAGATTTGTAAAAAAATGAGATATAAAAAAATAAGTTTACATCCTTAGAAATGTGTAAATAATGAGACTCATCTAAAATATAGTTTTATCTTAACTAAATGTTTATTTTTTATTAAAACTTGAAGTTTTATAATTTTTATTTTGAAGAATCTAAAAAAGAAGTTTAAAATGATTTTTAATTTATAATATACATTAAATTTAATTTGGAAAAATGAGATTGTATTGAAAAAGAAATGATTTTTTATAAATGAGTTTTTTTCTTAAAAAAAAAAAGAAAAAAGTTGTCAATTTTTATGAAATCTTACATGAAATCTGATTGGTTATATGACATCCGAGAAAAGAGTTGAAATCCTGCATTTTTTTTACTTTTTCTATATTTGACTTTTGTTTGGCACAATTTCCCATACAATTTACACTCTTAAAATGGTGTAAATAATAGGACCCTATCTACATCACGATTTTAATTTTTACTTTTATTTTTTGTTTTTTATTTTATTTTTATCTTATATATTTTAAATTTTTTATATTTAAATTAAGATGTTTATCATGTTTTGATTATATTTATCGGTTAGTTATGAATTCAAATATATAGCTTTAAAAATTTGTACTCATGCATCGTAACTTGTAATCTTGAACTTTAAGTAATGTATATCAATAAACAGTACTTAATGCATAAAAGTTTGTTTTTAAGAGTTTCTTCGATAGTTTAATAATAATGTAATTTATTTTAGGTTTAATAAAATAATGTTTTTTTATAAAATAAACATTAAATATTCTATTATATTTTTTTAATTATATTTTAGATTTTTTATATTTAAATTTTGATTTTTATTCTGTATTTAATTATGTAGGGAGTGATTTTAGGGAAGTTAAAGTGATGAGTGATTTTAGGGAAGTTAAAGTTGTTAAAAATAAAGATTAAATAGGAAGAAATTTTAAGTTTTCATTCTTTATTTAAGTTTTAAGTAATTAGTATTAAATAGCGGTACATTAAGCTTTAGCAATTGTTTTTAAGAGTTTTTTATAGATGCTATATAATATAGTATTGATAAGCATTTAGACAAAAACTCTTAAAGACGACATTTTATGCATAAGATACAACTCATTTATGCATGAATTCTTGAAATCTCTTTAATTGCATGTTTTTATGCATTATGTACAAGTGAGGAATGCATGCATCACTTTTGAGAATCATGTTGTACTTTTTAGGATCTGATTTTAATTTTCAGAGTCATGTTCCCAATTTCAAAATCAGGTTTTACTTTTCAAAATTCAAAACCTAAACCAACTTTGGTCGAGTTTCTTTCTACTGTGTTAAAAAAAATATACTTTCATGTTATTCCTTTAACAAAGCTGTAGGTTAACGTTTTCAAGAATACTGTTCACGGTCTGAACCTTCAGATCATTCAAAAATTTCACGCTTTTCATCAAATTAAAATCCCAGGTAAATTTTCAGCATCACTGGTACATCCAATACAAATTTCAAATGTAATCCACAAATCGAATCGCTCATAACTCTCGCTCCCTTTCAAATTTCAAATGTATTAAGTTAGATTGTCGATTATCTTTCTTGTTAAGTCTAAATATTGTATCCAAGATTTAATGTGGAAAGTCAAAGATGTAAAAGTCAACAATGTCAATGTCATGTAAAAGTCAAAGCTTGTTTAGTTTTACTTAGTGGTTAAGTTTTCTTATAGATTGGTAGTATATATAGGTTGTGTCTTTTAATCTTGTAACAACGGTTCTAGAGAGCAACTCATACTTGTAATTCAGAGACATTTATCAGACTTATGAATACGAGATCTACTTTCTCTCTCTAGACTCTCTCTCTAGTTCTTGATCTTAATGCATATATCTTGAGTAATGCTTGATGTAATTGGGATTCATTGATTAACAATTGGTATCAGAGCTGAACCAAACTTTTTAGGAATGATTTGATCATGATTTGAATTGAAATCTGTGTGTTTTGGATCGAAAATTTGAATTTTTCGAAAGTTTTTCAAGAAAACGAGTTCTTCACTGTTCAATCTGATTTTTGTTGGTAAAATCGTTTTTAGTGCAAGAAAATGAAATCATTGAGTTCGATTTATGTTGGTGATTGATTCTTGTTTTGATTTCATATTGTAATTCGTTCACTTTCAATTTCAAATTTCGATTTTTTTGAGTTTTTCTTGAAAACGAGTTTGAACTCTGTTCTTGTTCAAATTCGTGAGATTTGTTGTTTTAATCGAAAATTGATTGTATTTGTGTGATTAGTATTGTTTGTCGAAATTACTGATAAGTTTTTTAGATCAAAATTGCAGGTTTGAATCGATTTGGATCGAAATGTTCAAATCAGTTACCATGTTGCGCAAGATCCATGGTTTGCGCAAGTTCATACACTTTGCGCAAGATTCATAGACGGTTTGCGTAAGATTCTTAGATGGTTTGCGCAAGCTTTTTCGAGTTTTAAGAAGAAGTCCAGTTTGCGTATCTTTTGATTTTCAGTCACATTTGCGCATCCTTCGGTGTACGCAAAGATCACTTTGTGCATCAAGTTCAACACGCAAAGCTCACTTTGCGCATCAAGTTCAACACGCAAAGCTCACTTTGCGCATCAAGTTCAACACACAAAGCTTACTTTGTGCATCAAGGCTAACACGCAAAGCTCACTTTGCGCATCAAGGCATTTACGCAAACCTACTTTGCGCAACACGCTTATCCCGAGAACCTTACTTTGCGCAACTCTCTGCTTACGAGAACCTGTCTTTGCGCATCACGTTGATTCCGAAAAGCTTGGTTTGCGCAACTCATTACTTACGCAAACAGTGTCTTTTCCATACTTTGTCAAAATTTTCAAAACTGTAATATGTCCTTTAAATGTGAAATTTTTTTCTCTAGGGGAGCTGCCCCCAGACCCCGCAAGGGCGTTGCCCCTAGACCCCACCCGCTAACCAGGTAGCGGGACCCCCGTGCTAAGTCTGCGGAGGGGGACATTGTTCTGATTGTGATCAAATATTTTCTGATTTACAGTTTGGGAACGATCATTTTTTTTTATCAAGTTGTTTCTCATTCAAAGCTTTCTGAGAGAGAACATTTTAGATTGTCTGAATTTTGTTTTTGAATTCATTTCAACTGACAATTACTTTGTTAAATTCCTTTTGAAACAGGATGAGTTTTCCAATTTTACTCAGAGGAAGATACGAGCAGTGGAAAATTGATTTTTTCAAATTTGTAGATACACATGAGCTGAGTTGCTATATCAGACTGTCATTGACTGAAGGAGAGATGAAATCTCATACTCCAACAGAAGATTGTACTGAGGATTGGGAGAAAAGAAAGAATGCTGATAATATGACTCGAACTTTTCTGTTGAATAGTATTCGTCATGAGATTAATGGTCACATAAAAACCTATCAGTTGACAGGAAAAGATTTATACAAGTCAACAGGAAAGGAGATATGGGACTATCTTGAATGGACGATGTTAGGGCCAACGGTTGTGTCTGAGCTAAAAGAAAAGATTTCTGAATTGAAAGCTATAATTCAGCAGACAGTCTCTGTTGAGAGCAATGAGCAGAAAGTTAAGAAATTGGAATCTGAGAATGTTGAGCTTAGAAAGACTATATCTGATTTGGAGCAAAATCTTACTGAAGATAAAGCTATTTTTGAGAGTGAAAAGAAAGGTTTTTCAAAGAAGTTCTCATATTTCTCTAAAAAGTGTTTTGAAGAGAAGAAGTCAGTTGATCTTAAATGTATTAAACTTTCTCAACAAGTTTCCGATTTTGAGAAAGTACTTATTTTGGAAAGAGAGAAGTTTGTTCAAGAAAAGAAGGCCATTGAACAAAAGAATATGGGATTCTTCAAGGAACTATCTGGCCAAAGAAATGATTCAGAGAAAGGATTTGAAGAAGAAAGGTGCATATTTGAGAATGAAATCAAAAAGTTGACTTCAAAGTTATCTGAACTATCTGCTACTGCACTAAAAGAGCAGAAAACGAAGTTTGAGTTCTCGAAGAAGATTGACCAGCTTGTGAAAGAAAGAGACAACTTTGCTTCAAAGATCAAAGAGATTGAGAAGTCTGCCTCAAGATCAACTCAGAAATCTGTCTCTTCACAAAGGTCAGTTAAATCTTTTGATCAAATTCGTCAAACTAACATTTTCTATGATGGATATGTAGATGGTTCAGGTACATCTCCAAGAAGAAGAAGTTACAAGAAAGAGAAATTGGTCTGGCAGAAGAAACCAGTTAAAGATGAGATGTCAAATGAGCTGAAAGGGAAGACATCATGTGTACATGTACATAAAGCAAAGAAGAACAAAGAGCATAAAGGTAAACTTGACCATATATACTCAAAAGATCAATTACTCAGGTTTTCAGGTAATAAATATTATTGTTCTTACTGTTGTACACATAATCATATTCACAAAACGAGTGATCATTTCTGGTATGGTTCTTACTCTATAACCCCTACACGTACTGCAACTAACTTTTCTGGACCCAGATACCAGTGGGTACCAAAGAAGAAAACTGATTCTGTGTTGCAGGCACCGCAAGTCAAGGGGTAGTAAGAGAACAATGGCTTTTGAACACAACAGTTCAAAACCCGGACTTCAAAGCTGAATGGCTCTTGAATACTACAGTTCAAGACCCGCACCTCAATGTCAAGACGATGGCTTCTAAGCACGTCAGCTTAGGACCCGTTCTTCAAAGGAGTTTGACTTCTAAACACAACAGTTTCGGACTCGGACATCAGCGATCAAAAAGACCTTACTTCTATGTTTCTGCATCCGATGGATATGATGGTCTACGTCCCAAGAGAATTGATCTGATCTCTATCCTATACTGCTTCATTGACAGATTTTTCTGATATGATGGTCTACAATTCAAAAGGGAGTGTCTGATCTCTATCCTGTTTTAACTGACATATTTCAGATGCTTAATTTAAGGGGGAGTAAAGGTGATGACTTCTGATTATTTCAGATCAGAACTCATACTATAAAACTATTTTACTGCTTTCTGTCTTTTATTTTTGAATAAATGATGTGAATAAAGTGGCTTCTGATCACATGACAGATCAGGACCCGTTTTTCAATGTTCAAAGAAGGATATTGTGCTAATATCCAGGGGGAGCTTAAAAGACATAAATCATTATATCATGATTTGAGGGGGAGCTGAAAAGGTAAAAATCTTCTTATCTAGATCTTTGATTGTTTAAAAGAAGGACAACTTTCGAACATGAAAAACAATTTCTGAAATGTTCAAACCACTTCTTATTCTCAAAAGTTTTATGAATTTAAAAGTGTGCTTTTAAATGTTTTTCTAAAATTTTTGAGCTTATTGTTTAACTGACCGTATGTTTCCAAAGATCAATACTTGTGTATTATCTTGTCCATATACTGTCAAGTATTCATACACACCGGTTCAGTATTTTATTTGAAATTGTTATTACCATGTCTCAAATTCAAACAATTTTTCGATGGTAATACCCCCGTTTGAAATTCAAAGTTGTTGAACATCATTCATCTTTTTCATATTTATGCTTTCATTGATAAATTGTTTATATTTGTTCATATAAACAAATATCCAATTCTTTGATACCCTAACCATTTTATTTGATCTGATTGATACATTGTCAGATTCTCAAAACAATTCTCTTGATTTCATTTCTTTCATTCAATTTTCTTGTTTTGAGAGATCTTCAACGTTCAATTGCTCAAATCTCATGAGCATACTTTCTGACATTGTTATCTTTTTGAGCTTAACTGTTCAAGTTAAACTATTGAGCAACCATGCTTTTTAGGACTTACATGGGATTCGTGTGTGAGATTAAACAGAACTTCCATGGATTCACGTAAACCAGTGTTTCCTACCCAGGAAGTTATCCTTGAGTTATTGAGGGGTGAGGGGTCAAAATCAAAGAGTGGGGGAGATAACTCATCCGGTTGAGTTATTCTCATTGTGTGGAGCGAAAAAATGGAAATGAGAGTTTGGTTAGAAGTGAGCATAATGATAAAAAGAAAGAGGGTGTGAGAACAGAGTTAAAATAATATTAGAACTCTGCACCTACCACTTTCTGAGTCGGGCAACCACATCTACTGTTTGGTTCACATTCTTTGGTGACCATCATTGAAACAGGCAGTGATCCCATGCCAGCTCTTGCAATTACCCCACCAACCACTCATTTCTTTCTTAACAAAGAAATGTTTCGTTTTCTTTGGGGACGCAGCATATATGCTATCTAATCTTCATTCGGAAGATTTAGATATTGAAAAAGAAGGAAAGTTGCCCCACCTTCGCACCTCTTTCATGCACATTGAGTTCGTGTATTATCTGTTGCTGTCTCAACAGTTTACACAATTTGAGCCTTAATGAAACACAATCATTGTGCTAAAATTATTTCATACACAAGCACGAGCACACAGAAAATCTGTTTTTCTGTCAGAACATTCATAGAATTACCTTGTGTTTATCAATGATTGAATGGAAGTCCTGGGGAGTCTTCATCAAGCCAACTCCTTACATTGTACATTCGTTGTACACAGTAACTTTGTGTTACTGACAGGCATTCCTAACTGTTTCATTTGTTGAATCAGGGTTACACGTTCATTATGTCTGAATTTGAAAAGATTCGGATATATACAGTTCATGATTCGGCTCTTTAGATCAAAGTGCGACAACTGTAAAAGGGGAGATTGTTAGTTGATCAAAAAGGGGGAAATCAAAGTCTGAGCTGAAATTGATGAAGTTTTGATGATCATGATGCTCATATCGTCAGAAAGGGGGAGAATTATACAAAGATCAATTTCAAAGTTATGAAGAGTTGTCTAAGTTTGTCAAAGTTCAAGATGCTTCCGCTTTTTCAAAGTAAAAGATTCTAAAAAGAAAATTCGAAGATGGTTCTGAGATCTGAGTGATGAAGATACAAAGTTGTTTCAAAAGATGTTTCAAAGATGAAGTTTCAAGTTCAAAAGATGTTTCAAGATTTCTGTTTTGCGTTCAAGGCGTGTTGACTTACAAAGATACAACGTTCAAAAGACTTTCCAAGATTCTTCAAAGGCTGAAAGACTGAAGACTGTGAAAACTTCAAAGTTCAAAGTTAAAGAGACAAAAGTTGAAGAATCAAGAGCTGAAGATCTGTATCAAATTTTTATTAAATCTTGAATACAAAGGGGGAGATTGTTAAGTCTAAATATTGTATCCAAGATTTAATGTGGAAAGTCAAAGATGTAAAAGTCAACAATGTCAATGTCATGTAAAAGTCAAAGCTTGTTTAGTTTTACTTAGTGGTTAAGTTTTCTTATAGATTGGTAGTATATATAGGTTGTGTCTTTTAATCTTGTAACAACGGTTCTAGAGAGCAACTCATACTTGTAATTCAGAGACATTTATCAGACTTATGAATACGAGATCTACTTTCTCTCTCTAGACTCTCTCTCTAGTTCTTGATCTTAATGCATATATCTTGAGTAATGCTTGATGTAATTGGGATTCATTGATTAACATTTCTCCATCTTTTGTGTCAAATGATGATGCTTTCTCCATCTAACTCCATTCTTCGTCTCCAAATTGTATCTTAACTTCCCATTTGGTGAAGCAGAGAAGAATTTGGGACGAATGATTACGATGCTGAATAATTGGAGAAATTTGAAAACCTACATACAGAGTCATGTTAACAATAGTTTTTAACCCATCCTGGTTTTCAAATTGGAGGTGCTCATGTTTTTTTGGTGTGGTGGATCAACTTCGACTGAAGGTGTTTACATTTTCCTTTTATTCATTTGATTATTCTGCTTTGTTCTCATTATTGAAGCATGGTTTATGTTTATCTATGGTTTGTGGAAATCATTATTTATATTACCCTCATGTGTTTGATGAAATGCCTTTGTATGTTTTTGAAGAATGTTAACCATAAGATGGTAGGAATTCGATGGTATTGTCTATTTTCTCTTACATTGTTTAATGACCCATTTTTTCTTTAAGTTTTGGTGTTGCTCAACTCATTGTTGGATTTAAAAGAAAAGACTGCCTCCAAGAACTTCAGTCTTTAATCGGGTAAGCTTATGTTCAAAAGTCAAATCTATAAGCTTTTGTTGGTTCATAAGATACACTTTGGTTTTAAAGCTAATATTCAAAAGGTAAACATTCTTTCTATTTTGTAACCTTTATTCGTGCATCTTGATCTTCATCTGTGGTTTCTAAATACTTCCCCATATCTTATAAAGTTTTCTTTCTCATGCTTTTTGTAACATCCCGCCTGCCTCGACAACAATATTGTCCGCTTTGCCCCTGGATTTAACCAACGTGTAGCGCACGGATTTGTTTCTGGCGACCTGGTGAGAAACTTCCCAGGGGGTCACCCATCCTGGGACTACTCCCACCCAAGCACGCTTAACCCCAGAGTTCCCAGAACCTGACGTGCTTGTGGCCCCAAAACGCGTTGTTGTTAGGAAGGCCAAGATATTACTTATAACACCCAGCATCACTCCTGTCCACGGCCGATATGGGATATGCCTAAGGTGTTACATGTGAAAATTGTTTCTTAGTACTTTCTTAAAAAGGATACACACTACATGTATATATGCATGGGTTGCACATACTTGTATCTTTTGTATTAAGATTGTACACTTTTTTTTGGTAATCTTTGAATCCCTAATGCTAGGTTAGTGTGAGTAATTCATATCTCCTTTCCATAAATGGTTCTTTGTTGATTCATATTTTAATTTTTGGGATTTTATGTTTATGCGAGATCTATGCATATCACATTGGTATGTATTCCCAACTAATAAAGTAGATAACCTACAATATGCTTAGATGTAGCTCTCACCCCCAAAGTTTTACCAAAAAATAGACATTGACAGTAGAGGAACAATCTGATTTCTTTGGAATTACAATGCAGATTAGTTCAGATTTGCGTTTTATAACTTTTTTGTTGGCAAGTTTTTCGCTTAATATATGAAACACGATATCAAGTATAAAAACTAAAATGTTAGTTCAGAGGGTTCCCCTCGTTTGAATTGGTGATGTGACGTCTCTTGAAAAATGGAAGTTTAGAGTTACCTATTGTAAACTCAAAATAAAGTATTATATAAAAGTTATTAGTCAACATTTTTGTTGTTTATCTGCAGTTCTGTTTTTTCAACCATTTGGATACATGAACAAAATAATTTGTGTAGAATCTATTAGGCATCAGCACTAAGAACTAAGAACCTGCATCTTTATGTTGACTATCTACGAAACCAATTCTTTCATTTTTTTAGATAATTTCCAATGACCGAATTGTTGATCAGGCATAGGGGCCAGATTATGTCAAATACAATGTGATATCAGTAGGTATTGAAAGGTATTAGGAGTACTAGGACAAATACTGATGTACAAAACTTTCTTTGGTAGGCCAACTAATAAGTCCATGGCTTTCTAACACCTTTTTCTCATGTGTAGGTCGTCATTGTTTTTTAAAAGTACTTTTCTCCCATGATGAAATAAAAAATTTAGTTGCACTTCAGGTGGAAAAACTAAGCAGTAGTTTCTTATGCCATTGTTATTCCTAATTGCATCATATTGAAGAGAGAGAGAGAGAGAGAGGGAGAGAGGGAGAGCTTTACTCATTTTAAGGAATTGCTTATCTCTTGATCTCATGTCTTCTTATTGTTATAAGGTAAATTGCAAAATAGCCTCCAATGTCTAAGGTAAATTGCAAAATAACCTCCAATGTCTGGGATTTTAGCCTTCAGCTGCTGCTGCATCAGGCTTCTGTCATGAATATATGGCTGCTAATGACAGACAAAGACTTTTATCTTTTGGATCAAAGGTTGTAGAGGGCTCAGATGGTTAAAAGGGAGCTACATCATGGATGTTGGTGTGTAAGTTCCAGTTTTCAATAGCAATCAATCAAGATGTAGCAAATACGACAATTGAGATCAATCTAAAGAGATAGTGTAGAGAGAGAAAGTATCAATGTCATAGATCTAACAACACATTACAAATATTATAGATCTAACAACACATTACAAATCTTACATGTTATGCTCTTCCTACTCTTACACACCTATCTAACAAGGCTTAGAAAGGTATTTATATGGTCAATGACCATGTACAACACAAAGTAAATCTTAACTAGCTTTGACTATGTTTGACTTTACATGCTTTGACTTTTACTGTTAGCCCCAATTCTAAATTGTAAAAGTATTGAAAATATTCTAATAACTATTTCAGAGGACTTCCAGAGATAGACTTCATAGAGCAAACCAGCCTCTGAAGTACATTCCAGAGTTAAGATTCAGCAAAAAGACATCAGAGATGGCTTCATCAGAGGCACCTGCATCAAAGCTCTAAAGACCTCCTCTCTGAAGAAAGCGCTGATGATTTCTACAAGTATTGGCATAAGAGCAGATGACACGTCATTAGTGATAATATTTACTTTTTAGAGTAGGTCACTGTTCAAACATGTCTTGAGCTTACCTTTTAGGTAAACCATTGAGACAATGATTGTTTTTTACGTGCTTGTGTATGAAAGAATTAAGCACAATGATTGTTTTTTATAAGGCTCAAAATTATGTAAACCATTGAGACAACAACAGTTATACATAGACTCAATATGCATGAGAAAAGGGTCGAAGGTGGGGCAACTTTCCTTCTTTTTCAATATCAACATCTTCCAAATGAAGATTTGATAGATTATGTGTTGCTTCCCCTTGAAAAATGAAACATTCTTTTGTTGAGAAAAGAATGAGTAGCAGGTGAGGTTTTATTCAAGAGTTGACATGGGCTAGTTGCCTTTTTCAATGAAGGTCACAAAGAAGTGTGAACCAATAGATTATGCGGTTGCCCGACTTAGAAAAAGTTAGGTGCAGAGTTTAATATTCTTTTACTCTAATCTCTTACCCTCTTTCTTTTAAACTTTTGAGCTCACTTCTAACCAACCTCTCTTTTCATTTTACCTCAACACACACCCACTCTCAAATCTTTTGACCCCTCTCCCCTCAATCACTCAAGGATTACTTTTGGGGTAGGAAACACTGGTTAACGTGAATCCATGGAAGTCTTTAAATCTCACATCGAATCCCATGTATTTATCCTAAAAGAATGTGTTGCTCAATGATTATCTTGACAATTAAGCACAAGAAATCATAGTCAGTGTATGTATGCTCATAACAGATAAGAATGAAATTTGAGCAATTGAACATTTAATATCTCTCAAAACTTTGAACATTTGAGATCATTCAATTTCATGGTTTTGAGAATCTGACAATGATTTAATCAGATCAAATATCATGAAGAAAAAAATAAATCGGGGTATCAAAGAACGAAATTTGTTTATATGAACGAGATATAAACATATCATCAATGAAATCACATTTCAAATAGAAATGACGTCTGATTTCAAACAACATTGAATAGCAAACGGGAGTATTACCATCAAAAGATTTATCTTTTGATACATGGTAATAACAAAGTCAAAAATAATGTACTGAACCGGTGTGTGTATGAATACTTGACAGTATATAGACAAGATAATACACAAGTATTGATCTTTTGGAAACACATGGTCAGATAAACATGAAAGTACCCAAAAACATTTAAAATCACACTTCAAAATTCATAAAACATTTTGAGAACGCGAAGTGGTTTGAACATTTAAGAAAACGATTTTCACAAGCGAAAGTTGTTCTTCTTTCAACAAGTGATAGAGTTTAAGAATTTAGAAATATATACCTGTAGCATAGAAATTCTCAACTCCCCCTAAAATGAATATTATCTTTTTAAGCATACGTGACAAAAACTTCAGATATGCTCCCCCTCGATATCTGTAAAAAATCAAGTCATCAGAAAAATATGACAATTAAAGTCTAATGAAATTCTATCTTTTCCCTCTAAAAGATATGACAGTGAAATTTTCATTAACTCCCCCTTAAAGTAAAAACTTCGTATAAAGATGTTATCTAATCAACATTCTTAGAAGAAAAACATTTGAATACGGGTTCTGAACCGAAGTATTCAGAAGCCATCATCACATATTCTCCGGTGAGAATATTAACTCCCCCTGAAAATTTGCATTTACAAATTTATCAGAAGTAATATTAAGTACTCCCCCTTGAAGATTGATCATCTTTTATGTGTTAGAGTATAGTCAATTGACATTGAAGTCTGAGTCCTGAGCTGCTTTACTCAGAAGTCATCATTCTTGAACATTGAAGATTGAGTCCTAAGTTGTTGTACTTAGAAGTCATTGTTCTTTCTCCCCTTAGTCTTTAGGTGTCTGCAACACAGATTTAGCTTTTGGTACCCACTGGTATTTGGGATTTGTTAGTTGTAGTTCTATTAGGAGAGATGTAGTAAGAACCATACCAGTTATCCACATAACTTTTGCTAACAAAATCATTTGTACCACAGCAAGAACAATTAATTTTCTTTTGTGCTAACCTGATCAATTGATTTACAGTGTAAACAAGATCGGGTTTGCCAAAAGTTTTACCTTTAGGAGCATTGTTCTTCTTTGCATTGGATACATGCACACATGATTTCTGATCCTTCTTCTCATATGTGGATCCTTTTACTCTCTAAATCCACTTTTCTTTGTCTTTCTCTTCTTTCCTTCTCCAAAGCATTTTCTGTTGAGACTTGTTCTTCTTGATGTTACCTGAACCATCAATAGATTTGTCATAGAAAAGGTTAGAAGGACGAATCTGTTCTTTATGTTTAGAAGTATGATTATCATTTGCATCAAACAAAGGATTATTAGAAACATTTGTAAAAATTAAACTTGCAACTAATTTAAATGAACATTCTGATGCAGCTGGATCATCTCTCGGTGATTGAACAATTGATTCTGGTGTCTTGTGCTCAGTCAACTTCACCTTGAACATTATCTCTTCAAGTTCTTTGATCTTGATTGACAAACTGTTTCTTTCCTTTGAGAGTAGATCAAACTTCTTGTGCAATTCAGACTTCGTCTTCTTCTCCTTTAGAACAATTGATGATAGCTCAGATAGTTTTCCTGTCAGCTTCTTTATCTCAGCCTTAAACACTTTTCTTTCTTCATCAAGGTCTTTCTCCACAGAAATTCTTTTATCAGATATTTCTTTGAAGATTCCAACATTCTTCTGCTCAGTTTTCTTCTTCTCTTTCTCAAATTTGTCTCTCTCCAGAATGATAACTTTCTCAAAGTCTGTCACTTGTTGAGAAAGTTTGGAACATTTGAGTTCAATGGATTTCTTTTCTTCAAATGACTTTCTTGAAAATTCAGAAAATTTCTGAGCAAATACTTTTCTTTCTCTTTCAAACTCTTCTATTTCTTTCTTTGACTTCTTTTCATCTTGAGAGATCTGTTCTTTCAGTTCAGTAATCTTCTTTTGAAGCTCAACATTATCTCTTTCCAAATCCTTTCTCCTCTTTTCAAACTTCTTTATCTCCTCTTGAGCTCTTGAGTTGTTCATCTATTTTGTGGCTTTTTCTTTAAGCATGTTTATTTCAACTTCAAGACTGAACACTCTGTCTCTTAACTTGTCTCTTTCAGAGAAGATTTGTGAATTTATCTTTTTCAGTCCGTCACACGTTTCTCCAGCAATGTTTACACGTCTTCTAAGATCATCAATCTCTTTTTGCATCAACTCCTTCTTTGACCATGTAGAATTTGAATTTAGTCCTTCAAACTTCTTCAGCTTTATTTGAAGATTTGAAATCTCTTTTTCTTTTGATTCAATGATCCCTGCAAAATTGATTTTGGAGTTAGTAACACAATCTAAGCAAATAAAATCTTTTTCAAAAACTTTAGAATTGTGTTTCAATTTAATGATTTGAGCCTGAAAAGATGAATTCTGAATTTTCAGATTCTTATTTTCAGCTTCAAGGGCTGGAATCTCTGCATATAAGCGATAGCACAATCTCTTTTTGTCAAGACAATATTTCCCTTCTCGTAAGTGTAAGGCATCTTGATATCTGTAAAATATAAGCTTGAAATGATTGTTAACAAAAATCAGAAACTTTAATCACACTCAAAAAATATGTACCCCTACGCAGACTTAGCACGGGGGTCCCGCTACCCGGTTAGCGGGTGGGGTCAAGGGGTAACGCCCTTGCGGGGTCGAGGGGCAGTGCCCCTAGAGAAAAAATTTTGACAATTAAAACTCATATTGCAACTTGATATCTAAAAAAAATAGCTAGAAATGATCGTTAGTCAGAAAAATCAACAGAAAAAATCACTTGAAAAATATGCTAAGTACAAAATTCATATGCCACTCACATGCAAGAATTCGTATGGACTAAAACAATTCGCATAGACACAATTCGCATAAGAAAGAATAAGAAAACTTCACTTTTCTCATGATCTTATATGTGAGTTCTGAGCTTTTCGCATAAAGCTATGTGCGAATTCTGCACATTTCGCATAAAAAGATAAGAAATCTTCACTTTTCGCATGTGTTTGTATGTTGTTGGGTCAAATAATTGTATTCAAGATTAAAGGGTCTAAACTGTATTTATTTGATAGTTAAAGTTAGAGGGTTTATTGTGTAATAAGCTAATAGTTATTAGTTATTGGGCCTCAAGCCCATAAGCCCATTAGGCTTAAAAGCGTAAGTATTTAATGTTTTAATTAGTTTAGTTTTAGGGTAAGATACCTCATAATTATTGTTTAGAGATTATAGTAGCCGTACGTATTCTCTGTATTCAAGGGTATCAAGAACACACAAGGTTTAACTGTTTATTCAAGGGATTGGTATGTTATTCTGATCTTTATATCTCTTGATCTATATTGTGTTTGTGTGTTAATCATCAACTAGATTAAACTGGGATAACAAGTGGTATCAGAGCCAAAAGAATCAATTTTTTTTATATTACTGGTCATCGAATTTACTGTTCATCGACTGTTATTCAGGTGAAAATCGATTTCTTGAATTAACATGCTTTTATGCTTAAAATCGATATGAATAGATGTGATTTATGCTAGTGAACATGATCTGATAGATTAATTGCATTAGAAAGCATCAAGGAATTGAATTTATTGGATTTTGGTTTTCTGGGTTCTCAAAATGTCGAAGCCTATGCTAATCGAATTGAAGTTTAAAAGTTGAAATTAATCTTTATTTTTGATTGAGTTGTGATCGATACATGCTAATTGGTACAAAAGTCTGATCTTTGCATCTGATTTTGAGTTCTTGGGTGTTTTTGGGTCAATTTTCTGGGTTGAATATCTTCGTTCTGGGTCGACTTAAGAACATACCGGTCGAAAGCATTAAGAACATATCGGTCACTATATTCACCGGTACTCACATTTGTCCGGTCACCCGATACACACACATACTATATCGGTCAAAAGCTTGTCGGTCAAGACCAATACCGATTGATTGATTCATATCGGTTTATACCGGTCGACCGACACACTCACATCAACATCGGTCGATTCTTTCCGGTCTTGCACTATACCGGGCAGTCCACTTTACCGGTCGAAGAAGGTTACCGGTCTATACAGTTTATCGGTCGACACATACCGGTTAACGTACTTTCTCGGTCGAATACCCAATACCGGTCCCAGTTGTTTACCGGTCGATTGATAAATATCGGTCCTCTCTATACAGCCTCCCAGTCGAGCAAGTTATCGGTCGAAGCAAGTGACCGATCGACCGCAAGACCCCGGTCTGTCTGCTTTGCGCTAGTGCCTTGTCACGCAAACCTTAGTTTGCGCTACCCAAGGCTCGCGCAAACTTCACCTTGCGTGACCCAAGGCTCACGAGAACCACGATTTGCGCGACCCAAGGCTCACGAGAACCTCAGTTTGCGCCACTGCCTTGTCACGCAAATCCTACTTTGCGCGACCCACTACTTACACAAACTTTCACTTTGCGCGACCCAAGTCTAAAGCAAACCACACTTTGCGTGACTCGCTACTCGCGCATACCTCACTTTGCGCCACCCCCGGTTCGCGCAAATCACTGTTCGCGCTAGTCACTGTTCACGCGAGTACTATTCACTATTCACTTTGCGCCAAAATTTTTTTTTGTCAGATTTTCACAGTTCCATTTTTCAGTATTGTTTGTGCTTTATACTGATTGAAAGGACTGCATTTAATTATTTTTGGAAATTTATTTTTCTGAAAATTTTTTAGTGTGATTTTTATTTTGATTCTAACGATCTCATCTAGTTGGTTGTCTTGGTACAGAAAAGTTTGATTACTAACCGTACAACTAAGATGTCAAATAAGCTTCTCTCAATGGGCTCTCAGTCCAAACCTCCTGTCCTCATGGCTAATGAGTATCAGCAATGGAAGACCAGAATGATCCAGTTTCTGAATCACAAGAACAGAGATTTCATGAAAGCAATCATTAATGGTCCAAAAAATCCAACGATCACAGTAAAGGGTCAAGCTGCAACAGACACCTCTCCAGAAATCCCTGACAAACAGGTTCCTAAACCTTATCAATTCTTCACTGAAAAGCAGAAAGAACAATACAAGATAGAAGAAGAGGCTCTAATTTATCTGACAATGGCTATTCCAAACGACATCTACAATCGTGTAGACAGTCAGAGCTCTGCTAAAGCAATCTGGGATGAACTAGCAAGACAGTTTGAAGGAAGTGAAACCTCTATACAAGCTAAGCAGAATCTATGCATAAATGCATAAGAGGGATTTCATGCAAAAGAAGGAGAGTTTCTACTAGATACCTACAAAAGATATAACATCATTCTCAATGACTTGCGGAGGAACAATATCTCTAAATCTGCTTCTGAGATAAATTACAAGTTCATCAAGAATCTGAATCCAGAGTGGAAGAACTTTGCCATCAACCTCCAGATGTCCAAGAATATGGCTCAAGAAAATGTCACTGATATCTTCTCTACTCTTGCTCAACATGAGGATGAGGTGAGATCTATTAATAACGAGTCTAATAATCTGAAGGATTCTGTGGCTCTCATAGCCGGCAAAGGCTCTGTATCCTCTGCAAGGTCAAAGAAAAAGGTGTCTAAAGCTCTAGTTACCGAAGTTACTGACTCTGACTCTGCTTCAAGTGATGAAGAACTGGAGATTGATTCTGATCCAGATATTCAGAAGTTCTCTGAGGACTTGGCTCTAATTACGCGACGATTCAAGAAGAGCTTTGGCAAGAAGAGATTCTACTCAAAGTCAAAGTATGATGGATACAAGAAAGAGAAGTCTGATATGCGATACAAGCCGAGGCATGGAAGGAGAGAGGAAGGACGAGAAGACAGGAAGGAAGATAGAAGAGAGGGAAAGAGAGAGAAGAAGCGAGAAGATCGAAAGGATGAACCAGGAAGATGTTACAACTGTGGCAAATTTGGGCATTTCTCAAGAGACTGCAAGTTCAAGAAGGTAAAGAACTCGGAGTATTACGCAAGAAAGTCACTCATTGCCAAGAAAGCTGAAGAAGGAAAAGTGCTAATGGCTGAAGAAGAAAACTGGGTGTACCAAAGTTCCGATGACGAGGAGCAAGCACACTTCACCCAAGTATCTTATATGGAAAAGCTAGATGGTGACGATGAAGATTCTGAGGCATAATCCGAATATGCAAACTTTGAGGTAAGTGATAATTCTGAACTTATTGCATCGTTAATGGCCCAAATACATGGTATGAAAGATGAATTTGCTTTACTGAAAGGTAAACTTAGCTCTACACATCAATCTGTCTTAAGTTTTCGTGATGAAAATGCTTTATTAAAAGTTGTTGTGGAAGAAAAAGAAAAAGAAAAGGATGATTTAAAAGCTAAAAAAGATTCTTTAAAAAAAAAATATCTGGTTTAGAAACGGATCTTGTGAATCTTAATGCTGAAAAGGGTGAGTTTCAAATCAAATTTGAAGTTTGTTATAAAGAAAGAAATGAAGCATTCACCAAAATCAAGCAATTGGAGGACATTAATATGAAACGTGATCAGACTGAGCAGACATTAAATCTGTTGACCAATAAACTCCAAGACGAAAGGTTTTATAAACTTAAACCAGGTTTGGGTGTGCCAACCAATGAAATTTTGAAAAAGGCACCGGAGCACTTATATAATTTTGATAAATTTGGCTCCGCAATAAGACCCATTCCTGACATTCGTGCATCCTTTGTTGAAGCAAGTTCTCCTGAACCTTCTAAAGATACCAAAGGTCAAGAAGAAATGGGAAAGAACAAGTCTGGTGACACTGATTCTCAAAATCTTTTTAAATCAGTTGGTTTTAAATATGGTGATTTGAATAAAAGCTATGAGACTCGAAAGATCGAATTTACTGAGTTTGAATCACTATTTACCACACCTTCCAAAGAATCAGTAAGCACCAACACAGTTCCACCTGAGACTGCATGCAAATATGATGAGTATGAATCGGATGTTGATCCATCTACTATACCATCAGTCTCAAATCCCATTGCTTCTAAACCTTTACTCGTTAAAGAGGTTGAAGAAGAACCTGTCATCATGAATGAATCTTGTGTTCAAAATGATAAAATAGAGTTTATTGAGTCCATGACTGAAGAGATATTTTCTGAAATGATGAATGCTTCAGACTCTGATCCTGTTTCTGATTTAAAGGAGTCAAATTATGTGAATGTGTTAAGTCTAAATACTGTATCCAACATTTAATTAGGAAAGTTAAAGTTAGAAAGTCAACATTGTCAATGTATTAGGAAAGTCAAAGTATGTTTTGTTTTACTTAGTGGTTAAGTCTTATATTAGGTAGTGGTATAAATAGGTTTGTTTAATAAGCTTGTGGTAAGAATCTGGAAACTACGAAGCTCATATTGTATCATTCAGACGTGTGACTAATGAATATTACTTTCTCTCTCTAGATTCTCTCTCTAGTTCTTGATCTATATTGTCATGTTCTTGAGTAATTGCTTGATGCACTTGGGATTTTATTGATTAACAATTGGTATCAGAGCTGAACCAAACTTTTCTATCACCATTGTCTCATCTGACATCAGAATTTCGTACAATTCCTGAATTGGCATAGTAGATATTCGGACATCATTTCTCATCCTATGGCATGACTTATTCCATTCTGGTTGTAGTGCATTCAGAAACTTCAAGTTAGCCTCCAATTCAGTCTTTGTAACTTTGATCTTGTACAGATCATTGATGACAACCCAAAATCGGTCAAATACACTCTTCAAGCTTTCCCCGTCCTTAGCCTTGAACTCTTCAAAATTATTCATATACCTTGTTTGGCACAACTGAGTTGACATAGCTGTACCAAGCATAATCTTTTCCAGTTGAGTCCACATCAGCATAGGATTCTGTTTGAAGCAATCAATTCTGTTGTATATCGAATTGGGTAGAGCAAGAATCAGATTTGATTTGTCCTGGCTATCAGCTTGATATCGTAACAACTCATCAGCATCATATTCCCTCAATGCTTTTTCAACAGTTGTAGCAGTAGTGGTTGCAGTAGCTGGAATGACTTTCATTGGCCTCTCCATAGGATCCTGAGTCAGTGATTTCATCATATTCTCTCCATTCGGTTGTCTTTCAATGAAGTTAATAAATCGGTCCTGCCATTGTTCAAACTCATTCTCATTAATCAGTACTGGAGGACGTGTGTCAGATCCTAATGACATCATGAGGCCATTCTTGTAAACTTGTGCTTGCAGAGAAATTTTTAAACACAAACTTGATCTGAAAAAAAAATTCCAAGTCTTAAAGATACAAACTGGCGGAAACTTGAGGTTTGCGTGATACGATGGTGGCGCAAAGTGGACTTTGCGCGAGCTGAAGGAAACGCAAGATGAGCTTTGTGTTACACGCTGAAGATGCAAACTGACTTTGCGTGATGTGTTTGAAGCGCAAACTGAAGTTCTCGCTACCAAGGTGTAACGCGAAGTAAACTTTGCGTGACTACAGTAAAACGCAAAGTATACTTCTCGTGAACAATATGAAGCGCAAAGGGTACTTTTCGCTATACACTGGAGACGCAAAGTGATCAGAACTGAACTTGTTGCGAACTTAGAAGAACTCCTTGGATGAGTATGACGCAAAGCAGATGGGTCTAGCGCAAACCTGTGATGAACTAGCGCAAAGTTTAGATCTCGCGCAAAGTTTAAAAATTCAAGAAAATTTCCACAAAAAACGATTATATCCATGAATTTAATGCAACAAATACACACAAGATTGATTGAAAACACTTTTCTAACACTTTCCAGATAACAAAATCGATTAAACACCACAAAATTGAGATTTTCAAAAATCAACAGATCGTGAAAACTCGTTTTTCAGAAAAACTGAATTTCTGAAAATCAACCTTCAAATTGTGAAATTCTTGAAAAAAGATGTGAATATAATCTGATCTCTTATCAAAAACGAATTCAGACAATTACTCAAGAACATAACAATATAGATCAAGAACTAGAGAGAGAATCTAGAGAGAGAAAGTAATCTTCATTAGTCACACGTCTGAATGATATAATATGAGCTTCGTAGTTTCCAGATTCTTACCACAAGCTTATTAAACAAACCTATTTATACCACTACCTAATATAAGACTTAACCACTAAGTAAAACAAAACATACTTTAACTTTCCTAATACATTGACAATGTTGACTTTCTAACTTTAACTTTCCTAATTAAATCTTGGATACAATATTTAGACTTAACAGAATGATCATACATCTGAATTGATGAAGCAAATTGATATGTTGCAACAGTCTCTTGATGAGGTTGAAGATGAAAACTTTGATCTCAAACATAAACTTGAAAAGTCTTTAAAAGTAAATCAAGAGCTTTGCACTGAGATCAATGATTTGAAAATCACTTTGTTTAAAAATGCTTCAAGTGATAAACAGATGTTCAATGATCCAAGCTGGAAGGTAAGAACCAATCCAGAATTTGATGCTCCTGCAAAATCTTCAGTTGTTTACTCTGATTGTCCTGAATATCCTCCGAGTATTTTTGAGAAGGGTGAGACTTCAAATAGCTCTAGACAAAAACCACCTTCTAAGTTAGAGACTAACAAGGTTCCTGTTTCTGTTTCAGATATAAAAGGAATTGGAGTTGGGAGGAGTAAGAAGAATAAAGATAGTAGTTTGAATAAGAATGATAGGTTATCTAGTGAAACTTTTGCTTCAAATAGTTGTACTTCAGACAGTGTTATTTTGAAAAGTAATTCTTTTGATGAACATGAATGTAAGGTTTGTTCCGATAAATCTAAGTTTATGAATTTAGCTCGAAAGAATCTATACTGCAAACACTGCTGGGATAACTCATTCAAATACTACTCCCCTCCAAAGTCCAAATAAAGTAAGAGAAAAGCTAAACTGAACCTTAAGTCTAATTCTAATTCTAATTCTTCCGCACAACCCAAAGTGTATCGAGCTAAGGTTGCCAATCCTAAGTCTAAAAATCACTTTCAGGAGCTAAATGTTAAGATGGTTTGGAAATGGGTTCCAAAACCCCGTTATGAATGGAGAGTGAAAGTTAAACCAACTGATATTCCTGAGTTGCTTGATGCTAACCGCGAAGGACCCATCCTGATATGGGTGTCTAAGCAAAACTAATTGTCTCTTTTGCAGGCCTGTCGATTGTGGGTAATAGATTCCGGATGTTCACGCCACATGACAGGATTCAAGCACCTCTTGCATAACTATGTGGAGGAGCCTGCCGGAGCAGTTAGATTTGCAAATTCTGAAGCCGAAGGTCACATCAGAGGATATGGAATGCTCGATAACGGTGTTGTGAAGATTCAAAAAGTGTTATATGTTGAAAGACTTGATCACAATCTGTTTAGTACCAGTCACTTATGTGACATGAAATATCAAGTCCGCTTCACAACCAGTCATTGCTATCTAGAGGATACCGATGGTTACGAAGTCTTCAAAGCTGAGCGCCATGGAAATCTATACTATGTAGATATTCCTACACTATCTGCCACACGTCCAGTATGTCTACTAGCCAAAGCTTCTAAAGCACAATCGTGGACGTGGCATCGACGCTTGTCTCATCAAAATTTTAGATCTATAGCGAAGCTACAGAGACAAGGTCTGGTCAAAGGTCTACCAGAAATGAGGTTCGAAAAAGACTCACTCTATTCCGCATGTGAGTTGGGCAAAATGAAGCATAGCTCATTCAAGTCCAAATCTGAATCATCAACCTCATCTGCTTTGGAAATTCTTCATATGGACCTTTGTGGCCCAATGCGAACCGCATCTATCAACGGGAAGAAATATGTGTTGGTAATGATAGATGACTACTCAAGGTATACATGGCTCGAGTTTCTTCGCAATAAGTCAGATGCGCCAGAGTTGATTATCGCTTTCATCAAGCGCATTCAAGTACGTCTTCAACTGCCAGTCAGAACTATTCACAGTGACAATGGCACGGAGTTTAAGAATGACACCCTGAAGAGTTATCTTACTTCTGTGGGTATTTCACATAATTTCTCCGCAGCCTCCACTCCACAGAAAAACGTTATTGTTGAACGGAAGAATCGCACTCTTGTTGAAGCAGCTCGTACTATGCTTGATTATTCAGATCTACCCATGTACCTTTGAGCGAGGCAGTCGCTACAGCATGTTTTACTCAGAACCGTACCATTGTGGTCAAGCGCTTTAATAAAACAGCATATGAGTTAATCAACAATCGTACACCTAATATCAAATTTCTTCGTGTCTTTAGTTGCAGGTGTTATCTTCTTAGAGAGCATCAAGGATTATCAAAATTTGATAAGAAAGCGGATGAAGGATATCTAGTTGGATACTCTCTGACATCCAAAGCTTATCGAATTTACATTATTCGAACTAAGACGGTTGTTGAGAGCATGAATGTCTCCTTTGATGAGAATTCTACTAGGACTTCTGGACACAACAGTTCAGAACTCGGTCGTAAGGACAAAGCTTCTATTCAATCCAGAATAGAACCAGCCTCTAAAGGATCCACTTCTTCTAATTCTAACTCTACTTCATCTGAGTTAGATCTATTGTTTATTGATGCCTTTGATGATATTTGTGCAGATTTTGATAAAGGCATATCTACATCAATAACAAGTTCGGAGGTCCCTACTACTTCTGAAGACATGTCTGGACCGTCCGAAGAAGAAGTCACTGAAACTTCATCTCCATCAGGTACAACTCAACCATTAGTTTCTGACTCTACTAATGCTGAATCTGTCTCTACAGATATCTCTTCTGGAAAGGAAGTCCCGAGCACTTCAACTGCTAGCCCAGCAGCTTCAGTATCAGAAACACCAGTACAAGATGTCCCGAGTACATCTATGGAGCTACCTGCTGTGCACGATGAAAACGATGCGTCCAATACGCAACAACAAGTTGAATCCTTACCAAGCACACATCGTTAGACTAAGGATCATCCCCTGGACAACGTGATAGGTGACGTACAAACCGGTGTCACGACACGGTCAGCATCAACCAACTTCTGTATGTTTTCAAGCTTCCTCAGTTCCTTAGAGCCAAAGAAAGCGTCTGAAGCTCTACGTGATCCCTTCTGGATTTCTGCTATGCAAGACGAGCTTCTACAATTCGAACGGAACAAGGTATGGCGCTTGATCCCACTACCTAAAAGTAAATCTGTTATAGGAACAAAGTGGGTTTTCAGAAATAAGAAAGACGAAGCTGGAGTAGTTGTGAGAAACAAAGATCGTTTGGTCGCAAAAGGGTACTGTCAACAAGAGGGCATTGACTATGACGAAACATTCGCCCCGGTTGCAAGGATCGAAGCCATCAGAATCTTCCTAGCCTATGCAGCGCACAAAAACTTTACAGTCTATCAAATGGATGTAAAGTCAGCTTTCCTGAACGGCGTTCTGCATGAGGAGGTCTACGTCGCTCAACCAGAAGGTTTCGTTGATCCTCATCACCCTGATCATGTCTATGTTTTAGACAAAGCGCTTTATGGTCTTAAACAAGCACCGCGAGCCTGGTATGAAACTCTCACTAAATTCCTCTTAGCTTCTGGTTTCAAGAAAGGTACAGTTGATACTACCTTATTTCTTAAAAGGCAAGGTGAGGACTTGATTCTCATTCATATTTATGTTGACGACATAATATTTGGGTCGACAAATCAGAAATTTTGTAAGAACTTTTCAAAAATAATGGAAACAAAGTTTGAAATGTCGATGATGGGTGAATTGAATTTCTTTCTTGGTTTACAAGTAAAGCAATTACCAGACGGCATATTTATTAATCAAGCTAAATACATAAAAGATATTTTGAAAAAGTTCAATATGTCAGATAGTTCAGTCATGAAAACACCAATGGCTACTGGTACACTCTTAGACGCAGATCCCTCCGGGAAACCTGTTGATCAAAAGGTGTATCGTAGCATGATTGGATCTTTACTTGACCTGACTGCAAGTCGCCCAAATATAATGTATGCCACATGTTTTTGTGCGAGATATCAGTCTAATCCTAAATAGTCGCACTTAACTACTGTTAAGAGAATCCTTAGATATCTCAAAGGCTCTCCTAATCTTGGCCTTTGGTATCCAAAGGATTCTCGTTTTGATCTAACCGCCTTTACAGATGCCGATCATGCAGGATGTAAGCTAGACCGAAAAAGCACCTATGGATCATGTCAATTTATAGGTGACAAACTTGTGAGTTGGACTTCAAAGAAACAAAACTGTGTTTCAACATCCATTGCCGAGGCTGAATATGTAGCTGCTGCTAGCTGCTGTTCTCAAGTCCTCTGGATGAAGACACAGTTAAGGGACTTTGGATACAACTACAAGCGTGTTCCTATTTATTGTGATTCCAATAGCGCAATCACCATAACTGCTAACCCGGTACAACATTCAAAGACCAAGCATATAGATGTACGCTATCACTTTATCAAGGATCATGTAGAAAAAGGTGACATTGAAATGCACTTTGTTCAAACTGACTTCCAGTTAGCTGATATTTTCACCAAGCCGTTGGATGAAAAGAGGTTCCACTTTCTAATCAGCAAACTTGGTATGTTGAACATGTCTTAGAACTTACTCATGATTCTAGGAGGAGTATTCTAAATCCTAATCTTGTGTTGTATTCTTCAACTATTGCTAACGATAGAGGAATCATTTTCACAAATGATTACCATAATTTTCTTTATGCAGGATTGTTCAAGTGACGATGGCTTCTAATCACATCAGATTAGAACCCGCACTTCAGTGCTTTATTTTTTCAAAAAAAAAAAAAATCTTCAGTTGAGGGGGAGCTTAATTGTCAAAGAGCTTAAGTGGAAAACTCCTTAGAGCTTAATTGTCAAACTCTTTTAGTTTGAGGGGGAGAATTGCATCGTCAAACACAACTGTTTTGACTTCTCCATATTTTTATTCTTCATGTAACTCTGTGCTTATTTGTGCTTACATGTACAATAGCCTGTTGAACAGCACGTTCTTTTAGGAAAATACATGGGATTCAGTGTGAGAACTTAACAGAACTTCCATGGATTCACGATAACCAGTGTTTCCTACCCAGGAAGTATTCCCTGAGTGATTGAGGGGAGAGGGGTCAAATTTTTTTTTTTTTTGAGTGTTGGTGTGTGAAGAGGTAAAATGGAAAAGAGAGATTAGTTAGAAGTGAGAATTAAAAGAAAGAGGGTGAGCGATCAGAGTAAAAGAATATTAAACTCTGCACCAAATTCTTTCTGAGCCGTGAAACCACATAATCTGATTGGATCACATTCTTTGGTGACCATCATTGAAATAGGCAACTAGTCCATGCCATCTCTTGCATTAACCTCACCAGCTACTCATTCTTTTCTCAAAAAGAGAATGTTTCACATTTTCTGGGGAAGCAGCACATACGCTATTGGTTCTTCATTTGGAAGATACAAATATTGAAAAAGAAGGAAAGTTGCCCCACCTTCGAACCCTTTCTCATGCACATTGAGTCTTTATATAATTTGTTGTTGTCTCAACAAGTTTACATACTTTGAGCCTATAATGAAAAACAATCATCTATGCTTAAATTTTTCATACACATGCACGAGCACACAGAAACTTGTTTTCTGTCAGAACGTTCATAGATAACCATGTGTTATTCGATGATTGAATGGAAGACCTGGGGAGCCAACATCAAACCAACTCCTTATATAGTAACTTTGTGTTACTCAGTGACTTTGTGTCATTGACAGACATTTTAACTGAGTCATTTGTTGATTCAGGGTTACAACTCTTAAATTGTTTGAATTTGCAACGATTTAAACGGTTACTACTGACTATTTGAATTTGAAAAGATTGAAATAATCACTCTTTCCGTTTGGAGAGACTGCTCTTATTTCACACAGGGCTCGTTACATGAAGACAGTGCTACATTGATGACCATACTCAAAGGGGAAGCTTGTTTTGCCAAGTTTTGATGATGATGATTCTAACCATTCATCAAAAAGGGGGAGATTATACAAAGGGAGAATATATTAAGGGGGAGAACATAATCTGAAGACTGCTGACTGCTGAAGATTTTCAAAGATTTGAAAATATGAAGATTATTTAAAGATATCAAGTTTTGAAGTTTTGAAGCTATCAACGTCATATCTGAAGTTTTTCAAGAAAAGAGAAGAAAAGTGAAGACCTGAAGATTATTGTCAAATTTTTTTAATCTTGAATCCAAAGGGGGAGATTGTTGGATCAAATAATTGTATTCAAGATTAAAGGGTCTAAACTGTATTTATTTGATAGTTAAAGTTAGAGGGTTTATTGTGTAATAAGCTAATAGTTATTAGTTATTGGGCCTAAAGCCCATAAGCCCATTAGGCTTAAAAGCGTAAATATTTAATGTTTTAATTAGTTTAGTTTTAGGGTAAGATACCTCATAATTATTGTTTAGAGATTATAGTAGCCGTACGTATTATCTGTATTCAAGGGTATCAAGAACACACAAGGTTTAACTGTTTATTCAAGAGATTGGTATGTTATTCTGATCTTTATATCTCTTGATCTATATTGTGTTTGTGTGTTAATCATCAACTAGATTAAACTGGGATAACATATGCGAGTTCTGAGCTTTTCGCATAAAGCTATATGCAAAATCTGCACATTTCACATGTAGGAAGGTACGAATTCTGAACTTTTCGTATGAGCAATGATGCGAATTCCTCCCTTAGAAAATTTTCAAGGTTTGTGCAATTCGTATCGATACGAATTCTTTCCTTAGAAATTTTTTCAGACACAGATGCGAATTCCAAGCTTTCCGTATAAAACTGTGAAGCAAAATATTCACTTTTCGTTCAACACATGTATGCGAATTATGTCCTTAGAACATTCATTCACTGAATTATGCGAATTCTTTAACGTGCGAGTTCTTCATTACTTTTGCGAATTTTGTAGATCTTGAGCTCTTTTTCGAAATTTTCAACTTAAATTCACTCAAAACTTGCAATTAGGCTCTGAAACATTGTACAAGTGATCACTGTAGCATCGATAACAACCCTTTGGCATGAATTTCATCATAAATGAACATGATTGAAGTAATCTGATCTTTAACAGTCTGAAAATAAAAAGTTCTAAAAATTTCACGATCAATCAAATTCACCCATATTTGTTGTTCAAATGATTTAACAATCCAAATGAAAAATGTTCAGTACCAATCGACGATCACAGTATGATAGATTTCACAATCAAGTTATCACCAAATCAAAATCTTAATCGATGACACAGTGTCGATGGCATAGTGACAAAAAAAATTTCGATTTTTCTTCTTTTCTGATCCAACTCTGATACCAAATGTGATCCCAGTATTTTAGCAATCAATTGAAACACAAATTATCAAAACAACTTCTTTTATTGATCAATCAATCTACATAAACTCATATCCCTATTCTTGCATAAAATCTATAAGCTCTATGTGTGTGTGTTAGAACGGTGTAATCTTACTCAGATTATATGCGTGTTCTTATGACTAAACAACACTATGCCTTGCTATTTATATGGTCAACATGACCTTTAGCAAATAGTCAACTCTAAACAACAATTACAAATAACACCCATACTTTACAACAATTACAATTTAGACCCTCCTTTTAATCTTGAATACAATTCAGCTCTAACAATAGCTGCTAGACAGAAAGCTGTTATTTGCTGCTGTTTGCTATTGTTGAGCTGCTATTGTTTGAACCAGAGGCTGTGCGCAGAGGCTGTCCAAAAGAGTGTCAAAATGGTTTAATCGACATTTCGAAAAGGTGCAGGTCTACAACAGGTCTTCAATATGTTCGTGTGATGTTTTTGAGAACCAAATCTTAATCAGATTGTGCAGCCGCAGAAAGTGCAGATTCGAAATGTTTTTATGCGATTACAGAAATTAAATCAAAGACAAAAATGTTCAGAATTTTAACCAACCCTTCTATGAATTTGCTCATGTTGGTCCAAAGATTCAACAAAGCTTTTCACAGTTGCTTCATGTTTATTCAAAGTTCAAAATATGATCAGAGTTATGATCATTCAAACAACTTTCAAGTTCATAGTATTGATCGTGCATTTTCAGAGTTCTAATCACAGGCTATTCAGAAAGAGCTTGATCAGAGGTTACGTAGAGGATTGGAATATTGTGATCACATACTTGTACATCCAGAGATGGTTTCATGCTATTCAGAAGATGGTTCTGCAATCAATAAGATGTAGAGCTATTCCTTAGTCTGTCTAGAATGCTTAGAAACACACACATAGAAGCTTCAATACAGAAGCAGATCACAGATTTTTTTTTCAGAACTGTTTTCTGTTGTGTAGAGAGACTGTCCAAAGCTTGATCGAAGTTTGCATAGAAGCTATCTAGGTTGTCCAGACTTGTAAAAAGTGTTGGTCTACAAGACTAGCAACTACTGTGATGGTTCTGTGATCTCATAAAATGAACGCAAAGGTTGTTGTTGTGCGATGCCAATACAAAAAGGGTTGTTCGATGATGCAAAGTTGTGGTCAAAGCAGAATGTTGGAATAACTCAGAATTTCAGAGGGCTGTCCATATTGGTCCAGAACTAGTTTTTAAATTGTCCAGAATCTGCAGATGTTATGTAAAATGTATGCGCATAGGTTGTTACGCGCAGAAGTGAATGTGCAGAAAATACACACAGTCCACAAAAGCTCTGTAGAAAATTGCATAGGCTGTCGGGATAAGCATAATTATTCAGAGGACTCTGTGATTTTAAGAAGTACAATCTGAACAGAGGTAGATTGCAGAGCCTCTGAGGCTGGTGCACAGAGACTCTGTAGGCTGTCCATAAAGTTCGTGCAGGAGTGACTTCCAGATGCTCTTAAGAGGCACAAAGGCTCTTAAGTTATCCACAGAGCCTCTGTGGATCAAAACCTCTGAAGAGCAGCAACTAGAAGGGGGGACCAGAGGTAGACCCAAGCGCGCATATCAAAGGTCGATGGTCCAGAGGTTGAAATAAGCCAAGTGCCCGAAGCCTAAATTTTATCGAATTTTCTGACAGCATTGCGCTGTTTCAGAAACACGTGCACAACTTTTTACTCGAAGCTTAGATTTACATGAGTCCAATTGATTTGGATTTATAAAACACAGACGTATGACTTTGATGTTTTAAGTTTTCTCAAATTCCGTGAGCTGATATGCCATAATCTATGTCAAAGTCTGCGTTAGAGTGCTGGACCGAAAGCATTGCATTTCACTCGTGCTCTTTCCGCTTTCAAGAATGGTGTTCTTCTCGACGGTTCTTCATGGTTTCAAGATACATATGTGACACAATGATTGTCACTCTATTCTCTGTTATTCAAGTTTAAGGCTCGGTGTTGAACGCTTAGTCAACGGGATCTTAAGAGTCAAATTTTTTGTTTTGACGACCGTTTTGCGCACCTGAGGGAAAATGTGCACAACTCACTCATTTTTCATCCAAAATGGATGAATCAAAGCTCGTTGGAAAGCTAAGAGGATGGAGTTCAATGTGCATGCCTTATGTTTTCTCTCAATCAGACTCCTTGATGGTCAAAAACAGCGGTGAAGTTGAGACATGAAAGTTAGACAAAATGGGGTAATTGTCTCGGTTTTTCAAGAAGATGGGCCTACATTTGAGGGGGAGCTTGTGATGATTTGAAGACTCGAAGAATGACACAACAAAGATTCTAAAGAAATCAAGGGGGAGACTATATGATGATGCTTTCTTTATAAAACATTAGGGGGAGATTGTTAGCTTAAATTAGCCCCCAATTTAATTGAATGTTTTATAAAGAATTGTATTTTGGGCTTTTGGGTAGTTTATGGGTTTTGGCTATGTTAGAGATAAATTGTATTCAAGATTAAAAGGAGGGTATGAAATGTAAATTGTGTAAAGTGTGTGGGTGTTTATTATAAATGTTGTAAAGTGTTTACCATATTGCTAAGGTCATGTTGACCATATAAATAGCAAGGTCTTAGTGAGTTTTGTAATAGAACACACGCACATATAGAGTAAGAACACACTGTCAAACACACACACAGAGCTTACTGTTACAATGCACTAAATAGGGATATGGATTGTTGTAGGTTGTGTGATCAATAAAGAGTGTTTTCTTGATAAATTGTGTATTGATTAATTGCTAGAAACTGGAACAACATTTGGTATCAGAGCTAAATCCGACAAATTGATAGAAAACGTGTTCGCAAACTGTTTCTTGAGTTCTTGATCGATTTTTGAGTTCAAAAGTGTTTTTGGTCAAATCTTTGTTTGGAAAGCCTTCGATTTATGTTCTAAAATGACTTTGTGTGGTTGAATTTCATTGTTAAATCATTTTGGATCATTAAATTTCTATTTTTGAAAGTTTTTGTTCGAACGAGTCGAACTCACTGTTTGATCATGAATGTTAGTGATTAAGTGTATTGTTTGTGAAATTGATTGATTTGGATTGTTTCTAATGCTAACATGATTGTTTCTGTGAGTTTACAACATCCAATTCGAGGATTTGGTTGGATTTTTGGACTAGATTTTTACTTTTAGGACCGAAACTCGAAGAACTCGCAAGATCTTAACATTTCGTATGAAAAACTCGCAGGACTATAATTCACATATATTTTGTTTGAAAATTTGTTTAAGTGCAGAATTCGCATATGCTTATGTACGAAATGTTAGAATTCGTAGATATCCATGATACAAAAAGTTTAATCTAAAATTCTAAGGACATAATTCGTACATACCTTCATGCGAAAAGTGAAGAACTCGCATATAGAAGGATACGAATTGTGATGATTTCGCATATGTACCTTCTACGAATTCTTGAGGATTTCGCATAACTTTTTTGAATTTTTTTTCTAAGTCCAAATTTCATATCGATGCGAAAAGTTTTTGAATTTGAAAAATTTTCTAAGTGAAGAATTCGCATCATCCTGTGATACGAAATCCTTATGCAAAAAGCTTGAATCTCAAAAAATTTCAAAGTAAAGAATTCACTTAAGAGACTTATACGAATTGTAAAGAATTCACATCTAGCTATATATGAATTCTTAGAATTCGCATACTAGTTCATGCGAATTGTGTTATATTTGATTGCCTCTTGTATGCGAATTGTGGACTTTGTACGAATTCTGATTTCTCTTATACGAATTCTTCATGGTATACGAATTCTAATGCTTATTTTCATGCGAATTGCTCTTTAAATCTCTTGTTAATCTTTTTCTCAATCAATCAAACCTTGATCACTGGAACTAACAAGTGGTATCAAACCTTGCTCCCGACATATGACAGGGTATAAGCATTTATTGCATAATTTTGTTGAAGAACCTGTAGGAACAGTAAGTTATGCATAATTTGATGGGTGAGACATTTTGAAAAAGTTCAATATGACTGATAGTTCAGTAATGAAAACGCCTATGGCTACCAGAACACTTTTAGACGCAGATTTGTCCGAAAAATCTGTTGATCAGAAAGTGTACCGAAGTATGATTGGATTATTACTGTTTCTAACAGCTAGCAGACCTGATATAATGTTTGCTACATGCTTCTGTGCTAGATATCAGGCAAATCCTAAGGAATCTCAGCTGATCGCTGTTAAAAGAATACTTATATACTGTTAGGGTATTTTATATGTTAAATAGAAGTTCAGGGTGCATATTGTAATTATTCAATAGTTATTTATAATTGGGCCCAAAGCCCATTAGGCCTTGTGCGCGCCATATATAATGGGTGTTTTATTTCATTATTCAAGTTAGACGTATTCATTATTCTAGTCAATAGTTTTACATTTGCTTATCAGAAATTCTCTCTGTAAACCTAAACCTTTATTGAATATCAATCATATGACTAGAGGTTGTGATTCATTCATTGTTCTTCATTGATTACTATTGTTCGTGATTGCACTGTATCTGGGATCTACAATTGGTATCAGAGCAAAGAGACATAATTTTTGATCCAAAAAGGTTTGTCTAAAACCCTTTAATCGCTTATCTGTTTTAATCGTGTTTATGTGGTTATCTGATTATCTGAGTAAAAATTTGCTATAGATTGTTTTCTGGTTTGATAATCAAAGTCTCTTGATTTCTGCAAAATCGATCGACTATTTGATTACTTATTCTGTACTGTGATTTTTTTTTTCTGGAAAATCAATTGATCGGTTTTTTTTTGGATTGAAATCTTTCTGAAAAAAAACCAGTGAGGTTGGTCGATTTTTTTTGAGTTCGGTCCATTAATTGGATTAAGTAGTATTCGGTCGATTAATTCTGGGTTTACACTGGTTGATTTCTGGATTTCTTTCTGGTGTGTTCAAAAATCTGGGATTAATTGATTGAGTCGATCTTGATATTCTGCCGAGTCGATTTTCTGCAATATCGTTTTTCTAAAATATGTGTTGTGGATCGATTTCTGCATATTTGGGTTTACACTTATTTAATTCTGGGTTAAGTTCGGTTGATTAATTAGATTTCTTATTGATTTTCTGGGTTGGTCGATTGATTTTCTGGGTTAAGATTGTTTGATCTGTGTTCTGCTTCTGGGTCGATTTCTGCTATATCTGATTATTTTTTCTGGGTTTGCATATCGATTGTGTTTGAGTTTATCTGTTATCAATTTGATCTATTTAATCTGCTTAATCTTAAATCTAAAAATGTTATCTGTTATCGACCGGACCATCGATCGATCTCTTGACCGGACCTGACCGGACCTGCGCGACCGGACCCTGTGACCGGATCCGCTACCGGACCCTTGTTTCGACCGGACTCAGTTTCGACCGGACCCTTGTTGACCGGTGGTTTGTTGACCGGACTTAGTTTCGACCGGGTCCTTGCTCGACCGGTGCCCTTGCGACCGGTGCTTGCGCCCGGTGCCTTGTCGACCGGACCTGGGTTTCGACCGGACCCTTGCTTCGACCGGGTCCTTGCTTCGACCGAGTCCTTGCTCGACCGGGTCCTTGTCCTGCTTATTATATATATTTTTTGGATCAATTTGTTTGTCTCACAGTCGCTACAGTGCATTTAAGATTTAAAGAGTTAAGATGAATTCGAGAGACGCTCTAGCCATTGGTTCAGATCAAAAACCTCTGGTGCTCTATCAGGGAGAATATCCACAATGGCATGATCGCTTCATGAATTTTATCGAAGCGAAACCAAACTATGAGGAAATCCTCTTGTGCCTGAAAGAGGGGCCACAACCCTGGCCGATGAAAGTCCTACCAGGAAACCAAGACGAAGGTCGACCAGACCGTTCTATTCGGAAAACTCTCAGTGAGTTTACCCCTCAAGAAAGGAGCCAATATGACGCTGAAAAGCATGCAAAGTCCTATATTCTCCAAAGCCTACCCAACGACATATATGCCTGCATCGACAGTTACAAGGCTACTGCAAAAGGAATGTGGGACCAGATTGAAAAGATGATGATGGGTAGTCGAATAAGTACTTAGGTGAAGATCACCAACTGCATTACCCGATATGACGACTTCAAAGCAAAAAAGGCGAGACGCTCACGGAGACTTATGAATGGTTCAACCTGCTTCTGAATGATCTGCATAAAAACCACATCATGAAGACTAACACAGAGAACAACATCAAGTTCATGAATAATCTTCAGCCAGAGTGGAGGACGTTTGTCTCTCACATCCGTCATACTCAAATCCTGTAGAAGATTCCTTTACATGAAGTATATGAAATGCTTCTCCAGGATGAAGAGGAAGTTCTTGAGTTGATGGGAAATCAAAAAGCAGATGAAAAGCCGGTGGTTGATCCGTTAGCGCTTGTCTCAGATAAAAGAGGTAGATATGTCAGCCGCACGCCTGAAAAGGAGTCAGGGAAAAGTGATTCTGAACCCGAAGACCCTGATAGTGACTCAGATCCAGAATACACTCAGATTAAAGAAGCAGTGCTGTTCTTATCCCAAGCGTTCCAGAAAAGGAAGTTTTTCAACAAGTCTTCATCAAACAAGCAAAGATACTTCACTACTCCTCTCAATCGACGTGATCATAAAGAGAAGTATGACGGGAAGAGACGCGTTGATGAAGGAAAGAAGACTGAGAAAAGGCATGATGAGAAAGAAAAAGAGGAGCCGATCAAATGCTATAACTGTGGTCGGTTGTGTCACTTTGCCAAAGACTATCGAAAGTCTGTCGTGCGCAACTCAGAATATTACAAAGCCAAGATGTTGCTGGCCAAAGAAAAGGAAGCAGGTAAGGCTCTCATGGCAGAAGATGACCACTGGCTAAATGTATCTGGGATCTACATATACCTCAAAGGCACTCCCGAGCTAGGCCTTTGGTATCCTAAGGATTCTAGTTTTGAATTAACTGCATATACTGATGCTGATCATGCAGGTTGTAAACTGGATAGAAAGAGAACCTCTGGATCATGTCAATTTCTAGGAGATAAGCTTGTTAGCTGGACATCCAAGAAACAAAACTATGTTTCTATATCCATCGCCGAGGCAGAATACGTAGTTGCGGCTAGCTGTTGTTCGCAAGTCCTTTGGATGAAGACTTAGTTGAAGGATTTCGGATATTCCTAGAAGCGCGTCCCAATCTACTGTGATTCCAAGAGCGCAATTACAATAACCGCTAATCCAGTTCAACACTCGAAGACAAACCATATTGATGTACGCTATCATTTTATAAAAGATCATGTGGAAAAGGGCGACATCGAAATGCATTTTGTTCAAACCGACTACCAATTAGTTGACCTTTTCACTAAGCTGTTAGATGAAAAGCGATTCAAATTCTTAATCAGCAAATTAGGTATGTTGAATATGTCTGCTTGAAGGATAGTCCATGATCTGAGGTGGAGTGCATCTTGGTTTTTGTTTATATTGCATGTGTTTTTGGAAATCATGAACAGTTGTTAATATTCATTCTTTACTGACTAAGGCGGAATCATTTCTATAATGATTACCAAAATCTTTTATTTTGCAGGTTATTTCAAGTGACTATGGCTTCTGGATAACTCAGTTCAGAACTGGTTCTCAAAAGTTTTTCTTCAAAATGATGCTTAATAGATAACCTCTTTCTGAAGAAGTTTTTACTTTGAGGGGGAGTTTATAAAATTTTCACTGTCATATCTTTTAGGGGGAGAAGATAAAAGTTCATTAAAATTTTAACTGTCATATTTTTCTGATGAATTGACTTTTTACAGATACCTAAGGGGAGTATATGATGTTTTTGTCAACGACGCTTACAAGATTATATTCATTTTAGAAGGAGTTAAGAATTTCTATGCGAAAGGTATATATTTCTAAATTCTTAAACTCTACCACGCTTTGAAAGATGAATGACTTTCAGGTATGAAAAATGTTTTCTTAAAAATTCAAACTACTTCGTGTTCTCAAATGTTTTATGAATTTCGAAGTGTGATTTTAAATGTTTTTCATATCAGTACTTTGATGATTATCTGACCGTGTGTTTTTAAAAGATTAATACTCGTGTGTTTTTAAAAGATCAATACTTGTGTATTATCTTGTCTATATACTGTCAAGTATTCATACACACATTGGTTCAGTACATTCTCATTAACTTTGTTATTACCATGTCTCAAAGGATAAATCTTTCGATGGTAATACTCCTGTTTGAAATTCAATGTTGTTTGAGATCAGACGTCATTTCTATTCTAAATGTGCTTTCATTGATAATATGTTTATATCTTGTTTATATAAACAACTTTCGTTCTTTGATACCCCATTATATTTTTCTTCATGATATTTGATTTGATTTTATCATTGTCAGATTCTCAAAACCATGAAATTGAATGATCATAAATTTTCAAAGTTTTGGGAGATCTTAAATGTTCAAATTGCTCAAATTTCATTCTTATCTTTAATGAGCATACATACACTGACTATGATTTCTTGTGATTCATGTCAAGATAACTGTTGAGCAACACATATTCTTTTTAGGACAAAATACATGGGATTCAGTGTGAGTGCTTAAATGACTTCTATGGATTCACGTAACCTGTGTTTCCAACCCAAGAAGTAATCTTAAGTGATTGAGGGGAGAGGGGTCAGAAGATTAGAGTGTGGGAGTGTGCTGACGTAAAATGAAAAAGAGAGGTTGATTAGAAGTGAGCTCAATTGATTAAAAGAAAGAGGGTGAGAGATCAGAGTAAAATAATATTAAACTCTGCACCAAACTTTTTCTGAGTCGGGCAACTACATTACTGTTGTTTCACAATTCTTTCGTGAACATCATTGAAACAGGCAACTAGCCCATGCCAACTCTTGCATAAAACCCCACCAACTACTCATTCTTTTCTTAACAAAAGAATATTTCATATTTTAAATGGGAAGCAACACATCATCTATTGGATCTTCATTTGGAAGATGCTGATATTGAAAAAGAAGGAAAGTTGCCCCACCTTCGACCCTTTCTCATGCACATTGAGTCTATGTATAACTATTGTTGTCTCAATGGTTTACATTATTTTGAGCCTTATTATGAAAAGCAATCATTGTGCTAAATTCTTTCATACACAAGCACAAACATACAGAAAATTCGTTTTTTTGTCAGAACGTTCATAGATTAACCTTGTGTTTTTCGATGATTGAATGGAAGTCCTGGGGAGTGAACATCACCCAAGCTCCTTATAAAGTACATTCGTTATACTCAATAACTTTGTGTTACTGACATGAATTTTAACTGTTTCATATGTTGATTCAGGGTTACCAAGCATAATTTGTCTGAATTTGCAAAGATTCGGATGAATACATTCATGAATTGATGACAGAATATCAGATCAGACAGAGCTTGTTCATAACATTCTTTGGGCGAGATTGTTCATATTTTTCCAAAGGGGGAGAATATATTTTTCATGAAGACTGCACTAAAATTGTTATTTGGGGGAGATACTTCAAAGACAGAACTGACTTTAAAATGTTTTGATGATTCTGATTCTCATAACTCATCAAAAAGGGGGATAATTTCAAGATTTCAAAGTCAGATTAGAGTTGATCTTATCAGAAAGGGGGAGATAATTAGAGATTTCAAAGTCAGAACCACTTTAAAGCGAAAGTCAAGCAAATTGTTACAAAGGGGGAGAATACAAGAATGAGAAAGCAATGTTAAACAAGAAGTGATTAAAGGAAGAAAAGTTTGATCAAAATGTCAAAGATTTGAAGATGTCAAAGTTGTGAAAGATTATTTGATGAAGATTTTTCTAAAGATAAGAAGACCTGAAGATTCGTGTCAAAAAAATTTTAATCTTGAATCCAAAGGGGGAGATTGTTAGAGCTAAATTGTATTCAAGATTAAAAGGAGGGTCTGAAATGTAAATTGTGTAAAGTGTGTGGGTGTTTATTGTAAATGTTGTAAAGTGTTGACCATATTGCTAAGGTCATGTTGACCATATAAATAGCAAGGTCTTTGTGAGTTTTGTAATAGAACACACGCACATACAGAGTAAGAACACACTGTCAAACACACACACTGATAATGTCATAATTGACATTATTTATTCTCTTAAATTAAGTTGAAATTGCAAGTTTTTGAGTAAAATAACGGTAATTTCTAATGTTTTTATTAAATAAATGTCAGTTTAAGGCAAGCAGTGAAAAGAGATGAAAGCCTCGATCCAAGAGCCGGTTCACGAGTGGTTGCAAAAAGAAGACAAAAGAAGCATTCTGTGGAGTAGGAAACACGGGTGACTTATGCCGCGACCCTAACTCGCGGCATAAGTCGCGAAAGGCCTTGTGGTCGTTTATTCACTTGTTGCTGCTAGGGTTAATGATTATCGAATAGCAGAGGACTGACGGCGGCGAGAGAAGGCGATTTTGGGAGAGAAAACGAAGGCACGAACGTGACAAAAAGGTGGGAAAACTCAGTGGAACGGATCCTGGATCTTGTACAACCTTGCTGCGAGATTAAAGATCTCAGGGAGTGTTAAACTTTTGAAGACATTTTGTTTATCTTAGGAACAATGTTTAGATTTGAGTATTCTTTTATTATCTTTATCATGTTCTTTGACCCCAACATGAGCTAAGCAGTTCATGTTGGGGGTTGGTGGATTAATGGGCGATGTTCTTTAAACTTATGGTTTGAGTTGTGGACAGATAGTTTTTATTCCTTTTCAATGAAGCATATGACTAATTTTGAATAGAATCTTTATAGTCTGATCAGCTATGTGGATATCTCTTGATTACTTAACTCTTCGAGAGGAGAGTAAAGTGATTAGATGTGTTTGTTGTATGCCTATGGAGAGAATTGGATAGAGATATACCATTTCCTCCATAGATCTTTAATTTATTCTTTATAAGCAACCCAACTTGATCTTTGAGTTTGAGAAAAGAAATGTCATTGTTGATTGCTAGTATTGTTATTGCTTGAAAAAGGATAACAGTCACTTTATTAAATTTTCATTGAATTATATCAACATCTTATTCAGTTTAAACCAGGTTTTTAGTACAAATCCTTTTATGAAACCAACCCTCAACTTCTTTTACCGTAATTGTTATCTCGTTGTTCATTGCTTACTTCTGTTAATCATATAAGAGAAAATCTTCTTAAAAACAATTCGCCAACAACCTTTTCACGTCAAGTATAGTTAATAATTGATATAGATTTGTGGTAATTAATACCAAGTTCCCAAGGTTCGATACTCGTACTTACGTACCTATTACTTGATTCGACACCGTACACTTGCGGTTGTTGGGAAGCGTGTCAAAAAATTTTTAATCTTGAATCCAAAGGGGGAGATTGTTAGAGCTAAATTGTATTCAAGATTAAAAGGAGGGTCTGAAATGTAAATTGTGTAAAGTGTGTGGGTGTTTATTGTAAATATTGTAAAGTGTTGACCTGTCAGGATCTAATTCTTAACAAGAATAATGAACTCAGAAACAATATTAAAGAAGTTGCGGAATAACACTTTAATATTCAATAATCAATGTAACAGTGAATCAGAAATCACAATCTTGTAAACTTTATAGAATGATTAAAGTTACAAGATTTCAAACAAAACCTCAATATTGATGAACAGGCTCACCAATACGAATTCTACTTCTCTAGAACTAGGGTTCTAAACCTTGAGGTTAATTCTCTCAAGCAGTAACTAGAATTCTACTCAGAATAATCTGCTAACTTGATATATCCTCAACTATTCTCAACAGGTCTATACACATACTGAAAATAAAAGATAATTACAAAAAATAAAAGATCTTCAGTATATTCTTATATCATTATCTTCAAACCTTCCATGATTATCTTCAGTCTTGATCTGCACGAATCTTGATTATCTCTTAAGCAGTATTAAGTTGTGGCAGCATTAACACTCTGAGCAGTACTAATTTCACCAGCAGTAGTAACTGTGCTCAGAAGTATTAACTTTGATCTGGCAGTACTAATTTCAGCAGTACTAACTACTAGCAGTACTAACTCTCCAAGCAGTATTAAATCTACTAGTAGTAGTAATCAGTTGTGCTAGCAGTATTAACCATACTTGAACAATTGTTTAATTCCCAACAATCTCCCCCTAACTTGACTTTTAGGAAGAGAAGTCAAGTTCTTCAATTATGGTCTTCAAGATGCTTTCAACACTACAACTTAGTTGGCCAAATTTGGATCCAGACCCAGACTTTGATTGATTGTCCTTCTTACTACAATTCTGGCCATTTCTGATTCCTTTGCACACACTAGCTTAGCTTTCAGCATCCCATTCAGCTTCTCCTTGCTATGATCATATACTTTGTCCACCAGGTAGTATTCATGATAATAGTTATCTATGGTGATCATGTATACACCACAGTTTTCAAAAAGTATCCACTTACCAATCTTCTTAAATACATACTCAGAATGCAAATCTTTTATCCTGTGCCCCACCTTTTCTGGTTCAAACATCATACACAAGTATTCCAGTGCAATCTTGAGTAGACTTTCTTCAGTTCCTTTCAAAACATGCTCATAAAGCTTCATTCCCACCTTATGCATTTCTTCTAGGTCAGCTCTGGAGCAACTTCTGATTACTTTCCCCCAAGTTGAATATACTTCAAATACATCCCCAACTCTTTTCAGTCTGAAGTACTCCTTTCTGTTGTCCCTCAGAATATCCTAAAAGATGACTTCTGGTGCTTTTACAGATATGGGAACAACCTGTACTGGTTCAATTACAGTCATATAAAGACCCACATGCTCATCAGATTGCTTATTGGACTGCTCTGGGTTCTGCACAGATTCTGCTGAAGGTGTAACTGAAGGTTCTTCCTCTTTTTCTGCTTCTTCAATCCTAGGCTTCTTGAATTGTTTCTTGGAGGCTATGGTCTTTACTCTTTTTGCTGATTTGGCTTCCACAGCAACATTTTCTTCTTTAGTGTCTTCAGCCTTTTCTTTAGTAGGAGTTACTTCCTCAGGGAATGGTTGTTGGATGTTGAGATCATGTCTCTCCTTCATCCTTCTTTCAGCTTCTTCCCTTTGAGAAGAGTCCCCTTGAAGTTTTCTCATTTCTTTCTTATACAGCTCCTCAACCTTGTTGTATGCCATGTTGGTTAACATCTCTCCTTTGACACCAATTGAGCCTTTCAGGAAGTTTATCATTTTTCTCCTTTCCTGATTGGCCAAAAAGATCTTAGAAAGTTGTCTTTTCTGCTTCTTGACTGGCATTCTTTGCTTGAAAACTGTCACTGATCTCTTCTTGGCCTCAGCTGCAGTTTGCATGCTCTTTTGATACTTTTCATTTAGACTTTTAGCCATCTCCAGTACAAGTTCTCTGTCCTTTTCAGATTGGAGTTGTTCCTCCTTTTCCATCTCTGCTTGAAGCTGCTTTGCTACTTCTGCATCTAATTCTATCTGGTTCTTCTTCTTTAAGGGTTGTTCAGATTCAACCATCTTATCTTTTCCTTTCCTTTTCAACTCTGCCTCACTGATCTCTTTGCTTGTCTTCTTTTCAATACCTCCTTCCTTAATGACCACTCCCTTGGCCTTTTAAGTAGCCTTGGGAGTGTCATTCTTGGCTTTTACCAAAGTTTCTGCAATTTCCAACTCTTCAACAGATAGCCCTGTTACTGCTGCTACCTGTTCTGTTACTGCTGTTGCTTGAACCTCATATGTTTCTGCTACTTGTGGTTCTGTTTCTGCTTCTTTCTCCCCCTCAAAATCAAATCCCATCCCATGTACTTTCCTTTTCTGCTTCAGCCTCTTGATTCTCCCCCTTGTTGAAAGGATTATTAGCATTTTTCCTCTTCTTCAACACAAATTGCCTTCTCCTCTTCTTGTGCACCAATCTTGTCACCATTTTCTTCAATTTGGTAATCTGTACTTGTTGAGACAGAATTACCAATTTCATCTCTTTTATGTCTTTGCCTTGTTTGATAACATCCATATTAGTGTTGCCCATAGTTTCTATCAATTCATTGTAGTCATATCTGTCCTCACCTCCTTTTGGTGTGTTTACCAACTTTGGAGGATCATTGGATCTTTTTGTAGTGGAAGTCTTCTGCCTAGCAGAAGCACCCTCCACCCCCTTGGTTTCTTGGCACCTGGGACCTTTGGATGATTGCTCACCCAAAGTTGCCATGGGGAAGGTCTTATTGATGTTACCACTGGCCTCCTCTGTGCTAGCAGGAGTAGTAGCAGCCTTTGCACCCATATGCTCATGCATCTCCTCAGTGAGCACCTCCTTGGGGTTGGGAGACACCCCTGTGGTTTCCCTATAGATATTCTTTAATGGAGAATTCTCCATTAGAGGGCTTAAAGGCTCTGTGGGTGAAGGTACAAGAAGGGAAGGAGCCTTCTTTACCTTTTTCCTCATGTATGTATTGGTGATTGGTGAAGTTGGTTTTTGAAGAAGGGACTGTGGGATTGATATACTGATTGAAGGGTGGGATTGGCTTTCATTGGGATGGTCTAATGAGGGCTTTGACTCTGAAGCCATACCTTCTTGATTGTGGGACACCACCATCATTGTAGAGAACAATGGGGTGTCAACTCCTTCCGAGTCCAAGGCAGATCTCTTCATATTTGAAAAGACCTTACCCTTGGGGATTTTTGGTACATATACCTCATCAAATTGAGGCATATCCGTCAATTCATTGGTTATAACTGCCTGGACAAATCTTGGGTACATATAAAAACTCTTTTTGTTTCCCAAGTTTGACACAAGGTCATTGAAAATCATTTTAGAAAAATTGTACTTTCTGGCAGTGGCCAAGTAGACCAAAGCATAAGCAATGGTACTACTGAACTCACTCCATCCAGTAGTCTTTCTGGAAATACAGTGCATCAGGGTATGGACAAAGAAACGCCATTGGGGAGAAAATTTGGCTTTTGAGAACTTGAAAACACCCAATGGGCCTCCATACCCCATTCTAGTTAGAGTGGAAAATAGTTCATCATTAGAGATAGATGAGATACCTGAAGCATCGTCTAGACGTAGACTGATGCGAATAACTTCTTCAGAAACTGTCAAGGGTTTGTCACACACCCTTGTTTTGATCACTTGCACACCATTTTCAGTAACAATGGTGGCATTGGACCAAAATTGTTTCTGGTGCTCAATGTAGATGGATGGCGACATTGTAAGAGCATACTCGATATGGCTTGTCTTGAGAAAATCGACTATCTGGTGAAATCCATCATCCTGCTTCGGCTTTTGAAGCATTGCGATTTCGTTGTGTTCATCAATGAACTCCAAGGATTCCATCGAGCTTGAGTGTTCTTGCCTGAAACTTACTAGGTGCTTGAGAGAAAAAGGGTTAGAGAGAAGATGAACAATATTCAAAGAGTCGTTATGAGCTTTTAGGCGGGTAAACGGGTATATATATGATTCGGGAAAGAAGCAGTATTAACCACTAGCAGTATTAACTAACTAGCAGTATTAACTGAGAGCAGTATTAACCACTAGCAGTATTACCTAACTAGCAGTATTAACTGAGAGCAGTATTAACTAACTAGCACTATTAACTGTGAGCAGTATTAACCACTAGTAGTATTAACTAACTAGCAGTATTAACTGAGAGCAATATTAACCACTAGCAGTATTAACTAACTAGCAGTATTAACTGTGAGTAGTATTAACCACTAGCAGTATTAACTAACTAGCAGTATTAACTGACTTACACTTTTGAAGCTTGAGTTGATCTGAACAAGGCAATACTTTTCCTGAGAAAGATGATTAGCAGCACCAAAGAACAACCAAATAACATGTATGTAAACACTTTTTAAAACATGGGCTCATTCAGAGTTGATCATGCCCACACTTGTGACCAAGAAAGTGAATCTACCCACATCAAAAGCTTTAGTGAATAGATCAGCAAGCTGGTTGTCAGTATGAACTTTAGCAACTTGAATAAGCTTCTTTTCATTACAGTCTCTAATAAAGTGATACATGATCTCAATATGCTTTGTTTTGGAGTGCTTGACTGGATTGTTAACAATGCTTATAGCACTGCTATTGTCAATGAAGATTGGAGTGTGAAGAAAGGTTACCCCATAGTCCAGCATTTGATTCTAAATCCATAGAACCTGAGAGCAGCAACTTGCAACAACAATGTACTCAGCTTCTGTTGTTGATAAGGACATTGTGGTTTGCTTCTTACACTGCCAAGATACTAGTCTTACACCCAAAAGCTGACATCCCCCTGAAGTAGACTTTCTATCCATATTAGCACCTCCCAAGTCACTGTCTGAATATGCAATCAAGTCAAAGTTGGATTCATAAGGATACCAAAGACCTAATCTAGGTTGCCCTCTTAAGTATCTGAAAATCCTTTTAACTGCTTGAAGATGTGATTGCTTTGGCTTGACTTGGAATCTGGCACAAACACACACTGGAAACATGATGTCTGGTCTTGAGGCTGTGAGATACATGAGAGATCCAATCATTGATCTATATAGATGTACATCAACATCCTCCCCCTCAAGATCAACAGTGATCTGTTTATGAGTCTCCATTGGTGTGCTTGCTGGCTTTGAGTTTGTTAAACCATACTTATCTAGGATGTCTTTCACATACTTTGATTGACTTATAAAAATTCCATCGTTCTGCTGTTTCACTTGAAGCCCAAGGAAGAAAGTAAGTTCACCCATTGAACTCATTTTGAAGCTCTTGTGCATCAACTCTTCAAAGTCTCTACACATCTGATCTTTTGTGGATCCAAAGATGATGTCATGCACATAGATCTGAACAAGTAGGATGTCCTTATTTCTTCTTTTGATGAAAAGGGTTTTGTCAATTATTCCTCTTTCAAACCCATTTTCCAAGAGATAGGTAGACAGAGTATCATACCATGCTGTTGGGGCTTGATGTAGACCATAGAGAGCTTTCTTCAGTTTGTATACTCTGTCAGGATATGATGGATTCTCAAATCCAGGGGGTTGACAGACATATACTTCTTCATCAATTGTTCCATATAGAAAGGCACTCTTCACATCCATTTGATATACCTTGAACTTCATGTATGAAGCATAGGCTAGAAATAGCCTAATTGCCTCTACCCTTGCAACTGGAGCAAAGACTTCTTCATAATCTATGCCTTCTTCCTGAGTGTACCCTTGTGCCACTAGCCTTGCTTTGTTCCTAACTACAATTCCTCTCTCATCCTTTTTGTTTCTGAAAATCCACTTGGTGCCAATAGCTCTGTGACCTTTTGGAAGGTCCACCAAGTCCCAAACATCTTGCAACTCAAACTGTAGTAACTCTTCTTGCATGGCTTCTATCCAACTTGAATCTTTCATTGCATCATAGGCCTTCTTAGGCTCAATCTGAGATAGAAAGCAAGAGAGTACTGTATATTGCTGATCCTGCATCTCTTGAAGTCTGCTTTGATTTCTAGTTATTATAGGAGAAGAGATGTCTCCTATTACTAGCTCTGGAGGATGGTTCTTTTGAGTTCTTGTCTGGTGACTAGGTTCTTCATTGATTCCCACTTCTAGATTGGAATCATTTAAGTCAGCTGAGGGGATCTCATCAGCTGCTTCTGGTTCTTCATCCTCTGAATTCTCCTTATCTCTTCTTTCTTCTTCACTCTGAATTGGTTCAGTAACAGTCTCCTTTTCACATATTTCAACAGGTTCCATTGTAGGTATGGGAAAGATCATAGACTGAGGAATGATGTCTTGTACTTGTACATCCCCTGATCCTCCACTTCCTGAACCTGTATGATCATCATTACTGAAACCCAAAGAGTTAGTTAGTGAATCAATGTCAAACAACCACTAAGGACCTGAACCAATAGGATTTGGTGTGTTCTCATTGAATTTGACATTGTCACTTTCCTCAATTATTTTAGAAGAAGAGTTAAATACTCTGTAGGCCTTACTCTGAGATGAGTAACCAACAAGAAAACCATCATCTGCCTTGCTATCAAACTTTCCTAAGTGAGTTTTGGTATTGAGAATGGAACAAGGACACCCAAAAGGTTTGAAAAATCCAATAAATGGTTTTCTTTTATTTAAAAGCTCATATGGTGTCTTGTTCTTAGGCTTGACTACTAGAACTCTGTTTTGGACATAGCAAGCAGTATTAACTGCTTCAGCCCAGAAAGTAATTGGAAGTTTGGAACCAGCTAACAGAGATCTAGCAGCTTCAATCAGTGTCCAATTCCTTCTCTCAGCAACACCATTTTGTTGTGGAGTCTTAGGAGCACTGTATTGCCTCTCAATTCCTTTTTCCTCACAAAAGGTGTTTAGGTCATGATTTTTAAATTCAGTACCATTGTCTGACCTAATGACTTTTACCTTTTGATTTGTTTGGTTTTCAATTCTTAGAATAAATGATTTGATCAGTCCACTTGTCTCATCCTTAGTCCTTAGAAAATATACCCAAGTAAATCTAGAGTAATCATCAACAATAACTAAGCAGTATGATTTCTTACCTATACTCATAACATTTGTAGGACCAAACAGATCCATATGCAACAACTGAAGAGAATTAGAGATTGTGTTCAACTCTTTGGACTTATGAGAAGTTTTGTGTTGTTTGCCTTTGAGACAGGCAACACAATGATCATCACATGAAAAGACTTTTGAAGGCAAACCTCTTACAAGGTAGTTTTTAACAAGTTTATTCATTGTTTTAAAATTCATGTGACACATCCTTCTGTGCCAAAGTGATGATTCATCCAAATATGCTTTTGAAACAAGACAGTTTAGGGATGAATCAGTTGAAACATTTTCCATGTCCAAACAATAGACATTATCCTTTCTGGGAGTTCTTAGTAGTATCATCTTTTCATCAACTACCTTGAATCCAGGAGCAAGGATAATGCATTCTGTATCTGTGAACAATATACTATGCTTTTTGTCACAAACCTGTGATACACTTAACAGGTTGTACCTTAACTGCTCAACATAGAACACATCTTCAAAGGTCATTTTACCTTTTGTTACATCTCCCTTACCACTGATCTTACCTCCATCTGGAGTATTACCAAAGGCAACATGTCCTCCATCAATTTTCTTGAAATTCTTGAGGCAAGCCATGTTCCCTGTCATGTGCCTAGAGCAACCACTATCAACATGCCACATGCTCTTTCCTTTGAGCTGCTGGTTGCCCTACACATAGAATAAAACAATTAGTATTGATTGGGAACCCAAGCCAAAGTGGTCTTGGGTCTCCCTTTCTCATCAAAGTATTTACATTCCTTTTTGATGAGATTTTTAACATTTGAGCACTCTTTATTGGAGTACTTTGTCAAGATGATTGGTCTAGCAGCACAAACACTAGAAGCAGTACTAATTTTAGAAGTACTAACAGAGTTAGCAGTACTAACAGGTTTAGCAGTACTAACAGGTTTAGCAGTACTAACCTTGTTAGAAGCACTAACAGAGTTAGCAGTATTAACATTTGAAGAAGTACCAACAATGTCAGCAGCACTAACATTGATAGCAGTAGTATTGCTTCTAGTAGCACTAACTTTGTCAGCAGCACTATTTGTGGTAGCAGTACTAACAGTTTTAGTGCTTTTAGGAACCCACATCTTGACACTTTCTTCCACATTCTTTTTCATCATGTGGCTTTTAGATTTAGTTGACATAAAGTTTTCATACTGTCAAAAGTTTGAGTCATGGACTCATTCTTAGTTGACATAAAGTTTTCATACTGTTGCTTCAATATTGCCTTCTGATTTCTCTTGGTACTTTTGGTACCAGAGAATCTCTTCTCTAGAGCATTCCAAAGCATCTGTGCATCAGTGCAATTACAGAATTGGTGTTAATACTCATTGGGAATAGCCAAGAGCAGTGTACTCAAGGCTTTCATCTTTGTCTGCCTTGTCTTCCTTTCTGCATCCGTCTTTGGTGGGATTCTTTTTCCATCTGCACCAATCTTTCCTTCATCAGATGGGTCATTCTCAATGATGTCCCACATAGAGTAATCTGTGAGGAGAATGTATTGCTTGATTCTAATCTTCCACATGTCAAACTCATTAGATCTGAGCATTAGAACCTTTGAGACAAGAGTACTGTTTGATTCAACTGTGTTTTCCATGATGAATGAAGGTTTCTGAGAATACTTGCTCTGATACCACTTGTCAGGATCTAATTCTTAACAAGAATAATGAACTCAGAAACAATATTAAAGAAGTTGCCGAATAACACTTTAATATTCAATAATCAATGTAACAGTGAATCAGAAATCACAATCTTGTAAACTTTATAGAATGATTAAAGTTACAAGATTTCAAACAAAACCTCAATATTGATGATCAGGCTCACCAATACGAATTCTACTTCTCTAGAACTAGGGTTCTAAACCTTGAGGTTAATTCTCTCAAAAAAAACAAAACCTCAGAATAATCTGCTAACTTGATATATCCTCAACTATTCTCAACAGGTCTATACACATACTGAAAATAAAAGATAATTACAAAAAATAAAAGATCTTCAGTATATTCTTCTATCATTATCTTCAAACCTTCCATGATTATCTTCAGTCTTGATCTGCACGAATCTTGATTATCTCTTAAGCAGTATTAAGTTGTGGCAGCATTAACACTCTGAGCAGTACTAATTTCACCAGCAGTAGTAACTGTGCTCAGCAGTATTAACTTTGATCTGGCAGTACTAATTTCAGCAGTACTAACTCTCCAAGCAGTATTAAATCTACTAGTAGTAGTAATCAGTTGTGCTAGCAGTATTAACCATATTGCTAGGGTCATGTTGACCATATAAATAGCAAGGTCTTTGTGAGTTTTGTAATAGAACACACGCACATACAGAGTAAGAACACACTGTCAAACACACACACACACACACACACACACACACATAGAGCTTACTGTTACAATGCACTAAATAGGGATATGGATTGTTGTAGGTTGTGTGACCAATAAAAAGTGTTTTCTTGATAAATTGTGTATTGATTAATTGCTAGAAACTGGAACAATAGGCTAATTATCTTGTAAATGGGCCCTATAAATAGGTGCCCATGGCTCACTTTTCTCATTGGGTTTTGCAGAGAACACTTTTCACACACAGAGACTAATGAGAGTCGTTTACATGTTTACTGTGGTGTTCTTCCCATTTTCCCCTCCATTAATGAAATCAAAGTGTATGAGATGAGTTCTTGATAATTATGTTCTTAATTTTCATCTTATCTCTACTTTTCTATGAAGTATCTTCAAATATTTGTCTAAAATGGGATTTAACAATTTGAGTATCCGTCAATTCATAAAATGTATATACCCGAATATTTTCAAATTCAGATATAATAAGAGTTGTAACCCTGAATCAATAAATGATACAGTTAGAATGTCTGTAAGTAGCACGGAGTCACTTTGTACAACGAATGTACATTGGAAAGGAGCTTTTGTGATGTTCACTCCCCAAGGGCTTCCATTCAATCCTTGAAAAACCACAAAAGGAATTTTCTATGAATGTTATGGCAAGAAAACATATTCCTTGTGTGTACGTGAAAGTGTAGGAATGATTAAAGCTATTTAGGCTTTATCAGGCTCAAATTGTGTAAATTGTTGAGACAACAACAAGTATTACACCGACTCAATGTGCATGAAAGAGGTGCGAAGGTGGGGAAAATTTCCTTCTTTTTCAATATCTAAATCTTCCGAGTGAAGACCAGATAGAAGATGTGCTACGTCCCCAATAAAATTTGAAACATTTCTTTGTCGGGAAAGAAATGAGTGGCTGGTGGGGTAATTGCAAGAGTTGGCATGGGCTAGTGCCTGTTTCAATGATGGTCACCAAAGAGTGTGAACCAATAGTAATGTGGCTGCCTGACTCAGAAAGAAGTTGGTGTAGAGTATTCATATTCTTTTGACTCTGATCTCACATCCTCTTTCTTTTGAACATTTAAGCTCACTTCTAACCAAACTTTCTTTTCCATTTTACCTCATCACACCTCCACTATTTGATATAGACCCCTCACCCCTCAATCACTCAAAGGATAACTTATTGGGTAGGAAACACTGGTTAACGTGAATCCATAGAAGTTCTGTTTAAGTTCTCATACGAATCCTATGTAATTTTGTTCTAAAAAGAATAGTTGCTCAACAATTTAACTTGAACAATTAAGCACATGATATCACTGTCATATAAATGTTTGCTCATAAAGGATATGAATGAAATTTGAGCATTTGAACTTTGAAGATCTCTCAAAACAAAGAAATTGAATGAATGAAATGAAATCAAGAGAATTGTTTTGAGAATCCGACAATGTATCAATCAGATCAAATATCATGAGTATGGACATGAAATGGTTGGGGTATCAAAGAACTTGATAGTTTGTTTATATGAACGAATATAAACAATTTAGCAATGAGCGCACAAAGATTGAAATGATGACTGATGCTCAACAACAGTGAAATCAAACGAGGGTATTACCATCGAAAAATTGTTTCGTTTGAGACATGGTAATAACAAAGTCAATATAAAGTACTGAACCGGTGTGTGTGAATACTTGACAGTATATAGACAAGATAATACACAATTATTAATCTTTGGAAACACACTATCAGTTAAACATTAAAGCTCTAGTATGAAAAACATTTAAAAATCACACTTCTAAATTCATGAAATCTTTTGAGAACCATAAGTGGTTTGAACATTTAAGAAAACATTTTTCATGTTCGAAAGTTGTTCTTCTTTCAAACAATTAGAGATCTAGATCAGAAGATACTTACAAACAATTTAGCTCCTCCTCAAATCATGATAGAATTATTTAGATTCAGATAAGCTCCCCCTTGATATTTGCAAAATAGCATTATCTGAACAAAATATTCTTTGACATTTAAGACCGGGTCCTGAACTGTCGTATTCAGAAACCAAAAATCTTATCGTTGAGGTACGGGTTTTGAACTGTGTTGTTCAAAAGAAAAAATCATTGAAGAACGAGTCCTAAACTGATGTGTTTAGAAGTCTTTGCTCTCACTCCCCCTTCACTTGTGGTGCCTGCAAAATAGATTGAGTCGCTTTTGGTACCCACTGGTATTTGGGTCCATATTTGTTAATTTCAGTTCTTTTGGGAGTAATATAGTATGATCCATACCAGGAATTAACAAAATTTTTACTTACAAAATCATTTGCTCCACAGTAAGAACATCAAATCTTCTTTTGAGCCAACCTGATAAGATGATTAGCAGAATAAATCGTATCAGGTTTGCCAAAAGATTTACCTTTATGTACACTGTTCTTCTTGGCGTCTGATGTGGATGCAGATGATTTGTCATTCTTCTTGTCATCAGGAGAACCTTTTACTCTCTAGACCATCTGTCCTTTCTTAGAAGCATGCTTTCAAGAGATTTGACATAATAGCTTGCTGAACCATCAACAGTTTTATCATAAAACAATTTAGAAGGACGAATCTGATTTGATTTAACAATTTTTGATTTGACACTTGTCCTTTTTGAAACATTTTCATGTATAGAACTGGAAGCAGTTTTGGAAGAGCAAATTGATTCAGTTGAATTATCATAAGGTGATTGATTAATCACATCTGCAGAAATCTTTTCTGACAATTCAACATTTGCAACTTCCAAATGTTTTATCTCTTCAGTTAAAAATTTTCTTTTGCAAATCAGATTTGACAATCTGTTCTTTTTGAATATCTGATGATAGAACATATAACCTTTTAGTAACCTTAGATATTTCACTTTCAAAGATTTGTCGTTCTTGCTCAAAGTCTTTTTCTAAGTTCTTGTTTTTATTCGAAATTTCTTTGAACATCCCAACATTTTTATTTTCAAAAAATTTCTTTTCAATATCAAATGACCTTTTCTTTTCTTGAAAATTTTGTTTTTCATTTTCAAGTAAGTCTTGTAAGGTAGAAATTTGCTTAGGAAGTTCATTTGACTTTTCTTCAAGAACTTTTCTCTCTTTAGCAAATGTGTCTCTTTTAGTTATTAAGAGCTGTTCAAATTCAGAGACTTTCTAAAAGAGTTTTATGCATATAAGCTCAAGTTTTTTCTTCTCTTGAAATGTTTTCTTGGAAAAATCAGACAGTTTCTGGGTGTAAACTTTCTCCAGATCAACTTTATCTGCATGGAACTTCTTCTGAAGATCATCTTTATCAGTTTTCAAATTTGAAGATTTTTCTTCAGATGTCTTCATTAAATCAACATTCCTTACTTCCAATGCATATATTTTTCTTCAAAAGCTTTAAACTTTAGTTGAAGATCAACTGCTTCAGCTTTAAGCTCTGTTGATTTCTTTTCAGTTGTCTTCAGTTTGCTTTGAAGATTTGTAATCTCTCTCTCTTTTGATTTAATGATACCTGCAAAATCACATTTAGAATCATTAGTGCATTTTGAACACATAAAATCTTCTTGTTAAAGTACAGATTTAGCTTTCAACTCCTTAATTTGATCTAGAAGATTTGAATTCTGAATCTTCAATTTATCTCGTTCAGCTTCTATAGCTGGTATCTCAGGCATGTACGCAATTGCACATTCTCTCCTAGACATCCTGGTTGCCATATTGATCAATATGCTTGAAAATGATCGTTCTGAAAAATTCAAACTGAAAAAGTCAATTTTTGGTCAATCTTGAAAAATTTAAAAATTTAAAAAAATTCTAAGTATAGAATTCGCAAACAATGGTATGGAGTTCTGTACTTAGTTGCAAAAAGAACAACAAACTTGTCGCAGAGAAGAATTCGCAGAACTCAGTGTGCAAGTTCCTACTTGTCGCAGGCTTTGGCCTGCGAATTGTACACTTGTCGCAAGCTTCAACGTGCGAGTTCTTCACTTTTCGCATACAACGGTGTGCGAGTTCTTCACTTTTCGGATGAGGCATCTGCGAATTCTACACTTGTCGTACGCCATGTCTTGCGAGTTCTCGCTTCTCGTATGCTTTGCTATGCGAGTTCTGTACTTAGCATGAAAATCACTTTTCGCATTATCACAACTCGCATATAAGGGCTTGCGAGTTCTTGATTGAACAGTAACTATTCGCATAAGGTATGTGCGAGTTCTTAAATGAACAGTGACATGCGAGTTCCTTGCCTTGCGAGTTCTGTACTTAGAAAAAATTTCAACAAAAAATCACAAAATTTCTCTTTGCGAGTTCTTGCCTTAGAAAAAATTTCAACAATTAACTTGTCGCAGAAGGATCACTTGTCGCAAAATGAACGATACGAGTTCTCAGAATTCGCAGGCTTTCGTTTGTGAGTTCTGACTTGTCGCAAATAGGCCTCTGCGAGTTCCTGCTATTCGTAAGAAACTATCTGCGAGTTCTTCTGACAACTAGATCAGAAGGCACTTACGAGTTCTTCACTTGATACTTGTGACATCTGCAGATCTTGAGAGTTCTTCATGAAAACACGATCAAATATTCCAAAATCTTCAACACTTCGAATTGGATTCTGAAGTTTTACTATGTTGCTCGATTTGCAGTCGTGATCAAACCCTTAGCATGTAATTTTGTCCAACAATCACTCAAAATGTGATTTTGATCCAAAAACAATGAGTTTAAAGTTCGACTCAAGAAATTCAAAAATTCCAAAATTGAATCCAAAATTCTGTGAATTTAGGCTAGCAATCTAAACATGAAATTCCCAAATATACAGATTTCAATCACAAATCACAAGTTTATTGATGAATCTTGAACTTTCTCTTTCTACAATCTTTCATACGTATTCTCTTTAGATATAACAATGTCAAAGAATCCTTAACCTAATTACAACTAAACAAAACCTATTTATATGGTCAACCTAATTACAAGACTCTTTGACTTACTTGACTTTCTAACTAAAGCTATTTTGACTACGTTTGACTTTGACAATTACATTGACTTTTACCACTTTGACTTTACAATCAATTACAACAAATACAAATAAGACCTTTTAATCTTGAATACAATTCTTACTTAACAATCTCCCCCTTTGGATTCAAGATTAAAAAAAATTTGACAATTATCTTCAGGTCTTCTTTCTTAGAAAAAATCTTCAGCAAATGATCTTCTACAACTTTGACAACTTCAAATCTTTAAAATCTTTCAAACATTGAAATCTTCAAATCTTTGATGTGTTGAAAGTTCTTTGACAACTTTAAGCCAATCTCCTCCGTTGAATTACTTTTCAACTTTAACAAACTTCTCCACTTGATGTAAACATGCAACAAGCTCTTCAGAAAAAATCTCTTTAACAAAGTAATCTTCAGGCTTCACTTTGACTTTTATCTCTTTACAACAATCTGACTTTGGTATCTCCCCCTTTTTAAACAAAACTTGCTCGTCATAGCTTTCGCATTGAAACTTATCTGACTTTGAAATCTCTAATTATCTACCCTTTTCTGATAAGATCAATTTGAATCTGACTTGGACTTTGAAACTTCTCCCCCTTTTTGATGAATTTTGAGAATCAGAATCATCAAAACTTTTCAATGTCAGCTCTGTCTTTGAATGATCTCTCCCAAAGAATCAGATAAGCACAGTCTCCATGAATAACAATCTCCCCTTTTGGTAGGATATGAACAATCTCTCCCAACTGATCTGATAAGAAAGTTTTTGCCGTCAATTCATAAATGTATTCATCCGAAAATTTCAAATTCAGACAAATTATGAGTTGTAACCCTGAATCAACAGATGAAACAGTTAAAGTGCCTGTAAGTAACACGAAGTTACTAAGTACAAAGAATGTACTTTATAAGGAGCTTGGGTGATGTTTACTACCCAGGACTTCCATTCAATCATCGAAAAACACAAGGTTAATCTATGAACGTTCTGACAGAAAAACAAATTTTCTGTGTGTACCTGCTTGTGTATGAAAGAATTTAGCACAATGATTGCTTTTTAATAAGGCTCAAACTTATGTAAACGATTGAGACAACAGTTATACATAGACTCAATGTGCATGATCAAGGGTCGAAGGTGGGGCAACTTTCCATCTTTTTCAATATTCGAGTCTTTCAAATTAAGATCAAATAGATTATGAGTTGCTTCTCTTTAAAAAATGAAACATTCTTTTGTTGAGAAAAGAATGAGTAGTAGGTGGGGTTGTTTGCAAGAGTTGGCATGGGCTAGTTGTTTATTTCAATGAAGGTCACGAAAATGTGTGAACCAACAAATTATGTGACTTCCCGGCTCAGAAAAAGTTTGGTGCAGAGTTTAATATTCTTTTACTCTGTTCTCACACCCTCTTTCTTTTAAACATTTGAACTCACTTCTAACCAATCTCTCTGTTTCATTTTACCTCAGCACACACCCACTCTCAATCTTTTTACCCCTCTCCCCTCAATCACTCAAGGATTACTTCCGGGATAGGAGACACAGGTTAACGTGAATCCATGGAAGTCATTTAAGCACTCACATTGAATCCCATGTATTTAAGATCATTCAATTTCATTATTTTAAGAATCTGACAATGATAAAACAGATCAAATATTCGTGAAGAATAATAATTTGGGGTATCAAAGACGTAAGATGTTTATATGAACAAGATATAAACATATTATCAATGAAAGCACATATAAAGAGAAATGACGTCTGATTTCAAAAAACTTTGAATAGCAAACGGGAGTATTACCATCAAAAGATTAAGCTTTTGAGACGTGGCAATAACAAAGTCAAAAATAAAGTACTGAACCGTTGTGTGTAAGAATACTCGACAATATATAGACAAGATAATACACAAATATTGAACTTTTGGAAACACACATTCAGATAATCATGAAAGTATCCAAAAACATTTAAAATCACACTTCTCAATTCATGAAAACATTTTAAGAATAGGAAGTGGTTTGAACATTTAAAAAACTATTTTCACAAGAGAAAGTGTTCTTCTTTCAACAAGTGATAGAGTTTAAGATTCAGAAAGATATACCTTCAATATAGAAATCTTAACTCCCCCTAAAATGAATATTATCATGTAAGTATCCTTGACAAAAACTTCAGATATGCTCCCCCTCGATATCTGTAAAAATTCAACTCATCAGAAAAATATGACAGTTAAAGTATAAGTAACATTTACTTTCTCCCCCTAAAAGATATGACATTGAAATTCTCATTAACTCCCCCCTCAAAATAAAAACTCCTTGAAATGATGTTATTTAGTAAGAATCCTTCAGAAGAAAAAACATTGAGGGTTGGGTTCTGAACTGAAGTACTCAGAAGCCATCGTTACATATTCTCCGGTGAGAATAGTAATTCCGTCTAAAATGTAACAATGAATTTATCATTTAATCTCCCTTTGAAAAATCAGAAAATATATCAGTAAGAATATAAAACATGTAAGCTCCCCCTTAACATATGTATAATCCTTAATCATTAAACCGAGTTCTGAATTACTAGGATTGAAGTGAATTCAGAATTCTAACTCTTCATCTTTATCATTGAAGAACGAGTCCTAAACTGATGTGTTTAGAAGTCATGCTTTGATATTTGAAGATCGAGTCCTGATCTGTACACAATCAGAAGTCATTGTCCTTTAGCATTGAAGATCAGGTCTTGATTTGTTGTAATCAGAAACCATTGTTCTTCTCCCCTTAGTCTTTAGATGCCTGCAACACAGGTTTAGCTTTTGGTACCCACTGGTATTTGGGTCCTGATTTGTTAGTTGAAGTTCTATTAGGAGAGATGTAATAAGAACCATACCAGTAATTAACATAACTTTTGTTAACAAAATCATTTGCACCGCAGTAAGAACAATTAATTTTCTTTTGTGCTAATCTGATCAATTGATTGACAGTATAAACAAGATCAGGTTTGCCAAAAGTTTTACCTTTAGGAGCATTGTTCTTCTTTGCATTCGATGTATGCACAAATGATTTCCGATCTTTCTCCTTATCAGAAGATCCGTTTCTTTTCCAAATCCACTTTTCTTTGCTATTTGTCTTTTTAGATTTACCTGAACCATCAACATTTCGAACATAGAAAGGATTAGAAGGACGAATCTGATCTTTCTGTTCAGAAGTATGATTATCATCTGAATCAAATAAAGGATTATTAGAAACATTCATAAGAGAAAAACTGGAATAACATCATGATCAGAGATATATGCAGCGGAATAAAGTAGATGTACTCACAGTTTCTCATTAGCCAGAAGCTAAAAGCTTTGAAGAACGAGTCCTAAACTGACATGTTTAGAAGTCGTAGTTCATTGAAATACGGGTTCTAATCTGATGTACTTAGAAGCCAATGTTCTCTTACTCCCCCTTGACATTATGTGCCTGCAACTCAGAAACAATCTTTGGTTTTGGAACCCACTTGTATTTGGGTTCATATTTGTTAGTTGCAGTTCTTGTGGGGAAAAACTTGTTAGATTTGACATAAAAGACACGAGAAATATTATCAGAATGATGAACATAAGAATCAGTAGAAGAGAAAGCATAATCATCTGAACTAGAATCAGAAGAAGAATATGAGACATCTTTTGAAATTCGAATCATTTGCTTTATAGAGTATTTTGAAATTTTATTACAAGTAGCAAATGAATCACTTTTATAGATTTTGTCTACATATCTATCTTCATCAGTCGTAGATTCAGCAGATGTCCGCTTGACCCTCCATATCTGCTTTGTTGGAGTGCTCAAAGTCCTATCTGAAAAATTTGAATCAGAAGAATTAGTATTTTCAGAAATAACAGTATCTTGTTTCTTTGACTTCTTTGACCTTCTTCTTTTACGCTTTGGTTTATAATAATCATCATTTACCGTAAAAGATTCATCAAGAATTTTCGATTTAAGATGTGAATCAGAAGAAACAATTTTACCTAATAAACCCAACTGATTAGACAATAAATCTGAACTTACCTCGGAGTCAGAAAATTTTTGAGAAAAGTTTTCAGATTTTAGAACTTCCTTTTTGTTTTCTTTAAAATCAGAAGAAAGGCCAGAAACATAATCTTGTTTTTGAGAAATTAATTTTTCTTCAAGACTTGAAGTAATAAAAGAAAGAATAACATCAGATTCAATTTCTCTTTGAATGATCTTCCATTTTATCTTCAAGGTCAATGATTTTGCTTTCTAATACTAATGGAGGAGTATATCTCTTAGAATCATAAAAGATTGGAGAGATATTTTCCTTATCAGATTTAGTGGCATATATATCAACATAATCATCAGACAATGAATACTTGATGGAAGATATGTCATTTAAACTTTTTCGGCCCTTCTTTGATTTGTCAGGAAAATATTTGGCATTTTCGCTCGTGTAAGCAAAAGAAATTTCCTTTTTCTTATTATTCATCATTTTCTCATTTTCGATTTCTAACACTTGCTTTTCATTCATCCAATCAATTTTAAATTGAGGAGCATATTTAGCAAGAGTTAGATAATCGTATTTATATAAAGTAGGGGATTTTTTTATCGCATTGTTTAAACAATGAGGATTTTCAAAACCAAGTCCCCATTTTTCTTTTATAGACTCATAACTCCGTGGTTTGTTCAAATAAATAGTTTGTTCAGATTGATTTCTTCGATATAATTTTTCTTCCAACTCATTTATTTTATCCGAAAAATTATCTTTTAATTTGATCATTTCAGTCAAAGAATCAAGATAAGTCATATTTGAATTTTCTAAATCATCTAATTTCTTTTGAAAGATGTCTTTTGTATGATTCAAAATAGATTTTTCATCTTTCAAATAAATTTGTAATTTATCAATCAAATTTGACTTTTCTGAATTTAAATGATTTTCAGATAATAACTTCAAGCGTAAATCATGTAAAGCAGATATAATAATGTTCATTTGAGAAAAAATAAAATTGAAATCAAACTCAGAAATTACCTCATCTTCATCAGTATCATCATCATCACTTTGATCATCTCCGATAAAGCACATATGAGCATTCTCGATATTATCAGCTTCATCATCGGAGTGATCTAGCCAATATTCTTCTTCAGCTAGTAGAACTGTTCCATTTTTTCTCTTTTCAGCCAGTTCCAATTTCTTTCGATAATATGCCGAATCCCGAACCTTCTTCACTCGACACTCTTTAGCAATGTGACCCGACTTTCCACAGTTGAAGCATGCATCATGTTTCTTAGCCTCAGGCACTTGAACATTCTTGGACCCAGAAGTGAAGTGAATAGTGTTGGAACTCGAACGAGGTTGGAACTTCTTCTGATAATGTTGAGAGAGAAGGATCATAGCTTTCTGAAGAGCTTCGCCATCGTCATCAGTTGCACCATCATAATCATTTTCGGATAATGCTTGTTCAGACAGTTTGCTTGTGAGAATTGCAATTGTGTCCACTATTTTCTTGTTCTTCTTATCAAGTTTAGCCTTCTTCTCTGTGACTATGCACTCATCTGTAAGCAAGATCTCATACATCTCTTGGATTTGCATAGTAGATATTCTGACATCATTTCTCAGGCGATGAAAAGATTTATGCCATACTGGTTGCAAAGCATTGAGAAACTTCAGATTAGTCTCTAGCTCAGTCTTTTCAACTTTTATCTTTCTCAGATCATTAATCACCACACAGAATTTGTCATAAACAATTTTAAGTGACTCCCCATCTTTGGCTTTGAATTCTTCAAAGTTGTTCATATAACGTATATGCCGAAGTTGAGTTGCAACTGAAGATCCAACCATAATCTTTTCTAGCTGTGCCCACATTAGCTTAGGATTATTTTTGAAATAATCAATCCTGTTGTAGATAGAGTTTGGCAAAGCTAGCATCAGATTAGCCTTTACATCACGATCAGCTTGATATTACACCAACTCATTGGGTGTATACTCTTTGGTAGGCTTTAATAATCCAGAAGCCAGAGTGGGTTGTACAAAAGATCCTTCAGATAGAATCTTCATCATGTCATCTCCGTTCTTTTGACGTTCGATGAAATTCAGAAACCGATCTTTCCACTGAGTAAATTCATTTTCATCAACTAGAACCGGAGGACGAGTTTCTGTGCCCAATGACATCATGAGATCACTTTTGTAGAACTGAGCTTGAAACGCAAACTTTTCAGAATCCATAGATGAAAAACTTCAGAAAATGTTGTCTGAAAGTAGAAGATATGGCGCAAACTTGAGATTTGCGTGAACAGGGAATGGAGCAAATTGGGTTTTGCGCTAGACGAAGGAGGCGTAAAATTTGTTTTGCGTGATTTGTTGATAGCGCAAATATTTCTTTGCACGAGGTGTAGATGGCGCAAAATGAACTTTGCTTGAGATGATGATGATAAGAACTTTCTTTGCTGGAGCAGAAGATGGTGCAAAGGTAACTTGCGCGAGAAAGAGAGATCAAAACTGATTTGCGTGAAGCTTTGGTGGCGCAAACTAGACTTTGCGCTAGCTTAAGGTGGCGCAAATTAGAATATGCGCGAAGCGTTGATGGCGCAAAACAAACTTTGCGCAAGATATTGGTGACGCAAATGTAACTTTGCGTGAGATGTTTGTAGCGCAAAAGCTCACTTGCTCGCTCTGAAATGAACTTTTCTTGAGACTGAGATGGCGCAAAAATATTTTGCGCGAGAAGCTGATAGAGAACTTTAACTTCTCGTGAGATAAGGATGATGCAATCTGTATTTTGCGCGATACAAGAGTGACGCAAAGTTTACTTTGCGTGGAGAACCAAAGACGAAAAGCTGAACTTCTCGCGAAGAAATGAACTGGAAGAACTCACGCAAATTCCAGATGAACTCGCGCAAAAACCTGAAGAACTGGCGCAAAAGTTAGATCTGGCGCAAAACACAGAATTTCAAGAAAACCTTCTAAAATCGATTACAGATACGAAATTAAAGAAACTTTTCTCACACACAGTTGATCGAAAACAGATTTCTAACACTTTTCAATCAAAAAATTCGATCAAAAACAACAAAATCTTGAAATCGTGATATGAATAGTACAAATATCGAGTTTTCCAGAAAATCTAAATTTCTCAAAATTGAACATCAAATCGTGAATTTCTTGCAAAATGATGTGAATTAAAAGTGTTCCACTATAAAAATCGAATCCATCAAACCAATTTACAAAGAAATTCGATCACAACCCACTCCAAATTTGATGAAAAATCAAAATATGAGATTTTCTTGAAAAATTCAAGAAAATCGATCAAATATTCTGATTCAAACACAAATTCAGATTCAAAACAAGTTTCTTTCAATTCTCTCAGATTTAGAACAACTCTAATACCAATTGATAATCCCAAAATCACTAAATCTTTAGAGAGAGAAAGTAGAGAGAGAAAGATTGAAGCGTGATAACTCTCAAATATTGAGAGTTAATTTCTCTCTTTTTATATTTTATTTTGCCACATTTTCACCCAATTTGTCCCTCATCCCCTTCATTTGGTCTTAATTGTTCAAACATGGTGATGAAGTCTCAAGAATGCAAAAATTTCGGTTTCACTAACTTTTGTGCAGAAAGTGGCCACCTTGCTGCCACTGTGTCGCCATGTTGGACGTGGGCTGAAAATTTGTTGATAAGATTTAGCCATTTTGGGAAAGATTGACTTTTGAGGAAATGAAAAGAGATTTCTGATCTTTCACTAGAATAATCAGGGAAGAGGACAAAAAGTTTAAGTCCAAAGAAGGTTCAATACTCCTCCTTAAAGCTACTTTTGGAGGAGTTGTCACATCAACACTTTTCTCTTCCTTGGGCTATAAATGAAGGCTTGGAGGCACCATTTGAGCATGAACAATTTCCAGGAGCATTCAATACCTCTGGAGATTAGCATTTAGTTTTCATTCTCTCTTTAAAGCTTGTAGTCTAGTTGCATTTAATTTTTGTAATCTTAATTTCCTTGTAAGAGTTGTCGCCAAAGTGGGCACCTTGTCACCACGTTGGTAGCACTCTTTAAGTTATTTATGCAATTTATGTTTATGTTTTCCCCTTCTTCTCTCATGTCTTTTACTGTTAGTATGACCTAAACACCCCTTTGGGTGTGGGTATGAGCCAAGGCTAAGATTAGTAGGCAACACTTGGGTGTTGCCATCTTTGCTAACTCTTAGACTTGGTCACTCGAGTCGGGACTTCAACTCAACGCGGACAAGCCGATCACTTGTTAGTGTTAATATTAGATCTTAGACCTCGAGAGGGGGGATCCGAAATACGGCTTGAGTGATGCAAAGAAGATTTGAGAAAGTCTTTTATAACCACGTAGAGATACGGGTTTTTGCATGATTTTAACTAAGGTTCAAATGTCGGTCGATATGGATGTCACAAAGAGATTTGGGTGTCCATATCCATACTGGTGGAACTAAAATCCTTAGAGGTTTACTTAGTTAAGTCGGCAAGTCTTGAGTTGGCCAAAGTAGTGACAAAGTGGGTGCAACGTGGCCACGTTACGAGGAAACTCATTTTCGAGAGAAAAGGGTTTTTAAGGCTGTCGTGTGTCATTTTGTTTCTGACCAAGTTGTTACTACATCAGTCTTAGTTAATGCTTGTACCCACATCCTGCCTTTAATACTGTTAATTTCGTTTAATCGTTGTTTGGTTGCTTAAAACTCACAAATATTGACTTTGTTCTCAAAACTTAACCAAGCACTAGAAGTTCATGAAAAAGTCTCTGATTCTTAGTTGACTAGTCCCTGTGGAAACGATCTCGGTACTCTATCACTTTATTACTTGTAGCGATCATAGTGTCCGATGTGCACTTACACCGCCACTGTGGCAACATAGTGGCCACTTTGTGGACCTATACGAATTTCAGCTATCAAGTTTTTGGCGCCGTTGCCGGGGACTAGCAAGATTTTAAATCCTAAGATATTGACTTTTCGTTCGAGCCTGAGTTGCTTTTTTTTTAGTATTTTATGTGTTGTATGCCAAGGCTACAACACGGTGAACTTGTACCTCTTGACCCCGAAATTGAAAGAACCGTTAAAAGATGAAGAAGAGGTAGAAGAGGCCGGAAAAATCAAAACATGGCTGGAAATGGTGGAGATCCTCCACCACCACCCAATGAAACAACCATAAGAATTGCCGACGATAAAGAACGGGGAATACGGGACTATGCAACACCCGAATTTGATCAATTAAAATCGGGTATTCTTAGGCCCAACATTACGACACAAACTTTTGAACTAAAACCGGTAATGTTTCAAATGATCCAAGCAATGGGTCAATTTGGAGGGTTACCGTCGAAAGATCCGCACTCACATTTAAAATCATTTTTAGAAATGACGGATCATTTTCGCATTCAAGGTGTTACGACAGAAGCCCTACGACTTACGCTCTTCTCTTACACATTGAGAGATAGAGAAAAAGCTTGGCTAAATTCTCAACCTCCTCACTCCATTGATAGTTGGACTATTTTGGCCGAAAAATTTCTAAAAAAAGATTTTCCTCCAACTAGAAATGTGAAGTTTAGAAATGAAATTTTGATGTCTCGACAAGAGGAGGAAGAAACGGTTTCGGATGCATGGGAGAGATTCAAAAACTTAATTAGAAAATTTCCTCATCACGAAATCCCTCATTGCATCCAATTATAGACATTTTATAATGGCCTCACTAATTCCGCTAAAATTATTCTTGATGCTACGGCCGGTGGCGCTTTCACCTCTAAAACTTATAACGAAGGATATGACATTTTGGAGAAAGTGGCCAACAATAACACCGATTGGTCAATCCCAAGCGCTCTTGCTCCCAAGAATGCATCGGGTGTTCACGAAATTGATGCCATCACCGCCTTAAACGCACAAATTGTAGCTTTAACTAACTTGGTAAAAAATAACATGAACTTAAATGGAGAAAAGAACCAAGTCCAAGCCATAAATGAATCTTGTGTGTTTTGTGGTGAGAATCATGCTTTTGAGTGTTGTCCCGGTAATCCCACTTCTGTCAATTATGTAGGAAACCATTCTAGGAATAGCCCATTTTCTCCAACTTACAACCCAAATTGGAGAAATCACCCAAACTTCTCATGGTCGAGGAACCAAGGACTTCAACCACCCGGGGTTCATCAAGTTCCAAACCGACCACCAAATCCCCCGGGATTTCAACAATGACCGTCTCATACGTACCAAAGTGGGCAATCCTCACAACCGTATGTACCGAGACAACAAAATGCATCAGAGAGTAATGATTCACTTGAATCTTTACTCAAAGGTTTTATAAACCAAACCAATGCAACTTTGAGAGGTTTTGAGACTCAATTGGGGCAATTTGTCGCCGAGTTGAAAGGAAGACAAGCGGGCACCTTACCTAGTGACACCGAAACCCCTAAGGGTAATCACAAGGAGCACGTTAAGTCCGTGACTTTAAGAAGTGAGACTAGAGCATCTAAACCTGTCGACGAAGTCTTAGTTGATACCGTTGTGCAAGAAGATACCACACATGCTTTTGACAAAGAAAACTTCTCGTCCTTTTTTCCAGCCAACGTGGCTGGAACGTGCCCACCTTCGGGACAGAATGCAACAGCCACTTCACGGATTGTTTTGCCATCAGATCAGCCTCACCAAAGTGGTGAGAGGGTGCCCACTTCACAGCCCATAAGGGCAGATTCAAACCAAGCAAATCTAGACTTAAGAGACCTCCCTTTTCCCGGTAGGATGAAGAATAAAAATGTCGATAATCATTTCAAAAAGTTTTTGGACATTTTTAAACAACACCATATTAACATACCTTCGGTAGAAGCTCTCGAGCAAATGCCAAGCTATGTTAAATTTTTGAAAGACATCCTTAACAAAAAGAAAAGGTTGAGTGAATTTGAAACGGTAGCTTTGACAAAAGAGAGTAGTGCCCTCCTCACTTGTAAAATTCCACCTAAGCTAAAGGACCCGGGTGGTTTCACCATCCCTTGTTAGATCACATATCTATTGGATTCAAGATCATCCAATATGAAGTTCTCAATCTGAAGCTACCGCTGAAAAGTCGCTCTCAAGACATAGTTTAATGTCAGTTTGTAATAAATGTCAAAGTTGTTTTTAGTATTTTATATTAGTTCCTAAATATCTAGATATTATTATTTATATATTTAGTTTAGATATTATTTAGTTAGTTATTATATTAGTTTATTTAATATCTAGATATTATGTTTTTAATAATATCTTAGTTTAGTTTTTGTTTGAGATATATAAGGTTATGAGATATTTATTATCTCACAAATTTTCTTATCTCAGATCAACACATATCGGTCCACCAAGAACATCAGAGAGTGAGCTTCAAAGTGTAAAGTTATCAACCTCTGTAATCCGCGTCTATAATCTAAACAGGTTGGTAATCGTATATTGTTTTGTTGTTTGAATTATCTGGTAACGATCACGGACTCACAATTGGTATCAGAGCCTCTACCAGATCAAAATCAAATTTTCAAGTCTCTGTGTTCTTCATTTCTTCAAGAACACTGTGTCATCAATCATATTTTGATACAGTGGTTATATTTAAAATCAAAGTGTTGTATCTTGTTAAAGTTGGTAATTCGATCAAAGTGTCAAAATATTGGGCTGTAAATCAAATTCCAAGCAGGTCAATTTATCAGTTGTCGGGCCGTTTATCGGAGAAGAAACGATACCGGTCGAAGGTTCCATACCGGTCGACCGATATTATCACCAATTTCCAGTTCCGATCGACCGATAATACAATATACCGGTCGAGAACTCACTTCCGGTCGAGTATTTTATTTGGGTACCGGTCGACCAACATCTTATCGGTCCTCTATCTCATAATCTTAATACCGGTTCATAAATCTGTGTGGTATCATTATATCGGTCAACCCAATTTAAAAAATATACCGGTCCATTCAATTCCTCCATTTAAATTTTTTATCGGTCCAATCAAACAATTTCAGTTTAAAGAAAAGCTTTCCTCTCACACGTGGCAATCACAAAAAAAAACCAAAGAAACCACACGTGTCCATTTTGTTTGTTGAAAAGTTGCATGTGTCCATTCATTCCACATGCACAACAATAACACGTGTCCATTTCATAAACTCACTCCATTTCACATGCAAAACTCCAATTTCACATCCAATTTCTCATACCGGTCGACCGATAATACATTATACCGGTCGATATCTTTAATATCGGTCCTCTACTCTCACATTGTTTGCATATTATCGGTCTAACACTTTTAAAACTTACCGGTCCAAAAGTACCTCCGGTCGACCACCTTACATTGTACCGGTCCATTGTTTAAATTACTCAATATCGGTCCTACATCATATCGGTCAAAGCAACGTACCGGTCGAAGGCATCAAGTCCGGTCGACTCTCACATTTGCGCCAGATAAGACTCATGCAAGACGCACTTTGTGCCACTCAAGTGAAACGCAAACCCTAGTTTGCGCCACCCATTGCTCACGCGAACCCAGTCTTGCGCCACCTTCATCTTAAGCAAACCTTTGATTTGCGCCATACACGACTCACGCAAACCTTCCAGTTCGCGCGACCCGATTCTCGCGCAAAACCCCATTTGCGCCAGCTTCTTCAAACGCAAAGTTTGACTTTTTCCTCCATTTCCAGACTTGGTTAAATTTGGAAATTTTTGGAAATTTTTATTTCTGAATTTTAATCTGATTTTAATTTGCTTTAACAAACATATCTGTCAAGTTTTCTCTTAATCTAAAACAGAATGTCTTCCTATTTTCCAATGTTGAATAAAGGAGAATACGAAAAGTGGAAAAGGAATTTTTTCAGCTTCATAGATAATGATGATCTGGGTCAAAACATGAGATTATCATTGTCTGAGGGAGCACAGGTGCAAAGAGATTTTGCTGATTATAGAGCTAGAGTTTATCTGAGAAAGAGTATTTCTAAAGAAATATATGATTTAATGGATATTCCCAAAGCTTCAGGGAAAGAGATTTTGGACTATCTTGAATTAAACTCTGAATGGATTAACTCAGACCGAAAGATTTTCTTAAAAGGAAAAGATTTGGAAGTTGAGAATGATGAGCTAAAAAGAAAGATTTCTGGTCTTGATGCTCAAAAATAGAAGCTAGATCTTGTTGAGAGCAATGAGAAGAAATCTAAGGACTTGGAGAGTACAAATGCTGAGCTTGAAAAGAAAATATCTGAGTTTGAGAAGAAGTTCTCAGATCTTTCCAAGAAGGGTGTTGAAGAGAAGAAGGTGATAGAGCTTAAAAGTATAAAGCTTTCTCAACAAGTTTGTAACTTTGAGAAAGTAATCATTGTAGAAAGAGATCAGTTTTCCAAAGAGAAGAATGCAACTGAAAAGAAGAACGTAGGATACTTAAAAGAAATATCAGATGGAAGAAAGGGTGCTAAGAAGTAATTTGAAGAAGAGAGAAGCACCTTTGAAGCTGCAATTAGAAAGATTAATGCAAAGCTATCTGAACTTTCTACGTGTGCACAGAAAGAGAAGAAGAAGAAGTGTGAGCTTGAGAAGAAGATTGACCTACTTGTCAAAGAAAGAAACAGTTATTATTCAAAGGTTAATGAGCTTGAAAAGACTATCTCAATGGTGGTGGTGACTGAGCACAAGACTCCAGAGTCAATTGTCCACTCACCTAGATATGATTCAGCTGATTCAGAATGCTCATTTAAGTCAGCTGCAAGTTCAACATTCAGACTTGTTTCTTCAAAAAGGTCAGTTAAATCCTCTAATCAGATTCATTCTACTAATCTTTTCTATGACAGGAATAAAGATAGTTCAGGTACACATAGAAGGAGTAACAGCTTAAAAGAAGCTGAACTGGTCTGGAACAGGAAACCAGTTAAAGATGAGCTGAAATGTAAAGAGTTATGTGTACATACGCCTAATGCCAAGAAGAACAATGCGCTGAAAGGTAAACCTGATTTTGTCTACACGAGAAATCAATTAATCGGTTTGTCAGGTAATAAATTCTATTGTTCTTATTGTCGTACACATGATCATGTTCACAAGACTAGTGATCATTACTGTTACAGTTCTTATTCCATAACCCCCATACGAACTGCAACTAACACATATGGACCCAAATACCAGTGGGTACCAAAGAAAACTAAACCTGTGTTGCAGGCACCTACTGTCAAGGGGGAGTAGGAGAGAAAAGGCTCTTGAATAATGCAGTTCAAGACCCGGACTTCAACGAAGTTTGACTTCTAAACACAACAGTTTAGAACTCGTACTTCAGTGATCAAAAGACCTTACTCCGAGCTGAAAAAGAGATTGTACTCCAATACTCGAATGAGGAAATCAACCTTCAAGGGGGAGTACATATTTGTCTGAAATTTTATGCATATCTTTAACACTGATAATGTTCTGATGCATAATTTCAGGGGGAGTAAAGGTGATGACTTTTGATTATTTCAGATCAGAACTCATACTTTCATTTGTTTTACTGCTTTTTGTCTTTTTAATTTAAGTGAATAAATTTGCTTTGACTTGACATAAGACTTTTGCAGAATTTTTGAGAGATGCTTACAAGTTCATATGTTTATGACTTTAAGCTTAGCTTCATGAGATGTAAGACCGCACGTTAAGGTATAATCCTTTATCTTAATCTTATATATGGTTGATAAGTGGACAACTTTCAATCATAGAAAACATTGTTCTAAATGTTCAAACCACTTCCCGATTCTCAACACGAATTCATGAATTGGAAGTGTGACTTTAAATGTTTTCAAGTTCTACATTGTGCTTTAACTGAAATAGTTAAACCAATTTGAGCATCATATGCATCATAGGAAAACAAGGATTTCTTTGTGCTAGGATTTAACACAACTTCTATGGAATCATATTAACCAGTGATTTCTACCCAAGAAGTTAATCCATAGTGATTGAGTGTGAGAAGTCAAAAGAAATGAGTAAGCTCAAACAAAGAAAGAAAGTTTGGTTAGAGTGAGCTCAATGTTTAAAAGAAAGAGCGTGTGAGAACAGAGTTAAAGAATATCACAACTCTGCACCAACTTTTTCTGAGTCGGGCAACCACATTTCTAATGTTTCACAATTCTTTTGTGATCATTATTGAAACAGGCAACTAGCCCATGCCAACTCTTGAAATTACCCCACCAGCTACTCATTTACTTCTTAACAGGAAAATGTTTCATTTTCAAAGGGGAAGCAACACATATGCTATCTGATTTTCATTTGTAAAATCTGGTTATTGAAAAGAAGGAAGTCTGCCCCACCTTCGCACTTCAATCATGCACATTGAGTCTGTGTTTAACTTACTGTTGTCTCAGTGGTTTACACAATTTTGAGCCTATAAGCAATCATCAAGTGCTTAATTCTTTCTATCACAAGCACGAACACACAAGGAATTTGTTTCTTTGTCATAACGTTTATAGAAATAACCTTTGTGGTGTTTCGATGATTAAATGGAAGCCCTGGGGGAGTCAACATCAAACAGATCCTTTCCAATGTGTATTCGTTACACACAGTGACTTAGTGTTACTGACAGGCATGTTAACTGATTCATTTGTTGATTCAGGTATTATACGACTATTTTGTCTAGATTTGCAAAGATCTGGATGAATATCTTATGAATTGACGAATCAGGGGCTCTATAAGCAAGACATTTCTTGTCAACAAAAAGTTTTGATGAAGTCATTACACTTTTCATCAAAAAGGGGGAGAATGACTACACAAGAAATGGCAAAGTTCACATGTTTCAAGAATCACGTCCAAGATTAAAATCTTCAAAGTATTCTAAAGACATATTGATCTGAGAGAAAATTTCTTTGAAGATACTCTGCTAAAAGCATTCGAAGCTAAACCTGGAGAATATTACAAATTGAAGAGAGAAAGAGATTGCATCTTCTGAGCTGAAAAAGAAGACCAGATTGCTAAATCATTTTAGTAATGATCTTGATCCAAAGGGGGAGATTGTTATATCACATATCTATTGGATTTAAGATCATCCAATATGAAGTTCGCAATCTGAAGCTACCGCTGAAAAGTCGCTCTCAAGACATAGTCTAATGTCAGTTTGTAATAAATGTCAAAGTTGTTTTTAGTATTTTATATTAGTTCCTAAATATCTAGATATTATTATTTAGATATTTAGTTTAGATATTATTTAGTTAGTTATTATATTAGTTTATTTAATATCTAGATATTATGTTTTTAATAATATCTTAGTTTAGTTTTTGTTTGAGATATATAAGGTTATGAGATATTTATTATCTCACAAATTTTCTTATCTCAGATCAACACATATCGGTCCACCAAGAACATCAGAGAGTGAGCTTCAAAGTGTAAAATTATCAACCTCTGTAATCCGCGTCTATAATCTAAACAGGTTGGTAATCGTATATTGTTTTGTTGTTTGAATTATCTGGTAACGATCACGGACTCACATCCCTTGTTCGATAGGAGGTAAGGAAGTTGGTCATGCCTTGTGTGACTTAGGAGCCGGCATAAATCTCATGTCGTTGTCCATCTTCAAGAAGTTAGGAATAGGAGAAGTTCGACCCACCACCGTGACCTTGCAATTAGCGGATAGATCTTTGGCACATCCCAAGGGAAAGATTGAGGATATTTTGGTCCAAGTTGACAAATTTATTTTCCCGGCCGACTTTTTAGTTTTAGACTATGAAGCTGATAAGAACGTCCCCATCATTTTAGGACGACCATTTCTTGCCACGGGTAGAACTTTGATCGACGTCCAAAAGGGTGAGTTAACTATGAGGGTAAATGATCAACAAGTGACATTTAATGTTTTTAAGTCCCTTAAGTTCCATGATGAAGTGGAAGATTGTTCGGCCATAAATTTGTTGAGTGAGGACCTTGGTGTAGATATTGAAATGTGTGGTGAGAAGTTTGGAGAAGAAAGCGAAAATGAGCTTCAGTTTGAGAGTCCAAAGAAAATCTAACCACCAATAAGAGGGAAACCGTGTTTGAAAGAAATGAGATTGAGCCACCATAAACACAAGAAAAAACATTTCTTGTCTAATGGTGTGTCGTCATCCTCCAAAACCTCTTGTTGAGTATCGAGAAGGCTAGAAATAGTCTTTTAATAAAATGTTTTTTTCCCAGTCCTTTTTAGTATATTAACCATTTCAATTTTTGTTGCAAAAAAATTTTGAAAATTTTCAGAGTTGTTAAAAAAGTTTGTGAAATTTAATTTTCAGATCTGTTTTCAATTTTTTTTTCCATGGATGGCAAAATGGAATTTTGCCAACTAGTCAACTCATGCATCTCTCAAAATTCACAACTTAGCCCTTGTCCTCTTTTGTCCTTTGTTTTCTTTTAGTGTCTTGTCCTTTAATTATTTTTATTTATTTTATTTTGTCTTTTGTGCAGGAAGTTTTCAGAAATTGCCTAAAGATCTAGAGGTTAATGAGAGGTTTTGTTTTAACAAGTTGGTTCTCAAGCAAAAGAAAAGTAAACTTCTTATCAAACCTTTTGTCCTATCACCTTTTTCAACCCATCACACCACATCCCTTCACTTCTTTTCTCTAATATAAACACATTTCATTTTTTTTTTTGCCACCCAAAACCGTAGGTACCTCCATCACCATGAGCAAAAAAAAAAAAAATCTCATCCTATCTTTTTAGCCATCATCAACCTCTCACCCTCTCTAATCCCATCAATCCTTTTATCATTCTTTTTTCTCATCACTACCTCTCCCACACTTCTATTTTATTTTTTAGATGTAACTTGAAGCCACAAAAAACAAAACAAAAAACAAAAAAAAAGAGAGAAAGAAATCGGTCTGCACCCATTTCTAAATAGCCGGAGGAGTCATTGACAGTCGGCGGTGGAAACTTCAACCACCACACCATCGATTTCCACCACCGGTTTCTACCATAATCCCGATCGCCCCGAGTAGTCGCAATACTCGACGTGTCGCTGCCACTTCCGAGCCACCCAACTGCAGCAACCGAGGTTGGCCCTTCTGTGGAGGTTGGTAAGCTGTGAGTTTTCTTGGTTCATCATCATCTATGTTCGAACTTTTTCTCGTTAATTCTTTTGGGTTTTGTGGTATTTTGTTGCTATTCTGACTTGTTCTCTTTGGGTTGTATACTTGTGCTACTCAGCGTACTCATTATGCCGTATATTTGATGGTTTATAGTTTGCCTTTGTTTTGCGCTCGTATTCATATGTTTTGCAGGTCTGCTTACTGGATTGCTACCAATTCTTTGACCTTTAACATGATTTAGGCCTTTCTTTTCTATTTGTAAGCCCAAACACTTTCCTCCTTGAAACCTAGCCTGTTAACATAACCATATCGATATGTCTTCGTTTTTCAATGGGGACATTGAAGGGTTCCGTTTGGGGGGTGGGGGCTGCTGCAAAAGTAGAAACAAACCTTTTTCTGATCAACTCTAGTTGAAAGCTTTCTCAATCTCAGCTTTTTCATTCTTACTTCTCTCATCAACTCTATTTAGCCAATCTTTGCCTTTTGCCTGGTATGTGGAAACTTGAATTTCAGCTTTTGTCAGTTTGACATTCAGTGTATCAATCTCAGCTTTCAGTTTTGAGTTCTGAAGTTTAAGATGTTCAAGTTCAGCTTCTATCTTGGGAATTTCAGGCATATATAACAGGGCACAATCTATGTTTGTGAGAACAGTGTTTCCTTTCTCATCTATGTAAGGCATGATTAGTATTTATCTGAAAATAATGCTTGAAAAGATCGTTAGTCAGATAATCAGAAAAATCAACTTTTAGAAATCAGAAAAATCACTCAAAATTAAAGCTAAGTATAGAATTCCTATGACACTCACACACCATAATTCACATGCACTCAACAATTCGCATAAACACACAATTAGCATAAGCAAATATTATAAAACTTCACTTTTCGTATGTAACAGTCTGCGAGTTCTGAGCTTTTCGCATAAAGCTATGTGCGAATTCTGCATATTTCGCATATAGAAGGGTACAAATTTTGACTTATCGTATGAGTAGTGTAACAGTGATGCGAATTCCTCCCTTAGATGATTTTCTAAGCTTGAACAATTCGTATCGATACGAATTCTTGCCTTCGAAAAGAATTTCAACAACTTGATGCGAATTCCAAGCTTTTCGTATGAAGCTTTGTGCGAAATCCAAGCTTTTCGTATATCCCTTTATGCGAAATCTTCACCTTTCGTACAACACTGTTTTGCGAATTCTATCCTTGGAACATTTTTCACACAATCATGCAAATTCTTCATCATGCGAGTTCTTCGTGCGAGTTCTTCATAGTATGTGCGAATTCTGTGGATCTTGAACATTTTCTCGAAAAAAATCAACTAAATTCCACCCAATCCTTGGTATTTGTTCACCAAAATTTGACAATTTACTCTCTGAATGATCAAGAACAACCCTTGTGAATCAATTTCACCAAGAACAATTACAATCAAATGAATTTGATCATGAACAGTTAAAAACAGGAAACTTTCTAAAAATACAAAATGATCAATTGATGATAATCTAATGTGCAATTGTGATTACAGTGTAAACCAAATTTGTTCTATACTAGTATGCGATTACAGTGCAATGAAATTCACAATCAAAACATCACTAATTCAAAATCTTGATCAATGGAACAGTAGTCGATGAACAGGAACATTTCCAATCTTGGAAATTGATTTTTCTGCAAAATTTGATGTTGTTGATCTTCCCAATTCAATCTTTTTCATCTCTGATACCAATTGTAATCCCAGATTTCAAGCAATTTAACAATCAAGAACAATGTTTAAAGAGAGAATCTAGAGAGAGAATTTTGTCACAAGTATCGTATTCATATATCTCACAGTGAATGCTTAGAACACACGAATCACTTACTCACTTTCTACTTGACACACTTTCTTACAAGGCACAAAGAAAGCAACACTTATATAAGGTCAAACATCCCTTGACCTCTACACAAGTTTACACAAAAAGTCAATACATGAAATGAACTTATTTGATCTAAACCTTGCTTTAACAATATGTAGTCATCGTTTTCCCATTTGTCGTGATGTCGGGTCATCTCCAACGTCTCGTCCTCCATTACTTCCGGCATCGGTGTGCTCAACACGTACACGACCTTCAACGTGGTCAACAAGAAATGCATCTTCTTTTGCCATCTTTGAAAGTCGACACCTTCGAATTTTTCAAGCTTGGTGAACTTGGTCGTCATATCTCTCACGGACTGATCACTCGCCATCTCACACACGATGAGAAATATCACTTAAGATTGTTGGGGAATGGGGCACAGAGATCGATGGAGAGAAAGATGAGAGAGTGATCGACTTGGATAAGAATGTGAGATCGCGTGAGAACTCGCTTTCTTTAAGTGATATTTCAACCCTATTCTACCTGGGTATCACGAAACTCACTCGAGGATAATCTCAAATCACAGGTATCAATTCTGGAAGAAATCGATCCTAATTAAACACCAAGAGAATCGTAACCGATCCTATATTATTAATGATAATAATTTCCCATTTAATGGGATTGATTGTGGATATAAATGTCTAGTGGTTACACAAGAATTTGGGGGTTACAAAATGATTTTCCATAAATGTTGACAGTCACAAAATTGGTGTTCCACGCGACTGGCGGCGCGAGTGGAACCGCGCGGATATCCGTGCCAATCACTGGACGACAAACAATCCAGTGCTCCGTGCAACCAGCAGCGCGAGTGGACCCGCGCGGAGATCCGCGCCAAACACTGTCACCCAATCATTTTCCACTTAGTAACCCTCCAAACATGACCATCCAACAATCCCGGGTGCTAGCTAGCTTACACGAGTGTGTACTCCACACCTCCTAGCTCGTGTTATAGCTTAGCTACCAACCCCATTATTATCTTGTGAACCCAATTATATAAAATGAACGGATGATTTCATTAAAATCACCAACAAATCTCATATGTTTCTTGTCGGTTTTACTTTGTATTTTTTATCCTATTTTATCGGTTGTTTTGCGATGAGAGGATTAAATTGAAGAAAGAGTTAACAAAGGTTGAACAAAGAATATGTTCAACAACTAATTGGAGTCGGATAAGTCCAACACAATCGTACTTGATTGATGATTTGAATCAAATGCTATCATTCATACGTTTGAAGTTTAATTCTAAGACTTAAGGATTTTAATATATATATATATATAGGGATATATATAGGGGCTAAATTAAATGAGAACCACAAATATGTTACAAATATGTGAGAACCGATATAAAAATATTTTTTTACATGATATATTTTCACCAAATGCTTGGATTTAAAATATTGTTTCACATATATTTGTTTCATAATATGATAGTTTCACATGTATTTGTTTCACCACATGAATATTTTTTACGTGTATTTTTCATTTCACTAGGTGAATCAAAATTTAATTTTCACGTGTAATCTTTTCACAAGGTGAACAAAAACATATATGAAACAATATCTTAAATCATAGGTTTTGATGAAAAAAAGTCAAGTAAAAAAAATATTTTTATATCGGTATGACAGGTTTGTAACATATTTGTGGTTCTCATTTGATTATCGGCCTATATATATATATATATATATATATATATATATATATATATATATATATATATATGTTTGGATGATTGTAAAAACTAATAACTTTGTTGGTATATTTTAAGTATTATTTATCGTATTTCATTCGTCAACTTTACGTATATTTCTAATCCGCCAACCCAACCCAACCCGCCCTAACCCGCAAGGATTGGGTTTGGTTATACTTTTTTTAATGAGTTGGGTTGAAAATTTTCAAACCGTCGTAATTGATTTGGGTTGTAAAAATATTAAAAACTGCCCAACCCAACCCACATACACCCCTAAACGAAACCCTAGGTAAAAGTCTTCCATTTAGTAGTTACAGTCCTACGAAAGCATCATCATAACAAGCCAATGTTAGTTAAATTTAATACATTAGATGATTTTTAGTAATTTTTAATAGAAAACCCACGTCCCCTAGATAGGAAATCGACGAGGAACTAATATGACAGTATGTTGGCTCATACGTCCATGGACGAGTAGAATAAATGGAAAGGAGTTAAAAGATAGTCTAAACTTAAAACAACCATAACTTATGACCCAACTGAGGGGTTGTTTGTTTTTTTTTAAAACCTCTTAATGACTCTTAATTCTAAATCGTTCAGACATTTTTACACACCACCTCTTATTAATCATAACTAAAATAAGACTTTAAACCTCTTAAAAAACAAACGATACCTGAGTCTACACACATGGACGGAAACACATGGACAGGAAGCTGGTGACCCAAAATTCTTCATATAGAATCACAAATTTAACTCTAAAATGTTTCTCTCTGATTTTTCGTTTGTTTATGACTACGTTTAAATAAGTAATTTGCATGAAATTAACGGTTTTTTATATTGACGCCTTTAATTAGCTAGGGAATGATAATTTATGTTTTATTGTTGGTTTTTTAATTTTGACCGATCAAATATAGAATTGTCTTCTCTTCAAAAATAAAAATAGAATCGTCTATAAAAGAAGTTTTTTTGTAACCTTGATTAATCATGCAATAAAACACAGATTTTTCACATATTGACTGTTAGGGGGTGTTTGGGACAGCGTTTCTAAAGAACTTATTAACTTATTCCGGTGTGGTACCAGTAATAAAGAGTTTTTATTGTTTGTGGGAAAAAAATGCTTATACCGGCCGGACATTGGTATTCGGTAATAAGGAGTCTTTGATAAGTTATTGTCACTACAAAACAGATGTTTATCACTGACGGACAAATCTGTCGGTGATCCGTCGTAAAAGTGAAATCCGTCGGTGATCCGTCGGTAAATGGTCGTCGGTATAACATTGGTCGGCGTTCATATTACCGACGGATTACCGACGGATCACCGACGGATTTTACCGACAGATCACCAATGGCTTATTTTTCCGACGGATCACCGACGACGTGTTAATTTCCGACGGATTACTGACGGTCTCTATTTTCCGACAGATTACCGACGGATTTTCACCGACGGAATTCCTACGGATATTTAACAAATAAAAATTAAATTAAAAATCATTTACCGACGGATTATCCGTCGGTAATTTAAATTTTTTTTTAAATAATTAAAAATTAAAAAATTCCAGTTTTTAACCTGTACAAAACCTGCCAATTTTTAATTAATACTAAGTTTTAAACTATACAAAACCTTAATTTAATATCTATAAATACATAAACGTAGTACAAAAACGTAATCCTACGGAGGGGGAAAGGGGTGATCTTGAAACTTCCTCATGAACGCCTCAAACTGCTCAAGTCGCTCATGCATTTGCCTCCTCTCTGCTTCATCTCTTTCTAGACTTAACGGAAACAGTTAACGGCCGTTATCTTTTTCCCGTTAACGGAAACATGTACATGACATTAATTCAGACATTTATATGCATACGACATATACATATACATACAAGCAATAGATATGTATATAATACACCTATAAACATACATACATACATACATATGCGGCATATATATGACATATTTATACATACTATACACATATATATAGACATACATATATATACACACATACATATATAGACATGATATAGACCTATGTGCAATATACATACAAGCAATACATATGTATACAATACATCTATAGACATACATACACACATACATAGACATGCATGATATAGACATATATCTGCTATATACATACAAGCAATACATATGTATACAATATATCTACAGACATACATACACATATACATACAAGCATTACATATGTATACAATACATCTATAGACATACATACACACATACATAGACATGCATGATATAGACGTATATGTGTTATATACATACAAGCAATACATATATATACAATACATCTACAGACATACAGTACATATACATACAAGCAATACATATGTATACAATACATCAATAGACATACATACATACATATATAGACACATACATAGACATATATAAATACATACACACATGACATATACATGATCTATAGACATACATACTACATATCATATACATACATATATACATACATACATGATCACATACATACATGTATATACATACATACATACATGCATGATCACATACGTACATGTATATACATACATACATACATATTACATACATGATCACATACATACATATATACACACATACATACATACATGATCACATACATACATACATACATACATACATACATACATACATACACACATGTTATTACCGACGGATTACCGACGAAATTCTAAATGTCGTTGGTAATCCGTCGGGAATTTCCGACGGATTACCGACGGACATAAGAAAAAAACAATTATTTATTAAATTATTAAATTTACCGACGGATTTCTGGACGGATTTAAATATTTTAAAAAAATAAAATAATTTTATATCCGTCGGTGATCCGTCGGAAATATATATATTTACCGACGGATCACCGACGGATAGTCTATCCGTCACAAATATTATTTTTCCGTCGGTGATTACCGATGGATAAGGTCCACCGGAAATTGTTGGTCTGTGATAAGCAATTTTCTAGTAGTGTCTCTTCTAGCTTATTAACTTATTTCGGTATGGTACCGTCATAAGTTACTCCCTTCTAACTTATTTGCTTATTTACCAAACACTAAAAAACAACTTATCAGCTTATTACGTTTTGGTACAGCTATAAGTTAATCCATACACTTTTTATAAAACTCCGCTTTGACACTACATAAATTGATAAATATTTTTACAAAAAGACATAAGTTGTTTTAAATAAGCAATCCCAAACACCTATACTTCCATTCTGCATCAAAAAAGTTATTATTTGACAAATTATTATAATAATATAGACTAATCTCTGTTTTTAACGGAGCAAAAGACAACAGTGATGATATCAATGATCAAGAGGAAGAGGGGGTGGGGTGGGGTGGAATTTGGACGATGGAAACTCTAAAAATTATTGGTTTCATCTCCTTACATTCTTAATTTATATAAGTAAATTACGATTTTCATCCTTATGGTTTACTAAAAATTTCTATTTTCGTTCTTGTGAATTCTAAATTTTGTTTATCATTTTCATGGTTTATGTTTTATTTCAATTTTTCATCCTTGAGTCTTGCGGTCAGGAGCGGATTCACCACATAACTAGTGGGGGATGGGCCCCCATTAGAAAATGAAAAAAAAAACTAAATTTTTTTAGGTAAAAACCAATTTTTTTCAACTTTCTACCATTTGTACCCCCCAGTGATTTCTCGTCTGGGACTCCATTAACCAAAAAATGTACCTCGAAATCAAGTAAAAAGTTCTTGAAATCAACAAAAAAACTGAAAAAGTCATTCGAAATCGACAAAAAAACATGCAAATCCCTTAAAATCAACCAAAAAAAACTTCAAAATTTTTTTGAAACGGTGAAATTGAGCTAAAAACATATCGGACGACTTTGCGGGTCTTTAAATAATTTTAAAGCTGCCCCTAATAAGAAAAATTTCTGGATCCATCACTGCTTGCTGTTCTAATAATTCCTTTAACCCACCAACATGTGCCTTTTTTTTATTTTAATTATTTTGACCTCTAACGACACCCCACCCTTTTTCATCTGGTACCCCACATGAAGAACTGCTTATTTCTTATAATATTTATATTTTATTGTTTTATTAATATCATAATTACTTAATTAAAATTTTAAATAAAAACTAGTTAGTAAATTATTGACTTTATAAACGATAATTTTTATACTTTTACTACTATTAATAAATATGATTATCATTATCAACTCTTTAAGACAAAACATGTATACATCAATGAACATGAATTCGATTTTTCAATTCAAAGTTATATCATTATTTCAAGCTTATATTTACATTGAGATATGTTCAAAAAACCCAACGAACTATCTCATTTTGAATAATTAACTCCTTGAACAATTTTTTTGAATGAAAAAACCATTAAACTTTCTCATTTTAATTGATTAAGTCCTAATCTATTTTTTCGAATGAAAAAATCATTAAATTTTTTCATTTTAAATGATTAAGTACTGAAGCGTTTTTTTTAATTAATAAACCATATAACTTTTAAAAATTGGTTACCTACATCTTTTTTTTAAAGCTAACTGTAATTGACTATGAAGGTTTTAAAGTAAAAACAAACTTCAATCAGTGTTACACTTCTCAAACCCTACGCCATTAAAACCCATCGCAAACAACGATATCGCTCCCCCTCCCCACTCTTCGTTGCCCGAACGTTGTTTGTTCTCCATATTGTCTTAATCTCCCATGTTTTGATTTATTTTTATCTATCAAAAAATATAGTATCAAAAGTGTCAAGATCGAAAATTCTCAATCAAGAATTTAATACAAACTCAGAAACAATATTAAAGAAGTCGCGGAATAACACTTTAACAATTAATCAAAACACAGACTATGAACTCAAATCATAAGTTTATATTGCATAAAACTTAATGATTACAAACACAACCTCAATCTGTTGATCAGGCTCAACAGACGTTCAATACTTCTCTATTGAAAGGACTTCTAAGAACCTTGAGGTTAATTCTCTAAACAAACGTATATGAAAAACTTGTAAAACTTGTATGACATATGCTAAAACAACTAGACTATATATACAGAGTTGATTACAAGATAATTACAAAGGAAATATTATTCTTCAGAATCCAGTCCATAATTATCTTCATCTCCTATTCTTCCGCATCAATCCATCTTTATCTTCAGAAGCAGCATTAACTCAATAGCAGTATTAACTTTGTCTCTGGCAGTACTAACCATGCTTGCAGTATTAATCTCTTATGGCAGTAGTAACTTCCAAGCAGTATTAACTACTAGCAGTACAAATATTGCATGGCAGTATTAACATGCTAAGCAGTAGTAATCTTTCTTCACCTAGCAGTACTAACCAGACTTAGTTATTTCTAACCCAACAAAAAGGTTGCAGGTAGCTTGTTTCAGTTCAAAGGATATAAGTAACCAATTCTTAAAAGTTCGATGATTTAATATTTTTTTCAGGGACTTAATCATTCGAAATGAGAATGTTTAATGGTTTTATCATTCAAAAATGAGAAAGTTTAATGGTTTTTTCAATCAAAAAATAGTTCAAAGACTTAATCATTTAAAATGAAAAAGTTTAATAGTTTTTTCATTCAAAAAATTAGTTTAAGAACTTAATAATTTAAAATGGAATAGTTTCTTGGATTTATAAACTTTTCCCAATTTACATTTTAGTTATTAGAAAAGCAAGATATTGTAACACTTATTATTATCATAAATTTAGTACCTATGATTATTTAATTTGGAAATTATAGATTGGATCTACCAAATAAAATTATTCCAACTATGTGGTTTTGTTTTTTATAACTTGACCCAATTATATAGTCCGTTATGCTTTTTTCTTTTTAAAAATGGAAAACAATATAACTAGATATTTATATGTTAATATATATATATATATATATATAGATATAGGGGGCCATTCAAGGGAGAACTCGGTTATTTGTGGTAACCGTGAGATCCAATCTTAACCACAAATCAAGAGATAAATTAGGAAATCAATAAATTTGGTAATTTTAATTAAAATTTTAATTAATGGTATTTTAGGTATTTTAATGATCTGTATCTTCTCTCATCTCTCCAGCAAATATTATTCCGGTGAATACATGATACACACTGTGATACACTTTATAAACATCGGAAAACATCGAAAATACGTGATGCACATTGTGATACACTTTGTAAAGATCGAAAATACATTATAGCACACTATGATACCCTTTTATAAACATCGAAAATACGTGATAGCACTCCGTGATACACTTTGTAAAGATCGAAAATAAGTGATGCATATTGTGATACACTTTGTAAAGATCGAAAATACATGATAATACACTATGATACTCTTTTGTACACATCGAAAAAACATCAAAAATACGTGATAGCACAGTGTGATACCCTTTTGTAAAAGGAAATAAGAAAATTTAGGAATTAGGTTATATAGTAGAACGAGAAAGAGATGATATATATAAAAGTAAAAAGGAGAGATTTTAGGAATTAAACAAATTTACTAAAATATCATTTTCTATTTATTTAAAATTAATATTAATAATTCTAAATGTGTGACTCATATTGGATCTCACGGTTATCATAAACGGTCTAGTTCTCATTTGATTAGGTCCATATATATATGTGTATATATACGTCTGTGTGTATATATATATATATATATATATATATATATACGATTCTTAAAATAGATGTAACATTTTTTTATATAAACCAACCCAATTGTATCATTTACTATTTTTAATGAATATGCCATTTTTTGATCAAAAATAAATATATGAATATGCCATTTTAATTTGATATCCATGCAATTTCTTATTTGACACTATAGTTTTGTCAATTAATCTAAGATATATAATAATAAATTAATTAATTAAGCAAAATTTTTGTATAAACCTTTAAGTTTGTTGCTAGTGATTAGTGTAAGAGAATTTATAAGAAAACATTTGTAAATTGCTATATGGTAATACATAATATATTGATGAATCAATTAAATGTTCATGCACCTGATATGATTTAATATTACCAAAATTAACAGTTTATACTTTTTTTTTCAGTTTTTTTAAATTCACAATATCTTATTTCAATGAAAATAGAAAACAAACTGAAATAACATCGACATTAACATGATACAACCGTCCTCAGATTTATTCGTTAAAGATTAACTTAATTAAAAAAACGAATAAAATTAATTAAAATGACAATGATCATAATCAAATAATAATAAAACGGATATTCAATAATAATAAGAAAATAACCTAATGAAAATAACAGGTATAAAATTAACAATTTATTAATAACTTGTAGTTTTAATTAAAGAATTAAATAATATTTTAAGACGATAAAAATAAAATATTACAAAAAGAACACCTTTTTATGTATTTATGGGTTCGTGGTTACGTACTACATGGTACATGGTATAAGGGGATGGGGGTCAAAATAATAAAATAAAAAAAATAGCAAAAATACAAGTATTTTTTTTGGGAAAGGGTATCCTGGGCCTTTGGCCCAGACTAATCTCTTGGCAAAGAAACCGATTGCGAAAGCATGCAGCCCTAAGGTTAAACCCAGTGGCCACAAAGTTGCGAATGCAGGGAATCGAACCCGGGTTGAGCGCTATGAACTCTCCAGGTGATTACCGCTACATCACAAGCGTTGTGGTTAAAAAAAAAAAAAAGACACGTATTGGTGGGGTTAATATGATTATTGATGGGGTTAACAGGACTATTGACTACGTCAGGGCTTAAGGACGAAAGTTGAAATAAAATCCAAACTATAAGGGACGATAAACATAACTTTTAAATCACAAGGATGGAAATATAAATATTTAACAAACTATATAGACAAAAATAAAAATATTTAATAAATTATATGGATGAAAATCATAATTTATTATAAAGAAAAGGAATAGACATATAAAGTTTAAGTAAAATCTTCATATATTCTTCAAGAGAAAGAGATGGGAGGCATGGAGAGCAGCAAATCGTCACAAGCCTATCCAATGAGGGGTGGAGATGGTGTTTCTAGCTACACCAACAACTCCTCCTATCAGGTCATTATATCCCATATCTCTAACGGAATTTCCGACGGATTGACTGTTTCGGACCGATTCCGGCCGTCGGAAATCCGTCGCTAATTTTTCTTTCAATTTCTTTGATTATTTGGAATTCTATATATGTGTGTGTGTGTGTGAATTTGTATGTTATACAGAAGTCTCTTTCAGACGTTGCTATGTCGTTTATCTGCGAGGCTGTTGCTGAAAAGCTTGCTGTCGAAAACTTAGCCTGTGGACACCCCATTCGCATTGCCGATTTGGGTTCTTCCATCGGTCCTAACACCTTCATAGCTGTGGAAAACATAATAAACTCTGTGCAAATCAAGTATCAAACCCTAACAATTTCTTCGCCACCATCGGACTTCCAAGTCTTCTTCAACGATCACGCTTCAAACGACTTCAACACCCTCTTCAAAACCCTTCCCGTCAACAAACAATACTTTGCAGCTGGTGTCCCAGGCTCGTTTTATGGTCGGTTATTCCCTCGGGCATCTATTCACGTCATCCACTCTTCGTTCGCTCTCCATTGGCTTTCCGAAGTGCCAAAAGAGGTGACGGAGAAGAGCTCTGCGGCATGGAACAAAGGGAGAGTTCATTACGGTGGTGCTGATGATGGTGTGATCATGGCTTTTCGGCAACAGTACGTGAAAGATATGGAGCAGTTCTTGAAAGCTCGAGCAGAAGAGGTGGTTTCCGGTGGGTTACTGGTGGTTCTTGTGCCCGGCCGGCCAAATGAGGTTCCACATTCTGAGTGCATTGGAAATGTGTTATTTGAGGTGTTGGGCTCTTGTTTATTGGCCATGGTAAAGCAGGTAAACCATCATCTTCAATTTCCTCTATAATATTCAGCTTAACAAGAAGAATCCTTCATTTGTTTGAAAACTTTAAACCTCTTTGATATTCAGCATATGTAACATTTTTAAAAACTACTATACACTCTACTACAAAACACACCTTTACCATCGGGTTACGACGGAAACTTCCGTCGATAAATATTACCTTAGACTATCCACATCCTAGCAATTCATTTTCACTTTCAATTATGCGACATCAGCTTTTGCAATTACCCTCTACACACATGCAATCCACCTATACTTTCAAAAGTGGTCCCCACTACAATATTTATTAATTATTTTATAAATTATTATATAAATTTATATTTTTTTAGTTAATAACATGATATATAATTATTTATTTTGTATTTATATTTAATTTAAAAAATAACATATATACATATATAGATTTTTTTAAAACAAGAATTATTAATTTAATTAAAAAATAAATTAAAATCATTAATTAATAGAAAGTATATACTTGAAATCTATTTAAATTAAAAAAAAAAACAAAAAATGATTTACAATGCCACGTGGCCTTGCAAGTAGAATTGCAAATTTTGCAATTACCAATCCTATGTGTCATCTTTATTCCATTTGTAATTTGTTTTGCAATTCAATTTGAAACCCCATGTGGGTGGTCTTAGGCCTTTCTGACGTATTAGTGACACATTAATTCTTAAATTGACAGAATATTGACATATTAGGAACAATATTCATCTTTAATCTGTATGTACTTACGACGAATCAATTACAGATCAAAGACGGATTCACCGTTAGTAATCGAACAAAAACCTATATATATGTGTCGGTATTCCGTCAGTAAATGCTCCTCAATTATCTAACAATGACGGATGAAGCATGGCTCAAGATTTATTTTAAAAAGTATAACGACAAGCTTTCTGTTCATATTGATAGGCAACTAAACGTTGGTAAATCAACGGTACTTTGTGGATAAATTAACAGTGGTCCCATATTTTTATTTTTCAAAGTATAACATGACTTTTAGGCGCCGTTTGTTTTTTAAGAGGTCTAAAGTCTGAAGTCTTATTTTAGTTATGATTAATAAGAGGTTGTGTGTAAAAAGGTCTGAACGATTCAGACTTAAGAGTCATTAAGAGGTTTAAAAAAAAACAACCTCTAAGGGACTGTTTGTTTTTTTCAAAAAACCTCTTAATAACTGTTAAGTCTGAATCGGTCAGATATTTTCTCGTTTAGACCCTTTTTTTTCCAGATTTCAGACCCTCTTAATTAACTCTTAAATACATTTGATACTAGAAATGATGACCCTTGAAAACAAACGCCACCTCTTATTAATTAGACCTGAAATAAGACTTCAGACTTCAGACATCTTAAAAAACAAACGCCACCTTAGTGACGTATTAGGCGACCTTTGTCATCACTCGTTTTAATAATTCGTTGATAAAGTAGTGTCAGTTATAGTTTATTAGTTCTGTTGTAGTGAAAATAATATGTAGAGTAACTTATGATTTTCGTCCTTGTGGTTTATTTAGAATTGCAAATTTCCTCCTTTAATTTTTAAAATTATAGTTTTCGTCCCTATGATTTGTAATTATGTACTTTTTTTTGTCTTGAGACAATTCAATATAATTAAGTACGATGATGAAGTAGAAATAAATTGTTAACCACAATGACAAGAAAAACAATAAATTTAAAATCATAGAAACCAAAAAAGCAATGAAATATAAATCATAGGGGCAAAAAAAGTAACGAATTATAAACCATAGAGAAGAAAACCATGATTTAAACGACACAAGCACGAAAGTAGCAATTTCCAACAAACCACGTGGACAAAAAAGGTAGTTTACTCTATAATATAATTAGAAATAATAAACTTTTGTCTACTTTGATTTGAAGGGAAAGATTGCCGAGGAGATGGTAGAGTCTCTCAACATACCGATTTATTACGCATCGCCTCAAGAATTAGAGGAAATCGTGGATAGAAATGGATCTTTTATTATTGAAAGAATGGAAGGATTGCCTCACATTGCAGAACCGGAGACGAAGCATGCTGCCAAACGTCTGGCTATGGGTATAAGGGTGGGTGTGGAGGGAATCTTTAAGGGTCACCTCCAGGACAAAATGATAGACGAGCTCTTTGAGTCCTATAGTAAGAAACTAGCGCAAGTACCATCTATGTATTCATCTGGTGGAGCAGCCATATTATTTTCGGTACTTAGAAGGAAAGATATATAATCAAATGATAAAATATATGGAGGACTAAAGTTTGTTGGAGAATATTACAAAGTATATGAAACTTTTTCCAAGCTTCCATAAACTTCACATATGAGATGATGCCTGTTATACTTAGGCAATAAAAGCCTTATATAAGCACCAATAAACATATTAGGAGAGCTAAAGCTATCTTCCTAAGATTTCCAGCACGAGTTGGTACATGTTGCAGCACTTTGCAGCTCTCCATTTCAACATAACTGATTTTTAGCTTAAAACTCACCAGTAGCATATTATTTTCAATTGCAAGCTCCATAAACAAAATAAAATATAAAATAATAACGAAAAAGGCTCAAATATCCACTTAAGGATGTAAAACACAAGAGAAAAGTATAGAAATTATGATAAATTACCAATATAAATAATACTTATCACCTATGAGTGTGAACCGTTGAGACTTTATCATGTTAACGGTGTTAGGACATTTTATGTCTATATTTAGAAAGTTTTGTAAAGGGCTTTTAATTGTGTTAAAGGCCTTGTCTTAAGCATTTGGGTTTGGACTAAATGTTGTACATGGGGTGATTGGGAGTATAAATAGGACTTTGTTTGTAAGTAATTCATTTAAAATGTAGACACATCATTTATTGAGAGTTTCTAGAGAGAGAAACTTCTTTCTCTCTCTAGGTTGTGTTTTGTGAATAAAACAACATTGTTCCTACCCAATCTATCTCATGTCAATCCATATTATTATTCATTAGTTGTGAATTACTGGTTCCTACAGACGGTAATTATGAAATCTTACTTGAAGTCTTAAATGAAAAACGACCTTTAAGAATACCTCATGGTTACCTAAATGATAAAGTTTGGTGATTAAGTCAATCAACAAACTCGAGACCATGTGTATAAATGTATCCCTTTGTCCTAAATGTTTAGATTAAACATAAGATATAGTTTGTCTCATTCTTGTTTTGTCTAATCTCGTTGGTTCTTGATCTCTAAATGGATTGAATAAATAATAGATTTTGATATCACATATCGAATATTTGAGCATGTATGCATTCTTTGAATCTCATTCTATCAACGGGCCAGATGCATCACTCATATAATACATTAGGGATAAATCCTATATTTAGTAATTCAATTCTTAGATCATAGTACTATCACACACCCAATGTCTATTATGCACTTAGTTACAACGTGGTTAGAGCTAGCATCAAAGTATGCAACTTAACTATAGTAAAATTAAAGATCATGAAGTCAAAGGATATCAGTACACAATGACTCTATGAGAAAACACCTATGGCATTCATATGACTTTCTATGCAGTGTTCTCATAGTGGGTATATTCGGTACAGAAGTTCTCCAACTTGTACTCAAATGTGAACTTCATATCAACGGTTAAAAAGGAGTGGAACTCCTGCTGGAAGAGTCGGATGGTTTTTCCACCCCTAACTCCCCTCAAGGGGGGATGGTGTTTCTAATAAGTCGATATACCAGGTATCTCCCCCAAATGCATACAGTTGATTCCAGAGGTTCCATGTGCATGCATGTTGGAGTGACAAGAGATTCTTCTTTTTACATGACTTCTTCAATTTGAATGGATGCTAATATCCTAAAACCATTCATTAGGGAGCCTCTTTCTTGAGCTGGCTATGGAAGAAAAAGTTGATCTCTATCTTTCAAAGTGCTCGAAGTCGGCTAAGATTTAATGCTTCTATTTTAATTTTTTTTCCGGTAAGGGCCACAACAACATTTGTTAAGAGGTGCAAGGTTTGTCAAGTCCCAGAAGCATGCGAATACGTGAACTTCATAATCAACCATATGAACTTCCACATATGTTACTTCAACTACGTTACAATAACCATAATCAAAGGTAGTAATTTACCAATAACCTTTTAAGAACCTTATTATAAGTTCATTATTTTCATCATACAACCCAAAGTACTCAATGTTACATAATAAATAGATCTTGGATTTATTAATAAATTGACAAAATATACAAAATTAAAGTCATCTTATAGTTGGTTTTTAGGCATAAACTAACAAGATACTTTTGTTGTGTTGTATCAAGGTACAAAACAAATTAAGAAGAACAAGATATCTCTTTTCATGCTCTTTTGATTCAGTATGAGTTTTACAAAGCCAATTCTCGAGAAACTCTATCAGAAACCTATGATTGCTTTAGTTGCCTTTTAATTAAGGAGTATGAGTTTTACATAGCCAATTCTATAGAAACTCTATCTGGAAACAAGAGATATCTTTTGTAATTCTTTGCTTTTTTGTCCCCTGAGACAATTGAATATAATGTAACACCCCGATTTCGAGAGGCACCATTTCGAGTTATTACAGAAACCGTCATATCAAGGAAAAATAAGATATTTGATTTTGGACTAGAATTATAGATTTTATAGTCTTAATGGATGAATGATTCAATTACGAGTCCAACGGTTCTTTCCGGAGCAAAATCGGAGCTATAACGAAGAAGTTATGGCCAAAATAGTGATCGAGAAGAAAACCGAGGTTTGGGCAGCCGCGAGTTGTGGCGCGACTTAGGGTCGCGGCACAAGCCGCGTAACTCACTGTTCTGGAGGAAAAGGGAGACTTATGCCGCGACTTGGGGTCGCGGCATAACCCGCGGAACGCCCTGTTGAGCTAAAAACCCGATTTTCAGCCATTTAACCTCATTTCTTTCAACCCAAACCCTAAATCTTCTTCCTTCTTCTCTCCTTAACCTCAAATGTCGAACCTCTACCTATTTGGAGAGTTTTCCTCTTCAACCCTCATACTTCATCATCACCTAGCTAGTTGAGATCTTGAACCACAAAACCTCCATCTTCATCTTCCTCATCAAGTTCAAAGTGTGGGAGCTCGGGTTGAAGAGTTGGATTGGGTGTCCTCGGAAAGTCTCGTCATCTTTGTTGGTAAGCTTCTTTGATTTAAGGTTATAAATATTCTTCGGATGTTTCTCTAGTGTTGGGTTTATCAGATCTCAGATTTGTTAATTTTGGAGAAACTAGGGTTTTGATCTTGTTTGGGATCTTGGTATTTTTATGTTTGGAGAATGTTTCCTTATGGGTGATTATGGTTATTTATGGGTTGGAATGTTGGATCTAGGTTTTGGAAGTTTTCGGCTTGAGGATTCAAGCGGCCTTCAAAAGAGCTCGTTGGGTGAAATCTAGATTTAGCCTAAATCTAGCAAGGTGAGTTCAAGTTGATTTGTTAAAACGGTGTACATGCCAAAATTTGTATTTTGAAGTAAAAATGTGTTTTACTTGGTATTTATCAAAGTGTGAGTATTTTAATAAGTTTTTATATTTGGTAAACTTGGGTTGTGTTAACCTCGTAAAATATTCATATTTGATTTCTTAGCAATTTTGTACAAATAGAGTCCATTTCATGGTTTATGCATCTTTGATGATTCTTGTACAAACAAGTCTATTACATGTTATATGTATTTTGGGTATAATTGCATTCATGAATCTTTTGGTAAGCCTCTGGCCCCCATACGTGTCGAGTTTTGGGTTAAACGCATATTTGTAGTATGTGTCTTCATAAATGTTATTTTAAAGACATTTCATTATTCGGAGAACCGATGATTATTGGTCAAATGGATGTTTGAGCATCTTAGCTCGGTTTTGGCTTAAAAGAGTCTTGAGGACACTTGTCGGGATTTTTAACGGCTCGATTTAGAGTCCAAAAAGGTGGTTTACATTTTAACGCATTTTATTACATATTGATAATTATAGGCTTGAGGGCGTTGTCATTCCTGGGTAGTCGTGTAATGTTAGACCGTGTTGCATTGGATCCATAGGCACGTGAGTCGGTCTTTCTTAATGGTTAATGGGGTGGTGCAGGGTAATCTCCGGGAATTCACCTTATGACCCTGTCCTTTCATGTCATACATTAGGAGGGCTGAGTTATGGGTTTGTGCTATCATGGCTGGAGTGGTCATTGGATGGGCGTTATATAACCTCATCCATGTGGGGCAATGCGATGGTTGTATCCCCCTTGTGCCGAGCCTTTGAAGCGATATTCAGGTTAATAGTCGCAAGGTCAGTTGACTCTGGGGTGTAGCTGAAAGGAGTCGTAGGGACACTTGGGCTTGTAGGTCGTGAAGTGTCATACGATTAACGTTGTATGAGTGGACTACTGTTGTGTTCCTCCACTCTCAACGGATACGGGTAGTCCCCGTCGTCGGCCCGTCGTAATTTGGATATTTAATTGTCCATGCTTTAATATTGGGATTTCATTCTACTTTAAGGTTGCGTGAGTATTAATTCGAGTTACTTGATTTCAATGACGTGCCATATTATTAAGAATCGTTTTCCTTTATTTAAGGGTCGAGTATTATGTTCCACCCATGTTTTGGGTGTTTTGGGATATAAGGTACTATTTACATTTCCATGAATTGGAATGTCGAGCTATGACCCCATCTTGGGCGAGTTCCAGATGGCATCATTTTATATGAAACGTGTGTTTGGGTGCATTGTCTTAAAAAGTGCATATTGTGGGAAAATGTGTCATTTCTATTTTAAAGTATATTATTTCGAAGGATCTCGCTTTAAACTGGTTTCCTTGTTTTTAAAGTTTTATTCATTCATGTTAAAACTCTTGAGCTCGCTAGGCGTTAAGCCTAACCTTTTTATTTATCGGCATGTGCATTAGGTCCCCGTTTGGAGATAGTGACTATGCTTGGGTATTAAGTCCTCCGCAAGATTGAAGATAGTTTTTTTTATTGGGTTTAGTAACACCCGTCCTGTTCATAGAATGTATGTATAAGATGAATGGGAATATTGAGGTTGATTCTCAATTTATGTTTGTAGTTCAAGGTATTTGTTGATGTATTTAGAAATTTTAAATAATTTGCTATTTTGGATTTTGAGGGCGTTACAAGTTGGTATCAGAGCTTAAGTTTGAGAGATTTAGGTATTGATTTTAGGGTTCCTAGACTCAAGCTAGCGTTCTTATAAGCGAATATAAGTGAAGTTGCACATTAGGTACCTTAAGATAAAATAAATTGAGGTTGACCAAGTAGTTAGAAATGGGAAACTTGTCGAAGGTCTCAAGGATGATTGTGTACTGTGCGTTCATAATGGCACCTGGCCAGTGACATGGTGAACCTACATGCTACATATGTATACTTGAGCTACCTTGGGATGATGACCGTTGGGGTAGTGAGAAGTCCTAAGCGAGTTAGCCAAGGAAGGATTGATGTTTACATCAAGGTCACCTGAGAGTGATAGCTAAGTGCGAGGAGGTCACTAAGTTAATCCTCTTGGGTCGGAAATCTTGGTTGGATTAAATTCGCGAGTTTGTTAGACTGATTCTATTTCAAGGAGAATTCGTAAGCTTATCAAATTACTGAGAGTGTGACTTTAAGATGTTTGACGCTTCCAGATGACAATAGTGTGTCGAGTCATTGGGAAGTGTAGTCCTATGATGCCGAATGTCGATCAAATTCATGCACTAAATTTATTTTCGAAATAAATCTGCATAAATTGTTTCTTATGTTCGTAAAACAAAAAGTGGTTTATATTATAAAGTTTTGGTAGAGCATTTAACACGCATCAGATTTTAAACTGTGAGCTTAAGCATTCATGAAAATGTTTTGTTGCACGTAATTGCAAATTGTTATCAAAAATCTCTTTATTCACGTCTCTTGTTTAACGCTATTTGCGGATATTGTAATATCCATATTTTAATGTCATTTGAGTATTGGGCAAGTAGCTATGAGATTTTAACCTAGGCATTGGATCTCCTCCACATATGTCAATGGTTTTAAAGGAAAAAGTTATTCCCACGTGTTGAGTCGGAATTTCTTGAGAATTTTAGTTTGTGTGAGTTTTGTTGAAATTTCATGGAGTGTTGTTTTATGCGATGTCTTTTTGTTAGAGCATAAATATGTTGGATACAAGATCAAGAAGACTGAATGTCAAAGTTCAAGAAAGTCAAAGCTGAGAAAGTCAACTCTCATTAAATTCAAAGTTCTTTTGTAATAAAAGTCAAAGTCTGTGTATTTGTATTTTAGTAGTTTAGTTTCCTTGTATTTTAGTTGTGGGTATAAATACCTTATTTCCTTTGTAAGTAAGGTAGTATGTAATTAGTTGTATTCAGTTGTAAGAAGTAGAGAGAGAAATCTGTTGAGAGAGAAAGAGTGTTCTAGAGAGAGAAAGTTTGTAATCTTGAATTTGAAGCGAAATCAAACAGGTAATTTGATTGAAATCTTGTTTGTGTTTGATTAATTGTGTTTAGGAACTAGAATCTGGGAATAACAATTGGTATCAGAGCAAATCCGATTTTGAAATCAAATCAAGAAAATGGTTCGACATTGTGTTCTTCGAGTCCAGATCAGATGTTGAGTATTAGTGTGAATTTCGAGTTGTAATTGATCAGGTTATGATCATATAGTGAAATCGATTGAGTCTGTATCATTTAATTCTTGAATTGCATTTGAATTGATCATCGATTTTGAAGTTTTGTTGTTTTTCGAGTTCACGAGTCAACACACTGTTTTCGCATCAATTTGTATCTTTTTGTGTTTTAGATCGAAATTAGTTGTTAGTAATGGGTTCTAGATGATAAGGCGATCAAATTCTCAAATTTTCGAGTTGTAATTCGAAGTTTAGAGTGGTTTTTGGAATGGATTTGATCGAAACAGTCGTTTTGCGCGAGATCTAAAGTTTGTGCGAGTTCTTCACGGTTTGCGCGAGTTCATCAGTAGTTTGCGCTAGATCCTCAAGAGTTACTCGCCAAATTCACTAAGTGTCACGCAAAGAGCTGGTTTGCGTCATCTACGTGTCGCGCAATGTATAGTTTACGTTAGCTACAGGACACGCGAAGTATAGTTTACGTCAACTACAGGACACGCGAAGTGTGGTTTGCGTCAGTCTCACATCACGCAAAGCTTGATTTGCGCCACCCTCAAGACACGCAAAGCTTGGTTTGCATCAGCCTCGCGTCGCGCAAATCTTGGTTTGCGTCAGCCTAGCGTCGCGCAAAGTTTGATTTGCGCTAGCTACACGCTAAGCAAACTACCATCTTGCGCCAGCAACTTTATCGCAAACAGTGTCTTTTTCATACTTAGTCAAAATTTTCAAAACTGCAATATGCTCTTTAAGTGTGAATTTTTTTTCTCTAGGGGCGCTTCCCCTTGACCCCACCCGCTAACCGGGTAGCGGGACCCCCGTGCTAAGTCTGCGGAGGGGGACAAAATTCTGATTGTGGTCAAAATTCCTGAATTTCTATTTCAAGATTTCTTGTATTTTATTTGTGATTTCATATTTTGGACTAACGATCAGTTCTAGTTTCTTATTGCAAATATTTTTCAAACAGGTTCATTCAAGATGACTTCTAAAGATGCTCTTTCTATCGGCACTGATGTCAAACCTCCAGTATTGTTCAAAGGAGAATATGAACAGTGGAAAGACAGATTTCTGGATTTTGTGGATCGGCACACAAATGGAGAAAACATTCTTCTGTCTATCATGGAAGGTCCTATGGTACCGATCATAGTTCAAATCCCTGATGATGACTCATCTGATAGTGAAGATGGTACTGAGGAAAGAGAACAAAAGATGAAAACAGTTCCAGTAGAGTATAGTCAATATTCAGAGGAACAGAAAAGCCGATATAAAGCAGACAAGCAAGCAAGATCCCTTCTTCTTCAAAGTATCCCGAATGACATCTACGTCAAGATAGACAGCTACAAGGGAAATGCTAAGAAGATGTGGGATCAGTTGCAGAAAATGATGATGGGATCCAAGGTAGGGAATCAGATGAAAGTGGCAAATTGCATCAACAGTTATGAAGAATTCAAAGCTAAAGAGAATGAAAGCTTAGAAGATACTTATGAACGGTTTGTCTTGCTTTTGAATGAGTTGTCCAAGAATATGGTGAAAAAGAAGCAACTTGAGAACAATGTCAAATTCCTGAGCATCCTACAACCAGAGTGGAAGAAGCATACACGTAGGATGAAACAGATGAAGGATCTGAATGACATACCGTTACATGAGGTATATGAGACTCTGAGGCAAAATGAGGAAGAAGTGGAAGAGAAAAGAGCTGAGAAAAAGAAGGCAGAGACAGTTCCTGAACCTATTGCATTGGTAGCTGGAGAGAAGAAGAAAGAAAAGAAAGAGAATAAGAAAAAGAAGAAAGTGATTACAAGTTCTGAATCAGAATCAGAATCAGATGGAGATGATGGAGAAAGCCTCAAACAGGCTATGCTTTTATTGACCCGAGCTTTCCAAAAGAAATTCTACAAAAAGCCGGGATCAAATTCTCAGAGATACTCTTCATTGAGTTCCAAGAATCATGAACATCGAGAAAGAGTTGAAGGAAAGCGATATGAAGAGAACCGGTATATGGAAAGAAAGCCGGAAGAAAAGAAGAAGTTTGTGAATGATTACTCTGTTGCTGTAAAGCCAGCAAATGATCCAATCAAAATGCTATAACTGTGGCAAGATTGGACATTTTGCTAAAGATTGTCGAAAGCCGAAGGTTCGAAACTCTCAGTATTATCAGAACAAACTGCTATTGGCCAAACAGCAAGAAGCAGGCATAGCATTAATGGCTGAGGACGAATTTTGGTTAGATCATTCTGATCAAGACGAATTTTGGTTAGATCATTCTGATCAAGAGGAAGAAATTTTGGTTAGATCATTCTAATGGGAAAAGAGGTCAAGTATGACGAGTCAGATGACGAGACAACTGATGAGGTATTAAACTTAACTGAAAAAGATTTTATAACCAAAATGGAAGCTATGATGGTTGAGCTTAATGATCTTCAAGTAAAACTGAAGAAAGAAAAAGACAGAGTTGCTAAAAGAAACAACAAGATCTTTGAGCTTAATAAGTCTGTTATTGGGAACAAAGATCTAATTGATTCTTTACGCAAGTCTGCTTCTGATTCTAAACTTCAAGTAGATTGTTTTGAAAAGAAGATTTCTGATTTTGAAGTTAAAATTTCTAAGTTTGAGTTTGAGAAGAAAGTATCTGCACTAACTGTTCATAAACTGCAGGTTGAGAACAAGCTTTTGAATAAAAAGGTAAATGATCTGGAAGCCAAACTTTATGCAAGAGGCCAAACAGATCAAACTATTTTTCTTAATGCACCCAACGAAGAGGCTGATGTTAAGGAAAAATGGGGACTTGGTTTTCAAAACCCCCATTACTTAAAGAAAGCCATCAGAAAACAACCGACACTTTATAATTTTGATTTTCTTCTTTGTGCTGGTAAACATACTCATTTAAAACCCAAATTTGTTACCAAATTATCAGAAGAAGATGAGGCCAAAGAAACTGAAAATAGAAAGAATGTAAAGAAAATGCAACTACCATTTAACTATGCAAAGTTAAATGATAGTTATCTTTCAGAAACACCAAAAGTTCTTTCAAACGATTATTTTGCTAGTTATTCTGTTTCTGAGATGAAGGCAAAACCTGCTATTGCAAAGGTTTATGTTCCTCCACTCATTCTTGAAAGCAAAATAATTGAGCTTGAAAATGTTTTATCTGATGAAAAACTTTTGGTAGATATTGAACAAAGTGTGTTTTCTACAATTTTAAAGAACACTGTTTTTAGATCTAAATCTACAAAGTGTTCTACAGTTTCAAAGGCACCTCAAACTTCAACTGATAACTTTGATGACTTATTTGCGTCTGCAAATGATTTTTTAAACTCTGATGGTGGGTGCATAAAAGAAATTGATATGTTTGACTTCAATGCTTCTCTTCCTGATCATTCTACTTGTCTTATACCTGAAAAAGTGTTACCAAGTGTTCTTAAAACTGATGAATCATCTACAGTTTCTGTGACTGCTGAATATTATTCTAAAGGTAAGAATCATAAGAAACAACAATCACAGAAACGGATTAACACTGGTAAACCAAAGAAAACTCATTTTCAGAAATCTGATTTTCCTAATAAATCTAAATCTTTTGTTTCAGATATAAGGAAGAAAAGGTCGAAAGCGAGAACCGAATGGTGACCAAAAAGGAAGGATGATGAGATAGCTGAATCAGTTTCTGATAACTCTTGTAATAGATCAGTTAGTAGTGATAATGATGTAGTTGATCAACTTGCTTGTCATAAACAAAACCTTGTAACTTCTTACAAGCGGTATTCAATAAAGCAATTGATTCAATTATCTCCTATTACTACTAAATCTTATCATTATCGGAGAAATGATTTTGCTTATTCTCATAATTCTTCTGATTGGTTTGGATCTTATCATGTCTATTCTTCAAGATCAAATGTTTTTAAAAGTTTTCAATGAAAAGGAGGATCCATATTCAAATGGATACCAAAATCTTGTGCTAATCTGTTAGGACCCGTTTTTAAATGGGTACCTAAATCTATTGTTTCCTGATTTCTCTTGCAGACCCGACATATGTGGTACTTGGACAGTGGATGTTCCAAGCATATGGCTGGGCAAAAAGCTTTATTGTCTAATTATACAGAGAAATTCAGTGGAAATGTCAGATTTGGAAACGATCAGCTTTCACCAATCTTAGGATATGGTGACATCATTCAAGACAACATAACGATTAAAAAGGTGAGTTATGTCGAAGGTCTAGGGAACAACTTGTTTAGCATCGGTAAATTCTGCGACAAAGGGTTAGAGGTCAACTTCAAAGCTAAGAGATGTTCGGTTCGTTCTGAAGACGGCACAGAACTCTTAGCAGGCAAGCGAAAGACAAATCTCTATACCATCAATCTTTCAAAGGTTCAGAATGACAGTCACGTTTGCTTATTATCAAAAGCTTCGATGCAACAAAGTTGGCTTTAGCACCGACGACTATCACATCTGAATTTTCGTTATCTCAATAAGCTGGTTAGTGGAAAATTGGTAAAAGGACTTCCTGAGCTGAAATATGAGAAAGAACACTTATGTGCTGCATGTGAGAAGGGTAAGATGAAGAGAGCTCCTCATAAACCGAAGCCTGAACCAAGCACCAGTTCTCCACTAGAGTTACTGCATATGGATTTGTGTGGTCCAATGAGAACACAAAGCTTAGGTGGAAAGAAATACGTGTTGGTTATTGTGGACGATTACTCAAGATACACGTGGGTCAAATTTCTTCGATCAAAAGATGAGACGCCCGAAGTTCTCATTACTTTCTTAAAGACGACCCAGGTGAAAATGCAGCGACAAGTCAAGTTTCTTCGAACGAACAACGGCACAGAGTTCAAAAACAAGATAGTTGAAGAATATCTCGAATCGGTCGGGACATCACATCAGTACTCTGCTGCTCGTATGCCTGAACAGAATGGAGTAGTCGAAAGGAGAAATCGGACGCTAGTCGAGGCGGCTCGGACTATGCTGAGCCAGTCTGACTTACCTCTATTCTTGTGGGCAAAAGCTGTGTCAACTGCATGCCATACTCAAAATCGGTCCATAATACACCGCCGTTTCCAAAAGACTCCATATGAGCTGATCAACAACAGAACACCAACAATCAAGTATTTTCACATATTTGGGTGTAAGTGTTTCGTGCTTAACGACAGAGAGAATCTGAACAAATTCAGTGCTAAGGCGGATGAAGGTATATTCATTGGTTATTCTTCAACATCTGCAACATACCGTGTCTATCTGAAGAAGTCTGAGACAGTCGTCGAGAGCGTCAATGTAACATTCGATGAAGAAATGGCTTCTGAACAACTCAGTTCAGAACCCGTTATCACTGGAGTATTAGCTTCTAGACAGATCAGTCCAGAACCTGTTTCTACAGCGAATAATTCGAATAACGCTTCTACTTCAGTTTCTCATTTATCTGATTTAGATTTGTTATTTGAATTCTTTTATGATGAGTTTCTAGGATCTAATGTACCTAAATCTGCTGTGACTGACAGGTCTAAAGACACAAGTTGTAATCACCCAGTCACTTCAGAAGTTTTAACTGAACTTGTATCCCCCGTTCAGTCGGAAACTCACATTCCATCGTCTACTCCTACAGTTGAAGATGTACAAGTAGCTGTTGAGCCAGAAGTAACAGTTTCAGTTGGGTGTAATACATTATCTATTCAACAGACAGGGTCTGCTGTTCCAACTGATGCTTCTGTACCTGAAACTTCAACTGCAAACCCCCCTCCTATTATTCAATCTGAAGAGCCTGATAGTGGATTTTTAGATGATGATCATGTTAAAACTTCATCTAATCCACTCCCTCATGAGCATCGCTGGACCAAAGAGCATCCATTACATCAAGTAATTGGAGATCTCAACAAGCCTATACAAACTAGGTCAGCTACTCTTAATCAATGTATGCATGACTCATTCCTTAGTAAGATAGAGCCCACGCGAGTATCAGAGGCTCTTGCTGATTCGGATTGGGTATCTGCTATGCAAGAAGAGATCAATCAGTTTGAAGCCCTAAAGGTTTGGAGATTAGTTCCAAAACCAGAAGGTAAAACCGTGATAGGCACTAAATGGGTATTCAAAAACAAGAAGGATGAAGATGGTATCGTCATAAGGAATAAAGCTAGACTTGTTGCCAAAGGTTACCGGCAAGAGGAAGGCATAGACTATGATGAGATGTATGCTCCAGTAGCGCGTATAGAGGCAATCCGCATGTTTCTAGCCTACGCAGCTCATAAGAATTTCACAGTCTTTCAGATGGATGTGAAAACAGCCTTTCTGAACGGTATTCTTAAGGAGGAAGTATACGTGTCTTAACCAGAAGGGTTCGTCAATCCAGATAAGCCAGATCATGTCTACATCTTGGACAAAGCCCTGTATGGTTTGAAACAAGCCCCTCGAGCATGGTATGATGTTCTATCTAAATTTTTGGTCAAGTCCGGTTTTTCTAAAGGTAAGATTGATACCACTTTGTTCATTAAAAAGGAAAAAGCTGATATTATTCTTATTCAAATATATGTTGATGATATAATATTTGGTTCTACTAATCCTAAATTTTGCAAAAACTTTTCTAACCTCATGGTGTCACGTTTTCAAATGAGTATGATGGGAGAGATGAATTTCTTTCTCGGATTACAAGTTAAACAGTTTTCAACGGGGATTTTCATTAATCAATCTAAGTACATTTTGGATATTCTTCGGAAGTTCAATATGGAAAATTGTAAACCAATTGGAACCCCGATGGCACCAGGTACTAAGATTAGCACTGATCCTTCGGGTAAAAGTGTTGATGTTAGGACTTATAGAGGTATGATAGGATCGTTAATGTATCTTACATCGAGTAGACCAGATATTATGTTTTCAACATGCTTATGTTCTAGATATCAGGCTGCTCCTAAAGAATCCCATTTGGCTGATGTCAAACGGATTTTTAGATATCTGAAGGGGACTGCAGATCTTGGTCTGTGGTATCCTAAGGATACTGGGTTTCAACTGGCTGCTTATTCAGATGCAGATCATGCAGGTTGCATGTTGGACAGAAAGAGTACTTCAGGTCACATTCAATTTATTGGAGACAAGCTCGTTAGCTGGGCATCAAAGAAACAATTTTGCGTTTCCACATCGAATGCTGAAGCAGAGTACGTAGCTGCTGCCAGTTGCTGCTCTCAAGTCCTGTGGATGCGAACACAGCTGCGAGACTATGGATTCAAGTTTGATAAAATTCCAATATATTGTGACTCGAAGAGTGCAATCGCGATATCTGCTAATCCTGTTCAGCATACGAAAACCAAACACATTGACGTCAGATATCATTTTATAAAAGATAATGTAGAAAAAGGAACAATTGAACTTTATTTTGTAAAAACAGATTATCAACTTGCAGATTTATTTACCAAACCCTTAGATGAAAAGAGATTTAATTTTCTTGTTTCTAAGCTTGGTATGTTAAATCTTAAGACGTAATCGGTTGTTACCTAATAAAGTTACGTATTGTTATTTTTCATCATTTTCTTTATCTTTATGTATAAAGGATATCTGCACTTTAATTGTTTGCTCATGATCTCAGGGGGAGTAAGAGAAGATTTTAGATGATCTACATTATTTTGAGGGGAAGCATAACTAATTTCTGCATTTTACTTAAATGACAAAATTTTTGTAATGCATGATTTTAGGGGGAGCTTTTATGTCATACCAAAAGGAGTAAGACTATGATTTATGATTATTTCAAATCAGAACTCGTACTTTAATCGTTTTATTGCTTTATGTCTTTTACATTCGAATAAATTTGTGAATAAATTTGATTTGACTAGACTTTGAGACTTGTGCAGAATGAGAGGAAGCTATCAAGATCATATCCTTATGATTTTTCAGATGACTTTCTGAGAATTAAGATTAAGCGAAAAGGTAAATTTCTTATCTTAATCTCAAATATATCTAAAAGAAGGACAATGTCAGGATCGAATTCTTAACAAGAATAAATTCTCAGAAACTAATATCAAAGAAGTTGCGGAATAACACTTTGATATTCAATAAAATAGTAAACCAAAACAGTATATAATCAACAACTTGTAAACTTGTATTGAATGCTTGAAGTTACAAGATTAAACACACAACCTCAATATTGATGAACAGACTCACCAATACGAATTCTACTTCTCTAGAATTAGGATCTATGACTTGAGGTTGATTTTCTCTAAAAAAATAGAATGAATAAATTAATCTCTATCTAAACTATTCTATCAAATCTGTACATATACTGAATAAAAAGATAATTACAATAAATAAAATATCTTCAGTATATCTTCCATCATTATCTTCAAGCTTTCCATGAATATCTTGATTCTTTCCAGCTGTCATCCTTTCCATCCGGTTCTTTAAGTCAAAAGCAGTACTAACTATGCTCAGCAGCATTAATTTCTTCTAGCAGCATTAACTTGGTCTTAGCAGCATTAACTACTAAGCAGTACTAACCACTAGCAGTACTAACTAGTTAAGCAGTACTAACTTTGTTCAAGCAACACTAACTTTGACTAGCAGTATTAATTCTACTAGCAGTAGTAATACTCAGCAGTATTAACTTTGAAGTCCTCTGGCAGTAGTAATTCTGAACTAGCAGCATTAAAGACTTGTTCACATCTTCAGTTCCCAACAATCTCCCCTAACTTGACTTTTAGAAAGAGAAGTCAAGTTCTTCAAATGCTTCCAAAATCTTCATTGATCTACTCCAATGTTAGGATCCAGTCCCATGCTCTGATTAATAGTTCTTTGAATTAAGTACTTTGCCATTTCTGAATTTGGTGTACAACTCAACTTCTTATTTAACATGGCATGAAGCTTCAGATTTGTATGGTTGTATACCCTATCCACCAAGTAATACTCCCTGTGAAAAGTATCCAATGCTAGTTCGTAGACTCCACTCCTTTCATATAGAGTCCATCCTCTAACAGTCTTAAATACATCTTTTATCAAATGCTTTACTGCTTCTGGTTTGAACAACATGCACAAATATTCCATAACTAGCTTCACAATTGGTAACCCTGGAGCTTTCAACTGATCTGCATGAACTTTCATCCCCACTACAAACATTTCTTCCAAATCAGATCTTGAACACTCTCTGACAATTTTGCTCCAGGTGCTGTAGACTTCATACCTCTCATCCTTTCTTTTCAATCTGATGTACTCTTTACCATCCACCTCTACAGTATCCCAGAGGATAACTTCAGGAGGTTTGAATCCAACAGGTTCAGCTGAAATAGGCTTTGGAATTTTATCCATTACCACCATGTACATGTTTACATCTGAACTCTGTGGTATTTCTTCCTGAGATTCAACTTTCTTTTCTTCTTCTACTCTAGACTTCTTTTCAACTTTCTTTCTGTTGGCCATCATCTTGGTTCTCTTCAGTATCCTTTTCCCTTGTCCTATAGTAGCTTCTTTCTTCTTTTCTTCCTTTTTCCTTTCTTCTGATCTAGGGCCTTTAGAAGCAATAGACTTAACTCTTTTTATCTTCTTGATCTTCTGAGCTAGAGTCTCTTCTTCCTTAATCTCTACCTTTTTCTTTGTTGGAGTTCCCTCTTCACTTTCAGGGAAGGGTTTATTGATATTCACATCATGCCTCTCCTTAGCTTTCTTTTCAAACTCCACTCTGTCCTTTTCATTACTCTTCAGCTTCCCCATTTCTTTCTCATATATCTCCTTGATTTGATCAAAATTCATCTTCACAAACATTTCTTTCTTTACACCAATTGCACTCCTCAAGAAAGTTATCATTTTGTTTCTTTCCTGAGTGGCAAGGTAAGTTTGTGAAGGTCTTCTCTTCTTAGCACTTGTTCTGGCCATCATAGCCTTTTTCAAGCACATTGCTCTTTGCTTAGCTTTCTCTGTTTCCAGCCCTTTCTGGAATGCTTCATTTAACTCATTTGCAAGTGCTCTGGCCATTTCTCTGTCTTTTTCAACCTGTTCCTTTTCTGCTAGATCTAACTCTTCTTGCATTTTCTTTGCTAATGCTTCATCTGACTCAATCATCTTTTGCTTTTTAGATGGTTGATCAGATTCTATCATTTTTGCTTTTCCCTTTTTCCTTGTATCTGCATCCATTTCTTTCTTCTCTATTTTCTCTGCTCCCCCTTCATTTATGACTACTCCCTTTGCTTTGGGAGTGTCATTCTTTGCTTTGATGAGCATTTCAGCTACTTCAATTTCTGTTGGTGTTAACTCTGGTACTGCTGCTTGTGAAGTTTCAGCAGCACTAACAGTTTCTGCTGCTTGTTTTGGCTTAGCAGTAGTAACAGTTTCTGCTGCTGGTTTTGGCTTAGCAGTAGTAACAGTTTCTGCTGCTGGGGTTGTTACTGCTGCTGGTGTTGTTTTTGCTGCTGCCTTTTCTTCAACAAATTCAACCCTTTCTTCAACAAACTCCCCCTCAAACTGTTGATCTATCTGTTCTGAGCTTGAATTCTCCCCCTTTTTGGAAGCATTTTTCTTATTTGACCTCTTCTTTAAAACAAATTGTTTTCTCCTCTGCTTATGCACCAACCTTGTCACCATTTTCTTTAATTTGGCAATCTGGATTTGTTGTGACAGGATGACCATCTTCATCTCTTCAATTTCTTTTCCTTGTTTGAGAACATCTTGGTTGATGTTCCCCATTGTTTCCATCAATTCATAGTAGGTATATCTGTCCTCACCCTCTCCAGAAGTGTTACCCTCTTTTGAAGGATCATTGGATCTTTTTGTAGTGGAAGTCTTCTGCCTAGCAGAAGCACTATCCACCCCCTTGGTTTCTTGGCACCGGGGACCTTTGAATGATTGCTCATTCAAAGTTGCCATGGGGAAGGTCTTATGGATGTTACCACTGACCTCCTCTGAGCTAGCAGGAGTAGTGGCAGCCTTCTCTCCCATATGCTCTTCCTCCTCCTCAGAGAGCACCTCCTTTGGGTTGGGAGACACCCTAGTGGATTCCCTTTGGATATTCTCTACTGGAGAATGCTCCAATAGAGGGCTTTGAGGCTCTTGGTTAATAGTAGGTACACCAAGGGAAGGAGCCTTGTGTACCTTTCTCTTGACATAGGTCTTGGATATTATGGGAGTGGGTTTAGCAGCAAAGGACTGAGGGAAAATTTGAGAGATGGAAGGTTGGGATTGTCTAGCAGTGGGTTGGTCTAATGGGGGCCTTGACCCTGCTACCATACCTTCATTAGTTTGGGACACCACCATCATTGTAGAGAACAATGGGGTGTCTACTCCTTCCGAGTCCCCAGCAGATCTTCTCATATTTGAGAAAACCTTGCCTTTAGGGGGTTTTGGTACATATATTCCATCAGAATGAGGAATATCCGTCAATTCATGGTTGATTACTGCTTGAACAAACCTGGGATACATATAAAAGCTCTTTTTGTTTCCAATGTTTGAGACAAGATCATTGAAAATCATTTGTGAAAAATTGTACCTTCTGGTAGTGGCTAAACAGACCAAAGCATAAGCAATGGGACTGCTGAACTCACTCCAGCCAGTGGTCTTTTTAGAAATGCAGTGCATCAAGGTATGAACAAGAAAACGCCATTGGGGTGAGAATTTAGCTTTTGAGAACTTAAAAACACCCAATGGGCCTCCATACCCCATTTTTGTAAGAGTAGAAAACAGTTCATCATTAGGGATAGAAGTTATACCAGAGGCATCGTCTAGATGTAGACTGATGCGAATTACTTCTTCAGTAACTGTCAATGGCTTGCCACATACTGTCGTCTTGATCATTTGCACACCATCCTCAGTAACAATGGTGGCATGTGCCCAGAATTGCCTCTGATGCTCTATGAAGATAGTAGGAGACATAGTGAGAGCATGGGCAATGTGGCTAGACTTCAGAAAGTCGACTATCTGATGAAAACCTTCAGCTTGCTTTGGCTTTTGGAGCATCGCGATTTCATTGTGCTCGTCAATGAACGCCATTGATGCCATTGACCTTGTAGATTCTTGCCTGAAAACTTTGAACTTTGAGAGAGAAAGGGTTTAGAGCGCAAGTGAACAGTATGCAAAGAGTCGTTATGAGCTTTTAGGCGGGCAAAGAGTATTTATAGTATTCGGGACATAAGCAGTATTAACCTAGAGCAGTATTAACTGAAAGCAGTATTAACTACTAGCAGTATTAACTGAAAGCAGTATTAACTACTAGCAGTATTAACTGAGAGCAGTATTAACTACTAGCAGTATTAACTGAGAGCAGTATTAACTACTAGCAGTATTAACTGAGAGCAGTATTAACTACTAGCAGTATTAACTAAGAGCAGTATTAACTACTAGCAGTATTAACTGAGAGCAGTATTAACTACTAGCAGTATTAACTAACTAGCAGTATTAACTGAACTTACTCCTTTAAACTTGCGAAACACTGAGTACTGCTATACATATCCTGAAAAAGAAGATTAGTAACACCAAGAATAAACAATATACAGGTATAGAACCACTTTTTGAGAAGGGGCTTATTCAGAGTTGATCATTCCCACACTTGTTACCAAGAAAGTGAATCTACCCACATCAAAAGCTTTAGTGAATAGATCAGCAAACTGATTATCAGTGTGAACTTTTACAACTTGAATAAGTTTCTTTTCATTACAGTCTCTTATGAAGTGATACCTGATTTCAATGTGCTTTGTCTTTGAGTGCTTGACAGGATTATTCATAATGCTAATAGCACTGCTGTTATCAATAAAAATTGGAGAGTGTAGAAAGGTTACCCCATAATCCAACATTTGATTCTGAATCCATAAGACTTGAGAACAACAACTTGCAGCTGCTATGTACTCTGCCTCTGTTGTAGATGTGGATACTGTGGTTTGTTTCTTGCACTGCCAAGACACTAGTCTTGCACCCAAAAACTGACATCCTCCAGAAGTAGATTTTCTGTCCAAGTTTGCTCCACCTAGATCACTATCTGAGTATGCAAGTAGGTCAAAGGATGAGTCATGAAGATACCAAAGTCCCAATCTGGGTTGCCCTTTGAGATATCTGAATATCCTCTTAACAGCTTGATAGTGAGATTGCTTTGGCCTAACTTGGAATCTTGCACACACACAGACTGGAAACATTATATCTGGCCTAGAGGCTGTAAGATACATGAGAGAGCCAATCATGGATCTATAATGATGAACATCCATATCCTCCCCCTCAAGATCTGCTGTTATCTGCTTGTGTGTCTCCATAGGTGTGCTAGCAGGTTTTGAATCTGAGAAACCAAACTTGGTTAGAATGTCCTGCACATACTTGGACTGACATATGAAGATTCCATCTGTCTTCTGTTGAACTTGGAGTCCAAGGAAGAAAGTAAGTTCCCCCATGGAGCTCATTTTGAACCTTTGATGCATTAGTTCCTCAAACTCCTTGCACATGTTGTCTCTTGTTGATACAAAGATAATATCATCAACATAGATTTGGACCAACAAGATATCCTTCTTCTTTCTCTTGATAAATAGAGTCTTATCAATAACTCCTCTTTCAAAGCCATTTTCCAAGAGATAGGATGACAGAGTGTCATACCATGCTCTTGGAGCTTGATGTAGTCCATAAAGTGCTTTCTTTAATTTGTATACTCTGTCTGGATAGCTTGGGTTTTCAAACCCTGGTGGTTGACAGACATATACTTCTTCTTCAATTGAACCATAAAGAAATGCACTTTTCACATCCATCTGATAGACTTTGAATTTCATGTAGGAACCATAAGCCAGGAATAATCTAATTGCTTCTATCCTGGCCACAGGTGCAAATACTTCTTCATAGTCTATTCCTTCTTCTTGTGTATACCCTTGAGCCACCAGCCTTGCTTTATTCCTTATCACTATACCTCTTTCATCTCTCTTATTCCTGAAGACCCATTTTGTTCCTATTGCCCTTTGGCCTTTAGGAAGGTCTACCAGATCCCAAACATCTTGCAGCTTGAACTGCAGTAGCTCTTCTTGCATGGCTTCTATCCAACTGGATTCTTTCATAGCATCATGTGCCTTTTTAGGCTCAAGCTGGGATAAAAAGCAAGAAAGCACTGTGTGTTGTTGATCTTGGATTTCTTGAAGTTTACTTTGATTTCTAGTCATCATAGGAGAGGATATATCTCCTATTACCAGCTGTGGAGGATGATTCTTTTGTATTCTGGTGTGATGACTAGGTTCTTTATTAAGTCCCAACTCTAGATTAGAGTCATTCAACTCAACTGAAGTGTTTTCAGTAGCCACTTCTGGTTCTTTATTCTCTTGAGTCTCCTCATCTCTACTTTCTTCTTCACCTTGACTTGGTCCAGTAGATGGTTCCTTTTCACAGTCTTCAACAGGATTCACTGTGGGTATGGGAAATATCACAGATTGAGATATACTTTCTGAGACTTGTGTAGTCCCTGATTCTCCACTCCCTGTACCTGCATAATCATCACTACTGAAACCAAAAGAGTTAGTTAGTGAGTCAATGTCAAATAGCCACTGAGGACCAGACCCAATTGGATTTGGTGTATTCTCATTGCATTTGACATTGTCACTTTCTTCAATTATTCTGGAAGAAGAGTTAAAGACTCTGTAAGCCTTACTCTGAGATGAGTAGCCAACAAGAAATCCATCATCTGCTTTGCTATCAAACTTACCTAAGTAAGATTTGGTATTGAGAATAGTACAAGGACACCCAAAAGGTTTGAAAAATCCAATGAAAGGTTTTCTTTTATTTAAAAGCTCATATGGGGTCTTGTTCTTTTGCTTGACCACTAGAACTCTGTTTTGGACATAACAAGCAGTATTAACTGCTTCAGCCCAGAAGGTAATTGGCAATTTTGAATCAGCCAACAGAGATCTAGCAGCCTCTATTAGTGTCCTATTTCTCCTTTCAGCAACTCCATTCTGTTGAGGAGTCCTAGGAGCACTATATTGTCTCTCAATACCTTTCTCTTCACAAAAGGTGTTTAGATCATGATTTTTAAACTCAGTTCCATTATCTGATCTAATGACTTTTACTCTTTGATTAGTTTGGTTTTCAATTCTTAGAATAAAGGATTTGATAAGTCCACTTGTCTCATCCTTAGTCCTTAGAAAATATACCCAAGTAAATCTGGAGTAATCATCAACAATAACCAAGCAGTAAGATTTCTTGCCTATACTCATAACATTTGTAGGACCAAACAGATCCATATGCAGTAACTGGAGACAAGAAGAAATAGAATTTAACTCTTTGGTCTTATGAGAAGTTTTGTGCTGTTTGCCTTTAAGACAAGCAACAGAATGATCATCACATGAAAAGACTTTTGAAGGTAAACCTCTTACAAGGTTGTTTTTAACAAGTTTGTTCATAGTCTTGAAATTCATGTGACACATCCTTCTGTGCCATAGAGAGGATTCATCCACAGAAGCTTTTGAAACAAGACAGTTCAGGGATGAATCACTATTAACATTGTCCATATATAGACAATAAACATTGTCCTTTATTGGAGTTCTAAGTAGTATCATGCTTTCATCAACTACTTTGAACCCTGGAGCAAGGATCATACACTCTATGTTTGTAAATAATATGCTATGTTGTTTGTCACAAACCTGTGATACACTTAACAGGTTGTACTTCAATTGATCAACATAGTAGACATCCTCAAATGTCATCTTACCTTTTGTGACATTACCTTTGCCACTTATTTTACCACCAGTAAGATCATTTCCAAAAGCAACATGTCCTCCATTGATATGCTTGAAATCCTGAAGGCATGACATGTTACCTGTCATGTGCCTAGAGCAACCACTATCAACATGCCAAATGCTCTTTGCTTTGAGCTGTTGGTTGCCCTGCACATTAGATGAATCAGTTAGTTTGAATAAGGAACCCAAGCCAAAGTGGTCTTGGGTACCCCTTTCTCATCAAAATACTTGCATTCTTTCTTGACAAGATTTTTAAACTTTGACTCCTCATGCTTGGAGTATTTTGTCACAATAATAGGCTTGGAAACATTTTTTCTAGAAGCAATACTGATTTTAGAAGTACTAACTGCCTTAGCAGCACTTGCATGCTTAGCAGTACTAACCTTGTTAGCAGTAGTAACTGTGTTAGCAGCATTAGTATTTTCATCAGTACTAACACTGTTAGCAGTAGTAACTGTGTTAGCAGCATTAATATTTTCATCAGTACTAACACTGTTAGCAGTAGTAACTGTGTTAGCAGTACTAATATTTTTAGCAGTACTAACACTGTTAGCAGTAGTAACTGTGTTAGCAGTACTAATATTTTTAGCAGTACTAACACTGTTAGTACTTCTAGGTACCCATAGTAAAATACTTTCTTTTAAAACCTTATTTTTCATAGGGCCTTTACTTTCAACAGATTTCTTCATCACATGTTTCTTTCCAGCCTTCCTATAACCAACAGGTTTTTGCACAAATCTTTGAAAGTTTATCTGTTGATTAATAGGGTTAAAGAAGCAATACTTAGCCAAATGATTCAACTTGCCACATATGAAACAAGGTTTTGGTCTATTGATTTTATTCAGATCAACTCCTTGTTTCTGAGCCCATTGATTATTCCAGTTTCTTTGATTACCTCTTTTTATACCAGAATTTAGGCTCTTAGCTTTATTACAAGCACACTGTTTACAAGATCCAGGATTCACAACAGTGGTTTGTTTGTAATGGACCTTGTTATCCTTTCCTTTGATCTTCTCTATCTCCTTGGACTTGACCCAGATTTTCCCACATCCCTCATTGGTGATAATATTGTTTTCTAATGGTATCTTTTTACTCACAGTATTATCCCTATTCTTACTAGCTTCTTTCTCAGTCAAATCCTTAACTACTACCTCATCCAAAGGATCTATCTTATGAGCTTCCTCAGACAAGTCCTTTTTCTCCTTGGTTTCTAACAAGTCTGAAGTAGGAGAGATATAGTTGTTGTTGTAAGGAGGAGGTGTATTGTTGTATCCAATACCAGGCTTCATCTTATCATGAATCTGAGCCTTTAGAAGAGAATCCATTGCTTTTGAAGCATATGAAAACTTTTCTATGTCAAGCTTAACTTTAGACAGTTCCTCTTTCAGCCTATCATTCTCTTCTAAGGACTTAGACAGTTTGGTCTCTAACTCATTCTTTTCCCACTTCCAATAGTTTGTATCATAAGAGTGTTGAAGTTCATTAGCTTGAAAGCCTTTGATTTGCTCTTCAAATCTCTCTACTATCAACACATAATCTCTTCTGTCCTTTTCTAATCTTTTGAGGTCATCACACATACTTTGATTGTGATCCCTGTATCTTTTGACAGTGTCTATGCAAGATTTAGTGTAAAGATTAGAAATTACCTCAGAGGGGAGATCAGACACTTCTGCCATAAGAGCTTGATTCTGAATGGCTTCCTCAGCTTGATCACTCCAGTCAAATCCCATTCCTTGTTGGGAAACAAGGGCTTGAGCAGGATTCTTGTTTTGATTGTAGCCTCCATTCTGAGCTTGTTGGTGGTTGTTGTTTGGAACAACACTCCTGCATTCTCTAGCAAAGTGTCCTTTCATGTGACACTTATAGCATTCCACCTTAGTCTTGTCAAAACCAGCTCCATCTTCTCTTCTTTGAGAGAAGTTGTTTCTTCCTGTTCTTTTAATAAACTTTTTCACTCTCATAGATAACATGGCCATCTGCCATTTAATGTCCATCTCCTCCAGGTCATCAGGGTGAAGTTGATCTAGATCATCATTAATCAATGAATTGTTGCTATGACTGGACAAAAAGGCTTCAAAGATAGTTCCAGTGCCTTTTTCTGAATTTACTCCACTGGCAGTACTAACTGCTTCAGGGTTAGCAGTAGTATCAGTAGATGTTGAAAGAAGTGCAGCATTGTGGATATAACCAGTGGGATTCTTCTTGGATTCTACCTCAGTTTCAAAAACTCTTAGATCATTATATAGATCATCAAGTTCCTTCTCTTCCAGATTGTCACCCTGTCTATATGAGACAGTGTACATAGTCCATTCATCCCCAAGAGATCTGAGGAACTTTCTGTTGATATCATCTTGTTCCATCTTCACTCCTACAGTAGCCAGTTCACCAATGAGCTTGTTGAATCTATCAAAAGTTTGAGTCATAGACTCATTCTTTGAAGAAGTGAAATTCTCATACTGCTGCTTTAGAACATCTCTTTGATTTCTTTTGATACTTTTAGTTCCAGCAAATCTTTTCTCTAGAGCATTCCAGAGAATCTGAGCATCAGTGCAGTTGCAAAATTGATGCTGATATTCATTGGGAATAGCCAAGAGCAGAGTGCTTAATGCCTTCATCTCTGTCTGTCTGATCTTCCTCTCACCATCTGTCTTTGGTGGAGGTCTTTTCCCATCTGGTCCTATCTTTCCTGCTTCAGAAGAACCATTCTCAATGATATCCCACATTGAGTAGTCAGTGAGAAGAATGTATTGTCTAATTCTGATCTTCCACATGTCAAACTCACTGGGTTTGAGCATTGGAACCTTAGAGACCAGAGTACTGTTTGATTCTGCAAGGTTTTCCATGATGAATGAATAGATGTTTCTGAGGGAGTTAGGCTCTGATACCACTTGTCAGGATCGAATTCTTAACAAGAATAAATTCTCAGAAACTAATATCAAAGAAGTTGCGGAATAACACTTTGATATTCAATAAAACAGTAAACCAAAACAGTATATAATCAACAACTTGTAAACTTGTATTGAATGCTTGAAGTTACAAGATTAAACACACAACCTCAATATTGATGAACAGACTCACCAATACGAATTCTACTTCTCTAGAATTAGGATCTATGACTTGAGGTTGATTTTCTCTAAAAAAATAGAATGAATAAATTAATCTCTATCTAAACTATTCTATCAAATCTGTACATATACTGAATAAAAAGATAATTACAATAAATAAAATATCTTCAGTATATCTTCCATCATTATCTTCAAGCTTTCCATGAATATCTTGATTCTTTCCAGCTGTCATCCTTTCCATCCGGTTCTTTAAGTCAAAAGCAGTACTAACTATGCTCAGCAGCATTAATTTCTTCTAGCAGCATTGACTTGGTCTTAGCAGCATTAACTACTAAGCAATACTAACCACTAGCAGTACTAACTTTGTTCAAGCAGCACTAACTTTGACTAGCAGTATTAATTCTACTAGCAGTAGTAATACTCAGCAGTATTAACTTTGAAGTCCTCTGGCAGTAGTAATTCTGAACTAGCAGCATTAAAGACTTGTTCACATCTTCAGTTCCCAACAGACAACTTTCAGATATAGAAAACATGTTCTGAAATGTTCAAACCACTTCTTGATTTTTAAACAGATTTTATAATTTGGAAGTGTGATTTTAAATGTTTTCATTTTATTTTTGTGCTTAATTGATAAATAAACCGTGTGTTTCCAAATATAAATACTTGCGTATTGTCTTTTCTACATACTTTCAAGTATTCACACACATCGGTTTAATTTTTGATCAAATTGTTCTTACCATGTCTCATATTGAAACATATTTTCGATGGTAAGACACCCCACTTGTACTTTAAAGAATTTTGAGCGATATTTTATTTCGAAACGTCATTTCGAGAATGTCTATATTTTTGTTTCGTATAGACAATATCCGTTATTTTTGACCATAATCCTTAATTGCTATATCATTTCATTTCTGATCATTTTCATACAATGTCATATTTTCAAACAAGTCTTTTGCATTCATGTTCATTCATTCAGTATACTTGTTTGAAAATACTTCAATGTCTAAACATGCTCAAATCTTCATGATTATATTTTATGAGCATACATTCGTCTGACATTTGTATATGAGCTTTAACTGATAAAGTTAAACCATCTTGAGCAACACATGCTTATTAGGATTATATGGGTTCTTTGTGCTAGGACTTACATGAACTTCTATGAAATCACGTTAACCAGTGATTTCTACCCAAGAAGTTAATCCATAGAGATTGAGTGTGAGGAGTCTAAAAGAAATGAGTGTGGGTGTGATGAGGTAAAATGGAAAAGAGAGTTTGGTTAGTAGTGAGCTTAATGATTAAAAGAAAGAGGGTGTGAGATCAGAGTAAAAGAATATCAAACTCTGCACCAACTACTTTCTGAGCCGGGCAGCCACATTACTAGCGTTTCACAATTCTTTGGTGAACGTTATTGAAACAGGCAAATAGCCCATGCCAACTCTTGACTATACCCCACTAGCTACTCATTTTCTTCTCAAAAAGAAAATGTTTCACATTTTCTGGGGACGCAACATATAATCTATCTGGTTTTCATTTGGAAAATCTGGATATTGAAAAAGAAGGAAGTTTGCCCCACCTTCGCACTTCAATCATGCACATTGAGTCTGTGTTTATCTACTGTTGTCTCAGTGGTTTACACTATGTTGAGCCTTAAAAAGCAATTATTCGTGCTTAATTCTTTCTACACGTGCACGAAAACACAAAGAATTTGTTTCTTTGTCATAACATTCATAGAAATTGCCTTTGTGGTATTTCGATGATTGGATGGAAGCCCTGGGGGAGTGAACATCAAAAATCTCCTTTATATTGTGTATTCGTTACACACAGTGACTTCGTGTTACTGACAGGCATTTTAACTGATTCATTTGTTGATTCAGGAGTTACATGTTCTTATTTTGTCTGGATTTGCAAAGATCTAGATGAATACTTGGTTATGGATCACAGAATTAGAGGCTCAGTTTGACAGAGCAGAATGGTCAAAGACATTTCTTGGACGAAAAGTTTTGATGATGTAGATGCTCAAATCATCAAAAAGGGGGAGATGGTATCAAGAAATGATAAAGTTTTGAGAGATGATTTTTTAGAAATGTCCAAGTCAGAAAAGTTCAAAGTAAAGATTTGAAGATTCTGAAGATTTGAGGAAATTTTCTTTGAAAATTATCTGCTAAAGCAATTGAGCTGATTCTAAAGATAATTTCTTTCCAAAGTCTGAAAGTATCTTGTGAAAGTTTTGAGGTGATTGTTAATCGTCTGAAGACAGTTTTGGAAAGAATACAATCAAAAGAAAAGAGGAGATTGTACTGACAGAGCTTAAAAGTGAAGACTGAATTGCTAAATCTTTCAACAGTGATCTTGAATCCAAAGGGGGAGATTGTTAGAGCATAAATATGTTGGATACAAGATCAAGAAGACTGAATGTCAAAGTTCAAGAATGTCAAAGCTGAGAAAGTCAACTCTCATTAAATTCAAAGTTCTTTTGTAATAAAAGTCAAAGTCTGTGTATTTGTATTTTAGTAGTTTAGTTTCCTTGTATTTTAGTTGTGGGTATAAATACCTTATTTCCTTTGTAAGTAAGGTAGTACGTAATTAGTTGTATTCAGTTGTAAGAAGTAGAGAGAGAAATCTGTTGAGAGAGAAAGAGTGTTCTAGAGAGAGAAAGTTTGTAATCTTGAATTTGAAGTGAAATCAAACAGGTAATTTGATTGAAATCTTGTTTGTGTTTGATTAATTGTGTTTAGGAACTAGAATATGGGAATAACAATTTTCATGCGTGAGTTTTAATTTTGCTTCTTTTAAGCTAACGAGTTATTTGGCGTCGTGTCCCATGTGAATTGTTAAAAGTGTCATTTTACCTTTCATTGCGTTAAAAGAGAAAACTCTTTGAAGATTAATATTTTAAACATATAGTCGTCTTGCACACTTTGTTGAGTGATGAAAATTTGACACTACATGATTTTAGCATTAATGAGTTTTGCGAAAAAAATTCAGTTGGGTCTATGGTGTCTCATCGTACGTCATTTTGCGTTACATAAATAAGGTTGGAGCATGTGTTCATACATTTATGCATGCGTCTAAATGTAGATTTACTAATCGGTGTCATCCCACATGTTGTTTTGGGGAAATTCCCTTATCATGCAATTTATCTTTGGGCTTTATACAAATGTCAATCGTTGCATACTATTTGCATTTGGATTTAATTATAACGTTGGTATGAGTAAATATATAAAAGATTTACATCATTTCAAACAGGACTTTTGTTCTGTTCATATTTCAATCAATTACTTTTACCGTTAGAAATTTCCGCAATGCATTTATTGAGTTAGCAATGTTTATATCGTTGTAGTTACTTTTTGGTCAAAGGTGTTTATCTGTACGATCTGAAGCTTTAAACTCGATTTGAAACTTTATTTGTATTCCCACTATTTTACCAAGCTTTGAGGATTAAACTAATGCGTTTGGGATCGTTGATAATTTTAGGCCACAACGTCTTTTGGTTAAAGAGGAAGGATTTTAAAATTAAAGTTGTGAATTTCTCTTTTGGAGTGGTACAAACCTTTATTGCACGTGTTGTGGTGCATGAATCTATTTTCTTTTATATGGTGTAAATTGTTGCGCATGTTTTATTGTTGTCTTTACTAACTTAAGTATTGCTCAAACGAGTTTTTGGAAATGTTTTCATATGCGCTGTGTGGTTAATCAACTTTGAAACCTATCGCATGATCGGTAGCGTATTTTTACCGTGCGTTTAATCGTTAAAAAGCTTTTATATTTGAAAGTTTATAAATTCTGATTTGGTATATTTGTTGGAAAACCTTGAACTCATTAGGCCTATAGATTTAAACCCTGTTGTAAAGGGAGTTGTAAGTAAGGACTGAGGGCGTCCCTGGGGTTTGAAGTGTCGGATGTTCCGACTTGTGGTTAGTCTTGGATTTTTGGGTTTCGGTTTTGAAATACGTATGCGTTTGTACCATGGGGATAGTAGATTTAAGTCTTCCCAGTTGATTAAGGGGTGATTTTATGCTTCAGTGATCATGCGAGTTAAAGTTTTAGGTAATTTTTGGCAGATAGATTGGGTTTCGTTTTGGTGGTTTGCTCGTCGGTGTGACACCATGGCTTATGTGTTGGTATACCGTTTTAGCGGGTTCCGCGATTAAAGGAAATTTTGGTGATCTGTCTGCTAGAGATGTAAGATTTGAAATTTTAGCTCTCGGTTAGGCGTCAACCTTAGTGCAACAACCCGTCTGGAATGGAATTTTGGGCGAGATGCCCACATTTTCGAGGTCACCGTTTAGTCCTTGGCGTCAACTTGTTTTCTTGAGTTCAATGAATCTTGGAATGGATGGATGTAACCCGGTTGGATTATGGAAAATAGTGACCTTTCGGAAATGGATTGCGAAAGGAGTTTGGGTATTGAGGATTGAGTGTCGATGTACCCAAGCATTCTTGTGGTGATAAGGATTTTACTTTAGGAATGTTGTGAGATTGGTGTTGGATCGGAGTTGAGTGAAAGCCGAATCTGTGTTAACCGGTTACATAAAGGACGTATTAGTACGCCTTGGAAGAATGTCTGTATAGATATTAGGAATGGATCAGTAGAAATCTGAGGATTTTGGAAGTGTGATTATGATCTTTGATGTTGGGTTCGAAATCGTTTAGACCGAAGGATTTGATCGGTGAGAAGTTGAAGTCGTAAAATTACCCGGAGGTGGTAATTGTCATCCAAGGTTGGGAGGCGACCGTAACCTTGTGGGTAAAATGTTACTTTGGAGAGTTAAGTGTTCGCTCGGTTATGAGTATATTGTGCCCAAGAGGGGCGGCAAACGTGAATATCGGTGTAAGAGTCGTGTTAGCGGTTTTGGCAAATGGATTAACGACAATCTTTCCAACTGGCCGCGTTCCATCGAGAGGAGTGATTTCGAGGACGAAATCTCTTTCAAGGTTGGGAGGATTGTAACACCCCGATTTCGAGAGGCACCATTTCGAGTTATTACAGAAACCGTCATATCAAGGAAAAATAAGATATTTGATTTTGTACTTGAATCCTAGATTTTATAGTCTTAATGGATGAAGGATTCAATTACGAGTCTAACGGTTCTTTCCGGAGCAAAATCGGAGCTATAACGAAGAAGTTATGGCCAAAACAGTGATCGAGAAGAAAACCGAGGTTTGGGATGCCGCGAGTTGTGGAGCGACTTAGGGTCGCGGCACAAGCCGCGTAACTCACTGTTCTGGAGGAAACGGGTGACTTATGCCGCGACTTGGGGTCGCGGCATAACCCGCGGAACGCCCTGTTGAGCTAAAAACCCGATTTTCAGCCATTTAACCTCATTTCTCTCAACCCAAACCCTAAATCTTCTTCCCTCTTCTCTCCCAAACCTCAAATGTCGAACCTCTACCTATTTGTAGAGTTTTCCTCCTCAACCCTCATACTTCATCATCACCTATCTAGTTGAGATTTTGAACCGCAAAACCTCCATCTTCATCTTCCTCATCAAGTTCAAAGTGTGGGAGCTCGGGTTGAAGAGTTGGATTGGGTGTCCTCGGAAAGTCTCGTCATCTTTGTTGGTAAGTTTCTTTGATTTAAGGTTATAAATATTCTTTGGATGTTTCTCTAGTGTTAGGTTTATCAAATCTCGGATTTGTTAGTTTTGGATAAACTAGGGTTTTGATCTTGTTTGGGATCTTGGTATTTTTATGTTTGGAGAATGTTTCCTTATGGGTGATTATGGTTATTTATGGGTTGGAATGTTGGATCTAGGTTTTGGAAGTTTTCGGCTTGAGGATTCAAGCGACCTTCAAAAGAGCTCGTTGGGTGAAATCTAGATTTAGCCTAAATCTAGCAAGGTGAGTTCAAGTTGATTTGTTAAAACGGTGTACATGCCCAAATGTGTATTTTGAAGTAAAAATGTGTTTACTTGGTATTCATCAAAGTGTGAGTATTTTAATAAGTTTTCATATTTGGTAAACTTGGGTTCTGTTAACCTCGTAAAATATTCATATTTGATTTCTTAGCAATTTTGTACAAATAGAGTCCATTTCATGGTTTATGCATCTTTGATGATTCTTGTACAAACAAGTCTATTACATGTTATATGTATTTTGGGTATAATTGCATTCATGAATCTTTTGGTAAACCTTTGGCCCCCATACGCGTCGAGTTTTGGGTTAAACGCATATTTGTAGTATGTGTCTTCATAAATGTTATTTTAAAGAGATTTCATTATTCGGAGAACCGATGATTATTGGTCAAATGGATGTTTGAGCATCTTAGCTCGGTGTTGGCTTAAAAGAGTCTTGAGGACACTTATCTGGTTTTTTAACGACTCGATTTAGAGTCCAAAAAGGTGGTTTACATTTTAACGCATTTTATTGCATATTGATAATTACAGGCTCGAGTGCGTTGTCATTCCTGGGTAGTCGTGTAATGTTAGATCGTGTTGCATTGGATCCATTGGCACGTGAGTCGGTCTTTCTTAATGGTTAATGGGGTGGTGCGGGGTAATCTCCGGGAATTCACCTTATGACCCTGTCCTTTCATGTCATACATCAGGGGGGCTGAGTTATGGGTTTGTGCTATCATGGATGGAATGGTCATTGGATGGGCGTTATATAACCTCCGCCATGTGGGGCAATGCGATGGTTGTATCCCCCTTGTGCCGGGCCTTTGAAGCGATATTCAGGTTAATAGTCGCAAGGTCAGTTGACTCTGGGGTGTAGCTGAAAGGAGTCGTAGGGACACTTGGGCTTGTAGGTCGTGAAGTGCCATACGATTAACGTTGTATGGGTGGACTACTGTTGTGTTCCTCCACTCTCAACGGATACGGGTAGCCCCCGTCGTCGGCCCATCGTAATTTGGATATTTAGTTGTCCATGCTTTAATATTGGGATTTCATTCTACTTTAAGGTCGCGTGAGTATTAATTCGAGTTACTTGATTTCAATGACGTACCATATTATTAAGAATCGTTTTCCTTTATTTAAGGGCCGAGTATTATGTTCCACCCGTGTTTTGGGTGTTTTGGGATATAAGGTACTATTTACATTTCCATAAATTGGAATGTCGAGCTATGACCCCATCTTGGGAGAGTTCCAGATGGCATCATTTTATATGAAACATGTGTTTGGGTGCATTGTCTTAAAAAGTGCATATTGTGGGAAAATGTGTCATTTCTATTTTAAAGTATATTATTTCGAAGGATCTCGCTTTAAATTGGTTTCCTTGTTTTTAAAGTTTTATTCATTCATGTTAAAACTTTTGAGCTCACTAGGCGTTAAGCCTAACCTTTTTATTTGTCGGCATGTGCATCAGGTCCCCCTTTGGAGATAGTGACTATGCTTGGGTATTAAGTCCTCCGCAGGATTGAAGATAGTTTTTGTTATTGGGTTTAGTAACACCCGTCCTGTTCATAGAATGTATGTATAAGATGAATGGGAATATTGAGGTTGATTCTCAATTTATGTTTATAGTTCAAGGTATTTGTTGATGTATTTAGAAATTTTAAATAAGTTGCTATTTTGGATTTTGATGGCGTTACATATAATTAAGTGAATGAAAATATAAATAAATTGTTAACCACAATGACAAGAAAAAAAAGAAATTATAAACCATAGAGTCAAAAAAATCAACGAATTATAAACCATAAGGACAAAAAGAACAACAAATTATAAAACATAGGGACAAAAATAACAACAAATTATAAAACATAGAGATGAAAACTGTGATTTTAAAAACATAAGGACGAAAGTGGCAATTTACAACAAACCACAGGGACGAAAAACATAGTTTACTCTAATATATAAGAAGAAATAGTAAAAAAATTCTACTTTGATTTGAAGGGAAAGATAGTTGACAAGAAAATCGAGTCTCTCGAGATACCCATATAGTATGCACCGCCTTAAGAATTAGAGGAAATCGTGGATAGAAATCAATCTTTTATGATTGAAAGAATGGAAGGATTATGCGTGTCCCACAATCAGTGTAAAACGAAATAGATGACTCAAATCAATCAATTCTCATATCTCAAATTCGAATACAACAGTCTCTCAAATATTTCTCTCTCTACAATACAAGCACAATGCTCTCTTGATGCTTTTCTCAAACCACTATTCATATCCCTATTTATACAAGGACACAAACACTCACAACCCTAAACAAAACAATTAAAAACACTTACAACACAACACTTTGACTTTGACTTTTATTACAAAAGACTTTGACTATGCTATAAGAGTTGACTTGAGCTTTTGACTTGCTTTGACTTCAGTCTTTTGTCATCTATGATTTTGTATCCAACATATTTGTGCACTAACAATCTCCCCCTTTGGATTCAAGATCATCTTCAAAAAGATTTTGCAATTCAATCTCCCCCTTTGACATAGATTGTAAAACAATCTCCCCCTTTGATTGATCTTTAGCAAATAAGCATTGAAGCACAATAGATCTTTTGCAATTCAATCTCCCCCTTTGACATAGATTTCAAAACAATCTCCCCCATGTATGAGATTAAGTTTAGAATGAACCTTACGCTTTGCTTAAATCTCATGAAGTCAAATCAAAGTCATAAAAGATATGATCGTGTAAGCTCCCCCTCAATTCTGCAAACAGACACAAAGTCGTCAAAGTACAAAACTTTATTCACAAAGTTTATTGAAAATTAAAGACATAAAGCAATAAAACATGTTAAGAACGAGTTCTGATCAGATGTAATCAGAAGTCTTCTTCCTAACTCCTTAACTCCCCCAGAAATTGTACATCAGAAAATTTGTCAATTATAGAATATATACAAACTGTATGAACTCCCCCTCAAGTGTAGATCATATTAACATTGTATCACACTCCCCCTTGAACAAACTTAAGTACAGATATCTTTCAGATTAAAGAATAAAGAAATGAAGAAAAATAACAAAACTAAACTTTATTAGGTAACAACATATTAAGTCTTAAGATTTAACATACCAAGTTTTGAAATGAGAAAATTAAATCTCTTTTCATCAAGTGGCTTGGTAAATAAATCAGCAAGCTGATAATCTGTGTTTACAAAGTAAAGTTCGATTGTACCTTTTTCGACATTATCTTTTATAAAATGATATCTCACGTCTATGTGCTTGGTCTTAGTATGTTGAACAGGGTTTGCAGATATGGAAATTGCGCTCTTAGAATCGCAGTAGATCGGGATCTTGTCGTACTTAAAGCCATAATCTCGGAGTTGTGTCCGCATCCACAACACTTGAGAATAGCAGCTAGCCGCAACTACATACTCTGCCTCGGCTGTTGAAGTAGATACACAGAGTTGTTTCTTTGAAGCCCAACTCACGAGTTTATCGCCAAGAAATTGTATGTGTCCCGACGTACTCTTCCTGTCAACCATACAACCTGCATGATCTACATCTGAATATGTTGTGAGCTCGAAACCTGTATCTTTAGGATACCACAGACCAAGATCTGCAGTGCTCTTCAGATATCTAAAAATACGCTTGACTGTAGATAAATGGGATTCTTTAGGACTAGCCTGATATCTTGCACATAAGCATGTAGAGAACATTATACCTGTCCTACTAGATGTTAAGTACATTAAAGAACCAATCATACCTTGGTAGGTTCTAACATCGACAACTTTTCCCAACGGATCAACGCCAATCTTAATTCCCGGTGCCATCGGGGTTCCAATAGGAATACAATTTTCTATTTTAAATTTTCTAAGAATATCGAAAATGTACTTCGCTTGATTAATAAAAATCCCCGTGGAAAATTGTTTGACTTGTAATCCGAGAAATAAATTCATCTCTCCCATCATACTCATCTGAAATCTTGACACCATAAGGTTAGAAAAATTCTTACAGTACTTAGCATTAGTTGAGCCAAATATGATATCATCCACATATATTTGAATTAAAATGATATCAGTTTTTTCCTTTTTAATGAAAAGAGTAGTATCGATTCTACCTATCGAAAAGCCCGACTTGACTAAAATTTTTGATAAGACTTCATACCAGGCGCGATGAGCTTGTTTCAGACCATTAAGGGCTTTGTCCAGAATGTAACGTGATTTGGTTTGTCTGGATTAACAAAACCTTCAGGCTGAGAGACGTAGACTTCCTCCTTTAAGATGCCATTCAGAAAGGCAGTCTTCATATCCATTTGATAGAAAGTGTAGTTCTTGTGTGCGACATATGCTAGAAACATACGAATAGCCTCGATGCGCGCAACTGGAGCATATGTCTCGTCATAATCTATTCCTTCCTATTTATTATGTCCCAATTATCAAGTTCTAATTCACAAAGATTAACAAGATGACAAGAATTCAGATTAACAAACAACCTGTTTCAATTTCCAATTCAATCAGATTTCGTATACAGAACTCTTTGTCACTTTCTCTCTCTAGAACTCAGTTCAACATACAATACGACTTCTAACTAGCAACTACTCTTAACTAACAAGGCTAACTAGTCATATGTCTATTAAAGCAAAGACACACGCTTACAACACAACTAAAAGACAAAATACAAAATGACTTTGACTTTGACTTTATTACAAAGAGACTTTGACTTTCTTCTTGAGAGTTGACTTTGGCTTTGACTAGCTTGACTTTCTGTCTTCATTCTTCATGATCTTGTATCCAACAAATATATGCTCTAACAATCTCCCCCTTTGGATTCAAGGTCATCTCTAAAAGATTTTGCAATTCAATCCCCCCTTAAGCTCAATTTGTGCAATCTCCACCTTTCTGTACAACAAAAAACTATCTCCCCTTTTGATTGATCTTTAACAACTTTATCTCCTCTTGTAGACTTTTTTTCAACTCAGATCATCTTCAGAAAGAAACATAAGCGTTGAAGCACAATCTCCCCTTTTATGCTCAAAACAATCTCCTCAAGGTTGTAAAACCTCTTTCAGACACTCGAAAGAAATTATCTTCAAGTTTAGCTCGGTTTGCTTCAGCAAATTGTCTTCAAAGAAAATTTCAGTAACTTTGCTCATATTCTGAAATCTTTGAACTTTTCTTTTTCAGCTTTCAACAATCTTTCTTCAAATGAATTGTCTTGACACAAATTTCTTCTTTATGCTCCAATTTGTCTTTATCATTTCCCACATTTCTTGATCACTTCTTAAACATTTCTTGATTCTCTCCCCCTTTTTGATGAAATGGCATTGACATCATCAAAACATTTACAAGAAATGTCATATACCAATCTGATCTTTCCACTGATCTTTTCCAACGAGCCTCTGACCATCTATCGATCCAAAAAGATTTTCATCCGAATCTTTGCAAATTCAGACAAACTATGAGTGTAATACCTGAATCAACAAATGAATCAGTTAAAATGCCTGTTAGTAACACGAAGTCACTGTGTGTAACGAATACACAATGGAAAGGATCTATTTGATGTTCACTCCCCCAGGTCTTCCATTCAATCATCGAATAACACAAGTTTATTCTATGAACGTTTAGACATAAAAATAAATTCTCTGTGTACGTGCTTGTGTTTGAAACAATTAAGCACAGATGATTGTTTTAATAGGCTCAAAATTGTGTAAACCATTGAGACAACAACAGTTAAACACAAACTCTATTGTGCATAATCGAAGTGCGAAGGTGGGGCATACTTCCTTCTTTTTCAATATCCAGATTTTCCAAATGAAAACCAAATAGATTATATGCTGCTTCCCTAGAAAATATTGAAACATCTTCTTGTTGAGAAGAAGATGAGTAGCTGGTGGGGTTTTTATCAAGAGTTGGCATGGGCTAGTTGCCTGTTTCAATGATGTTCACGAAGAATTGTGAAACACCAGCAATGTGGCTGCCTGGCTCAGAAAAAGTTGGTGCAGAGTTTGATATTCTTTTACTCTGTTCTCACACCCTTTTTCTTTTAAAAACATTGAGCTCGCTTCTAACCAAACCCTCTTTTCATTTTACCTCATTACACCCACACTCAGTTATTTTTGATTCCTCACTCTTCGATCACTCAAGGATTAACTTCTTGGGTAGGAAACACTGGTTAACGTGAATCCATATAAGTTTCAGTTAAGATCACACAATGAACCCATGTAATCCTATAAGAACATGTTGCTCAAAATGATTTAACTTTGTAGTTAAAACACATGTATACAAGTCAGATATCTGTATGCTCATAATGATAAACATGAATATTTGAGCATTTTACACATTGAAGACTTTTCAAAACAAGTAAATTGAATGAACGAAATGAATACAAAAAACTTGTTTGAAAATCTGACATTGTTTGAAAAAGATCGCAATCTGAATGACTTAGCAATTAAGGCTTAGATCAACAAAAATTGGATTTTGTCTATACGAACCAAAATATAGACAAGTCTTGAAAGAAATGTTTTGAAATGAAATCACGCTCAAAACATTGAATATCAAACGGGGTGTCTTACCATCGAAAATATGTTTCAATATGAGACATGGTAAGAACATTTCAAGATAAATTGTAAACCGGCATGTGTGAATACTTGACAGTATATGGAAAAGATAAAACACAAGTATTTATCTTTGAAAACACACGGTTTATTAATCATTTAAGCACATATAACATGAAAACATTTAAAATCACACTTCTATATTCATGAAATCTTTTTAAGAATCAGAAGTGGTTTGAACATTTAAGAATATGTTTTCATATCTGAAAGTTGTCCTTCTTTTAGACACGTATGAGATTAAGATTAGAAATAAACCTTTTGATCATTCTTAAATCTCATCAAGTCAGCTCTAAGTCTTATTTGATATGATCATGTAAGCTCTCTCTCAATTATGCAAAAATCACAAAGTCTGTCAAAGTACAAAGCTTTATTCACAAAATTTATTGAAAATTAAAATGACATAAAGCAATAAAACTTTGAAAGTACGAGTTCTGATCAGATGTAATCAGAAGTCATATTCCATACTCCTTAACTCTTACTCCCCCTGAAATTATGCATCAGAAAATTTATCAGTGATGAACATATGTAAAATTTATTAACTCCCCTCAAATGTATGTAGATCATCTTATCTTGTATTATCTCACACTCCCCCTGAGATCATGAACAAACTTAAGTGCAGCTATGTTTCAGAATAAAAATAAAGAAATGAAGAAAAATAACAATAACAGAACTTTAGTAGGTAATCACAGATTAAGTATTGAGATTTAACATACCAAGTTTTGAAACGAGAAAATTAAATCTCTTTTCATCGAGAGGCTTGGTAAATAAATCAGCAAGTTGGTAATATGTGTTTACAAAGTAAAGTTCGATTGTACCTTTTTTGACATTATCTTTGATAAAGTGATATCTCACGTCAATGTGTTTGGTCTTGGTATGTTGAACAGGATTCACAGATATGGCAATCGCGCTCTTCGAATCATAGTAGATCAGGATCTTGTTGTATTTGAAGCCATAATCTCGGAGTTGTGTTCTCATCCACAACACTTGAGAACAGCAGCTCGCCACAGCGATGTACTCTGCCTTAGTTGTTGATGCAGACACACAAAGTTGTTTCTTTGAAGCAACTCACGAGTTTATCGCCCAGAAATTGAATGTGCCCCAACGTACTTTTCCTGTCAAGCATACAACCTGCATGGTCTGCATCTGAATATACTGTCAGTTCAAAACCTGTATCCTTAGGATACCACAGACCAAGATCTGCAGTGCCCTTCAAATATCTAAAAATTCTTTTAACTGCAGACAAATGGGATTCTTTCGGAGAAGTCTGATATCGAGCACATAGACATGTAGAAAACATTACATCGGGCCTACTAGATGTTAAATACATTAAAGAACCATTCATACCTCGGTAGGTTCTAACATCAACAACTTTTCCCGAAGGATCAGTGCCAATCTTAGTTCCAGGTGCCATCGGGGTTCCAATAGGTGTACAATTTTCCATTTTGAATTTTCTAAGAATATCAAAAATGTATTTTGATTGATTGATAAAAATACCCGTGGAAAACTGTTTGACTTGTAATCCGAGAAAGAAATTCATCTCTCCCATCATACTCATCTGAAATCTTGACACCATGAGGTTAGAAAAATTCTTACAGTATTTTGGATTTGTAGAGCCAAATATGATGTCATCCACATAAATCTGAATTAAAATGATATCGGATTTTTCCTTTTTGATAAACAAAGTAGTATCGATCTTACCTTTAGAGAAGCCAGACTTGACTAAGAATTTAGATAACACTTCATACCAGGCTCGAGGGGCTTGCTTCAGACCGTAAAGAGCTTTGTCCAGAATGTAAATATGATTCGGTTTCTCTGGATTGACAAAGCCTTCAGGCTGAGAAACATAAACTTCCTTCTTTAATATGCCATTGAGAAAGGCAGTCTTCACGTCCATTTGATAGACGGTGAAGTTCTTGTGGGCATCATATGCAAGAAACATGTGAATAGCCTCAATGCGTGCCACTGGAGCATAAGTCTCATCATAGTCAATACCTTCCTCTTTCCTATAACCTTTAGCAACTAGTCTTGCTTTGTTTCTGATCATGATACCATCTTCGTCTTTCTTGTTTTTGAATACCCATTTTGTGCCGATGATAGTCTTTCCTTCAGGATTAGGCACAAGTCTCCATACTTTTAATGATTCGAACTGATTTAGCTCATCTTGCATCGCAGTATCCCAGTCTAAGTCGGCTAGATCTTCAGATAAGCGTGTTGGCTCTACCTTGCTCAGAAAGGAGTCATGCATACACATATTTAAAGTAGCAGACCTAGTTTGCACCAGTTTAGATGGATCTCCAATGATTTGGCTTATCGGGTTCTCTTTGGTCCACTAATGTTCATGAGGGAGTGGATTTGATGTAGATTGATCATGATTTTCATCTAAGTATCCACTTTCAGTTTCTTCTTGTTCAGGTAGGAGTTCAATTGAAGGATTTTGTGAAGAAGCATCAGTTTGTACAACATTATCTGGCTGTTGATTAGTTGTTACAGTACAACCAACTGAATCAACAACTTCTATCTCGACAGTATCATATACAACTTCAACTGAAGGAGTAGATGTTTGAATCAGAGTTTCTTGCTGAACCAGGGGAACGAATTCAGTAGACACATCTGAAGTGACTGGATGATGACTACTTGACTCTTCAGGTTTGTCAATCACAACAGATTTAGGCAATTTAGATCCAAGAAACTCATCATAAAAGAATTCAAACAATAAATCTAATTCCGATAAATGAGATGTAGAAGTAGATGGTTTATCAGAATTAGTAGCATTAACCACAGGTTCTGGACTGATTTGTCCAAAAGCTAGCACTCTAGTAAGTACGGGTTCTGAACTGTTTTGTTCAGAAGTTAACTCTTCACCGAATGTAACGTTTATGCTTTCAACCACAATCTTTGACTTCTTCAAGTAGACTCTGTAAGCGGTAGACGTTTGAGAGTATCCGATGAAAATGCCTTCGTCAGCCTTGGGACTGAACTTGTTCAAGTTCTCTTTGTCGTTCAGTACGAAGCACCTGCATCCAAAAATATGAAGATGTTTAATGCTAGGTGTACGATTATTTATTAAAGCATATGGTGTTTTACCAAACCGGCGGTGGATTATGGATCGATTCTGCGTATAGCAAGCAGTCAACACAGCTTCAACCCATAGAAACAGAGGTAGATCTAATTGACTTAGCATAGTTCGAGCGGCCTCGACTAGCGTTCTGTTACGTCTCTCTACTACTCCGTTCTGTTCAGGCATTCTGGCAGCAGAAAACTGATGTGTTATCCTGATTGATTCGAGATAATCTTCTACAATTTTGTTCATGAATTCTGTGCCGTTGTCAGTTCGAAGAAGCTTGACTGTCTTTTGCAAAATCACTTGGGTAGTCTTTAAGAATGTGATGATGACTTTGAGCGTCTCATCTTTTGTTCTCAGAAATTTGACCCAAGTGTACCGCGAGTAATCGTCCACAATCACTAGAACATATTTCTTGCCGTTTATGCTTTGTGTATACATAGGACCGCAGAGATCCATATGCAGCAATTCAAGTGGAGAACTTGTACTAGGCTCAGTCTTTGGCTTATGAGCAACTCTCTTCATCTTGCCTTTCTCGCATGCTGTGCACATATGTTCTTTCTTGTATTTAAGCTCAGGAAGTCCTTTGACTAATTTTCCCGTGACCAGTTTGTTGATGTAACGAAAATTCAGGTGAGAAAGCCTTCGATGCCATAACCAACTTTTTTGCAGCGAGGCTTCTGACAGTAGACATACCTTATTGTCAGTTTGGACTTTTGACAAGTTGATCGTGTAGAGGTTTGACTTTCTAGTACCGACCAAGAGTTCTTTACCGTCTTCAGTACGCACATAACATCTCTTGGCCTTGAAATTTACCTCTAGGTCTTTGTCACAGAATTGTCCAATGCTAAAGATATTATGTCCTAAACCTTCAACGTAGCTCACCTTCGTAATCGTCACGTTGTCTTGAATCACGTCACCATAGCCCAAAATTGTTGAAAACTGGTCGTTCCCGAATCACACGTTCCCGTAGTATTTCTCTGTATAATTAGACAAAATATCTTTCTGCCCGGTCATATGCTTGGAGCAACCAGAATCCAAGTACCACATATGACGGGTCTGCACAGGAGAAATCAGGGAACAACAACTTTACGTATCCATTTAAATGTGGGTCCTTTCAGATTAGCGCAAGATTTTGGCACCCATATAAATTTGGGTCCTCTTTTGTTTTGAAAAACATGAGATGCTTTAGAATTATAAACATGATAAGTACAAACTAATCATCAGAATATTGGCGAGAAACAAAATCATTCTGTCTATTTATAGATGACTTAGTAGTAGACCGAGATAATTGGAGTAATTGCTTTATTGTATATTTCTTGTAAGGAATTACAAGTTTTTGTTTATCAGAAGCAACAATACCAATTACACCAGAAATACTACCAGTCTTTCTATTACAAACACTATCAGGACATGATTCTGCTTTCTCATCAACCTTCTATTTTGGTCACCACTCAGTTCGTTCTTTCGACCTTTTCTTTTTCAACTCTGAAACAAAAGATTTAGATTTGTTAGGAAAAATAGATTTATGAGTTTGTCTTTTCTTAAGCTTACCAGTGTTAGTCCATTTCTGTGAGCGCCGTTTCTTTTGCTTCTTACCTTTCTCATAATAATCAGTACTCACATAAACTGATTCACCAACCTTGGTTGATGATTCACCTACTTCAAATACACTTGGTAAAGCTTCAGAATTAATGATAAAAGCAGAATGATCTGGAAGTTTAGCATTACAGTTAAACATATCAATATTTTCATCAATACACCCATCATCAGAATTTTGAAAATCATTTACAGACGCAAATAGGTCATCAAAATCCTCTTCTGAAGTTTGAGGTGCCTTAGAATATGTTGAACACTCTTTGGATTCAGCTTTAAAACAGTGTTCATCATTATAGTAGAAAATACAATTTGTTCAATGTCAACCAAAATTCTTTCATCAGATAAAGCATTTTCAAGATCAATGATTTTGCTTTCTAACACGAGTGGAGGAACATAGATTTTTGCTTTAATAGGTTTTGCCTCCAACTCAGTAGTAGAATAACTTGCAAAATAATCATTTGATAAAACTTTTGGTTGATCAGAAATATAACTATCATTCAACTTTTGATAGCAGAATGGTAGTTGCATTTTCTTTATGTTCTTTCTATTCTCATCTTCTTTGGCCTCTACCTCATCAGGTGATTTGGTAACGAATTTGGGTTTCAAATGAGGATATTTACCAGCCGCATATAGAAAATCAAAGTTATATAAAGCTGGTTGTTTTCTGATTGCTTTCTTTAGATAATGTGGGTTATCATAACCGAGTCCCCACTTCTCTTTAACATCAGATTCCTCATTTGGTGTGTTTAAGAAAATGGTTTGATCTGTTTGTCCTCTAGCATACAGTTTGGCTTCCAAACCATTTACCTTTTTTTCTAAACTCTTGTTTTCAACCTGCAATTTATGAGCTTTTAGAATACATTCTTGTTTCTCAATATCAGACTTTGAAAGTTTAGAAACAATTTCAGAAATCTTATTTTCAAAACAATCTATTTGAAGTTTAAAATCAGAAGCAGATTTATTTAGAGAGTCAATCAGACTTTTGTTCCCAACAAGTTGCTTGTTGAGATAAAAAATAGTTTGACGTTTCTTCGCAACTCTGCTCTTTTCCTTTTTCAATTTAGCTTGAAGGTCTTGAAGCTCGATCATTTATGCTTCCATTTTATTTACAAAATCAGATTCAGAAAAATTTAGTACCTCATCAGATGTTTCTTCATCTTTTTCATCATACTTCACCTCCTTGCCTATCAGACACATGTGTGCTATTTCTTCCTTTTCTTCCTCATCGGAGTGGTCAAGCCAAAACTCATCTTCAGCCATTAAAGCTTTTCCTGCTTCTTTTTGTTTGGCCAAAAGCATCTTCTTCTTGTAGTAATCTGAATTTCTGACGTTAGGCTTCCGACAATCTTTGGCGAAATGACCCAGCTTTCCGCAATTGTAGCACTTAACCATGTCATCAATCTTCTTCTCACCACCATAGTCATTGACATACATTTTCTTCTCTTCAGGCTTTCTCTCCACAAACTTCTTCTCCTCAAATCTTCTTCCTTCCATTCTTTCTCTGTGCTCGTGATTCTTAGACCCTGATGAATATCTTTGAGTGTTTGAACCCGACTTTTTGTAGAACTTCTTTTGAAACGCTCGGGTCAAAAGTAGCATCGCTTGCTTGAGTTTTTCCCCGTCATCAGAGTCAGAATCAATGGATTCATCAGAACTTGGAAGCACTACTTTCTTTTTGTTCTTCTTTCTCCTTCCTTTTCTCAGCTACAATCAAAGCAATTGGATCAGCTACTTTCTCAGCTTTCTTCTTCTTTCCTCTTTTCTCTTCAACCTCCTCCTCATTCTGTCTCAAAGTTTCATATACTTTATGGAGTGGGATGTCACTAAGGTCTTTCATCTGTTTCATCCTTCGAGTGTGCTTATTCCACTCAGGCTAAAGGATGTTGAGGAATTTGACATTGTTCTCTATTTGCTTATTCTTGACTTTATTCTTTGCAAGCTCATTCAATAGAAGAACAAATCTTTCGTAAGTTTCCTCAAGGCTCCCATTCTCTTTAACCTTGAATTCCTCGTAGCTGTTTATGCAATTGGCAACCTTCATCTAGTTTCCAATCTTTGACCCCATCATCATCTTTTGAAGTTGATCCCACATCTTCTTTGCATTAGCTTTGTAGCTGTCGATTTTGATGTAGATCTCACTGGGTATGCTTTGTTAAAGTAGAGATCTTTCCTGCTTATCAGCTTTGTATTTGTTCTTCTGTTCTTCAGTATACTGGGAAATGTATTTTGGAACAATCTTTGTCTTTTGAGCTCTGTCTACATTTCCATCTTCGCTGTCCGAAGATTCATCATCCGGTATTTCCATAGTAGGAGGTACCATCGGACCCTCCATGATAGACATCAAAATATTCTCTTCGTTAGCATGTCTGTCCACAAAATCAAGGAACCTATCCTTCCATTGTTCGTATTCCCCTTTGAATAGAACCGGAGACTTTACATCAGTACCGATTGAAAGTGTGTCCTTGGAAGTCATCCTGTTTCAATTCCAATTCAGATTTTGTTTACAATAACTCTTTGTGATACTTTCTCTCTCTAGAACTCAGTTCATCGTACAATACAACTTCTAACTAGCAACTACTCATAACTAACAAGGCTAACTAGTCATATGTCTATTAAAGCAAAGACACATGCTTACAACACAACTAAAAGACAAAATATAAAATGACTTTGACTTTGACTTTATTACAAAGAGACTTTGACTTTCTTCTTGAGAGTTAACTTTGGCTTTGACTAGCTTGACTTTCTGTCTTCATTCTTCATGATCTTGTATCCAACAAATATATTCTCTAACACTCTTGCCTATATCGCAGTTGTTCTTGTATCGCAGTTGTTTGATTAGAATTGTATTCAAGATTAAAATAGTGGGTCATTTCTGTAATTGTTTGAAAGTGTGAGGGTTTGAGTTGTAAAGTCAACTATGTTTGACTTAGTATAAATAGTCCGTGTCTTTGTGTTTTAATGACATACGAACACGTAGAAGATTGGTAAGAGTTCGCACACTTTGAAACACAAATACGTGAGATCTGTGGCACCTCGTGAGATATGTGACTATATTGTAATCGAGTGATTTGATCAATAAAGATTGTGTTCTTAATCTGTGTTAGTTGAATGCTAGTAAAATTGGGATCACATTTGGTATCAGAGCACAGATTCAACAGTTTTGAGATAAAAAGAGTTCGTACTGTTTTCTTGATGTCAGTCCAACAATACTATATCAAGTTCTTAGATTTAAACAACACAAAATCGATTACCAACCTGTATTGATTATAACAACGGTTACAAGGTTGATCAGATTTAAGCTTGGATTGTGTTCTCTATTTTCTCTCTATTACACCGTTAAGTGTGTGTTTGTATGTGTTAATTCTTATCTGATCCTGTTAGAGAGATTGAGAGATATCACTTAACTAACTAGTCTGTCTTACACACTACCTAACATAATATCTAGATACTTTAATATCTAGATATTATCCTAGATAATATCAAACAAACTAGATATTAAAACTAATAACTAACTAAGTTACCTAATATAACTAATAACAATAAACATGGATTACATTGATTACTTTGACATTTATTACAAATAGACATAGACTTTAATATCGAGAGTCGACTTTTCGGCTTTAGCTTCAGATTGCGATCTTCAGATTGGATGATCTTGAATCCAATGAGACTGTGTCTTAACAATCTCCCCCTTTGGATCAAGATCATTACGAAAATGATTTTAGCAATTCAGTCTTCTTGTTCAGCTCAGAAGATGCAATCTCTTTCTCTAGCTCTTAAATCAGCATGTCTTTTTCTAACAATCTCCCCCTTTGAAGAGTGGACGTGATTCTTGAAACATGTGATCTTTGCCATTTCTTGTGTAGTCATTCTCCCCCTTTTTGATGTTAAGTGCAACGACTTCATCAAAATTATTTGTAAGAATTGTCTATCTTGCAGTTAGAGCCCCTGATCCGTCAATTCAAAAGATATTCATCCAGATCTTTTCAAATCCAGACAAAATAGTCGTGTAACACCTGAATCAACTAATGAATCAGTTAACATGCCTGTAAGTAACACTAAGTCACTGTGTGTAACAAATACACATTGGAAAGGAGATGTTTGATGTTGACTCCCCCAGGGATTCCATTTAATCATCGAAACACCACAAAGGTTATTTATATAAACGTTATGACAAAGAAACTAATTCCTTGTGTGTTCGTGCTTGTGTTAGAAAGAATTAAGCACAGATGATTGCTTATAAGGCTCAAAATTGTGTAAACCACTGAGACAACAGTAAGTTAAACAAAGACTCAATGTGCATGATTGAAGTGCGAAGGTGGGGCATACTTCCTTCTTTTCAATATCCAGATTTTCCAAATGAAAATCAGATAGCATATGTGTTGCGTCCCCTTTGAAAATGTGAAACACTTTCTTGTTGAGAAGAAAATGAGTAGATAGTGAGGTTTGATTAAGAGTTGGCATGGGTTAGTTGCCTGTTTCAATAATGTTCACCACAGAATTGTGAAACACTAGTAATGTGGCTACCCGACTCAGAAAAAGTTGGTGCAGAGTTGTGATATTCTTTGAACTCTGTTCTCACACGCTCTTTCTTTTAAACAGTTTGCTTACTCTAATCACACTCATTTCTTTTCGCTTCTCACACTCAATCACTAAGCATTAACTTCTTGGGTAGAAATCACTGGTTAAGGTGATTCCATAGAAGTTGTGTTAACTCCTAGCACAATGATTCTTGTTTTCCTATGATGCATGTGATGCTCAGATTGGTTTAACTATTTCAGTTAAAGCACAATTTAGATCATGAAAACATTTAAAGTCACACTTCCAAATCATGAATTCGTTTTAAGAATCGGGAAGTGGTTTGAACATTTGATAACAATGTTTTCTATGATTGAAAGTTGTCCACTTATCAACCATATATGAGATTAAGATAAAGGATTATACCTTAACGTGCGATCTTATATCTCATGAAGCTAAGCTTAAAGTCATAAACATATGAACTTGTAAGCTTCTCTCAAAAATTCTGCAAAAGTCTTATGTCAAGTCAAAGTAAAATTTATTCACTTAAAATGAAAAGACAAAAAGCAGTAAAATTTTTTAAAGTACGAGTTCTGATCAAAAATTTATGAGCTCCCCCTCGAAGTAATATTAACCACTTATCAATTTCTTCTCATTCTCCCCCTTGGATTATGAACATTATATAGAAGTGCAGATATCAATCAGAGTTAAGAATTTAGAAAACTTTTATAGGTAACTACTGATTAGATTTTAAGATTTAGCATACCAAGCTTAGAGATAAGAAAGTTGAACCTCTTTTCGTCTAAGGGTTTGGTGAACAAATCGGCAAGTTGATAATCAGGTTTTACAAAGAAAAGTTCAATTGTTCCCTTTTCAACATGATCTTTAATAAAGTGATACCTAACGTCTATGTGCTTAGTATTGGTGTGTTGAACAGGATTCGCTGATATTGCGATGGCGCTCTTGGAGTCACAGTATATCGGAATTTTGTTGAAGTGGAAACCGTAGTCGCGCAATTGAGTTCTCATCCATAAGACCTGAGAACAGCAGCTAGAAGCAGCTACATATTCTGCTTCGGCCGTGGAGGTTGAAACACAAAGTTGCTTCTTCGATGCCCAACTTACTAGTTTGTCACCGAGGAACTGTACATGTCCCGACGTGCTCTTCCTGTCTAACATACAACCTGCATGATCTGCATCTGTGTAGGCTGTTAGTTCAAAACTAGTATCTTTAGGATACCACAGACCAAGATCTGCAGTGCCATTTAGATACCTAAATATGCGCTTTACAGCAGACATATGGATTTCTTTAGGATTGGCCTGATATAGTGCACATAAGCATGTTGAAAACATTATATCTGGCCTACTAGAAGTAAGATACATTAAAGAACCTATCATCCCTCGATAAGTCCTAACATCAACAGCCTTTCCCGAAGGATCGGTGCCAATTTTAGTACCTGGTGCCATTGGGGTACCAATCGGTTTTGAATTTTCCATTTGGAACTTTCGAAGAATATCCCTAATGTATTTTGATTGATTGATAAAAATACCCGATGAAAATTGTTTTACTTGTAAACCGAGGAAGAAATTCATCTCTCCCATCAAGTTCATCTGAAATCTAGACACCATAAGGTTTGCAAAATTCTTACAGTACTTAGTATTTGTAGAACCAAAGATAATATCATCTACATAGATTTGAATTAAAATGATATCGCCTTTTTCCTTTTTGATAAACAAAGTGGTATCTACCGTTCCTTTTGAAAACCCAGACTTGACTAGAAACGTGGAAAGGACATCATACCAGGCTCGAGGTGCTTGTTTCAGACCGTAGAGTGCTTTGTCGAGAATGTAAACGTGAGTCGGCTTATCTTGATTAACAAAACCCTCTGGCTGAGAGACGTAGACTTCCTCCTTCAGAATTCCATTTAGGAATGCTGTCTTCACGTCCATTTGAAAGACAGTGAAGTTCTTGTGGGCTGCGTAGGCTAGAAACATTCTGATTGCCTCTAATCGCGCCACAGGAGCATATGTTTCGTCATAGTCTATTCCTTCCTCTTGTCTGTATCCTTTGGCTACTAGTCTTTCCTTGTTTCGGATAACGGTACCATCTTCGTCTTTCTTTATCTTGAAAACCCATTTCGTACCTATAATGGTTTTACCTTTAGGCTTTGGTACGAGTCTCCAGACTTGAAGTGCATCGAACTGATTTAGCTCTTCTTGCATTGAGACCACCCATTCTGGATCAGCAAGTGCCTCTGATACTCTTGTTGGCTCGAACTTGCTCAGAAAGGAGTCATGCATGCACATGTTCATTGATGCTGACCTAGTTTGCACCGGTTTTGATGGATCGCCAATGATCTGGCTTAGCGGATGCTCTTTGGTCCATTTATGTTCATGAGGCAGTGGATTAGATGATTGTATGTCGGTTGTATCATCTACAAATCCACTTGTACCTTCTTCTGATTGTTCAGGAGGATTGATGGTTTCAGTTGAAGTGGCAGGTTCAGAAGGCTCAACAGGTACAACTTGTTCTGGTTGTAGATTGATCTGTATAGTATCTCCTACTGTTTCAGCTACTTCTGTCTCTTTATCAGTTGTCACTTCTTCAACTGTTGGAGTCAGCATTTGAATTGTAATCTCTTGTTGAATCGGGGCATTTGATTCAATAGGAATATCTGAACTGGTTGGATGAGTAGTCGTTAAGTCTTCCATCCTGTCAACCACAACAGATTTCTTTACATTAGATCCAAGAAATTCATCATAAAACAATTCAAATAATAAATCTAAATCAGATAAATGGTTAGTAGAAGTTGATGCTTCATCTGATTTATTCTGTTGAGACGTAGGTCCTGAACTAAGTTGCCCAGAAGCTAGTATTCCTGCTATAACAGGTTCTGAACGTTGTTGTTCGGAAGCCATTTCTTCATCAAACGAGACGTTGATGCTTTCAATCACCGTCTTTGACTTCTTTAGATAAACACGGAATGCAGTTGATGTCGAGGAATAGCCAATGAAGATTCCTTCATCCGCTTTAGCACTGAACTTATTTAGAATCTCCCTATCGTTTAGAACGAAACACTTACACCCAAATATATGGAAATATTTGATTGTCGGTGTTCGGTTGTTGATTAAAGCATAAGGAGTCTTCTTGAATCTTCGATGTACCATGGAGCGATTCTGTGTGTAGCACGCGGTTGATACAGCTTCTGCCCACAAAAATAGAGGTAAGTCTGATTGACTTAGCATAGTACGAGCAGCCTCGACTAGCGTTTGATTTCTTCTTTCAACCACTCCATTTTGTTGAGGCGTACGAGCAGCAGAGTATTGATGTGAAATCCCGACAGATTCGATATATTCTTCAACCTTGTTGTTCTTGAACTCTGTGCCGTTATCTGTTCGTAGAAACTTGACCGGTTTCTGCAGATTCACCTGGGTCGTCTTTAGGAATGTGATGAGAATATCAGTTGTCTCTTCCTTTGAACGTAGAAACTTGACCCATGTGTATCGCGAGTAATCGTCCACGATCACGAGTATATACTTCTTTCCACCTTGACTCTGAGTTCGCATCGGACCACATAGATCCATATGCAATAACTCTAACGGAGCGCTTGTACTTGGTTCATGCTTTGGTTTATGAGGTGCCCTCTTCATCTTGCCCTTTTCATAAGCTGCACAAAGATGTTCTCTTTCATACTTGAGCTCTGAAAGTCCTTTGACGAGCTTTCCACTGACCAGATTGTTGATGTATCGGAAGTTGAGGTGAGAGAGCCTTCGATGCCATAACCAACTTTGTTGCATCGATGCTTTCGTCAGTAGACAAACTTGCTTGTCAGTCTGGACATTTGATAAATTGATTGTGTAGAGGTCGGATTCTCGAGTACCGACCAAGAGTTATTCGCCTTCTTCATTGCGAACTGAACATCTCTTGGCTTTGAAGTTGACCTCTAAGTCTTTGTCACAGAACTGGACTATACTAAACAAGTTGTGTCGTAAGCCTTCTACATAGCTCACCTTCTTGATCGTGACATTGTCATGTTGTACATCACCATATCCCATGATTGATGAAAACTGGTCGTTGCCGAATCTGACTGTTCCGTAATATTTGTTTTTAAAATTGGACAGTATCTCTTTTTGTCCTGTCTTGTGCTTGGAACATCCGCTATCCAAGAACCATGTATGACTAGTCTGCATAAGAGAAATTACAAATTTAGATATTCATACTACAACTTTGGAATATTCACTTTGATTATCGAAGTGCGGGTCTTGAACTAATTTGTTCAAAAGCCTATTTTGACTTTGATGTTCGAGTTTTGAACTGCATTATCCAAAAACCTATTTTGTCATTGAAGAACGAGTCCTGATCTGTATATAATTAGAAGTCGATTTCTCTCTAAGCTTTGTATGCCTGCAACACAGATTTAGCCTTAGGTACCCACTGGAATTTGGGTCCTGCTGTGTTAGCACAAGATTTTGGTACCCATTTCAAATTGGGTCCTCTTTTCTTTTGAAATGTATGTGAAGAATTAGTATGAGATGAATGCACATGGTAATTGCCAAACCAATCTTCAAAATCTTGACAAGAGATAGAAATATGTTTATCATAAATAGAAGACTTTGTAGCAGATAAAGATAACTGAAATAATTGCTTCATTGTATATTGTTTACGAGAAACAGCAAATTTTGAGTTCAAAACAGCAATATCAGCAATTAGGACATCTTTACTAAGCGAAGTCTTATTACAATTAACACTACTAAACGATAAAACGGTCTTGTCAAGCTTCCGTTTGGGTTGCCATTGAGAATTTACTTCTGGCCTTTGCTTGCTCAGATCTGAAACATGTGAAGCTGGTGAGTTAGACCTTTGAGCAACAAGCGAATGCTTCTTCTTAGAATTACCAGTAATGTTCGGTTTCTGTGAATGCTGAGATATATTCTTACCTTTAGCATTTTTAGCTTTCACAGAGACTGAGTTATCAACTTTCGTTGATTTTGCTCTGTTCACAGGCGTACTGGTTTTTCTTAAAGTTTTCTTAACAAAAGATGAATGGTTAGGAAGTTTTGCATTAAAGTCAAATTGTTTAGAACAATTATCTAAACCACCATTAGAGTTCAGAAAATCAAATCCTTTACTTGATGAACCAAACATATCCTTTGAGTTTGAAGCCTTAGAAATAACAGAATTTGAAAACACAGTTGAAAAAACTTTTTGCTCAATATTCATCAAAAGTCTTTCATCTGATAAGGAATTCGCGAGTTCAGAAATTTTACTTTCTAAAACGAGAGGAGGGACATATAGTTTACCTTGAATAGGCTTCGCCTCCATTTCTTTTTCAGAATAACTTGGAAAGAAATCACTTGAAAGAGTTTTCTTCTTTTGATATATTGGACTTTCATTATAACTATTATTCGTCTTCACATAATTAAATGGAAGATGAACTTTAGATGATTTCAACCGTTTTTCCGTTTCGTTGGCTTCATCCTCTTTTGACAGTTTAGTCCAGAAAGTTTTAAACTTAGGGATTCTGTGAGCTAATTGCATTGAAAGATGATCATAAAGTCCTGGCACTTCAGACATCCCTTTTTGTAGACAGTGAGGATTCTTATAACCGATTCCCCATCTCTCTATTTCCTCTTTGGGTTTGTTCAGAAAAATAGTCTGTTCAGTTTGACCCATTTTATATAACTTCTCTTCCAAACTTTTTAATTTTCCATGTAAAGAAAAGTTTTCTTTGGTACAAGAAGCATGAAAATTTGTAAGCTCATATAAATCTATTTCACCTTTTAGCAGTTTAGACTTAAGATCAGAATTCTCTTTAAGAATTATTGTCTTTTCCTTAGCGTTGGTGTCATTATCTTTATGTAAAACCTCAATTAATACTTTCTTGTCAGCAATTTCATTGCTAAGTTTCTGTATCAATTAGTTTTTGTCAGTTATGACACCATTTTCTTGCTCAAGATTAGATTCTAACTCTTTTTGTTTTAAACTCATGGCATGCATTTTATTCATGAAATCTAAATCTGATAGATTACATACCTCTTCTTCTTCATTGTCTGAATCAGCTTCAGCATCTGATTCTATTTGGCCCATCAAGCATATGTTGACGGCTTCATCTTTTTCTTCATCCTCTTCTTCTTCTTCTTCTTCATCTGAGTGATCGAGCCAGTATTCATCCTCAGCCATCAGTGCCTTGCCAGCCTCCCGTTGCTTTGCAAGAAGCATCTTGTTCTTGTAGTAGTCGGAGTTTCTGACTTTTGGCCTTCGGCAGTCTCTGGCATAATGACCTGTTTTGCCACAGTTGTAGCACGTTGGTGGCTCTGTCTGACTGGATCCTTCAGCTTTGAACTTTCTTTCTTCCGGATTCCTCTCCTCCAATCTCTTTCCTTCAGGCTGATACCTTCTCTCTTCAGGCTTCCTTTCCTCTGTTCTCTTCCCTTCAAATCTCTTCCCTTCATATCTGCTTACTTCAACCCTTTCCTTGTGGATGTAGTTGTTCGGACCAGATGAGTACCTCTGACTGTTTGATGTTGGCTTTTTGTAGAACCTTTTCTGAAAAGCATTTGTCAGCATCATCATTGCTTGCTTTAGCTGATCATTTTCATCTGTGTCAGAGTTTGCATAAGCTTCATCTTCTTCTGATTCGTACACAATCGTCTTGTTCTTTTTCTTCCTAACTACAAGAGCGACTGTGTCATCAACTATCTTTCCTCTCTGTCTATTCTCAGCTAGAATTTCATCCACCTCTTCTTCATTCTGACGGATGGTTTCATACACCTCGTGAAGTGGAATCTCATTCAAGTCTTTGATTTGCTTCATCTGTCTTGCAAATCTTTTCCATTCGGGTTGAAGAATGCTCAGGAACTTGACGTTCAGCTCAATTGGAGATTTGTGGACTTTGTTCTTGCTAAGTTCGTTCAGCAAAGTCACAAACCTGTCATAGGTTTCTTCTAAAGTTTCTCCCACCCTGCCTCTAAATTCTTCATAATTATTTAGGCAGTTGGAGATTTTAAGCTGATTCCCAACCTTCGAACCCAGCATCATCTTTTCAAGCTGATCCCACATTTCTTTGCCGGAGGCCTTGTAGCTGTCAATCTTTACATATATTTCATTTGGAATTCCTTGTAAAATGTATGACTTAGCTAATCTGTCGCCTTTGGCTCTTCTAAGGTTATCATCTTGTAGCTCATGAAACTTAAGTTCAACTTCAGTCGACACATTTCCAACTACACGAGTTGTTATGACTGGTTTCATAACCCCTTCTTCAATAGATGTCCTGATGAACTCACCCAGCTCATGTCTGTCAATGAAGTTCAGAAACCGATCCTTCCACTGTTCGTATTCTCCTTTGAAGAGAACTGGTGGCTTGGTGTCAGTTCATATTGCGAGGGCTTCTCTGGATGTCATTCTGTATTGATTATAAGTCCAGATAAAATTTGATCACACAAGAAATTTTGTCCCCCTAGGCAGACTTAGCACGGGGGTCCCGCTAATCAGGCTCTGATACCAATTGTCGGTCCAACAATACTATATCAAGTTCTTAGATTTAAACAACACAAAATCGATTACCAACCTGTATTGATTATAACAACGGTTACAAGGTTGATCAGATTTAAGCTTGGATTGTGTTCTCTGTTTTCTCTCTATTACACCGTTAAGTGTGTGTTTGTATGTGTTAATTCTTATCTGATCCTGTTAGAGAGATTGAGAGATATCACTTAACTAATCTAGTTTGTCTTACACACTACCTAACATAATATCTAGATACTTTAATATCTAGATATTATCCTAGATAATATCAAACAAACTAGATATTAAAACTAATAACTAACTAAGTTACCTAATATAACTAATAACAATAAACATGGATTACATTGATTACTTTGACATTTATTACAAATAGACATAGACTTTAATATCGAGAGTCGACTTTTCGGCTTTAGCTTCAGATTGCGATCTTCAGATTGGATGATCTTGAATCCAATGAGACTGTGTCTTAACACTTGAGTTTCTTGAGTAAATTTTTGTGTGAAAATGTGTTTTTGGAAAATCTTTTGATTGGATTATGATCGAAAAATGTCTTAGAACATATTTGTGTGGTTGATTTTCACAGAAAAATCATTTTTGATAGTCAATTTGTGATTTTTGGTAATTTTTGGTCGAACGAGTGTCGTATATTGTTTCATTATGATTTTTGATGATTGAGTGTGATTTAGAGTTTGTTATTGAATTGGATTGATATTTGTACTAATATGATTGATTCTGTGAAGTTACAGCCTATGGATTGCAGATTTGGATTGAATTTTGGACTAGAATTGATATTTTAGGACCGAAACTCAAAGAACTCGCAAGATCCGTACTTTTCGTACGAAGAACTCGCAGGACCTTAAATTTGTAGAAAGAATTCACATAAAGTCTTCTAAATTCATTAAGTGAAGAATTCGTAGAAATGTTGTAGAATTCGCATAAAATTATTTGAAAATCATCTAAGTGTTGGAATTCGTATATCTCTATATACGAAAAGAAAGGATTCGCAGAAGTGTGTTATGCAAAAAGTAGAATTTTAAAAGACAAGGCAAGAATTCGCATGTGTTTTATACGAAGTGCATAGAATTCACACATCTATGTGATGCGAATTGTGTAGAATTCGCATGTTAGTGTGGTGCGAATTGCCAGATTTCGCATAGTTTTCATGCGAATTTTCCATGATTTCGCATAATTCTTCAAAAAAAAATTTAAGTCCAGAATTCGTATGAGATGCGAAATGCTTGTGATTTTTCAAAGTTTTTCTAAGAAAAGGATTCACATCTTCTTTCCATACGAATTCATTGTGCGAAAAGTTTGAGAAACTTTCAAATTTTTGTTAAGGAAAGAACTCGCATAAGAGAGACGTGTGAATTGTGAAGAATTCGCATAAGGCTTTATACGAATTGTTTGATTCTAAGTTTCTCTTGTCTGTGAATTCTAAACTTGTGCGAATTGTGAGCTTGCTTATACGAATTCTGTGTGTCATACGAATTCTATCACATTTTTTTTGCGAATTGCTACTTGATCTTAGTGTATGCGAATTATGTACTTATTGTTTTTAGAAATTTATGTTTCTGAAAATTTTTATGTCTTGCTCAAATTTGTTGAACTAAAGATCATTACTAGCTTATACTTTTACAGATTTCAAGATTCCATACACAGATGAGAAGGGAAATATGTTTCTTACAAACAGAGATTGTGCTCTAGCTTATATGCCAGAGATTCCAGCACTCGAAGCTGAGAATAAAGATTTGAAAATTCAGAATTCATCTCTTCAAGCTTAGATCAATAAACTGAAATATGATAAAGATCTAAAGAAAGATTTTGATTGCTTAGTATGCATTACTAATTCCAAAATTGATTTTGCAGGAATCATTGAGCCAAAAGAGAAGGAGATTTCAAATCTTCAAGCAAAACTGAAAAGATCTGAAAGTCTTAATTCTAGCTCAAGTTGGTCCAAGAAGGAATCAATGCAAAGAGAGCTAGATGAACTGAGAAGAAGAGCAAACATCTAAAGTGAAACTTGTGAAGGGCTGAGAAAAATGAATTCACAAATTTTTGCTAAAAGAGATTCTTTGAAAGATAAAGTTTTCAGTCTTGAGGTTGAAATCAACATGATGAAAGAAAAAGAAACACAAGAGAAAGACAACACAAAAGCCCAAGATGAGATGAAGAAGATTGAGAAGAAGAGAAAGGAAATTGAAAGAGATGATGTTGAGCTTCAGAAGAAGATTAATGAACTGGAAGAAAAGATCTCTCAAGAGGAAAAGAAGATTGAAAAAGAAAGAAAAGAATTTGCTAAGAAGTTTTCTGAATTTTCCAGAAAAACTTTTGAAGGAAAGAAATCAGTGGAGCTGAAATGCAATAAGCTTTCTCAACAAGTTTCAGACTTCGAGAAAGTAATGATATTGGAGAGAGACATGTTTGAGAAATAAAAGAAGAAGATTGAACAAACAAAGAATGTAAAGAAAGACTTTGATGAGGAAAGGAAAGTGTTTGAAACTGAGATAGAGAAGTTAAAAAAGAAACTATCTGAGCTGTCAACAAATATCTTGAAGGAGAAGAATGCAAAATCTGATTTGCATAAGAAGTATGATCAACTGTCAAAGGAAAGAAAATGTTTGTCATCAAAGATAAAAGAACTTGAAGAGATCATGTTCAAGGTGAAGCTGACTGAGTCAAAGACTCCAGAATCAATTGTCCAATCACCAAGAGATGATCAAACTAATTCAGAACACTCATTCAAAACAACTTCAAGTTCACGTTTTACAAATGTTTCTAATAATCCTTTATTTGACTCTGATGATAGTCATACTTCTAAATCTAAAGATCAAATTCGTCCTTCTAACCTATTCTCTGATAAACATGTTGATGGTTCAGATAATATCAAAAAGGACAAGTCTCAGAAGAAAATATTTTTGAGAAGGAGAAATAAGAAAGATAATGAAAAGTGGATTTGGATAGTGAAAGGTTCCTCAAAGGAGAAGAAGGAACAAAAATCATTTGAGCATGCATCTAATGCCAAAAGGAACAATGTTTCTAAAGCTAAAACTTTTGGCAAACCTTATCTGGTTTACACTATCAATCAACTGATCAGGTTAGCTCAAAAGAAGATTAGTTGTTCCTATTGTGGTTCAAATGATTTTGTAAACAAAAATTAGGAAAATAGCTGGTATGGTTCTTATTATATCTCTCCTAACAGAACTGCAACTAACAAATCAGGACCCAAATACCAGTGCCAAAAGCTGAATCTGTGTTGCAGGCACCCAAGGTTTAAGGGGGAGAAAGAACTATGGCTCTTGGATAAAACAGTTCAAGACCCGTTCCTCAATGTTTCAGGACTATGGTTTCTGATTATATCAGATCAGGACCCGTTCGTAATTGGTAAAACTGAATATTAATATTCTCTCCGGAGAATACGTAATAATGGTTTCTGAATATTTCAGTTCAGAACCCAATCTTAAATGTTTTTCTTCTGAAGGATACTTAAAAGATTAAGTATTTTCAAGAAGTTTTTCATTTGAGGGGGAGTTACTGAAATTTTAACTGTCATATCTTTTAGGGGGAGAAGATGCTTATACTTTCATTGTTATATTTTTTTGATGACTTGAATTTTTACAAATATTGAGGGGGAGAATATCTTAAGTTTTGTCAAGAGTGCTGAAACGATAATATTCATTTTAGGGGGAGTTAAGAATTTCTACGCTAAAGGTATATATTTCTAAACTCTTAAACTCTATCACTTGTTGAAAGAAGAACAACTTTCACTTGTGAAAAATGATTTTCTTAAATGTTAAAACCATTTCGCGTTCTCAAATGTTTTATGAATTTCGATGTGTGATTTTAAATTATTTTCACTTGGAACTTTATTGCTTATCTGACCGCGTGTTTCCAAAAGATCAATACTTGTGTATTATCTTGTCAATATACTGTCAAGTATTCTTACACACATCGGTTCAGTACATTTATTGACTTTGTTATTACCATGTCTCAAACGATAAATCTTTCGATGGTAATACTCCCGTTTGCTATTCATTGTTGTTTGAATCAGACGTCATTTCATCATTATGTATGCTTTCATTGTTTACATGTTTATATTTTGTTCATATAAACATCTTACGTCTTTGATATCCCAACTTATAATTCTTCATGAAATATTTGATCTAATTTTATCATTGTTAGAGTATAGTTTTGAGTCAATTTGTAAGTGTTTGTGTTTAAGTTGGGTTGACTTTTCTTGTAGCTTGTGTAGAGGTCAAGACCTTGTTTGACCCTATATAAGCATTCCTTTGTCTTTTTTGTTTAACTCTTTTGTAACCTTTTGTGAGTAGTTCTAAGCCTTTGAGTCATTGTAATTCTCTCATGTCAGACATATGAATACGACTAATCTTGTGACTCTATCTCTTTCATCTTGATTCTTTAATTGTTAATTGTTTGTGCATGATTGCTTGAATCTGGGATCATAATTGGTATCAGAGCTTAATCAGAAAATTCAGAAAGATTTGAATCATGATTTGAAGCAGAAAGATCTAATTTCCAGAAAAAGAAAGTCACTGTTTCATTGAAATCGAATTTTTGATTTCATGGTGAATTTGATGTAAATTGTGTACCACAGTGTTCGTTTATAGAAGGGGAACAAATTTTGTTTTAGTCAAAAATCCATTTGATCAACAGATTGTTGTAATTTGATCGATTTCTGTAATTTTAGAAAGTGTTTAGTTGCGTACTGTCAAAGATCGATTCCTACTTCAATAGTTGTTCTTGATGAAATTTATTCTGAAGGGTTGTTCACGATGATATAAAGAGTGATTCTGCAAAGTTTCAGATTCAAACATCAAGATTGGGATAGTTTTCTGTTGAATATTTCAGAAAAATGGCCAAGATCCAAAGAATTCGCAGATTTATTGAAGAACTCGCACATAGAACTCGCAGAGCAATGAAATTCGCAGAATAGCTATTTCTATTGATATTAAGGGAAGAATTCGCAAACTGAAGGAATTCACATACTAAAGAGAAGAAAAGTTGGTTAAGGAAAGGATTCGCACAAGTGTTTGTATTAGAAGTCTAGAATTCGCACCTAAAAGATACACGAATTGAAAGGAATTCGCATCTGAGTCTTATACGAATTTCAAAGTATTCGCATAAGCCTTCATGCGAAAAGCTTAGAATTCGCACATGCTTGTATGCGAAAAGCTCAAGTTTCATATCCTTTTTGATATCCTTTCATGCGAATTGCTTTATACGAATTCTTGGTTGTGTGTGATATGCGAATTGTGACATACGAATTGTTGCATGCGAATTGTGTGTTGTGTGTTGCATACGAATTCTTGTCTTGTATTTCATTTTAATTGGTTTTTTGTATTTTTACTTCAAATTCTTCTGTTTTTCTGACTAAAGAACATTTCAAGCATTATTTTTCATAGATACTAATCATGCCTTACACAGATGATAAAGGAAATCTGTTTCTTACAAAGAGGGACTGTGCATTGTCATATATGCCCGAAATTCCAAAGATGGAAGCTGATCTTGAAGAGTTCAAAGTTAATACAGAGAAGCTGAAAAGTCAAAACTCAAAGGTGAAGCTGATATTGATACTCTGAATGTCAAACTCACCAAGGCTGAGACACAAGTATCAACTTATGAAGCTAAAGGAAAAGAATGGCTGAAGAAAGTTGATGAGAGATTCAAGAAAGAGAAAGCTGAACTAGAGAAAACTTTCAACCTGAAGTTGTCTGAACTTTCAAGGAAAGCTGAGTCTGAGAAAAAGGAGTTAGAAATTAAATGTGCTAAATTGTTTAAACACGTTTCTGAGTTTGAAATAATTGTTATTACTGAAAGAGATATGTTTGAAAAAGAAAAGAAAAATGTTGAAAAGAAAAATACTTTGCTTTTCAAAGATATATCTCAGAAAAATCAGAACTTGGAAGAAGATTTTGAGGCTGAAAGAAAACATTTTGAAGCTGTAATTTATGAACTCACTGACAAGTTAGTTGTCTTATCTACAGATATTAAAAAGGGACAGAAAGCTAAATCTGATTTTCAAAGCAAGTTTGACAAAATTTGTAATGAAAAAGCCAAGTTGAATGACAAGATCAGTCAACTTGAGAAAGCTAATGCTGATCTTTCTGACAAGTTAGCATCTGACACACCTGTATTATCTTCTTATGATGGTGATGCAAGTGAATAAGTTTGCTAATTTCAATCAGTAAATAGCTTATATCAGAAAATGGTTTCAAGAAACAAACTGTTAAATCTAAAATCTTGAAACCAAATCAAATTAATCCTTCTAGTCCATTCTATGTTAAATCTGTTGATAGATATGTTGCTTATTCTGGACTTAGTACTTCTAAGAAAGAGAAGGTGATCTTGGTTGTCGAAGGTTCTCCAGAGTCAGTAAAATACCAGAAATCATCTGCAGAAGCTGAACTGAGAAAGAAGAAAGAGCACAAAAGGGTAAATCTTTTGCACCTGATGCTATCAAGTCAAACAAGCATCTGATCAGGTTAGCAAAAAGAAAACTCTGTTGTTCATATTGCTGTAATGATGATTTTGTTCACAAAGCACATATACACAAACGGTATTATTCTCATAAGAAGTTTTCTGATACTGCTTATCACAGAGGTGAAAACCGCTCAATGAAGTTTTCACATACTAACCAGAATGGACCCAAACTCATCTGGGTACCAAAACCTGTTAAACCTATGATGCAGGAACCTGAACTCAAGAAGGAGTGAGCAGGATGATGGCTTCTAAACACTGCAGTTTAGAACCCAATCTTCAATGTTCAAGACTATGACTTCTAGACACAACACTCTAGGACTCAGACTTCAATGTCAAGATTCTGATAAGATCTTTAATGTCACATCTTTACAAGGAGTTTTTCATTGTCTAGATTTAATTTGTGTGAATTAAAGTTGAGATAAAAGCTTAATTGTTATATCTTATATAGGGGGAGCTTGAATTAGTAAAATTGTTCTGAATTGTTATATTTTTACCTCTATGCAGTTATGAAGGGGGAGCATATCCATACAGAGAAGAAAGATCCATAACATGTCAAGGGGGAGCCAACAAGAAATAACCAACATTTGATGTCAAGAAAGAACAAAGCCATGAAAAGGATCAGAAGAAAAAGATATCAAGTCAAGGAGGAGCTCAACAGATTACATCTGAAAAGGGTTGTAAGTGTGCAGTGTGTGTAAAGATTTTTGGAATTCAAATTAAGTGAAAAATGTCATTTTTGGAGAGTTTCCATTTATGGAAAGTTTCTATTTTGACAAATTTCTGAAAAGTTTCCAAAATTAGCAAGTTTCCTCATTTAGAATGTTTTTCAAAAAGGTTGGAAATGTTGCTAAGTCAAGAATTCGCATAACACTATCATACGAAATCCTCAGAATTCGCAGATGTGTGTTGCACGAATTCTTGAGAATTTGCACATCAGAGTGATACGAATTATAACAATTCACATATGTCTATCTGCGAAATGTGACGAATTCGCATCTCACTGCTATACGAATTCTTAGGCTTACACAGAATTCACATACTTGCTTCATACGAATTCTCGCACACTATTGTCTTATTTTTCAAGACAATTCGTATCCGTGTTTTCTGCGAAAAGTGGGAGGTCCGGTGAAATCGTGCCACGTGTCCATATCTTTCCAGAGTATATATATATATATTGTTCTTTTCATACGAAACCCTCAGTTTTCGTATTTCTCGATCTTACGAGTTCTTCAGAGCACAAAGCCCTTAAAACCCTTCCCTGCGACTTCAAAAATTATCAGATTTCTTCTCATATCTTTTGATTCAAGGTTATTATTTGTTCTTATGATTTTTATTTGTTCATTTGTTTTGTTTATGTTTGATTCTTTACAGGGATACCCTTACTGGATTTAGATTCGAACTTTTGGTGTTTGAATTCTATGGGACTGTTCATCTTCAAGATCGTTGGACTTTATATTTTCGAACAAATTCTTAATCTTGATAATTTATTTGTGTTAATTGGAACTAAAAGAATTTTCGTATGATTAAATCGACCTTCATGGAATCAAAATTTTAACCTAATTCGTGGTTTTTGGGATTTGATCGATTTGGTCCCTTCGACTGTCATCTATGTTGTTCTTCGTATTATTGACATAAATTATTTTAAGAGTTAATTTTGATGATTATTTCAAGATTTCTTGGTTAAAAGGGTTTTCTAATCACTAATCGATCTTACCAGATTCAAAATATTGTGTTAAATTTCAAAATTTAAAATTTTGAAATCTGAGTTTCTTTGAAGATTTGAAGAAGTTTATATGATGTTCTTGATAAACACTTACAAATTTTCCAGATTTTTTTTAATGTTTGAAAGTTTAAATGTTTATACGAATTCTTGATGATGAATCGTGCTAATACGAATTCTGATTCTCAGCGTCATATTTTTTTTAAGTTTAGAATTTGTATATCATTCATACGAATTCTTGGTATTTCAGTGTATCATACGAATTCTAGGGTTTGAATGTCAATTTTTGTTCAAGTGAGGAATTCGTATCTTGAATCATACGAATTCTATGTGTGTACGAATTCTTGTTTACGAATTCTTGATTGTTTCCTTGAATTCCTAAGTTAAGAATTCGCAGATCCCTATCATGCGAATTATGTACTTAGAATGTTTCAAAAATGTGATTTTTAAGAGTCAAAAGCAATTTTTCACTAACCCATTTGGACCCTGTCCATTATTGTTAAATCTTTTCAGGTACCAATGGCAGATCAGACAGTAGATCAACATGTTCAGACCGGTGAAAATTTACCAGAAGCACAACAAGCTTCTGAACAGTGCCCAATGCCATCTTCCTGATCTGATTTCCAAGTTCCACAGGATGCAAATCCTGATCTATTCCTGATCTCACCAGCTGAGATGAAACCACAACAACCAAACACTCATCATCTCCAGTTTACTATTCGTATAGATCCTTTGGTACTGGATATCTTGAGGAATCACCCGCTCAGAGATGCACTTACTGCTCAAGCTGCAGTTCCAGAACTTTATGTGCAACAAGCATGGAAGACCATCAGGGTCACCCATATGAAAGAACAAGGAGTAAGAGTTTAGATATTCAAGTTAGAAATTGATCATTTCACATCTGTTCTGACTCAAGAGAGGCTGAGGTTAATTCTTAGTCTACCATCAGAAACTACAAGAGAGGGCAGAACCACTTATGATGATTTGCCATCTGATGCTGAAGTGTTCAAAGGCATTAGAGACATGGGATATGTTGGCAATCTTACTCAAGTCAGCCATTTCAAGAAAAATAACTTGCCTCCATTCTATTACACCCTGTTCTCGGTGATCAATAGATACTTGACTGCAAAGAACTTTGGATCAGATAATGCCAGTATCCACATTCTGAAACTATTCTACTCAGTTGTTCATGACCTACATATAGATTATGCTCAGATTTGCTGGACTGAGCTCTATGAGAAAGTGATTTCCAAAAAGACATCCAAAGCACCTAACTACATACCATATCAAAGGTTTATGGGTCTCATTGTTAGAAGCATGTTGCGGAGTAATAGACAGATCCCGAATAGAATCAATCATCCGCATGCTCCAGTTAGTGAAATGAGATATTTAATGAAGCAGAAAAAGGAGTTTCCTTTTACCATGCCTATGCCTGAAGCTCTATTGAACTACGCAGATCCAGAGTGTCATAGTGTAGTTCATTATAGAGAGTCTATCGGACAACTAGAACCGGTTATCCCTACCCAAGGCTCAATCCCTAGGAGATAGGAGTCCGTGAGGGTTTCTGATACCACGGGGGTACAGAAACGGGGAGTGAAGAGAAAAAATTCCGATAGGGGATCTAGAGGGGGTCAGAGACTAAGACTAGAGACATCAGGGTCACGGGTTGTTACCCCACGTATAGTGACTGTTAGCGCATAAATCTGTTGGATACAAGATCAAGTATTCTGAAGGTCAAAGTTGAGAAAGTTAAAGCTGAAGAAAGTCAAATCTCATTAAAAGTCAAAGTCTATTTGTAATAAGTCAAACTTAGTTGTATTTGTATTTGTTGTTTCCTTAGTATTAGGTGTTAGTATAAATACATTTTTCTTCTTGTGTTTTCAGTAGAATCAAAGGGTTGGAAGTTGGAAAATTGTAATATCAAATTTGAGAGAATACGTTTTAGAGAGAGAATGAGTTCTAGAGAGTGAAAGTGTAAATTGTGAAATTCAAAGTAATCAAACAGGTAATCTTTGATTTGAATCTTGTTTGTTTGATTGTTATTGTTTAAGAAACTAGATTTTGGAACACACAATTGGTATCAGAGCAGATCCAAAGGTGAAATCAGATCAAGAAATTCGAGAAAAGCTTGGTTCGTCACTGTTCTTGAGCCGAAAATCGAAGTTTGAGTTTGAGTGAGATTTTGGAGCAGATTTTGTTTAGGAATTGTTCTAAAAGTGTATTAGATCGAGTCTTTGTAATTCAATTTCTGTATTGCATTGTTAATCACACGAATTTTGTGATTTTTTTGTTAAGTTTTTGTACACAAAGTCGTAAGTCACTGTTTCATCAATCTATGTGATTTGTAAGTGTTTAATTGTAAAAATTGTGTATTGTAACTTGTTCTTGGGTAGATTCCAAAGGTTCGTTCAAAGTTCCAGATCGTTTGAACAAGAAAAGATCGAAATCAGATGGAAAAGTTAGTCTTTGGGTCGACAGAAGGAAGAACGCGCTAGATCTCTCAAACGCGCAAGTTCTTCGTGAAACGCGCTAGTTCGTCGTGAAACGCGCAAGATTCATAAGCTAGAACGCGCAAGTCGAAGGAATAAATTTTTGGTCTAAAACGCGCAAGGGCTATCTGCGAGTTCTAAGAAACGCGTTAGTAGTGGCCAGCGAGTTCTACAAACTCGCTAATCGAAGCTAGCGAGTTTCAGGAGGAATAGTGATTAGCGAGTTCTTCGACGTGCGAGTTTGGTAGTTTGCTAGTTCTTCGACGTGCGAGTTTAGTAAACGCGCAAGCCTCTGTTAGCGAGTTTCAGTGTGAACAGTTTTTAGCGAGTTTAGGCACTTGCGAGTTTCATCATCTGCGAGTTTGATCTGCGAGTTTGCCTGCGAGTTTGCTTGCAAGTTTGCCTGCGAGTTTGCTTGCGAGTTTATCTGCGAGTTTGCTTGAGAGTTTATCAAATGCGCAAATCTCGATCTGCGTGTTTCTCAGTCTGCGATTTTTAAGCTTGAATAGTGACTTGCGAGTTTCTATACTTAGAAGAATATTCTCTTAGCGGGACCCCCGTGCTAAGTCTGCGGAGGGGGACAAAAGTTCTTTCTGTGATCAAAATCTCTGATTTTTTTTTTCAAGATTTTTCTTGTGATTTCATATTTTGGACTAACGATCAGTTCTAGTTTCTTATTTGATATATTTTTCAAACAACTTTAAAGAAGATGACTTCAAAAGATGCACTTTCCATTGGAACCGATGTCAAGCCTCCTGTGCTGTTTAAAGGAGAATATGAACAATGGAAGGACAAATTTTTGGATTTCATAGACCGACATGCAAATGGAGAGAATATTCTTCTATCAATAACAGAAGGTCCTATGAAACCGATCATAGTTCAAGTACCTGTTAATGAAGATTCAACTGATAATGTCAATGATGATGAGGAAAGAGAATTAAAGACAGAACCATCTAAAGTGGATTTATCAGAATATTCTGAAGAACAAAAGAAACGGCATAAAGCAGATAGGCAAGCAAGGTCTCTTCTACTTTAAAGCATTCCTAATGACATTTACATCAAGATTGATAGCTACAAGCATGATGCTAAGAAGATGTGGGATCAATTGGAAAAGATGATGATGGGATCCAAAGTAGGGAATAAGATGAAAGTGGCTAACTGCATTAATCGCTACGAGGAATTCAAAGCCAAAGAGAATGAGAGTCTGGAAGATACATATGAACGGTTTACTGTGCTTCTGAATGAACTGACAAAGAACAAGGTGAACAAGAAGCAGCTGGAAAATAATGTCAAATTCCTTAGCATTCTACGACCTGAATGGAAGAAGCATACTCGTAGGATGAAACAGATGAAGGATCTGAATGAGATTCCTTTACATGAAGTGTATGAGACTCTGAGGCAGAATGAAGAAGAAGTAGAGGAAAAGAGAGCTGAGAAAAAGAAAGCAGAAAAAGTTCCTGATCCTATTGCTTTGGTAGCCGGAGAGAAGGAGAAAGAAAAGAAGAAGAAGAAAGTTCTTACATCTTCTGAATCTGAATCTGCATCAGATGGTGATGATGGTGAAAGTCTGAAGCAAGCAATGATTTTATTGACCCGTGCTTTTCAAAAGAAATTCTACAAGAAGCCGGGATCAAATTCTCAAAGGTATTCTTCATCAAGTTCTAAGAACCATGAGCATCGTGAAAGAGTGGAAGGAAAGAGATATGAAGAGAAAAGATATATGGAGAAGAAACCCGATGAGAAGAAGAAGTTCATGAATGATTACACTGCTGCTGAAAAGCAAGCAACTGACTCAATCAAATGCTACAATTGTGGCAAGATGGGTCATTTTGCTAAAGAATGTCAGAAGCCGAAAGTTCGCAACTCTCAGTACTATCAGAACAAATTACTTTTGGCAAAACAGCAAAAAGCGGGTGTAGCTTTAATGGCTGAAGATGAATTTTGGCTGGATTATTCAGAAGGTGAAGAGGAAGAAAAGGAAGAAAATGCTCATCTATGTCTCATGGGAAAAGATATGAAGAATGATGTGTCAGATGACGAGACCGCTGATGAGGTATTAAACTTAACTGCAAAAGATTTTATTACTAAAATGGAAACCATGGTGGTTGAGCTTCAAGATTTACAAAATAAATTGAAACAGGAAAAAGAAAAGGTTGTTAAAAGAAATAATAAGATCTTTGAGCTTAATAAGTCTGTTATTGTGAACAAAGATCTCATTGATTCTTTATGCAAGTCTGATTTTAATTCTAAATCTCAAGTAGATTGTTTTGAAAAGAAGATTTCTGATTTTGAAGCTAAAGTTTCTAAATATGAGTTTGAGAAAAGAGAATCTGCACTAACTGTTCATAAACTGCAAGTTGAAAATAAGCTTTTGAACAAGAAGGTAAATGGTCTGGAAGCAAAACTTTATGCGAGAGGTCAAACAGATCAAACCATTTTTCTCAATGCACCTAATGAAGAGGAAGATGTTAAAGAGAAATGGGGACTTGGTTTTAAAAACCCCCATTATCTTAAGAGAGCTATCAGAAAACAACCAGCCCTCTATAACTATGATTTTCTGAAATGTGCTGGTAAACATACTCATTTGAAACCTAAATTTGTTACCAAATTACCAGAAGAAGTTGAGATCCAAGAAACTGAAAATAGGAAGAATAAAAAGAAAATGCAACTACCGTTTAACTATGTAAAGTTAAATGATAGTTATCTTTCAGAAACACCCAAAGTTCTTTCAAACGACTATTTTGTTAGTTATTCTACTTTTGAGATGAAGGAAAAACCTGCAATTGCAAAGGTTTATGTTCCTACATCTATTCTTGAAAGCAAAATAGTAGAGCTTGAAAATGTTTTATCTGATGAAAAACTTTTGGTTGATATAGAACAAAATGTATTTTCAACAGTTTTAAAGAACACTATTTTTCAAGTTAAATCAATAAAGTGTTCTACAGTTTCAAAGGCACCTCAAACTTTCTCTGATAATTCTGATGACTTATTTGAGTCTGCAAATGATTCTTTTAATTCTGATAATGGGTGCATGGAAGAATCTGATATGTTTGATGTCCATTCTAAACTTCCTGATCATTCTACTTGTTTTAAAAATGAAAGAGTGTTACCAAGTGATGTTCATATTAGTGAAACATCAACTAAGGTTGGTGATTCAGTTTCTGTAACTGTTGATTACTATGCTCACGGTAAGAAACATAAGAAACAGCGATTACAGAAACAGGAATACACTGGTACACAAAAGAAAACTCAATCCCGGAAATCTACTTTTCCTAATAAATCTATATCTTATGTTTCAGATTTAAGGAAGAAAAAGTTGAAAGCTCGATCCCAATGGAGACCAAAACGGAAGAAGGATAAGATAGCAGGATTAGTTTCTGATAATTCTTTTACTAGACAAGTTAGTAGTGATGATGATGTAATTGATCAATTTGCTTCAAATAAACAAAACCTTGTAACTTCTTACAAGAAATATTCAATAAAGCAATTGATTCAATTATCTCCTATTCCTACTACATTTTATTCTAATTATCGGAGAACTGATTTTGTTTATTCTCATAATTCTTCTGAATGGTATAGATCTTATCATGTTAATTCTTTGAGATCAAATGTTTTTCAAAGCTTTCAAAGAAAAAGAGGATCCATATTTAAATGGATACCAAAATCTTGTACTAATCCGTTAGGGCCCGTTTTTAAATGGGTACCTAAAATTGTTATTGCCTGATTTCTCTTGCAGACCCGACATATGTGGTACTTGGACAGTGGATGTTCCAAGCATATGACTGGGCAAAAAGCTTTATTGTCTAACTATACAGAGAAATTCAGTGGAAATGTCAGATTTGGGAACGATCAGCTTTCACCTATCTTAGGATATGGTGACATTATTCAAGACAACATAACGATCAGTAAAGTGAGTTATGTCGAAGGCTTGGGGCACAACTTATTCAGCATAGGTCAATTCTGCGATAAAGGGTTAGAGGTCAACTTCAAGTCTAAGAGTTGCTCAGTTCGCACTGAAGATGGAACAGAACTCTTATCTGGAAATCGAAAGACCAACCTCTACACCATCAATTTGTTCAAAGTTCATATTGACAATCAAGTTTGCTTGATGACAAAAGCTTCAATGCAACAAAGTTGGCTCTGGCACAGATGTTTATCTCATTTGAACTTTCGTTATATCAAGAAGCTGGTTCGTGGGAAATTGGTCAAAGGACTTCCTGAGCTGAAATATGAACGAGAATACTTATGCGCAGCATGTGAAAAGGCTAAGATGAAGAGAGTCGCACATAAACCGAAGCCTGAACCAAGCACTAGTTCTTAGTTAGAATTGTTACACATGGATTTGTGTGGTCCAATGAGAACTCAGAGTTTGGGTGGAAAGAAATACGTGTTGGTTATTGTGGATGATTATTCAAGATACACGTGGGTCAAATTTCTTCGTTCAAAAGATGAGACACCGGAAGTTCTCATTACTTTCTTAAAGACGACCCAGGTGAAAATGCAACGACCAGTCAAGTTTCTTCGTACTGATAATGGCACAAAATTCAAGAACAAGATTGTTGATGAATATCTCGAATCAGTTGGGATTTCACATCAGTATTCTGCTGCTAGAACGCCTGAACAAAATGGAGTAGTCGAAAGGCGAAATCGAACGCTAGTTGAGGCCGCTCGGACTATGCTCAGCCAATCGGACTTACCTCTATTCTTGTGGGCAGAAGCTGTGTCGACTGCATGCCATACTCAAAATCGTTCCATGATACACCGCCGGTTTCAAAAGACTCCATATGAGTTGATCAACAGCAGAACACCAACTATCAAATATTTTCACGTATTTGGGTGTAAATGTTTTGTGCTTAATGACAGAGCGAGTCTGAATAAATTCAGTGCTAAGGCGGACGAAGGCATCTTTATCGGTTATTCTTCAACATCTGCAGCATATCGTGTTTATCTGAAGAAGTCAAAATCAGTTGTTGAGAGCGTTAATGTCACATTTGATGAAGATATGGCTTCTGATCAAATCAGTTCAGAACCCGTTATTACTGGAGTATTAGCTTCTGGGCAGAACAGTCCAGAACCTGTTTCTACAGCGAAAAATTCGGATAACGCTTCTACATCTACTTCTCATTTAACTGATTTAGATTTGTTATTTGAATTATTTTATGATGAGTTTCTTGGAAATAATGTATCTAAATCTGCTGTGACTGACAGGTTTGAAGATACAAGCTGTCATCATCCAGTCACTTCAGAGGTCATTACTGAACAAGTATCCCCCGTTCAGTCAGAAACTCACATTCCTGATGTTACTCCTACAGTTGAAGTTTCACAAGTTAATGCTGAGCCAGAAGTAATTGTTTCAGTTGAGTCAGAGTCTGCTATTCCAACTGATACTTCTGCACATGAACCTTCAACTGAGAACCCTCCTCTTGTTATTCAAACAGAAGATTCTGAAAGTGGATTTCTAGATGATGATCAAATTCAATCAATATCTACTCCACTTCCTCATGAGCATTGCTGGACCAAAGACCATCCATTACATCAAGTAATTGGAGATCTTAACAAGCCTATTCAAACTAGGTCAGCGACTCTAAACCAATGTATGCATGACTCGTTCCTCAGCAAGATTGAGCCAACGCGAGTATTAGAGGCTCTTGCTGATTCGGACTGGGTATCTGCAATGCAAGAAGAGATCAATCAGTTTGAAGCCCTAAAGGTTTGGAGATTAGTTCCTAAGCCAGAAGGAAAGACCGTGATAGGAACTAAATGGGTTTTCAAGAATAAAAAGGATGAGGATGGTATCGTCATAAGAAACAAAGCTAGACTTGTTGCCAAAGGCTACCGGCAAGAGGAAGGCATTGATTATGATGAGACGTATGCTCCAGTAGCGCGTATAGAGGCAATTAGAATGTTTCTTGCCTACGCAGCTCACAAAAACTTTACAGTCTTTCAGATGGATGTGAAAACAGCTTTTCTGAACGACATTCTTAAGGAGGAAGTGTACGTATCTCAACCAGAAGGGTTCATCAATTCAGATAAGACAGATCATGTATATATCTTAGACAAAGCCCTTTATGGATTAAAACAAGCCCCTCGAGCATGGTATGACGTCTTATCCAAATTCTTGGTCAAGTCTGGTTTCTCCAAAGGTAAGATTGATACTACTTTATTCATCAAGAAAGAAAGAGCTGATATTATTCTTATTCAAATATATGTTGATGATATAATATTTGGTTCTACTAATCCAAAATATTGTAAAAACTTTTCTAACCTCATGGTGTCACGTTTTCAAATGAGTATGATGGGAGAGATGAATTTCTTTCTCGGACTACAAGTTAAACAGTTTTCTACGGGGATTTTTATTAACCAATCTAAGTACATTTTGGACATTCTTCGGAAGTACAAAATGGAAAATTGTAAACCAATTGGAACCCCGATGGCACCAGGTACTAAGATCCACACTGATCTTTCGGGTAAAAGTGTTGATGTTAGGATTTATAGAGGTATGATAGGATCGTTAATGTATCTTACATCGAGTAGACCAGATATTATGTTTTCAACATGCTTATGTTCTAGATATCAAGCTGTTCCCAAAGAATCCCATTTGGCTGCTGTCAAACGGATTTTTAGATATCTGAAGGGGACTGCAGATCTTGGTCTGTGGTATCCTAAGGATACATGGTTTCAACTGACTGTATATTCAGATGCAGATCATGCAGGTTGCATTTTGGACAGAAAGAGTACTTCTGGTCACGTTCAATTTCTTGGAGACAAGCTCGTTAGCTGGGCTTCAAAGAAACAGTTATGCGTTTCCACATCGACTGCTGAAGCGAAGTATGTAGCTGCTGCTAGTTGCTGCTCTCAAGTATTGTGGATGCGAACACAGCTACGAGACTATGGCTTTAAGTTTGACAAAATTCCTATATACTGTGACTCGAGGAGTGCGATTGCCATATCTGCTAATCCTGTCCAGCATACGAAAACCAAACACATTGATGTCAGGTATCATTTTATTAAAGATAATGTAGAAAAAGGAACAATTGAACTTTATTTTGTAAAAATAGATTATCAACTTGCAGATTTATTTACCAAACCCTTAGATGAAAAGAGATTTAATTTTCTTGTCTCTAAGCTTGGTATGTTAAATCTTAAGACGTAATCGGTTGTTACCTACTAAAGTTACAAATTGTTATTTTTCATCATTTTCTTTATCTTTATTTCTGAAAGATACCTGCACTTTAATTGTTTGCTCATGATCTCAGGGGGAGTAAGAGAAGATTTTAGATGATCTACATTCATTTGAGGGGAGCAAAACTAATTTCTGCATTATACATTTTAACTAACAAAATTTTTGTGATGCATGATTTTAGGGGGAGCCTTTAAGTCAAAAGGAGTAAGACTATGATTTCTGATTACTTCAAATCAGAACTCGTACATTAATCGTTTTATTGTTTTATGTCATTTTCTTTTAGAATAAATTTTGTGAAGCTGACAAGATCATATCCAAATGACTACAACTTGACTTTCTGAGAATTAAGATTGCGCGAACAGGTAAATTTCTTATCTTAATCTCAAATATATTTGAAAGAAGGACAACTTTCAGGTATAGAAAACATGTTCTTAAATGTTCAAACCACTTCCCGATTCTTAAACAAATTTTATAATTTGGAAGTGTGATTTTAAATGTTTTCATTTTATTTTTGTGCTTCATTGATAAATAAACCGTGTGTTTCTAAAGATAAATACTTGCGTATTGTATTTTCAAATACTTTCATGTATTCACACACACTGGTTTGATTTCTTGTTCAAATAGTTCTTACCATGTCTCATATTGAAACATAATTTTTTCGATGGTAAGACACCCCGCTTGTACTTCAAAGAATTTTGAGCGTCATTTCATTTCAAAACGTCATTTCAAGAATGTCTATATCTTGGTTCATATAGACAATATCCATTATTCTTGACCTTAAGCTTTGATTGATATATCATTTCATTTCTGATCATTTTCATAAAATGTCAGATTTTCAAACAAGTCTTTTGCATTCATCATTCAGTATACTTGTTTGAAAATACTTCGATGTTTTTAAAATGCTCATATCTTCATGATTATATTCTGAGCATACATTCATCTGACATTTGTATATGAGCTTTAACTGTTATAGTTAAATCATCTGAGCAACATTATGCTTTTATAGGAAATATGGGTTCTTTGTGCTAGGAATTATCTGAACTTCTATGGAATCACGTTAACCAGTGATTTCTACCCAAGAAGTTAATCCATAGAGATTGAGTGTGAGGAGTCAAAAAGAAATGAATGTGGGTTGTGTGATGAGGTAAAATGGAAAAGAGAGTTTGGTTAGTAGTGCGCTTAATGATTAAAAGAAAGAGGGTGTGAGATCAGAGTAAAAGAATATCAAACTCTGCACCAATACTTTCTGAGCCGGGCAGCCACATTACTAGCATTTCACAATTCTTTGGTGAATGTTATTGAAATAGGCAAATAGCCCATGCCAACTCTTGTTTAAATCCCACCAACCACTCATTTTCTTCTTAAAAAGAAAATGTTTCATATTTTAAAGGGGACGCAACACATAATCTATCTGATTTTCATTTGGAAAATCTGGATATTGAAAAAGAAGGAAGTCTGCCCCACCTTTGCACTTCAATCATGCACATTGAGTCTGTGTTTATCTACTATTGTCTCAGTGGTTTACACAACTTTGAGCCTTATTGAAAAGCAATTATTTGTGCTTAATTCTTTCAACACATGCACGAGCACACAAAGAATTTGTTTCTTTGTCATAACATTCATAGAAATTGCCTTTGTGGTATTTCGATAATTGGATGGAAGCCCTGGGGGAGTGAACATCAAAAATCTCCTTTATATTGTGTATTTATTACACACAGTGACTTTGTGTTACTGACAGGCATTTTAACTGATTCATCTGTTGATTCAGGAGTTACCTATTCTTATTTTGTCTAGATTTGCAAAGATCTAGATGAATACTTGGTTATGGTTACCGAATCAGAGGCTCAGTATGACAGATCAGAATGGTCAAAGACATTTCTTGGACGAAAAGTTTTGATGATATAGATGCTCAAATCATCAAAAAGGGGGAGATGATATGAAGAAATGTTAAAAGTTTTGAAGTTTGGAAGAGATGATAACAAGATCTGATAAAGTTTTGTGAAGTTGATTTTCTGAAATATTCAAGTCAGAAAGTTCAAAGGGAAGATTTGAAGACAATCAAAGAATTTCTGAAGTTTTTGAGGAAATTTTCTTTGAAGATTATTTGTTAAAGCAAGGTGACCTGAATCTGAAGATAATTTTCTTTCCAAAGTATGAAAGTGTTGTGTGAAAGTTTTAGGGAGATTGTTACTCGTTTGAAGACAGTTTTGGAAAGAAGACCGTCAAAGAAAAAGGGGAGATTGTTCAGACAGAGCTTAAAGTAAAGACTTAATTGCTAAATCTTTCAACAATGATCTTGAATCCAAAGGGGGAGATTGTTAGCGCATAAATCTGTTGGATACAAGATCAAGTATTCTGAAGGTCAAAGTTGAGAAAGTCAAAGCTGAAGAAAGTCAAATCTCATTAAAAGTCAAAGTCTATTTGTAATAAGTCAAACTTAGTTGTATTTGTATATGTTGTTTCCTTAGTATTAGGTGTTAGTATAAATACAGTTTTCTTCTTGTGTTTTCAGTAGAATCAAAGGGTTGGAAGTTGGAAAATTGTAATATCAAATTTGAGAGAATACGTTTTAGAGAGAGAAAGAGTTCTAGAGAGAGAAAGTGTAAATTGTGAAATTCAAAGTAATCAAACAAGTAATCTTTGATTTGAATCTTGTTTGTTTGATTGTTATTGTTTAAGAAACTAGATTTTGGAACACACAGTGACACCTCCTGTCGATGAAGGTCATAGCTCTGAACATGATCTGGATCTTGCACATGATGAACAGGCAGGTAGTGGTAGTGATACTAGTGTTGTACCTTATGCTTCCAGTTCCAAAGATGATGAACAGACTGACACAAATACAGATGTTGCTGAAGGTGAATCAGATGGTGATGAGAATGATGATCAGGATTGTGGAAATAAGGATGATGATCAAGATGATAATGATGATGATGGAAATAATGTTGAAACTGCTGAGATTGCTGCAACTCACACATATCAAGTTGTTATTTGTGATGATGATGATCCTAATGATGAATTTGCACCCTTTTATGGTACTGATGCCATGGAAGTGGATGAGCAGCAACGTGTAGACTCAGTTCTTACTGCAGTAGTTGGAGAAATAAGGCGGAACGAGGGAGATTTAGTTGAAAATTTTGAGAGAGAGAGTGAAATTGTAGAAAAAGAAGATGGTGAACGTGTGATAACCCATACCTATATTTTCAAAAGGGCAACCTCATCTAGCACTTCGTTGCATGTGTTGCGGTCGGATGCTCAAGTCATAAGCAACCCACTTATGCACTCGCACACCCAAGCTAGCCACTCTAAGTCTTCTAAAAAAGATATAGTTTCATGTTCTCTTGGGGAAGTCGCACAAAATCTACCGGGTTCTCATTCATAGAATCAAGGTATTGAAAATAGAGAACAGCAACCCCCATTCTCGACTTCTATTCCCTCACAATTGAGTCTAGTGCCATATCGTTTTCCTATTGTCATTCCTAGGACACATTTTGAGATTGCTACCATCGGAAGTCTTCGTGACCCGATCGAAACATCCGTAGTAGATCTGCAATCCGGACTACGAGGATCGGATGGAAGTCTTGTCATCGACATGTCTTTGCCAACGATGAAAACAGGCCATGCAATTGATTCTTCAGTTGCCATGAAAACGGTTAATCTAAGTGATACCAGAGTTACTAACCCTGACTTTGTGTCAAAGGAACTGCTCGACGGCACCTTAAAGGCTATTGAAACCCGTATTTTTTAGAAGGTGGAGGAGGAAATTGGAGGTCTTAAACGTCTACTGAAGGGAAAAGACCCAGTTGTTCAACCTGAACCCATACACCAAAGCCAGCAAAATCCATACACTCAACCTTCTGATTTATCCATTAATGAGCTTAAATCCTTGTTGCTTGCAAAGTTGTTATCTCAAGCTCCGGATACTCAACATGATGCAGATCTTCTTACCCTTCTGCAATCCCAACATCAAAATCAACTGCCACAATCTGTGCAACCAGCAGATGTGGTTAGTGCTTCAGAGTTTAAATCTTTAAAACTGACATCTTGTTTGCTCTATCTGATCTCAAACAGGTAGTTCAAACGTCGTGCAAAGCCCAAGCAGTTGTTTCTACCAAAGAACATGATCATGATCCAGATAATGATCATGAGGTGGAGATAAGGGAGAAACAAGCATCTACAGGTAGTTATGGTGATACAATATTGATGGAGGAAAGTGTTGTTAATGCTGAAGGTGTGGAATGGGAAGCTGATCAAGGTAGTGAGCAAAATGATCAGATAGAACTGGTGTTGTATGTTAAAGATATTGTTGAATCGAGGGTTGAAAAGCCTAATATTGCAACAAGGAAGAAGATTTTGGAAAATACAGGTCTACCAAATTCTGATGTGATAGCCCTTGAAGATGATATTCTTGCTGAAGTTCATGCCAAATATGAGCTTTATTGGAAAATGAAAGAAGAAGGGCAGAAAGATGATTTTGTTGAACTTGATTTAGATGATGAGGTGGTAGATGTTACTGAGATTGTGAAGAGATCTGAAGAAATACCAACTCATGAGGCAAGTGTTCTGGACGATTTGTTTGAGGACAGAGACACTGATGCACTGAATGATATGTTTGCTTAGAGTACACCTGAGGGACTACATCTTAGTCCTGTGCATGTTCAATTGCCTGAACCTAGTACTATTCCGACTGTTCCATCTTTCAGTGAGTTTGTTCCTCATCCTAATGTTGTTCAACCTGATGTTGCTGATCAGAATGTTGATTTTCCTGTCAATCTTGATTTTGTTGCTGATGTTCATGGTTATGATGTTCATATGGAAGAAGAATTTCCATACCAGAAAAAGCCAGGTAGTCCAAATGTTCAAAAGGAGTTTGTTAGAGAACTACCGCTTGTTCCAAAGTTTCCACAAACTGAAGCAGGTCCTTCAGGTACTCCAGCAGTGGATTGTATTCCTTTTACTGGATATGATAAATTTGGTCTGAGTCTTGAAGAGATTAAATTAGAAGAGCTTTACGTGTACCATATCTTGAAGAAGGAGTTAAAATCTTTGTGAGTTACATCAGACAGGTAGATGAAGCTCAACTCTTGGGGATTAAAGATCAGTCTCCAGAGTATCAAAAAGATTACATCAAAATGTTGTAGATTATGGGGAGAACATGTAAGGATGTTAAAGTCAGATCTGAAATACTTGAAGTTGTCAAAGTTACTATGAAGCAATACAAGAAGCTTTGGTTTCCAGAATTCACTGTTCAAAGAAAAAATTTGGGAACTTATTTCTTCAATGAAGCTGATTATGCTAATCTTTATTTCAGAGACATTGAATTCATTTATCATGATTTCAGAGACAGAACAATCAGGCATTCTGAAATAATATTTGCTTTGGATACTTTTAAGAGATTTATCCGAAGGCATATCTACCATACTTATTTGTATGATTTTCAGCTAGGCATTGAAACTAATCAAAGAAGGATTAATTTGCTAAAGTCTGACATGACACATCCTCTACTTGAAGAGACTCCACTCTACACAGTGCTAAGAAAGCCAGAACTTGGTGTTGTGTATGAGAATGAGACTAAACACGAGAAAAGAATTATGAGAGCAACTGAGATTCATAAGTATTCTGATGGGACTTTGGAAGATGTTGTCAAGAAGCTGCAGACCAAGTATGAGGAAAGTGAGAAGAAGAGATTAGAGGAGAATGATCACATGCCCATATTGGAGAGAATCTTTACTGAGAATGTCATTGACGCAATTAAAGATAGAATCAGATTCAGACAAGCAATCAGAAGGTTTGAGGGATATTTGGGTTTGAGGAGATTTAGCATGAAGAGGTAGACTAGTTGAAGACTTCAAATTGCTCAAAAAGGGGGAGATTGTTAGAGTATAGTTTTGAGTCATATTGTAAGTGTTTGTGTTTAAGTTGTGTTGACTTTTCTTGTACCTTGTGTAAAGGTCAAGACCTTGTTTGACCCTATATAAGAATTCCTTTGTCTTGTTTTGTTTAACTCTTTTGTAACCTTTTGTGAGTAGTTGTAAGCCTTTGAGTCATTGTAATTCTCTCATGTCAGACATATGAATACGACTAATCTTGTGACTCAATCTCTTTTATCTTGATTCTTTAATTGTTAATTGTTTGTGCATGATTGCTTGAATCTGGGATCACAATCATTGTCAGATTCTCAAATCACTTACATTGATTTCATTTCATTCGTTCACTTTAATGTTTTGAGAAATCTTAAATGTTTCAATTGCTCAAATTTTCATTCTTATCGTTCTTGAGCATACATACATTGACTATGATATCTTGTGCTTAATTGTCAAGATAATCATTGAGCAACACATTCTTTTAGGACAAAAATACATGGGATTCAATGTGTGTGCTTAAATGACTTCCATGGATTCACGTCAACCAGTGTTTCCTACCCCGGAAGTAATCCTAAGAGTGATTGAGGGGAGATGGGTCAAAAGATTTGAGTGTTGGTGTGTGATGAGGTAAAATGGAAATGAGATATTGGTTAGAAGTAAGCTTAAATGTTAAAAAGAAAGAGGGTGAGAGATCAGAGTAAAAGAATATTAAACTCTGCACCAAATCTTTCTGAGCCGGGCAACCACATAATCTGATTGGTTCACATTCTTTCGTGACCATCATTGAAAAAGACAGTGAGCCCATGCCAACTCTTGCAAACACCCCACCAACTACTCATTCTTTTCTTAAAAAGAGAATGTTTCACATTTTCTGGGGACGCAACACATACTCTATTGGTTCTTCACTTGGAAGATACTAATAATGAAAAAGAAGGAAAGTTTCCCCACCTTAGACCCTTTCTCATGCACATTGAGTCTATGTATAACCATTGTTGTCTCATTGGTTTACATAATTTTGAGCCTTAACAACAATCATTGCGCTAATTCTTTCATAACACAAGCACGAGCACACAGAAAATATGTTTTTCTGTCAGAACATTCATAGAAAATACCTTGTGTTTTTCGATGATTGAATGGAAGTCCTGGGGAGTGAACATCGCCTCAAGCTCCTTACATTGTACATTCGTTGTACACAGTGGCTTTGTGCTACTGGCAGGCACCTTAACTGTTTCATATGTTGATTCAGGGTTACCATTCATAATTTGTCTGAATTTGAAAAGATTCAGATGAATACATTCATGAATTGACGACTCATTATCAAATCAGTTGGGGAAGATTGATTACTTTCATACATGGGGGAGATTGTACATATTTTTCCTAAAGAGATCATGAAGACTGTGCTAAATTGATTAATTGGGGGTGAAGTTTCAAAGACCGAGCTGACCTTGAAATAGTTTTGATGATTCTGATTCTCACAATTCATCAAAAAAGGGGAGATATATTATGGTTCAAAGTCATATTAAAGTTGATCATATCAGATTAGGGAGAAAATTCGAGAATTTCATAATTTCAAAGTTCAAGTCAGACCGAAGTTGATCATATCAGAAATGGGAGATAGTTCGTGATTTCAAAGTCAAATTCATTTCAAAGCGAAAGAAGTGTCAAGGAGATGAAATGAAAGAGAGAGATGTTAAAGTCAGATGATTGGTTGATTCAAAGAGAGAGAGTAATCTGAAAGTTGCATCAAAGTCTGAGTTTGAAGAAAAGTTTTTTTTAAGAATATGTAATTTTGTTGAAGTCAAAGGGAGAGATTAAAGATTGACCAAAGTGACAATGTTTTGAAGATGAAAAGTTTGTTGAAGTTGTCAAAGATTTCAAGATTTTGAGCTGAAAAGATTGTTTGCTGAAGATTATTCTGAAGAAACGAAGACCTGAAGATAATTGTCAAAAAAATTTAATCTTGAATCCGAAGGGGGAGATTGTTAGATTAGAATTGTATTCAAGATTAAAATAGTGGGCCATTTTTGTAATTTTTTGATAGTGTGAGGGTTTAAGTTGTAAAGTCAACTACGTTTGACTTAGTATAAATTGTCCGTGTCTTGTGTTTTAGAGGCATACGAACACGCAGAAGATTGGTAAGAGTTCGCACACTTTGAAACACAAATACGTGAGATCTGTGGCACCTTGTTAGATCTGTGACTATATTGTAATCGTGTGATTTGATCAATAAAGATTGTGTTCTTAATCTGTATTAATTGAATGCTAGTAAAAATGGGATCACAGCAGTCACCCAATCTGAGTCATCTAGAGCTTCAGATACTCGTGTTGGCTCTATCTTGCTCAGGAATGAATCATGCATGCACTGGTTTAGTGTAGCAGACCTAGTTTGCACCGGTTTGGATGGATCTCCGATACATCAATGTATCGGGTGCTCTTCGGTCCACTTGTATTCATGAGGGAGTGGATTAGATGTAGATTGATCATGATGCTCATCTAAAAATCCACTTTCAGCTTCTTCATTTTGTTCAGGATTAGGTAGGGGTTCAGTTGAAGTATTCTGTGCAGAAGCTTCAGTTGGTTGGATATTTTCTGTCTGTTGATTATACATTATCGTGCATCCAACTGATTCAGCAACTTCTGGCTCGACAGTTTCATGTACAACTTCAACTGAAGGAGTAGGTGTTTGAAACGGAGTTTCTTGCTCAACCGGAGAAACAAATTCAGTTAATACATCTGAAGTGATTGGATGATGATTGCTTGAATCTTCAGGTCTGTCAATCACAACAGGTTTAGTCAATTTAGACCCAAGAAACTCATCATAAAAGAATTCAAATAGTAAATCTAATTCTGATAAATGAGATGTAGAGGTTGATGGTTTATCAGAATTAGTTGCATTAACCACAGGTTCTGGACTGATTTGTATAGAATCTAACACTCCAGTAAGTACGGGTTCTCAACTGTATTGTTCAGAAGCCAACTCCTCATCGAATGTGACATTAACGCTCTCAACTACTATCTTCGACTTCTTTAGATATACTCTGTAATTTGCAGACGTTTGAGAGTATCCGATAAAAATGCTTTCGTCAGCTTTTGGACTGAACTTGTTTAAGTTCTCCTTGTCATTCAGCACGAAGCACATGCATCCAAAAATATGAAAGTGTTTAATGCTAGGTATTCGATTATTTATTAAAGCATACGGTGTTTTATCGAACCGACGGTGGATAATGGAGCGATTCTGCGTGTAGCAAGCAGTCGACACAACTTCAACCCTTAGAAATAGAGGTAGTTATGATTGACTCAACATAGTTCCAGCGGCCTCTACTAGTGTTCTGTTTCATCTTTATACAACTCCATTATGTTCAGGCGTTCTGGCAGCAGAAAACTGGTGTGTTATCCCGACCGATTCTAGATAATCATCAATAATTTTGTTCTTGAATTTTGTGCCATTGTCCGTTCTAAGAAGCTTTACTGTCTTCTGGAGATTCACTTGAGTGGTCTTTAAAAATGTGATGATGACTTTAAGCGTCTCATCTTTTGATCTCAGAAATTTGACCCAAGTGTATCGCGAGTAATCGTCCACAATCACTAATACATACTTCTTGCCGTTGATGCTTTGAGTTCGCATCGGACCACAGAGATCCATATGCAGTAACTCCAAAGTAGAACTTGTACTCGGCTCAGGCTTCGGCTTATGAGCGACTCTTTTCATCTTGCCTTTCTCACACGCTGCACAGAGATGTTCTTTGACGTATTTGAGCTCTGGAAGTCCTTTCAATAAGTTTCACGTAACCAGCTTGTTGATGTAACGAAAATTTAGGTGATATAGCCTTCTATGCCATAACCAACTCTGCTGTATAGAGGCTTTTGACAGTAGACACACCTCATTGTCAGTCTTGACTTTTGACAGGTTGATTGTGTTGAGGTTTGACTTTCTCGTCCCAACCAAGAGTTCTATACCATCTTCAGTACGCACACAACACCTCTTGGCCTTGAAATTAACCTCTAAGTCTTTGTTGCAAAACTGTCAAATGCTAAATAGGTTTTGTCCTAGGCCTTCAACGTAACTCACCTTCTTAATTGTTACGTTGTCTTGAATAACGTCACCATAATCCAGAATTGGTGAAAACTGGTCATTCCTGAAGCGCACATTCCCGCAGTATTTCTCTATATAATTAAACAATAAATCTTTCTACCCGGTCATATGCTTGGAGCAACCAGAATCCAAGTACCACATATGACGGGTCTGCATAAGAGAAATCAGGGAACAACAACTTTAGGTACGCATTTATATTTGGGTCCTTTCAGATTAGCACAAGATTTTGGCACCCATTTGAATTTGGGTCCTCTTTTATTTTGAAAAACATGAGGTATACAATATGTTCCAAACCAACATTCAGAATAATGTCGAGTCACAAAATCATTTCGACGATATGTAGACAACTAATTAGTAATCGAAGATAATTGGAACAATTTCTTATTTGCATATTTCTTGTAAGAAGTTACAAGATTTGTTTTTGTAGAAGCAATGTTACCAACCAAATTAGTACTACCAACAGAAATCCTATTACATTCAGAATCCAAAAATGACTTTGTAAGCTCTCCAACTATCTTCTTTGGTCTCCATTCAGTTCTTAATTTAGACCTTTCCTTTCTCAGTTCTAAAACAAAAGATTTAGATTTGTTAGGAAAATGAGATTTTTGGGTCTGTGATTTCTTTTGCTTACCTGTGTTGGTCCGTTTCTCTGAGCGCCTTTTCTTTTGCTTTTTACCTTTTTTCATAATAATCGATACTCACAGAAACAGATTCACCATCCTTAGTTGATGATTCACCTACTTCAAACACACTAGGTAAAGCTTTAGAGTTAATAATGAAATTAGAATGATCTGGAAGTTTTGTATTGAAGTCAAACATATCAATACAACCATCATTAGAATTTAAGAAATCATCTGCACACGCAAATAAGTTATCAATATCATCTTCAGAAGTTTGAGGTGCCTTGGAAGTGTTTGAACACTTACTAGTTTTAAATTTAAAAATAGTGTTCTTCATGACTGTAGAAAATACAACTTGTTCAATATCAACCAAAATTCTTTCGTCATATAACACATTTTCAAGTTCAATTATTTTGCTTTCTAAAATGAGTAGAGGAATATAAATTTTGGCTTTAATAGGTTTTGAATCCAACTCTTTTGTAGAATAGATTTCAAAATAATCATTCGAAAGAAACTTTGGTTGTTCAGAAATATAACTATCATTCAGCTTTTGATAGCAGAATGGCAGTTGCATTTTCGTTGTGTTCTTTCTATTCTCTTCTTCCTTGGCCTCTACTTCATCAAAAGATTTGGTAACAAACTTGGGTTTCAAATGAGGATGTTTGTTGGCCGCTTGTAAAAAATCAAAATTATACAAAGCTGGCTATTTTCTGATTTCTTTCTTCAAATAGTGTGGGTTATCGTAACCGAGACCCCACTTTTCTTTAACATCATTTTCCTCATTTGGTGTGTTTAGAAAGATGGTTTGATCTGTTTGTCCTCTAGCATACAATTTGGCTTCCAAAGCATTTACCTTTTTCTCTAAACTCTTATTTTCAACCTGCAATTTGTGAACTCTTAGCACAAATTCTTGTTTTTCAAGATCAGACTTTGAAAGTTTAGAAACAGTTTCAGAAATCTTATTTTCCAATCAATCTTTTTGTTGTTTAAACTCAATAGCAGATTTATTCAAAGAATCAATCAGACTTTTGTTCCCAACAAGTTCTTTGTTGAGATCAAAAATAGTTTGACGCTTCTTAGAAACTCTCCTTTTCTCCTTTTTCAGTTTATTTTGAAGGTCTTGAAGCTCAATCATCATGGCTTCCATTTTCTTTAAGAAATCAGATTCAGAAAAATTTTGTACCTCATCGGAAATCTCTTCGTCAGATTCATCATACTTCACTTCTTTTCCCATCAGGCACATGTGAGCGGTCTCTTCCTTTTCTTCATCGTGTGAGTGGTCTAGCCAAAACTCATCTTCCGACATCAAAGCCTTTCCTGCTTCCTTCTGTTTTTCCAGAAGAATCTTGTGCTTGTAATATTCTGAATTTCTCAAGGTAGGCTTCTGACAGTCTTTGGCATAGTGAGCCACTTTACCACAGTTATAGCATTTAATCAACTTATCAGACCTCTTCTCACTGCCATAATCATTCACAAATTTCTTTTTCTCCTCTGACTTTTTCCCTTCATACCCCTTCTCATCGAATCTCCTTCTTTCAATCTTTTCCTTGTGATCATAGTTTCTAGATCCTGACGAGTACCTCTGACTGTTCGATCTAGGATTTTTGTAGAATTTCTTCTGAAATGCACGGGTCAGAAGTAGCATGGCTTGTTTCAAGTTTTCCCCATCATCAGAATCAGAATCACTGTTCTTAGACTCATCCGAACTTGGAATAACGACTTTGTTTTTCTTCTTCTTTTCTTTTCTCTTCTACTTCCTCCTCGTTCTGTCTAAGTGTTTCGTACACTTCATGAAGAGGGATGTCACTGAGATCCTTCATTTGTTTCATCCTTCTTGTGTCTTTCTTCCATTCAGGTTGAAGGATGCTGAGAAATTTGACATTGTTTTCTATTTGCTTCTTCTTAACCTTGTTTTTTGCAAGTTCATTCAGCAACAGAACAAATCTTTCATATGTATCTTCATGGCTCTCATTCTTCTTTGCCTTAAACTCCTCATAACTATTAATGCACATGGAAACCTTCATCTGATTCCCAACCTTGGATCCTATCATCATCTTTTGCAGTTGATCCCACATCTTATTTGCATTTTTCTTGTAGCTATCTATTTTGATGCAGATCTCGTTTGGTATGCTTTGTAAGAGTAGAGATCTAGCTTGTTTGTCGGCTTTGTATCTATTCTTCTTCTCTTCTGTGTACTGAGAAAGATCTTTCAGAACTGTCTTTGTTTTATGCTCTCTGTCCAAATTCCCGTCTTCACTATCCGAGGAATCATCATCCGGGATTTCCATGGTTATCGGAACCATTGGACCTTCTTTGATTGATAGCAGAATATTTTCCCCATTGGCATGTCTATCAATAAAATCGAGGAACCGGTCTTTCCATTGTTCGTGCTCTCCCTTGAAGAGAACCAGTGGTTTGACGTCTGTACCAATTGCAAGAGCATCTTTGGAAGTCATCTTTAGCTTTACACTGTCTAAAATGATCGTTAGAAATTCAGAAATGAACTTGATCTGTAAAAGTCAACTTTAGTGAAATCTGGAAAAATTCAGAAAAATTCTAAGTATGGAACTCGCACAAGTCACAAAGAATTCGTACACACACAAAAAAACATTGAGAATTTCGCACAATCTATGAAATTCGCACACAATACAAAAGAATTCGCACACAATACAATGTTCAGAATGCGCACAATTCAGAATTCGCACAAAGTTATATGCGAGTTCTAAGAATTCGTACACAACACTATGCTAAATCTAGACTAAGAAAAATTCTAAAATCAACTTTTCGCACAACAGTAACATACGAATTATGTACTTAGAAACTTTTTCAAACTCAAACAATTCGCATCGATACAAATTCTATACTTAGAAATTTTAAAAACTTTCTATGAGAAATATGATGAATTCGTATATCACCCTTATGCGAATTCTGAGCAATTCACATGAAACACAATGCGAATTCTAGGAATTCGTATGCCACAATATGCTAGTTCTTCACTTCTCGCACGCAGTCATATACGAAATCTGAACTTAGAAAATATTTTCAATATACTTTTCGTATAAGAGAGTTATGCGAAATCTGACTTTTCGTATAAAAGCAAATGCAAATTCTACACTTAAACTTTTTCAGAAATCAATTTCCATTCGAATTCCACTATGCGAGTTCTTCAGATCTTAGTTTAGAAACTTCAAAAAATCAGCCCAAATCGATCCAAACCTTTGACTTATATCCTGAAAACTTACCAATTTGACCACGAACACTGTCTGAACGGATTACAATCAATGAATTACAAACTATAACATCAAAATTACAATCTTGATATAGATACAATGCGTATGAAAACTCGAACAAGAAAATTCAAAATTCACACTAATCTAATGTGAATTGAACTACGTATTAGAAACAGAAAATGTTCTAGATGTCAAAACGAATCTAGAACATACAAATCCAATACAAAAACATCTCTGAAATCGAAAAATCAAAGATCACAGTTCGACTTGCGAGTTCTCCAAAAAATCGATCACAAAAACTTCGAATTTAATCAATCTTTTCTAAATTTCTCTGCTCTTATACCAATTGTGTGTCTCACAATCAGTGTAAAACGAAATAGATGACTCAAATCAATCAATTCTCATATCTTAAATTCGAATACAACAGTCTCTCAAATATTTCTCTCTCTACAATACACGCACAATGCTCTCTTGATGCTTTTCTCAAACCACTATTCATATCCCTATTTATACAAGGACACAAACACTCACAACTCTAAACAAAACAATTAAAAACACTTACAACACAACACTTTGACTTTTATTACAAAAGACTTTGACTATGCTATAAGAGTTGACTTGAACTTTGACTTGCTTTGACTTTAGTCTTCTGTCATCTATGATCTTGTATCCAACATATTTGTGCACTAACAGATTACCTCACATTGCAGAACCAATGACGAAGCATGTTGTCAGACATTTGGCTATGAGTATAAGGGTGGGTGTAGAGGGAATCTTATGGGCCACCTCCAAGACGAAATGATAGATGAGCTCTTTGAGTACTATAGCATGAAACTAGAACAAGTACCATCTATGTATTCATTTGGCTGAGTAGCCATATTATATTCGGTACTTTGAAGGAAAGATATTTAATCGATGATAAAATATTGCTTTTTATGTTGATGTGTGACAATTAAGAAATTTGATTGAAATCAATATAATAGTGGGTAATTTTAGAACAATTGTAATGCTGATTTGAGCTCTTGTTTGAGTGTTCAAGAATTGGTTCAATATCATGTTTGCTTAAAATCTAATTATGGATTTAGATCTTTGTAGTACATGGAGTGACAATGTTGGTCCCAAATGTAGTAACAAGGCTATTAAGGTTTGTACAAGTGGGATGAATAAAAACACAACTTTTTCGCCTTTTAAATTCTTTTATTGATTTTGAAAAAGAATCAATACACAAAATTTACAGACTGTTTGCGGAAGAAGATAAGGTACAAACCTAATCTAAACAATATTCCTTTGTTACTATAGATCACTAATAATTTTTGAGAACAAAGTACAAAAATCACACAGATTCTTGCACGCAAAACACTTAGAGAGAAAAAGAGAAGCAAATAGATAAAGACTGCATGGATGGTGAGAAAGAAGGTTTTCTCAACTATATATACCATGTGCATTTAATGCATGTTGCAGGTATAATCCACATGTCACTTAGGTAGTGGATCACAGGTACTTCTTGTCCTTAAGTAAAGCAAACTTTAGTCGCTTATGAATAATGCTCTAGGTTGGTGGACATGCATGAAAAGAAACAATAAAGTGGATTTCATATTGTACCATTTGTCACATCATAACATAGGGTTTTTTCTTTGGCAAGAGTGGATAAGAAAAATAAAACTTGATACGAAAGATTCTGGTTAGCTAGAAGAGAGGAACGCTGAAGACTTCTTCAACTTGTAGCTAAGTTGTTGAGTAAATAGTTTGCATTTCTTTAGGCATGATGCATCATTGAAATTGCTTCAAGTCTTCTTGTCTTTATCTTCAGCCATATCTTTGATACTACTGAAGTTTTACTTTTATGTGATATTTGTCTTTGACGAACCTTAAGTTATAATTAATTTACTTTTGAGACAATCAACGAGTACTGAACAGACTCAATGGACGATTGTGATTTTATTTAGAACTTACAAATAAGAATACACTAAGTATTGAAAATCATCATCAAATCACCGAGGAGAGTCAGGATCAATAATCTTCCCTATTTGATGATGACAAATTACAAGAAAACTGGGAATTAGCAACGGAAAAAATCCCTCGTTAATCCATCCCTGATAGCATCAGCTACGCTTATTTGAGCCACGAACTATCAACGATGAATTCGAGCTTTAGCTAGGGATTAGCGACGGATTTTTCCCTCGCTGATAGTGGTCATTTTTGTAGTGAAAGCAATATATATATATATATATATATATATATATATATATATATATATATATATGGTCAGTTGCATTTGGAAACCACCTTAATTTTGAAAACCATGGAAACCGTCGATTTCATTGGTTAAGTTAAGGAAATAGCTTCATGAATTTATAAAATTTGATAGATTGTTTTATATAATTCTTTTCTTGATGAAATTGTATCATATATATTTGTGTTTTTTTATATAAAAATGAAAAGGTTTCATCAGAATAAGAAAATGGATGTAACAATTTCATCAGAATAAGAAAATAAACGAGACAATTTCATTTTTACATAAAAAAACACAAATATATGAAACAATTTCATCAACAAAAGAATTATATGAAACAATTTCATCAAATTAAACAATTTCATTAACTTAACCAATGAAATCGACGGTTTCCACTATTTGCAAAATTAGAGTGGTTTCCATTTGATCTCTCCCCTATATATATATATATATATATATATATATATATATATATATATATAAGATGCTAAGGTAAAAAAGAAAAGAAATAGAACTTATAAATACAATATCCCATTTATTGTTTTCAGGGATCTTTTGAGCACTTAGATGGAATAAAGTACTTCAAACATAAATCCTTCATTTAGTGTGTCATGTTACAAATACTGAAAGGAAATGTACAATGACTGAAGATATAAAAAGAAAATAAGAATGCCTACACTAGTTAGCTAAATTATCAAAAGCTACAAGCTAAAGTATAGAAGATCCTACTCTATCTATTTTTCATTTAGGCTCTATTCTAATATTCATGTGAAGTGCATTTCCAGGATGAGTAGATGTATCACAATAGGTGAGAAGGAAGACTAGATGTTCCACTGAACTGATGGATAGTTCTAAAGAACTCTGAAAGCAAAGCTTACCATTCAGATCTTAGAAGAAGATACAATAGACAGGTTTGAAGAGGACGTTCTTGGGTATCTGAGTTTTAAACTGAATTCCTATTCAACTAGCAGTTAAAGACATATTCGTTGTATTAAACTGAAGATGCACTTTGGTTGTCATGTCAGAATTCACACATTTCTTTCTTGTGGGCATAACGAATGTGTTGAGTTTATTAGAGATAAAATTTGTCTTTTGTGCACTCAGTCGAGGTTATTGTCTACATCGAATCTGGTATTAAAGTTGAAACTTCAAAGGATAAGAGCTATTTTCAAGGGGGAGCCAGAATTGTTTTGAAGTTTAAGCAACACTAAGTTTTCTAAAGAAATCAAGGGGGAAAAGAGCTGAAGCTAAAGAGGATGATTCCTTTACAAAACTTCGGGAGAGAATGTTAGAACATAAAATGTTCTAAGTTTAGAAGTTTTGTAAAGTCAGCATTAAGTGTGTTTTGGGCCTTGTAATTATCATTGGAGTTTGGGATTAAATGTAAACAAGGGTGATATGGGTATAAATAGGAGTTTATTTGTAATTTGTTTGTAATCTTCATTTTTACAATGTAGCTATGTAGGAGTTTTAGCTTTCTAGAGTGAGAAACATTTCCTCTCTCTAGAGTGTGTGAATAAACAATTCAATTCCTCCTATTTATCTCTTGTTAATCTTTCTATCATTGATTTGAATTGTGATCTTAATGTTTAATTGTCTGGAAATTCTTGTTCTGTGAAAAGTATGTTCATGTGATGTGAGAAATGTTACTGTTCATAACCCAATTTTCTGCAAGTTTGCCCTGTTCTCGAGATTTTATGCGTAATGCATATGTGACATCATTCTTATCTCCTGTTGGTCACATATTTTTAGCAACTGATCAAAATTTCACGAGTGTTCATGCCAGTCATGATTTTCAGATACTGAGTGTTTGGATTTTGTCTCTGATTGGATTGGATTAGCAACTTGAGTATCTGCAATCATCAGTCTGGAGTTTTTTCTATGATCCTAGACCTTTAAGTTCTCTTAATCATTCTTCTGACCTGATCAATTAGAAGTGTGAGTGACTGCAATCATTGTTCTGGTGCTTTGGTTGTGATCTAGAATTTTGAGTGCTTATAATCATCCAACTGATTCATGAAGAAAGGAGGTATGAGTTCATTCGTTTAGTGTTCTGGAAAGCAGTTAGAAAATGAGCGTCTTTCATCAGTTGTTGAACAAATATCTGATATTTCTTCTAACCCTTGCCTAGTAGTGTTTGCTACCTGTTGCTTCCTTCTATAAGCAGATCAGATCTAAGATTTTTGGAAAAGTTTCAATCGCCACTGTGTTCTTCACAAAGTCTAGAATTTGGAGCAAAATGGAGTAATTCGATCACTTTTAATTGCAGAGGGTTGATCAATATGTGTTTATAAACATCACATAATCATCAATTTTTTTTTTAATTTGATTAAATTTGTTAGTTGTAAATTTCTCGGTCGCGTTTGAACCGAGAGTTGTAACCCGCTGTGTAGATCCTAGAAACAGTGCAATCACAATAATAATCAATAAACAACAGATATTTAATCACAACTACTGGTCATATGATTAGATTTATCAGTAAATGGTTTAAGGTTTACATAGAGAAATTCAATAGGATTAGGTAAACCTTCTAATGACCAACTCTTCTTCTACGACCCTAATTCTCAACTAAACAAACCTTAAATACTAAGGGATAAAACCCTAAAGGCCCAAGGCCCATTAAACCAAACAAGCCCATTAATAATATAGGCTTTTAAAACGCATTAAATAATAAAACATTTAAAATCTATAAATGCGTTATACAACTTTCAATCCACTAGGACTTTCAGTCCTAACAATCTACCCCTAAAGTTGAATAAGGCATTTATCATCTTGAAATCTTCAGGCCTTGATCTTCTTTCCCTCTTGAATCTTTGAAAAACTTTGGTGTTGCTTGTCTTCATATCTTTCCAAGCTCCTCCTTGAATAAAACTCTTGGTCTTCATAGTTTCAACTTTGTAACCAGATTCAATGTACAATAGCCTCGACTAAATGCACTATTGAGCAACTTTCAACTGTAGGAACTCAACACATCGGATCAGGACACAAGAAAGATAATGTGTCAGTTACGTGACATTCCACGGTGCATCTTCAGTTTAAAAAACAAAGAATCTGTCTTTGAACCGCGAGTTGGATATGCTTTCAGCTTAAGAACTTGTTTCAATCAACTCGTAGGTGGAAAAGACTCGTTGCAGACACCACATGATAGGGATAGAAGAACCAATAAGATCTTTTCTGCTCAGATAATAAAATTTTGTTACTCCCCCTCAGATTTTGCTAACTCCTCCTCAACACGATAATCTGTGTCTTTGAATTTTGTGTCGTTCTCCCCCTCATGATGATTAGGAGAATCCTGAGCATCATGTAACTTCAAAGACTAATCGGATAAGTAGCAAAATACCAGAAAAAATGATTCAGTAACCAAGGGTAACAACTAACATAGAAACACATTAGTAACTATTATCACAACAATTAAAAGTAATTGTGTGGCCTATTTTCAGAGTTGGTAAAGGGGTATCTCTGATAGGACTTCCAGTTATCACCAAAATAGAATATTAAAAAATTACTTCTCAAACTGTTCCAGCAATATCACAAAGATATGCGATTGGAATCACAAAGATTCGTGCGTGTGTGAAAGAAGTATAAATCATATATTTTCGGCTTAAAGATTGATTCAACTTGGGACGCATGTTAGAAATCAATAGACACAATGAGTAGAATATGAAGTTCAGAGACCAGAGCTGATGTCTTCCTGTTAGGGCTATTTTGATAGTTAAATAGAAGTACAGGGTATAAAGTGTCATTTATTCTATCTTGTAAGCTTGTTGGGCCTAAAAGCCCATAAGCCCATTAGGCCTGCGAGCCTACGTATTTAAAGTTAATTCTATTTCATTTGTTAGTTTAGAATTTCATTATTCAGTTTACTAGTCATTAGGTTTACATATCCTAATCAGAAATTCTCTCTGTAAACCTTAACCCTTTGGAGTTATATCAATCATATGACTAGTTGCTGTGGCCTATAATCTGTTCATCATTGTTCATTATTACTTGTGATTGCACTGCACTGGGATCTACAATTGGTATCAGAGCAGATAGGCAAAAAGGTTTGATCCAGTAAAAAGGTTTGTCTGAAACTCTAAGATCAATTACTTGTGTTAATTGTTTTACTTGCTTTAATTGATTGTTAGTATTTGCATTCTTTGTTATCTGTTTGGTCGAATTTTTTTTGAAAATCAGTAAGATTTCTTTAGTTCGGTCGAATAATTTTCTGGAAATCCTTAGTTCGGTCGATTATTATTAGGGTTATTTTATATTCGGTCGATTATTTGTTATTGTTGATATCGGTTGAATCGATTTTTGGTTGAGTTTGTTTGTTTCTTTCGATCGAAGGAGAAGGATCTGGGTTTTGATTTCGGTCGAATCCCAGAAATTCTTCGGGTTCTTCGGTCGAATTCTTCGTGTTCTTCGGTCTTAATCGATATATTTGTGTTTATCTATATCTGTGTTTATCGTAATTAAAGTCTTTCGACCTGAGCATTCGACCGGACACTTGTGCTCCGGTCTTGTCCCTTCGACCGAATAAGAGTTTCTCCGGTCTTGCCCCTTAGACCGGATACGGGTATCCCCGGTCTTGTCATTCGACCGGATAAGTGTATCCCCGGTCGTGTCATTCGATCGGATACCTGCTTACTCCGGGCTTACCTTCGACCGATATCTTGCATACTCCGGTCTTGTCGTTTGACCGGATATTCTGTTTGACCAAGTGTTTCTGTGTTTCTTCTATTTTTATTATATTTGGATCATCCTGCTTGCCTAACGATCATTACAGTGCTCTTAAGTTAAGAAGTAAAGATGAACTCAAGGGATGCTCTAGCCATCGGTTCTGACCAAAAGCCCCCGGTGCTCTTTTGGGGAGAGTATCCTCAGTGGCATGACCGATTATGAACTTCATAGAAGCAAAATCCAACTATGAAGATATATACAAATGCCTGACTGAGGGTCCACAAGATTGGCCAATGAAAGTGGTACCGGCAAACCCAGCTGAAGGTTGGCCAGAGCGACAGATTCGGAAATCTATTGGTGATTTTACTACGAAGGAAAAGGAAATGTACGAGGCAGAAAAGCTAGCAAAATCGTACCTTCTTCAAAGTCTACCGAATGACATCTATGCTTGTATAGATAGCTTCAAGGATTCATCGAAAAAGATGTGGGAGCAAATAGAGAAGATGATGATGGGAAGCCACATCAATAACCAGCTAAAGGTGACCAACTGTATCACCAGATATGATGGGTTTAAAGCAAGAAAAGGTGAAACGCTGACGGAAACCTACGAGAGGTTTAATATGCTTCTGAATGATCTTCAGAAAAATAAGATCACAAAGACGAACACGGAAAACAACATAAAGTTTATGAAAAACTTACAGCCTGAGTGGAAACCGTTCGTCTCCCATATACGCCACACTCAGACCCTGGAGAAGCTGTACCTTCACGAACTCTATGAAATGTTGCTTCAGGACGAAGAAGAAGTGATGGAGCTTATTGGGAAAGCAGAGGAAAAGCCAGCAGCTGATCAAATAGCACTCGATCATCTGGAAAAGAGCCCGTGCTGAGTGATTCTGAACCTGAAGATCCCGATAGCGACTCGGATCCAGAACTTGCCAAGATGAAAGAAGAAATGGTGTTTCTCACCCAAGCATTTCAAAAGAGGAAGTTTTTTAACAAGTCCTCCAACAAGCAAAGAGTCTCTACTCGACGTGATCATCGAGAAAAATCTGAAGGTAATAGTCGCTTTGAAGCTGGTAAGAAGCCTGACAAGAGAAATGAAGAAAAGCCGAAAGACGATTGTCGGTTAGGTCATTTCGCCAAAGATTGTCGCAAGCCAATTGTGCGCAATGCCGACTACTACCGAGCCAAGCTGCTTCTTGCCAAAGAAAAGGAAGCCGGTAAAGCTCTAATGGCTGAAGACGATTACTGGTTACAAGTGTCGGATGAAGAACCTGAGGATGCTGAAGCTCATTTGTGTTTCATGGGCAACCATTCATCACCATCCGATACTGATGAAGAAGATCGCAATGCTCCTTGCCAGGTACGTGCCCCTTTTCATGAAGCTTTACTTGATCAAATGCAACTCTCATTGCACAAACTTGATTCTTATAAGCTACTTTTAAAAGAAAAAGAACAACTTCTCTCATCTTTAGAAAACCGCGTCACTAAACAGTCTGACTTTATGGAAAAACAAAGCTTAGAAATTTCTAGCTACCTGTGCACGATTTCTAATTTAAGAGAAGAGAATGTGAGTTGTTCAACAGAGTCACAAAAACTAATGACCAAAGTAGATGACCTGACCGTTAAGCTTCGTACGTTTGAGACCGAGAAAATTGATTTGTTAAATCAAAATGTGGCTTAAAAAATGAGAACATAAGGTTATCTAATCAGTTAAAGGAGATGGAAAAGAAACTTTATAGACTTGGGCAATCTCAACAAACGTTACATCTAATTACACCAAAAGAACCCAAGCATGCGAATAGGGGTATCGGTTACGATAACCCATATTATTTGAAAAAGGCCTTATCCCAAGTTCCGACGATGTACGCATCCGAATTTCTTGGATTAGATAAGACCTATGCAGAATACAAAATCAATTGGACCAAACCAATTGAGGATGAGGATTGGGAAGAGGATGAGTTAAGAAGGGAGACCTCCACAAAAATGAAACTTCCTTTTGTTTATGATTCCTTAAATGCTTCTTACAACGAGGAAAAACCTGTTTTTTTGTCCAATGACTACTTTCGAAGCTTACTCAAGCTGAACTTGATACTAAAACCGTTCAAAATGAGGAGGAACAACCAGACCATAAAGTCTATGTTCCACCTCTGATTTTAGAAAGAAAAATTGTTCAGCTAGAAGAGTTGTTTGAACAAGAAAGAGACAGATTTCAAAAGGAAAAACAAGAACTTTTATCCCAACTTGAGTGCCTCTATTCCCCTGAAGAGGAAAATGTGTCAGTTAAGGAGAAAGAATACTTTCAGACAGAAATAAAGAAGTTAAATTCACACCTGGCTGCCTTGGCAGCAGCTCGCCTGAAAGAGCAATTTAACGAGGCTGAACCTCAAGCTAAGCCTTCAAATCTCCAAAGTGAGAATACTCATCTGTTTGAAAATCCTTATCCTGCTTCTGATACATCTTCCTGCAAAGCTTTTATGGGTGACACGTCACCAATCATTTCAAATAAAGAAAAAGAGACTCATGTTTTTGAAACGGATCAGTGTTCTGATTGTAAAAATGCTTCCGCAAATGATCCATTCCTAACAAACTCTTCCGCTGTCCTGAACTCCTCAAGCGATAAGGTCCTTTCTGATGAGGAACTAGATTTTTCCACATTCTTGAATTCTGAGGTGTGTTTAGATAGCAATTTGAGTCAATTTGATTTTAATCCTTCTCTACCCAGCCATGTTGATTTTTTAAATGAGTCATGTGAGCCTCCGGCTAAATTTTATAAGGGTGAATGTTCCACATCTACCCCGCAAAAACCTTCTGTGAACAATTCTTCAGAACCTTCCAAGTCTAAAAGGCGTTCACAGAAGAAGAAAAAGACCGGTAGCTCTCAAAGGTCACAATCTTCAATTTTCAAATCCTCTGACTATGGGTTTAACGGCATTTCAGATACGTATGGCCGGCAGAAATAAGTGAAATATGCTTGGGTAGCTAAGAAGTCAAAAGAGAGCTTGGCAACATCAGAATTAGTTGATCCTGTCTTAAAGTCTAGAAAGAACAATAACAATCATGATGTTTTTATTTCTAAACCTCTAGTTCAATGTAATGGAATTCTTCCTTTAAAAGTTTATTCAATTCCGCAATTACTTCAACTGTCTCATGCTTGTTTGTGTTGCTCTTATTGTGGATCAAATGATTTTGTTGATAGTTGTTATGCATCTGATTGGTTTGGCTCATATCATATTGCTCATAATCATTCTCATTGTGATGTTTCCCGTGATAGACAAAGACCCAAATCTAAACGGGTCTCTAAGTCGGGTGTTAAATCTAACCCCAAAGGACCCATTTACGAATGGGTACCTAAAAAGAAATAACCTGTTTTGCAGGACGGTCATGTGTGGTATCTAGATTCAGGTTGCTCCAAGCACATGACCGGAAGGAGGGAGCTCCTCACAAACTTCACCGAGAGGTTTTGTGGGAATGTGCGTTTCGGAAATGATCACTACTCTCCTATCAGGGGTTACGGGGATATTGTCAAAGATAACATCACGATCAAGAAAGTCTCCTATGTCGAAGGTCTCGGCCACAATCTCTTCAGTATCGGTCAATTCTGCGACAAGAATCTCGAGGTTACTTTCAAGGCTAAAAGGTGCAGCGTTCGAAATGAGGATGGTAAAGAAATACTTGCTGGAACGCGACGCACCAACCTCTATACGATTGACCTCTCGTCCTTGAAAGTCGACAAGGAAGTGTGTTTGTTGTCCAAAGCATCTGCTGAACAAAGCTGGCTATGGCACCGTCGTCTCTCGCACTTGAACTTCAAGAATATCAACAAGTTGGTTCTCGGTGGCCATGTCAAAGGTATGCCAGATCTAAAGTTTGCAAAAGAGCATCTGTGCGCTGCCTGCGAAAAGGGCAAGATGAAGAAGGCGTCCCACAAGCCTAAAGCCGTTCCGAGTACTTCTCGGTCCCTTGAGCTAATCCACATGGACTTATGTGGACCGATGCGCGTTCAAAGCATAAATCACAAGAAGTATGTCCTGGTGATGGTTGACGATTTCTCTCGTTACACTTGGGTCTGATTTCTCCGTTCAAAGGACGAAACTCCCGAGTTGATTATATCACTTCTGAAGAGCATTCAAGTCAGTCTCAACCAAGTAGTTCAGACCATCAGGACGGACAACGGCACTGAGTTCAAGAATTAAATACTCACTGGTTATCTCATTTCAGTGGGTATCTCGCATACTTTCTCCGCCGCTCGTACTCCTCAGCAGAATGGGGTGGTAGAGCGTCGGAACAGAACTCTTGTTGAAGCAGCGAACACGATGTTATCTCATTACAAGCTACCACTATTTCTTTGGGCAGAAGTCGTTGCTACCGCTTGCTACACTCAAAATCGGTCTATCATAAACAAGCGGTTCAACAAGACACCGTACGAGGTCATCAACAAGCGTATCCCGAACATCAACTACTTTCATGCTTTCGGATGCACCTGCTTTGTCTTAAATGATAAGGATGATCTTGGAAAATTCAGTCCCAAAGCGGATGAAGGAGTGTTTATCGGCTACTCCCAGCACGCCAAAGCTTACCGTGTCTACAACAAACGGACGAAGACCATCGTTGAGAGCGTAAACGTGACTTTTGACGAGGTCGCTGACATGGCTTCTGAACATCTCAGTTCAGAACCCGCGCTTACTGGTGTGTTAGCCTCTGGCCAATTCCGTTCAGAGGCTACACAATCCCAGTAGATTCAAATCATGCGTCTACGTCAAGAGCACATCTTTCTGATTTGGATTTGCTGTTTCAATTCTTTTATGATGACTTATTTAATTTTAAGTCTAATACTACGTCGTGTGACAGGAATATTGCTCAAGCACCAGAAGTGACACAAGTTACTGGCCCTACCGACTCCGGTGGTCCATCCTCGCCTGGTGCTCCATCTTCTACTGCCAATGATCAAGCTTCCCCGAGCTCAAGTGATAGATATCCTCTTGCGAAAGTTCCTGATGACGGTGCTCCTGAACCGACTCCTGTTTCCGTTCAACTTCCTGAACCGACTCCTGTTTCCGTTCATCTTCCTGAACCGACTCCTGTTGAAGGTGCTCCCGAATCTACCTCTCCGGGACTCCCGGATCCTCCTATCGTTTCATCTCCAGCTGAGTCGTCCTCTACTCCTTGTTCGACTCCCACTAAGGAGCTTCCACCTCACAGGCCATCGTCCCTCGAGGCAGTTCAGGATTTACCCCCCGGTGGGTATATGGATGCTGACACTTCTCACCAGACATATCAACCTCATCCACACACCACCAAGTGGACTCGAGCACACCCCCTTCATCAGATCATCGGTGACCCCTCCATACCAGTTCAGACTCGCTCCACCACCGCGAACGACTGCTTATTTTCCTCGTTCCTCAGCCGTATCGAACCCTCCACCATCTCTGAAGCGCTGAATGATCCGGACTGGGTAATTGCTATGCAAGAAGAACTCAACCAATTTGAGAGCCTCAAAGTATGGCGCCTAGTTCCCCGACCTCAAAACAAGACGGTGATAGGGACTAAATGGATTTTTAAGAACAAGAAGGACGAAAACGGTATCATTGTTCGGAACAAAGCGCGTCTAGTGGCTAAAGGATATCGCCAGCAAGAAGGAATTGATTACGATGAGACGTTCGCACCGGTTGCCCGCATTGAAGCGATCCGCATGTTCCTCGCCTACGCCGCTCACAAGAATTTCATCGTCTTTCAAATGGACGTGAAATCCGCGTTCCTCAACGGCGTTCTCAAGGAGGAAGTGTATGTCTCGCAACCCGAAGGCTTCGTGAGTACTGAAAATCCGCAGTACGTCTACTTCCTTGACAAGGCCCTCTACGGCCTTAAGCAAGCGCCACGAGCCTGGTATGATGCACTCTCATTTTTCTTAGTCAAGTCTGGCTTCTCTAAAGGTAAAATCGATACTACTTTATTTATTAAAAGAGAGAAGAAAGATATCATTCTTGTACAAATTTATGTTGATGTTATAATCTTTGGCTCCACGAACCCCAAGTATTGTCAGAACTTTTATGCCTTAATGAGTAAGCATTTTCAAATGAGCATGATGGGGCAAATGAATTTTTTCCTGGGTCTTCAAGTTAAACAATTACAAACAGGAATTTTCATTAATCAATCTAAGTACATCTCGGATATTCTTCAGATATACCAGATGGAAAAATCTTCATCTATGAAAACCCCCATGTACACTACTCTAAAGCTTCACTCCGATCCTGACGGTAAGGATGTGAATGCTACTATTTATAGAGGTATGATTGGCTCTCTGATGTACTTGACGGCTAGTCGGCCTGACATTATGTTTTCGACATTCTTGTGTGCAAGATTTCAGTCGAAACCTAAAGAGTCTCATTTAGCTGCGGTTAAGCGAATTTTCCGATATTTAAAAGGTACTGCTGATCTTGGTTTGTGGTACCCAAAAGAGACAGGTTTTGAATTGACAGCCTACTCGGACGCTGACCATGCTGGAAACATGCTGGACCGTAAAAGCACGTCGGGTCATGTTCAGTTCTTGGGCGATCGTCTTGTCAGCTGGGCTTCCAAGAAGCAAAACTGCGTGTCCACCTCCACAGCCGAGGCGGAGTATGTAGCAGCCGCCAGTTGCTGCTCGCAAGTCATCTGGATGCGCACCCAGCTCAAAGATTATGGATTTAATTACTCCAGGATTCCCATCTACTGCGACTCGAAGAGCGCTATAGCCATATCAAGCAATCCCGTCCAGCACACGAAGACGAAGCACATTGATGTGCGCTATCATTTTATAAAAGATCACGTGGAAAAAGGTACTATCGAACTCTATTTTGTTAATTCAGAGCATCAGTTAGCAGACCTATTTACCAAAGCCTTGGACGAAAAACAATTTAATTACCTTGTGTCCAAGCTAGGTATGCTAAATCTGAAAGTTTGATTCGTTCGCAGCTCTCTACGAGTTTCGTTCAATAACGAATGACTGTGACAACTGCACCAGTGCCTTGTCTCTGGTTGCTATTATCCACACTCCTTGGTTATTGCATTTTACTCGTTCAGCTATGTGTCCGTTACGAACTTCTGTATCAACAAAGTAGATTTCATGTTTTTCCCGCTTCTTTTGTGTTCGTGTGTTTGTTTTTCGTGATTTTGTGTGCAGTTTATTTCTTGTTCTCTGAAAAGTGCAAGTTGATTGTGGTGGATCTACAACCCGGTAAGGTGTTCAGGGGGAGCACTAGCGTCATATGGTTGGTAAGTCTCACGAGTCCTCCAATCGAGGGGGAGCAGGTAAGTGGATTGTGTGTTTGGAACCACCTCATGGCAATCTTTGAGGGGGAGCTGTTTTTTTGTTGGTTTTTTCCCTCGCATTTGATTTCGTTTTCTCTCTTATTCGAAAAAGTCAAAAATATTTTTATCTTTTTTACTTAAGAAAATTCCAAAAATATTTTTTTTCATTTTTTTAGTTTTTTTTTTGTATTATTGTGTTTGGTTTTTGATCGGCCCACTGTTTCCCCGCCCCCCCCTAGCCCAGACTCGACCCAAGACCAAGTCACCTTCGGGGGTTTATAAACCCCGGTCGAACGGTTTTCTTCCTCATTCGATCGATAACACCTTTTCTCTCATCGTCTATCTCTCTCAATCGCCCGGACTCTATTCGACCGAATCCCCACTTCGACCGAACACCTTCGACTTCTTCAAACTTCCATCGATCAGGTAGTTTGTCTTTGGTTTATTAGATGTTTCAATATGTTAACGATCGAGTCTCCAATGTTTTATCAATTTGGGTGTTCTTCGGCGTCGTCTCCGACGTCTGTAAGTTGTCGTTTCGACTCTCCGGGAGTTTTACTCCGATCTAGGTTACGCCCCGGTCGAATGCACCCCCGGTCAAATGGTTCCTCCGGTCGAATGACCTCCGGTCTTAAGAGGTCTCCGGTCAAATGACCTCCGGACTTAGAAAATCCCCGGTCTTAGGTTACCTCCGGTCGAACACCCCATCCGATCGAACATATATCCGGTCTTATGAAACCTCCGGTCGATGATCTTATCCGATCGAACACTTATCCGGTCTTAGTAGAACCCCGGTGGAATCTCATCTGGTCTAATATCTTATCCGGTCGAATCCAAGTTTTATGGTGCTTATAGTTTTATTTTTTTTCAATCTGTGTGGAAATGAGATGTTTTTGGTGGTTATATGTGCTGGTGCAGTTCTATGCGCCGTGGTGACTGACCCTAATTCACGAGTAGGGTTTGTTCTTCCATTATTTTTGGAGTTACTATCCGTTGTGATTTAAATCATGACTGTATAACTCCAACGACTATTATCTTTTTCCAAACCTGCGTACTAATCGATTCATTCTTCATAGGTACAATGGCACAAAACCAGCCACCAGCGATTGATCCAATCGCAGATGCGGAACTGATTCCCGAGGATCAGTTCCTCCCTCTTACAGCCAATAACTACCATCTCGATGTAACCCAACTTGCTATTCAATATCAGGTCATCATTGAGATACTCAGGGGCCATCCAATCTCTTATGCTCTAACGGAAACTGCAACCGTACCAATCTTATACTTACAGCAGTTCTGGAGTTCTCTCCATGCGTTAGAGGCCGATGGCGGATTTCATCTTGAAGGACGGATAGATCACACACCAGTGCTTCTCACATGTGATCTCTTCCGACAATTTCTTCGGTTACCGACCGCCGGATCCGTAGCAGGCCGTGAAAACTTCGACCCCATGGTCACTGATGCTACACTGTGCACCGACCTTCTCTCCTTGGGTTACGGCGCAGAACTTCGCATTCCATCAACCTTCAACCGCAAACATCTATCGACGATATGGTACACGTTGTTCACATACATCAATCGGTGCCTTTCCTCTATAACGAAGGGCATTGATCAGACGAGCGCCCCGATTCTACGCATATTTCACGCGGTGGCCTTCAATCGCCACGTGGACTTTGCCGACTTTCTATGGTTTGAACTCATTCAGAGAGTTCGGTCTACTGCATCTCGCCGATCAAACTTCATTCCATTCATGCGGTTCCTACAGATCGTTATCCAGAACTACATGCACCTGTATCCCGAGATACAGCGCCGCTCTACCCACCTGACGTGTCCACAACATCCAACTCGCAAGATTCCTTCCCGCGCTGATCCGGAAGGTGTTGTCGCCCGACAAATCCCAGTCGGGGTACTAGACCATGCTCGTCCCACGGCACTGAGTGTGATAGCTTATAGGCACACACACAACATTCCAGCTCCTATGGTCCGGCCAGGACCGGCAGGACCTGCCCAGGGAGCAAGACCTGAGCGACGTGAGGGTCCGCGTCCACGAACGAGAGGCGGGAGCGTCCGGATAGCTGGGGCTTCCGGACAGGGTGTGACGAGAGCTATTATCGTGAGGGGATCTGGCGTGGGCAGTGCCGTTGGAACGAGCCAGCCTAGTTCTTCAAGACAACCATCTTCGCCGATGCCAACCGCGATTTAAATGGCAGAAGAGGCAACAGATTCTGAAGCCCTTCATGTTCAGTCCTCTTCTGTTGCCGCCGCTGAGGAGACATCCAATCAATCCGACAATGTATCGGCATCAAATGAAGAGTCTTCTGACTCCGATGGTGACGATAATCAGCCCTCATCTGGAGAGATAAGGAGAACGGAGGGAATCTCAGTTGAAAATCAAGAAGTGAGCCGTGTGAAGGAAAGGCGGAGTAAATTACAATCCGAGAGTACACGAGTGACGGGACAACCTTCATCGGTTGTATCCCCCCCAGCCACATCTAGCCAGGTAGCCACATTTGCTACCCAGTCTCATATGCTGGGACAGGGTATTGAAGAAGCCACCGTGGACCTAGCGGCGCATATGCACACCCCACCAAGCCACTCCACCATCTCTCAACAGATGGTGGTTTCACATTCTCACGGGGACTGAGCACATCCGCTATCGGGTTCTCACTTGGAGGGTGCCGATATTGAAACAAGAGAACAGTTGCCCCTGTTCTCGACTTCTTTGCAAGCACGGAGTCTAGAGCCATTCGTTATACATGCCATTCCTAGGACACATATTCCATTTTCGGCTATCGTCGGTAGCCTAAGTGGCCCGGCCGGAACATCCATAGTAAATCCGCCTTCGGGTAGTTTACGAGGATTGGGTGGAAGTCCTACCACGGCTATCATCACGCCAACCGTGAACGTAGGCGGCTCGACTTCTACAGTCGTAGCTACAACGGGAAGTCTAAGTGACCCCGGAGTTACCCCAACCGAGTTCGTCTCAAGGGAATACATGGACGGCGCCCTAAAGGCTGTCCAATCTATGATGAGGGAAGAGATGGACAATATCAAACGTATGATCAAAGGCAAAGCTCCTGCGACTGAGCCTGAGACCACACCTATTCCACCTTCCCTACCCGCCACGGATCTTTCTATACCTGAGCTCAAATCCATCCTTCTTGCCAAACTTCTAGCCCAGTCTCTAACCGAACCCACCCAGGATGCCGATTTGCTATCTCTACTTCGTTCTCAAGCATCCACACCTACCCCACCTACCCCCCAGCCTATTGTCTCTACCGAAGCCTTCCAGATCCAGCAAACTATGCTTCAGTCACTTCAGCAAACCGTAGCTGTTTTGACTGAACGCCTATCAGCAGTGGAGGATACCTGCCGTAGCCAGGCAGATCGGCTCAAGCGCCGACATGATGATCAGGACGATCCTGATCACCATGAGGGGGAGAAGCGCCAACGCCTATCTGAGCCGGAGACATACATGGTGGAAACAGAACAGGTTGAACAGGGTACGGGTTCCGATACTAGAACAGAGGGACAGAGACAGGAACAGGAACGGGAACCGGTGACAGACTTGGTACTATACGATCATCTGACGGTTGAAAAGCCTGAGGAATTTGAAGATGGTTCTCCGATAGTTCCTGAAGATTGGGCAATAATTCTAGATCCGTATGAAGAAGTGGACACGACAGAAGAATGTGCCAACACTAAAAGAGCTCTGGTGGTTATGCAAGAATAAATTGATGAAATACTGCATCCAGATGATCAGTCTTCTGTCGTGATTCCTTTAATGACCTATCCAGTTAATTACCCTGACTTTTCTTCTACAGTTTTTCCCGAGAGATCTCTTTTAGCTTCACCAGTTAGAGAACCAGTTCATACTACTCCAGTTCGTCTATCCAAGTGGGAAAGAGTCCGAATAAAAGTTCCTTTCCTCGAAGAAAGCCAGAAAAGGATCTTTGCCCACTGGATCAGAAAGTATGATGAAGTCATTTTACATGGTCTACAGTCAGTGAAAAACAAAGAAAAACAGCGTGAACTTGTGTTCGTGTACAGAAAGTTCCAGCATAAGTACTCCAAGACGAAGCTCAGGATTGTATCAGTTGATAAGATTATACCTGCCTACTTCATGAAGGTTAGGTATATGGACTTTATGGTTACAAGAGAAGATGGTCAACAATACTGCTTTTCTGATGCTGAATTTCCATGTTTGTAGCCACAAGATCTGTTGTTCATCCTACGTGACTTAAAGACCAGAACCGTCAGACCCGGAGAAGTCATTGATGCACTGGAAACAGTAAAAAGATACATGAAGTGTGCAATGAAACTTGCTTCGGTGGAAGATTTTCAGATTGGGTTAGAAAGCGACCAACCAAAGATTAATCTGCTCAAGCCTGATCTGAGTGTTCCGTCTGATGCTCTAAATGTAACTGCATTCACAGTCATAAAAATTCCAGAGTTTGGTATGTCATATGTAAACAACAAAGGCGTTCTACGCTTTATCCGTTTTGATCAGATTGCCAGATTCTGTGATGGTACATTGATGCTTCTGAAAGACAAGTTGAAGCATGCACTGAGTCAAGAGGAAAAAGGAGTTCAGTTACTGGATTCTTCATACAAAGCACTTGTTCTTAAAGCACTTGTTCTTAAAGCACTGAAAGTTATTGAAGAACGACTGGAGTATAGAACGCAAATCAGATATTTCGAAATCAGTTTTGGTTTTCGGAAGATTTATGTTCATAACTGGCGTGAGTTTCAACTTCTATTTAAAGGGGGAGATTGTTAGGGCTATTTTGATACTTAAATAGAAGTACAGGGTATAAAGTGTCATTTATTCTATCTTGTAAGCTTGTTGGTCCTAAAAGCCCATAAGCCCATTAGGCCTGCGAGCCTACGTATTTAAAGTTAATTCTATTTCATTTGTTAGTTTAGAATTTCATTATTCAGTTTACTAGTCATTAGGTTTACATATCCTAATCAGAAATTCTCTCTGTAAACCTTAACCCTTTGGAGTTATATCAATCATATGACTAGTTGTTGTGGCCTATAATCTGTTCATCATTGTTCATTATTACTTGTGATTGCACTGCACTGGGATCTACACTTCCTTTTTCAATATCTAAGACCTCAGAGTGAGTAATAGATAAATTATGTGCTAAATCTCCATGCATATATGAAACATGTATCTTTTGTGAGATACTTGAGTGGCTGGGTGGGGTGACACGAGTTATCGACATTGGGTCCATGTCTGTTTCAATATCCATATCCAAAGAACGAGAATGAATAGATTATGTGGTAACTCGGATAACTGAATCGGTTTGGTTAAGACCAATAATTCTTTTAAGTCCTGTCACATCCTCACCATATTATTTTTGCTCCGAACTCATCTATCAATCTAGACCCCTCACCGATATATAAGAATGGGATGTGTTTCTTGGGTAGGTCCTTCTGGTTCTGGATTGACCATAGAAACATTAAAAGCCCTAACACTCCTTTAACTCACCAAGATAAAACATTGAAGTAAAATTTTTGATTTGAGATAATCAGAAGTCGAAAACATTTAAGAACGAGTCCTGAACTGAAGTGTTCAGAAGTCGATATGAAAATTTAAACACATGGTACCCCCCCTCAAAAGATGGCATGACCCTTGATTGTAGTCATGTGACGTGAATAATCTGAATTAAATCACACATGACATTCCTGCAAAACAGATTAGGAAGATTTTGTTTTTGGTATCTATATTGTGATGGATCCTTGATGGTTAGTTGTCTTGGCTTTGAAGCTATTAAACTGAGGATTGGGGATGCTATAAGTACCATACCAATTAATAACATACCTTGAATCCAAAAACTTACTATTTCTACAGTGAGTGCAACAGATCGTTTGTCGACGCATACTGATCAACTTTCCTATAGAATAAACATAAGTAGGTGAATCATTCTTGGAAATAAATGACGTTGTATCAACTACTGGAGAATCATGAGACTTGTTTCCATCACTAATTTCTATAGTTGGTTTCTTTCTCCAGACCATCTTGACTTTTCGAAACACTTGATTATTTGAATCATCAACAATAGAATTATAGAAAATATGTGAAGGACAAATCCGATCTTTTGAAAATTCATTTGATTTGACAAGCTTCTTGGAAGAATTAGATGTAGAAAGTGAGCTTGAAGAATAAGGAGACTGGACAACAGTATCGGGACTAGCTTGTTCAGATAAATAAACTTTAGGATTTATTTCTTCAAGTTTCTTGACTTTTGCAGATAAAACATTTCTTTCGTCTAGAATCAAGTCAAATTGGTTTTGTAAATCGGATTTTACCTTCTGTTCTTTCAAAATCTCTGTAGCTAATCTAGATAATTTCTTTGAAAGCTTATGAATCTCAGTTTCGAAAATCTTTCTTTCACTTTAAAAATCCTTTTCTATACTGTTGCATTTATCTGATATCTCCTTAAAAACCGCAACATTCTTATTTTCAAGCATTTTCTTTTCACTCTCAAAACCTTTTCGCTCTTTCTCAAAAGAATCTCTCTCAATTATCAAAACATTTTCAAAATCAGAAATTTGTTTTTGAAAGTTTCGCATTTTGAGCCTCAAAAACTTTTCTTTCATCGAAAACTTTGTTTGAAAGCTCGAGAATATTTCTTTCAAGATTCTTCCTTTCATTTGAGAAATCGACCTTTTCTTTTTCAAAAACAACAAGTCTTTTCTTCAGGTCGATATTTTCACTCTCCAACACATTTCCTCTTTCTTCAAGCACCGGGTTCTTCTTTTCTTTGGCTTCAAAATCTGCAACTTTTCTTTCAAGTTCAGATATTTTTTTGAACTTTCAGCACTTGTCGGATCACTTTTCTTCATGTAAGCTTCACTTTCAAGATCTAAAATATTTCTTTTAAGAGAATTTATTTGGTCATTAAACATACTGTGATATGAACTATTTTCTGCTACATTTTCAAGTTCAGAATTCTTGCGGTTAAGCCAGTCTTTGCTTGACTGTAAGCAACATATCTCTTTATACGTCTGGCTTTCTAATCTAAGATTGTCCAAATCTAACTGAAGAAAAGCTTTCCCTTCCAACAGTGTGTTAATGGTCTTTAACATGTTTTCCAATTTCTTTTCGAGACATGGGTACGTAAGGCATTGTTACTTGCAAAGCTTGAAGTCTAGGGATTATACTTGACAAAAGATGAAACTTTAAAGTGCAAGGACCAAAAGTGACAACGAGTGAAACTTGAAAGTTTAGGGATTAAACTTGACAAACTTTGAAACCATTGAAGTACGAGGACCAAAAGTGACACTAACTAAAACTTAAAACTAGAGGGACAAAAAAAGATAGAAAGTAATACCTAAAGGTAGAAGGACCAAAAATGACAAAAAATGAAATCTCTAACAAAAGGGACTAAAAGTGTAAAAAGAGAAACTTCTAACGAACTTAACTGAAAACTAACGAAAATGGACTAGAAATGAAATAAAACTTAACTAAATTAACAAACTAACTGACACTAACTAGACTAACGGAAAAAGGACTAAAATGTAAGAAATTTAACGGCAAACTAACAGAATCCGTTAGTTACTATTCATCATCTTCTTCGTTTGGCCAACCTGCAAAACCTCGAAACGGTTAGAAATATTCAATGCAAAATGATCGTTAGAGTTCCCTGATCACTCCCTAACTGATTAAAACTCAAACTGTCAACTCACGATCACAAACGAACCAACCGAAAACTTTTCGAAAAACGATCGATAACTTAAAAACTCAGTATGTGTTAGAGAATATTTGTTGGATACAAGATCATGATTATTGAAGCTGAAAGTCAACCAAGTCAAATGCTCAAAGTCAACTCTTAAAGTGAAAGTCAAAGTCATTTGTAATAATGTCAAAAGTCAAAGTAAAGCAAGTCAAAGCTTAAAGTCAACTCTCAAAGTGAAAGTCAAAGTCAAAGTAATTGTGTTTTGTTTCCTTGTAGTTGATGGTAGGTATAAATAGTCCTTGTCTTTGTAATTTTAGTGAGCGAAGCTTATTAGAGTAGAATTCATATTTGTACATTCTAGTGAGAGAAAGTAGAGAGAGAGTGTGATTGTATACTGTGGTATTCGAATATTCAATAAATATGAGATTTGGTTAAGAAATTGTTCATCTTGATTGCTGTTATTTGTAATTGAATTAGAACTTGATAAATTGGGAATTAACAATTGGTATCAGAGCAGATCCAAGTTGAAATCAATTGAGAAAAATGGTTTTCGCACTGTTCATCGAGTCTTAATCGAGTTTGAATTTTTTTTGTGTAATTCGAGTTGTAATAGATTGAATTAGATTCAAATTATGTTTTAGATCAATCTTGTATAGGTTTGATAGAGAATTGCATTGTAATTGATCGTCAATTTTGAAAATTTCATGAGTTTTAAGTTCACGAGTTCTTTGCACTGTATTTGATCTAATTTGTAAGTTTGAGTGTATTTTGTTGAAATTCTTTGGTCGAATTTGATTCTAGATGTATTAGTGGTCAAATTGTCGAAGTTACAGACTGAAAATCAAAGGATTGATGGGTTTTGGAATGAATCAGAGTGTATTTTGGTCGAAGATCTGAAGAACTCGCAGATTCCTCAAGAACTCGCATAAAGAACTCGTATCATTGAAGGATTTCGCATAATATTGGATTATGAAAATATTCAAGTATAGATTTCGCATATGTCTGTTATGCGAAATGCCTAGAATTCGTACGAGTCTACATGCGAATTGCCAGAATTCGCATAAGCTAGTTGCGCGAGAAGTGAAAGAACTTGCATATCACTTTATACGAATTCCTAGAATTCGCATAAGAGTGAGATACGAATTCCTCAGAATTCGCATAAGGGTATCATACGAATTCCTTTGTTTTCGTATAAAAAGTTTTTGAAATTTTTTTCGAAGTGTTGAATTCGTGTGAGTCTGTCATGCGAAAAGTTATATGCGAATTATGAAATAGTCTTGTGTGTGAATTCTTGTTTGATTGGTCTTGTGTGGGAATTCTGATTTGTCACTGTCTGCGAATTCTGAAGTTTGTCATTCACACGAGTTTTGCATACGAATTCCTTGCATTTCACTGTGTCGTGCGAATTCCAAAGTTTGTCTTTCATACGAGTTTTTTTCTGAGTTTTTCTGTATTACTTGATTTCACTTGGACTAACGATCATTTTCAAGTTCTTTTTGTAACAGTGTAAAGCTCAAGATGACATCAAAAGAAGAGATTGCTAAATTTAAAGCTAAAATTGTCTCTCTTGAATATGAACATGTTGTTGGATATGAACAAAAGCGTGAGAACAGTTTCAAGTTACGCAAAGAAATTGTTGGATATGAACATGTTGTTGAATACTATAAGCAAAATGAAAATGACCGAGTTGCTACTTTCAATAGTCTTAAAGAATGGATGCATGCACATATGGGTTTACTGAAAAAGGCAACTGGTTCAGGAAATTTTCCAGTTTTCTTTGCTGAGTATAAAGATCATATAAAACAACTTGAAAGAGAAGTTCTTCATTCTTTGAAAGAAGATAAATGGTTGGAATCTGAAAAAGTGAAGACTGAGAATACTGAGCTGAAAAGAAAGATTTCTGACTTGGAAAATCAAATTGTCCAAGTCCAGCAAGTGGATTTTGTTGGTACAAATGAGGAGATGATAAAGAATTTGAAAAGTGATAATGAAGAGTTGAATAAGAAGATTTCTGATCTGGAGCTGAAGATGGCCAAAGACAAAGATGTTTTTGAGAAAGAAAAGAAAGTGTTTGCAAAGAAGTTTTCAGATTTTTCAAGGAAGAGTTTTGAAGAGAAGAAAACGATTGAGCATAAATGTTCTAAGCTTTCTCAATAGGTGACTGATTTTGAGAAAGTAATAATAATGGAAAGAGACAAGTTTGAAAAGAAGAAAAAGGCCATTGAACAGAAGAATGTTGGAATCTTCAAAGAGATATCTAGTCAGAGAACGAATGCTGAGAAGGATTTTGAAGAAGAAAGAAATATATTTGAATCAGAGATTAAGAAGCTTACTGACAAGTTATCTGAACTATCCACTTGTGCTTTGAAAGAACAGAAAACGAAGTCTGAGGTTCAAGAAAAGATTGACCTGCTCGTCAAAGGAAGAGACAGTTTCTCTTCAAAGATAAAAGAGCTTGAAGAAATTGTTTCTAAGGTGGTGGTGACTGAGCAAAGGACTCTAGAGTTAATTATCCACACCTAGAAATGTTTCAGCTGACTCTAAAAAGACAACCACAAGCTCACATCAAATAACTGTTTCTTCAAAAAGGTCAGTTAACTCATATGATCCGTTTCGTACTACTAACATTTTCTTTGATAGATATGTAGATGGTTCAGATACATTCAGAAGAAGAAGAAGAAAGTATGAAGAAGAAAAGTTGGTTTGGAAAGTGAAACCAGTTGATGGTGAAAAGAATGCTGACAAGAAGGATGAGAAGAAAGGAAACAAATCATTTGTACATGCACTAAATGTCAAGAAGAACAATGTGCGGAAAGGTAACCCTGATCTTGTTTACTCGAGAGATCAATTAATCAGGTTGTCTAAAAATAAGTATTGTTCTTACTGTCGTACTTATGATTTTGTTCATAAAACGAGTGATCATTACTGGTATGGTTCTTACTCAATTACTCCTAATAGAACTGCAACTCACAAACATGAACCCAAATACCAGTGGGTACCAAAGCCGAAAGATGAATATGTGTTGCAGGCACCTCAAGTCAAGGGGGAGTAAGAGAACCAATGCTTCTGAATACTACAGTTCAGGACCCGTACCTCAATGATAAAGAGTTTGACTTCTAAACACAATAGTTTAGGACTCGTACTTCAACGAACAAAAGATGTTATACTCCGTGATGAACGAGATTGTACTCCGATACATGAATAAGAAGATCAACCTTCAGGGGGGAGTACATATTTTTCTTGATGCATAATTTCAGGGGGAGTATATGATTTCTGATTACATCTGATCAGAACTCGTAATTTCAAAGTTTTATTGCTTTATGTCATTTTATTTTCAATAAAAGTTGTGAATAAAGCTTTGTACTTTGACGACTTGTGATTTTTGCAGAATTGAGAGAGAGCTTACACGATCATATTTTATATGATTTTGAGTTGACTTGCTGAGATTTAAGATTGCGTGAAAAGGTTTATTTCTAATCTTAATCTCATAACGTGTCTGAAAGAAGGACAACTTTCAGATATGAAAACATGTTCTTAAATGTTCAAACCACTTCTTGTTTTTAAAATGATTTCATGAATATAGAAGTGTGATTTTAAATGTTTTCATGATTAGATGTGCTTAAATGATTTATAAACCGTGTGTTTCCAAAGATAAATACTTATGTATTATCTTTTTCATATGCTTTCAAGTATTCACACACACCGGTTTAACTTTTAATGAAAATATTATCACCATGTCTCAAACTGAACAAATTTTTCGATCGTGATACACCCCGATTGAACTTCAAAGAATTTTGAGCGTGATTTCATTTCGAAACGTTCTTTCAAGATTTGTCTATATCTTGATTCGTATAGACAATATCCAATTTTTGCTGACCTAAGCTTTAATTGATAAATCATTCAGTATTTGATCTTTTTCATACAATGTCAGATTTTCAAACAAGTTTCTTGTATTCATTTCATTTATTCAATATACTTGTTTTGAAAAGTCTTCAATGTTTAAAATGCTCAAATCTACATGACTATCTTACTGAGCATACCAACATCTGACTTGTATATATATGTGCTTTAACTACAAGGTTAAACCATTTTGAGCAACATGTTCTTATAGAATAACATGGGTTCATTGTGTGAGGACTTAAATGAAACTTCTATGGATTCACGTTAACCAGTGTTTCCTACCCAAGAAGTTAATCCTTGAGTGATCGAAGAGTGAGGAGTCAAAATAACTGAGTGTGGGTTGTGTGATGAGGTAAAATGGAAATGAGAGTTTGGTTAGAAGCGAGCTCAATGTTTAAAAAGACAGAGGGTGTGAGAACAGAGTAAAAGAATATTAGACTCTACGCCAACTTTTTCTGAGTCGGGCAGCCACATTGCTGGTGTTTCACAATTCTTCGTGAACATCATTAAAACAGGCAACTAGCCCATGCCAACTCTTGATAAAACCCCCACCAGCTACTCATTTTTTTCTCAAAAAGAAAATGTTTCAATTTTTTTCTTGGGGACGCAACATATAATCTATCTAATTTTCATTTGGAAAATCTGGATATTGAAAAAGAAGGAAGTTTGCCCCACCTTCGCACTTCGATCATGCATAATCGAGTTTGTGTTTAACTGTTGTTGTCTCAATGGTTTACACAATTTTGAGCCTTATAAAAAACAATCATCTATGCATAATTCTTTCAAACACAAGCACATACACACAGGAAATTTGTTTTTCTGTCAGAACGTTCATAGAATAAACTTGTGTTATTCGATGATTGAATGGAAGACCTGGGGGAGTGAACATCATAAAAGCTCCTTTCCATTGTGTATTCGTTACACACAGTGACTTTGTGTTACTCACAGGCATTTTAACTGATTCATTTGTTGATTCACGTGTTACACTCACCATTTGTCTGAATTTACAAAGATTCGGATGAATATCTTTTTGGATCGATGAATAATCAGAGGCTCAGTGGTAAAAGCTCAGTGGTCAAAATAGATTACGGACATTTCTTGTCAAATTTTTGATGATCTCATGCTCCAATCATCAAAAAGTGGGAGAAGCATTCAAGAAATGTTAAGGATGGAAGAAATTGTCAAGATTTGATTGTGCAAGAAAGCTGTTAAAGAAAGTTTGAAGAGAGTTAATTGCAAATGTTTGATTCAGATAGTTAAAGTTTGTTCAGAGCTGAAACAGAAAGTTCAACGATTTATGAAAGTGAGCAAAGATTACTGAAAATTTTCTTTGAAGACATTTTGCTGAAGCAGATTGAGCGAAACCTGAAGATAATTTCTTTCCGATGTCTAAAAAAGGTTTTATAACCTTGGGAAGATTGTTAATGTTCTTGAAGACACACTTTGGGAAGATTGCTAAAAGTTTTTGTAACACCCTGAATTTTGGGGTTAGGTGAGAAGTTCACCGTTACCCAAAGTTCAGGGGGGTTATTTGTAACTTGGGTAATATATATACAAAATAAAGTCTTGATATTTTGTAAAAATATCAGATCAGTTTTCTTGGGTACTGAAGTCAGAGAGAGAGAAGTAGGTGTAAAAAAAGTTCGATCGATTCGGACAAATCCAGGTACGAATCTAGCTTAATGCTATGATCTGAATGTTTTTAGCCATGTAGAATCTCGTTGTGAAGGTTTTTAACCGTTCCATTTCGAGATCTAAGTATTTTCGATTTGGATATGGGTTCAACATCTCCGGCGTGTTCTTGGTGAACAAGACGACCGGACATGCTAAGGACCGGGAAGATGCATTCGACTGGTGTGTGTTCGACCGGTAGGATGTACTCGATCGGTGTGTGTTCGACCGGGAGATGCTTCGACCGGTAGTGCCTTTCGACCGGAAGATGCTTCGACCGGAAGATGCCTCGACCGGTAGAGTGTATTCGACCGGTATGCCTTCGACCGGATTTCGTGTTCGACCGGATTAGGTTCTGTTCATTGTTAGCTTCTGTTATCTTTGAGTTTTAATCAGGAAGTGGGAGGTTTATCTATGTTTCGACTTACCTATTCTTTCGGTGTTTTCATAGGTAGCATTCGTTAGGAAGAAGGAAACTGAGGTGAGTTCCTACTAACTTTTCTAAACTGTTATATATGTCAAAGATTGTGTTTTTAACTCCTATATATCTCTACGTTTTCGGATTGTCCGTTTATTACAATTTGATGTAACTTGGGGTTTTTGAGATATTTTAGGGTTCCCGAAACGTTTTTGACTAAAATGATGGGTTCCATCTTGTTGAAGTAAAAGAATGTTTCACTTGCCCAGTTGTGGGGGGCTTATTTGAAAGAATGCATATAATCTGATTTATATTTATCTTTCTTACCAACAGTTGATCTTGAAAACGACATTTTGAAATATAAATGTGTTGAAAGCTATTTATCTAGCTTTGTTGGTCACATGTAATATTGTGACAAGTCATGACTATACTAGTGGATCCCTAGGTATCGAGTCGGCTTATGGCTGGGAAGGATATGCCCCTTCCGTTGTAGTTAGATACATTTGATCCTCGGGGGAAACTTAGGTACGGTTATGTGAGACCGGATCCTAGCCATGGGTCAAATGTAGTCTAATGAACGAGTATGACATGGTTCCTTGGGGGCCCTCCCTTACATCGTAGTACGGACCGAAGCGTTCGTGGACATGGTTCCATGTATTTAGCTCATAACTCGGATTTGTGGCTTACTTCGTGTTCCACTATAATCCTTGGTAAATCGGGTAATCCCCGTCATCGAAATATGTGGTTTGGACCGGTTGTCCATTTATTATCAAGAACTGTATTTTGCACAACCAAACCTTTGAAAGGATTTACTTGTTACATTTGTCAATATCTCTTGAGATTTATGAACTGTATGTTCTCACTAGGCTTAAAGCCTAACACTTTTTCTCAAATGATTTGTATAACAGGTTTCCCTTAGCGGTGGGCTGCCGGGGTTTTGAGAGACGAGTTTGGTCTCGAGGCTTTTGGGAGATGACTAGTATTGTATCTGGACATTTGTTAAGTCCCATTCTTTTGGTGAATTATGGATTGTCAGCTGATGTAATCTTGATATAGGTATCTAGATTAGTTCGTTGATAAACCCTATATCTGTTCAGGTTTTGTAAAGTCTTAAGGACTGATTCCCTTGATGGGAGGTTTATATCAATACGATCGTCATGTTGCCAGGTTTTTCCAGGTTTTAATTTACTCTGATTTTTAGGGTGTTACAAGTTGGTATCAGAGCTCTAGTTTAAGCGAACTAGGCATGAATGTAAGATGTCTAGACTTAGACTGAGTATACTAAGAATTGATCCACGAGATTTGGGTAGAACTTCTAAGTTGGGTTAGTCTTAGAGTCGACGGAAAGTACGTTTATCAGGCGTTGTAGTGGTGGTGACAAGAACCATTATGTGTTATATGTTCATAATTTAACTTAGCTAATGTTATTATGAGGATATTGTACGTAAGAGTGCTTGAATTGCTGTTAATATGACAATTGATAATGTGGTAGTACGTTTTCCTTTCGAGTTTTCCTACCTCTTTCTTATCTCTTTCTCTGCTCGGTGTAGCAGTTCTGTATGGTAGGAACGCGCGGAAGACCCCGTACGCATGTTGATGGTCTAGAAGCGACAGCCTCTACAGTGGGTCAGCCGGAAGGAGTTGAGGTTGTTGTACGACCACCTGTTCAGCCAAGGCTAGGTGGGGGGCCAGAGGTCATTCCGCGAGTAGACCTGGATTTGTCCCACCCAGTCATCGGGGATGCTAATCCCTAGTCCGAGTTGTTGGCCAGCGTGATGTTGGCAATGGGGGAAGAGATGGAAAAGCAGCAAGAGTTTTTGCTGAAAGTAATGGAGGACCGCGACGTGAACAATCGGAGAAGTGAGACGGTTGTGGAGAACGTCATAGCGGGTTCTGGAGGCGATGGTACGGGGGTCAGGGCTGAAGAGCGCAGGATTGTTGGTACTCCGGGAAATAGGAAAAGTTGTTCCTACAAGTCCTTTCTGGGTTGCGGACCGCCAGAGTTCTTTGGTTCTGATGACCCGGCCGTGTGTGTAAAGTGGATCCGAGCGGTTGAGCAAGCTTTTGGATCTTCCGAGTGTGGAGATGATCAAAGAGTGCGGTTCGGTACCCAACTGCTGAGGGATACTGCGCTCATTTGGTGGAATGTCATCCAATCCACCTTATCTCCTGCAGTGTTGGCTCAGTTGTCTTGGGCCGAGTTCAAGAAGAAGTTGTTACAAGAATTCTGCAACGAAAGAACGATGGACCGAATTGAGAAAGAATTCTGGTCTCTGGTAAAGGGAAGCCTGACGGTGAGGGAGTATACCCGCCAGTTAATGGAAAAGCTTGGTCTGGTGGGGCATGCTGCCCCAACAGAGAAAGACAAGATGAAAGCATACCTCAATGGCTTACAAGCGGACATGCAATCTATGGTCCACAATTCCAAAGCTTCCAACCTCCGAGAGATAAAGTTCTTCATTACAACAAAGGGGGAGATTGAATTGCAAAATCTTTTAGAGATGATCTTGAATCCAAAGGGGGAGATTGTTAGAGCATATTTGTCGGATACAAGATCATGATTACTGAAGCTGAAGGTCAACCATGTCAAATGCTCAAAGTCAACTCTTAAAGTGAAAGTCAAAGTCATTTGTAATAATGTCAAAAGTCAAAGTAAAGCAAGTCAAAGCTTAAAGTCAACTCTCAAAGTTAAAGTCAAAGTCATTGTAATAAAAGTCAAAGTCAAAGTAATTGTGTTTTGTTTCCTTGTAGTTGCTGGTAGGTATAAATAGTCCTTGTCATTGTAATTTTAGTGAGCGGAGCTTATTAGAGAAGAATTCATATTTGTACATTCTAGTGAGAGAAAGTAGAGAGAGTGATTGTATACTGTGGTATTAGAATATTCAATGAATATGAGATTTGGTTAAGAAATTGTTCATCTTGATTGTTGTTATTTATAATTGAATTAGAACTTGATAAATTGGGAATTAACAATATGGGTTAAAACTTTTCGACCAAAAACGATCGTTTAGGCTTCTTGAACACGCCTTAACAGTTTATGGTCCAAACAATCAACCAACGATAAAAAACGAAGCGACCGAAATTTTTTTAGAAAACGAACGAGAACTTAAAAACTCAATGTGGGTGCAAATTTTCCGATCAAAACCAATCATTTAAGCTTCGTAAACTGCCCTTAACGTTTTAAAAAACCAAAAAAAAAACTTCGTCCACGGTCACACCGAACCAACCGAAAAGCTTTTCGACAAACCAATCGAAACCTCTTAAACTTTTGTGATGGCCTAATCAACCGAATCTCAATGTGGCAACCGTCAAGATTAGTGCTCAGGTTAATTTCTATGTTAATGAAAATTAAGATTTAAGTATTTGCCACTCCTTAAATTGTATAAAATTTTTAAGATAAAAGTTTCCTAAAAATTTAGGAGATTGCGTAGAATGCCCGGAACAGTCCAATAACTGATCGTCACAATTCAGAAATGCCAAAAATATTGATTAAGGTCCAAAATATATAAAATTATAAAGTTATATTATTTTAGTTGAAATATTTTCATTTTTTTTCATAAAAGTTGTTTTAAGCAAAAATTGAGAATCGGGTATTCCGGTTCTCGAATATATCTGATATTTTAATGAAATAGACTAAGTATTTTAATTAATTTTTTAATTATTTCTTTGATTAGTCATGGACACTTGTCATGACAATAAAAATTAGTCATTATATATTTAATTTTTTTTTAAAACCATTTTATTTAAAACAAGAAAGGAGCTTATTATCTCATTTTAATCAAAAACACCCTTCATCTCCCTCTCCCTCTCCTCCTTTTCGGCCGAACCACCACCACCCCCATCTCCATATCATTTTCAAAATTTAAGCTAAATCAAGAGTGAAATCAAGAAAGTGGACATCAATTTGAAGATTAGAACAAAGTTTGCACATCAATTTCACAAGGTATCATCCAAAAACCTACCTTTTTGTCTACACTTAGGTATTTTTGGTTTTAACTTGAAATAGTGAAATTATGCATAATGTGGTTATGAAAATTGGGTTTTTGTTCATGAAATGGATTACTTTTGGTAGATACAATGTTATGTTGCAAGTTTTGATTACAATTTCAAAGAAAGAAATTGGTTTTTCATCAAGAATCTTGGTTTGATGTTCATGCATAAGGAATTTTGATACATTAGTGGCTTATTCTTTCACTTAAAGAATGCATGCATATAAAGCTTGAAATATTGATGATAATGGTATAGTGATTATGTTTGCATGAAGAATAGTTTAGCTTACATATGTTCTTAAGATGGAAATTCTCAAATCCAAATGATTAAGAACATAAAAGTGATGTTTATATCACTTTAGTTAGTAGATTGTTCATATGGGTGTTGGATGAGCATCTAAAGATTGCTATGAGTCCATAAATCAAAAGGTTATCATCTCAAGACTATGTTATGATTGATTATGGTGTGATAACATATGGTTATTTCATTAAACCAATTGTAAAATGATCACCATTTCAAAATTTCATAATCTTAACTTACTGCAGATTTGCTGTCCAGAAAATGGACCTACTTCCAACATACATAAATCATGTTCTACATGTCAAAATTTGAGCTTTTTGCTTATAGACTTTAATTTAGGGTGTTAGCTTTCTAAAAAGTCCGAAAACACTAATTTTGGAGATGATTTGAGCACTTAAATGGATTTTACAAGAAAATGGTGCAATCTGTCCAGTGAAGACAGATTCATACACCTATCTTGTGGAGGCCATAACTTCCTCATTTCTTATCCCACATTAAGTGAATCTTTTTCCAAATGATAGGATTTTGAGTTAGGTTTACACCCATATAAGTATTATTGGCTAATTCAAAGAATTGATACCCCAAAAGCATGCTACAAGTGAGGTATGTCACTGATCCGGAAATCAGTGACACACTGCTTTGTGGAAATTATTTCAGGTATCAAAACTCATCCAAAAATTATGAAAAAGTGCAGATTTACTCTTTACACACTATAGTATTACCACAAAAATTTTGGTAAATTCATTCCTTTGGGAAGATATGTTTCTATAGTGGTTTTGTTGACTAAAATTCTGGACAGCTACTGCTGAATTTTCAGAAAAGTGATCGTAATGAGATCTAGACTAGTGTTAAGGCATAATAAGACTATAATTGATCTAAATATGGTTTTGGATATTGACACCTACTTAATGGCATATCATAAGTTATTTGAACGGGTCATTTGGACATAGGAACGGGTATTAACGTATTTCCTCTATGGCAACCTTCACTATAGGAAACCAAGGAAGCGGCACCTATTTTGAGCACTATCGTTAAGTTTCCAAGTCACTCTCAAGGTGAGTATTCACAGCCCCTCTTTTATCGTTTTACGTATTTTGGGGTGAAAAGCATGCTTAAGTACGATTTTAATGATTCATGAGTTAATTGAAATGTTTTGCGCTGTTAAGTCGCCAAGGCTTGTTTTCAAGCATTTTAAAAAGTAAGATGTATGACGTTAAATAGTTTGTATGTTGAGTATTTAAGAGTTAGTCCCCAGACGACACTACTATTAACCCAGAAAATTGGGCCTATAGTATTAGTGGATAGCGCTATTTGGGCTTGACCAACCTCACTTCTTAAACATGTGGCGCTTGAGACCACCTCTGAGTCAAGGCACACGGGGCAAAAACAAGGGCCCGGGACGGTTTAGTAGTGGCTCAACCAAGTTTAAGTTATACCGACTCAAGTCATACGTAAAGCAATACTCATGAAAATTTTCAAGTTAAGCTAATGAGCACGAATATGCTCCAAGTATTTGAGCACGTATATGCTCCAAGTATTCAAGTTAAGCTTTTGAGCATGAATATGCTCCAACTATCAAATCTTGCATATAAAATGTTTTGTGCATAATTAAAACCTGTGAACTCACCAACTCTTGTAGTTGACCATATTTTTGTACATGCTTTTCAGGTAATCAAGAAGGTAAATTTTAAGGGTCGTTCTGCGTATAACATGAATATGCTTGGGGGATGTACAAACTTTTGGACAATGCTATCTTGAATTATCTCGGGATTGTAATTTCACGATAAACTTTCTACTATTAAATTTTGTAATGTATTTTTATTAAATGTATGATGGTTGAACTTTATGCTTGTGGATTGTTTATCGGAAACTGTTATACCCCGTGTTTCCGCTTTAGCGGGGTGTGACACTCAAGGTCCCGGGAGTGATTAGCAACGTGCCAAGGACCGGGAGAGGTTGGGAGGGGCTGGGGAATCGACAAGGTGCCGGGAGAGACCGGGGTGGGGCGCTAGACACCGGGTGATGAACGTCTTGGGAGACAAAAAAAACAGGAGCCGGTAGGAACAGGGAGACCCCGGGAGTGAAAAAAGGAAGTTCAAAACCAAAACTTAATCAAAGTGAATCAATAATTAATCTGAAAATTAATCAACCGACCCAATCTTATAGCATCCAATCAGAATTCAATATTGAACTCCCATGTACTTTTAAAACTGGATTATGTGTCGTCCTTTATACACACCAAACCACAAGAAGCCAAATCCCTTTTTCAATTGTAGCCGCCGATTAATAAAAAAAACAAAAAAAAAACACACCACCGATTTAACTCCAAAAGATAATAGCCGCAGGTCTCTCAATCCCTTCTTCAAATAACAAACACAATTGCCGATCACTTTTCTTCATGCATTTTGATTGGTTGGTTCAATCATTATGGGACGGTGGAATATCAATTGTTAAATAAGATTAAGGTCAGTGGTTCAACAAATTGATAGGCGGCTATGGATCACACCCGGATGATGTCTCAACTCCCTGGGTTAATGCTAAGTCCCGGGAGAAATCAAGTGTCCCGTTTAGTCCCGGGAGAGAAGTGTCCCAGGAAAAGATGTGGTATCGGGAAAGTGGGAGGTACCGAGAGATGGGTGGTACCGGGAAACAAGAACCCGAGAATTTGATGAACTGAGTTTTGTATGCTTCGATAAATGCGACACTAACTTAAAAAATCTACCCAAAAACAATCTTTTTAAATTCAAAATTGATCAACAATTTTGCTCATCAACCTTAAACCACTTTTAATTCAACAAAATAACCACTAAAACTCAATATCATTGAATTTGAAGAACACAATAAAGCACAAAAACAAACCTAATGTCGACAAGAAGAAGTCGATAAAATAAAGGGTTTTAGACAAACCTTTTGATCGTATCGAATAAAAATTAATTCGATCCTGCTCTGATACCAATTGTAGATCCCAGAAATAGTGTAATCACAATAATAATCAATAAATAATAGATATTCAATCACAACTGCTGGTCATATGATTAGATTTATCAGTAAAGGGTTTAAGGTTTACATAGAGAATTTCAATAGGATTAGGTAAACCTCCTAATGACCAACTCTTCTTCTTCGACCCTAATTCTCAACTAAACAAACCTTAAATACTAAGGGATAAATCCTAAAAGCCCAAGGCCCATTAAACAAAATTAGCCCATTAACAATATAGACTTTTACAATGCATTTAATAATAAAACATTTAAACTCTATAAATGCGTTATGCAACTTTCAACGCACTAGGACTTTCAGTCCTAACACGCTGTCTCCCGGCATCACCCCCACACGGGTCCTAGCATCACCCGGGAGTTATATGAGTTGGGAGATTGAAATCACCCACCACCCGGGAGTTTCTATCGGCTATTGAATTAATTTGTAAATGGATGCTATAAAATGAAAACGGAGACTGTTGCTTCTATGATTGGGTTTACAATTTAATGGGTCAGTGATAATTGTAATCGGCGAGCTGTTATTTTGTTTTGATAATTACATGGCCGACAACTGTTGATTTGATCGGTAGTTGAAAACAATTAGATCGGTGGCTGCAAAATTGATGGTTGTTGTTTAATGGAGTTGATTTGTTTCGTGAAATTGTTTTGTGAAAGTGAATGAATTTCTGACTGTGGCTATTGATGGCGTGTGGAACAAAACTGAAATCGAGGGCTGTTGATTGTTATCTAACCTACGGCTGTTGTTTGCATCTAATCCAATAGTTATGATATTAATTTTTTTGATTGGCTATCAAAAATATAGTGGGTCGGTGACTCGATGGTTTAATCAAAAGCAATTGGCTGCAAGTTCTTAAAATTTGAGAACGTCATGTGCTGGAACCAAGTTTTGAGGTTTAATTCATGTGGAATTAATTTTGTTGATGGCGGTGGATATAATTTTGTGAATTGGGGTTTTGTGGATTACATTTCAGACCAGCGGCGGCTGTTGATTAATTTGGTGGATGACATTTCAATCACCACCCGGGACTTAGTACACCGAGCCGGGAGTTAAACCGGTGGAACCGAGTTTCTACTTCATTGAATCCGAGTGTGTGTTTGCAAGTGAGAACCGGGTCTTAAAACAATAGCTACCGGGAGTGTATTGTGACCGGGCCCAATTTTTTTGTGGGCTTTCAATCGATCCGGGTATTTGAATTTACAGCCTTGATCATCCAGGTTTAGAGATTTCGAGATTTCAATCGGTTTTCGTAAAACGTTATGGTTGATTCGGGTTTGATCATGAATTGGTTAGTTGAGCTATAAACTGTAAGACGTGTTTACGGAGCTTCAAAGAACGTTTCTGATCGAAAAAGTTTAACCCATCTCGACTTTTTGAGTGTGATCAAGATTTCTGATTTTTCTGTCTAACGATCATTTGAAGCTTATTTTACAGATCTCAAAATATCTCAAGGTTATAGTTATGAACTTGGACAGGTGAACATCACTGAAGCTAAAGCCAATTTGAAGCATCTTTCTGGACAATTGTCAGTTTATACCAAGATGGCTAATGACTGCTCAAGGGAAAATACAAAGATTAAAGCTGAGAAAGCTGAATTGCAAAGTAAAGTCTCTGCTCTTGAATCTAAAATAAAAGATCTGAAAAGCAAATCTAAAAGCCCAGATTTTAGAGCTGAAAGAGAAAGTATTGAGTCTTGAAGTAGAAATCAATTTAAAGAAGGCTGAAGAGAATAAAAATGTTTTGGAAAGGTAGACTGTTGGGTTGAAAAAGAAGATTTTGGATTTGGAAGCTAAGACTGTCAAACCCAAACAAGAAGATTCATTCAAGAAAAATGATGAGATGGTTAAAAGTTTAGAATCTGCAAGTATAAAGCTACAGAAGAAGATATCTGTTTTGGAGAAGCAGATTACTAAAGAAAGAGAATAATTTGAAAAGGAAAGAAAAACTTTTGCTCAAAAGTTTTCAGATTTCTCAAGAAAATCATTTGAAGAGAATAAAATTGTTGAACTGAAATGTGCTAAACTTTCTCAACAAGTGTCAGACTTTAAGAAAGTGATCATCATGGAAAGAGATAAATTTGAGAAAGAGAAGAAGAAAGTTGAACAAAAGAATGTTGGTGTGTTTAAAGAAATATCTGATCAGAGAAAGACTATAGAGAAAAATTTTGAGGAGGAAAGGAAAGTTTTCGAAACGGAGATAAAGAACCTGACAAGGAAATTGTTTGAGCTATCAACAACTGCTATGAAGGAGAAGAAAGCGAAGTCTGAACTTCATAAGGAATTTAACCTTCTCTCAAAGGAAAGAAACAGTTTGTCTACAAAGATAACTGAACTTGAAGAAATCATGTTCAAGGTGAAATTAATTGAACAGAAGATGCCAGAATCAATTGTTCAATCACCGGGAGATGATTCAACTACTTCAGAATGTTCATTCAAAACAACTTCAAGTTCACATTATGCAAATGTTTCTAATAATCTTTTGTTTGTTAATTTAGATGATAATATATCTAACCATAAAGATCATATTTGTCCTGCTAATCTTTTCTATGTTAAATCTATTGATTGTTCATGTAACATCAGAAAGAACAAGTCTCAACAAAAGATGGTATGGAAAAGAAAAGATGAAAAAGATGTCTCAAAGTTATATGTTCCTACACCTCAATTAAACAATAAGAACAATGCTTCGAAAGGTAAATCTTTTGGCAAACGTGATCTTGTTTATACTGTCAATCAATTGATCAGGTTAGCACAAAAGAAATTAATTGTTCTTACTGTGGTGCAAATGATTTCGATAGTAAAAATTATGTGAATTACTGGTATGGTTCTTTGTTAAGTCTAAATATTGTATCCAAGATTTAATATAGAAAGTCAAAGATGTGAAAGTCAACATAGTCTTTGTGTTGTTAAAGTCAAAGCTTTATTAGTTTACTTTGTCATTAAGTCTTGTATTAGTAGGTAGTATAAATAGTGTGTCCTTTGTAATCTTGTGATAATGTCTAGTTCATTGTATTGAATATTCAGAGACACGTGATATGAATACAAGATCTACTTTCTCTCTCTAGACTTTCTCTCTCTAGTTCTTGATCTTAATTGTCATATTTTGAGTAATTGTTTGTTGTGATTGGGATTTTATGTTTATCAATTGGTATCAGAGCTGAACCAAAACTTTTTGGAAATGATTTGATCATGATTTGAATTGAAATTAGTGTGTTTCGAATTGAAAATTTGAGTTTTTCGAAATTTTTTCAAGAAAAGGAGTTTTGTTACTGTTCATCTGAATTTCTTGTGAAAAAATCGTTTTTAGTGAAAGAAAATGAATTCTTTGAGTTCGATTTATGTTTAGGATCAATTCTTGTTTGGATTACATCTTGTAAATTGAACATTTTCGATCTCAATTTCTGATTTTTTGAGTTTTCTTGAAAACGAGTTTGTTCTCTGTTCTTGATCATATGTGTGCAAATTGTTGTTTTCAATCTGAATTTGTTAGTATTTTTGTGTTTCGTACTGTTTGTTGATAATTCTAACAAGTTTTTGAGATTAAAAGTGCAGGTTTCAATCGATTTGAGTTAGAATCAGTCAAGATCCACGATATGCGCTTCATTCATGAAAGTTTGCTCCTCATTCATGCTACTTTGCGCTTCATTCATCATGATTTGCGTTTCACTCTTATTCTTTGAATAAGATTCTTTTTGATCTAATTTGCGTGTTAGTGTAGTTTTCAGGTCTAGGCTGAAACGCAAAGCTCATATTGCTCTTCAAGGCTGACACGCAAAGCACATCTTGCGCTTCAAGGCTGAAACGCAAAGTTCATCTTGCGCTTCAAGGCTGAAACGTAAAGTTCATCTTGTGCTTCAAGGCTGAAACGCAAAGTTCATCTTGCGCTTTAAGGCTGAAACGCAAATCACAGTTTGCGTTTCAGTCTTCACACGCAAAGCTCTTGTTTGCGTTCTCTTCCTGACACGCAAAGAGTCTGGAAATTTTTTTTGGTCATATATGGAAAAAAAATTTTAAACTTTGCGCCATAACATGTGTTGTTCAAATTTTCAATTTTTACGAAATATTTTTTTTAAGATTTCAATTTGATCTGATTTTTGATTTTCTGATATATAGTTTGGGAACGATCATTCTTATCAAGCAGATTCTCATTCAAAGTTTTCTGAGAGAGAAAATTTTAGATTGTCCATATTTTGTTTTTGAATTCATTTCAACTCACGATAGTTTTGTCAAATTCTTTTTCATACAGGATGAATTCACCAATTTTGCTCAGAGGAAGATACGATCAGTGGAAAGCTGATTTTTTCAAATTTATAGATACACATGAGCTGAGTTGTTATATCAAATTGTCGTTGACTGAAGGAGAGATGAAATCTCATACTCCAACAGAAGATTATACTCAGGATTGGGAGAAAAGAAAGAGTGCTTATAATATGGCTCGAACTTTTCTGTTGAATAGTATTCGTCATGAGATTAATGGTCACATAAATACCTATCAGTTGACAGAAAAAGATTTATACAAGTCAACAGGAAAGGAGATATGGGACTATCTTGAATGGACGATGTTAGGGCCAACGGTTGTGTCTGAGCTAAAAGGAAAGATTTCTGAGTTGGAAGCTAAAATTCAGCAGACAATCTTTGTTGAGAGTAATGAGCAGAAAGTTAAGAAATTGGAATCTGAGAATGTTGAGCTTAGAAAGACTATATCTGATTTGGAGCAAAAGCTTACTGAAGATAAAGCTATTTTTGAGAGTGAAAAGAAAGGTTTTTCAAAGAAGTTCTCAGATTTCTCTAAAAAGTGTTTTGAAGAGAAGAAGCCAGTTGATCTTAAATGTATAAAACTTTCTCAACAAATTTCCGATTTTGAGAGAGTACTGATTTTGGAAAGAGAGAAGTTTGAGAAAGAGAAGAAGGCCATAGTACAAAAGAATGTGGGATTCTTTAAAGAATTATCCGGCCAGAGAAATGAGTCATAGAAAGGGTTTGAAGAAGAAAGATCTATCTTTAAAACCGAAATTAAAAAGCTGACTTCAAAATTATCTGAACTGTCTACTGCTGCGTTGAAAGAGCAAAGCATGAAATCTGAATTCTCAAAGAAGATTGACCAGCTTGTGAAAGAAAGAGATAACTCTGCGTCAAAGATCAAAGAGCTTGAAAAGTCTGTTTCAAGTTCAAATCAGAAATTTTTTTCTTCACAAAGGTCAGTCAAATCCTTTAATCAGATTCGTCGCACTAATCTTTTCTATGATGAATATTTAGATGGTTCAGATACTTATCCGAGAAAAAGTGTCAAGAAAGAGAAAATGGTTTGGCAAAAGAAACCAGTCAAAGATGACAAGTCTGATGAGATGAAAGAGAAGAAATCATGTGTACATGTACACAAAGCAAAGAAGAACAAAGCGGCTAACAGTAAGAAATATTATTGTTCTATTTGTTGTACACATGATCATTTTCATAAAATAAATGATCATTTCTGGTATGGTTCTTACTCCATTTCCCCCACACGAACTGCAACTAACATTTCTGGACCCAAATACCAGTGGGTACCAAAGAAGAAAATTGATTCTGAGTTGCAGGCACCACACGTCAAGGGGGAGTAAGAAAGATTATGGTTCTTGAGTAAATCAGCTCCAGACTCGGACTTCAAAGTTGAAAGATTATGGCTTCTAAGTATACAGCTTAGGACCCGTATTTCAAAGGAGTTTGATTTCTAAACACAACAGTTTAGGACTCGGACCTCAGCGATAAAAAGACCTTACTCCTGTGTTTTTGCATCCGATAGATATTGATGGTCTTCATCCCAAGAGAATTGATCTGATCTCTATCTTATACTTTTTCTTTGCTAGATTTTTCTGATATTGATGGTCTAACAATTCAAAAGGGAGTGTTTGATCTCTATCCTGTTATAACTGATATATTTCAGATGCCTAATTTATAGAAGGAGTAAAGGTGGTGGCTTCTGATCACATGACAGATCAGGACCCGTTCATCAATGATCAAAGACGGATATTGTGCTAATATCCAGGGGGAGCTTAAAAGATTAAAATATTTATATCATGATTTGAGGGAGAGCTTAAAAAGGTAAATATCTTCTGATCCTAGATCTCTGATTGTTTGAAAGAAGAACAACTTTCGAACATGAAAAACAATTTCTTAAATGTTCAAACCACTTCTTATTCTCAAAAGATTTCATGAATTCAGAAGTATGATTTTAAATGTTTTTCATTTTTGAGCTTTATTGTTTAACTGACCGTGTGTTTCCAAAGATCAAATACTTGTGTATTATCTTGTCCATATATTGTCAAGTATTCATACACACCGGTTCAGTATTTTATTTGAAATTGTTATTACCATGTCTCAAATTCAAACAAATTTTCGATGGTAATACCCCCGTTTGAAATTCAAAGTTGTTGAGCATCATTCATTTTTTTTATATATATTTGTGCTTTCATTGATAAATTGTTTATATTTGTTCATATAAACAAATATCCAATTCTTTGATACCCTAACCATTTGATTTGATCTGTTTAATTCATTGTCAGATTCTCAAAACAATTCTCTTGACTTCATTTCATTCCTTCAATATTCTTGTTTTTGAGAAATCTTCAAAGTTCAAATGCTCAAATTTCATTTTTGATTTTTGATGAGCATACATACACTGACATATGATTTCTTGTGATTTACCTATCAAGAAAATCATTGACCAACATGTACTTTTAGAAACATGGGATTTAGTGTAAGTGCTTAATAGATCTTCCTTGGATTCACGATAACCAGTGTTTCCTACCTCGAAAGATATCCTTTGAGTGATTGAGGGGAGAGGGGTCTAAAAGAATTGAGTGTGGGAGTGAGATGAGGTAAAATGAAAATGAGAGTTTGGTTAGATGTGAGCTTATATGTTTAAAAGAAAGAGGGTGTGAGATCAGAGTTAAAAGAATATCAGAACTCTGCACCAAACATCTTTCTGAGCCGGGCAGACACATTACTGATTGGTTCACATTTCTTTGGTGACCATCATTGAAATAGGCAAATAGCCCATGCCATCTCTTGCATTCAACCCCACTAGCTACTCATTCTTTTCTTAAAAAGAGAATGTTTCACATTTTCTAGGGAAGCAGCACATAATCTATCGGATCTTCTTTTGGAAGATACTGATATTGAAAAAGAAGGAAAGTTGCCCCACCTTCGACCCTTTCTCATGCACATTGAGTCCATGTACAATCATTGCTGTCTCAGTGATTTACATACTTTGAGCCTTATGAAACACAAGCACGAGCACACATAAAATCTGTTTTTCTGTCAGAACATTCATAGATAAACCTTGCGTTTTTCAATGATTGAATGGAAGTCCTGGGGAGTCATCATCAAACCAACTCCTTTTTATTGTACATTTGTTGTACACAGTGACTCTGTGTTACTGACAGGCATTCCTAACTGTTTCATTTGTTGAATCAGGGTTACCTCGTCCATTATGTCTGAATTTGAAAAGATTCGGATATATACTGTTCATAATTCGGCTCTTCAGATCAAAGCGCGCCAACTGTCGAAAGGGGAGATTGTTTTTTATTACAAAGGGGATATCATAGACTGTGCTGAAACTGAAGATGTTTTGATGATCATGATGCATGATGCTCTCAATCATCAAAATGGGGGAGAATGTTACAAAAGCCAATTTCAAAACAATGAAGAGATGTCAAAAGTGAGAAAAGCTTCCGCTGATTCAAAGGCTGTTTCAAAAACAGAATTACAAAGTTCATGTCTGATAAAGAAATTCAAAGCCAAAAGATTCTGATGAAGGAAGAAAGTTCGAAGTTTAATCAAGATGGTTTGTGAAAGTTTGTTCTTCCAACGATGCTTCAGAGATTAAAGTGATGAAGATACAAGTTTGTTTCAAAGTTGTCTAAGATGTTTCCAAAAGTTTGAAGTTTTCAAGTTTGTTCAAGACATGTTGATTTTTCAAAGATTAAAAGAGAAAAAGACTTTCCAAGTTTCTTCAAGAGCTGAAAGATTAAAGTTTGTGAAAGCTTCAAAGAGATAAAAGCTGGAGAATGAAGAGCTGAAGATCTGTATCAAATTTTTATTAAATCTTGAATACAAAGGGGGAGATTGTTAAGTCTAAATATTGCATCCAAGATTTAATATAGAAAGTCAAAGATGTAAAAGTCAACATAGTGTTTGTGTTGTTAAAGTCAAAGCTTTATTAGTTTACTTTGTCATTAAGTCTTGTATTAGTAGGTAGTATAAATAGTGTGTCCTTTGTAATCTTGTGATAATGTCTAGTGCATTGTATTGAATATTCAGAGACATGTGATATGAATACAAGATCTACTTTCTCTCTCTAAACTTTCTCTCTCTAGTTCTTGATCTTAATTGTCATATTTTGAGTAATTGCTTGTTGTGATTGGGATTTTATGTTTATCATTCTTACTATATTTCACCCAAACGAACTGCAACTAACAAATCTGGATCCAAATACCAGTGGGTACCAAAAGCTCCATCCGTGTTGCATGCACTTGATGTCTAGGGGGAGTAAGAGCTTGGACTTCTAGACAAAGTATTCTAGGACTCGTATCTCAGAGATCAAGTTTGACTTCTAATCACATTAGATTAGGACTCATACTTCAACGTTCAAAGTAGATTTTGTACTCCGAAGCATATAAAGATGATCAATCTTCAAGGGGAGTACATTTTATTACTTCTGACAAATTTGTGAATGCAAATTTTCAGGGGGAGTTTAACTTCTGAATTTTACTTCTATCCTAGTAATTTATAACTCGTTTTAATGTTTAAGGATTATGCAAAATTTAAGGGGGAGCTTATATTCTTTATATTTTATACTGATATTTTATTCTGATTTTCAAGGGGAGCTTATCTGAATGATCAATCCTTATTAGGAAGTTTTTGTTGAATTTTTAATGGGGATAAATATTTTTTTTGTGCTAACAAGTTTGACTTTTTACAGATATTGAAGGAGAAAATATCTGATGTTTTGTCAAGGGAGAACTCACTCGATTAAATTTTGTTTTCTTGTTCTTAATTGAAGGGGGAGATAAAATATTATTTTGAGGGGGAGATAAGAATCTAACGTTCAATTTAAGTATTCTTGATTCTTAATCTCAACATATTTGAAAGAAGAACAACTTTCAGGTATGAAAATTATTTTCTAAATGTTCAAACCACTTCTTATTCTCAAATGATTTTATGAATTTAGAAGTGTGATTTTAAAATATTTTTGTTTTGAACTTTCATGTCCTACTGACCGTGTGTTTTAAAAGATCAGTGCTTGTGTATTATTTTGTCTATATACTGTCAAGTATTCACGCACACCGGTTCAGTACTTTCTATTGACTTTGTTATTATCATGTCTCTAAATGAAACAATTTTCGGTGGTAATACCCTTTTTTGAATTTCACTGTTGATTGAGTATCAGACATCATTTCTATTTTTCTTGTGCGTTCATTGTCAATATGTTTATATTTGTTCATATAAACAAATTTCAATTCTTTGATACCCCAACTTATTCATTTTTCAAGATAGTTGATCTGATTGAAACAGTGTCAGATTCTCAAAACAATTCTCTTGATTTCATTTCATTCATTAATCTTGTTTTGAGACATCTCAATGTTCAAAAGCTCATACATGAATGATATTCTTTAGAGCTTACATACATTTGACATATGTACTACATATTTTGTGCTTAACTGTCTATGATAAATTGTTGAGCAACACTATTCTTTTAGGACAAAATTCATGGGAACCGGTGTGAGAGATTATCAGAACTTCTATGGCTTCACAATAACCAGTGTTTCCTACCCAAGAACATATCCTCGAGTGATTGAGGGGAGAGGGGTCAAAATTAGAGAGTGGGTGTGTGATGAGGTAAAATGAAAAAGAGAGATTGGTTAAAAGTGAGCTTAAATGTTCAAAAGAAAGAGGGTGTGAGATCAGAGTTAAAAGAATATGAAAACTCTGCACTAACTTTTTCTGAGCCGGGCAGCCACATAATCTGTTGGTTCACATTCTTTGGTGACCATCATTGTAAAAGATACTAGCCCATGCCAACTCTCGCATAAACCCCACTAGCTACTCATCTTTTTCTTAACAAAAGGATGTTTCAAATTTTATTGGGGAAGCAACACATAATCTATCTGATCTTCATTTCGAAGATTTGGATATTGAAAAAGAAGGAAAGTTGCCCCACCTTTGACCCTTTTTCATGCACATTGAGTCCATGTAATATTGTTGTTGTCTCAATGATTTACATATTTTTGAGCCTATTAAAGCAATCTTTATGCTTAATTCTTTCATACACAAGCACATTCACACAGAAAATTCATTTTTCTGTCAGAACATTCATAGAATTACCTTGTGTTATTTGATGATTGAATAGAAGACCTGGGGAGTGAACATCACTAAAGCTCCTTGTACAATACATCTGTTGTACTAAGTGACTTCGTGTTACTTGCATGCAAATTAACTGTATCATTTGTTGATTCAGGGTTACCAATTCTTCATTTGACTGAATTTGAAAAGATTCGGATAAAGACCTATTCTGAATTGACGGATACATGCTCAAATCAGATTAGATGGAAATATTCTTAAGGAGAGATTGTTATCATATCCTAAAAGGGGAGATTATATCAAAGACTATACTCAAATTTTTAAAGTTTTGATGATTCTGATATCTCATCATTCATCAAAAAGGGGGAGAAAATTCAGAGTTCAATTTCAGAAGAACGCAAAGTCAAGGTTTCTACTACTTTATTAGAAAATGGGGGAGAAAGTTCGAAGTTTATTTCTGAAGAAAGTTCAAGTCAAAGTGAAGGTTGAAAAGTGAGAAAGTTTGAAGATTTCAATGTTATTTATGAAGATAATCGTGAAGGAGAATATTTTTACCAAAAGGGGAGATAGATTTCAAGTTTTTGATATGTCAAAGTTTGTGAAGAAAGATAGAGTCAAAGAGGGAGATTCATTCAATGTGATGTGAAAGTTCAAAGATTAAGTGATGTTTGTTAAAGAAAGTTTGTTCGAAGCGTTAAAGAGTTGAAAGTTTCAAAGTTGTGAAAGACCTTTTGCTGAAGATTTCAAGTGAAAGAAGACCTGAATATTAGTGTCAATTTTTTTAATCTTGAATCCAAAGGGGGAGATTATTGAGCCAAAAATGTTGAATTCAAGATTAAAAGGGTCAAAATGTAAATTTGTAATAGATATGTTTGTAAAGCCTTGTAAAGTCAATGTGTTTGATTTAGCCTTTAAGTGTTTGATTTGTAAGGTCAATCGGTTTGACCATATAAATAGTTTTTGTAAAGCATTATGTAAGTCCACAATCAAGCAATCAAACAAGATAATCAAGATTTGACAGTTTAAGAACAAGATCTAAAGAAAGAGTGTAGAGAGAGAAAGCTCCAAAGTCGTATATCTAAGATGATGAACAATACAATGACATAAACTCTCACAATAAAAAAACCCTCATATGCTTACTTCACATCTCACTTAAAAACACTCATAACAAAAGGTAAGTTGACGTTACAAAACTTTGACATTACATGACTTTGACTTTTCTACTTAAATCTTGGATACAATTATACACTAACATTCTCCCCATTTATATTCAAGATTTAATTTTTTTTTGACAAAAGTCTTCAGCTCTTGATTCTTCAAAACTTTATCTCTGACTGCTTTAAACTTTGAAGCTCTATCAATCTTCAAACAATATGCTTTTGAAGAATCTTGAAAAGTCTTTCACAAAGTCTTTGAAAAGTCACCAAGTCTTGAACAAACATTTGAAATCTTTGAAACTTCTTTGAACTTTGAAACTTCTTTGAGACTTTGAGGAATCTTTCAACTCCGAGGAATCTTTCAGTACTTGTATCTTCATCTTTGTGGTCTCTGAACTGTCTTTAATCAAACAAACTTTCTTGAATCATCTGACTGTCTTGAAATTTGATTTGAAATTCCAGAAATGTCTCCTCCATTTTGATAAACTTTCGTCAGACTTGACATTTCAGATTATCTTCTCCTTTTTCTTTAGAAAAATATCTTCCTTTAATGAGATGAATCCTCTGACAATCTTTAAATTTTCACTTGACTTTAAAATCCAGAATTTCTCCCCCTTTTTGATGAGTTGTGAGCAGCAAAATCATCAAAACCTTTTTCAAGTCATTGTCCTTGAAAATTTATCTTCCCCTTTATGATAAACTGACATTTTCCGCCCTTTATGAAATGACAATCTTCACTCTTTTTGATCTGTGTATCCGTCAATTCATGAAATGTATATACCCGAATCTTTTCAAATTCAGATATAATAAACGTTGTAACCCTAAATCAACAAATGATACAGTTAGAATGTCTGTAAGTAGGAAGGAGCCACTTTGTACAACAAATGTACATAGGAAATGAGTTTTTGTGATGTTCACTCTCCCAGGGCTTCCATTCGATCATTGAAAACACAAAGGATTTTCTATGAATGTTATGACAAGAAAACATATTCCTTGTGTGTACGTGAAAGTGTAGAAATGATTGAAGCTACTTAAGTTTTTTCAGGCTCAAAATGTGTAAACTGTTGAAACAACAACAAGTTTTACACGGACTCAGTGTTCATGAAAGAGGTGCAAAGGTGGGGCAACTTTCCTTCTTTTTCAATATCTAAATCTTCCGAGTGAAGACCAGATAGCAGATATGCTGCGTCCCCAAGAAAATTTAAACATTTCTTTGTTAAGAAAGAAATGAGTAGTTGGTGGGGTTAATGCAAGAGTTGGCATGGGCTCACTGCCTTTTTCAATGATGGTCACCAAAGAATGTGAACCAATCAGTAGATGTGGCTGCCCGACTTAGAAAGTGGTTGGTGCAGAGTTTTGATATTCTTTTAACTCCGATCCCACACCCTCTTTCTTTTTAACATTTAAACTCACTTCTAACCAAACTCTCTTTTCCATTTTACCGCTCAACACAATGAGAAAAAGTCAACCGGATGAGTTATCTCCCCCACTCTTTAAAAACCCCTCACCCCTCAATCACTCAAGGATTACTTCCGGGGTAGGAAACACTGGTTAACGTGAATCCATGGAAGTTCTGTTTAAGCTCTCACACTGATCCCAAGTAAGTCCTAAAAAGAATGGTTGCTCTACAATTTAACTTGAACAGTTAAGCACAAATGTGACAACACTGTCATAATATATGCTCATCAAATATATGAATGAAATCTGAGCATTTGAACAATAAAGATCTCTCAAAACAAGGATATTGAATGAATGAAATGAATTCGAAAGAATTTTTTTGAGAATCTGACAATGTATTGATCATATCAAATATCATAAGATATGAACGAATATAAACAAAGAGCTTGTTAGTTTGTTTATATGAACGAATATAAACAATATAACAATGAACATACAAAGATAGAAATGATGATTTATGTTCAAGAATCAGTGAATTACAAACGCGGGTATTACCATCGAAAAATTGTTTCTTTATGAGACATGGTAATAACAAAATCAATATGAAGTACTGAACCGGTGTGTGTGAATACTTGACAGTATATAGACAAGATAATACACAAGTAATAATTTTTGGAAACACACGGTCAGTTAAACGATAAAGTTCAATAATGAAAAACATTTAAAAAGCACACATCTAAATTCATGAAAACTTTTGAGAACCAGAAGTGGTTTGAACATTTAAGAAAACATTTTTCATGCTTGAAAGTTGTTCTTCCTTCAAACAATCAGAGATCTAGATCAGAAGATACTTACAATTAAGCTCCCCTCAAATCATGATAAAATGATTTATTTTCAGTTAAGCTCCCTCTGGAAATTTTCATAATATCCTCATCCTTAAACATTGAAGACCGAGTCCGAAACTGATGTGTTTAGAAGTCTTAGTCCTTTAACATTTAAGAATGGGTCCTGATCTGTTGTAATCAGAAGCCATTGCTCTTTAACATGAAAGTACGGGTCTTGAACTGAAATATTCAAAAGCCACAATCCTTTGAGGTACGAGTCCTAAACTGTTTTGTCTAGAAGTCATCAATCTTGCTCCCCCTAAACCTGTGGTACCTGCAAAATAGATTTGACAGGTTTTGGTACCTACTGGTATTTGGGTCCTAGTATGTTAGATTTAGGAATCCACTTCTCATTAGATTTAACACTTTTAATTACATTTTTCTGAGAAGTAATCCTGTAAGTTCCGTACCAGTGATGAACAGATTCTCTTTGAACAAAATCATTCTCTCCACAGTAAGAACAACTGATTTTCTTTTGTGTAATCCTGATCAAATGTTTAGCAGAATAAAACATTTCAGGTTTACCAAAAGATTTACCATTAGGAGCACTGTTCTTCTTGGCTTTAGATGTGGATGCTGATGATTTTTCCACCTTCTTGTCATCAGGAGAACCTTTCACTATCCAGACCATCTTTCCTTTCTTAGAAAAGTTATTCTCAAGAGATTTAACATAAAAGCTCACTGGACTATGAACAGACTTGTTATAAAATAGATTGGATGGTCGAATCTGATTTGATATGACAATTTTAGATTTCACACTTGACCTTTTTGAAACATTTTCTTGAATTGAACTTGAAGCAGTTTTGAAAGAACAAACTAATTTTTTGAATTATCAAAAGGTGATTGACTAATCACATCAACAGAAACTTTATTTGACAATTCAACATTTGCAACTTCCAAGTCCTTTATCTTTTTAAATAAATTGTTTCTTTCATCAGAAAGTGTGTCAAACTTCTTTTTCAAGTCAGATTTTGCCATCTGTTCTTTTAAAATGTCTGAAGATAAAACATATATTTTGGATGTGAGCTTAGATATTTCAGATTCAAGGATTAGACGTTCTTGCTCAAAATCTTTTTCCAAGTTCTTGTTTTTCTCAGAAATTTCTTTGAAAATCCCAACATTTTTCTTTTCAAAAGTTTTTTTTTCCGCATCAAAAGACTTATTCTTTTCTTGGAAAGATTTTCTTTCTTTTTCAAGTAAGTCTTGTAATGTAGAAATTTGCTTGGGAAGTTCAAGATTTTTGTTTTCAAGAACTTTTCTCTCTTTTGCAAATGTACCCCTTTCAGTTATAATAATCTTTTCAAATTCGGATACTTGCTTTGAAAGTTTTATACATCTTAGCTCCAAATCCTTTTTCTCTTGAGAAACTTTCTTTGAAAAGTCATAAAGGTTTTGAGTAGAAGCATTCTCCAGATTTTCTTTGTCTTTATCTGCTTGGAGGCTTTTCATCAGATCAACATTTTTAGCTTCCAATGCAGATATTTAATCTTCAAAAGCTTTAAACTTGATGTGCAGATCAACTGATTCATCTTTCAGCTCTGATGTCTGTTGTTCAGTTGTCTTCAACTTGATTTGAAGATTGGATATTTTTCTTTCTTTTAATTTGATTTCTTTCTCTCTTTCCTCGACAATATCTGAAAAATCAGATTTAGAATTAGAAATACATTTAGCACATGCAGAAATTTTATCAGAATTTAAGAATTTAGCTTTAAACTCCTGAATCTGATTTAGAAGATCTGAATTTTGAATCTTCAGTTTATCTCATTCAGCTTCTATAATAGGTATATCAGGCATGTACAGTATAGCAACATCTCTCCCTGATAAAATTTTTTTAGACATCTTGATATCTTAAAAAATTTACTTCAAAATGATCGTTAACAAAAATCAGAAAATTTTGATCACTATCAGAAATATGTCCCCCTCCGCAGACTTAGCACGGGGGTACCGCAAATCAAAGGATGCGCAGATCACTGTTCACTATACTTCGCGCTAACAGGCTTGTGTGCGTTTCTGGTTCGCGCAAATCAAAGGATGCGCGTTTGGGGTTTGCGCTAGAAAGGATGTGCGTGTTTTTGAGCTTCTCCCATATAAGGCTTGCGCGTTTCAACACTTAGAAAATTTTTTGACAATTAAGAACTCGCAGAATGCAAACTTGCAAATCAAATCAATTCTTAGACAAAACTCGCAAGTTGTTTCGTGTGTGTTTCCACTTCTCGCAAAACTCACTTTGCGCATTTTGGACACGAACTCGCAGAAAACAAGAAAACATCACAATTCTTCTTCGTGTGTGTTCGTCATTGCTTGTGCATTTAGTGACGTGCGTGTTCTTCACTTAGAATCTTGCGCGTATTTCAAATCAAGCGTGTTCTTCATCTGTATTCACGAATTCGATTCAAAAACTTCAATACCTGCAATTAAAACTATAAAATGCATAGGGTTCGTCAAAATAACAACTAAAACACATTTCTAATAGAAGATTTTGATTAAAAACAACAAAATCACTAAGAATTGATCAAAAATAGTTCCTCATTTTCAAAACAAAACAAACTTCAAAAATCCAAAATTGAATTCGATTTAGTGTGAATTTGACGATATGATTAACACAAGAAAGTTTTACAAACATAAATCGTTCACTATGATATCATTTTCTTGCATTAAAATCGATTTCACATGAAGAATTGAATGAAACAGTGATTTTTAGAAAAATATGTGCGTGTTCTTCCAAAATTCGAAAATTTAATCAAATCCAAGTAATCTAAATAGTTTTGGTCTGCTCTGAAACCAATTGTAAGTCCATAATCAAGCAATCCAACAAGATAATCAAGATTTGACAGTTTAAGAACAAGATCAAGAGAGAGAGTGTAGAGAGTGTAGAGAGAGAAAGATCTAAAGTCGTATATCTAAGATGATGAACAATACAATGACATAAACTCTCACAATAAAAAAACTCTCATATGCTTACTTCACATCTCACTTAAAAACACTCATAACAAAAGGTAAGTTGACTTTACAAGACTTGACAAGACTTTGACATCACATGACTTTGACTTTTCTACTTAAATCTTGGATACAATTATACACTAACACATTAGGTTTGTAAAAAGAGCTTTGGTAGACATATTCTAGTGAAAGGATTGGAAGAGAGAGAAATCATTCTTGTAGAGAGAAAAAGTTCATGATCTATGAATATGAAAGAGATTTATGATTGAATTATTTTTTGATGATTGAAAGGGGACCTATCAGCCTTCGTAGGGAAGATAGAGATTTAGCATGGAGAGGTCATGCATGATAAGCTTGGACAGAACTTCATCCAAAGAAAACTTGGTCTCATGATCATTTCTTGTAGATGGCCCGTCTTCAGCATATGCAACTTTTCGAGTATTGAGTGGCCCTAGAGGGTTGCTGATGATGCACTTCATCTTGTCGAAACATTTCTTCAGCCCGTGCTCAACATACCCTTTGTACTTCGATTTGGATTTCTGAATGGCCTTCATTATTTCCATTCACTCATAGTATCCATATTTGTGAAGAAATGATGTGTAGTCAGTGAGGACAGAGAAGTCATCGCTGAAGATATTCATGATAACCAAAAATTTCCTTTCCTTTGTTCTTCTAGTGATGATTATGTTAGTGATCTTTGCATGTGAAAGACGCTAATCAAATTTCAGTTTAAACCACTTGGTCTTCTTAGCCTTGATGCTTTCCTCTTCAACTATCTTTTTCAGCATCTTTCATTATAATGGCCCAAGCAATTATTAGATCACTTTTTCAAAATTTGCCTTTAGAGTAGGTATCTAAGGTAATTGCGTGAACCAACTCTAGACTTTCCTTTGTCAGTTGTTGTTGTCTCTCAAGATCTTTAGCAACTTTCAGTTCTTCTTCCCTTTCAGCAACAGTGAGGTAGCTACATTCATCCCCAGTGGTACAAAAATGATTTTTTACTCTGGTAGAGTTCAAACTCTACAAGACGAGCCTCTTTCTGAGCCTGTATGTCTAACTCTACATCTTCAGCTAGAAGTATCTTCCCATGATTTCTTGAACTTTGTGGAACTAGATTAGCTTCATCAACTTCATTTTCTCTGTCCGAGCCTTCAAAAATAAACCATACTGAGGGGGAGCTGAAGAGGTGTATGTTCCAGATTCAAGCAAATCAATCAATAAGCACAAGATTATGATAAAATCTAGAGAGAGAATGCAGAGAGAGAATTTGTCATATATATCACAAAGCTTAATGGTTTGAGTACATACAAAGCATAAAGGAAACAAAAGACTTATATAGGGTCAAACAATCCTTGACCTCTACACAAGCTCATTAACAAAAGTCAACATATTGTAAGAACCTATTTGATCTAAACATTACATTAACAATCTCCCCCTTTTAGATCAAATAACAAAAACATTATCTGCTCCATCTTGTAACTCTTGCTTGCCTAATTCCCAGAAGTGATTCAAAATTTCTTATTCCTCTTGTAAATGTAAATTTCCCAATATCAAGCACAATTCAAACAAGATTTGACAGTTTATATCTAGAGAGAGAGTAGTGAGAGAATTTCTAAGTCGTAAGTATTGAAGATATGAAAGTTACAAAGCTACAGGTTGATTACAAACACTCAAGACACTAAGCCTATTTATATGAAAACACTTCTCTTGAGAGAAGTGTTTTCATATCTTGAGAGAAGTGTTTTCTCAGAATTTGTCTTAGTCAACCTTAGTGGTATGAGAGAACTAGTTCTATGAGAGAAGTATCTTGAGAGAAGTGTTTTCATATAAATAGGCTTAGTGTCTTGAGTGTTTGTAATCAACCTGTAGCTTTGTAACTTTCATATCTTCAATACATACGACTTAGAAATTCTCTCACTACTCTCTCTCTAGATATAAACTGTCAAATCTTGTTTGAATTGTGCTTGATATTGGGAAATTTACATTTACAAGAACACAAGACTTGGATTAACAATCAGGTTCTTGAAAATTATGCACAAACTATGCTCTCTTCTTCATCTAATGAAGTTGAAGAGGTTCACACTTATGTTGCATCAATTGGTGATATCCATAAGGTATCAATAACCGATGAAGACTTTGTTCAAGTGGAAGACTATACCAGTGACTTAGATAGTGCTCCTCCACCTGATCTGTTTGAGCTATATTGTATTCAAGATTAAAAGAGGGTCAAAAGTGTAAAAGTTTGTAAAGTTTGGGTGTTTAATTTGTAATTGTTTTGTAAAGTCAAATGGGTCATGTTGACCATATATATATAGGTGGTCTAAGTGTTTGTAAACAAGAGAGAGAACACAACACACAACAAATTTCGTATTCCTAGAGAGAGAATTATCTTTTGTCTAGTGAGATCTGTGGCACAGAGAGACTTGTGACTAAAGGATTTGATGTAATATTTGTTAAATCAATAAAAGATCATTTCCTACATGATTGTGTGATTGTTGCGAGTTAGAAACTAGAACATCAATTGGTATCAGAGCTTAATTCGATTGAAATTGACAGAAAATGGCCTACGCACTCTGAGTTTATGTTCTTCGATTGATTCTTGGATTTTAATCTGTTTTTGATTAAATTTTTGACTCTACTGTGTTCGACTAACATCATAGAATGGAATTGTATAGACAAAATTCACAATTGCACTGAAATTTAGCACTCAATATGAATTTTTGGTCACACGAGTTCATACACTGTTCATTCATGGATTTTGATTTTGAGTCAATCTTATTGTAATTCTTTGATTGAAATTGGTTCTAACACTAATCGTGACTGAATTGGTGAAGTTTCATATCTCAAGTCGAAGATTTGTTGGACTTTTGGATTGATTGAAGTGTTTTTGGACCGAAAAATTGAAGAACTTGCAAGATTCAGACTTTTCGTACGAAAAACTCACAAGATTCAGACTTTTCGTAGGAAGAACTCACATAGTTGAAAGAATTCGTATAGATTTAAATTTGAAATTTTATAAGTATGGAATTCGCATGAGAGTGTTGTACGAAAGTCAAAGATTTCGCATAAGCCTTTATACGAAAAGTTGGGGAATTCGCATAACTCCTATATACGAAAAGTGTTAAAAATGTTTCTAAGGACAGAATTCGCACATGTCTTTATGAATTCGCATAAAGAGGGATACAAATTTCTCTGAATTCGGATAGTGCAACATACGAATTTCTCAGAATTCGCATAATCATATCATACGAATTCTTGAACATTTCGCATGGAAATTTGAAAAAAAAATTCTAAGTATACAATTCGTATCTATGCGAAAAGTAGAAGTTTCAAAAATTTTCTAAGTGTAGAATTCGCATCTTCCTGTCATACGAATTGTTCATGTGAAAAGCTTAAAAGTTCAAATTTTTCTTAAGTCAAGAATTCGCATTAAGTCGTATGCGAATTGTTAAGAATTCGCATATAGCGACGTGCGAATTTTTAAGATTTCGCATATAGCAACGTGCAAATTTCGTAGGATTTGTATATCTTGTCATGCGAATTGTTTCCTTTATGCGAATTTTGATCTAGTTGTGTGCGAATTTCTTTGTTTCTACGAATTGTTTTCAATCCTAGTAGTGTGAGGATTTTATACTTAGAAACATTTGGGAAATTTTTTTCAAAATTTTTTAATTGTTTTAACTATTGATTACTTTTTCTAATTAACGATCAATTCTAGCTCATTTTTTTACAGATTTGCAAAGATGTCAAAAGATCTTCTTTCCATGGGGTCACAATCAAATCCTCCAATACTTTCAATTGGAGAATATGCCCAATGGAAGCGCCGGATGACTCAGTTTCTGAACCATAAGAACCGCGAGTACATGAAATCCATAACTGAAGGACCCGTAAATCCTCAAGTTATTGTTCCGGGTCAAGCAACCACTGAGACCTCTCCTGATATACCTATTAGGTTCATACCTAAGCCATATCAATACTTCAGCGAGAGAGAGAAAGAGCTTGCTAAAATAGATGAAGAAGTCGTCATATACTTAAGGATGGCAATCCCGAACGATATCTACAATCGCGTAGATAGCCGAGACTCTGCAAAAGAGATGTGGGATGAATTAGAGCGGCAATTTCAAGGAACAAATAGGTATATTCAAGCAAAGCTAAATCAAAGCATAAACCCCTACGAGGGATTTCATGTTAAGAAGGGAGAAGCTTTGATAGATACATGCAACAGGTTCAACGTCATTTTGAACGTCCTGAGATGGAACGGAATGAACAAATATGTATCTGAGATAAACTACAAGTTCATCAAGAACTTGAACCCTTGTTGATCCAACTCTCTCAGTGATTTGATAATGACCCGCTGTTATAATTAGTGAAAATTACGTTTAACATTTGTATGTATAAGTGTATCACCATCAGCGATCAAATACTGAGTATGTTCAGTATCACTGATGATATCTCTTGTAAAAAGTTAGACGTAATCCCTGAAGACAAGTTTCGCGACAAAAGATGTTCACTGCTGAATCGAAGTCAAAGTTGCTGAACAAAGGAAAAGTCTACTCATGATCTGATGTGGATATCAGTGAAACCAAGACAAGTCCACATACACGCGAAGAAACCTGAGGAAAAGCTTCAGTGATAGCTGAACTTCCTTCTATCTCTATGAAGGAAGAGATATTTAGCGATCAAAGATCACATAGCTTATGCTCCAAGTTTCTTTTGTCTTGCCTTTGCACACATAGTACAAATGTCAGAAGAGACATACCTCTGTGACAGATCGTACAACAACTCTGATATCTACACTGTTCATCATAAGGCCAAAAGCATGTCTCCAAAAGACAGACGCATGAAACCAACCATCGAAGGACACGTGTAAAGTACCCTGCCATCCATTTAATGCATAGGGTATAAATAGAAAGATCAAGACTCTATCTGAGTGTTTCCTTCTATCCTCCTAAAACATATAGAAACCCTTTCTTTCTATAATCTCTATTCTCTATTTCTTGTGCAACAATCTGTGTGATTCTTAAGTTTGTTTAGATTAGCTTTTACTTAATCTTATTCTGCAACAAACTTACAAATTGTATTTTGATTTATCAATAAACAATTTATTAAACCTTTAAAAATTTGTGTTTGTATTCACCCCCCCCCCCCCCCCGCTTTCTACAAACTTGTTAAGCACCTACGGGACCAACAAGTGGTATCAGAGCAGATTGTTTAATCTTATAAACAAGATCTTGCTTTATTCTCTTCCTTGCTATTCCAAATATGGCACTCAACACAAACACTAACTACTATGATAATGGTTCTCTCTCAAAACCTCCTCGGTTTAACAGAGCTAACTTTTCTCTCTTGAAAAATCGAATGATGTTATTTCTAGAAGGTGTAGACCCCACTATACCTGAATATGTAGCAAATGGCCCTTATGAACCCTTCACAATCAAAGCTGCTGTTCCTGCTACCACCACCACTCCGGTTGTTCATGAAAGATATGCTATTAAGGAAATTAGACAATGGAGTGATGGAGATAAAAAGAAAGTAGGTTTAGATGATAAGGCAAAAACCATTATCTCTATGGCTCTTCCTGATGAAGCCTTTCATTCCATCATGCATCTGAAAACTGCTAAAGAAATGTGGGACACTATATGTGTTCAATATGAAGGTAGCACTGAAATCCAAGAAACCATAAAGATTAATTTGGTAAGACAATATGAAAGTTTTATCTGTGGTAAAAATGAATCCCCATCTGATGTTCAACAGAGATTTAACTGTCTAATCATTAATCTAAGGACTGTTCGTAGGACCTATTCTAACTATGAGGTCTTAACTATATTCTTGGAATGTCTTCCTGAAAGTTGGGACAGTTATTCAATGTATCTTAAGCTGACAAAAGACTTAAATTATCTCTCTCTTAGCACCTTATATGGAATATTGCTCAACAATGACCAATCAAATCTTCTGAAGAAGAATCTTGTAAAAAATTCTAAAGAATCCAAAAGAACTCCTGTTGCTTTAGTCTCTTCAGAGATCATTCCATCTCAGCGATCTACTCTCACTATCACTGAGTTAGATTCTGACTTTGAGGAATTATCTGACACTGATCTTTCAGAGTTTGATGAATCCTTAGCACTCTTGACAAACTCCTTCAAAAGATTTGCAGGAAAGAGCAATTTCAGAAGAAATAAGCCTCTCTCTATATCTAACAAGCCAAAATCAACCCCTGTTGATAAGGCTACTGCTATTTGCTTTAACTGTGAAAAAGTTGGACATTTTGCAAGTAAATGCAGGTCAAAGGAAGTTTTCAAACCTTCTACTTCCAGGAAAACCAGCGATAACAAATACCTTAAGCTGAAAGAAAAGTATCAAAAGCTGAAAAACTTTAAGCGAAAAGGTAAGTGTCTTATCGCTGAAGAGCATGACTAGGCTGATTCAAAAGAATCGAGTTATGATGAAGAAGAAGTTGCTAATCTCTGTCGTATAACTGAGATTAAAGAAGAAGTGGTAGAACCTACAGGAACTTCCATGAGTTATATCTCCTCTCAGGTATCAATCTCTACTAATCCCTCTCTTTCGGAAGTAGAGAGAAGTTGCACAGTTGATGTGCTGACAGTAGACTTGTACAATGCACTAAATGGGAAAACACTAGCTGAAAACAAGAATATTGATCTAACTCAACAGTTAGAGAAATGTCATAAAGGATCAAAGAACTAACTCTTTTAGAGGAAAGTTTAAAAGATCAGGTAATTGTCAATGAAATTATCATCATTGAACGCGAACAAGCCATCGCTGCTCTAAAAGCAAAAAAGGAAACTGTTGAGGGATGGTGTAAATCTTCAACCAAGATCACTGAAATCATCATGGCTCAAATCCCTGCTAATGACAAAACTGGTCTCGGTTATCATCTTGAAAAAGATGAACCTAGCAAAGACTGATCCATGCTTAAGTTTGGAATGTTTGTCTCTTCTATCCCTGACACTTCCTCTACTCAGTGCTCTTCGTCTTCCAATCCCATACCTGAGGACTTATCAAAGAGCTCCATGCTCGCTGATAAAGGGAAATCCATTTTCCATCATCCTCAGAAGGCTACCAAGAAAGCAAAACTGAAAGTCTCTTCCAAACCTTCAGTAAATCAATCTTCCAGCTCAGGAACAAAAATCAATGATTTTTCTCAGAGATCATCTCCATAGCTGAAAATTGATATTAAGCCTAAGAAATCATAAGAAATGAAAGTTCCTCCAAAATCTTATGCCAAGGGCATTGTTGGAGTCGGCCTTGCTCATCTCAAGTTCTCTGACTCAACTGCTCATGGTGTTAAGGTTAATTACGTCTATAGAAAGTGCTATCACTGTGGACTTTATGACCATATTGCTAGTAAATGTCCTACTGCCACAAAAGCTGAAAAGACAGTTAAAGTGAAGATGATTGCCTCCAAGGCTAAGAAGGTCACCAAAGCTGAGAAACCTGCTAAGGTGAAAAATGCCACTAAGGTTAATCAATTAACTAAAGTGAAGGTTACCACTGAAACTGAATCTTCAAATGCCGTGATGACTGTTGAACCTTCCATCTCCACTAACACTACTAGACCCATTGAAAAGTGGGTACCAATCAAAACTTAATCTTCCTTATGTTTACAGGGATCGAAGTGAATCTGGTATTTAGATAGCTGATGCTCTTGACACATGACTGGACAAAAATACCTGCTTACTGAATAGAAGGAGAAGAAAGGTCCCTCATTGACCTTTGGTGGAAATGGAAAAGGCTATACCAGAGACTTTGGTGTACTCATCAATGGGACAACTACCTTTCGAAGAGTCGCCTATGTAGATGGACTGAATCCCAATCTTCTCAGTATCAGTCAGTTGTGTGACAAAGACAATGAGGTTCGCTTTTGTAAGAAAGCATGTTCAGTGATGAATGAAAAAGGGAAGGTTGCTCTTAGTGGTTATCGTATGGAAAATGTCCATGTAATAGACATGGACTCTACTACCACTGAAAACGTTTGTTTTCTCTCTAAGGCCTCTTCAGATATCAACTAGTTATGGCACAAAAGGCTATCTCATCTCAACTTCAAAACATTGAATTATCTCTCCTCAAAAGAACTAGTTTCCTGTCTTCCTCAGCACTCATATGCCAAGGAATCTCTTTGTTCAGCATGTGAGAAGGGAAAGCAGACAAAAACTAGTTTCAAATCAAAACAAGTTTCCTCAGTGACAAGTTCTCTTCAACTCTTGCATATGGATTTATTTGGTCCTGTCAATATCCAATCCATAGCTGGAAAAAAATATAAACTTGTCATTGTAGATGAATATTCTCGCTACACCTAGTTAATCTTTCTTCGCTGTAAAAGTGACACTCCAGAAGAAGTGATATCTTTTGTTAGAAAGATGGAAGTACTGAATAATCTAACTGTTCGCTCAATAAGAAGAGATCATGGAACTGAATTTAAAAATAGTTCTCTGAACAATTTCTTTGAGAGAAAATGAATCTCGCATAATTTCTCTTAAGTAAGAACTCCTCAGCAAAACGGTGTCGCTGAAAGAAGAAACCGAACGATCATTGAAGCTGCAAGATCAATGCTCAGGGATTCTCATCTTCCAACTCAGTTTTGGCCAGAAGCTGTCAACACTGCTTGTTTTACTCAAAATAGGTCTCTGATAGTAAAACGTTTCAGCAAAAAAACCTATGAACTCTTTCATGGAAGAAAACCTTCTATCAGTTTTCTTCACATCTTTAGCTGTTAGTGTTTTATCTTAAATAACAAAGATGCACTTAGAAAGTTCGACCCAAAAGCTGATGATGGAATCTTTCTTGGCTACTCCTCAATTTCCAAAGCCTACAGAGTCTTCAACAAGAGAAGACAAACTGTAGAAGAAATAATTCATGTCACCTTTGATGAATCCATATCAGCGAACTCTAAACCTATCGCTGACAATGATGAACTAAATGCTTGGATATTCTCTCATTACAGGGAAACAGAACCTCTCTTCAACACTCGTCAGCATATAAATTCTCCTAATGCTGATGAAGATCCAAACACCATACCTCCTAACGCTGAATCCACCTCTTGGGTTTTAACTGTTCCACTTAACACACTTCCTCCATCAGATCTTTCCTCGTCTGAAAATAATGGTCTATCTGACACTCAACATCTGATAGCTGAGGAACCTCAAGTTTCTTCATCAGTAAACATTCCTATTGATGATTTCAACTCCTGAGGTAAGCGATCATGCCCCAGCTTAGCGATGGACCAGAGATCACCCCATAGATTAAATTATTGGTGAACCTGATACAGGTATTCAAACACGACAAAGTTCAAGTAACATTTGTCTCTTTGTTAATTTTCTTTCTCTAACAGAACCTAAGAAGACTGAGGATGCCCTCAGAGATCCAAATTGGGTCAGCGCCATGCAAGAAGAGCTGACTGAGTTTGCTAGAAACCAAGTTTGGAAACTCGTTCCCCGACCATCTAGTAAATCTGTTATAGGCACTAAATGGGTGTTTAGAAACAAATTAGATAAACATGGGACTGTAACCCGTATAAAGTTAGACTAGTTGCTCAGGAATACAGACAAGAGGAAGACATAGACTATTATGAAACCTTTGCCCATGTGGCTAGGCTCGAAGCAATTCGATTATTCTTAGCCTATGTAGTTTACAAAGACTTCAAAGTATATCAAATGGATGTTAAATCAGCATTCCTAAATGGAAAGCTGAATGAAGAAGTCTATGTTGACCAGCTCCCTGGGTTCTATGACCCTAAGCATCCAAATTATGTATATAAATTAGATAAGGCTCTCTATGGGTTAAAACAAGCTCCTCGTGCTTGGTATGACACCCTCTCTTCTTTTCTTATCTCTGAAAAATTTGAGCGTGGTAAAATTGATAACACCTTATTTTTCAGAAAGATAAAAGGTCATATTATTCTTGTACAAATATATGTTGATGACATTATATTTGGTTCTACAACCCTAAAGAATATAAAATGAGTATGATGGGTGAACTAACTTACTTCCTTGGACTTCAGATCAAGCAATCTGACAGAGGTACATTTATTAATCAGGGTAAGTATGTTAAAGATATGCTGAAAAAGTTTGATCTTACTCAAACATCAGCGATGAAAACTCCCATGGCACTCCCCTGACATTAAACAAGGATTCATCTTGAAAACCAGTTAATGTCACTGCCTACAGAGGAATGATAAGCTCCTTGTTATATCTAACAGCAAGCCGACCTGATATCATGTATTTTACATGTCTTTGTGCTCGCTATCAATCAGAACCCAAGGAATCCCATCTGATTGTTGTCAAGCGAATTTTCAGATATCTTAAGGGAACTCCTAACCTCGGTCTTTGGTACCCCAAAAATTCAGGGTTCGATCTAACTGCTATTTAGATAGTGATTTTGCAGGTTGCAAACTTGATAGAAAAAGCACCACTGGCGGATGTCAACTCCTAGGTGGAAAGCTGGTTAGTTGAATGAGCAAAAAGCAAAATTCAGTATCCACTTCCACAACTGAAGTTGAGTATGTAGCAGCTGGAAGTTGTTGTGCTCAAGTCTTATGGATGAGAAATCAACTATTAGACTACGACTTTCAGCTATCCAAGATTCCAATCTATTGCGACAACACAAGTGCCATCGCTATTGCAAACAATCATGTACTACACTCAAAGACAAAGCACATAGAGATCAGATATCATTTTATCCGAGATCATGTGATGAATGGTGATATAGAAATCCACTTTATCCCTATTGACTATCAGCTCGCTGATCTTTTCACCAAACCTCTTGATGAGACAAGATTCAACTTTCTCATCAGTGTGCTTGGAATGCTGAATCTTGAAGATTAATTCTTCAGCTTTCATGCATCATGTCAGTTATAAAAAGTTCTACCTAATTCTCATAATCTCTAATTACGTATCTCTGACACATGTATGTTCTCTCATTCTCTCTCACTGAAGCCTATTCAGTAAGACGTTTTTCAAAAACCAAAACTGTAATCACTGAATTTCTTCATGTAGTTAAAAGCTTTTTGAAAAACAAACCTTATCACTGATATTTCTCTTCAGTGATCCTTTTTTCTAAAGAAAACATATCTCTGAATTTTGTCAGTGATACTTTTTAAAACGAAACGTCTCTTTCTCTCTCCTATGACGTCATTCGAACAGATAATCCATGGCACGACTTTTTCTAACATGTTCGTCCGTTGCACTTCTTGTCCAATCAACTTCGTGGACGTGTCGGTGTCATGATGACCACCTTTTCCTGCTCCAAATTCTTTCTCTCTCCTCATATAAAAGGAACGCCATTTACAGTTTTGCCTTTTACGCTCTCTAAAAACTTAAAAGGCAAGTAACTTCCACTCGGTATTCAAGTAAAGAACCTAAGAACACTAAATCTTCAAATCTTCAATTCTTCAAATCATCAAACAGTTCCAGGTTTATCTTCTTATCCTTTATCTTCTAAAAACACTAGTTTAATCTTAAATGTTCTTTTCTATTTTGGTTTAAGAGTGTTTTCTCACTTACAATGATTTTCTTTATGATTTTATTGTATGCTAAAACCTTATGGGTTTTAAGAAAGATCTACTCACTTCCCTTTTCAAGAACTGTTTTTCCTCTAAAAACAAACTTATTTTTCAAGTTTCTTTCCTTATCTAGAAACTGGTAAAATATTTTTGCAATGTTTTTAGACTATAAACCTTCTATTCTATTCTATTCTATTTTTTTTCTATTCCAGAAATGGTGTTAGAGCTAAATTGTATTCAAGATTAAAATGAGGGTCTTGTTTGTAATTGTTGTAAAGTTTGAGTGTTTGGCTTGTAATTGTGTTGTTAGTCAATGGGTTCTGTTGACCATATAAATAGTTTTCTTCTTGTATTAGATTTCATAAGAGACCGATCACACAACACATCACAGAGTTCACATAACTAGAGAGAGAATATTCTTGTGAGATCGGTGGCACCAAGACTTGTGGCTAACGAAATTGATGTAATTGTTGTTAAATCTATAAAAGATCATTTCCTACCTATTGTGTGTGATTGTTGTGAGTTAGAATCTGGGATAACAATTGGTATCAGAGCTTAATTCGATAGAATTTGACAGAAAATATTTATGTACAATGAGTTTTAGAAGTTTCGATTGATTTTTAAATTCTAAAGTGTTTTTGATCAAATTTTTGGTTTGATAGTGATCGATATACATCATAGAATGAATTTGTATGGTTAAATTTCAATTTGAAACTATTTTTAATCACTCAATTTGAATTTTTGTGAGTTTTTGAGTCGCACGAGTTCACGCACTGTATGATCATGGAGTTTTGTGTTCGAGTCAATTTTTGTGAAATTCATTGATTATATTTGATTCTAACACTAATCGTGGATGATTTGGTGAAGTTACAGCTCCTAATTCGAAGAATTGTTGTGAATTTTGGACTGATCTGTGTTTTTTGGACCGAAACTTGGAAGAACTCGCAAGATTCTGAGATTTCGTATGAAGAACTCGCATAAGCCATATAATTCGCATAAGATTTGCCAGAAAATTGATTAAGTGTTGAATTCGCATGAGTGTTGGAGCGAAATCCTTAGAATTCGCATAAACTGTTATACGAAAAGTAGGAATTCGCATAACACATACATACGAAAAGTTTTGTGAAAAATATACCAAGGACAGAATTCGTATAAGCCTGTGTGCGAAAAGTACATAATTCGCATATAAGAGTGATACGAATTGCTAAGAATTCGCATAGATAAATCATACGAATTCTTGATCATTTCGCATAAGTTTCTAAAAAAAATTCTAAGTGTGGAATTCGTATCGATGCGAAAAGCTTGAATTTTTTAAAAAAAAATTCTAAGTGAAGATTTCGCATCCCCTTGTGATATGAATTGCTCATGCGAAAAGTTTGAAAGTTAAAATTTACTAAGTCAAGAATTCGCATAACTCTCTTGTGCGAATTGTGAAGAACTCGCATATAAATACATGCGAATTGTGTTGTCTTCGTACATCTCTCGCATGTGAATTGTGTAAGGTGTGCGAATTCTGAACTTGTTTTTTGAGTACATGCGAATTCCGGAGGTTCTGCGAATTCTAGTGATTGTTTGTATGCGAATTGCTTTCTAATCTTAGTGGTGTACGAATTTTTGGGAAATATATTTTTTGAAAATTTTTAAGTATTGTATATGTTGATTCATTTGTCGAACTAACGATCAATTCTCGCTCATATTTTTCTATAGATTCATCAAGATGTCTAAAGATCTTCTCTCGATGGGATCTCAATCTAAGCCTCTGGTATTGTCAATCGGAGAGTACGCTCAATGGAAACGGCGGATGACTCAGTTTCTGAATCACAAAAACCGTGAGTACATGAAATCCATAACTAATGGACCGGTGAATCCTCAAGTTACAGTTCCTGGACAGGCAGCCACTGATACCTCTCCGGAAATTCCTGTTAGGTTCATACCTAAACCATACCAGTACTTCAGTGAGATATGTCGGATCGAGTAGATAGCAGAGATTCTGCTAAGGAGATGTTAGATGAACTTGAGCGGCAATTTCAAGGAACTGATCGGTCCATCCAAGCGAAATTGAATCAAATCATCAACGCGTATGAAGGTTTTCATGCCAAAGAGGGAGAATCCTTGATAGACACGTGGTAGATCTGATTTAATAGTAATCATTGTATTTATTTCCTTTATCTGTCAGTGCTTATTGTTCTTTTCTATCTTGTAAGTGCCTTGAGGTATTTAAGGCCTCTTGGCTTGTTTGCTTGTAAGAACTTTCATATTTTTAATTCAATTTACTGTTACATTTGAGCGCACACTTTCTCTCTCTAGATTCTCTCTCTACAGATCTTGTGATCTTGGCTTATTAATTGGTATCAGAGCCTTCAAGATCTTGAGAGGATTGAGATTAGTGTATATTTGTTTCTGATTTGTGTGGTTAATTCGAAAATTTGATTGATTTTTTGTTTTTCAAGAAAAATCTCATTTTCTGGATTTTCACCAATTTCAGTCATTTTAGTGATCGAATTGCTATGAATTTGATGTTTAATAGATGCATTTTAGATAGTCGATCGAGTTTGATTCTTGTTGTTTTGCATAAAAACGTGATTTGGTGCTTCGATTTTGAGTTTGAGTATTTTCTGAAAAAGTCGAGTTCTGTGTTCTGATTATTTTTGATTTTTTAAGATTTGGAGTGTTTTGATCGAAATTGTCAATAGAATTGTATTAAAAACTTGTTTTCGATCAATTGTGTGCAATTTGTTTGGGTTTAATTTCATTGTTATGATTGATATTGCAGATTTATCTTCGAGTGTTAGTATGCGTTTGTTCATGATATCTTGCGTGTTACTCATCTTACTATGCGTGTTATTCATATGATTGTGCGGGTTGTTATTATAGTTTGCATGTTATTCATAGGTTTTGAAGTATGCGTGTGATTCAAGAAGTATGCGGGTTATTCATATTCTTTGCGTGTGTTTCATGAAATCGTGTGTGTTCATCTTATTGGTATGCGCCTCTATCCCATATTCATTGGGTAACTAACTTTTGGGTGTTAGTATTTCTCAGGTTATCGGTTCTCTCTTGGAAACGCAAAACTCTCTTGTGTATCTGTCAACACACCCAGATCACCAAGTGCGTGTCATTCTACACACGCATAACATCAAGTGCGTGCCCCGTTGAACACGCGTAGCATATCTTGCGTGTCTCTCTGAACACGCATTGCATTAAGTGCGTTTCTTTCTGGATCCGCAAAGCATCAAGTGCGTACCTTTCAGAACACGCATAGTCCTTATTCAGTGTGCGCTCCTCCTATCACCCGAAAAGTCCTTGTTTGCGTGTCTACAAGGACCCGAATAGTTTCTTCTGTGATTCAAACCAGAAATGCAAACCTTGGATTTGCGGGTCTTCAAGACTTGGTTATTTTTCTGAATACCTGATTTCATCAAAAATGTCTCTACAAGCTCAACTTTACAAGAATTACCTCATGATGTCGTTGGGGTCTGATACTCGTCCACCTGTTCTGATAAATGAGAACGAATTTGAACAATGGCAGGACCGGTTTATTAATTTCATCGAAAGGCAATCAAATGGGGAAAATATGATGAAAGCTTTGACTGAAGGTCTCATGGTCAGGCTAATGAAAGTGATACCAGCTATTGGAAACACTCCAGCTACTACTGTAGAAAAAGCCCTGAGAGAATATGAGGCTGATGAACTTTTAAGATACCAAGCTGACAATCAAGCCAAGTCGAATTGATTCTTGCTCTACCAAATTCCATCTATAATAGAATCGATTGTTTCAAACATAATCCTATGCTGATGTGGACACAACTGGAGAAAATCATGCTTGGTACTGCAATGTCTACCCAGCTTCGTCAGACAAGATACATGAACAACTTTGAAGAATTCAAGGCTAAGGATGGGGAAAGTCTGAAAAGTGTCTTCGACAGGTTTTGGACTGTTATTAATGATCTGTATAAGATCAAGGTAACAAAGAATGAGCTGGAGACAAATCTGAAGTTCCTCAATGCACTCAAACCTGAATGGGAAAAATCCTGTCATCGGATGAGGAATGATCCAAGAATTTCCAAAATGCCCATTCAGGAAATGTTTGAAATTCTGATGTCTGATGAAACCATGGTTCTAAAGAAGAAAGCTAAGATGGATAAGCAGAAGCCAAAGACTGTGGATCCAATCGCTCTTTTAGCTAGCCAAATGGCTGAGCAAGCCTTGACTGAGTCTACTTACGACGGGTCAACAGATGACGATGGCGAAGCATTGGAAAAAGCCATGATTCTTCTTAGTCAGCACTATCAAAAGAAATATCAGAAACGGTCAGGTTCAAACAATCTTCGTTTCTCATCTGGATCAAAGAAGGTAGAACCGAATACTACATCAAAGCCTTTCTTTCCCAAATATGAGCCTGCTACAGCAGTTGAACCAAAGAAAGAAGATAAGAAGGCTGTGACTTGCTACAACTGTGGCAAACCCGGGCATATTTCAAAGGAGTGCAGAACGAAGATTGTGAAAGATGTTGATTTCTATAAGAAGAAATTAGCTTTAGCTGAGAAGAAAGCAAGTGGAACAATTCTGTTGGCTGAGGAGGAATACTGGTTGGATCACTCAGACAACGAAGCAGATAATGTAGAGACTGCTGCTATGTGTTTTATTGGAGACGACAACAGTGATGATGAGGATGAGGAGACTTCAACCGATGAATCTGAGGTACCTTCTGAGTTTGATTTTAATTTCATTTTATCGCAAATGAATGTCATTACAAATGCTTTACATGACTTTTGTTCAAAGCTTCTATCCGAAAAATGTGAAAATCAAGAAAATGTTATGAGCCTGCTACAGCAGTTGAACCAAAGAAAGAAGATAAGAAGGCTGTGACTTGCTACAACTGTGGCAAACCCGGGCATATTTCAAAGGAGTGCAGAACGAAGATTGTGAAAGATGTTGATTTCTATAAGAAGAAATTAGCTTTAGCTGAGAAGAAAGCAAGTGGAACAATTCTGTTGGCTGAGGAGGAATACTGGTTGGATCACTCAGACAACGAAGCAGATAATGTAGAGACTGATGCTATGTGTTTTATTGGAGACGACAACAGTGATGATGAGGATGAGGAGACTTCAACCGATGAATCTGAGGTACCTTCTGAGTTTGATTTTAATTTCATTTTATCGCAAATGAATGTCATTACAAATGCTTTACATGACTTTTGTTCAAAGCTTCTATCCGAAAAATGTGAAAATCAAGAAAAGTCTGTTCAAATTGAAAAATTGAAGATTTCTCTGAGAGATGAAAAAGCTATTTTAACATTTACAAAAGAGAAATTTCAAGAAAGAATAGAAGATTTAGAAATTGAAAATCAGACTTCTCATGATTCTTTGTCTGAATTGTCAATTTTAAATCAAGAGTTTTCGGATAAAATAAATGAATTAGAAGAAAAGTTATATAAACAAAAACAAACTGAACAAACAATTAATATGCATAAACCAAGGAGCTATGAGTCGTTAAAAGAAAATTGGGGTCTTGGAGTTAAAAATCCTCAGTTTTTAAAGAAAGCTAAATTTGAGATTCCCAATTTTTATGATTACGACTGTCTTGGTCTTTCACAATATGGTTCTCAATACAAGCTTCTTTGGACAAGTGCTAAAGAAACTACAATTGAGGAAGATAAAAAACGGATAAACAACAAGGGAATGGAAGTTCCTTTTGTTTACACTCAAGAAAATACAAAATATTTTCCTGAAAAAGTAAAGAAGAGAAGACAAAAGTTAAACATTGTTTCTTCTACTAAATCTTCTATATCTAATGACTTCTTTGATTTAAATGCAGCTAATCCTAATAAGGACAATATATCTTCAGTACCTTATGATACTAAGAGATATATACCTCCATTAGTATTAGAATGCCAAATCTTTGATCTAGAAGAACAAATGGAAGAACAAGAGATTTTGAGAAAAATTGAAAACGATGTTATTTTTTCTTTTATGACATCGAGTTTTAAAGAAAATAATTCTGGTCTTCTCAAATCTTCCATCAATTTGTGTTCGTCTGATGTTTCTTGCTCTGAGGTTTATCCAAATCAATTAACTGATCAGTTTGGTTTTATTGATAAAACTTCCTCTTCTAAGTCAAATATTATATCTGAAATTGTTGATGACAATTTTACGTTAAATGCTTATTTTTATAAAACAAAGCGTAAAAGAAGAAGGTCAAAGAAGAAAAAGAAGAAAGAGTTTGATATTTCTGAAAATTCTAACTTTTCTGATTCCTCTATTTCAGATAGGCCTTTGAAGAAGTCTGTGAAGTCTGTTTGGCTAAAGAAACAGAGATCTGAAGAATTTGTTTCTGTAGAGGATAAGTGTGTAGATCTTCTTTGTAAACAAGACTCATTTGCCTTTTGTAATAAAACTACAAAATATTTTGTAGAACAAATGTTTCAAATTTCAAAGAATATCTCATATTGTCTCTCTAATTCTGTTTCTGATGATTGTGTTTCTTCTTTAATATGTGATGATGTTCATGCTTTATTTGATCAGTCTCAGATGTTTTGGAAAAATAATTTTTTGAAAAAGAAAAAGGAAAGGACTAACAAGAAGGGACCCATATTCATATGGGTACCTAAATATGAGTAATTTTTGATTGTCTAGCTAAATCAATTATGGTATCTGGATTCGGGGTGTTCCAAACACATGACTGGCAACAAATCTCTGCTTTCAAATTTTAAAGAAAAATGTTGCGGTCGTGTCAAATTTGGAAACTGCGAGACGGCTCTCATTCTTGGTTATGGTGATCTTGTTCAAAGTAATTTAACTGTCAAAAGAGTAAGCTATGTCGAAGGTTTAAGTCACAATCTATTCAGCATCGGAAAGTTCTGCGATAAAGATCTTGAAGTCAGTTTCAAGTCTAAAAGAGTTGTTGTAAAGAATAATAGCGGAATGGACTTACTTGTTGGAAAGAGATGATCAAATCTTTATACCATTAATCTTTCCGAAGTAAAGGTTCCATCAGATATTTGTCTTCTATCAAAAGCCTCTATTCATGAAAGTTGGGTGTGGCACCGACGACTAGCTCATCTCAATTTCAAATATATGGATCGCTTGGTCAAGAATGATTCCGTGAGAGGTCTTCCGATCCTCCGTTTCCAGAAAGACCATCTCTGTCAGGACTGCGAGAAAGGAAAGATGAAGAAAGCATCTCATAAGCCTAAGCCTGAACATTGCACTGCGGATATCCTAGATCTAATTCACGTTGATTTGTGCGGACCAATGAAGACAAAGAGTATTGGTAAGAAGAAATATGTTTTGGTTGTTGTTGATGATTACTCCAGATATACATGGGTGAAATTTCTCAAATCTAAAGACGAGACACCCGAAATTCTCATCAACCTCATCAAAACCATTCAGACAAATAAGCAAAAGCACGTCAAAGTTGTAAGATCAGATAATGGCACAGAATTCATGAATTCAACTCTTCAAGCTTTCTATGATGATCAAGGTATACAACAACAGTTTTCTGCTACAAGAACACCACAACAGAATGGGGTTGTTGAAAGAAGAAACAGAACGCTTGTGGAAGCTGCTAGATCTATGCTTGCTTATTCAGGTCTTCCTTTGTCCCACTGGGCTGAAGCCATATCAACTGCCTGTCATACTCAAAACAGATGAATTGTACACAGCCGGTTCAACAAGACTCCATATGAATTGATGAACGGTATCAAACCCAACATCAAATATTTCAAGTCTTTCGGGTGTAAATGCTATGTTTTGAATGACAGAGATAATCTGAACAAATTTAGTCCAAAGGCAGATGAAGGCGTATTTCTGGGCTATTCTTCTAACTCTGCTGCTTACAGAATCTTTCTTCTTTCTGCAAGAAAAGTGATAGAGTCAGTGAATGTCAAATTTGATGAAGCTGCCAATTTGGCTTTTGGACAACACAATTCAGAACCCACTATTACTGGAAACTCAGCTTCTGAACAAAATTAGTTCAGAACCTGCACTTCAGTCGACAAATCAGGATCCTTCTACTTCTCTGTCTAATCTTTCTGATCTTGATTTTCTGTTTGAAATTTTTTATGATGATGTTCCTAAACCAAACACTGATAATGTGTCAAATGTCTTGAATCAGGAATCTGTGAGTGTATCTAATCCTACTTCCGCTGCATCAACCTCTGAACCTGATGCTGCTTCAGTACCTCCTGAAATTCATGACATACCTTTTGAACATCATCCGGATCAATTCATACATGAAGCAGAAATTGCTGAACCTGTTCATGAGGAGTCTGTAGAAGATGAAGCTGTTCCAGAAGAAATTGTTCAACAAGAAGTACAAGCTACGTCTGGTCAACAAGAGCCTGAATCTGATGTCATGGAAATACCTCCTCCTCCAGTTGAAACCATATCTGTGTCATCTTCTGACATTATTTCATCTGAAGATCCTCCTCAACAATTAGAAGTGGTTCAAGAAGTTATTGATCCTCTCCCTCATACAACAAAATGGACAAGATCTCATCCAATCCATCAAATTATTGGGAATCCTCAAGCAAGTGTTTCTACTCGCTCCAGAACAGCTTCTTCCAACGAATGTTTGTACACTTGCTTCCTAAGAAAGATTGAACCTACCAAAGTATCTGAAGCGTTGGAAGACCCAGACTGGATTTTAGCAATGCAAGAGGAGCTCAATCAGTTTGACTCGCTAAAAGTTTGGAGACTTGTTCCACGGCCAAAAGGTAAAAGCATCATAGGAACCAAGTGGATATTCAAGAACAAAAAGGACAAAGATGGTATCGTTGTTCGCAACAAAGCCAGATTGGTAGCCAAAGGATATCGACAGCAAGAAGGGATTGACTATGACGAAACCTTTGCATCGGTTGCTAGATTAGAAGCTATCAGGATGTTTCTCGCATTCGCGGCTTATCGAAACTTCACCGAATATCAAATGGATGTCAAGACTGCCTTCCTCAATGGTAAACTGAAAGAAGAAGTATATGTATCTCAACCAGAGGGGTTTGTGGACAAAGATCATCCCGATTACGTATATTTCCTCGATAAAGCTTTATACGGGTTGAAACAAGCACCTCGAGCATGGTACGATGAGTTGTCTGCCTTTCTGCTCAAATCCGGCTTCACCAAAGGAACCATCGACACCACTTTGTTTATATATCGTTTTAACTTGGATATCTGCTTAGTTCAAATTTATGTAGATGACATAATATTTGGTTCTACTAATCAATCTCTATGTACTTGGTTTTCTGATCTAATGACCTCCAGGTTTCAAATGAGCATGATGGGAGAAATCAACTTCTTCCTCGGCTTACAAGTAAAGCAGCTTCCAGATGGTATTTTTATCAACCAGTCGAAGTACATATTTGACCTTTTGAAGAAATTCAATTTGGACAAATCATCTTCGATTGGCATGCCCATGGAACTAAGATCGGACTTGATCCAGATGGAAAAGTTGTTGATGTCAAGACATATCGGGGGATAATCGGATCGCTAATGTATCTAACAGCAAGTAGACCAGATATCATGTTCTCCACATGCCTTTGTGCCCGATTTCAAGCAAATCCTAAGGAATCGCATCTACTAGTAGTCAAGCGCATATTCAGATATATCAAAGGAACTCCTTATTTAGTATTATGGTAACCTAAAAGTTCTGATTATAGTTTGATTGCTTACTCTGATGCAGATTATGGTGGTAATCAAATGGACAGGAAAAGTACTTCTGGTCATCTCCAGTTTCTGGGTGACAGACTGATAAGCTGGGCGTCGAAAAAGCAAAACTGCGTGTCAATATCAACAGCCGAAGCTGAATACGTTGCTGCAGCTAGTTGCTGTGCTCAAGTGTTGTGGATGAAAATGCAACTTCGTGATTACGGAATGCTATACAAGACGGTGCCAATCTATTGTGACAGCAAGTCCGCGATTGCGATATCGGTCAATCCTGTCCAGCATACAAAGACCAAGCACATACATATGCGATATCATTTTATAAAGCATCACGTGGAAGAAGGTACTATTGAGTTATATTTTGTCCCAACTGAATATCAACTTGCTGATATATTTACAAAAGCTTTGGATGAAAAACGTTTTAACTTTTTGCTTTCCAAAATCGGCATGTTGAACTTAAAAATTTAAATCTTTACAAATTTTACTCTATAAAGTAAAATCTTTCAGATTTTCTTTCTTTTGAATAGAATGTGTTTCTAGGATCTTTTACAAGTCGCTTTGTTTATATTAAAGTTTTATATGTTCAATTTTCAAATCTTACAAACATCAAAAAGTCAGCAACATGCTTGATGCTTTAGATACTGCTGTAAAGATATGTAAGTCGGCATTTTTATGGTTTACTTTGCATGAACATCCTAAGTGATCAGAATTGTAGATCGTAATCAAAATATGGGCTAAGCTATTCGATATAGATCTGAGTTATTGAGATGATTTTATTTTTAAGCATTTAAAATACAGAAATCCTTGAGTTTAAAAGTTTGTACCTGTGACCTTTCTGGTTTGGGAAAGTAAATTCTGAGGGATGCTCGACATCTGGTCCCCTAAGGTCAATTGATCTGGGAGCGGCTAACCCAAATCCTGCAATAGGGTCAGATAGAAAGTTACGTTTACGGCATGTTCTTTACTTAATAAACTCTTTGATTAAAAGATGCCAAAGTGCACAACGCTTAAAAGATGCCAAAGAGAACACTCATGTGAAGATGCCAATGAGCACACTGCTAAAAGATGCCAATGAGCACACATCTCTTGATACTTGGTGATATATTTTGAACTGCGATAAATCTGTAACTTTGTGAAAATCTTAATTCTTGATGTCTTAGTGTATGTAAATGCAAAGTTCTCCATTTTATGTTTAGAATTGCATTTTCCTTGAAGCTAATCCAAGATCGCATGCGAGCACACTGAATAGATACCTGCATGTGTTTGAAGCTGAACATGTCTTAATTTGATATGCAATGAAACTTGTTTCTGTATCCAACAACTCATGTTTGATTTCAACTGATTGATAAATCTGAGAAATTTTACTGAGTAGACTTTAATTTGTTTAGTGTTTAAAATTTTATATATTCAGTTGTTACAAAATTTATATTCCATAAGATCATCTTTCATATTGATGTCTTTATGTTTGCTATCTGTGTTTTTGTCATGTGGTCTGTGCATTTTTTCGAGGGGGAGTGTATTTCTGGGTTCCATATCTGCTAATGTTCTGTTTTTGAGGGGGAGTGAATGTTGCTGATTAATTACTTCTTGTGATGATCAGAAATTCATAAGGTAAGTATTTCTGAAATTACTATGCAAATGCTTAACTAATTTGATAAATTTTGTGCATTTGTTTAGGGGGAGTAATGGGGGTTTATCAGATAATTTTCTCATAGTTATTTTTTTTAAGTGTGTTTTTTATTCCCTTTGAACTTGTTTGACTATTCATCTTCCCTCCATTCTCTCTGTGTTTTTCTTCTTGCATTCTCATCTAATTCATTTCAGATTGTGACTTTGGAATTTCAGGTATGTTTTTGTTTTTCGTTCTATGTTTGTATTTTGATTAGTTTTCCATTACTTTGTTTTGATTTCATTCTTGGTCTCTTATTGTGGGTTTTATCTGACTTGCGATTTTTTACTGTTCATCGATCTCTAAAAACTCAGATTCGAGTTGTTTTTGATCGATTTGCGTATTGGGATTTGTTTAGATCTTATAATCGACAATCAGGTATGTTTTGTTTTGGTTTAATTTCGTTGTTTTGTGCTTAGTTTTTTGTTTTGTGGTTTTCGGGTTCGAACAAACGAGTTCTAGGGTTTTTGTTCAAGTCTTTGAGACCCGCAAAGGCTACTTTGCGTGTCCTGTTAGAACCGCAAAGTGTTCTTTGCGTGTCTTACTAGACCCGTAAAGTATACTGTGTGTTTCTAACAAGAAACGCAAAGTGCGCTTTACGTGTCCCTTTAGACCCGCATAGTGAACTGTGCGTTTCACCCGTGACCCGCATTCTTCTAGTTTGTTTGTTTCGTTCTTTGTGTAGTTTACGTCTCTCTAAGAACACGCAAAGTCTATCTTGCGTCTCCTTAGTGACACGCAAACTCATTGTGTGTTTCGATGTTTCAAAGTATGCTTTGCGTTCCATTAAGGACACGCATTCCATCCTATGCGTTCCCTTCAGGTCACGCATTTCTTCCTTTGTGTTCCCTTAAGGACCCGCAAACCATACTTGGAATTTTTTTTTTTCGTGTTTTCTGTTGGATGTTTAACTTTGTTTTGTTTTTGTGTTTCAGGTTATCCTGTCTTCTCGAACAAATACTGATCCAATGATTCAAGACGAGAATGTCGTTCTTGAGAATCCGGCTGATCAGGCATCTCATGATACACCTATGCCGTCTGTTCCGTCTGTTGGGGCTGATCTTTCTATATCTAGGCAAACTCCAAATAATGTGTTCCCTAACATCATATACATGCCTTATAAGCCTAACAACTACTTTGTTGACTTTGATCGCATCAAGATTCATCCTGTCATACGCTCCATTCTTCGTGGACATCCGCTCTCTCAAGCTCTCTGTTCAGTTGCTGATGTTCCGGAAGTCTACGTTCAGCAAGTCTGGCACACCATCACTAAGAACGAACTGGCACGTCCTCATCGATTTGATCTCAAAATTGATCAATTTGATTCATATCTTTCTTACAAGCGTTTACAGTTGATTCTTGAGCTTCCTGAGCCTACTTCTAGACCTGGAAGGACAACGTATGATAACTTTCCATCCGAAGAGGAAGTTTTTGAGGGCATCAAACGACTAGGTTATGTTGGTTCACTGAAAAAGGTTGTAGACTTTGACAAGTCTAATCTTCCTCCTGTCTGGTATTCTTTATTTTCTATCATCAACAGGTGCTTAACTTCTAAACATACCGGCACGGATAGTTCTAGTCTTCACTATCTTCGACTGTTCCATGCAGTAGTCTATGACCTGCATGTCGACTATACGATTATTTTCTGGATCGAGCTTTCTGAAGTAGTGCAAGACAAGTTAACCAACAACCGACGAAAGTTCATTCCTTTTATCAGGTTTCTCAAGCTGATTATTAGAAGCATGTTTCGAAGCAATTCGGCCATTCCACGAAGATTATCTTGGCCGCAAGTTCAGGATTCCGAGATGCTTTATCTTCAGAAACAGAAAAAGTCCTTCACTTTTTCTATGACCATTCCTTATGGTCTTATTGCCAATTATGCTGACATGACCAATTACAGTGTCATCGATTATTGTTTGGAAAATGAATTTGTAGAGGCTGAACAGGAAGAACCTTCTCATGGCACTCCAGCTGGTACTACTCATGAAGAGCAAATTGAAGCAACTACTCAGGAAATAGTTACTGTCGTTGCAACTACACTAGAGACAGATGTTGATCTTTCTGCAGCATCACAAGACGTTGCTACTCATCACGTGGAATCTGTCATTGCTGCTATTGAAGCTGAAGCCACTAATGTTACTGCTGATGTTAGAGAAGATGCTAATCCTGATGAAACTGGAGTTGCTAATGATGATGCGACAAATGCTGATCTTTCTGATGATGGTAAAAATACAACAAGTGATTCAGACGATGGTGATGATGATGTCGATCAACTCAACATGAAAGTGTATGAACGGAGAATAAGAACACCGGAAGTGGTTGTTGTCCCAGAAGATGTTTCAGAATATGAATCAGTATCTATTGATCCCTCTGCTGCCCGTCTAAATGTTGATGAACTGGATATCTCATTTGCTCAAATCTCCACTCAAACACAGAGTCAAGCTCCTGCTTCTTTTACTGTTGATGTTACTGCTACCACTGTTTCTGCTGTTGAGCTTTCTATGGTTCCTGCACGTGTCTCTTCGGAGAAATTTACAACTCTGAATGAGGTAATTCGTCAGTTCTCAGAAAGGGTGGATGCTCAAAAGGAAGAAGATATTAACAAGCTGAAGTCGTTTTTCAAAGGGAAAATGCCAGAGATAGATACTTCGGTTATTCCTCCTGAGATTCTTTTCCGCTGTCCTTCAGGGGTGCTTCTTCGGGAACCTTCTTCTGCGGTGTCTTCATCTACATCACCGATTGTATCTCTTCCTTTTCCGTCAATATTCACTCAGTCTGCGGATATTTCAAGGGCTTCTATTCATGATTCTCCGATTTCTGAGCTATCTGATCTTCTTTATGCGCGTCTTCTATCTATGTCTCCGCTACAACATCAAGATCAAGATTTGATCTCTCTGCTGAGGAACTTCCAGCCAACGCCGCCTCCAGTTTCTTCCTCTTCAGATTCTGATCGCATTAATGCTTTATCTCATGAATTTCAGGAATTCAGATCAGAAGTTAGATCCAGCTTATCTGATCTTCGTTCTTTTATGTCACAAGCTTTCTATGATCTATCTAACAAGATTGATCATCTAGAGCAATCATGCAGGACTGAGGTTGTCCCGTCTCTTAAACGCCGACATGACCAAGATGATCCCGATCCTCAAGGCCATGAGGGGGAGATGGCAAAGAGACAAAGAACAGAAGGGTCTTCTGAAGCACGAGAAGTTGTTCAAAAAGAAGTGGCTGGAGATAGAGAAAAGACTGCAGATACAACTCAAGATTGCAGTATCCAAGATTTAGTGAATGTCATGGTTGACAATGCTGATGTAACTGCTTTGCGTAATGAATTTAATATGTCTGAAGCAAATATTAATGATATGCAAATTGTAGTTTATGTGGATCCAGATGTCTCAGGTAGAGATCATGAAGTTGAAGAGTTAGAAGCAGCAAATGACATGAGATCTTTCTTCGCGAACTTCATAGAGATAACTTCAGATGATGATGAAGAAGTTAGATTTGAGAAAGTTGCTCAAGTTAAAGAAGAAGATTGCAACAATATCATCATCTTATCTAATACAGAGGATGATACTGTTTTTATGGATGCATCAGATACAAAAGAGGCTGAATTGCTATATGGTGATCTTCCAAGTCAAGGTGAGATTCCAGAAGATGATCAACCTTCATCTACTCCAGTAACCAGTTCTGCTCCGACAACCAATATTCTGTCAAGTGCATTTGAAGTTGGTCAGTCATCTAGAGCTCAAGCAGATATTCCTTCTTCCGAACCAGTAATTTTTCCATCTCTTCTAGAAGAAGGAGAAGCTTTAACTAGGCAGCAAAGGCAGAGAAATCTTCAGCGGAGATATATGGATTGTAGACTCAGAACAGCTTTTCTTGAAGATATCCAAAGCAACATCTTTGTTTCTAGAAGAAGGACAATCAATATATATGCCATACTTGGAGTAGAGAAAGAATCAGAAGCTTATCAGCATGAATACTTAGCGTTTATCAAGTGCCAGCGCAAAAAGAATAACACCGTTGCTTCTCCTCATCTAATAGTTCGAGTTCTCAATGTCACATTTAATAAGTTTTTGAACATCTGGTATCCAGACCTTGAAGTGGAAAGAAGAGACTGCAAGCGGTACAACTTTTCAGAGGCTGATTTCACTGATCTTTCATTTGATGATGTTGAATTCTTATATGATCACTTCAGGAATCTTTATCACCGGACTCAGGATGTTTCTGAAACTCTTTTTGTTATTAAACGATTCATTCGACGACAGATCCGATTTTATCATGTTTTTGACTTCCAGATGGTCGTCGAAAGCTTTCAGCCTGTGGTTAATCTTGAAAGGCCCAACCGGAGTTTGCAGAATCTAGAGTCTTATCCGTTATTCACCATTATCGAAGATCCATACGGAGTAGTATATAAGAACAACTCAAGTGAAAAATGCTTTCTACAATTTGAGGAGATTGGATATTACTCTGATGGAACTCTAAAGGTGATCAAACTTCAGTTGGAGCATCGTCTACAAGAGGCTAGAAGAAAGTTTTTGGAAACAAGAAGAGAGTCATATCTTTATGAAAATGATGAAATTCGTCTGATCCGTAGAACTTTGGTCACTATTCAAGATAGACTGAATCTTCGTTCAACTCTGCGACGATTGGAAGTATTAGCTGGGCTGAACAGACTACGTCAACGAGAAGAACGTCAATGATCCTTCAAAGTCGCCTAGATGGTCAATGCTGTTTTTGAAGATTTTTTTTTGAAGACCTCGGCACCAATGATTACTAAGGGGGAGATTGTTAGATCTGATTTTATAGTAATCATTGTATTTATTTCCTTTATCTGTCAGTGCTTATTGTTCTTTTCTATCTTGTAAGTGCCTTGAGGTATTTAAGTCCTCTTGGCTTGTTTGCTTGTAAGAACTTTCATATTTTTAATTCAATTTACTGTTACATTTGAGCGCACACTTTCTCTCTCTAGATTCTCTCTCTACAGATCTTGTGATCTTGGCTTATTAACACGTATAACAGATTTAACATGATCTTGAATGACTAGCGAAGAAACGGGATGAACAAGTCCATTTCTGAGATAAACTACAAGTTCATCAAGAACTTGAATCCTGAATGGAAGAGCTACGCGATAAACCTCCAGATGTCCAAGCACATGGCACAGAAGGATGTGAATGACATCTTCTCAACTTTATCCCAACACGAGGATGAAGTAAAGTTATTGAGCGAGGAGAAGAAGATTGTCAAAGATTCATTAGCTCTACTAGCTGAACAAAAGAAGGGTTCTAGTTCTAACTCCGTTTTTGGGGTCAAAGTGAAAGCTGAAAAAGTCCAAAGCTTTTCCTAACGAGCTTAGCCAATCTAGTTCTGAGTCATCTATCGAAGAAGTTGAAGTTCACTCTGACGACGATATCCAGAGATTTGCTGATAATCTTTCCTTCATAACTAAGCAATTTAACAAGACCTTCGGAAAGAAGAAGTATTATTCAAAGCCAAAATATGAAGGATATAAGAATGAGAAGTCAGAAAAGTATAAACCCCAATTCGGGAAGAGAGAAGAGAAGAAGGAAGAGAAGAAAGAGGACAAGACTGATCCTCAGTCTGGACGGTGCTTTAACTGTGGCAAAGTTATCCACTTCCCTAAAGATTGCAAGTTCAAGCGTGTTAAGAACTTAGAGTACTATCCTAAAAAGTCATTGATTGCCAAGAAGCAAGAAGAAGGGAAGGTGTTAATGGCAGAAGAGGAAAACTGCCTCTATCAAAGCTCAGATGATGAGTCAGCACATTTTACTCAGGTATGCATGATGGCTGATGTTGATGATAATGCTGAAGCCGCTTCTGAACAATATAAAGGTGATTCCGAGGTAAGTACTAACTCTGAAAACACTGAACTTGTTGAATCTCTAATGGCACTGATCCAGCACATGGAAAAGGAATTTGAGACCTTAAAGCGTAAACTTAGCTATGAACGCCAAACAATGATGAGTTTCCGTGACGAAAACGCATTGTTGAAAGTTGTCGTTGAGGACAAGGAAAAAGAAAAATATGTGAGAGTCCAAAGATCTCTGATTCGTTAGAGAGAGAAAGTAGAGAGAGAAAGTGTGAAGCGCAAAGTAACTGATATATTCAAAATGTGCGTGAGAAAACTCTATTACAAGACAAAGGCGCAAAGGGGACTTAAATACCCCTAGCCCTTACAAACAAAAAACACTACGGAAAGTATTAAAAGTTATAACATAAATACAATGATTACTACAAAATTAGACTTAACAATCTCCCCCTTAGTAATCATTGGCGTCGTGGTCTTCAAAAACAAACTTCAATAATCAGCATAGACCATCCAGGCGACTTTGTAGAATTACTGACGCTCTTCTCTTTGACGTAATCTATTCAACCCGAGTAACACTTATAATCTTCGCAGAGTAGAGCGGAAATTCAACCTCTCATTGATTTTATCCAATGCATTCCGTAGAAGTTGAATCTCATCATTTGTTATCAGAGTCCTGTTTGTTCGTGTCTCCATAAATCTTCTAACAACATCTTTCAATTTTTTATCTAACTGTAGCCTGATCACTTTCAAAGTTCCATCAGAGTAATGACTTATCTCTTCAAATCTGAGGAAGCACTTTTGACCTGATGCATTCCTGTATACAACTCCATGTGGATCCTGAAGAATAGTGAATAAAGAGTAAGAATCAATGTTTGGCAGGCTACGGTTAGGTCTTAGCAAATTCACCACTGGCTGAAAGCTTTCAGCTGCCATTTGAAAATCGAAAACCCTGAAGAACCTGATCTGACGCCTTATAAACCTTTTGATTACAAACAAGGCTTGAGAGATATCATTTGTCCTGTAGTACTGATTCCTCAATTCATTGTACAGAAACTCAACATCGTCAATGGATAAATCATTAAAGTCAGCCTCTGAGAAGATATAACGGTTGCAGTCTCTTCTTTCAACCTCGAAGACTGGATACCAGATATTAACCAACCTCTGAATTTCAATTTTGATAATCCGAACTATCAAATGAGGAGAAGAAAACAAATCCCTTCCACGACGTTGACATCTGATAAGAATTACATACTCATATTTAAAAGCATCTGATTCCTTTTCTACACCAAGAATGGCATGTATGTTGATCGGTCTTCTTCTTGAAACAAAAACATTGCTTTGGGAATCTTCAAGAAAGGAAGATCTTTGACGTGAAGCCATATAACGTTGTTGTAAGTTTCTTCGTCTCTCCCGTCTTGACAAAGATGGTCCTTCTTCTAAAATACTTGGAGAAATTACAGGTTCAGCAGTAGGATCAACAGCTTGTGCTCTAGACGACTGACCTTCTTCAAAAGTAACTGAAGGAGCAGAGGTAGCCGGAGCATTAGCAACAACAGGAGATGAAAGAACAGGAGTAGCTTCAGGAACAGTAGATTCAGGAACAGTAGTTTCAGGAAGGTCTCTGTACAACATATCTGATATCTCTTCATCCTTAGCATCCATGAACAATGAGTGATCTTCTGTGTCTGATATGATGATGATGTCATCACAATCTTCTTCATTTACTTGACATATCTTTTCCAATCTGACATCTGAATCATCATCAGAATTAATCTCAATGAAGTTAGCGAAGAATAATCTCATGTCATTTGCTGCTTCAGATTCTTCAACTTCATGAACACTAGAAGAAACATCTGGATCCATGAAGACAACAATTTGCATATTATCGTTAATGTTGCTTTCAGAAAAGTTCAGTTCATTATGCAAAGAAGACAAATCAACATTCTCAATCATAATATTCACTAAGTCCTGGACATTGCAGTCTTCAACAGATCCTCCACTCTTTCCTCTATCACCAGTCGTTTATTTCTGAATATCATCTCTTGCTTCAGACGATCCTTCAACTCTTGGTCTCTTTGCCATCTCCCCCTCATGGCCTTGATGATCCGGATCATCTTGGTCATGTCTTCGTTTAAGAGACGGACCAACCTCAGTTCTGCAACTTTGTTCGTGAATATCAAGCCTGGAAGATAAATCAGAGAAAGTTTGAGATATAAACGATATGAGATCAGCAAAACTTGATTGAACTTCCGATCTGAATGCTTGAAACTCAGTTGATGAAACATAGATCCTGTCAGATTCAGACGAAGAAACGGGAGGCGACGTAGGTTGGAAGTTTCGAAGCAGAGAAATGAGATCTTGATCCTGATGTTCTGGTGGCGATATAGAAATAAGACGAGCATAGAGCAAATCTTTCAACTCTGAAATAGGAAGATCTGATACTGGAGTGCTAGAAGAAGACACAGGTATACTAGTAGATGAAGAGATACCAGCTGACTGTGTAAACAACGGAGGTAGAGGAATGGACAAGATCGCTGGAGCAGAAGATTGAAGAATAGAAGACGGCTCTCTTAGAACAACCCCAGATGGGCGTCTGAACGGAATATCTGTAGGAATTACTGAAATATCTATCTCAGGCATCTTTCCTTTGAATAAAGCTTTTAACTTCTGAATATGTGCTTCCTTTTCAGCATCCATTCTCTCCGATAACTGCCAAATGACATTATTCAAAGTAGAAAATTTGTCAGTGGAAACCCGCGCTTGATCAGAAGTAATCTCTACAGCTGATGAAGTAGACTGAATCACTGCAAGTGTAGTTGCTGGAGCTTGACTTTGAACCAATGTTGTGGCTTGATCAAAAGTTGTATCCAATTCATCTACTTGAAGATGTGCAACTGAAGGATTAACTGGAACAGAATCATCATCAGAGATAACTTCTGTTGAGACAACCACTTTCGGTGTCTTGGACTTCCTTTCATATATCTTCATGTTGGGTTGATCAGTACCATCATCACCATCATCAGAAAGATCATCATCATCAACTCCAGTTTCATCAGGATTAGCATCTTCTCTAACATCAACATCATTATCATCTACATCTTCAAAATCAAAAACAATAGCATCAGAAGCTACAGTTCCAATATCAGCAATAACATTCTCTATTTGTTGAGAAGCAACATCCTCCTGAACTACTTTTGTTTCAACAATAACCGCCACTTCTTGAACATCTTCAACTCCTTGTTCAACTTCAGCCTCTTTTTCAACTTCAGGCTCTTTTTCAGAAACAATTGCTTCAACTTCAATATCTTGTTCAGCAGCTTGATTATGAGAAGGCTCTTCTTGTACAACTTCCATGAATTCATTGTCCATAAAATATTCTATGACATCCTCATTTGCAACATCAGCGTAGTTTGCAATAAGAGCGTATGGTATAGTCATAGAATAGTTGAACGTCTTCTTTTGCTTCTGAATGTATTGCATTTCCGAGTCTGGAACCTGTGGCCAAGACAACCTCCGAGGAATAGAAGGATTGCTACGGAGCATGCTTCAACAATAAGCTTCATAAATCTGACAAACGGAATAAACATTCTTTTCCTGTTGGTGAACTTGTCATGTACTACCTCCGAGAGTTCTGTCCAGAAGATAAACGTGTAGTCGACATGCAAGTCATAGACGACTGCATGGAACAATCGGAGATACAGTAGACTTGCACTGTCAGTGCCAGAATGCTTCGATGTCAGGCACCTGATGAGAACAGAGAACAGTGCGTACCAAACTGGAGGTAGATTTGACTTATCAAAATCTGTAGGTTTGTTCAAAGTACCCACATATCCAAGATTCCGAATCCCTTCATAGACTTCCTCTTCAGATGGAAAAGTGTCATATGTATTTCTGCTTGGTCTGGAGTTCGGCTCAGGAAGCTCCAATATCAATCTCAATCTTTTGTAGGAAAGGAAAGATTCAAACTGATCCACTTGAAGCTCAAAGCGATGCGGACGAGCCAGTTCATTCTTTGTTATAGGATTCCAAGCCTGTTGTAGATATACTTCAGGAACATCGGCACAGTATGAAAGAGCAGGGGCAAGAGGATGTCCTTTGAGAATTGCTCGTATCACGGGATGAATCTTGATTCTGTCAAAATCCACGTGATAGTTGTTTGGCTTGTATGTCATGTACAAGATGGTTGGGAATACATCATTAGGAGTATGTCTAGAGGAAGAAAGATCGGCTCCTACAGAAGGATGTGACGGCATTGGAGTATCATGAGAAGCTCGATCAGATGGATCGTCGAGAATGGCATTCTCATCTTGAATCATGGGATCAGTAATAGTTTTGGAAGCCATAAGAGACCTGGAAAACAAAATGAAAAAGAATTAAAAAAATATTAAAAAAAATTAAAAAAAAATTCTAAGTATGGTTTGCGGGTCAAGTTAGAAGCGCAAAGTAGACTTTGCGTTTCTAACTAGACGCGCAAAGTACACTTTGCGTTTCTAGTTAGACACGCAAAGTAGACTTTGCGAGTCTAACATGATCTGAACACTACACTTAGAAATTCAAAAGAAAAACAAACACTAAACAAGAAGGTTTGCGTATCAAAGTACACTTTGCGTTTCTAAATTCAAAGTAGACGCGCAAAGTACACTTTGCGGTTCTAACTAGACTCGTAAAGTTCACTTTGCGTTTCTAGTTAGACGCGCAAAGTACACTTTGCGGTTATAACTAGACTCGCATAGATCACTTTGCGTGTCCAAAAATACTTGACACAAAAACCTTGACAAATAACAAAAAGAAAAACACAAGATAGAATTGCGTTTCTAGTTAGACCCGCATAGTTAACTTTGCGGTTCTAACTAGACGCGCAAAGTAGACTTTGCGGGTCTATCAACCTTGCAAAAACTAGGGTTCGCGATTCTTCGGACCCGAAAACACAAAAACACAAAAATTAGAGCAAAAAACAAGAAATTAAACCAAAATAGAACATACCTGAGTGTCGATTAATAGGTCTAAACAGAACCCAATATGAAAATTGATCAAAAACAACACGAATCTGGAGTTCTAGAGATCGATGAACAGTAACAGAGCGCAAGTCAGACAAAAACACGAACAAAGAATGAAAACAAAACAAAGAAATAGAATACTATCAAACGATAATCATAGAATGAAAAACACAAACATACCTGAAATTCCAAAATAGCAATCTGAAAAAGAATCAGATTAGATTGAAGAAGATGAACACGCAAAGAGAGAGAGTGGAGGGAAGAGGAATAGTCAAACACATTCAAATGGAATAAAGAAAAGAAAATACACACTCTTACTTCTATATATTCTAAAAACATACAAAAAAAAAAAATAACTATGAGAAAAAAAAATACCTGATAAGCCCTCATTACTCCCCCTATACAAATGCACAAAATTTATCAAATTAGTTTAGCATTTGCATAGTAAATTTCAGAAATACTTACCTGATGAATTTCTGATCAGGACAAGAAGTAATTTACCAACAACATTCACTCCCCCTCAAAAATAGAATATTCTCAGATAAAGAACACATAAATACACTCCCCCTCGAAAAATGCACATACCATATGACAAAAACACAGACAACAAACATAGAGACATCAATATTAAAGATGATCATATTGAATATAAATTTTGTAACAACTGAATATATAAACTTTTTAAACACTAAACAAATTAAAGTCTACTCAGTAGAATATCCCAGATTTATCAATCAGTTGAAATCAAACGGGAGTTGTTGAATACAGAAACATGTTTTATTGTATATCAAGTTAAGACATGTTCAGAGTCAAACACTTTCCGGTATCTATTCAGTATGCTCGCATGCGATCTCTGATTAGCTTCAAGAAAAAATGTAATTCTAAACATAAAATGAAGAACTTTGCATGTACAGGCACTAAGTCATCAAGAATTAAGATTTTCACAAATTTACAGGTTTATCGCAGCTCAAAATATATCACCAAGTATCCAGAGATGTGTGCTCATTGGCATCTTTTAGCTGTGTGCACATTGGCATCTTCACATGAGTGTGCTCTTTGGCATCTTTTAAGCTTTGTGCTCTTTGGCATCTTTTAATCAAAGAGTTCATTAAGTAAAGAACATGCCGTAAACCTAACTTTCTATCTGACCCTATTGCAGGATTTGGGTCAGCCGCACCCAGACCAGTTAGCCTTAAGGGGCTAGGTGTCAAGAACCCCTTGGAACTTACTTTCCCGGATCAGAAAGGCTACATCGACATATCCTAAACCCATTCATACCAGTAGAACATGACTTTCGATCTGGTTCTATTGCAGGATTTCTGTTCGATCACTCCCAAATCAATTGACCTTAGGGGACCAGATGTCGAGCATCCCTCGGAACTTACTTTCCCAAACCAGAAAGGTCACAGGTACAAACTTTTAAACTCAAGGATTTCTGTATTTTAAATGCTTAAAAATAAAATCATCTCAATAACTCAGATCTATATCGAATAGCTTAGCCCATATTTTCATTACAATCTACAATTTCGATCACTTAGGTTGTTCAAGCAAAGTAAACCATAAATATGCCGACTCACATATCTTTAAAGCAGTATCTAAAGCATCAAACATGTTGCTGACTTTTCAATGTTTGAAAGATTTGAACATTGAACATATGAAACTTTAAATATAAACAAGGCAACTTGTCAAAGATCCTAGACACACATTTTATTCAACTGAAAGAAAATCTGAAATATTAAACTTTATAGAATAAAATTTGTAAAGATTTAAACTTTTAAATTCAACATGCCATGTTTTGAAAGCAGAAAATTAAATCGTTTTTCATCTAAAGCTTTTGTAAATATATCAGCAAGTTGATATTCAGTTGGTACAAAATATAATTCAATAGTACCTTCTTCCACGTGATGCTTTATAAAATGATATCGCATGTCTATGTGTTTGGTCTTGGTGTGCTGGACAGGTTGACTGATATCGCAATCGCGGATTTGCTGTCACAATATATTGGCACAGTCTTGTATAGCATCCCGTAATCGCGAAGTTGCGTTTTCATACAAAGCACTTGAGCACAGCAACTAGCTGCAGCGACGTATTCAGCTTCGGCTGTTGATATTGAAACGCAATTTTGCTTTTTCGACGCCCAGCTTATCAGTCTGTCACCCAAAAACTGGAGATGACCAGAAGTACTTTTCCTGTCCAATTGATTACCACCATAATCTGCATCAGAATAAGCAATCAAACTATAGTCAGAACTTTTAGGATACCATAATCCTAAATAAGGAGTTCCTTTAATATATCTAAAACTGCGTTTGACTGCTAAAAGATGAGATTCTTTTGGTTTAGCTTGAAAACGGGCACACAGGCACGTTGAAAACATTATGTCCGGGCGGCTTGCAGTAAGATACATCAGTGATCCGATCATCCCTCTGTATGTCTTTTGATCCACAGCTTTTCCATTTGGATCCAATCCGAGTTTGGCACCGTGAGCCATAGGCGTGCCGATCGAAGTAGATTTGTCCATCTTGAATTTCTTCAAAATGTCAAATACGTACTTTGACTGATTGATGAAGATTCCATCTGGAAGCTGCTTTACTTGTAAGCCGAGGAAGAAGTTGATTTCTCCCATCATGCTCATCTGAAATCTAGAGGTCATTAAATCAGAAAACCAATTACACAGAGATTTGTTAGTCGCACCGAAAATAATATCATCTACGTATATCTGTACTAAGCAAATATCAAGATTAGTTCTATAAATGAAAAGAGTAGTATCTATCGAGCCTTTGGTGAAGCCGGATTTGATCAAGAAAGCTGACAACTCATCATACCATGCCCGCGGAGCTTGTTTCAAACCATACAAAGCTTTATCGAGAAAATATACAAAATCTGGACGATCTTTGTCAACAAATCCCTCTGGCTGAGATACATAAACTTCTTCTTTCAGCTTGCCATTGAGAAATGTCGTCTTGACGTCCATTTGATATATAGTGAAGTTGCGATAAGCAGCGAAGGCAAGAAACATTCGGATAGCTTCCAATCTGGCAACGGGCACAAATGTTTCATCGTAGTCAATACCTTCTTCTTGTCGATATCCTTTGGCTACTAACCTTGCTTTGTTCCGAATGACGATACCATCTTTGTCTTTCTTATTCTTGAATATCCACTTGGTACCAATTATGCTCTTACCTTTCGGCCTTGGTACAAGTCTCCACACTTTGAGTGCGTCAAATTGATTGATCTCCTCTTGCATAGCAATGATCCAATCTGGATCCTCCAACGCTTCAGAAACTTTTGTAGGTTCAATCTTGCTCAAGAAGCAAGTGAAGAGACATTCGTTGGAAGAAGCCGTCCTGGAACGTGTAGAAACACCGGCTTGATGATCTCCAATAATTTGATGAATTGGATGAGAACTTGTCCATTTTGTTGTATAAGGGAGAGGATCAATTACTTCTTGAACCACTTGTAATTGATGAGAGGAAGGTACAGAAACTTCTACATCAGAAGATGATATAGAAATAGTTTCAACTTGAGGAGGAGATATCTCAAAAATCTCTGAATCAGATTCGGGAACAGTTTGATGAATAACATCATTCTGTGCTTCCTCCTGAACTGATTCCTCTTGAATATATTGATCTTGAATAGATTCTTCTTGAATCGGTTCTTCAAGAATTGGCTCAGTTTCTGATTGAACATTGTCTGATTGATCCACTTCTTGTTGTGCCGGTTCTTGTTGAACAGGAGAGACTGGAGCAGCATCATTGTCAGAGATGGATGCAGCGGAATTTGGAATAGATGAGCTCTCAGTTTCCTGATTCAACACATTAGAAACATATTCAGAATTAGTTTTAGGCACATCATCATAAAAATTTTCAAAAAGAAAATCAAGATCAGAAAGATTAGAAGAGGGAGTAGAAGAATCCTGGTTATTCGGTGAAAGAGCAGGTTCTGAACTGATTTGTTCAGTAACTGAATTTCCAGTAAGTGCGGGTTCTGAGTCTGAGTTACTAGAAACCAAATCAGCAGCTTCGTCAAACTTTACATTGACACTCTCTATGACCTTTCTTGCAGAGATCAGAAAAACTCTATAAGCAGCAGAGTTTGAAGAATATCCCACGAATACTCCTTCGTCTGCCTTTGGACTAAACTTGTTGAGATTCTCCCTGTCATTCAGAACGTAGCATTTACACCCGAATGACTTGAAATACTTGATGTTCGGTTTGATCCCGTTCATGAGTTCATACGGTGTTTTGTTAAAGCGACGATGCAGAATTGATCTGTTCTGAGTATGACAGGCAGTTGACACTGCTTCAGCCCAGTAAGACAAATGTAGACCTGAATAAGCGAGCATTGATCTGGCGGACTCAACAAGCGTTCTGTTTCTTCTTTCAACAACGCCATTCTGTTGCGGAGTACGTGCAGCAGAAAATTGTTGTTGTATTCCTTGAGACTCATAGAATGCCTGAAGAGTACTGTTTCTGAATTCAGTGCCATTGTCAGATCTTACTACTTTCACTTGTTCTGCTTATTTGTCTGAGTTGACTTGATAAGATTTATGAGAACTTCAGGAGTCTCGTCTTTTGTCTTCAGAAATTTTACCCAAGTATATCTGGAGTAGTCATCAACAATCACCAGAACATATTTCTTATGTCCTAAACTCTTCGTCTTCATTGGACCACACAGATCAACATGCAAAAGATCAAGAATAGCTGATGTACAGTGTTCAGGTTTAGGCTTGTGAGGAGCTTTCTTCATTTTTCCTTTCTCACAATCTTGGCATAGATGGTCTTTCTGGAAACGGAGAACTGGAAGACCTCTCATTGAATCATTCTTGACCAGACGATCCATATACTTGAAGTTAAGATGAGCCAGTCGACGATGCCAAATCCAACTTTCACTGATAGAGGCTTTGGATAGTAAACACAAATCTGATGAGGTCTTAACTTTGGAAAGATCAATTGTATACAAATTATATCTTCTCTTTTCAACCATTAAGTCTTTGCCACTATCATTCTTTACAGCAACCCTTTTTGATTTGAAGCTCACTTCAAGATCTTTATCACAGAATTGGCCTATGCTAAACAAGTTGTGACTTAGACCCTCAACATAGCTCACTCTTTTGACAGTTATGTTTCCTTGAACTAGATTGCCATAACCAAGAATCGGAGCTGTCTCACAGTTACCAAATTTCACGCGACCGCAACATTTATTTTTAAAATTAGAAAGAAGTGATTTGTTGCCAGTCATATGTTTTGAACATCCAGAGTCCAGATACCATAATTGACTAAGCTGCACATACAGAAACTACACCTTTTTAGGTACCCATATGCTTATGGGTCCCTTGTTAGATTTATATCTTTTATTTCTCACAGATTTATTTTTCATGCATGAATGAAAGCAATTATCAATAAAAGATTGAACACAATCATCAGAATCAGAACTGGAAGAAGCATATGAGATATTCTTTGATATATCAAACATTTGCTGAAAAGAATATTTTGGGATTTTATTACAAGAAGCAAATGTATCAGAATCACAAAGATTTTCTACACAGTTTACTCCTAACAGTTCAGATTCTAATATTTGTTGTTTCATCCTCCAAATCTGCCTTGTTGATTTCCTCATAGTCCGATCTGAAGAAGAAAAATCAGAAACATTAGAATTTTCAGATAAAACAGTATCATGTTTCTTTGACTTCTTTGATCTCCTTCTTTTACGCTTCTTTTTATAAAAATGAGCATTTAGTAGAAAAGAATTATCAATAATTGAATCAGAAGAAGAAACTTTATCAAAGAAATCAGTCTTATCATTTGACATTGAATAACTAGCCTTGGAGTGAAAATTTTCAAAATTTTGCAAGTTTGGTGAATGTTTGCGTTTCTCATTGGAAGCACAAACTGAGTTTTGCGCGCCCAACTTCATGCGCAAACTCTCAGTTTGCGTTTCTAATGTGGAACGCAATTGGCTGTAGTTTTTTAAAACTTTAGTATTTTCCTTTGAATCTTTTGAAAATCCAGAAGAAAATTTATCTTCAAAACTTGTTTTTATTATAAAAAGAAGTAAATCATTTTCTAAACAAGTTTGAAGATTTTGTTCTTCCAATATATCTTCAAGATCAACTATCTTACTTTCTAACACTAGCGGAGGAATATATTTCTTAGTATCATAAGATACCGAAGATACATTTTCCTTTGTAGTGTTAGTAAAAATATCCACAAAATCTGTTGATAATGAAGATTTATTGGAAGATTTGTCATTTAAAAGTTTTTGAAATTTTCTGGATTTCTTAGATTGATCAGGAAAATATTTTGCATTTTCAGATGTGTAAACAAATGGCATTTCCATCCTCTTATTTTTCATCCTTTTCACATTTTCTTCTTCCAAAATTTGTTTCTCAGTTGTCCAAAAGAATTAAAACTGAGGAGCATATCTTGCAAGAGTAAAATAATCATATTCGTATAAAGTAGGAACTTCATTTTTAGTATTTAAAAAATGCGGATTTTCGAAACCAAGTCCCCACTTTTCTTTTATAGCTTCTTCACTCCTTGGTTTATTCATGAAAATTGTTTGCTCAGACTGTTCTCTTTTATACAATTTCTTTTCTAAAACAATTATCTTTTCATAAAGGATTTTATTTGAAGAAGTCAGTTCAGTCAATGAATCATGATAAGTCTGATTTGAATTTTCAAGACCAACTAACTGCTTTTGAAATTTCTCTTTTGTATCAATTAAAATTGATTTTTCATCTATTAAAGAAATTTGCAGTTTATCAATTAAATCAGACTTTTCTTGATTTTTAAATTTTTTAGAAATGAACTTTGAGCGCAAATCATGCAAAGCAGTGATAAAAACATTCATTTGAGATAAGAAGAAATTATAGTTAAAATCAGAAATTACCTCAGAACCATCAGATGATGTATCCTCTTCCTCATTATCAGAATTGTCATCACCTATAAAGCACATGGCAGCTGTTTCTTCATTCTCAGCTTCATTGTCTGAATGATCTAACCAATACTCTTCTTCAGCCAACAGAACGGTTCCATTTTCCTTCTTTTCAGCGAGAGCCAACTTCTTTCGGTAAAAAGCAGCATCTTTTATCACTTTGACTCTGCATTCCTTGGCAATATATCCAGGCTTTCCGCAGTTAAAGCAATTTATCACCTTTTTCTCTTCCTTCTTCTGTTCAACCACTTGAGCTGGTTCATACTTTGGAGTGTATGGCTTTGAAGGAGCACCAGGTTCTATCTTCTTAGAACCAGAAGAAAACCGCAGATTGTTAGAACCAGATTTGTGCTTGAATCTCTTTTGATAGTGCTGAGTCAAAAGTATCATGGCCTTTTCAAGTGCTTCGCCATCATCATCTGATGACCCATCATAAGCTGATTCAGTCAAAGCTTGCTCAGCAAGTTGACTAGCTAAAAGAGCAATAGGATCTACTGACAAAGGCTTGTTCTTCTTATCCATTTTCGCCTTCTTCTCCATAACCATAGACTCATCTGTCATCAGTATTTCGAATAGCTCTTGAATAGGCATGGTTGAGATTCTAACATCATTTCTCATCTGATGGCATGACTTGTTCCACTCAGGTTTTAAAGCATTCAGAAACTTCAAGTTTGCCTCCAACTCAGTCTTGGTAACTTTAATCTTGTAGAGATCATTGATAACAGCCCAGAATCGATCAAACACACTCTTCAAACTTTCCCCATCCTTTGTCTGGAATTTTTCAAAGTTATTCATGTATCTGGTCTGTCGTAATTGAGTAGACATTGCAGAACCAAGCATGATCTTCTCAAGTTGAGTCCACATCAGCATAGGATTCTGTTTGAAGCAATCGATTTTGTTATAAATGGAGTTGGGAAGAGCAAGAATCAGATTTGATTTGGCCTGACTATCTGCTTGATGTCTTAACATCTCATCTGCATCATATTCCCTTACTTCTTTCACAACAGAGGTAGCAGGTGTAGTAGTAGTAGTTGGGATCACTTTTCTTGGAGTTTCCATAGGACCCTGAGTCAGTGATTTCATCATATTCTCCCCATTTGGTTGTCTTTCAATAAAGTTGATGAATCGATCCTGCCATTGTTCAAATTCATTCTCATTGATGAGAACTGGTGGGCGAGTATCGGACCCCGAAGACATCATGAGGTCATTCTTGTAAATTTGAGCTTGAAAAGACATCTTGTGAAAAAGTCAGAAAGATTCAGAAAAAATTTCCAAGTGAGAGAGGCCCGCAAACTGATGGTTTGCGTTTGTAAAGAGGAACGCAAAGTGAGCTTTGCGGTTGCTTCGTGAGACGCAAGGTGATCTTTGCGTTTGCTAGGTAGAACGCAAATGAAGCTTTGCGTTTGCTAGGTAGAACGCAAACGAAGCTTTGCGTTTGCTTTGTAAAACGCAAAGTGAATCTTTGCGTGTGAAAACCACTCGAAAGAGATTCTTTGCGGGTTAGAGACTTCTTGATTTACTTGAGAAACGCAAACAGATGGTTTGCGTGTTAGTCTTGAATCGAGAAACAATCTTTGCGTTTCCAGAGAGAACCTCAAACCTGAAAACAATTTTCTAACACCAGAGTTAGATCATCTTAACTAAGAATGAAATATTGAAACGCAAAGTACATACAAGTTTGAATGACACGCAAACTAACAAGGATAGAACGCAAACTTCCTTGAATAAAACGCAAACTTCATGAACATAACAGAATTCATGAACACAAGATACACACGCAAACTTACAAGGATAACCCGCAAACTCACATGAATAACCGGCAAACAAACAAGAATGAAACGCAAACTTCCAAAAACTCTAATTCATTCAAGATCAGCTATAATATCGAAATTAATCCAAGAAAAACATTCATTCAACTTCGAAAACTATATTCTAACATATTTTATCAAACAATTTCAATTAAAAACAGCAAAATCTAACAATTTGACAAGAACAGAACGAGCAAGTCGTTTTTCCAGAAAAATGCTAAATCTGCAAATTGAAGATCTAAACAAGATTTTTATGCTCAACTCAAAGAAACAATTATGATCGATTAGAAGAAACGAAACAATTAAGTCCAAAAACAACACAAATTGAACAACAAACAGTCCAAATTTGATGAATAAGCAAAAAACGAGATTTTCTTGAAAACTCAAGAAAATCGATTGAGTTTTCTGCTTCAATTCACAAATCCAGAAACAAAAACACTAATCTCTCAATCTCTCAGGATTCAGATTGCTCTGATACCAATTGAGAGTCCAAAGATCTCTGATTCGTTAGAGAGAGAAAGTAGAGAGAGAAAGTGTGAAGTGCAAAGTAACTGATATATTCAAAATGTGCATGAGAAAACTCTATTACAAGACAAAGGCGCAAAGGGGACTTAAATACCCCTAGCCCTTACAAACAGAAAACACTACGGAAAGTATTAAAAGCTATAACATAAATACAATGATTACTACAAAATTAGACTTAACAATATGCTTTAAAGAAAGAAAGAGAATCTTTAAAAACAAAGACTTCATAACTTGAAAAGGACTTGGTTAATTTAAATTCTGAAAAGGGTGAATTCAAAATTAAATTTAAAGTTTGCTTCCAAGAGAGAATGAGACTTACTGTAAGATTAAACAACTGGAATACCTTAACTTGAAAAGAGGACAGACTGAGCAAACGTTAAATTTGTTAACAAACAAACTCCAAGACTTCAGATTTTATAATGCTAAAATGGGATTAGGTTTACCTGAAAACGATGTTTTAAAGAAAGCCCCGGAAAACTTATATAATTTTGATAAATTGGGCTCACAAGTAAAGAAAATCCCAGATATTCATGACACTTTCATCAAAGCTGAAACTCAAAAATCTGAAACGTCATTTAAAGGTAAAGAGGTAATAGATGATGATACGTCAAGTTGTGCTGGTTCACAAAACAATTGTAAATCAGTTGAATTTAAATACAATGATTTAAACAAGAGTTATAAAAATAGAAAACTTGAATTTCTTGAGTTTGAATCATTGTTTTCCACACCATCTTATACTGAATCAGTCAACGATGACAAAGTTATTCCTGAGACTGAATGTCAGTACGATGAGTATGAATCGGACACTGATGTTTGTGCTCAAATTCCTATATCTGAATCTGTTACTTCTGAATCTTCAAGTGAAGTAAATATAGAAGAGAATTCAAATGTTATGAATTCAAGCGTTCAAAAAGAGTTTGTTAATAAAATGTCTGAGGAGATTTTTGATGACATGATGAATTCCTCAGATCCTGTTCCAATCGTGAATAAGTTTAAATCCGACTCTGTGACTGATCAAACATCAGATTTTGAACAACAAATCAAAGGTTTACAAACGACTCTTGAGGAGATAGAAGATGAAAATTGTGAACTAAGATTTAAATTGGATAAATCCTTAGAAGAGTACAAAGAGCTTTGTAAAGAACTGAATGATTTGAAAAATGATTTGTTTAAAAAGAATTTGACTGATAAAAAGATGTTTGATGATCAAAAGTGGAATGTTCGATCAAATCCAGAGTTTGAGACTTCAACAAAGCCTACAATTGTTTATTCTTAATGTCCTGAATATTTACCGAGCATTTATGAAAAAGGCGAAACTTCTGGTATTTTGAAAAAGAATCCATCCTTGAAGAAGAAAACTAATAAAGTTTCTTTTCATGTTTCAGATCTGAGTAAAGAAGTTTGTAAAGGAGAATGGAGAAGGGAAGATAGTGATAAGAAAGCTTGTAAAGATTTTGTTGAACATGATGGTATTGTTCCCAATAGTGTTGATTTGACATGTAATAGTTCGAACACAAATAAATGTCAAGATTGTTTGAATAAATGTAATTCTTTTAATAAATCAAAGATATTGACATTTTCTCGTAAGAACTTAATATGTAAACATTGTGGTGACAATTCTTTTTCACTGTACTCCATTCCTCGTAAATCAAAAGCTGTTAAAAGAGTCTTTAAAGCTAAAATTGTCTTCAAGTCCTCAACACAACACATTAAAGTGTTTCAAGCTAAGTCTACTAATCTTTCTAAGAAACAGTAGTTTCATGATCTTAACGTGAAAATGGTCTGTACATGGTTGCCCAAACCTAAATATGAGTGGAAAGTTAAGGGTAAATTAGATGATTTAAAGAAACTGCATGATGCTAACAAAACAGGACCCATCTGGATATGGTTACCTAAAAAGAAGTGATTTGTTCCTTTTTACAGGCCTGTCATTTGTGGTTCGTTGACACTAGATGCTCTCGACATATGACAGGATATAAGCACCTATTGCACAACTTTATTGAAGAACCTGCAAGAACAGTCAGTTTTGCTAATTTTGAGCTTCAAGGATTCATCAGAGGATACGGTATGCTGAAAAATGGCATTGTAACCATCAAGAAAGTACTTTACGTAGAAGGACTCGATCATAACTTGTTTAGTACCAGTCATTTCTGCGATAGTATGTATCAGGTTCGGTTTACAATCACCCACTGTTGTATTAAAGATCCGGACGGTTATGAGATTTTTCGAGCTAAATGTTATGAAAATCTTTATGCGGTAAATTTCCCAACGCTTTCGGCTACACGTCCTGTATGCTTACATGCAAAAGCATCGAAAGTTCAAAGTTGGATATGGCATCGGCACTTGTCTCATCAGAACTTCAAGACTATTGATAAGTTAGTGAGACAAGGAATTGTGAATGGTCTACCGGAAATGAGATTTGAGAAGGATTCGCTTTGCCCTGCATGGGAAATGGGGAAGATGAAATGAAGTTCACATAAATCAAATACTGAATCTTCTTGCTCAACGCCCCTGGAATTAATTCGTATGAATCTTCTTGTTATGATAAACTAGTATTCAAGGTATACTTGGTTGGAATTTCTGCGAAACAAATCTGATCCACCAGATCTGATCATTGCCTTCATTAAGAAAATCCAAGTTTGCCTTCAATTGCCAATAAAGACATTGCATAGTGACAACGACACAGAGTTCAAAAATGATACTCTTCATAGTTATCTCACTTCTGTTGGGATTTCTCACAATTTTTCTGCTGCGTACGCACCGCAACAAAATGGTGTCGTTGAAAGGAAGAATAGAACTTTAGTCGAAGCAGCAAGAACAATGTTGGAATATTTTGGTTTACCAATGTACCTCTGGGTTGAAGTCGTTGCAACCACCTGTTTCACTCAAAACCGGACGATTGTGATTAAGCGATTTAATAAAACAACTTATGAACTAAATAATAAACGAAACCGAATATTAAATTTTTGCGTGTCTTTGGTTGCAGGTGCTATATTATGAATGACCATGATAACCTTGGGAAGTTTGACAAGAAAGCTGACGAAGGCTACTTTATTGGATACTCACTCACGTCAAAAGCCTATCGTGTGTATAATCGACGGACCAAGTGTATCATGGAAAGCGTTAATGTATCTTTTGATGAAAATACTACATTGACTTCAGAACAAAACAGTTATTAACTCAAGCTTAAGGGAAAAGCTTCTGTTCAAAGCAGAATAGAACCCGAATCTAAACAGACTAAGTCCTCTAACTCATCAACTATTACATCTGAGTTAGATATGCTATTTCTTGATGCTTTTATGGACATATGTGCAGATTTTGAAAAATCAGGCGTGTCTGCATCAACTTCAGAGGTCCCAGTAATTACTGAAGACATATATGGACCTTCTGAACCAGTTACGACAACAACCTCTTCAGGTACGTCTACACCGAATATTTCTGACAATACTAATACCGAGTTTGCTTCTGCATATATTAATTCTGGAAATGAAATCCTGAGTACTTCTTCTACTGTTCCATATATATCTGAGGTTGAACCTGCTGTTATTGATGAATACAACAAGCAAAATATGCAAGTATCTGTTCAACCACTTCCAAGCACAACTCGTTGGACGAAAGATCACCCCCTGCACAATGTTATTAGAGACGTTCAAAGTGGTGTAAAAACGCATGCAACATCAGCTAACTTTTGTCTGTACTCAAGTTTCCTTAGTTCCTTAGAGCCGAAAATGGTCTCTGAAGCGTTATGCGATCCTGATTGGATATTAGCAATGCAAGATGAGCTTCTACAATTCAAAAGCAATAAGGTATGGCGACTGATCCCATTACCGAAAGGTAAATCAGTGATAGGTACAAGGTGGGTTTTTAGGAACAAGAAGGATGTGGTTGGACTTATGGTAAGAAACAAAGCTCGCCTGGTAGCAAAGGGTTATTGTCAACAATAAGGCATCGACTATGATGAGACGTTTGCACCTGTTGCTCGGATCGAAGCCATCAGAATCTTTTTATCTTATGCAGCACATAAGAACTTAACTATCTATCAAATGGACGTAAAGTCGGTGTTTCTGTTAGAACATAAATATGTTCTACTTTAGAAGTTTAGTAAAGTAATCCATGTATGTTGTATTGGGCCTTGTATATGGGTTTGGGCTTAAATGTACACAAGGGATGTTGGGTATAAATAGAAGTCTGTAGTTCATTTGTTTGTAAGTTTTTCATTTGCAATGTAGACATACGACTTGTTTGCTCTCAATAGTTGTAGCTTACTTTTCGTATGAATAAATCTACAGATTTCTACCTTATGATTCCTTGTTATCTTTATCATTCAATACCAATCATGATCTCAATGGACCTAACAAGTGGTATCAGAGCTTAACAGAGATATTATTCTTTGCACGATCAAGATCTGATTGGTATTGATAGAGCAGTCGATGAAATTTTTGATTTCTGTGATTTGATGAAATTTGTTTGGTCTTTGTTGATTAAATTGGTTCTGTGAATAGAGTCGAATCCAATAGAATCAATTAGTTTGTAAAATTTCATCAAATTTAGTTGTTTAGATCAATTTTGAGTTCTTTTGTTCGAAAACTTTCATTCACTGTGGTTGGATCGAATTGTTGTTTAGATTCAAAATTAGACAAGATGATCAACTACAAATGTGCTCAAGAGTTATTTTCGAACCTGCTGTCAAAGTTTCAACTCAAAATTCGAAGTTTTGAAGGTTTTATCGGAAGAAATGTGGAAAATCATTCGAGATCCATAGAATTCGCATGATTCAGATGAAGAACTCGCAAGATATTGAAGAATTCGCAGAATGAAGGTTTTTGTTAAGAATTCGAAGTTTCAGAATTCACATGGAACATTTCTTGGACACAACATGTTATTCCAAAATCTATCAAGTTCTAATTGTAAAATAGAAATCAATCATGAATCGTAGTCATATGTCATTGATGAATCAAAATGTTACAAATCTCACAACTTTCACTTTCTCTTACTACTCTCTCTAGAATGATTTTCTATAATGCTCTTCTCTAACCTGCTCTCTACTACAACTTACTTGTTACCAACTAATTACAAGGACACAAGGTATTTATACCCTCACACAATTACAAAGAAACAAAATACAATCACATTGACTTTGACTTTTATTACAAAATGACTTTGACTTTTCATGAGAGATGACTTTCCAGCTTTGACTTTTGTACTTTGGTCTTCAATCTTTATGATCTTGAATCCAAAAAATCTGTGCTCTAACAATCTCCCCCTTTGGATCAAGATCATTACTAAAAGATTTTAGCAATTCAATCTTCTCTCTTTAAGCTCAAAATCATATAAACTCCCCCTTTGAACAATTTTATCTTCTATTGTAGATTCCTTGTCAATCCAAATCATCTTCAAAATATAAGGATAATCTTTGAAGTACAATCTCCCCTTCAGGCTTTATAAATGCATCCAATCTTTTAAAGCACATAAAATTCATTCTCCCCTTTTGTGCATAGAACATTCTCCCTTCTTTCTTTGATAAGCACAATCTTCAATACTTTGTTCTTCAAGAATAATAACATTCTCTCCCAAGGTTATAAAACCTCTTTCACAAATAGAATTTCAACAAAATCTTCAAAATCTTTCAGCTTTCAATCAAATCTTGAACAACTCTCCCATATCTTGAATTTCGGACATTTCTTCAAACTTTTCAACCAACATTTCTTGATATGAACTCTTCTCCCCCTTTTTGATGAATAGAGCATCTATAACATCAAAACTTCCTCCAAGAAATGTCTTTATATAATCTGAACTGACCACTGATCTTTCAAGAGCCTCTGATTCACCGTCAATCCGCCAAGATATTCATCTAGATATTTTCAAATCCAGAAAATTAGGAATGTAACACCTGAATCAACAAATGAATCAATTAATATGCCTGTCAGTAACACAAAGTTACTGTGTGTAACGGATACACATTGGAAAGGAGCTTTTTGATGTTCACTCCCCCAGGGCATCCATCCAATCATCAAAACACCACAAAGGAAATTTCTATGAATGTTATGACAAGAAAACAAATTCCTTGTGTGTACGTGCAAGTGATAGAAAGAATTAAGCATATGATGATTGGTTTTATAAAAGGCTCAACATTGTGTAAACCACTGAGACAACAGTAGATAAACACAGACTAAATGTGCATGATTGAAGTGCGAAGGTGGGGCAGACTTCCTTCTTTTTTAATATCCAGATTTTCCAAATGAAAATCAGATAGATTATGTACTGCGTCCGCTTAAAAATATGAAACATTTTCTTTTTAAGAAGAAAATGAGTGCCTGGTTGGCTATTTGCCTGTTTCAATAATGTTCACCAAGATTTGTGAAACATTAGTAATGTGGCTGCCCGGCTCAGAAAGTAGTTGGTGCAGAGTTTGATATTCTTTTACTCTTATCTCACACCCTCTTTCTTTTAATCATGTAAGCTCACATCTAACCAAACTCTCTTTTCCATTTTACCTCAACGCACAACCCACACTCATTTCTTTTCGACTCCTCACACTCAATCACTATGGATTAACTTCTTGGGTAGGAAACATTGGTAATCGTGAATCCATAGAAGTTCATTTAAGCCCTAGCATAAAGAACCCATATGTTCCTATTAAAGCGTATGTTGCTCAAAATGGTTTAACTAGAACAGTTAAAGCTCAAATACAAGTCAGATGTATATATGCTCAGAATATAATCATGAAGATATGAGCATTTGTAAACATTGAAGATATTTCAAACAAGTACATTGAATGAATAGACATGAATGCAAGAAACTTGTTTGAAAAATCAGACATTGTATGAAAATGATCAGAAAAAAAATGATGTATCAATCAAGTCTTATGGTCAAGAATAATGGATAGTGTCTATATGAATCAAAATACAGACATTCTTGAAATGAACGCTTCGAAATGAAAATAGGCTCAAAATTCTTTGAAGTACAAGCGGGGTGTCTTACCATCGAAAAATATGTTTCAAAATTTGAGACATGGTAAGAACATTTTGAACAAAAAGTCAAACCGCAAGTATTTATCTTTGGAAACACACGATTTGTAATTATGTAAGCACAAATAAAAATGAAAACATTTAAAATCACACTTCCAATTCATGAAATCTTTTTAAGAATCGGAAAGTGGTTTGAACATTTAAGAACATATTTTCTTACGATTGAAAGTTGTCCTTCTTTCAACCATATATGAGATTAAGATAAGAAATTAATCTTTTCGCTTCGTCTTAAATCTCATGAAGTCAGCTGAAGTCATAAAGATATGATCTTGATAGCTTTTCTCATTCTGCACAAGTCTCAAAGTCGTGTCAAAGCAATTTTATTCACAAATTTATTTAAAATTAAAAGACATAAAACAGTAAAACGATTAAAGTACGAGTTCTGATCTGAAATAATCAGAAGTCATCACCTTTACTCCCCCTGAAATTATGCATCTAAAAATGTCAGTGAAAAAACACAAGATAGATATCTACAATTCTATTTTGAAATGTAGTTCATCATATATATCGGATGCAAAAATTTTCAGACAAGTATGTACTCCCCCTTGATGGTTGATTTCCTCATTTGAGTATTGGAGTACAATCTGTTATCAGCACAGGAGTAAGGTCTTTTAATCACTGAAGTACGAGTCCTAAACTATTGTGTTTAGAAGTCAAACTTTGTTGAAATACGGGTTGTATAATGATTTACTTAGAAGCCTTGGTTCTCTTACTCCCCCTTGACAGTAGATGCCTGCAACACAGAATCAGCTTTCGGCTTTGGTACCCACTGATATTTGGGTCCATATATGTTAGTTGCATTTCTTATGGGAGAAACTGAATAAGAACCATACCAGAAATTATCACTTGTTTTATGAACATGATCATGTGTACGGCAATAAGAACAATAGTATTTCTTACCTGATAACCTGATTAATTGATCTCTCGTGTAGATATGATCAGATTTACCTTTACGCGCTTTGTTCTTCTTTGCTTTTGTCTCATGTACTTCTTTCTTCTTTCCTTTCGGCTCTTTTTTCTTTCCATCTTTCTTTTCATCTTCAACTCGTTTCTTTCTCCAGACCAGTTTTTCTTCTTTGTATCTCCTTCTTCTTCGATGTGTACCTGAACCATCTATATTTCTATCATAGAAAAGGTTAGTACTACGAATCTGATTAGAAGATTTAACTGACCTTTTGGAAGAAACAGTCTTATGATGTGAGCTTGCAGCTGTCTTGAATGAGCATTCCGAATCAGCTGAATCATCTCTAGGTGTGTGGATAATTGACTCTGGAGTCTTGTACTCAGTCACCACCACCATCTTAGAAATGATATCTTCCAACTCTTTTATCTTTGAAGCAAAACTGTCTCTTTCTTTGACAAGAAGGTCAATCTTCGTCTCAAACTCAGACTTCATTTTCTTCTCTTTCAATACACACTCAGATAGTTCAGATAACTTCTCAGTAAGCTCTCTAATCTCATCCTCAAACATGCCTCTTTCTTCTTCAAATCCCTTCTCAGCATTGTTTCTCTGGCCGGATATTTCTTTGAAGAATCCAATGTTCTTTTGTTCAATGGCCTTTTTCTCTTTGGCAAACTTTTCTCTTTCCAAGATCATTACTTTCTCAAAATCAGAAACTTGCTGAGAAAGTTTTATACACTTAAGCTCAAGAGTCTTCTTTTCTTCAATACTCTTCTTGGAAAGTTCTGAAAACTTCTTTTCAAACTCATCTTTGTCCGTAGCCATTTTTATCTCCAAATCTGATATTTTCTTCTGAAGCTCAGTGTTCTCAGATATCAGATTTTGTTCCTTGTCTTCAATGCTTTCATCATTAATGACAAAAAGAGAATGATCTGGAAGTGAAACATTGAAGTCAAACATATCAATTTCCTTAACACACCCATCATCAGATTTAATAAAATCATTTGCAGACGCAAATAAGTCATCAAAATTATCAGTTGAAGTTTGAGATGCCTTTGAAAATTTAGAACACTCTGTAAATTTAGATTGAAAAACAGTGTTCTTTATAACTGTAGAAAATACACTTTGTTCTATATCAACCAAAATTCTTTCTTCAGATAAAACGTTTTCAAACTCAACTATTTTGCTTTCTAGAATGAGAGGAGGAATATAAACTTTTGCAGTTGCAGGTTTTGCCTCCATCTCAGTAACATAATAGCTAACAAAATAGTCATCTGAAAGAACTTTTGGTGTGTCAGAACGGTAATTATTATTTAGCTTTTCATAGCGAAATGGTAGTTGCATTTTCTTTACATTCTTTCTCTTCTCAGTTTCTTTGACCTCAACTTGTTCTGGTAATTTGGTAACAAATTTGGGTTTTAAATGAGGATATTGATCAGCAAAAACAAGAAAATCAAAGTTATACAACGCTGGTTGTTTTATGATGGATTTCTTTAAGTAACGGGGGTTATCGTAACCGAGTCCCCATTTGTCTTTAACATCAGCCTCTTCAATGGGTGCATTTAGAAAAATGGTGTGATCTGTTTGACCTGTCGTATGAAGTTTAGCTTCCAAATCATTTAACTTTTTAGTTAAGCTCTTGTCTTCACTCTATAATTTATAAACGTTTATTACAGATTCTTTGTTTTCTAAAACAGACTTAGAAAGTTTAGATTCAAAGTCAGAAATCTTCTTTTCAAAACAATCTTTTTCAGATTTAAAATCAGAAGCAGATTTGCGTACAGAATCAATTAAATCTTTGTTTCCAATAACTGACTTATTAAGCTCAAAGATCTGTTGATTTCTCCTAGCAACTCTGTCTTTTTCCTTTTTCAATTTATTCTGAAGATCTTCAACTTCAACCATCATATCTTCCATTTTGATCATGAAGTCATTTTCAGTGAAATCCGTTACCTCCTTAGCTGAAAAACTCATCTTGAATATCTGTTACAAAAAGAACTTGACAAAAAAGATCGTTAGAAATTCATAAACAGTATATCACAATTAGAACTTTGTGCCCCTCCGCAGACTTAGCACGGGGGTCCCGCTACAGTTTTGAAAGTTTTGTCCCAGTATTGAAACTCGCAAACCAAAGAAACCAGAATAAAACACGCAAATGCCTTCGTGCGAGTTTGAGAAACGAACAAATGCCTTCTTGCGAGTTTGAGGAACGCGCAAATGCCTTCTTGCGAGTTTGAGAAACGCGCAAATTCCTTCTTGCGAGTTTGAGAAACGCGCAAACCAAAGAATTTGATTTCAAAACAGTCTTCCGCGAGTTCTAGAAGCTTGCGAGTTCTAGAAGCTTGCGAGTTCTAGAAGCTTGCGAGTTCTAGAAGCTTGTGAGTTCTTCGTCTGCGATTTTAAGCTTTGTGCGAGTTCTTGATTCTTTGCGTGTTCTTGATCTGCGTGTTTTCCAGATCTTGCGAGTTCTTGGGTTTCTTTGAACAAAAAATGCAACTTTTCGACTGAAATCGACCCAAAATTTCTTCAATTGACTTGAAACTCTGCAGATCACGTCGATTTCATGTCTAGAACACTTTACAAACAATGAATTTTGTTCTAATGCACTAAAAATTCAACTTCGATCTATACACAGTACTTTTCTAAACTCGAACAAAAATTTCAAAATTCGTACAATATGCTCTGAATTAAACTAAACATTACACTACAACAATGTTCTAGATGTAAAATCGATTACAATGACACAAAACTCAGATCAAAAACATCACTGTAGCAACAAATTTGAATCTTGAACAGTAACTTGCGAGTTCTTCCAAAAGTCGACCAAAATCTTGAAATTAATCCATGTTTTCTGAATCTCTTCGGCTTTGATACCAATTGTTATTCCCAAATCTATGAAGTTCTAATTGTAAAACAGAAATCAATCATGAATCGTAGTCATATGTCATTGATGAATCAAAATGTTACAAATCTCACAACTTTCACTTTCTCTTACTACTCTCTCTCCAAAATGATTTTCTATAATGCTCTTCTCTAATCTGCTGTCTACTACAACTTACTTGTGACCAACTAATTACAAGGACACAAGGTATTTATACCCTCACACAATTACAAAGAAACAAAATACAATCACATTGACTTTGACTTTTATTAGAAAATGACTTTGACTTTCCATGAGAGTTGACTTTCCAGCTTTGAGTTCTTGTACTTTGGTCTTCAATCTTTATGATCTTGAATCCAACAAATATGTGCTCTAACACAACAAAATTTTACAAGTGAGAATTTCGCAAGTAGTCATGTGCGAATTGTGAGGAATTCGCAGGCTACTGTGCATAAGTTGTGTGCGAGTTCTTAAGAATTCGCAGGCCACCTGATACGAAATATTAAAGATTTCACATGATCTGTCTATGCAAAAAGTGGCTTCCAATATGAAAAATGTTCTAAGTCAAGGATTCGCATGCTAGAGTGTTGCGAAAAGTTAAGGATTCGCAAGCATGTGTGATGCGAATTCTGAGAATTCGTAGATAAGAAGTATGCGAAAGGCGAGGAATTCGCAGATAGGCACTTCCAAAAAGTAAGGATTCGCAATGCAAGCCTATGCGAATTGGGGTTTAGGCTTAGTCCATCATGTGAATTGTGCTAAAATGTCAATAGTTATCTGTGAATTGATGGTGTTTTACGAAAAGTTTGATGTTTTTGAGAATTCTGATTGTTCTGAAACCTGTTTGATACAAGTTTGCTCTGTTCCTGAGCTTTATAGGCGTAATACATATCTGACATCACTCCTATCATATGTTGGTCACATATCTCTAGCAACTAATCTATTCTTACACGAGTGCTCATGTCCTTCAAGATTTTCAGATTATGGATTTTCAGATTTGGTCTCTGATTGGATTGAGTTAGCTGCCTGAGAATCTGCAATCATCAGTCTGGAAAGCTTCTTTTGTGGTTAGACCGTTGAGAGCACTTTATCATTCTTCTGACTTGATCACTCAGTAGTGTGAGAGACTGCAATCATTGTTCTGATGATTGAGTTGTGATTCAGAATCCTGAGTGCTTATAATCATCTAGCTGATTCTTGAAGAAAGGAGTTCTGGGTTTTATTGTTCAGTATTCTGGAAAGTAGTCAGAAAATGAGTGTCTTTCATCAGTTGTTGAACATTGCTTGCCTTCTAACCCTTGCCTTGTAGTGTTGCTACCGGATGATACCGCCCGTACGCTTATCAGATGAAGTTCTTAAGTTGAATTCTTATTTCAACTCATGGTTCAAAGACAGATCAGATGTTATACACTGAAGATGCACTTGGTTGTCATTCCAATATTCAACACATATCATTATTGAGGGCATACGGAATTTGTTGGATTTAAAAGAGTCAAAACTTGTCTTTATGTGCACTCAGTCGAGGTTATGGTCTACGTCAGATCTGGTATTTCAGTTGAAACTTCAAGGATAAGAGCTACTTTCTAGGGGGAGCAAGAGGAGCTTTGAAATTTATGTAATGCTAAGTTTTATAAAGAAATCAAGGGGGAGAGGAGCTGAAGCTGGAGATTAACAGAGAATGATTACTTTACAAAACTTAGGGGGAGAATGTTAGAACATAAATATGTTCACTTTAGAAGTTTAGTAAAGTAATCAATATAATTGTATTGGGCCTTGTATTTGGGTTAGGGCTTAAAATGTATACAAGGGCTTGGGGGTATAAATAGAAATCTTTGTAGCCTAGTTTAGGTTAAGTTTTTCATTTGCAATGTAGACATACAGCTTGTTTGCTCTCAGTAGTTGTAGCTTACTTTTTGTATGAATAAATCTACAAATTTCTACCCTATGATTACTTGTTATCTTTATCATTCAATACCAATCATGATCTCAATGGACCTAACAGTTTCTTAATGGTATTTTGCATGAGGAAGTCTACGTGGATCAACCTGAAGGTTTCATTGATCTGCATCACCCTGATCATGTCTACGTCCTAGACAAAGCACTTCATGGTTTAAAACAGGCACCACGAGCTTGGTATGAAACTCTTACTCAATTTTTACTCGCCTCAGGTTTTAAAAAGGGTATAATTGATACAACTCTGTTCCTTAAAAAGCAAGGTTAGGATTTAATACTAATCCAGATTTATGTAGATGATATTATATTTGGGTCTACTAATCCAAAATTTTGCAAGAACTTTTCCAAAATCATGGAGTCTCGGATTGAAATGTCTATGATGGGTGAGTTAACATTTTTTCTTGCACTTCAAGTCAAACAGTTACCCGAAGGCATTTTTATAAACCAATCGAAGTACATACGAGACATTTTGACAAAGTTTAACATGACTGATAGTTCGGTAATGAAAACGCCTATGGCTACCGGAACACTTCTAGACGCAAATTTATCTAGAAAATCTGTTGATTAGAAAGTGTACCAAAGTATGATTGGTTCATTACTGTATCTAACAGCTAGCAAACCTGATATAATGTTTGCTACATGTTTCTGTGCTAGATATCAGGCAAATCCTAAGGAATCTCACATGATCGCCATTAAAAGAATACTTAGATTCCTCAAAGGCACTCCCGAGTTAGGCCTTTGGTATTCTAAGGATTCTGGTTTTGAGTTAACTGCATATACTGATACTGATCATGCAGGCTGTAAACTTGATCGGAAGAGCACCTCTGGATCGTGTCAATTTTTAGTAGATAAACTTGTAAGTTGGACATCCAAAAAGCAGAATTGTATGTCTACATCCACTGCTGAGGCAGAATACGTAGATGCGGCTAGCTGTTGTTCGCAAGTCCTCTGGATGAAGACTCGGTTGAAGGATTTTGGGTATTCTTACAAGCGTTTCCCTATCTATTGTGATTCCAAGAGCGTAATTGCAAAAACTGCTAATCCCGTTCAACACTAAAAAAACAAAGCATATTGATGTGCGCTACCATTTCATTAAAGATCATGTGGAGAAAGGAGATGTTGAAATGCACTTTGTTCAAACAGACTACCAATTAGCTGATCTTTTCACTAAACCGTTAGATGAAAAGCGTTTTAACTTCTTAATCAGCAAATTAGGTATGTTGAATATGTCTTCTTGAATACTTATCCATGATTTGAGAGGAGTGTATCTTATTTTTGCTTACTTATCTGTGTCTTTGGGAATTCTGAACAGTTGCTGATATTCATCAAATACTGACTAAAACGGAATCATTTCTATAATGATTACCAATAACTTTTATTTTGCAAGTTATTTCATGTGACTATGGCTTCTAAACACTACAGTTTAGAACCCGTATCTAAAGGATCAAAGAAGATTTCTGAATACAACAGTTCAGAACTCGTACTTCAACGAATGTTGGTTTCTGATTACACCAGATCAGAACTCGGTCTTCAATGTTTAAGAGTAATGGCTTTTGAACAAAGTAGTTCAAGACCCGGTCTTCAATGTTAAAGATGGAGAGTTACTATTCTCACCGGACATTACGTGACGATGGCTTCTGAATATCTCAGTTCAGAACCCGCTTTCAACTGTTTTTCTTCTTCAGGATGTTGATTAGATAACATCTTTCAAATGAGTTTTTTTTACTGTCGAATTGAGAGGGAGTTTATAATATCTTTACTGTTATATTTTTTTAGGGGAAGAAGAGAAAAGAAAAATATACTTTCATTGTCATATTTTTTTAATGCGTTGATTTTTTTTACAGATATGGAGGGGGAGTATCTGAAGTTTTGTCAAGGATGCTTAATAGATAATATTCATTTCCAGGGGAGTTGAGTTTTCTATACAACAGGTATATCTTTCTAAATCTCAAACTCTACCATACTTTGAAAAATATTTTCTTAAACATCCAAACCACTTATTGTTCTCAAAAGTTTTATGAATTTCGAAGTGTGATTTTAAATGTTTTTCATATCAGTACTTTCATGATTATCCGACCATGTGTTTCCAAAAGATCAATACTTGTGTATTATCTAGTCTATATACTATCAAGTATTCTTACACACATTGGTTCAATACATTTTTAATTGATTTTGTTATTACCATGTCTCAAAAGATAAATCTTTCAATGGTAATACTCCCATTTGAAATTCAATGTTGTTTGAGATCAGACGTCATTTCTACTTTAAATGTGCTTTCATTGTTAAATTGTTTATATCCTGTTCATATAAAAAAATGTATCTTCTTTGATACCCCATTACATTTTTCTTCATGATATTTGATCTGATTAAATATTGTCATATTCTCAAAACAATGAAATTGAATGATCATAAATGTTCAAAGTTCTGAGAGATCTTAAATGTTCACATTGCTCAAATTTCATTCTTATTATTCATGAGCATACATTTTCTGATAAGTGATTTCTTGTGCTTAATTGTCATTGTCAGGTTAACTGTTGAGCAACACATTATTTTTAGGACAATATACATGGGACTCAGTGTGATGCTTAAAATGACTTCCACGGATTCACGATAACCAGTGTTTCCTACCCCAGAAGTAATCCTTGAGTGATTAAGAGGAGAGGGGTCAAAAGAATTGAGTGTGGGTATGTGCTGAGGTAAAATGTAAAAGAGAGTTTGGTTAGAAGTGAGCTTAAATGTTTAAAAGTAAGAGGGTGAGAGATCAGAGTAAAAGAATATCAAACTCTGCACCAAACTTTTTCTGAGTCGGACAGCCGCATAATCTGTTGGTTCACACTTCATCGTGACCTTTATTGAAAAAGGCACTTAGCCCATGCCAACCCTTGCATATAACCCCACCTGCTACTCATTCTTTTTTTAACAAAAGAATGTTTCATAGTTCCTGGGGAAGCAAGATATTATCTATCTTATCTTCATTCGGATGATTCAGATATTGAAATAGAAGAAAAATTGTCCCACCTTCGACCCTCTCTCATGCACATTGAGTATGTGTATAAAAATTGTTGTCTCAATGGTTTACATATTTTGAGCCTTATTAAAAGGAATCATTATGCTTAATTCTTTCATACACAAGCACAAACACACAGAAAATTCGTTTTTCTGTCAGAACGTTCATAGATTAACCTTGTGTTATTCGATGATTGAATGGAAGTTCTGGGGAGTGAACATCACACAAGCTCCTTATACAGTACATATGTTGTACTAAGTAACTTTGTGTTACTTACAGGCATCATAACTATTTCATTTGTTTATTCAGGTTAACCATTCTTAATTTATCTGAATTTGAAAAGATTCGGATAAATACATTTATGACTTGACGGCAAAATATCAGATCAGATGAAGTTTATATTCTCTTTGTTGAAGAATGTTTCTTACAGTCAATGGGGGAGATTGTTCCTATTATTCCAAAGGAGGATAATATATGTATTTTTCATGAAGATTGAGCTTACATTACTATTTGGGGGAGATATTTCAAAGACAGAGCTGAGCTTGAAATGTTTTGATGATTCTGATTCTCACAATTCATCAAAAAGGTGGAGATATTTAAAGATTTCAAAGTCAGATCAATTTCGAAGCGAAATTAGAGTCAAGTGATATGTAATAAAGGGGGAGAAAATAAAGTCAGATTGTTGATTTTAAAAAGGGAGAAAAGTTTGTCAAAGTGATGATTAAAGAAAGTTGAAAAGTTGAAGATGTTTATACTTCAAAGTTTGCAATGTTAAGGAGATTTTCTGAAAGACTTTTGTATTAAAAAAAGAAGACCTGAAGATAAATGTCAAAAAAAATTTAATCTTGAATCCAAAGGGGGAGATTGTTAGAGCTAAATTGTATTCAAGATTAAAATGAGGGTCTTGTTTGTAATTCTTGTAAAGTTTGAGTGTTTGGTTTGTAATTGTGTTGTTAGTCAATGGGTCATGTTGACCATATAAATAGTTTTGTTCTTGTATTAGATTTCATAAGAGACGAATCACACAACACATCACAGAGTTCACATATCTAGAGAGAGAATATTCTTGTCAGATATGTGGCACCAAGACATGTGGCTAACGAAATTGATGTAATTATTGTTAAATATATAAAAGATCATTTCCTACATATTGTGTGTGATTGTTGTGAGTTAGAATCTGGGATAACAAATGGCTCAAGCTAATCGCATTCCTTCCAAGAATGTTAAGTTCGCTCTTGCTGACTATGAAGTCGCAAAGAACAACCACTTCTCACGTTTGGACTTTTCCGCTGACAAATATCCTCATCTAGTGCAAGATGCAAACTTTCTCAAGGAATCTTGTCTGGGATATGCGTTGAAGGTTGATCCCAAGTCTTCAAAATCTCTTCTTCAGCAGTTCTGGTTCACCGCTGATAAGGGTGAAGTCCTCAGCAAGCAAGGCAAACCAATCCCTGCCATTACTTTCCATACTCAACATGGTCCAGGGAACATCACCGCTCTCGCCACCCGCACTGCTCTTCGTTTTCCTTCGAAGACCACCAAAGGCTTCGACGCTCCACCAACTGATGTTGAACTTATTTAGTTGATTGACTTCATGGGTTACCAATGGGACTTCAAGCCTCACACTACTACTCCCAACAAGATGTTGACAAAGATCCAAACGGAAAACATGCCCTCGGAGCTGAACTTCATCTTCACTCATATCATTCAAAGCATGAGTGGAAAGGTTGGATCCCTGGACCAAGCTAGCAAAGTACATGTTCAAATAGGATATTCAGTGATCGTTGGTTGACATTTCAACTACGTTGAAGCGATTTTCGAAGATCTCATGTCAAAGATCGAGAATACTGAAAGGGACACCAAAATTCCCTACGTCCGCTTCATCTATGCCATTCTCCACTTCTTCCATGACGACAAATACCCAAAGGAAGGTGACTTCAGCTTCTCTAAGGTTGGACTTCGAGCCTTGGAAGTTAAGCCTGCTGACAAAGAGGTAAGTCTTCAAACCTTGAGCTTCCGACTCTCTCAAATTTCTTCGTCTTCAGTGGCTACGCCAATGGGTTCTTCATCAGCTTTCCCCACCACTACTACCACTCTGAAACGCAAATCAACATCTCTTACTGGTCCTTCTAAGAAGGCCAAGAAGACTGTGGAGCAACCCTCCTCGACAAACATACCTGAGGTGGTCTCTCAATAGACTACCTGAGATGATTTCGTGACTTGCTCCTCCACCGCTGCTCCAACATCAACCGTGTCAGTGACATCCATCGCTGATACACCACCGGTGACTGCCTCAATTCCCTCAGTGACTCTAACCCCATCTGACATCACCAGTGTTCCTTCCTCTATCCCCATCATTTCTTCTTCTCCTAATCCTTTGGTCTCTAACCTCCCTTCTTTACAGCAGCCAATTCTTAACGCTGCACATGTAGGACCTGTTGTGCCTCAAACATCGTTGCCTTTCCCTTCCTTTGAAAGAGACTTGAATTTCTTCAACATGTTTGACACTTAAGGTCCTACATTGGGAACGGTCGATGCTCATGTGACCAAGCTCTGAAAGTGTATTCCCAGATCTAAATCAAGCAATACTAAACAATCTCAATCAAGATTCAATATGACAGTGATCAAGATCTAGAGAGAGAGAGTAGAGAGAGAAAGCATCTTTGTAATATATTTAACAAAGAAGCGTACTATGAATTATAACAAGGCATAAGGTATTTATACCTCATATTACACCCATATACCTATTTGACCAAGGCACTAATACAAACTTAATCAACATTGACTATTCTTGACTTAGACTTTATTGACTTTACAGACTTAGACTTTTCTCACTAAATCTTGGATACAATAATACACTAACAATCTCCCCCTTTGTATTCAAGATTTAAAAAAAACTGACACTAGTCTTCAGCGCTTGATTCTTCAACTTTTGTCTCTGACATCTCTTGGATCTTCAGTCTTTGAAGAATCTTGAAAAGTCTTTAACACTTTGCATCTTGGAAAGTCAACAAGTCTTCAATAAAGCTTTGAAACCTTTGAAAACTTCTTTGAACTTGAGGTATCTTGCAAAACTTTGTATGTATCCTCATCACTGTAATCTCTGATCAGTCTTTAGAAAAACAAACTTTAACAAATCATCTGAATTTGTCTTTGAATCATCTTTCTTCTTCAGAATTCCTTCACAAGTCTTTTCAACTTTGACATCTCTTTAATGATTTTGAAATTGATCTTTGTAGATGTCTCCCCCTTTTTGATGATTGTGAGCATCATAATCATCAAAACATCTTCAATTTCAACATTATCTTTGATCACCCCCTTTGTATTCAACGTAACAATTTCCTCCTTTATGATGATTTGACAGTTTCCGCCCTTTGATCTGAATATCCGCCAATTCATGAAATGTAGATACCTGAATCTTTTCAAATTCAGATATAATGAATGTGGTAACCCTGATTCAACAGATGAAACAGTTAGTATGCCTGTAAGTAGCACGTAGCCACTTTGTACAACAGATGTACATTGGAAAGGAGCTTTTGTGATGTTCACTCCCCCAGGGCTTCCATTCAATCATCGAAAAACCACAAAGAAATATTCTATGAATGTTATGACAAGAAAACTTATTCCTTGTGTGTACGTGAAAGTGTAGAAATGATTGAAGCTACTTAAGCTTTTTCAGGCTCAAATTGTGTAAACTATTGAGACAGCAACAAGTATTACACGGACTCAATGTGCATGAAAGAGGTGCGAAGGTGGGGCAACTTTCCTTCTTTTTCAATATCTAAATCTTCCGAGTGAAGACTACATAGCAGATATGTTGCATCCCCAAAGAAAATGAAACATTTCTTTGTTAAGAAAGAAACGAGTGGTTGGTGGGGTTAATGCAAGAGTTGGCATGGGCTCACTACCTCTTTCAATGATGATCACCAAAGAATGTGAACCAATCAGTAAATGTGGTTGCCCGACTCAGAAAGTGGTTGGTGCAGAGTTATGATATTCTTTTAACTCTGTTCTCACACCCTCTTTCTTTTTAACATTTTGCTCACTTCTAACCAAACTTTCATTTACATTTTTCCGCTCCACACAATGAGAAAAACTTAATCTGATGACTTATCTCCCCCACTCTTTGATTTATGACCCCTCACCCCTCAATCACTTAAGGATAACTTCCTAGGTAGGAAACACTAGTTTACGTGAATCCATGGAAGTTCAGTTTAAGCTCTCACACGAATCCCATGTAATTTATCCTATAAAGAATGGTTGTTCAACAGTTTAACTTGAACAATTAAGCACAAAAATGATAACATTGTCAAAACGTATGCTCATTTAAGAATATGAATGAAATTTGAGCATTTGTACTTTGAAGATCTCTCAAAACAAAGATATTGAGTGAATGAAATGAAATCAAGAGAATTGTTTTGAGAATTTGACAATGTATCAATCAGATCAAATGAAATGGTTAGGGTATCAAAGAAATTGATAGTTTGTTTATATGAACAAATATAAACAAGTTAGCAATGAAAGCACAAATTTGAAAATGATGATTGATGCTCAACAACTGTGAAATCAAACGAGGGTATTACCATCGAAAAGTAGGTTCGTTTAGAGACATGGTAATAACAGATTCAATGAAGTACTGAACCGATGTGTGTGAATACTTTACAGTATATAGAAAAGATAATACGCAAGTATTGATCTTTGGAAACACACGTTCAGTTAAACATTAAAGCTCATATTTGAAGAACATTTAAAAGCTCACTTCTAAATTCATGAAATCTTTTGAGAATAGAGAAGTGGTTTGAACATTTAAGAAAATGTTTTTCATGCTTGAAAGTTGTTCTTCTCTCAAACAATCAAAGATCGAGATTAGAAGATATTTACCTTCAAGTTCCCCCTCAAATCAAGATAATATGATTTTTTTTTCTTTTAAGCTCCCCCAGGATATTTGCAAAATATCCATGTTTGAACTTTGAAGAATGGGTCCTGATCTGTTGTAATCAGAAGCCACAATCCTTTACATTAAAGTTCGGGTTCTAAACTAAAGTGTTTAGAAGCCATTAACTTGTACTTTGAAGTACGAGTCCTAGACTGCTTTGTCTAGAAGTCATTGTTCTTTGACATTGAAGTCCGAGTTCTAAGTTGTAGTACTTAGAAGTCAATGTTCTTTGACATTGAAGTCTGAGTTCTAAGTTGTAGTACTTAGAAGTCAAACATCTTGCTCCCCCTATACCTGTGGTACCTGCGAAACAGATTTAACAGACTTTGGTACCCACTGGTATTTGGGTCCTGGTATGTTAGATTTAGGAATCCACCTCTCATTAGATTTATATCTTTTAAAATCAGAAATCTGAGAAGTAATTCTGTAAGATCTGTACCAGTTATGAAACAGATTCTTTTCGAATGAAGTCATTCTCTCCACAGTAAGAACATCAGATTTTCTTCTGTGCAATCCTGATCAAATGATTTGTAGAATAATATATATCAGGATCAAGGTTCTAAATGGCGTGAGGCGTGGCGTGGCGCCGAGGCCAAGCCTCAAGCCTTAGGAGCCATGGCGAAGCCTTGGCGTTTTCAAGGCGTGACTTATGGCGTCAAATTTCTAATTTATATATAATATTAGATATAAAAACATATGTTTTGGTGTGTTTTTCAATGAGTCAATAGTAATAAACAAGTTAAATTATGTTATATATATATATATATATATATATATTAATAACCCACAAATAAGACATTAAAAACATAAAAAATACCAATTATTGCATTACAAAAATTGCGCATTAGGCCATGGCGTGCCACGAGCTTAACGTGGCGTGAGACACAAGCCTTGGTGCCATGGCACGCCATGGCGGCTGTGCGGCGAGTTTTTTAGAACAGTAATCAGGATTACCAAAAGATTTACCTTTATGCGTACTGTTCTTCTTGGCATTGGTTGTGGATTTGAATGATCTGTCATTCTTCTTCTCTTCATCAGGAGTCTTCACTCGCCAGACCATCTGATTTTTCTTAGATTGCTTTCCAAGAGATTTAACGTAGAAGCTCGCTGGTCCATCAACAAATTTGTCATAAAATAGATTAGTTGGTCGAATCTGACTTGATTTGACAATTTTAGGTTTGACACTGTTCTTTTTTAAAACATTTTTATCATGAATAGAACTTGAAGCTGTTTTGAAAGAACAAACTGATTCTGTTGAGTTATCAACAGGTGATTGACTAATCACATCAGCTGTTACTTTATCTGACAATTCAATGTTTGCAGCGTCTAAGTCATTTATCTTTTTAGTTAAAATGTTTTTTTCATCTGAAAGTGTGCCAAACTTTTGTTTCAAATCAGATTTGGCCTTCTGTTCTTTTTGGTAATCTGATGACAGAGCAGTTAATTTGGATGTGAGCTTAGATATTTCAGATTCAAAATGTAAACGTTCTTGCTCAAATCCTTTTTCCAATTTCTTAGACTTTTCAGATATTTCCTTGAAAATCCCAGTATTTCTCTTTTCCGCATTTTTCTTTTCAAGTTCATAAGACTTTTTGTTTTCTTTGAAAATTTGTCTTTCTTTTTCGATCAAGTCTTGTAAAGTAGAAATCTGTGTGGGAAGTTCAATTATTTTAGCTTCAAGAACTTGTCTTTCTTTCGCAAAAGTGTCTCTTTCAGTGATTATTATCTTTTCGAATTCTGACACTTGCTTATAAAGTTTTGAACATCTCAGCTCAAGATCATTTTTCTCTTGGTTAACTTTCTTAGAAAAATCAGAAAGCTTTTGAGCAGAGGAAGTCTCCAGATTTGATTTTTCTTTCTCTGCTTGGATGCTTTTCAGTAGTTCAGCATTCTTGGCTTCCAACGCAGAGATTTTGTCTTCAAATGCCTTAAACTTTATTTGAAGTTCAACTGATTCAGCTTGTAATGCAGATGAGGTTTGTTCAGTTGTCTTCAGTTGGCTTTGAAGTTTTGTAATCTTTCTCTCTTTCAAATTTAATTCCTTTTCACACGTTTGAATAGTGTTTTCTTTTAAAGCAATGATTTTCTCTTTCTCTTTAATCTCCTTCTCTCTTGCTCTAATAATTCCTGCAAAATCATATTTTACATTATCAGTACATTTTGCACAAATAGGAATTTTATCAGAATTTGTCAAGTTGGAATTTGAAACAGATGTTTCATTTCCATCCACTATTATATGAAGATCTAACACAGTATGCTCCAAATCTTTGTTGATCATCCTCTTTTTCTCTGTAGTAGACATCTTGACAGATTTGCTTGAAAGATATACTGAAAAAAATATGAAACACAGAAATCAGATAAAAAAATGAACAAAATATTACCTAATAGAGTGATCGTCAAGAGAAACTTCGATTAGAAGTTGAGTTATGTGCACACTCTTAAAAATTTATGAACAAAAAGATTAAAGTCAGAAATGTAATCAGAAAATTAAAATCTGAAAAACAAATTATAAATTTGTCTTCCAAAAATATAGAGAAATATATCAGATAAGCTCAAAAACAACATAAAACGGACTAAAAATGAAATGGAAATGAAAAACAGGGACTAAACATGTAAAAACTTAAAACTATAAACTCTAAGGACTAAAACTGCCAAAAGTTTAAAACCTATAAGAGAGGGACCTAAACTGACAGATTTTAAAACTACTTAACAAACCTAACAAAGCTAACAGATTAGGACTTAAATTGTAAGGAAATTAACCGAAAAACTAACAAAGGTTAACGACAAGGACCGAAAATGACATATTCTTAAAAGTACTAACTGACTTAACGAAACTTAACAGAAAATGGACTAAAATTGTAACTAGAACTAACAAAACTAACGCACTAGGACCAAAATGTCAGATTTCTAACGGAGATAACGAGATACTAACGGACTTCGTCAAATCACTGTTCATCTTCTTCCAAAAACGATCTGTGAATTTCAATCGACGATATCTTCTTCATTTTTCGACGAAAATCGATGAAACAAGTTGGAAAATACTCCTTGTTCACTCCAAAATCGATTCCAACGAAAAATATTCGAACATGCAGTAAGTGTTGCTCTGTATCTCGATGTGAAGAACTCCGGCGATATGTATTTTCCGGCGACCGTTTTGCAATCTGTTTTGAGCTGTTATGGCCTGAAAACTGATGTAATTCACAAAAGAAACAAATCAATGCTCAACAAACAAATTCCGGCCAACCCGTTTTTCCGGTGATGCTCCGGCGAAACATCAAACTCAAATATCTTGATGAATTCTCAACCAAAATTGAATATGAAAGCGTCTATGAGTTCTAAACAACAAGTAGAAGATATTAGAAGTGAATGTATCGATCAAAAACAACAAACACGAAGACCCACTTCAAGAACACGGCTGAAAAAAAAATTCAAAAAATATTTTAAAAAAAATTCTAAGGGTCGTTCTCGCTATACCTTTGCGCAAAGTGAGATCGTGCGAGAAGTGAGGCTGTGCGAGAACTAGCTTCTTTGTCATGCAAGAATTGTAATTTTGTGTCGTGCGTGAAGTGTTGCTTCTCGCTGAGGAGCTGTGCGTGAACTGTGTTACTTCTCGTTGGTCTGTTGTGCGTGAACTGTGATTCAGTTATGTGCGTGAAGTGTGAAAGATGGATATCAGTTGTATGCGTGAAGTGATGCTTCTCGCAGAAATGTTATGCGTGAAGTGTGGTTCTCGCATGAGTGTTATGCGTGAAGTATGTTCACGCAGAGAACTGTGTGGGTGAAGAATAATGTCTTGCGAGTTCTGGCTTTCGGGTTCTTCACTTATGAGATGTGCGAGTTGTTCACAATTAACATGCAAGGGGCTTGCGTCAAGTGGGATGCATGATCAAAATTTATATGTTCAACGAGTGTATCAGTGTACGATTTCCGATTTTTTTTTAAATGAAATCACCTGCAAAACAAACACTTTGAACTATATTAGTTTCAACAAACAAAGATCAAAACCATCAAAAACAACTATGATAACAATACAACAACAATTTCAGATCAAAATTTCAGATTTAAGAAAAATCTCAAGAACATCTCAAGAACACTATGAATCCAAAAATTTCAAAAATGAGATTTATGAATTGAAACTAAAAAATGTTGATCAATTTATGTCTAAAAACACTTTTTGATCACAAATTCACATCAAAGTGAATCAAATCAATTTCAAATCTCAAAATCACATTTCCAATATTTTCACGGATCACTTTTTTTCAAGAACACAAAATCTTCAAATTCAACAAATCATGAAGCAAATTTGAGTAGAAATCGATGCAAAATAGATTTATAACAATGTAGAAATGTTTTTCAATCAAAATCAATCAAAAAAACGCATAAATATTGCATGACCCATTTGAATTCTTGAAATCTTCAAAAATGGTGATTTTCTTCAAATTTTTCAGAATTTGATGAATCTTTGACGAATTGGTGCACAAATTCTTCTCCCAATGCTCTGATACCAATTGAAAGTGTATTCCCAGATCTAAATCAAGCAATTCTAAACAATCTCAATCAAGATTCAATATGACAGTGATCAAGATCTAGAGAGAGAGAGTAGAGAGAGAAAGCATCTTTGTAATATATTTAACAATGAAGCGTACTATGAATTCTAACAAGGCATAAGGTATTTATACCTCATATTACACCCATATACTTATTTGACCAAGGCACTAATACAAACTTAATCAACATTGACTATTCTTGAGTTAGACTTTATTGACTTTACAGACTTAAACTTTTCTCTCTAAATCTTGGATACAATAATACACTAACAATCTCGCTGATAAGGTGGACTCTCTTGCTGCCTCTCTCGACACCAACACCACCGCTGTTAATACAGCAGGTGAAGAGATGAAGACCCTTTCTGCTTCTACTTCCACCAAAACTGATGTTTCTCAGCTTAACTCTCTTCACACTGAGGTCAACGCGCTGAAGGAAAACGTGGCCAAAAATACAACACAGATCCAATTTCTCACTGGCCACTTTGATCACCTGACTTGCGAAGTCAAGAACCTCAGCGGCAAGCTGGAGACAGTGAATCAGTTGCTCGCTCAAATTCTGTCACAAGTGAATGCACCAGCTCCCGCTTCTACTCCCTCGTTCACTGAGAATGACAGAGTGTCCCTAGATGTTGAAGTGGAATTCATTCATTAGGCCACTTCTGTTATTCCATAGATAGAAGGACGTCTGGATAACCTGGAGGCTGATTTCCGCAAAGAACCTGTTTCTGACGTTGCTGCCACTACTACTGTTGACCTCCCCCATGATGATGACAAATAGGGGGAGAAGAATCTCGAAGAAGAAAATTCAACGGAAGCATAGGAAACAGCGGATGAACCTCTTTCTCTTGCTGAGGGGGAGAAGGTTGTTGAAGATCTGGCCCCTCCTTCTTCTTCTCAAGCGCGGGAAGTAGAAGAAGAAAAAGAGGAAGAAGAATAAGATGAAAAAGAAGACGAGGAAGAACTTGATCTTCAAGATCAAGAAGGTAACGACGACGTTATCGCTGATGCCGATGAAGACGAAGACCCATCTCAGTGGTTCTCTGCAATAAACGTCTTATCAGCGCCAGCGATGAAAGGCGTTGTTATAAAAGAAGCACGGGGGAGACAGAAGGACAAACCTTCAGGTATCTCATCCCAAGGCAAGCAGAAGAGAATCGCTTCCAAAGGAAACCTGAAACTCCTATCACCTTTTGAGGGGGAGCTACCTTCTCAGGTATGTCTCTCCATAGTACCCCTATCTTTCTTTTCTTACCATCTACCCTTGTCTTTCTGACCTTTATCTTTCTCTTGCTCAAAAACATACACTAACTCCTTTTATTTTTTAGCAGACAGTTCTCTCCCCTGCTTAAGGGAACTTCTCTTCAAATAATCCCAGCTCAAGTAGCTGAAGAAACAATAATCCCAATCTCTGTAAATGTGATTGATGAAGAAGAAGAAGAGGATGAATCGTTGAGTCATCCAACAAGGCCCTCTCGACCTCTTCAATGGTCAGAGGATGTTGCACAAAGTCGAGCAGAGATGATCTACAACCTGGAGAGTTTACGGCGGAAGATCCCTCCTCAATCCTCAACTGAAGAGTTTGACTTCCTAACCAAAGCTAAAATTGAAGAATCTGTCAGAGCTAAAAAATTGCTCGCTGAATGCCAAAAAGACGTTGATCTAGCTCGTGAGGTTCATTCATCTCTTTTCATAGACAACAAGATGAAAAAGAATCCGGTGAAAGTTCAAGCTGCTTTGTTGAAAGAGATAGAGGAGGAAAACGCTAAAAGAAAAGAGATCAGTGATGCCAGTCTAGCTTAGTGCATGAAAAATCTCGACCATCGATCTGATCCAATGAAGATCACTTCCGTAACTATATAAGGAATGAAATGGAAGGACCGAGCCTCAATCTCCATGGAGATATTTAGAGAAGATGGAAGTTCAAAAGCTATGTTCTTATCAAGACTGTGCACTTCGACTATTCAGAATGGTTAGAGTTCAGAGAAGCACTGAAGAGATCAAGATCAACATACAGAGGACAGGTTGAAAATCTTCTTGAACCTCTCATCAACAGGGTCGCTGACAACAAAAATTCTCAGCCAAGACTAGTTTAAAGAAAGCATGCCTCTTCTTTTGAAAATGATGCAGTTATTAGAAATGAAACCTCCATCAAATTCTCCAAGGATGCATTGTTCGGGCCTCCTCCTGATCTCTCAGCTCTAGATCTATCATTACCTCTTGGTCGACCTTATTTACCAGGGCAAGTGATAAAGAAGCCTTATGGAATCTTCTTCAGAGATGATGAGGAACAACTTAGATTTCAGAGAGTGTCTAAATTCCTATATGCCCACTAAGCCATCTACAAGATCTTCTATGCTTGTGGTGTGGATACTCTTCATCAGCGGATCCCATCAAAACTCTTATTCAACGAGAAGTTGCTGATCGAAGAAGGAAAGGAGAAAAGGTACCAGCTTATATGATCTCTCCAGAGACCTCCTAAAAACATAGCTGATAGATTCTCTTCTACCTCTTGTAATCTATTAGTTAGTCTTACAATAGTATAGGACTTCTCTTGTACTTACAATTTAAATGATTCCACATTGTAATCTCTTTTTACAATTTAATGAAAATTTTAGTGAAGTACTTAAACTCATCAGTACTGTAAAAGATCCCTCAAAATAGTAATTGGGACATGTATATTTCGAGTCCTAAATATCCTTATATTTTGACTTAAAGTAATTTTCTTCATAGTTACTTTGTCATCATCAAATAGGGGGAGATTGTTGATCCAACTCTCTCAGTGATTTGATAATGACCCGTTGTTATACTTAGTGAAAATTACGTTTAACATCTGTATGTATGAGTGTTTCACCATCAGCGATCAAATACTGAGTATGTTCAGTATCGCTGATGATATCTCTTGTAAGTATTTAGACGTAATCCTTGAAGACAAGTTTCGTGACAAAAGATGTTCACTGCTGAATCGAAGACAAAGTTGTTGAACAAAGGACAAGTCTACTCATGATCTGATGCGGATATCAGTGAAACCAAGACAAGTCCACATAGACGCAAAGAAACCTGAGGAAAAGCTTTAGCGATAGCTGAACTTCCTTCTATCTCTGTGAAGGAAGAGATATTCAACGATCAAATATCACATAGCTTATGCTCCAAGTTTCTTTTGTCTAGCCTTTGCACACATAGTACAAATGTCAAAAGAGACATACCTCTGCGATAGATCGTACAACAACTCTGATATCTACATTGTTCATCATACGGCCAAAAGCATGTCTCCAAAAGTCAGACGCATGCAACCAACCATCGAAGCACACGTGTAAAGTACCCTTCCATGCATTTAATGTATAGGGTATAAATAGAAAGATCAAGACTCTATCTGAGTGTTGCCTTCTATGTTTCTAAAACATAAAGAAACTCTTGCATTCTATAATTTTTATTCTCTATTTCTTGTGCAACAATCTGTGTGATTCTTAAGTTTGTTTAGATTAGGTTTTACTTAATCTTATTCCGCAACAAACTTGTAAATTGTATTTTGATTTATCAATAAACAATTTATTAAACCTTTAAAATTTGTGTTTGTATTCAACCCCGCCCCCTTCTACAAACTTGTTAAGCACCTACGGGACCAACAACCCCAAGTGGAAGAGCTATGCTATAAACCTCCAAATGTCAAAGAACATGGCACAGGAGGATGTGAATGATATCTTCTCTACCTTATCTCAACACGAGGACGAAGTAAAGTTATTGAGCGAGGAGAAGAAGATGGTTAAAGATTCACTAGCTCTACTTGTTGACAAGAAGAAAGGGTTCTAGTTTTGGTTCTGTTTCTGGTTCAAAGTCCAAACTGAAGAAATCCAAAGCTTATCTCACTGAGCTTACTCATTCCAGTTCTGAGTCTTCGGTTGATGAAGTTGAGGTTCATTCTGATGATGACATTCAGAGGTTTGCTGACAACTTAGCCTTCACAACAAAGCAGTTTAACAAAAGCTTTGGGAAAAAGAAATATTATTCTAAGCCGAAATATGAAGGATATAAGTAAGAGAAGTCAGAGAAGTACAAACTCCGTTTTGGAAAGAAGGAAGAGAAGAGGGATGATAAGATTGATCCTCAGTCTGGAAGGTGCTTTAACTGTGGCAAGGTTGGCCACTACTCCAGAGATTGCAAGTTCAAGCGCGTAAAGAACTCATAATACTACGTGAAAAAGTCATTGATTGTGAAGAAGCAAGAGGATGGGAAAGTGTTGATGGTCGAAGAAGAGAATTGGCTATTTCAAAGCTCGGATGAGGAAGAGGCACACTTTACCCAAGTATGCATGATGGCTAAAGTTAATGAGGATGTTGAAGCTGCTTCTAAGCAATCTGAAGGTGATTCTGAGGTAAGTACTAATTCTGAAAACACTGAACTTGTTGAATCTTTAATAGCACAAATCCAGCACATGGAATCAGAATTTGAAACTTTAAAGAGTAAACTTAGCTTTAAACGACAATCAATGATGAATTTTCGAGATGAAAATGCATTATTGAAAGTTGTTGTTGAGGATAAAGAGAAAGAAAAAGATGCTTTAAAAAAGGAAAGAGAAATTTTGAAAACTCAGATCTTGGAACTCAAAAAGGACTTAGTTAATTCTAATTCTGAAAAGGGTGAATTCAACATTAAGTTTGAAATTTGTTTCCAAGACAGGAATGAGGCATACTGGAAGACTTAAATTTGAAAAGAGGACAGACTGAGAAAACGTTAAATCTTTTAACCAACAAACTCCAAGACGTTCGGTTTTACAATCCAAAGTTGGGATTGGGTTTATCGGAGAATGATATTTTAAAAAGAGCCCTGGAAAATTTGTATAACTTTGATAAATTGGGCTCAACCGGAAAGAAAATCCCAGATATTCATGACACATTCGTTAAAGCTGAAACTCCTATATCTGACACTTCGTTTAAAGTTAAAGATGTAATGGAAGATGATACATCAAGTTGCGCTGATTCTCAAAACAGTTTTAAATCGGTTGGATCTAAATACAATGATTTAAACAAAAGCTATAAAAACAGAAAATTAGAATTTGTTGAGTTTGAATCATTGTTTTCCACACCATCTTCATATGAATCAGTCAACAATGATAAAATCATTCCTGAGACTGAATGTCAGTACGATGAATATGAATCGGACACTGATGCTTGTGCTCAGATTCCTATATCTGAATCTGTTACTTCTGAATCTTCAAGTGAGGTAAAGATAGAAGAGAATTCAAATGTCACGAATTCTAACATTCAAAAAGAGTTTGTTGATCAATTGTCTGAGGAGATTTTTGATGATATGATGAATTCCTCAGATCCTGTCCTAATTTTAAAGAAACTTGAATCTGACTCTGTGATTGATCAAACATCTGATTTAAAAAATCAAACCAATGGTTTACAAAAGACTCTTGAAGAAATAGAAGATGAAAACTGTGATCTTCGATTTAAATTGGATAAATCTTTAGAAGAGAACAAAGAGCTTTGTAAAGAAATAAACGATTTGAAAAATGATTTGTTTAAAAAGAACTTAGCTGATAAAAAGATGTTTGATGATCAAAAATGGAATGTTAGATCCAATCTAGAGTTTGAAAATTCAGTCAAGTCTACAGTTGCTTATTCTGAATGTCCTGAATATTTGCCAAGTATTTTTGAAAAAGGCAAAACTTCTGGAACTATGAAAAAGAATTCATCCTCTAAGAAGAAAAGTAATAAAGTTTCTTTTCGTGTTTCAGATCTGAGTAGATGTGTTGGTAATGGAGAAAGGAGGAAAAAAGATAGTGAAAAGAAAGATTGTTCTGTTTTGTCTAAAACTGAGAGTATTGTTTCTAGTAGTGATGACAATTTGACATGTAATAGTTCTTCTGCAAATAAATGTCATGTTTGTTCGAATAGCTGTAAGTATTTTGATAAATCAAAGATCTTGACATTTGCTCGTAAGAACTTCATATGTAATCACTGTGGTGACAACTCTTTTTCATATTACTCCACTCCTCCTAAACCAAAGACTGTTAAAAGAGTTCATAAAGCTAAATCTGTCTCTAATTCCTCAACACAATGCATTCATGTATTTCAAGCTAAGTCTGCTAAGTTTTCAAAGAAAAAGCAGTTTCATGATCTTAATGTAAAAATGATCTGGAAATGGTTGCCCAAACCAAGATATAAGTGGAGAGTTAAGGGCAAATTAGATGATTTGAAGAAACTGGATTATGCTAACAAATCAGGACCCATCTGAATATGGGTACCTAAAAAGAAGTAATTTGTTCCTTTTTTGCATGCCTGTCATTTGTGGTTCATAGATTCTGGTTGCTCAAGCCATATGATAGGATACAAGCACTTACTGCATAATTATGTGGAAGAACCTGCGGGAACAGTTAACTTTGCGAATGTTGATCTGAAAGGTTATATCAGAGGAAACGGAATGCTCACAAATGGCACCGTAACCATCAACAAAATTTTATATGTTGAAGGACTTGATCACACCTTGTTCAGCACGAGTCATTTTTGTGATAATTTGTATCAAGTGCGGTTTACTATAACTCACTGTCACATTGAGACTCCGGACGGTTCATAGATTTTTAGAGCTGAAAGATATGGTAATCTTTATACGGTCAATTTTACAACTCTTTCCGCTACACGTTATGTTTGTCAACTTGCTAAAGCCATGAAAGAACAAAGTTGGATTTGGCATCGGTGCCTGTCTCATCAAAACTTCAAAGCTATTGATACATTGGCAAGACAAGGCATTGTCAAAGGTCTTCCTAAGATGCGTTTCGAGAAGGGTTCTCTGTGTCCTGCTTAGGAAATGGTCAAGATGAAAAGAAGTTCCCACAAGCCAAAGACTAAATCCTCTTGCACAACGCCGTTGGAAATACTTAATATGGACCTTTGCGGCCCAATGCGAACTCAGCCAATTAACGGTAAAAAGTACATCTTGGTAATGATTGACGAGTACTCAAGGTATACATGGTTGGAATTTCTGTGAGCCAAATCTGACGCACCAGAACTTGTCATTGCCTTCATAAAGAAAGTTCAAGTTCTGCTTCAATTGCCAATCAAGAAGTTGCGTAGCGATAACGACACAGAGTTTAAAAATGAGACTCTTCAAAGTTATCTCAATTCATTTGGGAATTCTCACAACTTCTAGGCTGCGCGAACACCGCAACAAAATGGCGTTGTTGAACGAAAAAACAGAACTTTGGTCGAAGCAGCAAGAACTATGTTGGCATATTCTGGTCTACCACTATACCTCTGGGCTGAAGCCGTTGCAACCGCTTGTTTTACTCAGAACCGGACGATTGTGATTAAACGTTTCAATAAGACAGCTTATGAACTGATTAATAAACGTAAACCAAATATTAAATTCTTACGTGTTTTTGGTTGCAGGTGTTATATACTCACTGACGGTGATAATCTTGGCAAATTTGACAAGAAGGCAGACGAATGCTACTTTATCGGTTATTCTTTAATGTCTATAGCCTATCGTGTTTATAATCGTCGGACTAGGACTATCATGGAAAGCATACATGTGTCTTTTGATGAAAATTCTACGCTGACTTCTGAACAACACAGTTCAGAACTCAAGCTTAAAGGAAAGGCTTATGTTCATGACGGAATATAACCCGAACCAAAACAGACTAAGTCATCTAACTCATCTACTATTACATCTGAGTTAGATATGTTATTTCTTGATGCTTTTATGGATATATGTGCAGATTTTGACAAATCAGGCATATCCGCATCAACTTCAAAGGTTCCAATTATAACTGATGATTTATCTGGACCTTCTAAACCAGTCACAACAACAACATCTTCAGGTATATCTACGCCTAATGTTTTTGATAACAATAATATTGATTCTGCATCTGCAGATACATATTCTGGATAAGAAGTCCCGAGCACTTCCTCTGTTGCTCCAGAATTACTTTTATCAGATACACCAGTACAAGAAGTTCCATCTACTTCTGAGGTTGTTCCTGCGATAATCGATGAATACAACGAGAAAAATACAACAGTATATGTTCAACCACTCCCAAGCACAAATCAATGGACAAAAGATCATCCCCTTCACAATATTATTGGTAACGTATATAGTGGCGTACAAACGTGTGCAGCATCAGCAAATTTTTGTCTTTACTCAAGTTTCCTTAGTTCCTTAGAGCCGAAAAAGGTTTCTTAAGCTCTTCGCGATCTTTACTAGATAATAGCGATGCAAGATGAGCTACTACAATTCGAAAGGAATAAGGTATGACGGCTAATCCCACGTCCAAAAGACAAATATATGATAGGCACAAAGTGGGTCTTTAGGAACAAGAAAGATGAGGTTGGAGTCGTCATACGAGACAAGGCTCGACTTGTTGCAAAGGGTTACTGTCAACAATAGGGGATAGACTACGATGAAACGTTTGCTCCTGCTGCACGGATCGAGGCCATCAGAATCTTTCTATCTTATGTAGCACATAAGAATTTCACTGTCTACCAAATGGACGTGAAATATGTTTTTCTTAACGGTATACTGCATGAGGAGGTCTATGTAGCACAACCTGAAGGCTTTGTTGATCCACAACACCCAGATCATGTCTACATTCAAGACAAAGCATTGTATTGTAAGTCCAAGATTCAAGAAAAACACAATTGAATCACACGATTTATCACAAGATTGTAGAAAGAAAATTTAGTGATAGAAAGTCATATGTCATTAGTCACAAGTCTTACAAGGAAAGAACTCTCATACAATGTTATCACACACTTCTCTCACAAAACAACTTCTCTCATAAACAAAAGACAAATGCTTATATAGGGTCAAACATCCCTTGACCTTATACAAGCTTACACAAAAATCAACATATGAAAATAACTTATTTGATATAAACCTTACTTTAACAATCTCCCCCTTTTAGATCAAATAACCAAAAACTTTATCTGCCCTATCTTGAAAAACTTCCTTGTCTGATGCCAAGCAGAGATTCAAAATTCCTTATACCTCTTCTGAAATGGATTCTGTCATCTAGTGCATCAAGAACTCTTTCCAAATCTAATATGTCAAACTTTGACATGGGCATTTCTCCTCACTTTTTCTTTTCTTTATTCTCCTTGTATCTTTGATTAAGTTGAAGTCTGATCACTTTTAAAGTTCCATCAGAGAATTTAGCTATCTCTGACACTCTAAAAAACCTCTTCTATTTTTCTCCATTCTTGTATATCACACCAAGCTGAGGAGTTTCAAGAATAGTGAACAGATCATAACTATCAATGTCTTCCTGATCCAGGTTAGGCTTTATCATGTTGACTTTCTTCTGGTTTGTTTCAATTCCCAGTTGAAAGTCATAGTAGTAAGTATAATTCACCTGTCTTCTCATGAATCTCTTCACTTCTTCCAAAGAAAAAAATGATGTTTTCAGGTCTTATGGTCATATTCCTGAACAAATGGTATAGATACTCAACATCATCAACATTCAAGAACTTGAAATCTGCTTCAGTGAATTCACATTCAGTCAGGTCTCTTCTCTAAACAGTGAAGACTGGATACCAAATTCTTTGAAATTATCTGAGTCTCACTTCTTTCACAGTCACAATCCCATATTTATTCTTGACATACTTTTCTTCTTTCTTTCCCCAACTCATGAATCTTGCATATTCAATCTGATATTCCATTGGCTGATTAGTAACTCCCAAAACTTTGTAGATATCCATCTTTCTGAGCTTGTGAACAAATACTTTCTTCATTTCATCTTCAAGGAAAGGTGCTCTTAAAACATTTCTCATTTGTCTTAACTGAGCTTCAATGGGCACAAGAGGAACTTTTGGTTCATTTGAAGGACCTGCTTGAGCTTCAACAGGGTTAGATGGAAAATGCAATTCTGGTTCAGCTTCAGGGTCGGGTTGGTCATCATTTCTGGGTTGGTCATTTTGAAGTTGACTAGCAACTCTATTTGGGCTAGGTGATCTGACAGGACTGGGTTGGTTCATAGGACTTGGAATACTTTGGGGTATCTCGGTTGGTTCAGAAAGGTTGAATTCTTTAAAGGTAGGAATTTAAGGTATAAAACTTGAAGGTTCAGGTAAGTCATTCTACATCGGACTCAATTAAATGTCCAAAATGTTTTCATTTCCTTCATCATATGAGCTCATCAAATTTTCTCTTTCTTCCTCTTTCACATTCCAAAAGTTCTCAAACTTTTCATTTGCAGTCTCTTCTTCATCAGATGATAAATCAATAAAGTTTACTGCATCCATTCCAGTCAACAACAATATTTCCTCCCTAGTAGCAACCTTAGGCTTTGCAACCTTTGGTTCTACTTCTTCATTCACACATAGAATAAGTTCTCTTCCTTCACCAACATCCACTTGCTCATCATGTCTATCACCAACTATCTCAATTTCATGCTCTTCCACATTCACAACTTTGTCAATAGTAGAGTCTCCAATAGTTTTCTGTCTCTTGCTCATCTCCCCCTCATGATCTTGATCAGAATCAGGATCATCTCTTCTTTTAGAAACTGCTTGAGCTTTACATGAAGATTGAATTGCCTTTGTTAACTCTTGAATACTCTTTAACATCTCAGCTTTGAAGGCCTGAAATTCAGTAGTAGTGACAAGATCTGGTTGAACTACAGGAATAGCTGGAACTGGAGTTTGTTGAGACCTCAATAACCCAACTAAGTCAGCTTCAGTCTGATCATCAAGTGCTTGAGATAACAACTTAGCATATAACAGTGATTTCAGCTCCTCCACAGAAAGATCTGCAGATTGAACATGTGGAGGTGGCTGAACAGGTTCCTCTACTACCTGACCTTTCCCCTTTAACAAACTCTTTACTTTCCCCGGTTCCTTTTCAAACTTCTTTGATAAACGGTTTTCAACAGCCTTTAAGGCGCCGTTGAAGAATTCCTTTGACACGAAGTCGGATAATATAACACCGGGGCTACTCAAGCTCTCCGTTCTCACAACAGTTGAAGCTTAAATAATGTGGCATGTGTTCACAGCTGGCATGATGTTAACTGTGACAGGACTTCCATCCAATCCTCGTAGACCAAATTGTGGTGCTACTATGGATGTTCCGATCGGAGCACACAGACTTCCGATATTAGAAGTTTGTATTAGTGACCTAGGAATGAAAGTTGATAATTCAAGTGGCTCTAGACTCAATTGTGCACATAAAGGAGTTGAGTTCTAGGGCTGATGAACTCTAGTTTCAATATCTATACTTTCCGAGTGAAAGATAGATAGCGTTTGTGCTAAATCCCCGTGCATATCTGAGACTATTGCCTGTTGTAAGGCAACAAAATGAGTGGCTTGGGTGTGCGATTGTGTTAGTGGGCGACTAACGTCTTTTTCAACACCTGCTCGCAACACATACGTCGAGGTGGCAGATGTGGCTGCCCTTCTAGACATGTAGGTTCGGTTACACACACGCTCCCCATATTCTTTTTCTTCATTCACTCTCAGCCTCACATTTTCAATATTTTCAACTTGATCTCCCTCATTCCAACTTATATCTCCAATTACATTCTGTACAATTGTATCAGTTGTGTCAATGTCCACAACATCATGATGTAAGGAAACATCATCTAAGAATCAAAAACTATGACCCATATTTTCATCATCATCATCATCATCATTTCCTTCAGGTGGACCAGAAGTGGCAGATGGAACTGTATCACTTGAAGAACTTGTTGCTAAATCTGACTCAGTTTCAGAATCCTAGACGTCATCAGGATTCTCTTCCTGAGGGCCCGATTGATGTACGATAGCCAGCTCAGGTTGAGATGTGGAAACTACTTGATGTGTGGCATTATCAACCTGAGTTTCCACACCCTCTGGTCTAGAAGACTGACCCTCGACAGTTCCCCTCTCGAAAATTTCCCTCAACTCTTCTCGTTCAATTACCACCTCGGTAGATTGAACCCTCATCGACTCCTCTCTCCTAAGGGTTGAGTCATAGGTAGGGATAACCGGTTCTGGTAATCCCATGGACTTTCTATACTCCCTAACACTCTTGGAGTTCAGATTAGCATAAGCAAGTGAGGCCTCGGGAATTGGCATTGAGTAGTTAAATGACTGCTTTTGCTTCTGAAGGCACCTCATCTCAAACTCAGGTCCTACTTCATGATGAGTTCTCTTAGGAATGTCGCGGTTTAATCTGAGCATACTTCTGATTATCAGCTGAAGAAACCTCTGATAGGGCACATAGAGAGGCTTCTTGGAAGTTCTTTTGATGATGACCTTGTCATACAACTCAGTCTAAAATGCTATAGAATAGTCCACGTGCATATCGTACACAATGGCATGAAAGAGTCAGAGTGTATGCATGTTTCCAGAATGCCGTGAAGTCAAACACCGGTTGATGATTTAAAATAGCTTATAGTAGAATGGTGGAAGATTAGTCTTTTTGAACTCACTAATCTTTCTAAGTTCACCCACATATCCCAAGGCTCGGATGCCTTCAAATACAATAGAATCAACGGGATATGAGTCAAAGTTTGATCTCCCTTCTCTTGAATTAGCTTCCTGAAGATCTAGAATAAGTCTGAGCCTTCGGTAGGTCAGAATGGAAGTGAAGTTGTCTATCCGGATGCTAAATTATTTGTTGTTGTTGTTCTCCACCACATGGTCAATAGATTTCCATGCTTGTTGCAGATAAATGAGAGGGACATTTGTTGTAGCAGTCAGTGCTTGATTTATTGGATGACCTCTCAAGATTTCCAGAACTAAGGGATTGATATTAAGAGTGTCAAAGTCCACATGGTGGTTGTTATCAGACAACAACAAGTATTCTGAGGGGTTGATCAGTGCAAGGTCAGGATCACCACCAATGGTTGATTGAACATGTGACCTGGATGAGGGTATTGGTGTTTCTTTAGACACATTTGGATCATTCTCATCCATTTGAACAATTGGATCATGAGACTTTTCACTAGCCATGATATTAGCTGAAAAAGGATCAAAAGTATTGGATGGAATACAATATGTTAGGTGAAATCCAAAATTAGACCTGGCAAACGTGTCATGTCGTGTCGGGTTCAAAGTTAAACGGTTTGAAAATGTCTAACCCTAACTCGACCCGTTTAATAAATGGGTCAGAAAATCCCAATCCTAACCCGACCCGCCTAACCCGACACGACCCGCCTAACCCGTTTAACATTTATAAAACTAAAATTTAAAAATCGAAATTCACAAAAAAATACAAATACAAAATTAAAATGAAAGTATTAGAAATCCAAATTTTATAGTTCAAACTTATAAATTCTAACCCAATCTAAAACATTAAAAATCCAAAACATTAAAAATCCAAAACATTAAAAAGATAACTTATAATATATATATATATATATATATATATATATAGCCTTAGGTTCATTTGAGAAATGGTAAATATATGAGAAATAGAGAAGTAATCCTAGCCATTCATATGGTCAAGATCGGATTTGAATGGTCAAATATTGCGGCTTTGACTGGTCAAAAGTTGCGGCTTTGACTGGTCAAAAGTTGCGGCTATTCCGAAAATAGAAGGACATTTTCGTAATTTTTACAAAATACACGGGTTGTGTTCATATATGAACATGTATAATTCACATACATATATATATATATATATATATATATATATATATAAACGGGTTATTCGAGTCATTTTCGAGTTGAAATTTTTGACCATAACCTTACCCGTTTAATTTTCGTGTCGTATCATGTCGTGTCAACCCGTTTACTTAAACGGGTTGAAATGTATTACCCAAACCCGTTTATTTCGTGTCGAGTTCGTGTCGAGTTAGCATGTCGTGTCATTTTTTGCTAGGTCTATCCAAAATCCTTGTTTTTCAAAAAAAAAATTTAAAAATTTCAAAGTCCAAAAGTATGAAACTAAAGGACCAGAAAAAAGACAAAGTATAGAAAAATGTACTTTAAGCTCACAAAGAAATCATAAATTGTTGTAGAAAACAAATGCAACAAAACACTTGAAAGATATTGACAAGTCAAAGAATAACAAAAATACTTGTGAGTTTGATTGTGCCCTCAAAATGAAGATATGTCTCTAGAACTCGTAGAAAAAAATTCTGAATTCATGACTAAACTCGTAGAGTGCTATGTTTATGTCAAGAACTTGCAAAATATCGAAATTCATAGAGTTCTATGACAAGAACACGCACAATGCCTTGTTCATGTCAAGAACACTCAGAACACTGTTTGTTCAAACTTTTGAAATTTCAAACAACTCAAATCCAGATGGTAACATTTAACTTGAATATTTGGCTTTAATGGATGATTTAGGTTTATTAACTGTTTTAACACTGAAATTCGAACAAAATAATATCTTTGAAGTGTCAATTTCAGTCCAAAAGTCCATTAGTTCGAAAGTCAAAAATTTCAAAAAAAAAAACGAAGTCCCAAGCTTAGGTAAACCTTCAAACACGAGGATAATAATACCAATGGATTCGATTGAGAAATCCCAAACATAAAATCGAGTTACAATCAAGATATAATCAACATTCATAAGACCAAAAGTCAAAAATACAAGTATACGGTTCGATAGGATATGAACAGTTAACAATCGCAAAATCCTAAAATCGAACATATTATTCTGCAAACAATCGATATACGAAACATATAATGAATACATACAACAAATCAAACATCAAAAATCAAACACCTACACTGAATCGAAGAACAAAGGTTCGAATTCTAAAAGTCGCAGATGAAGGTCCAGAGAAAAATATTCTAAGTGTTAAAACTCGCAAGGAAAGATCTGAGAGAAGTGAGCAAGAAAAGAGAAAACATCGAATATATACTCAAGAAAGAATGGACACTTGGCACGATTTGAGTAGAAGGCTCACTTCACGCAGATCAAAGAAAACAGGTACTTATCGCAAAACGAGAGAAATAGTGTGCGCACTTCGTGCAACACACTATTTGCGCGAAGTGGTGATCTAGAAAGAACTCACAGAGAGAGGCGTGCGCGAAGACAAAACTCGCAGACCATTGGTTGTGCGTTCCTTACTTTGCGTAGCCTTTGCTATGCGCGAAGTGAGAACTCGCAGACCGAAGGGTGCGCGTTCTTCACTTGGCGCAGGCTTAGGTGTGTGCGAAGTAGAAACTCGCAGATCTCTTTGTGTAACACCCCGAAACTTATGTTATATGAATCTAATGATAAAACTCCTAGTATTATGTACAGTTTAATGTTGTACTCTCATGTTTAACGGTTATCATTAGTTTTATGTTATGATCTAGTTTGAGTACTTGAATTTTGGTGGTTTTTGGTACAAACAGGGGATTTCGCGAGTTACTCGCGGGTTGCAAGTCGCGCATAACCCGCGTAACTCACTGTTGGATTTTGGGTTCAGGCACATGGGTGACTTGTGCCGCGACTTGGAGTCGCGGCATAACCCGCGGGGGTCCTCTGGCCGATTTTATACGGCTTCTCCTTCATTTATCCTCATTTACTCCAATCTAACCTAATTTCTATCTCTCTCAACCCTCATAAATTCTCCCATCCGATTTTGGGGCTTCAACCACCACAATCTATCCCATTTATTGCTAGTAGTTGGGGCCTTTGATCAAGATTTCAAGTTGAGCATTTAACCACCATTGTCATCCTCTTCAAGTTCAAACCTAGGGTTTGGGTTTCCTCCAAAAACCCACTTGGTGAGTTATTCCTTCTTAAATGCTTTAGTATTTGATTATTACCATGGCTTTATCTCACACTACTTCTATGTGCTACTTGGTTGAGTTTTATAACCTAATAGTTGGTATTCTTGACTTTATGAACCCAATGGGGGCAAGTATGTTTAGTAGACCTTGATAATCTCTTTAGTAGTAACTATGTGGATTATGTGTTCTAGATTTCATGTTTATAAGTTGAGTTCATGAGGAAACTACTAATGTCATGATTTTATCCAACTGCTGATAACTTTATGAAGGAATGGGGTAATGATAATGAGTGGATGTACTTACATGTATGAAATTATGAGTACTATGATTTATGAGGAATATGGAAGTAAATGTTTTATATGTGGAAGAGAGGTGTATATAATGTGTTATTTATTTAACAATTGTGGATCACCTGATAAGTATGTGGCACTACTCCTAGTGCACGAGGAGGTAGTAGCTTAATGTATGAATTTTGTATTAACCACGGTGTGTTACTAGCGAGTAGGCAATAAGGGATCTCGTATCCTTGAGGTGTAACTCGTCTAGAATATGGATAGGCAATAACGTCCGTAAGACCTTGAGGTGTAACTCGACGGAGTAGGAAATAAGGGCAGTAAATACTGTCTGAGGTTGTGATGTCGTTATGGCATGGGAACTAAGATCGGGGCATGAGGTGTAATCCATTACCATCGCGGGAGATCCCACTTTCGAGTAAATATCGCCCCGATGGAAGCGGGTCTCCCCCGTAATTCAAGAGGTATTTCTTGTATGTTTATATTCAGGTTTGAGAAACTGATGGCGGAGAATTGTTCCGCGTGAGCCAAAGGAGTTCGGTAACACTGTTATCGTTTTATAAATACCATGTTTAATATCTGCATATTTATGGGATCTCACTAGGCTTCGTCCTAACACTTGTTGTGGTTGTTGTTTCCTCACATATCCTAACCGTGGAGGAATTTAGGATGTTGGCTTGGCTACCCGGCACGTAGAAGATCTTAAAGTGCCGGTCTTTTTGGGGATTTTTGTGAAGAGCGTTAATAGTGCTTTTTGGCGACGCCCATTTTAATCTAGATTGGAATTGATCTTAGATTAAGTAGGTCGTTGTATTATTAGCATCCCATTTATTACGGCAACCCTTTTTACACAAACTAACCCGACTTATCAACGTTGTGGTTGTATTGAATATTGGGTTGTTATTCTTTTGGAATATTATTTACAGGATATTTAGATCTTTGATTTTGATGTCATATTGCCAAATTTATGAAATTTTTATAAGTGGAATTTTTAGAGTGTTACACTTTGTGCGTGTTTTGATACTTAGAAAAAATTTGAGATTTTTCAGAAAATGAAACTCTCCAAAAATTGATTTACCCACTTTCCAAAATTAGAAACTTTTCTTAAAATCCTTTGAAGCACAAAATATCAGATTTTTCTCTCAAAAAACTTTTCAGATTCCAAAACTTTTTAGCATAGACACACATACACACACTTACAGACATTTACATTCAACTCCCCCTTGAAGTGTGCACTTAATTGAATACTCCCCCTTGAATCTTGCATTCAGCTCAAGTGAAACAGTGATCTATTGAATATTTTTATTTATAATTTTATCTTCAATACATAATGCATAATTCATACAATAACGAATGTGAATACATTACTGTAATTTATTCTTTTTGGACTATCGTATATGTTGAATTCGACCAGTTAATTAGCATTCATTTTGTTGCACTTTTATCTTTCGTAATTATAATCTTTATTAAGCGTGCTTAGTTAATTAATTTAATTATGAATTTATTGAGCATGTTTAGTTATTATTAATTTAACATTCTCCTTTGTTTTTATTGTGTACATAAAAAAAACGAAAAATAATTAACATAAGCATAATGCATCATTGTTTTGAGATGTTTTAATGATTTATATGTGTTCTAGGGTTAAACTATTTTTAAATAAATCATTGGGTTTGAATATTAACTAATCATCTATTTTAGTTAATGATTTCATGAATATCTATTTGCTAAAATAAATAATTATCTAAAATTTTATTAGTTTGTAATAAATTTAGTATCTAATTGTCTATTAAATTATAGTTGCTTATTTTTTTTATGAAATTGATTTTCTTCCCATAACAACAATATCATATAAATGATTATATTTCATAAACAATTTCATTAAATAATGACATTTTTAAATATATCTTTAATCATATTTTTTTATAAATAGTTGGACGCATATATTAGGTTGCTCAATTAATTACTTTAATTGATCAATATTATTTATTTGTTTAGGTTAATATTGAATTATTTATTTTAAAGCATATCACTATAGTTTATTTTGTTATGTCTCTGTTTATTCAAATGTACGTTTAAATGTTTATTTTCTATGGATTTAGCCTTAAAATTTCATATATTATGATCAAATGTTTGCAACAATTATAAGTTCCTACTTATAATTTACAATCTTATAAATAAGTTTTTGAAAGTTACACTTTCAATTCATATATTTTTTGGTATTTACCAAAAAGCTTTGAATATCCTTAATGTGTTAAAAAATTTTGAATTTTGCTTTATGCAAAAAAAAAACAATATTTATTTGGCCTCGTGGCAAAATATCTCAAAATAATATTAAGGTATTAAAACATTGAAATTGCCTTCATATGCCAAACTCATTTATTTTGGCCTCATGCCAAAAGCTATATAATTAACTATGTTATCTTCAATTTAAATAAATCGCAAAATATCGATTGGATTTTGTCAAACGGGTGTAAATAACCCTAAGGTTTGTAGGGACTTAAGAAATTCATGTGATTCCCCTACTACCTGGAAATCCAATAGATTGAGTGATTTATTTTCGTAAATTGAAATATTGATGAAATATTATCAACAAAATGTAAGCATACAATAACCCAATATTATTATGGTAATGAAATTTCATACATAATATAATGATTATAAACCATGATTCATTGTTTTAGAAAATCATACATTATCCATTTTATACGTAAATGGTTGAAACAACTCATTGATGATTCAATATCCTAAACTCAAAAGAACTTGAGTACAAATATAAATATCCAATATAAAAACAACTTTTGTCGAAAAAGTATAAGAATATACCTAAAATCCATCAACTCCCTATTGACCCTAAAACCAACCTCCTGAAAAGGTACAAGCAAATGTCATCATGTTTTGAGACGACATATAATTCTAACTTTCATAGGAACACCTTTATTAGAAACCTTCAAAGAACTGTGGGATGTCCTGAAAGAGAGATTCATGAGTAATAATGAATATGTACTTCCCGAACTAATCGTATAGCGGAATGAAATCCACTTACTCGATTACAAAAAGGTAACTGATTTCAACAAAGAAATGTTATATCCAAAATGCGTCTAAATTTCTATGGCAAGGAACTCACAGAAGATAACATGATTTATAACATTATTTCCTTCTTTCATATATTATTAAATATTAATGAACCAATATAAGTTGGAACACAACCTTTAGACAAACTCATCAACCTACTGCAAGTGGTTGAGAGACACAACAAGGTTATTTCAAATAACAACACAGATATGTTGGGACAAAGAAAATTCTCGAGATCAATAATGAAAATGTTAGAGGTGGAAACAACTCCAAAGAATAGTGAGTGAAGACAAATTCTCACACGTGGCATCTATATACCATGTGGACAAAACCGTGGAAAAGGTCAGGGTCATGACAATAGTTGGAAGGATTTTCCAATCTTTGGAGCAGAGATGCAACTACTGCCTAGTTGATATTGGATAGTCAAAGAAGAAATACATTAATCACTAGTTCTTTCGAAAAAGGAACAAATTGAAAATAAACTATATCATATTAATTTAAGATTGATTAAGCATATGTTTCCTTGAAATTTATATTAAGCATAAAATAAATATGCACACTCAAATTGATAATCATTATAGATGTAAAGAAATACATTAAAAACAAATGCAAAATTCTCGATATTCTCCGTTCCGTGTAGGAATGTATCAAGGACAACTTGAATTTTTGTAGAACATTTCATACAATCTAAAGAGATTGACTAATACTTATTTTATAGTTAATCCAACCAAAATACTTAGACGATGTACTGTCATTTTCTTGTTGGTACAAGATTTATAGTCATTAAAGCACTATATTAATGAAAGCCTTGTTAAGATATTCATATCAACTGGAAATCATATTATAAGAATTGAATTAAGTATATGTACATCAACTCTAAATATATGAAAGAAACATATATTAGATAAATTAACGTGTCAATTAGTGGATTATCTAGGTCACTAAATCATACTTTTTCACCAATTAAGAATTTTTGTACAATAAAACATATATGTTTCGACAAGATCACATGAGACACCATGGTCATGACATAGTGACCCGTGTTTGCAAAATACACATAGACACATTCTTTTTCGAGTGAAAGGCAAATTGCAACTATTGACTTCTGCAGCATAAGAAGCAACACCATTATCATAATATGCCCTATTGAATACCTAAAACTTTTGTATACCTTGATCCGTAGTCAAGACAGAAATGAGACCATCCTAAAGCTAACGACATAATACAAAAATATTTCATTCTTACAACGAATACAAGATATATATGGACATAAACATTCAGAATGTGGGCCATTTAAGTACTTTATGGTTCTGGTTTTGACACGATGAATGCATGTCGTATTATTATCCACATGAAATGTTGCACTCCTAGCACTAGCTATACGTTTAAGAGCTCACCACCCTGCTTATCTCATCAAGTCTACATGACTTGGAATGCTAGAGAATTTACATCATAAGGATTTGATGATTATTGCATATGTATTGGGATCAATGTAGAGTTTCCTATGCCCCATACTAAAATGGTCTCGTAGAAGTTGTCATCAAAAGAATATAGATGGTAGCCAAGACATTGGTTATACGCACCAATTTACCTACATGTGTCTGGGTTATGCAATACTATAAGCAACTTTACTTCATCATTTTCAGACCTATTACTAGCTAACCAGTCTCATGTGTACTAGTTGGTAACTGGATATAAGTCTGATATTTTACATTTACACATGTTTGGCTGTGAAATATATGTGCCAATTGCGCCCCCACAGCGCACCAAAATGGGTCTTTAAAATGATTAAGTATATGTTTGTTGGATATGAATCTCCAAAAATTATCCGTTAATTAGAATCCTTGACGGATGATCTGTTTACCGCTAGATTTTCGGATTGTCACTTTGATGAGATTGTCTTCTCGTTGTTAGGAGGAGATAGGAAAAAGGATTTTCCATAGGAACGACAGGAAGTGTCATTAAATATTCCCACTTTGTCTCATGTTGATCCCCAAACTTCATAATGTAAAGCTGAAGTCAAACGAATCAGACTCGATACCTGATACGTTTAATGTTACTCCAGAAGTGACAAGATCACATATATGATCTGCAAATATACTCGCAAGGTTAAAGTCCCCAAACAAGGGCATAACGTCGCTGGAAAGTGCGTTGCAATCACATATGGTGGAGGTGTGGTTGAGGTCGTAGCTCCCAAACGGAAATGGGGGAAGCTAATTGGTTCGATAAATCCTAATCTAAAGGAAGAGAAGAGTAAGGCACAACTATTTGTCATAAATACATAAACCTATCATGAGATTGTCTCTAATTAAACTATGTTTATGAATCATTACTAGAGGACGCTCAGAAGTTAATATTGATTCCATAGATCAAAGAAATCTCAAATGAATTATGAGAGTGCATATGAGTCGATGGACAGATCATACATACTCATTGATGATATATTTCGCATATAATGTTGCTTATGAGATGATAGAGCACATTGACATCGAACCATGATCAATTGAAAAATATCAACAAGAGCAAGTTGGCCTAAATAAGCAATCCAGGAGAATCATATTATTTGATAATTGAACAGGTATTTGGTTTGGTAGTGCTAACCCACCAAGTGTAAAGCCTGTAAAACATAGATAAAGCATTTGTCATAAAACGTAATGAAAATAATTAAGTCATAATGTATGAGGCTCTCCTTTGGCGCAAGGTTTCTCACAACGCCCTGTATTGACCACGAGAAGACTTACTCTCCCGTGATGGACGTTATAACGTTCTGCTAATTAATTAGCCTAGTAGTTTCCGAAGGACTGGAAATGCAGCTCATGAATGTGGTTACCACATATCTCAACAGGGATATAAATTCAGAGATATATAAAAAGTGCTTGATGATATTACATTACCAAAATCAAGTAACTCTAAAGAATGTATCTTTATAAACCAGTCAAAATATATTCGTGACATTTTGAAAAAGTTTAACATGATTGAGAGTTCTGTAATAAAAACGCCCATGGCTACCAGCACGCTTCTGGACACAGATTTAATTGGTAAATATGTCGATCAGAAAACGTATCGTAGCATGATCAGATCATTACTATATCTCACAGCAAGTAGACCTGATATCATGTTTGCTACCTGTTTCTGTACGAGGTATAAAGCTAACCCAAAGGAATCTCACCTTATAGCTGTCAAAAGAATTCTTAGATACTTGAAAGGAACTCCCGAGTTAGGCCTTTGGTATCCTAAGGATTCTGGTTTTGATTTAACTGCATACACTAATGCTGATCATGAAGGCTGTAAACTTAATCGGAAGAGCACCTTTGGATCGTGTCAATTTTTAGGAGATAAAATTGTAAGTTGGACATCCAAAAAGTAGAACTGCATATCTACATCCACTGCTGAGGCAGAATACGTAGCTGCTGCAAGCTGCTGTTCACAAGTCCTCTGGATGAAAACACAATTGAAGGACTTCGGATATTCTTACAAGCGAGTCCCTATCTATTGTGATTCCAAGAGCGCAATTGCAATAACTGCTAATCCCTTTCAGCACTCAAAGACAAAGCATATCGACATGCGCTACCATTTCATTAAAGATCATATGGAGAAAGGTGATGTTGAAATGCACTTCGTTCAAACAAACTACCAATTAGTTGATCTTTTCACAAAACCGTTAGATGAAAAGCATTTTAAATTCTTAATCAGCAAACTCGGTATGTTGAATATGTCGGCTAGAATACTTATCCATGATCTGAGGGGGAGTTTATCTTACTTATGTTTAGTTGTTTGTGTCTATGGGAAATCAAAACAATTGCTTATATTTTTTACTACTGACCAAAGCAGAATCATTTTTATAATGATTACCAAGATCTATATTGTTTTGTAGGTTATTCTTTGTGACTATTGCTTCTGAATACTTCAGTTCAGAACCCGGTCTAAACTGTTTTTCTTCTTAGGATGATGAAAAGATAACATCTTTCAAAGGAGTTTTTACTATTAGTTTGAGGGGGTGTTTATGAAATCTTAATTGTTACATTTTTAAGAAAGGAGAATAGAAAAAGAAAATTACACTTTCACTGTCATATTTTTCTACTGAGTTGACTTTTTACAGATACCGAGGGGGAGTATCTGAAGTTTTGTCAAAGGATTCTTAAATGATAATATTCATTTTAGGGGGAGTTAAGATTCCTACATTGAAGGTATATATTTCTGAATCTTAATCTCTACCACATTTTGAACGATGAACGACTTTCAGATGTGAAAAACATGTTTTCTTAAATGTTCAAACCACTTCGTGTACTCAAAAAGATTTTCCAAATTTCGAAGTGAGATTTTAAATGTTTTTCATATCAAGTACTTTCATGATTATTTGAGCGTGTGTTTCTCAAAGATTAATACTTGTGTATTGTCTTGTCATATATTATCAAGTATTCTTACACACATTGGTTCAGTACTTTTATTGACTTTGTTATTACCATGTCTCAAAAGATAAATCTTTCAATGGTAATACTCCCGTTTGAAATTCATTGTTGTTTGAGATCATATGTCATTTCTTATTAATTGGGCTTTCATTGTCAAATAGTTTATATCTTGTTCATTTAAACAAATTTTCGTTCTTTGATATCCCAATACATTTTTCTTCATGAAATTTGATCTGATAGAATCATTGTCAGATTCTCAAAACACTTCACTTGAATTTGTTTCATTTAATTTCATTGTTTTGAGAGATCTTAAATGTTCAAAATGCTCAAATTTCATTCTTATCTTTAATGATCATACATTTTCTGATAATGATATCTTGTGCTTAAATGTCAAGATAACTGTTGAGCACCACATTCTTTTTAAGACAAAATACATGGGATTCAGTGTGAGTGCTTAAAAGACTTCCATGGATTCACGTTAACCATTGTTTCCTACCCCGGAAGTAATCCTTGAGTGATTGAGGAGAGAGGGGTCAAAAGAATTGGGAGTGGGTGTGTACTGACGTAAAATGTAAAAGAGATACTGGTTAGAAGTGAGCTCAAATGTTTAAAAGAAAGAGGGTGAGAGATCAGAGTAAAAGAATAATAAACTCTGCAGCAAACTTTTTCTGAGTCGGGCAACCGCATAATCTGTTGGTTCACACTTCTTCGTGACCTTCATTGAAAAAGGAACTAGCCCATGCCAACTCTTGCATAAAACCCCACCAGCTACTTATTTTTTTCTCAACAAAAGAATGTTTCATATTTTTAAAGGGGAAGCAGCACATCATCTATCGAATCTTCATTTGGAAGATGTTGATATTGAAAAAGAAGGAAAGTTGCCCCACCTTCAAACCTCATTCATGCACATTGAGTCTATGTAATATTTGTTGATATCTCAACAGTTTACATACTTCGAGCCTGTTTAAGCTTTAATTGCTTCATTCATTCTACACTTGCATGAGCACACAAGGAATAAGTTTTCTTGTCTTAAGATTCATAGAAAATTCCTTTGTGGTTTTTCAATGATTGAATGGAAGCCCTGGGGGAGTAAACATCAAAAAGTTCCTTTCCCATGTGTATCCGTTACACATAGTGGCTCTGTGATACTGACAGGAAGATTAACTGATCATTTGTTGATTCAAGTTTATCACTCCTAATTTTTCTGAATTTGAAAAGATTCGGATGAATACATTTCATGAATTGATGACAGAATATCATATCAGACGGAGAGTATATTCTCGTTAGGGGAGATTGCTCATGAAGACTGTGCTTATATTGTTATTTAGGGGAGATAATTTCAAAGACATAGCTGACATTGAAATGTTTTGATGATTCTGATTCTCACAGTTCATCAAAAAGGGGGAGAAGTTTCAAGATTTCAAAGTCAGATGATTAATTAGTTACAAGGGGGAGAGTTTTAGAGATCAAAATCAAGAGAAAGTTGTGAAGCTGATGAAATTCAAATTTCAAGTCAAAGCAAATTCTAAAGATTGCTATGTTGAAGAGATTTTGTGAAAGTATGATGCATGTATGAAATCAAAGGAGGAGATTGAAGAAAGTGTTAAAGATTTGAAGATTTTAAAGTTTTGTGGAAAATGTCAAAGTGTTCAAGATTTCTAGCTAACAAAGGTTAAAAAGCTAAAGATTTTTCAAGAGAAAGAAGACATGAAGATTATTGTCAAAAAAAATTAATCTTGAATCCAAAGGGGGAGATTGTTAGAGCTATATTGTATTCAAGATTAAAAGAGGGTCAAAAGTGTAAAAGTTTATAAAGTTTTGGTGTTTACATTGTAATTGTTTTGTAAAGTCAAATGGGTCATGTTGACCATATATATAGGTGGTCTAAGTGTTTGTAAACAAGAGAGAGAACACAACACACAACAGATTTCGTATATCTAGAGAGAGAATTATCTTCTGTCTAGTGAGATATGTGGCACAAAGAGACTTGTGACTAAAGGATTTGATGTAATCATTGTTAAATCAATAAAAGATCATTTCCTACATGATTATGTGATTGTTGTGAGTTAGAAACTAGAACATCATGATCAGCCATCAATAGGTCCATATTTTCTTGATGTTGAATAAAAACATGGTAGTAGTTGTTGCCATGTCTCTTAAAGATCTGCATAAGATACATATTAGAGAAACACCTGCCAATCATCCATTGGCAGTAGTTCCTTTCTCTGAGTTTTTTCAGATTTCATCCGTATGCATCTTTAACAACCTCATCAAGTCCTGCTTTAGAAGGATCTTATGACCACTTCAAAAGACCAGTGGGTACCCTCCCTTATTCCATCTAGTGCATCATATGAGGGAACCACTGAATATGACAAGTTTGTGGATATATGACTTGACTGAAATCTTGAATCCTATCACCTTAGATAGTTCCTTGGTAAAGGGGTCCTCAGTACCTCAACACAAGAACCACCAGTGGCACAACCAACATTTTCTAGTAAAGAGGTTTTGTATACCTCAATACAACAACCATCAGCAGATGGAAGTCATGTATCTACTTTTCAAAATGCAGCGCAACCAAGAAGATCAGTTGGTGCTGTTATCTTAACAACAACTATTGTTGAATATTCACAAATTCATACATAAGAAACATCATCTGTTAGAAACCCAGTATCCTCGTCCATTTCACATATGATGGACACTGGTAGCAGGCCTTTAATAATATCTATGTCTGCTTTAGACTTCTTAGCTATTGATCTGGTTACCTTGACAGCTGCTAAGAGACTTGAGACTCTCATTCTACAGTCTGAACGGTGTCCTTCAAATGACAGTAAATCTTCTCTATAAATTCAGAAGGAAATAGAAGAAAAAAGAAAAGAAGAACCAAAACCTGCACTTAAACCGGAAGGGACAGAGACTCCTCCTACCAATGAAGACATCATGGAGTCTGTTACCTTCATCAAAAACAAGGTTCCTGCATTAGAGCTAAGAGACCAGTAAAGGGATGACTATTGACATGTTCATAACCATCAACTCTATGTCCCTCAAAATGTGTAGTGTCACTCAGCCTTTCTCTCAGATCTAACAAAATCTAGTGCACTTGTTCCCGCCTTGTCTAGCATGCAGTCTTAGCTTCAGAAGCTAACCCCTGAAGTCCATAAAGTCTCCCATAGTGTTGTTACTTCTGTGAAGTATATCAAGAATCATCAAGTAGGTTCATTTATTTGCCATTGCTAGAGTTCATCCTCATACTCCTCCTCCATACAGACAGAGCTTAAGTCTTTGAACCCTTGATGATGTCATGAATGGAGAAAGAAGTTCTACATCCAAGGGGAGGATAAGGGAAAATCACTTGTATTTTCCCCTGTTCCATCTACTCCATGGCCTTCAGCTGAAGCTATTCCTGCTTCATTCATATTAGTTGTTCTTTTATCTGGAGTTGTTGTTGCTCTTGTTACTACACCCTCTACTTTATCTTTCCTTAGATATGCCAAAAATGTAGAAGGAATTCAACATACCAGAACACTGGAGAAGGTCTATAAAGAATGCAAATATGACTTTCTAGAGGCTCTTAAAGTTGTTCCTATTGATTTAGATGAAGAAGCTAATGAGGATGATGTGGTGAATGATGAGGAACTGAAGAAGAAGTTGTTAGAAGATCAACAAAGGATGTTGTAAGAGTTTGAGAAAGCAAAATACAAGCCTCCAACTGTTGAACCCTCTGGACAAGTTAAAAGGAACCAAATCTAGAAGATGAGATGAAGAATAAGGGTGGAAACAGATATGTAACGTGCGTTGAGAATACCCTTATTAGAGAATATGGAAGGTTACAAGTGATGAGTTATACTAATATATCTTCCCTAATCATAAAGGACTTAGATGATGTAATGAGATTATAGGCTGATAACAGGTTTTAGAACTGAAATAATAAGAATGATGTTCTTCGCCCTCAATGGGAAGAGGAAAAGAAAGGCAGTTGATGATGAAAAATCTGTTGAGAAAAAAAAGAAGTCAAGATTTTAAGGTACCTCTATTCCAAGATTAGGCCATTTTTTCCCTCCACCAACATCTGCCACAATTCTTAAATAGATTAACACAAATCTTTTTGAAGGAAGAATTGGTAATTTTGGTGATGTACTCTCTAGGCCAAATGATCGACTATTCTATGATACAACCTATGGTAGGAAGTACATGAGGTATAAGGATCTACCTTTTATACCAAAATATCATTTGGAAGCCTTGATCCCCGTTATCAACATCTAGAGTGCAACTGGAGCAAGTTTCCATTAAGAAGTCCAAAAGATCTTCTAGGCCAGTCAAGTAGCAGTTGCTTAGAGTCAAGGCTCTATTGGTGCCATTCCATTTATAATCTATTTTGATGTACTATAATTAAGTAATCAAAGAAGTAAAACTTATGTTTCGCATTCAGTTCAAAAGAATTACAACAAAGTCATGTACTTATCAGTTGTTTAACATTGTTCAAATTCATTAATATATGCTATAAGTTTTAGTTCTTTCAAATAAGTGTTTCCTTTTAATGCATTAGTTTGTCGTCATCAAATAGAGGGAGATTATTCGGCTAATAGACTTATACCAGCTGAAAGGTTATCTATCGCTAAAAAACTGATTAACAACTCTATCGGCAAATGATCAGATAAAGCCTATCAGATGAAAACAAGAGATGATGCTATGAAATGATGTTGACCATTCAAGATGAACATACAAGTGTTAAACATTTGATATCAGATGAAAATCTACCCTTGACGAACCAATACTCATGAGCATCAGATGTTCTTACCCAGTAGATGATGCATTAACAGATAGGCCAACTCATCAGAGTGAAGATGTCATATCCTAATAGTCCATGTGTTGATGGATCATCATCTAATAATGTTCTAATTAAAGAATTGTGTCTCCACAAGGGACAACAAGGACAAGGGTACAATCTAACATTGTTGGGTCTGAAATGTGCTAAGGATGGACACTACTGCTGGACTTAAAGATTAATGTTGTTGATTATATTAATACTGCTACTTGAATGATTACTACTGCTTGTAGGATTACTACTGCTAGAGGTATTAATACTGCTTGAAAGTTAATACTGCTAGTAGTTAGTACTGCTTGAAGAATTACTACTGCAAGTATGGTTAGTACTGCTATGGATATGAAGATTAATGCAGCTAGAAGATTAATGTTGCTTCTGATGATAATGTTGATAAAGATGACTTTGAACGAAAGACTAGGAGCTGAAGATAATGATGAAGATAATTATGGAATGGATGCTAAAGATCAATATTTCTTTTGTAATTATCTTGTAATCAGTTCTGTATATATAGTATAGAAGTCTTTGATAGTTAGATAGAGTTTTTGATAGTCTTATTTATACATAATACGTTTAGAGAGAATTAACCTCAAGGTTCTTTATAGTCCTTTCAATAGAGAAGTATTGAACGTCTGTTGAGCTTGTTCAACAGATTGAGGTTTTGTTTATAATCATTAAGTTAAATCAATATAACTTTTGATTTGAGTTCATACACTGTTTGATTGATTTACTGTTAAAGTGTTTTTTCCACGACTTCTTTAACATAGTTTCTGAGTGTTTATTAAATTCTTGTTTCGAATTTCGATCCTGACAAGTGGTATCCGAGCTTAAGGAACTGAGAAATCAATAATCATCACAAACAGAATCTAGAGGCAAGCATTGATGGCTGAGGTTACAGAGTCTTCAAGTACTGCAATCCCCATAGAGGTAAAATCTAACCTTCGCTCTAAAGCATGTCTTGAAATTGTTAAAAAGTCTAGGGATCACAATCAGAGCATGTGTGATGACCTTAAAAGGTGGGAGAAAGATAGAAGAGAGTATATTTTGATCGTTGAGAATTTTGAAGAACAAATTAAGGCATACCAGGCCAATGAACTTCAACATTCATATGATACAAACTATTGGAAGTGGGAGAAGAATCAGTTAGAGATTAAGCTAGAAAAGTCTAAAGAGGAATGTGAGAAAATTAGGAGTGAATTTGAGAAGGCTAAACTAGACATTGAGAAATATTCCAATGCTTCTAAAGAAATGGACTATTTACTCAAAACTCAAGTTCATGACAAAATGAGAAGAGGTATAGGCTACAACACCACCCCTCCACCTTACAACAACAACTATATTCCACCCACCTCAGACCTCTTAGAAAGACAATATAAGAAGGAATTACCTGCAGAAGCCACATAAGTAGATCCATTAGACAAAGTAGTGGTTGAGGCAGATTCTGAAGAAGAGAACTCTGAGGGTAAGAATAAGGAAGACCATAAAGATATTTTCTTAGAAAACCACATTCTTACAAATGAGAGAGGGGGTAAACCATTTATCAAGAGTGAAGTGGAGATGTCCAAGACAGAGAAAGAGACTGTTAAGAGTGAGAAAACTGAGACCTCCAGGAAAGGAAAAGAAAAGGTACATGGAGTTCACTACATGCAAACCTCTGTTGTAAATCCCTGTACTTGTCAACAGAACAAGCCCCATACACATTATAAAATAAGGGGAAATCAGAGAAACAGAAATAATCAGTGGGCTCAAAAACAGGGAATTGATCTAAGCAAAGTCAATAGACCAAAGCCTTGTTTTATTTGTGGCAAGTTAAATCATCTAGCCAAACACTGTTATTTCAATCCTATTAACCAAAGATTTTCTTTTCAAAGACAAACACAAAATTCAGCTGGTTATAGGAAGCAATCAAGAAATCACATGGTTGCTAATATGAGAACAGTACCAATGAAAACTGGGACTGCAAAATCTCATATTCAGAATAAGTTTGCTAAATCAAAAGAAAATACTCCAAGCAAGTCAAGGAGTAACTCACAGAACAAGAAAACAAACAACTTTGTCAAGATTTGGGTTCCAAAAGTCAAGAAACCTGTTAGTACTGCTACCTCAAATAGTACTGCTAACAGAAATAGTGCTGCTGATAGCAATACTACTGACCAAGTTAGTACTACTAACCAAGTTAGTACTGATAACAAGGATAGTGTTGCTACCAGTGTTAATGCTGCCAAGCCCATAATTTTGACAAAGTATTCCAGCCATGAGATTCCTAAATCTGATCATCTCATACAGACTAAGATTACTGATTATAAATATGTTGATGAGAAAGGGCAACCCAAGACCACTTTGGCTTGGGTTCCTCCTAGAAACTAACTGTTTTATCTAGTGTGCAGGGCAACCAACAGCTCAAGAAGAAGAGCATTTGGCATGTAGATAGTAGTTGCTCTAGGCACATGACAGGTAACATGGACTACTTTCAAAATTTCAAAAGATGTGATGGAGGACATGTTGCTTTTAATGACAATCCAGCAGGAGGTAAGATAAGTGGCAAAGGTATGGTTTCAGATTACTTTGCTGAATTGGATACTAGTACTTCTAGTTAAGTTAATACTGCTCTCACTATTACTCCTTCTGACAATTCAAATATGGTTAAGTATGGTTACTACTGCTAGGTGGTTTATACTGCCAGTGCAAAGTTACTACTGCTTTACCTTATTTCTACTGCCAGACAGTGTTAATACTGCTAGTTTGTGTTAATGCTGCTGGTATGTGTTACTATTGATAGTCTGTGTTAATGCTACTGGTATGTGTTACTACTATGTTGGATCAAATAATTGTATTCAAGATTAATGTTAAAGTTAAGGGTTTAAACTGCAATTGTGATAAAGTTAATTAGAGGGTTAGGCCTAAAGCCTGGGTATTTAATGTTTTGGTTTATTAGATTTTAGGTAAGAATCCTCATATTTACAATAATCATATTATAGTGAGGTGAAGGTTTCTCTGTAATCCAAGGGTATCAAGAACACTCAAGGTTTAACAGTTTATACAAGGGATTGGTATGTTACTTTGATTTATATATCTCTTGATTATTATTGTGTTACTTGATTACTTGATTGATTGTTTACCAACTAGATTAAAATCTGGGATAACAAGTGGTATCAGAGCCTCAAGAATCAAGTTTTAGGATTAAATCTATATTTTTTTTCGAATTTACTGTTCATCGAAAAATTTACTGTTCATCGAAAGGTTTACTGTTCATCGAAAAAAAAAATGCTGTTCATCCGATTTTATGAATCTGTTATCGCATCCGGTCGATTAGTAATTGATTATTTGTGTTTTTGTGTTTCATTCGATCGAAGTTTCTGTGGTTTTTGTGTTTAATTGTGTTCATCGGTCGTTTCAATTTTCTGGGTTTGGTTTCGGTCGAATCCAGAAATTCATCGTGTTCTTCGGTCTTATAAGTTATCCGATCTTATCAAGTTTAACGTATCTGATAGTCTTTTGACCTGAACCTTCGACCGGATACTTTCTCAATCCGGTCTTCGTCCTTCGACCGGATACTTGTTAATCCGGTCTTGCACATTCAACCGGATAATTGTTTCTCCGGTCTTCCCATTCGACCGGATAATTGTTTCTCCGGTCTTCCCATTCAACCGGATAATTGTTTCTCCGGTCTTCCCATTCGACCGGATACCTTGTTACTCCGGTCTTGCCATTCGACCGGATACTCGTATTTCCGGTCTTGCCATTCGACCGGATACTTGTTACTCCGGTCTTGCCATTCGACCGGGTACTTGCATACTCCGGTCTTTCCTTCGACCGGTACAGTTCATTCTTCGAAGCACATCCCCGGTCGATTTTTGCAAACTGTGATAGGGTATCTAATTGTCAAATTTTTTTCTCTAGGGGCGCTGCCACCATACCCCCGCAAGGGCGTTGCCCCTTGACCCCAAGGACCCCCGTGCTAAGTCTGCGAAGGGGGACAAAAGTTTTGTGTTTGATCAAAATCTTCTTAAGTTTTCAGTATTTTATTCATAGATATTAGTGCTTTATACTGTGTGCGAGGACTGCATTTGATTATTTTTGGAAATTTATTTTTTCTGAAAATTTTTGAGTGTAGTCTTTACTTTTGATTCTAACGATCTCATCTAGTTGGTTGTTTTGGTACAAAAAAGTCTATTTACTAACCGTACATCTAAGATGTCGAATCAGCTTCTCTCGATGGGTTCTCAAGTCAAACCTCCTGTCCTCGTGGCAAATGAGTATCAGCAGTGGAAGACAAGAATGATTCAGTTTCTGAATCACAAGAACAGAGAGTTCATGACAATAATCATTGAAGGTCCCAAAACTCCAATGATCACAGTAAAGGGTCAACCTACTACAGATTCCTCTCCTGAAATCCCTGACAGAGATATTCCTAAACCTGTTCAGTTCTTCACTGAAAAGCAGAAAGACCAGCTCAAGTTAGAAGAAGAAGCTCTAATCTATCTGACGATGGCAATTCCAAACGACATCTACAATCGTGTCGACAGTCAGAGTACTCCTAAAGGAATCTGGGATGAACTAGCAAGGCAGTTTGAAGGAAGTGAAGCTTCTATTCAAGCTAAGCAGAATCTGTGCATAAATGCTTACGAGGGATTTCATGCCAAAGAAGGAGAGCTTCTTTTAGATACCTATAATAGGTACAACATTATTCTCAATGACTTGCGGAGGAACAAAATCGCCAAATCTGCTTCTGAGATAAACTACAAGTTCATCAAGAATCTGAATCCAGAATGGAAGAACTTTGCTATCAACCTCCAGATGTCGAAGAATATGGCTCGAGAAAATGTCACCGACATCTTCTCTACTCTTGCTCAACATGAGGATGAGGTGAGATCTATGAATAATGAGTCTAATCATCTGAAGGATTCTGTGGCTCTCATAGCCGGCAAAGGTTCTGTATCCTCTGCAAGGTCGAAGAAAAAGGCGTCTAAAGCTCTAGTTACTGAAGTTACTGACTCTGACTCTGATTCGAGCGATGAAGAACTGGAAGTTGATTCAGATCCTGATATTCAAAAGTTCTCTGAAGACTTGGCTCTCATTACGCGACGATTCAAGAAGAGCTTTGGCAAGAAAAGATTCTACTCAAAGCCAAAGTATGATGAATACAAGAAAGAGAAGTCTGAGATGCGATACAAGCCGAGGCATGGAAAGAGAGAGGAATGACCAGAAGATCGGAAGGAAGATAGAAGAGAAGGAAAGAGAGAGGAGAAGCGAGAAGAGCTAAAGGATGAACCAGGAAGATGCTACAACTGTGGCAAATTTGGGCACTTCTCAAAGGACTGCAAATTCAAGAAAGTGAAGAACTCAGAGTACTACTCAAGAAAGTCACTGATTGCCAAGAAAGCTGAAGAAGGAAAAGTACTAATGGCTGAAGAGGAGAACTGGTTGTTCCAAAGTTCTGATGACGAGGAGCAAGCACATTTCACCCAAGTTTCTTACATGGCAAAGCTGGAAGGTGACGATGAAAACTCTGAGACACAATCCGAAGAAGCAAACTCTGAGGTAAGTGAAAATTCTGAACTTATTGAATCTTTAATGGCCCAAATACATGGCATGAAAGATGAATTTGCTTTACTGAAAGGCAAACTTAGCTCTGCACATCAATCTGTTTTAAGCTTTCGTGATGAAAATGCTACTTTAAAAGTTGTTGTGGAAGAAAAGGAAAAGGAAAAAGATGATTTAAAAGCTGAAAAAGAGTCTTTAAAAGAAAAAATATCTGGTTTAGAAACAGATCTGGTGAATCTTAATGCTGAAAAGGGTGAGTTTCAAATCAAATTTGAAGTTTGTTATAAAGAAAGAAATGAAGCTTACACCAAAATAAAGCAACTGGAGGACATTAACATGAAACGAGGTCAGACTGAACAGACATTAAATCTGTTGACCAATAAACTCCAAGACGAAAGGTTTTACAAACTTAAACCAGGTTTGGGTGTGCCAATTAATGAAATTTTGAAAAAGGCACCGGAGCACCTATATAATTTTGATAAATTTGGCTCCGCAATAAAACCCATTCCTGACATTCGCGCTACTTTTGTTGAAGCAAGTTCTCCTAAACCTTCTGAAGAGACCAAAGGTCAAGAAGAAATGGGAAAGAACAAGTCTGGTGACACTGATTCTCAAAATCTTTTTAAATCTGTTGGTTTTACATATGGTGATTTGAACGAAAGCTATGCAACTCGAAAGATCGAATTTACTGAGTTTGAATCACTATTTACCACACCTTCTAAAGAATCAGTGAGCACCAACACAGTACTACCTGAGACTGCATGCAAATTTGATGAGTATGAATCGGATGTTGATCCATCTACTATACCATCAGTCTCAACTCCCATTGCTTCTAAACCTTTACTTCCTGAAGAGGTTGAAGAAGTTACTGCTACCGCGGATGAATCTTGTGTTCAAAATGATAAAACGGACTTTATTGAGTCAATGACTGAAGAGATATTCTCTGATATGATGAATGCATCAGACTCTGATCCTGTTTCTGATTTAAAGGGATCAAATTCTATGGATGGTAATACATCTGAATTGATGAAGCAAATTGATATGTTGCAACAGTCTCTTGATGAGGTTGAAGATGAAAACTTTGATCTCAAACATAAACTTGAAAAGTCTTTAAAAGTAAATCAAGAGCTTTGCATAGAGATCAATGATTTGAAAGTTACTATGTTTAAAAATGCTTCAAGTGATAAACAGATGTTCAATGATCCAAGCTGGAAGGTAAGAACCAATCCAGAATTTAATGCTCCTACAAAACCTACAGTTGTTTACTCTGACTGTCCTGAATATCCACCGAGTATTTTTGAAAAGGGTGAGACTTCAAAGAGCACTAGAAAAGAACCACCTTCTAAGTTAGAGACTAACAAGGTTCCTGTTTCTGTTTCAGATATAAGAGGAAATGGAGTTGGGAAGAGTAAGAAGAATAAAGATCTTAGTTTGAATAAAAAGAATAGTTTGAATTCTAGTAGTTGTCCTACAGACAGTGTTATTTTGAATAGTACTTCTTTTGATAAACATGAATGTAAGATTTGTTCCGATAAATCTAAGTTTATGAATTTTGCTCGAAAGAATCTTTATTGCAAACACTGTTGGGATAATTCATTCAAATACTACTCCCCTCCTAAGTCCAAAAAGAATAAAATCAAAGCTAAGCTGAACTCTAAGTCTAATTCTAATTCTGATTCTTCTACACAACCAAAAGTGTATCGTGCTAAGGTTGCCAATCCTACTTCTAAAAAGCACTTTCAGGAATTGAATGTTAAGATGGTTTGGAAATGGGTTCCAAAACCGCGTTATGAATGGAGAGTGAAAGTCAAACCAGATGATATTCCTGAGTTGCTTGATGCTAACCGCGAAGGACCCATCCTGATATGGGTGCCTAAGCAAAACTAATTGTCTCTTTTGCAGGCCTGTAGATTGTGCGTAATAGATTCCGGATGTTCACGCCACATGACAGGATTCAAGCACCTCTTGCATAACTATGTGGAGGAGCCTGCCGGAGCAGTTAGATTTGCAAATTCTGAAGCCGAAGGCCACATCAGAGGATATGGAATGCTCGATAACGGTGTTGTGAAGATTCAAAAAGTGTTATATGTTGAAGGACTTGATCACAATTTGTTCAGTACCAGTCACTTCTGTGACATGCAATATCAAGTCCGCTTCACAACCACTCATTGCTATCTAGAGGATCCCGATGGTTACGAAGTCTTTAAAGCTGAGCGCCATGGAAATCTATACTATGTAGATTTCCCTACACTGTCTGCCACACGTCCAGTATGTCTACTAGCCAAAGCTTCTAAAGCACAATCATGGACGTGGCATCGACGCTTGTCTCATCAGAATTTCCAATCTATAGCGAAGCTACAAAGACAAGGTCTGGTCAAAGGTCTACCAGAAATGAGGTTCGAAAAAGACTCACTCTGTTCCGCATGTGAGTTGGGCAAAATGAAGCGTAGCTCCTTCAAGTCCAAAGCTAAATCATCGACCTCATCAGCACTGGAACTTCTTCATATGGACCTTTGTGGCCCAATGCGCACTGCATCTATCAACGGAAAGAAATATGTGTTGGTAATGATAGATGACTACTCAAGGTATACATGGATCGAGTTTCTTCGCAACAAGTCAGATGCGCCAGAGTTGATTATCGCTTTCATCAAGCGCATTCAAGTACGCCTTCAACTGCCAGTCAGAATCATTCACAGTGATAATGGCACGGAGTTCAAGAATGACACCCTGAAGAGTTATCTTACTTCCGTGGGTATTTCACATAATTTCTCCGCCGCCTACACTCCGCAACAAAACGGCATTGTTGAACGGAAGAACCGCACTCTGGTTGAAGCAGCTCGTACTATGCTTGCTTACTCAGATCTACCCATGTACCTTTGGGCCGAGGCAGTCGCTACAACATGTTTTACACAGAACCGTACCATTGTGGTCAAGCGATTTAATAAAACAGCATATGAGTTAATCAACAATCGTACACCTAATATCAAATTTCTTCGTGTCTTTGGTTGCAGGTGCTACATTCTCATAGAGCGTCAAGGACTATCAAAATTTGATAAGAAAGCGGATGAAGGATATCTCGTTGGATACTCTCTGACATCCAAAGCTTATCGAATTTACATTATTCGAACAAAGACGGTTGTTGAGAGCATGAATGTCTCCTTTGATGAGAATTCAACAAGGACTTCTGGACACAACAGTTCAGAACTCGGTCTTAACGATAAAGCTTCTATTCAAGCAAGAATAGAACCAGCTATAACAGGATCATCTTCTTCAAACTCTAACTCTACTTCATCTAAGTTAGATTTATTGTTTATTGATGCCTTTGATGATATATGTGCAGATTTTGGAAAAGGCATATCAACATCAATAACAAGTGGTACAAACTCGGAGGTCCCTACTATATCTGAAGACATGCCTGGACCTTCCGACGAAGTCACTGACACTTCAACTCCATCAGATAGTTCATCTGGAAACGAAGTCCCGAGCACTTCAACCGCTAGTCCAGAAGCTTCAGTGTCAGAAACACAAGTACAAGATGTCCCGAGTACATCTGTGGAGCAACCTGTCGTACAAGATGACAACGATGCATCAAATACGCAACAAGCAGTTGATGCACTACCAAGCACACATCGTTGGACTAAGGATCATCCCTTGGAAAACGTGATAGGTGACGTACAATCTGGTGTCACAACAAGATCTGCAACAGCTAACTTCTGCATGTTTTCAAGCTTCCTCAGTTCCTTAGAGCCAAAGAAAGTGGCTGAGCTCTACGTGATCCTTTCTGGATTTCTGCTATACAAGACGAGCTTCTACAATTCGCAAGGAACAAGGTATGGCGCTTGATCCCACTACCTAAAGGTAAATCCGTTATTGGAACAAAGTGGGTGTTCAGAAATAAGAAAGATGAAGCTGGAGTAGTCGTGAGAAACAAAGCTCGTTTGGTCGCCAAAGGGTATTATCAACAAGAGGGCATTGACTATGATGAAACATTCGCCCCGGTTGCAAGGATCGAAGCCATCAGAATCTTTCTAGCCTATGCAGCGCACAAAAACTTTACAGTCTATCAGATGGATGTAAAGTCGGCTTTCCTGAACGGCGTTCTGCATGAGGAGGTCTACGTGGCTCAACCTGAAGGTTTCGTTAATCCTCATCACCCTGATCATGTCTATGTTTTAGACAAAGCGCTTTATGGTCTTAAACAAGCACCGCGAGCCTGGTATGAAACTCTCACTAAATTTCTACTTGCTTCTGGTTTCAAGAAAGGTACAGTAGATACAACCTTATTTCTTAAAAGGCAAGGTGAGGACTTGATTCTTATTCATATTTATGTTGACGACATAATATTTGGGTCGACAAATCCGAAATTTTGCAAGAACTTTTCAAAGATAATGGAAACAAAGTTTGAGATGTCGATAATGGGTGAATTAAATTTCTTTCTTGGTCTACAAGTAAAACAATTACCCGAAGGCATATTTATTAATCAAGCTAAATATATAAAAGATATTTTGAAAAAGTTCAATATGTCAGATAGTTCCGTTATGAAAACACCAATGGCTACTGGTACACTCTTAGACGCGGATCCCTCCGGGAAACCTGTTGATCAAAAGGTGTATCGTAGCATGATTGGTTCTTTACTTTATCTGACTGCCAGTCGCCCGGATATAATGTTTGCCACATGCTTTTGTGCGAGATATCAGTCTAATCCTAAAGAGTCGCACTTAACTGCTGTTAAGCGAATCCTTAAATATCTCAAAGGTTCTCCTAATCTAGGCCTTTGGTATCCAAAGGATTCTCGTTTTGAACTAACTGCCTTTACAGATGCTGATCATGCAGGTTGTAAGCTAGACCGGAAAAGCACCTCTGGATCATGTCAATTCATAGGTGACAAACTTGTGAGTTGGACTTCAAAGAAACAAAACTGTGTTTCAACATCCACTGCCGAGGCTGAGTATGTAGCTGCTGCTAGCTGCTGTTCTCAAGTCCTCTGGATGACGACACAGTTAAGGGACTTTGGATACAACTACAAACGCGTTCCGATTTATTGTGATTCCAAGAGTGCAGTATCTATAACTGCTAATCCGGTACAACACTCGAAGACCAAGCATATAGATGTACGCTATCATTTCATCAAGGATCATGTAGAAAAAGGTAATATTGAAATGCACTTTGTTCAAACTGACTTCCAGTTAGCTGATCTTTTCACCAAGCCATTGGATGAAAAGCGATTTCAATTTCTAATCAGCAAACTTGGTATGTTGAACATGTCTTAAACCTTACTCATGATTCAAGGGGGAGTATTCCAAATCTTGATAGTGTGTTATTTTCCAACTGTTGTTAACGAGAAAGGAATCATTTTCATAAATGATTACCATTGTTTCTTTCACTTATGCAGGTTGGTTCAAGTGACTATGGCTTCTAATCACATCGGATTAGAACCCGCACTTCAGTGCTCTATCTATTTTTTATATGCTTTATTTCCTTATTAATTTAAAAAAAAAAAAACCAATAGTGATTTAAGGGGGAGAATATCTGTGATATTAACAGATTTTTGGATACTTAAATGCTTATCTGACCGTGTGTTCTTAAAGATAAATACTTTTGTTTTATCTTGTCAATATACTTTGTCAAGTATTCATACACTTAACGGTTCAGAACATTCTATTTGACTTTGTTATTACCATGTATCAAAAGTTAAATCTTTCTATGGTAATACTCACGTTATTTGTATTCACTGTTGATTGAATCAAACGTCATTTCATGTGCTTTCATTGAAAATATGTTTATATATTGTTCATATAAACAACATTCGTTTTTGATTCTTCAACATATTGTTCTTCATGACAAAACTCCTATGAGCTTAATTGTCAAACTGTTTTAGTTTGAGGGGGAGAATTGCATCGTCAAACATCTTCTGTTTTGACATCTCCGAATATTTTATTCTTCATGTAACAAGTGGTATTTGAGCTTACGTGTACAAAACTCTTGTTGAACAACATGTATTTTTAGGATAATACATGGGATTCAGTGTGTGAGCTTAACAGAACTTCTATGGATTCACAATAACCAGTGTTTCCTACCCAGGAAGTATTCCCTGACTGATTGAGGGGAGAAGGGTCAAAAGATTTGAGTGTTGGTGTGTGAAAAGAGGTAAAATGGAAAAGAGAGATTGGTTAGACGTGAGCATTAAAAGAAAGAGGGTGAGAGAACAGAGTAAAAGAATATTAAACTCTGCACCAAACTTCTTTCTGAGCCGGGCAGCCACATAATCTGATTGGTTCACATTCTTTGGTGACTATCATTGAAATAGGCACCTAGCCCATGCCATCTCTTGCATACAACCTCACCAGCTACTCATTCTTTTCTCAAAAAGAGAATGTTTCACATTTTCTGGGGAAGCAGCACATACGCTATTGGTTCTTCATTTGGAAGATACTAATATTGAAAAAGAAGAAAAGTTGCCCCACCTTCGAACCTTTCTCATGCACATTGAGTCTTTGTACAATTTGTTGCTGTCTCAACAAGTTTACATATTTTGAGCCTATATTGAAAAAAGCAATCATCTATGCTTAATTTTTTTTAACACATGCACGAGCACACAAATTTTTTTTTTTCTGTCAGAACGTTCATAGACAACCATGTGTTATTCGATGATTGAATGGAAGACCTGGGGAGTCTACATCAAACCAGCTCCTTATATAGTAACTTTGTGTTACTCAGTGACTTTGTGTCATTGACAGGCATTCTAACTGAGTCATTTGTTGATTCAGGGTTACACTTATTAACTGTTTGAATTTGAAAAGATTTGAATGGTCTCTACTTTTTATTTGAATCTGAAAAGATTGAGATAATCACTCTTTCCATTTGGAGAGACTGCTCTTATTTCCATACAGGGCTCGTTATATGATGAAGACTGTGCTTAAGTGATCATATACAAAGGGGGAGATTGTCTTGAAAAGGGGGAGATTGTTTTGCCAAGTTTTGATGATGTTGATTCTTACCACTCATCAAAAAGGGGGAGAAGATATAAAAAGGGGGAGAAGATACAAAAAGGGAGAATACAAACTGAAGATCTGAAGATATTCAAATTTTCAAAGTTTTGAAGCTATCAACGTCATATCTGAAGATTCTCAAGAGAAAAGTGAAGACAAGAGAAGACCCGAAGACAATTGCAAATTTTTTTTAATCTTGAATCCAAAGGGGGAGATTGTTGGATCAAATAATTGTATTCAAGATTAATGTTAAAGTTAAGGGTTTAAACTGCAATTGGGATAAAGTTAATTAGAGGGTTAGGCCTAAAGCCTGAGTATTTAATGTTTTGGTTTATTAGATTTTAGGTAAGAATCCTCATATTTACAATAATCATATTATAGTGAGGTGAAGGTTTCTCTGTAATCCAAGGGTATCAAGAACACTCAAGGTTTAACAGTTTATACAAGGGATTGATATGTTACTCTGATTTATATATCTCTTGATTATTATTGTGTTTCTTGATTACTTGATTGATTGTTTACCAACTAGATTAAAATCTGGGATAACATACTACTAATTTGTGTTAATGCTGCTAGTATGTATTACTACTGCTTATATGGATTAGTACTGCGAGCTTGTTAATGCTTCTAGGATACTTAGTACTACTCTTAACTAAATCCATAATCATATAAATACCCTCTTTGACCGCCAAAATCTAAACGGCTCTTTGAATTTCCTACGAGTGTTCTTTCTCTCTCTTTCTCTCGAATTCTTACTTACCAGTGCGTAACCCTAGTTTCAATCAAGAAGATGGCAGGACTCGACTTCTTTGATGAACATAACGAGCTCGCCATGTTACAGAAACCCAAGCAAGCTGAGGGTTTCCATGCTATAGTGGATTTCCTCAAATCGTCGCACATTGCCTACGCACTCACTGTCAATCCCACAATCTATGTGGAACACTTGCGACAGTTCTGGGCAAATGCCTCAATACAGACTGTGGAAGGAAACCAGGTTATTCACTCAAGGATTTGTGAGAAACCCATCACCATCACAGAGGATTGGATACGCACTCATCTATGCTTAGATGATGCCTCAGGTATTACTTCTTTACCTAAGGAAGATCTCTTCCAAGTACTTAGTCGAATGGGGTATGAAGTTCCTACTGATGTATACAAGTTTTACAAGAACAGATTTTCACCTCAGTAGGGATTCTTTATTCATACCCTACAACACTGTATTTCACGAAAAACAACTGGCTGGAGTGAGTTCAGCAGCACAATAGCCTATGCTCTTGTCTGCCTAGCAACTTCCAGCAAGTTTAATTTCTCACAAATGATTTTAAGCGATTTACTGTCAAACCTGGATACCAAAACCAAAACAAAACGATTTTATATGTATCCTAGGTTTGTACAAGAGATTCTACTAAAGGAATTGACGGATCTACCCTCCTTTAAATAGGTGTATGTACCTAAACCTCCCAAAGGGAAAGTGTTCTCTAACATGAAAAGGCCTAGCAAGGACTTTTCTGGACAAGACACTCCATTGTTCTCTATAATGATGGGTGTGTCTCATTCCCATGGTGAGGCATCAGGGTCACAACCCACATCTGACCACCCAACTGATGACCTACCCACACCATTCAGTTCAATTGATACTCTTCAGATCCCTATTGTCAAGCCAAAATCCCCCATCACCAAAACATATATAAGGAAAAAGGTACAGAAGGTTCCTTCCTTTCTTGTATCTTCACCCCCAAAGCCTACAAGCCCTCTGATGGAGCATTCTCCATTAGAGAATATCGAAAGGGAAACCGTAGGGGTGTCTCCCAACCCCAAGAAGGTGCTATATAAGGAGAAGGATGAGCATGTGGGCAGTAAGGCTCACACTACTGATTCTGCACAAGGTGTGTATCAGGACAGTGTGAACATCTCTAAAACCTTCCCCACGACAACTTTAGATGAGCAATCATCTAAGGGTCCCAGGTGCCAAGAAACCACGGGGGTATAAGGTGTTTCTGCTAGGAAGAAGGCCTCTACTAAAAGATCCAAAGATCCTTCAAGGGTGGTAAAAACACCTAAAGGAGGTGAGGACAGATATACTTATGATGAATTGATGGATACTCTTGGTACAATAAGTCTGGAAGTTCACAATCAAAATTTGGAGATACAAAAGATGAAAAAGGTGATCACTTCTCAACAAGTGCAGATTACCAAACTCAAAAAGATGGTCCTCAATTTAGTACACAAAAAGAAAAGAAAGCAGTTTCTCTTGAAGAAAAGGGGGCATGATGCTTCCAAAAAGGGGGAGACTCAGGAAACTGAAGAAGAAAAGGGCATGGAATTCCAGTTTGAGGAGGAGACTAGTGCTGAAAAAGAAAAGGAGGTTGGTGCAGAAGCAGAAACAAGTGTAAAGGCAGCAGTATCTAAACAAGCAGCAGAAACTTTTGTGAAAGCAGCAGTAACTCAGTCAGCAGCAGAAACGGTAGAACCAGCAGTAGAAACAGAGAAGATAGCAGCAGAAATTGGTTTGTCTGTAGAGGAACTAGAAATTGCTGAAACCTTGGTCAAAGAAAAGCATGACACTCCTAAAGCCAATCAAAAGTCTAAAGGAGTGGTGATCAAAGAAGGAGAAACAGAGAAGACAAAGAAAGAGATAAGCATGTCAGATGCACAGAAGAAAGGAAAAGAGAAGGTGGTTGAATCCGAGAAACCTGTGAAAAAGCAAAGGAAAATAGATATGGATGCAGAGTTGGCAAAGAAGCTGTAGGAAGAGCTTGAACAGGAGGAAGAGACACAAACAACTAAAGACAGATAGATTGCATTAGATTTGTCTACAAAGCTAAATGAAGAATATCAGAAGAGTTTAAAGCTTGCTGCTAAGAAAGTTACCATGAAAACAGCTAGTCAAAGGCAACCATCAAAGACAAGACTAAGACAGCCTTCAAAGACCTTCCTGGCCAATCAAGAAAGAAGAAAGATGATCAACTTTCTGAAAGGGTCTGTTGGAGTCAAAGAAGGGATGTTTACCAACATGTCTTATGGTAGAATAGAAGAACTGTATAAGAAGGAGATGGCCAAGCTACAAAGGAATTTCTCTCAAAGGGTTGAGGTTAAAAGAAAGTTGAAAGAAAGACATGATCTCAACATACAACAACCCTTCCCTGACAGTGAAGAAGGCAATCCTATCAAAGAAAAGGCTGAAGTTAAGCAAGAAGAGACTTTAGCTCAACATATTGGAGCCATTAAAAAAAAGAAGTCCATTGCCACAAAACCAAAGGCAAAAAGGACTAGAATTGAAGAAGGAAAGAAAGAGCTGGGAAGTGAACAAATGGAAGTTGAACCTTCTGTAGAGCAGCAGGAACAAACAGAAGCAGATGTTCAATCTTAAGAGCAAAGATTAGAGCAAACAAGCCAACAATCTTCAGATCAGCCTAGACAATCAGATGAGCAGGTGAATTTGTACATGACTGTGACTGATGAAGAACCTATGAAGCTGACCCTATCTCAATGAAAGCACCATAGATTATTCATTGGGATACTCTGAAGGATAACAGAAGAGAATATTTCAGAATCAAGAGAATGGGTGATCAGTTTGAGATTTATTCAACTTGGGGCAAAGTAACAGAAGTTGTTCCAGAGCTGACTTGGAAGAAATGTACAAAGTTGGGATAAAACTGTATGAGAATGTGTTGAAAGGGACAGAAATGAGTCTAACCAAGATAGCCATGGAGTACTTGTGCATGATGTTTGAGCCTGAAAGAGTGCAACATAGGATCAAAGATTTACATCATGAATATGGATTTAAAAAGATTGATCATTGGATGTTGTTTGAAAATTATGGAGTCCACGTGATTACAATTGACAAAAGTTATCATGAGTATTATCTGGTTGACAAGGTGTATGACCACAGCAAGGCAAAACTGGAAGGGATGTTGAACACAAAGTTGGTCTGCCCTACAGGTTCTGAAATGGCAAGAATTGTGGTCAGAAGAACCATTAATCAAAGTCTGGGACTGGATCCAAATCTTGGAAATTGAACTGGAGTTTTGAAAGCATCATGAAGACCCTATGCTGAATAACTTAACTTCTCAATTTGAAAAGTTAAGTTATGGGGAGATTGTTGGGTCTGAAATGTGCTAAGGATGGATACTACTGTTGGACTTAAAGATTAATACTGCTGATTATATTAATACTGCTACTTGAATGATTACTACTGCTTGTAGGATTACTATTGCTAGAGGTATTAATACTGCTTGAAAGTTAATACTGCTAGTAGTTAGTACTGCTTGAAGAATTACTACTGCAAGTATGGTTAGTACTGCTATGGATATGAAGATTAATGCTGCTAGAAGATTAATGCTGCTTCTGATGATAATGGTGATAAAGATGACTTTGAACGAAAGACTAGGAACTGAAGATAATGATGAAGATAATTATGGAATGGATGCTAAAGATCAATATTTCTTTTGTAATTATCTTGTAATCAGTTCTGTATATATAGTCTAGAAGTCTTTGATAGTTAGATAGAGTTTTTGATAGTCTTATTTATACAGAATACGTTTAGAGAGAATTAACCTCAAGGTTCTTTGTAGTCCTTTCAATAGAGAAGTATTGAACGTCTGTTGAGCTTGTTCAACAGATTGAGGTTTTGTTTGTAATCATTAAGTTAAATCAATATAACTTGTTATTTGAGTTCATACACTGTTTGATTGATTTACTGTTAAAGTGTTTTTCCGCGACTTCTTTAACATAGATTCTGAGTGTTTATTAAATTCTTGTTTCGAATTTCGATCCTGACAAACATACCTGCTTTAAAGTGTTTTTTCCTCTTTTAGGATAACCAGCTTACTTAGCATTTAATGCAAAATGACTTACTTTTAATATGACATACTTTGCATTAATTGCATTATAGGCGCAACCACTACATGGAGGAAACATACAAGACTCAACCGGATGAACAATATTATTAAAGCTAAAACATGAAATCTTCTCCATACTTTATCATCATGTTATTTTGCCTCATTAGAGAGGATGCTACATATAAATACCAAGTGAAGCTTTAGAGATCAATACACGGAAATTAAGCTAAAAGAGAATATCGTGTTATTCTTCAAGGACTCCAAGTTGATCAGCTGGTCAACTACTATTACTATACAACTTTAGTTTTCTTAAGTGAATATTTTTTTAGAGTTGATAAAGTTTATTGTAATGTATGCTCCACAGGTAATAAATTTGTTAATTGAGAGAGATATTTTATAGGTTGTTGATCACTTGTTAAATCTTAGTTTATTTTTCCTCATCTATCTCCTGTTTTGTAAAGATAATTTGTTTTAATAAAAGTTTATTGAAACTTTGAAATTCTCCCCCCTTTCTACTGTGTTATTGTCATATTGTTTAATCTATGGGACCAAGAAAATGAGAATTCAATCTATGTTGAGAATGTGAGAAGTAATCTCATCCATTAGATTTGAGTTTTGATTTCCATGCTTTTTTTTATATCTAAGCGCAAGAAATATATGTAATATAGTAATAATAGAAACAATCAAATATCCTAATTTATCTTTATTTTGTCCATAGCCATATTTAGATATTGATAATTATGGATTTTGATCCAATCTTCCACCATGAAATCATTGACAACTTTACAATTCATAAATTGAATTGAATCTCATTTTCTAAATCTCATATATATGAAAACAAATACCAATGTTATTCATTGATCGTTTAAAATGAAACCAAACACTAAAGATACACATGAACCATTACCAAGCGGTGATAATAAGGTAAATATTGATTCATATGCGAACATGTGAATCATAACATAGATTCACATGTAAATCTGAATCATAACTTGTATGTGTATTAGTTTACAACTATAACCCAGATTCATATCTGAATTTGGAGATCCTAACATAGATTCATAGATTCACATGTGAATCTTAATCACAACTTATAACATGTATTCATATGTGAACCTTTAATGTGTATCAACATAAAATGGGTAAAAATTTTGGATGGATTAGTGATTTAGTCATACAAAATTTCAAAATCCATAGACTAAATTTGTAAGTTAACTATAAATGCAGGGACCAAAACGAAAACTTTTATTCCAAAGGAAGGATGACTGGATGAGGATTCCATGGGTGGGGTTGGGGTTGGGGGTGGTGAGAACAAAATGTGTGATCCTCGGCGCATAGACTTCCAAAATCCCACCAAATCAATACCAATACCAACAATAATAACACTCCTCTATGTTTTCCCTCGCCAACCCAGGTGTGGTGATTTCTAGTTCATCTCACATCTTTCTGAGGCCACCAAATCGGTCACTCCCTTGCTACCACGTTAACCCAACCCAATTCACCATTTCCAGATCGTCCACAACAACGATCAAAGCCAACATTGATAAAAAAAGTCCCAACTCCCCTGCTCCTGTTTTCGTTCAAGAAGAAGATGATGTACAGTCCACATCCAATAAGGTATGCACTGCTTGCTTCCTTTCTGAAATTCACCAAGATTATTATTATAAGTGCTGAAATTGGAGTCCTTGTGCAATATTCATTCCTTAAACTCCCATATGAGATGTGTTCGTAATTCCCATTAAAAACTTCAGGATACTAATCCCCCTGGTAACTTAGAGAAAAAGGAGACGACAGGCTTATATGGTTTACGAAATTTTGGAGCAAATTTTGATAATCACGAAGAAATTTATTAGACAGAGTGAAAGGTATAAGTATGGATATACTAGTGTTATTTCTGTAACAAAATCTGCTGTAATAGATTTGTCCTCTAATTCAAAATGCATTTTTAATAGTAATAGTACTGGTGAATAAGTGGAATTCTTCTGTTATGTCAACACTAGTTATCTGTTGTTCTTGTTTATACTTATGCTGTTCGTGGTGGATATCTATTTTTTTTTTTTTATTTTATAAAAAAATTAGTTCTAATGCTATTGTTTCTTTAGGAAGTTGAGGAGAGTGTAGAACTACTCAAGAAAGCTGCAAAAACTAAAAAGGTTGCAGCTACTCAGATTATATCGGCCTTCAAATTGCTCGACAAGGCCAAACTCGATCCTTCAAAGTTTTGTGAAACTCTTGGTGGATCAGAATCCCCTGGAAGAACTTGGATGCTTATATTTACTGCTGAGGTTAACCACTGATACTTTTCCGGTTCATATGTTTATATCTCTTATAATGGTGCTTATTATTTTACAGAAAGGATTGAAAAGGGGCAAATACTTTCCGATTACAGCTGTTCAGAGATTTGATGCAGCTGTAAGCATCGATCCTCAGCCTATTTAATTCCCTACTGATAATCGATGAATGAAAACCCATATGGAAAATCTGTTTAGTTGTTGAACTGTGAACTCGATCATGAATTTTCAGGCAAGGAGGATCGAGAATGGGGTCTACCTAGGACCTCTCGGGTGTCTAACATTTGAAGGCAGGTTTACATGGAAAAAAAGAATACTTGCCTTTGTATTTGAGCAACTTCGGATAAAAATTGGACCTTTTAACCCGATTGAGATAAACATTAAAGGAAACGATGAAAGTGAACCAACCACCAAGAATCCCTTCTTTATATGGCTTTACATTGATGAAGAAATAGCAGTGGCTCGAGGCAGAAGTGGAGGCACGGCCTTCTGGTGTCGATGTCAGCGTGTCAACGGTTTTTGAGATTCTTTTGGTTTCTGGGGACCCTACAAGCATGGCGACTCTGACTCGGGTATATATGTATTTGTGTAGAATTTTACTTCATCTTTTACTGTAAGCATCTCAATCCATAAATCAACATATTGATTGCATTTGTGATTCTGTTCATCATGGTTTTACGTAGTATATAGTTGAAGAGCTATAGATACAGACACACATGTATTTATCATTCAAATTTCCAATATTCTTTGATGGGGTTATATCTTACTACCCTCTTTCAGCAATTGATGCTTTTGCTCACTTTGGTCTTCAGCATCGTCATCTCTGTTTAATCTCCTTCACTTCATTGCTCACTATCACAACCATTTGATCTACTTATGTTCTTTTTCTTGTTTTTAACTTTCCTTTCTTATTTCTAAGTTCCTTAATTTGTTTTTGTGCATTGTCTTTCATGTTTTTAAGTTTCCTTTCTTGTTTTTGTGCATTGTCTTTAGTATTTAAAATACTAGGAGCTCAAGTTTGTTTTTTATGTTCTTAGCATACATATAAAAACCCAAAATATAAGCTATTTGTAATTTTATTTTGAAACACGTAATGGGATTTAGAGTTAGGGCGAAGGATCGTGTGAGAAGTTGACATTAACGTGAGAAGCGTGAGAAGTGGATATGAATCATTGATCACTTTTAATCAAATGTCCTTCCATGAATTTCGGATTAGAAGGGAATTGGTCCAATGTTATTTCGGTGCATCTCATCCTAATATGCATTCATTTCTCATCCAACGGTTGATAACCACTTCTCACGCTTCTCACGTTAACCTGAACTTCTCACCGGAACCCAACTCTGAGAGTTATAAACCATTAATTTTATATCTAAATATGGATCGCGATGAATTTAAGTTTCGATGATATAATAACAATACAACGCGGTCATCATTATAAAATAAATAAAATTTTATTAACAAACCATGAATCTAAGTAATTCGTCGGTTAAACTAAAAATGTGCTAATACATGGGTTAGGAGACCATGTGTTGTTGATAAATGAACAATCTTTTGTATAAAAGGCCTGATTTAAAATTGTCAAAATGATATACATTAAACCGGATGTCGTATTTTTTCATATTTTATGGAAATTACGTATGTAAATCTACTCTAAATAAATTAGAACAGGTATTTTTGAAAATCGAAAAATGTTGTATGTCGGATCACAATCAGATTGTAATAAAAGTAATACCTTGTTGTGGACAATTAATATAATTAAATTGGGTTTATGGAAAGCCAAAAATAGGATTTAAGTTTATAGAACCAAATGATAAAACGTCATGTCTAAGAGTGTTGTAATAAGTATATAGGAAGCTCTTGGTCGTCGTAACAAGCTTTTTAAAAGAAAACTTTTTATTAGCTATTTTATATGACAGTATTTGCAAAAGTGTCTTATAAAAACATGTCTTAAAAAAAGACGTGTTTATAAGATACTTCTCAGATCAATTGAGATTGTCTAAATACGTGTAATTAGTTTTTTTATATAGACTAAGTATATTAGTTATACGGAAAAACAAAATATAAATCAGAAAGGTGAAATATATTTTAATATTTATGCACGTTTGTATGAAAGATTAGTTTTGGCTCCCTGTGTTATAATGCTCGTTTTCCGCTCTTGTTACCGCTAAGGCAACACGACGGGACTATTACCTTCATTGTTCTCGTCCACCATTTTGGATAGTTAAAGGAAGAAACACTATGGATCAGAAGTAATAACAATGACTACTTTCTCTGTCTCAGAGATTACAAAATTTTGTTTCTTATGAAAGGTTTGATACAAATTTGAGTAAAGCACAAGTGTCATCCTTGGATTATTCATTGACCAACAAGCTTATAGGGTGTTCACGGGTTGGGTTGGTCGGGTTGAAGGCACATGAACAACCGAACCCAATGTTTGCGGTTTGAAAATTCTCAACCCAACCCAACCCAACCCAATCAAAAGTGTAACCCAACCCAACCCAAACCGTGCGGGGTGGGTTGGGTTAGTCGGGTTGGTCGGGTTGAAACTTTAATACATCATTTTACAATCTAACTAAGTGATTCCGTTTAAAAAAATTGAAATCAGAATGGAAATATAAAAATAAGACTAATATGAGAAGAAAGAGTATCTCTTGCCTTTTGATTCTTATCGATATTGAAGATTTTTTAAGACATGAAGGTTAGATTCGTACGATTATAATCGGCGTGGTCTCGTAGATAGATCTAAACTGATGCTAAGATATGAAGATTTGGGAATTGATAGAAAGAAGAGTCGTTAAAAGTTTAAAACCTTTAAAAATAGTAAAAAACGTACAAGTTTTGGTCGGGTTGACGGGTTGGTCGGGTTACTTTGGGCTCAACCCGTTTCCAACCTAATAGATGTGGTTTGGACAAAATTTGTATCGATTATGTATCGGCTCGGTTTGAGATTTTTTGAGTTTTTTCGGGTAGGGTTGGCCGGGTTGGTCGGAAAATTGAGCACCCTTACAAGCTTAGTTCATTAAGCATTTCCAGTTTAGTCCTTGGATTTTTCAATAAACTGCAGATTTAGTTCATTAAGCATTCTATTGCACTTATTGTCCGAAATAGTCATTAGTATCTCTGTTTCATACGTTATCACCTAGTGTCTTCCAATCCTAATCATGTGCACCTCACATGTCTGCATTTTATTCTTCTTCCTTCTCTCTATTTCACATATAAACCCTCTTATCTCGCATTTCCTTTTTTTTAATTTCTTCTCCATCTTCTAATGGAGAAAAACAATGGTGATCTACATCTCAAGTTACACTATATTTCAACACAATAATAGGGTATAAGCAAAGTAGTATCATCAAATAAAGTACCACAACTATTTCAATTACATAGCCATAACATCCATACCAAAAGTTCAATTTTCAAACGACTATGTGCCATATTTCAAGTCATTAGTTTATATTATTGGTAGAAGCCTCATAATATGTTGTGTTAATCGGTCATTCTCTTCATGAAGGCCCAGTGGTCAACTCAAGAGTTTAAATAGAACTTGTTGGGACCCCTCCCCCAAGGGACCCTACTTCGACTGGGATTTACTGGGTCATTTTGGTTTAGTTTGATAACAATCTTGTCCATGATGGTCCTTCGTGACAAGGCAGGTTTTGTGGTGTCTTGTTTGACCCACAATGTTAAGGGTTTGATCATGGTGTCCAGTTGGTATTTGCCTTCCCCTTTCTTGCCCTTATATGTCATCAAGTCATGACCTTCATGACGAGTCCTGGTTTCAGCATGGCCATTGATGGCAACTATTTGCTAATAGAATGATAAGCTTTCATCGAAACCTCTATCCATCATGAATCTATCTAATATTTCCAACTGGTTGTTTCTTTCTCATCTTCTTTTGTTGCTAATTGTTTTGTATGACCAATAACATTTATTAGATATAACTCTACAAGCTAATCAGGAATCTGTTTAGTTTTATGTCATTCCCATTTTCTTAAGTTCATTATGAAACCCAATTTAGAAAGGAAATATTTGTCCTTCCTATAAGAGAAAATATTACCTTAATGACTTCACCTTCTTCTTGTGATCTTATTGAATGATCTATGGTTGACCTTGAACGACAGAATTTGAACCTCTTTCGGTTTTACAAGAGTTGACTTCCTGATTGACTCCAAAGCTTTTTGTTGACTGTATCTTTTTTCCTAAAAATTTTCTAACATTTTATAGGTACTTCATTCAGAATAATTGTTCTTGAGATTCCATGTGCCTGCTCCCCTTCTTTGCTTCACCAACAAACTCTAACCTGCCTTGCTTTGCACACACTTTCTTCTACCAACTCTTCTAGAACTTTTACTTCACTACCTTACACACTCATACTTTCATTGCCTCTACAAAACTATAACCATGCTTGAATAAGGGGATCGACATTCTTTTTGAAGGTTGTGTGTCCCACAATCAGTGTAAATCAAGATAACAACAATTGATTTCAAACAATTTTTATTAAAAATTTAAATTTTGATTACACATACAACTTTCACACTTTCTCTCTATAAAACGCGCTAAACACTCTTAGTCATATGAGTCTACAAACGAAAAACACTTATATACTAACAACTCTTACAACACTAAAACACTCACACCACACTAAACATTGACTTTTGACTTTGACTTTATTACAAATGACTTTGACTTAGCATGAGAGTTTGACTTGAGTTCTTTGACTTGACTTTTATCTTCAGTCTTCTGTGATCTTTTATCCAACATATTTTGTGCACTAACAATCTCCCCCTTTGGATTCAAGGTCATCTTCAAAAAGATATGCAATACAATCTCCCCTTTAGCACAAATTTATACAATCTTCTTTTTTGTAGAATTCTTACACAAAAATTATATTCAGAAAAAATAAGCATTGAAGCAAAATCTCCCTCTTTGTATAAGCAGTCTTCAAAAATTTTGCAATCTCCCCAAAGTCTTTGAACAACATCTTTTTCAATAAGCTTTAACAATCTCTCCTAAATGTTGTAGAAACCTCTTTCAGACTCCAGAAAGAAATTATCTTCTGATTTAGCTCAGTTTGCTTCAACAAATCATCTTCAAATAAAATTTCAGAAATCTTCAGCAAACTTTTTGAATTCTTTGAACTTTCTCATTCAATCTATACAATTCCTACATAACTTTCATTCTTTGACAAAACTTGCAATAAACTTTCTTCAAATCATCTTTCTTGAAATAAATTTCTCCATTTCTTAAATCTCTCCCCATAACTTTTACAAACTCTTCTTCATCTAACATTTCTTGAAAATAACTTCTCCCCCTTTTTGATGATGTTGAGCAAAGAAATCATCAAAACTTTCACAAGAAATGTCATGAACCTTTTCTGAACATTGATCTATAATACAAGAGCCTCTGATCATCCGTCAATTCATAAGGTATTCATCTGAATCTTTTCAAATTCAGACAAATTAGAGTGTAACACCTGAATCAACAAATGAATCAGTTAAAAATGCCTATCAGTAGCACAAAGCTACTGTGTGTAACAAATACACATTGGAAAGGAGCTTTTTGATGTTCACTCCCCCAGGTCTTCCATCAATCATCGAATAACACAAGGTTAAACTATAAATGTTCCGACAGAAAAACAAATTTTTTGTGTGTACATGCTTTTGTATGAAATAATTAAGCATGATGATTGCTTGTAATAATCGGCTCAAAATGTGTAAACCATTGAGACAACAATAGTAATACACATACTCAATTGTGTATGATCGAAGTGCGAAGGTGGGGCAGACTTCCTTCTTTTTCAATATCCACATCTTTCGAATGAAGATGAGATAGCATATGTGCTGCTTCCCCATGAAAAATTGAAACATCTTCTTTTTAAGAAAAAGATGAGTAGCTGGTGGGGTTAAGACAAGAGTTGGCATGGGCTAGTTGCCTGTTTCAATGATGTTCACGAAGAATTGTGAAACAACAGTAATGTGGCTGCCCGACTCAGAAAAAGTTGGTGCAGAGTTTGATATTCTTTTACTCTGATCTCTCACCTCTTTTTTTTTTTTTTTTTATCATTGAGCTTGCTTCTAACCAAACTCTCTTTTCATTTTACCTCATTACACATACCCACACTCAGATATTTTGACTCCTCGCCTCTCGATCACTCAAGGATAATTTCTTGGGTAGGAAGCACTGGTTAACATGAATCCATAGAAGTTCTGTTAAGGTCTTACACAATGAACCCATGTTGTCCTATAAGCAAGAATGTTGCTCAGATAGTTTAACTTTTCAGTTAAAGCACATAGTGAAATACATGTCAGATATATTTATGCTCAATAAGGTAATCAAGAAAATTTGAGCATTTTTATCATGAAAGATTTTTCAACACAAGTATATTGAATGAATGAAACTAATACAAGAAACTTGTTTGAAAATCTGGCATTGTATGATAAGATCAAATATGAATGATTTATCAATCAAGGCTTAGGTCATGAAATTGGATATTGTCTATACGAATCAAATATAGACATTCTTGAAAGAAACGTTTTGAATCAATCAATGTTTTAATTGATATTCGAGCGTTGATATATCAATAAAGGTCAAACGGGGTGTATCACCATCGAAAAATTGGTTAATTTGAGACAAGGTGATAACAAAAACAACAAAATACTAAACCGATGTGTGTGAATACATGAAAATGCATGGAAAAGATAATACACAAGTATTTATATTTGGAAACACACGGTTAGTTTAACATTGAAGCACATAATACGAAAACATTTAAAATCACACTTCTAAATTCATGAAATCTTTTTAAGAATAGAGAAGTGGTTTGAACATTCAAGAACATGTTTTCATATCTGAAAGTCGTCCTTCTTTCAGACATGTATGAGATTAAGTTTAGAATGATCCTTACGCTTAGCTTAAATCTCATGAAGTCAGTTCGAAATTCATATTGGGTATGATCATGTAAGCTCCCCCTCAAAATCTGCATTCAGTCAAAAGTCGTCAACGCACAAAGTCTTATTCACAAAATTTATTGAAAAATAAAGACATAAAAGCAGTAAAACTTGTTAAGAACGTGTTCTGATCAAATGTAATCAGCAGTCATTGTCCTTACTCCCCCTGAAAATTTGCATCATATGATATGTCAGTAAAACAATATGCATAATTCTCTAAGTTCCCCTAAAATTTAGATCATCTTAACATTATCTCACACTCCCCCTGAAATCATGAACAAACCTTTCAGTGCAGTTATCTTTCAGACTAGAAGTAAAGAAATGAAGAAAAATAACAAAATCTAAACTGTACTAGGTAACAGCAGATTAAGTCTTGAGATTTAGCATGCCAAGTTTTGAAATGAGAAAATTAAATCTCTTTTCATCAAGTGGCTTGGTAACCAAATCCGCAAGTTGATAATCTATGTTTACAAAGTAAAGTTCGATTGTACCTTTTTCAACATTGTCTTTGATAAAGTGATATCTTACGTCGATCTGCTTGGTTTTCGTATGTTGAACAAGGTTTGCAGATATTGCAATAGCGCTCTTTGAATCACAGTAGATCGGGATTTTATTGTACTTGAAGCCATATTCTCGTAGTTGTGTTCGCATCCACAGCACTTGAGAACAGCAGCTAGCCGCAACTACGTACTCAGCCTCAGCTGTTGAAGTAGATACACATAGTTGTTTCTTCGAAGCCCAACTCACGAGTTTATCGCCTAAGAATTGTATGTGTCCTAAAGTACTCTTCCTGTCAAGTATACAACCTGCATGATCTGCGTCTGAAAACGCTGTAAGCTCAAAACCAGTATCTTTAGGATACCACAGACCAATATCTGCAGTGCCTTTCAGATACCTAAAAATACGCTTTACCACAGAGAGATGGGATTCTTTTGGTGAAGCCTGATATCTAGCACATAAGCACGTAGAAAACATAATATCTGACCTACTAGCCGTCTAGTACATCAAAGAACCAATCATCCCTCTATAAGTTCTAACATCGACAACTTTTCCCGAAAGATCAACTCTGATCTTAGTTCCTGGTGCCATCGGGGTTCCAATTGGAGTACAATTTTCCATTTTAATTTTTCTCAGAATATCAGAAATGTACTTCGCTTGATTAATAAAAATCCCTGTATAGTAGAAAATTGTCTGACTTGTAATCCGAGAAAGAAATTCATCTCTCCCATCATACTCATCTGAAATCTGGACACCATGAGGTTTGAAAAATTATTACAATACTTTGGGTTAGTCGAACCAAATATGATATCATCCACATATATCTGAATTAAAATGATATCAGCTTTCTCCTTTTTAATGAAAAGAGTAGTATCGATTTTACCTTTAGAAAAGCCCGACATGACTAAGAATTTGGATAGAACATCATACCAGGGGCGAGGGGCTTGTTTCAAACCATAAACAACCTTGTCAATGATGTAAATATGATCTGGTTTATCCGGATTGACAAAATCTTCAGGCTGCGAGACGTAGACTTCCTCTTGTAGAATGCCATTCAGAAAGGCAGTCTTCACATCCATTTGATATACTGTGAAGTTCTTGTGTGCAGCGTAGCTAAAAACATTCGAATTGCCTCTATATGCGCAACTGGAGCATAAGTCTCGTCATAATCTATGGCTTCCTCTTGCCTATATAAATTAGCAACAAGTCTTGCTTTGTTCCTTATGATGATACCCTCGTCATCTGTTTATTTTTGAAAACCCATTTCATACCAATGATTGTTTTACCTTCAGGTTGTGGCACGAGTCTCCAGACTTTAAGTTCTTCGAACTGATTAAGCTCTTCTTGCATTGCTGTTACCCAATCTGAATCAGCTAGAGCTTCAGATACTCGTGTTGGCTCTATCTTACTTAGAAAGGAGTCATGCATGCACTGGTTCAATGTCGCAGACCTAGTTTGCACCGGTTTGGATGGATCTCCAATGATTTGATGTATTGAGTGCTCTTTGGTCCACTTATGTTCATAAGGGAGTGGATTAGATGTAGATTGATCATGTTCATCATCTAAGAATCCACTTTCTTCTTGTTCTTGTAGGGGTTCAGTTGAAGTATTCGGTGCAGAAGCTTCAGTTGTTTGGACACTTGAAGTCTGTTGAGTAGGCATTGTAGTACATCCAACTGATTTAGTTACTTCTGGCTCTTCATTAACATTTACAGCTTCAACTGATTGAGCAGGCGTTTGAATTTGAGTTTCTTCCTGAATCGGGGGAACAGATTCAGTTGAAACATCTGAAGTGATTGGATGATGATTGCGTGAACCTTCAGGTTTGTCAATCACAACAGGTTTAGACAAATTAGTACCAAGAAACTCATCATAGAAAAATCCAAACAGTAAATCTAAATCTGTTAAATGTGATGTCGACGTTGACGCTTTATCAGATTTAGTAACGTTTAACTGCAGGTTCTGGACTGATTTGCCCAGAAGCTAAAACTCCAGTAATCACGGGTTCTGAACTGTTTTGATCAGAAGCCAATTCTTCATCGAATGTAACATTTACGCTCTCGACGACGATCTTCGAGTTCTTCAGATAAACTCTATATGCTGCTGATGTCTGAGAATAGCTGATGAAAATGCCTTCTTCAGCTTTCGGACTGAACTTATTCAAGTTCTCCTTGTCGTTAAGCACAAAACACCTGCATCCAAAAATATGGAAATGTTTAATGCTAGGTATTCGATTATTAATCAGAGCATATGGCGTTTTACCGAACTGACGATGAATTATGGAATGATTCTGCGTATAGCATGTAGTAGACACAACTTCAGCCCACAGAAATAGAGGTAGATCTGACTGACTCAGCATCGTGCAAGCAGCCTCCACTAGAGTTATGTTACGCCTCTCTACAAATCCATTCTGTTCAGGTGTTCTGGCAGCAGAAAATTGATGTGATATCCCGACCGATTCGAGATAATCTTCAACAATCTTGTTCTTGAATTATGTGTCATTGTCTATTATGAGCATCTTAACTATTTTCTGTAGATTCACTTGAGTGGTCTTTAAGAATGAGATGATGACATCGGGCGTCTCATCTTTCAATCTAAGAAATTTGACCCAAGTGTATCTGGAGTAATCGTCCACAATCACTAATACATATTTCATGCCATTAATGCTTTGAGTTCGCATTGGACCGCAGAGATCCATATGCAACAATTACAAGGTAGAACTTGTACTCGATTCAGGCTTAGGCTATTGAGATGCATTTTTCATCTTGCCTTTCTCACACGCAACACATAAATGTTCTTTGACATATTTAAGTTCTGGAAGTCCTTTCACCAAGTTTCCCGTGACCAGCTTGTTGATGTACCGGAAGTTGAGATGAGATAGCCATCTATGCCATAACCAGCTTTGCTGCATAGAGGCTTTTGAAAGTAGACATACCTCATTGTCAGTCTTGACTTTTGACAAATTAATCGTGTAGAGGTTTGACTTTCTCGTCCCGACCAAAAGTTCTTTTTCGTCTTCCTTTCTCACACAACATCTCTTGGCCTTGAAATTTACCTCTAAGTCTTTGTCACAGAACTGGCCAATGCTGAATAGGTTATGTCCTAGTCCTTCAACGTAGCTCACCTTCTTGATCGTTACATTTTCTTGTACAACATCACCGTAACCCAAAATCAGTGAAAACTGGTCATTTCCAAAACGAACGTTCCCGCAAAATTTCTCTGTATAATTAGACAATATATCTTTTTTCCCGGTCATATGCTTGGAGCAAATAGAATCCAAGTACCACATATGAAGGGTCTGCACATGAGAAATCAGGAAACAATCGGTTTAGGTATCCATTTATGGATAGGTCCTACAGTGTTAGCACATGATTTTGGCATCCATATGAATTTGGACCCTTTGATCTTTTGAATTTTTTTTGAAACAAATGAATTATATACATGATATGTTCCAAACCAAACATTAGTATATTGTCGAGTCACAAAATCAGTCCGACGATATGTAGAATACTTTTTAATATACAGAGATAATTGGAGTAATTGCTTTATTGAATACTGCTTGTAAGAAGTTACAAGTTTTTGTTTATGAAAAGAAATTTTACCAACTAAATCACTATCACTAACAGAAATCCTATTACAGTCAGATTCAGGGAATGATTTTGTAAGCTCTTCAATCTTCTTCTTAGGTTGCCATTCAAATTTCACTCCAGACCTGTTCTTGCTCAATTCTGAAACAAAAGATTTAACTTTGTTAGGAACATGAGATTTCCGAGTTTGTCTTTTCTTTTGCTTACCTCTGTTAGTCCGTTTCTGTGAGCGCCTTTTCCTTTGCTTTTTACCATTAGAAGAATAGGTACTCACAGGAACTGATTCATCAACATTAGTTGATGATTCACCTTTCTCAAACACACTAGGTACAACATCAGATTTGATAATAAAATCAGAATGATCTGGAAGTTTTGTAGTGAAATCAAACATTTCAACACTTTCATTAACACAACCATCAGAATTTAAGAAATCATTTGCATCTGCAAATAAGTCAGCAAAATCATCATCAGATACTTGAGGTGCCTTGGAAGAATTTGATCACACCTTTTGATCAGATTTAAATACAGTGGTCTTCATAACTGTAGAAAACACAATTTTCTCAATTTCAACCAAAATTCTTTCATCATCTAAAACATTTTGAAGCTCAACAATTTTGCTTTCTAGAACGAGTGGAGGAACATAAATTTTGGCTTTAACATGTTTTGCCTCCAACTCCTTAGTAGAATAGCTTTCAAAATAATCATTTGACAAAATCTTTGGTTGTACAGAAAGATAACTATCATTCAGCTTTTTATAGCAGAATGGTAGTTGCATTCTTGTCGTGTTCTTTCTTTTCTCGTCTTCCTTAGCCTCAACCTCATCAAAAGATTTGATAACAAATTTGGGTTTCAAATGAGGATGTTTATCAGCCACTTGTAGAAAATCAAAATTATATAAAGCAGACTGTTTTCTGATTGTTTTCTTCAAATAATGTGGGTTATCGTAACCGAGACCCCACTTTTCTTTAAAATCATCTTCTTCCTTTGGTGAATTTAGAAAAATGGTTTGATCTGTTTGACCACCAATGTAGAGTTTTGATTCCAAACCATTTAACTTTTTCTACAAATTTTTATTGTCAACCTACAATTTGTGAACTTTTAGTACAAACTCTTGTTTCTCACATTCAAATGAATTTAATTTTGAAACAGTTTCATAAATTTGAGATTCAAGACAAGTTTTTTGTTTTTCAAAAATAGCAGTAGACTTGTTTAGAGAATCAAGCAAGTTTTTGTTCCCAACAATTTCCTTGTTGAGATCAAAAATTGTTTGACGCTTCTTAGCAACTCTACTCTTCTCCTTTTTGAGTTTGATTGTAAGTCTTGAAGCTCAATCATCATGGTGTCCATCTATTTTAAAAAATCAGATTCAGAACTAAGTTGTACCTCATCGGAAGTCTCCTCATCAGACTCGTCATACTTCACTTCCTTTCCCATGAGGCACATGTGTGTAGTCTCATCCTTTTCCTCATCATCTGAGTGATCAAACCAAAATTCATCCTCCGCCATCAAAGACTTTCCAACCTCTTTTTGATTTTACAGAAGCATTTTATTCTTGTAGTATTCTAAATTTCTCACTGTTGGCTTCCGGCAGTCCTTGGCATAATGACCTACTTTACCGCAGTTATAACACTTGATCAGCTCTTCAGATTTCTTCTCTCCATAATCATTCAAATATCTTTTCTTCTCCTCTGGTTTCCTTTCCACAAACTTCTTCTCTTCATACTTTATGTCTTCAATTCTTTCTTTCTGATCAAAATTTCTTGACCCTCATGAGTACCTCTGATGATTAGATCCTGGCTTCTTGTAGAACTTTTTCTGGAATGCACGGGCCAACAGTAGCATAACTTGCTTTAAGTTTTACCCATCATCAGAGTCAGAATCAACATCTTCAGAATCAACAGAGCTTGAAATAACAACTTTCTTCTTCTTTTTCTTATCCTTCTTCTCTTTCTCTTTCTTTGTAGCTACCAAGGCAATAGGATCAACAACTTTCTCAGACTTTTTCTTTTCTTCTCTTTTCTCTTCTACTTCCTCCTCATTCTGTCTCAGTGTCTCATAAACTTCATTCAAGGGGATGTGTTAATGTAATAGTTTAGATCAATCAATTGACTTTTGTAATGTTTGTCTTTGACTTTTTAGTCTTTGAGAGTTCCTTTGTTATGAGAGTTCTAGTCACATATATATAGTCTTTTTTCTTGAGAGAAGCATGTAACTGAAAGTATTGTGTGCACATCTTGTAACCATTAGACTTCAAGGAATACGACTGTTTCTTTCTCTAATTTCTCTCTCTATATATTTTGATCTGAATTGTGTTGTTTTGATTGATCATGGCCTGAATTTGGACTTACATTTGGTATCAGAGCCTAACCTTACAATTTCAGACGAATTGATTTTACTTCTTGGATCGATTTCGTGATTTTTCAAGAACACGCATACGGGTTTCTGACTTTTCTGTCTTTGATCAAATTCGCACTTGTTTTCTGTGTTTTGATTGTAAAAATGGTGTAGTTGTGATTGTTTACTGATTTAGATCACGTTGTATTCACAATATTACACGAATTAATCACTCAATTTGATCGAATTTTGATTTCTTTAAATTTTTTTCGAAAAACTCACGAACACTGTAAAATCATGATTCACACTATAATCTCATGTTCCTAGTCATTTTAATGTATTAGAAAAGTGTTCCGTTTTGTATTTCGATCACATTGGTTCAATCTGAGAATCAATCTGCAGGTTTATTGGTCTTTTGATCGATTATGTGTGTTAATCATAAAATCCCAATCAATCAAGCAATTCTCATAAAAGATGAACAATATGAACTAGAGAGAGAGTCTAGAGAGAGAAAGTAGATCTTGAATATGACCAATACTGAATATTACAATACAATGCTCTGACCAAGTTACAAGATTACAAAGGACAAACCTATATATACCCACTATCTAAACACAAGACTTAAGGACTAAGTAAACAAAACTAGCTTTGACTTTTCTAATACAAAAACTATGTTGACTTTTACATCTTTGACTTTCCACATTAAATCATGGATACAATATTTGGACTTAACAATCTCCCCCTTTGTATTCAAGATTTAATAAAAATTTGATACTGATCTTCAGCTCTTGATTCTTCAGCTTTTGTCTCTTAAACTTTGAACTTTGAAGCTTTCACAGTCTTCAGTCATTTGGCCTTTGAAGAATCTTGAAAAGTCTTTTTAATCTCTGAAGCTCTGAAAGTCAACAAGCCTTGAACAGGAAACATATTTTCTTGAAACATCTTGAAAAACTTTGACAACTTTGAAACAAACTTTGAAACTTCTGAAAATTCTTTGAAACAACTTGATTATGTATCTTCATCTCTTTGATCTCTGGACTATCTTTGGAAGAACAGACTTTCACAAATCATCTTGAATTAACTTTGAACAATCTTCTTCAGATACATTTGTCTTTGTAACAACAGAAGCATTTTGAACTTTCAGAAATTCTTCATCAGACTTTGAAGATCTTGATCCAAACAAACTTTCGTCAAACTTGAACTTTGAAATTGATCTTTGTATAATTGTCCCCCTTTTTGATAATTGAGAGCATCATAATCATCAAAATTTCTTCAATTTCAGCATAGACTTTGATCACCCCTTTTGTAACCAAATAACAATCTCCCTTTTGACAATAGGCATGCTTTGATCTGAAGAGCCGAATCATGAACTGTATATATCTGAATCTTTTCAAATTCAGACATAATTAGCGTGTAATCCTGATTCAACATATGAAACAGTTAGGAATGCCTGTCAGTAACAGAAAGTTACTGTGTACAACGAATGTACAATATAAGGAGCTGGCTTGATGATGACTCCTCAGGACTTCCATTCAATCATTGAAAAACACAAGGTAATTCTATGAATGTTCTGACAGAAAAACAGATTTTCTGTGTGCTCGTGCTTGTGTATGAAAGAATTTTAGCACAATGATTGTGTTTCAATAAGGCTCAAATTATGTAAATCACTGAGACAACAATGATTATACATGGACTCAATGTGCATGAGAAAGGTTCGAAGGTGGGGCAACTTTCCTTCTTTTTCAATATCAGTATCTTCCAAAAGAAAAGAATGAATAGCTGGTGGGGTTGTATACAAGAGATGGCATGGGCTATTTGCCTATTTCAATGATGGTCACCAAAGAAATGTGAACTAATCAGTAATGTGGCTGTCCAGCTCAGAAAGATGTTTGGTGCAGAGTTCTGATATTCTTTTAACTCTGTTCTCACACCCTCTTTCTTTTAATCATATAAGCTCACATCTAACCAATCTCTCATTTCCATTTTACCTCAGATCACTCCCACACTCAATTCTTTTAGACCCCTCTCCCCTCAATCACTCTAAGGATTTCTTCCGGGGTAGGAAACACTGGTTATCGTGAATCCATGGAAGATCTATTAAGCACTCACACTGAATCCCATGTTCCTAAAAGTACATGCTTGTCAATGATTTTCTTGATATTAAAAGCACAAGAAATCATATGTCAGTGTATGTATGCTCATCAAAAATCAGAAATGAAATTTGAGCATTTTTAAACATTTAAGATTTCTCAAAACTTTATATGAATGAATAATCAAGAAAGAATAGAAATGTTTTGAGAATCTGACAATGATTAAAATCAGATCAAATGAAATATCTAGGGTATCAAAGAACTGGATATTTTGTTTATATGAACAAATATAAACAATTTATCAATGAAAGCACAAATATGTAAACGATGAATGATACTCAACAACTTTGAAAGCAAACGGGGGTATTACCATCGAAAAATTGGTTCGATTTTGAGACATGGTAATAACAATTTCAAATAAAATACTGAACCGGTGTGTGTGAATACTTGACAGTATATGGACAAGATAATACACAAGTATTGATCTTTGGAAACACACGGTCAGTTAAACATTAAGCTCAAAAATGAAAAATATTTAAAAGCACACTTCTAAATTCATGAAATCTTTTAAGAATAAGAAGTGGTTTGAACATTTAAGAAATCGTTTTTCATGTTCGAAAGTTGTTCTTCTTTTAAACAATCAGAGATCTAGGATCAGAAAATATTTACCTTTTCATCTCCCCCTCAAATCATGATTAAATGATTTATATCTTTGAAGCTCCCCCTGGATATTAGCAGAATATCCTTTTCTGATCATTGAAAAACGGGTCCTGATCTGTAATGTGATCAGAAGCCACTTTATTCACATTATTTATTCAAAAATAAAAGACAGAAAGCAGTAAAACAGTTTATAGTATGAGTTCTGATCTGAAGTAATCAGAATTCATCACCTTTACTCCCCCTTAAATTAGGCATCTGAAATATGTCAGATAAAACAGGATAGAGATCAAACACTCCCTTTTGAATTGTTAGACCATCAATATCAGAAAAATCTAGCAGTGAAAAAGTATATGATAGAGATCAGATCAATTCACTTGGGATGGAGACCATCAATATCCATCGGATGCAAAATCACAGGAGTAAAGTCCTTTTTGATCGCTAAGGTTCGAGTCCTAAACTGTTATATTTAGAAGTCAAACTCCTTTGAAGACCGGGTCCTAAGCTGATGTGCTTAAAAGCCATAATCTTTCAACTTTGAAGTCCGAGTCTTGAGCTGATTTACTCAAGAGCCATAATTCTCTTACCCCCCCTTGGCTTGAGGTGCCTGCAACACATAATCATTTTTCTTCTTTGGTACCCACTGGTATTTGGGTCCAGAAATGTTGCAGTTCGTGTGGGGGTTACCGAGTAAGAACCATACCAGAAATGATCACTGGTCTTGTGTATATGATCATGTGTACAGCAGTAAGAACAATAAAATTTATTACCTGAAAACCTAAGTAATTGATCTTTTGAGTATTTATGACCAGGTTTACCTTTATGCTCTTTATTCTTCTTTGCTTTGTGTACATGTACACATGATGTGTTTCTTTTCAGCTCATCTGACTTGTCATCTTTAACTGGTTTCTTTTGCCAGACCAGTTTCTCTTTCTTGTAACTTCTTCTTCTTGGAGATGTACTTGAACCATCTACATATCCATCATAGAAAATGTTAGTTTGACGAATCTTATCAAAAGATTTAACTGACCTTTGTGAAGAGACAAATTTCTGAGTTGATCTTGAAACAGAATTTTCAAGCTCTTTGATCTTTGATGCAAAGTTGTCTCTTTCTTTCACTAGATGATCAAAATTCTTTAAAAACTCAGACTTCGTCTTTTGCTCTTTCAACGCAGAATCAGACAGTTCAGATAACTTGGAAGTCAGCTTTTTGATATCAGCTTCAAATATAGATCTTTCTTCTTCAAACCCTTTTTCTGAATCTTTTCTCTGGCCGGATAACTCTTTAAAGAATCCCACATTTTTCTGCTCTATGTCCTTCTTTTCTTGAGCAAATTTCTCTCTTTCCAAGATCAGTACTTTCTCAAAATCAGAGATTTGTTGAGAAAGTTTAATGCATTTAAGCTCCACTGACTTCTTTTCTTCATAACACTTCTTTGAGAAATCTGAGAATTTTTTTGAAAAACTTTTCTTTTCTTTTTCAAATTCAGCTTTATTTTCAGCAAGCTGTTGATCCAAGCTAGATATATTCTTTTTAAGGTCAGCATTTTCAGATTCCAAAACAGATATATTCTCTTTGAAATCCTTCAACTTGTTTTGAAGCTCAATTGATTCTACTTGTAGCTCAGGTGATTTCTGTTCAGTCATCTTCAATTGGCTTTGAAGAGTTATAATTTCTCTTTCTTTCTCTTTTATCTCTTTTTCTTTCTCATAGATGATATCTGAAAATTTAGAAAGATTATTAGTACACTGTATACATTCAGGAGTTTTAACACAATTGAACAATTTAAGTTGCAACTCCTGAATCCTTCTGAGATATTCTGAATTTTTTATTTTCAGATCATTTCGTTCAGCTTCAATAACAGATATCTCAGATTTATACAAAAATGACATTTTGAAAGAGTAAACAGCTTGATGTGAATGGCCGTTCCAAACTATATATCAGAAAATCAAAAATCAGATTGAATTGAAAATATTTCGTAAAAATTGAAAATTTGAACAACACTTGTTATGACGCAAAGTTAAAAAAAATCCATATAAGACAAACTAAAAAAAAATTTCCAGTGAAGAACTCGCAAGAAGAGTGAAACGCAAAGTAAGGTTTTAAAAAATGAAAGATAAGGCGCAAAGTAAGTTCTCGCAAGAAGAGTGAAACGCAAAGTAAGGTTTTCGGATCCAACTAGATGCGCAAAGAATGGTTCTCGGAACCCGTAGGATACGCAAAGTCAGGTTCTCGGAACAAGTGTGATACGCAAAGTATGGTTTGCGTATTGGGCTTAATGCGCAAATTGGACTTCGCGTATATTGAAGGATGCGCAAATGTGAGCTTTGCGTATATTCCTTGATGCGCAAAGAAGCTTTTCGAAAGATAAAGGATACGCAAACTGGACTTCCTTCTTAAAGCTCGGATAATCTCATGCAGGAGATTATGAATCTTGCGCAAACGAGATGAAACTTGCGCAAACCGTATGAACTTGCGCAAAGTCGAGTTCTTGGCTGTTACTTTCTTAATTCGATTCAAACCTGCACATTTGATCTCAAGAACTAGTCAGATTCATCAACAAACAGTATGAAACTCAAATATGCTAACAAATTCAGATTGAAAACAACAATTTGCACAAATTTTGATCAAGAACAGAGACCGAACTCGAGTTCAAGAAAAACACAAAAATCGAAAAATTAGAATCGATTTTGAATGAATTACGATATGGAATCAAAAAAAGAATCAATCACCAACATAAAACGAACTCATTGATTTCATTTTCTCGCATTAAAAATGATTTTACCAACAAAAATCAGATTGAACAGTGAAGAACTCGTTTTTTTGAAAAACTTTCGAAAAATTCAAATTTTCGATCCAAAACACATAGATTTCAATTCAAATCACGATCAAATCATTTCTAAAAAGTTTGGTTCAGCTCTGATACCAATTGTTAATCATAAAATCCCAATCAATCAAGCAATTCTCATAAAAGATGAACAATATGAACTAGAGAGAGAGTCTAGAGAGAGAAAGTAGATCTTGAATATCACCAATACTGAATATTACAATACAATGCTCTGACCAAGTTACAAGATTACAAAGGACAAACCTATATATACCCACTATCTAAACACAAGACTTAAGGACTAAGTAAACAAAACTAGCTTTGACTCATCTAATACAAAGACTATGTTGACTTTTACATCTTTGACTTTCCACATTAAATCTTGGATACAATATTTGGACTTAACAATCTCCCCCTTTGTATTCAAGATTTAATAAAAAATTGATATTGATCTTCAGCTCTTGATTCTTCAACTTTTGTCTCTTAAACTTTTAACTATGAAGCTTTCACAGTCTTCAGTCTTTTGGCCTTTGAAGAATCTTGAAAAGTCTTTTTAATCTTTGAAGCTCTGAAAGTCAACAAGCCTTGAACAGGAAACATATTTTCTTGAAACATCTTGAAAAACTTTGACAACTTTGAAACAAACTTTGAAACTTCTGAAAATTCTTTGAGACAACTTGATTCTGTATCTTCATCTCTTTGATCTCTGGACTATCTTTGGAAGAACAGACTTTCACAAATCATCTTGAATTAACTTTGAACAATCTTCTTCAGATACATTTGTCTTTGTAACAGTGGAAGCATTTTGAACTTTCAGAAATTCTTCATCAGACTTTGAAGATCTTGATCCAAACAAACTTTCATCAAACTTGAACTTTGAAATTGATCTTTGTATAATTCTCCCCCTTTTTGTGAGTAGAAGTGAAGAACGCGCAAGCTCTATACTTTACGCTAAGCAAGAATACGCACGTTCTGAAGAACATGCATGATGAAGGTGATCATGATTTCTACGAGTTTGGTGATAGTTCACGCATAGCACTGTCTGCGAGAAGGGATACGCGCAAAGCAAAGCGTGCGAGTTTGAGTTCTGAGAGTTTCTGTCTTCGTGAAATTTTCTAAGTGTGGTTCGCGCACAAGTGTTCTGTGAGTTTCTCAACCTTGCGAGTTTTCATTTAGCGAGTTTCTGTTTTGTGAAAATTTTCTAAGTATGGAACGCGCAAAGGCTCGTGTGAGTTCCTATTGATCTGCGAGTTTGCATTCTTTTGCGAGAAGTTTAGTCGATCAAAATAATCTAAGTACAAAACACGCACGAAGTATCTTGCGAGAAGCTACTTCGCGCACGACATTGTCTGCGAGTTCCTTAAACGCGCTAGTAGTTGTGTGCGAGTTCTAAAAACACACACAATGCGTTTAGCGAGAAGTTTAGTGAAAAATATTTTGCGTGTTCAGTGGTCTACGAGTGTATTTGTTCTGTGAGTTCAGGACTTGGAATTTTTCTGAGATCGATTTCAAGTGGTGATCTGAGTTTGAGTTTTCAGTCAACTTTTCTGAATTGTTTGGGAATGATCATTTCAAGCTAAGTTTCCATTCAAGATGCCTACTATATATGAGAAAGGGAATACTGTATTGTCATCAAGAGATGTTGCAGTCAGGTACATGCCTGAAATAACTGCAATAGAGGTTAAACGTGATAAACTGAAGGATCAGAATTCAACTCTTCTAAAACACATTCAGGAGTTTAAAAATAAATTGTTAAAATCTGATAAAACTTCTGATTGTGCAAAATGTGCTAATAATTCCAAATCTGATTTTGTAGGTATCCTCAGCAGAAAAGAGAAAGAGATTAAACTGAGAGAAAGAGAAATATATCTTCTTCAAACCAAACTAAAGACAACTGAAAAGAATTCTTGAGAAATTAAAGCTGAATCAGTTAGTCTACTCAACAAGATGAAAGAGTTTGAAGAGAAGATTTCTGCCTTGGAAGTAAAGAATGCTGATCTCTTGAAAAGCCTTCCAGTAGAAAAAAAGAAAGTTGAAGAAAAAGCCAATCTGGAGAAAATTTACAACCAAAAATTGTCTGATTTTTCCAAGAAAGCTCTACAAGAAAAGAAAGACTTAGAGCATAGATGTATGAAACTCTCTAAGCAAGTGTCTGAGTTTGAAAAACTCTTAATTACTGAAAGAGACACATTTGCTAAGGAGAGTAAAGTTCTTGATGAAAAGTTACTGAATTTCCCAAACAGATCTCTATTTGACAAGACTTACTTGAGAAAGAAAAGAAAGTTTTTCAAGAAAAGAAGAAGTCATTTGAAATTGAAAAGAAAAAATATGAAAAGAGAAATGTTGGGATATTCAATGAAATATCTGCAAAGAACAAGAACTTGGAAAAGGATTTTGAGCTAGAATGTCAAAACTTTGAAGATGAAATTTCTAAGCTCTGTAAAAGACTAACTGTTTTATCATCAGACATATTAAATGAACAGAAGGTCAGATCTGATTTACAAATGAAATTTGATACATTTCTTGAAGAAAAGAATCTTTTATCTAAAAAGATAAAATATCTGGAAGTTGCAAACGTTGATTTGTCAGAAAAGATTTCTGCAGAAGTGATTGATCAATCACCTCTTGACAAGTCAACTGAATCAGTTTGCTCTTTTAAAACTGCTTCCAATTTTATGTCTGAAAAAGTTTCAAGAGAGAACAGTGTCAAAATAAAAGTTGTTGATACAAGTCAGATCCGTCCTACTAATCTGTTTTATAATCGTTCTGTTGATGGAACAGCTAGATCTAAAAATAAATTTCTTGGAAAGCAATCAAGGACATATCAGATGGTTTGGGTTGTTAAAGGCTCTTCAGACAACAAAGTTGTTCAAAAATTATTTGCTACCACAACTAATGCTAAAAGGAATAGAGCTCGTAAAGGTAAATGTTTTGCTTCACCTGATATGTATTATTCAACTAATCATATTATTAGGTTAGCTGAAAAGAGGATATGTTGTTCTTATTGTGGTGAGAATGATTTCGTGCATAAAGAGTCTGCTCACAAATGGTATGGTAATTACCGAATAACTTCTCAGATTAATGTAGTTAAAAGGCATAAACCTATTGTGAAGTGGATTCGTAAATCTGACAAACTAGGACCTAAGTATCAATGGGTACCAAAACCTGTGAAAACTGTTTTGCAGGATGCACAAGTTAAGGGGGAGCAGGCAAAATTGGCTTCTGATTATATCAGATCAGACCCCGGACTTCAATGTCAAGACTTTGACTTCTGATCAAGTCAGACCAGGACTCGTTGTTAGTGCACAGATTTGTTGGATACAAGATCATAATTTCTGAAGACTGAAGTCAAAGCTGAAGTCAACTCTCAAGCATCAAAGTCAAAGTCTAATGTAATAAAAGTCAAAGTCAATGTTGTAATGTTGTAAGAGTTTAGTTGTTTGCGCGTTTCTGTAGCGTGTGTGTTTGTTGTGTTTGTATAAATAGGTATTTTACGTGTAATAGATATAGCGTAACAGAAAGTGATATACGTGTATTCAGAGTTAGAGAGAGAAAGTGTTGAGAGTTCATTGTAATTGATTTCAGAGATTAATAAAAAGTTGATTTGATTGGAAATTAATTGTCCTCTTGAGAATTGCATTGTTATCTGGGATAACAATTGGTATCAGAACAGTGAGAAATTCAGAAACAAGGATTGAATCAAAGAATTCTTGGTAGTATTTTCAAGAACTCGGAAGTCGACTTGGAAAGATTTGAATTTTGATTTTAGTATTGATTTTGACTTGAATTTGGTACTGTATTACTCGTATTGGGGATTAGAATAAGTTTTGTGTGTATCGATTAGGCTATTTCGTATTGTTTGAGTACGAATTTTGGTTTTTATTAGACTTTTTGTTCGAGTCTGTGTTCGAACTGTGAATAGATCAAAAAGTGTAATTTTAGTGTTTGTTCTTAAAATTCACTTGTTGTAAGTCGTTCGAAATTTACTCCAGACAAATCTTGCAAAGTTTCAGATTGTTTGGTGAAGAATTGGGTCGAAATCAGTGGAATACTTGAGTTTTTGTTCGAAAAACTCAAGAACTCGCTAGATTCAGAAAACTCGCAGACCAAGAACACGCAAGTTATTGAAGAACTCACACAAGGGTAGAACTTGCAGACCAAGAACTCACTAAGTGAAGAACTCGCAAAGGGTGTTGTGCGAGAAGCATAAACTCACACAACATTAGGTGCGAGTTGTTACTGTTCATTCTCTAAGGTGTGCGAGAAGTGTAATCTACGAGAAGTGTTCATTGTGTGCATTTCCATTTACCGAGAAGTAAACTTGTTGAAATTTTTTCTAAGTCCAAAACTCGCAAACCCTGTTCTTGCGCATTTACATTTAGCGCATTTCAAGTCTCGAAAAATATTCTAAGTTTGGACCTCGCAAGCTTTTGCGCGAAGTTTCAGAACTCGCACATAGTTGTGTGCGAGAATCTAAAACTCGCATAAAGCTACATACGCGAACCTTGGTTCACACAAGCTTCGTTGTGCGCGAAGCACAAACTCGCACATCATTGTGTGCGAGAAGTGCTTGCCTTGTGCGCGAAGTTCAAAACTCGCACATAGTCTCTTGCGCGAAGTTTTTGGTTTCTTTGATATGCGCGTTCTGTACTTAGTAATTTTTCTGACTTTTATCTGAAATTTGACTTAGTTTGATTTTTGTAGATCCAGTTTGTTTTCTGAATTTTGACGATCATTACAAAGCAGTGTAACTCAAAGATCACTTCCAAAGACGCTCTATCAATCGGCACAAACGTAAAGCCTCATGTTCTATTCAAGGGAGAATATGAACAGTGGAAGGACCATTTTCTTGACTTTGTCGACGGACATGAAAATGGGGAAAACATTTTGCTATCTATTACTGAAGGTCCCATGATTCCTCCCACCATGGAAGTACCTGATGAGGAATCATCCGACAGTGAAGATGGAGACGAGGACTGAGTAAGAAAGACTAAGACAGTTCCGAAAGATTTTGCCCAGTACACTGACGAGTAGAAAATCAGATTTAAAGCTGATAAACAAGTCATATCTCTTCTTCTTCAGAGTATCCAAAATGAGATTTACATAAAGATAGACAGCTACAAAGCAAACGCCAAAAAGATGTGGGATTAGTTGCAAAAGATGATGATGGGCTCTAAAGTAGGAAATCAAATGAAAGTGGAAAACGCATCAACAGTTATGAAGAGTTTAAAGCTAAGCAAAATGAGAGCCTGGAGGAAACTTATGAAAGATTCGTGCTTCTTCTGAACGAACTTTCAAAGAACAAAGTCAATAAAAAGCAGATTGAGACCAATGTCAAATTTCTGAGCATTCTACAACCCGAGTGGAAGAAGAACACTCGTAGGATGAAACAAATGAAAGACTTGAGTGACATACCCCTCCATGAAGTTTATGAGACATTAAGGTAAAATGAAGAGGAGGTAGAAGAGAAAAGGGCTGAGAAGAAGAAATCTGAGAAACCAGCTGACCCCATTGCCCTGGTAGCTGGTAAGAAAGAGAAAGAGAAGAAAGAGAAGAAAGAGAAGAAAAAGAAGAAAAAGATTGTAATCCCTAGCTCAGATGATTCTGATTCTGAGTCTGATAGTGATGATGGGGAGAACCTCAAGCAAGCCATGCTTCTATTGACCCGTGCTTTTCAAAAGAAGTTCTACAAGAAATCGGGGTCAAATTCTCAGAGGTACTCTTCGCCTGAATCAAAGAATTATGAGCGTCGGGAAAGAGTTGAAGGAAAAAGATTTGAGGAAAAGAGGTTTGTGGTAAAGAAACCAGATGAGAAGAAGAAATATCTGAATGATTATGGGGCTGAAAAGAAGAATGATGACCTGATCAAATGCTACAAATGTGGCAAGACTGGTCATTACGCCAAAGATTGTCGAAAGCCCAAGGTCAGAAACTCAGAATACTATAAGAACAAGATGCTCTTGTCCAAGCTGCAAGAGGCTGGCAAGGCATTGATGGCTGAAGACGAGTTTTGGTTGGATCATTTAGATGAAGATGAAAGAGAGGAGACAACACACATATGCTTGATGGGTAACACAGTGAAATATGATGATTCTGATGAGGAGACAACTGATGAGGTATTAAATCTACCTGAATCTGATTTTATGAGTAAAATGGAAGCTATGATGATCGAACTTCAAGACTTACAATCTAAACTGAAAAAGGAAAAGAACAGAGTTGTGAAGAAAAGTCATAAGATCTTTGAACTTAACAAGGAACTTGTTGGGAACAAAGATTTGATTGACTCTCTGAACAAATCTGCTTCTATTTTTAAACAAGAAAAAGATTGTTTTGAAAGTAAGATTTCTGATTTTGAATCTAAAATATCTAAGTCTGATTTAGAAAAGCAAAAATGTGTTCTAAAAGCTCATATTTTGCAAGTAGAAAACAAGACATTAGAGAAAAGGGTAAATGGTTTGGAAGCCAAACTTTATGCACGAGGCCAAACAGATCAAACTATTTTCCTAAATACACCTAATGAAGAGGATGATTTTAAAGAGAAATGGGGACATGGTTATAAAAACCCCCATTACTTAAAGAAAGCCTTCAGAAAACAAACAACATTGTATAATTTTGATTTTCTTTTTGTTGTTGGAAAATATCATCATTTAAAACCCAAATTTGTTACCAAGTCACCGGATGAGGTTGAGGCTAAAGAGGATGAGAAAAGAAAGAACTTATAGAAAATGCAACTATCATTCTGCTATCAAAAGTTGAATGATAGTTATATTTCAGAACAACCAAAATCTCTTTCAAATGATTATTTTGAAAGCTATTCGATAAAAGAGTTGGAGGCAAAACCTTTAAAAACTAAAACTTATGTTCCTGCACTTATTTTAGAAAGCAAAATAATCGAGCTTGAAAATATTTTATCTAATGAAAGAATATTGGCTGATATTGAACGAAATGTATTTTCAACTCTTATAAAGAACACAATTTTAAATGTTGAATCTCAAAAGTGTTCTAAATCTTCTAAAGCGCCTCAAACCTCTGAAGTTGATCTTGATGACTTATTTGCGTCTACAAATGATTTTTTAAATTCTGATGAAGGGTGTGTTGATGAGATTGATATGTTTGACTTTAATGCTAAACTTCCAGATCATTCTACTTTTGTTAAAAATGGTCAAGCTTTACCAAGTGTGCATGAAATAGGTGACTCATCAACTAAGGTTGGTGAATCAGTTTCTGTGAATGCTGATTACTATGCAAAAGGTAAGAAGCAAAAAAAACGGCCCTCACAGAAATAGAACAACACTGGTAAGCTTACGAAAAGACAATCTCAGAAATCTGATTTTCCTAACTAATCTAAATCTTTTGTTTCAGAATTAAGAAAGAGAAGGTCGGAAGGTCGAACAAAATGGCGACCAAAATAGAAGATAGATGAGAGTGTAAAATCATGTCCTGATTTGGATTGTAATAGATCTAATTGTAGTAATTCTGATGTAGTTGGTAATGTTTCTTTGAATAAACAAAACCTTGTAACATCTTACAAGAGATATACAATAAAGCAATTACTCCAATTATCTCGGTCTACTACTAAGACATCTACTTATAGACGGAATGATTTTATCTCTCACCGATATTCTGATAATTGGTTTGGTACTTATCATGTCTATTCTCATAAATCATTTGTTTCAAAAGTTTTCAAAAGGTCAGAGGATCCATATACAAATGAATACCAAAATCTTGTGTTAATCCGGTAGGACCCACTTTTAAATGGGTACCTAAAGTTGTTATTCCCTGATTTCTCTTACGTAGACCCGTCATATGTGGCACTTGGATAACGGGTGTTCCAAGCATATGACTGGGCAAAATGATTTATTGTCTAATTACACAGAGAAATTCTTCAGGAATGTACGTTTTGGCAACGATCGATTTTCACCGATTTTAGGCTACGGTTACATGATTAATGACAAAGTGACGATTACAAAGGTGAGTTACATGGAAGGATTAGGACATAACCTATTCAGTATTGGCCAGTTCTGCGACAAAGATTTAGAGGTAAATTTCAAGGCCAAGAGGTGTTCTGTACGCACTTAAGATGGCAAAGAACTCTTGGTCGGTATGCGAAAGTCCAATCTCTACACCATTAAATCTGTCAAAAGTCCAGACTGACAATCAGGTTTGTCTACTTTCAACAGACTCCCTGCAACAGAGTTGGTTATGGCACCGAAGGCTGTCCAACCTGAATTTTCGCTACATCAAAAAACTGGTCACGGGTAAGCTAGTCAAAGGACTTCCTGAGCTGAAATACGAGAAAGAACACCTATACGCAGCATGTGAGAAAGGAAGGATGAAGAGAGTTGCTCATAAGCCGAAGCCTGAACAAAGTACAAGTTCTTCACTTGAACTGTTGCACATGGATCTCTGTGGTCCAATGAGAACGCAAAGCATAGGCGGCAAGAAGTATGTCTTAGTTATTGTGGATGATTATTCGAGATATACATGGGTCAAATTTCTGAGATCTAAGGATGAGACGCCCGAAGTCATCATTAGTTGCTTAAAGACTACCCAAGTAAATCTTCAAAAGCCAGTCAAGCTTCTAAGAACGGACAATGACACAGAGTTTAAGAATAAAACTGTTGATGATTATCTTGAATCGGTCGGGATAACACATCAATTCTCTGCTGCCAGAACGCCATAACAGAACAAAGTAGTAGAGAGACGAAACGGAACGCTAGTAGAGGCCGCTCGTACTATGCTGAGTCAATCGGATGTACCTCTGTTTCTGTGTGCAGAAGTTGTTTCGACTGCGTGCTATACACATAATCGGTCTCTAGTACATATCCGTTTTGGTAAAACACCTTATGCGTTAATAAACAATCTTACACCTTGCATTAAAGACTTTCATGTTTTTGGATGCAGGTGCTTCGTATTAAATGACAGAGAGAAACTGAACAAGTTCGGACCGAAGGCTGACGAAGGCATATTCATTAGTTACTCTCAATCATCAGTTGCATACCGGGTGTACTTGAAGAAGTCCAAGACTGTGATAGAAAGTGTTAATGTTACATTTGATGAGGAGGTGGCTTCTGAATAAAGAAGTTCAGAACCCGTACTTACAGGAGTTCTAGCTTCTGGACAAATCAGTCTAGAACCTGTGGTTAAAGAGACTAATTCGGATAAAGCATCTACTTATATATCTCATTTATCTGAATTAGATTTACTGTTTGAATTCTTTTACGATGAGTTTCTTAGATCTAAATTGCCTAAATCTGTTGTGATTGACAGGTCTGAAGAATCAAGCTGTCAACATCCAATCACTTCAGAAGTGTTAACTGAACTCGTTCCCCCGGTTCAGACAGAAACTCAGATTCAAACAAATACTCCTTCAGTTCAAGTTGCACCTGAAAGTATTAAATCAGAAGTTCCTACTTCAGTTGGTTGCACTGTGATGACTAATCAACAGAATGAACAAGTTGTCCCAACTGAAACTTCTATACAAGAAACTTCAACTGCACCCCCAACAAATGCTTTACAAGAAGAAGACAATGGATATTTAGATGAGGGTTATGATCAATCTACTTCAAATCCACTCACTCACGAGCATAAGTGGACCAAAGAGCACCCGATAAGCCAAATTATTGGAGATCCAACTTTACCAGTGCAAACTAGGTCTGCTACTTTGAACATGTGTATGCATGAATCATTTCTGAGCAAGATAGAGCCCACTCACGTATCAGAATCTCTAGTTGACTCGGATTGGGTGACTGACATGCAAGAGGAGTTGAACCAGTTCGAAGCTTTAAAAGTCTCGAGACTTGTACCAAGACCTGACGGTAAATTTGTAATTGGTACAAAATGGGTATTCAAGAATAAAAAGGATGAAGATGGTATCTTAATTAGAAATAAAGTACGACTTATTGCGAAAGGCTACTGGCAAGAGGAAGGCATTGATTACGACGAGACTTACGCTCCAGTGGCACGCATTGAAGCGATCAGATTGTTTCTTGCGTATGCTGCTCATAAAAACTTCACCGTCTACCAGATGGACGTGAAGACTGCCTTTCTGAACGACATTCTTAAGGAGGAAGTCTATGTCTCACAACCTGAAGGCTTTGTGAATCCAGATAAACCGAATCATGTCTGTTACTGTACTTTGTTTAGATCAGTGTATTTGACTTTATGTTTGACTTTTAATGTTTTGAGAGAACCTTTGTAGTAAGGTTACTTTGTATTGTTTGAGAGAATTCTAGAAGTATAAATAGCTTGTGTTTGAGAGAAGCATGTAACTCTTGTCATTGTACGCACATCATATTGAATCAATAGACTTGTCACTTTCTCTCTCTACACACTCTCTCTATAATCTTGATTGGAATTGTGTTTAATTGATTCCTTAAGCTTGAATTCGATATTATCAATTGGTATCAGAGCCTACCCAAAAGAATTCAGAGTGTTTAGATTGTCAAATTTGATCGATTTTCTGGAAATTTTTCAAGAACAGTCGTATTCTTGAAAAGTTACTGTTTGATCGTGATTTTCATTGTTTTGATGAAATTAGTGTGTTTCTTTGTAATAGTTGTGATCGATTTGTGGTTGTAAACACATTGTATTCACACACTTTCACGAATTAAACACTGTAATTGTTTTAGTTTTTGGATTTTTCTGATTTTTTAGAAACACGATCATAGAGCCTGTAATTTCGATGAATTACACTGTAATCTTTATTTTTGTTCATTGTTGTATGTTCAAGAAGTGATCAATATCACTTTTCGAACCTGTTGGATTTGATTGTAAAGCGATTTGCAGGGAAATTTGAGTTTTGGATCGATTTTCAGAAGATAAGGGAAGAACTCGCTAGATCCACACTTCGCGCTAAGGAAGAACGCGCAAAGTACTATTCATGTGTTTTGTGCGAGTTTTGCAGGTTCGCGCATAGTACAACTTGCGAGAAACAGCTTTGCGCAAAGAGTTGTCAAGTTTGTTCTGCGAGTTCTTGGTTTCTAAGAATTTTTCTAAGTCCAGATCGCGCACGTACCTTTTGCGAGTTTCATTGCTTGCGAGTTTGCATTTTTCACGTTTCGATCTGCTCAAAAATTTTCTAAGTATGGTTCTCGGAAAGGCTTCTGCGAGTTTCTACTAGCGTGAGAGTTTACATTCGTCTGCGAGAAGTTCGAGTTTCAAAAATTTTCTAAGTCAAGTTCATGCGCATACAATAACTTGCTTAATCTTGATTTGAATTGTGTTTAATTGATTCCTTAAGCTTGAATTGGACATTATCAATGTCTACATCTTGGATAAAGCACTTTATGGTCTTAAACAAGCGCCTCGAGCCTGGTACGAGGTATTATCAAACTTTTTGGTCAAATCGAGCTTCACAAAAGATAAAATCGATACTACTTTGTTCATTAAAAAGGAAAAAGCCGATATTATTCTTATTCAGATATATGTTGATGACATTATATTTGGCTCAACAAATCCTAAATACTGTAAGAATTCTTCAAATCTCATGGTGTCACGTTTTCAGATGAGTATGATGGGAGAGATGAACTTCTTTCTCGGATTACAAGTCAAGCAATTTTCAACGGGGATTTTTATAAATCAATCCAAGTACATTTTCTATATTCTGAGAAAATTTAAAATGGAAAATTGTACAACAATTGGAACCCCGATGGCACCGGGAACTAAGATCGGCATGGATCGTTCAGGAAAATCTGTCGATGTTTGAACCTATAGAAGGATGGTTGGTTCTTTAATGTATTTAACTTCAAGTAGGCAAGATATTATGTTTTCTACATGTCTATGTTCAAGATATCAAGATAATCCAAAAGAATCCCATATGTCTGCAGTTAAGCGCATATTTAGATATTTGAAGGGAACTGCATATCTTGGTTTGTGGTATCCTAAAGATACTAGTTTTGAACTGACAGCCTACTCACATGCAGATCATGCAGGCTGTATGTTAGACAGGAAGAGTACATCGGGACATATACAGTTTCTTGGAGATAAGCTCGTTAGTTGGGAATCAAAGAAACAATTGTGTATTTCCATTTCAACGGTTGAGGCAGAGTATGTTGCTGCTGCAAGCTGCTGTTCTTAAGTCTTGTGGATGAGGACGCAACTATGAGGTTATGGCTTCAAATTTGACAAGATCCCGATATATTGTGACTCTAAGAGTGCCATTGCAATATCAGCAAATCCTATACAACATACAAAGACCAAACACATAGACGTACGATATCATTTTATTAAAGACAATGTGGAAAAAGGTACAATAGAACTTTATTTTGTAAACACTGATTATCAGCTTGCTGATTTGTTTACCAAGCCTCTCGATGAAAAAAGATTTAACTTTCTTGTCTCGAAACTTGGTATGCTAGATCTCAAGACATAATCTGTGATTACCTACTAAAGTTTTCTTATTGTTATTTTTTCTTCATTTCTTTATCTTTATTCTGAAAAGATATCTGTACTTTAAGGTATGTTCATGATTTGAGGGGGAGTGAGAGAAGATGAAAAGATGGTCTACATATATTTGAGGGGGAGTTCATATGTTTTTGCATTTTTAAATGATGATTTTTTAATGCATAAATGCAGGGGGAGTTAGAGTTATAAGCGTAAGGAGTATGAATTATGACTTTTGATTACTTCATATCAGAACTCGCACATTCAATGTTTTACTGCTTTCTGTCATTTACTTTTCAATAAATGTTGTGAATAAAACTTTGCACTTTGACGGACTTTGTGACTATTGCAGATTGAGAGCAAGCTTAATGATCATATCTTATATGACTTACAACTTGACCTCATGAGATTTAAGACTGAACGAAAAGGTTTATTTCTAATCTTAATCTCATACGTATCTGAAAGTAGGACAACTTTCAGGTATGAAAACATGATCTTCAATGTTCAAACCACTTCTGATTCTTAAATGATTTCATGAATATAGAAGTATGCTTTTAAATGTTTTCATCATTATTTATGCTTTCATGATATACAAACCGTGTGTTTCCAAATATTAATACTTGTGTATTATATTTTCCATATACTTTCAAGTATTCAAACACACCCGTTTAATTTTTGTTGAATTTGTTCTTACCATGTCTCTAAATTGACACAAATTTTCGATGGTAAGACACCCCGATTGTTATTCAAAGTTTGAGCGTTGATCTCATTTCGAAACGTTCTTTCAAGAATATCTATACCTTGTTTCGTATAGACAAAATCCAATTTTTGCTGACCTAAAGCTTTAATTGATAAATCATTCAGATTGTGATCTATATCATACAATGTCAGATTTTCAAACAAGTTTCTTGTATTCATTTCATTCATTCAATATACTTGTTTTGAAAAATCTTCCATGTTTTAAAGTGCTCAAATCTTCATGATTATCTTATTGAGCATAAAGACATCTGAATTGTATATTTTGTGCCTTCACTGAAAAGTTAAACCAGTTGAGCAACATGTTCTTTTTAGGACAACATGGGTTCATTGTGTTAGGACTTACATGAAACTTTTATGGATTCACGTTAACCAGTGTTTCCTACCCAAGAAGTTAATCCTTAGTGATCGAGTGTGAGGAGTCAAAAAGAAATGAGTGTTGGTTGAGTGATGAGGTAAAATGAAATGAGAGTTTGGTTAGAAGTGAGCTCAATGTTTAAAAAGAAAGAGGGTGAGATAACTGTTATTCCCTGTTTCTAGTTCCTAATCACAAACAAATCAACAAACAAGATTTATGAATCAATTACCTGTTTGTTTTCAAATTCAAATTCAACGATTACAAACTCTCTTCTCTCTAAAAACTCTCTTTCCCTCTCTACAGATTTCTCTCTCTAAAATGTATTCTCTCTCTCTCTATGTCTACAATTCTCTCTACAAGATACGTATTCTTCTAATCACACACTTACAGAGAACAACTAACAAGAACTATTTATACCCTACAAGTTACAAGGAAACAAAACAAAAATACAAATACAATATACTTTGATTTTTTTTATTACAAATAGACTTTGACTTTAATAAGAGTTGACTTTCTCAACTTTGACTTCTTACACTTTGACCTTCAGTCTTCTTGATCTTGTATCCAACATATTTATGCTCTAACAATCTCCCCCTTTGGATTCAAGATCACTTTTGAAAGAACTAGCAATTCAGTCTTTACTTTTAAGCTCTGTCAGTACAATCTCCCCTTTTTCTTTGACGGTATTCTTTCCAAAAAATGTCTTCAAACGATTAACAATCTCCCCAAAACTTTCACAAAACACTTTTAGACTTTGGAAAGAAATTATCATCAGATTCAACTCGAATTGCTTTATCGAATAATCTTCAAAGAAAATTTCCTAAAAAATCAGTACATCTTCAGAAATATTTTGATCTTCTTCAAATCTTTACTTTGAATCTTCTTACTTGGATCTTTCTTTAAAAACATCTCCCAAAAGTTTATCATATCTTGATACCATCCCCCCCTTTTTGATGATTTGAGCATCTATATCATCAAAACTTTTCTTCCAAGAAATGTCTTTGACCATTCTGATCTGTCAAACTGAGCCTCTGATTCTGTGATCCATAAACAAGTATTCATCTAGATCTTTGCAAATCCAGACAAAATAAGAACATGTAACTCCTGAATCAACAAATGAAGTAGTTAAAATGTCTGTCAGTAACACAAAGTCAATGTGTGTAACGAATACACAATATAAAGGAGCTTTTTGATGATCACTCCCCCACGGCTTCCATCCAATCATCGAAACACCACAAAGGCAATTTTCTATGAATGTTATGACAAAGAAACAAATTCTTTGTGTGTTCATGCACGTGTAGAAAGAATTAAGCATATGATGATTGCTTTTATAAAGGCTCAACATAGTGTAAACCACTGAGACAACAGTAGATAAACACAGACTCAATGTGCATGATTGAAGTGCGAAGGTGGGATAGACTTCCTTCTTTTCAATATCTAGATTTTCCAAATGAAAATCAGATAGATTATATGCTGCGTCCCCAGAAAAATATGAAACATTTTCTTTTTGAGAAGAAAATTAGAGGCTGGTGGGGTATTTAGTCAAGAGTTGGCATGGGCTATTTGCCTGTTTCAATAACGTTCACCAAGAAATGTGAAGCATTAGTAATGTGGCTGCCCGACTCAGAAAGTAGTTGGTGCAGAGTTTGATATTCTTTTACTCTTTTCTCACACCCTCTTTCTTTTGATCAATAAGCTCACTACTAACCAATCTCTCATTTCCATTTTACCTCATCACACCCACACTCATTTATTTTTAGACTCCTCACACTCAATCTCTATGGATTAACTTCTTGGGTAGAAATCACTGGATAACGTGATTTCATAGAAGTTCAGTTAATTCCTAGCACAAAGAACCCATGTAGTCCTAGAAATTATATGTTGCTCAGATGATTTAGCTTTATCAATTAAAGCTCATATACAAGTGTCAGATTAATGTATGCTCATAAAATATAATCATGACGATTTGAGCATTTTAAGACAAGTATTTTCAAACAAGTATACTAAATGAATGAACATGAAAGCAAAAGACTTGTTTGAAAATCTGACATTGTATGAAAAATGATCAGAAATGAAATAATATAGCAATTAAGGCTTATGGTCAAAAATAACATATATTGTCCATATGAAACAAAAATATAGACTTTCTTGAAATGAACGCTTCGAAATGAAATGACGCCCAAGTTACAGTGAAGTACAAGCGGGGTGTCTTACCATCAAAATTATGTTTCAAATATGAGACATGGTAACAATTTGAACAAGAAATAAAACCGGTGTGTGTGAATACTTGAAAGAATATGAAAAGACAATACGCAAGTATTTATCTTTGGAAACACACGGTTTGTTAAACATTGAAGCTCAAAAATAAAAATGAAAACATTTAAAATCACACTTCCAATTCATGAACTCTGTTTAAGAATCGGGAAGTGGTTTGAACATTTAAGAATATGTTTTCTATATCTGAAAGTTGTCCTTCTTTCATATATATTTGAGATTAAGATAAGAAATTTAACCTTTTCGCTCAATCTTAATTCTCATAAAGTCAGCTGTAGTCATTAAGATATGATCTTGATAGCTTCCTCTCATCCTGCACAAGTCTCAAAGTCATGTCAAAGCAACTTTTATTCACAAAATTTTATCAAATGTAAATGACATAAAGCAGTAAAACGATTAAAGTACGAGTTCTGATCTGAAATAATCAGAAATCATAATCTTTTACTCCCCCTAAAATCATGCATTTAAAATTTATCAGTGAAAAAGCACATGATAGAGATCTACAATTCTCTTTTGAGTTATAGTTCGTCATATCTATCCAATGCATAAATTTCAGAAAAGTATGTACTCCCCCTTGAAGGTTGATTTCCTCATTGAGTATCGGAGTACATCGTCATATCAGCCCGGGAGTAACATCTTTCATCGTTAAAGTATGAGTCCTAAACTGTTGTGTTTAGAAGTCATATCTTCATCGAATGTTACATTGACGCTCTCGACGACTGTCTTGGACTTCTTCAGATAAACACGATGTGCTGCAGATGTTGAAGAATAACCAATGAAGATACCCACATCCGCCTTAGCACTGAATTTGTTCAGACTCTCTCTGTCGTTAAGAACGAAACACTTACACCCAAATATGTGAAAATACTTGATTGTCGGTGTTCTATTGTTGATCAACTCATATGGAGTCTTTTGAAAACGGCGGTGTATAATGGATCGATTTTGAGTATGACATGCAGTTGACACAGCTTCTGCCCACAGAAATAGAGGTAGATCGGATTGGCTGAGCATAGTCCGAGCGGCCTCGACTAACGTCCGATTTCTCCTTTCGACTACTCCATTTTGTTCAGGCGTACAAGCAGCAGAGTATTGATGTGATATCCCGACCGATTCGAGATATTCTTCCACAATCTTGTTTTTGAACTCTGTGTCGTTGTCCGTTCGAAGAAACTTGACTTGTCTCTGCATATTCACATGGGTCGTCTTTAAGAAAGTAATGAGAACTTCGGGCGTCTCATCTTTAGATCGAAGAAATTTGACCCACGTGTACCTTGAATAATCGTCCACAATAACCAACATGTATTTCTTTCCTCCTAAGCTTGGTGTTCTCATCGGACCGCAGAGATCCATATGTAACAACTCTAGTGGAGAACTGGTGCTTGGTTCAGGCTTCGGTTTATGAGGATCTCTCTTCATCTTACCCTTCTCACATGCAGCACATAAGTGTTCTTTCTCGTATTTCAGCTCAGGAAGTCCTTTTACCAATTTTCCACTAACCAGCTTGTTGATATAACGAAAATTCAGATGTGATAGTCGTCGGTGCCAAAGCCAACTTTGTTGCATCGAAGCTTTTGACAATAAGCAAACATGACTGTCATTCTATACCTTTGAAAGATTGATGGTGTAGAAATTTGTCTTTCGCTTGCCAACTAAGAGTTCTGTGCCGTCTTCAGAACGAACCGAACATCTCTTAGCTTTGAAGTTGACCACTAACCCTTTGTCGCAGAATTTACCGATGCTAAACAAGTTGTGCCCTAAACCTTCGACATAACTCACCTTCTTAATCGTTATGTTGTCTTGAATGATGTCACCATATCCTAAGATTGGTGAAAGCTGATCGTTTCTAAATCTGACATTTTCAATGAATTTCTTTGTATAATTAGACAATAAAGCTTTTTGCCCAGTCATATGCTTAGAACATCCACTGTCCAAGTACCACATATGCCGGGTCTGCAAGAGAAATCAGGAAACAATAGATTTAGGTACCCATTTAAAAACGGGTCCTAACAAATTAGCACAACATTTTGGTATCCATTTGAAAATGGACCCTCTGTTCTTTTGAAAACCTCTAAAAACATTTAATCTTGAAGAATAAACATGATAAGATCCAAACCAATCAGAAGAATTATGAGAATAAGCAAAATCATTTCTCCGATAATGATAAGATTTAGTAGTAATAGGAGATAATTGAATCAATTGCTTTATTGAATACCGCTTGTAAGCAGTTACAAGGTTTTGTTAAGATGAAGCAAGTTGATCAACTACATCATTATCACTACTAACTGATCTATTACAAGAGTTATCAGAAACTGATTCAGCTATCTCATCATCCTTCCTTTTTGGTCACCATTCGGTTCGAGCTTTCGACCTTTTCTTGCTTATATCTGAAACAAAAGATTTAGATTTATTAGGAAAATCAGATTTCTGAAAATGAGTTTTCTTTGGTTTACCAGTGTTAAGCCGTTTCTGTGATTGCTGTTTCTTATTTTTCTTACCTTTAGAATAATATTCAGCAGTCACAGAAACTGGTTCACCAACCTTAGTTGATGATTCATCTGTTTTAAGAACACTTGGTAAAATTTTCTTATTTATAAGACAAGTAGAATGATCAGGAAGAGGAGCATTGAAGTCAAACATATCAATTTCTTCTATGCACCCATCATCAGAATTAAGAAAATCATTTGCAGACACAAATAAGTCATCAAAATTATCAGATGAAGTTTGAGGTGTTTTTGAAACTGTAGAACACTTTGTAGATTTAGATTGAAAAACAGTGTTCTTTAAAACTGTTGAAAACACACTTTGTTCAATATCTACCAAAAGTCTTTCATCAGAAACAATATTTTCATGTTCAACTATTTTGCTTCCAAGAATGACTGGAGGAACATAAACCTTTGCAATTGCAGGTTTTGCCTTCATTTCAGAAACAGAATAACTAGCAAAATAGTCGTTTGAAAGAACTTTTGGTGTCTCTGAAAGATAACTATCATTTAACTTTGCATAGTTAAATGGTAGTTGCATTTTCTTTACATTCTTTCTATTTTCAGTTTCTTTAGCCTCAACTTCTTCTGGTAATTTGGTAACAAATTTGGGTTTTAAATGAGTATGTTTACCAGCACAAGCAAGAAAATCAAAATTATATAATGCTGGTTATTTTCTGATGGCTTTCTTTAAGTAATGGGGGTTTTGAAAACCAAGTCCCCATTTTTCTTTAACATCAGCCTCTTCGTTAGGTGCATTGAGAAAAATGGTTTGATCTGTTTGGCCTCTTGCATAGAGTTTGGCTTCCAGACCATTTACCTTCTTATTCAAAAGCTTGTTCTCAACCTGCAATTTATGAATAGTTAGTGCAGATTCTTTCTTATCAAACTCAGACTTAGAAAATTTAACTTCAAACTCAGAAATCTTGTTTTCAAAACAATCTACTTGAAGTTTAGAATCAGAAGCAGACTTGCGTAAAGAATCAATTAGATCTTTGTTCCCAATAACTGACTTATTAAGCTCAAAGATCTTATTGTTTCTTTTAGCAACTCTGTCTTTTTCCTTTTTCAGTTTTATTTGAATGTCTTTAAGCTCAACCATCATAGCTTCCATTTTGGTTATGAAATCTTTTTCAGTTAAGTTTAATACCTCATCAGCTGTCTCTTCATCTGACTCATCATACTTGACCTCTTTTCCCATTAGACAGAGATGAGCAGTTTCTTCTTTCTCTTTTTCATCCTCTTGATCAGAATGATCCTACCAGAATTCGTCTTCAACCATTAATGTTATGCCAACTTCTTGCTATTTGGCCAATAGCAGTTTGTTCTGATAATACTGGGAGTTTCGAACCTTTGGCTTTCGACACTCTTTAGCAAAATGTCCAACCTTGCCACAGTTGTAGCATTTAATTTGATAATTTACTGGCTTTTCAGCAACAGAGTAATCATTCACAAACTTTTTCTTTTCTTCCGGCTTCCTTTCCATATACCGGTTCTCTTCATGTCGCTTTCCTTCAACTCTTTCTCGATGCTCATGATTCTTGGAGCTTGATGAAGAATATCTTTGAGAATTGGATCCCGGCTTCTTGTAGAATTTCTTTTGAAATGCATGGGTCAATAATAGCATAACTTGTTTAAGACTTTCTCCATCATCACCATCTGTTTCAGATTCTGACTCAGAACTTGTAAGCGCTTTCTTCTTTTTCTTCTTTTCTTTCTTTTCTTTCTTCTTCTCTCCGGCTACCAAAGCAATAGGATCAGGAACTTTTTCTGCCTTATTTTTCTCAGCTCTTTTCTCTTCCACTTCTTCTTCATTTTGCCTCAGAGTCTCATAAACCTCATGTAACGGTATGTCATTCAGATCCTTCATCTGTTTCATCCTACGTGTATGCTTCTTCCATTCAGGTTGTAGGATACTCAGAAATTTGACATTGTTCTCAAGCTGCTTCTTTTTGACTTTGTTCATTGACAATTCATTTAACAGCAAGACAAACCGTTCATAAGTATCTTCTAAGCTCTCATTCTCTTTGGCTTTGAATTCCTCGTAGCTATTGATGCAATTTTCTTCTTTCATTTGATTGCCGACCTTGGAACCCATCATCATTTTCTGCAACTGATCCCACATCTTCTTAGCATTTGCCTTGTAGCTGTCTATTTTGACGTAGATGTCATTCGGGATACTTTGAAGAAGAAGAGATCTTGCTTGCTTATCTTCTTTATATCTGCTTTTTTGTTCCTCTGAATATTGACCATACTCTGCTGTAACTGTTTTCATCTTCTGTTCTCTTTCCACAGTACCATCTTCACTATCAGATGAGTCATCATCAGGTATTTGAACTGTGATTGGTACCATAGGACCTTCTGTAATTGACAGTAGAATATTTTCTCCATTTGCATGTCTGTCTACAAAATCCAGAAATCTGTCTTTCCACTGTTCGTATTCTCCTTTGAACAGAACAGGAGGCTTGACATCAGTGCCAATAGAAAGAGCGTCTTTGGAAGTCATCTTGAATGTACCTGTTTGAAAAGATATGCAATAAAAAACTAGAAACTGATCGTTAGTCCAATTATGAAATCACAAGAATATAGAAAAATCAGAAATTTAAAAAAAAATTGACTAAGTGACAAAACTCGCAAGTCACTGTAAAACTCGCAAGTCACTATTACTGAAAAACCCGCAGACTAAAGCTTGCTTGTTTGTGAAACTCGCACGCAAAGACTTGCGTGTACTGATAAACTCGCAGATAGCTGAAACTCGCTAATCGTTGAAACTCGCAAGAGACTGTTCTCGAAGAAACTCGCTAATGCCTGAACACGCAGATCACTATTCACAGATAAACACGTAGTTTGAGGCATGCGTGTTTGAGAAACTCGCAGACAAAGGGTTGCGTGTTTTGAGAACTCGCAGACCGAAGAAACTCGCTGATTGTTGAAAATCGCAAGTAACTATTCTAGATGAAACGCGCTAAAAGAGACGTGCGCGTTTCCAAAACTCGCTAGACACTACTTGCGCGTTTGAGCAAACTCGCTAACCATGGCTTGCGCGTTCCAACACTTAGAAAAATTTCTTAGATTTTCAAACTCGCACGATGAACAAACTCGCAGAACCCTGTTCCTGATGAAACTCGCACACTTAGACTAGCGCGTTTGTAAAACTCGCTAATCACTACGTGCGTGTTTTGGTACTTAGAAAATTTTCCCAAACTTTCAAAACTCGCAGACTTCAACCAGCGAGTTTCTAGAACACGCTTAATAAGGCCTTGTGCGTTTTGGCCAAACATGAAATTCTTCAGCTTACGCGTTCTATCAAAGGACTTGCGCGTTTTGCAGATCTAGCGCGTTCTTCAGATTCCCTTCCGTGTTCTTGACTTTTTCGAGTCTTTCGTCTTGAATCCGATCAAATTCTTCAAATTTGGTCTTGAAACTTTGTAATTTGGCTCTATTCCAACACAAGAACAGGTTACAATACTTGAAATTTACAATCAAATACAAATTGAACCAAATTGATTCAATTTACAGTGCTCAAAAACTCGTGAACTAAAAAACATACAAATTCCAAGAAAATTGTGGTTAAAAATTTGAAATTCCTTGTTGTTTTTGTGAGGGTGGATGTAATCATGGACTGTTCCAAGAGAAGTTCGGGTGTTGTTTCCAACTGGCATTGTAAGTGTTGTTGTAGGGACCAGATCTGTTATGAACATAGTTTATAGATTCAGAATTATGAGGACAATGTTCATAAGAGTGTTCCCCACCACAACAAACACATTGTACCGAGAGTACTGTTGGAATAAGTGTAGTTACAGTCGGTCATGCTCCTTGACCAGAAGTTATATTTTTGAGCATATTTGTCATGGAAGCAAGCTGACTTGTCAATGCGGTGTATGCATCTATATCATGAATTCCAGTAGTCCTCTTTTGCGTTTGGGCACGTAGATCAGCCCAATGTCCATGGTTTGTTGAAATCTTTTCAAGAATTTCATACTCGTCATTATAGGTAATAGCTGTAAAGGCCCCTCCTGATGTCGCATCGAGCATTTGTTTAGCCATGGGGTTTAACCCATTGTAAAACGTCTCGAGTTGAAAACAGTAGGGAATGCCATGGTGAGGGCATTTCCTTAACAACTCTTTAACCTTTCCCATGCATCGGGAATTGCTTCATCATCCATTTGTTTAAACATGCAAATTTCGTTTCTGGACTTAGCATTACGGGTAGGTGGAAAATACTTTCGCAAAACTTTCTCAGCCATATTGTTCCATGATGGTACAGAACCAGGTGCCAATGACTTAAACCATGACTTTGCCCGATCTCTTAGAGAAAATGGAAATAAAGTGAGTCTTAGGGCATCGTTAGATACCCCAGGGATCAAGAATGCATCGGTGATCTCCATAAAAGATTTTAAATGAGAGTGAGGATCCTCCGATGGCATTCCGGCAAATTGTCCATTGGTTTGTAACATGTGGAACATGATAGTTTTAAGCTCAAAATGGAGGGCAATCATATGGGGTCTAACTATTCCCGAGTTCAATTGCTCAAAATCAGGGATAGCGTAGTCCATAATTTTTTTCTCTTTGGAATTTGCAAGATTAATAATGTTCGGAACTTCATCCCTATTTTCATTGTTACCATTGGATTCTGCATCGTCATCATTAGGATGGTGATTTCGGTCATGGTTATGATTATTGTTCCCTTGATTTGGCATTTGCTGAAAAGGGAATTCGGGTGGATTTCCAAAAATGGGTGGTGCATCGTGAAATATCGGTTGTTGTCTTTGCTGATTTTCTAGCCTAGGCACCCTATTTTCAAAACCTGGTGGGGGTGGTTCTATGATTGGAGATCCTATGATCAATGAAATTCTTTGAGTCCTTCTTCTATTTTGGAATGTTCTTTCTATGTCCGGGTCAAACTCAAATAACTCCCCACGTGGTATTCTTGGTATACACCAAGAGAAGGTGATTCAAACGGTGTTAGAAAAATCAAATCTTTTAGAAAACTTTTACAGACTTTTAGCGAGCCAATCCCCAGCAACGGCGCCAAAAACTTGATGCGGATGTTTGCACACCACTAATACATGTGATAATTGAATCCCAAGGCAATTATACAATGAGACCCAATATCGTCTTTCAAGTAATAAAGTGGTAAAATACCGAATATCGTCCCACAGAGATTGTTGTAAAAGTGCAATAAAAGTGTAATGAAAGAGATGATTTCAGATGGCGAATTTGAAGACTTTGTTTTGCTAAGGTTAACAGTTAAATTAAGATAACAGAGAATAAAGATACCAAGGGTGTAAGACTTGTGGTGAGTATCAAATGCAAGTTTCTGTGGACTTATGCTGTAGGGATGCAACAACATTGTGTCTCTCAGCAACTAGTTCCACCACCTACTTTAAGAACGATCCTCTCAGATTCAGCCGTCACACTTGGATTTAGCTTCTATCAGGCACATCTCTGTGCAGTATCAGAACCAATGATAGTGATGAACGGTGCTCTCAAAGTATATGGATAAATAAACAAGTTTATTGAAAATCACTCTCTCGAGTTAATTCCCATATCATCCAAGTTGACGTGTTCCACGTGGCTTATCTCTGAGTCCACTACACTTTAACACTTTGACTCGTGATCAACTTCTCGAGAATATATCGATTAGAAAAACATAGTTGCCAAATTTCTTGGTAAGCAACTTTTCCAAGTATACTTCCTATGTCATTCGAATTGACGTGTATTAATGTGGCCCATCTCTGAGTCCACTACACTTTACCACTTTCAAAGCGATCAATTCGTGAAGAAGTGCGTTTGGATTTATAAAACTTAGAATGAAATGGTGGAACATCGTTATTGAGAAACGACGTCCACTTTCTTTTGATTTAAAAACTCACCTTTTGCCTCACACCCAAACTAAGAAATTAGCTACTCATGACCGAAATTAAATTGCAAGAAATGTAAAGAGCGGAAATTAAAGACATTAAGTAAAGTGCGTAAAGTAAATAACAATAATAAATTGACGGAATGTAAATGCGATAAGCGTAAATAAATAAATGCGAAAAAGAAAGAAATAAAGTAAATACGAGACTTGTATTAAAATAACTACAGAAATATAACAATCGGTTGTGAAACCGATTGGATCTTGAAGGCCAAAAGATTTACCAACTACTTGGAACTTTAAACTACTTGCTTACTTGAAATTTAAAAGACTTAGTACTACTTACTCCTAAACAAGCACCTAGACCCACCTATTTATACAAAAGAAATTGGGTAATATACAATGGGTAAAGACAAACTTGGAGCCCAAGATTACACAAAAGACAAATGAAAGTACAATAAAGCAAGTAACATTGTCTTTTTCCCGTAGATAAATAAATCAGCTGATTTTTTCTTCAAAAAGCCATCCAGATTTTCTTTAAAAGCCCAGGCCCATTAACTGTGACAGATGAACCCATGAAGCCCAACCATAAGCCTGCTGCCCACCAATGTTACGGGGATGCTGTGAATAACTGCTGTAATATTTAAACATTAAACACAAAGTAAGCTAATATTTAACATAAAGATAAGTTTCACTACCACATTAAGCCTCGTAAAGAAATATGGAAATAACATAGAAAAAGACTCAAATTTGGGATATTGAAAATAAAACAACTATCCTAAAAGAGAGAAAAATAGTGAAAATGCATTGATTTCTCAATGCATATCACATCCCCAAACTTAAAATGTTGCTTGTCCCCGAGCAACTAAAAGAAACAACTAAAAATGACTCAATTTTGAAAATTTTCATGATTATGGCATTAAGTGCACACACATGAAGAATCAACCAACAATTGTAATCCATAACCTTTCATAAATCTTTAGTGACAAACTTATTTCCTAGAAGTGTATGAACCATAAGCTAGCTACACATTATCTTTGTTTGCTCAAACACATACCACTTCTAAGGTCAATAGGACTTTAACATTTGGGTTCACTCATTTTGGCACATCTTTTTCTCACTTTGCCTTTTCCTCTCAACATAGCTGTCATTTTGAACTTTGTTCAAAAATTTCAAAATTTTTGGCACTTTTGTGCTCTTTTAATTGAAAGTGTGCACCTTGCCCCTATGGGATATTTTGGGTGCATCTTGACACATTCTCAACAAAGTATCATATTAGAGCTTTGCTCTTTTGTTTTGATATTTTTGTTTCTGCTTTTTGTAAAGGAGGGGTAACCCTCACATCCCCAATCTTGGAATGTCCAATGTCCTCATTGGATGTATTTCTAAGGGTGTATTGTATGAAGGTGTCAAGTGGCAATAAATGAGAAAGGAAGTGATGTCCTATCTCATCCCTTAGAATTTGTGGTGAAGTGTGATCATATGTGTCCCAAAAACATGCAGCTAGTTCTAGCAAGAACAACTACCAGGTGAGTCTGTGATTAAGCCAAGGAATTATTTGGGCTATAGACACAAAAGTGGAAAATCCCATCACATGCAATCTTGATTAAAAACAAACCTAAAAGTTATAAAAACTATCCCTAGACTCAAAAAAGAGAAAAACAAAATAAGGCTTAAAGTAGTAGAAGAAACCTGCCCTACTCCGAAGGAGTAGGCTTCATATCCTCAGAACTGCCATCGGATGCTGCAACATCAGCCTTGATCTTGCTGTACTCTTCTCTCAATCATGCATTCTCCTCGGTAAACCTCCAGTTTTCCTCCTTCAGCTTCTTTAGCTTTGCTCCCAGAATCCTTACCTTGCTTCGTGTGTTGGCTTCCAAATCAGCTTTGAGTTCTTTTACTTCTGTTCTGACTTTCTTTTGCCCTTTGTCCACCAACTCCGCCTTCCTCATCTTTACTTTGTCCATGAACTTCCTTATTTGATAAATCAACCCATCGATGTATCAATTGTTCTGTACAAACAAGTTTTGCATCATGGTCATCACATGTTGGTCAGTGGTGGTTCCTCCTAAGGCTTTTATGTGGAACATCAACTTGTCCAATTTTTTTTTTCTTGATGAAAATCTAGGGTAGATGGTATGATGATGTGAAATTTCTTTTCTTATCCCAAAAAAGCATATTTCAAATGAGAGGGGAGTTGTTTCAACTCCAAGTCAGGTGGTGAAACAACAGATAGGGTGAATGGCTTCGGTTCATTATTTTCCAACAATTCAAATGTTGCAACATTCACTGGGACAGTCTTTTCTTCTCTTAAGGCGAACTCCTTAACATCATTTTCCTCTTCTATGGCTAATTCCTCATCATCCTCTTCCTCCAACTTAAAGCCTTCTCTACTTCCCTCCTCATGACACAATGATTTAGTCACACTTAAGTTTGAACAATCCTCTACATCATCAGGATACTTCAAGGAATTGAAAACATTAAATGTGACTTTTTGATCTTGAAGCCTCATGGTCAACTCTCCCTTTTGAACATCTATCAAAGTTCTTCCGGTGGCTAAGAATGGTCTCCCTAAAATGATAGGGATATCATTGTCAGCCTCAAAGTCTAAAATGATGAAATCTGCCGGAAAGATGAACTTATCAACCTGAACTAAGACATCCTCAATTTTTCCTTTTGGGTAGGCAATGGTCTTGTCAGCCAATTGATGTGTAACAGTGGTAGGTCTAGCCTCTCCAATTCCTAAGTTGTTGAAGACAGATAAAGGCATGAGATTTATGCTAGCTCCCAAATCACACAAATCCTTCCCAATATCCTTCCCACCTATTGAACAAGGAATGGTAAAACTTCCTGAATCTTTCAGCTTAGGGGGTATCCTATTGGTCAAGAGAGCACTACATCCCTCAGTAAGAGAAAAGATTTCATATTCAGTCAACTTCTTCTTCTTACTTAGGATGTCTTTAAGAAATTTGGCATAACTGGGCATCTTCTCAATTGCTTCAACAAGGGGTATGTTGATATGCAAATCTTTAAACACATCCAAGAATTTTTTAAATTGCAATTCTTCCTTTTGATTCCTTAACCTTTGAGGGTAAGGAACATATGGAGGAACTAGTTTTATGAATGTTTTACTTGAATGTGTGGAGCAAGATGGGTCTTTTATGCCTTTGGTATCACTCTCTTTTGGTAAGGTTGGGATTTCATTCACTATAGGTAGGACAGGACTAGCTACCTCGGGCTCTAGATTCTTTGTGGGCTTAGATTGCGGTTCAAAAACAAGAGTTAAAATAGTAGTTTCAGGTTCTGACTTTTTGGTATTTTCTAATTCTGATTTGGTCATTGGTCCAACTTGTTTTTGCACAACCTCTGTCAGTTTCTTACCATTTCTAAGTGTCACTGCTTTCACATGTTCCTTTCCTAAGGCTTTTGGGACTTCCGTGTTACTAGGCAAAGTGCCCATGGCCCTATTGGTCTGGTTGAGTGCGAGTTGACTGATCTGGGTTTCCAAATTCCTGAGTATTGCACTGTGCTGATTAAACATAGATTGATTTTGTTGTTGTTCGACTTGATTTTGGGTTTGTTGTTGGGTTAAGAAAGCTTGTGTTTGAGTCATAAACCTTTTCATCATTGCTTCCAAAGAAGATGATGAATCAACCTGTGCAGGTGGGTTGTTTTGAAAAGATGGTTGAGAAGTTTGAAAACCTTGATGGTGATGTTGAGAGCTACTTGCTTGATGTTGTGGTTGAAAATTTGAAATTCCTTGTTGTTTTTGTTCGGGTGGATGTAAACATGGACTGTTCCAAGAGAAGTTCGGGTGTTGTTTCCAACTGGCATTGTAAGTGTTGTTGTAGGGACCAGATTTGTTATGAACATAGTTTATAGATTCAGAATTATGAGGACAATGTTCATAAGAGTGTTCCCCACCACAACAAACACATTGTACCGAGAGTACTGTTGGAATAGGTGTAGTTACAGTCGGTTGTGCTCCTTGACCAGAAGTTATATTTTTGAGCATATTTGTCATGGAAGCAAGCTGACTTGTCAATGCGGTGTATGCATCTATATCATGAATTCCAGTAGTCCTCTTTTGCGTTTGGGCATGTGGATCAGCCTAATGTCCATGGTTTGTTGAAATCTTTTCAAGAATTTCATACCAGTCATTATAGGTAATAGCTGTAAAGGCCCCTCCTGATGTCGCATCGAGCATTTGTTTAGCCATGGGGTTTAACCCATTGTAAAACGTCTCGAGTTGAATACAGTAGGGAATGCCATGGTGAGGGCATTTCCTTAACAACTCCTTAAACCTTTCCCATGCATCGGGAATTACTTCATCGTCCATTTGTTTAAACATGTAAATTTCGTTTCTTGACTTAGCATTACGGGTAGGTGGAAAATACTTTCGCAAAAATTTTGTCAGCCACATTGTTCCATGATGGTACAGAACCAGGTGCCAATGAATTAAACCATGACTTTGCCCGATACCTTAGAGAAAATGGAAATAAAGTGAGTCTTAGGGCATTGTTAGATACCCAGGGATCAAGAATGCATCGGTGATCTCCATAAAAGATTTTAAATGAGAGTGAGGATCCTCCGATGGCATTCCGGCAAATTGTCCATTGGTTTGTAACATGTGGAACATGATAGGTTTAAGCTCAAAATTGAGGGCAGTCATATGGGGTCTAACTATTCCCGAGTTCAATTGCTCAAAATCAGGGATAGCGTAGTCCATAATTTTTCCCTCTTTGGAATTTGCAAGATTAATAATGTTCAGAGCTTCATCCCTATTTTCATTGTTACCATTGGATTCTGCATCGTCATCATTAGGATGGTGATTTCGGTTATGGTTATGATTATTGTTCCCTTGATTTGGCATTTGCTAAAAAGGGAATTCGGGTGGATTTCCAAAAATGGGTGGTGCATCGTGAAATATCGGTTGTTGTCTTTGCTGATTTTCTAGCCTAGGCACCCTATTTTCGAAACCTGGTGGGGGTGGTTCCATGATTGGAGATCCTATGATCAATGAAATTCTTTGAGTCCTTCTTCTATTTCGGAATGTTCTTTCTATGTCCGGGTCGAACTCAAATAACTCCCCACGTGGTATTCTTGGCATACACCAAGAGAAGGTGATTCAAACCATGTTAGAAAAATCAAATCTTTTAGAAAACTTTTACAGACTTTTAGCGAGCCAATCCCCGGCAACGGCGCCAAAAATTGATGCGGATGTTTGCATACCACTAAGACATGTGATAATTGAATCCCAAGGCAAGTATACAATGAGACCCAATATCGTCTTTCAAGTAATAAAGTGGTAAAATACCGAATATCATCCCACAGAGATTGTTGTAAAGGTGCAATAGAAGTGTAATGAAAGAGATGATTTCAGATGGCGAATTTGAAGACTTTGTTTGGCTTGGTTAACAGTTAAATTAAGATAACAGAGAATAAAGATAGCAAGGGTGTAAGACTTGTGGTGAGTATCAAATGCAAGTTTCTGTGGACCAATGCTGTAGGGATGCTACAACATTGTGTCTCTCAGCAACTACTTCCACCACCTACTTTAAGAACGATCCTCTCGGATTCAGCCGTCACACTTGGATTTAGTTTCTACCAGGCACATCTCTGTGCAGTATCAGAACAAGTGATATTGTTGAACGGTGCTCTCAAAGTATATGGATAAATAAACAAGTTTATTGAAAATCACTATCTCGAGTTAATTCCCATATCATCCAAGTTAACGTGTTCCAAGTGGCTCATCTCTGAGTCCACTACACTTTAACACTTTGACTCGTGATCAACTTGTCGAGAATATATCGATTAGAAAAACATAGTTGCAAAATTTCTTGGTAAGCAACGTTTCCAAGTATACTTCCTATGTCATTCGAATTGACGTGTATTAATGTGGCCCATCTTTGAGTCCACTACACTTTACCACTTTCAAAGCGATCAATTCGTGAAGAAGTGCGTTTGGATTTATAAAACTTAGAATGAAATGGTGGAACATCGTTATTGAGAAAAGTCGTCCACTTTCTTTTGATTTAAAAACTCACCATTTGCCTCACACCCAAGCTAATGAAATTATCTACTCATGACGGAAATTAAATTGCAAGAAATGTAAAGAGCGGAAATTAAAGACATAAAGTAAAATGCGTAAAGTAAATAACAATAATAAATTGACGGAATGTAAATGCGATAAGCGTAAATAAATAAATGCGAGAAAGAAAGAAATAAAGTAAATACGAGACTTGTATTAAAATAACTACGGAAATATAACAATCGCTTGTGAAACCGATTGGATCTTGAAGACCAAAAGATTTACCAACTACTTGGAACTTTAAACTACTTGCTTACTTGAAATTTAAAAGACTTAGTACTACTTACTCCTAAACAAGCACCTAAACCCACCTATTTATACAAAAGAAATTGGGTAATATCCAATGGGTAAAGACAAACTTGGAGCCCAAGATTACACAAAAGACAAATGAAAGTACAATAAAGCAAGTAACATTGTCTTTTTCCCCTAGATAAATAAATCAGCTGATTTTTTCTTCAAAAAGCCATCCAGATTTTCTTTAAAAGCCCAGGCCCATTAACTGTGACAGCTGGACCCATGAAGCCCAACCATAAGCCTGCTGCCCACGAATGCTACGGCGATGCTGTGAATAACTGCTGTAATATTTAAACATTAAACACAAAATAAGCTAATATTTAACATAAAGATAAGTTTCACTACCACATTAAGCCTCATAAAGAAATATGGAAAATAACATAGAAAAAGACTCAAATTAGGGATATTGAAAATAAAACAATAATCCTAAAAGAGAAAAAAATAGTGAAAATGCAATTGATTTCTCAATTCATATCACGCGCTAAAAGAGACGTGCGCGTTTCCAAAACTCGCTAGAATCTACTTGCGTGTTTGAGCAAACTCGCTAACCTTAGACTAGCGCGTTTGTAAAACTCGCTAATCACTACGTGCGTGTTTTGGTACTTAGAAAATTTTCCCAAACTTTCAAAACTCGCAGACTTCAACTAGCGAGTTTCTAGAACTCGCTAATAACGCCTTGCGCGTTTTGGCCAAACATGAAATTCTTCAGCTTGCGCGTTCTATCTAAGAACTTGCGCGTTTTGCAGATCTAGCGCGTTCTTCAGATTCCCTTGCGTGTTCTTGACTTTTTCGAGTCTATCGTCTTGAATCCGATCAAATTCTTCAAATTCGATCTTGAAACTTTGTAATTTTACTCTATTCCAACACAAGAACAGGTTACAATACTCGAAATTTACAATCAAATACACATTGAACCAAATTGATTCAATTTACAGTGCTCAAAAACTCGTGAACTCAATAACATACAAAATCATCAAATTTAAGAAAATTACATTGCAAAACTGAAATTAAACCATACAAACTCGATCTAATTCACTTAACATACAAATTCTAATCGTTTACAACACAAAAATTGCACAAAAACTCAGAAATCGATCTGGATATTCAAGAACACAGTGTCGAACAATTTCTTGAATTGATTTCACTTTTGGATCTGCTCTGATACCAATTGTTATTCCCTGTTTCTAGTTCCTAATCACAAACAAATCAACAAACAAGATTTATGAATCAATTACCTGTTTGATTTCAAATTCAAATTCAACGATTACAAACTCTCTTCTCTCTAAAAACTCTCTTTCCCTCTCTACAGATTTCGCTCTCTAAAATGTATTCTCTCTCTCTCTGTCTACAATTCTCTCTACAAGATACTTATTCTTCTAATCACACACTTACAGAGAACAACTAACAAGAACTATTTATACCCTACAAGTTACAAGGAAACAAAACAAAAATACAAATACAATATACTTTGACTTTTTTTTATTACAAATAGACTTTGACTTTAACAAGAGTTGACTTTCTCAGCTTTGACTTCTTACACTTTGACCTTCAGTCTTCTTGATCTTGTATCCAACCTATTTATGCTCTAACAAAGAAAAAGGGTGAGATAACAAAGTAAAAGAATATCAAACTTTGCACCAACTTTTTCTGAGTCGGGCAACCACATTTCTGATTGTTTCATACTTCTTTGGTGAACGTCATTGAAACAGGAAAATAGTCCATGCCAACTCTTGATAAAAACTACACCAGCTACTCATTTTCTTCTCAACAAGAAAGTGTTTCTTATTTCAAGGGGACACAATACATAATTTATCTGGTTTTCATTTGAAAAATCTGGATATTGAAAAGAAGGAAGTCTGGCCCACCTTCACACTTCGATCATGCACAATAGAGTATGTGTATAATTACTGTTGTCTTAGTGGTTTACACAATTTTGAGCCTTATAAAAGCAATCATCATATGCTTAATTCTTTCTAACACTTGTACGACCACACAAGGAATATGTTTTCTTGTCATAACGTTCATAGAAATTCCTTTGTGGTGTTTCGATGATTGAATGGAAGACCTGGGGTAGTGAACATAACAAAAGCTCCTTTCCATTGTGTATTTGTTACAAACAGTGACTTTGTGTTACTGACAGGCATCATAACTGATTCATTTGTTGATTCAGGTGTTACACTCTTATTTGTCTGGATTTGAAAAGATCTTGATGAATACATTATTATGAATTGACGAAGAATCAGAGGCTCTTGCTAAGATCAGTCGTCAGAATAGATGAAGTGACATTTCTTGTAAAGTTTTGATGATTTCATGCTTCTATCATCAAAAAGTGGGATAGAGAATCAAGAAATATCATAGATGTGGGAGAAGATCAAGAATTATTTGAAAAGTGATCAAGAATTGTGGATTTTGGTAAAGCAAAGATTGAAAGCTTGAAAGAGAAAAGTTCAAAGATTTCAGAATACGAGTTGAATTTATAGAAATTTTCTTTGAAGATTATTTGTTGAATCAGTCTGAGCTAAAACTGAAGATAATTTCTTTCCAATGTCTGAAAGAGGTTTATACCAACTTTGGGGGAGAATGCTACTACTTTTGAAGAGCAGTTTTTGGAAAGATTGCTGAAAGTTTTGAAGATAGTTGATCAAAGAAAGGGCAGTTTGTAAAATTGTGCTTAAAAAAGGAAAATTTGAATTGCAAAATCTTTTTGAGATGATCTTGATCCAAAGGGGGAGAATGTTAGTGCACAGATTTGTTGGATACATGATCATAATTTCTGAAGATTGAAGTCAAAGCTGAAGTCAACTCTCAAGCATCAAAGTCAAAGTCTAATGTAATAAAAGTCAAAGTCAAAGTTGTAATGTTGTAAGAGTTTAGTTGTTTGCGCGTTTCAGTAGCATGCGTGTTTGTTGTGTTTGTATAAATAGGTATTTTGCGTGTAATAGATATAGCATAACAGATAGTGATATACGTCTATTCAGAGTTAGAGAGAGAAAGTGTTGAGAGTTCATCGTAATTGATTTCAGAGATTAATACAAAGTTGATTTGATTGGAAATTAATTGTCATCTTGAGAATTGAATTGTTATCTGGGATAACACTCGTACTTCAGTATGCTGAGCAGAATGCAAAATCCAAGGGGGAGTACACATATTAATGCACACTTCAAGGAGGAGCATAATTTTAAAGTCTGTAAGTGGGTGGGTGAGTCTGTGTTTTCAAAAAGATTTTGGAAATCTGAAAGTTTTTTAAAGAGAAAAAGTTGCATTTTTGAGCTTAAAAGTGTTTTTAATAAACTTGCTATTTTTAGAAAGTGGAACAAATTATTTTTGGAAAGTTTCCATTTTTGGAAATTTCTCAAAAAATTTCTAAGTATAAAACACGCACACCATTTCATGCACAAAGTGTAGAACGCGCACATAATGTCGTGCGAGTTCTCACTTCGCGCATAGCAAAGGCTGTGCGAAGTCCAAAATGCGCACACTATGTCATGCGAGTTTCTCATTTTCACAACACTTCGCGCACATCGCTTCATGCACGAAGTGCACACACACACTTGTCTTCTTTGTGCGGCAAGTGTTCTTTTTATTTGTTCTGCGCGAAGTGGGTCATCAAATCAAATCGTGCCAAGTGTCTTTAATCTCTCAGAGTATATATTCAAGTGTTTTCCCTTTTCGACTCACTTCTCTCAAACATAATTGTTCGAGTTTATACACCTAGCGATTTTTCTCTCGAATCATTCGTATGACCTTTCGATTTCTTGATCTTCAATAGAGATTCAATGTAGGTTTCTTATTTATTTTGATTCTTTGTTGTTCGAATATAGTTCTTGTATGTTTTTCTTTGTCTTTGCAGGTTTGATTTTTTTTTTCTAGGGTTTATTCGAATTTTTTTTTACTGTTCGTATTCTTGGCTAAGAACACTTGAGTTTTGAATTTATCCTCATAAAATATTGTGTATGTATGGATATCGCATTTGGGTTTTGTTCGATTGTATTGTTCTTTTTTGCAGGATACCTTAACTTTGGATTTGGAATCGACATTATGAACTATTTTGGACTTGTTAAACTGATTGAAGCCATGAACTCTTGGACTTTGTTGTGAACTGTTGAAATTCATTGGACGAAAATCGAATGTAACAGATGGATTATTTTTTGAATACTAAGGATTAATCTAAACTTGAACCCTAATCGAATATAACAAAAGAAAAATTTTCAGATTAAAGGGGAAATTTTTTGGATTTGATGTGTTCAAAATTAAAATTAAAATTTTAAGATGAACAATATTCTAAGTGTTCTTATCTTAGAACACTTGGTCATACGAGTTCTTCGAATGAACAATTTGTCATGCGAATTCTAGACTTCATGCGAGTTCTAGGTTTCATGCGCGTTTTGGGCTTCATGCGAGTTCTTGGTCCAAATTTAGTGTTATGCTAGTTTTCTAGTCCTTCTCAGTGTCATGAGAGTTCTGGACTTAGAAAATTTTTTGAGTTTTCAAAAATAAATTTAAACCTTTCAGATGCTTGTGACTTCATACAATACTACTGCATTTTTGAGAACAAAATCAAAACATCAAGTGTTTTGGTCAATGTTGGTCATTTGTTTTCAGTATGATGTTGCATTTTTGGATCTTGTAACACTGTGTATTATCTTGTGAGCTTAAAAGTACAATCTTTCTGTACTTTGATACTGTGTGTATCAAAAACTTTTTCTGAAAACAAGTTTTTGTGCTTATTGCTAACATATTGGATCATATCCAATACTTTCTTTCCATTTCAGGTATAAAATGGCAGAGGAAAGTTCTCATGATCCAATTGTTCAGATGGATGAGAATGATCCTAATGTGTCCAAGGAGACTCCTATGCCATCCTCCAGATCACATGTTCAGTCAGTAGTCGGTGTAGATCCTGGTCTTGCTCTTATTCATCCGTATGAATATCTGTTACTCTATCCGAATAATCACCACGTGGATTTTGATGTTTTAAATGTCAATCCACTTGTCATTGAAATTCTGAAGGGTCATCCAATCAGCAAGGCCTTGACAGACACTGCATCAATTCTTGTGTTATACATGCAGCAGGATGGAAGACTATTGAGTATGTGGTGCAGAGCAACACAAACAAAATCTTCAAAGTTAGAATTGATAACTTCACTTCAGTTCTCACATACCAAAGACTCAGACTTATCCTGGATTTACCTGAGGCAAATTCCAAAGAGGGCATAACCACTTTTGACTCATACCCAGTTGATTCCGAAGTATTTGAAGGCATCTGAGCCTTAGGGTATGTGGGTCAATTGACAAAGATCAGGGAGCTCAAGAAGAAGAATCTACCAACATTTTACTATCAAATGTTCTCCGTTATCAATTGCTGTTTGACCTCCAGGCACTCAGGCCTTGACAATACAAACTTGCATACATTGCGGCTCTTTCATGCTATCGGGTATGATTTGCACATAGACTATTCAGTGGCCTTTTGGACAGAATTATATGAAAAAGTCATCAGCAAGAGAACAACCAAGAAACCGCTATATGTACCATACCAGAGATTTCTTGAATTGATTGTTCAAAGTATGATCCGCTCCAATAGAGATATCCCAAAGAGATCTCATCATGAGATTGCTACTGAATTTGAAATGGGGTATCTTCAGAAGCAGAAAAAGACCTTTGCTTACTCCATGCCTATTCCAGCAGCTCTACATTCCTATGTTGATCCGAACTCAGAGTGTGTTAAGGATTATAGTGAGTCTATGGGAATGCCAGAACCGACAATCCCTACCCCAGACTCCAACCTTCGATGAGTGGAGTCAGTGAGGGTTCCTGTGACTACGGGAGTCCAGGGACGGGGAGAGTTGAGAAAAAATACCGAGAGGGGTACAGGGGGGTCAGGATTCTTAACCTGAAGCTGTGGGGACTTCGGCACAAGTTGCCAATCGTCTAGAAGTCTCTACATCTCAACCTGAAAGGACTATCATTCGTTAATCAAGTCCTCAGAAAGAGATTGCTAATGAAGGTGAGAACCCTAAAATAGAGTCGGATCAGTAGGCAAGTTCTACAGATACTATTCTTTCTGCTACTTCAGAACAACAAGTGGAGATTATTCATGGTATTGATGTTGAAGATGAAAATCTACAACACAATTTTGGTTTTCTGGATGACATCTACTTACATCATGATGACATGGAGATAGACACAGTTGCTACTTACATATATATGTCTTGGGAGATATAAGGAGAAATGAAGGAGTTGAAGTTGAAAATACAGATAATGTGAGGCAAAGTACGAATGTAGAAAAAGAATATGGTGAGAGAGTGTGTAACCTAACCTACTGATCCAAAAGGGCAACCACATCTAGTACTCCGTCGCATGTGTTGCGTTCAGATGTTCAAGCCATAAGTAGCCCAACCACCTATTCTACTGCCTCTCAATAAGATTTAGTCTCATATTTGCACGGGGGATATAGCACATACTCTATCCAGGTTTCACTCGGAAAGTATGGGTGTTGAAAACAGAGCTCAGCTACCCGAGAGATCAATGCCATTTAGTGCACAATCGAGTCTAGCGCCACTTGCTTTATCAACATCCATTCCTAGGACACTCATACACTCTGCTACCATCGGTTGTCTCAGTGACTTGATTGGAACACTTGTAGTAGCTCCGCAATCTGGACTACAAGGATCAAGTGGAAGTATTGTCATTGCTACCACGATGCCAGCTTTAAACACAAGCCACATAGTAGAATCTTTAACTATTGTGTTAACGGGAAGTCTAAGTGACCCCGGTGTGAGCTTACCAGACTTCGTGTCTAAGGAATTTCTCAACGGCGCCTTAAAGGCTATTGAAGATCGTTTGTCCACCAAGTTTGAGGAGGAGTTGGGAAAGGTGAAGAGCTTACTGAAAGGAAAAGGACCAGCTGTTGAGATGCATGTTTAGCCACCTCCACCACCACCAGTACAACCTGTTGATCAATATGTGGAGGAGCTGAAATCTTTATTGTATGCCAAGTTGTTATCCCAAGCTCTAGCTGATGATACGGATGCTGATTTGGTTGGGTTGCTCAGATCTCAACATGCTCATGTACCTTCAGACATAGTTTCAGTCTCGGAATTTCAAACTTTCAAGTCTGAAGTGGTACAACATCTTCAAGATCTTACCAGAGCAGTTCAGGAATCTTGCAAAGCTCAGGCAATTACCAGAAGAAGACATGATCGTGATTCTGATCAAGATCATGAGGGGAAGATAAGTAAAAGACAAAGAACTGCCACTGACACTGAAGCTGCTCAGGTTGAAACTCAAGAAGGAGATGATGTGGTGATGACAAATGTGAGAACTGATGAGCAAGTTGATGAAAGAGAAATGACTGAGATAGTGTTGTATGTTAATGAGGAGGTAAAATCGAGGGTTGTAAAGCCTATGGTTTCTACAAGGGATGAGATATTGATGCCTACTGGGATGTTGTATATTGATGTTGGATCCCAGATTTAATCTTATGACAATGATATAAACAATAATAAGAATAAGAACAGCGGATGCAATACAGCTTTAATATCAAAGCAGATTCAAATATCACTGTTCATAAATAGATATGTAAAAACGTACAAGATTTTCTTTTGAAATACTTTCAATATATTAAAAGATTTATCAGATTCAAGAAAGTGTACAATGTACAGTGCACGATCTGACGTATAGAAGCATGCTTGAACAATGTCTTACCTAAAAGGTAAGCTCAAGACATGCATGAACAGTGACCTACTCTAGAAAGTAAATCTTATCACTAATGATATGTTATCTGTTCTGCTGATACTTGAAGAAGGGATCAGCGCACTATCTTCAGAGAGGAGTTCTTCAGAGCTCTGATGTAGGTGCCTCTGATGAATCCAGCTCTGATGTCTTCTGCTGAAATCCACTATCACTGGAATGTACTTCAGAGGCAGGTGTGTCCTCTAAAGTTTGTCTCTGGAAGTCCTCTGAAATAGAACTTGGATATTTTCAATACTTTTACAATCTGGAATTGGGGCTAACAATCTCCCCTAAGTATTGAAAATAAAAAAAATGCAAGAGTAGTAGAGAACAGAAAAAAATTAATCTAGAAAGCATAGAGGAGAAAATCATCATTTTAAATACTTCTCAAAACATTTGGAATTTTAAAATAGAGAAAGTAACAACCAAAAATAAGGAAACGAACTAACACCTATCACTAGAACAAATTCCATGGAACTTCATAACAAGCTCTCTGAAGTTAATCATTGAGCCAATCTCTAAGTCCAGTTTTGCCAAAAGATCTGCGCTATGTCGTTCTTCCTTCACATGAATCATCTTCTGCACACCCTCTGGTTGATCTTTGTGAATTTATTGAGCAGTATCAGAGATGTCACTCTCTGATTCTAACTTAGGCTCTGATCCTAAGTGTGTTGGGGATCCCACCATCGGTTCTGATGATTGGGCAACACGACTAAGTAAGAGACGAGTTTCAGAGTCAGTAGGGATGTATTGAAGCATGGTTTTTGGGGATCTTCTCTCATTTGGGTAACGAGGAACAACCGTTGGTTTGAAGGAGTTCATGATGAATAATAGTGTTCTTGGGCCTCCTCAGAGAAAGAACTTGTTACCATGGCTCGTTTAATGACCAGAGAGATGAAACGAGGAAACAAAACAAAAATTGGTTGTTTCCCTTTGGTCAAATCCTTGTTCTTCTTGTCCACTACTGTTAGCATTTCACAAAACAGTAGATTCACCATATTTATGCTCCGGTTGAAGAAGAGAGCGTACAAAATGGCAAGGATGGTCGGATGAGTTTGGTCTTGGTTTCCAATCTTACATGTTAGTGTACGATTCAACACACTAAACATGAAATTCTAGGTGGGAGGCAGGTATTGACGTCTAAATTGGTTGAGGCGCGTGATCTCCTTGTTGTAGCCCAGATGAAGTAGAAACTGAATAAGAACTTCCTGAGTTGGAGGTTTCCCAAACTGTTGAATTAGAAGATCGCCAGTTGTGGGTAGGTTGAATCGGCGTGTCAAGGTATTGGGTATGATTCTGATGTTTATTCTTTGTTCCCTAGAGGAACATCTGAAACGTAGTCTGTGAGGGCATCTCTTAGTTCACATTTCTTAAGAAATTCTAGCATAGGACGAAACTGTTCGTCGAATTTGGTAGGAGTGATGTCTAGGTGGTAGTTATTTCCTTTTACGGGTACATCGAACTAGGCCATGTTCAGACTTGGAACTATTCTGCTTGAGTCGCCTGAGTTTTGAGCTTGAGTTGCCATAGTTACCGGTTTGTTTTCTTGAGAGATTTTATAGAGAGAAAGGAAATGGGAATGAATATTTGAAAGCGTAAAGAATAAAGTGAGGAAGAAATGGGTTTTTTTGGACAAGGGTAGTGGGAGAGAGGCTATGGAAATGATGATTGTGAGTTTCCATGTCAAAAAGATATTCCATCATTCCCCTAATAAATAGGTGACACGTATAAGAGAATAGTGAAGGGACGCTTGATGTCAGATAACCGTCAGTAGGGTTTTTGATTTAAATTGAAAGGTTATCCAGAAAGATGTAACTTACACACGTTTTTATTTTCTCAAAAGAAATTCTTCTTTTCTAAATATAATTTATTTAGAAAAATATGAGAATTAAAATCAATTCTTTCTGAGAAATAAACATTTGCTCGAATATTCCCAAAATGAGAAAATGAGAAAAGATAAGAGACTCTGATATGAATATCAGAGACGAGATCAGAGACTCTGAGATAAATATCAGAGATAAGATCAGAGACTCTGATATGAATATCGGAGATAAGATCAGAGACTCTGATATGAGTATCATAGACGAGATCAGAGACTCTGATATGAATATCAGAGATAAGATCAGAGACTCTGATATGAGTATCAAAGACTAGATCAGAGACTCTGATATGAATATCAGAGATTATGAAGCTGACAATTTTCTCTAGCTCCCCTTGACAGATGAAAGGTTCTTTTGTCCCCCCTTGACCAAAGAATGTTTTCTTTTTATCTTATCCCCCTTGACAGATGCTTAGAGACACAAAAGAATGATTTTGACCGTTGGTGAAAAGTTCAGAGACTCTGAAACCAATCTCAGAGGCTCTAGTTTTAAATATGCTACTTATGTCAGAGGCTTTGATGTGATTGATCAGAGACTCTGATATTCTTATTCGTGTTAGAAAGACATGTTCAACATCCCTAACTTGCTAATTAAGAAATTGAACTTTTGTTCATCTAAAGCTTTTGTGAAAATATCAGCAAGTTGAAGATCAGTTGGTACAAAATACATTTCTATTGTTCCCTTTTCAACATGATCTTTCAAAAATGATAACTTACATCAATGTGCTTTGTTTTGGAATGCTGTAATGGATTGGCAGAGATGGCTATGGCACTTTTGGAATCACACAGAATGGGAATTCGGTCATAATGTAAACCATAGTCTCTGAGCTGAGTTTTCATCCAGATGACTTGAGAGCAACAACTAGCAGCAACAACATATTTTGCCTCTACAGTAGAAGTTGAAACACAGTTCTGCTTCTTGGATGACCAACTCACTAGTTTGTTACCCAATAATTGACAGCATCCAGAGGTACTCTTTCTGTCTAGCTTGCATGATCTGCATCAGTGTATGATGTTAAATAAAAACTAGAGAGTTTTGGATACCAGACCCAAAGAGGGTGTGCCTCTGAGGTATCTAAAAATTCTCTTTACTGCAGATAAATGAGATTCCTTTGGATTTGCTTGATAGCTAGCACAGAGACATGTTGCAAACATTATATCAGGCCTACAAGCAGTTAAGTATTGAAGTAATCCTATCATGCCTTTGTAAGTCTTCACATCTATAGATTTTCCTGAAGGATCAGAGTCAAGTTTGACACTAGTGGCAATAGGTGTTTTCATAGAAGTTGAATCATTGAGCTTGTACTTTTTCAAAATGTCAGAGACATACTTAGATTGACTTATAAAAGTACCCTCTGAAGTTTGTTTTACTTGTAAGCCTATAAAGAATGTTAATTCTCCCATGAGACTCATCTCAAATTCACTCTTCATCAACTCTGAAAACCTGTCACAATACTTTTGATTTGTAGAGCCAAAGATAATGTCATCAACATATATATGTATTAAAAGCATCTCTTTTTTGTACCTTTTGAAGAACAAAGTTGTATCAATTGTACCTTTTTCAAAACCATTATTAATCAAAAATGTGGACAGAGTAGCATACCAGGCTCCTAGAGCTTGTTTAAGTCCGTACAGAGCTTTATCAAGATAATAAACATGGTTAGGAAACTTTGTAGTTTCAAATCCAGGTGGTTGCTGGACATAAACTTCTTCATTTAATTTACCATTTAGAAAGGAATATTTAACATCCATCTGATATACTTTGAACCCTTTGTGTGCATCATAGGCTAAGAAGATTCTAATTGCTTCAAGCCTAGCCACAGGTGCAAAGGTTTCATCATAATCAATACCCTCTTCTTGGCAATATCCCTTAGCAACCAACCTAGCTTCGTTTCTGATTATAATACCATCCTCATCCTTTTTGTTTCTGAAAACCCATTTAGTTCCAATTGCAAATTTTCCTTTAGGAAGGGGAACTAGGGTCCATACTTTGTTTCTTTCAAAATCTTGAAGCTCATCTTGCATGGCAGAGATCTAATGTGGATCTTCAAGAGATTCATTTACCTTCTTTGTCTCAATGATGCTCAAAAAATTTACAAAGTAGCATTCATTGATTGTGGCAGATCGAGTTTTGACTCCTTCTGATGGTGATCTAATGATCTGATCATGAGGATGATCCTTTGTCCATCTTATGATTGGAGCATTAATATGAGGTGGAGTTTGAGCTTCAAATATGGTAGTTGGTGATATCTCTGTTGTGCTGTTCGGAGGCTCTGAAGTTAGTTCCAGAGACAGTGAAGCAGGCTCTAAGGTCTCTTCAAGAGATGTCTCTGGGAATTCTTCAGATGTCTCTTATTCATTTTCTGATTTTGAAGAGGTTTGTCCTTCAGTTTGTCTTGATTCATTTCTTGGACCTTCATTCAAGGAAGCAGAAGTTGTGACTTCAGAGGGACCAGAGAGAGTTGTACCTGTATTTTGAGGTTCCTCTGAAGTTGCTCTGTGAATATCTCTGAAAAGGAACTCTGAGTTTTCATCAACAAAGAAATCTTCGAATATTTTGTTTAGTTCAGATTCTCTCATCTTTGATGATTCAGATATACTTTTGGCAGTTAGATTGATATCTTTGATGGCAAGGCTTTTCTCATCATCAAAAGACACATTGATGCTCTCTTGAATTGTTTTGTTCTTAGGTTAAACACTCTGAAGGATTTTGAGGCTAATGAGTATCCAATGAATTTGCCTTCATCTGCTTTCTTGTCAAACTTTCCAAGAGACTCTCTATCATTCAAAATATTACATCTGCATCAAAAAAACATGAAAATATTTAACATTAGGTTTCCTATTGTTGATGAGTTCATAAGATGTTTTCTTGAATCTTTTGTCAATGGTAGCCCTGTTTTGAGTAAAACAGGCTGTACCTACGGCCTCCGCCCAAAATTTTGTTGGAAGATCAGATCTTGCAAACATTGTTCTTGCAACTTCAACAAGTGTTCTATTTTTCCTCTCAACTACACCATTTTGTTGAGGGGTTCTTGCTGCAGAAAAGTTGGGAGTTATACCTTCTTCTGAAAGATATGAGTTGATTTTGGCATTTCTGAACTCTGTCCCATTATCACTTCTCAGCTTTTGAACTTTGTTGTTGAACAGAACATGCAATCTTTTTATCAACCTTATTAAGATATCAGGTACATCAGACTTGGCTCTGATGAATTCTATTCATGTATATCTAGAGTATTCATCTATCATAACTAAAATATAATCTTTACCAGATAGACTTTGCACAGATATAGGACCACAGAGGTCCACATGAAGCATATGCAGAGATCGTGGACAATTATTATCACTTTTGGTCTTATGGGAAGATCTTATTTTTCCCATTTCACAAGCAGAACATAGACGATCTTTGTTAAACTTCAGAGATGGTAATCCCTTAACCAGATTTAGTTTGACCAATTTATCAAGTGAAAAAAAGTCCAGATGAGAGAACTTTTTATTACAGAGCCAGATATCTTCACTGTTCAGAGATACAAGACAAAGTTTCTCTGTGTCAGTTTTTATGTGTTTGGTAAAATTCATTCTATATAGGTTACCCTTTCTGTCTGCTCTGAGCATTTCTTGAACTGTTTTTGAGTGAAGAAGTGTTAGACTAATATTGTATTAAAGATTAAAAGTGAGGGTCTATTTTGTAAGTGTTGAATAGTTTGAGGGTTTATGTTGTAAAGTCAACATAAGTTGACTTAGTATAAATAGTTTTAGTTCCTTTGTAATATATAGATACGAATGCACACATCAGACTTCAATAGAGATTGGTAAGAACACACAGTAACACACAGTGAACGTGAGACTTGTGATTACGCGTGAGATCTGTGACTTAAATGTAATATCATGATTTGATTAATAAACTTGTGTTCATAATCTATGTTGGGTGATTAATTGCTAGTATAAACTGAGTAACAATTGGTATCAGAGCACAGTAGTCCAACGATTTGAGTGTTAGAAATTTTCGAGTTCTGTCAAAACTTTGTTGATTGAATTTTTACGTAAAAGTGAGTTTTTGGTACAATTGATAATGGATTAGTGATCGAATAGTGATTTAGAACATTTGTATCGGATTGATTTTCGTAGAATAACATCCTTTAATCGTGAATTTTGAGATTATTGATGTCTTTGGTTCAAACGAATATCGGGTCACTGTTTGATAGATTTGAATGTGCAAATGTGTAAATTGGATTATCATATTGCATTGGATTGTTCTTTGGACTAACGAGATTAATTCTGTGAAGATATAGATTTAAAGTTGAAGTTTTGGATTGATTTCTGGACAAAAATCGATATTTTTGAACTTAGAATTCAGGAACTTGCAAGATCCAAGGATTTCGTATGGAGAACTCGCTAATTTGACAGATTTCGCAGAGTTTCATTTCTGAATTCTTTAAGTAAAGAATTCGCAACAGTGCATATTACGAATTGTAGAAGAATTCGCAAGATCTTTTGAAAATCTTATAAGGACAAAATTTGTATCTCTCTCTGTCATGAAAAGCTAGAATTCGTGAAAGTCAATTTTGCGAAAAGTTGTGATTTTAAAAGTTCAAGTAAGGAATTTGCTATTGTGTCTATTACGAATTCTGAAGAATTCGCTTCTATGTCTATAGTGAAAACTGGGAATTCGCATCTGACTATCTTACGAATTGTTGAGAATTCGCAGTGTGTTTTGAAAAATATTCTATGTGAAGGATTCGTATCTTTGTGGTTTACGAATTCCTTTTGCGAATTTCTCTTGCGAATTGTATTTTTTTATCAAAATTTGTCTAAGGACAGAATTCGCAGAAGAGCATTTTTGCGAATTGTGTGTCTTGTGTTCACTCTTGCTTATGAATTCCTGACTTAGCGAATTTTTAAGCTGTGTGTTGCGAATTATATGAGTTTTACGAATTCTAAACTTGTTTTACTATTGAATTGCGAATTGTTCTTGATTTGAAGCTGTTTACTAATTCTGAACTTGAAGTTTTTTAGAAATTTCATTTTCTGAAAAATTTTCAAGTGTTTCTCAAATTGTTTGGATTTAAAGATCATTTCTAGCATATTTTTTTTCCAGATATCATCATGCCTTGCACAGATGAAAAAGGAAATCTGCTACTAACCAACAGAGATTGTGCTTTAGCGTACATGCCTGAGATTCCAGCACTGGAAGCTGAAATCCAGAATCTGAAGATTCAAAATTCATCTCTTCTTAATCAGATTACTGAATTGAAAGATTCTAAAGATTTAAAGAGCGATTTTGTTTATTCAGAATGTATTTCTAATTCAAAAATTAATTTTGCAGAAATTATTGATTCGAAAGAGAAAGAGATTTCATATCTTCAAGACAAGCTGAAAAGATTTGAAAGTCTTAATTCTAGCTCTACTTGGTCTAAAAAGGAACAAATGCAAAGAGAGTGTTATCCCAGTTTAATCTAGTTGATTAATAATCACAGAACATAATAATATCAAGAGATATAAGATCAAAATAACATACCAATCCCTTGAATAAACAGTTAAACCTTGTATGTTCTTGATACCCTTAAATACAGAGAAAACAGCTACCTCTCTCTAATATGATTATTGTAATTATCAAAGGTTAACCCTAAAACTAAACTAATCAAAATATTAAATACCCAGGCCTAATGCCTAATGGGCTTTGCTAAATGCTAAGCGGGATTGAGGCCCAATAACTAATAACTATTAGCTTATTACACAATAAACCCTCTAACTTTAACTATCAAACAAATACAATTTATACCCTTTAATCTTGAATACAGTTATTTGATCCAACAATCTCCCCCTTTGGATTCAATATTAAATTTTTTTTGACAATAATCTTCAATAATCTTCAGGTCTTCACTTTTCTTCTCTTTTTTTCAGATAAGACGTTGATAGCTTCAAAACTTCAAAACTTGATATCTTTGAAATTCTTCAGCAGTCTTCAGATTATATTCTCCCCCTTAATATATTCTCCCCCTTTTTCATAAATGGTGAGAATCATCATCATCAAAACTTGTCAAAACAATCTTCCCCTTTGACGATGATCACCAGTAAGCATTGTCTTCACGTAACGAGCCCTGTGTGAAATAAGAGCATTCTTCCCAGATGGAAAGAGTGATAATTTCAATCTTTTCATATTCAAATAGCAGTAGTAACCGTTTAAATATTTGCAAATTCAAACAGTTTAAGAGTTGTAACCCTGAATCAACAAATGACTCAGTTACAATGCCTGTCAATGACACAAAGTCACTGAGTAACACAAAGTTACTATATAAGGAGCTGGTTTGATGTTGGCTCCCCAGGTCTTCCATTCAATCATCGAATAACACATGGTTATCTATGAACGTTCTGACAGAAAAAAAAATTATGTGTGCTTGTGCATGTGTATGAAAGAATTAAGCATAGATGATTGCTTTTCAATATAGGCTCAAAGAATGTAAACTTGTTGAGACAACAACAAATTATACAAAGATTCAATGTGCATGAGAAAGGGTTCGAAGGTGGGGCAACTTTTCTTTTTTTTCAATATTAGTATCTTCCAAATGAACAACCAATAGCGTATGTGCTGCGTCCCCAGAAAATGTGAAACATTCTCTTTTTGAGAAAAGAATGAGTAGCTGGTGGGGTTGTATGCAAGAGATGGCATGGGCTAGTTGCCTTTTTCAATGATGGTCACCAAAGAATGTGAACCAATTAGATAATGTGGCTGCCCGGCTCAGAAAGTGGTTTGGTGCAGAGTCTAATATTCTTTTATTCTGTTCACTCACCCTCTTTCTTTTAAAGCTCACTTCTAACCAATCTCTTTTTTTTTTCATTTTTGTTAGAGCATAAATATGTTGGATACAAGATCAAGAAGACTAAAGGTCAAAGTTCAAGAAAGTCAAATCTAAAGAAAGTCAACTCTCATCAAAGTCAAAGTCTTTTGTAATAAAAGTCAATGTATTGTTTTTGTATTTGTTTTTCCTTGTATTAGTTGTAGGTATAAATAGTTTCTATTTCTGTTTTTAGTAGAAGGATCAAAGAGAAGTATTCAGTTGTAGGATTGGAAGAAGTTGTCTAGTTGAGAGAGAATACGTTAGAGAGAGAAAGAGATTTATAGAGAGAGAAAGTTTGTAATCTTGAATTTGAAAGTGAAATAAAACAGGTAATTGATTCTTGTTTGTGTTTTGTTTGTTTAATTGTGATTAGAAACTAGATTCAGGGACACACAATTGGTATCAGAGCAGATCCAAATCGAAAATCAAGAAAATCAGAATGTTCGTATCTGTGATCTTCGATGTCCAGGTTGATTTTGAGTTTTAGTGTGTTTTTGGAGTTGTAAATGATTAGGTTTTGTTAGAAAAGTGTTATCGATCGAGTCTGTATAAGTTTTAGATCAATTTGCACTGTAATCAATCGTTAATTTTGATTTTAGTTGAGTTCGAAGTTCACGAGTCCTGTGCACTGTAATTGAGTCGATTTATACATTTTTGTGTATTTGATCGAAATTAGTTGTTAAGATTGTGTTCTAGATGGTTAAACGATCAAATTGTCGAAGTTTTTGAGTTAGATTTCGAGGTCTAGATGTCTTTTTGGTGAAAATTTGTTTGTTTCATAGGTTTGCGTTTCATTCATCAAGGTTTGCGTTTCATTCATCAAGATTTGTGTAAGTTCTTCAGAGGTTCGCGTATTCAATGAGAAACGTAAAGTGATGTTTGCGTCTTCAACGAGAAACGAGAAGTGGGATTTGCGTTTTTAATGACAAACGCAAAGTAGAAGTGATTGAGTTCAGAGACAAGTTGTGGTTTGCGTTAGTAACAAGAAACGTAAAGTGTATCTTGCACGAGTAACTTGATACGCGAAGTGTAATTTGCGTTCGCCTCTTGAAACGCAAAGTAAAGGTTTGCGCTTCCCACTTGAAACGCAAAGTAAGGTTTGCGTATACTTCTCGATACGCAAAGACAGATCTGTGTAATCTTCTCAGCACGCAAAGCTACTCATCACAAGGAAGGTTTGCGTAACCAATTCGGCACGCAAAGTATAATTTGCGCACCACACTAGAGACGCAAAGTGTGGTTTGCGCATCAATCTTGATACGCAAAGTTTGGAAGACTTAGATTTTTTTTTTTTTTTGCATTTCGATTTTTTTATTGTTTGTGTTTTACTTGTGTCTATATTTTTCTTATTTTTTCTTTTGGACTAACGATCAGTTCTAGTTTCTTATTGCAAATATTTCTCAAACAGGTTTTTTGAAGATGACTTCTAAAGATGCACTTTCAATTGGCACTGATGTCAAACCTCCTGTTCTGTTTAAAGGAGAGTATGAGCAGTGGAAGGATAGATTCCTGGATTTCATAGACCGACATGCAAATGGGGAAAATATTCTGCAGTCAATTACAGATGGTCCTATGGCACCAATCATAGTTCAAGTACCTGCTGATGATGATTCATCTAATAGTGAACATGGTGATGAAGAAAAAGAACAAAAGACAAAACCAGTTAAAGTGGATTTATCTCAGTACTCAGAAGAACAGAAAAGTCGTTATAAAGCTGACAAGCGAGGAAGATCTCTTCTACTTCAAAGAATTCCCAATGAGATTTACATCAAGATTGATAGCTACAAGGATGATGCTAAAAAGATGTGGGATCAATTACAAAAGATGATGATGGGATCCAAGGTAGGGAATCAGATGAAAGTGGCTAACTGCATCAATAGCTACGAGGAATTCAAAGCCAAAGAGAATGAGAGTTTGGAAGACACATATGAAAGGTTTACTTTGCTTCTAAATGAACTGACGAAGAACAAAGTGACAAAGAAGCAGCTGGAAAACAATGTCAAATTCCTGAGTATCCTACGACCTGAGTGGAAGAAACATACACGTAGGATGAAACAGATGAAAGACTTAAGTGAGATACCTCTTCACGAAGTCTATGAGACTTTACGTCAGAATGAAGAAGAGGTAGAGGAGAAAAGAGCTGAAAAGAAGAAGGCTGAAAAGGTTCCTGATCCGATTGCTTTGGTTGTTGGAGAGAAGAAGAAAGAAAAGAAAGAAAAGATAGAGAAGAAGAAGAAGAAAGTACTGACAAGTTCTGAGTCGGATTCTGAGACAGATGGTGATGATGGAGAATGTCTGAAACAAGCCATGTTGTTGCTGACCCGTGCCTTTCAAAAGAAATTTTACAAAAAGCCTGGATCAAATTCTCAACGATATTCTTCATCAAGTTCTAAGAACAACGAGCACCGAGAGAGGGTGGAAGGAAAGCAATACGAAGACAACAGATATGTTGAGAAGAAACCTGATGAAAGGAAGAAGTTCATGAATGACTACACTTTTGCCGTAAAGCCAGCAAGTGATCCAGTCAAATGCTACAACTGTGGCAAGATTTTTCATTTTGCAAAAGATTGTAGAAAGCCAAAAGTTCGTAATTCTCAGTATTATCAGAACAAACTGTTATTGGCAAAACAGCAAGAAGAAGGAATAACTTTAATGGCTGAGGATGAATTTTGGCTGGATCATTCCGAAGGTGAAGATGAGGAGAAGGAAGAAACAACTCATCTTTGTATCATGGGCAAAGAAGTAAAGTATGATGAGTCCGATGATGAGACATCTGATGAGGTATTAAACTTAACTAAAAAAGATTTCATTACCAAAATGGAAGCCATGGTGGTTGAGCTTCAAGATTTACAAAATAAACTGAAAAAGGAAAAAGAAAGAGTTGCTAAAAGGAACAAGAAGATCTTTGAACTTAATTCGTCTGTTATTGGGAACAAAGATCTGATTGATTCTTTACGCAAATCTGCTTCTGATTCTAAATCTCAAGTAGATTGTTTTGAAAAGAAGATTTCTGATTTTGAAGTTAAAGTTTATAAGTATGAGTTTGAGAAGAAAGAATTTGCACTAATTATTCATAAATTGCAGGTTGAAAACAAGCTTTTGAATAAGAAGGTAAATGGTCTGGAAGCCAAATTATATGCAAGAGGCCAAAAAGATCAAACTATCTTTCTTAATGCACCTAATGAAGAGGCTGATGTTAAAGAAAAATGGGGACTTGTTTTTGAAAACCCCCATTACTTAAAGAAAGCCATCAGAAAACAACCAGCATTATATAATTTTGATTTTCTTGCTTGTGCTGGTAAACATACTCATTTAAAACCCAAATTTATTACCAAATTACCGGAAGAAGTTGAGGCCAAAGAAACTGAAAATAGAAAGAATGTGAATAAAATGCAACTACCATTTAACTATGCAAAGTTAAATGATAGTTATCTTTCAGAAACACCAAAAGTTATTTCAAACGATTATTTTGCTAGTTATTATGTTTCTGAGATGAAGGCAAAACCTGCAGTTGCAAAGGTTTATGTTCCTCCACTCGTTCTTGACAGCAAAATAGTTGAGTTGGAAAATGTTTTATCTGATGAAAAACTTTTGGTTCATATTCAACAAAGTGTATTTTCTACAGTATTAAAGAACACGGTTTTTCAATCTGCATCTACAAAGTGTTCTAAAGTTTCAAAGGCACCTCAAACTTCGACTGATAATTTTGATGACTTATTTGAGTCTGAAATGACTTTTTTAATTCTGATGATGGGTGCATAGAAGAAATTGATATGTTTGACTTCAATGCTTCTCTTCCTGATCATTCTACTTGTCTTATAACTGAAAAAGTGTCACCAAGTGGTTTTAATATTGGTGAATCATCATCTAAGGTTGGTGAATCAGTTTCTGTAACTGCTGATTACTATACTCAAGGTAAGATACAACGATTACAGAAACAGAAATACACTGGTACACAAAAGAAAACTCAATCTCAGAAGTCTGATTTTTCTAATAAATCTAAATCTTTTGTTTCAGATATAAGGAAGAAAAAGTCGAAAGCTCAAACAGAATGGCGACCAAAACAGAAGGATGATGAGATAGCTGGATCAGTTTCTGATAATTCTTGCACTAGACCTGATAGTAGTGATTCTGATGTAGTTGGTCAATATTCTTCTCATAAACAAAACCTTGTAACTTCTTACAAGTGTTATTCAATAAAGCAGTTGATTCAATTTTCTCCTATTACTACTACATCGCATTATAATTATCGGAGAACTGATTTTTCTTATTCTCATAATTCTTCTGATTGGTATGGATCTTATCATGTTTATTCTTCTAGATCAGATATTTTTAAAGGTTTTCAAAAGAACAGAGGGTCCATTTTCAAATGGATACCAAAATGTTGTGCTAATATGTTAGGACCCGTTTTTAAATGGGTACCTAAAGTTATTGTTTCCTGATTTCTCTTGCAGACCCGGCATATGTGGTACTTGGACAGTGGATGTTCCAAGCATATGACTGGGCAAAAAGCTTTATTGTCTAACTATACAGAGAAATTCAGTGGAAATGTCAGATTTGGAAACGATCAGCTTTCACCAATCTTAGGATATGGTGACATCATTCAAGACAACATAACGATAAGTAAGGTGAGTTATGTCGAAGGGTTGGGACACAACTTATTTAGCATTGGTCAATTCTGCGATAAAGGGTTATAGGTCAACTTCAAATCTACGAGTTGCTCGGTTCGTACTGAAGACGACACATAACTCTTAGGTGGACATCGCATGACAAACCTCTATACCATCAATCTTTCCAAAGTTCAGATTGACAATCAGATCATGCAGATTGCATGTTGGACAGAAAGAGTACTTTAGGTCATGTTCAATTTCTTGGACACAAGCTCGTTAGCTGGGCATCAAAGAAACAATTATGCGTTTCCACATCAACTGCTGAAGCAGAGTACGTAGCTGCTGCTAGTTGCTGCTCTCAAGTCATTTGGATGCGAACACAGCTACGAGACTATGGATTCAAGTTCGACAAAATTCCAATATATTGTGACTCGAAGAGTGCAATCGCAATATCTGCTAATCCTGTCCAACATACGAAAACCAAACACATTGACGTCAGGTATCATTTTATAAAAGATAATGTCGAAAAAGGAACAATTGAACTTTATTTTGTAAAAACAGATTATCAGCTTGCAGATTTATTTACCAAACCCTTAGATGAAAAGAGATTTAATTTTCTTGTCTCTAAGCTTGGTATGTTAAATCTTAAGACATAATCGGTTGTTACCTCATAAAGTTACGTATTGTTATTTTTCATCATTTTCTTTATCATTATGTGTGAAGGATATCTGCACTTTAATTGTTTGTTCATGATCTTAGGGGGAGTAAGAGAAGATTTTATGTGTGAAGGATATCTAATTTTTGCATTTTGCTTAACTAAAAATTTTTTGTGATGCATGATTTTAGGGGGAACTTATAAGTCAAGTCAAAAGGAGTAAGACTATGATTTCTGATTATTTCAGATCAGAACTCGTACTTTAATCGTTTTATTGCTTTATGTTATTTACATTCGAATAAATTTGTGAATAAATTTGATTTGACTAGACTTTGAGACTTGTGCAGAATGAGAGGAAGCTATCATGATCATATCCTTATGATTTTTCAGCTGACTTTCTGAGAATTAAGATTGAGTGAAAAAGATAAATTTCTTATCTTAATCTCAAATATATCTGAAAGAAGGAGCACTTTCAGATATAGAAAACATGTTCTGAAATGTTCAAACCACTTCCTGATTTTTAAACAGATTTTATAATTTGGAAGTGTGATTTTAAATGTTTTCATTTTATTTTTGTGCTTAAATGATAAATAAACCGTGTGTTTCCAAAGATAAATACTTGCGTGTTGTCTTTTCATATACTTTCAAGTATTCACACACACCGGTTTCATTTCTTGTTCAAATTGTTCTTACCATGTCTCATATTTGAAACATAATTTTTTCGATGGTAAGACACCCCGCTTGTACTTTAAAGAATTTTGAGCGATATTTCATTTCAAAACGTCATTTCGAGAATGACTATATTTTTGTTTCGTATAGACAATATCCGTTATTTTTTTTTACTATAAGCCTTAATTGCTATATCATTTCATTTCTGATCATTTTCATACAATGTCAGATTTTCAAACAAGTCTTTTGCATTCATGTTCATTCATTCAGTATACTTGTTTGAAAATACTTCAATGTCAAAAAATGCTCAAATCTTCATGATTATTTTCTGAGCATATTTACATCTGACATTTGTATATGAGCTTTAACTACTAAAGTTAAATCATCTGAGCAAAACGTTCTTCTAGGATCATACATGGGTTCTTTGTGCTAGGAATTAACTGAACTTCTATGGATTCACGTTAACCAGTGTTTCCTACCCAAGAAGTTAATCCTTTAGTAATTGAGTGTGAGGAGTCTAAAAGAAATGAGTGTGGGAAGTGTGACGAGGTAAAATGGAAATGAGAGTTTGGTTAGATGTGAGCTTATTGAATTAAAAGAAAGAGGGTGTGAGATCAGAGTAAAAAAATATCAAACTCTGCCCCAACTACTTTCTGAGTCGGGTAACCACATTACTGGTGTTTCACAATTCTTTGGTGAACGTTATTGAAACAGGCAAATAGCCCATGCCAACTCTTGCTTAAACCCCACCAACCACGCATTTTCTTCTCAAAAAGAAAATGTTTCATATTTTTCTGGGGACGCCGCATATACTCTATCTGGTTTTCATTTGGAAAATCTGGATATTCAAAAAGAAGGCCCCACCTTCGCACTTCAATCATGCACATTGAGTCTGTGTTTATCTACTGTTGTCTCAGTGGTTTACACAATGTTGAGCCTTATTTATAAGCAATTATTCGTGCTTAATTCTTTCTTCACTTGCACGAACACACAAAGAATTTGTTTCTTTGTTATAACATTAATATAAATTGCCTTTGTGGTGTTTCGATGATTGGATGGAAGCCCTGGGGGAGTGAACATCAAAAAGCTCCTTTATATTGTGTATTCGTTACACACGGTGACTTCGTGTTACTGACAGACAGTTTAACTGATTCATCTGTTGATTCAGGAGTTACCTATTCTTATTTGTCTGAATTTTCAAAGATCTAGATGAATACCTGGTTATGGATCACAAAATCAGAGGCTTAGTTTGACATATCAGATTGGTCAAAGACATTTCTTGGAAGAAAAGTTTTGATGATATAGTTGCTCAAATCATCAAAAAGGGGGAGATGATATCAAGAAATGTTAAAATTTTGAGGTTTGGGGGAGATGGTATCAAGAAGTAATAGAGTTTTCAGAGAAGATTTTCAGAAATGTCCAAGTTAGAAAAGTTCAAAGTAAAGATTTGAAGATTTGATGAAGATCAAGGAATGTATGAAGATTTGAGGAAATTTTCTTTGAAGATTATTTGCTACAGCAATTCGAGTTGATTCTGAAGAAAATTTCTTTCCAAAGTCTGAAAGTATGTTATGAATGTTTTGGGGAGATTGTTAATCGTTTGAAGACAGTTTTGGAAAGAATACCGTCAAAGAAAAAGGGGAGATTGTACTGACAGAGCTTAAAGTGAAGACTGAATTGCTAGATCTTTCAAAAGTGATCTTGAATCCAAAGGGGGAGATTGTTAGAGCATAAATATGTTGGATACAAGATCAAGAAGACTAAAGGTCAAAGCTCAAGAAAGTCAAATCTGAAGAAAGTCAACTCTCATAAAAGTCAAAGTCTTTTGTAATAAAAGTCAATGTATTTGTTTTTCCTTGTATTAGTTGTAGGTATAAATAGTTTCTATTTCTGTTTTTAGTAGAAGGATCAAAAAGAAGTATTCAGTTGTAAGATTGGAAGAAGTTGTCTAGTTGAGAGAGAATACATTAGAGAGAGAAAGAGAGTTATAGAGAGAGAAAGTTTGTAATCTTGAATTTGAAAGTGAAATCAAACAGGTAATTGATTCTTGTTTGTGTTTTGTCTGTTTAATTGTGATTAGAAACTAGATTCAGGGACACACAATTTTACCTCTTCACACACCATCACTTAATTCTTTTGACCCCTCTCCCCTCAATCACTCAGGGAATACTTCCTGGGTAGGAAACACTGGTTATCGTGAATCCATGGAAGTTCTGTTAAGTTCTCACACTAAATCCCATGTATTTTTCAAAAAAGAACGTGTTGTCCAATAGGCTTTTGTACATATAAGCACAAATAAGCACAGAGTTACATGAAGAATAAATAAATAAAAAAATCAGAGAAGTCAAAACAGTTATTTTTGACGATGCAATTCTCCCCCTCAAACTAAAAAGAATTTGACAATTTAAGCTCTTAAGGAGTTTTTCAATTTAGCTTATATACGATTAAGCTCTTTAAGCTATTAAGATCTTTTGACATTTAAGCTCCCCCTCAACTGAAGTTTTTTTTAGAACACATAAAGTAGAAAAAGAAAGCACTGAAGTGCGGGTTCTAATCCGAAGTGATTAGAAACCATAGTCACTTGAACAAACCTGCATATAAAAGAAGTCATGGTAATCATTTGTGAAAATGATTCCTCGATTGTTAGCAGCAGTTGGAAATTTAGAAAACACAAGATTGAAACTTGGAATTCTCCCCCTAGAATCATGAGTAAGGCCTAGGACATGTTCAACATACCAAGTTTGCTAATTAGAAACTGGAATCGCTTTTCATTCAACGGCTTGGTGAAGAGATCAGCTAACTGGAAGTCAGTTTGAACAAAGTGCATTTCAATGTCACCTTTTTCTACATGATCCTTGATGAAATGATAGCGTATATCTATATGCTTGGTCTTAGAATGTTGTACCGGGTTAGCAGTTATGGCGATTGCGCTCTTGGAATCGCAATAAATAGGAACACGCTTGTAGTTGTATCCAAAGTCCCTTAACTGTGTCGTCATCCAGAGGACTTGAGAACAACAGCTTGCAGCAGCTACATATTCAGCCTCGGCAGTGGATGTTGAAACACAGTTTTGTTTCTTTGAGGTCCAACTAACAAGTTTGTCACCTATAAATTGGCATGATCCAGAGGTGCTTTTCCGGTCTAGCTTACATCCTGCATGATCAAGATCTGTAAAGGCATTTAGATCAAACGAGAATCCTTTGGATACCAAAGGCCTAGATTAGGAGAACCTTTGAGATATCTAAGGATTCGCTTAACAGCAGTATAATGCGACTCTTTAGGATTGGACTGATATCTCGCACAAAAACATGTGGCAAACATTATATCTGGGCGACTGGCAGTCAGATAAAGTAAGGAACCAATCATGCTACGATACACCTTTTGATCAACAGGTTTTCATTGGTGTTTTCATGACAGAACTACCTGACATATTGAACTTTTTTAAAACATCTTTTATATATTTAGCTTGATTAATAAATATGTCGTCGGGTAATTGCTTTACTTGTAAACCAAGAAAGAAATTCAATTCACCCATCATCGACATTTCAATCTTTGTTTCCATTATCTTCGAAAAGTTATTGCAAAATTTTGGATTTGTCGACCCAAATATTATGTCGTCAACATAAATCTGAATGAGAATCAAGTCCTCACCTTGCCTTTTAAGAAATAAGGTAGTATCAACTGTACCTTTCTTGAAACCAGAAGCTAAGAGAAATTTAGTGAGAGTTTCATACCAGGCTCGTGGTGCTTGTTTAAGTCCGTAAAGCGCTTTGTCTAAAACATAGACATGATCAGGGTGATGGGGATCAACGAAACCTTCAGGTTGAGCCACATAGACCTACTCATGCAGAACGCCGTTCAGGAAAGCTGACTTTACATCCATTTGATAGACTGTAAAGTTTTTGTGCGTTGCATAAGCTAGGAAGATTCTGATGGCTTCGATCCTTGCAACCGAGGCGAATGTTTCGTCATAGTCGATGCCCTCTTGTTGACAATACCCTTTGGCGACCAAACGAGCTTTGTTTCTCACAACTACTCCAGCTTCATCTTTCTTGTTTCTAAAAACCCACTTACTTCCAATAATAGATTTACCTTTAGGTAGTGGGATCAAGCGCCATACCTTGTTCCTTTCGAATTGTAGAAGCTCGTCTTGCATAGCAGAAATCCAGAAGGGATCATGTAGAGATTCAGACACTTTTTTTGGTTCTAAGGAACTGAGGAAGCTTGAAAACATGCAGAAGTTGGCTGATGCTGACCGAGTTGTGACACCAGATTGTACGTCACCTATCACGTTGTTCATGGGATGATCCTTAGTCCAACGATGTATGCTTGGTAAGGATTCAACTGTTTGTTGCGTATTGGACGCATCGTTTTGATCGTGCACAACAGGTAGCTCCATAGATGTACTCGGGACATCTTGTACTGGAGTTTCTGAGACTGAGACTTTTGGAGTAGCAGTTGAAGTACTCGTGACTTCGTTTCCAGAAGAACTATCTGCAGAGACAGATTCAGTATTAGGAGATTCAAAAACTAACAGTTTAGTTGTACCTGATGGAGATGAAGTTTCAGTGACTTCTTCGGAAGGTCCAGACATGTCTTCAGAAATGGTAGGGACCTCCGAGCTTGGTATTGATGTTGATATGCCTTTATCAAAATCTGCACAAATATCATCAAAGGCATCAATTAACAATAAATCTAACTCATATGAAGTAGAGTTAGAGTTAGAAGAAGTAGATCCTGTAGCAACTAGTTCTATTCTAGATTGAATAGAAGCTTTGTCCTTATGACCGAGTTCTGAAATGTTGTGTCCAGAAGTCCTTGTAGAATTATCATCAAAGGAGACATTCATGCTCTCAACAACCGTCTTGGTTCGAATAATGTAAATTCGATAAGCTTTGGATGTCAGAGAGTATCCAACGAGATATCCTTCATCCGCTTTCTTATCAAATTATGATAATCCTTGACGCTCTTTAAGAATGTAACACCTGCAACTAAAAACACGAAGGAATTTGATGTTAGGTGTACGATTGTTGTTTAACTCATATGTTGTTTTATTAAAGCGTTTGACCACAATGGTACGATTCTGAGTAAAACATGTAGTAGCGACTGCCTCGGCCCAGAGGTTCATAGGTAGATCTGAATAAGCAAGCATAGCACGAGCGACTTCAACAAGAGTGTGATTCTTCCATTCAACAATGCCATTTTGCTGTGGAGTGTAGGTTGCAGAGAAATTATGGGAAATGCCCACAGAGATAAGATAACTCTGTAAGGTGTCATTCTTGAACTCTGTGCCATTATCGCTATGAATAGTTCGGACTGGCAATTGGAGACGTACTTGGATGCGCTTGATAAAAGCGATAATCAGCTCTGGTGCATCTGACTTGTTGCGAAGAAACTCTAGCCATGTATACCTTGCATAGTCATCTATCATTACTAAAACATATTTCTTGCCGTTGATAGACGCTGTTTGCATTGGGCCACAAAGGTCCATATGAAGAAGTTCCAGTGCAGTTGAGGTCGATGATTCGTCTTTGGAATTGAAGGAGTTTCACTTCATTTTGCCCATCTCACATGCAGAACACAGTGAGTCTTTCTCAAACCTCATTTCTGGTAGACCTTTGACCAGACCTTGTCTTTGTAGCTTCGCTATAGATCGGAAATTCTGATGAGACAAGCGGCGATGCCACGTCTACGATTGTGCTTTAGTTGCTTTGGCTAATAGACATACTACACGTGTGGCAGACAGTGTTGGAAAATCTACATAGTATAGATTTCCATGGCGCTCAGCTTTGAAGATTTCGTAACCATCGGGATCCTCTAGATAGCAATGAGTGGTTGTGAAGCGGACTTGATATTTCATGTCACAAAAGTGACTGGTACTAAACAGATTGTGATCAAGTCCTTCAACATATAACACTCTTTGAAACTTCACAACACCATTATCGAGCATTCCATATCTTCTGACGTGTCCTTCGGCTTCAGAATTGGCAAATCTAACTACTCCGGTAGGCTCCTCCACATAGTTATGCAAGAGGTGCTTGAATCCTGTCATGTGGCGTGAGCATCCGGAATCTATCACCCACAGCCGACAGGCCTGCAAAAGAGACAATTAGTTTTGCTTAGGAACCCATATGAAGATGGGTCCTTCGCGGTTAGCTTCACGCAATTCAGGAATATCAGCAGGTTTAACTTTCACACGCCATTCATAACGTGGTTTTGGAACCCATTTCCAAACCATCTTGACATTTAATTCCTGAAATTGCTTTTTAGAATTAGGATTGGCAACCTTAGCTCGAAACACTTTGGGTTGTGTGGAAGAGTTAGAATTAGAATTAGACTTAAGGTTCAGTTTAGCTTTTCGCTTACTCTGTTTGGACTTTGGAGGGGAGTAGTATTTGAATGAGTTGTCCCAGCAGTGTTTGCAATATAGATTCTTTCGAGCAAAATTCATAAACTTAGATTTATCGGAACAAATCTTACATTCATGTTCATCAAAAGAATTACTTTTCAAAATAACACTGTCTGAAGTACAACTATTGGAAGAAAAAGTTTCACTAGAGAACCTATCATTCTTATTCAAACTATTATCTTTATTCTTCTTACTCCTCCCAACTCCATTTCCTTTTATATCTGAAACAGAAACATGAACCTTGTTAGTCTCTAATTTAGAGGGTGGTTCTTTTCTATAGCTATTTGAAGTCTCACCCTTCTAAAAAATACTCGGAGGATATTCAGGACAATCAGAGTAAACAACTGAAGGTTTTGCAGGAGCATCAAATTCTGGATTGGTTCTTACCTTCCAGCTTGGATCATTGAACATCTGTTTATCATTTGAAGCATTCTTAAACATAGTAATTTTCAAATCATTGATCTCTGTGCAAAGCTCTTGATTTTCTTTTAAAGACTTTTCAAGATTAAATTTGAGATCAAAGTTTTCATCTTCAACCTCATCAAGAAACCGTTGCAACATATCAATTTGCTTCATCAATTCAGATGCATGATCATTCACAGGATTTGACTCCTTTAAATCAGAAACAGGATCAGAGTCTGAAGCATTCATCATTTCAGAAAATATCTCTTCAGTCATGGACTCAATAAACTCCGTTTTATCGTTTTGAACATAAGATTCATTCGTGATGACAGGTTCTTCTTCAACCTATTTAACAAGTAACGGTTTATAAGCAATGGGATTTGAGACTGATAGTATAGTAGATGGATCAACATCCGATTCATACTGATCATATTTGCATGCATTCTCAGGTGGAACTGTGTTGGTGCTTACTGATTCTTTGGAAGTTGTGGTAAATAGTGATTTAAACTCGGTAAATTCGATCTTTCGAGTCTCATAGCTTTTATTCAAATCACCATATTTAAAACCAACTGATTTAAAAAGATTTTGAGAATCAGTGTCACCAGACTTGTTCTTTACCATTTCTTCTCGACCTTTGATCTCTTTAGAAGGTTTAGGAGAACTTGATTCTACAAAAGGATGCACGAATGTTAGGAATGGGTCTGATTGCGGAGCCAAATTTATCAAAATTATATAAGTGCTCCGGTGCCTTTTTCAAAACTTCGTTCGTTGGCACACCCAAACCTGGTTTAAGTTTATTAAACCTTTCATCCTGGAGTTTATTGGTCAACAGATTTAATGTCTGCTCAGTCTTTCTTGATAACAATTGCTTAATTTTGGTGAAAGCTTCATTTCTTTCTTGATAACAAACTTCAAATTTGATTTGAAACTCACCCTTTTCAGCATTAAGATTCACAAGATCCTTTTCTAAATCAGATATTTTTCTTTTTAAAGACTATTTTTCAGCTTTTAAACTATCCTTTTCGTTCTCTTTTTCTTCCACAACAACTTTTAGCAAAGCATTTTCATCACGAAAACTTAAGATAGATTGATGTGCAGAACTAAGTTTACCTTTCAGTAAAGCAAATTCATCTTTCATACTATGTAGTTGAGCCATTAAAGATTCAATAAGTTCAGAATTATCACTTACCTCAGAGTTTGCATCTTCGGATTGTGCCTCAGACTCTTCATCGTCACCATCCAGCTTTGCCATATAAGATACTTGGGTGAAGTGCGCTTGCTCCTCGTCATCGGAACTTTGGAACAACCAGTTTTCTTCTTCAGCCATCAACACTTTTCCTTCTTCAGCTTTCTTGGCAATGAGTGACTTCCTTGCATAGTACTCTGAGTTCTTTACCTTCTTGAACTTGCAGTCTCTTGAGAAATGCCCAAATTTTCCACAGTTGTAGAATCTTCCTGGTTCATCCTTTCGATCTTCTAGCTTCTCCTCTCTCTTTCCTTCTCTTCTATCTTCCTTCCTGTCTTCTCGTCCTTCCTCTCTCCTTCCATGCCTCGGCTTGTATCGCATCTCAGACTTCTCTTTCTTGTATCCATCATACTTTGGCTTTGTGTAGAATTTCTTCTTGCCAAAGCTCTTCTTGAATCGTCGCGTAATTAGAGCCAAGTCCTCAGAAAACTTCTGAATATCTGGATCAGAATCAATATCCAGTTCTTCATCGCTTGAAGCAGAGTCAGAGTCAGTAACTTCGGTAACTAGAGCTTTAGACACCTTTTTCTTCGACCTTTCAGAGGATACAAAGCCTTTGCCGGCTATAAGAGCCACATAATCCTTCAATTTATTTGACTCATTATTGATGGTTCTCACTTCGTCCTCGTGCTGTGAAAGAGTAGAGAAGATATCAGTGACGTTCTCTTGAGCCATGTTCTTTGACATCTGAAGGCTGATAGCAAAGTTCTTCCATTCCGGATTTAAGTTCTTGATGAACTTATAATTTATCTCAGAAGCAGATTTAGAGATATTGTTCCTCCGCAAGTCATTGAGAATGATGTTATATCTGTTGTAGGTATCTAGTAGCAACTCTCCTTCTTTTGCATGAAATCCCTCGTATGCATTTATGCATAGATTCTGCTTAGCTTGAATGGAGGCTTCACTTCCTTCAAATTGTCTTGCTAGTTCATCCCAGATTGCTTTAGCAGAGCTCTGACTGTCTACACGATTGTAGATGTCGTTAGGAATATCCATAGTCAGATAAGTTAGAGCCTCCTCTTCTATCTTGTATTGTCCTTTCTGCTTTTCAGTAAAGAACTGATAAGGTTTAGGAACAAATCTGTCAGGGATTTCTGGAGAGGTCTCTGTTGCAGCTTGACCCTTTACTGTGATCATTGGATTTTCTGGACCATTAATGATTGCTTCCATCTAATCTCTGTTCTTGTGATTCAGAAACTGGATCATTAATGATTGCTTCCATTGCTGATACTCATTAGCCATGAGGACAGGAGGTTTGGACTGAGAGCCCATTGAGAGAAGCTAATTCGACATCTTAGCTGTACGGTTAGTAATCAAACTTTTCTGTATCAAGACAACCAACTAGATGAGATCGTTAGAATCAAGATAAAAATCACACTAAAAAATTTTCAGAAAAATAAATTTCCAAAAATAATTAAATGTAGTCCTTTCAAACAGTATAAAACTCAAATAGATAATACTGAAAAATCAAACTGTGAAACTCTGACAGAAAAAATATTTTTGCAAAAGTGAATAGTGAACAGTACTTGCATGAATAGGAGGTGGAGCAAAGTGAGGTTTGCGCAATGTGTGGGTCGTGCGAAGTAGGATTTGCGTGAGAAGACTGTGGCGCCAAAGTGAGAATTGCGCGAATAGTGGGTCACGCAATATGCGATTTGCGTGAGCCTTCGGTCCGGCAAACAGGGGTTCTCGTGAGTAAGCAATGGCGCAAACACTGTTGTCGACCGGGAACTTGTTTGACCGGTAAGATGATTGGACCGGGAACTTGTTTCGACCGATAAAGTGTTGACCAGTATCGAGTTCAACCGGACAAGAGTCGACCGGTAGGTTGATCTGACCGGTAAGATGGTGTCGACCGGTATTGGTCTTGACCGATAAGAACTAAGGAAGTTCGATCGGTAATAAGATTTGACCGATAATCCTTGCGACCGGTATGGAAAGTGGACCGATAGAGATATGGACTGATAATGCTATGGACCGATATAGTGAGTTCGACCGGTATTGAGCGGTCGACCAGTGTGGATTGTGAGTGTACCGGGCGACCGGGCTAATGTATTGACCGGTGTTTATAGCGACCAATGTGTTCCTAATGGTCTCGACCGGTATGTTCTTAAATCAGCCCAGAACGTCGATAAACAGAAACAATAATCTAGGTGAAAACCACACAAAACACAGAAATTGAATGCAGAAATTACACCTTTGTGCCCAGAAATGTGTATCGATCACAGTTCAATCAAAATCAAAGATTAATTTCAACTATCATGCATTAACTTGAAGAACACAGTATCGACCAGTTCACAACTTTTATCGAACCCAGATTAAAGAAAATCATAAAAGGCTAATCGATTGAAGGTTTAGAGAGCAATTAACTTATCAGATCACTTTTAATACCATAAAACTCATCTAATTTTATTGCTTTCAAGCATAAAGCCACATAAATTCATGAAATCGATTTTCACAAGTATAGCAATCGATAAACACAATGAATAATCAATAAATCCAAAAACTTGATTCTTTAGGCTCTAATACCACTTGTTATCCCAGTTTAATCTAGTTGATTAACAATCACAGAACACAATAATATCAAGTGATATAAGATCAGAATAACATACCAATCCCTTGAATAAACAGTTAAACCTTGTGTGTTCTTGATACCCTTGAATACAGAGAAAACAGCTACCTCTCTCTAATATGATTATTGTAATTATCAAAGGTTAACCCTAAAACTAAACTTATCAAAATATTAAATACCCAGGCCTAATGCCTAATGGGCTTTGCTAAATGCTAAGCGGGCTTGAGGCCCAGTAACAAATAACTATTAGCTTATTACACAATAAACCCTCTAACTTTAACTATCAAACAAATACAGTTTAGACCCTTTAATCTTGAATACAATTATTTGATCCAACAGAGAGCTTGATGATCTTAAAAGGAGAGCTAACATTGCTGGAGATACATCTGATGGGCTTAGACAGATAAATTCTGAAATCTTCGCTGAAAGAGATAAATTGAAAGATAAAGTCTTCAGTCTTGAGGTTGAGATCAACATGATGAAAGAAAAAAAAACAACCCAAGAAAAAGACAACACAAAAGCCCAAGATAAGATAAAGAATATTGAGAAGAAGAGAAAGGAAATTGAAAGAGACAATGCTGAGCTGAAGAAGAAAATTTATGAACTGGAAGATCAAATGAAGAAAGAGAAGAAAGAAAGAGTTGATTTTGAGAAAGAAAGAAAAGCATATGCTCAAAAGTTTTCTGACTTCTCAAGAAAGTCCTTTGAAGAGAGGAAATCCTTAGAACTTAAATGTACAAAACTTTCTCAACAAGTGTCAGATTTTGAGAAAGTTATTATCTTGGAGAGAGACAAATTTGAGAAGGAAAAGAAGATTACTAAACAAAAGAATGTTGGTGTATTCAAGGAGATATCTGAACAGTGAAATAATGTCGAAAAAGAATTTGAAGAAGAAAGGAAAGTGTTTGAGACTGAGATACAAGAGCTTACAAAGAAATTATCTGAGCTATCATCAACTATTCTGAAAGAAAAAAAGACGAATTCTGAATTGCAAAAGAAGTTTGATCTGATTTCAAATGAAAGAAACAGTTTGTCTTCGAAGATAAAGGAACTTAAAGAGATCATGTTGAAGGTGAAGTTGACTTAGTCAAAGACGCCAGAATCAATTCTTCAATCACCAAGAGATGATCAAGCTGATTCAGAATGTTCATTCAAAACAGCTTCGAGTTTACATTTTATGAATGTTTCTAATAATCCTTTATTTGATTCAGATGATACTCGTACTTCTGAACATAATGATCAAATTCGTTCTTCTAATATTTTCTATGTTCGAAATGTTGATGGTCCAGGTAAATCTAAAAGACGAATAGTAAAGAAAAGTGGATTTGGAGAATGAAAGGGTCTTTGGAGGAGAAGAAGGAAGAAAAGTCATTTGTGCAAACACCGATTGAAAAGAAGAACAATGTTCCGAACGGTAAAACTTTTGGCAAACCTGATTTGGTTTACACTGTCAATCAACTGATTAGGTTAGCTCAAAAGAAAATTAATTGTTCTTATTGTGGCTCAAATGATTTTGTAAGTAAAAGTTATGTGAATTACTGGTATGGTTCTTATTATATTTCTCCTACTAAAACTGCAACTATCAAATCTGGATCCAAATACCAGTGGGTACCAAAAGCTAAATCTATGTTGCAGGCACCCAAGGTTTAATGGGGAGAAAGAATCAAGGCTTTTGAATAAATAAGTTCAGAACCCGTGTTTCAAAGAACAATGGCTTTTGGACAATACAGTTCAAGACCTGCATTTCAATGTCAAAGAGTTTGACTTCTGAATTTACTTTCGACACTAGTAATTCAGATCTCGGTTTCATGACTAAGGATTATGGAAATGTTAAGGGGGAGCTAATATGTTTTATATTACTACTGATATATTTTCTGATTTTTCAGGAGGAGATTTCTCTTAAGGAAAGTTATTATTCTCACCGGAGAATAAATGACAATGGCTTCTGGTTATATCAGATCAGACCCCGATCTTCATTGGTAAAATTGAATATTACTATTCTCACCGGAGAATATGTAATGGTTTCTGAGTATTATAGTTTAGAACCCGTATTCAAATATTTTTCTTCTGATGGATGCTTTCAAGATCACATATGTTTAAAAAGTTTTTTAATTTGAGGGGGAGTTTGTATTTTACACTGCTATATCTTTTAGGGGGAGGAGATATGAGCTAACTGTACTTTCATTGTTCTATTTTTCTAATAACTTGAATTTTTCCAGGTATCGAGAGGGATGATATCTGTATTTTTGTCAAGGATACTTAACTGAAAATATTCATTTCAGTGGGAGTTAAGGATTTTGATCTAAAGGTATATATGTCTAATCCTTATACTCTATCACTTGTTGAAAGATGAACAACTTTCACTTGTGCTAAATGATTTCCTAAATGTTCAAACCACTTCGCGAACTCAAATGTTTTATGAATTTCGAAGTGCGACTTTAAATGATTTTATTTTGGATACTTTGATGACTATCTGACCGTGTGTTCTTCAAAGAAAAATACTTGTCTATTTTCTTTTCATATACTTTGTCAGGTATTCATACATAACGGTTCAGTATATTTCTTGACTTTGTTATTACCATGTATCAAATGTTTAATATTTCTATGGTAATACTCCCGGTTGTATTCACTGTTGTTTGAATCAAACGTCATTTCATTATTATATGTACTTTCATTGTTAAAATGTTTATATATTGTTCATATAAACAACATTCGTCTTTGATTTCCCAAAATATTATTCTTCATGAATTTTGATCTGATCTTAATCCTTGTCAGATTGTCAAAACATTTATATTCTATCATGATATTCATTCATATAAAGTTTGGAGAAATCTTAAATGCTTAATATGCTCAAATTTCATTCTTATCTTTAATGAGAATACATATATTGACAAATGATTTCTTGTGCTTTAATGTCAAGAAAATCATTGAGATATATTCTTTTTAGGACAAATACATGGGATTCAATGTGTGAGAGCTTAAAAGAACTTCCATGGATTCACGATAACTAGTGTTTCCTACCCAGGAAGTATTCCCTAAGTGATTAAGGGGAGAGGGGTCAAAAGATTGAGTGTTGGTGTGTGAAGAGGTAAAATGGAAAAGAGAGATTGGTTAGATGTGAGCTTAAATGTTTAAAAGGAAGAGGGTGAGATAACAGAGAAAAATAATATCAGACTGCATCAAACTTCTTTCTGAGTCGGGCAACCACATTACTGATTGGTTCACATTCTTTGGTGACTATCATTGAAAAAGGCAGTGAGGCCATGCCATCTCTTGTAAACACCCCACCAACTACTCATTCTTTTCTTAAAAAAAGAATGTTTCACATTTTCTGGGGAAGCAACACATAAGCTATTGGTTCTTCACTTGGAAGATACTGATATTGAAAAAGAAGGAAAGTTGCCCTACCTTCGACCCTTTCTCATGCACTTTTGAGTCTATGTATAACTATTGTTGTCTCAATGGTTTACATACGTTGAGCCTTATGAAACACAATCATTGTGCTTAATTCTTTCATAACGCATGCACGAGCACATAGAAAATGTGTTTTTCTGTCAGAACATTCATAGAAAATACCTTGTGTTTTTCAATGATTGAATGGAAGTCCTGGGGAGTGAACATCACTTCAAGTTCCTTACATTGTACATTTGTTATACAGAGTGGCTTTGTGCTACTGACAGGCATTCCAAATTGTTTCATGTGTTGATTCAGGTTTACCGTTCTTAATTTGTCTGAATTTGAAAAGATTCAGATGAATTCATTCATGAATTGACTACTCATTCAGATCAGATGAACGATTCTCTTATTATTCATTGGAGGGAGATTGTTCATTTATTGTTAAAGGGAAAGATCATGAAGATTGTGCTTACTTGTTCATTTGGGGGAGATGTTCAACAGACAAATCTAAACTTTAAGAGTTTTGCTGATTTTGATTCTCACAATTCATCAAAAAGGGGGAGATGTATCAAAGTTCAAGTTCAGATGAAAAGCTTAAATCAGAATTGGGGAGATAATTCAGAGTTCAAGTTTAGATGATTAAAGATATGTTAGAATATGAAATGAAAGGGGGAGATGAATCAAAGCTTAAAGTCAAATGTTATATGGTTGATTGAGAAAGAGAAAGTAACGATGAAGAGTGTCAAAGTTTCAAGTATGTTGAAAGTTTCAAAGTTTTGAAGAAAGTTAGAGATTGAAGAAAAGGTTGATCTTTCAGAAATTCTAAAAGCTAATCCAAAGGGGGACATTCATTTAAAGTGCTTTCAAATAGTTTATACAAATCAAAGCTTTCAAGTTGTAAAAGCTGAAAAAGACTCAAAGCTGAAGATTATTCTGGAGATAAGAAGACCTGAAGATTATTGTCAAATTTTTTTTAATCTTGAATCTAAAGGGGGAGATTGTTAGACTAATATTGTATTCAAGATTAAAAGTGAGGGTCTATTTTGTAAGTGTTGAATAGTTTGAGGTTTTATGTTGTAAAGTCAACATAAGTTGACTTACTATAAATAGTTTTAGTTCCTTTGTAATCTGTAGATACAAACGCACACATCAAACTTCAATAGAGATTGGTAAGAACACACGGTAACACACAGTAAACGTGAGACTTGTGATTACGCGTGAGATCTGTGACTAAATGTAATATCATGATTTGATTAATAAACTTGTGTTCATAATCTGTGTTGTGTGATTAATTGCTAGTATAAACTGGGTCACAAGAAGTTAACAATGTTTTTCTTGAAATTTCACATCAAAACCATGGTCACAAAGTTGACTTATGCTGATTAAGTTGTGTTTTAACCCATCAACATAAGCAACCTTTGATACAGAAACATTACCTCTTGTTAGCTCACCATAACCCTTAATCTAATCTTGCATATTGTCTCCAAAAGTTACTGCTCCTCCTAATTTAGCTTTGTAAGAGGATAGCAACTTCTTATCTCCAGTCATATGCCTTGACCATCCAAAATCTAAGTACCAGATTGGCATAGACTGTTTCTGGAAGACAGATTAGAGTTTCTTAGGTACCCATCTCATTATGGGTCCTGTTTTGTTAGATCTCTGAGGATTTCTTTGAATATTTGTCTTTTCATCTTTTGATGTTTTGGCATAGTTTTTATTTTTCTTTTGAGGCTTTGTCTCTGAGTTCTTGTTCATAGACTGATTTAGAAAGCAATGAGAACCTCTGAAATGATTTTTCAGTTTCATCAAGAGTTGGATGCAATTGCAATTTACAGAACAAGAAGAATTAGAAGTAGAGTTTTTCATTTCATTAAATGAATTTGATACATTTTGATTCTTTTTCAAACTAGTTCTAGGAATATTACAAGTATTCCTAACTACTTCCTTCCTTTTGGCTTGAAAGACAACCTTCTTTTCAAGTTGTCTTTTGTTGTTCAAAAACATCTTATTCTCTTTATTGCTCACTGCACAAACAAGATCAGAATGGTTAATTTCTTGATATTTTCCTTTTTGTTCAGGAGTAAACTTGATTGTTTTATAAGTGTAAGAGTTGAGAAGTGTTAGTTTTATTCTTGGCATTTTCTTTTAACTCTTTCTCAAGATACAGAGAAGTTTTTGCCTATAAATACATGTCTGCAAAATTAGGACATATAGGTATTCTGGGTTTATTTTTCAAAACAGGAACAGGAACGTTCAAAATTCCAGAACCAACAGTCTTTGCGCTTTTATGAATTACTTCATCTGGTCTATAGAATATCTGCTCATCTACCTCTGGATCAAATTCAGAATCAGAGTCAACAAAGTCTCTTTTAGCCATGTCAGAAATAACTACCTCTGTAGTTTTCTTAATTTCCTTAGGTCTAGAGACTTTAATGGTTCTTTTCATGCTTTCTTTCTTTTTCAAATCAACTATGACATTTTCTTCATTTATTCTTTTGATTTCATCCTTAAATGTAGTTCTGATACATTCATCTGAAATTGGTGAATACAGAGGTGCATTTGGATTGAGTGAACTCTGAGGTTCATCTTCAGAAGTACTTGTTTCAAAGGTACTTGTTTTAGATGTCTCTGATTCTTTTGTGATAAAAGCATCAAATTTGAAATTTTCTCTGGGATCATTGCTTTGAGGTTTTGTGTAGTGTACCTCTGAAGTCTCTTTTTCTATCTTTAAGATAGGTTTTGGGAAAGTTTTTGCTTCAGAGTATGAGATATTTGTAAAATTCAGAGCTCTTGTTGTTGATCCTTCTGAGGTTTTTGTTCTTTTGAAAATATTCAGAGAGGGGCAGTCAGAGCTCTAGACCTTTCCTATGCAGAAAGCGGAAGATAATGAAGTTTTCTTCAATCTAGTGAATGAATCCAATTCATTGAATCCCAGCCCTTGAGTGTCCATTTGAGAGTTTATATTTATATGTACATCTTGAGCATCTAAATAGCTTTTGATTTGAAGTTCTTTCCTTTCGAGTGATTGATGTAGAATTTCTCTTTCCTTTTGGAAAAAGTTAGATAGGGCAATAGAATTGAGCCTTGCATACTCAGATCTTCTTACTTCTTCTTCTTTAACTTTTAAAACTTTCTCAAGTTCTTTGAATTTTTCTGAAAAATATTTTTCCTTTTGCTTCTGAGCTTTTTGAAGTTCAGATTTTTCAACAAAAATCTCTCTCTTTTCTGACTCACGATCTTTTTCCCTTTTGTAAAAACTTAGATCTTTTGTCATTTGCTTTCTTTTTTCTTTTTTCCTCAAAAAGTTTTTGATTTAAACTCTGAAACTCATCTGTTAGCTTAAGAACATCCATTTCAAGTTCACTTTCAGAGGTGGAAGGAGAATTTACCTTTTTAGAGCAGTCCTCTGATGATTCATCAGTCTGACCATCTGCAAAAGCCATACCACAGAGATTGGTAGGTTCTTCCTCTCCATCATTTGTAAAGTTTGACAACCAATCTTCCATCTCTGTAACAAGTACTCTTTCTTTGAGATTGTACTTGTATTTGTTCTTGTAGTAGTCTTGATCTTTAACAAGTCTACCTCTGCAATTTGTAGAGAAATGGCCTGGCTTTCCACATCTGAAACATCTTCCATCATTTTGGTTTGGTGGAAGAGCAGCAACAATTTCTGTTTTTTGATCTTGTGGTTGCTGCTGAAAGTATCTCTGAGGTTAAGGATACTTAGGTTGGAATGGTTGATGAGTTCTTGATTGTTGTGCAACATCATGATTGTTGAAATTTGTCCCCTTTTGATCACTATGTGGAGTGAATCTGGATTCTTGTTGAAATCTTCTTTCTGAATTTCTTCTTTCTTCATTATCTCTTCTTCCTTCAAAAACTTTCTTGCCAAATTTCTTGTTAAATTGACGAGTGATTAATGCAAGAGATTTGGCAAAGGCATTGATGTCATCATCTTAGTCTAAGTCTGAATGTTCAATTTCTTCAATTATTAAAACCTTTTTAGATTTTCTTTTTGGTTCCCTTTTAAACAGTTCTTTGTTTCTGCACTTCTGTCTTCTTGTGATACACCTTTTTGTTTAGAAATGAGTGCAAGTGGTCCACCTAAAGAGGTTTTTGACTTTTGTTTAACAACTTCTTTTTCCTGTCCTACAAGAGTGCCATAAATGTCAGTCAATGACCATGATTCAAGATTTTGATTGGCTTGTATTGACATAGACAGTTGGGACCATTCTTTATTTAAACTTTTAAGCGAAAGAACATTGTTTTCTTCTTTTGTCCTCATAACTCCAAATTTTCTGCATTTATTGATGAGAATGTTGAACCTTGAGTACGTTTGGCGCAAGGTTTCTTCAGGTAGTGCATGAAAATCATGATACTCATTGATGCAAAGATTTCTTCTATTTTTCTGAGTTTGTAGGCCACCTTCAAGTTGGTTTAACAACTGATCCCATATCTCTTTTGCAGTTACACAAGAATCAAGTTCTTAAAAGATATCATTAGGAATGGCCATTATAAGTAATCTAACAGCTTTTTAGTCATTTTCCATCATTCTAGTTTCTTCATCAGTGAAGTTTGAAGTTTTCTTTTCATAGTATACAGGTATTTCAGCAGTATCTGCTATTGCTGGTACTATTGGTACCAACACCATTGGTTGGTGAGGCCCATCGTTCACTGATCTTATAAGATCCCTGTCCATACCTTCCACAAAGTTTTCCATTGTTAGAGCAGAAATATGTTGGATACAAGATCAAGAATACTGAAGGTCAAAGATTCAAGAAGTCAATGCTGAAAGTCAACTCTCATTAAAAGTTAAAGTTATTTTGTAATAAAAGTCAAAGTCTAGTTTGTTTGTTTGTTTCTTTTGTAATTAGTTGTAGGTATAATTAGCTTTGTTTGTTGTTTAATAAATAGAAGTTTTATATACAAGTCCAGAGAGAGTTTTGTAGAGAGAAAAAGAGGAGTTTAGAGTGAGAAAGTTGTAATTGTTCAAATTGGAATTGAATCAAAACAGGTTTGTAAATCATTCTTGTTTGTTCAATTGATTTGTAGTTAGAAACTTGAATTCAGGGACACACAATTGGTATCAGAGTCTAATCCAATTTGAAATCAATTCAAGATAATTGCGTCGGTACTGTTCATCGATGTTCGAATCGTTTCTTGAGTAATATGGCGAATTTAGAGTTGTAATTGATTAGGTTTTGTTGATCCAAACTCTCTCAGTGATTTGATAACGACCCTTTTCTATACTTAGTGAAAATTACGTTTAATATGTATTAGTGTTTCACCATCAGCGATCAGACTGAGTCTGTTCAGTTATCGCTGATAGTCTTCTTATAAACATTTAGTATGTATTAGTGTTTCACTATCAGTGATCAAACTGATTCTGTTCAGTATCGCTGATAGTTTCTGATGTAAACAGTAACGTAATCCCTGAAGACAAGTCTCGCGTCAACAGATGTTCATAGCTGAATCGAAAACGAAGCTGCTGAACAAAGAGAAGTCTACTAGTGACCTGATGCGGATATCAGTGAAGCAAAGACAACTCTACTTATACGCGAAGGAACATGAGTAAAGCTTCAACGATCGTTGAACTCTTGATATCTCTGCAGAATGAGATATTCAGCGATTGAATGATCACAAAGCTTATACCTCAAGTTTCTATTTGTCTTACCTTGCACAACTTAGTACGATGTGTCAGACAGGACATGCCTCTACCATAATTCATACAACAACTCTGTCACCTACATTGTTCATGATCCGGCCGAAAGCATGTCTCCCAAAGTTAGACTTCCAAAGCCAATCAGTGAACGCCACGTGTAAAGTGCCCTGCCATGCATTTAATGCATAGGGTATAAATAGGAAGTTCACCCCTCCATCTGAGGGGGTGCTCAATCCTTGAACCCCAAAATAGAAACCTTTGTTTTCTATATTCTAAATCCTCCATTCTCTGAAATTCTTGTGCAACCATCTTAGTGTTTTCTTAAGTTTGTTTAGATTGAGTCTTACTTAATCTTATTCCGCAACAGACTTGTAAATTGTGTTTGATTTATCAATAAACAATTTATTAAACTTTAAATTATGTGTTTGTATTCAACCCCCCCCCCCTTCTACAAACTTGTTAAGCACCTTAGGGACCAACAGGTTTTGTCTACTTAGTGTTATCGATCGTGTCTGTATAGTCTGAAATTGTATTTCCCAATCAATCAAGAAATATCTCAAGATCAAGATTTAACAATGTCAAAGTTTAGAAAGAGAGTAGATAGAGAAAATTCTCTCAAGTCATATGTGTATTGCTAAATCAATGAATGCGTACACTGAACTCATACAAGGCATAAGGTATTTATACCTCATATTACACTCATATACCTATTTACAAGGCATATGAAACTCTCACAACATGTTGACTTAGACTACGTTGACTTTACATAACTTTGACTTTTCTACACTAAATCTTGGATACAATTAATACACTAACAATCCCCCCCTTTGTATTCAAGATTTAAAAAAATTGACATTAGTCTTCAGAGCTTGATTCTTCAACTTTTGTCTTTGACATTGAATCTTCAGTCTTTTAGTCTTTGAAGAATCTTGAAAAGTCTTTTGCACTTTGCATCTTCGGAAAGTCAACAAGTCTTGAAAACAAATCTGAATTCTTTAAAAATTTCAGAAATCTTTGAAACTTTTGAAACTTCGAGAAACTTTTGAATCTTCGAGAAACTTTTGAAACTTTGAGGAATCTTTGAATCTTCGATAAACTTTTGAAACTTTGAGGAATCTTTGAAAACTTGTATGTATCGTCATCTCTTTGATCTCTGATCAGTCTTCAAGCAAACAAACTTTCACGAATCATCTGATTTGACTTTGACTCAGTTCTGAATAATCATCAGACTTCAGAAATTCTCTACAAATCTTTTCATTTTGAACTTTCTTCATTGAGTTTATAACTCTGAAATTCTTTGAAATTGATCTCTGTAGATTTCTCCCCCTTTTTGATGATTGTGAGCTTCATGATCATGAAAACTTTTCAATTTCAACATTCTTTTTGATCATCCCCTTTTGTAGTTACTCTCCGGCGGTTGTTCCGGTGGTGGAGTTGGGCCTTGGCCTCCACCGCCGCCACCAACCACCTCCGGTGAAAATCCCTGTTCCAATTCCATCATCAGCTTCATCTTCTTCCTTTTCTTGATCTTGTTAGGATTAATACAAAGTGGGTTGCTGCTTTTATATTTGTAAGTAATCAGCATCTGTTCATTGGTGTTCCGGCCATCGGATTCGTTATCGAAAAAATTCTTGATCATATTTCCACCATCTTCAAACTCCATTTTCTCCACTGGTTTCCCCACAATTTCTTCCACCAAAACAGGCGATTTCTCGTCGATTTTCGGATCTTTATTTGTCAAAAAATTACTGTTGCTACCTTCGAAAACCTCCGGTGGCCCCAAGAGATTTGATGTAAAAATTTGCTGAGCCATCAACAGATTTATCATAAAACAGATTTGATGGTCTTATCTGATTTGAGTTGACAATATTTGGTTTGACACTTTTGTTTTTGAAAACATTTTTATTATGAATTGAACTTGAAACAGTTTTAAATGAGCAAACTGATTCGGTTGAATTGTCAACTGGTGATTGATTGATCACATCAGCACAAACTTTTTCTGACAAATCAACATTTGCAGCTTCTAAGTTCTTTATCTTTTCAGATAAAATGTTTCTTTCAGAAGTTCGTGTGTCAAACTTTTGTTTCAAATCAGATTTGCCCTTCTTTTCTTTTTGGACATCTGATGAAAGAACAATTATTTTCGATAAGAGCTTTGATATTTCAGATTCAAAATGTAAATGTTCTTGTTCAAAATCTATTTCCAAGTTCTTGGCTTCTCAGAAATATCTTTGAAAATTCCAACATTTCTCTTTTCAGAATTTTTCTTTTCAGATTCAAAAGACTTTTTCTTTTCTTTGAAAATTTGTCTTTCTTTTTCTAATAAGTCTTGTAAAATTGAGATCTGTTTGGGAAATTCAGCAGTTTGATTTTCAAGAACTTTTCTTTTCTTAGCAAATGTGTCTCTTTCAGTGATTATTATCTTTTCAAAGTCAGACACTTGTTTGGAAAGTTTAAGACATCTAAGCTCCAAATCCTTTTTCTCTTGTAATGTTTTCTTAGAAAGTTCAGAAGTCTGTTGAGTAGAAGATGTCTTCACATTTGATTTTTCTTTTTCTGCTTGGAGGCTTGTTTTTAGTTCAGCATTCTTCCTCTCCAGAGCAGATATCTGATCTTCAAAAGCCTTAAACTTCTGTTGAAGCTTAACTATTTTATCTTTCAACTCATATGATTTTTGTTCAGTCGTCCTCAGTTGGATTTGAAGATTCGCTTTAGCTTTATCTTCTTTGATGCTTTTCATCAAGTCAGCATTTTTTACTTTCAATGCATGTACATTTTCTTCAGAAGCCATATACTTTTGTTGAAGCTTAAATGATTCATCTTGTAGATCTGATTATTTCTGTTCAGTTTTCTTCAATTGGCTTTGAAGATTTGTAACATAAGACTCCTTGAGCTTGATTATTCTTCAAGAGACTGAATGGTATTATCTTTTATTTCCATCATTTTCTCTTTATATTTAATCTCTTTCTCTTGTTCTTTTATCTCTTTCTCTTTTGCACTGATGATACCTGCAAAATTAGATTTATCCATATTAGTACACTTTTGACAGTCAGGAGTTTTATCAGAGTTTGATAGATTAAATTTCAACTCCTGAATCTGCTTAAGAAGCTTTGAATTCTGATTTTTCAGTTTGTCTCTTTCTGCTTCTAGAACAGGTATCTCAGGCATGAACAATACAACCATATCTCTAGCTGACAGTACTGTATTTCCCCTCCCATTTGTCATTGGCATCTTGAATGAAAAAGTTAGCTTAAAAAAAATGATCATCAAAAATCAGAAAATTATGACCACTATCAAAATATGTCCCCCTCCGCAGACTTAGTACGGGGGTCCCAAAAATTCAGAAATTTTCTATCTCTGGAACTCGCAAAGCACTAAACTCGCAAACCAAGTGAACTCGCAAAGTACTGTTCACTGAGAAACTCGCTAGACGTTATGTGCGCGTTTGAAAAACTCGCAGGCCACTGTGTGCGCGTTTCGAGAACTCGCAGACTTCTTCTTGTGCGTTTTGAGACTCGCAAACACCTGTTCACCACAGAACTCGCAATCCTTGTTTTGCGTGTTTCTCAAACTCGCAAGGCTTGAGTTGCGCGTTTCTTAGACAACACTATACTCTGCGCGTTTTTTCCTTAGTGAGTTTTTGCCATGAAGCTTGTGCGTTCTTCATATGAATCTTGCGTGTTTCACAGATCTTGCGCGTTCTATCCTTGTTTTTCACAGAATCGATCCAACAGATTCAAAAACTAGCAAATTTCCCTGCAATCGATTCTAATAGACTCGAAATACAATCTAGAACATCTTTCTAAGCAACAAATCTATCTAAAAACATCAAAGTACAGTGCATTTTGTTCGGAATACAGTGTTCTTGAACTTTGTCAAGAAAATTCAAAAATCTCAAAATTCAAACAATCCAGTGGTTAATTCGTGTACAAGTGTGAATACAAAGTGTTCAATTACACTAATCGATCACAATAAAATCGATTCAACAGTCTAAAAACAAAAGATTAATGCAAATTCGATCTAAAGTCCGTTTTCAAGAAAAACGGTCTGTGCGAAGTTAAAAATCCACAAATTGTATGAAATTTGGTAATCCGATATTTCTAAATATGATTTGGTTCAACTCTGATACCAATTGAAATTGTATTTCCCAATCAATCAAGCAATATCTCAAGATCAAGATTTAACAATGTCAATGTTTAGAGAGAGAGTAGAGAGAGAAAATTCTCAAGTCATATGTGTATTGCTATATCAATGAATGCGTACACTGAACTCATACAAGGCATAAGGTATTTATACCTCATATTACACTCATATACCTATTTACAAGGCATATGAAACTCTCACAACATGTTGACTTAGACTATGTTGACTTTACATAACTTTGACTTTTCTACACTAAATCTTGGATACAAATATACAATTAATACACTAACATAGTCCAATTTGTCAATTGCACTGTAATCAATTGCAATTTGTTGATTTTATCATTTTTCGAGTTCACGAGTCAGTCGAACATTGTATTGATTCAATTTGTTTTTGTTGTTGAGTTTTTAGTGAAAATCTTTGGTAGAAAAGTGTTCTAGATGTATAAGTGATCATTCCTTCAAAGTTTCAAGTCGAAATCTGAACTCTAGATAGGTTTTCAGTTGATTCAAATAAGTTTCTGGAACAAGATCTCAAGAACTCGCAACCATTCTCAAGAACTCGCAATCATCCTCAAGAATTTGCTAGAAGAAGTCGCAGACTTCACAGAATTCGTCATCTATTCAGTTTTAGCATCGTGGATATTCTGATAATTTTACAAGGACAAAATTCGTTAAACTCAGTGATCTAAAAAGTTCAAAATTCGCAAAGAGTTTTATTTTGAAATTTCTAAGTTCAGAATTCGTTAATCTTAGAATTCGTATTTGAAGGAGATGCAAATTGTCAAGAATTCGTTATTCTGAGTGTTGCGAATTTTGAAGAATTCGCAGATTCTTTCTAAATTCTTCTAAGTTCAGAAGTCGCTATAGACTCACTTACGACTTTTTTTTGGAATTCACATAGTCTACGAATTCTTGCATTCTTTAAAAAGGTTTTCGAAAAACAAATTTCTAAGTATAAGATTCGTTAGCCTCTGTGTTACGAATTCTTGGTTTCTTGATTGCGAATTATGTGTGAATCTTTAATCTTGCGAATTCTTAGACCTATCTAACGAATTCTTTGTTGTTCTTGTATACTTTGCGAATTCTGGATATAATCTTGTGTGTTGTGAATTCTAGACTTGGTATTTTTCAGAAATTCATTTGTCTATATCTCTTCAGTGTTATTACATATTTTTGTTTGTGATTTCATATTGGACTAACGGTCAATTTCAAATTTCTTATTGCATATTTTTTAAACAAAACAGAATGACTTCAAAGGACGCTCTTTCTATCGGCACAGATGTCAAGCCTCCCGTTTTATTTAAAGGGGAGTACGAACAATGGAAGGATCGATTTCTTGACTTTGTTGACCGTCACACAAATGGAGAAAACATTCTTCTGTCAGTCATGGACGGTCCTATGGTACCACCTACTGTTCAGATACCTGATGATGATTCATCTGATAGTGAGGATGGTGATGAGGACAGGGAGGAAAAGATGAAAACAGTTCCAAAAGTGTATACTCAATATTCTGAAGATCAAAAGAACCGTTTCAAAGAAGTTAAACAAGCGAGATCATTACTTCTTCAAAGTATCCCGAACGAGATTTACATCAAGATGGACAGCAATAAAGCTAATGCTAAGAAGATGTGGGATCAACTTCAGAAGATGATGATGGGTTCAAAAGTTGGAAATCAAACGAAGGTAGCCAATTGCATAAACAGCTATGAAGAGTTTAAAGCAAAAGAAAATGAGAGCTTAGAAGACACCTATGAACGGTTTGTCCTGCTTTTGAATGTACTGTCAAAGAACAAGGTGAAAAAGAAGCAGATTGAGAACAATGTCAAGTTCCTAAGCATTTTGCAACCCGAATGGAAGAAGCATATGCGCAGGATGAAACAGATGAAGGACCAAAGTGACATTTCGTTGCATGAGGTGTATGAGACATTACGACAGAATGAAGAGGAGGTGGGCGATAAAAGAGCTGAGAAAAAGAAGGTTGAGAAAGTATCAGATCCTATAGCATTGGGGGCTGGAGAGAAAGAGAAAGAGAAAGAAAAGAAAGAGAAGAAGAAAAAGAAGAAGATAGTTATTTCTAGTTCTGGATCAGAATCCGAATCTGATGGAGAGAATCTTAAGCAGGCAATGCAGTTACTGACCCGAGCATTTCAAAAGAAGTTCTACAAGAAGCCTGGATCTAATTCTCAGAGGTACTCTTCATCAAGATCAAAGAACCATGAGCATAGAGAAATGGTGGTAGAAAATAGATTTGTTGAGAGGAAGCCTGAAGATAAGAAGTATGTGAATGATTACACTAGTACTGAAAGGACAACTAATGATCTGATCAAGTTCTACAATTGTGGCAAGGTTGTACATTATGCAAAAGATTTTCGAAAGCCAAAGGTTCACAATTCGGAGTATTATAAGAACAAAATGCTCTTGGCCAAGCAACAAGAATGTTAGAGCATAAATCTGTTGGATACAAGATCAAGAAGACTGAAGGTCAAAGTGTAAGAAGTCAAAGCTGAGAAAGTCAACTCTCATCAAAGTCAAAGTCATTTTGTTAATAAAGTCAATGTCAACATTTGTAATTTTGTTTGTTTCTTTGTATTTTGTATGTGGGGTATAAATACCTTGTTTCCTTTGTAAAGTTGGTAAGCATGTTAGAAGTAATTGTGAGAGAGCTGATTAGAGAAGAGTTCATAGCATATTATTCTAGAGAGAGAATGTAGTGAGAGAATGTTTGTAACTTGTGATTACGTTCAATGAATGTGATTTAGATTTTCATCTTGAGTGTTTGTAGCAATTAGAACTTGAATCTAGGACTAACAATTGGTATCAGAGCAGATCCAAAAGTGAAATGAATTCAAGAAAATGAGTTCGGCACTGTTCATCAACTTTGGAGATCGATTTTGATTTTTCAGTTTGTTTTTCGAGTAGTAATCGATTAGATTTTGTTTGTATAGTAAAATCGATCGAGTTTTATAGGAAACTTTTTCAATTACACTGTAATCGATTGTGAATTTCGAATTTTTGTGTTTTTCCAGTTCACGAGTTCAAGCACTGTGTTCGAGTCAATTTTGTATCGATTTGTGTTTTTGATCGAAATTAAGTGATAGATTTTGGTTCTATATGGTTAGACGATCGAATTGATAAACTTTCGAATCAGAATTCAAGGTCTAGATGAGTTTTTGATGAAGATTTGATCGATTTTAGAGGTTTGCGCGAGATCTAAAGTTTGCGCCAGTTCATCATGATTTGCGCGAGTTCGTCATAGTTTGCGTGAGTTCATCGAGAGAAATTTACCAAGTGATTGTTCTAAGGTTTGCGTGATCAACAAGAAACGCAAAGTGATCTTTGCATCTTCAACAAGAAATGAAAAGGGAGCTTTGCGACTTTAACCAGAAACGCAAAGTGAGCTTTGCGTCGTCTACAGGAAGCTAAAACCTTCGTTTGCGCCATCCACTCGTCACGCAAAGTTATCTTTGCGCCAGCTACAAGTCATGCAAAGTTTGGTGTGCGTCAGCTTCGTATCACACAAAGTGTGTCTTGCGTCATCCTCTAGTAACGCAAAGTGTATATTTGCGACCGCAACTTTAGTGCAAAAAGTGTCTTTTCTATACTTAGAAAATTTTTTCAAAATAGTAATATGGCCTTTAAATGTGAAAATATTTTCTCTAGGGGCGCTGCCCCTTGACCCCACCCGCTAATCGGGTAGCGGGACCCCTGTGCTAAGTCTGCGGAGGGGGACAAAAGTTCTTTTTATGATCAGAATTTTTGAATTCCTACTTCAAGTTTTTCTGATTTACTTGATTTCATTTTAGACTAACGATCATATTCAAGTTCTTGTTGATACAAATATTCAAGATGGGATATTTTTCTGATGATGAAAAGAAAATTCACAAGCTCGAATTACAAAACAAAAATCTTGCTTCCTCAGTTGACTACTACTCAAAGAGATCAAAAAATACAATGATGAAAGGAATATACTGAGAGAAGAAGTTAGTGCTTTAAAGACTATTAATGAAGATCTTCTGAAACAGACTTCTGGGCTTAATGATGAAAAGGTCTTGTTTTTGGAAGCTGGAAACACTAAGCTAAAGAACAAGATTTCTGAATTAGAAGATCACATTGTTAAAATTTCTAAATTAACCGGGTGTGCTAATGAAAAGAAGATCTTTGAATTAGAACTGCAAATTGTTGAAGAAAGATCAGTTTTTGAGAAAGAAAAGAAAGAGTTTGCTAAGAAATTCTCCGAGTTTTCCAGAAAATGTGCTGACGAAAAGAAGACAGTTGAGCTGAAATGTTTAAAGCTTTCTCAACAGATTTCTGACTTTGAGAAAGTAATTATTCTGGAAAGAGAGAAATTTGATAAAGAGAAGAAAATCATTGAACAGAAGAATGTTCGAATTTTCAAAGAGATATCTGGTCAGAGAACAAATGCTGAAAAGGGTTTTGAAGAAGAAAGAAGCATGTTTGAGGCTGAGATTAGAAAGCTTACTGCAAAGTTATCTGAGTTATCTACAAATGCACTGAAAGAACAGAAAGCGAAGTATGATTTGAAGAAGAAGATTGACCTACTCATTGACGAAAGAGACAGTTTATCTTCAAAGATAAAAGAGCTTGAAAAGATTGTTCAAAGGTGGTGGTGACTGAGCAAACGACTCCAGAGTTACAAATCCACACACCTAGAGATGATTCAGCTGATTCTGAATGTTCTTTCAAGACAGCTGCAAGCTTACATTAGAAAATTGTTTCTTCAAGAAGGTCAGTTAAATCATTTGATCAGATTCGTACAACTAACATTTTCTATGATTGGAAAATAAATGGTTCAGGTACACATAGAAGGAGAAGAAAAAGATATGAAAAAGAGAAGTTGGTTTGGAAGTTAAAACCAGTTGAAGATGAGAAGAATGATGAGAAGAAGGAAGAGAAGAAAAGTAACAAATCATTTGTACATGTATCAACAGCCAAGAAGAACAAAGTGCTGAAAGGTAAACCTGATTTTGCTTACTCGAGAGATCAATTGATCAGGTTATCTAAAAAGAGGTATTGTTCTTACTGTCATACATATGATTTTGTTCATAAAGCTAGTGATCATTTCTGGTATGGTTCTTATTCAGTTACTCCTATTTGAACTGCAACTAACACACATTGACCCAAATACCAGTGGGTACCAAAGTCAAAGACTGATTCTGTGTTGCAGGCACCTACAGTTAATGGGGAGTAAGAGAACAAAGGCTTCTAAGTAAATCAACTCAGGACTCGTACTTCAATGAAGTTTGACTTCTAAACACAACAGTTTAGGACTCGTACTTCAACGACGAAAGATGTTACTCCCGGGTTGATATGAGGATGTACTCCGATACTCAATGAGGAAATCAACCTTCAAGGGGGAGTACATACTTTTCTGAAATTTATGCATTGGATAGATATGATGAACTATAATTCAAAAGAGAATTGTAGATCTCTATCATGTGCTTTTTCACTAATAAATTTTAAATGCATGATTTCAGGGGGAGTAAAAGATTATGATTTCTGATTACTTCAGATCAGAACTCGTACTTTAATCGTTTTACTGCTTTATGTCTTTTTATTTTTGAATAAATTTTGTGAATAAAGTTGTTTTGACATGACTTTGAGACTTGTGTAGAATGAGAGGAAGTTATCAAGATCATATCTTTATGACTTCAGCGTGACTTCATGAGATTTAAGACTGCATAGAAAGGTTAAATTTCTTATCTTAATCTCATATATGGTTGAAAGAAGGACAACTTTCAATCATAGAAAACATTTTCATAAATGTTCAAACCACTTCCCGATTCTTAAACAGTTTTTCATGAATTGGTAGTGTGATTTTTAAATGTTTTCATTTTTTTTATTGTGTGCTTCAATGTTTACAAACCGTGTGTTTCCAAAGATAAATACTTGCGTATTATCTTTTCATATACTTTCAAGTATTAATACACACCGGTTTAATTTTTGTACAAATTGTTCTTACCATGTTTCATATTTGAAACATAATTTCGATGGTAAGACACCCCGCTTGTACTTCAATGAATGTTATTTAGATTTTCATCTTGAGTGTTTGTAGCAATTAGAACTTGAATCTAGGACTAACAATTAATAACTTGAAGCATCCATTTCAAGAATGTCTATATTTTTGTTTCGTATAGACTATATCCATTATTTTTAACCATAAGCCTTAATTGATATATCATTTCATTTCTGATCATTTTCATACAATGTCAGATTTACAAACAAGTCTTTTGCATTCATATCTATTCTTTCAATATACTTGTTTGAAAATACTTCAATGTTTAAAAATGCTCATATTTTCATGATTATATCTTTGAGCATATTCATATCTGACATTTGTATATGAGCTTTAAGTGATAAAGTTAAATCACTTGAGCAACACATGATTTCTAGGATAATATGGGTTATTTGTGCTAGGATTTAAATGAACTTCTATGGAATCACGTTAATCAGTGATTTCTACCCAAGAAGTTAATCCATAGAGATTGAGTGTGAGGAGTCTAAAAAGAAATGAGTGTGGGTGTGATGAGGTAAAATGGAAATGAGAGATTGGTTAGTAATGAGCTTAATGATCAAAAGAAAGAGGGTGTGAGAACAGAGTAAAAGAATATTAAACTCTGCACCAACTACTTTCTGAGCCGGGCAGCCACATTACTAGCGTTTCACAACTTTTTGGTGAACGTTATTGAAACATGCAACTAACCCATGGCAACTCTTGACTAATACCCCACCAGCCACTCATTTTCTTCTCAAAAAGAAAATGTTTCACATTTTCAAAGGGGACGCAGCACATAATCTATCTTATTTTCATTTGGAAAATCTGGATATTGAAAAATAAGGAAGTCTGCCCCACCTTCGCACTTCAATCATGCACATTGAGTCTGTGTTTATCTACTGTTGTCTCAATGGTTTACACTATGTTGAGCCTTTATAAAAGCAATTATTCGTGCTTAATTCTTTCTACACATGCACGAACACACAAAGAATTTGTTTCTTTGTCATAACATTCATAGAAATTGCCTTTGTGGTATTTCGATGATTGGATGGAAGCCCTGGGGGAGTGATCATCAAAATGGTCCTTTATATTGTGTATTCGTTACACACAGTGACTTCGTGTTACTGACAGACATTTTAACTAATTCATTTGTTGATTCAGGAGTTACATATTCTTATTTTGTCTGGATTTGCAAAGATCTAGATGAATACTTGATTATGGATCACAGAATCAGAGGCTCAGTTTGACAGATCAGAATGGTCAAAGACATTTCTTGGAGAAAGTTTTGATGATATCGATACTCAAATCTTCAAAAAGGGGGAGATGGTATCAAGAAATGATAAAGTTTTGAGAGATGTTTTTATAGAAATGTCCAAGTCTGAAGATTCAATGTAAAGATTTGAAGAAGATCAAAGATTTGAGGAAGTTTTCTTTAAAGATTATTTGCTAAAGCAATCCGAGCTGATTCTGAAGAAAATTTCTTTCCAAAGTCTAAAAGTGTTTTGTGAAAGTTTTGGGGAGATTGTTAATCGTTTGAAGACATTTTTGGAAAGAATACCGTCAAATAAAAGGGGAGATTGTACTGACAGAGCTTAAAAGAGAAGACTGAATTGATAGATCTTTCAACAGTGATCTTGAATCCAAAGGGGTAGATTGTTATAGCATAAATCTGTTGGATACAAGATCAAGAAGACTGAAGGTCAAAGTGTAAGAAGTCAAAGCTGAGAAAGTCAACTCTCATCAAAGTCAAAGTCAAAGTCATTTTGTTAATAAAGTCAATGTCAACATTTGTAATTTTGTTTGTTTCTTTGTATTTTGTATGTGGGGTATAAATACCTTGTTTCGTTTGTAAAGTTGGTAAAGCATGTTAGAAGTAATTGTGAGAGAGCTGATTAGAGAAGAGTTCATAGCATATTATTCTAGAGAGAAAATATAGTGAGAGAATGTTTGTAACTTGTGATTACGATCAATGAATGTGATTTAGATTTTCATCTTGAGTGTTTGTAGCAATTAGAACTAGAATATAGGACTAACAAAGAAGTTGGCAAGGCATTAATGGCTGAAGACGAATTCTGGTTGGATCATTCAGATGTGGAGGTAGAAAAAGAAGAGACAACCAACTTATGTTCGATGGGAAAAGAGGTGCAATATGATGAAACTGCTGATGAGGTAATCAACTTAACTGAAAATGATTTCATGACCAAAATGGAAGCCATGATGGTCGAACTTCAAGACCTTCAAACCAAACTTAAGAAGGAAAAAGACAGAGTTGCTAAAAGAAATCAAAAGATCTTTGAGCTTAATAAATCAGTTATTGGGAACAAATATCTAATTGATTCTTTACGCAAATCTGCTTCTGATTCTAAACTTGAAATAGATTGTTTTGAAAAGAAGATTTCTGATTTTGAAGCTACAATTTCTAAGTCTGATTTAGAGAAGAAAGAATCTGAACTAACTGTTTATAAATTGTAGGTTGAGAACAAGAGCTTAAATAAGAAGGTAAATGGTCTGGAAGCCAAACATTATGCAAGAGGCCAAACAAATCAAACTATTTTTCTTAATGCACCTAATGAGGAGACTGATGTTAAGGAAAAATGGGGACTTGGTTACGAAAAGCCTCATTACATAAAGAAATCCATTAGAAAACAACCAGCATTATATAATTTTGATTTTCTTGCTGCTGTTGGTAAACATACTCATTTAAAACCCAAATTTGTTACCAAATTACCAGAAGAAGTTGAGGCCAGAGAAACTGAAAATAGAAAGAATATAAAAAAATGCAACTACCATTTAATTATGAAAAGTTAAATGATAGTTATCTTTCTGAAACACCAAAAGTTCTTTCAAATGATTATTTTGCTAGTTATTCCATTTCTGAAATGGAGGCAAAACTTGCAACTGCAAAAGTTTATGTTCCTCCACTCATTCTGGAAAGCAAAATAGTTGAGCTTGAAAATGTTTTATCAGATGAAAGTATTTTGGTAGACATAGAACAAAGTATATTTTCTACTGTTTTAAAGAACATAGTTTTTCAATCTTAATTTACAAAGTGTTCTAAAGTTTCAAAGGCACATCAAACTTCGGCTGATAACTTTGATGACTTATTTGCGTCTGCAAATGATTTTCTCAATTCTGATGATGGGTGTATAGAAAAAATTGATATGTTTGACTTCAATGCTTCACTTCCAGATCATTCTACTTTTCTTATAAATAGAGAAGAGTTACCAAGTGTTTTTGAAATTGGTGAATCGTCAACTAAGGTTGATGAACCAGTTTATGTGACTGCTGATTACTATTCTAAGGGTAAGAAACATAAGAAACAGCAATCACAGAAACGGATCAACACTGGTAAACAAAAGAAAAATCAATCTCAAAAATCTAATTTTCCTAATAAATATAATTTTTTTGTTTCAAATTTAAGAAAGAAAAAGTCGAAAGAGAGATCTGAATGGCGACCTAAAAGGATGAATAATGAGAAGGCAGAATCAATTACTGATAACTTTTGTAATAGATCACATAGTAGTATGTCCGATATAGTTGGTTCTATTGCTTCTACTAATAAAAATCTTGTAACTTCTTACAAGCTATATTCTAATAAGCAATTGTTCCAATTATCTCCTACTTCTACTAAATACTATACTTATTAGTGGAATGATTTTGCTTATCATTATAATTCTAATGATTGGTTTGGATCTTATCATATTTATTCTTCTAAACCAAATGTTTTAAAAAGCTTTCAAAAGAAAAGACGATCCATATTCAACTGGATACCAAAATCTTGTGCTAATCCATATTTCTCTTGCAGACCCGACATATGAGTTACTTGGATAGCGGCTGTTCCAAGCATATGACCAGGCAAAAATCTTTATTGTCTAATTATACAGAGAAATTCAGTGGCAATGTACGATTTGGGAACGACTAGTTTTCACCGATCTTAGGATTTGGTGACATCATTCAAGACAACATAACGATTACGAAGGTGAACTATGTCGAAGGCTTCGGGCACAACCTGTTTAGTATTGGCTATTTATGCGACAAAGATTTAGAGATTAATTTCAAAGCTAAGAGTTGCTCGGTGCGTACTGAAGATGGCAAAGAACTCTTAGTTGGCACTAGCAAGTCAAACCTCTACACCATCAATCTTTCAAAGGTACAGACTGACAATTAGGTTTACTTTATTAAAGATAATGTAGAAAAAGGTACAATAGAACGTTACTTTGTAAAGACTGATTATCAACTTGAAGATTTGTTTACCAAAGCTTTAGATGAAAAGAGATTTAATTTTCTTGTGTTTAAGCTTGGTATACTAAATCTCAAGATCTAATCAGTAATTACCTATTAAAGTTCTTTTATTGTAACTTTTCATCATTTCTTTATCATTATTTCTGAAAGGATGTCTGCACTCTAACATGTTGTTCATGATCTCAGGGGGAGTGAGACAAGATTCTAAGATGATCAATATTTTCTGGAGGGGGAGTTTATAGAATTTAACTGCTAAATTTTTGTGATGCATGAATTTATGGGGAGTTTATGTGTATAACAAAAGGAGTAAGGATAATATTTCTGATTATTTCAGATTAGAACTCGTACTTTAATCGTTTTACTGCTTTATATCTTTTAATTTTTCAATAAATTTTGTGAATAAAGTTGCTTTGACATGACTTTGAGTCTTGTGCAGAATGAGAAGAGCTATCAAGATCATATCTTTATGATTTTCAGTTGACTTCATGAGATGTAAGACTGCATAGAAAGGTTAATTTCTTATCTTAATCTCATATATGGTTGAAAGAAGGACAACTTTCAATCATAGAAAACATGTTTTTAAATGTTCAAACCACTTCTCGATTCTTAAACAGATTTCATGAATTGGAAGTGAGATTTTAAATGTTTTTCAAAATTTACTTGTGCTTACATGATTACAAACCGTGTGTTTCCAAAGATAAATACTTGCGTATTGTCTTTTCTATATACTTTCAAGTATTCATACACACCGGTTTGATTTTTTGTTCAAAATGTTCTTACCATGTCTCAAATTTTGAAACATATTTTTCGATGGTAAGACACCCCGCTTGTATTTCAAAGAATTTTGAGCGTCATTTCATTTCGAAACGTTCTTTTCAAGAATGTCTATATTTTGATTCATATAGACAATATCCACTATTCTTGACCATAAGCTTTGATTGTTATATTCAATATATTTGTTTGAAAATACTTCATTGTTTCAAAATGCTCATATCTTCATGATTATATTCTGAGCATATAAACATCTGACTTGTATTTGAGCTTTAACTGATACAGTTAAACCATTTTGAGCAACATATGCTTAATAGGACAATATGGGTTCTTTGTGCTAGGACATAAATGAAACTTCTATGGATTCACGTTATCCAGTGTTTCCTACCCAAGAAGTTAGTACATAGTGATTAAGTGTGAGGAATCGAAAAGAAATGAGTGTCGGTTGTGCGTTAAGGTTAAATGGAAATGAGAGTTTGGTTAGATGTGAGCTTAATGATTAAAAGAAAGAGGGTGTGAGATCAGAGTAAAAGAATATCAAACTCTGCACCAACTACTTTCTGAGTCGGGAAGCCACATTACTAATGTTTCAAAATTCTTCGTGAACGTTATTGAAACAGACAACTAGCCCATGCCAACTCTTGTTCAAACCCCACCAGCCACTCATTTTCTTCTTAAAATGAAAATGTTTCATATTTTTCTGGGTACGCAACATATAATATATCTGGTTTTCATTTCGAAAATCTTGATATTGAAAAAGAAGGAATTATGCCCCACCTTCGCACTTCAATCATGCACATTGAGTCTGTGTTTATCTAATGTTGTCTCAAGTGGTTTACACAATGTTGAGCCTTTATAAATGCAATCATATTGTGCTTAATTCTATTTACACTAGCACGGACACACAAGGAATTTGTTTTCTTGTCATAACATTCATAGAAATTTCCTTTGTGGTGTTTCGATGATTGGATGGAAGCACTGGGATAGTGAACATAAAAAAGCTCCTTTCCTATGCGTATCCGTTACACACAGTAATTTCGTGTTACTGACAGGCATATTAACTGATTCATTTGTTGATTCAGGTGTTACATTTCTATTTTGTATAGATTTGAAAAGATCTGGATGAATACATTGTTCGACTTGGCAACGAATCAGAGGTTCTTGGACAGATCAGAATGGTCAAAGACATTTCTTGGAGAAGAGTTTTGATATTATAGATTCTCTATTCATCAAAAAGGGGGAGATGATTTACAGAAATGTCTGTATTAGAAATTTCAAAGATAAAGAGTTGAAGAATATAAAGTTTAAAGTTTGAAAGTTTGAAAGATTGTACAAGAAAAGTCAAAAATGTTTGAAGATGTGCTGATTTTCTGAAATTTTCTTTGAAGATTAATTGCTAAAGATATCCGAGCTAATTCTGAAGATAATTTCTTTCCAAAGTTTGAAAGAGTCTTGTGATAATTCTGGAGAGATTATTGAAGAATATTTCTACCAACTGATTGAGCGTAAATGGGAGATTTAAAGTTCTTCAATGCAACTAAAGGGGGAGATTGATTTGCTAAATCTTTTTGTGATGATCTAGAATCCAAAGGGGGAGATTGTTAGAGCAGAAATATGTTGGATACAAGATCAAGAATACTGAAGGTCAAAGATTCAAGAAGTCAACGCTGAAAGTCAACTCTCATTAAAAGTCAAAGTTATTTTGTAATAAAAGTCAAAGTCTAGTTTGTTTGTTTGTTTGTTTGTTTGTTTTGTAATTAGTTGTAGGTATAAATAGCTTTGTTTGTTGTTTAATAGATAGAAGTTTTAGAAGTTTTATATACAAGTCCAGAGAGAGTTTTGTACAGAGAAAAAGAGGAGTTTAGAGTGAAAAAGTTGTAATTGTTGAAATTGGAATTGAATCAAAACAGGTTTGTAAATCATTCTTGTTTGTTCAATTGATTTGTAGTTAGAAACTTGAATTCAGGGACACACAACCATCCTTATCTTCGATTGAGGATATTCATCCCTTAGGAGTGTAGGAGGTTTGATTAATGATCCAGCTGTATAAATGGCATTTATACTTGTGTTTGCCATTTGTGAAGAAAAGATGAAGATTTGAAGAACTGATGTTTTTCTAAGAAGATCTTTTATCAAAGAGAGAAACTATGATTTACTTCCAAGTTATGAGCATATGATGTTCTTTTTAATAAACCAAGGTTTATATGAACATGCACAGATTGAAAGCTTGAATAAGTAAGATATAAATATATCTGAGTACGCAGATATGATCTTTCATTCTTTAGAAAACAAAGGAGGCTCGGATACCAATTGTTGGAACCTAGATTTAATCTTATGACAATGATATAAACAATAATAAGAATAAGAACAACGGAAGCAATACAGTTTTAGTATCAAAGCAGATTCAAATATCACAGTTCATAAACAGATATGTAAAAACGTACAAGATCTTATTTTGAAATACTTTCAATATATTAAAAGATTTACCAGATTCAAGATATATCAAAAAGCACACTTTTGTCAATGGAGTGATGGTCCTATTTATAGGACCATAAAGTGTATAGTGTATGATCTAACATATAGAAGCATGCTTAAACAGTGTCTTACCTAAAAGGTAAGCTCAAGATATGCATGAACAGTGACCTACTCTAGAAAGTAAATCTTATCACTAATGATGTGTCATATGTTGTGTTGATACTTGAAGAAGGGATAAGCGCACTATCTTCAGAGCTCTAATGTAGGTGCCTCTGATTAAGCCATCTCTGATGTCTTCTGCTGAAATCCACTATCACTAAAATGTACTTCAGAGGCAGGTGTGTCCTGGAGTCTGTCTCTGGAAGTCATCTCTGAAGTCTGTCTCTGATTAAGCCATCTCTGAAGTCTGTCTCTGGAAGTCCTCTGAAATAGGACTTGGATATTTTCAATACTTTTACAATCTGGAATTGGGGCTAACAATTGATATAATTGATCTTTCTTCTGATGACGAAGAGACGGAAAATGAGAAATATGATAACTTTTGGAGGTTGAAGGAGGAAGAAAGAGAAGGTTTGATGGAATCAGATGAAGAGGGTAATGAGAACATCCTTGATATCCGGACGGGCACACGAGATGACATCTAGTTGAGTCCTGCGCAGTATGAAATTCCAGAAACCACTCCAACCCCACCAGAAATACCTTCTTTCAAAGAAATTAACCTTTCTGAACCTACTGAACAACCAACAAACATACCTAGCCCAATTCCTAATAACCAACCTGAAACTAATCCTGAAACAGAACCTGAAGCCTATTTTCCTTCTAACCCAGTTGATGCCCAAGCTGGCCCCTCAACATTCCTAAAACATCTCTTATACCTACTGATACTGAAATTAAACATATAAGGAATGCTCTGAGAGTACCTTTTCTGGAAGAGGACAAGAAGAAAATCTTTGTGCACGTGATCAGGGAGTTAGACATTCACAAAGTTTTGGGTGTTTCTCATTTACCTCCAGAGATACAGGAGGAATATGCAAGATTGATTACTTGGGAAAGAAAGGCTGAGAAGTATGTAAAGAACAAATCAGGGATTGTCACAGTCAAACAAGTCAGAATGCGGAAGTTTCATAGGAAGATCTGGTACCCGGTGTTCTATGTTCAAAGAAGGGATCTTTCTCACTATGAATTTTCTGAAGCTGATTTTTCTCATCTGAATGTGAACGATATTGAATACCTTTACCACTTATTCAAAAACATGACTATCCGTCCAGAGAACATTGTATTTGCCCTGGAAGCTGTCAAAAGATTCATGAGAAGGCATGTCAATTACACTTACTGTTATGATTTCCAGCTTGCCATAGAAACCAATTAGAAGAGGGTGAACATGACAAAGCCTAACTTGGATTTGGAAAACTTGGAGAACTATGATCTGTTTACTGTCATTGATCATCCTGAGCTTGGAGTAGTATACAACAATGGAGAGAATAAGAAAAGATTCATGAGGATATCAGAGCTATCAAAATTTTCAGATGGAACAATTAAAGTTGTCAGACTCCAGCTTAACCGGAAGTTTAAAGAGAATGAAGAGAAAGTCAATAAAGGAGAGAAAGGCCTTGGTAAATTTGACAGACTTGCTTTGATCCGAGTGTTGGATGCTTTAGAGGATAAACTTCATTTCAGACGGGGTATAAGGATTTTTTAATCATTGCTCGGGATCAGACAAGGAAATTTTCTCGTTGGGGCAGGCCTATCATAAATGCTTGATCTAAAAGGGGGAGATTGTTAATGTAATAGTTTAGATCTATCATTTGACTTTTGTAATGTTTGTCTTTGACTTTTTAGTCTTTGAGAGTTCCTTTGTTATGAGAGTTCTAGTCATATATATATAGTGTTTTGTCTTGAGAGAAACATGTAACTGAAAGTATTGTGCGCACATCTTGTAACCATTAGACTTCAAGGAATACGACTGTTTCTCTCTCTAATTTCTCTCTCTATACATATTTGATCTGAGTTGTGTTGTTTTGATTGATCATGGCTCGAATTTGTACTTACAGGATGTCACTGAGATCCTTCATCAGTTTCATCCTTCGTGTATGTTTCTTGTTAGCCTCAATTCTGAAGTGTAAAAGTATTGAAAATAGCTCGTCTTCCTCTGAAGACATTCAGATACATCAGCAGAGAAAGCCAAGTCCAGCTCTGAAGTAAGTTCAGAGACAGACTCTTCAGACGGGAAGACATCAGAGATATCTTCATCAGAGCTCTAGTTCAGAGCTCTGATGATGTTCTCTCTGAAGATCAAGAGACTTGTACAAGTACTGGCAGAAGAACAGATGACACGTCATTAGTGATGAGATTTACTTTTTAGAGTAGGTCACTGTTCATGCATGTCTTGAGCTTACCTTTTAGGTAAGACACTGTTCAAGCATGCTTTTATTGTCAGGATAGTACACTATTCACTTTATGGTCCTATAAATAGGACCCTCACTCCATTGACAAAATTGTGCTTTTTGATATATCTTGTATCTGGAAAATCTTTTAATATATTGAAAGTATTTCTAAAGAAGATCTTGTATGTTTTTATATATCTGTTTATGAACTGTGATATTTGAATCTGCTTTGATATTAAAATTGTATTGCTTCCGCTGTTCTTATTATTATTGTTTATATCATTGTCATAAGATTAAATCTGGGATCCAACAATTGGTATAAGAGCCTTCTTTGTTTTTCAAACAAAACAAGATCATTTATGCATACTCGGATAGATTTACATCTTACTTATTCAAGCTTTCAAAAATCTATGCATGTTCATATAAACCTTGGTTTATTTAAAGAACTCCTTATGCTCCAGATTTGAAAGTAAATCACAGTTTCATTTTGATAAAAGATCTTCTTAGAAAAGCATCAGTTCTTCAAATCTTCATCTTTTCTTCAAAATGGCAAACCCCAGTATAAGTGCCATTTATACAGCTGGATCGTTAACCAAACCTCCTATACTCCTAAGGGATGAATATCCTCAATGGAAGATAAGGATGGTAAATTTCTTGGAAGGTATGGATAGGGATCTTTTAAGATCAGTGAACGATGGACCTCAATAACCAATGGTGTTGGTAGCAAGAGTTCCAGCAACAGCAGATACTGCTGAAATACCTGCATACTATGAAAAGAAAACTTCAAACTTCACTGATGAAGAAACTAGAATGATGGAAAATAACTCAAAAGTTGTTAGATTACTTATAATGGCCATTCCCAATGATATCTTTCAAGAACTTGATTCTTGTGTAACTGCAAAAGAGATATGGGATCAGTTGTTAAATCAACTTGAAGGTGGCCTACAAACTCAGAAAAACTGAAGAAATATTTGCATTAATGTGTATCATGACTTTCATGCACTACCTGAAGAAACCTTGCACCAAACATACTCAAAATTCAACATTCTCATCAATAAATGCAAAAAGTTTGGAGTTATGAGGACAAAAGAAGAAAACAATGTTCTTTTCCTTAAAAGTTTAAATGAAGAATGGTCACAACTGTCAATATCAATACAGGCCAATCAAAATCTTGAATCATGGTCATTGACTGACATCTATGGCACTCTTGTTACAGAGGAATAATTTGTTAAACAAAAGTCAAAAACCTCTTTAGCTGGACCACTTGCCATCATTTCAAAACAAAAAGGTGAATCAAAAGAAGGTGTGATCCCAGATTCAAGCAATCATGCACAAATAATAACAATCAAAGAATCAAGATGAGAGAGAAATAGTCATTGGTATTGTCAAATTCATATGTCTGACCTGAAAGTTACAATGACTCAAAAGCTTATTCAAAGGTTACACAAAAGGTTACACAAAACAAGACAAAGGAATGCTTATATAGAGTCAAACAAGGTCTTGACCTATACACAAGCATCCAACCGCAACACATGCGACGAAGTTCTAGATGAGGTTGCCCTTTTGGAAATATAGGTATGGGTTATCACACGCTCACCATCTGCTTTTTCTCCAATTTCACTCTCTCTCTCAAAATTTTCAACTAAATCTCCCTCGTTCTGCCTTATCTCTCCAACTACCGCAATAAGAACTGAGTCTATATGTTGCTGCTCATCCACTTCCATGGCATCAATACTATAAAAGAGTGCAAATTCATCATTAGGGTCATCATCATCACAGATAATAACTTGTTCTGTGTGATTTGCAGCAATCTCAGCAGTTTCAGCATTCTTTCCATCATCATCATTATCTAGATCATCATCATCATCTGATTCATCACCTTTAACAATATATGTATCTGTGTTAGTATATTCATCATCTGTAGAACTGGAAGCAGAAGGTACAACACTTATATCACTACCACTGCCTGCCTTTTCTTGTGCAAGATCCAAATTATCTTCAGAGCCATGACCTTCATCGGCTGGAGGTGTCACTATACGTGGGGTAACAAACCGTGACCCTGAAGCCTCTAGCCTTGGTCTCCGATCCCCTTCAGAGCCTCTCTCAATATTTTTCCTCTTCGCTCCCCGTTTCTGTACCCCCGAGGTATCAGAAACCCTCACGGACTCCGCTCTCCTAGGGATGGAGCCTTCAGTAGGAACAACCTGTTATGGTCGTCCCATAGACTCTCTATAATCTGTTACACTATCACTCTCTGGATCTGCGTAATCTAATAATGCGTCAGGCACTGGCATAGTGTAAGGAAACTCTTTCTTTTGCTTCATCAAATATCTCATTTCACTATATGCAGCATGAGGATGATTTCCCCTCTTTGGTATGTGTGAATTACTCCTCAGCATAGCTCTGACAATGAGACCCATAAATCTCTGATATGGTACATAATTTGGTGCTTTGTATGTCTTCTTAGAAATCACTTTCTCATACAACTCAGTCCAGAAGATTTGTGCATAATCTATGTGCAGGTCATGAACAACAGAGTAGAAGAGCTTGAGAATATGAATACTTGCATTATCTGTTCCATAGTTCTTTGCAGTCAAGCATCTGTTGATCACTGAGAACAGGGTATAGTAAAATGGCGGAAGATTATTCTTCTTGAAATGACTAACTTGAGTCAGCTGGCCCAGATACCCCATATCCCTTATGCCTTTGAAAACATCAGCATCGGATGGTAATTCATCATAGCTAGTTCTGCCTTCTCTTGCAGTTTCGGATGGAAGACTCAAGCTGAGTCTTAGACTGTCTTTGGTCAGAACAGATGTAAAGTGATCTATCTCTAGCTTGAATATTTGAACTCTTACTCCTTGCTCTTTCATATGAGTGACCCTGATGGTTTTCCATGCTTGTTGCACATAAATTTCTGGAATAACTGCAACAGCTGTCAATGCACTCTTGAGAGGATGGTTTCTTAGAATATCCAGTACCAAAGGTTCAATGCGAATACTGAATTTGAGATGATGATTGTTTGGTTGTTGTGGTTTCATCTCAGCTGGTGAGATCATGAACAGATCAGGATTTGCATCCTGTGGAACTTGAAAATCAGATCGGGAAGATGGCATTGGACACTGTTTAGAAGCTTGTTGTGCTCCTGGTGAATTTTCACTTATCTGAACATGCTGATCTACTGTCTGATTTGCCATTGGTACCTGAAAAGATTCTGAACAATAATGATACAAGCATGTGCGAGTTCTAAGCTTTCCGCATGAAAGCTTATACGAATACTTTGAAACTTGTTTAAGACTCATATGCGAATTCCTTTCAATTCGTGTATCTCTCAGGTGCGAATTCTAAACTTCTCGCATATGACTCTTGTGTAAATCCTGAGCTTTTCGTACAAAAACTTGTGTGAATCCTTTCCTTAACCAACTTTTCTTCTCTGTAGTATGCGAATTCCTTCAGCTTGCGAATTCTTCCCTTAATTGGCTATTCTGCGAATTCCATTGCTCTGCGAGTTCTATGTGCGAGTTATTCAATAAATCTGCGAATTCTTTGGATCTTCACCATTTTTCTGAAAAATTCAACAGAAAACTATCCAAATCTTGATGTTTGAATCTGAAACTTTGCAGAATCACCCTTTATGACATCGTTAACAACCCTTCAGAATGAATTTTTATCAAGAACAAATATAGAAATGGGAATCGATCTTTGATAGTTCGCGACTATATACTTTCTAAAAATATAAAGATTGATCCAATTCAATCAATCTATTGATCAATTGAATTTCTAACCAAAACAAGAAATGATCTACTACTACATACGATCACTTTAGTACAAGATTTACACCAAAAACATCATGAAATCAAAAACTTTATCTCGATGAAACAGTAACTTTTCTTTTCTGGAAATTCGATCTTTCTGTCTTCAAATCATGATTCAAATCTTTCTGAATTTTCTGATTAAGCTCTGATACCAATTGTGATCCCATATTCAAGCAATCATGAACAAATAATAACAATCAAAGAATCAAGATGAGAGAGAAATAGTCATTGGTATTGTAGTATTCATATGTCTGACATGAAAGTTACAATGACTCAAAAGCTTACACAAAGGTTACACAAAAGGTTACACAAAACATGACAAAGGAATGTTTATATAGAGTTAAACAAGGTCTTGACCTCTACACAAGCTACAAGAAAAGATAACACAACTTAAACACAAACACTTACAAATTGACTCAAAACTATACTCTAACAGAAGGTAGTAGTGCATAAACAAAGAACTGTTTGAAAAAGGAATCAAAAAGGAAATCTAAAAAGGTTTTAATGGCTTAAGAAGATGAACATTCAGACTCAGACGATGACATCAATGCCTTTGCCAAATCTCTTACATTAATTACTCACCAATTTAACAAGAAATTTGGCAAAAAAGTCTTTGAAGGAAGGAGAGATGATGAAGAAAGGAGAAATCTAGAAAGAAGATTTCAACAAGAACCCAGATTCACTCCACATAGTGATCAAAAGGGTACAAATTTCAACAATCATGATGCTACACAACAATCAAGAAATCATCAACCATTCCAACCCAAGTATCCTCAACCTCAGAGATACTTTCAGCCCTAACCTCAAGCTCAGAAAATAGTAACTGTTGCTGCTCTTCCACCAAATGAAAATGATGGAAGATGTTTCTGATGTGGAAAGCTAGGCCATTTCTCTGCAAATTGTAGAGGTAGACTTGTCAAAGATCAAGACGACTACAAGAACAAATACAAGTACAATGTCAAAAAAAGAGTAATTGTTGCATAGATGGAAGATTGGCTATCAGACTCTACAAGTGATGGAGAGGAAGAGCCTACCAAAATCAATGGTATGGCATTTGCAGATAATCAGACTGATGGATCATCAGAGGACTGCTCTGAAAATGTAAATTCTCCTTCCACCTCTGAAAGTGAACTTGAAATGGATGTTCTTAAGCTAATAGATGAGTTTCATAATTTAAAGCAAAAACTCTTTGAAGAAAAAGAAAAGAGAAGACAAATGACAAAAGATCTAAGTTTTTTTAAAAGAGAAAAGGATATTCTTGAGTCAGAAAAGAAAGAAATTTTTATAGAAAAATCTGAACTTGAAAAAGCTCAGAGACAAAAGGAAAAATCTTTTTCTGAGAAACTCAAAGAATTGGAAAAAGTGTTAAAAGCCAAAAATGAAGAAGTTAAAAGATCTGAGTATGAAAGTGTGTGTCCCAGTGATTATCAATTCAATCATGCAAATATATAATCAACACAATTATGCAAACCTGGTATTGATTAATCAAACGAATCGTGCGATTACAATTGTTCTTGACCAACCTCTTTCTCTCTGTATCTCCTCTTGTTCACGGCGCACACACACAACCTCTTCTAATCTCTCAATTTTTTTCAACTAAACCTAATTAACACTAATAACTCTAATTTATAAATACGCTAATATGCCTAATGGGCTTAGGTTGGCTATGCTTGGCCCAACAACTAAAACAACCAATAACTTAAATTAAAAGACTAATAATGAAAATACGAAAAACATACTTTGACTATTTATTACAAAAGGACCCTAGACTATTTATTGAGACGACTTTATCAGCTTTGACTTCAGATTTCCATCTTCAGATAATGATGATCTTGAATCCAATAAATATGTGCTTTAACAATCTCCCCCTTTGGATCAAGATCATTTCTCTTTTAAGCTCAGAAAATGCAATCTTCCTCTTTGTAGCAATCTCCCCAATCAATGATAATATCTCTTGGAAAGAAATTATCTCCAGTTTCATCTCGGAATGCTTCAGCAAATCATCTTCAAAGAAAATTTCTTCAATGCAGCAAATCTTCAGAAATTCTTTGAAAAACTTTTGATCTCCGCATTTCTTGGTGGACGTTTCTCCCCCTTTTTGATGAAAAGAGCAAAAAGATCATCAAAACTTTTCTTCAAGAAATGATGTCCACCACATATCTTGCCAACAGAACCACTGATTATCCGTCAATTCATAAAGATGTGCATCCAGATCTTTGCAAATCCAGACAAAATAGAAAATGAAGTGTAACACCTGAATTAACAAATGAATCAGTTAAAATTGTCTGTTAGTAACACAAAGTCACTGTGTGTAACGAATACACAATATAAAGGAGCTTTTATGATGTTCACTCCCCCAGGGCTTCCATTCAATCATCGAAACACCACAAAGGCAATTTCTATGAACGTTATAACAAAGAAACACATTCTTTGTGTGTTCGTGCAAGTGATGAAATAAATGAAGCATATGATAATTGCTTATAAGGCTCAAAAAGTGTAAACCACTGAGACAAGTAGTTAAACACAGACTCAATGTGCATTAGTGAAGCGTGAAGGTGGGGCAGACTTCCTTCTTTTCAATATCCAGATTTTCCAAATGAAAATCAGATAGCATATGTGTTGCGTCCCCTTTTGAAAATGAAACATTTTCTTGTTGAGAAGAAAATGAGTGGTAGGTGGGGTAAAATCAAGAGTTGGCATGGGCTAGTTGCCTATTTCAATAATGTTCACCAAAGAAATGTGAAGCATTAGAAATGTGGTTGCCCGGCTCAGAAAGTAGTTGGTGCAGAGTTTACAAATTCTTTTACTCTGATCTCTCTTTCTTTTAATCTTTAAGCTCACAGCTAATCAAATTCTCTTTTAACATTTTCTCTCATCACACATCCCACACTCATTCATGGAACTCCTGACACTTAATCACTAAGGATTTACTTCTTGGGTAGGAGACACTTGTTAACGTGAATCGATAGAAGTTCAGATAAGTCCTAGCACTCTGATCCCATGTTATCCTATGAAGCATATGATGCCCAGGTGATTTAACTTGATCAGTTAAAGCTCAATGAAGAATCAGAAAACATTTAAAAGCACGCTTCCAATTCAAGAAATATGTTTGAGAATAGGGAAGTGGTTTGAACATTTAAGAACATGTTTTCTTATGATTGAAAGTTGTCCTTCTTTCAACCATAAATGAGATGAAGATAAGGAATTATACCTTTTGAATGTAGTCTTACATCTCACGAAGTCAAGCTTAAAGTCATAAAGATATGATCTTATAAGCATCTCTCAACCTGCAAAATTATAAAATTCTAGTCAAAGTAACTTTATTCACTGAAATTTAAATGACATAAAGCAGTAAAACAATTAATGTACGACTTCTGATCAGAGACAATCAGAAGCCATCACCTTTACTCCCCCTGAAATTATGCATCAGAAAAATTATCAGTGTAAAAGATATGCATTAACTCCCCCTCAAATGTAGATCAGCTTATCTCAGGAGTAAAGTCTTTTGAGCATTGAAGTGCGAGTCCTAAACTGTTGTGTTTAGAAGTCATTCTTCGTTGAAGTATGGGTTCTAAGTTGATGTACTTAGAAGCCTTGGTTCTTTTACTCCCCCTTGATAGTAGGGGCCTGCAACATAGATTTATCCCTCTTCTTTGGTACCCACTGGTATTTGGGTCCATGTTTGTTAAATGCAGTTCTTATGGGAATAACAGAGTAAGAACCATACCAGAAATGATCACTTGTTTTATGAACAAGATCATGTGTACGACAGTAAGAACAATATAATTGCTTACCTGACAACCTGATTAATTGATCTCTCGTGTAGATATATTCAGGTTTACCTTTATGCGCATTGTTCTTCTCGACATTATGGTTATGTACACATGACTTCTTTCCTTTCTCGTCTTTCTTCTCATTTTCAACTGGTTTCTTTTTCCAGACCAGTTCTTCTTCTTCGTAACTTCTTCTTCTTCTTCTGAATGTATCTGAACAATCTACATTGTCATCAAAGAAAATGTTAGTAGTACGAATCTGATCAAATGAATTGACTAACCTTCTTGAAGAAACAAATTTCAAATGTGAGCTTGAGGCTGTCTTTGTGAAGTTAGCAGAATTATTCCTAGGTGTGTGGAATTGTGACTCTGGAGTCGTTTGCTCAGTCACCACCACCTTTGAAACAATCCTTTCCAACTCTTTAATCTTTGAAACAAAGTTGTCTCTTTCTTTAACAAGTTGGTCAATCTCTTTCTTGAATTCAGACTTCGCTTTTTGATCTTTCAAGGCACTTTCAGATAATTCAGATAGCTTGATAGTCAGCTTTTTAATCTCGGTTTCAAAGAAATTTCTCTCTTCTTCAAATCCCTTCTCAGCATCATTTCTCTGGCCGGATATTTCTTTAAAGAATCCGGCGTTCTTCTGTTCAATGACCTTATTGTCTTTGGCAAACTTTTCCCTTTCCAGAATAATTACTTTCTCAAACTCCGAAGTCCATTGAGAAAGCTTTAAACATTTCAGCTCAACTGCTTTCTTATCTTCTGCACATTTTCTCGAAAAATCTGAGAATTTCTTTACAAATGCTTTCTTATCAATCTCAAAATCAGATCTTTCTTTGGCCATCTTTTTCTCCAGATCAGATATCTTCTTTTGAAGATCAGCATTTGCACTCTCCAACTCATTAACTTTCTCATTATTCTCAACAGAATCTAGTTTCTGGATTTGAGCTTCTAAGGCAAAAATCTTTTCTTTTAGTTCAGAGTTCTCAAATTCCAGAAACTTTACTCTAGAAGACAACTTTTGTCCTGTCTCAATATTCTCAATATGTTCCCATAACAGTTTTCCTGTAGCCTTTTACTGTCTAATGTAAAAAAGATCTCTTTTGAAATCTCTTCTGACATTCCTTTCATTAGGAAAGATCGAGCTAATATGTCAGCTTCATATCTTTTTCTTTGCTCGTCTGAGTACATATCCAGTGGTAATCGAAGCTCTTTTTCTTCTCTTTCTCCATTATCCTTTATAAGATTAAAAACTTTCCTTGGAGCTGTCATACTTCCTTCCCTCAGAGATATTCTAATAAGATCCCTTAATGCATGTTTATCAATGAAATCTATGAACTGATTTTTCCATGCATCATACTCTCCTTTGAGAAGTACCAGTGGCTTCACATATGTTCCGATAGCAAGAGCTTCCTGAGACATCCTTACTGGTATGATTAGAAATCAAACTTATCTGGTATTGATACAATCAACTTGATGAGATCGTTAGAAACAAGTATCAGATAAAAACTATACTAAAAAATTTTCAGAAAAATAAATTTCCAAATTTAATTAAATGCAGTCTCTCACACAGTATAAAGCACAAATAGATTAAACATAGTTAAATCTAATGCAAAAAACAGATATATGTCGAGGACAGAGGTGCAAAGGAAGGTTTGCACGAGAAGTTGGTCGCGCAAAGTAAAGATTTGCGCTAGACACGGTTGGCGCAAAGTTGAGATTTTCGCGAGCAGTGGAAGGCGCAAAGTAGGTTTTGCGGGTGAAGTGGGTCGCGCAAAGAAGTGGTTTGCGTGACACGTGGGTGGCGCAATCAGAGGTTTGCGCGAGAGGTGGGTCACGCAAAGTGAAGTTTGCGCGAGCCGTGGGTGACGCAAAGTGAGATGGACCGGGGACTAGCTTGACCGGTACCTTACTCGACCGGGATGTTGCTTCGACCGGTATTAGCTTGGACCGGTATGATGTCGACCGGTAAGGTGTTGGACCGGTAAAGAATATGGACCGGTATGAAATCGACCGATAGAATGCTTCGACCGGTACTGACTTCGACCGATACAATGTCGACCGGTATAAGATGTGAGATAACCGGGTGGCCGGTAAAGACTTGAACCGATAATGGCTTTGACCGGTATAGGGTCGACCGGTACGAGGTACTGACCGATGTTGACTGTGAGTTTACCGGGTGACCGGTATTGAGGATTGACCGATATGAACAACCGGTATTATGCGGTCGATCGGTATAAAGCGATCGACCGGTATGTTCTTAAAGATTATCGACCCAGAAACCAAAAATCCACCCATAAACCAATCGATAACTCGAAATGAACTACCAAACTTTGCCAATATGATCGATTAACCAACTAAAACTAATTGCAATCAATTAATTTCAATAAAAACAACTCTAATTAAAACATCAATCAACTACACAGTGCAGTGCTCGTGAACGACCGATATGATCCAAAATCATCAGATAAGTAATCAAACACGATGCAATATTTAAATCAAACATTACCCAATCACGATAATAGGCAAATCAATCACAATCCAAAAAATAACAATTGAATGAACAATCACACAATAAAAAAATTTGAATCTTTGACAGAAAAAAAAACAGAACAAAAAAAAATTTCAATTCAACCTGTCCTGCTCTGATACCAATTGTGTGTCCCAGTGATTATAAATTCAATCAAGCAAACATATAATCAACACAATTATGCAAACCTGGTATTGATTAATCAAACAAATCGAGCGATTACAATTGTTCTTGACTAACCTCTTTCTCTCTGTATCTCCTCTTGTTCACGGCGCACACACACAGCCTCTTCTAATCTCTCAATTTTTTTCAACTAAACCTAATTAACACTAATAACTCTAATTTATACTTAGGCTAATAAGCCTAATGGGCTTGGGTTGGCTATGCTTGGCCCAACAACTAAAACAACCAATAACTTAAATTAAAATACTAATAATGAAAATACGAAAAACATACTTTGACTATTTATTACAAAAGGACCCTAGACTATTTATTGAGACGACTTTATCAGCTTTGACATCAGATTTCCATCTTCAGATAATGATGATCTTGAATCCAATAAATATGTGCTTTAACAGAAAGGCTCAACCCTGTTGCCTTAACTAACTTTTTTCAAAAGGAAAGAGAAATCCTACATCAATCTCTGGAAAGGAAAGAACTTCAAATCAAAAGCTATCTAGATGCTCAAGATGTACATATAAAAATAAATTCTCAAATGGACACTCAAGGACTGGGATTTAATGAATTGGATCCATTCACTGGATTGAAGAAAACTTCACTTTCTTCCACTTTCTGTATGGGAAAGGTCTAGAGCTCTGACTGTCCATCTCTGAACAATTTCAAAAGAACAAAAACCTCAGAAGGATCAAAAGCAAGAGCTCTGAATTTTAAAAATGTCTTATACTCTGAAGAAAAAACATTTCCAAAACCTGTCTTAAATATAGAAAAAGAGACTTCAGAGGTACTCTTCACAAAACCTCAGAGTAATGATCCCAGAGAAGTTTTCAAGTTTGATGCTTTTATCACAAAAGAATCAGAGACATCTAAAACAAGTACCTCTGAAACAAGTACTTCTGAAGATGAACCTCATAGTTCACTCAATCCAGATGCACCTCTGTATTCACCAATTTCAGATGAATGCATCAGAACTACATTTGAGGATGACATTAAAAAAATCTATAAAGAAAATGTCATAGTTGATTTGAAAAATAAAGAAAGCATGAAAAGAATCATTAAAGTCTCTAGACCTAAGGAAATTAAGAAAACTACAGAGGTAGTTATCTCTGACAAGGCTAAAAGAGACTTTCTTGACTCTGATTCTGAATCTGATCCAGAGATAGATGAACAGATATTCTATAGTGTAGAGGAAGTAATTCATAAAAGCACAAAGACTGTTGGTTCTAGAATTTTGAACATTCCTGTTCCTATTTTGAAAAATAAACCCAGAATACCAATATGTCCTGAAATAAATTGACTGTTAGTGTAGAAATTGTATCCAAGATTTAATGAGAAAAGTCAATGTATTGTTTAGTCAGTAAAGTCAATTTTTGTGTCATGAGAGTTTAGTTATGTGAGAGTTTATCTTGTATAGTGTTATGAGAGTTTAGGCTTATGAGAGAAGTAGGTAGTATATATACTTAATTCATTATGTTGTAAGAGAAGGAACCTTCATTGTAAACATTCATATGTGAGATATATGACTGAATATTTCTCTCTCTATTCTCTCTCTAGATCTTGATATTGTTAAATCTTGTTTGAGTTGCTTGTTTGATTGGGATTATACAGTTTCAATTGGTATTAGAGCTATACCAAACAATTTTTCAGAAAGATTTTCACAAAAATATAGATCGATTTCTGGAATTTTAGATCACACAGTTGAATTTTCTTGAAAATATCAAGAACACTGAAGTTTGATTATTTTCACAAATTCTCATTGAATCATTGTTCTTTAATCATGAAATTTGTTTCATTAAATTCATATTGTGTGATAGATTTGATCTTATTCATATCTTTTCATGAACTAATCAATTGAATTGCAGGTTGAACTTGATTAGATCGAATTCTGGAAATTTTCAAGAATGCAGTCGACTTTTTGGTTATTCACTGTTGAAACAAATTCGCATTTGATAAGTGTTGATTGAATGTATAAATGATCAAGTTGTGATCGATTTCAGTTTAGAAACACATTGTATTCACACAATTTCACAAACCATCCACAAAATCATATTCAATTTTCAAATTCTTGGATTTTGTTAAAAAAAATGTCAATCACTGTAATTTGTTGTTTATAGTTAGATTGGATTGATAAAAATGTGTTTAGATTTGGTTTTAGATTTTATTTGTGTACTTTCAAGAATCAATTTCCAGGATTGAACTGAACTTTTGGATCGATTTGTGCTATCAAGTAAAGAACACGCTAAGATTGTGAAGAACACGCAAACAAAGTTGTATGCGAGTTCTAAGCATTGCAAGTGTTCTGCGAGTTTATGATCATTTGATTTGTGAGTTTCTAACTCAATTGATCTGCGAGTTTTAAAAATAAATACAGCTTGCGAGTTTACATGGTCTGGGAATTCTAAAGTTCCTAACTCACTTGATCTGCGAGTTTCTCTTCATGTGATTTGCGAGTTTTAAATCTATTTAATCTGAGAGTTTCAGTACACATGGTTTGTGAGTTTTAAATTTTTAATGCAGTCTGTGAGTTCTAAATATGTTTGATCTGCAAGTATTAAAATCACTTGATCTGCGGAATCTGCTAGTTTAGATTCATTTGATCTGCGTGTTTAATAGTCACTTTGATCTGCGAGTTCTGAAAACTCTCAAACCACAGCCTGCGAGTTTTAAAAGTTCAAGCATCTGCGAGTTCTAATCCATGCAATCTGCGAGTTTTTGTTCATTAAATCTGCAAGTTTGTGATCATTAAGTCTGCGAGTTTGTGATCAATTTAATCTGCAAGTTCAAGTTCTAGTGATTTACGATTTTCATCCACTCAGTCTGCGAGTTCTAGTCTTGCTAAATCATTCAGTCTGCGAGTTCTAAGTGGTGCCAGTTCATATGATCTACAAGTTTTAATCACTTGACTTGCGAGTTTGAATTCAAGTGGCTTGCGAGTTTGAGTTCAAGTTTCAAATTCCATATGACTTGCGAGTTTTATTCTATATGATTATCTGCAAGTTCCAGTCTTTACAAGTTCTGTGATTTGCGAGTTCAAAGTTCATGTTATCTACGAGTTTTATGCCACGTGATCTGAGAATTTCAAGTTACATGGTCTGGGAGTTCTAAAGTTTCAAACACATTTAATTTGCAAGTTATAATTCATTTGATCTGCAAGTTTTTCAATTCATATGATTTGCATGTTCTAGTGTTGCTAGTCAATTTGATTTGCAAGTTTCAAACTCATTTAGTCTACGAGTTCAAAATTCACTTGGTTTGTGAATTCTAGTTCATTTTATCTGAGAGTTTCAGTGCTTTGTGAGTTCTACAGATAGAAATTTTTTTTAAGTGGTGATCTTAATTTGACTTATAGTCAAATCTTCTGAATTGTTTGGGAATGATCATTCTTTCAAACTAATCATTCAAGATGCCAACTACAGATGAGAGAGGAAATACTATACTTTCAGCTAGAGACATGGTTGTCTTGTACATGCCTGAGATACCGAAAATAGAAGCTGAAAGAGACAAACTGAAGAATCAGAATTCAGCTTTACTCAAACAGATTCAGGAGTTGAAGTCAAATTTGTAAAATTCTGATAAAACTCCTGTTTGTGCAAAATGTACTGATTATCCTAAATCTGTTGCAGGTATCATCAGTGAAAAATAGAAAGAGTTAAAAGAGAAAGAGAGAATTGTTGCTTTAAAAGAGAATACTATTCTAACATGTGAGAAAGAGTTAAAACTCAAAGAGAGAAAGATTGCGAATCTTCAAAGCCAACTGAAGAAAACTTAACAAAAATCATCTGAGCTTAAAGATGAATCAGTTGAGCTTTAACTCAAGTTTACGGATTTTGAAGACAAGATATTTGTTTTGGAGTCACAAAATGCTGAACTGAAGAAGAGTCTCCAAGCAGATAAAATTAAAGCAGATTCAGAGAAATCGTATGCTCAAAAGTCATCTGAACTTTCCAAGAAAATTCTCCAAGAGAAAAAGGATTTGGAGCTAAGATGTTCAAAACTTTCCAAGCATGTGTCTGAATTTGAGAAAATTCTAATTACTGAAAGAGACACATTTCCTAAGGAAAGACAAGTTCTTGAAGTTAAAATTACTGAACTTCCCAAACAGATTTCTACTTTACAAGACTTGCTCGAAAAAGAAAGACAAATTTTTCAGGAAAATAAAAAGTCTTTTGAATCTGAAAAGAAAATTTTTGAAAAGAGAAATGTTGGGATTTTCAAGGATATTTCTGAAAAAACCAAGAACTTGGAAAAGGATTTTTAGCAAGAACTTTCACATTTTGAATCTGAGATATCTAAGCTCACATCCAAAATATCTGCTCTATCATCAGATGTCCAAAAAGAACAGATGGCAAAATCTGATTTGAAACAAAAGTTTGACACACTTATTGTTGAAAGAAACACTTTATCCGAAAAGATAAAGAACTTGGAAGCTGCAAACGTTGATTTGTCAGATAAAGTATCAACTGATGTGATTGACGAATCACCTGTTGATAATTCAACAGAATCAGTCTGTTCTTTCAAAACAGCTTCAAGTTCTATTCATGAGAAAAATGTTTTGAAAAAGAAAAGTGTCAAATCACAAACTGTCAAATCAAATCAGATCAGACCATCAAATATGTTTTATGACACATCTGTTGATAGTCAAGTGAGCTTTTATGTTAAATCTCTTGGGAAGCAATCTAAGAAAAGTCAGACGGTCTGGAGAGTTAAAGATTCTTCTGATGAAAAGAAGAAAGACAAAACATCTGCATCCACATCCAATGCTACAAAGAACAATATACACAAAGGTAAATCTTTTGGTAATTCTGATACGTTTTATTCTACTAATCATTTGATCAGGATTGCTCAGAAGAAAATTTGTTGTTCTTACTGTGGAGCACATGACTTTGTAAGTAATAATTTTGTTAATTACTGGTATGGTTTTTATTATGTAACCCCCACAAGAACTGCAACTAACACATCAGGACCCAAATATCAGTGGGTACCAAAAGCTAAATCTGTGTTGCAGGCACCCAAGGTTTAAGGGGGAGCAAGAACAAAGGCTTTTGAACAAAACAGTTCAAAACTCGGACTTTAATGTTAAAGGACTGTGACTTCTAGACAAAACAGTCTAGAACTCGGACTTTAATGTTTAAAGATAAGGATATTTTGAAAATACCCAGGGGGAGCTTATTTGACCTAAATCATTATATCATGATTTGAGGGGGAGCTTAAATGTAAGTATCTTCTAATGTAGATCTCTGATTGTTTGAAAGAAGAACAACTTTCGAACATGAAAAACGTTTTCTGAAATATTCAAACCACTTCTAGTTCTCAAGAGGTTTCATGAATTTAGAAGTGTGATTTTAAATGTTTTTCAAATTTTGAGCGTTAAAGTTTAACTGACCGTTTGTTTCCAAGGATCAATACTTGCATATTATTTTATCTATATATTGTAAAGTATTCACACACACTAGTTCAGTTCTTCATTTGAATTTGTTATTACCATGTCTCATAACGAAACAATTTTTCGATGGTAATACTCCCATTTGCTTTCAAATATTGTTGAGCATCAATCATCATTTCTAATCTTGTACCTTCATTACTATAATTGTTTATATTTGTTCATATAAACAAACTATCAAGTTCTTTGATACCCTAACCATTTTATTTGATCTGATTGATACATTGTCAGATTCTCAAAACAATTCTCTTGATTTCATTTCATTCATTCAATATCTTTGTTTTGAGAAATCTTCAAAGTTCAATTGCTCAAATCTCATGAGCATACATTTTGACAATGTTATCATACATTTTGTGCTTAACTATTCAGTTAAACTGTTGAGCAACTATTCTTTTTAGGACTTACATGGGATTCGTGTGAGAACTTAAACAAAACTTTCATGCATTCACGTTAGCCAGTGTTTCCTACCCAGGAAGTAATCCTAGAGTGATTGAGGGGTAAGGGGTCATAAATCAAAGAGTGGGAGAGATAAATCATCTGGTTGAGTCTTTCTCATTATGCTGAGCAGTAAAATGGAAAAGAGAGTTTGGTTAGAAGTGAGCATAATGATAAAAAGAAAGAGGGTGTGAGATCAGAGTTAAAAGAATATCAAAACTCTGCACCAACCACTTTCTGAGTCGGGCAACCACATCTACTGATTGGTTCACATTTTTTGGTGACCATCATTGAAACAGGCAGTGAGCCCATGCCAACTCTTGCAATTACCCCACCAACCACTCGTTTCTTTCTTAACAAAGAAATGTTTCATTTTCGTTGGGGACGCAGCACATATGCTATCTGATCTTCACTCGGAAGATTTAGATATTGAAAAAGAAGGAAATTTTCCCCACCTTCGCACCTCTTTCATGCACATTGAGTCCGTGTAATACTTGTTGCTGTCTCAACAGTTTACACATTTTCAGCCTGAAAAAGCTTGAGTAGCTTCAGTCATTTCTACACTTTCACGTACACACAAGGAATACGTTTTCTTGTCATAACATTCATAGAAAATTCCTTTGTGGTTTTTTCAATGATTGAATGGAAGCCCTGGGGGAGTGAACATTACAAAAGCTCCTTTCCAATGTACATCCGTTGTACAAAGTCGCTCAGTCCTACTTACAGGCATACTAACTATATAATTTGTTGATTCAGGGTTACCACGTTCATTATATCTGAATTTGAAAAGATTCAGATATATACATTTCATGAATTGACGGATACTCAGATCAAATGGCGGTGAATGTCAAATTATCATAAAGGGGAGATTGTTAGTCTTTAAAAAGGGGGAAATCAAAGAAAGTGCTGAAATTGAAGAAGTTTTGATGATCATGATGCTCACAATCATCAAAAAGGGGGAGAAATTTAATATGTTTCAAATTCAAAGACAAAAGTTGATTCGACAAATCAAAAATGAAGAGGCTTTCTGATTGAAAATGGTGAAGATAATTCTGAAAGTCCAAGCCAGATGAAAGTTTTGTTATAGAATTTAAAAGTTTGTTAAAGTTTGTTTTTCCGAAGACGGTCCAGAGATCACAAGAGATGAAGATACAAGTTTTTCAAAGATTCCTCGGAGTTTTTTAAAAGATTTAAAAGATTTCAAAGTTTTGTTCAACAATTGTTGACTTTTCAAAGATGTAATGTGCAAAAGACTTTTCAAGATTCTTCAAAGACTAAAAGACTGAAGATTATTAGAACTTCAAAGTCAAAGACTGTCAGAGATAGAAGTTGAAGAATCAAGTGCTGAAGACGATTGTCAAATTTTTGTTAAATCTTGAATACAAAGGGGGAGAATGTTAGTGTATAAAATTGTATCCAAGATTTAATAGGAAAAGTCAAGTCAAGTAAGTCAACAAAGTCTAAGTAAATGTTGTTTAGCTTTGAGAGAATTAGTGTTATGAGAGTGTAGGCTTTTGAGAGTTTTAGTCCTTAGTATAAATAGTGAGAGTTGTTTTGTAAATCATGTAACTCTAAGCATTGTACTTCATATTGTAAGATCAATACACATATGACTTGAGCGCTTTCTCTCTCTACTCTCTCTCTAGACCTTCAATGTCAAATCTTCTTAATTGATTGAGTTGCTTGTTTGATTGGGATAATACAGTTTCAAGACAGAAAGATAAATTTTGAAGAGAAAGTAAAGTCATGAAAAGCAGAAAAAGGGGGAGATAATTTGATCAAAGTGACAAAGTTTGTTGAAGATGTCAAAGTTTTGAAGTTATTAAAGTTGAAAAAGATCTTTGCTAAATATATTTCTGAATACAAGAAGACCTGAAGATAATTGTCAAAAAAAATTTAATCTTGAATCCAAAGGGGGAGATTGTTAGACTAGAATTATATTCAAGATTAAATGGTGGGTCAATGTTGTAATAGTTTGATTATTAAGGGTTTTGAGTTGTAAAAGTCAACTATGTTAACTTAGTATAAATAGAGGGTTTTGTGTTAGATTTGTAGAAAAACAGAGACATACGAATTTAGATATTGTGGTAAGAGGATTCGCACACACAGTGAACACATGTGAGATTTGTGACTTTATGTTAGATCTGTGACTAATTGTATATCTTTTGATTTGATCTAATAAAATTGTGTTCATAATCTGTGTATTGATTGTTATATGCTAGTAATCTGGGTCACAATTAATAGACAAGGAAGAGGAGGAGGACGAAGCCAAGCTTCTAGGGTCGTCTGGACCAACTGAAGGACGAAAGAAAGGAGAAGAGGAGAGAGTGATAGAAGAGATGTCGGGTAAGTGTACCTTTGTTGGTCATTGATAATCAATCATAGATAGTTTCATCATAGATAACTGAAATTTAACTATCTTTTTTGCTTCTTTTTAGGAGAAACCTTTGGCATCACTGAATCCTGCTTTAGATCATGAGTACACTTATCTTTATCATCAACTTGATCTTCGATTTTTACTGAGGGTTTCTTTCAGTGTGAAACTTTTCTTCAAGGACTACATACACAAATTGTTTGCTGAATAAAGCACTCAACGATCACTAAACAAACTCAGTGAATAATCGCTGATGCTAAGAGACTTAGTCTAAAACAGTTAATGTAATTTTCACTAAGTAAAAGTATCATCATCAAATCACTGAGAGAGTTTGGATCAACAAGAGTTGGTGTAACACCCGAAATTTCTGTTAAGATTTCTCATCTTGATAGCCTGTACCTTAAACCTTTTATTAATCCTTATTTTGGAAATCGTTGTGCCTTCTGTTTAATTAGTCTGGATAAGAAATCACGCGAGAAAAACATGATTTTCGGTGCTAGATCATGTCCGGAGACTATGACCGGCGACCTTCCCAAGTCACAGTCGTGGTGGGCATAATCGTCGGGGGGTCTCCCCTCTCGGTATGTTTCTCGCGAGAGTGCCTCGCGATTGTGACAGGAGTCACTTTCGCTTGGAACAATCGCCGGCTAAGTCGAGGACTCTCGATACAAACCCCGCGAGAATGCCTCACGATTGTGACCATGTCACTCTCGGTTGGCACTATCGCCGTGAGGGGTCTGACGGGTTAAAACCCGATTTTTGGCCACTTTTCCCATTTACTTCTGTTCTACTTCATTTATTTCTCTGTCAACCACCCTCCTCATTGAAGAACCGATTTCTAGGGTTTCTAGGTGCATTTACTCCCCTTTAATTCAAGACCTTGGTTTAATGATTCAAGATTTGGAAGCTAGGGTCATCATCTCATTCTCTTCCAACTCCACCTTTCTCAAGAAGGAGATTTTAGGGTTTTGAGGTTTTCATCAAAACCCACCTTTGTGAGTTCATCTACCTTATAAAATGCTTATATGCTATATGAAAACCTTTTTCTTTACATTCCTTTAAAAACTTACTTTTCTCCATTTGGTGTTATTGAAATACCTAGGTCAAAATCTAGGGTTTGAACCTATGATGTTTTATATGATGTGATGATTCAAAAAAATGTTGGAATAACAAACATGAATTAGTTATGTATTGTGAAAATGGTGATGATAGATGGTGAAATGATTTATTTGGAATTACATGGAAAAGCTAGATTTTGTGAATACATGGTAAAAATGAGTAAGGAAACTTGTGGGTAGAGTATGATATGTTAACATGGCCTATTGTTGGGTATAATGAGTGTACATGGAAGGATATGTTATGTGAGCATGTTAAATTTACCCTATATGAACAAAGTACCATATGAGATTTATGTGTTTGGAATTCATAGCAATAATGCATATTGTTTATTGATGAATCATATGGTTTGGTATGGAGAGGACCCAAGGTAAAGATCCATGTATAGGGTTGAACTTGGTGCTCCTTTGGGGTAAAGACTTGGAAGAGTTGAACCCATATTTACATAGAACTAAAGATTCATGAATAGAGTTGATGTTCTAACGGCTAAAGATTCTTGAATGAGTTGATGCCAGTAAATTACCATTCCGACTAATTTGCTGCACATAGATTGTGGCCTACTTTTATGTTCCACCGCAATCTATGGTGGAACGGGTCTCCCCCGTCTCGCATAAGGTTCACTGTTGAAGAATCCATTTATTGTTTTTAATTAATTATCTATGCTTATTCATTAATGCACCACATTTTATTGTACTTATAATATGGTTGTTCTCACTAGGCTCCAAGCCTAACACTCGTTTGCTTTGGTGTTTAAATTAGGATCCGTTAGTGGTGGGGTGACAAAGCCTTGGGTGGAGGGTTGGGCCGATTTTTGGAGAAATAGCTTTTGACGAGACATAGAGCGTACATATATACTTGTCGATATTTTGGAAATTGATGACGACACCCAATTATAATCTAAATTAGGATGTTTAGATTAAGTAGGTTGTCGGTCCTCTTTTCTTTTCATTTGAAATTTGTAAACACTTATACTTTCCCCAAATTGTTTTGGGATGATGTCATTTGTGAAACTTTATTTTCATACAAAATGTTCGAGGTTTAAGTTCCCTCCAACATATAAACGTTATATTGCGAATTTTTTTTTGAAACCACCAATCGATGGTGGAACGTAACTAGATCCACCCTTGATGCTATCGTTCTTGCCCAACTGTCGTATGTCACTTTCTCATTTAAATTCTCTTTAATTTGTAAGAGTTTTAGTATTATATATAGTATGAACTTTTCTATTTTGTTTTATTTATTACTTGTCAAGTTTATTTTTAGTCTTGGTACATGTGTACGGAACCGGACCTCTGTTAGTGCACAAAATATGTTGGATTCAAGATCACAAAAGACTGAAGATAAAAGTCAAGTCAAAGAGCTCAAGTCAAACTCTCATGCTAAGTTAAAGTCATTTGTAATAAAGTCAAACTCAAAAGTCAATGATAAGTGTGGTGTGAGTGTTTTAGTGTTGTAAGAGTTGTTAGTATATAAGTGTTTTTCGTTTGTAGACTCATATGACTAAGAGTGTTTAGCGCGTTTTAGAGAGAGAAACTGTGAAAGTTGTCTATGTAATCGAAATTGAAATTTTTAATAGAAATTGTTTGCAATCAATTGTTGATATCTTGATTTACACTGATTGTGGGACACACAATTGGTATCAGAGCAATGCAGAAGTTCATAAATTCGATTTAATTTGAAGATTCTTGGTCGACATTTCAAGAACTCGCAACGAACACTGTGGAGATTCGATTTTAGCTATTCATATATGTTTTTGATTTGAAATTAGTGTTGTGATACTCGTTTATACATCTAGAACACTTTCGATTTGTAATGTTTAGTCTAATTCACATTTCTTCTGTGTGAATTTTGTTTTTCTTGGATTTTTTGTTCGAGTTCGTATTTCGTACTGTAACTAGATAAAGATTGTAATTTTTGGTATTTTAGATTGAAACACTTCAATTGTAACCTGTTCGAGTTATGCAATAGAAGAAATCTGCAAAGTTTCAGGTTTCTTGGTGAAGTTTTGAATCGAATTCGAGTGAAAAGTTGAGTTTCTGGTCGAACAGAGGAAGAACTCGCTAGATCCATCAAACGCGCAAAGATCATCATGAACAACACGCACGACTAAGATTCTGAGGAACTCGCAAGATTTTTTGTGCGAGAAGTAGAAACGCACAAGACATTGCTTACGTGTTTTGCGCGAAGTGGGATCAGCGATAAGTGAAATTTGCGTGAAGTGAATAGTCGGAATTTTTTCTAAGTGTTAAATGTGCAGACGTATTGCGCAAAGTGAAATTCTTAGAGAACTCGCATGTAGTAGTTTGCGCGAAGAAGAAACACGCAAGATTCAGCATGCGCGAATCTAAAACTCGCACGACCCTTTGTGCACGAATCAAGAACACGCTGACTTTGTTGTGCGCGAACCTCGAATGCGCATAGCATTACTTGCGCGAAGTTGATTTTCATTTGTTCTGCGAGTTTTGTACTTAGAATTTTTCTGGGTTTTTCAGATTTGACCAAGTTTGACTTTTGTAGGTCAAGTGTATTTCTGAATTTCTGACGATCATTCCAAAACAGTGTAAAGCTTAAGATGACTTCCAAAGATGCACTCTTTATCGGTACATATGTGAAACCTCTGGTTCTGTTCAAAGGCCAATATGAAAAGTGGAAAGACCGATTCTTGGATTTTGTGGACAGACATGCAAATGGAGAGAATATTTTGATGTCCATCATGGAAGGTCCGATGGTACCTCTTACCATGGAAATCCCATATGATGAATGCTCGGATAGTGAAGATGGGAATGTGGACAGAGCACAAAAGACAAATACTGTTCCAATAGATATTTCTCAGTACACTGAAGAGCAGAAAAACAGATATAAAGTTGACAAGCAAGCTAGATCTCTTCTCTTGCAAAGCATACCAAATGAGATCTACATCAAAATAGACAGCCACAAGGCTACAACTAAGAAAATTTGGTATCAATTGCAGAAAATGATGATGGGATCCAAAGTTGGTAATCAAATGAAAGTGGCAAACTGCATCAATAGCCATGAGGAATTTAAGGCATAGGAGAATGAGAGCTTGGAGGATAACTATGAGAGATTTGTTATGTTGCTGAATGAACTTGCTAAGAATAAAGTGAAGAAGAAGCAAATTGAAAACAATGTAAAATTCTTAGGCATCCTTCAGCCTGAATGGAAGAAATGTTGGATCCCAGATTTAAGGGTTGTTCGGTTGTGGCTTAATGGGTTGTATAGCCTATACGGCTTATTCGCTCAGCCATAAATAATTATTCGGTTATGGCTTATTCGCTCATCCAATGGCTGAATCGCTCAGCAAAAAATATCAAGTCCTCTACATTCAGCTATTCAAAAGACACACATACCCTTTATCCAATTAACCCATTTCCCATCCTCTGTTAAAAACCCACAGACTACAAAAAAAAATTAATTGACTCACTTAACTCATCGCCTCCCTTTGCCTCACTTAACTCGCCGACTCCCTCTTCCCCACCACCGTCGGTCGTCGCCTCCCTCTTCCACACCACCGCCGGTCGTTACCTCCCTCTTCCACACTACCGCCGATCATTGCCTCTCTCTGCCCCACCACTGTCTGCCTCACTACTCACTCCAGCGTCTTCTTCCATATGTGAATCTTGAAATTAGTTTTCTGGTTTTGGGTTTGGATATAAATCCTGAGGAGGAGGATGGTAGATAGAGGAGGATGGTAAATTATTTTTCTGGTTTTGGGTTTGGTTTTCTGGTTTCTTCCATCGTCCCTCTTTCTCTCGTTAACCTAGAGTTAATTTGGGGTTTTTTTTGAAACTTTGATCTCTGTTAATTGTCTTCAATTTAGAATAAAGAATTTGGTTTTTTTTTTAAACTAAACTTTGATCTCTGTTAATTGTCTTCAATTTAGAATAAAGTGTTTGGTTTTGTTTTTTTGTTCCAAAGATAAGTATGCACCAATGGTGGAAGGTTAAAAAGATGAAGAAGAAGATGTAAATAATGGTGAATTGGATTAGAATTTAAGAAGTTGCTCAATTATCTTGATGGGTGATATTTGGTGGAACAAAATAAATAAGACAAAAATCTTATTGGAAAAGATTTTCAAGTTGTTTTTATTTAATAAATGCTTAAATTGATTTTTTTATAATTATAAGTTATTTATTCAACATTTTTAGTGTTTTAGATAAAAATAAAGATCGGGGGTAAAATGGTCATTTCTAATATTCAGACTGTTTATTCAGCACAACAACCACACAACAACTTATCTATTAACATACATACAACTTTATCAATACAGACAACTATATCCATTCAGGTCATAACAGAAAATGAACCGAACAACACCTTAATCTTATGACGATGATATAAACAATAATAATAAGAAGAACATAGGAAGCAATACAGTTTTAATATCAAAGCAGATTCAAATATCACAGTTCATAAACAGATATGTAAAAACGTACAAGATCTTCTTTAGAAATACTTTCAATATATTAAAATATTTTCCAGATACAAAATATATCAAAAAGCACACTTTTGTCAACGGGGTGATGGTCCTATTTATAGGAACATAAAGTGAACAGTGTACTATCCTGACAATAGAAGAATGCTTGAACAATGTCTTACCTAAAAGGTAAGCTCAAGACATGTATGAACAGTGACCTACTCTAAAAAGTAAATTTTATCTGTCAGGATCGAATTCTTAACAAGAATTAATACTCAGAAACTAATATCAAAGAAGTTGCGGAAAAACACTTTGATATTTTATAAAACAGTAATCAAACACAGTATATAATTATTAAACAGTAAACTTGTATTGAATGCTCAAAGTTACAAGATTACACACTCAACCTCAATATTGATGAACAGGCTCACCAATATGAATTCTACTTCTCTAGAATTAGGATCTATGCCTTGAGGTTATTTTTCTCTAAAAGAATGAAAACTAGAATAAAAACGTTATCCTCCTATTCTAAACAATACTATATATATATACTGAATACAAAGATAATTACAATGAATAAAATATCTTCAGTATATATTCTATGTATATCTCTAAGTATATCTTCAGTATATCCAGCTGTAGTACTTTCCATCCGGATCTCTTTAGCAGCACTAATAATGCTCAGCAGCATTAACTTCAACTAGCAGCATTAACTTCAAGCAGTACTAACTACTAGCAGTACTAACTAGCTAAGCAGTACTAACTTTGTTCAAGCAGTACTAACTTTAACTAGCAGTAGTAATTCTACTAGCAGTAGTAACACTTAGCAGTATTAATCTTCAACTTGTTCTGGCAGTAGTAACTACACTTGTACTAGCAGTAGTAACTACACTTAGTATAATCTTCAGTTCCCAACAATCTCCCCCTAACTTGACTTTTAGAATAGAAGTCAAGTTCTTCAGATATTCTTCCAGATGCTCTTTTTGATGCTCCCAAAACTTCCAAGATCATGCTCATAAGTCTGGATTCAGTCCCAAACTCTGATTGATTATCCTCTGAATTAGATACTTGGCCATTTCTGAATTTGGTGCACAACCCAACTTCTTCTTTAGCATGGCATGAACCTTCAGTCTGGTGTGATTATATACTCTATCCACTAGGAAGTATTCTGTGTGATTTCTATCCAAAGTCACTGCATATACTCCACTAGTTTCATATAGATTCCAACTTGTGACTTCTTTAAACACACTCTTGATGACCTGGTCCACTTCTTCAGGTTTGAACATCATGCATAGATACTCCATCACCAGTTTTGTAAGAGAAATTCCTGGAGTATTCAGATGATCTGCATACAGCTTAATTCCTATGTCAAACATCTCTTCTATATCAGATCTAGAGCATGTTCTGACAATCTTGACCCAAGTGTTGAATACTTCATACTTATCACCCTTCCTCTTGAGCCTGATATAATCTTTCCCATCCATTGTCAGTACATCCCAGTGAATGATCTCAGGTGGCTTAACTCCAACAGGTTCTGCAGAAATTGGTTCAGGCACTTTGTCCATCACTACCATATATAAGCTTACATCATCTTTGATCGATGACCCTTGCTGACTTGATGACTCAGGTGCCACTTCTTCTTCAGCAACATTTTGTTCTTCTTCTACTCTAGGCTTCTTATCTTTCTTTCTTTTGGCCATCATCTTGGTTCTTTTCAAAGTCTTTTGAACCTGTACTAGAGTAGCTTCCTTCTTCTTTTCTTCCTTTTCCCTTGCCATTTCTTTGATAGGAGTTCCCTCTTCACTTTCAGGAAATGGTTGATTCATATCTATATCATTACTCTCCTTGGCCTTCTTTTCAAACTCTACTCTTTTCTTTTCATTGCTCTTCAGATTCCCCATTTCTTTTTCATAGAGCTCTCTGATTTAATCAAAACTCATCTTCACAAACATTTCTTTCTTTACCCCAATTGCACTCCTCAAGAAAGTTATCATTTTGTTTCTTTCCTGAGTGGCAAGGTAAGTTTGTGAAGGTCTTCTTTTCTTTGCACTTGTATTAGCCATCATAGCCTTTCTCAGACTTATAGCCCTTTGTTTAGCCTTTTCAGTTTCAAGCCCCTTTTGATAAGCTTTATTTAGCTCAGCAGCTAAATCCTTTGCCATTTCCCTGTCCTTCTCCACCTGAGCTCTTTCTTCTTTTTCCATCTCCTTCTGCATTTTCCTTGCTAAAGCTTCATCTGATTCAACCAACCTTTGCTTCTTGATTGGTTGATCAGATTCAACTAACTTTGCCTTACCTTTATCTTTACCCATCTCCTTCTCAATGCTAGAGTTCTTTGCTGCATCACCTCTTTCTTTTATGACAACTCCTTTGGCCTTTGAGGTGACCTTGGGAGTATCATGTTTTGCTTTGATGAGTGTTTCTGCAACCTCAAGCTCTGTAAGGACCTCTTTTACTTGTTCTGCTGCTTCTTTCAGCTCAGCAGTATTAACCATATCTGCTGCTTTACTTGAACTGGCAGTATTAATGGTTTCTGCTGCTGGCTCTGTTTCTGCTGCTTGCTCATTTTCCCCCTCAACAATATGTTTTTCCTCTTGCTCCCCCTTAGCTTTGGCATCAGCTTCTGACTCCCCCTTTTTGGGAGCATCAGTCACTGGTTCCCTCCTTCTGAGCACAAATTGTTTCTTCTTCTTTTGCAGAATCAGTTTCCTTACCATTTGCTTCAACTTGATGATTTGTTCTTGTTGTGACAGTACAATGAGTTTTAGCTCTTCAATATCTTTGCCTTGTTTGAGTACATCCATGTTGATGTTGCCCATTGCCTCCATCAATTCATCATAGTTATATCTGTCCTCACCTTCTCCAGGAGTGTTACCCCCTATTGAAGGATCATTGGATCTTTTAGTAGTGGAAGTCTTCTGCCTAGCAGAAGCACTATCCACCCCTGTGGTTTCTTGGCACCAGGGACCTTCAAATGATTGCTCATTCAAAGTTGCCATGGGGGAGGTCTTATTGATGTTACCACTTTCCTCCTCTGTGTTAGCAGGAGTAGTGGCAGCCTCATCACCCATATGCTCTACCTCCTCCTCAGAGAGCACCTCCTTTGGGTTGGGAGACACCCTTGTGGTTTCCCTTTGGATATTCTCTAGGGGAGTATTCTTCCTTAGAGGGCTTAAAGGCTGTGTGGGTGATGGTACAAGAAGGGAAGGAGCCTTCTTTACCTGTTTTCTTTGATAAGTTTGGGTAATTGGAGAGGTTGGTTTTGTAAGAATGGACTGGGGAATTGTTTTTGAGTGAGAAGGTTGGGCTTGGCTAGCACTGGGATGGTCTAATGAGGGCCTTGACCCTGCTGCCATACCTTCAGTGTTTTGGGACACCACCATCATTGTAGAGAACAATGGGGTGTCCACTCCTTCCGAGTCCCCAGCAGATCTTCTCATATTTGAGAAAACCTTGCCTTTTGGGGGTTTAGGTACATATACCCCAACAGGTTGAGATATATCCGTCAATTCATGGTTAATTACTTCCTGAACAAATCTGGGATACATAAAGAAACTCTTTTTGTTTCCCATATTTGATACAAGATCACTGAAAATCATCTTTGAGAAATTGTACCTTCTGGATGTAGCCAAGCATACCAAAGCATATGCAATTGGACTGCTGAACTCACTCCATCCAGTGGTCTTTTTGGAGATGCAGTGCATCAGGGTATGAACAAGAAAACGCCATTGGGGTGAAAACTTTGCTTTTGAGAATTTGAAAACACCCAATGGGCCTCCATACCCCATTCTAGTAAGATTAGAAAACAGTTCATCATTAGAGATAGACATTATACCAGAGGCATCGTCTAGACGTAGACTGATGCGAATGACTTCTTCAGTAACTGTAAGTGAGTGATCACAGATTCTTGTCTTGATCATTTGCACACCATTTTCCACAACAATGGTTGCATTAGCCCAGAACTGCCTTTGGTGCTCAATGTAGATTGTAGGTGAGACAGTAAGAGCATGAGCAATGTGACTTGACTTGAGGAAATCCACAATCTGATGAAATCCTGAAGCTTGCTTTGGCTTTTGTAGCATCGCAATCTCGTTGTGTTCGTCGATGAATGTCATGGATGCCATTGGTCTTAGTGAAAACTTGCCTGAAAACTACGAACTTGAGAGAGAAACGGTTTTGAGCGCAAGAGAACAGTATGCAAAGAGTCATTATGAACTTTTAGGCGGGCAAAAAGTATTTATAGTATTCGGAATATAAGCAGTATTAACCTAGAGCAGTATTAACTAACTAGCAGTATTAACCGCGAGCAGTATTAACCACGAGCAGTATTAACTGAACTAGCAGTATTAACCGCGAGCAGTATTAACCACGAGCAGTATTAACTGAACTAGCAGTATTAACTGAAAGCAGTATTAACTGAAAGCAGTATTAACCACAAGCAGTATTAACCACAAGCAGTATTAACTGAAAGCAGTATTAACCACAAGCAGTATTAACCACAAGCAGTATTAACTGAAAGCAGTATTAACCACAAGCAGTATTAACTAGACTTACTCCTTTTAAACTTTCTAAATACTGAGTACTGCTATGCATATCCTGAAAAGAAGATTAGTAACACCAAGAATAAAAATATACAGGTATAAAATCACTTTTTGAGAAGAAGATTATTCAGAGTTTATCATTCCCACACTTGTTACCAAGAAAGTGAATCTACCCACATCAAAAGCTTTAGTGAATAGATCAGCAAACTGATTATCAGTGTGAACTTTGACAACTTGAATAAGTTTCTTTGCATTACAATCTCTTATAAAGTGATACCTGATTTCAATGTGCTTTGTCTTTGAGTGCTTGACTGGATTATTTACAATGCTAATAGCACTGCTGTTGTCAATAAAGATTGGAGTGTGTAGAAAGGTTACCCCATAATCCAGCATTTGATTCTGAATCCATAAGACTTGAGAACAGCAACTTGCAGCTGCTATGTACTCTGCCTCTGTTGTAGATGTGGATACTGTGGTTTGTTTCTTGCACTGCCATGAGACTAGTCTAGCACCCAAAAACTGACATCCTCCAGAAGTAGATTTTCTGTCCAAGTTTGCCCCACCTAGATCACTGTCTGAGTATGCTATTAGGTCAAAAGGGGAGTTATGAGGATACCAAAGTCCCAATCTGGGTTGCCCTTTGAGATATCTGAATATCCTCTTAACAGCTTGAAAGTGAGATTGCTTTGGCCTAACTTGAAATCTTGCACAGACACAGACTGGAAACATTATATCTGGCCTAGATGTTGTGAGATACATGAGAGAGCCAATCATGGATCTATAATAATGCACATCCATGTCCTCCCCCTCAAGATCTGCTGTGATCTGCTTGTGTGTTTCCATAGGTGTGCTGGCAGGTTTTGATTCTGAGAAGCCAAACTTGGTTAGAATATCCTGCACATACTTGGATTGACATATGAAAATGCCATCTGACTTCTGTTGAACTTGGAGTCCAAGGAAGAAAGTAAGTTCCCCCATGGAACTCATTTTGAACCTTTGATGCATTAAATCCTCAAACTCCTTGCACATGTTGTTTCTTGTAGATCCAAAGATAATATCATCAACATAGATTTGGACCAGCAAGATATCCTTCTTCTTTCTTTTGATAAAGAGAGTCTTATCAATGACTCCTCTTTCAAAGTCATTTTCCAAGAGATAGGATGACAGAGTGTCATACCATGCTCTTGGGGCTTGATGTAGTCCATAAAGTGCTTTCTTTAATTTGTATACCCTGTCTGGATAGCTTGGGTTTTCAAACCCTGGTGGTTGGCAGACATATACTTCTTCTTCAATTGACCCATAGAGAAAAGCACTTTTTACATCCATTTGGTAGACTTTGAAGTTCATGTAAGAAGCATAGGCTAGGAATAGTCTGATTGCTTCTATCCTAGCTACAGGTGCAAAAACTTCTTCATAATCTATGCCCTCTTCTTGAGTGTAGCCTTGAGCTACCAGCCTTGCTTTGTTTCTTATAACAATACCTCTTTCATCTCTCTTGTTTCTGAAGATCCATTTTGTACCAATTGCTCTGTGACCTTTAGGAAGGTCTACTAGATCCCACACATCTTGTAGCTTGAACTGTAACAATTCTTCTTGCATTGCTTCTATCCAGCTAGATTCTTTCATAGCATCATGTGCCTTTTTAGGCTCAAGCTGGGATAGAAAACATGAGAGCACTGTATGCTGTTGATCTTGCATTTCCTGAAGCCTGCTTTGATGTCTAGTCATCATGGGAGAAGAGACATCACCTATTATCAACTGTGGAGGATGATTCTTTTGAACTCTTGTGTTATGACTAGGTTCTACATTTAGTCCAGCCTCTAGATTAGAGTCATGCAATTCAACTGAAGTGTCTTCAGATGTCACTTCTGATTCTTGAGTCTCCTCATCTCTAGTGTCTTCTTCACTCTGACTTGGTTCAGTAAATGATTCCTTGTCACAGTCTTCATTTACTGTGGGTATGGGAAAAATCACAGATTTAGATATACTTTCTTGAACTTGTGTGTTCTCTGATTCTCCACCATCTGTTCCTGTATACTCATTACTGAAACCAAAAGAGTTAGTTAGTGAATCAATATCAAATAGCCATTGAGGTCCATACCCAACAGGATTTGGTGTGTACTCATTGCATTTGACATTGTCACTTTCTTCAATTATTCTAGAAGAAGAGTTAAAAACTCTGTAGGCCCTACTCTGAGATGAATATCCAACAAGAAATCCATCATCTGCTTTGCTATCAAACTTACCTAAGTGAGATTTGGTATTTAGAATTGTACAAGGACACCCAAAAGGTTTGAAGAAACCAATAAAAGGTTTTCTTTGATTTAAAAGCTCATATGGGGTCTTGTTCTTTTGCTTGACCACTAGAACTCTGTTTTGGACATAACAAGCAGTATTAACTGCTTCAGCCCAGAATGTAATTGGCAATTTTGAATCAGCCAACAGAGATCTAGCAGCCTCTATTAGTGTCCTATTTCTCCTTTCAGCTACACCATTATGTTGAGGAGTCCTAGGAGCACTATATTGTCTCTCAATACCTTTTCCTTCACAAAAAGTGTTTAAATCATGATTTTTAAATTCAGTTCCATTATCTGATCTAATGACTTTTACTCTTTGATTAGTTTGGTTTTCAATTCTTAGAATAAAGGATTTGATAAGACCACTTGTTTCATCCTTAGTCCTTAGAAAATATACCCAAGTAAATCTGGAGTAATCATCAACAATAACCAAGCAGTAAGATTTCTTTCCTATACTCATAACATTTGTAGGACCAAACAGATCCATATGCAATAACTGGAGACAAGAAGAAACAGAATTTAACTCTTTGGTCTTATGAGAAGTTTTGTGTTGTTTGCCTTTAAGACAAGCAACACAATGATCATCACATGAAAAGACTTTTGAAGGTAAACCTCTTACAAGGTTATTTTTAACAAGATTGTTCATAGTCTTGAAATTCATGTGACACATCCTTCTGTGCCAAAGGGAGGATTCATCTATAGAAGCTTTTGAAACAAGACAATTTAAAGATGAATCACTATTGACATTGTCCAAATCAAGACAGTAAACATTGTCTTTTCTTGGAGTTCTAAGTAGTATCATGCTTTCATCAACTACCTTGAACCCTGGAGCAAGAATCATACACTCAGTGTTAGTAAATAATATACTATGTTGTTTGTCACAAACCTGTGATACACTTAACAGGTTGTACTTTAATTGATCAACATAGTAGACATCCTCAAATGTCATCTTACCTTTGGTGACATTACCTTTTCCACTTATCTTACCACCAGTAAGATTGTCTCCAAATGCAACATGTCCTCCATTAATTTGCTTGAAATCCTGAAGGCATGACATGTTGCCAGTCATGTGCCTAGAGCAACCACTATCAACATGCCATATGCTCTTTCCCTTGAGCTGTTGGTTGCCCTGCACATTAAATAAATCAATTAGTATGATTGGGGACCCAAGCCAAAGTGATCTTGGGTCTTCCTTTCTCATCAAAGTATTTACATTCCTTTTTAATGAGTTTTTTAAACTCAGAGCACTCTTTATTAGAGTACTTTGTCAATATGATTGGCTTAGCAGAATCAACACTGGAAGCAATACTAACCTTAGAAGTACTAACAGAGTTAGCAGTACTAACAGGTGTAGCAGTACTAACAGGTGTAGCAGTACTAACAGGTTTAGCAGTACTAACCTTGTTAGCAGCATTAACATTGTTAGCAGTAGTATTACTTCTAGCAGCACTATCATTGTCAGCAGCACTATTTGTGGTAGCAGTACTAACAGTTTTAGTGCTTTTAGGAATCCACATATTGATACTTTCTTTAACAGAATACTTTTTCTTCATATGACTTGTAGTTTTAACGGTTTTCTTAGCCACATGATTCTTTTCAATTTTCTTATAATTAAAGGGTTTTTGCATGGATCTTTGGAAATTTATTCTTTGGTTCATAGGATTGAAATAACAGAATTTTGCAAGATGATTCAATTTGCCACAGATAAAACAAGGTTTTGGTCTATTGATTTTACTCAGATCAACCCCTTGTTTATGTGCCCATTGATTATTCCAGTTTCTTTGATTTCCCCTCTTTTTGTCCTGTTTTTGGGGCTTATTCTTCTTACAAGCACACTGTTTGCAAGGACCTGGATTCACAACTGTGGTCTGTTTATAATGGACCTTACCAGACTTTTCCTCTGTCTTCTCTATGTTCTTGGATTTGATCCAAGCCCTTCCACAATCCTCATTGGTGATAATGTTGTTTTCTATAGAAATCTCACCACTCACCTTGTTCTCCTTACTCTTGCCAACCTCTTTCTCAGTCTTATCCTCAACAATTTCCTCATCTAAGGGATCTATTTCAGTGGCTCCCTCATGTAAGTCCTTCCTATCTTTGGTGTCTAACAGGTCTGAAGTAGGAGGAATGTAATTGTTGTTATATGGTGGAGGTGTGGCATTATACCCAATTCCTCTTCTTAATTTATCGTGAATCTGATTTTGCAGTAAGGAGTCCATTGCTTTAGAAGCATTGGAAAACTTTTCTACATCAAGCTTAACCTTGGTTAACTCCTCTTTCAGTCTTTCACTCTCCTCTTTAGATTTGGTCAGTTTAAGTTCTAAATCCTTTTTCTCCCACTTCCAGTAATTAGTGTCATATGAGTGTTGTAGTTCATTGGCTTGAAAACCTTTGATTTGATCTTCAAATCTCTCTACTATCCTCACATAGTCTTTTATATCCTTTTCTAGTCTCTTCAGGTCATCACTCATCTTCTGATTGTGATCCCTGTACCTTTTAACAGTGTCTATGCAAGTTTTAGAGCAGAGATTAGAACTTACCTCAGATGGGAGATCAGATACTTTAGCCATAAGAGCTTGATTCTGAATAGCTTCTTCTGCTTGATCACTCCAATCAAACCCCATTCCTTGTTGAGAAACAAGGGCTTGAGCAGAGTTTCTGTTGTTATTGAAGCTTCCAGATTGAGCTTGTTGATGGTTGTTGTTGTGAGACATTCTACTTCTGCATTCTCTAGCAAAATGTCCCTTCAGATGACATTTGTAGCATTCTACCTTTGATTTATCAAACCCTGCTCCATCTTCTCTTCTTTGTGAGAAGTTGTTTCTTCCAGTCCTCTTTATAAACTTCTTAACCCTCATGGAGAGCATGGCCATCTGCCATTTAATATCCATCTCTTCCAGATCATCAGGATGAAGTTGTTCTAAGTCATCATTGATCAAAGAAGAATTTCCATGATTAGAAAGAAGAGCTTCAAATACATAATCAGTGCTTTTATCTAAATTTGATCCATTAGCAGCATTAACTGATTCAGGGTTAGCAGTAGAATCAATTGATGCTGATAGGAGTGCAGCATTATGAACATATCCAGAAGGCTTCTTCTTTGCCTCCACCTCAGCTTCAAATACTCTAAGATCATTGTACAGATCATCAAGTTCTTTGTCTTCCAACTGATCATTCTGTCTGAATGACACAGTGTACATGGTCCATTCATCCCCAAGGGACCTTAAGAACTTTCTGTTCACATCATCTTGATCAATCTGTACTCCCATAGTAGCTAGTTCACCAATTAGTTTATTAAACCTGTCAAAAGTTTGAGTCATGGACTCATTCTTAGTTGAGATGAAGTTTTCATACTGTTGTTTTAAGATTGCCTTTTGATTTCTCTTGGTACTTTTAGTACCTGAGAATCTCTTCTCTAGAGCATTCCAGAGCATCTGTGCATCAGTACAATTGCAGAATTGGTGTTGATACTCATTTGGAATGGCCAAGAGCAGTGTGCTCAAGGCTTTCATCTCTGTCTGTCTTGATTTCCTGTCTGTATCTGTCTTTGGAGGAGTTCTTTTGCCATCTTCACCAATCTTTCCTCCATCAGATGGGCCATTCTCAATGATGTCCCACATAGAGTAATCTGTGAGGAGAATATATTGCTTGATTCTGATTTTCCACATGTCAAATTCATTGGATCTGAGCATTGGAACTTTTGAGACCAAAGTACTGCTTGATTCTGTAAGATTTTCCATGATGAATAACTGTTTCTGAGAGAATTTTGCTCTGATACCACTTGTCAGGATCGAATTCTTAACAAGAATTAATACTCAGAAACTAATATCAAAGAAGTTGCGGAAAAACACTTTGATATTTTATAAAACAGTAATCAAACACAGTATATAATTATTAAACAGTAAACTTGTATTGAATGCTCAAAGTTACAAGATTACACACTCAACCTCAATATTGATGAACAGGCTCACCAATACGAATTCTACTTCTCTAGAATTAGGATCTATGCCTTGAGGTTATTTTTCTCTAAAAGAATGAAAACTAGAATAAAAACGTTATCCTCCTATTCTAAACAATACTATATATATATACTGAATACAAAGATAATTACAATGAATAAAATATCTTCAGTATATATTCTATGTATATCTCTAAGTATATCTTCAGTATATCCAGCTGTAGTACTTTCCATCCGGATCTCTTTAGCAGCACTAATAATGCTCAGCAGCATTAACTTCAACTAGCAGCATTAACTTCAAGCAGTACTAACTACTAGCAGTACTAACTAGCTAAGCAGTACTAACTTTGTTCAAGCAGTACTAACTTTAACTAGCAGTAGTAATTCTACTAGCAGTAGTAACACTTAGCAGTATTAATCTTCAACTTGTTCTGGCAGTAGTAACTACACTTGTACTAGCAGTAGTAACTACACTTAGTATAATCTTCAGTTCCCAACATTATCACTAATGACGTGTCATCTGTTCTTCTGTCAATACTTGTACAAGTCTCTTGATCTTCAAAGAGAATACCTTCAGAGCTCCGAACTAGAGCTCTGATGAAGATATCTCTGATGTCTTCCCGTCTGAAGAGTCTGTCTCTGAACTGACTTCAGAGCTGGACTTGGCTTTCTCTATTGATGTCTTTGAATGTATTCAGAGGAAGACGAGCTATTTTCAATACTTTTAGAATTCAGAATTGAGGCTAACAATCTCCCTCTAAGTATTGAAAATAAAAAATTGCAAGAATAGCAGAGAAATTTAATCTAGAAAGCGAAGAGGAGAAAGTCATCCTTCTAAATATTACTTCACAAAACATTAGGAATTTCAAAAAAATAGAGAAATTAATAACAAAACATAAAGAAACAAACTAACACCTATCACTAGAACAAATCCCATGGAACTTCATAACAAGCTCTCTGAAGTTAACCATTGAGCCAATCTCTAAGTCTAGTTTCGCCAATAGATCTGCTCTTTGTCGTTCTTTCTTCACATGTATCATCTTCTGCACACCTCTTAAAGTCTCATCAGAGTACTTCGATACTTCTGAAGCCAGGAAAATTTTCTTCATCAAGTTGACTTTGTAGACAATATCCAAAGGCTCTGTGATTATTGATACAGTCTTGTACTTGTCAAGATTCTCGATTTCTCCACAGGTTCAGTTACTCCCAAACTTTCTTCTCCTAGATTTAGAGCAATCTGAAGGTTAAGTCTTGCTCTAAGTTTGATAAAAGCTTCCATTGCTCATCTGACTTCATAAAGGCCCAATCTGAATGTCCTTCCTTGATCGTATTTGGCTGAGTAGTTGGCATATAGATGAGGTAGATCATAAGGGTTTAGTTTGACGAGATCATTTTCATTGAACTCATAAACCTTCCCATCAGAACGAATTACCTCATAATGCTTATAGATGATCTTGTTGTAGGCAAATGTCCTTTCAGAGACTATGTTAACTTTTGTTATCGAATGATCTTAGAGAACCATTACTCTTGGAGTAGTCTTGTCTCTGATGAATCTTTGCTCGTAGTCTGGCATATTCTCTATGATTCTTGGATTCAGAGGAATAACTTGAGTATCTTCTAGATTGAATTCGCAGTAGATGTAACGAAAGTGATCCTCTATTAAAGTCTCTAGCTTTGAGGCAAGAAATGTTGGAGGTTGAGTGAAGATGACTTTTGCTGGTAGACCAATGCTTGTATTCTGAACAATATCCTCTAGAGGAGCCTGTTCATCGACAACCCTGGTCCTTTCTTCAGCAGACAACAGATTCGTCTCAGGTTCCTTTGCCTGTGCTTTTGATGATGATTGAGAGATTTCAAAGGTGGTTTCAGAGATGTAATCATCAATCTCTGGACTTTCTCTTAGCTCAGCTTCTGTTGAAGTGTGATGTGGTTGGACATTTTTGTAGACATATTCTTCTACATTAATGACTTCAATTTCTTCTTCTTCAGCAGCTTCTTCTTTTTCAGATTCTGATTTTTTTTCTTTTTCAGATTCTGATCCGAAAGCATCTCTCATCACAATTTGTGGCCTTTCGGGTTATGAGAATGCAACTTCAGATGTTGAGAAGTCCACCAATTGCTCATCTTCATCTTCATCCACCCTAATTGTCTCTAGTATAGCATTTACGATTGTAATGGTTGGTGCCTCTGATGTTGATGGTGCTAAGAGTATAACAGGTACAGGAGATGCTTGGATTGTCTGGTTGTCTTCAGCAGAGGTGAAGTGCCTCTCTGGTTCCTTTTCTTGAGCTCCCCTGTTGGTGGATGTTGGTGGAGCAGAGCCACTTGTTTTTGCAGGTTCAGAGGGATGTCCTGTTGTTCTTCTGATCTCCCGCTTTTGAGATTCACAGGCTCTATCCTCGTCAGAGCCTTGTGAATCATCAAATCTAAACTTTTTAGTTGTCCCACTTCAAGTGTCACCTCCAAATTTTCTTTTGTACTTTGGAGACTCTGGTTCAGCAATTCCCTTTCCCTTGGGGTCGAGTGCTGCCTGTCGGATGGATTATATTGCCTCTTAAGCTGAGTGAAGAAGTTCAGCTACATGATCCTCTATATTGAATATGTGGACTTCCATAGTTGCTTTAACCTGTTTTTGGGCAACAGAAGAGATTTTGGAGGAGCAGGTCAACATTCTGCTCATTATTCCCTCCTTGAAGGATGCCAGATCACTCTTGGTGATAAGGTCTTCAGCAGTTCTGACAGGTGGAGGTAGTATCTCTGAAGTTGCAGCTGCTGTTGGAAGGGAGGCTTGAATTGTAGATTTGATGAGGTCAGAGATAGAGGCCATTTGTTCTGATGATAGTGAAGTTGATCTGTTGGCCACTACCTCTGCCTTGAGTTCCTTGTCAGGATCGAATTCTCAACAAGAAATAATTCTCAGAAACAATATCAAAGAAGTTTGCGGAATAACACTTTGATATTCAATGAAACAGTAAATCAACACAGTAAATATAAAGAACAGACTGTAAACTTGTATTGAATGCTTTGAAGTTACAAGATTACACACTCAACCTCAATATTGATGAACAGGCTCACCAATACGAATTCTACTTCTCTAGAATTAGGAACTATGCCTTGAGATTGATTTTCTCTCAAACTTAGAATGAATAACCTAATCAATGAATCTGTCTCTGTCCACTATTCTATATATTCTGTTCATATACTAATCAAAAGATAATTACAATAAATAAAATATCTTCAGTATATCTTCGATCATTATCTTCAAGCCTTCTATGAATATCTTGATTCTATCCAGCTGTCATCCTTTCCATCCGAATCTTCAAGTCATAAGCAGCACTAACTATGCTCAGCAGCATTAACTTCTTCAAGCAGCATTAACTTCTAAGCAACACTAACCACTAGCAGTACTAACTATGAACTAGCAGCATTAACCATACTTAAGCTTTTATTCAGTTCCCAACAATCTCCCCCTAACTTGACTTTTAGGAAAAGAAGTCAAGTTCTTCAGATGCTCTTCAAGATGCTCCCAAAACTTCATAATGGCCTAAATTCCAGTATTTGCATCCAATCCTAAACTCTGATTGATGGTTCTTTGGATCAAATATTTAGCCATCTCTGAATCTGGAATACATCTTAGCTTTTTCTTCAGCATGGCATGAAGCTTCAATCTGCTATGATTGTACACTCTATCCACTAGGAAGTATTCAGTGTGATTTAAATCCAAAGTCACTGTATATACTCCACTAGTTTCACATAGAGTCCAACTGTTGACTGACTTGAATACATTCTTGATCACATGCTCTACTTCTTCAGGTTTGAACATCATACACAGATACTCCATTACCAGTTTTGTAATTGACATTTCTGGAGGTTTCAGTATATCTGCATACAACTTCATTCCTATCTCAAACATCTCTTCAAGATCTGACCTAGAGCATGTTCTTACAATTTTTGCCCAAGTATTGAACACCTCATACTTTTCATCCTTCCTTTTTAGCCTTATGTATTCCTTTCCATCCACTGTCAATGTATCCCAGTGAATGACCTCAGGAGGCTTAACTCCTACAGGTTCTGCTGAAATTGGTTCAGGCACTTTGTCCATCACTACCATATACAAATTTACATCATCTGTGTTTGATGGCTCTTTCTGTTTAGATGACTCAGGTGCCCCTTCTTCTTCAGCAACCTTCTCAGCCTCTCCTTCAGCTATTCTAGGCTTCTTGATTGACTTTCTCCTAGCCATCATCTTTGTTCTCTTTAAAGTCCTTAGACTTTCTCCCAGAGTAGCTTCTTTCTTTGATGGTGTTTCCTGCTCATCTGGAAAGGGCTTTTGTATCAGTAAATCATTACTTTCTTTCATCCTCTTCTCCATCTCCACTCTTGCAGTTTCATTCCCCTGAAGCTTTAACATCTCTGAATCATACAGCTCTTTAATCTTCTCAAAAGACATTTTGGAGAACATCTCCTTTTTGACTCCTACAGCACCTTTGAGAAATATAATCATCTTGTTTCTCTCTTGGGTACCTAGGAATGTCTTTGAGGGTTGTCTCTTCTTTACAACTGTTTTCACCACTGATTTCTTCATAGTTGCAGCTTTCTTCTGTGCAGTTTCAGTTGCCAGACTCAGTTGATAGGCTTCATTTAGTTCAGCAGCTAGAGCCTTTGCCATCTCCCTGTCCTTTTCCACCTGAACTCTTTCTTCCTTTTCAATATCCTCTTGCATCTTTCTGGCCAAAGCTTCATCTGATTCAACCAACTTTTGCTTTTTGATTGGTTGATCAGATTCCACTAGTTTAGCTTTGCCCTTTTCTTTGCTTATCACCTTCTCAGACCTGGATTTCATTACATCCTCACCTCTTTCTTTTATGATAACTCCTTTGGCCTTTGAAGTGACCTTGGAAGTGTCATGTTTTGCTTTGATCAGAGTTTCTGCAATTTCCAGTTCTGTTAGTACTTCCTTCACTGTTTCTGCTGCTTTGTTCATGTCAGCAGTAGTAACCGTTTCTGCTGCTCTACTTGAACTAGCAGCATTAATGGTTTCTGCTGCTTTCTCCCCCTCAACATCAAATTTCTCTCCATCAAGCTCCCCCTCTCTTGTGGCTTCTTCCATGTTGATCTCCCCCTTTTTGGGAGCATCATTCTCAGATATCCTTCTCCTGAGTTGGAATTGCTTTCTCTTCTTCCTCTGTACTAGACTGATCACCATCTTCTTTAGTTTAGCAATCTGTACTTGTTGTGACAGAATGACCAGCTTTAGTTCTTCTATCTCTTTGCCTTGTTTGATGACATCATGGTTGATGTTACCCATTGTCTCCATCAATTCATCATAGTTATATCTGTCCTCACCTTCTCCAGGAGTGTTACCCCCTATTGAAGGATCATGGGATCTTTTATTAGTGGAAGTCTTCTGCCTAGCAGAAGCACTGTCCACCCCTGTGGTATCTTGGCACCAGGGACCTTCGAATGATTGCTCATTCAAAGTTGCCATGGGGGAGGTCTTATTGATGTTACCACTTTCCTCCTCTGTGCTAGCAGGAGTAGTGGCAGCCTCATCACCCATATGCTCTTCCTCCTCCTCAGAGAGCACCTCCTTGGGGTTGGGATACACCCCTGTGGTTTCCCTTTGGATATTCCCTAAAGGAGAATTCTCCCTTAGAGGGCTAAAAGGCTTGGGGGATGATGGTATAAGAAGGGAAGGAGCCTTCTTTACCTGTTTCCTCTTGTAAGTTTGTGTGATAGGAGAGGTTGGTTTGTCAAGAAGAGACTGAGGAATTGATGTAGAGAGGGAAGGTTGGGATTGGCTAGCAGTGGGTTGGTCTAATGGGGGCCTTGACCCTGCTACCATACCTTCATTGGTTTGGGACACCACCATCATTGTAGAGAACAATGGGGTGTCAACTCCTTCCGAGTCCCCAGCAGATCTTCTCATATTTGAGAAAACCTTGCCTTTGGGGGGTTTAGGTACATATACCCCAACAGGTTGAGGTATATCCGTCAATTCATGAGTAATAACTTCTTGGACAAACCTGGGGTACATAAAGAAGCTCTTTTTGTTTCCCATGTTTGAGACAAGATCACTGAAAATCATTTTAGAAAAGTTATACTTTCTGGCAGTGGCCAAGCACACCAAAGCATAAGCAATGGTGCTGCTGAACTCACTCCATCCAGTAGTCTTTTTGGAGATACAGTGCATAAGAGTATGGACAAAGAAACGCCATTGGGGTGAAAATTTGGCTTTTGAGAATTTGAATACACCCAATGGGCCTCCATACCCCATTCTTGTAAGATTGGAGAACAGTTCATCGTTTGGGATAGAAGTTATACCAGAGGCATCGTCTAGACATAGACTGATGCGAATAACCTCTTCAGTAACTGTCAAGGGTTTGTCACACACCCTTGTCTTGATCATTTGCACACCATCCTCAGTAACAATGGTGGCGTGTGCCCAGAATTGCCTCTGATGCTCTATAAAGATGGTAGGAGATAGAGTGAGAGCATGGGCAATATGGCTTGACTTCAGAAAGTCGACTATCTGGTGAAAACCTTCAGCTTGTTTTGGCTTTTGGAGCATCGCTATTTCATTGTGTTCGTCTATGAACGCCATGGATGCCATTGACCTTGAAGATTATTGTCTGAAAACTTTGAACTTGAGAAAGAAAGGGTTTAGAGCGCAAGTGAACAGTATGCAAAGAGTCGTTATGAGCTTTTAGGCGGGCAAAGAGTATTTATAGTATTCGGGACATAAGCAGTATTAACCTAGAGCAGTATTAACGACAAGCAGTATTAACCACTAGCAGTATTAACTGAAAGCAGTATTAACTACAAGCAGTATTAACCACTAGCAGTATTAACTGAGAGCAGTATTAACTGAAAGCAGTATTAACTACAAGCAGTATTAACCACTAGCAGTATTAACTGAGAGCAGTATTAACTGAACTAGCAGTATTAACCACTAGCAGTATTAACTGAGAGCAGTATTAACTGAAAGCAGTATTAACTACAAGCAGTATTAACCACTAGCAGTATTAACTGAGAGCAGTATTAACTGAACTAGCAGTATTAACCACTAGCAGTATTAACTGAGAGCAGTATTAACTGAAAGCAGTATTAACTACAAGCAGTATTAACTAACTGGCAGTATTAACTACTAGCAGTATTAACTAACTAGCAGTATTAACTACACTTGCTCCTTTAATCTTTGGAAACACTGAGTACTGCTATACCTATCCTGAAAAGGAAGATTAGTAACACCAAGAATAGACAAGATTCAGGTATAGAACCACTTTTTGAGAAGGAACTTATTCAGAGTTGATCATTCCCACACTTGTTACCAAGAAAGTGAATCTACCCACATCAAAAGCTTTGGTGAATAGATCAGCAAACTGGTTATCAGTGTGAACTTTTACAACTTGAATAAGTTTCTTTTCATTACAGTCTCTTATGAAGTGATACCTGATCTCAATGTGCTTTGTCTTTGAGTGCTTGACAGGATTATTCACAATGCTAATAGCACTGCTGTTATCAATAAAAATTGGAGTGTGTAGAAAGGTTACCCCATAGTCCAACATTTGATTTTGAATCCATAAGACTTGAGAACAGCAACTTGCAGCTGCTATATACTCTGCCTCTGTTGTAGATGTGGACACTGTGGTTTGTTTCTTGCACTGCCAAGAAACTAGTCTTGCACCCAAAAACTGACATCCACCAGAAGTAGACTTTCTGTCCAAGTTTGCTCCACCTAGATCACTGTCTGAGTATGCAAGTAGGTCAAAGGATGAGTCATGAGGATACCAAAGTCCCAATATGGGTTGCCCTTTGAGATATCTGAATATCCTCTTAACAGCTTGATAGTGAGATTGCTTTGGCCTAACTTGGAATCTTGCACACACACAGCCTGGAAACATTATATTTGGCCTTGATGCTGTGAGATACATGAGAGAGCCAATCATGGATCTATAATGATGCACATCCATATCCTCCCCCTCAAGATCTGTTGTTATCTGCTTGTGTGTTTCCATAGGTGTGCTGGCAGGTTTTGAATCTGAGAAACCAAACTTGGTTAGAATGTCCTGCACATACTTGGACTGACATATGAAGATTCCATCTGTCTTCTGATGAACTTGGAGTCCAAGGAAGAAAGTAAGTTCCCCCATGGAACTCATCTTGAACCTTTGATGCATTAGATCCTCAAACTCCTTGCACATGTTGTCTCTTGTAGATCCAAAGATAATGTCATCAACATAGATTTGGACCAGCAAGATATCCTTCTTCTTTCTCTTGATAAATAGAGTCTTATCAATGACTCCTCTTTCAAAGTCATTTTCCAAGAGATAGGATGACAGAGTGTCATACCATGCTCTTGGAGCTTGATGTAGTCCATAAAGTGCTTTCTTCAATTTGTATACCCTGTCTGGATAGCTTGGGTTTTCAAACCCTGGTGGTTGACAGACATATACCTCTTCTTCAATTGAGCCATAGAGGAAAGCACTTTTTACATCCATTTGATAGACTTTGAAGTTCATGTGAGAAGCATAGGCTAGGAATAGTCTGATTGCTTCTATCCTAGCCACAGGTGCAAAAACTTCTTCATAATCTATACCCTCTTCTTGAGTATATCCTTAAGCCACCAGCCTTGCTTTATTTCTTATCACAATACCTCTTTCATCTCTCTTATTCCTGAAGACCCATTTTGTTCCTATTGCTCTTTGGCCTTTAGGAAGGTCTACCAGATCCCAAACATCTTGTAGCTTGAACTGTAACAGTTCTTCTTGCATTGCTTCTATCCAGCTAGATTCTTTCATAGCATCATGTGCCTTTTTAGGCTCAAGCTGGGATAGAAAACAAGAAAGCACTGTATGCTGTTGATCTTGCAATTCTTGTAGCCTGCTTTGATTTCTAGTCATCATAGGAGAGGATATATCTCCTATAACCAGTTGTGGAGGATGATTCTTTTGTATTCTGGTGTGATGACTAGGTTCTTCATTCAGTCCTACCTCTAAATTAGAGTCATTCAACTCAACTGAAGTGTTTTCAGCAGCTACTTCTGATTCTTTATTTTCTTGAGTCTCCACATCTCTACTTTCTACTTCACTCTGACTTGGTTCAGTAGATGGTTCCTTTTCAGAGTCTTCAAAAGGATTCACTGTGGATATGGGAAAGATCACAGATTTAGATAAACTTTCTTGAACTTGTGTAGTCCCTGATCCTCCACATCCTAAACCTGCATAATCATCACTACTGAAACCAAAAGAGTTAGTTAGTGAATCAATGTCAAATAGCCACTGAGGACCAGTTCCAATAGGATTTGGTGTGTTCTCATTGCATTTGACATTGTCACTTTCTTCAATTATTCTAGTAGATGTGTTAAAAACTCTGTAGGCCTTACTCTGGGATGAATAACCAACAAGAAATCCATCATCTGCTTTGCTATCAAACTTACCTAAGTAAGATTTGGTATTGAGAATTATACAAGGACACCCAAAAGGTTTGAAAAATCCAATGAAAAGTTTTCTTTTATTTAAAAGCTCATATGGGGTCTTGTTCTTTGGCTTGACTACTAGAACTCTGTTTTGGACATAACAAGCAGTATTAACTGCTTCAGCCCAGAAGGTAATTGGCAATTTTGAATCAGCCAACAGAGATCTAGCAGCCTCTATTAGTGTCCTATTTCTCCTTTCAGCAACACCATTCTGTTGAGGAGTCCTAGGAGCACTATATTGTCTCTCAATGCCTTTTTCTTCACAAAAGGTGTTTAGATCAAGATTTTTGAATTCAGTTCCATTATCTGATCTAATGATTTTTACTCTTTGATTGGTTTGGTTTTCAATTCATAGGATAAAGGATTTGAGCAGTCCACTTGTCTCATCCTTAGTCCTTAGAAAATATACCCAAGTAAATCTGGAGTAATCATCAACAATAACCAAGCAGTAAGATTTCTTGCCTATACTCATAACATTTGTAGGACCAAACAGATCCATATGCAGTAAATGGAGACAAGAAGAAATAGAATTTAATTCTTTGGTCTTATGAGAAGTTTTGTGCTGTTTGCCTTTAAGACAAGCCACACAATGATCATCACATGAAAAGACTTTTGAAGGTAAACCTCTTACAAGGTTGTTTTTAACAAGTTTGTTCATAGTCTTAAAATTCATGTGACACATCCTTCTGTGCCAAAGAGAGGATTCATCCACAGAAGCTTTTGAAACAAGACAGTTCAGGGATGAATCACTATTAACATTGTCCATATCTAGACAATAAACATTGTCCTTTCTTGGAGTTCTAAGTAGTATCATGCTTTCATCAACTACCTTGAACCCTGGAGCAAGGATCATACACTCAGTATTTGTAAATAGTATACTATGTTGTTTATCACAAACCTGTGATACACTTAACAGGTTGTACTTCAACTGGTCAACATAGTAGACATCCTCAAATGTCATCTTACCTTTTGTGACATTACCTTTGCCACTTATTTTACCTCCAGTAAGATCATTTCCAAAAGCAACATGTCCTCCATTGATATGCTTGAAATCCTGAAGGCATGACATGTTACCTGTCATGTGCCTAGAGCAACCACTATTAACATGCCAAATGCTCTTTCCCTTGAGCTGTTGGTTGCCCTGCACATAGGATAAATCAGTTAGTTTGAAATAGGAACCCAAGCCAAAGTGGTCTTGGGTACCCCTTTCTCATCAAAATACTTGCATTCTTTCTTGACAAGATTTTTAAACTTTGACTCCTCATGCTTGGAGTATTTTGTCACAATAATAGGCTTGGAAACATGTTTGCTAGAAGCAATACTGGTTTTAGAAGTACTGACTGCCTTAGCAGCACTTGCATGCTTAGCAGTACTAACTTTGTTAGCAGTAGTAACTGTGTTAGCAGCATTAATATTTTCAGCAGTACTAACACTGTTAGCAGTAGTAACTGTGTTAGCAGCACTAATATTTTCAGCAGTACTAACACTGTTAGTACTTCTAGGTACCCATATTAAAACACTTTCTTTTAAAACCTTATTTTTTATAGGACCTTTTCTTTCAATAGATTTCTTTATCACATGTTTATTTCCAGCCTTCCTATAATCAACAGGTTTTTGCACCAATCTTTGAAAGTTTATCTGTTGATTAATAGGGTTAGAGAAACAATACTTAGCCAAATGATTCAACTTGCCACATATGAAACAAGGTTTTGGTCTATTGATTTTATTCAGATCAACTCCTTGTTTCTGAGCCCATTGATTATTCCAGTTTCTTTGATTACCTCTTTTTATACCAGAATTTAGGCTCTTAGCTTTATTGCAAGCACACTGTTTACATGATCCAGGATTCACAACCGTGGTTTGTTTGTAATGGACCTTGTTATCCTTTCCTTTGGTCTTCTCTATCTCCTTGGACTTGACCCAGATTTTCCCACATCCTTCATTGGTGATAATGTTGTTTTCTAATGGTATCTTTTTACTCACAGTATTATCCCTATTCTCACTGGCTTCTTTTTCAGTCAAATCTTTAACTATCACCTCATCCAAAGGATCTATCTTAAAAGCTTCCTCAGACAAGTCCTTTTTCTCCTTGGTTTCTAACAAGTTTGAAGTAGGAGAAATATAGTTGTTGTTGTAAGAAGGAGGTGTATTGTTGTATCCAATACCAGGCTTCATCTTATCATGAAATAGAGCCTTTAGAAGAGAATCCATTGCTTTTGAAGCATATGAAAATTTTTCTATGTCAAGCTTAACTTTAGACAGTTCCTCTTTCAGCCTATCATTCTCTTCTAATGACTTAGACAGTTTGGTCTCTAACTCATTCTTTTCCCACTTCCAATAGTTTGTGTCATAAGAGTGTTGAAGTTCATTATCTTGAAAGCCTTTGATTTGCTCTTCAAATTTCTCTACTATCAACACATAATCTCTTCTGTCCTTTTCTAATCTTTTGAGGTCATCACACATACTTTGATTGTGATCCCTGTATCTTTTGACAGTGTCTATGCAAGATTTAGTGCAAAGATTAGAAATTACCTCAGAGGGGAGATCAGACACTTCTGCCATAAGAGCTTGGTTCTGAATGGCTTCCTCAGCTTGATCACTCCAGTCAAATCCCATTCCTTGTTGAGAAACAAGGGCTTGAGCAGGATTCTTGTTTTGATTGTAGCCTCCATTCTGAGCTTGTTGGTGGTTGTTGTTTGGAACAACACTCCTGCACTCTCTAGCAAAATGTCCTTTCATGTGACACTTATAGCATTCCACCTTAGTCTTGTCAAAACCAACTCCATCTTCTCTTCTTTGAGAGAAGTTATTTCTTCCTGTTCTTTTAATGAACTTCTTTACCCTCATTGATAACATGGCCATCTGCAATTTAATATCCATCTCCTCCAGGTCATCAGGGTGAATTTGATCCAGATCATCATTAATCAAAGAATTGCTGCTATGACTGGACAAAAAGGCTTCAAAGATAGTTTCAGTGCCTTTTTCTGAACTTACTCCACTGGCAGTACTAACTGCTTCAGGGTTGGCAGTAGTATCAGTGGATGCTGAGAGAAGTGCAGCATTATGGATATAACCAGAGGGCTTCTTCTTGGTTTCTACCTCAGTTTCAAAAACTCTTAGATCATTGTATAGATCATCAAGTTCTTTCTCTTCCAGATTGTCACTCTGTCTATATGAGACAGTGTACATAGTCCATTCATCCCCAAGAGATCTGAGGAACTTTCTGTTGATATCATCTTGTTCCATCTTTACTCCTACAGTAGCCAGTTCACCTATGAGTTTGTTGAACCTATCAAAAGTTTGAGTCATAGACTCATTCTTTGAGGAAGTGAAGTTCTCATACTGCTGCTTTAGAACATCTCTTTGATTTCTTTTGATGCTTTTAGTTCCAGCAAATCTTTTCTCTAGAGCATTCCAGAGAATCTGAGCATCAGTGCAGTTGCAAAATTGATGCTGATATTCATTGGGGATGGCCAAGAGCAGAGTGCTCAAGGCCTTCATCTCTGTCTGTCTGATTTTCCTCTCACCATCTGTCTTTGGTGGAGGTCTTTTCCCATCTGCTCCTATCCTTCCAGCTTCAGAAGGACCATTCTCAATGATATCCCACATTGAGTAGTCAGTGAGAAAAATATATTGTCTGATTCTGATCTTCCACATGTCAAACTCACTGGGTTTGAGCATTGGAACCTTAGAGACCAAAGTACTGCTTGATTCTGTAAGATTTTCCATGATGAATAGATGTTTTTGAGAGAGTTTGGCTCAGATACCACTTGTCAGGATCTAATTCTCAACAAGAAATAATTCTCAGAAACAATATCAAAGAAGTTTGCGGAATAACACTTTGATATTCAATGAAACAGTAAATCAACACAGTAAATATAAAGAACAGACTGTAAACTTGTATTGAATGCTTTGAAGTTACAAGATTACACACTCAACCTCAATATTGATGAACAGGCTCACCAATACGAATTCTACTTCTCTAGAATTAGGAACTATGCCTTGAGATTGATTTTCTCTCAAACTTAGAATGAATAACCTAATCAATGAATCTGTCTCTGTCCACTATTCTATATATTCTGTTCATATACTAATCAAAAGATAATTACAATAAATAAAATATCTTCAGTATATCTTCGATCATTATCTTCAAGCCTTCTATGAATATCTTGATTCTATCCAGCTGTCATCCTTTCCATCCGAATCTTCAAGTCATAAGCAGCACTAACTATGCTCAGCAGCATTAACTTCTTCAAGCAGCATTAACTTCTAAGCAGCACTAACCACTAGCAGTACTAACTATGAACTAGCAGCATTAACCATACTTAAGCTTTTATTCAGTTCCCAACATTCCTTTACCTCCCTCTGCACATCTGCAATTGTGGAAGATTGACTTTGAAGGTTGGCAACTTGAGCTTTGAGATCTTCAATCTCCAGAGAAGAAACCGCATTTTGCTCAAAAAGTTCTCGTTCTAACCCCTGAATTATGTTAGTGGAATCCAGAAGTTGGTTCTTCAGAGTAGAGACCTCTGCTCTGAGTTTGTCATTTTCAGAGCATAGTGCAGAGACCTCGAAGCCATCAATTCTTTGAAGTTTATTGTCATTCATGGAGCCTCTGACTTCTTCATAAAATCTTTTGAACTCTGACTTTGTGAGAATGTCAGGGATAGGTATATTGGCAAAAACACATGTTGCCAATTTTTCCTCGAGTCCAGAGGAGCCTTCTTTCAGAGATGTTTGGACGTTGTCTCTGGAAGGACTTCCACTCGGTCCTAGATGTTCCGGAGAATCATCTTTGATCCTTCTGTTCTCATCCAAGTCCTCCTCCTCAGATTCAGAGGACTAGAAGTGAATGTGGGAGTTGAGCTTGCGATACAGGCAAGTCAATCCTTGTTCTTGATGGTTCATCCAATGTCCCTGAGTTGGACAGTTCATACGGGAGAATCTAAATGGTGAGAGATGAGCCACAGAGGTATGGTCATGTGTAGGGATATTTGTCGTAGTCTGAGGCAACTGAGTATTTATGATATTGGCTAAGTTTTGTTGAGAGGACTTACCCAGATTTTGGGTTTCCTCAGGTTTATGAACTTCAGAGGTAGAAAAAGGCACCTCTGAAATGGCTTGTTGGGTTGGGTTCGAGGTGTGCGCCTCTATTTCAATAACCATTGCCTCTAGATCAGGCTAGTTAGATGGTGTGGTTGCACTGGAAGAGGGGGAAGGAGTCCTAAAATAGATGTTCCTTTTGGCATCTTTTTCAGAAGAGGGGTGAGAACTCTCTGGTTTATCTAAGTCCATAGGGGACTCACTCGTCTCACTCTGAGAATCTTCAGAGCTAGTCTCTGAAGATTCATCCTTACTTGCCTCAGAGCTAGTAGAGATACTCTCTTCACCAGCTTCTGAAGGGTCTTCCCTTACGCCCTCGTTGACATCCCCTTCTGGTGCGTTGTCATCTCTCTGTACTTCGGTATCTCTGATAGGAGTACCCTCTAGTTCACTCCTTAGAGAGCTCTGAACTTCAGGGTCCTTTGATCCCTCTAAAGTAGAGTTGCTCTGAAACTCCACTTCGGGTATAGGACCTAAGTGTGTTGGGGTTTCCAGGACTGGCTCTAGTCCTTGGGCAACACGGAGATAAGAAGCTAGGGCTATAGATTTAGAATTTACCTGATCGAGCATATAGTGAGGGATCCTCCTTGCGCCTGGGTATCCTTCAGAAATGATGGTTGGTTTGAAGTTGTTCATTATCTAGAAGGGAGTCTTGCGTTGATCAGAGTGGGTTAGAATGTGAAGTTTGGTAATTGCAGCTTGAATGATCAAGGCAATAAATCTTGGAAAGGTGATTAAAGGGACTTTGGAGGATGGGGTGGTCTGTTCGGGGTCCTTGGTCAGACACTTGTTCTTCTTTTCAATTGAAGTCAGAACGAGTTCATAGATGATTCCTGCCACACCAATGTTGCGATTAAAGAATAAACCATACATGATAGACAGAATCTCTGGTGTGTCTTGGTCCATGCTTCCTAGTTTGCAGGTTAGGGTTCGGTTCAGTACAGAGAACATAAAGTTCCATATTGGGGGTAGGTGTTGTCTTCTGAAATTGCTCAGCCTGGTGATTTCAGTATTGTAACCAAGCATTCGAATAAACTGGAGTAGGGTTTCAGAAGAAGGGCGTTTTTCAAATCGAGCGATTTGAAGTTCTTCAGTAGTGAGGAATGGGATTACTTCACGTAGAACAACAGGGTTGATGACAACTCTACACTTCACAGTTTGAGAGATGTCAAACTCTCCAACGATTTCATCGTGTTGTAGTGACTGGAGGAGTACCATTCTTGGACGAACGTGAGGGGACATTCAGTGGTGGATACGATTATGGCCTGAGTGAGTTCACAGTTTGAGAAGAACTCGTATATGATTCGGTATTGTTCCTCAAACATGGGAGAATCAAGTTGTATCATGTAATTATTATCCTTGATGGTAAAACGATACTCTTGAAGGTTCACCAGTTTTGGGAAAAGGCTTGCACCAATCCATTGAAGACGCCATTTGAGAGTTGGAGCGAAGAAGATGAAGTTCAAGTTATTTTGAGAGAGAGATTGCTCGAGAGTAATTTGTAAAAATGGATATCCGGATTTAAAATTACTTTTATATGCAAATTTAGAAAAGTTACACTCGAGTGCATAAGGTGAAACGTCAGTGATTAGACTCTTTGGTTGAGGTCGTTTGACCTTTCACTTATCCCAGTGGTGAACACGTGTTTTTGGAAACTGTTGCACTTATGTGTGTAGTTGCCAAGAAAATAGGAATGGGTGTCAGTTATCAATATTTAAATGGAATAGTTATTTTTGCTGACTAGACAAACCTTTCACCTTGTTTTCCGAAAGAATAATTTGATTGTGAAGTAATCTAAGATATCATAAGTGTGAAAAAGGATTTAGAGAATCTGAATTTTCATTTTCAAATGATATTAAAGGTTGCTAATCAAGTAAAAAGATGCAGAAGTTCTGATAGGTAGTCTACTTTTTAAACTTCTCCCCCTAGACTGAAGAATGTCTAGTCTGAACTTTATATACTCCCCATTGAATAATGCATTGATAATTTGAGAGAGTCAATGGTAAATATCAGAGAAAAGATCAGAGACTCTGATATGACTTATCAGAGAAAAGATCAGACACTTTAATGCTTCCAAAGTTCTCTATCTCCCTCTTTACAGATGAAAGGTATTTTTCTTTTGCTCCTCCTTGACAAATGATGAGTAAAGTTTCGTTTGCTCCCCCTTGATAGATGCTTAGAGACTTAAAAGGATGATTTTGACCTTTGGTTAAAAGTCCAGAGTCTCTGAAACTAGTCTCAGAGGCTCTGCGTTTAAACATGTCACTCATGTCAGAGGCTCTGATGTGTTGATCAGAGATTATGATGTTCTTCTTTGTGTTAGGTAGACATGTTCAACATACCCAATTTGCTAGTTAAGAAATTGAACCTTCGTTCATCTAAAGCTTTTGTGAAAATATCAGCAAGTTGGATATCAGTTGGTACAAAATACATCTCAATTGTTCCCTTTTCAACATGATCTTTCAGAAAATGATACTTGACATCAATGTGTTTTGTCTTAGAATGTTGTACTGGATTGGCAGAGATGGCTATGGCACTTTTGGAATCATACAGAATGGGAATTCTGTCATATTGTAAACCATAGTCTCTGAGTTGAGTTTTCATCCAAATGACTTGGGAGCAACAACTAGCAGTAGCAACATATTCTGCCTCTGCAGTAGAAGTTGAAACACAGTTCTGCTTCTTGGATGACCAATTCACTAACTTGTTACCCAATAGTTGACAGCATCCAAAGGTGCTTTTTCTGTCTAGTTTGCACCATGCATGATCTACATCAGTGTATGTTGTTAAATCAAAACTAGAGAGTTTTGGATACTAGAGACCCAAAGAAGGTGTGCCACTAAGATATCTAAATATTCTCTTCACTGCAGATAAATGAGATTCTTTTGGATTTGCTTGATATCTAGCACAGAGACAGTTTGCAAACATTATATCAGGCCTACTTGCAGTTAAGTATAGAAGTGATCCTATCATGCCTCTGTAAGTCTTGACATCTACAGATTTTCCATAAGGATCAGAGTCAAGTTTGACTCCTGTGGCTCTAGGTGTTTTCATAGAAGTTGAATCATTGAGCTTGTATTTTTTCAAAATGTCAGAGACATACTTAGATTGACTTATAAAAGTACCCTCTAAAGATTGTTTTACTTGTAAGCCCATAAAAAAAATGTTAATTCTCCCATGAGACTCATCTCAAATTCACTCTTAATCAACTCTGAAAATCTTTCACAATACTTCTGATTTGTAGATCCAAAGATAATGTCATCAACATATATATGTACTAAAAGCATCTCATTTTTGTACCTCTTGATGAATAGGGTTGTCAGGATCGAAATTCAAAACAAGAATTTAATTAAACACTCAGAAACTTTGTTAAACAAGTTGCGGAATAACACTTTAACAATAGACCAATGAAACAATATATGAATCAAATCACAAGTTATATTGAATTAACTTAATGATTACAACCAAAGCCTCAATCTGTTGAACAGGCTCAACAGACGTTCAATACTTCTCTAATGAAAGGACTACTAATAATCTTGAGGCTAATTCTCTAAAAAAACAAAATATGTATGTATCTCTGTATATCTAATAATCTAAGACTTCTAGACTATATATACAAAACAGATTACAAGATAATTACTAAAGAAACAATAATCTTCAGAATACATTCCATAATTATCTTCAACTTCCTTGTCTTTCGCTTTAAGCAACCAACCATCTTTATCATCATTAGCAGCATTAATCATTAGCAGCATCTTCTTATCAACAGCAGTACTAACCATGCTTCCAGTAGTATCTTCCATCTTGCAGTACTAACTCTTCAAGCAGTACTAACTATTCTCCTAGCAGTACTAACCTTTCAAGCAGTATTAATACTACTAGCAGTAGTAATTTCTTCAAATAGCAGAACTAATGTCTTCAGCAGTAGTAATCTTCAATACTTTGCAGTACTAACCAGACTTAGCATATTTCAAACCCAACAATCTCCCCATAACTTAACTTTTGTAAACAAGAAGATAAGTTCTTCAAAATAAGGTCTTCATGATGCTTTCAAAATTTTCTGCTCAGATTCCTAGATCAGGATTCAACCCCATACTTTGATTGATGGTTCTTTTAATTACAAATATGGCCATTTCTAAACCTGTAGGGCAGACCAACTTAGCTTTCAGCATCCCTTCCAACTTTACTTTGTTGTGGTCATACACCTTATCAACCAAGTAGTACTCATGAAAGCTTTTATCAATGGTTATGACATATACTCCTGATCTTTCAATGAGCATCCAGTGATCAATGCTTTTAAATCCTTCTCTGTGCACATCTTTGATAAGATATTCGACTTTGGCAGGGTCAAACATCATGCACAGATATTCCAGAGCTATCTTTGTAATGCTCATCCCTGTTCCTTTTAACAAGTCACCATACAGATTCAATCCAACCTTGTACATTTCTTCCAAATCAGATCTGGTACAGCTTCTGATTATCTTACCCCAGGTTGAATAAACCTCAAACTTGTCACCCATTCTTTTGATTCTGAAGTATTCTTTCCCTTTATCCATCAAAGTATCCCAATGAATGATCTCTGGGGCTTTCATTGAGATAGGATCTGCTTTCACTGGTTCTTCATCTGTCACAGTCATATACAAGTCACACTGCTCATCAGATTGTCTTGACTGTTCTGAAGGTTGTTGACTTGATTGCTCTTGACTCTGTTCTTGAGTTTGAACATGATCTACTTGTTTCTGCTCTATCTCACCTTCCTCAGTTCTAGGCCTTTTTGCCTTTTTCTTTAGAGCAATTGACTTCATTCTTTTAATAGCTCCAATCTTCTGAGCTAAAGTCTCTTTCTTCTTGACTTCTATATTTTCTTTTGTAGGAGTGCCTTCTTCACTGTCAGGGAAAGGCTGTTAAATGTTCAGATCATGTCTTTCTTTCATCTTCCTTTCAAATTCTACCCTCTGACTGAAGTCTCCTTGAAGGTTGGCCATCTCCTTCTTGTATAAGTCTTCTATTCTGCCAAATGACATTTTGGTAAACATCCCTTCAGGCACTCCAACAGATCCTTTCAACAAGTTTATCATTTTTCTTCTTTCTTGTGTAGCTAGAAAGGTCTTTGAAGGCTGTCTTTTCTTTAAAGCTTTCATAGTCGCCCTCTTTGCAGCAATTTTCAAGCTCTTCTGGTATTCTTCATTGAGCCTTTTTGCCAGATCTAAGGCAAGCTTTCTGTCTTTAGCTTTTTGGATTTCATTCTCCTTTTCAAGTACCTTCTCAAACTGTACATTTAACTCCTTTGCCAATTCTGCATCCAAATCTATTTGTTTCTTCTTCTTTGCAGGTTTCACAAGCTCAACCATCTTCTCTTTGTCTTTCTTCTTGACCTCTGACATACTGACCTCTTTCTTTTTCTTCTCTAGGACTCCTTCTTTGATCACCACTCCCTTAGCCTTTTGAGTGGCCTTAGGAGTATCATGCTTTACCTTCATCAGAGTCTCTGCAATCTCTATTTCTTCTCTAGACATTCCAGTTTCTGCTGCTGCTGTCTCTGATTCTACTGCTTTAGCAGTTTCTACTGTTGGTTCAGTAGTTACTGCTGCTTCTACAGTTTCTGCTTCTTTCTCTGTTGTTTCTGCTGCTTTCACAAATGTTTCTGCTGTTTTTTCTGTTTCTGTTGCTTTCACAGTTTCTGCTTCAACCTTCTTTTCAGCTTCACCACTAATCTCCCCCTCAAACTGAAATTCCATGCCAACTGAGCATTCCTTCTCACATTCAGCTTCTTGATTCTCCCCCTTTTTGGAAGCATCATGAGCACTTCCCCTTTTCTTCCGGACATATTGCTTCCTCTTCTTTTTGTGTACCAAACTGAGTACCATCTTCTTGAGTTTGGTTATCTGCACTTGTTGAGAAATGATCACCTTTTTCAGCTCCTTTGTCTCCAAGCCCTGATTGATTACATCCAAGTTCACATTGTTAAGTCTAAATATTCTATCCAAGATTTAATAGGAAAGTCAACATTGTCTTTGTAATAGATAGTCAAAGGTGTTTAGTTTACTTAGTGGTTAAATCTTTGTTAGATAGTTGGTATAAATAGCATTTGCTTTGTAAGGATCTTAGAAGCACGTATTGTAATCATTCAGACTTGTGGTTATTGAAGTTTTACTTTTTCTCTCTACACTTTCTCTCTCTAGTTCTTGATCACTGTTACATCATATTATGAGAATTGCTTGATATGTTTCGGATTTTATGATTAACAATTGGTATCAGAGCTAAACCAAACATTTTCAGGAATGATTTGATTAGAAAATTGAATTGAAATCTTCTTTGTTGGATCGAAAAATTGATTTTCTGAAAAAAAATTCAAGAACACGTACTGTTCATCCGAATTTTGTTGGAAAAGTCATTTTTGATACAAGAAAATGGAATCATTGGATTCGATTTGTGTTTAGGATTGTTTCTTGTATTGATTATATCTCAAAATACGAACTAAATCGATGTCAATTTTTGATTTTTGAATTTTTCTTGAAAAGTCAAGTTCGAACACTGTTCTTGATCGTTTTTGTGGAAATTGTTGATTTCAATCTGAATTTGATAGTAATTTTGTGCTTAGTATTGTTTTCGATGATGCTGATAAGTTTTTGAGAACAATTTTGCAGATTTGAATCGATTTGGATCGAAATATGCAAGTCAGATACAAGTTTGCGCTAGATCCACGATTTGCGCTAGTTCATCTAGCTTTGCGTGAGTTCATCGACATTTGCGTGAGCTTATCCGGGTTTTAAGGCAAATTATAGTTTGTGTATCAAGGCTATCACGCAAAGACACATTTGCGCTACAAGGCTCTCACGCAAAGTCACATTTGCGTCTTCAGTGGGTCACGCAAATCCTACTTTGCGCCATTGTTGTCTCACGAAAAATCCACTTTGCGCCATACATTGTTCACGAGAAGTGTACTTTGCGCTATCCACTGTTCACTAGAAGCTTACTTTGCGCCATCCAAGTCTCACGCAAAGCTCACTTTGCGCCTTACACTGATAGCGAGAATCTTACTTTGCGTCTTCCACGGTTCACGAGAACCATACTTTGCGTCATTCGCTGATCACGAGATGTTTGATTTGCGCTACCTGCACTACACGCAAAACTTAATCTTGCGCCACCAACACTTAGCGCATATCAAGTGTTAAAATTTTAATTTTGCGAAAGATTTCAATTTGTTCTGATTTTTGTTTTTCTGATTTACAGTTTGGGAACGATCTTTCATATCAAGCTGGTGTACTCATTAAATATGGGATATTTTGCTGATCTTGAAGAGAAGAATAGAAAGCTTGAATTAGAGAAAGTGAATCTGGGTTATGCTGTTGACTTTCACTCGAAAAAGTCAAAACAGTATTATGAGTAAAGCATCATTCTGAAAGAAGAAATTAGTGCTTTAAAGACAATCAATGAAGATCTTCTGAAAAGAACTTCTAGACTGAATGATGAGAAGATAATTAGATTGGAATCTGAGAATGCTGAGCTTAGAAAGAGTATATCTGATTTGGAACAACAGCTTGCTGAAAATAAAGCTGATTTTGATACCGAAAAGAAAGGTTTTTCAAAGAAGTTCTCAAATTTCTCAAAGAAGTGTTTTGAAGAGAAAAAGTTAGTTGATCTTAAATGCATTAAACTCAACAAGTTTCCGATTTTGAGAAAGTGCTTATTTTGGAAAGAGAGAAGTTTGTTCAAGAAAAGAAAGCAATTGAACAAGAGGAATGTAGGATTATTCAAGGAACTATCTAGCCAAAGAAATGATTCAGAGAAAGGATTTGAAGAAGAAAGATCCATCTTTGAGACTGAAATCAAAAAGTTGACTTCCAAGTTATCTGAACTTTCTACTAATGCACTAAAAGAGCAGAAAACGAAGTCTGAGTTCTCAAAGAAGATTGACCTGCTTGTGAAAGAAAGAGACAAATTTTCTTCAAAGATCAAAGAGCTTGAAAAGTCTGTTTCAAGTTCAAATCAGAAATCTGTCTCCTCACAAAGGTCAGTTAAATCTTTTGATCAGATTCGTAGAACTAACATTTTCTATGATAAATATATAGATGGTTCAGATACATCTCAAAGAAGAAGAAGTTACAAGTCAGAGAAACTGGTCTGGAAGAAGAAACCAGTTAAAGATGAGATGTCAGATGAGCTGAAAGGAAACGCATCATGTGTACATGTACATCAAGCAAAGAAGAACAAAAAGCATAAAGGTAAACCTGATCATATATACTCAAGAGATCAATAATTCAGGTTTTGGTAATAAATATTATTGTTCTTATTGTTGTACACATGATCATATTCACAAGATGAATGATCATTTTTGGTATGGTTCTTACTCGATTACCCCCGCATGAACTACAACTAACATTTCTTGACCCAAGTACCAGTGGCTAACAAAGAAGAAAATTGATTCTGTGTTGCAGGCACCCCAAGTCAAGGGGGAGTAAGAGAACCATGGCTTTTGAACACAGCAGTTCAAAACCCGCACCTCAATGTCAAGATTATGGCTTCTAAGTACACAGCTTAGGACCCGGACTTCAAAGGAGTTTGACTTCTAAACACAACAGTTTAGGACTCGGACCTCAGCGATCAAAAGACCTTACTCTTGTTTTTGCATCCGGTGGATATGATGGTCTACATCCCAAGAGAATTGATCTGATCTCTATCCTGTACTTTTTCACTGATAGATTTTACTGATATGATGGTCTACAATTCAAAAGGGAGTGTCTGATCTCTATCCTGTTTTAACTAACATATTTCAGATGCCTAATTTAAGGGGGAGTAAAGGTGATGACTTCTGATTATTTCAGATCAGAACTCATTCTATAAAATGTTTTACTGCTTTCTGTCATTTTATTTTTGAATAAATGATGTGAATAAAGTGGCTTCTGATCACATGACAGAACAGGACCCGTTTTTCAATGATCAGAGAAGGATATTCTGCTAATATCCAGGGAGAGCTTAAAAGATATAAATCATTTTATCATGATTTGAGGGGGAGCTGAAAAGGTAAATATCTTTTGTCCTAGATCTCTGATTGTTTGAAAGAAGAACAACTTTCAAGCATGAAAAACAAGTTCTTAAATATTCAAACCACTTCTCTATTCTCAAAAGGTTTCATGAATTCAGAAATGTGATTTTAAATGTTTTTCAATTTTGAGCGTTAATATTTAACTGACCGTGTGTTTCCAAAGATCAATACTTGCATATTATCTTGTCTTTATACTGTAAAGTATTCATACACACCGGTTCAGTACTTCATTTGAATTTGTTATTACCATGTCTCATAACGAACAAATTTTTCGATGGTAATACCCTCGTTTGAATTTCAATGTTGTTGAGCATCAATCATTTATTTCTAATTTTGTGCTTTCATTGCTAAATTGTTTATATTTGTTCATATAAACAAAATCATCCAGTTCTTTGATACCCTAACCATTTTATTTGATCTGATTGATACATTGTCAGATTCTCAAAACAATTCTCTTGATTTCATTTCATTCATTCAATATCTTTGTTTTGAGAAATCTTCAAAGTTCAATTGCTCAAATCTCATGAGCATACATTTTTTGACAATGTTTTCATTTTTGTGCTTAACTGTTGAAGTTAAACTATTGAGCAACCATTCTTTATAGGACTTTCATGGGATTCGTGTGTGAGCTTAAACAGAACTTCCATGGATTCACGTAAACCACTGTTTCCTACCCAGGAAGTTATCCTTGAGTGATTGAGGGGTGAGGGGTCAAAATCAAAGAGTGGGGGGAGATAACTCATCCGGTTGAGTTTTTCTCATTGCGTGTAGCGGAAAAATGGAAAAGAGAGTTTGGTTAGAAGTGAGCATAATGTTAAAAAGAAAGAGGGTGTGAGATCAGAGTTAAAAGAATATCAGAACTCTGCACCTACCACTTTCTGAGCCGGGCAGTCACATCTACTAATTGGTTCACATTTTTTGGTGACCATCATTGAAAAAGGTAGTGAGCCCATGCCAACTCTTGCATTCACCCCACCAGCCACTCATTTCTTTCTTAACAAAGAAATGTTTCATTTTCTTTGGGGACGCAGCATATCTGCTATCTAGTCTTCACTCGGAAGATTTAGATATTGAAAAAGAAGGAAAGTTGCCCCACCTTCGCACCTCTTTCATGCACATTGAGTCCGTGTATTATCTATTGTTGTCTCAACAATTTACACAATTTGAGCCTTATGAAACACAATCATTGTGCTTAAATTCTTTCATACACAAGCACGAGCACACAGAAAAATTGTTTTTCTGTCAGAACATTCATAGATAAACCTTATGTTTTTTCAATGATTGAATGGAAGTCCTAGGGAGTCATCTTCAAACCAGCTCCTTAATTTGTACATTCATTGTACACGGTGACTTTGTGTTACTGACAGGCATTCCTAACTGTTTCATTTGTTGCTTCAGGGTTACCACGTTCATTTTGTCTGAATTTGAAAAGATTCGGATATAAACATTTCATGAATTGACGACTCTCATATCAAAGCGCGGTGACTGTCAATGGGGAGATTGTTATTAGAATACACAGGGGTGATCAAAGTTTGTGCTGAAATTGATGAAATTTTGATGATCATGTTGCTCTCAATCATCAAAAAGGGGGAGAATTTTCCAAAGATCAATTTCAAAGCTATGAAGAGTTGTCAAAGTGAAAAATGCTTCCGATTATTCAAAGACAAAAGATTCTGAAGAAAGTTTGTTCAAAGATAAATCAAGATGATTTGCTAAAGTTTGTTTTCTGAAGACAATTCAGAGATCACAAGTCATGAAGATACAAGTTGTTTCAAAGACTACTCAAAGTTTCATCAAAGTTGTTTCAAAGTTTAAAGTCAAAGTTTCAATTCTGTTTCGCATTCAAGGCATGTTGACTTTAAAAGCTTCAAAGTGCAAAAGACTTTTCAAGATTCTTCAAAGACTGAATAAGTAAAGACTGTGAAAGCTTTAAAGTTCAAAGTTAAAGAGACAAAAGCTGAAGAATCAAGAGTTGAAGATTTGTATCAAATTTTATTAAATCTTGAATACAAAGGGGGAGATTGTTAAGTCTAAATATTGTATCCAAGATTTAATAGGAAAGTCAAAGATGTAAAAGTCAACATTGTCTTTGTAATAGATAGTCAAAGGTGTTTAGTTTACTTAGTGGTTAAGTCTTTGTTATATAGTTGATATAAATAACATTTGCTTTGTAAGAATCTTAGAAGCACGTATTGTAATCATTTCAGACTTGTGGTTATTGAATTTTACTTTCTCTCTCTACACTTTCTCTCTCTAGTTCTTGATCACTGTTACATCATATTATGAGAATTGCTTGATATGTTTGGGATTTTATGATTAACACACATTTCCAATGGTTTCCATCAATTCATCATAGTTATATCTGTCCTCACCTCCTTTAGGTGTGTTGAATACCCTTGAAGGATCCTTGGATCTTTTAGTAGAGGCCTTCTGCCTAGCAGAAGCACCTACTACCCCCTTGGTTTCTTGGCACCTGGGACCCTTAGATGATTTCTCATCCAAAGTTATCGTGGGGAAGGTCTTAGTGATGTTCACACTGTCCTGATCCACACCTTGTGCAGAATCAGTAGTGTGAGCCTTACTTCCCACATGCTCATCCTTCTCCTTATATAGCACCTTCTTGGGGTTGGGAGACACCCCTGTGGATTCCCTTTGGATATTCTCTAATGGAGAATGCTCCATCAGAGGGCTTGTAGGCTTTTGGGGTGTAGATACATGAAGGGAAGGAACCTTCTGTACCTTTTTCCTTACATAGATTTGAGAGATTGGGGGAATTGTTCTTATCAGTAAGGATCTGAGGAGGATCATTTAAAAGGAATGGTATGGGTAGGTCATCAGTGGGTTGGTCAGATATGGGTTGTGACCTTGATGCCTCACCATGGGAATGGGATACAACCATCATTGTAGAGAACAATGGTGTGTCTATTCAAGAGAAGTCCTTACTAGGCCTTCTCATGTTGGAAAATACCTTCCCTTTAGGAGGTTTAGGTACATACACCTCTTGAAAAGAGGGTAAATCCATCAATTCATTGTTCAGTACTTCTTGCACAAACCTTGGATACATAAAGAATCTTTTGGTTTTGGTTTTGGTATCCAAGTTTGACATCAAATCATTGAAAATCATTTGAGAAAAATTGAACTTTTTGGAGGTAGCTAAGCAGACAAGAGCATAAGTTATTGTACTGCTAAACTCACTCCATCCAGTTGTCTTGCGAGATAAACAATGTTGAAGAGTATGAACAAAGAATCTCCGCTGAGGTGAAAATTTGCTTTTGAAAAACTTGTAGACCTCAGTAGGACCTTCATACCCCATTCTACCAATTTCTTGGAAGAGATCTTCCTTTGAAAGAGTAGTAATACCTGAGGCATCATCTAGACGTAGATGAGTGCGAATGCAGGCTTCTGTGATTTGGATAGGTTTATCATAGACCCGTGATTGAATGAGCTGAGTTCCATCAATGGTCTGAATGGATGCGTTTGCCCATAACTGCCAACAGAGATCTAGCAGCCTCAATCAATGTCCTATTTCTCCTCTCAGCAACACCATTTTGTTGAGGATTCCTAGGAGCACTGAATTGTCTCTCAATACCTTTAGTCTCACAAAAGTTGTTTAAGTCACTATTTTTAAACTCAGTTCCATTATCAGATCTGATGAATTTAACTCTTAGATTTGTTTGGTTTTCAATCCTAAGGACAAAAGATTTGATCAGTCCACTTGTTTCATCCTTAGTCCTCAGAAAATATACCCAAGTAAATCTAGATAAGTCATCAACAATGACTAAGCAATAGGATTTCTTACCAATACTCATCACATTTGCAGAACCAAAGAGATCCATATGCAATAGCTGAAGGGGTGAGGAGATTGTGTTTATTTCTTTGGACTTATGAGAAGTTTTGTGCTGGTTGCCTTTAAGACATGCAACACAATGATCTTCACATGAAAACACTTTTTGAGGCAAACCTCTCACAAGGTTGTTTTTCACAAGATTGTTCATAGTTTTAAAATTCATGTGACACATCCTTCTGTGCCAAAGAGATGATTCATCTAAAGAAGCTTTTGAAAACAGACAATTTAGTGATGAATCAGATGAAACACTCTCTAAGTCGAAACAATAAACATTATTCTTTCTAGGAGTTCTAAGTAGTATCATATTTTCATCAACTACCTTGAATCCTGGAGCAAGGATAATACATTCAGTATCACTAAATAATATACTATGTTTCTTGTCACAGACCTGTGATACACTTAACAGGTTGTATCTTAATTGCTCAACATAGTAAACATCTTCAAAAGTCATCTTACCTTTTGAAACCATACCTTTATCACTTATTTTACCTCATGCTGGATTGTCACCAAAAGCAACACGTCCTCCATCAAACCTTTTGATATTTTGAAGGCAGGACATGTTACCTGTCATGTGCCTAGAGCAACCACTATCTACATGCCAAATGCTCTTCCCCTTGAGCTGTTGGTTACCCTGTACATAAGATAAAACAGTTAGTTTCTTGAGGGAACCCAAGCCAAAGTGGTCTTGGGTTGCCCTTTCTCATCAACATACTCATATTCATTAAGCTTAGTCTTGATGAGATGATCAGAGTCAGGAATCTCATGGCTGGAATAGTTTGTCTTAATTATAGGCTTGTCAGTATTAACACTGATAGCAATACTATCCTTATTAGCAGTATTAACTTGGTCAGCAGCACTAACTTTGTTAGCAGTATTATCCTCATTAGCAGTACTAATTTGGTCAGCAGTACTAACTTTATTAACAGTACTAACTTGGTCAGCAATAGTATTTCTATCAACAGCACTATTTCTGTTAGCAGTACTATTTGAGGTAGCAGTACTAACAGGTTTAGTTTCTTTTGGGACCCAAATTAAGACACATTTGTTTGCTTTCCTATTCTTTGTGTTACTCCTTGATTTGCTTGGAATATCTTCTTTTGTTTTAGCAAACTTATTCTGAATATGAGATTTTACAGTACCAGTCTTCATTGGTGTTGTTCTCACATTCTCAGTCATGTGATTCCTTGATCTACTTGATTGCTTCCTATAACCAACAGAATTTTGTATTTTTCTTTGAAAAGTAATTCTTTTGGTTAACAGGATTGAAATAACAGTGTTTGGCTAAATGATTTAACTTGCCACAAATAAAACAAGGTTTTGGTCTATTGATTTTGCTTAGATCAATTCCTTGTTTTTGAGCCCATTGGTTATTTTTGTTTCTCTGATTTCCCCTTATTTTATCATGTTGATGGGGCTTGATCTGTTGACAAGTACAGGGATTTACAACAGTAGTTTGCATATAGTGATCTCCCTGTACCTTTTCCTTCCCTTTCCTAGAGGTCTCAGCTTTCTCACTCTTAACAGTCTCTTCCCCAATCTTAGACTTCTCCACTTTCTCACTCTTGACAAATGGTTTACCTCCCCTTTCATCTGTAAGAATATGGTTTTCTAAGGGAATTTCATTCTGGTCTTCCTTATTCTTATCCTCATTGTTCTCTTCTTCAGATTCTGCCTCAACCACTACAGTGTCTAGTGGATCTACCTCTGTGGCTCCTGCAGGTAATTCATTCTTATCTTGCCTTTGTAAGAGGTCTAAAGTGGGTGGAATATAGTTGTTGTTGTAAGGTGGAGGGGTGTTATTATATCCTATACCTCTCTTCAGTTTGACATGAACTTGAGATTTGAGTAAGGTGTCCATTGCTCTAGAGGCATTGGAAAATTTCTCAATGTCTAATTTGGCCTTCTCAAATTCACTTCTGACTTTCTCACATTCTTCTCTAGCCTTCTCTAGCTTAATCTTTAACTCCTTCTTCTCCCACTTCCAATAGTTTTGATCATATGAATGTTGAAGTTCATTGGCCTGATATGCCTTAATTTGTTCTTCAAAATTCAAAATGATCAAATTAGACTCTCTCCTATGTTTCTCCAACCTTTTAAGATCATCACACATGCTCTGATTGTGATCCCTGTACTTCTTAACAGTTTCAAGACAGGCTTTAGATTAAAGTTTAGATTTTACCTCTGTGGGAATTGCAGTGCTTGAAGACTTTGAAACCTCAGCCACCAATGCTTGATTCTGAATTGCCTCATCTGCTTGATCACTCCAATCAAATCCCATTCCATCTTGTGAGACAAGTGCTTGAGATGGGTTCCAGTTGTTCTTGTAGTTGGTGGACTTTGATTGTTGATTGTTGCTCCCATGTTGTTGAGAGATTCCTCCTCTGCATTCTCTTGAAAAGTGCCCTAGTTTATGACACTTATAGCATTCCACTTTGGATTTGTCAAATCCAGCACCATCTTCTCTTCTCATGGCAAAGTTGTTTCTTCCTATTCTTTTAATGAATCTTTTGATTCTCATGGTGAGCATTGCCATTTGCCACTTGATATCCATCTGTTCAAGGTCATCAAAATTGATCTGCTCCAGATCATCATTAATAAGAGAAGATTTAGCATGACTAGCAAGGAAGGCTTCCAAAACAGGATCATTGAGTTCATCCTGTTTTGAGCCATAAGCAGCACTAACTGATTCTGAGTTTGTAGAAGAATCAGTAGTAGATGATAAGAGAGCAGCATTGTGAGAGTATCCAGATGGCTTCTTCTTAGATTCAACTTCTGCTTCAAACACCCTGAGATCATTGTAGAGATCATCAAGTTCCTTATCCTCCAGATTATCATTCCGCCTGAATGATACTGTATACATTACCCATTCTTCACCAAGAGATCTTAAAAACTTTCTGTTGACATCATCCTGGTCCATCTTGACACCAACAGTGGCCAATTCTCCAATCAACTTGTTGAACCTATCAAAGGTTTGAGTCATAGACTCATTCTTTGTAGACATAAAATTTTCATATTGTTGCTTGAGAATTGCTTTCTGATTTCTCTTAGTGCTTTTGGTACCTGAAAACCTCTTCTCCAAAGCATTCCACAAGATTTTGGCATCAACACAATTGCAAAACTGATGTTGATATTCATTAGGAATTGCCAAGAGCAGAGTGGTCAAGGCTTTCATCTCAGTCTGACTCATCTTTCTTTCTCCATCAGTCTTTTGTGGAGGTCTCTTTCCATCTGCTCCCATCTCTCCTTCATTGGAGGGACCATTCTCAATGATGTCCCACATTGAGTAGTCTGTAAGAAGTTTATACTGCATGATCCTGATTTTCCACATGTCAAACTCATTAGGTTTGAGCATGGGAACCTTTGAAACAAGAACACTGTCGTGTGATCCGTCCATGATGATTATTGCTTTCTGAGTTCCTTTGCTCTGATACCACTTGTCAGGATCGAAATTCAAAACAAGAATTTAATTAAACCCTCAGAAACTTTGTTAAAGAAGTTGCGGAATAACACTTTAACAATAAACCAATGAAACAGTATATGAATCAAATCACAAGTTATATTGAATTAACTTAATGATTACAACCAAAGCCTCAATCTGTTGAACAGGCTCAACAGACGTTCAATACTTCTCTAATGAAAGGACTACTAATAATCTTGAGGCTAATTCTCTCAAAAAACAAAATACGTATGTATCTCTGTATATCTAATAATCTAAGACTTCTAGACTATATATACAAAACAGATTACAAGATAATTACTAAAGAAACAATAATCTTCAGAAGACATTCCATAATTATCTTCAACTTCCTTGTCTTTCGCTTTAACCAACCAACCATCTTTATCATCATTAGCAACATTAATCATTAGCAGCATCTTCTTATCAACAGCAGTACTAACCATGCTTACAGTAGTATCTTCCATCTTGCAGTACAAACTCTTCAAGCAGTACTAACTATTCTCCTAGCAGTACAACCTTTCAAGTTGTATTAATACTACTAGCAGTAGTAATTTCTTCAAGTAGCAGCACTAATGTCTTCAGCAGTAGTAATCTTCAATACTTAGCAGTACTAACCAGACTTAGCATATTTCAGACCCAACAAGGGTAGTATCAATTGTTCCTTTTTCAAAGCCATTATTAATCAGAAATGTGGACAGAGTAGCATACCATGCTCTCGGAGCTTGTTTAAGTCTGAACAGAGCTTTATCAAGATGATAAACATAGTTAGGAAACTCTGTACTTTCAAACCCAGGTGGTTGCTGGATATAAACTTCTTCATTCAGTTTACCATTTAGAAAGGCAGACTTAACATCCATCTGATATACTTTGAACCCTTTGTGTGCAACATACGCTAAGAAGATTCTAATTGCTTCTAGCCTAGCCACAGGTACAAAGGTTTCATCATAATCAATACCTTCTTCTTGGCAATATCCCTTAGCAACCAATCTATCTTTGTTTCTGATTATAATGCCATCCTCATCATTTTTATTTTTGAAAACCCATTTAGTTCCAATTGCAAATTTTCCTTTAGGAAGGGGAACTAGGGTCCAGAATTTGTTTCTTTCAAACTCTTGAAGATCATCCTGCATGGCAGTGATCTAATGAGGATCTTCAAGAGCTTCATTTACCTTCTTTGGTTCAATGATGCTCAAAAAGTTTACAAAATAGCATTCATTGATTGTGGCAGATCTGGTTTTGACTCCATCTGAAGGCAATCCAATGATCTGTTCATGGGGATGATCCTTTGTCTATCTTATTATTGGAACATGAATGTGAGCTGGAGTTTGAGCTTCAGAGATGACAGTTGGTGACATCTTTGTTCTGTTGTTTAAAGGCTCTGAAGTGGGTTCCAGAGACGGTGAATCAGGCTCTGAAGTCTCTTTAAGAGATTTCTCTGGAGTTTCTTCAGATGTCTCTTGTTCATATTCTGCTTTTGAAGAGTTTTGTTCTTCAATTTGTCTTGATTCATTGCTTGGACCTGTATTCAAAGAAGCAGAAGTTGTGATTTCAGAGGGACGAGAGAGAGTTGTACCTGCATATTGGGGTTCCTCTGAAGTTGCTCTGTGAATATCTCTGAAAAGAAATTCTGAGTTTTCATCATCAAGGAAATCTTCAAATATTTTGTTTAGTTCAGATTCTTTCAATTTTGATGATTAAGAGACATTTTTGGCTGTTGGGTTGATATCTCTATTAGCAAGGCTTTTGGCATCATCAAAAGACACATTGATACTCTCTTGGATTGTTCTTGTTCTTAGGTTGAACACTCTGAAGGCGTTTGAGGCTAATGAATATCCAATTAATTAGCCTTCATCTACTTTCTTGACAAACTTTCCAAGAGACCCTCTATAATTCAAAATGTAACATCTGCATCCAAAAACATGAAAATATTTAACATTTGGTTTCCTATTGTTAATGAGTTCATAAGATGTTTTCTTGAATCTTTTGACAATGGTAGCTCTGTTTTGAGTAAAACATGTTGTAGCTACTACTTCTGCCCAAAAGTTTGTTGGAAGATCAGATCCTGCAAGCATTGTTCTTGCAGCTTCAACAAGTGTTCTATTTTTCATCTCAACAACACCATTTTGTTGAGGTGTTCTTGCTGCAAAGAAGTTGGGAGTTATGCCTTCCTCTGAAAGATAGGAGTTTATTTTGGCATTTCTGAATTCTGTCCCATTGTCACTTCTAAGCTTATGAACTTTGTTGTTGAACAGAACCTACAATCTTTTTAACAACCTTATTAAGATATCAGGTACATCATACATGGCTCTGATGAGTTCTATCCAAGTATATCTAGAGTATTCATCAATCAGAACCATAATATACTTTTTGCCTGATAGACTATGCACAGAGATAGGACCATAGAGGTCCACATGAAGCATATGCAGAGGTCTTCGACAATTATTATCACTTTTGGTCTTATGGGAAGATCTTTTCATTTTTCCCATTTCACAAGCAGAACAAAGATGATCTTTGTTGAACTTCAGAGATGGTAATCCCTTAACCAAATTTAGTTTGACCAATTTATCAAGTGAAGAAAAGTTCAAATGAGAGAACTTTTTATGCCAGAGCCAGACATCTTCACTGTTCAGAGATACTAGACAAAGTTTCTTTGAGTCAGTTTTTATGTGTTTGGTACAATTCATTCTATATAAGTTACCCTTTTTGTCTGCTCTGAGCATTTCTTGACCTGTTTTTGAGTATAGAAGTGAACAATGTTTTTCTTGAAATTTCACATCAAAACCATGGTCACAAAGTTGACTTATGCTTATTAAGTTGTGTTTTAACCCATCAACATAAGAAACCTTTGATACAGAAACATTACCTCTGGTTAGCTCACCATAACTCTTAATCTGACCTTGCATATTATCTCCAAAAGTTACTGCTCCTCCTGATTTAGCTTTGAAAGAGGATAACAACTTCTTATCTCCAGTTATATGCCTTGAACATCCAGAATCTACGTACCAAATGGGCACAGACTGTTTCTACAAGACAGATTAGAGTTTCTTAGGTACCCATCTCATTATGGGTCCTTTCTTGTTAGACTTCTGAAGGTTCTGATGAATATTTAACATTTCATCTTTTGATGTTTTTCCAGAATTGCTCTCCTTTTTCTTTTAAGGCTTTGTCTCTGAATTTTTATTTAGAGACTGATACAAAAAACAATGAGAACCTCTGAAATGATTTTTTTAATTTAATCATGAGTTGAATGCACTTGCAATTAACAGAACAAGAAGAAGTAGGAGAAAAGTTCTTCATTTCATTGAATGCATTTGGTACATTTTAATTCTTTTTCAAACTAGAACTAGGAATATTACAAGTATTCCTAACTACTTCCTTCTTTTTGGATTGAAAGACAACCTTCTTTTCAGGTTGCCTTTTCTTGTTCAAAAACATCTTCTTCTCTTTGTTGCTCACTGCACAAACAGGATCAGAATGGTTAATTTCATGCTATTTGCCTTTTTGTTCAGGAGTAAATTTGATTGGTTTATAAGTGTAGAGTTGAGAAATGTTAGAAGAACTTACACTACAAAATCACATAAAGACTCCTTATATACCCCATACTCTATGTATACAATTAAGCCCAAACCCATTACTTTATAAAACTTCTAAATAGAACATAAAATATGTTCTAACATTAATGACCGATGTTTGGTCGTCTGAGAAAATTCTTGGTTGAATAGACGAGGAAACCTCTCAAGCTTCTCCTAGGTGTCCGGTAAAGGTGACACTCGAGAAAAATCAATACCTATGATAAACCGCTAAAGGGCTAGTCGTCGATAATATTAAACTAGACGAAATAAAATATGACGACACTTACTATTCATATTCCATCCAAACGCCAACCATTAGCCTTTGTCCCCTAACTTTGATGCCTTTCCAAAAAACGTACCTAGTCTTCTACTTCCTATCATTTATGGAAGTGCCTAAGACTAGGACTATATTCCCCTAGCCTTGGTATAAAGGCTATAGTGATGGTTACTCTTGGACTTAACTGAGTAAGCCGCTAAAAGGACATGGATTGTGAATGGTGATTCCCAATCGGTTGTAAGCCTGTCAATCACACTCACGACTCTCCAAAATTTCGGCATCATTTTCCATGAAAAGCAAATCTTAAATGGATATTGATAAAGAATGAAATACCCCTCAAGACATTCCTCGGGTCAAAGATTTCCCTAGCAACATACATCAATAGTATCAGGAAACTCAACCAATAACCTAAAGACCTCGAGATAACTATCTCTTATGATCGTACTCATAGGTTCGATCATTTCCTTACAGTCAAAAATAGATGATATGTCTCTAAACAAACTAAAAACATCCCAATCTTTGCCTGGTTTTGTAGTTATATGTTTCAGGGCGCATACAATGAATAAAACTCAAAAATTATATGTTTCACTAACCGAAATCGTCAATAAACACTTGGAAATTCAACCTTCGGTAATTTTTTTGCGATCAAAACAATATTTTCTGCACTGAATGGTTTGGTGAACATAAAAAAGGAAACCCAAGAATAAAAAAAAGGTATTTATACCAAAAATTTTGAAAATCGTCAAGATGACGTCAAAAGTAACCTTGCTTTAATAAGCGACAACTATCCAGGCGATTCATATGCTACCCTCGATGGACGACGCTTGTCATGACACATCGGTCCTGACACCATAACGTGCACATTCGTGACCTTCCAGTTGACACACCATCAAATCAGTTTCCAAAGAAATTGATTCGGTTTCTCCTCAATTGATTCAGTTACCAAGAAGTACACATGTCAAAATATCCTCATAAACAAACTTTTGGAGCGAAATTTGAAAATCAAATCTTTGGGGAAATTGTTTGGGTAAAAATTTAGAATACCGTCAAGGATATTATCCCCCGACAAGAACTACTATTATCAGTTGATAGTCACTATTACCGACAATGTTGATATCTATTCTAACACCCGTAATTTTAGTAAGTTTAGGGGTACCCAGATGTTTCTGTACCTTGTGTTCGGTGGGATTCATGTTTGGAAAGCACTTCTAAAAGTCCCAAAGAGTGTTGAGGGCCTTAGTGTCGAAAAAGATCGGATTTTCGGGCTTCGGGGATCCTGGGCGAAAGTGACAGCGAAAGTGACATGTTGGGAATTTTAACATTTTTAGACTTATTGTCGTCTTATGTTGGGAAATGAAAGTTTTGACACCACTTGATTTTAACGTTAATGAGTTTTATGAAAAATTCAGTTGGGTTTTATGGTGTCTTATCTTATGACATTTTGCGTCGCATAGATAAATTTTGGAACGGGTATACATGCATTATTGTGTGTGTTAATTTATATGTTTTGTTAATAGAGGTCATCCCACGTGTTATATTTGGACTAAATTATACTATTGGTGTGAGTAAACGTATAAAAGATTTATGTTGCTTCAAATAGAGTTGTTGATCTAAACATGCTTCTATTGTTCACTCTGCCGTCATAAGCTTTCCGCAATGCATGAAATGAATTTTCAGTTTGCATGTCGTTGTAGTTGCCGCTTTGGGTAAGTGTGTTTTATTTGTGCGGCCCAAAATTTGAACTTGATTTAAAAATTTGTTTACGTTTTTATTGCGTTGCTAAATTTGGGAAATAAACGGACGTATATGGGCCTTGTTGGGGATTTTATCCTCCGACGTTTTGTGGTTTAAAGGAAAAGATTTTAAAATCGAAATTGTGAAATCCTCTTTTGGGAGTTGTACAGCTTTTATTGCACATGTTATAGTGCAGAAAATTATTTTCATATACATAGTATAAATTGATGCATACTAGGACCATGGTAGTCCGTTTGAAAATTTTGTTGCGCATCTTTTCTTATCGTTTTTATTAACGTAAGTGCTATTCAAACGAATTTTGGGAATGGTTTATATGCATAGCGTCGGTGATCAATTTTAAAACCTATTGAGCGAACGGTAAGGGATTTTTTTTACCGCACGATTAATTGTTATAAAGCTTGTGTATTTGAAAGTTTTATTCATGCCTTCCCAGTTATCTAAGGGGTGATCTTTGTGCTTTGGCAAACCTGTGGGATAAGGTCTTGTATGATTCTAGGTATGGTTGAATTAGATTTTCCGGGTCGATGGACCGTTAGACATCATGTTATACGTTGCTAGTATATCGTCTTGATGTGCTTGCATGAGCAAGGGAAATATTGTGGTTCGTTGGTTAGAAACGTAGGATTGGGAATCTCAGTATCCTGTTAGGTGTCAACTTTAATGCGACAATACTTCGGGAATGAAATATTGGGCGGGATGTCCACGTTCTCGATATCGTCATTTTAATTTTAGGCGTCAACTTGCCTTCTGGAAGTCATTAAATCTTAAGATATTTGGGAGTATCCCGTTAGATCGTGAGAAATGTTGACCTCTTGGTGGTGGAAATTAAAAGAAATGTTGACCTCTCCGTCGTAGATTTGTGGTATTTTTAAATGTTAATGTCGTATTTTACCAACTTTGATTTGTGTGGTCGACGATAAATGATGGCCTTAATATTGGGGTTTTCCCACGTATATTAAGGTTTGAATGGAATGCGTCATTTCCACGTTTCGGTATTTGATTTCGTCCATTTTATGGTTATGTGAGTTTTGGGTCTAATGTCCGTGTTCACGACAATATTTATTGTTAAGTCAGATTTTATAGTAATCATTGTATTTATAACCTTGTAGCTAATACTGTGTACTTAGCACTATTCTATCTTGTATTGGCCAAGGGTATTTAAGTCCCTTGTGGCCTTTGTGTTGTAAGACATTAACGCATACTTGAGAAATACAGATTCTTTGCACCATTCATTTTCTCTCTCTACTTTCTATCACATAGATTAGATCGATCTTGGTTTATCAATTGGTATCAGAGCCTAATCTTTTCTGAGATATTTGAGAGAAACAAATTTTCAATCTGAATTTGTTATTAATTCAGAAAATTTGATCGATGTTCTTGATCTTGATCAAGAAAATCTCATTTTCTGAATTATTTACAAATTTTTACTGAAATTTGATCGAATTTTCTTGTAAATTGCTTCGTTGGATTCGTATTGTCTGGTAGATCAAGTTTGTTTCACACCAAATTGCAAGAATTTCAGTTCTTGAAGATCAATTTTAGGAAATTTGTGGTTTTGGTCCGTTCTGCGAGTGTTCACTGTTCGATTTGTCAAATTTTGATTATGTGGAAAATTGTTCGAATTGGTTGTATATTTTAATTAGAAAAGTGTAATCGATCATATCTGAGTTGTTAAAAATCATTAGATTAGAGTTTGTGTTCAGATTTTGAAGGTTTTATCTCAATTTTCGCCAGATCTCGTTTTTGCGCCAATTCCTCCTATTTTGCGCCAGTTCTTCAAGTTTTCGCCAACATCAATCAGGGGTTAAGTTTCTAGAGTAAAGTCAGGATCTCGCTTTCAGTCTTCTCGCGAAAAGTCTATTTTTCGCCAACAGTTCTTCGCGCAAAACCTTCTTTGCGCCACCTTCTCCTCGCACAAATCTCTAGTTTGCACCAACTGCTTCTCGCGCAAAACCAGTTTGCGCCAGCCTCTATGCTTCTAGACATAGCATTTTTTTGAGTTTACTAACTTGATGGATATTTCAAAATTTTCTCTTTAAGCTCAGATTTACAAGAACGACATCATGATGTCGTTGGGAACGGACACTCGTCCTCTGGTTTTGATCAACGAGAATGAGTTCACTCAATGGCAAGATCGGTTCATTAATTTCATCGAGCGTCAAGAAAACGGAGATAAGATGATGAACTCACTCACTCAAGGACCTTTCGAAAAACCCTTGAAAGAGATTCCCGCGACTGCAACTACACCGGCTGCTATGATTTTGAAGCCTACCGATGAGTACACAACCGAAGAGACTTTGCGATATAAAGCCGATCGTGAGATAAAGTCTAATCTGATTCTAGCCTTGCCAAATTCTGTCTACAACCGGATTGACTGTTACAAGAACAATCCAATGCTGATGTGGACACAGTTAGGGAAGATTATGCTTGGATCAGCGGTTGCAACACAACTCCGGCAAACGCGCTACATCAACAACTTTGAGGAGTTCAAAGCCAAGGACGGTGAGTCTCTGAAGAGTGTCTTCGACAGGTTCTGGGTAGTGCTGAACGATTTGCAAAAGATCAAAGTGACCAAGACTGAGTTAGAGGCTAATATGAAGTTCTTCAACGCTCTTCAACCGGAATGGAACAAATCATGCCACCGATTGAGGAATGATGTCCGGGTCTCTACCATGCAAATCTAAGAGCTTTATGACATTTTGATGACAGATGAGAGCATTGTCAAGGAGAAGAAAGCCAAGCTTGATAAGAAGAACAAGCCGAAGACAGTGGACCCGATTGCACTCCTCGCGAGCCAATTGGCTGAACAAGCATTGTCTGGAAATGCTTATGACGGGGCCACTAATGACGATGGCGAGGCGCTAGAGAAAGCGATGATTCTTCTCTCACAGCACTACAACAAGAAGTTCCAGCATCGTTCAGGTTCCAACAACCTTCGCTTCACTTCAGGGTCTAAAAAGTACGACCCTGCCAAAGTGCCTGAGCCTAAGAAAGCTACTGTGTGCTTCAAATGTGGAAAGTCGGGTCACATCGCAAAAGAGTGTCGAGTAAAGGTGGTTTGGGATTCGGCATATTACCGGAAGAAGATGGAACTAGCCGAAAAGAGAGAGAACGGAATCGTTCTGCTAGCTGAAGAAGAGCACTGGCTATATCATTCCGAGAACGAAGCTGAAAATGAGAAAACTGTTGCTATGTGCTTCATAGGAGCTGATCAAAGCGATGATGATGATGAAGATTTTTCAACTGATGAATCTGAGGTACCTTCAGAATTTGATTACAAATTTATATCTGTGGGTCCACAATACTATCAAGTTTTATAGAAACAACAACACAATATGATTACCAACCTGTATTGATATATAACAAATGTTACAAGGTTGATCGATTCAAGCTCTAGATTGTGTTCTCTGTTTTTCTCTCTTTTACACCTTTTAGTGTGTGTTTTTCTAATCTTGATAGTATCTGTTTTTTTATGAGAGTTGATGAGATACACTTGCTAATAGATCTTGTGTGTCTAACACACTACCTAACATGATATCTAGATTTAATATCTAGATATTATTTCTAATTAATATAATAACTAAACTAACTAATATCTAACTATCTTTAACTAATATAATAACAAACAAACTTTGACATTTATTACAAACGACATTAGACTTTAATAACGAGAGTCGACGTTTCGGATTTAGCTTCAGATTGCGATCTTCAGTTTGGATGATCTTGAATCTATGTGATCTAACAATATCTTCGCAAATGAACGTCATTATCACTGCCTTACATGACTTACGTTCAAAGTTTTTATCTGAAAAGCATATTAATCAAGAAAACACTATCTTGATTGAAAATTTGCAAATTTCTTTGAAAGATGAAAATTTTATTTTGACAGATACAAAAGAGAAATTTCAAAAGAAATTGGTTGACTTAGAAATTTCAAATCAGACTTATCTTGATTCTTTGACGGAAATGACTAAATTAAACCAAAATTTTACAGATAAAATAATTGAATTAGAGGAAAAATTATATCTGCGAGATCAAACTGAGCAAACCATTTATATGAATAAACCAAGGAGTTATGATTCAATAAAAGAAAAATGGGGACTTGGTTTTGAAAATCCGCATTTTTTAAATCAAGCTATAGAAAAAGTCCCTACTTTATATAAATTCGATTATTTAAGACTTGCTCGATATGCTCCTCAATTTAAAATTGATTGGAGAAATGAAAAGCAAATCTTAGAAATCGAAAATGAGAAAAGAATGAATAACACTAAAATGGAACTTCCGTTTGTTTATACTCGCGAAAATACAAAATATTTTCCTGAAAAATCAAAGAAGTCCAGAAGATCTAAAAACGTTTTAAATGTCAAATCTTCCATTAAATCTTCATTACCAAGCGATTATTTCGATATATATGTCATTAACGCTAATAAGGAAAATATATCTCCGGTTTCTTATGATACTAAGAGATATATTCCCCCATTAGTGTTAGAGGGTAAAATCGTTGATCTTGAAATTAAAATGGAAGAACAAAGTCTTCAAAACGAATTTGAAAAAGATTTACTTCTTTTTATTATGAAATCAAGTTTTGAAGAAAATTTAATTTCTCAAAAACAAGATTTTGATGACAAAATTAATTCTGGATTTTTTACTGATTCTAAGGAAAATACGCAAGAAGTTCCAATCAGTGATAGTTTGCGCCAACCACTGGTAGAAGCGGGTAGCGCAAAATGCAGTTTGCGCCACTAGTGGCTCGCGCAATCTTTGTTCAGACTTGTGTTTTTCTGAAAATTATGACTCCGAGGCTAGTTCAAAAACGATGAATGATCAGTTTGGTTTCTTAGATAAAATCTCTTCTTCACATTCAAATCTTAAATCGGAATTTCTTGATGAATCTTTTACGCTAAATGATGAATATTATAAACCAAAGCGTAAAAGAAGAAGGTCAAGGAAGTCAAAGAAGCAAGCTAATGTCATTTCTGAAAATTCTAATTCTTTTGATTCTAATGTTTCAGATAGGACTTTGAGGACTTCTACAAGGCAGATATGGAGGGTTAAGCAGAAATCTGATGAATCTGCGACTGTTAGGATCGATATGTAGACAAAATTTGTAGTAATGATTCATTTGCTGTTTGTAATTAAATTTTTACATATTCAATAAAGCAAATGATTCAAATTGCAAAAGATGTCTCATATTCTTCCTCTGGTTTTAGTTCAGATGATTATGCTTTGTCCTCTACTGATGATTATGGTCATTCCTCTGATAATTTTACTAATGCTTTGTTTGTCAAATCTAACAACTTTTCTCGTTCTAGAAATGCAACTAACAAATCTGGATCCAAATTTCAGTGGATTCCAAAAGCTAAATCTGTGTTGCAGGCATCCAAAACTTAAAGGGAAATTGAAATTGTATTTCCCAATCAATCAAGCAGTTCAATCTCTAATCAAGATGTAACAATGTTAATTCTAGAGAGAGAGTAGAGAGAGTAGAGAGAGAAAGTAATCTGATGTGTATTGATATAATAGTGTAATACAATGATTCTAGTTCTATGATTGTTACAAGACCATAGGTATTTATACCACAAGTCTATACAAGATACAAACACTCACATGACTAAACACCATATTGACTTAACTAACTTTGACTTAGTTGACTTTACATGCTTTGACTTTTCCTATTAAATCTTGGATACAATAAAATACACTAACAATCTCCCCCTTTGTATTCAAGAATTAAAAAAAACTTGACACTAGTCTTCAGCGGTTTATTCTTCAACCTTTAACTCTGACGGCTTTGAACTTTGAAGCTCTTTCTGAAGTTGTTGAAGAATCTTGAAAAGTCTTTAACACTTTGCAGCTTTGGAAAGTCAACAAGTCTTGTAGACGAACCATTTGAAGTCTTGAAACAATACTTCAATACTTTGAAAACTTCTTTAAACCTTTGAAACACTTCATCTTTGAAATATTTGAAACTTCGAGGGATCTTTGAACTTTGTATCTTCATCTCTTTGATCTCTTGACCGTCTTCGGAAAAACAAACTTTCTCAAATCATCTTAATTTGGACTTATCTTTAGAATCATTTGAGAGTGATTTCTTTTCATCAGATTTGAACTTTCAGAAATACTCCACAAATCTTGACTTTGAACATTTTTCAGTACTTTGAAATTGTTTTGAAATTTGAATTTGAAATTGAAATTCTTCAGGCTTTCGTACCCACTGGTATTTGGGTCCTGGTATGTTAGATTTAGGAATCCACTTCTCATTAGATGTATATCTTTTAAATCCAGAATTCTGAGAAGTTATTCTATAAGAACGGTACCAGTTGTGAGCAGTTTCTCTTTGAACGAAGTCATTCTCTCCACAATAATAACAACAAATTTTCTTCTGAGCAATCCTGATCAAATGATTAGTCGAGTAAAACATATCAGAATTACCAAAAGATTTACTTTTATGTGTTCTGTTCTTTTTGGCTTTGGTTGTGGAATTGAATGCTTTGTCCTTCATTTTCTGATCATCTGAAGAACTCTTCACTCTCCAGACCATCTGATATTTCTTCGAATTCTTTCCAAGAGATTTAATGTAATAGCTCGCTGAACCATCAACAGATTTGTCATAAAATAGATTTGATGGTCTGATCTGACTTGATTTGACAGTGTTTGGTTTGACATTTTTCTTTTTGAAAACATTTTTATCATGAATAGAACTTGAAGTTGTTTTGAAAGAACAGACTGATTCTGTTGAGTTATCAACAGGTGATTGACTAATCACATCAGTTGTTACTTTATCTGACAATTCAATGATTGCAGCTTATAAGTCATTTATCTTTTTAGTTAAAATGTTTCTTTCATCTGAAAGTGTGTCAAACTTTTGTTTCAAATCAGATTTGGCCTTCTGTTCTTTTTGATAATCTGATGACAGAGCAGTTATTTTGGATTGGAGCTTTGATATCTCAGATTCAAAATGTGAACGTTCAAGCTCAAAATCTTTTTGTAAGTTCTTGGTTTTATCAGAAATTTCATTGAAGATCCCAACATTTCTCTTTTCATATTTCTTCTTTTCAATCCCCAAAGACTTTTTGTTTTCTTGAAAAGCTTTTCTTTTTTTCTCAAGTAAGTCTTGTAGAATAGAGATCTGTTTGGGAAGTTCAGTTGATTTTTCTTCAAGAACTTTTCTTTCTTTAGCAAATGTGTCTCTTTCAGTAATCAAACTTTTTCAAAATCAGACACTTGCTTTGAAAGTTTAAGGCATCTATGCTCTAAATCCTTTTTCTCTTGCAAAGTTATCTTTGAAAATTCAGATGTCTGTTGAGTAGAAAATGTCTTCACATTTGATTTTTCTTTTTTTGCTTGGAGGCTTGTTTTCAGTTCAGCATTCTTCTTCTCCAGAGCAGATATCTGATCTTCAAAAGCCTTAAACTTCTGTTGAAGCTTAACTGACTCATCTTTCAGCTCAGATGATTTATGTTCAGTCGTCTTCAGTTGGCTTTGAAGATTCTCTTTAACTTTATTTTCTTTAATGCTTTTCATCAAATCAGCATTTGTCACTTTCAATGCATATACATTTTCTTCAGAAGCCATATACTTTTGTTGAAGCTCAACCGATTCATCTTGTAGTTCTGAAGATCTTAGTTCAGTTTTCTTCAGTTTGCTCTGAAGATTTTAATTGTGGTCTCTTTGATATCAATTACTTTCTGAAGAGACTGAATGGTATTATCTTTTATTTCCATCATTTTCTCTCTATCTTTAATCTCTTTCTCTTGTTCTTTTATATCTTTCTCTTTTGCACTGATGATACCTGCAAAATCAGATTTAGCAATTTCAGTACATTTTGCACAAACAGGATTTTTATCAGAATTTGACAAATTTAATTTCAACTCCTGAATCTGCTTTTAAAGCTTTGAATTCTGATTTTTCAGATTGTCTCTTTCTGCTTCTATTTTCGGTATCTCAGGCATGTACAATACAGCCATATCTCTAGCTGAAAGTACAGTATTTCCTCTCTCATCTGTCTTTGGCATCTTGAATAGAATGTTAGCTTAAAAAAATGATCGTAAAAAATCAGAAAATTATGACCACTATCAAAATATGTCCCCCTCCACAGACTTAGCACGGGGGTCCCGCTAGAGAAAATTTTTCTGACATATTTTTCTCTTGAAAGAAATGCTTGAATAAAATGATCGTTCCCAAACAAATCAGAAATGTTGAAAAAAATCTATCTCTTGAAACTCGCAGGTCACTATACGCGCTGATCACTAAACTCGCTAAGCACTATTTACTGAGAAACACGCTAATGGTAATGTGCGCGTTTCTAGAACTCGCAAGCCTCTTCTAGCGTGTTTCGCTCAAACTCGCAAGCTTTGCCTTGCGCGTTTATGAAACTCGCTTGCCTCTTTTAGCGCGTTTTACCCAAGCTCGCACGTTTTGCTTGCGCGTTCTTCAGACACTTCTTAGAACTCGTAGGATTTGCTTGTGCGTTCTTCACATGAACCTTGCGTGTTCTACGGATGAACTTGCGCGTTTCGTGAATCTAGCGCGTTCTTGGGTTTTCTTGCGCGTTCTTCACCTGTTCGATCAAAAATCAAATAAATCTTGATTTCTAATTCTGAAAATCTCACAAATAGTCCACGATACAATTCGAAACAAGATTACAATACTGAATTTATAACAGAAATCGAAAATTACAGTGATTAAATCGAATTACAGTTTAAGACTTCCAACATTTCACGAAATCAACATTTTGATCAAATTGATCAATCTAAAGTTGAAATTAGCCTATGTGATCTGAATGAAACTTGATCCTAGTGATAATATGTACACAATCAAATCAATTTCTTGATTTAATTGTGCAAAAACAATATGAATCGAAATCAAACAGTAAGTTTCAAGAAACAAATTCGTGAAAACCAAAAATCTCAAATCTATCCGATCTGATTAATCTGATCCTTCTGAATTGATTTGGTTTGCTCTGATACCAATTGAAATTGTATTTACCAATCAATCAAGCAATTCAATCTCTAATCAAGACGTAACAATGTTAATTCTAGAGAGAGAGTAGAGAGAGAAAGTAATCTGATGTGTATTGATATAACAGTGTAATACAATGATTCTAGTTCTATGATTGTTACAAGACCATAGGTATTTATACCACAAGTCTATACAAGATACAAACACTCACATGACTAAACACCATATTGACTTAACTAACTTTGACTTAGTTGACTTTACATGCTTTGACTTTTCCTATTATATCTTGGATACAATAAAATACACTAACAGAAATCATAACTTCGACTTCTACACATATATGTTTAGGACTCATTCTTCAAATGTTAATGACTTCTGAGTAAATCAGTTCAGGACTCGCCCTTCAATGTGTTTAGCTTCTGGACATAGGAGAAACTGTGAGCGCATCTACATCAAATTCCGCTGCACCTATCTCTGACAGTGATGTTGTTCCAGTTACATCAAGCTATTCAAGAATCTGAGCTAGTTCAATCAGAATCTGAATAAGTGAAAACCAAACACATTGATATGAGGTACCACTTCATTAAACATCATGTGGAAGAAGGTACTATTGAATTATATTTTGTTCCAACTGAATATTAACTTGCCGATATTTTTACAAAAGCCTTAGACGAAAAATGATTTAATTTTCTGCTTTCAAAACTCGGCATGTTGAATTTAAAAGTTTAAACCTTCACAAATTTTATTCTATAAAGTAAAATTGTTACAATTTTTCTTTCTTTTGAATAAAATGTGTGTCTAGGATAAATTTTCAAGTTGCTTTGTTTATATCTAAGTTTTATATGTTCAACTTTCAAGTCTTACAAAAATCGAAAGGTCAGCAAAACATGTTTGAAATTTTTGAGAATGCTTTAAAGTTGTGTCATTCGGAATATTTATAGTTTACAATGCTTAGAAAACCTAAAAAGTCAGAATTATGGATCGTAATGAAAATATAGGCTAAGCACTTAGATGTAAAACCAAGTGATTGAGATGAAAATTAAATATATAAAATACAGAAATCACTAAGTTTAAAAGTTTGTACATGTGACCTTTTTGGTTTGGGAAAGTAAGTTCCGTGGGATGCTTGTCATCTGGTCCCCTAAGGTCAATTGGTCTGGGAGTGATCGAACCCAAATCTTGCTATAGAACCAGATCGAAATTCATGTTCTACTGGTATAAATGGGTTTAAAATGTGTCGATGTAGCTTTTCTGATCTGGGAGAGTAAGTTCCAAGGGGTGCTTGACACCTAGTCCCCTAAGGCCAACTGGTCTGGGAGCGGCTGACCCAAATCCTGCAATAGGATCAGATAGAAAGTTACGTTTACGACATGTTTTTTACTTACCAAACTTCTTGATTAAAAGATGCCAATGTGCACAACGCTAAAATATGCCAAAGAGAACAATAATGTGAAGATGTCAATGTGCACAAATTATAGAAAGATGCCAATGAGCACACATCTCATGATACTTGGTGATATTTTTAAGTTGCGATAAACCTATAAATTTGTGAAAGTCTTAATTCTTGACAGCTTAGTGTGAGTAAAGGCAAAGTTCTCTATTATATTTTTAGAATTACATTTACTTGAAGCTAATCAAAGTTCGCATGCTAGCCCACTAATAGATTGATGAAAGTTTTTGAAACTGAACATGTATTAACTTGATATACAATGAAACTTGTATTTGTATCCAAAAACACACACTTGATTTCAATTGATTGATTAATCTGTGATATTTTACTGAATATAATTTAATTTGCATGGTGTTTAAAATATTAATATATTTAGTTGTTTCAAAATCTATTCAGTATATTTTTCTTTATACATTGATGTTTCTATGCTTGTGTTCTCATATTTGTGTAACTGGGTCTGTGCATATTTCGAGGGGGAGTGAATAAGGAGAAAATTCTGAAAGAACTTCTGATCATATCTCATTTCGAGGGGGAGTACATAAAGTGAATACAGTGGGAAGTGTATTTGTGTAGGGGGAGTAAAAGAACTCAACAGGTGGATCTTTTCAAGTCTCAAGTCAGATTTGCGCCTCCTATAGATTTCTTGCTAGCTTCTTCGACTCAGTCCTGCAGATCTAAATATGTCTCGTCTCCAGCGTAGACATGACCAAGATGATCCAGATCATCAAGGTCATGAGGGGGAGAAGTTAAAGAGACAAAGAGTTCAAAGTTTATCTTCTCAAGATTCTATTTCTTCAGCTATACTAGTCCTTATGTTGTTCCAGCTCCGACCACCGCAGCTCCTTCAAGTACATTTGAAAGAGGTGCGTCGTCTAGAGCACAAGATGATGTTCCTGTTCCTGAACCGATTGTTCCTCCAAGCTTATTACAAACTGGTCCAGTCTTGTCAAGGCAGCAAAGACAACATAGACTGAAAGATGTTGAGAAGAAATTTTTTTTAGTCAAGAAGCTACGCTAAGACGCTTAGAAGGTCTGCTTTGAGTTCGAAGATGGGTGTAACAGCCTATATTGAAGACCAGAGCGCCAATGATTACTAAGAGGGAGATTGTTAAGTCAGATTTTATAGTAATCATTGTATTTATAACCTTGTAGCTAATACTGTGTACTTAGCGCTATTCTATCTTGTATTGGCCAAGGATATTTAAGTCCCTTGTGGCCTTTGTGTTGTAAGACATTAACGCATACTTGAGAAATACAGATTCTTTGCATCATTCATTTTCTCTCTCTACTTTCTCTCACATAGATTAGATCGATCTTGGTTTATCATTTATTTATATAGATTTTCATCTATGGTTTATGAGTTGTATATCATGTTCTACCCGTGTTGGGTATTTCGAGGTATAACATTTTTACCCGCGTTTTATAAAATTGGGAGTCCTCTCTCTATTCTCATTTTGAGCAAGTTTTGGGTTAAACCTAAGTTTACGAAAGAACGTTTTATATTGGGATCTTAGTCTGTAAAACAGTTTGGTTTGGTTAATGATTAGCTCGGTGTCTCTTTCGTTTAAAATGCATATTTATTGGTAAACTAGTAGTTTTCATAAGCGTAGCATATCATTTTGAAAGATTATGATTTTTAATGGCATTCTTCTTTCTTCAAACGATTCATTTATATATGTTGAAAACTCTTGAGCTCATGAGGCGTTAAGCCTAACCTTTTTATTTGTCGTCATGTGCATCAGGTTTTAGTTGGGGGTTTGGATTCTAGCAATTCTATGAAGAGTTGAGCCTTAGCTTTGTGCAAGTCTAAGTAGTTGGTGAAGTCTTCCGCAGTTTGGAGATAGTGACTATTATGGGGTTTTAGTAGCACCCGTTCTTATTATAGATTGTATGTATAGAATGAATTGTGTGTATTGAGGTTAAATGATAAATTGTGATTGGAGATGTATCACTTATCGATGTATTTAGAAAATTTTAAATTAGTTGATATTTCCAGAATTGAGGGTCTTACATCTATGACCAGCGATGATCAACAATAAACTAGATCCTTGTTATTTATCAACGATCAATACTAGGGTGTAATTATCTTCGATAACCGTTACTCTCTTGTCATTTACTATGGGTAGTAATGTAACAGAAGATTTATGACCAATGTACCACTCATTAATACTTCAGACATAACCGATGACCAACATTCAACACATGACAGTTACAAGAGTTATTTCCATTAAAGACAACAACTACAAAGACAAAGGGGTCGTTTACCGAATTCTTATCCAAGTAAGCGCTTACTAGTAAAATTTAACAATATGACTTACTTACAGGGTAAGATTTTAGTCTACCAAACCGATATCGTATGCAACAATTTTCCTGTTAAGCGGTAACTGTTGTAAGAGTCTTCGTCATCATTTACCGGGTAAGACTCTCGGTCCCTGTTTTAGCTCTTACCGGGTAAGATTCTTCGTCCTTGCCATATTCATCCGGTAAGGTAATATGACTTGGTAAGCGCTTACTCGAGTAAGCGTTTGGTAAACGACCCCTAACTATAAAAAGGGCATCAAGGAAATCGGAGAGATAGACAAGAAATTACTATCAAATCAACTCCAAAGTGCTTTTTAGAAATACTCTAGCCATTAAAATAATTGCTCAAGTTTATCTACGATACATCTTGGATAACCACGTTTTATAATCATAATCACTGTTATTCAGGACGACGTCCCTGATTGACGTCCATAATGCATCGACGATATCTTCGGTCGTCCATGGTTTTTACCCTTAACTAGGTTTTCCGCGTCACCAAAATCGTTTGTCCAGTTTATTATTTTAGTTGTTTCTCTTGTTTATTTCGAGGATTCAATCTGTAGTTGATTAACTCCACGATCCAAACCTTGAATTATTTTTAGTGTAATTTTTGGTATAAGCAGAACCCATTGTGAAGAATGTATTAGGATTTTTGTTGTATATTTGACAAATTCAAGATTATGGAATATTCTATTCTCAATGTTCTTTTTCTAGGAAAGACCTTATAAGCTTGACACATGTTGAGATGGAACAAGACAAAATTATTAGCAAAATACATTATTTTTATATAATACAAATATTTTTGGAAAGATTTGGTTAACTGATTTTAACATTCAATATAGTAATCTATTATCGGCTACTCTGTTATCATGTTCTTGAATTCCTCATCCCTTCAATCCAACTTGAACTTGTACCAGCAATGAACACCTTTGTACTGCAATGTCCGACACAATTTTCCATTATGGTACAATGTTTACAGGCAATGCAGACTCATAGACCCTTTCTCGAGCCTTCTTAGCCTATATCCACAATAGAAAAGTCACATTGGTCAAATCGGAGCTAAACATCACTTTAGAGGGGTTATGATTTTTTAACGTTGGGAAAATCTTCTACTACATTACCATGTAGTAGTCAAATATGTATAGGATGCTCAGAAATTTCAATTGTAAACAAACTCATGATTTATTGGCAACAAGTGTTTTCAAATGAGATCTCCAAAAATTGCACATACTTTTTAGGCATGGAAGAGCTAGTTCAACTCATCTTTGAAGTTTCACTCTTCCTGCCTACAAAATTTAGATTCATGAAAACAAATTGTATATGTATGCTCGACATATTGAGTAGAGTAGGAAATATTACTTCTGTGTCCCAGTTTGTACGTATGGTAATTGTGAGCAGCAAAGCCACCTGGACGAGCAATGCACCAATAATCCCAAACCATAATCCCTACATGATACATTACTGTTACGATAGTAAAATGAAGTTATAGTTTTATTCTTTCCAAGTTTATCGTTTCAAAAATTTCCTAGCATATAAAAGATCAACAATCTCTATTGAAGATTTACGTACCAAACATCTTAATGATGTTTATACCCATATACTTCGTATTGTTTATATAACAACAAACCAACGTAAAGTTGTGTAGTTTGAAAGGTAAAATATATGAAAACCATTCATTTATCTTAAAGGATAAAAATATTGTTTTCTTTTAAATCCCTTGTTTCAAATTTAAAATTTAAAATAAAAAAGAAAGTAAATGATAAAATAATAGAAGAATTGGGGTTTGTGGTCCCAAAATAAATTAGAAATTATAAAAAGGGGATGACATTAGAGTGTTTTTCTACCTTTCCTCCAATTTGCAGTGTAAAAGCTAGTAAAACGGCTAAAGGAATGCCCACAAGGTAGTATGCCCCAAGGTTAATATATGCACCAATCTTCTGCCAACCACATCCTCGTACAGAACCTATAAATCATTACTAACAAAATTAGCACAATTATATATATATATATAGAGAGAGAGAGAGAGTTAGGATCGTATATGAATCAAATTTTGGTGATAATGGTAGGAACATTACAAAAATGTTAATAGATGTTAGCATTCAAATGTTGGGGGTCCTTTCATTTGAGATCTTTCTATTTTGTGAGATCTTTGAGATCAATTCTAGTCCACAAATTATATTTAGTTAAGGGTTAATATATAAACATTGTAATTTTAGTAACCTTGAGTAAATAATTTAAATAATTGAAATCGTAGATATTTTATTATTCTATATCTCTCTCCTCTCTCCTATACTATCTAATTTTTCTCTTATCTTTGCTCTAGATCTCCATTAAAAAATAAAATATCTTCATATAATATGTACAATAACAGGGTATGGTGTGTGCACAATGTGATAATAACATTCACACTATGTATACACTTGGTGTGCATATTGTGATACATCTGGTTCACAATGTGCAGATAGCCCTAACAATACATATTTTATTGTTTTAGTGTGTTCACAATGTGATTTCAGTATGTTCATTGTTTGAAACTTTAAGTGTTTAGTGTGTGTATATTGTGATGTTGGTATATTCATTATTTGAAATCTTACTGTTTTAGTGTGTTCATGTTGTGCACATAACTTGATAGTTAGATCGATGATTTGGAGGAAAACGAGAGGGATGTAGAGGTAAGAAAAAAGGGGCGCTTACAATTTAGATAGAGAGTGCCATATATATTTATAATAATAATTGACTTTCCTAGAAAATGGTTTAATGGGTTGTCATTAATAATTACATTTCTAAATTAACCCTTTAAATGCTAACGTAAATTAAAAAAAAATTAACATACATTAATATAATAGATCTTAACATAAAAAGTTAACATATGTTAACGTACTTAATTATGTGATGTTTCGCTAATAGAGGACTTCCTATGATTTCTACAAAATTTTGATTACGTATAGGAACACATAATGTGTGTGTGTGTGAGAAAGCGGGGGTAGGGAGTATAACGAGACTGGAGATCGGAGTCTTTTACTTCTTACTTGTCTGTATTTCAATACAAATTTCTTGTCCGTAGCCTGAGTTTCGCTTATATTTGATTATTGTGTTATTGACAAAAAAAACTTATATATATTTATTCTCTAATAACAATCAGTTTGACATATTTGTCTAAAATAAGTATTAATTTAACTACACTCAAATAAAAACAAACTAGTTAAATCGTACTGGTTTTTGGCAAAGGAGAATCGAGAAAGTGATACGAGTTAGGAGTAGAGATGTTCATAAAAATTGAACGGAATATAGACCGAGGACCGAATAAAAAGGACTGATACTAATAGGACAGGTAAGAACAATATCCATTCTTCTAATCTAGATTCGTCATCTTTTCACATCAATGACCGATTAAGGACCTGTCCCGGAAATGACGAGTTGGGACCGGATGCCAAGATAAGAAGCGATTAAAACCTTATCAGAACTTTTATTTTACATGTCCAAAATTGATTCCATAAAATCAATAGTGGATTTCTTTTTTATAATCCGAAGCAGTCATAACGAGTTAGGACAACAAGATCCAAATCAGTCCTAATTTTCGGATCAAGAACCAACCTCTTTTACAACTTTAGAATTGGATTGAACGAAAGAATGATTTTTGTACATGTTTAGTTATGAGGTATAGTAGCTGAAGAAATATTTCAAAAACCATGAAAAAATATGTCAGTCGACTCATTCCCACACGTAACAAACACATGGGCCTAGGGGTGTTCATCTAAACTGCTAAACCGCACAAACCGCCCACACAGCACCGCACCGCACCACAAAGCGCAGTTTAGAACGTCCGCGGTGCGGTTTGCGGTTTGCATTTTTACCTAACCGCACTATGCGGTGCGGTTTACGGTTTTGAGTTATCAAACCGCAGTTCAAACTGCACCGCACACTATATATATGTATATATTTTTAATTTAATTGTAGGTGTAAAATGCATAAGAAACAAACCGCACCGCACCACACGTCCACACCGTATTTTGCGGTGCGGTTTGGTACGGTTTGAGGTATATGCGGTGCGATTTGGAAAAATGTTCAAACCGCATATGTGCTGCGGTTTGCGGTTTTGCCCCAAACCACACCATGAACACCCTACATGGGCCCATGTACCATATTTTATTTTTGTTCTTGTTTAAAAATGGTTGATTCATGACAATTAGTCACCATAATTTAATTGTACAAAGGGGTATTTTATGTTAACTAGGGTTGTAAACGAACCGAACGTTCAGCGAACCGTTCATGAACTGTTCGGCGGAAAGTTCGTTTATGTTCGTTTATTTAATAAACGAACGAACATGAACACATTTTTTTTGTTCGTTTAGTTAAATGAACGAACATGAACAATGGTCTCGTTCGTTTATTTACGTTCGTGAACGCTCGTTCATTTATGTTCGTTAATATTCGTTTGTTTACGTTCATTTATGTTCGTTTATTTTCGTTTATATTTGTTTTTATATATAAATATATTTATATAGATTATGACATTAATGTGTCAAAACATTAATTAAATTAATTTTTTAAAATTCCTTTTTTATACCTCCTAAGTTTATCCGTTTTGTTTATTTGTTATGTTATTTTTCACAAACGAAATGATGAGTAACAGTGGTTGTTTCTTATTCATTTGTGTTCGCATATGTTCATTTATGTTCGTTCGTTTACGTTCGTATATGTTCATTTATGTTTGTTCGTTTACGTTCGTTTAACTCTTAATGAACGAACATAAACGAACACTAACAAACATATTTTCTTAACGAACGAACATGAACCCAAAAAGTTTCGTTCATTTACCGTTCGTGTTCGTTTAAGTTAAATGAACGAACACGAACAAACCTCCCTTCGTATTCGTTCGGTTCGTTTACAGCCCTAATGTTAACCATCTTTTCCTAGATAAACCTTCCTGTCAATTGTACATTCATGTACATTAATTAATAATGCATTAACTTTAATTTGACACCAAAAAAATTCATTTAACAACACTATAAATATTTAGTCAATAAACATGGTACATAAAAAAGTTTGAAGATGTATTTTCAATATTATTATCTATAATATATTATAAAACACAGATAAAAACTGTTAAATACAAATTATTAGACACAATGTACCATCATTTTATGCAAAATTTTAAAAATATCTTAATTTACAAGTATCAAATCACAAGATACATATTACTACTGCAGACTTCTAACATCCACTAATTTGGTATATGCAGGGTCTTCCTTTTATGCAGACCTTTCCATTATCACTATTAATTAATATATTATATTACTATAATTTTGTTTTAATTATATTATTAAATATGTAATTGGTTATTTTTTCTATATGTCATTAAAATATATAAGATAATCATTGAATTCTAACAAAATACTTAATTTTTAATATAAAAAACATTATATTATTAAGCCTAAATTAAACAAATTTATAAAAAAACATTATCACTTTCTCAAAACCATCCAAAATTGTATTGTAAATCGACAAAAAAATAAAATAAAACATTAAAATCGTGATGTATCTCGCTGCATTGCACGAGTACGCTTCTAATAATAAATAAAGGGTGAATAAGTTTTATGTTAGATTTGTCTGTATTGATAATTACGTTTTCTAATAATAACAACAAAAATACCTTATTTTATCTAATTTCTTACATTTTAATAACTATAACATCAATAATAAAAAATTGTTGTCATGTTTCCAAAAATTACAAATAAGACACCACTACAAATAAAACATTGTTGTCATGTTTCCTTTTCAAAAAAAAAAAAAAAAGACACAACTTTTTATTTTTGTTTGTATTTGTGACTACCGGTTATAGGGTGAAACCGGTAATTTTACAATACTCTTTCATTTGCCTTTACCTAGGGGTGTTTGGTTTTGAGGTATTAATCAATAATTAATAAGATTAAAATATATATATATATATATATATATATACATATATATAATATAATATAATGGGCCCATTTATTTAGAAGTTCAAATTTTTATTCCATGGTTAATTGACCGAATGAAAATTCATTTCCATGTTTATTCTCTCTCGTTCTCTTTTTTTCATTTTCATTACCATATATTAAATTGAATTCGTATTTTCTTTAAAACTAAAATACAACTTTAAAGTTTTATATATAGTTCAAGTTCACTCAAGACCAGAGGTTTGTATTGTGGGTCTTACTATATGCATCTCTTTTGGGTTAACTTGGTGTTAATTCGAGTTTAAATCTTGCATTAAAGATGTAAAGGCTCTAATGTTGATGTATGTGTGACTATAAAAATGATAAGTCGTGTGCAAAGTTAACTTCAAACGACATTTTTAAAGTTTAAAGGTGACCTGAAAGAACGCATTGGAGACCGTCCAAGAAGTTTGATGCTGCAAGAATTGGCATCATGGTTGCTACATATTGCACAACTTCGATCTCGTTGCTATATGCGTATCCCCAAAAGTTACGGATCAAAATTAAAACCGACCCGATCAATATTCCAACTACAATGGCGACGACTAGCACAACAATGACCGCTAATCTTGCTGTGCGTGGATGCCCTGCTCCCAATTCGTTTGAGACTCGTGTACTGCACAGAGTATACAATAAGAATGTTAACTCACCCATGAGTTCTTTTAAAACGACAAAAAAATTCACATGATCATGTAGTGCAAACTGCAAAGGGTTTGTAACTAACTACCCTCGAGTCGCCTACTTTGCCTCTCTGTCTTAAATAGTATCATTAGAGAAGCAAATCAGGTACATAACAACTTACAAGGTAATTGTCTTATTTAAGAGCATCTCCAACAGCTATGCTAAAATATAAAAGGAGGGATTTTAGCAATTGTTTGCTCTTAAAGCTACGCTATCTTGTATGCTAAAATAGAGAAAAGAAGAGAGAAGTTAAAAATATCCAAATTTGAAGAAATCTCTACAATTCACTTTTTAAGAAAGAAATAATATTCTAATCTTCCATCAATAAGAGGCATTAAAGTAAAAAGTTTAATGGAGGGAAATAATATTTTAATAACGTATTAATTATTTTAATAATATAATAAATGCTACAATATCAAAAATAAAATAACTGTTGGAATTAGAAATAGTTTTTTTTTTAGATTTTTATTTTTAATATATTCTATCTTTTTTTTTAAATATAGCAAGCTTTTGAATATAATATAAAAGACTAAGAGGTTGTTGGTTTACCACGTAATGGTTCCATTAAGAGATAACCTCTGAATCGTTAAGAGGTAAATCTTGTTTGACAAAAAAAAGTATGTCTTTTAATGGTTCCAAAACCATCTGAATGATTTAGTATCTTGACCCTGCCTTAACCATTTAGAGCCCTGATTTCATTATGAACAATTAGCAAACAATCATATTGCATTTCGCACTATATCATAAGAGTCTCTTAATCATTCTGCACCAAACCATTCAGCAACTGTTAAACAACCCCTAAGAGCATCTCTAACAACTTCTTCATTTTAGAGAAAATGGAAAAAATGAGGATTTTTGGTCTAAATTGTGCTACAAAAGCTTCTCCAAAACTATCTCAAAATGAAGAAAGTAGGAGAGAGAATTTTTTTCTCCAAATATGGAGATTATCCTAAAAATGAATAACAAGTGAGAGGACTAAATAACAAACTTTGAAAATAAATACGTAGAGAGAGAAATAATATTTTAATAAAAAAATGAAATATTTATTTTAATATTATAATTAATGTTGAATTTTCCAAAATGAAAAATCTGTTAGAAATGTATATAAATTTTTTGTTTTTAGAGATTTTAACTTTTAGTTCTATATTTTAAAGAAGTTATTAAAGATTCTCTAAATATCTACAAGAAACCCAATTCTCGAAAGAATTGTAACTGCACACCCATACTAGAGTTGGTGCCAAACTCAAATATTCGTTTATTTTTTTTGTAAAGGGTATCCTGGGCCCAGACAAATTCCTGGCAATTAGGGTCTTTGGCCCAGCTGCTAAAGCGTGCAACCCTGACTTTATCCTCAGTGGCCACAAGTGCTACGAGTGGGGCTCGAACCCGGGTTAAACGCTATGAACTCCCCAAGCCTTTACCACCACACCACATCCCTTCGTTTATTTGTGCAATATATTATCTCAAAACCAATTATGCTAAGCCCATGGTGTTTACACGTTGATGTTGTTAATGAAAGCAGTAAGTGGGAGGAGAAGAATTAGAAAAAGACCTGACAGCACCACTTAATCCAAATGGGATCATCCACATCACTGCTGCGGTATTAAGGCTGTGAATCGACACCAAAATAAACACTTTTGTTTTATCACTTTAATTGGTTTAATTAAATAGCACTACAACAAAAGTAATTTTATAGGATGTTTAAATACTTTATAAGACTAAGGTGCCGTTTGTTTTTTAAGAGGTCTAAAGTCTGAAGTCTTATTTTAGTTATGATTAATAAGAGGTGGTGTGTAAAAAAGTTTGAACGATTCAGACTTAAGAGCTATTAAGAAGTTCTTTTTAAAAAACAAACAACCCCTAAGTTTATAGGACCAAATTAAAAAAACGTCATATCTAAAAGTGTTACCATAAATTTAATTATATAACACTTTTAAGCGTTTTAAAAAGTTTTCTAGGACTATTTTAAAGTAAAAGTATCGTATTAGCTATTTTATACGATATTATTTAAAATAGTGTCCCATAAACATAAGTATTATATAAAATAGCTAATACCACACTTTATTTTAAAAGTGTCCTAATTTTTTTTTATTAAAACACTTAAAAAGGTTTTATAAACCTATTGGAACGTTTTTAGATAAAACGCTTTATAGTTTGTTCATATAAACTTATGTTTTATAAAGTAATCAATTACGACACTTAAACATTTTAGGTGTCCTATAAAACCAAATTTATTGTAATGCATATATATAAATTGGACCTTGATTCGATTAACAACAATTAATTAAATATGGAGATTGTTATGATTTACCAAATTGAAAGCACAGAGGTCTCCAACTTTGGTTGTGGAAGAAGCCCTGAAAGCAGAACAATCATCTCAAACGACCACATCTCCAAGCTGCACAATAAACATTTTAGACTCATTAATTAATGTCTGGTTTTTGGGATCTTAATTAAAAAGAAAGAAAATCTTACCATACCATAACAGCCGAAGGAATGGCGAGCTTAATGAAAGCAAGGATGCCATGAAGGGCTTCCGTGGAGAAGCCAGTCCAAGTTTTGGCACAAGAAGATGAAAACTTGACATAAAGTGCTAATAAAATGACGTTGTTCCAATACGAGATGGCATTAGCCAATGCAGCCCCTTTGCTTCCAAGCCCAGATTTGAACACCAAAATCCAACAAATAAGAACATGAAGCAAAGTGGCGATCCCGGAACTCACCATCATTGGGAAGACGATGTTTTGTGTTTGTAGGAATCGGACCAGGCATTGGAGGAGACCATACGCAAAAAGGCTCGGGAGCATGAATTGAGCGTAGCGCCCGGCCTCTTCGGATATATCGGGATCTTGACCCACCAGTTTTAGGATGGAGCCGGTGTTGAACCAAATGATTGCAAGAGGAATGCTGACCAGCATAAGGATGACCATGGCCCTCTGCATGTATATCCCTAACATATGGTACTGTTTTGCTCCATACGATTGACCACATAACGTATCTAAAGCACTTGCCATTCCCATCTATTCAAACCGACCAATAGATGATGTCCATCACTTTGATTAATATTTAAAATACTAATTAATTAATAAACCCATATTATATATATTAAAAACGTACGGAGTAAAGTGAAGGTATTTATGAGATCTTACAAATAAACTGAAACCAGTTACAGTAGCAAATGAAGTAGCCATGGAAGCACCAGAGAGAGACAACTCTCCAAGATGGCCAACGAACATGATTGAAATAAGTTGGAGAGAATACTGCAGAAGGGAGACACATACGAGAGGTCCTGCCAACCATACTTGCTTCTTTACTTCTTCAAACACTCCACCACCATCTCCATCTCCATCTTCACCTTCTTGTAGGGATATACTTACAATAAGAGGTGTTTTTATCTCTTCCTTATCTTCTCTCTCCATTTCCCTTTTCGATGATCAATCCACCACAAAAACTGATCGATGATATATACTCTATATATTATATATAGAGAGAGAATATATATAAAAACTTCAATTTAGTGATTGTCCTTTGATTACTTGGCTAGCTTTTATAAGGCCGTTGTCTTTTGGTGTTCAGTTAAATGGGCAATTATGGTGTTTTATAAGATGTAATTACATTATGTCTCAAGTTAAATACCGTATTATTTTGATGAAACAAGTGCATTAATATTGTTGTTTGATAAAGTTTACAACTTATATTAAATATTATTTTCGTTGATTGAGGGGTTGTTTGACAGTTGTTGAATGATTTAGTGTAGAATGATTAAGTGGTCTGAATGATTAAAAGGTTTTTATGATATAGTGTAAAATGATATATGGTTGTTTGCTAATTGTTTATAATGAAATCATGGCTCTTAATGGTTAAGGGAGGGTCAGGATACAAAATCATTAATAGGATTTTGGACCCATTAACAGACTGCATTTTTTTTTACCAAACAAAATTTACCTCTTAACGATTCAGATGTTGCCTCTTAATGGAACCATTAAGAGATAAACAAACAGCCCCCGAGTCTTGTAGTTTTCATTTGCTTTTACATACACACGTACATGTTAAAATAAGAAAACACAAAAGGATCTGTATCACATTGATTATCGAACACGATCAACACAAAGATGTGCACATGATTTGGTCTGCGTCGTAGGTCGCAGCCAAGGTTGTTCTTTATCAGATGTGATTAATGAGAAAGTCTAATTAGTTTTTTTTTTTTTAATTTCAAAAAGTATTTCTCAAATAATATTATATATTTTTTTAAATTGAAAACTTTAGGCAAAATACTGATAGTGAGAAGCTTGGATTTGTGTTGTTACTTGGTCAATTGTGTCGTCCACTACAAAAAAAAAAGATGCTGTTCTCACGGATCCTATTTTCCCCACTGCTAGCATCTTTAAATCAGGGAAATTTTTTATAAAGATCCATCAATTTTTTATTTTATTTTAAATGATTAGGGTTTGTTTACCAAATGCTTTAAGTGTTTGTCGGTAAGATTCAACACTATAACTTACTTTATCCAGTAAGATTGTAAATTGTCCATCAAAACAGTATCGTATGCAACAATTTTCCCGACAAACGCTTATCAAGTAAATGTGGCCACCCTCCCTTAACGGGTAAGAGTCAAGCTCCGTCATTATAATCGCTCTTACCGAGTAAGAGTTTTAGTGTTCATCGATCAGTAAGGTAAATGTTCCGATAAGTGCTTAAACACCCTTGATTCTCAAACCTTTTTGTAAATAAATAAATTATTAAACTTTTTCATTTTGAATAATCCCAGTCCCTGAACATTTTTTTGGAACTTTCTCGTTCTCATTTAAAAGTTCAATAGTTTTTCGGGTTAAAAGAATGTAGCTGATTACATGTAGTTTTAAAATTTACACTACTACAGAAATGACTTTTTTAAACGCACCTTTTTAAACGGTTTTTAAAAAAATTCGAAAAAACCGTTTAAAAAGGTGCCCGCGTTTTTTTAAGACTTTTTTAAACGGTTCTGCGGTTGTGGTACCGTTTAAAAAAGTCATATGACATTTTTAAACGGTTGTTATAAAAAACCGTTTAAAAAGGCATACGTAGTTCACACGGATAATTGAACAAATCCGTTTAAAAAAGCCGCCTAACATTTTTACACGGTTTTTTCATACAACCGTTTAAAATACATACATCTTTTAAATGGTTCTCTAGAAACAACCGTTTAAAAAGGCCAAACACTTTTTCAAACGCTTTCATTATCACAAAACCGTTTAAAATGTAGGTTTTTTTTATATATTCATGGCCGTCGTTTTTTTGCCTAATAGGTCTCCTCATCTTCTTTATTCATTCTCTACACACAAATTGAGGAGCCAATATCGATCAATTGAAAGATATTAAATATTGCAAGATATGTATTAACTGAATATCATTATGATCGGTCGTTAAATTCCACTTTATTTTCTTGTCAATCATCTCTTTTTAATGCACCATAATGGTAAAACCGAACTACATTAATGCGTTTTTATATTTTGATAGGTTCGGAACAATTTGGAGCGAAAAAGAACAAAACGATAATTTTTGACAGATTTGTGCAACTGTGGCGTTTTGATCATATCTCACTCGTCCGATCTCCGATTTGAGTGATTCAAGATGATCTAGAAACCCAACACACAGATCTACAATGTTTGTGTTTTGAGTTTTTGGTAACTTGGAGTAAATCTGGGCCGAATCAGAAGTTGATGTTGGGAGTACAAAGTTGGACAGAAAATGAATAAAAGAATTAAAGGTACTTTTATAAACATAGAAGAAGATGTGGCAGAATGGTAAGTGTTGTGGGTTTGCTCCGAGATCGAGTACTATATGCAGCAAATCATTTAAAACAATACATATTTTACACGTTTTTTAAAAACCGTTTAAAAATGTGGCTTTTTTAAACAGTTCAAAAACCGTTTAAAAAAGCCCCTGACTTTTTCAAACGGTGCCCTTTCAAATGGTTGTAAAACCGTTTAAAAATGTCCAAAAACAACCGTTTAAAGTACCTATTTCTGTAGTAGTGTTATTAAAGAAAATATTCAAAGACTTAATTATTTAAAATAAAAAATTTTATAATTTATTTAATCAAAGAATATTTCACAGGTGGGTTCTTCTTTAACCTTTTCCTAACATATTTTCTGTTTTAGAATTTTTTTTTTCATAACAGTCATGTAATTATAATTTTTTATTAAATACACTCAACTATATATGCAACAAGACATTGGGACAAGAATTAATGCAAGCATAGTTGTTAAAAGTATAATGTTTGTTATCAATCTTGTCATCAATTTCTAACTTAAGGTGTTTGTTTTATTTTCTGTTTTATGAGGGTTTATTCTGAGAATGGATGAAAGATTAAGGGTTGAAGGACTGCGGCTCACTATTTGGGATTCTACAAGGTTAGCGGAGCTATTTCAAGGAAAATCAGGGGCAAAAGGTGTAAATACTTGTTGAAATATAAAATAGTTGTTTTATTTAGTTTTGAAGACACACCGATTTCATTTTACTCTCTCAAGCTCTTTGAGCTCTCATTATTTTCCTCTCTTTAGAATTAGGGTTTCTCATTTTCTTTGTATTCATTCTTCAAATCTCTTGAAGATGATTCTATAGCTTGTGAGGTTTATATGTAATATGTCATTTTGTAATAGTTTTCTAGACTATTTTGTATAATATTTCATTTGTAAGATCTCAAGATGGTATCAGAGCTTTGGAGCGATCGTTCATACCCAGCCCCACGTTGTAGTGTCTGCCTTTGTTAGCCATGTTGTAGAGGTACCCATGCAGATGGGTCAGGTCATATGGGTTCAAGTTCACTAGATCATTATCGTTGAATACACATATGTTGTTGTTGGCTCTTTCTACAGCATATTCAATGTAATGGATTTGGTTGTAACAGTAGTTTATGAACTTCACATCCAGCACCCTTCTGATCCAATCATCAGAGTAGACGAATCTTTTATCTTGTGTCTTGTCTCTGATAAAGCCTTGTCTGACCAGATCAAGTGTGGGACCATTAAGTCTCGGATTCAGAGGTCTGGTCAGACTGGCTATTTCGTCTCTGTTGGAGTACATGTATTTGAAGACATACTCATTAAGGATGTGCTCCTTTGGCTTTAAAGGTTCAGGTTGTGGAGGTCTGATCAGAGTATCCTTTGGCTAGGTTATCTCTTTGACTCTGTCTTCATTTACCTCTGATGGTCTTGCCTCTAGTTCATCTTCAAAAAGATCTCTCATCACATGTGTTTGTCTTTCTGGTGAGAATAAGACATCTTCTAAGGAGGTGTCAAAGTAGTCCACCAGTTGGGCATCCTCTGGGGCTTCTTTATTGTCGGCTACAGAGTGAGGGTTGGTGAATATGGTTTCTGGAATTGCAGTGGAGACTGGTACTATTGGGAGCTCTAGAGTTGTAGCAGCTAGAAAGATAACTGGAACTGGAATTGGAAACTGTAGAATGGTGGGGGGTTGGTCTTCAGCAGAGGTGGTGTTCCTCTCTGGTTTAGTTCGTACTATTTCTGGAGTCTCTTATCTGAAGGGGGACTCTGCTCTGATGGCATATGTGGGAGTTTTATCCTTGTCATGGTTTTCTTGGTTTGGTGCAAAGGAGGTGGAGGGAGTAGAGGCATTGGTTGGTTGAGCTCTGGTGGTGTTCTCCCCCTTTTGAGGACTTGAAGACCCTTCTGGCATATCCTTATCATCGCCGTCTTCAGAGTCTTTAAACCTAGTCTTTTTAGAATCCTCCTCTGCACAAGAGGTCTCTCCCAATTTCCTCTTACCCTTGCCCTATGGAAGAGTCATGTTAGTTGGGTAGAGTTTGGCAGCCGCAATTTCAATGTTTCATTGGCTTCATGCCCTGCCAACCGGACTTCATTAATCTGATCGTTCACCTTGTAGTTGTGGACCTCAAATAAAGCCTTAACAACCTTTGTAGTCTCACTAGACTTAGTAACGAATTTGCTGGAGACAGTCAACATACGACTTGTGATCTGCTTGCTAAAATCTGCGAGGTCGGCCTTTGTAACTAGGTCCCCTGCCGTTCTAGGTGGTGGAGCTAGATCTTGAACTGTCGGGGCTGCAGAGACCTGTATGGAGGCGATGACTTTAGAGATGATCTGTTTCATTTTTATCTTGAAAGATTCCAGATCAATAGAGGTAATTGTTGGTGGAGCTGCAGAGGTAGGGCTTGCGCTGGAATGGTCTTGATGATATCTAACTTTGTAGTTCTCAGGTCCTCTGTAAGTTGATCAGAGCGACCTGCGATGGAGGATTCCAGAGATGCCAATCTAGAGTTGTTGGCTATAAGCTGACCTTTCAACTCAGAGACCTCTGAAGTTAATTTTGCAAATGCAGAGGTTGAGGCAGAGGCCTCTGAGGTCTTCTCCAAGATAAGTTTTAGATCTTTCAAGGATCCTCTAACTTCATCATCAAAGCTTTTGAAATATGTTTTGGTAACGTAGTCAGAAAGGGGAGCCTTGGATCCAACACATGAATCCAAGTGTGCCTCGAGTTCAGAGGCGCCTTTCTGCAGAGGGGAAGTAATGTTACCTCTAGAAGGACTTCCACCTAATCCTTGAGAGTCCTTTTAAGGGAAGTTCTCTATAGCTGTTCTGATCTCTTCCACCTCCTCTGACTCAGATTCAGAAGAAGGGAAGTAGATGTGATGGGTAGACTTGTTGTCTAGACAAGTCTGCCCCTGTGCGACTAAGTCAAGCCACTACCCCTGAGTTGGGCAGTCCCTATGCGAGATTTTGATAATCTCAAGTCTAGGGGAATGGTCATCTAAGTGATGAGCCACAGAGGCATCATCATGTGTCGATTGAGGTGGCGTACCTTAGGGTGAGTGGGTACTTATGTTTTCAATGGAAATGTCCTTTTGAGAGGACAAGTCCAGATGGATGCTTTACCCTTGGCTGTGTGCATCAGAAGCAGAAGGAGGTGCCTCTGAGCGGTTTGCTGGGTTCAGGTTCGAGGTGTACACCTCTGCTTCAATATCTTGTGGTGTTGGACCACCTAGGATAGGTTGTGTGCTAGCACTGGGAGTAGGGTTTTGGAAATACACATATGTGCTTCTCTGAGCATCTTTTTCTACCTCACCCCTCTCGGCTCCTAGGGCTTCAGAACGTACACTCTCTGAGGAACTCTCATCCTCACTGCTCTCTGAAATGGTTGAGCTACTCTTTTCACCAGAACTAGAGGCACTATCTGTTTTTCCCTCATCAGAGGTACCCTCGGGTTGTCCTCTACTCTCTTCAACCGTAGCCTCTGAGTCCTCACTATCCGACTCAGGGATTGGCTCGGGTCATAAATGTGTTGGGGATCCCACTGGTTCTAGTGGTTGGGTAACACTTCTATAGTGAAGGAGAGATGGGTGGTCCTCTAGAATAAGAGCAGTCATAGTATGGGGAAGTCTTCTTGCATTTAGGTATGGGGGCACAGTTGTGGGCTTGAAACTGTTCATCACGAATAGTGGAGTCTTCGGTTCTTCCTCTGTAAGCTCGAACTTAGTCATGGCTCGTCTCATGACCAGAGATATAAATCTTGGGAATAGGACTGAGACAAGGGGCTTTCCCTTGGCCAATGACTTGTTCTTTCGATCCACAACAACATATAGTTCAGAATAAAGATGGTGAGCCACGTCTATGTTCCTGTTGAAGAACTGGGCGTACATGATAGCTAGAAGGGTAGGGTTGGCCTGATCTTGGCTTCCTATCTTGCAAGTGAGTGTGCGATTGAGCACACTGAACATGAAATTCTACATAGATGGACGATGTTGACGGTGGAATTCGCTGAGTCTAGAGATCCATGTTGTACCCTAAGTGAACAAGGAACTCTAAAAGGGTTTCTTGGATAGGGGGTTTCTCGATCTTGGCAATCCCAAGATCAATGTTCTTGAGCAGGAAAAGATGGATCCACCTGTATCGTTACCGGTGTCAACATATCCAACGATGCCTCTTGCTGCTTCATTGTACTCACTAGTGTACCACCATTGTTGAACAAAGTTGAGAAGAATGTTATAGTTAAAACTGGTGAGTGCATATTTTAGTTCATAGTTGTTAAAGAATGCTAGTATGACTCTGTATTGTTCTTCAAACTTGGTGGCGGTTAGGTCCAGATGAAAGTTATTTCCCTTTACATGGATTTTGAACTGTGGTGGGGCTTGGTTGGGGATGATTCTGCTTGAGTCGTCTGAACCATTTTGGTTGTTTGCCATTTTTGCAGGTTTTGAGTGTTCTTGAGTTTAACATTAGATGAAGAAGATGAAGTTTGGGAGGGAATAATGAAAGCGTAAAAAGAAAATGGGGGTTTGAAATGGGGTTTTATGGGCGTGATGGTACGTGAGTGAGATAGTGGAACAACGCTGAAGTGACTGAGGTCTGAAACGTTTCAGCGTCCATCAAATGTCACAGTGACACGTGGAGGATTTTGCACACGTCATAAAACTGTCACTGAGGGGTCTATATAGAGACATGACAGTCACCCATGTAAATAACCCGCAGAAGCCAATTTAGAAAAGGAAAAACACACAAGTGTTGATCCTATTAGAGAAGGAAATGAACAGTCATAACCTCTGAAAATTGACAATTGTGCCCCAAACACTTCAAGATTCTTCATTGATTGCTCAAAACATTAAAATCATAAATCTGATTAGAAAAACATCCAAGAACACTAATATATAGTGCTCTGATGTATATTCAGAGCCTTAGTTAGCAGAGGCTCTGGACAAGAGTATCATAGACTAAATGATCGACTCTGGAGGTCATTCAAAGGTTTGGAACCAGATTTGGTTTTATTTTGGAAGAAAGGGTAAGTTAGAATGAGAGTGAAGTGCGTACCTTTCCTTTTGATTTGTCTGAGTACCTTCTAATGATGATACAGAGGCAAATAGAGTATAGATTCCTTCTTCCGCTCTAGTGGTTTTGATAATGATATCAGAGGCTCTGATCTTGATCCTTGTACGTTACCTTTCTTTTGCTTTAGCTCCCCCTTGACTAATGATGGTATTCTTTTCTCCCCCTTAAATTGTGCTTTGATCAAACAAAATAAGATATGCTTGTGGATAAATGAAACATGCTTTAGTGATATTCAGAGTCTCTGATACATGTATCAGAGGCTCTGTATGATTATTGAGAATATGCTACATCCGGGTATCAGAGTTTCTGAAGTGAGGTATCAGAGGCTCTGATTTGTGTTGAGGTCAAACTGACATATTAAGCATGCCCATCTTGCTGATCAATAAGTTAAATCTTCATTCATCTAAAGATTTTGTAAATATATCAGCAAACTGGTAATCAGTTGAGACAAAATACATATCGATAGTGCCCTTTTCAAAATGATCTTTAAGGAAGTGGTACCTGACATCAATGTGCTTGGTCTTTCAATGTTGCACTCGATTAGCAAATATAGCAATAGCACTTCTGGAGTCACACAGAATGGGAATTTTTTCAATCTCAAGACCATAGTCTCTGAGCTTAGTTTAAAGGGATTTGTAGGAAACTTTAAAACAAATTTTTTAAAGATAGCAACGGAAGCAAAAGAACCTACAATGATTTTTCACAAAAAAACTCCCAACAAGTATCTCATGCATTAAATAACTTAGAAAAACGAAAAACACAACCATAGAGTGTTTAGAACTACAACCTTTGAAGCTTGAACTTTGATGTCGGGTAGAGAAGAAAACCAGATCCTCTTCCAAAGTTGATTCACACCAAGAAACCTCCTTCTTATGAATGCTAGTTCCTTGCAACCCAAAATTTGTGTGGTTTTATTTCCACCTTTCAAATAAAACAAAAGTATATTTATCCTAACCTTTTAACTCTAAAAAACTCTTGGTAAATGTTTCTAACACTTGGAAACCCCTTTTCTTTAAAGAGAAACATAGAGAGTGAGAGAGAAGTGTAGGAGAAATGTGTCTTGCAAAAATAAACTATGAATACTGATAGTCCCTAGATGTGCAATTCAGATCATGATGAACAACAATTTACAATCAAATAGCCATATTATTGAATCTCAATATGAACAGATTACAGACACTTTCTCTCTCAATATTTCTCTCGCTATGATGCGAATTCTATTAAAGTGCTACTTGCTTACAACAAAACAAAAACCAATTTATACAAGCAACATTACAAAGGAATCTAAACAAACAACTAACAAGCTAACTAAAAACTTTGACTTTTCATCACTTTGAGCTTTGACTTTGACTTTGCTTTGGAGTTTGACTTGGGCTTTGACTTTCAATCATAATGATCTTGGATCCAACATTTATGCAATAACAGGAAATCCTCCAGAGCTCAACCTAAAAGCAAGCTCTGTAGGTGCCGAAGGAACAACGGCTAAATCTGAACCATGTGTTGATCCAGAGGTTACCCAAGGCTCATTTGTTGCAAAGGCTGAGTTCCAGGCCTTTGCATAACTTATGAAGCTAAACATAACCAAGTTGAAAAGCTTGGCCACTGCAACAGCCGAATGTGCCAAACTCACAGAGCTTCTGACCAATCGCATCGGCACCAACAACATAGAAGTATGCAATCTTCGCACAAAGACCAAGGCTCAGAATGATAAACTCACAGAGCGTCTCGAGCAACTTCAGAAGACTTCTTCGCAGAACACCGCTAAACTGCAGAAGCTGACCACTGCCTTTGCCAACTCCGTTACTCAAGATTAATTAAAGGCTAATACCGAAGCCATCAAGTGTCTGGCAGATATAGTCAATCAACAAAAACTAGCCCTTGCAAACACTTCGAGTACTGCAGAAGAAGCCTTGAGCAAGCTTCACTCTGACATTATGGACAAGGTTCACAGTACCATGGTCCCTTCTGCATCTTCTTCTCAACCACATATGACATTGACAAAGGCAGATATGCACAAGTTTGGGGAGGCCTTACTTCAGAGGGTCAATACCATAGGCAACAAGTTTATGACATCTGCCAACACTACTGCTGCCTCAATAAAGAAGGATGTTGCTCTGATGCGGTTTAAGACCGAATATGAGATCAACAAGGCAACCCTAGCCGCAGATGGCATCGTGACTATGATCGAAAAGTCTGTTAAGACTAATCTCAAGCCTAACGGTCAAAAGAAGATAAAGGCACCTTCCTCGTGCCAAGCAGAGGCACAACCATAGAGGAAGAGGTATGATGACCAAGAGCCTGATGGCTTTGGCCCTTTGGATCATCATAAAGGGGAGACACTGCCATCCATTACAACTAAGCCTCTTTCAGTAACTCCCCTAGCTGCAGTACCAGTGAGCTCAGTGGCTAACACTCAGAAGAAAACATCTTGCACCTCTGCAACTTAAACTTCCAAAAGCATCCCCACAATCAACATTCCCACAGAGCCCCCAAGGAAGCCTATAATAAACTTTGGGTCTGAGCTCATGCCAAAAGCCTCTTTTGCTGAAGTCCATTACTTGATAGGACCAGTGAATGTCGCAGAAGCCCTCAAGGCTAAATCAACAGAGAAAGACAAAGGTAAGGGGATTGCCACAGAAGCACATAAACCCAAACTAAAACGCCCACCTAACCTTGAAAAACTGATGAAGAGTGCATTCGACTCCTTCATAAGCCCAAAACCTGAAGAGGGATACTGGGTTTTTGGAGCACCTTTGTCGATGTACCCACCGCTTGACCCTTCTGCCAAACCATTTGAAGACCAGGTTGCCCAAGTACTGAAATACATGGATGCTCTGTGAAAACCTATTCCACCCATTATGCCAAAGAAGGACATGGAAAAAGTTGTATACAAGTATCTATACAACTAAGGGATCAACGACCCATTGCCAGAACCCACCCTCAGACTTGATATTGTCATAGAGTTGACCGACAAGTTCTACAGAGAAAAAGCACAGAATGTCGAGCATGTCTTCTCATACTTAAAGATAAAAGAGGTTCTAGGAATCAAGCTTCTGCACACCCACTGCAAAAACTTCTACTACTGCTAGTATTTTGTTCGAAGGGAAGATGGGACATAAATGAAGTTCACAAATGCTGATCTCAGAAACATTCATCCCTTTAACCTGACAGAGCTCTACACTTGGACAGAAGATAGGCATAGATGGAGGAAAGAAAACAAGAAAGCACACATGACCATCAAAAGCATCATGCGGGAGAAGCTACTATACTTCAGTCTACTCGACTTTCAAGTCGCTCTGGACTTAGTAGTGAAGAAGATCAAAATCACAACTCCTGATGATCGCTGCCCATCCTCTGTCGACATCCTTCCTAACACCGTCATCACCCAACCCTGTTTTGGCTATGTGTTCCTCGATTCTCAAGGAAACAAAAGACTCTTTATAGGACACAATAGCTAGAAGTACTTAACCTAATCCCTTCTAACTTTCAAACAAGATCTCTTGAACCGTAGAGGCAACGAATATGTCAACCTTGAAGCTGCAAACCAACTGATTGGAGACATCGATGCGACTTTAAGATTCAGAGACATATGCGCGTTCTACTACAAAGAACTAAAGATAAAGGGAGGATGGTCCCAAAAAATTGATGACTTTCCAGATGCTAAAGTTTAGGCTTTGTGATTTGTAGTCTTTTATTTTCACTTATGTACTTTTATCTTTAACTTCTGTAAATGCAATCTGGCACAGTACCTTAATGAAATTATCTTTCTTTTACAGAGGTTGAATTTTTCCACCTCTTGTTCTTGTTTAGCCTAAGCACTTCATTTCTGTATATTTTTATTTTTCAATACTTAGGGGGAGATTGTTAGCTCCAATAGACTAGTCTAAGAAGTATTGAAAAATAGGCTAAGTACAAGAACCGCTGAAGACCTATGCCGCATACACCAAGACTCTCAGTACGGATGAGAGCCTCTGTCGAGCACTTCTAGAGAAGATCCTAACCAGAAGATCATTCTTAGACCACATAGATTATGTGATACATCACAGTCTCGGTGTTGGCAAACCTCTTGAAGTCAAAGACTTGTGTATTTCTGAAGATCAAAGATCTCGTGCCTCTCATATGCTTCTACTTGTACGAAGATTCTGAAGATCAAACAGTACACCCACGATAGACAACTTTCCAGGTGTCATCCTTTTATGGGTTACAACCTTTTGTTTGTACTATTGCATGATCCACGATCTCTATATATAGGGAGCACCGTCTGCCATTTTGGCAACGCAACACATAAATTGACACACACTGACTTTTCTAGAGTGAGAGTATTCTTGATAGAAAAACCACATAGTAGTGTATGTTCTTGGTGTAAACTCTAAGTTCCTTTTGATTAATGAAGATGACCTGTTGAAGTAATCCATTGGTATCATTTATTTTTATCTTTCATTATTTGTGTGTGAATCTACCAATATGTTCAAACCATTTTGTGCTATTAAAACGCTTTCGTATACAACCTGTTTTGTAAATTTGTGTTTGAACATATCATTGTTGAGTCAATCAGGGAACAACAAGATCTGTTTAAACTGTTTTTGGAGCTGAAAAGAGTGTTTGCATTGATTGGGATGGTGGAAACATCATTTGGAGCTAAAAATTGGTAGTGTGTATCGATCATTGAGAAAGTTTATCATTCTATTAATATTTTGTTGAGAAACAATGTATTTAGGTATTGTCATCTTCTTTTTTATGGTGTTATTGGTTACTAGTAACATGAGCTAAACTCTTTGAGGTTGGGGGAAGGATGGATTTTGGTTTTATACCGTTAAATATATGATTATTTCATTTATTTAGTCATTACACTTGTTGGTTGAAGTTTATCTTCCTTGTTCTTATTGTTTATGAGATTGGCCATCTTATTCATCTTTTGGTTGTATTTCCTCTTGAGAAATTAGTTTTATAACTTGATAAAAGTTAGATAAACCTAGGGTGAGATATTGGATAAAGATATACCAAGTAAACCCTAGTTTGTGTTTGTGATTCTTATGATTAATGAGTTGAATGTTTATGTTTATTAATCGATAGATTTCAATATACATTGCATGATGCATTCTTGCTATTGTGCTTGGGAAAGAGTAGTAAGTATTTTTGGAATTGCTAAATTTAACCTTGTGTCTTGATTTATTGAATGTGTGTTGTTTATTTGTTGGTGGAATCCAAATGAAATCCAACCCCGAGCCTTCCCTAATCATTTAAGTATTCTCTTTGTGGTGTTTGAATCGTTGTTTGAATCTCATTTTCGTGCTTACTTCCATTTTCTCTATATAAGTAGTTTAATTAATCATACTCAAATCATTTTATCAACAGTCCTGTTAGAAGTTGTGGTAACCTTTGTGGTACTTAAACTCATAGTTCTTTGGATCAATACTCGTACTTAGTACGTATTACTTGATTGACACCGTACACTTGCGGTAGATTTGGAGGGTTGCATAAACCATCTATCACGTTTTTGGCGCTGTTGCCAGGGAACTATTGTATTGTTAATATCACTACCGGTTATAGCGCTATTAGATTGGACATTATTCTTTACAATTCATTATTCGTTTTTACTCACTATTCTATTGATTTGTTTTTAGGCACTCATTCTAGTGTATGCCAAGGAGATGCAACCGAGGTAGAGTAGTGTTGCCCTTGGTTACAGAAATCGAGCACACAATTCGACAAAGGAGAAGAGAGTTATAACAATAGCAAACCATGGCTAACAATCAACCATTAAGAGACTTTGTTTGTCCCACTTATGATGGATCACAACAGGGCATACGTGCTCCTAATGTGGAGGCTAACATCTTTGAAATCAAGCCGACCATCATAAATATGGTGCAGCAAGAGCAGTTCGGAGGGCTATGTTATCCCAGTTTAATCTAGTTGATTAACAAACACACAAACACAATAATAATCAAGAGATATAAAGATTAACAAAATATACCAATCCCTTGAATAAACGGTTAAACCTTGTGTGTTCTTGATACCCTTAAATACAGAGAAAACTTGCTACCTCACTATATGATTATGAAAGTAATTGTGAGGATTAACCTAAAACCTAGCTAAACAAAACATTAAATACCCAGCATTTTAGGCCTAATGGGCTTATGGGCTTGAGGCCCAATAGCTTAATAACTATTAGCTTATTACACAATAAACCCTCTAAATAACTTTGACACAATTGCAGTTTAAACCCTGAACTTTAACTTTAATCTTGAATACAATTATTTGATCCAACAATCTCCCCCTTTGGATTCAAGATTAAAAAAAAATTGCAATTGTCTTCGGTTCTTCACTTGTCTTCAGATATGACATTGATAGCTTCAAAACTTGATATCCTTGGAATCTTCAGTCAGCAGTCTTCAGATTATATTCTCCTTCTTTGATTATACTCCCTTTTTGTATGTTCTTCCCCTTTTTGATGAGTGGTGAGAATCATCATCATCAAAACTTTGCAAAACAATCTCCCCCTTTTCAAGACAATCTCCCCCATTGTGTATGATCACGTAAGCACAATCTTCATGTAATGAGCCCTGTATGGAAATAAGAGCAGTCTTCCCAGATGGAAAGAGTGATTATTTCAATCTTTTCAGATAAAAATAGTCAATTGTAACCGTTGAAATATTTGCAGATTCAAACAGTTTAAGAGTTGTAACCCTGAATCAACAAATGACTCAGTTAGAATGCCTGTCAGTAACACAAAGTCACTGAGTAACACAAAGTTACTATATAAGGAGCTGGTTTTGATGTTGGCTCCCCAGGTCTTCCATTCAATCATCGAATAACACATGGTTATCTATGAACGTTCTGACAGAAAACAAATTTCTGTGTGCATGTGTATGAAAAAAAAATTAAGCACAGATGATTGCTTTTCATTTTAGGCTCAAAGTATGTAAACTTGTTGAGACAACAACAAATTACACATAAACTCAATGTGCATGAGAAAGGGTTCGAAGGTGGGGCAACTTTCCTTCTTTTTCAATATTAGTATTTTCCAAATGAAGAACCAATAGCGTATGTGCTGCGTCCCCAGAAAATGTGAAACATTCTCTTTTTGAGAAAAGATTGAGTAGCTGGCGAGGTTGTATGCTAGAGATGGCATGGGCTAGTTGCCTATTTCAATGATGGTCATCAAAGAATGTGAACCAATCAGATAATGTGGCTGCCCGGCTCAGAAAGAAGTTTGGTGCAGAGTTTAGTATTCTTTTACTCTGTTCTCTCACCCTCTTTCTTTTAATGCTCACTTCTAAACAATCTCTCTTTTCCATTTTACCTCTTCTCACACCAACACTCAAATCTTTTTGACCCTTCTCCCCTCAATCACTCAGGGAATACTTCCTGGGTAGGAAACACTGGTTAACGTGAATCCATGGAAGTTCTGTTAAGTACTCACACTGAATCCCATGTATTTTCCTAAGAGAACATACTGTTCAACAGTCTTTTGTACATGTAAGCACCAAGGAATACAATTACATGAAGAATAAAAATATGGAGAAGTCAAAACAGTTGTGTTTGACGATGCAATTCTCCCCCTCAACCTAAAAGTGGTTGGCAATAAGCTCATATCAATTTGTCATGAAGAATAATATGTTGGAGAATCAAAAACGAATTTTGTTTATATGAACAATATATAAACATATTTTCAATGAAAGCACATGAAATGACGTTTATTCAATCAACAGTGAATACAAAGAACGTGAGTATTACCATAGAAAGATTTTACTTTTGATACATGGTAATAACAAAGTCAAATAGAATGTGCTGAACCGTTATGTGTATGAATACTTGACAAAGTATATTGACAAGATAAAACGCAAGTATTTATCTTTAAGAACACACGGTCAGATAAGCATTTAAGTATCCAAAAATCTGTTAAAATCACAGATATTCTCCCCCTTAACTGAATGTAATTTTTTTTAAATAGAAAAAAAAATAAAGTACTGAAGTGGGATTAGAAGCCATTGTCACTTGAACAAACCTGCATAAAGAAAATTTTGGTAATCATTTGTGAAAATGATTCCGCTATCGTTAGCAACAATTGAAGAATACAATACAAGATTAGGATTTAGAATACTCCCCTTGAATCATGAGTAAGGTCTAAGACATGTTCAACATACCAAGTTTGCTGATTAGAAATTGGAATCGCTTTTCATCCAACGGCTTGATGAAAAGATCAGCTAACTGGATGTCAGTTTGAACAAAATGCATTTCAATGTCACCTTTTTCTACATGATCCTTGATGAAGTGATAGCGTACATCGATATGCTTTGTCTTCGAATGCTGTACCGGGTTAGCAGTTATGGCGATTGCGCTCTTGGAATCACAATAGATAGGAACACGCTTGTAGTTGTATCCAAAGTCCCTTAACTGTGTCTTCATCCAGAGGACTTGAGAACAGCAGCTAGCAGCAGCTACATATTCAGCCTCGGCAGTGGATGTTGAAACATAGTTTTGTTTCTTTGAGGTCCAACTCACAAGTTTGTCACCTATAAATTGACATGACCCAGAGGTGCTTTTCCGGTCTAACTTACATCCTACATGATCAGCATCTGTAAAGGCAGTTAGTTCAAAACGAGAATCCTTTGGATACCAAAGGCCTAGATTAGGAGAACCTTTGAGATATCTAAGGATTCGCTTAACAGCAGTTAAATGCGACTCTTTAGGATTAGACTAATATCTCGCACAAAAGCATGTGGCAAACATTATATCTGGGCGACTGGCAGTCAGATAAAGTAAAGAACCAATCATGCTACGATACACCTTTTGATCAACAGGTTTCCCGGAGGGATCTGCGTCTAAGAGTGTACCAGTAGCCATTGGTGTTTTCATGACTGAGCTATCTGACATATTGAACTTTTTCAAAATATCCTTTATGTATTTAGCTTGATTTATAAATATGCCGTCGGGTAATTGCTTAACTTGTAAACCAAGAAAGAAATTCAATTCACCCATCATCGACATTTCAAACTTTGTTTCCATTATCTTTGAAAAGTTCTTACAAAATTTCTGATTTGTCGACCCAAATATTATGTCGTAAACATAAATCTGAATGAGAATCAAGTCCTCACCTTGCGTTTTAAGAAATAAGGTAGTATCAACTGTACCTTTCTTGAAACCAGAAGCAAGTAGAAATTTAGTGAGAGTTTCATACCAGGCTCGCGGTGCTTGTTTAAGACCATACAGTGCTTTGTCTAAAACATAGACATGATCAGGGTGATGAGGATCAACGAAACCTTCAGGTTGAGCCACGTAGACCTCCTCATGCAGAACGCCATTTAGGAAAGCTGACTTTACATCCATTTGATAGACTGTAAAGTTTTTGTGCGCTGCATAGGCTAAGAAGATTCTGATGGCTTCAATCCTTGCAACTGAGGTGAATGTTTCGTCATAGTCAATGCCCTCTTGTTGACAATACCCTTTGGCGACCAAACAAGCTTTGTTTCGCACAACTACTCCGGCTTCGTCTTTCTTGTTTCTGAAAACCCACTTTATTCCTATAACAGATTTACCTTTAGGTAGTGGGATCCAGCGCCATACCTTGTTCCTTTCGAATTGTAGAAGCTCGTCTTGCATAGCAGAAATCCAGAAGGGATCACGTAGATCTTCAGACACTTTCTTTGGCTCTAAGGAACTAAGGAAGCTTGAACACATGCAGAAGTTGGCAGATGCGGATCTTGTCGTGACACCGGTTTGTACGTCACCTATCACGTTGTCCAGGGGATGATCCTTAGTCCAACGATGTGTGCTTGGTAAGGTTTCAACTGTTTGTTGCGTATTTGACGCATCGTTGTCATCATGCACTGCAGGTTGCTCCATAGATGTACTGGGTACATCTTGTACTGGTGTTTCTGATACTGAAGCTTCTGGACTAGCAGTTGAAGTGCTCGGGACTTCCTTTCCAGAAGAGATATCTGTAGAGACAGATTCAGCATTAGTAGAGTCAGAAACTAACTGTGTAGTCCTACCTGATGGAGATGAAGTTTCAGGGACTTCTTCGGAAGGTCCAGACATGTCTTCAGAAGTGATAGGGACATCCGAGCTTGTTATTGATGTGGATATGCCTTTATCAAAGTCTGCACATATATCATCAAAGGCATCAATAAATAATAAATCTAACTTAGATGAAGTAGAGTTAGAGTTTGAAGAAGTGGATCCTTTAGTAGATGGTTCTATTCTGGATTGAATAGAAGCTTTGTCCTTATGACCGAGTTCTGAACTGTTGTGTCCAGAAGTCCTCGTATAATTCTCATCAAAGGAGACATTCATGCTCTCAACAACCGTCTTAGTTCGAATAATGTAAATTCGATAATCTTTGGATGTCAGAGAGTATCCAACTAGATATCCTTCATCCTCTTTCTTATCAAATTTTGATAATCCTTGACACTCTCTAAGAAGATAACACCTGCAACCAAAGACACGAAGAAATTTGATATTAGGTGTACGATTGTTGATTAACTCATATGCTGTTTTATTAAAGCGCTTGACGACAATGGTACGGTTCTGAGTAAAACATGTTGTTGCGACTGCCTTGGCCCAAAGGTACATGGGTAGATCTGAATATGCAAGCATAGTATGAGCTGCTTCAACAAGCGTGCAATTCTTCCGTTCAACAATGCCGTTCTGCTGTGGAGTGTAGGCTGCGGAGAAGTTATGTGAAATCCCCACAGAAGTAAGATAACTCTTCAGGGTGTCATTCTTGAACTCCGTGCCATTATTGCTGTGAATGGTTCGAACTGGAAATTGAAGACATACTTGGATGCGCTTGATAAAAGCGATGATCAATTCTGGCGCATCTGACTTGTTGCGAAGAAACTCGAGCCATGTATACCTTGAGTAGTCATCTATCATTACCAACACATATTTCTTCCCGTTGATAGATGCTGTGCGCATTGGGCCACAAAGGTCCATATGAAGAACTTCCAGTGCAGATGAGGTCGATGATTCAGCTTTGGACTTGAAGGAGCTTCGCTTCATTTTGCCCAACTCACATGCGGGACATATTGAGTCTTTTTCGAACCTCATTTCTGGTAGACCTTTGACCAGACCTTGTCTCTGTAGCTTCGCTATAGATCTGAAATTTTGATGAGACAAGCGTCGATGCCACGTCCACGATTGTGCTTTAGAAGCTTTGGCTAGTAGACATACTGGACGTGTGACAGACAGTGTAGGAAAATCTACATAGTATAGACTTCCATGGCGCCCAGCTTTGAAGACTTCGTAACCATCGGGATCTTTTAGATAGCAATGAGTGGTTGTGAAGCGGACTTGATATTTCATGTCATAGAGGTGATTGGTACTAAACAGATTGTGATCAAGTCCTTCTACATATTGCACTTTTTGAATCTTCACAACACCATTATCGAGCATTCCATATCCTCTGACGTGACCTTCGGCTTTATAATTTGCAAATCTAACTGCTCCGGCAGGCTCCTCCACATAGTTATGCAAGAGGTGCTTGAATCCTGTCATGTGGCGTGAACATCTGGAATCTATTACCCACAATCGACAGGCCTGCAAAAAAGACAATTAGTTTTGCTTAGGCACCCATATCAGGATGGGTCCTTCGCGGTTAACATCAAGCAACTCAGGAATATCAGCTGGTTTAACTTTCACTCTCCATTCATAACGGGGTTTTGGAACCCATTTCCAAACCATCTTAACATTTAATTCCTGAAAGTGCTTTTTAAAAGTAGGATTGGCAACCTTAGCTCGATACACTTTGGGTTGTGCGGAAGAATTAGAATTAGAATTAGACTTAAGGTTCAGTTTAGCTTTTCTCTTATTCTGTTTGGACTTTGGAGGGGAGTAGTATTTGAATGAGTTATCCTGTCAGTGTTTGCAATATAGATTCTTTCGAGCAAAATTCATAAACTTATATTTATCGGAACAAACCTTACATTCATGTTCATCAAAAGAATTACTTTTCAAAATAACACTGTCTGAAGTACAACTATTTGAAGCAAAAGTTTCACTAGATAAGCTATCATTCTTATTCAAACTACTATCTTTATTCTTCTTACTCCTCCCAACTCCATTTCCTTTTATATCTGAAACAGAAACAGGAACCTTGTTAGTCTCTAACTTAGAGGGTGGTTCTTTTCTAGTGCTCTTTGAAGTCTCACCCTTTTCAAAAATACTCGGTGGATATTCAGGACAATCAGAGTAAACAACTGAAGGTTTTTGCAGGAGCATCAAATTCTGGATTGGTTCTTACCTTCCAGCTTGGATCATTGAACATCTGTTTATCACTTGAAGCATTTTTAAACAAAGTGATTTTCAAATCATTGATCTCAGTGCAAAGCTCTTGATTTACTTTTAAAGACTTTTCAAGTTTATGTTTGAGATCAAAGTTTTCATCTTCAACCTCATCAAGAGATTATTTCAACAAATCAATTTGCTTCATCAATTCAGATGTATTATCATTCACAGAATTTGACCCCTTTAAATCAGAAACAGGATCAGAGTCTGAAGCATTCATCATTTCAGAGAATATCTCTTCAGTCATGGACTCAATAAACTTCTTTTTATCATTTTGAACACAAGATTCATTCGTGATAGCATTTTCGTCTTCAACCTCTTCAATAAGTAAAGGTTTAGAAGCAATGAGGCTTGAGACTGATGGCATAGTAGATGGATCAACATTCGATTCATACTCATCATATTTGCATGCAGTCTCAGGTGGAACTGTGTTGGTGCTTACTGATTCTTTGGAAGGTGTGGTAAATAGTGATTCAAACTCAGTAAATGCGATCTTTCGAGTCTCATAGCTTTTGTTCAAATCACCATATGTAAAACCAACTGATTTAAAAAGATTTTGAGAATCAGTATCACCAGACTTGTTCTTTCCCATTTCTTCTCGACCTTTGGTCTCTTTAGAAGGTTTAGGAGAACTCGCTTCAACAAAAGTTGCACGAATGTCAGGGATGGGTCTTATTGCGGAGCCAAATTTATCAAAGTTATATAGGTGCTCCTGTGCCTTTTTCAAAATTTCGTTAGTTGGCACACCCAAACCTGGTTTTAGTTTATAAAACCTTTCGTCTAGGAGTTTATTGGTCAACAGATTTAATGTTTGCTCAGTCTGACCTCGTTTCATATTAATATCCTCCAGTTGCTTGATTTTGGTGAAAGCTTCATTTCTTTCTTTATAACAAACTTCAAATTTGATTTGAAACTCACCCTTTTCAGCATTAAGATTCACAAGGTCTGTTTCTAAACCAAATATTTTTTCTTTTAAAGACTCATTTTCAACTTTTAAATCATCCTTTTCCTTTTCTTTTTCTTCCACAACAAGTTTTAATATAGCATTTTCATCACGAAAGCTTAAAACAGATTGATATGCAGAGCTAAGTTTACCTTTCAGTAAAGCAAATTCATCTTTCATTCCATGTATTTGGGCCATTAAAGATTCAATAAGTTCAAAATTGTCACTTACCTCAGAGTTTGCATCTTCGGATTGTGCCTCAGAATCTTCATCGTCACCATCCAGCTTTGCCATATAAGATACTTGGGTGAAGTGCACTTGCTCCTCGTCATCGGAACTTTGGAACAACCAGTTTTCTTCTTCAGCCATCAGCACTTTTCCTTCTTCAGCTTTCTTGGCAATAAGTGACTTTCTTGCGTAGTACTCTGAGTTCTTTACCTTCTTGAACTTGCAGTCTCTTGAGAAGTGCCCAAATTTACCACAGTTGTAGCATCTTCCTGGTTCATCCTTTCGTTCTTCTCGCTTCTCCTCTCTCTTTCCTTCTCTCCTATCTTCCTTCCTGTCTTCTCGTCCTTCCTCTCTCCTTCCATGCCTCGGCTTGTATCGCATTTCAGACTTCTCTTTCTTGTATCCATCATACTTTGGCTTTGAGTAGAATCTTTTCTTGCCAAAGCTCTTCTTGAATCGTCGTGTGATTAGAGCTAAGTCCTCAGAGAACTTCTGAATATCTGGATCAGAATCAATCTCCAGTTCTTCATCACTTGAAGCAGAGTCAGAGTCATTAACTTCGGTAACTAGAGCTTTAGACACCTTTTTCTTTGACCTTGCAGAGGATACAGAACCTTTTCCGGCTATGAGAGCCACGAAGTCCTTCAGATTATTAGACTCGTTATTGATAGATCTCACCTCATCCTCATGTTGAGCAAGAGTAGAGAAGATATCAGTGACATTTTCTTGAGCCATATTCTTGGACATCTGGAGGTTGATGGCAAAGTTCTTCCACTCTGGATTCAGATTCTTGATGAACTTCTAATTTATCTCAGAAGCAGATTTAGCGATATTGTTCCTCCGCAAGTCATTGAGAATGATGTTATACCTGTTGTCAGTATCTAGTAGTAGCTCTCCTTCTTTTGCATGAAATCCCTCGTAAGCATTTATGCATAGATTCTGCTTAGCTTGGATAGAGGCTTCACTTCCTTCAAACTGCCTTGCTAGTTCATCCCAGATGGCTTTAGCAGTGCTCTGACTGTCGACACGATTGTAGATGTCGTTTGGAATTGCCATTGTTAGATAGATTAAGCCTCTTCTTCTATCTTATACTGCTCTTTCTGCTTTTCATTGAAGAACTCATAAGGTTTAGGAACCTCTCTGTCAGGGATTTCTGGAGAGGAATCTGTAGCAGCTTGACCCTTGACTGTGATCATTAAAGTTTGTGGACCATCAATGATTGCTTTCATGAACTCTCTATTCTTGTGATTAAGAAACTGGATCATTCTGGTCTTCCATTGCTGATACTCATTAGCCATGAAGACAGGAGGTTTGACCTGAGAGCCCATCGAGAGAAGCTAGTTCGACATCTTAGCTGTATGGTTACTAATAAAACTTTTCTGTACCAAGACAACCAACTAGATGAGATCGTTAGAATCAAAATGAAAACCACACTAAAATTTTTTCAGAAAAATAAATTTCCAAAAAATAACTAAGTGCAGAATTTGCACAGTATAAAGCACAAAGAAATAATACTGAAGAATGAAATTAAGAAAACTTTGATCAAGCACAAAACTTTTGTCCCCCTTCGCAGACTTAGCATGGGGGTCAAGGGGCAACGCCCTTGCGGGGGTATGGGGGCAGCGCCCCTAGAGAAAAAAATTTACGCAAAAGTGAACAGTGAATAGTGCAGTGAATAGTGCTTGCGTGAACAGTACTTGCGCAAAGTGAGGTTTGCGCGTCACTTGGGTCGTGCAAAGTGAAGGTTTGCGCGTCACTTGGGTAGCGCAAAGTGGAGGTTTGCGCGTCACTTGGGTAGCGCAAAGTGAAGGTTTGCATGACACGACCGTTGTGCAAAGTGGGAGTTCGACTGGTAACTTGTAAAGACCGGCATTATGTTCGATCGGGAACCTGCTTGGACCGGGATACTGCACGACCAGTAGAGTGCTTTGACCGGTATTGGTCTTCGACCGATACAAGGTGTTTGACCGATATGATTCGGTCGATCGGTATTGGGTATTCGACCGGTATTGTAATGGACCGGTAAAAGAGTTCGACCGGGAATGTACTTAGACCGGAACCAAAATGGACCGATATACCTTTCGACCGGTATAGTGATAGACCGATACTGCTAAGGATCGGTAAAGGGTATTCGACCGGTAATGGACTAGACCGATATGGTGAACTCGACTGGTAGTGCGATAGACCGGTATAGGCTTAGACCGATAGATTGCTTTGACCGATACAAAGGTATGGACTGATAGTGTCTTAGACCGATAGATTGTTCGACCGATATGTTCTTGAAACAACCTAGAAACTTGATAAACAGAAGCAATAATCAACCCATAAATCAATACAGACTCACAATCGGATGCCAAAATCAGACTATTGTACTCAGAAACATGTATCGAACACAACCCATTCAATAACAAAGATTAAAATCAACTTTCATGCATTCAATTTAAAGAACACAGTGTCGACTCCTCTTTGAACCTAGAAAACTAAAAATCTCAAATTCAATCACTTGATACTTTCTAAAAGCAATTAATCAATCAGATAGTGTTCAATAACGCAAAACACACCTAGTCAGATCAATCATAAACATAAACTCACATGAAATCAGATGAACAAATTTTTTTTTTCGATGAACAGTGGTCGATGAATAGTAACTTCGATGAATAGTAAAAAAAAAATTTGATTCTTTTGGCTTTGATACCACTTGTTATCCCAGTTTAATCTAGTTGATTAACAAACACACAAACACAATAATAATCAAGAGATATAAAGATTAACAAAACATACCAATCCCTTGAATAAACGGTTAAACCTTGTGTGTTCTTGATACCCTTGAATACAGAGAAAACTTGCTACCTCACTATATGATTATGAAAGTAATTGTGAGGATTAACCTAAAACCTAGCTAAACAAAACATTAAATACCCAGCCTTTTAGGCCTAATGGGCTTATGGGCTTGAGGCCCAATAGCTTAATAACTATTTGCTTATTACACAATAAACCCTCTAAATAACTTTGACACAATTGCAGTTTAAACCCTGAACTTTAACTTTAATCTTGAATACAATTATTTGATCCAACAGGCTACCCTCTGAAGACCCTGTTAGCCATCTAGAGAGATACACCGAGATCCTCAACACTTTTAAGATGAACATAGTATCAACTGAAGCCATTCGTCTTACTCTTTGACGTTTTCTTTGAGAGATCGATCCAAGTCGTGGCAAAGGAGTACTCCCACCGGACAAATCACCACATGGGACCAACTAGTAAAGGCCTTTCTGACCAAGTTCTTCCCTCCGGGACGTACTGCAAGGCTGAGAGTGGAAATCACTCAGTTCATGAAAATGGACCAAGAATCACTCTACGATGCTTGGAAAGATATATAGAGCTACTCAGAAAGTGCCCCCACCATGGTCTTCAGAAGTGGCTTGTTATTGAGATGTTCTATAATGCACTCCTCCTATTAGAAAACAGTCTCATTGGATTCAAGATCATCCAATACGAATATCGCAATCCGAAGCTAGAAGCTGACAAGTCACTCTCAACAATAGTCTAGGGTCCAAAATGTAATAATAGTCAAAGTTAGTTTGCTTTAATTATATTAGTTTTGTTATTATATTAGTTTTAAATATAATATCTAGATATTAGATATCTAGATATTATTAGTTGGTAGAAGTGTGTTGAAGAAGCTAAGTGATATAATATATATATATCAACATCTCTTGCTTGTAAAGAAAATCAGATGAGAAGATGAGAAAATAGGACACACAAAGAAACATCAGTCCATCAAGAACACGGAGAGAGAAAGTGAGCTTAATCAGACCAATACCAACCTTTGTAATCCACATTTTGTAATAGAAACAGGTTGGTAATCTTATATATCTGTTGTTTGATTTATCTGGTAAACGATCACGGACTAACAATTGGTATCAGAGCCGATATCAGATTCAAAATCAAACTTTTAAGAACTCTCCGTGTTCTTCATTTTTCAAACCATTGTTCAATCGATTAAAATCTAAATCAGTGGTTGTTTTCGAAATCAAAAGGGCTGATCTATCAAAGAAGAAACGATACCGGTCGAAAATTTCACTATTCACTGTTTACTATTCACGTCGATAGTATTCACGTTGGAGTTAAGAGCTCTGACGTGAAGTTAAGAGCTCTGAAGTGAAGTTAAGAGCTCTGAAGTGAAGTTAAGAGCCTCTGACGTGAAGTTAGAGCCTCTGACGTGAAGTTAAGAGCTCTGAAGTGAAGTTAAGAGCTCTGAAGTGAAGTTAAGAGCCTCTGACGTGAAGTTAGAGCCTCGTTAAGAGCTCTGAAGTGAAGTTAAGAGCCTCTGACGTGGAGTTAGAGCCTCTGACGTGAAGTTAAGAGCTCTGAAGTGAAGTTAAGAGCTCTGAAGTGAAGTTAAGAGCCTCTGACGTGAAGTTAGAGCCTCTGACGTGAAGTTAAGAGCCTCTGACATGAAGTTAGAGCCTCTGACGTGAAGTTAGAGCCTCTGACGTGAAGTTAAGAGCCTCTGACGTGAAGTTAAGAGCCTCTGACGTGAAGTTAAGAGCCTCTGACGTGAAGTTAAGAGCCTCTGACGTGAAGTTAAGAGCCTCTGATCTGAAGTTAGAGCCTCTGAAGTGAAGTTAAGAGCCTCTGACGTGAAGTTAAGAGCCTCTGATCTGAAGTTAAGAGCCTCTGAAGGCTGATCATCAGAGCCTCTGAAGGCTGATCATCAGAGCCTCTGAAGGCTGAAGCTCAGAACCATCCGGTCGAGAGAATTATCATACCGGTCGCTCTTCACATTCTTCTTCAAGCGCAAATCCAAAGTTATCTTTTCTAAAGATCAAATCAGATTCTTCAAGATGAATTTTTCTGATGATGAGTATATTACAATGCTTAAATTGGATCTTAAAACACTTTCTTCATCAGCGGATCATCATCTTAAACGCTCAAACAAATTAGATCCTGCTTTATTAAAAGCAAAAGAATTGGAAGCTGAGAACACCGTGCTTCAAAAGAAAATATCAGAGTTTGAGAAGATGTTCTCAGATCTTTCCAAGAAGAGTGTTGAAGAGAAGAAGATACTTGAGCTTAAATGTTTAATGCTTTCTCAAAAAGTTGAAGACTTTGAGAAAGTAATCATTTCGGAGAGAGATCAGTTTGCCAAAGAGAAGAAGGCAAATGATCTAAAGTCAGTAGGATTCTTAAGAGTTATATCAGATGGAACGAAGGGTGCTAAGAAAGGATTTGAAAAAGAGAGAAGCATCCTTGAAGCTGCAATTAGGAAGCTTACGGCTAAGCTATCTGAATTATCTAAGCTTGCACAGAAAGAGAAGAAGAAGAGGTCTGAGCTTGAGATGGAGATTGACCTCCTTATCAAACAAAGAGACAGTTATTCTTCGAAGAATAAAGAGCTTACTGCAAGCTCAACAATCAGAACTGTTTCTTCAAACAGGTCAGTGAAATCTTCTAATCATATTCGGAGTACTAATCTTTTCTATGACAGGAATAGAGATAGTTCAGGTACAAATCTCAGAAAAAGAAGCAGCTTCAAAGAAGAAGAACTGGTCTGGAACAGGAAACCAGTAAAAGATGAGCTGAAAGGTAAAAACTCATGTGTTCATACGCAGTCTGCCAAGAAGAACAATGCGCCAAAAAGTAAACCTGCTCATGTTTACACGAGAGATCAAATGATCAGGTTATCAGGTAAGAAATTTAATTGTTCTTATTGTCATACACATGATCCTGTTCACAAGACTAGTGACTATTACTGGTATGGTTCCTACTCAGTAACCCGCATACGAACTGCAACTCACACACATGGACCCAAATACCAGTGGGTACCAAAGAAGGTAATTGATTCTGTGTTGCAGGCACCTACTGTCAAGGGGGAGTAAGAGAAGTGGCTTCTGATTACGATAGATCAGAACCCGTGCTTCAGAGAACAAATGGCTTCTAAGTACATCAGCTTAGAACCCGTACCTCAACGAAGTTTGACTTCTAAACACAACAGTTTAGGACTCGCACTTCAATGATCAAAAGACCTTACTCCTGAACTGATAAGGATTGTACTCTGATACTCCAACGAGGAAATCAACCTTCAAGGGGGAGTACATACTTTACTGAAATTTATGCTTTGGAAAGATATGACGATCTTCACTTCAAAAAGGAAAGTTGTAGATCTCTATCATATGCTTTTATAACTGACATATTTTAGATGCATAATTTCAGGGGGAGTAAAAAGGTAATAACTTCTGATTATTTCTGATCAGAACTCGTACTGTAACTGTTTTACTGCTTTTTGTCTTTTCAACTTAAGTGAATAAATTTGCTTTGACTTGACCTAAGACTTTTTCAGAAGTTTGAGAGAAGCTTACAAGATCATATGACTTTAAGCTTAGCTTCATGAGATTTAAGATTGCACGTCAAGGTACAATTCTACATCTTAATCTCATATATGGTTAAAAGAAGGACAACTTTCAATCATTGAAAACATCATTCTAAAACGTTCAAATCACTTCCCGATTCTTCAACCAGATTTTATAATTCGGAAGTGTAACTTTAAATGTTTTCTTACTCAATTGAGCTTTAACTACTAAGTTGAACCATTTTGAGCATTATATGCTTCATAGGAAAATATGGGATCAGTGTGTTACGATTAACACAACTTCAATGGAATCACATGAACCAGTGATTTCTACCCAACAAGTTAATCCATAGTGATTGGGTGTGAGGAGTCAAAAGAAATGAGTGTTGAATGAGTGATGAGGTATCATGAAAAAGAGAGTTCGGTTAACAGTGAGCTAAATAATTAAAAGAAAGAGGGTGTTAGAACAGAGTTAAAAGAATATCAGAACTCTGCACCAACTACTTTCTGAGCCGGGCATCCACATTTCTAGTGTTTCACATTTCATTGGTGAACATTATTGAAACAAGCGACTAGCCCAAGCCAACTCTTGGAATTACCCCACCATCTACTCATTTTCTTCTTAAAAGGAAAATGTTTCATTTTCAAAGGGGATGCAACACATTTACTATCTGATTTTCATTTGGAAAATCTGGATATTGAAAAGAAGGAAGTCTGCCCCACCTTCGCACTTCACTCATGCACATTGAGTCCGTGTTTAACTTACTGTTGTCTCAGTGGTTTACACATTTCGAGCCTTATAAGCGATCATCAAGTGCTTACTTTTTTCTATCACAAGCACGAACACACAAGTAATTAGTTTCTTTGTCATAACGTTTATAGAAACTGCCTTTGTGGTGTTTCGATGATTAAATGGAAGCCCTGGGGGAGTCAACATCAAACAACTCCTTTCCAATGTGTATTCGTTACACATAGTGACTTAGTATTACTGACAGGCGTTTCTAACTGATTTGTTTATTGCTACAGGTGTTACATGACTATTTTGTTTGGATTTGCAAAGATCTGGATGAATATCTATTGCAGTGACGAATCAAAGGCTCCAACTGAATGACATTTCTTGAACATCAGATTTTGATGAATTCGTTGCTCAATCCATCAAAAAGAGGGGGAGAAGATCTACCCAAGAAATGGAGAAGAGTCAACTAAGTCACATGTTTCAAGAATCACGTCCAAGATTGAATTCTTCAAGATCAAAGTATTCTGAAGATATGCTGATTCGAAAGAAATTTCTTTGCAGATACTTTGCTGAAGCAATTCCGAGCTACAACTGAAGATAATTTCTCCCCATGAACTGAAAAAGATAATCTACATCTTTGGGGGAGTTTACTATATCTTGAAGACTAAGAGAGAGATGCATCTTCAGTGCTGAAAAAGAAAAGATCGTATTGCTAAATCATTTAAGTAATGATCTTGATCCAAAGGGGGAGATTGTTAGAAAACAGTCTCATTGGATTCAAGATCATCTAATACGAAGATCGCAATCCGAAGCTAGAAGCTGACAAGTCACTCTCAACAATAGTCTAGGGTCCAAAATGTAATAATAGTCAAAGTTAGTTTGCTTTAATTATATTAGTTTTGTTATTATATTAGTTTTAAATATAATATCTAGACTTTAGATATCTAGATATTATTAGTTGGTAGAAGTGTGTTGAAGAAGCTAAGTGATATAATATATATATCACCATCTCTTGCTTGTAAAGAAAATCAGATGAGAAGATGAGAAAATAGGACACACAAAGAAACATCAGTCCATCAAGAACACGGAGAGAGAAAGTGAGCTTAATCAGAGCAATACCAACCTTTGTAATCCGCATTTTGTAATAGAAACAGGTTGGTAATCTTATATATCTGTTGTTTGATTTATCTGGTAAACGATCACGGACTAACACCTCCCGAACTACAGGGGTACCGTTGATTCCCCATGAGGGGGATCTCTCATGGGAAAGTCTTATGATGAAGCTTATGCTCTATTATGGGAAATGGCTGACAACAACTATCAATGGCAACCCAAAAGGAGTGTCCAACTACGAAGGCCAATCGGATCTAGTTCCCAAGACTCATTGGAGATTTCTTCTTTGAAGGCCCAAATTTCCCTCAAGAATATGTTAGTAAGAGCGGTTCGTACGGTGAATTGTCAAATATGTGGACATTCTCACTCAATTGAGGATTGCCGATTTGTAACGTCTTTGGATGGTAATGATGTTGAACAACTTAACTACATGCAAAACCAACCGAACCAACAAGCTAGCAACCCTTTTTCAAATACATATAATCCGGGTTGGAAGAATCACCCTAACTTCTCTTGGTCTAATCAACAGAACAAATCATATCAATCAAGGGGTGATATGGGTCGATCACAACATCAGCATCAATCACAACAAACCCAACCACAACATCAATTTTCTTCTTCATCCCAGAATTTTAGACCTCCCATTTTCCAACATGAAGGAAATCAAAACATGTGAAACGACGGGGAGGGATCATCGAGTGAAAAGAAATCGGGATTGGAGGAGATGATGATGAAGTGTTTGTCAAAGATGGATACAGTTATTAGTGAACAAGGTTCAACCATCAAGGTGGTTATGCAAAGTAACGAGTAAAATTCGGCCACGATCAAAGCGGTTATACAAAGCAATGTAAAAAATATCTTTGACATTCAGAATCTCTAAAGGCAATTTGGTCAATTCGTGGATTCACACTCTTCAAGAAACCATGGCGCTTTACCTAGTCAAACCGAGCCAAATCCTCGAGAGCATTGCAAGGTCATTACTCTAAAAAGTGGGAAGTCGTTGATCAAGGATCCAACTAGAGATGACATGGGCCACGAAGAGGAGGAAGTAGCAATCACTCAAGAACCTGAACTCGTTAAAGTTGAGGTTGAAGATGTCGTGGAAACGCCAAAGAAAATACAAGAGGCATCATCATCATCCAAACCGGTTGTGAAAGCATATAAGCCACCAATACCATTTCCCAACCGGTTCAAGGAATATAAAGAACAACAACGATTTGCTAAATTCTTTGAGGTGTTTAAAAAGCTACAAATCAACATTCCTCAAATGCCCTCTTATGCGAAGTTCTTGAAGGATATTTTGTCAACAAGAGGAAGATTGAAGAGCATGGCACCATGGCACTCACTGAAAAATGTAGTGCCATCATTCAAAACAACCTTTCACCCAAGCTTAAGGATCCAAGGAGTTTTACTATATATATTCCTATTCAAATTGGAGATTTTGAGTTTGTTAAACTTTCTGTGATTTAGGTGCAAGTATTAATCTTTTGCCTTTATCTATTTCAGGAAGCTTGGTCTTGGTGAAATTAAATCAACACGGGTCACACTTCAATTGGCGGACCGTTCTATCAAACACCCGCACGAATCTTTGATATGGAAGAGGACGTCGATGTACCTCTAATTCTTGGAACACCTTTTCTAGCAACCATAGGCGCATTGATATATGTCCAAGGAGGAAAGTTGACCTTGCGGGTGGGAGATGAAAAGGCGGTTTTCAATGTGTTTAACTGTACAAGAAGCCGAAATGATGTGAATGTTTTCTTTAGTGTGATCGTTGTTGACCAAGTGGTACAAGAGAATTTTGAAAGGAAATCTAGCGACGATGAGCTTGGAAAATGTATTGATGAATGGTCATCATGAAAAAGAGAGTGATGAGGATGATGTTGTGGAATATGTGATGCAATTAGAAGCCACCCCATTCCAGAAATTTTCAAGGCATCAACAATTCGAAGAGTTGGAATCTCAAATTGCAAAACCCCAACCGTCGGCGGATGTGCCTCTGCAATTAGAGCTCAAACCATTATCATCTCATTTGGAGTACGCTTACTTAAGGGCAAGTTCTACATTGCTCGTGATAATTTCATCACAACTATGTAAGTCGAAAAAAGAAAAGTTGCTTCGAGTTTTGAGGGAGCACCAATTAGCCATCAGGTGGACTATTTATGATTTGAAGGGGTTGAACCCTTCCTTTTGTATGCACCGAATCAAGATGGAAGATGGATATAGGCCATCCGTTGAGCACCAAAGAAGATTGAACCCTAACATGAAGGAGGTAGGGAGGAAGGAGGTGATGAAGCTTCTTGACGCAAGGATTATTTATTCGATTTCTGATAGTTCTTGGACTAGTCCCGTTCAAGTAGTTCAAAAGAAAGGTAGGGTAACCATGGTGAACAATGAGAAGAATGAGTTGATTCCTACAAGAACGGTTACCGATTGGAGAGTTTGCATCGACTATCGCAAACTCAACAACGCCACAAGCAAGGACATTTCCCTTGCAATTTATTGATCAAATGTTGGAGATATTGACAGGGCACGCTTATTATTTCTTTCTTGACGGGTACTCGGGATATAACCAAATCTTGATTTTCTCCGAAGATCAAGAAATGACGACTTTTACTTGCCCATACGACACATTTGCTTATCCTCGTATGCCCTTTGGATTATGCAACGCTCCCGCCACATTCCAACGTTGCATGATGGCCATCTTTTTCGATATGATAGAAAAGATGATGGATATATTCCTGAATGACTTCTCTATTTTTGGTAACTCTTTCGACGCTTGTTTGGCAAATCTCAAGATGGTCCTCAAGAGATGTCAGGACACCGACTTGGTCTTGAACTGGGAAAAATATCACTTCATGGTGATAGAAGGAATTGTATTGTGCCACAAGATGTCCGCGATGGGTATCGAAGTCGACAAGGCAAAGGTTGAAGTAATTGAGAAACTTCCATATACAACTTCCGTGAAGGGATTTGTAGCTTTTTAGGTCAAACGGGGTACTATCAGCGATTCATCAAGGATTTCTCCAAGATTGCCAAGCCTCTCTCTGAGTTGCTATTCAAAGACACTAAGTTTGTGTTCATAGGCTAAAGAGAGAACTTACATCCACACCAATCCTTACTACACCGGATTACTATGCTAGCAAAACCTTGGACGCGACACAAGTTAATTATGCCACTATTAGTGCACAAATATGTTGGATCCAAGATCATGGGAATCGAAAGTCAAATCTCAAGTCAAAGTGTTTAAAGAAGAATGTCAAAGTCAAAGCTAAGAAAGTCAACTTGTTTAGTTTACTTGTTGTTTCCTTGTTATGTCTTAGTATCAATAGTTTTATTTCTTTTTGTCAGACATGTAGCATCTAGAAAAATTCGCATACAGAGTGAGTTTAGTGAGAGAAATATTTGTATATGAGAGCATTCTGTAATATGAGAATTCGTGAAATAGATATAGAGATTGAATAAAAAATCGTTGTTCATCTTGATCAATTTGCACATTAAGGGACACACAATTGCTATCAGAGCCAACAAAAATCAAAATTGATCAAGAATTTGAGACTTTTTGTGATCGAACTCAAGAACACACATCAACTCTGAGTTTAGATCGATTTTTGTGTTTTTGTACTATAATTGTTCAATTTTCCATTGCACTGTATTCGCATTATGATCTAGAACACTTTTGATTCACTTTGTAATCACAAATTCACAATATTTCATTGTTAATTTCTTGAATTTTTCATTCTTGTGTTCGTATTCACAACACATTGTATTTCTAATCGAGTTGTAATTGTTGTTGATTTTGTTGAAATCAATTTTTTGTAATCTGTTCGACTAGTGTTAGTAAACAAATTGGTGGAGTTTCAGAATCAGTCTTGGAGTTTTGAAGTGTTTTAGGCTGAATTTGAAGATTTTGGGTTCGAGATCTGAAGAACCCGCACGATTTTAAGATTTCACATCATTCAAACTCGAAGAACTCGCATACAGTGAGATACGAAAAGTCAGATTTTGCATGGCTCATATTGTTTGAGAAAGCCAAGGACAAAATCCACATGAATTTGTGTACGAAAAAATTGAAATTCGTACAAGGCGTGTACGAAAAGGTGGGATTTCACACAGTACAGGATTCGAAAAGTGAGAATCCGCATCTCACTTAGTGCGAAAAGTACAAAATTCGTATCTTAATTATCTGAAAATTTTCTAAGTCTGAATTTTGCATCGATATGTAAAGCTGAGAGGGTTGAAATTGGCTAAGTCAAGATTTCACATCCCTCCTTGTGCAAAAAGTTCAGAACTCGCATCCCTTTGCGTGCGAAATTAAGGAATTCACATCCTTAAGCGTGCGTGAAGTAGGATTTCGCATCAAACATTGTGCGAAAAGTGAAGGTGTTTATTCCTTGGCGTGCGAATTTTTATCTTTGTGCGAAAAGTTGGTTGTTTGTTATGCGAAAAGTGATTTCTTTAGTGTGAGAATTCCATACTTAGTCATTTTCTGACTGTTTTTCAGAAATGTTTTAACTTTTTTGATTTGGTGTTTAAAGATCTGTGCTTTCATCAAGATGACTTCAAGGGATGCTCTTGCTATTAGAACAGATGTCAAGCCACCAGTCTTGTTTAAGGGGGAATATGAGCAGTGGAAAGATAGGTTTCTGGATTTCATAGATCGACACGACAATGGAGAATTCATCAAACAGTCTATTGATGAGGGTCTTATGAAACCAGTCACAACTATTGTACCATATGAGGAAAATGAGAATTCTGACAGCGAAGATGGTACTGAGCCCCGAGAGCCCAAGACAAAATAGATTTTTGTTGATTTCTCAACTTATTCTGCTAAGCAAAAGAACATATATAAGGCAGATAAGCATGCAAGGTCACTACTTCTTCAAATCATACCGAATGAAATCTACATCAAGATTAATAGCTACAAAGCGACAACCAAGAAAATGTGGGATCAACTTGAGAAGATGATGATGGGTTCAAAGATTGGAAACAAGATGAATGTGGCAAACTGCGTCAACAATTATGAAGAGCTTAAAGCCAAAATTGGTGAAATCTTGGAGGAAATTTATGAGAGATTTGTATCCTTACTCACTGAACTAGCAAAGAATAAGGTGAAGAAGAAGCAGATTGAGAATAATGTGAAGTTTGTAAGTGTTTTGCAACCTTAGTGGAAGAAGCACACTCGGAGGATGAACAGATGAAGGATCTGAGTGAAATTCCTCTACATGAAGTATATGAAATACTTAGGCAGAATGAAGAGGAAGTTGAAGAGGAATGAGAAGAGAAGAAGAAAAGTGAAAAGCCAGTAGCTGATCCAGTTGGCTTAGTCGTTGAAAAGAAAAAGGAAAAATAAAAGAAGGACAAGAAGAAGAAAAAGAAAGATGTAATTTCCAGTTCTGATGGGTCTGATAGTGATAATTCTGATTCTGATGATGGTGAGAATTGTTGATCTAACTCCCTCAGTGATTTGATTATGACCCTCCGGTATACTTAGTGAAAATTATGTTTAACATCTTTATGTATTAGAGTTTCACCATTAGCGATCAAATACTGAGTATGTTCAGTATCGCTGATGATTTCTTATGTAAACAGTTAGACATAATCCCTGAAGACAAGTTTCACGACAAAAGATGTTCACTACTGAATCGAAGACAAAGTTGTTGAACAAAGGACAAGTCCACTCATGACCTGATGCGGATATCAGCGAAAACAAGACAAGTCTACTCACACGCGAAGAAACCTGAGGAAAAGTTTCAGCGATAGCTGAACTTCCTTCTATCTATGAGAAGGAAGAGATATTCAGTGATCGATGATCACTTTGCTTATACCTCAAGTATATTTTGTCTTATCTATGCACAAATAGTACGAGTGTCAGAAAAGACATACCTCTGCAACATTTCGTACAACAACTCTGATATCTACACTGTTCATCATACGACCAAAAGCATGTGTCCAAAAGTCAGACTCGTGTAACCAACCAGAGAAGGACACGTGTAAAGTACCCTGCCATGCATTTAATGCATAGGGTATAAATAGAAAGATCACAACTCTATCTGAGAGTTGTCCCTAAGCCTTCAGCCTTCAAATCTTTCTGTAAAATATAGAAACCATTGTTTTCTATATTCTCTTAATCTCTATTCTCTAATTCTTGTGCAACCATCTTAGTTTTTCTTAAGTTTGTTTAGATTAGGTTCTTACTTAATCTTATTCCGCAACAAACTTGTAAGTTGTATTTTGATTTATCAATAAACAATTTATAAACTTTAAATTTTGTGTTTGTATTCAACCCCCCTTTCTACAAACTTGTTAAGCACCTTCGGGACCAACAAGAATCTCAAGCAAGCCATGATCTTGTTAACTCGAGGCTTTCAAAAGAAGTTCTATAAGAAGCCGAGGTCTAATTGCTTGAGGTACTCATCGGGGTCGAGGAATTATGAGTATAAGGAACAGATTGAAGGAAGAAGATATGAAGGGAAGAAGTTTGAGGAGAGAAAGCCTGAAGAGATAAAGTTTGTCAACAGTTATGAGCAAAAGAAGGTGGAAGAGCCAGTTAATTGTTTTAATTGTGGTAAGATCGGCCACTTTGCAAAAGATTGCCGGAAGCCTAAAGTAAGGAATTCTGAATACTACAAAAAAAGATGATTCTGAACAAGTAGAAAGAGGCTGGAAAAGCTTGATGGCCGAGGATGACCACTGCTGGATTTCACCGACTCGGAAGGAGAAAGAGAAGAGACATCTCATATGTGCTTGATGGGAAAGGAAGTCAAGTTTGATGACTCAGATGATGAGACTTTAGAAGAGGTAAATGATTTATCCAAATGTGATTTTTTGATGAAAATGGAAACCATGATGGTCGAGCTTCAAGACCTACAAGCTAAGCCTAAACTGGAGAAAAGCAGAGTTGTGAAAAAGCGTCAAACAATTTTTGATCTCAATTATGAAATTATTGGGAACAAAAACTTGATTAATTTTTTGAACAAAGCTGCTACTGATTTTGAAAAACAAAAAGCTTGTTTTGAAAGTCAAAATTTTGAAGCAGTTTCCAAGTTCAATAAGTGTGAACTTGAGAAACAAGAGTTTGTTGTGAAACATAACAAGTTACAGTTTGAAAACAAAACTTTGCTTAAAAAGATAAATGGTTTGGAAGCTAAGCTTTATGCTAGAGGTTAAACAGATCAAACCATTCATTTAAATAACCCAAAGGAATTTACAACTTTTAAAGATAATTGGGGTATTGGATATGATAATCCACATTATCTAAAGAAAGCTATTCGAAAACAACCAGCTTTATATAATTTTGATGTCTTACAAGTGGCTGATAAAAATCCTCATTGAAACCCAAATGTATCACTAGATCATCTGATGAGGTGGAAGCAAAGGAAGATGAAAATAGGAAAAACACAACAAAAATGAAACTACCATTCTGCTATGATAAGCTGAATGATAGTTATCTATCAGAACAACCTAAATTTCTCTCAAATGACTATTTTCAAAGCTATTGTACTGAGGAATTGGAGGCTAAACCTGTTGAAGCTAAAATTTATGTACCTCCACTCATCTTGGAAAGTAAAATTTTTGAGCTTAAGAATACCTTAGTGGATGAGAGAATTTTGGCTGATTTAGAAAAGATTGTGATTTCCACTATGATTTTCAACAGAGATTTAAAATCTTCTAAAGCTCCTAATTTGATGATGATGGTGTAGACATATTTGAGGATGGATTTGATTTTTTAAATTCTGATGATTGTGATGTTGGATGTGTTAAGAACTTTGACTTCATTGCTAAACTTACAGATCATTCTACATTTGTTTTTCATACTGATGCTTTACCAAGTGTATTTGAGAAAGGTGAATCATCAACTAAGGTTGATGAATCAGTTCATGTGAGTACCTATTATGCTAAAGTTAAGATGCAAAAGAAAAGGTGTTCACAGAAACGGACCAACACGGGTAAGCATAAGAAAGCACAAACTCTTTAATCTCATGGTTCTAACAAATCTAAATCTTTTGTTTTAGATTTGAAAAGTAAAAGGTCTGAGGCAAAGCTTGAATGGCGACCTAAAAAAAAGATTGAAGAGTTGACAAAATCATTTTCTGATACAGATTGTAATAGGTTTACTGTTAGTGTTTCTGATGTACTTGGTGACGTTGCTTCTCATAAATTAAACCTTGTAATTTCTTACAAGATGTATACAATACAACAATTGATCCAATTATCTCCGTACACTATTCAGTCTTCCAATATTTGTCAAAATGATTTTGTTACTCGACAAAATTCTGATTGTTGGGTTAGTTCTTATTATATACATCACTCAAATGTTTTTCAAAGAAATGGAGGACCCAAATTCAAATCGGTTCCAAAATCTTGTGCTAACTTGACAGGACCCATCTATAAATGGGTACCTAAACTGTTGTTGTCTAATTTCTCTTGTGCAGACCCGTCATATGTGGTACTTGGATTCAGGCTGTTCCAAGCATATGACAGGGCAGAAAAATATTTTATCTAATTATACAGAGAGATTTTGCGGCAAAGTCAGATTTGGTAATGACCAGTTTTCACTAATACTTGGATACAGAGATATCGTGCAAGAGAACATAATAATTAAGAAGGTGAGCTATGTTGAATGATTAGGACAAAATATGTTTAGCATTGGCAAAGACTTGGAGGTAAATTTCAAGGCCAAGAGGTGTTATGTTAGAACTGAAGACGACAAAGAACTTTTGTTCGGAACACGAAAGTCAAACCTCTACACAATTAATCTGGCCAATGTAAAGTCGGACAATGCTGTGTGTCTACTATCGAAAGCCTCTATGAAACAAAGCTGGTTATGGCATAGAAGGCTATCTCACCTCAACTTTTGCTACATTAACAAGTTGGTAACTGGGAATTTGGTGAAAGGACTTCCAGAGCTTAAGTATGAAAAAGAACATCTGTGTGACGCGTGTGAGAAAGGGAAAATGAAAAGAGATTCTCATAAGCCTAAGCCTGAACCTAGTACAAGTGCTCCATTAGAGTTGTTCCATATGGATCTCTGTGGTCCCATGCGAACATAAAGCATCAACGACAAGAAGTACGTTGTAGTGATCGTGGATGATTATTCAAGATACACTTGAGTCAAATTTCTGAGAACAAAAGATGAGACACTCGATGTCATCATCTCATTTTTGAATACCATCCAAGTGAATTTGCATAAGACAGTTAAGCTGCTCAGAACTGATAATGGTATATAATTCAAGAACAAAACCGTTGAAGATTATCTCGAATCGGTCGGGATAACTCATCAGTTTTCTGCTGCCAGAACGCCATTACAGAATGGGGTAGTTGAAAGAAGGAACATAACTTTAGTCGAGGATGCACGCATGATGCTAAGCCAGTCTGACTTACCCTTATTTCTGTGGGCTGAAGTTGTGTGTTGGATCAATAATTGTATTCAAGATTAAATTGAATAAGGGGTGAAGTTTGTAATAGTGTTTAATACCTTAGGGGGTATTTTAGCTAATAGTTAATATTAATTAGGTCATGTTGACCTAAGTATAAATAGTTTTATTTTCTAATTTTAGGAAAACAATAAGGTGAACAGAGAATAGAGGAGCCGTATTTTCTCTGTATTCTACACACGAGGTATCTGTATACACCAAGAACACACACACGTTTTTATTTGATTAATCAAGAGATCTATGGTATGTTATTTTGATTTATTTATCTCTTGTTATTATTGTGTGGTGATTGTTTATCAACTATAATCTGGGTTTAACAAGTAGTATCAGAGCCAAAGATTCAAGCTTTTGGATTAAAAACAGTGTTTTTCGAAAACTTACTGTGTGAAAATCGATTTGATGATTTAATATGTTTTTATGCTTAAAACCGATTTGATTATGTGTGTTTTATGTTATTGAACATCATCTGATTGCCTAATTGCACTTAAAAATCACAAATCGATTGGATTTTGATGATCTTTGAGAATTTTGGTCTGTATACTGTTGAGTACTGTTCCATTCAAACCTTGTGATCAAAAGTTGTTCTTAGTTATTTGTCAGGATCGAAATTCTAAACAAAAATTTAATTAAACTCTCAGAAACTTTGTTAAAGAAGTTGCAGAATAGCACTTTAACAATAAACCAATAAAACAGTGTATGAATCAAATCACAAGTTATATTGAATTTACTTAATGATTACAACCAAAGCCTCAATTTGTTGAACAGGCTCAACAGACGTTCAATACTTCTCTAATGAAAGGACTACTAAGAATCTTGAGGCTAATTCTCTCTAAAAACAAAAACGTATGTATCTCTCTATATCTGTATCTCTATCTATCATAAGCAAAAGACTTCTAGACTATATATATACAAAACACATTACAAGATAATTATTAAATTAAAGTTGATTTTCAGCATCCAGTCCATAATTATCTTCAATCTCCTTGTCTTTCGCTTTAAGCAACCAATCCATCTTTATCATCATAAGCAACATTAATCTTCAACAGCATCTTCTTATCTGTAGCAGTACTAACCATGCTTGCAGTAGTAACTTCCAACTTGTAGTATTAACTCTTCAAGCAGTACTAACTACTAGCAGTAGTAATCCTTCAAGCATTAGTAATACATCTAGCAGTAGTAATCTTCAATACTTAGCAGCACTATCTGGACTTAGCAAATTTCAGACCCAACAATCTCCCCCTAACTTAACTTTTTGTAAACAAGAAGTTAAGTTCTTCAAAATAAGGTCTTCATGATGCTTTCAAAATAACTACTCAATTTCCCAGATTAGGATCCAATCCTACACTTTGATTAATGGTTCTTCTGATCACAATTCTTGTCATTTCTGAACCTTTAGGGCAGACCAACTTTGCTTTCTGCATCCTCTCCAACTTTACTTTGCTGTGGTCATACACCTTATCAACCAAGTAGTATTCATGGAAGCTTTTGTCAATGGTTATGACATAGACTCTAGATCTTTCAAAAAAAATCCAATTATCAATAATTTTAAATCCATTTTCATGATGCACATCTTTTACAAGATATTCAACCTTAACAGGGTCAAACATCATGCACAAATATTCCATAGCCATCTTTGTTAGGCTCATCCCTGCTCCTTTCAACAAGTCACCATAAAGTTTTAGTCCAACCTTGTACATTTCTTCTAAATCAACTCTGGTACAGCTTCTGATTATCTTACCCCAAGTTGAATATACCTCATATTTGTCACCCATTATCTTTATTCTGAAGTATTATATTCTTTTATCCAACAGAGTATCCCAATGAATGATTTCTGGAGCATTCACTGAGATAGGATCAACTTTCAGAGGTTCTTCATCTGTCACTGTCATATATAAATGAAACTGCTCAGGTTGTCTTGGTTGTTCTGATGACTGTTTACTTGATTGCTCTTGACTTTTCTCTTGCTTTTCAACCTGCTCAGCTTATTTCTGCTGCTCTACAGGAGGTGCAGCAGTAGGTCTTGATGATTCGGCTTCCATGATTTCACTTTCCTGCTCTTTCTCACCTTCCTCAGTCCTTGGCCTTTTTGCCTGTTTCTTTGAAACAATTGACTTCATTCTTTTAATAGCTCCAATCTTGTGAGCTAAAGTCTCTGTCTTCTTGACTTATTTCTTTTCTTTTGTAGGAGTGTCTTCTTCACTGTCAGGGAAAGGCTGTTGAATGTTCAGATCATGCCTTTCTTTCATCATCCTTTCAAATTCAACCCTCTGACTAAAGTCTCCTTGAAGCTTGGCCATCTCCTTCTTGTATAATTCTTCTATTCTGCCAAAAGACATTTTGGTAAACATCCCTTCAGGAACTCCAACTGATCCTTTCAGGAAGTTTATCATTTTTCTCCTTTCCTGAGTGGCTAGGAAGGTCTGTGAAGGTTGTCTTTTCTTTGAAGCTTTCATTGTAACCCTCTTTGCATCCAATTTCAAGCTCTTCTGATATTCTTCATTGAGCCTTTTTGCCAAATCTAAGGCAAGTTTTCTATCTTTGGCAGTTTGAATCTCATTCTCCTTTTCAAGCTCTTCTTGCATCTTCTTTGCCAATTCTTCACCAGTTCTATTTGCTTTTGCTTCTTTGATGCTTTCACAGGCTCTACCATCTTTTCTTTCCCTTTCTTCTTGGTCTCTGTCATGCTGACCTCTTTCTTTTTCTTCTCTGTTTCTCCTTCTTTGATCACCACTCCCTTAGCCTTTTGAGTGGCCTTAGGAGTGTCATGCTTTGCCTTCACCAAAGTCTCAACAATCTCTATTTATTCTATTGACATTCCAGTTTCTGCTGCTGATTTCTCTGTTTCTACTGCTTTGGCAGTTTCTACTTCTGGTTCGTTAGTTACTGCTGCTTCTACAGTTTCTGCTGCTTTCTCAGTTTCTGCTGCTTTCACTGTTTCTGCTTCTTTTTCTGTTTCTGCTTCAACATTAATCTCCCCCTCAAAATGAAATTCCATACCAACTGGGCTTTCCTTCTCACATTCAGCTTCTTGTTTCTCCCCCTTTTTGGAAGCATCATGACCACTTCTCCTTTTCTTCAAGATAAACTAGTTTCTCTTCTTTTTGTGCACTAATTTCAACACCAGCTTCTTGAGTTTGTCTATTTGGCTTTGTTGAGAAATGATCACCTTTTTCAGCTCCTTTATCTCTGAACCCTGTTTGAGTACATCCAGGTTGACATTGCCAATTGTTTCCATCAATTCATCATAGTTATATCTGTCCTCACCTCCTTTAGGTGTGTTGATCACCCTTGAAGGATCATTGGAACTTTTAGTAGAGGCCTTCTGCCTAGCAGAAGCACCTACTACCGCCTTGGTTTCTTGGCACCTAGGACCCTTAGATGATTTCTCATCCAAAATTGCCGTGGGGAAGGTCTTAGTGATGTTCACACTGTCCTGATCCATACCTTGTGCAGAATCAGTAGTGTGAGCCTTACTGCCCACATGATCATCCTTCTCCTTAGAGAGCACCTTCTTGGGGTTGGGAGACACCCCTGTGGATTCCCTTTGGATATTCTCTAATGGAGAATGCTCCATCAGAGGGCTTGCAGGCTTTTGGGGTGAAGATACAGGAAGGGAAGGAACCTTCTGTACCTTTTTCCTTACATATGTTTGAGTGATGGGGGAAATTGGCTTCACAACAGGGATCTGAGGAGGATCATTTGAAATGAATGGTGCGGGTGGGTCATCAGTGGGTTGGTCAGATGTGGGATGTGACCCAGATGCCTCACCATGGGAATGAGACACACCCATCATTGTAGAGAACAATGGTGTGTCTTTTCCAGAAAACACCTTCATGTTGGAAAACACCTTCCCTTTGGGAGGTTTAGGTACATACACCTCTTCAAAAGAGGGTAAATACGTCAATTCCTGGTTTAGTACTTCTTGTACAAACCTTGGATACATATAAAATCTTTTGGTTTTGGTTTTGGTATCCAGGTTTGACAGCAAATCATTGAAAATCATTTGAGAAAAATTGAACTTTCTGGAGGTAGCTAAGCAGACAAGAGCATAAGCTATTGTACTGCTAAACTCACTCTATCCAGTTGTCTTGCGAGATAAATAATGCTGAGGAGTATGAACAAAAAATCTCCACTGAGGTGAAAATTTGCTTTTGAAAAACTTGTAGACCTCAGTGGGACCTTCATACCCGATTCTGCCAATTTCTTGGAAGTGATCTTCGTTTGAAAGAGAAGTAATACCTGAGGCATCATCTAGACGTAGATGAGTGCGAATGCAGGCTTCTGTGATTGTGATAGGTTTATCACAGACCCTGGATTGGATGACCTGATTGCCATTAACAGTCTGAATGGAGGCATTGGTCCAAAATTGTCGCAGATGTTCCACATAGATGGTGGGATTGACAGTTAACACATAGGCGATGTGTGAGGATTTTAGGAAATCCACAATCTCATGAAAACCCTCAGCTTGTTTGGGTTTTTGCAGCATTGGAAGCTCATTGTGATCGTCAACAAAATCCAGTCTTGCCATCGTTCTTGGGTTTGAATCAACACTAGGGTTTATGCACTAGGAAGCAAGAATTCGAGAGAGAGAGAGAGAGGATGAAAACTCGCTGGAAATTCAATGAGCCGTTTGGGTTTTGGCGGTCAGAGAGGTTATTTATAGGTGGAGGGTTTCAGTTAGAAGCAATACTAAGTACCCTAGCAGCATTACCAAGCCAGCAGTACTAACCCATATAAGCAGTAGTAACACATACCAACAGTACTAACACAGACTAGCAGTATTAACGCAGACTAGCAGTATTAACACATACCAGCAGCATTAACACTATCTGGAAGTAGAAAAAAGGAAAGCAGTAGTAACTTTGCAATGGCAGTATAAACGACCTAGCAGTAGTAACCATACATAACCATATTTGAACTGTTAGCAGGATTAATAGTGAGAGCAATATTAACTTAACCAGAAGTACCAAGTTTCAAATCAACAATGTAATCTGAAGCACTTAGACACAAATAGTTAGCAGCATCATGCACAATACAATATGAGAAAGTAAGCATGAAAGAAGCTATAAAGAAATGGTACATAAAAAAATCAAAAGAGGCTTATTCAGTGTTTATCATGTCTACACTTGAGACCAAGAATGTGAATCTACCCACATCAAAAGCTTTGGTGAATAGATCAACAAATTGGTTACTAGTGTGTACCTTCAAAACCTGAATTAACTTCTTTTCATTGCAATCTCTAATAAAATGGTACCTGATTTCTATATGCTTGGTTTTTGAATGCTTCATCGGATTATTAACAATGCTTATAGCACTGTTGTTATCAATGAAGATGGGAGTGTGAAGAAAAGTAATACCATAGTCCAACATCTGATTCTGAATCCATAGCACCTGTGAGCAGCAGCTTACAGTAGCTATATACTCTGCTTCTGTTGTAGAGGTGGACACTGTGGTTTGCTTTTTACACTGCCATGAAACTAGTCTTGCACCCAAAAACTGACATCCTCCTGATGTAGACTTTCTATCGAAGTTTGCACCACCCAAGTCACTATCTGAATATGCAAGTAGATCAAATGGTGAGTCATGAGGATACCAAAGACCCAACCTCGATTGTCCTTTGAGATATCTGAAGATCCTTTTGACTGCTTGAAAATGAGATTTGTTAGGTCTCACTTGAAATCTAGCACACACACATACAACAAAAATAATGTCTGGCCTTGAAGCTGTTAGATACATGAGGGAGCCTATCATAGATCTATAATGATGAACATCCACATCCTCCCCCTCAAGATCTGCAGTAATCTGTTTGTGTGTTTCCATAGGTGTTCTTGCAGGCTTTGCTTCTGAAAATTCAAACTTTGTAAGTATATCCTGCACATACTTGGATTGACTTATGAAAATACCATCTGTCTTCTGTTTAACCTGTAGCCCAAGGAAGAATGTGAGTTCACCCATAGAGCTCATCTTGAATCTTTTATGCATCAACTCCTCAAACTCCTTGCATATATAATCTTTTGTGGATCCAAAGATGATATCATCCACATAGATTTGAACAAGAAGGATGTCCTTCTTCTTCTTTTTAATGAAAAGGGTCTTGTCAATGATTCCCCTTTCAAAGTCATTTTCTAAGAGGTAGGTAGACAGAGTGTCATACCATGCTCTTGGTGCTTGATGTAGCCCATAGAGTGCCTTATTTAATTTGTATACTTTGTCAGGAAAGGTAGGATTCTCAAACCGTGTAGGCTGACAAACATACACTTCTTCAGCAATTTTCCCACATAGGAAAACACTCTTAACATCCATCTGAAATACTCTGAACTGCATGAAAGAAGCATAGGCTATAAACAACCTAATTGCCTCAATTCTGGCTACTGGTGCAAACACTTCTTCATAATCTATCCCCTTTTCTTGTGTGTACCCTTGTGCCACAATCTGGCCTTATTCTTTATCACTATTCCTCTCTCATCTTTCTTATTCCTGAAAACCCATTTAGTTCCAATTTCCCTTTGTCCTTGTGGAAGGTCAACTAGATCCCACACATTTTGCAGCTCAAACTTCAACAGCTCCACTTGTATTGCTTCTATCCATCTTGGTTCTTTCATTGCATCATAGGCCTTCTTGGGTTCAATCTGAGATAGAAAACAAGATAACAAACCTGACTGCAAGTCTTTCAATCCTCCTAACTTACTTTGATGCCTTGTGATCCTGGGAGAATTGATATCACCAATCACCAACTGAGGAGGATGATTCTTTTGAGTTCTGGTTTGATGGGAAGCCTCCTCATTAATATTTGCATCTAGATTAGAGTCATTATTTTCAGGAGTGTTTCCACCAAATACTAAAGAACTTTCTTCATCAGTATCATCTTCTGACAATGTGGGTATTTCAGGACTTGTGTTTCCTGAACCTGAAGGATGAGCATCCTCTTTATCACCTTTATCCTCTTTATCACTTTTATCCTTTTCATCATGTTCTGGTTCAGAATCCTCTGTTTCTGAATCATCCTTCTTTTCTTGTTGACAAAATTCAACAGGATCAATTGTAGGTATAGGGAACAACACAAACTCTGGTTTCTGTGCTTGTACCTTTTCTGAACTTGTTCCTGCAATTTGTACATTAAAACCCAAAGAATTAGTTAGTGAATCAATGTCAAATAGCCAATCAGGACCTGCACCAATTGGATTTGGTGTGTTCTCATTGCATTTGACATTGTCACTTTCCTCTATAATCCTGGAAGAACTATTGAATACTGTATATGCCTTACTCTGAGAGGAGTATCCAACAAGGAATCCATCCTCAGCTTTGCTTTCAAACTTGCCTAAATGAGATTTGGTATTGAGGATTGTGCAAGGACACCCAAAAGGTTTGAAAAATCCAATAAAAGGTTTCTTCTTTTTGAAAAGTTCATAATGTGTCTTACCTTGGGATTTGACTACTAGAACTCTGTTTTGGACATAACAAGCAGTATTAACTGCTTCTGCCCAAAAAGTAATGGGTAATTTTGAATCTGCCAATAGAGATCTAGCATCCTCAATCTATGTCCTATTTCTCCTCTCAGCAACACCATTTTGTTGAGGAGTCCTAGGAGCACTGAATTGTCTCTCAATACCTTTAGTCTCATAAAAGTTGTTTAAGTCACTGTTTTTAAACTCAGTTCCATTATCAGATCTGATGACTTTAACTCTTAGATTTGTTTGGTTTTCAATTCTAAGGACAAAGGATTTGATCATTCCACTTGTCTCATCCTTAGTCCTCAGAAAATATACCCAAGTAAATCTAGAGAAGTCATCAACAATGACTAAGCAATAGGATTTCTTACCAATGAAGGGGTGAAGAGATTGTGTTTATTTCTTTGGACTTATGAGAAGTTTTGTGCTGCTTGCCTTTAAGACATGCAACACAATGATCATCACATGAAAACACTTTTTGAGGCAAACCTCTCACAAGGTTGTTTTTCACAAGATTGTTCATAGTTTTAAAATTCATGTGACACATCCTTCTGTGCCAAAGAGATGATTCATCTAAAGAAGCTTTTGAAAACAGAAAGTTTAGTGATGAATCAGATGAAACACTCTCTAAGTCCAAACAATAAACATTATCCTTTCTAGGAGTTCTAAGTAGTATCATATTTTCATCAGCTACCTTGAATCCTGGAGCAAGGATAATACATTCAGTATCATTAAATAATATGTTATGTTTCTTGTCACAGACCTGTGATACACTTAACAGGTTGTATCTTAATTGCTCAACATAGTAAACATCTTCAAAAGTCATCTTACCTTTTGATACCATACCTTTACCATTTATCTTACCTCCTGCTGGATTGTCACCAAAAGCAACACGTCTTCTATCAAACCTTTTGGAATTTTGAAGACAGGACATGTTACTTGTCATGTGCCTAGAGCAACCACTATCTACATGCCAAATGCTCTTCCCCTTGAGCTGTTGGTTACCCTGCACATAAGATAAAACAGTTAGTTTCTTGAGGGAACCCAAACCAAAGTGGTCTTGGGTTGCCCTTTCTCATCAACATACTCATATTCATTAAGCTTAGTCTTGTGGAGATGATCAGAGTCAGGAATCTCATGGCTGGAATACTTTGTCTTAATTATAGGCTTGTCAGTATTAACACTGATAGCAGTACTATCCTTGTTAGCAGTATTAACTTGGTCAGCAACACTAACTTTGCTAGCAGTACTATCCTTATTAGCAGTACTAACTTGGTCAACAGTACTAACTTTATTAACAATACTAACTTGGTCAGCAGTAGTATTGCTATCAGCAACACTATTTCTGTTAGCAGTACTATTTGAGGTAGCAGTACTAACAGATTAGTTTCTTTTGGGACCCAAATTAGGACACATTTGTTTGCTTTCCTATTCTTTGTGTTACTCCTTGATTTGCTTAGAATATCTTTTTTTGTTTTAGAAAACTTATTCTGAATATGAGATTTTGCAGTACCAGTTTTCATTGGTGTTGTTCTCACATTCTCAGCCATGTGGTTCCTTGATCTTCTTGATTGCTTCCCATAACCAACAAAATTTTGTATTTTTCTTTGAAAAGCAATTCTTTGGTTAACAGGATTGAAATAACAGTGTTTGGCTAAATGATTCAACTTCCCACAAATAAAACAAGGCTTTGGTCTATTGATTTTGCTTAGATCAATTCCTTGTTTTTGTGCCCACTGGTTATTTCTGTTTCTCTGATTTCCCCTTATTTTATCATGTTGATGGGGCTTCATCTGTTGACAAGTACAGGGATTTACAACAGTAGTTTGCATATAGTGATCTGCCTATACCTTTTCCTTCCCTTTTCTAGAGGTCTCAGCTTTCTCACTCTTACCAGTCTCTTCCCCAATCTTAGACTTTTCCACTTTCTCACTCTTGACAAATGGTTTACCTCCCCTTTCATTTGTAAGAATATGGTTTTCTAAGGGAATTTCTTTCTGGTCTTCCTTATTCGTATCCTCATTGTTCTCTTCTTCAGATTCTGCCTCAACCACTACAGTGTCTAGTGGATCTACCTCTGTGGCTCCTGCAGGTAAGTCATTCTTATCTTGCCTTTCTAAGAGGTCTGAAGTGGGTGGAATATAGTTGTTGTTGTAAGGTGGAGGGGTGTTGTTATATCCTATACCTCTCTTAAGTTTGTCATGAACTTGAGATTTGAGTAAAGTGTCCATTGCTTTAGAGGCATTGGAAAATTTCTCAATGTCTAATTTGGCCTTCTCAAATTCACTTCTGACTTTCTCACATTCTTCTCTAGCCTTCTCTAGCTTAATCTCTAACTCCTTCTTCTCCCACTTCCAATAGTTTTGATCATATGAATGTTGAAGTTCATTGGCCTGATATGCCTTAATTTGTTCTTCAAAATTCACAATGATCAAATTAGATTCTCTCCTATGTTTCTCCAGTCTTTTAAGATCATCACACATGCTCTGATTGTGATCCCTGTACTTCTTAACAGTTTCAAGACAGGCTTTTGAGCAAAGTTTAGATTTTACCTCTGTGGGAATTGCAGTGCTTGAAGACTCTAAAACCTCAGCCATCAATGCTTGATTATGAATTGCCTCATTTTCTTGATCACTCTAATCAAATCCCATTCCATCTTGTGAAACAAGTGCTTGAGATGGGTTCTAGTTGTTGGTGGACTTTGATTGTTGATTGTTGCTCCCATGCTGTTGAGAGATTCCCCTCTGCATTCTCTTGCAAAGTGCCCCAGTTTATGACACTTGTAGCATTCCACTTTGGATTTGTCAAATCCAGCACCATCCTCTCTTCTCATGGCAAAGTTGTTTCTTCCTGTTCTTTTAATGAATCTTTTGATTCTCATTGTGAGCATTGCCATTTGCCATATGATGTCCATCTCTTCAAGATCATCAATATTGATCTGCTCCAGATCATCATTAATAAGAGAAGATTTAGCATGACTAGCAAGGAAGGATTCCAAAACAGAATCATTGAGTCCATCCTGTTTTGAGCCATAAGCAACACTAACTGATTCTGTATTTCCAGAAGAATCAGTAGTAGATGATAAGAAAGCAGCATTGTGAGAGTATCCAGATGGCTTCTTCTTAGATTCAACTTCTGCTTCAAACACCCTGAGATCATTGTAGAGATCATCAAGTTCCTTATCCTCCAGATTATCATTCTGCCTGAGTGATACTATAAACATTACCCATTCTTCACCAAGAGATCTTAGAAACTTTCTGTTTACATCATCCTGGTCCATCTTGACACCAACACTGGCCAATTCTCCTATCAACTTGTTGAACCTATCAAAGGTTTGAGTCATAGACTCATTCTTTGTATACATAAAGTTTTCATATTGTTGCTTAAAAATTGCTTTCTGATTTCTCTTCGTGCTTTTGGTACCTGAAAACCTCTACTCCAAAGCATTCCACAAGATTTTGGCATCAGCACAGTTGCAAAACTGATGTTGGTATTCATTAAGAATTGCCAAGAGTAGAGTGCTCAGGCTTTCATCTCAGTCTGCCTCATCTTTCTTTCTCCATCAGTCTTTGGTGGAGGTCTCTTTCCATCTGCTCCCATCTCTCCTTCATTGGAGGGACCATTCTCAATGATGTCCCACATTGAGTAGTCTGTTAGAAGTATATACTGCCTGATCCTGATTTTCCACATGTCAAAATCATTAGGTTTGAGCATGGGAACTTTTGAAACAAGAACACTGTCGTGTGATCCGTCCATGATGATTATTTCTTTCTGAGTTCCTTGGCTCTGATACCACTTGTCAGGATCGAAATTCTAAACAAGAATTTAATTAAACACTCAGAAACTTTGTTAAAGAAGTTGCGGAATAACACATTAACAATAAACCAATAAAACAGTGTATGAATCAAATCACAAGTTATATTGAATTAACTTAATGATTACAACCAAAGTCTCAATCTATTGAACAGGCTCAACAGACGTTCAATACTTCTCTAATGAAAGGACTACTAAGAATCTTGAGGCTAATTATCTCTAAAAACAAAAACGTGTGTATCTCTCTATATATGTATCTCTATCTATCATAAGCAAAAGGATTCTAAACTATATATATACAAAACATATTACAAGACAATTATTAAATTAAAATTGATCTTCAACATCCAGTCCATAATCATCTTCAATCTCCTTGTCTTTCGCTTTAAGCAACCAATTTATCTTTATCATCATAAGCAACATTAATCTTCAGCAACATCTTCTTATCAGTAGCAGTACTAACCATGCTTGCAGTAGTAACTTCCAACTTGCAGTGTTAACTCTTCAAGCAATACTAACTACTAGCAGTAGTAATCCTTCAAGCAGTAGTAATATATCTAGCAGTAGTAATCTTCAATACTTAGCAGCACTATCTGGACTTAGCATATTTCAGACCCAACATCATTGATTTTGATTGGGGTTCATTCATAGTATGTTTATGGATATATGGTATGATTTTTACAATGTGTATCAACCGTTTGGAGTGTTTTCTGGATTGAAAATCGAGTAGAGGGTCGAACAGTTCAAGAACACGCCAGATCTACGTTTTACGCCAACATCACCTGAGAAATTGATTTTGCGCTAGATTCAAGTGGTCTTTTGCGCCAGTCCCTCTTAGCGCAAACTGTATTTTACGCCACACCGGTCAAACTTGGACACCGGTCGACACTGGTCCACACCGGTCGAGGAGACACCGGTCGCCCACACACTGGTCGCAGCTCTCATCGGTCGCAGGACACCGGTCGCACACCCACACACCGGTCGACCTCAAGACCCCGGTTTTCACCATCTGTTCTTCGCGCAAAACCGTCTTTGCGCCATCTTCTCGTCGAGCATATCTTAGTTTCGCGCTATCTTCTCTTAGTGAAATTTAGTCTTTTACGCCAGATCCTCAGCTCAAGTTGATTTTTGCGCCAGTTTCTTTTAGCGCAAACTTTCGTTTGCGCCAGGTTCACTTAGCGCAATTCTGAAGTTCGCGCCAACTTCACTAAGCGCAAAAGTGTATTTTGCGCTAGCCACTATCTCTTTTGCGAATTTCTTTGTGTTCTATACTGTTTGCGAATTCTGCATTTGATTATTTTTGGAAATTTATTTTTCTGAAATTTTTTGAGTGTAGTTTTTATCCAATTCTTGATTCAAAAGATCTTATTAGTTGATTCTCTTAGTACAGATAGGTTTGCTTACTAATCATACAGCTAAAGATGTCGAACCAACTTCTCTCAATCGGCTCTCAGTCCAAACCTCTTATTCTCTTGGCTAATGAGTATCAGCAATGAAGAAAAGAATGATTCAGTTCCTAAATCACAAAAGCAGAGATTACATGGAATCAATCACTTCTGGTCCAGTAAATCCAATGATTAGAGTACCTGGTCAAGCTGCAACTGAAACCTCTCCAGAAATCCCTGACAGATTTGTTCCTAAACCGTATGAGTACTTCACAGAAAAGGAGAAAGATCTGTACACGATAGATGAAGAGGCTCTCATTTACCTGACGATGGCCATCCCAAATGACATCTACAATCGGGTAGACAGTCTAAATTCAGCTAAAGAAGTCTGGGATGAACTAGCAAGACAATTTGAGGGAAGTGAAGCTTCAATTCAGGCTAAGCAGAATCTGTGCATTAATGCCTATGAGGGATTTCATTCAAGGGAAGGAGAAACACTGCTTGATACCTACAACAGATACAACGTCATTCTGAATGACCTAAGGAGGAACAATATCTCAAAATCTGATTCCGAGATAAACTATAAGTTCATCAAGAACTTGAACCCTGAATGGAAGAACTTTGCCATCAATCTTCAGATGCTAAAGAACATGGCTCTAGAGAACGTAACTGATATTTTTTCTACTCTTTCTCAGCATGAAGAAGAGGTGACAACTATCAACAATGAGTTCAAGAATCTGAAGGACTCTGTGGCTCTCATAGCTGGAAAAGGAAAAAGTTCAAGTTTTGGTCATGTATCTGCTGCAAGGTCAAAGAAGAAAGTGCCTAAAGCTTCTGTTACGGAGATTACTGAGTCCGATTCTGCTTCAAGTGATGAAGAACTGGAGATTGATTATGATGATGATATACAAAAATTCTCTGAGAACTTGGCCATGATAACTCATCAATTCAAGAAGAGCTTTGGCAAGAAGAAGTACTATTCAAAGCCAAAGTACGAAGGGTACAAGAAAGAGAAGTATGAAATGAGACACAAGCCTAGGTATGGAAGGAGAGAGGAAAGACGAGAAGAGAGAAAGGATGAACCGGGCAGATGCTATAACTGTGGCAAATTTGGACACTTCTCCAGAGATTGTAAGTTCAAGAAAGTCAAGAACTCAGAATACTATGCAAGGAAGTCACTCATTGGCAAGAAAGAGGAAGAGGGAAAGGTGCTTATGGCTGAAGAGGAAAACTGGATGTTCCAAAGATTTGATGAAGAGGAGCAGGCACTTCACCCAAGTCTCTTACATGGCAAAACTTGATGGTGATGATGAAGCTTATGAGGCACATTCCGAAGATGACAACTCTGAGGTAAATTCTGAACATATTGAATCTCTGATGGTCCAAATACACAATATGAAAGATGAATTTTCTTTGTTGAAAGGTAAACTTAGCTCCGCACATCAAATAGTCTTGAGTTTTCGTGATGAAAACGCTTTGCTAAAAGTTGTTGTGGAAGAAAAGGAAAAAGAGAAACAAAGTTTAAAAGCTGAAAAAGAATCTTTAAAAGGAAAAATATCTGGTTTAGAAAAGGATCATGTAAATTTCAATGCTGAAAAAGGTGAGTTCAAAATCAAATTCAATGTATGTTTTCAAGAAAGAAATGAAGCTTACACCAAGATTAAGCAATTGGAGGATATTAACATGAAACGAGGTCAGACTGAGCAGACATTAAATTTGTTGACCAATAAACTCTAAGATGAAAGGTTTTATAAACTTAAACCAGGTTTGGGTTTGCCAATTAACGATGTTTTGAAAAAGGCACCGGAGCACTTGTATAATTTTGATAAACTTGGCTCCACAGTCAGACCCATTCCAAACATTCGTGCAACTTTTGTTGAAGCAAGTACTTCTAAACCTTTTACAGAGACCAAAGGTAAAGAAGAAATGGGAGAAAACAAGTCTTGTGACACTGATTCTCAAAATTCTTTTAAATCAGTTGGTTTTAAATATAGTGATTTGAACAAAAGCTATGAGACTCGAAAGATCGAATTTGCTGAGTTTGAATCACTGTTTACCACATCTTCAAAAGAATCAGTCAGCAATAACATGGTTCCACCTGAGACTGAATGCAAATATGATGAGTATGAATCGGATGTCGATCCATCAAATATACCATCAATCTCAAATCCCATTGCTCCTAAACCTTTACTTGTTGAAGAGGTTGAAGAAGAAACTGTCATCACGAATGGATCTTGTTTTAAAAATGACAAAATATAATTTATTGAGAACATGACTGAAGAAATATTTTCTGAAATGATGAATGCTTCAGACTCTGATCCTGTTTCTACTGCAAAAGAGTCAAATTCTGTGAGTGATCATACATTTGAATTGATGAAACAAATTGATACGTTGCAACAGTCTCTTGAAGAGGTTGAAGATGTAAACTTTGATCTCAAATTTAAACTTGAAAAATCTTTGAAAGATAATCAAGGGCTTTGCACAGAGATCAATGATTTGAAAATTACCTTGTTTAAGAATGTTTCTGTTAGATCTGATTTTATAGTAATCATTGTATTTATTGTTCTGTTTTGTTTTGTAAATGCCTTGGGGTATTTAAGTCCCCTTGGCTTGTTTTTGTTGTAAGAACTTTTCACATATTTTGAATTGAAAGTTACTGTTGCATTGAGCGCACACTTTCTCTCTCTAGTTTCTCTCTCTACAGATCTTGTGATCTTGGTTTAACAATTGGTATCAGAACCTTCAAGATCTTGAGAGAATTGAGATTAGTGTATTTTTGTTACTGTTTTGTGTAGATAATTCGAAAATTTTATTGATTTTTCTTGTTTTTTCAAGAAAAATCTCATTTTCTGGATTTTCACCAATTTCAGTCTGTTTTGTGATCGAAAATTGCTTTGAATTTGATGTTATTAGATGCGTTTTAGTTAGTCGATTGAGTTTGATTCTTGTTGTTTTGCATAAAAACATGATTTGATGCTTCGATTTTGAGTTTGAGTTTATTTTGAAAAAGTCGAGTTCTATATTCTGTTCGTTTTGATTTTTGAGATTTGGAGTGTTTTGATCGATATTGTCAATTGATTTGTATTAAAAACTTGTTTTCAATCAATTTTGTGCAACTTGTATGGATTTAAGTCATTGTTATGATTGATTTTGCAGATTTATAGTCGAGTGTTACTATGCGGGTCATTCATATCACTGTGCGTGTCATTCATATGATGTGCGGGTTGCATGTTATTAATAGGATTTGAAGTATGCGTGTGAGTCAAGTAGTATGCGGGTCATTCATATTATTGTGCGTGTTATTCATATAGTATGCGGGTTGTTATTATAGTTTGTGTGTTCTTCATGAAATCATGTGTTAATCTTATTAGAATGTGTTTCTATCATATACTTTTTGTGTAACTAACTTTTGAGTGTTAGTTTTTTCTCAGGTTATCTCTCTTGCGTTCTGTAGAGCAAATGTTTCAAATTTCGAAGAATATCTCATATTGTCTCTCTAGTTCTGATTCTGATGATTGCGATTCTTCATTAATATGTGATGATATTTCTGCTTTATTTGATCAGTCTAAGATTTTTTGGAAAAATAAATGTTTGAAAAAGAAAAAGGAAAGGACTAACAAGAAGGGACCCATATTCATATGGGTACCTAAATCTCAGTAATCTTTGATTGTGTAGCTAAATCAATTATGGTATCTGGATTCGGCGTGTTCCAAACACATGACTGGCAACAAATCTCTACTTTCAAATTTTAAAGAAAAATGTTGCGGTCGTGTTAAATTTGGAAACTGCGAGACGGCTCCCATTCTTGGTTATGGTGATCTTGTTCAAGGTAATATAACTGTCAAAAGAGTAAGCTTTGTCGAAGGTTTAAGTCACAATCTATTCAGCATCGGAAAGTTCTGCGATAAAGATCTTGAAGTCAGTTTCAAGTCTAAAAGAGTGCCTGTAAAGAATAATAGCGGCAGGGACTTACTTGTTGGAAAGAGACGATCAAATCTTTATACCATTAATCTTTCCGAAGTAAAGGTTCCATCAGATATTTGTCTTCTATCAAATGCCTCTATTCATGAAAGTTGGGTGTGGCACCGTCGACTAGCTCATCTCAATTTCAAATATATGGATCGCTTGGTCAAGAATGATTCCGTGAGAGGTCTTCCAATCCTCCGTTTCCAGAAAGACCATCTCTGTCAGGACTGCGAGAAAGGAAAGTTGAAGAAAGCATCTCATAAGCCTAAGCCTGAACATTGCACTGCGGACATCCTAGATCTGATTCACGTTGATTTGTGCGGACCAATGAAGACAAAGAGCATTGGTAAGAAGAAATATGTTTTGGTTGTTGTTGATGACTACTCCAGATATACTTGGGTAAAATTTCTCAAATCTAAAGACGAGACACCCGAAATTCTCATCAACCTCATCAAAACCATTCAGAGAAATAAGCAAAAGCATGTCAAAGTTGTAAGATCAGATAATGGCACAAAATTCAAGAATTCAACTCTTCAAGCATTCTATGATGATCAAGGAATACAACAACAGTTTTCTGCTGCAAGAACACCGCAACAGAATGGGGTTGTTGAAAGACGAAACAGAACGCTTGTGGAAGCTTCTAGATCTATGCTTGTTTATTCAGGTCTTCCTTTGTCCCACTTGGCCGAAGCCATATCTACACCACCGGTTCAACAAGACTCCATATGAATTGATGAACGGTATCAAACCCAACATCAAAAGACAGAGATAATCTGAACAAATTTAGTCCAAAGGCAGAAGAAGGCGTATTTCTGGGCTATTCTTCTAACTCTGCTGCTTACAGAGTCTTTCTCCTCTCTGCAAGAAAAGTGATAGAGTCAGTGAATGTCAAATTTGATGAAACTGCTGATTTGGCTTTTGGACAACACAGTTCAAAACCCGCTATTACTGGAAACTCAGCTTCTGAACAAATTAGTTCAAAACCTGCAATTCAACCGATAAATCAGGATCCTTCTAATTCTTTGTCTAATCTTTCTGATCTTGATTTTCTGTTTGAAAATTTTTATGATGATGTTCCTAAACCAAACACTGATAATGTGTCAAATATCTTGAATCAGGAACCTGTGAGTACATCTAATCCTAATTCCGCTGCATTAACCTCTGAACTTGATGCTACTTCAGTACCTCCTGAAATTCAAGACATATCTTTTGAACATCATCCGGATCATTTCATACATGAACCAGAAATTGTTGAAACTGTTCATGAGGAGTCTGTAGAAGATGAAGTTGTTCCAGAAGAAAATGTTCAACAAGAAGTACAAGCTACGTCTGGTCAACAAGAGCCTGAATCTGATGTCATGGAAATACCTCCTCCTCCAACTGAAACCATATCTGTGTCATCTTCTGATAGTATTCCATCTGAAGATCCTCCTCAACAATTAGAAGTGGTTCAAGAAGTTATTGATCCTCTCCCTCATATAACAAAATGGACAAGATCTCATCCAATCCATCAAATTATTGGCGATCCTCAAGCAAGTGTTTCTACTCGCTCCAGAACAGCTTCTTCCAACGAATGTTTGTACACTTTCTTCCTAAGCAAGATTGAACCTACCAAAGTTTCTGAAGCGTTGGAGGACCCAGATTGGATCATTTCTATGCAAGAGGAGATCAATCAATTTGAAGCACTCAAAGTGTGGAGACTTCTACCAAGGCCGAAAGGTAAGAGCATAATTGGTACCAAGTGGATATTCAAGAATAAGAAAGACAAAGATGGTATCGTCATTCGGAACAAAGCAAGGTTAGTAGCCAAAGGATATCGACAAGAAGAAGGTATTGACTATGATGAAAAATTTGCACCCGTTGCCAGATTGGAAGCTATCAGAATGTTTCTTGCCTTTGCTACTTATCGCATTTTCACAGTATATCAAATGGACGTAAAGACAACATTTCTCAATAGCAAGCTGAAAGAAGAAGTATATGTATCTCAGCCAGAGGGATTTGTTGACAATGATCGTCCTGATTATGTATATTTTCTCGATAAAGCATTGAACGACTTGAAACAAGCTCCACGGGCTTGGTATGACGAGTTGTCAACTTTCTTGGTCAAATCCGGCTTCACCAAAGGCTCGATAGATACAACTCTTTTCATTTATAGAACTAATCTTGATATCTGCTTAGTACAAATATACGTAGATGATATTATTTTCGGTGCGACTAACAAATCTTTGTGTAATTGGTTTTCTGATTTAATGACCTCTAGATTTCAGATGAGCATGATGGGAGAAATCAACTTCTTCCTCGGCTTACAAGTGAAGCAACTTGTAAATGGAATCTTCATCAATCAGTCAAAGTACGTATTTGACATTTTGAAGAAATTCAAGATGGACAAATCTACTTCAATCGGCACGCCTATGGCTCACGGTGCCAAACTCGGACTGGATCCAGATGGAAAAGCTGTGGAACAAAAGACATACAGAGGGATGATCGGATCACTGATGTATCTTACTGCCAGTCGTCCGGATATAATGTTTTCAACGTGCCTGTGTGCCCGTTTTCAAGCTAAACCAAAAGAATCTCATCTTTTAGCAGTCAAACGCATTTTTAGATATATTAAAGGAACTCCTTATTTAGGATTATGGTATCCTAAAAGTTCTGACTATAATTTGATTGCTTATTCTGATGCAGATTATGGTGGTAATCAATTGGACAGGAAAAGTACTTCTGGTCATCTCCAGTTTCTTGGTGAAAGACTGATAAGCTGGGCGTCGAAAAAGCAAAACTGCGTGTCAATATCAACAGTCGAAGCTGAATACGTCGCTGCAGCTAGTTGCTGTGCTCAAGTGCTTTGGATGAAAACGCAACTTCGCGATTACGGGATGCTATACAAGATTGTGCCAATATATTGTGACAGCAAGTCTGCAATTGCGATATCGGTCAATCCTGTCCAACACACCAAGACCAAGCACATAGACATGAGATATCATTTTATAAAGCATCACGTGGAAGAAGGTACTATTGAGTTATATTTTGTCCCAACTGAATATCAACTTGCTGATATATTTACAAAAGCTTTAGATGAAAAACGATTTAACTTTCTGCTTTCAAAACTTGGCATGTTGAATTTAAAAGTTTAAATCTTTACAAATTTTATTCTATAAAGTTTAATATTTCAGATTTTCTTTCAGTTGAATAAAATGTGTGTCTAGAATCTTTGACAAGTCACCTTGTTTATATTTAAAGTTTCATATGTTCAACGTTCAAATCTTTCAAACATCGAAAAGTCAGCAACATGTTTGACGCTTTAGATACTGCTTTAAAGATATGTGAGTCGGCATATTTATGGTTTACTTTGCTTGAACAACCTAAGTGATCAAAATTGTAGATCGTAATGAAAATATGGGCTAAGTTATTCAATATAGATCTGAGTTATTGAGATATATTATTTTTAAGCATTTAAAATACAGAAATCCTTGAGTTTAAAAGTTTGTACCTGTGACCTTTCTGGTTTGGGAAAGTAAGTTCCGAGGGATGCTCGACATTGGTCCCCTAAGGTCAATTGATCTGGGAGTGATCAAACAGAAATCCTGCAATAGAACCAGATTGAAAGTCATGTTCTACTGGTATGAATGGGTTTAAGATATGTCGATGTAGCCTTTCTGATCCAGGAAAGTAAGTTCCAAGGGGTGCTTGACACCTAGTCCCCTAAGGCCATCTGGTCTGGGAGCGACTGACCCAAATCCTGCAATAGGGTCAGATAGAAAGTTACGTTTACGGTATGTTCTTTACTTAATGAACTCTTTGATTAAAAAGATACCAAAGTGCACAACGCTTAAAAGATGTCAAAGAGCACACTCATGTGAAGATGCCAATGAGCACACAGCTAAAAGATGCCAATGAGCACACATCTCTTGATACTTGGTGATATATTTTGAGTTGCAATAAACTTGTAAATTTGTGAAAATCTTAATTCTTGATGACTTAGTGCCTGTACATGCAAAGTTCTTCATTTTATGTTTAGAATTACATTTTTCTTGAAGCTAATCAGAGATCGCATGCGAGCACACTGAATAGATACCTGCAAGTGTTTGACATTGAACATGTCTTAACTTGATATACAATGAAACATGTTTCTGTATTCAACAACTCCCGTTTGATTTCAACTAATTGATAAATCTGGGATATTCTACTGAGTAGACTTTAACTTGTTTAGTGTTTAAAAGTTTATATATTCAGTTGTTACAAAATTTATATTCAATATGATCATCTTTAATATTGATGTCTTTATGTTTGTTGTCTGTGTTTTTTGTTATATGGTCTGTGCATTTTTCGAGGGGGAGTGTATATCTGGGTTCTTTATCTGAGAATATTCTGTTTTTGAGGGGGAGTGAATGATACTGATAAATTACTTCTTGTGCTGATCAGAAATTCATCAGGTAAGTATTTCTGAAATTACTATGCAAATGCTAAACTAATTTGATAAATTTTGTGCATTTGTGTAGGGGGAGTAATGGGGGATTATCAGGTAATTTTCTCATTTTTTTTAAGTATATAGAAGTAAGAGTGTGTATTTTCTTTTCTTTATTCCATTTGAATTTGTTTGACTATTCATCTTCCCTCCATTCTCTCTGCGTGTTCTTGAATTCTCATCTGATTCATTTCAGATTGTGATTTTGGAATTTCAGGTATGTTTTTGTTTTTCATTCTATGTTTGTAGTTTGATTAGTGTTTCATTACTTTGTTTTGATTTCATTTTTTGTCTCTAATTGTGTGTTTTATCTGACTTGCGTTCTTTTACTGTTCATCGATTTCTAAAAACTCAGATTCGAGTTGATATTGATTGATTTGCGTATTGGGGTTTGTTTAGATCTTATAATCGACAATCAGGTATGTTTTGTTTTAGTTTAATTCGTTGTTTTGTACTTAGGTTTAAAGTTTTTGTGGATTTCGGGTTCGAACAGCAGAGTTCTAGGGTTTTTTCTTCAAGTATTTGAGACCCGCATAGTGAACTATGCGTTTCACTTGTGACCCGCATAGTGAACTATGCGTTTCACTTGTGACCCGCATAGTGAACTATGCGTTTCACCCGAATTCTTCTTGTTTGTTTGTTTGTTTCTTGTGTTTTTCTTTGTGTAGTTTACGTATCACTAAGAACAAGCAAAGTTTTTCGTGCGTATCCTTAGTGACACGAATAACTCTGTTGTGTATTTCGTTGTTTCAAAGTATGCTTTGCGTTCCATTAAGGACACGTATTCCTTTCAATGTGTTCTCTTAAGGACACGCATTCTCTCCTATGCGTTCCCTTCAGGACACGCATTCTCTCCTATGCGTTCCCTTGAGGACACGCATTCTCTTCTATGCGTTCCCTTCAGGACACGCATACCTCAAATGCGTTTCTTTCTTAACACGCATTTCTTCCTTCGTGTTTCCTTAAGGACCCGCAAACCATACTTGGAATATTTTTTCGTGTTTTTCTGTTAAATGTTTTACTGTGTTTTGTTTCAGGTTATCATGTCTTCTCGAACAAATTCGGATCCAATGATTCAAGACGAGAATGTCATTCTTCAGGATCCGGATGATCAGGCATCTCATGATACAACTATGCCGTCTGTTCCGTCTGTTGGCGCTGATCTTTCTATGTCTAGGCGATCTCCAAATGATGTGTTTCCTAACAACATGTACATGCCTTATAAGCGTAACAACTACTTTGTTGACTTTGATCGCATCAAGATTCATCCTGTCATATGCACTATTCTTCGTGGACATCCGCTCTCTCAAGCTCTGTGTTCAGTTGCCGATGTTCCGGAAGTCTACGTTCAGCAAGTTTGGCACACCATCACTAAGAACGAACTGGCACGTCCTCATCGATTTGATCTCCAAATTGATCAATTCGATTCATATCCTTCTTACAAGCGTTTACGGTTGATTCTTGAGCTTCCTGAGCCTACTTCTAGACCTGTAAGGACAACATATGATCAATTTCCATCCGAAGAGGAAGTGTTTGAGGGCATCAAACGACTAGGCTATGTTGGTCCACTGAACAAGGTTGTAGACTTTGACAAGTCTAATCTTCCTCCTGTCTGGTATTCTTTATTTTCTGTCATCAACAGGTGCTTAACTTCTAAACATACCGGCACGGATAGTTCTAGTTTTCACTATCTTCGACTGTTCCATGCAGTAGTCTATGACCTGCATGTCGACTACACGATTATTTTCTGGACCGAGCTTTCTGAAATAGTGCAAGACAAGTTAACCAACAAGCGACGAAAGTTCATTCCTTTTATCAGGTTTCTCAAGCTGATTATTAGAAGCATGTTTCGAAGCAATCCGGCCATTCCACGAAGATTATCTTGGCCGCAAGTTCAGGATTGCGAGATGCTTTATCTTCAGAAACAGAAGAAGTCATTCACTTTTTCTATGACCATTCCTTATGGTCTTATTGCCAATTATGCTGACATGACCGATGACAGTGTCATCAATTATTGTTTAGAAAATGAATTTGTAGAGGCTGAACAGGAAGAACCTTCTCATGGCACTCCAGCTGGTACTACTCATGAAGAGCAAGGTAAAGCAACTACTCAGGAAATAGATACTGTCGTTGCAACTACACTAGAGACAGATGTTGATCTTTCTGCAGTACCACAAGACGTTGCTACTCATCATGTAGAATCTGTCATTGCTGCTATTGAAGCTGAAGTCACTACTATTAATGATGATTTTGGAGAAGATGCTAATCCTAATGAAACTGGAGTTGCTGATGATGATGAGACAAATGTTGATCCTTCTGATGATGGTGAAACTTCAACAAGTGATTCAGATGATGGTGATGATGATGCCGATCAACCTAGCATGAAAGTGTATGATCGGAGAATAAGAACACCAGAAGTGGTTGTTGTCTCAGAAGATGTTTCAGAAGATGAATCGGTACCCATTGATCTCTCTGCTGCTCCTCTAAATGTTGATGAACTGGATATCTCATTTGCTCAAACCTCCACTCAAACACAAAGTCAAGCTCTTGCTTCTTTTTCTGTTGAGGTTACTACTACCACTGTTTCTGCTGTTGAACTTTCTATGGTTCCTGCACGTGTTTCTTCGGAGAAATTTACAACTCTGAATGAGGTAATTTGTCAGTTCTCAGACAGGGTGGATGCTCAAAAAGAAGAAGATATTAACAAGCTGATGTCGTTTTTCAAAGGGAAAATGCCAGAGATAGATACTTCAGTTCTTCCTCCTGAGATTCCTTTCCGCCGTCCTTCAGGGGTGATTCTTCGGGAACCTTCTTCTGCGGTGTCTTCATCTACATCTCCGATTATTTCTCTTTCTTTTCCGTCTTTATTCACTCAGTCTGCGGGGATTTCCAGGCCTTCTATTCATGATGTTCCGATTTCTGAGCTATCTGATCTTCTTTATGCACGTCTTCTATCTATGTCTCCGCCACAACATCAAGATCAATATTTGATCTCTCTGCTGAGGAACTTCCAACCAAAGCCGCCTCAAGTTTCTTCCTCTTCTGATTCTGATCGCATTAATGCTTTATCTCATGAATTTCAGGAATTCAGATCAGAAGTTAGATCCAGTTTATCTGATCTTCGTTCTTTTATGGCACAAGTTTTCTCTGATCTATCTAACAAGATTGATCATCTAGAGCAATCATGCAGGACTGAGGCTGGCCCTTTTCTTAAACGCCGACATGACCAAGATGATCCCGATCATCAAGGCCATGAGGGGGAGATGGCAAAGAGACAAAGAACAGAAGGGTCTTCTGAAGTACGAGAAGTTGTTCAAGAAGAAGTGGCTGGAGATAGAGAAAAGACTGCTGATACAGTTCAAGATTGCAGTATTCAAGATTTAGTAAATGTCATGATTGAAAATGCTGATGTAATTGCTTTGCATAATGAATTTAATTTGTCTGAAGCAAATATTGATAGTATGCAAATTGTAGTTTATGTGGATCCAGATGTATCAGGTATGAAGTTGAAGAGTCGGAAGCAGCAAATGACATGAGATCTTTCTTCGCAAACTTTATAGAGATAACTTCAGATGATGATGAAGAAGTTAGATTTGAGAAAGTTGCTCAAGTTAAAGAATAAGATTGCAACAATATTATCATCTTATCTGATACAGAGGATGATACTGTTTTCATGGATGCGTCAGATACAAAAGAGGCTGAATTGCTATATGCTGATCTTCCGAATCAAGGTGAGATTCCAGAAGCTGATCAACCTTCATCTACTCCAATAACTAGTTCTGCTCCGACAACCAATATTCCGTCAAGTGCTTTTGAAGTTGGTCAGTCGTCTAAAGATCAAGCAGATATTCCTTCTTCCAAACCGGTAGTTCCTCCATCTCTTCTAGAAGAAGGAAAAGCTTTAACTAGGCATCAAAGGCAGAGAAATCTTCAGCAGAAATATATGGCTTCTAGACTCAGAACAACTTTTCTTGAAGATATTCAAAGCAACATCTTTGTTTCTAGAAGAAGGACAATCAATATATATGCCATACTTGGAGTAGAGAAAGAATCAGAAGCTTATCAGCATGAATACTTAGCATTTATCAAGTGCCAGCGCAAAAGGAATAACACCGTTGCTTCTTCTCATCTAATTGTTCGAGTTCTCAGTGTCACATTTAATAAGTTTCTAAACATCTGGTATCCAGACCTTGAAGTGGAAAGAAGAGACTGCAAGCGGTACAACTTTTCAGAGGCTGATTTCGTTGATCTTTCAATTGATGATATTGAATTCTTGTATGATCACTTCAGGAATCTTTATCACCGGACTCAGGATGTTTCTCAAACTCCTTTTGTTATTAAACGATTCATTCGACGACAGATCCGATTTTATCGTGTTTTTGACTTCCAGATGGCCATCGAAAGTTTTCAGCCTGTGGTTAATCTTGAAAGGCCCAACCGAAGTTTGCAGAATCTAGAGTCTTATCAGTTATTCACCATTATCGAAGATCCATACGGAGTAGTATATAAGAATAGCTCAAGTGAAAAATGCTTTCTACGATTTGATGAGATTGGATATTACTCTGATGGAACTTTAAAGGTGATCAAACTTCAATTGGAGCATCGTCTACAAGAGACTAGAAGAAAGTTTTTGGAAACAAGAAGGGAGTTATATATGTTTAAAAATGATGAAATTCGTCTGATCCGTAGAACTTTGGTCTCTATTCAAGATAGACTGAATCTCCGTTCAACTCTACGACGATTGGAAGTGTTAGTTGGGCTGAACAGACTTCGTCAATGAGAAGAACGTCAATGATCTTTCAAAGTCGCCTTGATGGTCAATGCTGTTTTTGAAGATTATTTTTTTAAGACCTCGGCGCCAATGATTACTAAGGGGGAGATTGTTAGATCTGATTTTATAGTAATCATTGTATTTATTGTTCTGTTTTGTTTTGTAAATGCCTTGGGGTATTTAAGTCCCCTTGGCTTGTTTTTGTTGTAAGAACTTTTCACAGATTTTGAATAGAAAGTTACTGTTGCATTGAGCGCACACTTTCTCTCTCTAGTTTCTCTCTCTACAGATCTTGTGATCTTGGTTTAACAGTTTCAAATGATAAACAGATGTTTAATGATCCAAGATGGAAGGTAAGAACTGTTAGTGATAAAATCTTAAACAATCAAGCTAAATTCTCAAGATTAAACATGAAAGTCTAGAGAGAGAGAGTAGAGAGAGAGAGTAGAGAGAGAAAGTAGATCTTGAACTAGCCATAAGTCTGAATGATTTACAATTACGTGCTTACAAGATTAACAAAGACAAAACCTATTTATACTACCAAACTATTACAAAGACTTAACCACTAAGAAAAGTAAACATACTTTGATTATCTATTACAATGACAATGTTGACTTTTACATCTTTGACATTCCCATTAAATCTTGGATACAATATTTAGACTTAACAATCTCCCCCTTTGTATTCAAGATTTAATAAAAAATTGATACTGATCTTCAACTCTTGATTCTTCAGCTTTTGTCTCTTTAACTTTGAACTTTGAAACAACTTATATGAAACTTTGAGTAGTATTTGAAACAACTTGTATCTTCATCATTTGTGATCTCTGAACTGTCTTCAGAAAACAAACTTTCACAAATCATCTTGATTTATCTTTGAACAAAATTTCTTCAGAGTCTTTTGGGTTTGAATTAGCGGAAGCATCTTTGAATTAGCGGAAGCATTTTTCACATTGACAACTCTTCATATCTATGAAATTGATCTTTGGAAAATTCTCCCCCTTTTTGATGATTGAGAGCATCATGATCATAAAAATTTCATCAATTTCAGCACAGACTTTGATTTCCCCCTTTGTACTAACTAACAATCTCCCCTTCAGAATGATTTTACAGTCTCCGCGCTTTGATCTGAGTAACTGAATCATGAACTGTATATACCCGAATCTTTTCAAATTCAGATATAATGAACGTGTAACCCTAATTCAACAATTGAAACAGTTAGGAATGCCTGTCAGTAACACAAAGTTACTGTGTACAACGAATGTACAATTTAAGGAGCTGGCTTGATGATGACTCCCCAGGACTTCCATTCAATCATTGAAAAACACAAGGTTTATCTATGAATGTTCTGACAGAAAAACAAATTTTCTGTGTGCTCGTGCTTGTGTATGAAAGAATTTTAGCACAATGATTGTGTTTCATTAAGGCGCACATTGTGTAAACTATTGAGACAGCAACAGATAATATACAGACTCAATGTGCATGAAAGAGGTGCGAAGGTGGGGCAACTTTCCTTCTCTTTCAATATCTAAATCTTCCGAGTGAAGATTAGATATCATATATGTTGCGTCCCTAAAGAAAATGAAACATTTCTTCACTAAGAAAGAAACGAGTGGTTGGTGGGGTAATTGCAAGAGTTGGCATGGGCTCACTGCCTTTTTCAATGATGGTCACCAAAGAATGTGAACCAATCAGTAGATGTGGCTGCCCGACTCAGAAGGTGGTAGGTGCAGAGTTCTGATATTCTTTTAACTCTGATCTCAAACCCTCTTTCTTTTTAAACATTATGCTCACTTCTAACCAAACTCTCTTTTCCATTTTTCTGCTCCACGCAATGAGAAAAACTCAACCGGATGAGTTATCTCCCCCACTCTCTGATTTTGACCCCTCACTCCTTAATCACTCAAGGATAACTTCCTGGGTAGGAAACACTGGTTACGTGAATCCATGGAAGTTCTGTTGAAGCTCACACACGAATCCCATGTAAGTCCTAAAAAGCAAGGTTGCTCAACAATTTAACTAAACAATTAAGCACAAAGTGTGATAACAATGTCAGAATGTATGCTCATTTAAAAATATGAATAAAATTTGAGCATTTGAACTTTGAAGATTTCTCAAAACAAGGATATTGAATGAATGAAATGAAGTCAAGAGAATTGTTTTGAGAATCTGACAATGTATCAATCAGATCAAATGAAAAGTATAGGGTATCAAAGAATTGGAAATTCGTTTATATGAACAAATATAAACAATTTATCAATGAAATCCCAAATATGGAAAAAATGAATAATGCTCAACAACTTTGAAAGCAAACGGGGTTATTACCATCGAAAAATTGGTTCGTTATGAGACATGGTAATAACAAAATCAAATGAAATACTGAACCGATGTGTGTGAATACATTACAGTACATGGAAAAGACAATACACGAGTATTGATATTTGGAAACACACGGTCAGTTAAACATTAAGCTCAAAATTTGAAAAACATTTAAAAGCACACTTCTAAATTCATAAAATCTTTTGAGAATAAGAAGTGGTTTGAACATTTAAGAAACAGTTTTTTTCATGTTCGAAAGTTGTTCTTCTTTCAAACAATCAGAGATCTAGGACAAAAGATATTTACCTTTTCAGCTCCCCCTCAAATCATGATATAATGATTTAGGTCTTTTAAGCTCCCCCTGGATATTAGCATAATATCCTTCTTTGATCATTGAAAAACGGGTCCTGATCTGTCATGTGATCAAAAGCCATTTTATTCACATCATTTATTCAAAAATAAAATGACAGAAAGCAGTAAAACATTTTATAGTATGAGTTCTGATCTGAAGTAATCAGAAGTCATCGCCTTTACTCCCCCTTAAATTAGGCATCTGAAATATGTCAGTTAAAACAGGATAGAGATTAGACACACCCTTTTGAATCGTAGACCATCATATCAGAAAAATCTATCAATGAAAAAGTACAGGATAGAGATTAGATCAATTCTCTTGGGATGTAGACCGTACTATCCATCGGATGCAAAAATACAGGAGTAAGGTCTTTTTGATCGCTGAGGTCCGACTCCTAAACTGTTGTGTGTAGAAGTCAAACTCCGTTGAAGAATGGGTCCTAAGCTGATGTACTTAGAAGCCATATTCTTTCAACTTTGAAGTCCGGGTTTTGAACTGCTGTGTTCAAAAACCATTGTTCTCTTACTCCCCCTTGACTTGAGGTGCCTGCAACACAGAATCAGTTTTCAGTTTTGGTACCCACTGGTATTTGGGTCCATGAATGTTAGTTGCAGTTCTTGTGGGGGTAATCGAGTAAGAACCATACCAGTAATTGACAAAGTTTTTACTTACAAAGTCATGTGCTCCACAGTAAGAACAACATATTTTCTTCTGAGCAATCCTGATAAGATGATTAGTAGAATAAAGAGTATCAGAATTACCAAAAGATTTACCTTTATGCTCACTGTTCTTTTTGGCATTGGTTGTGGATGCAGATGCTTTGTCTTTGTTCTCCTCTTCATCTGAAGAACCCTTCTCTCTCCAGACCATCTAGTTTTTCCTATAATTCTTTCCAAGAGATTTTACATAGAAGCTCGCTAAACTATCAACAGATTTGTCATAGAACAGATTAGATGGTCTGATCTGATTTGATTTGACAATTTGAGATTTGACACTTTTCTTTTTCAAAACATTTTTCTCATTAATAGAACTTGAAGCTGTTTTGAAAGAACAAACTGATTCTGTTGAATTTTCAACAGGTGATTGAACAATCACATCAGCTGTAATCTTTTCTGACATTTCCATGTTTGCAGCTTCTAAGTCTTTTATCTATTTAGTCAAAATGTTTCTTTCATTTGAAAGTGTGTCAAATTTCCGTTTCAAATCAGATTTGGCCTTCTGTTCTTTTTGGACATCTGAAGATAGAACAGTTATTTTGGATTTGAGCTTAGATATTTCAGATTCAAAATGTGAACGTTCTTGTTCAAAATCTTTTTGTAAGTTCTTGGTTTTGTCAGTAATTTCATTGAAAATCCCAACATATCTCTTTTCAGATTTCTTCTTTTCAATCTCCAAAGACTTTTTCATTTCTTGAAAAGCTTTTCTTTCTTTATCAAGTAAGTGTTGTAGAATAGAGATCTGTTCGGGAAGTTCAGTTGATTTATCCTCAAGATCTTTTCTTTCCTTTGCAAACGTGTCTATTTCGTTAATAAGAATCTTCTCAAACTCAGACACTTGCATGGAAAGTTTTCTGCATCTATGCTCCAAATCCTTTTTCTCTTGAAGAGCTTTCTTGGAAATTTCAGACATCTGTTGAAAAGAAGATGTCTCCAGTTTTGTTTTAACTTTATTTGCTTTGATCCTTTTAATCAGATCATCATTCTCTAATAACAATGCAAATATCTTCTTTTGAAGATCAGCATTTGAACTTTTCAAGGCAAAAATATTCTCTTCGAAAGCCTCAACTTGTGTTTGAAGCTCAACTGATTCTGCTTGTAGCTTAGGTAATGTGAAGATTTATACTCTTAGTCAATACACAGATAAAACCTATCTAAGCACAATATTAGACCAAGCCTATAAATATAATGATTACTATAAAATCAGACTTAACAAGAACTAATCCAGAATTTGATGATTCTGCAAAGCCTTCTGTCATTTACTCTGATTGTCCTAAATATCCACCTAGTATTTTTGAAAACGGTGAAACTTCAAATATCTCAAGAAAAGAATCACCTTCTAAGAAAGAGACTAACAAGTTTCTTGTTTCTGTTTCAGATATAAAAGGAAATGGAGTTGGGAGGAGTAATAAGAATAAAGATGATAGTTTGAATAAAAATGATAGTTTGAATTTTAGTGAAACTTCTGTTGCAAACAGTTGTACTACAGACAGTGATGTTTTGAAAAGTAATTCTTTTGATGGACATGAATGTCAGATTTGTTCCGATAAATCTAAATTTATGACTTTTGCTCGAAAGAATTTATATTGCAAACACTGTTGGGCTAATTCTTTCAAATACTACTCCACTCCTAAGTCCAAAAAGAGTAAAAGAAAAGCTAAACTTCATCTTAATTCTAATTCTTCCACACAACCCAAAGTGTTTCGTGCTAAAGCTACCAATCCAAGATCTAAAAAGCATTTTCAGGAATTAAATGTTAAAATGGTTTGGAAATGGGGTCCAAAACCCCGATATGAATGGAGAGTGAAAGTTAAACCTGCTGATATTCTTGAATTGCTTGAAGCTAACAGCGAAGGACCCATTTTGATATGGGTACCTAAGCAAAACTAATTGTTTCTTATGCAGGCCTGTCGAGTGTGGGTGATAGATTCCAGCTGTTCATGCCACATGACAGGATTCAAGCACCTCCTACATAACTATGTGGAGGAGCCTGCTGGAGCAGTTAGGTTTGCTAATTCAGAAGTAGAAGGACGTGTTAGTGGATATGGAATGCTTGATAATGGAGTTGTGAAGATACAGAGGGTGCTATATGTTGAAGGTCTTGATCATAATCTGTTTAGCACTAGTCACTTCTGTGACATGAAATACCAAGTTCGCTTCACAACATCTCATTGCTATCTAGAGGATCCAGATGGTTACGAAGTCTTCAGAGTTGAACGCCATGGAAATCTATATTATGTAGATTTTCCGACTCTGTCTGCCACACGTCCCGTATGCCTATTAGCCAAAGCATCTAAAGCACAATCGTGGACGTGGCATCGACGTTTGTCTTATCAGAATTTCAGATCAATAGCTACACTACAGAGACAAGGTCTGGTTAAAGGTCTACCAGAAATGAGGTTTGAAAAAGACTCACTATGTTCTGCATGTGAGTTGGGAAAAATGAAGCGAAGCTCATTCAAGTCCAAAACTGAATCATCGACCTCATCTGCACTGGAACTTATTCATATGGACCTTTGTGGCCCAATGCGAACAGCGTCTATCAACGACAAGAAATACGTCTTAGTAATGATAGATGACTATTCAAGGTATATATGGCTCGAGTTTCTTCGCAACAAGTCAGATGCGCCAGAATTGATTATCGCCTTTATTAAGTGCATTCAAGTACGTCTTCAATTGCCAGTCCGAACTCTTCATAGTGACAACGACACGGAGTTCAAGAATGACACCTTGCAGAGTTATCTTATCTCTGTGGTAATTTCACATAACTTCTCCGCAGTCTACACTCCACAACAAAATGGCATTGTTGAACGGAAGAACCACACTCTTGTTGAAGCTGCTCATACTATGCTTGTATATTCTGATCTACCCATGTATCTTTGGGATGAGGCAGTCGCGATAACTTGCTTCACTCAGAATCGTACCTTTGTGGTCAAACACTTTGATAAAACAGCATATGAGTTAATCAACAATCGTAAACCTAATATCAAATTCCTTTGTGTTTTTGGTTGCAGGTGTTACATTCTACGAGAGCGTCAAGGACTATCAAAATTTGATAAGAAAGCAGATGAAGGATATCTAGTTGGATACTCCCTGACATCTAAAGCTTATCGAATCTACATTATTCGATCCAAGACGATTGTTGAAAGCATGAATGTATCATTTGATGAGAATTCTACTTGGACTTCTGGATACAATGGTTCAGAACTCGGACTCAAGAAAAAGCTTCTATTCAATCCGAACTAGAAACAACGTCTAAAGAATCTACTTCTTCTATGACTAACTCTATCACTTTTGAGTTAGATTTGTTGTTTATTGATGCCTTCGATGATATTTGTGTAGACTTTGACAAAGGCATATCAACATCAACACCAAGCTCGGAGGTCCCTACTCTTTCTGTAGACATGTCTGGACCGTCCGAAGAAGTCACTGAAACTGCATCTCCATCAGGTACAACTAAACCGTTAGTTTCTGACTCTACTAATGATGAATCTGTCTCTACAGATATTCCTGCTGGAAATGAAGTCACGAGTACTTCAACTGCCATTCCAGAAGCCTCAGTATCAGAAACACTTATACAAGATGTCCCGAGCACATCTGTGGATCAACCTACCGTGCATGATGAATACAATGCATCAAATACGCAACAAACAGTTGAATCCTTACTAAGCACACATCGTTGGACTAAGGATCATCCCCTGCATAACGTGATAGGTGACGTACAATCTGGTGTCACGACACGGTCAACGTCAGCTAATTTCTGCATGTTATCAAGCTTCCTTAGTTCCCTAGAGCCAAAGAAAGCATCAGAAGCTCTACGTGATCCCTTCTGGATTTCTGCTATGCAAGATGAGCTTCTGTAATTCGAATGAAACAAGGTTTGGCGCTTGATCCCACTACCTAAAGGTAAAACTGTTATTGGAACTAAGTGGGTATTCAAAAACATGAAAGACGAGGCTGGAGTAGTTGTGAGAAACAAAGCTCGACTGGTTGCAAAAGGGTACTGTCAACAGGAGGGTATTGACTATGACGAAACATTCTCCCCTGTTGCAAGGATCGAAGCCATCAGAATCTTCTGAGCATATGCAGCGCACAAAAACTTTAAAGTCTATCAAATGGACGTAAAGTCAGCTTTCCTAAATGGCGTTCTGCATGAGGAGGTCTACGTGGCATAACCTGAAGGTTTCATTGATCCTCATTACCCTGATCATGTCTACGTACTGGACAAAGCGCTATATGGTCTTAAACAAGCACCAAGAGCCTAGTATGAAACTCTAACTAAATTTCTCCTAGCTTCTGGCTTCAAGAATGGTACGGTTGACACCACCTTATTTCTTAAAAGGCAAGATGAGGACTTAATTCTCATTCAGATTTATGTTGACAACATAATATTTAGGTCGACAAATCAGAAATTTTGCAAGAATTTTTCTAAAATCATGGAAACAAAGTTTGAAATGTCGATGATGGGTGAGTTAAATTTCTTTCTTGGTTTACAAGTAAAGCAATTAACCGAGGGCATTTTCATTAATCAAGCCAAATACATAAAAGACATGTTAAGAAAGTTCAATATGTCAGATAGTTCAGTCATGAAAACACCAATGGCTACTGGTACACTCTTAGATGCAGATCCCTCTGGTAAACATGCAGATCAAAAGGTGTATCATAGTATGATTGGTTCTTTACTTTATCTGACTGCCAGTCACCCAGATATAATGTTTGCCACATGTTTTTGTGCGAGATATAAATCTAATCCTAAAGAGTCTCACTTTAATGCTGTTAAGCGAATCCTTAGATATCTCAAAGGCACTCCTTATTTAGGCCTTTGGTATCCAAAGGATTCACGTTTTGATCTAACTGCCTTTACAGATGCTGACCATGCACGATGTAAGCTAGACCGGAAAAGCACCTCTGGATCATGTCAATGTCAATTTATAGGTGACAAACTTGTAAGTTGGACCTCAAAGAAACAAAACTGTGTTTCAACATCCACTGCTGAGGCAGAATATGTAGCTGCTGCTAGCTGCTATTCGCAAGTCCTTTGGATGAAGACACAGTTAAGGGACTTTGGGTACAACTACAAGCGAGTTCCTATTTATTGTGATTCCAAGAGCGCAATCGCCATAACAGCTAACCCGGTTCAGCATTCAAAGACCAAGCATATAGATGTACGCTATCACTTCATCAAAGATCATGTAGAAAAAGGTGACATCCAAATGCATTTTGTTCAAACTGACTTTCAGTTAGCTGATCTTTTCACCAAGCCGTTGGATGAAAAGAGGTTCCATTTTCTAATCAGCAAACTTGGTACATTGAACATGTCTTCTTAGTCCTTACTCATGATTCGAAGGGGAGTATTCTGAATCTTAATCTTGTGTTTTATATATTTATTCTCCAACTGTTGCTAACGATAGAAGAATCATTTTCACAAATGATTACCATGATTTATTTTATGTGCAGGATAGTTCAAGTGACAATGGCTTCTAATCACATCTGATTAGAACCTACACTTTAGTGCTTTGTTTTCTATTTATTGTTAAGTAAAAAAAAAATTAAGTTGAGGGGGAGCTTAATTGACAAACACCTTTAGTTTGAGGGGGAGAATTGTATTGTCAAACACCTTATGTTTTTGATTTCTCCAAATTTTTATTCTTCATGTTTATTTATATTCCGTTGTGCTTACATGTACAAAAGGCTGTTGAACAACACGTTATTTTAGGAAAATACATGGGATGCAGTGTGAAAGCTTAACAGAACTTCTATGGATTCACGATAGCCAGTGTTTACTACCTAGGAAGTATTCCCTGAGTGATTGAGGGGAGAGGGGTCAAAAGATTTGAGTGTTGGTGTGTGAAGAGGTAAAATGAAAAAGAGAGATTGGTTAGAAGTGAGATTTAAAAGATTAAAAGAAAGAGGGTAAGAGAACAGAGTAAAAAAATATCAGACTCTGCACCAAACTTCTTTCTGAGCTGGGCAGCCGCATAAACTGTTGTTTCACATTTATTCATGAATGACATTGAAAAAGGCACCTAGCCCATGCCATCTCTTGCATACAACCCCACCAGCTACTCATTCTTTTCTCAAAAAGAGAATGTTTCATATTTTCTGGGGAAGCAACACATACGCTATTGGTTCTTCACTTGGAAGATACTAATATTGAAAAAGAAGGAAAGTTGCCCCACCTTCGACCTTTTCTCATGCACATTGAGTTCTTGTATAATTTGTTGTTGTCTCAACAAGTTTACATACTTTGAGCCTACATTGAAAAGCAATCATCGGTGCTTAATTCTTTCATACATATGCACAAGCATACAAATTTTTTTTTTCTATTAGAACGTTCATAGATAACCATGTGTTATTCGATGATTGAATGGAAGTCCTGGGGAGCCAACATCAAAACCAATTCCTTATATAGTAACTTTGTGTTGCTCAGTGACTGTGTGTTACTGACAGTCATTCCAAACTGAGTCATTTGTTGATTCAAGGTTACCACTTTTTACTTATTTGAATCTGCAAAGATTGAAATAATCGCTCTCTCTATCTGGAGAGACTGCTCTTATTTCCACACAGGGATCTATACATGAAGATTGTGCTTAACTGTTGATTTGGGGGAGACAATTCCTAGTTCGTTTTGAAATGTTTTGATGATGCTGATTCTCACCACTCATCAAAAAGGGGGAGAATACACAAAGGAGAAGAATACAAGAATTTTTGAACTGAAAACTGCTGAAGAATTCAAAGATATCAAAGTGTCTGAACTTATCGACTGAAGATGATCGTCAGAAAGACACTTCATTTAAAGAAAGAGGAAGATGAAGACTGTGTAAAGCTACAAGCTTTGAAGCTATTAACGTCATATCAGATACAATTTTCAAGAGAAGTGAAGACCCGAGATAATTGAATTTTTTTTTAATCTTGAATCCAAAGGGGGAGATTGTTGGATCAATAATTGTATTCAAGATTAAATTGAATAAGGGTTCTAGTTTGTAATAGTGTTTAATACCTTAGGGGGTATTTTAGCTAATAGTTAATACTAATTAGGTCATGTTGACCTAAGTATAAATAGTTTTATTTTCTAGTTTTAGGAAAACAATAATGTGAATAGAGAATAGAGGAGCCGTATTTTCTCTGTATTCTACACACGAGGTATCTGTATACACCTAGAACACACACACACACGTTTTTATTTGATTAATCAAGAGATCTATGGTATGTTATTTTGATTTATTTATCTTTTGTTATTATTGTGTAGTGATTGTTTATCAACTATAATATGGGTTTAACACTGTGTCTACTGTTTGTTATTCTCAAAACAGATCCATCATCCATTACTGGTTTGGTGAAACACCATATGCTTTAATTAACAATAGGATACCTAGCATCAAACATTTTCACATCTTTGGATGCTGGTGTTTTATGCTAAACGATAAGAAAAACTTGAACAAGTTCAGTCCCAAGGCTGACGAAGGAATTTTCATTGGCTACTTTTAGACATCTACGACATACAAAGTCTAGTAGAAGAATTCAATGATTATGGATGAGAGCGTCAACGTTACATTTGATGAAGAGTTCGCTTATGAGCATATCAATTCAGAACCCGTTATAACCGGAGTTTTAGCTTCTGTACAAATCAGTCCATAATCTATTTCTATTGTTATTAATTTTGATAAAGCTTCTACATCTACATTACATTTAATAGAATTAGATTTACTTTTTGATCATTTTTACGATGAGTTTCTAGGATCTAAAGTGACTAAACCTGTTGTGATTGACAGATCCGAAGACTTACGTGCAAATCAACCAATCACATCAGATGTCTCAACTGAATCAAATTCCCCGATTCAAAATGAAACTCAAGTTCAAACACCTACTCAATCAGTTGAAGCTGCACATGATACTGAATAGCCAAAAGTTGCACATTTAGTTGGATGCATTGTCATGCCCACTCAACAGATATCAAATATCCAACCAACTGAGACTTCTGCACCAGTTACTTCAACTGCACCCCAACAAGAAGAAGATATTGGATATTTAGATGATCAACATGATCAACCTACATCTAATCCACTCCCTTACATAAACAAGTGGACCAAAGAGCACCCGGTTCATCAAATTATTGGAGATCCATCAAAACCGGTGCAAACTAGGTCTGTAATAGCAAATGAATGCATGTTTGATTCATTTCTTAGTAAGATAGAACCGACAAAAGTTTTAGAATCTCTTCGTGATTCAGATTGTATTACATCCATGCAAGAAGAGCTCAATAAATTTGATGCGCTTAAAGTTTGGTGACTCATGCCCCGACCTGAAGGATGTTAGAGACCTAGTCTTCGACGTGGAATATGAATTGATCAAGGTTGGCTTGTAGTTTCTTCTGACTCATAATGCAGAACTTGGATGAACAAGTAAGCATGCAACTCATAATCCCTTGTTTGAAAATTTCCAAGTCAACCCTGGTTACTAGATCATCTGCGATTCTTCTCGGCAGAGGAGGAACCTCTGGAGCCAGAGCAGAGGCAGGGAGAGATTCTGCAATGGTCTTCTTCATGAGTTCAGTGAGTGACTCCATCTGTGCTGAAGATAGGGATGCTGGGGTTGCTCAAGACTGTTTGAGACTGCTAATCTCTGTTTTGAATCCTTGGAGCTCTGTTTGAACTACCTATGAACTGGACTTGGTCCGAGCTTCCAAGTCTTGAAGCTTTGTAGAGGAGGCAGAGACAGTGTCTTTGAGGCCCTGAACTGTATGTTGGATGTCAGAGAGAGAGGTTGCAGAAGTCGCCTTATTCTGAAGGTGTGTGACCTGATCCTTGAGAGTCTGCACCTCTTCTGAAACATGTTCTGATTGCTTTTATAATTGTTTTTCAAGCTCTTGAATCTTTTTTGTAGACTTAGAGAGTTGGGTCTTCAATGTTGATACCTCTGCCTTCAGGATTTTGTTTTCAGAGATAATGGCAGAGGGCTCTGATGGTTCTGCATTGGTAAAATTAGACTCATTGAAGGAGTTTTTTATCTCTTCACAAAAACTTGCGAACTCTGTCTTTGTGAGACATTGAAGGAGGTCAGAGAGGGGTAACTTGGCAACAACACATGTTGCCAATTTATTCTCGAGTTCTGATGAGCCTTCATTCAGAGAATACTTGATGCACATTAGAGGCATCTCTGAGTCTTCTGTCCTCTTCCATTTCATCCTCCTCAGGTTCAGAGAAATGGAAGTGGATATGGGAGTTTACTCTGTGATCTAGACAGGTCAATCTTTGTGCTTATAGGGTTTCCCATTTTCCCTGAGTTAGACAATTGCTACATGAGAAATGGAAGTTTCCCAAGGATCTAGGGCTTTCAGAGGTGTAGGGATGAGCCACAAAGGCATCATCTTGGATGGTAGAATCTGACGTCTTCCGGGGCGAGAGAGAACTTATGTTTTTGATGGCTAAGTCCTTTTGGAAGGACTTGTCCAGACTGGAGGCTTTCCCTGGCTTGTGTACTTCAGAAGTGAAAAGTGGTACCTCTGAAGTGGCTTGTTGGTGAGGGTTTGACGTATACATCTCTGCTTCAATAACCTTAGTGTATGGATCACACTGGCTATACGATGTGGTTGCACTGGGAGTGGGGGATGGAGTCCTAAAATATATGTGCTTCTGTGGAGCATCTTTTTCTATCCTCTTAGAGCTCTCGACTTCTAGTTGGGTATAATGCTTTGGAATCTCATAGTCCATAGGGGACTCTCTCCTCTCAAAATCCTTAGAGCTAGACTCTGATTCAGATTCTGTCTCACTCTCTTTAGATCTAGAAGAGCTACTCTATTCAGTAGCTTCTGAAGGTTTCTCCTTTACTCCCTCATTGATAGTCTCCTCAGATGCACTATTAGATAGCTCAACAACGGTTTCTCTAAGAGGGATACTCTGAACTCCAGGGCCCTCTGGTCCTACTGAAGTAGAGTCTTCTGATTCCTCATAGAAAGGGTTTGGACCTATGTGTGTTGGGGTTCCTAGAATTGGTTCTAGTTCTTGGGCAACACGGAGGTAAGAAGCTAGGGCTAGAGATGATGAGTTTACCTGTTGCAGCATCGTCTGTGGCACCCTTCTGGTAGATTAATGGGCTTGAAAATATTCATTATGTAGAAGGGGGTTTTTGATTAACCATCATAGGTGAGGATGTGAAGTCGATCAATGGCAGCTTTGATGATGAGTGCAAGGAATCTTGGGAAGCAATGGAGGGTGTGGTGGAAGGGTTGTTCTGCTCTGGATCTTTGGACAAACACTTTTTTTTCTTCTCAATAGCAATGAAAAATTGGTCATAAAGGATTTATGTCATATATATGTTTCGGTTAAAGAATAGTCCATACATGATAGTCAAAAGTTCAGGAGTGGTCTGATCCATGCTTCCCAGTTAGCTGGTTAGGGTTTTATTTAGGACAGAAAACATGAAATTCCAGATTGGGGGTAAATGTTGTCTTTTGAATTTACTTAATCTTCTAATTTCAGTGTTATATCCTAAAAAGTTCAAAAACTTAATTAGGATTTCAGATGAGGGTCTTTGTTCGAAGTAAGGAATTTCCAGTTCATCTTCCTTGAGCAGGTAAATCACGTTGCGAAGAACATCAGGGGTTAGGAGTATTTGGTATTTTACGGCTTCAGATACTTCAAACTCACCTAGGATTCCTTCGCGATCTTTCCTGTAGTAGGTGGAAGAGAACCATTCTTGGACGAAGGAGAGTGGAACTTCGTTGGTTGATGCATTGAGTGCATATGTGAGTTCGCAGTTTGCTTGGAACTCACATATAACGTGATAGATAGCTTCAAATTTTGGTGAATCTAGTCTCACCATGAGGTTGTGGTCCTTGATGGGGAATCTGAAGATTCGAGATGGTTCTCCAGTCGTTGGGATGAGTTTGCACCACTCAGATGAGTTTGTAGGTTGAGCCATGGTGATTTTCAAGAGAGAACTTTTTGTGAAGAAGTTGAAGTTTTGAGAGGGAAAAAATACTCGAGAATACTTGTGTGTGTAAGAAATGAGAGTTAGGATATAAAATTGATTTTATACCCCGATTTGGAAAAATATCACCCGAGTGTAAAAAGATGAAACGATGATGATTTGACCGTTTGGGGTTAGACCGTCCGACCTTACTCCCATCCTTATGATGACACGTGTTCTAGGAAACCGTAGCACTCAAGGACTTAGTTGCCACAAATCGGAGGGAGTGAGTGACAGTGTGGTAAATATTTAAATGGATAAATATTACCATTCATGCTGACTGTACAAACCTTTCATCTTTTTTCTATTTTTAAAGAATGAATATTTAATTCAAGAGTAATTTAAATATCACAAGTATTTAAGATTTCATAGATTCTGAATTTCTATGAACAAATGATACAAGATATTGCTCTGAATAGAATATAATTGTGTATGTAAAAGTCTTCTTCTAAACATGCAATGATCCTCCTCTTTGAAAGATGTTATGATTCAGAGTGTTAGTGTATAAATGTATCCAAGATTTAAGTGTGAAAAGTTAAAGTCATGCAAAGTCAAGTCTTGTAAAGTCAAATCTTTTATAAATAGCATTTAGTGTAAGTGTTTACAGCTGAGTGAGAGGTTGCAAGGCATATGAGAGTTGTAGTTGTCCAAGTGTTCTTTGTAATCATAAGACTTGAAGTGTAATACGAATATTGAGTTTTTCTCTCTCTACTCTATTTCTAGATCATACACATAATTGTCAAATCTTGATGTAATTGATTGAATTTTGGACTTACAATTGGTATCAAAGCTAGACAAAATCATTCAGATGATTTGAAAAAACTTTGATTTGATCAATTTATTGATTTCAAGAAAAACTCGCACGTATTTTCTGTTTAATTCACTGTTGCATTAAATTTTTCATGAAAAATCGATTTTAATCAAAGAAAATCATTCAATAATGTTCGATTTGTGTTTTAGGAATTTTCTTGTTTAGGTTCATTCACGAAATTCGTACCAAATCGAATTCAATTTTGAATTTTTGTGAGTTTTCAGTTTGAAAATGTCGTATACTGTTCTTGATCGATTCACTGATTTGTTGTTGTTTTCATCAAAATTATGTGATAGAAATGTGTTCAAATTGATATTTCGATCATCATTGTGCATTTTCAAGTCTAAATTGCAGGTATTAAAGATTTTTGATCGAATCCGTGTTCAAGACTCAAGAACACGCTAGATTCAGAAAACGCGCAAGATTCAAAGTGAAGAACACGCACGTCGAAGAACGCGCAAGAAAGGAAGAGTGCGCACAATGAAGACATTTTATGTTTCCTTGTTTTCTGCGAGTTCGTGATCAAAACATGCAAAGAGTGTTCTGCGAGAAGTGGAAACGCGCACAAAGCAGATTGCGAGTTTTGTCGAAGAATTGCTTTGATCTGCGAGTTCTTAATTGTCAAAAAATTTTCAAAGTGTAGAACGCACGAACTTATCTGCGAGAAGCTAAAAAACTCGCACATCCCTTCTAGCATGAACCTCAAACGCGCATCCTTTGATTTGCGCGAACCAACTATGAGCATAAGCCTGCTTGCGAGAAGCATTGCTACAGTAACTTGCGAGTTCATTCGATTTGCACGAAATGGATATTTTGCTACAGTGGTTTGCGAGTTTAATACTTAGAAAGTTTTTCAAATTTTTTTAAGTTCTTCAAGTTTGATTTTCAAGTCAAAATTTTATCTGAATATTTTGGACGATCATTTCAAGCATACCATTCAAGATGTCAGAATTTTTTTTTCTTATAGTAATCAAAATTTTTCTGATTTTCGTTAACGATCATTTTGCAGTAAATTTTTTTAGATATCAAGATGTTTAAAGGTGCACTATCAGGGAGAGACGTTGCTATACTGTACATGGCTGATATACCTATTATAGAAGCTGAACGAGATAAAATGAAAATTCAAAATTCAGATATTCTAAATCAAATTCAGGTGTTTAAAGCAAAATTGTTAAATTCTGATAAAACTTCTGCATGTGCTAAATGTATTTCTAATTCTAAATATGATTTTTCAGGTATCATCGAGGCAAGAGTGAAAGAAATCAAATTAAAAGAAAAAAAAATATCCAATCTTCAAATCAAGCTGAAGACAACTGAACAACAAACATCAGAGTTGAAGGCTGAATCAGTTGATCTGCACATCAAGTTTAAAGCTTTTGAAGACCAAATATCTGCATTGGAAGCTAAAAACACTGATCTGATGAAAAGCCTCCAAGCAGATGAAGACAAAGCAAAAGCAAATATGGAGAATGCTTCTACTCAAAAGCTTTCTGACTTTTCAAAGAGAGTTTCTCAAGAGAAAAACGATTTGGAGCTAAGATGTATAAAACTCTTAAAGCAAGTATCCGAATTTGAAAAGATTATTATAACTGAAAGGGATACATTTGCAAAAGAGAGATAAGTTCTTGAAAACAAAAATCTTGAACTTCCCAAGCAAAATTCTACATTACAAGACTTACTTGAAAAAGAAAGAAAATATTTCCATGAAAAGAAGAAGTATTTTGATGTAGAAAAGAAAAATTTTGAAAAGAAAAATGCTGGGATTTTTAAAGAAATTTCTGAGAAAAACAAGAACTTGGAAAAAGATTTTGAGCAAGAACATCTAATCTTTGAATCTGAAATATCTAAGCTCTCATCCAAGATATATGTTCTAACAACAGACATTAAAAAAGAACAGGTGGCAAAATCTAATTTGAAAAAGAAGTTTGACACACTTTCTGATGAAAGAAACATTTTGGTCAAAAAGATAAAGGACATGGAAGCTGCAAATGTTGAATTGTCAGAAAAAGTTTATGCTGATGTGATTAGTCAATCACCTTTTGATAATTCAACAGAATCAGTTTGTTCTTTTAAAACTGCTACAAGTTCAATTCATGACAATGTTTCAAAAAGGACAAGTGTCAAATCTAACATTGTCAAATCAAATCAGATTCATCCATCTAATTTGTTTTATGACAAATCTGTTGATAGTCCAACGAGCTTTTATATTAAATCTATTGAGAAGAATATTTCTAAGAAAGGAAAGATGGTTTGGAGAGTGAAAGGTTCTCCTAATGACAAGAAGGACAAATCATCAGCATCCACATCCAAAGCCAAGAAGAACGGTGCTCCTAAAAGTAAATCTTTTGGTAAACCTGGTATGTTTTATTCTATTAATCATTTGATCAGGATGGCTCAAAAGAAAATTTGTTGCTCTTACTGTGGAGAGAATGATTTTGTTCAAAGAGAATCTGCTAATAACTGGTACGGAACATACAGGATTTATTCTCAGAAAAGTATACATAAAAGTGTTAAATCTAATGAGAAGTGGATTCCTAAATCTAACCTACCAGGACCCAAATACCAGTGGGTACCAAAACCTATCAAAACTGTTTTGTAGGTACCACAGGTTTAGGGGAGTAAATTGTTGACTTCTAGACAAAATAGTCAAAGAATTTTGGCTCTTGAATTTTTCAGTTCAAGACCCGTTTTTAAATGTCAAAGAGTATGGTTTCTGATTACAACAGATCAGGACCCGTTCTTAAATGTTAAAGGACTATGACTTCTAAACACACCAGTTTAGGACTCGATCTTCAATGTTAAAGTATAAGGATATCATGCAAATATCCAGGGGAAGCTTATCAGAATATATAGTTCATTTTATCATGATTTGAGGGGAGCTCATTTCTATGTATCTTCTGATCAAGATCTCTAACTATTTGGAAGATGAACAACTTTCAAGCATGAAAAATATTTTTCTAAATGTTCAAACCACTTCTGGGTCTCAAAAGATTTCATGAATTTGGAAGTGTGATTTTAAATGTTTTTCATAATTGAGCTTTAACATATAACTAACCGTGTGTTTCCAAAGATCAATACTTGTGTATTATCTCATCTATATATTGCCAAGTATTCATACACACCGATTCAGTACTTCATATTCATTTTGTTATTACCATGTCTCATAAATAAACAATTTTTCAATGGTAATACTCTCGTTTGTAATTCAATGTTGTTGAGCATCAATCATCATTTCAATCTTTGTACGTTCATTGTAAAATTGTTTATATTCGTTCATATAAACAAACTATCAAGTTCTTTGATACCCTAACCTTTCACGTTCATATTTCGTGATATTTGATCTGATTCATACATTGTCAGATTCTCAAAACAATTCTTTTGATTTCATTTCATTCATTCAATATTCTTGTTTTGAGAGATCTTCAAAGTACAAATGCTCAAATTATCATTTCTATTCTTGATGAGCATACATTTTTGACAATGATATCATATTTGTACTTAAAGGGATCAGTGTGAGAGCTTAAAAGAGCTTCCATGGTCTTAAGTCAGATTTTATAGTAATCATTGTATTTATAGGCTTGGTCTAATACTGTGTTTAGAGGCTTATTCAGTATTGTATTAGCCAAGGGTATTTAAGTCCGTTGTGGCTTTGTGTTGTGTAAGGAACCTAACGGATACTCAATAAAGATTCTACTTTGTGCTTTCAATCTCTCTCTCTCTACTTTCTCTCTCTAAAGATTTAGTGATTTTGGGATTATCAATTGGTATCAGAGGAGTTTTAAATCTGAGAGAATTAAGAGAAATGTTTTTCGAATTCTGAATTTGTGGTTTAATCAGAAAATTTGATCGATTTTCTTGATTTTTTCAAGAAAATCTAATTTTTTGATTTTTCATCAAATTCAGACTGGTTTCTGATCGAATTTTCTTCAAAATTGGTTCGTTGGATTCGGTTTTGATTGTAAAACATATTTGATTCACATCATTTTGCAAGAAAATCAGTGTTTGATCTTCAATTTTGAAAATTTTCGAGTTTTTGAAAATATCGTTTTTGCGTACTATGTGATTTCAAGATTTTGTTGTTTTTGATCGATTTGTTTGCTTGAAAGTGGTTAAACTTCAGTTTTCAAACTTATCTGTGTGAGAGATTTTCTTAAAAATTAGTTTTGTAGTCGAATTTAGAAGATTTCTGAGTTTGTTCATCGTTTTGCACGAGTTCTTCAAGTTTTGCGGGAGTTCATCCATACTTTGCGCGAATTCATTAAGTATTTAAGGAATTCAGTTGCTGGAGATAAAGATAAATTTTCGCCAGTAACTAGTCACGCAAATCAGTTTTGCGTCACCTTCTTATTACGCAAAGAGTGGTTCTCGTTAACAATAATTCGCGCAAAAAATAGTTTGTGTCACCAAAGCTTCACGCAAACCAAGTTTGCATCATCGTTGTCTAGCGCAAATCTCTTTTGCGCCATCTTCTTTTCACGCAAATCAGTTTTGCGCCACTAACTTGTCAAGCAAAGAAAGTTCTTGTCAACATCATCTCACGCAAAGTCTATTTTGTGTCATCAGCACATCACGCAAATCTAAGTTTGTTGGGAACTGAAGAATTCATCAAGTATGGTTAATGCTGCTAGTTCAGAATTACTACTGCTAGAGGATTTAAAAGTTAATACTGCTGAGTATTACTACTGCTAGTAGAATTAATACTGCTAGTCAAAGTTAGTGTTGTTTGAACAAAGTTAGTACTGCTTAGCTAGTTAGTACTGCTAGTGGTTAGTGCTGCTTAGTAGTTAATGCTGCTTATGATTAATGCTGCTTATGAAGTGGAGATTCAGATGGAGAGGATGACAGCTGTAAAGAATAAAAATATTCATGGAAGGATTGAAGATAACTATGCAAGATATACTGAAGATATTCTATTTTTTTGTAATTATCTTTTTATTCAGTATATGTATAGATTTGACAGAATAGTTTAGAAAACATATATAGTTTTTAATTCTAAGTTTTTTTTTAAGAGAGAATCAACCTCAAGGCATAGATCCTAATTCTAGAGAAGTAGAATTCGTCTTGAAAGAGCTTGTTCTTCAAGATTGAGGTTGTGTGTGTAATCTTGTGATTTTAATACAAGTTTGCAAGTTGTTAATTAAATACTGTTTGTTTCCTGTTACATTGAATATCAAAGTGTTATTCCGCAACTTCTTTGATATTGTTTCTGAGACTTTATTCTTGTTAAGAATTTGATCCTGACAAGTGGTATCAGAGCCTGTTCTCTCAGAAACATCTATTCATTCATCATGGAAAACTTTGCAGAATCAAACAGTACTCTGGTTTCAAAGGTACCAATGCTCAGACCCAATGAATTCGATATGTGGAAGATCAGAATCAAGCAGTACATACTCCTCACTGACTATTCTATGTGGGATATCATAGAGAATGGTCCTTCTGAAGCAGGTAAGATTGGTGCAGATGGAAAGAGAACTCCACCAAAAACTGATGCAGAAAGAAAGGCTAGACAGACAGAGATGAAAGCCTTGAGCACTTTGCTCTTGGCCATCCCCAATGAATATCAACATCAGTTCTGCCACTGCACTGATGCAGAGATGCTCTGGAATGCTCTAGAGAAGAGATTCTCAGGTACCAAAAGTACCAAGAGAAATCAGAAAGCCATTATGAAGCAACAATATGAGAACTTTATGTCAACCAAGAATGAGTCCATGACTCAAACTTTTGACAGGTTCAACAAGCTTATTGGTGAACTTGCTACAGTGGGAGTACAAATTGATCAAGATGATCTGAACAGAAAGTTTCTAAGGTCCCTGAGTGATGAATGGACCATGTATACTGTGGCTTTCAGACAGAATGATCAACTGGAAGAAAAGGAACTTGATGATCTATATAATGATCTAAGAGTTTTTGAATCTGAGGTAGAGGCTAAGAAGAGGCCTTCTGGGTATGTTCACAATGCTGCACTCCTTTCAGCATCAACTGATTCTACTTCCAACCCTGAATCAGTTAGTGCTGCCAATGGAGCAAATCTAGAGAAAGGCAATGAAACTGTATTTGAAGCCTTTCTAGCAAGTCATGGAAACTCTTCTCTCATTAATGATGACTTGGAACAACTCCATCCAGATGATCTTGAAGAGATGGACATTAAATGGCAGATGGCCATGCTCTCTATGAGAGTTAAGAAGTTCATCAAAAGAACTGGAAGGAACAACTTCTCACAAAGAAGAGAAGATGGAGCAGGTTTTGACAAGTCAAAGGTGGAATGCTATAAATGCCATCAGAAGGGACACTTTGCTAAAGAATGCAGAAGTGGAATGCCTCAAAACAATAACCATCAACAAGCTCAATCTGGAAGCTTCAATAATAACAGAAACTCTGCACAAGCCCTTGTCTCTCAACAAGGCATGGGGTTTGATTGGAGTGATCAAGCTGAAGAGGCCATCCAGAACCAAGCTCTAATGGCAAAGGTGTCTGATCTCCCAACAGAGGTAACTTCCAATCTTTGTTCTCAAAATTGCATTAACACTGTTAAGAGGTATATGGATCACAATCAGAACATGAGTGATAACCTTAAAAGATTGGAAAAGGACATAAAAGATTATGTGAGGATAGTTGAAAGATTTGAAGAGCAGATTAAGGGTTTTCAAGCCAATGAGCTTCAACACTCTTATGACACAAACTACTGGAAGTGGGAGAAGAATGACTTAGAACTTCAACTGACCAGATCCAAATAGGAGAATGAGAAGATAAAGAGGGAGTTTGAGAAAGCCAAGCTGGATATTGAGAAATTTTCCAATGCTTCTAAAGCAATGGACTCTTTGCTCCAAACTCAAATCCATGACAAACTTAGAAGAGGAATAGGGTACAATACCACACCACCACCCTATAACAACAACTACATCCCTCCTAGTTCAGATTTGTTAGAAACAAAGGATAGGAAGGACCTACCTAAGGGAGCCACTGAGATAGATCCCTTAGATGAAGTAGTTGTTAAGGATAAAACTGAGAAAGAAGTTGTCAAGGATAAAGACAACACTGTGAGTGGTGAGATTCCTATAGAAAACCATATAATCACCAATGAGGGATGTGGAAAGCATTGGATCAAGTCCAATGAGATAGAGAAGACTGAGGGAAAGAACAAGAAGGTTTATTATAAGCAGACCACTGTTGTGAACCCTATCCCTTGCAAGCAGTGTGCATGCAATACTTCTAAGCCCCAAAAACATGATAAACCAAGGGGAAATCAGAGAAACTGGAACAACCAATAGGCACAAAAACAAGGCATTGATCTGAGTAAAATCAATAGACCAAAGCCTTGTTTCATATGTGGAAAGTTAAACCATTTGGCTAAGCATTGTTTCTTTAATCCTATTAACCAACAGATGAACTTTCAAAGATTCGTGCAAAAACCTGTTGGTTATAAAAAGGCTGGAAAGAAACATGTGATGAAGAAATCTGTTGAAAATAAGGGTCCCATGAGGAAAAAGGTTTTAAAAGAAAGTATTAAAATGTGGGTACCTAGAAGCACTAAAACTGTTAGTACTGCTGACAGGGATAGTGCTGCTGGAAGCATTACTGCTGCTACCAGTGTTAGTATTGCTGAAAATATTAATGCTGCTAATACTGTTAGTACCTCTTCGAAGGTTAATACTGCCAACACAGTTACTGCTGCTAACACAGTTACTACTTCTAACAAGGTTAGTACTGCTAAGCATGCAAGTGGTGCAAAGGCAGTTAGTACTTTTAAAACCAGTACTGCTTCTAGCAAAAGTGTTTCCAAGCCTATCATTATGACAAAGTACTCCAGAAATAAGGAGTCAAAGTTTAAAAATCTTGTCAAGAAAGAATGCAAGTATTTTGATGAGAAAGGGGTACCCAAGACCACTTTGGCTTGGGTTCCCAGTTCATACTAACTGATTTATCTTATGTGCAGGGCAACCAACAGCTCAAGGGGAAGAGCATATGGCATGTTGATAGTGGTTGCTCTAGGCACATGACAGGCAACATGTCATGTCTTCAGGATTTCAAGCATATCAATGGAGGACATGTTGCATTTGGAGATAATCTTACTGGAGGTAAAATAAGTGGTAAAGGTAATGTTACAAAAGGTAAGATAACATTTGAGGATGTATACTATGTTGATCAGTTAAAGTACAACCTGTTAAGTGTATCACAGGTTTGTGACAAACAACATAGCATATTATTTACAAACACAGAGTGTATGATCCTTGCTCCAGGGTTCAAGGTAGTTGATGAAAGCATGATACTACTTAGAACTCCAAAAAAGGACAATGTTTATTGTCTAGATATGGACAATGTGGATAGTGATTCATCCATAAACTGTCTTGTTTCAAAAGCTTTTGTGGATGAATCCTCTCTTTGGCACAGAAGGATGTGTCACATGAATTTCAAGACTATGAACAAACTTGTTAAAAACAACCTTGTAAGAGGTTTACCATCAAAAGTCTTTTCATGTGATGATCATTGTGTTGCTTGTCTTAAAGGCAAACAGCACAAAACTTCTCATAAGACCAAAGAGTTAAACTCTATTTCTTCTTGTCTCCAATTACTACATATGGATCTGTTTGGTCCTACAAATGTTATGAGTATAGGCAAGAAATCTTACTGCTTGGTTATTGTTGATGATTACTCCAGATTTACTTGGGTATATTTTCTAAGGACTAAGGATGAGACAAGTGGACTGATCAAATCCTTTATCCTAAGAATTGAAAACCAAACTAATCAAAAAGTAAAAGTCATTAGATCGGATAATGGGACTGAATTTAAAAATCTTGATCTAAACACCTTTTGTGAAGAGAAAGGCATTGAGAGACAATATAGTGCCCCTAGGACTCCTCAACAGAATGGAGTTGCTGAGAGGAGAAATAGGACACTAATAGAGGCTGCTAGATCTCTGTTGGCTGATTCAAAACTGCCAATTACCTTCTGGGCTGAAGCAGTCAATACTGCCTGTTATGTCCAAAACAGAGTTCTAGTGGTCAAGCCAAAGAACAAGACCCCATATGAGCTTTTAAATAAAAGAAAACCTTTATTGGATTTTTCAAACCTTTTGGGTGCCCTTGTACAATTCTCAATACTAAATCTCACTTAGGTAAGTTTGATAGCAAAGCAGATGATGGACTTCTTGTTGGTTACTCATCTCAGAGTAAGGCTTACAGAGTCTTTAACTCTTCTTCTAGAATTATTGAAGAAAGTGACAATGTCAAATGCAATGAGAACACACCAAATCCAATTGGGTCTGGTCCTCAGTGGCTATTTGACATTGATTCACTAACTAACTCTTTTGGTTTCAGTAGTAATGATTATGCAGGTTCAGGGAGTGGAGAATCAAGAACTACCCAAGTTAAAGACAGATTATCTCAATCTGTGATCTTTCCCATACCCACAGTGGATCCTGTTGAAGACTGTGAAAAGGAACCATTTACTGTACCAAGTCAGAGTGAAGAAGAAAGTAGAGATGAGGAGACTCAAGACAATAAAGAATCAGAAGTAGCTGCTGAAAACACCTCAGTTGAGTTGAATGACTCCAATCTAGAGGTGGGACTTAATGAAGAACCTAATCATCACACCAGAATTCAAAAGAATCATCCTCCACAACTGGTAATAGGAGACATATCCTCTCCTATGATGACTAGAAATCAAAGCAGACTGCAAGAAATGCAAGATCAACAGCATACAGTACTTTCTTGCTTTCTATCCCAGCTTGAGCCTAAGAAGGCACATGATGCTATGAAAGAGTCCAGTTGGATAGAAGCAATGCAAGAAGAGCTACTGCAATTCAAGCTGCAAGATGTTTGGGATCTGGTAGACCTTCCTAAAGGCCAAAGAGCAATAGGAACAAAATGGGTCTTCAGGAATAAGAGAGATGAAAGAGGTATAGTGATAAGAAATAAAGCAAGGCTGGTGGCTCAAGGGTATACACAAGAAGAGGGAATAGACTATGATGAAGTATTTGCACCTGTGGCTAGGATAGAAGCAATTAGATTATTCCTGGCTTATGCTTCTTATATGAAATTCAAAGTCTATCAAATGGATGTGAAAAGTGCATTTCTTTATGGCTCAATTGAAGAAGAAGTATATGTCTGTCAACCACCAGGGTTTGAAAACCCAAGCTATCCAGACAGGGTATACAAATTGAAGAAAGCACTTTATGGACTGCATCAAGCTCCAAGAGCATGGTATGACACTCTATCATCCTATCTCTTGGAAAATGGCTTTGAAAGAGGAGTCATTGATAAGACTCTATTTATCAAGAGAAAGAAGAAGGATATCTTGCTGGTCCAAATCTATGTTGATGATATCATCTTTGGATCTACAAGAGACAACATGTGCAAGGAGTTTGAGGATCTAATGCATCAAAGGTTCAAAATGAGTTCCATGGGGGAACTTACTTTTTTCCTTGGACTCCAAGTTCAACAGAAGTCAGATGGAATCATTATCTGTCAGTCCAAGTATGTGCAGGACATTCTAACCAAGTTTGGTTTCTCAGATTCAAAACCTGCCAGCACACCTATGGAGACACACAAGCAGATAACAGCAGATCTTGAGGGGGAGGATATGGATGTTCATCATTATAGATCCATGATTGGCTCTCTCATGTATCTTACAGCCTCTAGGCCAGATATAATGTTTCCAGTCTGTGTATGTGCAAGATTCCAAGTTAGGCCAAAGCAATCTCACTATCAAGCTGTTAAGAGGATATTCAGATATCTCAAAGGGCAACCCAGATTAGGACTTTGGTATCCTCATGACTCATCCTTTGACCTACTTGCATACTCAGATAGTGATCTAGGTGGAGCAAACTTGGACAGAAAATCTACTTCTGGAGGATGTCAGTTCTTAGGTGCAAGACTAGTTTCATGGCAGTGCAAGAAACAAACCACAGTGTCCACATCTACAACAGAGGCAGAGTACATAGCAGCTGCAAGTTGCTGTTCTCAAGTCTTATGGATTCAGAATCAAATGCTGGACTATGGGGTAACCTTTCTACACACTCCAATTTTTATTGATAATAGCAGTGATATTAGCATTGTGAATAATCCTGTCAAGCACTCAAGGACAAAGCACATTGAGATCAGGTATCACTTCATAAGAGACTGTAATGAAAAGAAACTTATTGAAGTTGTAAAGGTTCATACTGACAACCAGTTTGCTGATCTATTCACCAAAGCATTTGATGTGGGTAGATTCACTTTCTTGGTAACAAGTGTGGGAATGATCAACTCTGAATAAGCTCCTATTTAAAAAGTGGTTCAATACCTGTATATTGTTTATTCTAGGTGGTCCTAATCCTCTTTTTCAGGAAAAGTAGAACAGTACTCAGTCCTTCACAAAGCTTAAAAGTGTAAGTATTTTTAATACTGCCAGTGCATTGTTAATACTGCCAGTGCATTGTTAATGCTGCCAGTGCATTTTTAATACTGTCAGTGCATTGTTAATACTTCCAGTGCATTGTTAATACTGCCAGTGCATTTTTAATACTGCCAGTGCACAGTTAATACTGCTAAGTAGTTAATACTGCTAGTTAGTTAATACTGCTAGTGGTTGATACTGCTAGTGGTTAATACTGCTTTCAGTTAATACTGCTAGTAGTTAATACTGCTTTCAGTTAATGCTGCTAGTAGTTAATACTGCTTTCAGTTAATACTGCTAGTGGTTAATACTGCTTTCAGTTAATACTGCTAGTGGTTAATACTGCTTTCAGTTAATACTGCTAGTAGTTAATACTGCTATCAGTTAATACTGCTTGTCGTTAATACTGCTAGTGGTTAATACTGCTATCAGTTAATACTGCTAGTGGTTAATACTGCTAGTAGTTAATACTGCTAGTAGTTAATACTGCTAGTAGTTAATACTGCTTGTCGTTAATACTGCTCTTGATTACTACTGCTTATGTCCCGAATACTATAAATACCCTTTGCCCGCCTAAAAGTTCATAACGACTCTTTGCATACTGTTCACTTGCGCTTTAAACCCTTTCTCTCTCAAGTTCAAAGTTTTCAGGCAAGAACCTTCAAGGTCAATGGCATCCATGGCGTTCATAGACGAGCACAATGAAATCGCGATGCTCCAAAAGCCAAAACAAGCTGAAGGTTTTCACCAGATAGTCGACTTTCTGAAGTCAAGCCATATTGCCCATGCTCTCACTCTATCTCCTACCATCTTCATAGAGCATCAGAGGCAATTCTGGGCAAATGCCACCATTGTTACTGAGAATGGTGTGCAAATGATCAAAACAAGGGTGTGTGACAAACCCTTGACAGTTACTGAAGAGGTACTTCGCATCAATCTACGTCTAGACGATGCCTCTGGTATAACTTCTATCTCTAATGATGAACTGTTTTCTACTCTTACAAGAATGGGGTATGGAGGCCCATTGGGTGTGTTCAAATTCTCAAAAGCCAAATTTTCACCCCAATGGCGTTTCTTTGTCCATATTCTTATGCACTGTATCTCTAAAAAGACTACTGGATGGAGTGAGTTCAGTAGCACCATTGCTTATGCTTTGGTATGCTTAGCCACTGCCAGAAAGTATAATTTTTCACAAATGATTTTTAATGATATTGTCTCAAACCTGGGAAGTAAAAAGAGTTTTTATATGTACCCCAGGTTTGTCCAAGAAGTTATTAACCATGAATTGACGGAAATACCTCATTTTGATGGGGTATATGTACCAAAAATTCCCAAAGGTAAGGTCTTTTCAAACATGAAAAGATCCCCTCTGGACTCGGAAGGAGTTGACACCCCATTGTTCTCTACAATGATGGTGGTGTCCCAAACTGATGAAGGTATGGCAGTAGGGTCAAAGCCCCCATTAGACCAACCCACTGCTAGCCAATCCCAACCTTCCCACCCTAAATCAATTCCCCAGTCTCTTCTTGATAAACCAACTTCACCAATCACCCAAATATACAAAAGGAAACAGGTAAAGAAGGCTCCTTCCTTTCTTGTACCATCAACCCCTAAGGCTTTAAGCCCTCTAAGGGAGGATTCTCCCTTAGAGAATATCTACAGGGAAACCACAAGGGTGTCTCCCAACCCAAAGAAGGTGCTCTCTGAGGAGGAGGAAGAGCATATGGGTGAGCAGGCTGCCACTACTCCTGCTAACACAGAGGAGGACAGTGGTAACATAACTAAGACCTCCCCCATGGCAACTTTGAATGAGCAATCATTCAAAGGTCCATGGTGCCAAGAAACCAATGGGGTGGATAGTGCTTCTGCTAGGCAGAAGACTTCCACTACAAAAAGATCCAATGATCCATCAAAAGAGGGTAACACTTCTGGAGAAGGTGAGGACAGATATACTTACTATGAATTGATGGAAACAATGGGCAACATCAACCAAGATGTTCTCAAACAAGGGAAAGAAATTGAAGAGATGAAGCTGGTAATCCTGTCACAACAAGTCCAGATTACCAAGTTAAAGAAAATAGTGACAAGGCTGATACAAAAGAAGAGGAGAAAACAATTTGTACTCAAGAAGAGGACAAATGTTCAAGATCCTTTCAACAAGGGGGAGAAGCAAGAGGGAGAACCAGAGAAAAAAAGTTCAGTTGAAAAGAGAGTTGAAGTTGAGGGGGAGACAGAGCATGGAATAGAAGCAGAAACTGTTAATGCTGCTAATATACAAGAAGCAGCAGAAACAGAAGCAGCAGTAACAGTAACAGGGCTTTCTGTTGAAGAAATGGAGATTGCAGAAACACTAGTCAAAGAAAAGAATGACACTTCTGAGGCTACTCAAAAGGACAAGGGAGTAGTCATCAATGAAGGAAAAGTTCCACAAAAGGCAACAGAAAAGGCAAAGGAGACAAAAGGAAAAGGAAAGGAGAAAATGGTTGAAGCTGAACTGCCTGCCAAGAAAAAGAGTCAGATTGAGTTGGATGAAGAAATGGCAAAGCTACTTCAGGCTGAATTGGAAAAGGAAGAACAACTTCAATCAGAGAAGGATAGAGAGCTTGCAAAGATCATGGCTAGAAAATTGAATGCAGAATATCAGAAAAAGATGCCAATTCAAAAACAGAAAAGACAACCCTCCAAAACATTTTTGGCCAATCAGGAAAGAAGAAAGATGATAAATTTCCTGAAAGGTGCAATTGGTGTTAAGGGGGAGATGTTCTCTAACATGGCATACACTCAGGTTGAGGAGTTGTATCAGAAAGAGATGCTCAAGCTTCAAGGGGATTCAGTCCAAAGGGAAGAGGCTGAGAGAAGAATGAAGGAAAGGCATGACCTTAATATTCAAAAGCCATTCCCTGAGGAGACCACATCCTCAAAAGACAAAGCTGAGGAGATGAAGGAAGAATCTGAGAATGTTGGTGTAGAAGCCAAATCTGGGAAAAGAGTGAAGTCAATTGCCTCCAAGAAGCAGAACAAAAGGCTAAGAGTTGAAGAAACAGAAGAAACAGCAGAACCTTCAGTTACTTCTACAACTGAATCTGTAAAGAACCCAGAACAATCCAATAAGAAATATAATCTTGATCTATATATGACTACAACATCTGATGAACCAGTTTCAGTTGATCCCATCTCTATGAAAGCTCCAGAAGTCATCTTTTGGGATATTTTGGAAGATCAAAGGAAGAAATACTTCAGGCTTAAGAGAGTGGGAGATATATATGAAGTGTACTCTACTTGGGGTAGACTCATAAGAAGCTGTTCAAGATCAGATTTAGAAGAGATGTTTAAAGTTGGGTTGGAGATATATGAAAAGGAGCTGAAAGGAGAAGGAATGAGCTTAATCAGATTAGCTATGGAGTACTTATGCATGATGTTTGATCCTAGCAAAGTTCAACATGTGATCAGAGATTTGCATCTACAGAATAAATTCCAAAGAATAGAAAACTGGATGATATTTGAAAGGTGTGGAGTCTATGTCATCACTGTGGACAGAGCTTATCATGAGTACTACTTAGTTGATAAAATCTATGATCACAGCAAGGCCAAATTACAAGCAATGTTAAATGCTAAGCTTACATGTTCAAAAGATTCAGAAATGGCAAAGATCGTGGTTAGCAGAATCATTAATCAAAGTTTAGGTTTGGATCCTAATCTAGGAGTGTAAACTGAAGTGTTGAAAGCATCTTGAAGAAGATCTGAAGAACTTGACTTCTTTTCCTAAAAGTCAAGTTAGGGGGAGATTGTTGGGAACTGAAGAATTCATCAAGTATGGTTAATGCTGCTAGTTCAGAATTACTACTGCTAAAGGATTTAAAAGTTAATACTGCTGAGTATTACTACTTCTAGTAGAATTAATACTGCTAGTCAAAGTCAGTGCTGCTTGAACAAAGTTAGTACTGCTTAGCTAGTTAGTACTGCTAGTGGTTAGTGCTGCTTAGTAGTTAATGCTGCTTATGATTAATGCTGCTTATGAAGTGGAGATTCGGATGGAGAGGATGACAGCTGTAAAGAATAAAAATATTTATGGAAGGATTGAAGATAACTATGCAAGATATACTGAAGATATTCTATTTTTTTGTAATTATCTTTTTATTCAGTATATGTATAGATTTGACAGAATAGTTTAGAAAAAATATATAGTTTTTAATTCTAAGTTTTTTTTTAAGAGAGAATCAACCTCAAGGCATAGATCCTAATTCTAGAGAAGTAGAATTCGTCTTGAAAGAGCTTGTTCTTCAAGATTGAGGTTGTGTGTGTAATCTTGTGATTTTAATACAAGTTTGCAAGTTGTTAATCAAATACTGTTTGTTTCCTGTTACATTGAATATCAAAGTGTTATTCCGCAACTTCTTTGATATTGTTTCTGAGACTTTATTCTTGTTAAGAATTTGATCCTGACAAAGTTTGCGTCAGCTTCTTCTCACGCAAAAGAAAGTTTGCGCCATCCACTGTTAGCGCAAATCTAAAGTTTGCGCCAGATCCTCTGCTTTCAAGACTTAGCATTTTTCTAAATTTTTACATCTACGGATTCTGAAAAGTTTGCGTTTCAAGCTCAGTTCTACAAGAGTGATCTCATGATGTCATTAGGCACAGAAACTCGTCCTCCTGTTCTAGTTGATGAAAATGAGTTTACTCAGAGGCAAGATCGGTTTCTGATATCATCGAGCGTCAAAAGAATGTAGATGACATGATTAAGATTTTATCTGAAGGATCTTTTGAACAACCCACTTTGGCTAATAGATTATCAAAGCCTACCAAAGAGTATACACCCGATGAGTTGGTGCAATACAAAGTCGATCGTGATGTAAAGGCTAATCTGATGCTAGCTTTGTCAAATTCTATCTACAACAGGATTGATTGCTTCAAAAACAATCCTAAACTAATGTGGGCACAACTAGAGAAGATTATGCTTGGGTCTTCAGTTGCAACTCAACTTCGGCATACACGCTACATGAACAACTTTGAAGAATTTAAAGCCAAAGATGGGGAGTTACTGAAAAGTACTTATGACAGATTTTGTGCAGTGATAAATGATCTGAGAAAGATAAAAGTGGAAAAGACTGAGCTGGAGACAAATCTGAAGTTCCTCAATGCTTTGCAACCAGAATGGAATAAATTTTGCCATCGCTTGAGGAATGATGTTCGGATATATTCTATGCAAATCCAAGAGATGTACGAAATTGTGCTGACAGATGAGTGCATAGTCATAGAGAAGAAAGCCAAACTTGACAAGAAAAACAAGAAGACAGTGGACACAGTTGCACTTCTCACAAGCAAACTGTCTGAACAAGCATTATCCGAAAATGCTTATGATGGTGCAACTGATGACGATGGCGAAGCTCTTCAGAAAGCTATGATCCTTCTCTCTCAACACTATCAGAAGAAGTTCCAACCTCGTTCGAGTTCCAATACTATTCGCTTCACTTCTGGGTCCAAGAATGTTCACGTGCCCGAGGCTAAGAAACATGATGCATGCTTCAACTGTGGAAAGTCGGGTCACATTGCTAAAGAGTGTCAAGTGAAGAAGGTTCGGGATTCGGCATATTATCAGAAGAACTTGGAACTGGCCGAAAAGAGAGAGAATGGAACCGTTCTACTTGCTGAAGAAGAATTTTGGCTGAATCACTCCGATGATGAAGCTGATAATGTGGAGACCGCTCATATGTGTTTCATCGGAGATGATCAGAGTGATGCTGATGATGAAGATTCCACTAATGAAGATGAGGTAATTTATGAGTTTGATTTCAATTTTATTTCTTCTCAAATGAACATTATTATTTCTGCTTTACATGATTTACGCTCGAAGTTATTATTTGAAAAGAATTTAAATTTAGAAAAGTGAAATTTGATTGATCAATTACAAATTTCTTTGAAAGATGAAAAATCTATTTTGGCTCATACAAAGACATCTTTCAAAAAAATTAGATGATTTAGAAAAATCAAATATGACTTATCTTGATTCTTTGACTGAAATGACCAAATTAAAAGATAATTTTTCAGATAAAATAAATGAGTTGGAAGAAAAATTATATCGACGGAATCAGACTGAGCAAACTATTTATTTGAACAAACCGCGGAGTTATGAGTCTATAAAAGAAAAACGGGGACTTAGTTTTGAAAATCCACATTGTTTAAACAATGCGATAGAAAAATCCCCTACTTTATATAAATACGATTATCTAACTCTTGCTAAATATGCTCCTCAATTTAAAATTGATTGGATGAATGAAAAGCAAGTGTTAGAAATCGAAAATGAGAAAAGGATGAATAACAAGAAAAAGGAAATTTATTTTGTTTATACAAGCGAAAATGCCAAATATTTACCTGACAAATCAAAGAAAGACAGAAAAAGTTTAAATGACATATCTCTCATCAAATCTTCAGTGTCCGATGATAATGTTGATATATATGCCACTAAATCTGATAAGGAAAATATATCTCCAATCTTTTATGATTCTAAGAGATATACTTCTCCATTAGTATTAGAAGGCAAAATCATTGACCTTGAAGATGAAATGGAAGATCAAAATATTCAAAGAGAAATTGAATCTGATGTTATTCTTTCTTTCATGACTTCAAGTCCTGAAGAAAAATTAATTTTTCAAAAACAAAATTCTGTTTCTGGCCTTTTCTTCTGATTTTAAGGGAAACAAAAAGGAATTTCTAAATTCTGAAAACTTTTCTCAAATTTTGTCTGACTTCGAGGTAAGTTCAGATTTATTATCTGATCAGTTTGGATTCTTAGGTAAAATTGTTTCTTCTAATTCAAATCTTAATTCTAAAATTCTTGATGAATCTTTTACGCTCAATGATGATTATTATAAACCAAAGCGTAAAAGAAGAAGGTCAAAGAAGTCAAAGAAACAAGATACTGTTATTTCTGAAAATTCTAACTCTTCTGATTCGAATATTTCAGATAGGACTTTGAGCACTCATACAAAGCAGATATGGAGAGTCAAGCAGACATCTGATGAACCTATGACTTATGATGATAGATATGTAGACAAAATCTATAAAAGTGATTCATTTGCTACTTGTAATAAAATTTCAAAATACTCTATAAAGCAAATGATTCGAATTTCAAAAGATGTCTCATATTCTTCTTCTGATTCTAGTTTAGATGATTATGCTTTCTCTTCTACTGATTCTTATGTTCATTATTCTGATAATATGTCTCGTGCTTTCAATGTTAAATCTAACAAATATTTCCCCACAAGAACTGCAACTAACTTTCATGGACCCAAATACAAGTGGGTTCCAAAACCAAAGATTGTTTCTGAGTTGCAGGCACCTAATGTCAAAGGGGAGTAAGAGAAAGTTGGCTTCTAAGTACATCATCTTAGAACCCATACTTCATTGGATTTCGACTTCTAAACATGTCAGTTTAGGACTCGTTCTTCAAAGCTTTTAGCTTCTGACTAATGAGAAACTGTGAGTACATCTACTTTATTCCGCTGCATTTATCTCTGATAATGATATTATTTCAGTTTTCTCATGTGTTTTCAAAGAATCTGAGCAAGTTCATCCAAAACCTGAATTTGTACAACCCAATTTTTTTTCATATGAGACACAAATTTATTATACATAATGTGGAAGATGAAATTATTGAATTTTATTTTGTTCCGACTAAATATCAATTTGCCGAATTCTTTACATTTGTCTTAAATGATTTTTTTTTCAAACTTGGCATATTGAATTTAAAAATTTAAATCCTTATAAATTTTATTCTATAAAGTAATTAAAAGTTTTACAGTTTTTCTTTCTTCTGAATAAAATGTGTGTCTAGGATAAGTTTTCAAGTTGCTTTATAATATTAAAGTTTTATATGTTCAACTTTCAAGTCTTTTAAATGTCGAAAAGTCAGCAACATGTTTGAAACTTTTGCATTCTGCTTTAAAGTTATGTGATTCGGAATATTTATCGTTTACAATGCTTAGAAAACCTAAAAAGTCAGAATTATGGATCGTAATAAAAATATGGGCTAAGAACTTAGATGTAAAACTGAGTGATTGAGATGCTTTATATAAATAAAATACAAAAATCTCTAAGTTTAAAAGTTTGTACCTGTGATCTTTCTGATTTGGGAAAGTAAGTTCCGTGGGATGCTTGTCATCTAGTCCCCTAAGGTCAATTGGTCTTGGGGTGATCGAACCCAAATCCTTCTATAGAACCAGATCGAAAGTCATGTTCTACTGGTATGAATGGGTTTAGGATGTGTCGATGTAATATTTCTGATATGGGAGAGTAAGTTCCTAGGGGTGCTTGACACCTAGTCCCATAAGGCCAACTGGTCTGGGAGCGGATGACCTAAATCCTGCAATAGGGTCAAATAGAAATTTACGTTTACGACATGTTCTTTACTTACCAAACTTTTTGATTAAAAGATGCCAAAAGTGCACAAGCTTAAAAGATGCCAAAGAGCACACTCATGTGAAGATGCCAATGTGCACAATGCTAAAAGATGCCAATGAGCACACATCTCATGATACTTGGTGATATGTTTGAGTTGCGACAAACCTATAAATTTGTGAAAATCTTAAATTTTGATGGCTTAGTGTGAGTACATGCAAAGTTCTCTATTATATTTTTAGAATTTCATTTTCTTGAAGCTAATCAAAGTTCGCATGCTAGCACACTGAATAGATTGATGAAAGTTTTTGAAACTGCACATGTTTTAACTTGATATGCAATCAAAATTGTATCTATATCCAACAACATATATTTGATGTCATTTGATGGTTAAAATTGTGATATTTTACTGAGTAGAATTTAATTTGTTTAGTGTTTATAATTTTATATATTTAGTTGTTTCAAAATACGTATTCAGTATGTTTTTCTTTCTACATTGATGTTTTGGTCCTTGTGTTCTCATATATCTTTGTAAATGGGTTTATGCATTATTCAAGGGGGAGTGAATAAGGAGAATTTTCTGAAAGATCATATCTGTTTTCGAGGGGGAGTATCTGATTCTCTAGATGAATGCTAACTTGAATTGTCATTTTAAGTGCATTTGTGTAGGGGGAGTCAAAGTGCTTAACAGGTAAAAAATTTTCTGAGTTCAAGTCAGATTTGCGCCAACAGTTGGTAGCGCAAAACTAACTTTGCGCCACCTTCAGATAGGGCAAAACAATCTTTGCACCACCAACGTGTAGCGCAAACCTTCCCTCTTTATCCTTAAATCTGATTTTGCAGATCTTAAGTTGTCTCGTCTCCAACATTTGCATGACCAAGTTGATCCAGATCATCAAGGTCATGAGGGGGAGAAGTTAAGGAGAAGTTAAAGAGACAAAGAGTTCAAAGGTTTATCTGTTGATCAATATTCCCTCAAGATTCTATTTCTTCAACTATACTTGTCTTTTTGCTGTTCCTGCTCCGATCACCACAGTTCTTTCAAGTACATTTAAAAGAGGTGTGTCGTCTAGAGCACAAGCTGATGAACCAACTGTTCTTTCAAGCTTGTTACATACTGGTCCAGTCTTGTCAAGGCAACAAAAGTAACTGAGATTAACAGATGCTGAGAAGAATTTTTTTTTCTTAAGTCAAGAAGCTTCGCTAAGTCTCTTAGATGGTCCGAGTTGATTTAGAAGATGAATTTTGAAGACCACAGCGCCAATGATTACTAAGGGGGAGATTGTTAAGTCAGATTTTATAGTAATCATTGTATTTATAGGCTTGGTCTAATACTTTGTTTAGAGGCTTATTCAGTATTGTATTAGCCAAGGGTATTTAAGTCCCTTGTGGCTTTGTGTTATGTAAGGAACCTAACGCATACTCAATACAGATTCTACTTTGCGTTTTCAATCTCTCTCTCTACTTTCTCTCTCTAAAGATTTAGTGATTTTGGGATTATCACATGGATTCACGTTAAGCTGTGTTTCCTACCCCGGAAGTAAACCTAGAGTGATTGAGGGGTGAGAGGTTTTAAATCAAAGAGTGGGGGAGATAACTCATCCGATTGAATTTTTCTCAGTGTGTGGAGCGGAAAAATGTAAACGAGAGTTTGGTTAGAAGTGAGCTAAATGTTAAATAGAAAGAGGGTGTGAGAACAGAGTTAAAAGAATATCAAAACTCTGCACCAACCACTTTCTGAGTCGGGCAACCACATCTATTGATTGGTTCACATTCTTTGGTGACCGTCATTGAAAAAGGCAGTGAGCCCATGCTAACTCTTGCATTAACCCCACCAACCACTTGTTTCTTTCGTAAAAAAGATATGTTTCATTTTCTTTAGGGACGCAACACATATGCTTTCTGATCTTCACTCGGAAGATTTAGATATTGAAAAAGAAGGAAGTTTGCCCCATCTTCGCACCTCTTTCATGCACCATTGAGTCCGTGTAATACTTGTTGTTGTCTCAACAGTTTACACATTTTTAGCCTGATAAAGCTTGAGTAGCTTCAATCATTCGTACACTTTCACGTACACACAAGCAATAAGTTTTCTTGTCATAACATTTATAGAAAATTTCTTTGTGGTTTTTCAATGATTGAATGGAAGCCCTAGGGGAGTGAACATCACAAAAGCTTCTTTCCAATGTACATCCTTTGTACAAAGTGGCTTTGTGCTACTTACAGGCAATTCTAACTGTATCATTTGTTGATTCAGGGTTACAATTCGTATTATATCTGAATTTGAAAAGATTCGGGTATATACATTTTATGAATCGATGGATACTCAGATTAAAAAGGGTGGAGATTGTTATCTTATCACAAAAGGGGAGATAAATATTCAAAGACTCTGGTGACTTGAAAAAGTTTTGATGATTTTGCTGCTCACAATTCATCATAAAGGGGGAGATATTCTGAGATTTCAAGTCAAATGGAAGATAATCTAGAATTTCAAGTCAAAGCTTAAGTGAAGATTGAAAGGAATTCGGAAGAAAAGTAAAAAGGTGGAGAAATTCAGAAACTTCAAATCATATGAGGTTGATTTATGCAAACCTTATGAAAGTTTATCAAAATGGAGGAGATAATTTCTAGAATTTCAAGTTGATGATTCAAAGTTGATTCGAGAAAGTTGGTTTTCTGAAGACTGATCAGAGATTTCAGAGATGAAGATACAAGTTTTGAAAGATTCCTCAAGATCAAAGAAGTTTCAAGAATTTCAAAGTTTTGTTCATAACTTGATGACTCTTCAAAGACTTTGTTAAAGACTTTTCAAGATTCTTCAAAGCATCAAAGTTTAAAGATTTTCAGCACTTCAACGAGTAAAGCTGTCAGCATAAAAGTTTGAAGAATCAAGAGCTGAAAACGATTGTCAAATTTTTTAAATCATGAATACAAAGGGGGAGATTGTTAGTGTATAATTGTATCCAAGATTTAAGTGTGAAAAGTCAAAGTCATGCAAAGTCAAGTCTTGTAAAGTCAAACCTTGTATAAATAGCATTTCGTGTAAGTGTTTGTAGCTGAGTGAGTGGTTGCTAGGCATATGAGAGTAGTAGTTGTCTAAGTGTTCTTTGTGATCATAAGACTTAAAGTGTAATACGACTAATGAGTTTTTCTCTCTCTACTCTCTCTCTATATCATAGACATAATTGTCAAATCTTGATGTAATTGCTTGAATTTTGGACTTACACAGAGGATCTAAACATTCTGTTTCTCAGTCTCAGATTTTCAGAAGCTCTGAGGTTTTCAGAAAGACTAAAAAAATGCTTCAGAGGCCTTTGCTCTGTTTTATCTCTGAGTCTGTGATCAGGGGGGCTCTGGAAGATTATTCAAGAGGCTCTAAACAAGAGTAGATGGAAAAACTCTTTTTGCTCCCCCTTGAATCAACAGTATATACAAGTGTATATTTCAAGGATATGTACCTTTGTTGTTGAATTCAATGCTCCTTTATTTCTTCAAACATCATCTGCTCCCCCTCAAACTGTGTAAAATATGGAAGAAGACAAATATTTTTGAATGAGGTTTCTGAGGATATCAACTTTGTCATTTCATTCAGAGAGATCTTTTATGGAAGAATCATATTGTATGATTATGCAAAGAAGAAAAAAATGTTACATAGTCTCAGTTTTTTTATTGTGAAGTGATATGCAGAAACCTTATTTAGAGACTCTGTCTTTTGAGATCAGAGACTCTGCAGTTTTAGGTTCAGAGACTATGTTGCCATGTTCAACATTCCTAGTTTGCTAATCAGAAAATTGAATCTCTTCTCATCGACTGCTTTGGTAAAAAAGATCAGCAAGTTGGAAATAAGTGGAAACAAAGTACATTTCAATGGTACCTTTTTCAACATGATCTTTGATGAAGTGATACCTTATGTCAATGTGCTTGGTCTTTGAATGATGCACTGGATTTGTTGTTATGGCAATGGAACTCTTGGAATCACAGAGAATTGGGATTTTTTCAAAATTAAGACCATAGTCTCTGAGTTGGGTTCTCATCCAGATTACTTGTGAACACCAACTAGCAGCAGCAACATACTCTGCTTCTGCTATAGAAGTAGACAGACAGTTTGTCTTCTTGGATGTCCAACTGACTAACTTGTTCCCCAATAGTTAACTTTTAGAGGTACTATTTCTGTCATTTCTGCATCCTCCATAATCCAAATCTGTAGGTCTTGACATCCACTGTTTTACCAGAGGGATCTGAGTCAAGCTTAACTCTAGTGACATTAGGTGTTTTCATTGGAGTTGAGTTTTCTAACTTGTACTTCTTCAAATTATCATAAACATATTTTGATTGGCTAATGAAAGTTCCTCTCGAAATCTGTTTGACTTTCAATCCGAAGAAGAATGATAATTCTCCCATCATGCTCATCTTCAATTCACTTTTCATCAACTCAGAAAACTTGTCACAATACTTTTGGTTAGTAGAGTCAAAAATAATATCATCAACATAGATTTAGACCAGAAGAAGTTCATTTTTGTACCTTTTAATGAACATAGTTGTACCCGCAGTTCCTTTTTCAAAATCATTTTCAATCAGAAAATTAGACAGAGTTTCATACCAGATTCTGGGTGCTTGTTTAAGGCCATGCAGAGCTTTATCAAGATAATAAACATGGTTTGGGAACTCTGAACTTTCAAATCCAGGTGGTTGTTGGACATATACTTCTTCTGAAATTTTCCATTAAGAAATGTAGATTTGACATCCATTTGATATACTTTGAAACCTTTGTGTGCAGCATATGTGATCCCAGATTTCAAGCATTCAATCAATTACAGAACAAATTAAGAGAAAGTATTGAGAGAGAATTGAATTCACAAGTACTATAGTCATATATCTCTTAGAGAGCAAAAGTTACAATACGTGGAATACAATGACACAAAAGCTTAACCAAAACAAGACAAAGAAACATGCTATATATAGAGTCAAACAAGCCTTGACCTCTATACAAGCTTACATGAAAAAGACTACATTTTAAACAAGATTATTTGATCTAAACTTAGATCTAACATTCTCCCCCTTTTAGATCAAATAACAAAAGCTTTATCTGCCTCATCTTCAATAACTTCCATGTCTAATTCAGAGCAGAGACTCAAAAATCTTTATGCCTCGTCTGAAATGAATTCTGTCTTCTAAGCATCCAAGTCTCTTATCAAAGCAAGTCTGTCAAACTTTCCAAGACCTTTTTCTCCTTGCTTAACTATCTTTTCATTCTCTTTGAATCTCTTGTCCAGCTGCAGTTTGATCACCTTTATCGTTCCATCCGAAAACTTGGAAATCTCTGAAATTCTAAGAAATCTCTTCTTGTTTTCCGCATTCATGTAAATTACTCCAAGTTCTGGATTTTCAATGATTGTGAATAAATCATAGCTCTCAATATTTTCCAACTCCAAATTGGGATTAATCATGTTGACTTTCCTCTGATTTGTTTCAATTCCGAGCTGAAAGTTGTTGAAGTAAGTGTAGTTGACACGTCTCGTCATAAATCTCTTTACGACTTCTAAAGCAAAAATGATATTTTCTGGCCTGATAGTCATGTTTCTGAACAGGTGATAGAGATACTCAATGTCATCCACATTTAAGTATTGGAAGTCAGCTTCAGAAAATTCACACTCTGTCAGATCTCTTCGTTGAACATTAATGACCGGATACCATATCTTCTGAAATCTCCTTAGCCTTACTTTCACCGTTACAATTCCAGACTTATTCTTCACATATTTTTCAGTTTTCCTCTCCAAACTTTTCAACCTTGCATATTCCTCCTGATATTCCATAGGTAGATGAGAAACACCCAAAACTTTGAATATATCCATCCTTCTGAGCCTGTGAATGAATATCTTTATCATCTCCTCCTCTATAAACGGTGCTCTTAAAGTATTTCACATTTGTCTGAGCTGAGCTTCTGTGGGTACTAGAGGGACCTCAGGTTGTTTTGATGGACCAACTTGGTTTTCTACTGGGTTGGATGGAAAGTGAAGTTCAGGTTCATCTTCGGGGTTGGGTTCAGGTGGGTTGTCATTTGTAGGTTGGGTATCAAGGATTGGGCTAGGGATTCTGTTTGGGCTATGTAGGTTTGTTTGGCTAGGTTGGTTTTCTGGGCTAGATAGGTTTATTGGACTAGGTATGTTTTGTGGTTGTTCAGAAGGTTCAGAAAGGTTTATTTCGTTAAAGGTTGGGATTTCAAGTAGGTTTCTAGTGGTTTCAGGAAACTCATGGTGAACCGGGATCAGTTGGATATCATCTGGACTACAGGATAGGATGTCCATAATGTTCTCATTACCTTTTTCATCATCAGAATTCATCACCTGTTTTCTTTCCTCCTCTTTAATCTTCCAAAATTTCTCAAACTTCTCATTAGCTGATTCTTCTTCATCTGATGATAGATCAATAACATCAAGATCATTCAATCCAGTTACCAACAAAATCTCCTCCCTTGTAGACACCTTAGGCTTTTCAACCCTTGGTTCTATCTCTTGGTTAACATATAAAATCAATTCAGTTTGCTCTGTTTGATTTTCTCCATGACCATGACTAGCAGTCTCTCCAACATTTACATCTCCCGCTCTTTCTTCAACGAAAACTACATCATCAGATCCAACAGCTGCTCGTTTCTCCCTATTCTCCCCCTCATGAACATGATCATGATCTGGATCAAGATCAAGATCATGTCTTTTTGAAGAAACAACTGCTTGGGTTTTGCAAGATGTTTGCACTATCTGTTTAAGATCAGATATGGCCTTTAGAACATCTGATTTGAAAGAAGTGAACTCTGAAGCACTGACCAAATCTGTTGGTTTAACAGAATGTGGCGGTTGTATTTGAAGGTGGGATTGTAGAAGTGAATAAGGATCTTCATCTTGCAGGTTATCCGAAGCTTGTGCCAATAGCTTAGCAAATAACAATGACTTTAGCTCATCGATGGATAAGTCAGCAGGCTGAGGTAGTGGAAGTGACTGAGATTTGTGAGTAGGCTTAGGTTCGGATATCGGATCCTTCCCTTTTAACAATCTTTTAACACCAATTATCTCCTCCTCAAACTTCTTGTACATCCTGTTTTCAGCAGCCTTTAAGGCGTCGTCGAGTATTTCCTTTGACACAAAGTTAGGGTGAGTAACACCGGAATCACGTAGATTTTCCGTTTTCATGACAGTGGTAGAACCAACTGCATGGCCTGTGTTCATTGATGGAAATGATGTATCAATGATAGGACTTCCATCTGGTGCTCATAGTCTTGATTGCGGAGCTACTCTAGATGTTCTAATCGGGTTACCAAGACTTCCAATAGTAGCAATCTCAAAATGTGTCCTAGGAATAAGAATTGGTAATTCAAAAGGCACTATACTTAAAGGTGTAGTCAATGAAGTTGAGAACTGGGGCTGCTGTTCTCTGTTTTCATTACCTTGAATCTCTGAGTGAGAAATCGATAGATTCTGAGCTAAATCCCCATGAGAAGTTGAAACTAACTCTTGTTGAGAAGAGATAGAGTGGGTGTCCTGGGTGTGCATTTGCATAAGTGGGCTACTTATGTCTTGTTCAACACCTACTCGCAACACATGCGGCGAAGTGGTAGATGTTGTTGCCCTTTTGGATAAGTAGGTTCTGGTATACACACACTCTCCATGTTCTTTTTCTACACTTTCTCTCACTCTCTCTTCTTGATTTTCAACTAAAACTCCCTCAGCACTCCTTATATCTCCCAGTACATAATTGATATTTGCATTCACCTAATCATCAATTTCCATGGAATCAGTACCATAGAAAGGTGCAAAAGCATCCTCTTTAGAATCCTGTACATCACCTTGTACTGGAACATTCTCAGTAAGAGTATCAATATTATCAGGATTATTGTCACCACCATTTTCAGAATCATCATCACCAGCAACATCAATTTCTGTTTCCTCATCATCCTTAGAAGCAATCTCTGTATCATTTGTTGCCGACGGAAATTCACTTGTATCACTGTCATTTCTAGCTAGATCTGCTTGATCCAGTTCATTGTCAGAACATTGACCTTCATCAGCAGGAGGTGTCACTGAACGTGGGGTAATAACCCGTGAACCTGATGCTTCCAGTCTAGGTCTCCGACCCCTTTCAGATCCCCTCTCGGTGTTTTTCCTCTTCGCATCCCGTTTCTGTACTCCCGTAGTATCAGAAACCCTCATGGACTCCGCTCGCCTAGGGTTTGAGTCAGGGGTAGGGTCAACCGGTCCTGGTTGTCCCATAGACTCTCTATATTCTATAACACTATCACACTCTGAATCAGCGTAATCAAGTAAGATTTCTGGCACAGGCATGGAAAATGTGAAGTCTTTCTTGTGCTTCATCAAATACCTCATCTCACTTACAAGTGCAAGTGGATGATTACTCCTGGTAGGAATCTGTCTGTTGCTCCGTAGCATGCTCCTAACAATCAAAGCCATAAATCTCTGATATGGAATGTAGTTCAAAGCTTTTAAAGTTTACTTAGCAGCAACTTTCTCATATAGCTTAGTCCAGAATATGCTTGTATAATCAATATGTAGATCATGAACCACATAATAGAATAGTTTCAGAATATGGATACTTGCATTGTCAGTTCCATAGATCTTAACTATTAGACATCTGTTAATAACTGAGAACAGGGTGTAGTAGAACCGCGACAAGTTGTTCTTTGTGAAATGATTGACCTGTGTCAGTTGGCCAATGTAACCCATGTCTCTGATTCCTTTGAAAACATCAGTGTCTGATGGCAACTCATCATACGTGGTTCTGCCTTCTCTTGCAGTCTCAGCAGGTAAACTCAAGATGAATCTCAATCTTTCAAGAGTGAGAACTGAAGTGAAGTGATCAATCTCCAACTTAAAAATAGGAATCCTTGCTCCTTGTTCCTTTATGTGACTAAAATGGATAGTCTTCCAAGCTTGTTGGACATAGAACTCAAGAACTGCTGCTTGAGCTGTTAAGGCATTTCGGAGAGGATGATTCTTCAAGATTTCCAAGACAAGTGGATCAATATTGATGGTGAACTGAAGAAGATGGTTATTTAGTTGTTGTGGTTTCATCTCAGATGGTGAAATAAGGAAAAGATCAGGATTGGAATTCTGTGGAACTTGGAAGTTTAATCTTGATGAAGGCATATGGAATTCCTGGGATGCCTCATGTGGTGAATTTTCTCCCATCTGAACATTTTGATCAACTGATTGATCAGCCATTGGTACCTGAAAAAGATTAACAAATTTTGACATGGTCTAAGTGGTTAGTGAAAAACTGAAGATATAACATTGAAAACTATCTTTGAAAAATTACTAAGTGTAGAATTCGCATGACAGTGATATGCGAATTCCTCAATTGGTGAAATAAGATCAAAGAAACTATGACAAGAATTCATTTGAACCAATGTACGAATTCCTTACTTAGAAAAATATGAACTTGACAAATACCATAATTCGTATGAACAAATTATACGAATTTCACATTTAGAAAAAAAAAATGACATGAATAACAAGAATTCGTATAAACTGAAATCATCAAGAATTCGTATAGCCTTGAATTTTTAAAATTTTAAATTTTGAAATATTTCTAAGTACGAAGAACTTCAAGAACATCCATGTGAAACCCAGAAACTGAAAATCATGATTTTTAATTTTATAACCCAAATCTTGATTCATTAAGATCGATTCTTGATTTTTAACCATATTAACAACATTAATTTGGGATTAAGGTCCGTTAGGAACAACAAAGTTCAAGATTTAGTCAAGAACAGTTTGAAGTCCATCAAGAACAGTCCAAGAGTCAAAAATTGAGTTTAGTCCTAAATAATCAAAATTAGGTTAAAAAAGTTTATCGATTAGGGTTCGATTTGTTCAAAGATAAGTATCTTTCAGTCCAATAAAAACAAATAGTTAAGATCAAAGAACAAATTTTCAAAAATTCAAAGTCATTCGAAGAAAGACGAGCAGTCCATGAACGAAACCTAAATCTAATCTAGTAAAGGTACACATGCAAAGAAAACAAAGATATACAAGATACAATAAGCAAAATACAAACAAATATGAACAAACATTACACCTTGAATCAAAGAAATCAATAAGATCGATGAAAACAATGAAGTCGCAGATGAGGGTTTATGGTTTGTGCTCTCAAGAACTCGTATAAAGAATAGGAATTTACGAAAACTGAGGGTTTCTAAGAAAACAACCATATTTATACCCTGGAATGAATATGACACGTGGCACAATTTTACAGGACCACACACTTTTCGTATAAGGCACATATGCGAATTGTCTAGAAGAAGTAGACAATGTGTGTGAGAATTCGCACGAAGCAAGATGTGAAATCTGTGTGAGAAACACAATTCGTATGATAGAGTGATACGAATTCCTCACTTTCCGCATAGAGAGGCATGCGAAAAGTTGAATTTCGTATAACACTGTTATGCGAATTCCAACAATTCGTCTAACACATGCATGCGAAATCTTCAAAATTCGCATGACACTGTTATGCGAATTTTGGACTTAGAAAATTTTCCATCTTTTTGAAAAACATTCTAAACATGGAAACTTGCTATTTTGAGAAACTGTTCAAAAATTTGGCAAAATTAGAAACTTTCCATAAATGGAAATCTTCAAAAAATGACATTTTCAACTCATTTTAAGTTTAAAAAAAAACTTACACACACTATCACACTCACAACCCTTGTAAGATTTATCTGTATTAAGTTCCCCCTTGACTTAATATATGTCTCTTCTGAATCTTGTCAATACTTTGCTCTTTCTTGATGTATCTGTGTGTTATCTTGTTGGCTCCCCCTTGACATGATATGGATCTTGTTAATAGTGTATGGATATGCTCCTCCTTCATATCTGCATACATAGAAAAATATGACAATATGAATTTGCTTCTCTCTATAAAAGATATAACAAGTATGATCTTTTTCTCCCTTATAAAGATATTTTTGAAGCACAATCTTCCCAAAATCAAAATGATCAAAACCAATCAAAAGTAATAAAGACTCCCTGAAGTGATTTGACATTCACATATTCTTTCAAAAGTTATCACTTGAACATTGAGGAATGAGTCCTCAGCTGATTTACTCAGAAGTCGCCATCCTTTCACACCTTCTTGAGTGTGGATTCCTGCAATACAAGTTAAACTGGTTTTGGTACCTAGATGAATTTGGGTCCATTCTGGTTAGTATGTGAAAACTTCCTTGAATGGTTTTCACCTCTGTCAAATGCAGTACCAATATAGTTCTTGTAAGAGTAATACCTTTTGTTGATGTATGCTTTATGTACAAAATCATCATTGCAACAGTAAGAACAAAAAAGTTTTCTTTTTGCTAACTTGATCAGATGTTTTGTAGGCTTGACAACATCAGGAGTAAAAGATTTATCTTTTGCAACTTTATTCTTGTTTCTCTATGCAGCTTGTGCAGATGATTTCTTAGAAGCTCTAAAGCCATATTTTGAAAAGTAAGCAGCATGATTATCAACATATTTGACATAAAATGAACTAGAAGCCTTAGTCTGATCTGGTTTCAAGATTTCTGGTTTGACAGTCTTTTTCTTGAAAACCATATTTTGAAATAAGCTAGATACTGATTGAAATGAACATACTAATTCAACTGAATCATCATGATAAGAAGATAAGTCAGGTGTTTCAGATGTTATCTTATCAAATAAATCAGAATTAGCTTTCTCAAGTTGTTTGTAGACTTATCAAATTTGCTTTGCAGATCAGATCTACTCTTCTTTCCTTTCAGTATATCTGAAGATATGGTAGCCAACTTGTTTGTGAGTTTAGAAATCTCATTTTCAAAAAAAAATTCTCTCAGATTCAAACTCCTTTTCCAAGTTCTGATTTTTCTCAGAAATTTCTTTGAAAAGTACAGTATTTTTCTTTTCATTATTTTTCCTTTCCTTATCAAAGATATCTCTTTCAGAAATAACAATTTTCTCAAATTCAGAAACTTGTTTGGAAAGTTTGGCACATCTAATTTCTAACTCTTTCTTCTCTAACTCGACTTTCTTAGAAAGATCAAATAATTTCTAGTTGAAAGATTTCTCATATTCAGTTTTTTCCATCTTACTTCTCTCATCACCCTTTTTTAACCATTCTTTGCCTTTTGTCTGATAGATAGATAGATACTTGTATCTCAGCTTTTGTCAACTTTACATTCAAAGTCTCTATCTCAGCTTTCAGTTTTGAGTTCTAACTTTTAAGCTTTGCATTCTCTTCTTCTATCAGAGGTATCTCAGGCATATACCTCACAACACAATCTCTGTTGGTTAGAACTGTATGCCCTTTCTCATCATTGTAAGGCATGATTAGTATTTATCTGAAAAATATTGCTTGAAACGATCGTTAGTCAGATAATCAGAAAAATCAACTGTAAAAATCTCAGAAAATCACTCAAAAATTGAGCTAAGTAAAGAATTTGTATGCCACTCACATGCAAGAGTTCGTATGAACTAAAACAATCCGTATAGACAAAATTCGCATTAGAAAGAATAAGAAAACTTCACTTTTCGCCTTAGCTTATATACGAGTTCTGAGTTATTCGCATAAAGCTATGTGCGAATTCTGATCAATTCATATGAGTACTCTATCAATGATGCGAATTCCTCCCTTAGAATATTTTCTAAGTATACACAATTCCTATCGATACAAAGTCCTTACTTAAAAAATTTCTCAGACACATATGCGAATTCCTAGCTTCTCGTATGTAGCATTGTGTGAAATCTTCACTTTTCGTATACTCTTCTATGCGAATTCTTTCCTTAGAACAATAAAAACAACGATTATGCGAACACTTCAGCCTGCGAGTTCTTCATATATTCTGCGAATTCCTTGGATCTTGAACGTTTTTTCGAAAAATCCAACACAAATCCACCTAATATTTCAAATTAGCCTTTGAAACTTGGTAGGATTAGTCACTGTAGCATCGAGAACAACCCTGTCGCATGAATTTTCACAAAAACAACCATGATTGAAACCATTTGATCTTTGACAGTTCGAAAATGAAAAGTTTCCAGAAAAGGAAAGATTGATCAAATTATCCTAAACTGTTGTTCAATTGGGTTTTCTTTCTGAAAGAAAGATGATCAATATCACTTGGCGATCACAGTGTGATGAAATTCACATCCAATTCATCACTATTTCACAATCTTGATTAATGCAACAATACACAATGAACAGTAAACTTTCTATTTGTTGAAATCGAATTTTCTGTTCAAAATCACTTGATGTTGATTTTCCCAATTGAATCTGATCTGCTCTGATACCAATTGTGATCCCATATTTCAAGCATTCGATCAATTACAGAACAAATTCAGAGAAAGTATTGAGAGAGAATTGAAGTCACAAGTACTGTAGTGATCATATATTTCTTATAGAGCAAAAGTTAAAATACGTGGAATACAATGACACAAAAGCTTAACCAAAACAAGACAAAGAAACATGCTATATATAGATTCAAACAAGCCTTGACCTCTATACAAGCTTACATGAAAAATACTACATTTTAAACAAGATTATTTGATCTAAACTTAGATCTAACAGCATAGGTTAAGAAGATTCTGATAGCTTCTAGCCTAGCTACAGGTGCAAAAGTTTCAACATGATCAATTCTTTCTTCCTGGCAGTATCCCTTAGCAACCAATCTAGCTTTGTTTCTGATTATGATTCCATCTTCATCCCTTTTATTTATGAAAACCCATTTGGTTCTAATTGCAAACTTTCCTTTAGGAACGGGAACTAGGGTCCAGACTTTATTTCTTTTAAATTTTTAAAGCTCTTCTTGCATGGCATTAATCAAATTTGTATCTGCAAGAGCGTCAATTACCTTTTTTGGTTCAATGATGCTTAAGAAATTTGCGAAGAAGCATTCATTAATAGTTGCAGATCTTGTCTTCACACCATCAGAGGGAGAACCGATGATTTGATCATGAGGATGATCCTTTGTCCATCTTATGATAGGAGCATGAACATGTATAGGTGTTTGAGCTTCAGAGATGACAGTGTGAGGGGTCTCTGTTGTGCTATGCACTGGCTCTGTGGAATTTTCCAGACATGGTGATAATGGTTTTGGAGTCTCTTCCAGTGGTGTCTCTGGTTTTTCTTCTTCTTTAGAAGTCACTTGTTCCTCTTCTTCAGCATTTGGTCTGGTTACGTCACTTGGACCTGTAGTGACTGAAGTAGAAGGTGTGTTATTAGAAGGACCAAAAAGAGTTGTACTTGAGGTTTGAGGTTCTTCTGATTGTGCTCTTTGATTATCTCTGAATATAAATTCAAAGTTGTCTTCATCATCATAGAAGTCTTCAAATATTATGTTTAGTTCTGACTCTCTGAGCTTTGAGGAGTCAGAGGCTTCTTTGATCTTGGATTGAGAATTTTGAATGTCAGAGCTTCTGGATTCTTTTTCATCAAAAGAAACATTGATGATTTCTTAAATGGTTCTTGTTATGAGATTGAACACTCTGAAAGCCTTGGAATTTAAGGAATACCCAATGAACTTTCCTTCATCAACCTTCTTGTCAAACTTTCAAAGTTGGTCTCTGTCATTCAAGATAAAGCATCTGGATCCAAAAACATGAAAGTATTTGACATTTGTTCTTCTTAATGAGTTCATATGCAATCTTTTGGAATCTTGTGTTAGATTAAATTAGCCCCCGATTTAATTGAATGTTTTATAAATAATTGTATTTTGGGCTTTTTAAATAGTTGTGTGGGCTTGAGCCTTTTATTTGTAAATGGGCCCTATTTATTGGGCCCATGGCTCATTTGCTCATTAGGTTTTTGGAAAGAACACAATTTTCACACATAGATTAATGAGAGTCGTTTACATGTTTATTGTGGTGTTCTTTCCATTTTCCCCTCCATCAATGAATCAAAGCATATGAGATGAGTTCTTGATTATTATGTTCTTAATTTTTCATCTTATCTCTACATTTCTATGGAGTATATTCTTTTGTTGTCTGTATTGGGATCTAACAATTGGTATCAGAGCCAACTAAAGAAACTTTTCTTCAGTTCGGTCATCTATGGCAACAATTGAAGATAGATGATTATTTTGTTGTTTTGGTGCTTAGATTGATTCAATCACATGAGCCTTAACACAAATATCATTTTTGTGATTTATTCACTATTTTGTGCTTATTTGAGATATATTTTTTGATTTAGATGTGATTCGGATGATCTTTGATAGAATAGATGTTTGATTCAACACAAAATATGTTTCTGCACACCACATGTTTGATGAAATCCCTATGAGAAGATATAATTTCATTTTGATTAAATCTGATCATATTTATTATATGTGTGTGTTTTGATCCATTCTCATTCATTGGTCTAACATTTGATAAGCACTAAGTCGATGGTTCATCTATGATCCCATCCTTGTCTGTGCTTTTGTCCTTTGTAAGGTTGTTGATCTTTGGTTTAACAGTTGTAAGGTTGTTGATCTTTGATCTGACTTTTATGTTCTCCAAGATAGGACTCTCTTTTGTGTTGTTAATTGATCATCAATCCCCTCATTCTAATCATTGTTCACTTGGATCAAATTATGAAGTATTGTTTTTCAAGATGTTTCCGTGATGGTGTTGATTGCTACTGCAACAAAAGTAGTTATGTAAGGATATCTTGAAAGTTTTAAGAATCCCAAATGCTCTTGTTTTATAGAGAATCTGTGTGTCCCTGAAATCAAGTTTCTAATTACAAACAAATGAAACAAACAAGATTATCACAACAACCTCTTTGATTCAATTTCACAAATCCAAATGTTTACAAATGTGTTTCTCTCTTTCTCTCTCTAGATGACTCTTTCTCTCTCTACAATTCTCTCTTAATTCAAACTCAATTTCTAGTCATCTATCTATTAACAAAAACAAAGACTATTTATACCTATCATCTAAATACAAGGAAACAAAACAAATACAAAGACTTTGACTTTATTAACAAGGACTTTGACTTTCCATGAGAGTTTGACTTTTCAGCTTTGACTTCTTGTACTTTTACCTTTATTCTTTATGATCTTGTATCCAACATATTTTTGCTCTAACAATATCCTCCTTTGGGTTCAAGATCATCTTCAAAAGATTTTGGAATACAGTCTTCTCTTTAAGCTCCAAAAAGTACAATATCCTCCTTTGCAACAAATTTTCTTCCCAAGTCTATCTTTGAACAAAATTAACAATCTTCCCAAACTATGGTAGAAACGATCTTCAATAATCTCTTCAAAACTACCACACAACTCTTTCAGACTTTAGAAATAAATTATCTTCAGATTTAGCTCGAATTGCTTCAGCAAATATTCTTCAAAAAAAAATTCTGTAAAATCAGCATATCTACAGATTGTACAAACTTCCAAACTCTCAATCTTTGAACTTTATCTTCTCCAACTATTTCACTTGATATTTCTGAATTTGACATTTCTGTAATTCATCTCCCCCTTTTTGATGAATAGAGCATCTATAACATCAAAACTTTTCCAAGAAATGTCTTTGACCAATCTGATCTGTCATAATGAGCCTTTGATTCGTTGCCAATTTGAACAATGTATTCATCCAGATCTTTGCAAATCTAAACAAAATAGGAATGTAACACCTGAATCAACAAATGAATCAGTTAATATGCCTGTCAGTAACACGAAGTTACTGTGTGTAACGGATACACATAGGAAAGGAGCATTTTGATATTCACACCCCCAGGGCTTCCATCCAATCATCGAAACACCACAAAGGCAATTTCTAAGAATGTTATGACAAGAAAAAAAATTCCTTGTGTGTTCGTGCAAGTGTAGAAAGATTTAAGCACTTGATGATTGCTTTTATAAAGGCTTAACATTGTGTAAATCACTGAGACAACAGTAGATAAGCACAGACTCAATGTGCGTGGTTGAAGTACGAAGGTGGGGCATACTTCCTTCTTTTTCAATATCCAGATTTTCCAAATGAAAATCAGATAGATAATGTGCTGCGCCACCAGAAAAATATGAAACATTTTCTTGTTAATAAGAAAATGAGTGGCTAGTGGGGTTAATATCAAGAATTGGCATGGGCTATTTGCCTATTTCAATAATGTTCACGAAGAATTGTGAAACATTAGTAATGTGGTTGCCTGGCTCAGAAAGTAGTTGGTGCAGAGTTTGATATTCTTTTACTCTGATCTCACACCCTTTTTCTTTTAATCATTAAGCTCACATCTAACAAAACTCTCATTTCCATTTTACCTCAACGCACAACCCATACTCATTGCTATTCGACTCCTCACACTCAATCACTATGGATTAACTTCTTCGGTAGGAGACACTGGTAATCGTGAATCCATAGAAGTTCATTTAATTCCTAGCACAAAGAACCCATATTCCTATGAAGCGTATGTTGCTCAATATGGTTTAACTATATCAGTTAAAGCTCAAATATACAAATGTCAGATGTATATATGCTCAGAATATAATCATGAAGATATGAGCATTTTTTTAAACATTGACGTATTTTCAAACAAGTAAATTGAATGAATGAATATGAATGCAAGAGACTTGTTTGAAAATCTGACATTTTATGAAAAATGATCAGAAATGAATGATAGAACAATCAAAGCTTATGGTCAAGTATAATGGATATTGTCTATATGAACCAAGATATATACAAGTCCTGAAATGAACGTTTCGAAATGAAATAACGCTCAAAATTCATTGAAGTGCAAGCGAGGTGTCTTACCATCGAAAAATATGTTTCAAATTTGAGACATGGTAAGAACATATTGAATAAAAATTCAAACCGGTGTGTGTGAATACTTGAAAGTATGTAGAAAAGACAATACACAAGTATGTATCTTTGGAAACACGCGGTTTGTAATCATGTAAGTACAAATAAATCTTGAAAAACATTTAAAAATCACACTTCCAATTCATGAAATCAGTTTAAGAATTGGGAAGTGGTTTGAACATTTAAGAACATGTTTTCTATGATTGAAAGTTGTCCATCTTTCAACCATATATGAGATTAAGATAAGAAATTAACCTTTTCACTTCGTCTTAAATCTCATGAAGTCATGCTTATGTCATAAAGATATGATCTTTGTAGCTTCTCTCATTCTGCACAAGTCTCAAAGTCATGTCAAAGCAACTTTATTCACAAAATTTATTCAAAATCAAATGACATAAAGCAGTAAAACATTGAAAGTACGAGTTCTGATCTGAAATAATCAGAAATCATATCATTACTCCTTTTGTTATACTCAAAGACTCCCCCTAAAATCATGCATCACAAAAATTTAACAGTTAAGTAAATGCAACAAGTCTATAAGCTCCCCCTTAGAATAATGATGATCAACTTATAATCTTGTCTCACTCCCCCTGAGATCATGAACAAAATGTTAAAGTGCATATATCCTTTCAGAAATAATGATAAAGAAATGATGAAAAATTACAATAAAAGAAACTTTAATAGGTAATTACTAATTAGATCTTGAGATTTTGCATACCAAGCTTAGACACTAGGAAATTAAATATCTTTTCATCTAAAGGTTTGGTAAACAAATATGCAAGTTGATAATCAGTTTTTACAAAGTAAAGTTCTATTGTACCTTTTTCTACATTATCTTTTATAAAATGATACCTGACATCAATGTGCTTTGTTTTAGTATGCTGCACAGGATTAGCGGATATTGCGATAGTGCTCTTCGAGTCACAATAGATCGGTATTTTGTCAAACATGAATCCATAGTCTCGAAGTTGTGTCCTCATCCACAAGATCTGAGAGCAGCAACTAGCAGCAGCTACATACTCTGCTTCAGCAGTCGAAGTGGAAACACAAAGTTGTTTCTTTGACGCCCAACTAACGAGCTTGTCTCCAAGGAATTGAATATGACCCGACGTGCTCTTCCTGTCTAACATACATCCAGCATGATCTGTGTCTGAATAAGAAATCAGTTTAAATCCTATATCTTTAGGATACCACATACCAAGATCTGCAGTCCCCTTCAGATATCTAAAAATCCGTTTGACAGCAGCCAAATGGGATTCTTTAGGATCAGCCTGATATCTTGCACACAAGCAATTTGAAAACATAATATTTGTCCTACTTGAAGTAAGATACATTAAAGAACCTATCATTTCTCTATAAGTCCTAACATCAACACTTTACCCGAAGGATCAGTGCCGATCTTAGTACCTGGTGCCATTGGGGTTCCATATGGTTTGCAATTTTCCATTTTGAACTTCCAAAGGATATCAAAAATGTACTTTGCTTGGTTTATAAAAATCCCCGTTGAAAATTGTTTTACTTGTAATCCGAGAAAGAAATCATCTCTCCCATCATACTCATTTGAAAACGTGACACCATTAGATTTGAAAAGTTCTTACAATATTTAGGATTTGTAGAGCCAAATATTATATCATCAACATATATTTGAATAAGATTAATATCGGCTTTTTCCTTTTTATTGAATAAAGTGGTATCGACTTTACCTTTCGAAAAACCTGACTTGACCAAGAATTTTGATAATACCTCATACCAGGCACGAGGCGCTTGTTTTAATCCATAAAGTGCTTTATCCAAAATGTAGACATGATCTTGTTTATCTAGATTTACAAAGCCTTCTGGTTGCGATACGTAGAATTCCTCTTTAAGTATGCCATTCAGAAAGGCAGTATTCACGTCCATTTGATAGACAGTGAAGTTTTTGTGAGAAGCGTAGGCTAGAAACATGCGGATTGCCTCTATACGCGCTACTGGAGCATAAGTCTCGTCGTAATCTATGCCTTCCTCTTGCCGGTAACCTTTGGCAACAAGTCTTGCTTTTTTTCGAATGACAATACCATCTTCATCCTTCTTGTTTTTGAATACCCACTTAGTGCCGATCACGGTCTTTCCTTCTAGTTTTGGCACTAATCTCCAAACTTTCAGAGCTTCAAACTGATTTAACTCTTCTTGCATAGCAGACACCCAATCCGAATCAGCTAGAGCTTCTGATACTCGAGTAGGCTCTATCTTGCTTAGGAATGAGTCATGTAGACACTGGTTTAAAGTTGATGACCTAGTTTGCACCGGTTCGTTGAGATCTCCAATGACTTGGTGTAAAGGGTGCTCTTTTGTCCAGCGATGTTCATGAGGGAGTGGATTAGATGAAGATTGATCATGATTATCATCTAGAAATCCACTATCAACTTCTTCAGTTTGAACAATATGAGGGAGGGTTTCAGTTGAAATAATTGGTGCAGAAGCTTCAGTAGGTACAACTTGTTCAGTCTGTTGATCTGTCCTTACAACACATTCTACTGATTTAGGAACTTCTGCCTCATCATTAGTAGTTACAACTTCAACTATTGGAGTAGGCAGCTGAACTGGAATATCTTGCTGAATCGGGGAATTTGATTCAGTAGAAACATCTGAAGTGGTTGGATGATTAGCTGTTGAATCTTCCATCCTGTCAACCACAACAGGTTTATTCACATTAGACCCAAGATATTCATCATAAAATAGTTCAAATAAAAGATCTAAATCAGATAAATGATTAGTAGACGTTGATGCTTCATCTGATTTGTTCTTATCAAATACAGGTTCTGAACTGAATTGTCCATAAGCTAACACTCCAGTTATCACGGGTTCTGAACTGACTTGTTCAGAAGCCATTTCCTCATCGAATGTGACGTTTACGCTCTCGATAACAGTCTTTGACTTCTTCAAATAAACTCGATATGCAGCAGATGTAGAAGAATATCCAATGAAGATGCCCTCATCTTCCTTAGCACTGAACTTGTTGAGATTCTCTCTATCGTTTAACACAAAACACTTACAACCAAAAATATGAAAATATTTGATGGTTGGTGTTCGGTTTTTGATCAACTCATACGGAGTCTTTTGAAATATGTGGTGTATCATGGAACGGTTTTGAGTGTAGCACGCAGTCGAAATAGCTTCTGCCCATAGAAATAAAGGAAGGTCTGATTGGCTGAGCATAGTGCGAGCTGCCTCGACTAGCGTTTGATTTTGCCTTTCGACTACTCCATTATGTTCGGGTGTACGAGCAACAGAGAATTGATGTGATATCCTGACCGATTCAAGATATTCTTCAACAGTTCTGTTTTTGAACTCTGTGCCGTTATCAGATCTGAGAAGCTTGACTGGTTTCTGCAGATTCACCTGGGTCGTCTTCAGAAATGTAACGAGTACTTCGGGCGTCTCATCTTTTGATCATAGAAATTTGACCCACGTGTATCGCGAATAATCGTCCACGATAACAAGAACATATATCTTTCCGCCTAAGCTCTGCGTTCGCATCGTACCATAAAGATCCATATGCAACAAATCTAATGGAGAACTGGTACTAGGTTCAGGCTTCGGTTTATGTGGAGCTCTCTTCGTCTTCCCTTTTTCACATGCTGCACACAAGTGTTCCTTCTCGTATCTCAGCTCAGGAAGTCCATTCACTAATCTGTCTTTGACCAGTTTGTTGATATAATGAAAATTCAGGTGTGACAGCCGTCGATGCCAAAGCCAACTTTGTTGCATCGAGGCTTTTGTCAGTAAGCAAACCTGATTGTCAGTCTGGACCTTTGAGAGATTGATGGTGTAGAGGTTTGACTTGCGAGTACCAACTAAGAGTTCTTTGCCGTCTTCAATACACACTGAGCAACTCTTAGCTTTGAAATTTACCTCTAACCCTTTGTCGCAGAACTGGCCAATACTAAATAGGTTGTGTCCTAATCCTTCAACATAGCTCACCTTCATTATCGTTACTTTGTCGTGTACCACATCACCATAGCCCAGAATTGGTGAAAATTGATCATTGCCGAATCTTACATTTCCACTTAATTTCTCTATATAATTAGACAATAAAGCTTTATGCCCGGTCATATTCTTGGAACAGCCGCTATCCAAGTACCACATATGCCGGGTCTGCAAGAGAAATCAGGAAACAACAGATTTAGGTACCCATTTAAAAACGGGTCCTAACAGATTAGCACATGATTTTGGTATCCAATTGAATATGGATCCTCTTTGTCTTTGAAAACTTTTGAAAACATTTGTTTAGAAGAATAAACATGATAAGATCCAAACCAATCATTAGAATTATGATGACAAGCAAAATCATTCCACCGATAAGTATAAGATTGAGTAGTAGAACGAGATAATTGGAACAATTGCTTCATTGAATATCGCTTGTAATGAATTACAAGGTTTTGTTTATTAAAAGCCACTTTACCAACTACATCATTAACACTACTATCAGATCTATCAGTAACTACATCAGGAATTGATTCCGCCTTCTCATCAGTCTTCTTTTTAGGTCGCCGTGGAATTCTCTCTTCAGACCTTTTCTTTTTTATATCTGAAACAAAGAATTTAGATTTATTAGGAAAATCAGATTTCCGAGATTGATTTTTCTTGTGTTTACCAGTGTTGATCCGTTTCTGTGAGGGTTGTTTCTTATGTTTCTTACCCTTAGCATAGTAATCAGCATTCACAGAAACTGATTCACCAACCTTAGTTGATGATTCGCCTTTTTCATAAACACTTGGTAAAGCTTCTCCATTAATCACAAAAGTAGAATAATTTGGAAATGAAGCATTGAAGTCAAACATATCAATTTCATCACTACACCCTTCATCAGAATTTAAGAAATCATTTCCAGACTCAAATAAGTCATCAAAATTATCAGTTGAAATTTTAGGGGCTTTAGAAGAATTAGAACACTTTGTAGATTTATGTTGAAAAACAGTGTTCCTTAAAACAGTTGAGAAAACAATTTGTTCAATATCTACCAAAAGTATTTCTTCAGATAAAACGTTTTCTAGCTCAATTATTTTGCTTTCTAGAATGAGTGGAGACACATAAATTTTTGGAATTACAGGTTTTGCTTCCATCTCTGATTCAGAATAGCTAGCAAAATAATCATTTGAAATAATTTTTGGTGTTTCAGAAAGATAACTATCATTCAGCTTTTCATAATTAAATGGTAGTTGCATTTTCTTTACATTCTTTCTCTTTTTCAGTTTCTTTAGCCTCAACTTCATCTGGTAATTTGGTAACAAATTTGGGTTTTAAATGAGGATATTTACCAGCAGCAACAAGAAAATCAAAGTTATATAATGCTGGTTGTTTTCTGATGGCTTTCTTTAAGTAATGGGGGTTATTATAACCGATTCCCCATTTCTCTTTAATATCAGCCTTTTCATTGGGTGCATTTAGAAAAATAGTTTGATCTGTTTGGCCTATAGAATGAAGTTTGGCTTCCAAACCATTTACCTTCTTAGTCAAGCTCTTGTTTTTAGCCTGCAATTTAAGAGCTTTTAGAACAGATTCTTTATTTTCTAAATCAGACTTAGAAAATTTAGATTCAGTATCAAAAATCTTATTTTCAAAACAATATTTTTCAGTTTTAAAATCAGAAGCAGATTTGCGTAGAGAATCAATTAAATCTTTGTTCCCAATAAACGATTTATTAAGCTCAAAGATCTTTTTATTTCTCCTAGCAACTCTGTCTTTTTCCTTTTTCAGTTTAGATTGAAGGTCTTGAAGTTCGACCATCATGGCTTCCATTTTGGTCATAAAATCATATTCAGTTAAGTTTATTACCTCATCAGATGTCTCATCTTCAAAATCATCATGTTTTACCGTATTACCCATCAAACACATGTGAGCTTCTTCGTCTTTCTCTTCCTCGACATCTGAATGATCTAGCCAATATTCGTCTTCCGCCATCAATGCCTTGCCATCTTCCTGTTGCTTGGCCACGAGCATTTTGTTCTTGTAGTATTCTGAATTGCGAACCTTCGGCTTCCGACAGTCTTTTGCATAATGTCTAACCTTGCCACAGTTGTAGCATTTGATCAGATCATCAATTTTCTTCTCAGTGTTGGCGTAGTCATTCACATACTTCTTCTTCTCGTCTGGCTTCTTCTCCACATACCTTTTCTCATCATACTTCTTTCCTTCTATTCTCTCACGATGCTCATAATTCTTTGATCCGGATGATGAATATCTCTGAGAGTTTGACCCTGGTTTCTTGTAAAACTTTTTCTGGAAAGCTCGGGTCAGTAAAATCATTGCCTGCTTGAGATTCTCTCCATCATCACCATCAGATGCAGAATCAGACTCTGAGCTAGAAATAACTATCTTCTTCTTTTTCTTTTTCTTCTTCTCTTTCTTTTCTTTCTCCTTCTCTCCAGCTACAAGTGCTATGGGATCGGGCACTTTCTCAGACTTCTTTTTCTCAGCTCTTTTCTCTTCAACTTCTTCCTCATTCTGTCGTAGAGTCTCGTAGACCTCATACAGTGGAATATCACTCAAATCTTTCATCTGTTTCATTCGACAAGTGTGATTTTTTCACTCTGGGTGCAGGATACTGAGGAACTTCACATTGTTTTCAATCTGCTTTTTCTTAACCATGTTCTTAGACAGTTCATTTAGAAGCAATACAAATATTTCATATGTATCTTCCAAGCTCTCACTATCCTTTGATTTGAACTCTTCGTAGTTGTTTATACAATTAGCTACCTTCATCAGGTTCCCAACTTTCGAACCCATCATCATCTTCTGTAGCTGATCCCACATAGACTTAGCATTATCTTTGTAACTATCAATCTTGATATAAATTTCATTAGGTTAACTCTGAAGCAGAAGAGATTTGGCTTGTCTATCAGCTTTTAACCGATTTTTCTGTGCTTCAGTAAGCTGAGCAGGTTCTTTTGGATCTGTCTCTGTCTGGATTTCACCATCATCTAATCTATTATCTGCAGAAATTTCCGTAGTGGGATTCTTCATAGGACCTTCAGTGATAGACAAATAAATGTTGTCTCCATTTGCATGTCGATCCATAAAGTCAAGGAAACGATTTTTCCACTGTTCGTATTCACCTCGGAATAAAAAACCGGAGGCTTGACATCAGATCCAATAGCAAGTGCTTCCCTTGAAGTCATCATGTTTGAAAAAATATGCAATAAGAAACTTGAAATTGACCGTTAGTCCAAATGAAATCACAAAGATAAAAAATCTTGAAAAAGAATTCAGGAATTTTGATCACAATCATAACTATGTGATTTGAACTGATCGTTCAAGAAGTGCAGGAATTTTGATCACAATCAGAACTATGTGATTTGAACTGATCGTTCAAGAAGTGCAGATTACACCCGTTGTGTAAAATCCAAAACTGATCAAATTTGAAATAGCTGGCAAAAATTGACTAAGTACTGAAACTCGCAGAGCACTAAAGAATGTTTGAAACTCGTAGATCACTAAAGAATGCTTGAAACTCGCAGATCACTAAAGAATGCTTGAAACTCGCATATCACTAAACACTCAGATAACTATTCACTGAGAAATCTGCAAGTTGAAACGTGCGCGTTTGGAGAACCCGCAAAAGCCTACTTGCGTGTTTTACCGAATTCGCAAGCTAAACTCGCAGAAAATAAACTCGCAGAAGCTAAACTCGCAAAAAGAAGAACAAACACGCAAACTTCGATTTGCGCGTTTCTAGAACTCGCAAATAGCACTTTGCGCTTTTTCGGCCAAAATCAATATCTTTCAGATTGCGCGTTCTTCTGATGAATCTTGCGTGTTTCGTAGATCTTGCGTGCTCTTGGGTTTCTTTGCGCGTTCTTGGCCTAATCAATCAAAAATCAAGTAATTCTTGATTTCTGATTTTGAAACTTGCACAATTCACTCACCTAAACATCTATAAACAAATTCTAATGATGAATTTCGATTTACAATTCAAACAATTACAATTCGACCCAAATACAGTGCTTGAGAACTCGTGTAACTCAAACTTAACAAATTTCAAAAATTGACAATTGATTACAGTGCATTTTGATACAAAACATATACAAAATCAATCTAATACTCTAATCGATCACTAATCAAATGATTACAACTCGAAAAATACACAAACACTCAAAATCAAATCTTGAAAAATTGATTTCACTTGGATACCAATTGTGTGTCACTGAAATCAAGTTTCTAATTACAAACAAATCAAACAAACAAGATTATCAGAACTACCTTTTTGATTCAATTTCACAAATCAAAATGTTTACAAATGTGTTTCTCTCTTTCTCTCTCTAGATGACTCTTTCTCTCTCTACAATTCTCTCTGAATTCAAACTCAATTTCGAGTCATCTATCTATTAAAAAAAACAAAGACTATTTATACCTATCATCTAAATAGAAGGAAACAAAACAAATACAAAGACTTTGACTTTATTAACAAGGACTTTGACTTTCCATGAGAGTTTGACTTTCCAGCTTTGACTTCTTGTACTTTGACCTTTATTCTTTATGATCTTGTATCTAACATATTTATGCTCTAACAGAATCTTTGACAGATAAAACTTGAAGTATAAATTGATTGAGAAAAGATTCCAGTATTTTAACAGCACAAGATTGATGATTCTGTGAAATCAGAATGCTACTGATTGAAAATCTGCAGGTTATGATGTTAATTTGTCCAGCATATTCGAAAAATGAAAATATGTTGTGTTTAATCATGGCAAATACTCCAGTTCATTGCCTCATTGGAGATGTACAAAAGGGTCTTGCAAGCTATCATTAGTGTCCATCAGCTATATGATTTGACATAGGTCTCTAAAACTACAAATTTGGATCAATGGTTTGCTGTCACATTAGTTGTCAAGGAGATCTTTCTTAGTTTGATATGTACAAGATTTTTGTACAGATTTATATAAATGCATTCAGATTTCAGATTGTTACTAATGATTCATCCGAATTGTGCAGAATTCAAGTCCATATTTCAATCTTGTCTGAGTTGTGATTAGAAAACAACATGGTTCGATCAACATGATTATTGCATTCGAAAATGTGTAGAATTTTTTTTATGATCAGTTGTCCAGATTTCAAAGGTGGTGGTATATGTTGATGTTGAATGCGAAAAGTACAAAATTCGAGAACAACAGCAGAGATATGTCAACAGGTTCTGCAATCTGTTATGCAAGAATGGGCAGAATGCAATCTCGTCCAATGAGTCTAAAAAAACAGTTTTGTGAACCGTTGTGCACAAAATTGAACTATGATCTGTTTTTGGTTATCTAAAATGATCAGATTTAAGCCAAAACAAATAACTTTTTGCTGTTGGTGTAAAACAGAAAGGGACTGTCAATGTTCGAATTCCAAAACTTGATCAAAACATAAACTAGCAGCAGAAGATTTGAAAATTTTGTTGTGAGCTTGTTTGAGTCTTCTGCGGTGTATGGGTGTTACCGTTGTTGCTTGCAACTTCTTGAATTTTTTTTATGTCTGAGATCTTCAAGCACAATAAGGACGCAATGCAATCTGCTGCAGGAAAGTCTACGCAGAAGATAATTTATTTGCTAGCTTTGCTCTTGGTTGGGTGATCACAAATGGTGCTGGACTTGCATCCTACCCAATTGAGACGGTCCGTAGAAGAATAATGATTTAGATCAAGCATGACGCAGCTTCGTGCTCGTGAGAGTGGTTTCCAGCAACCACATATTTTAAAAGCTGCTATCCATTCGAATGAACAGCAGAAAGTTTCTGCCTTTCGATCTTTAAAAAGTGCAAGATCAGAATTATGACATCAGGACATGGAAGGATTATATGATAGAATTCTTCGACTGGAGATTATGCAGCTGCAGCATGTGCAGAACTTGTAAATCAAAGCAGAAACAGTTCCAGTTGCTGTTGTTCAAAGAGTACATAATGTGATCAATACTGCTCTAATGGGCAAATTTTGTACTTGTTAACAGTGTGATTGAAAAAGTGCAGCAACAATTGATCAAGTTGCTTTCAAAACAGAAGTTTCTCTCTAGTTGTAGACCTGCTGGCAAGGCTAAATATCAATGGTAACTAAGATGGGCCACATAAATGAAGCTAGATCTCTGTATAAACGATGCTATAGCAAAAGGTTTTTGGGGACAGGCTCTAAGGACATATGCAACTCATGGATTTGGTTTGTATGAAATCTGGTACGCTGCAAGATTTTGATCATGCTTCACAGAAGGTGGCTCCTCGACTGCAGGAGCTACAACTTTTTAGGTTGCAGCAAGAAAAAAAATTGCTTCATCAACAGATCATAAGGACGCGTCAATGGGAATTATGTAGTCCATCGGCAGCAACCTTGAAATGAGAATGTTGAGATGAACGTCACCGATTTGTAACTATATGGGTTGTTTAACCACTTGGTCAGGTGGTTTCGGTTCGATTTTGCAGGGACTTGTCCACTCGATGATCTCTTGGATATGGTTATGTCAACTATGTCAACCCTCAAAATGCTGCCAGAGTAGTAGATGGCCTTAACGGACAGAAGTTTCCTAGTAACGAGTGGTATGTTGGAAAAGCCCAGAAAAAGAATGAGAAGGAATAGGAACTCAAACAATGGTTTGGGCAGACCATGAAGGAGGCAGTGGACAAATCACAGAGGTTGTACAGGTTTAAAGTCTGAAAGAAAGGTGGTTTATTTCATATTTTACCGCATAAGGTTGACCACATGCTGTTAAGTTGGTGATTGAGTTGTTGTTAAGCTGATGTTACTTGCTATTGTGTTTGATGTCCAACAAAAGAATCTGTACAGAAGCAAAACATATAAGCTATTGCAATGCGAATTCTACACATTTCGTAACACTCTGTCATGTGAAATATATACTTAAGAAATTTCATCTTCAAAGTACATTGTGCGAATTCTGATCATGCAAATTTATTAACAATTTAACTATGCGAATTCTTTCAATTCTCATGCGAGTTCTTCAAACCATGCAAGTTCTTCATTCTAATCATGCGAATTCTGTTAATCTCGAATATTTTCTACTGAAATCTTCCATTTTGCCATCTATACTTCGAATTTTGAGATAAGATTTTGAGAGCAGGTTCGAAAACAACTTTAAAGCATAATTGTAGTTGATAATCTCGTCCAAAAATGACTCTATAACTCACTTCGATGTCAACCATAGTGATATACATTTTTCGAACAAAATATCTCAAAAAATCGACCAATTCGACTTTCTGAATTGAAATTAGAACAATTAACTGATTCAATGATGATCAACTATAACATCTGAATCAATTTGGCAACATAGAACATCCAATCTAATGTCAATTCCAGAAATCGAAAATTTTCTAACAAGAGTTTCTCTAAATTAGTGTTTGTGTGCTTTGTGAAGTTCATGCGATACAGATTACCTTTTCTGTCAGCTCTGAGCATTTCCTGGCCTATGTTTGAATGTAATAGAACGATATTTCTTTTGGAATTTCACATCAAAACCATGATCACATTGTTGACTTATGCTGAGTATGTTGTACTTTAGCCCATCAACATAAACAACTTTTGAAACACAAACATTTCCTTTTGCTAACTCCCCATATCCTCTGATTTGTCCTTGTTTGTCATCCCCAAAAGTTACTGCTCCTCCAAGTTTTTCTTTAAATGAGGATAGTAACCTTTTATCCCCAGTCATATGCCTTGAGCATATTGAATCAAGATACCAGATGGGCATATGCTATTTCTGCAAGATAGATTAAAGGTTTTTAGGTAACCATCTCATAATGGGTCCATTTCTGTTAGGTGTTGGATATTTCTTTTCAATGCTTAGCATTCCATCCTTTCATGATTTGCCAAATTGATTTTTCTGATGCTTAAGTGGCTGAGTCTCTGAAGTTTTCTTCTTTTGAGACTCATGGATAAAGCAATGAGGATCAGAGAAGTGATATTTTAGTTTAATTAGAAGTTTGTTGCAATTGCAATTTACAGAACATGATGAAGTTTGTGCAAAGCTTCTGATTTCATTAAGAACATTGGTTATATTGTTCTTTTGAAAACTATATGTTATAGCTCAAGGAATTTTGCTAGCATTCCTATCTAGTTTAGATTTATTGGAATTGAAATTGACCTTCTTTTGATGATTGTTCTTTCCATAGGCCCAAAAAGTCTCATTTTCCTTTTTGCTCACTTCACAATTAGGAACATAATGGTTAATTGCTTTCCATTTTCCTTTTTGTTCAGGAGTGAACTTGAAAGGTTCATAGACATGAGATTTTGAAGTGTTAGTTTTACCCTTTGCTTTTTCTCTCGTCTCTTTTTCTAATTCCAGAGAAGTTTTGGCTTTCAAACACATATCCATAAAGTCAAGACATATCGGTACTCTGGATTTTGTTTTTGGAAATTCGAACTGGTTTGTTTAAAAATCCAGAGCCAACATTATGGTTGTATTTATGAATGACCTTACATTGACTGAAAAAGATTTGTTCATCTACCTCTGAATCTGAGTTAGAATCAAGAAAATCTCTTTTGATTCTATCAGAGGTGACTACTTCTGAAGTTTTGCGAGTGTCTCTAGGTTTAGAAATTTTGATGATCTTTTTAGTACAAGTTTGATTTTTCAAATCAGATAGAGAATTTTCCTCAAAAACTTTTCTAATGTTTTCTTTAAAGGTTGTTCTTACCTTTTCTTCTATGTGTAGAGAGAACAGAGGTGCCTCTGGATTAAGTATGCTCTGATTTTTTACTTCAGAGGTACTTACTTCGGAGACATCTGGTTTTTGAACAATGAAAGAGTCGAATCTGAAAATTTCCTTAGGATCATTGCTCTGGGTTATCTTTTTTGTTAAAGAATCTACAAAAAAAACTTTATCTTTATCCATAACAGTTTTGAAAGCCGTTTTTGATTCAGAGTAAGAAATGTTTCTGAATTTTAGATTCATGAGTTTTGATCCTTCAGATGTTTTGATTCTTTTGAAGACATTTGAATTTTCCAGAGATGGGAAATCAGGCTTCTGGATTTTTCCATTTCATTGAATCCTAAGCCTTAAGTATCCATCTGGGAATTTATCTTTATATGCACATCTTATGCATCTTGATAACTCTTGATTTGTAATATCTTTCTTTCCAGAGATGATCCATCAGACTGAGATTGGATAGATCTGATTCTCCATCAGAGGTTGAGTCAGAGAGCCAGTTTTCTATCTCTGCTACAAGTACCCTTTCTTTTACATTGTACTTGTACTTGTTTTTGTAGTAGTCTTGATCTTTGATCAGTCTACCCTTGCAGTTGGAAGAAAAATGACCTGGCTTTCCACACCTAAAACATCTTCCATCATTTTGGTTAGTAGGAAGAGCAGTACATTCTGGTTTCTGAGATGGTTGTTCAAAGTATCTATGTTGTTGATGATATTATTGTGGTATGTGTACTGAATGGCCTTCTGATCACTGAATTGTGTTGATATTGGTTCTGCATGGTATCCTTCTTTTTGAAATCCTATCCTATCTCCTTCATATCTCCTCTTCTCAAATACCTTTTTGCCAAATCTCTTGTTAAACTAGTGAGTGATTAAAGCAAGAGATTGATCAAAGTCATTTATGTCCTCATCTTCTTCATTGTTAGTGCATAAATATGTTAGATACAAGATCATAGAAGACTGAAGACTAAAGTCAAGTCAAACCTCAAGTCAAACTTTTATGTTAAAGTCAAAATCAGTTGTAATAAAAGTCAAAGTTAATGTTTAGTTAGTATGTTGTGAGTGTTTAGTGGTGTGAGTTTTCCTTGTGTATAAGTGTTTCCTAAATAGGGATATGACGAATTGAGTCTAATTGTAAGAATTGAACGCGTATTGAGTTGTTAGAGAGAGAGAGATAGTCTTGAGAGCATTCATACTGTATTTGATATTGCAATTGAAATAGAAATGGAGATTGATTGAATTTGGCTGTCATCTATATTGATTTACACTGATTGTGGGACATACAATTGGTATCAGAGCAAACAGAAATTCAGAAAACATGGATTAAATTCGAAGATTTTGGGTCGATAGTTCAAGAACTCGCAAGTCGTCTGTGTTGGATTTGATTTTACAATTTAGTGGTGTTTTGGCTTAGAATTTAGTTTGATTGTACTCGTTTTTCCATCTTGATTACGTTTGGTTTGTATTGTTTAGCTGAATTCACAAAAGAATAGTGTGAATTTTGGAATTTGTAATTTTTTTTTACGAGTTTGAATATCGTACTGTTCTTGATCTATTTCGAAATTTTGGTGTATTAGATCGAAATTTGTTGATTGTAATCTGTTCTAGACATGGAATAGGAGATTTCTACAAGGTTATAGATCATTTTGTGAAGATTTGGATCTAATTCTAGTGAAAAAGTGAAGTTTTTGTTCGAAAACTCAAGAACGTGCTAGATTCAAAGAACACGCAAACATCATAATAAAGAACACACAAGACCGGTTGTGCGAAAAGTAGAAACTTGCAAGTCTCATTGTGCGAGTTTACAATGTTCATCCTCTGTGTCTTGCGCGAAGTTGATCTGCGAGAAGTGACTTGCTTGCGCAAAGTAGAAATCGAAATTTTTTCTAGGTCTAGAACACGCAACGACATTGCGCGAAGTTAAAACGCACATGAGTATTTGTATGCGAAGCATTGTACATGCATACTTCGACATGCTCAAAGTACAAACACGCATATTATATCTTGCACGAAGCTAAGTTTGTTTGTTTTGCGCGAAGCTCATATCTTTTGGTCTACGAGTTCCATACATAGAATATTTTTTTCAGAGTTTTCCCAGATTTGACCAAGTTTGACTTTTGCAGATTAAGTTTGTTTATGAATGTATAAAGATCATTTCAAACAGAGTAAAGATAAAGATGACTTCCATAGATGCACTTGCCATTGGTACGAATGTCAAACCACCGGTTCTCTTCAAAGGAGAGTATGAACAGTGGAAAGACTGGTTCCTGGATTTCATTGATAGACATACCAACAAAGAAAACATTATGTTATCCATTAAAGAAGGTCCAATGGTTCCTATAACCATGGAAATCCCAGATGACGAATCATCGAATAGTGAAGATGGGAATATGGACAAAGAGCAGAAAACAAAGATAGTAAAGAAGGACATCTCTCAGTACACAGAAGAGCAAAAGAACAGATACAAGGCTGACAAGCAAGCCACATCTCTACTGTTTCAAAGTATACCAAACGAGATCTACATCAAAATAGACAGCGACAAGGAAAATGCTAAGAATATGTGGGATTACCTACAAAAGATGATGATGGGATCCAAGGTTGGTAACCATATGAAGGTGGCCAATTGCATTAATAGTCATGAGGATTTGAAGGCTATGGAAAATGAGAGCTTAGAAGATACTTATGAGAGATTTTTTCTTTTGTTAAATGAGCTTGCAAAGAACAAGGTTAAGAAGAACCAGATAGAAAATAATGTCAAATTCCTCAGCATCCTTCAGCCCGAGTGGAAGAAACATACAAGAAGGATGAAACAAATGAAAGATCTCAGTAACATTCCTTTTCATGAAGTGTACGAAACACTAAGGCAGAATGAGGAGGAAGTAGAAGAGAAAAGAGGAGAGAAGAAAAAGGTTGAGAAAGTTGCAGATCCCATAGCCTTGGTAGTAGCACAGAAAGGAAAAGAGAAGAAGGATAAGAAGAAGAAGAAAGTAATAATTCCAAGTTCTGATTATTTTGATGATGATGATTCTGACTCTGATGACAGTGAGAACTTAAAGCAAGCCATGTTATTGCTGACCCGTGCATTACAAAAGAAATTCTATAAGAATCTGGGATCAAATAGCCAGAGGTGCTTGTCAGGGTCTAGAAATTTTGATCATAAAGAGAGGGTGGAAGGAAGAAGGTACGAAGAAAATAAGTTTGTGGAAAGAAAGCCAGAGGAGAAGAAAAAGTATGTGAATGATTATGGCAGTGAGAAGAAATCTGATGAGTTGATCAAGTGTTACAATTGCGGAAAAATGGGTCATTATGCCAAAGACTGCCGGAAGCCTACAGTGAGAAATTCTGACTACTACAAGAACAAGATGCTTCTGGCAAAGCAAAAGGAAGCGGGAAAGGCATTAATGGTAGAACATGAATTTTGGCTTGATCACTGAAAATATGAAGACAAAGATGAGACCGCTCACATGTGCCTCATGGGAAAGGAAGTGAAATACGACGAGTCTGATGAAGAAACTTCCGATGAGGTACAAAATTTTTCTGAATCTAATTTTTTAAAGGAAATGGAAGCTATGATGATTGAACTTCAAGACCTTCAATCAAAACTCGAAAAGGAGAAAAGCATGGTTGTTAAGAAGCGTCAAACAATTTTTGATCTCAAAAAGGAACTTGTTGGGAACAAAAACTTGATTGATTCTTTGAACAAATCTTCTTCTGAGTTTAAACAACAAAAAGATTGTTTTGAAAATAAGATTTCTGAAGTTGTTTCTAAAATTACAAAATCTGATCTTGAGAAACAAGAGTTTGTACTAAAAGTTTATAAATTGCAGGTTGAAAATAAGAATTTGGAGAAAAAGATCAATGGTTTGGAAGCAAAATTGTACACTCAAGGTCAAACAGATCAAACCATCTTTCTAAATACACCAAATGTGGATGGTATTTTAAAGAAAAGTGTGGTCTCGGTTATGATAACGCACATTATTTGACGAAAGCAATAAGAAAACAGCCAACTTTATATAATTTTGATTTTCTACAAGTGGTTGGTAAACATCCTCATTTGAAACCCAAATTTGTTACCAAATCTTCTGATGTAGTTGAGGCCAAGGAAGACGAGAATTGAAAGAACACAATTAAAATGCAACTACCATTCTGCTATAAAAAGTTGAATGATAGTTATCTTTCTAAACAACCAAAGCTTTTATCAAATGATTATTTTGAAAGCTATTCTACTAAAGAGTTGGAAGCAAAACCTGTTAAAGCCAAACTTTATGTTCCTCCACTTGTTTTGGAAAACAAGATTGTTGAGCTTCAAAACACTTTAGATGATGAAATTTTTTTGTTGAATTATAGAATGTGTTTTCTACGTTTATGAAGAACACTGTTTTTAAGTCAGATTCTAAAATGTGTTCAAATTCTTCTAAGGCACCTCAAACTTCTGGGGATGATATTGATGACTTATTTGTGGGTGCAAATGATATTTTAAATTCTGATGATGGTTGTGTTGATGATGTGATCCCAATATTCAAGCAAACATGATTAATTAAACACAAAAGAATTAACAATCAAAGATAATATGATGAGAAAACAATATTCACAAGTGATGTCGTAGTCATTGATCTAACAGAGGAATTACAATACAATGACTTACATCAAAAACTTACTTTCAAGACTTACACACGCTTCTCTAAAACAAGACAAAAGAATGCTTTATATAGGGTCAAACACAACCTTGACCACTACACAAGCTACATATAAAAGACAACACTACTTAACAAAACTACTTAACAAATTGACTCAAAATTCTATTCTAACATTCTCCCCCTTTTTGAGCAATTTGAAAAAAAAAACATCAATTCATCCATCTCTTCATGTTTGTTCTTCTCAATCCCAAATATCCCTCAAACCTTCTGATTGCCTGTCTGAATCTGATTCTGTCCTTGATTATATCTATGACATCTTCAGTACAAATCCTTTGCATTCTTGGCATATGATCATTCTCAGCTAACCTTTGCTTCTCACTTTCCTCATACTTTTCTTCTAGATTTTTCAAGACATCTTTCAGAGTTCCATCAGAATACTTAACAACTTCAGCTGCCCTCATAAATCTCTTCACCTTTTTAAAATCATTCTCATACACAACACCAAGTTCTGGCTCTCTTAGTATTGTATAGAGTGGAATCTCTTCAAGTATAGGATGAGTCATATCAGTTGCAAGCAAATTAACTCTCCTTCGATTGGTTTCAATGCCCAGCTGAAAATCATACAAATAAGTAAGATAGATAGGCCTTCGGATAAATCTCTTGATGCAATCCAAAGCAAACACAATATCAGGATGTCTGATAGTTCTACTTCTGAAGTCATGATACATAAACTCAATATCCCAAAAGTTTATGTTAGGAAAATCAGCTTAACTGAAAGTATAAGTAGACAAGTTCTTTCTCTAAACTTCAAACTGAGGATACCAAATGCTATTATACTTCTTCATGGAAACAAAGTACACTTGCACAATTTAATGCTTGATCCTGACTTCTTTTTTAGTTCGGCTCCTTACTTGCAACAACTTGATGTAATCCTTCTGGTATTCTGGTGACTTGTCTTGAATACCCAGAAGTTGAACTTGATCTAACTTTCTGATATAGCTCACAAAAATTTTAACACCTTCTTCTAAGTAAGGAACTCTTAACATTCCTATCATTCTCTTAATCTCTTCCATAGACATACCAGATTCATCATAACCAGTAAATGGAGTAGACCTTCCTTCTGGTTTATCTGAAGGACCTGGTTCAGATTTTGAAAAGATTGGCACAATTGGAGGTTCCTTAACAAACTCCTCTTGATGAATTGGACTTGCAGGCTTCTTCTAGTCTGGAAGCAGTTCTTTCATATGAGTACCAGAAACATAAGTATCAGACATATAAACATCAGAATCAGGATTGACAGATGATTCAACATTCTGCTCAGCAACATCAGTTTGAACAATACTGGGATGAGAACTAAAATCACTGAATGAAGGAATATATTGAACTACAACAATACTTGGTTCAGGAACACTCTCATGAACAGGACTTCAATGTAATCCCTCAGGTGTACTCTGAGCGAACATATCATTCAAAGCTTCTATGTCACTGTCCTCAAATAAATCATCAAGTATGCTTGCTTCATTCTCTGGAATCTCTTGAGCTCTTTTAACAAACTCAGTAACATCAATAACTTCATCATCAGATTCTAGCTCCAAGAATTCATCTTTTTGACCTTCCTCTTTCATTCTCGAATACAACTCATACTTTGCATCAACTTCTTCAAAAGTATCATCTTCAAGAGCAATTACATCAGGATTAGGAAAACTTGTAAATCTCCAGAATTTCCTGCCTTGTTGCAATCTTAGGCTTTTCAACCCTCGATTCAACACCTTCTTCAACATATAATACAATCTCCATTTGATCATTCTGCTCAGAATCATGATCAACTCCCTTCTTTTCACCTTCAACATTTTCAGTCCTTTCTTCCACCATGACTGATACACCAGATCCAGTAGCAGCTGCCTGTTTCTCCCATTTCTACCCCTCATGATCATTATATGGATCGTGATCATGTTCTCTAGTAGAAACAACTGCTTGGGTTTTGCAAGAAGTTTGAACTACCTGTTTGATTTCAGATAGAGCAAACATAACATCAGATTTAAAAGAATAAAACTCTAAGGCACTAACCATTTCTGCTGGTTGAACAGTATGTGGCGGTTGATTTTGTTGGTGGGATTGTAGAAGGGTAAGAAGATCTGCATCATGCTGAGAATCCGGAGCTTGAGATATCAACTTTGCAAGAAGCAAAGATTTAAGTTCATCAATGGATAAATCAGCAGGTTGAGTGTTTCGAGTTTGCTGACTATGTTGGACAGGCTCAGGTTCAATTACTGGATCCTTCCCTTTCAAAAAACGTTTAATACTTCCAACTTCCTCCTGCACCTTTTCAAGAATACGAGATTCAACAACCTTTAAGGCGTCATCGAGAATTTCCTTTGACACGAAGTCAGGGTGAATAACACCGGTATCACTTAGATTAACCGTTGACATGTCAGTTATGGTAATAACTGCATGGCCTGTGTTCATCGTTGGCAAAGACATGTCGATGACAGGACTTCCAACCGATCCTTGTAGTCCGGATTGCGGAGCTACTACGGTTGTTCCGATCGTGTCACTAAGATATTCGATGGTAGAATTAGTAAAAAGTGTCCTAGGAAGAATAATTGGTAAACGATAAGGCACTAGACTCAATTGTGAATGAAATGAAGTTGAGAACTAGGGCAGGTGTTCTCTATTTTCAATACCTTGATTCTCCGAATGAGAACCCGGTAGATGTTGTGCCATTACCCCCGTGAGAACATGAAACTATTTCTTGTTGAGAAGAAATAGAGTGGATGGTCTGGGTGTGCGAGTGCATAAGTGGACTACTTATTTCTTGTGAATCTGTATGCAACACATGCGACGGAGCACTGGATGTGGTTGTCCTTTTGGATAGGTAGGTTCGGGTATACACACGCTCACTCTCACCTTGTTCTTTTCCTTTCCTTTCACTCTCTTTCTCAATATTTTCTACTTTATCTCCCTTTGTAACCCCTTATTTCACCAATTACTTCATCTAAAATGGAATCAACTTGGCGTTGCTCTACCACTTCCATGGCTGCAGTACCATAGAATGGTTCAAAGACATCTACATCACCAAGTATATCAGCTTGGGTCTCAATATACTGAGCAGATTCTTCATCATCAGCAATTTCAACAACCTCAGTATTAGCAACAGTCTTAGAGGTTTCAATAGTAACATCATTAACATCATCATTCTCATCCTTATCCTCATCAGCTGATCCACCAATAGAATCTGATTCAGTTTCCTCATCATCATCTTTTGAACTAGTATCAGAAGGCACTAGACTTGTATCACTTTCATTATCAGCCTGTTCATCATGTGCAAGATCCAGATCTTGTTCAGAGCCATGACCTTCATCGACAGGAGGTGTCACTATACGTGGGGTAACAACCCGTGACCCTGATGCCTCTAGTCGTGGTCTCTGACCCCTTCCAGAACCCCTCTCAGAATTTTTTCTCTTATCTCCCCGTTTCTGTACCCCCATGGTATCAGAAACCCTTACAGACTCCCCTCGCCTATGGGTGGAGCCTTGGGTAGGGATAACCGGTTTTGGTCGTCCCATAGACTCTCTATAATCTATGACACTAGGACACTCTGGATCTGCATAGTCTAACAAAGCTTCAGGCACAGGCATGATGAATGAAAACTCTTTCTTCTGCCTCATTAAATACCTCATTTCACTGACAGGAGCATGTGGACGATTAATTCTTTTAGGAATGCTTCTATTACTCCTCAACATGCTTCGGACAATAAGAGCCATGAATCTTTGGTAAGGAATATAGTTCGGAGCTTTAGCAGACTTCTTGGCCACCACTTTCTCATATAGTTCAGTCCAGAATATATGAGCATAGTCAATATGCAAGTCATAAACCACTGAATAGAACAGTTTCAGAATGTGACTGCTAGCATTATCTGATCCAAATTTCTTAGCAGTGAGGCACCGATTGATCACAGAGAACAAAGTATAGTAGAACGAAGGTATATTGTTTTTCTTGAACTGGCTCACTTGAGTAAGTTGTCCTACATACCCCATGTCTCTAATGCCTCGGAGTACTTCAGCTTCAAAAGGTAACTCATCATAACTTGTTCTGCCTTCCCTTGCAGTCTCAGATGGAAGACTAAGAGTTAATCTCAGCCTCTCTGTGTGAGAATAGATGTAAAGTGGTCAATTTCCAGCTTGAAGATCTGATGGTTTTCCAAGCTTGTTGTGCATAGAGTTCTGGAACAACAGCTTCAGCAGTAAGAGCATCTATGAATCGATGGTTTCTCTAGATATCCAGTACCAAAGGATCAATACGAATAGTGAACTGTAGATGATGATTATTTGGCTGTTGTGGTTTCATTTCTGATAGTGATATCAGGAATTGATCAGGATTCATATCTTGTGGAATTTGGAAATCAGATAAGGATGATGGCATTGGGCACTGCTCAGAAGCTTGTTGTGCTTCTGGTGAATTCTCACCGGTCTAAACTTGTTGATCAACAGTCTGATCTTCCATTAGTACCTGAAAGGATATAACAATAATGGACAAGGTCCAAATGGATTAGTGAAAAACAAAAGAAATGATTTTTTTTTACAATGAAAACCAACTTTTGAAAAACACTAACTCCAGAATTCGCTAGATAGACATCTGCGAATTCTATACTTAGGAATTCTTGGAAACAATCAAGAATTCGCTAAACTTCAAGAATTCGGATAACAAAATTCGTAAGAGTCAGATTCACGAATTCTTTACATAGAAAGAATTTTGACAAAGAAAACAACTCCATAATTCGTAAAGATCAAGTTCACGAATTCTATACTTCACGAAAATTAGAAAAAGATTCTCAGAATTCGTAAAATGCATTGTATGATCAAGAACTCGCAAAACTCATAGATTCTTGAAAAATGCTTAAGTATTCATACTTATCTCAAGAACATCTTCAAACATTCAAATCCAAACCCAGAATTAAAAATCTTAAATCTTTAATTTTAACCCAATAAATGTATTCTGTTAGGATCGATTTAGAGTTTTAACCTGAATTTAAGCAATCAAAATCAAGATTAAGTAACTTTCGATCATTTAAATTGATTTTCCAGTAAGTCCCTGATGAACATACTAAAAGTCGAAAGGTCAGTTTCAATTTCAATCCCAACAAGTATTGATTTTAGGTCAAAATTTCAAAAATCTTAGGTTCGATTTGAGTTCAGTAATGTTCCTGTGATTCGAATTTACACTTAACACTTTATCAAGAACAAGATTTTAAAAAAATATATTTAAGAGTTCACGGGTTCTTGAAGAACAGTCATACGAATTGACAAAAACTCGAATCTAAGTCAAGTTAGGGTTCCTGCACAAAATCAAACAACAAAACAACATAATACGAACAAACAAAACATAAACCAAACTAAGTAAACACCTTTTGGAACGAAAAATCAAAGAAATCAGATGAAATATGAGAAGTCGTAGAACAGGGTTTAGGGTTGTGCATTGGAATAATTCGTAAGCCAAAGAGATATGCGAAAAGTGAGGTATTCTCAGATATCAACTCTATATATACTCGAGATTAAGAGTGACACGTGGCACAAGTTAAGTGGACCACCACTTTTCGCAATAGACACTGAAACGAATTATCTAAGAAATTTTTTTTAGACAAAGTGTGTAAGAATTCGCAAAGAACAATTCTGCGAATTCTGTGCAAGAAAAACAAGAATTCGTAAAGGTGTGTGTTGCGAATTCTTCACATTTCGCAGAAACACTTATGCGAATTGTTAAAATTCGTGACACTCACATCGGTGAATTCGAAAGAATTCGTATCTCTCACATCTGCGAATTCCTCAGATTTCGCATGTGTAAGGTATGCGAATTTCTCACTTACACAATTTCCAACCTTTTTGAAAAACATTCTAAATAAGGAAACTTGCTAATTTTGGAAAAGAAACTTTCCATAAATGGAAACATTCTAAAAAATAACATTTTTATATTATTTTTAATCCAAAAACATTTCACACACACACAACACACTTACAACCCTTTTCAGATTTTATTATTAAGCTCCCCCTTGACTTGATGTTTGTTCCTTGACATTTGATGTATTTGTCTGTCTGATTTTACTGTTGGGCTCCCCCTTGACATTATGTGGACCTCTTGAACAGCTGTACATATATGCTCCCCCTTCATATATGCATCCAGATAAAAATGTGACAATTAAGAATACTACATTATCTCAAAATATTTCATTCTTTCATTATACACAATATGACATTTAATCTTAAAATTCCCTAGTATGATTTGGTAATCAAGATCATCAGTATCTTGACATTGAATTTTGGGTCCTAGACTGCTTTATCTAGAAGTCATAGTCTTGAATATTGAAGATTGGATCCTAAACTGCTATGTTTAGAAGCGACTGTCCTGCTCAATCCTTCTTGATTGAAGGATCCTGCATCACAGGTTGAATAGGTTTCGGTACCCAGATGAGTTTGGATCCAGTCTGGTTAGTATGTGGAACCTTTAGTGAATGGTTTCCACCTCTGTGATAAGCAGTATCTGTAAACTTCTTCTTTGAGGAATACTTTTTATATATATGTGCTTTATGAACAAAATCATTACTACAACAGTATGAACAACAAAGTTTTATTTTTGCTAACCTGATTAGATGTTGATTTGACTTGATAACATCAGGTGCAAAATATTTACCTTTCTGTGCTCTTTTTTTTTCTTCAATTCAGCTTCTACAGATGATTTCTGGTATTTAACTGATTCAGGAGAACCTTTAACAACCCAAATCATCTTCTCTTTCTCAGAAGCATTGAATCCATAAGCTTATCTATCAACATATTTGACAAAAAATGAACTAGAAGGTTTAATCTGATTTGGTTTCAAAACTTTAGATTTAATATTTTGTTTCTTGAAAACCATCTTTTGATACAAGCTATCTACTGATTGAAAGGAGCACACTGATTCACTTGCATCACCATCATAAGGAGATAATACATGTGTATCAGATGCTAACTTGTCAGATAAATCAGCGTTAGCTTTCTCAAGTTGACTGATCTTGTCATTCAAGTTGGCTTTTTCATTACAATGCTTGTCAAATTTGCTTTGCATTTCAGATTTAGTCTTCTGTCCCTTTTGTATATCTGTTGACAAGACAACTAATTTGTTAGAAAGTTCAGAAATCACAGATTCAAAATGTTTTCTTTCAGCTTCAAAATCTTTCTCCAAATTCTGATTTTTATCCAAAATCTCTTTGAATAGTAAAGTGTTTTTATTTTCAGAATTCTTTCTTTCTTTGTCAAAGATATCTCTTACAGTAATAACTATCTTTTCAAAACCAGAAAGTTGTTTTGAAAGTTTGTTACATCTGTGTTCTAATTCTTTCTTCTCTGATTTAGCTTTCCTTGAAAGTTCAGACAATTTTAGATTGAAGATTTTCTCTAGTTCAACTTTCTCTTTCTTGTATCTTTCATCAACTTTCTTGATCCATTCTTTTCCTTTTGATTCATAAGTTGATACTTGTGCTTCAGCTTTTGTTAATTTGACATTCAAAGTATCAATCTCTGTTCTGAGCTTTGAATTTAGACTTTTGAGCTTTTCATTCTTGTTATCCCAGATTTAATCTAGTTGGTAAACAATCAATTACTAATCGACCGAATGCGATAACAGATTCATAAAATCGGATGAACAGTATTTTTTTTTTTTTTTCGATGAACAGTACTTTTCGAAAAAAAATAGATTTAATCCTAAAACTTGATTCTTTAGGCTCTGATACCAATTGTTATCCCAGATTTAATCTAGTTGGTAAACAATCAATCAAGTAATCAAGCAACACAATAATAATCAAGAGATAATAAGATTAACAAAACGTACCAATCCCTTGAATAAACAAAGAAACCCTTGAGTGTTCTTGATACCCTTTGAATACAGAGAAAAACTTACAGCGACTATTTAGAAAATTATCAGAGTTCTTTCAAGGTTAACCTAAAACTAAACTAATCAAAACTTTAAATACCCAGGCCATATGGGCTTTAACCTTAATGGGCTTTCTAATGGGCTTGGGCCCAAAAGCTAATAACTATTAATCTATTACAATTTAAACCCTCTAACTTAACTTTAGCACAATTGCAGTTTAAACCCTTAACTTTAACTTTAATCTTGAATACAATTTATGATCCAACAATTCTCAACTTCTATCTTTGGAATCTCCGGCATGTATGACAATGCACATTCGTTGTTGGTAAGACAAAGATTTCCTTTCTCATCAGTATAAGGCATGATTAAAATCAATGAACAGTTATGCTTGAAATGATCTTTTAACAGAAAAACAGCAAAATTTAAAGTGAAAACACAAAAAAAAAATCAATTAAAATGAAATTTAAGGCAAGAATTCGTAAGACACACTCAAAACAAAATTTGCAAGGCAAGAATTCATAAAATGAATAGGAATTCGTAAGGTACAATTCGCAAGGCTCACACACAAAATTCAACAAGGAATTCGTAAGCAAGCAATTCATAAAAAAAGGATATAAGTAAGGATACGAATTGTGAACTTTTCGCAAGAAGGCTTGTGCGAGTTCTTCAGCTTTTCGCAAGAAGGCCTATGCGAGTTCCTTGAATTCGTAATAGACACAGTTGCGAATTCTTCAGAATTCGTGTCTCTCACGGTTGCGAATTCTTGGCTTTTCGTATACAACACTTGTGTGAATTCTTTACTTAGCCATTTTTCTTCTTTGTAGATGCGAATGCTTCAGACTGCGAATTCTTTACTCTGCGAATTCTTTCCTTGTAAACAACAAGAATAGGTATTCTGCGAATTCTTTCACTCTGCGAGTTCTACTTGCGAGTTCTTCGTGAATGTTGCGAATTCTGTAGATCTCAGCCTTATTTTCGAACTTTCCACCCAAAATCCATCAAAATGACGATGTTTTACTCTGAAACTTTGAATGAATGCTCTTTATATCATCTATAACAAACCTATGGAGGGAATTTCCATATGAAAAACAAACAACGTGGGAATTTGATCTTGACAGTCCGCGAATGAAAAGTTGCTAAAAATTTGAAAGATTGATCAAATTATGACAATCTGTTGGTCCAATGAGCAATCAACCAAAACAAGAAACATTCTTCTATATCACACGAACACTGTGGTATCAATTTTACATCAAGAACTCCATGAAATCAAAAATTCAATTTCAATGGAATAGTGTATTTTCGAAAATAGAAACTGTGACCAATCTGTCTTCAATTCGATGCTTCAAATCTTCCTGTTGTTTCTGTTCAGGCTCTGATACCAATTGTGATCCCAATATTCAAGCAAACATGATTAATTAAACACAAAAGAATTAACACTCAAAGATAGTATGATGAGAAAACAATAGTCACAAGTGATGTCGTAGTCATTGATCTAACAGAGGAATTACAATACAATGACTTACATCCAAAACTTACTTTCAAGACTTACACACACTTCTGTAAAACAAGACAAAAGAATGCTTTATATAGGGTCAAACATGACCTTGACCACTACACAAGCTACATATAAAAGACAACACTACTTAACAAAACTACTTAACAAATTGACTCAAAATTCTATTCTAACAGATGAAAGTATTGATATGTTTGATTTCAATGCGAAACTTCTAGATCATTCTGATTTTCTTATCACTTCTGATGTTTTACCTAGTGTGTTTGAAATAGGTGAATCATCAACTAAGGTTGGTGAGTCAGTTCCTGTGAGTACCGATTATTATGAAAAAGGTAAAAAGCAAAAGAAAATGCGCTCACAGAAACGGACCAACACATTTAAGGAAAAGAAAACACAGACTCAATAATCGCATTTTCCTAACAAATCTAAATCTTTTGTTTTAGAACTGAGCAAGAAAAGGTCTAAAGTGAGAACTGAATGGTGACCAAAGAAGAAAGTTGGAGAGCCTACAAAGTCATTTTCAGATTTTGAATGTAATGGGATTTCTGTTAGTACTACTAATTTAGGTTGTAAAATTGCTTCTACAAAATCAACTATAGTAACTTCTTACAAGAAATATTCAATAAAGCAATTGTTCCAATTATCTCTGTTTACTACTCAGTTGTCTAAACATGGTCGAAATGATTTTGTGACTCGAAAATATTTTGAATGTTGGTTTGGAACTTATTATATACATCATTCTCATGTTTTTCAAAACAAAAGAGAACCCAATTTCAAATGGGTGCCAAAATCTTGCACTAACCGGAAAGGACCCAGATATATATGGGTACCTAAATCAATTGTTTCCTGATTTCTCTTGTACAGACCTGTCATATGTGGTACTTGGATTCTGGTTGCTCCAAGCATATGACTGGGCAGAAAGATTTATTGTCTAACTATACAAAAGTAATTTTGCGGGAATGTTCGATTCGGAAATGACCAGTTTTCACCAATTCTCGGATATTGTGATGTTGTACAAGAAAACGTAACGATCATGAAGGTGAGATACGTTGAAGGACTAGGACATAACCTATTCAGCATTGGTCAGTTTTGAGACAAAGACTTAGAGGTAAAATTTAAGGCCAAGAGTTGCTGTGTTAGAACTGAAGATGGAAAAGAACTTTTGGTCGGAACGTGAAATTCAAACCTCTACACGATTTTGTCAAAAGTCAAGATTGATCATGTGGTGTGTCTACTATCAAAAGCCTCTATGCAACAGAGTTGGTTATGGCATAGACGGCTATCTCACCTGAACTTTCGATACATCGACAAGCTGGTCACGGGTAATTTGCTGAAAGGACTTCCAGAGCTTAAATATGTTGAAGAACATCTGTGTGCAGCGTGTGAGAAGGGCAAGATGAAAAGAGACGCTCAAAAGTCGATGTCTGAGCCGAGTACAAGTTCTCCAATGGAACTACTACATATGGATCTTTGTGGTCCTATGCGTACTCAAAGCATTAACGGCAAGAAATATGTACTAATGATTGTAGACGATTACTCCAGATACACTTGGGTTAAATTTTTGAGATCGAAAGATGAGACGCCCGAAGTCATCATCACATTTTTAAAGACCACTCAAGTGAATCTGCAGAAGACAGCTAAATTTCTTAGAACGGGCAATGGCACAAAATTCAAGAACAGAATTATTGATGATTATCTCTAAGCGGTCGGGATAACACACCACTTCTCAGCTGCCAGAACGCCTAAACAAAATGGAGTCGAAGAGAGACGTAACAGAACACGAGTCGAGGTCGCTCGTACTATGTTGAGTCAATCAGATCTACCTCTATTTCTATCAGCTGAAGTTGTGTCGACTGCTTGCTACATGCAAAATCGCTCCATTATCCATCATCGGTTCGGTAAAACAACGTATGCTTTAATTTATAATCGAATACCGAGCATTTAACACTTTCATATTTTTGGATGCAGATTCTTTGTGCTGAACGACAAAGAGAACTTGAACAAATTCATTCTGAAAGCTAAAGAAGGCATTTTCATCGGCTATTCTTAAGCATCAGCAACATATAGAGTTTATCTAAAGAAGGCGAAGATCTTAGTCGAGAGTTTAAATGTTACATTCGATGAAGAAATGGCTTCTGTTCAAGACAGTTTAGAACCCATTATTACCGGAGTTTTAGCTTCTGGGATCAGTCCAGAACCTGTGGTTAACGTTACTAAATCTGATAAAGCGTCAACGTCGACTTCACATTTAACAGATCTAGATTTCTTGTTTAAATTTTTCTATGATGAGTTTCTTGGTATTAATTTGCCTAAACCTGTTGTGATTAGCAGACCTGAAGGTTCAAGCAATAATCATCCAATCACTTCAAATGTATCAACTGAATATGTTCCCTCGGTTCAGGAAGAAACTCAAATTCAAACACCTACTCAATCAGTTAAAGCTATATATGTTAATGAAGAGCCAGAAGTAACTCAATCAGTTGGGTGTACCACAACGTCTACTTAACAGACATCCAATGTTCAACCAACTGAAGGTTCTGCACTGCCTACTTCAACTTAACCCCTACAAGAACAAAGTGAAAGTGGATATTTAGATGACGAATATTATCAGTCTACATCTAATCCACTCCCTCATGAAAACAAGTGGACCAAAGAGCACCAATACATCAAATCATTAGAGATCCGTCCAAGCCGGTGCAAACTAGGTCTGCTACATTGAACCAGTGCATGCATGATTCCTTTCTGAATAAGATAGAGCCAAATGAGTATCTGAAGCTCTAGATGATTCATATTGGATAATCGCGATGCAAGAAAAGCTTAATCGGTTCGAAGCGCTTAAAGTCTGAAGACTTGTGCCTAAACCTGGAGGAAAGACAATTATCGGCATGAAATGAGTTTTCAAGAATAAGAAAGATGAAGATGGTATCGTCATTAGAAAGAAAGCAAGACTTGTGGCTAAAGGATATAGGCAAGAGGAAGGTATAGACTATGATGAGACTTATGCTCCAGTTGTGCGCACGAGGCAATTAGAATGTTTCTAGCCTACACCGCACACAAGAACTTCACCGTCTATCAAATGGATGTGAAGACGTCCTTTCTGAATGGCATCTTAAAGGAGGAAGTCTACGTCTCTCAGCCTGAAGATTTTTTCAATCCAGATAAGCCAAATCATGTATATATTCTGGACAAAGCTCTTTACGGTCTGAAACAAGCCCCTCGCGCCTGGTATGAAGTTCTATCTAAATTTTTAGTCACGTCGGGCTTTTCAAAAGGTAAAATCGATACTACTTTTTTCATTAAAAAAGAGAAAACTGATATCATATTAATCCATATATATGTGGATGACATCATATTTGGCTCAACAAATCCTAAGTATTGTAAGAATTTTTCAAACCTTATGGTGTCACGGTTTCAGATGTGTATGATGGGAGAGATGAATTTCTTTCTTGGATTACAAGTCAAACAATTTTCTACGGGGATTTTCATTAATCAAGCGAAGTACATTTTCGATATTCTCAGAAAACTTAAAATGGAAAATTGTACTCCACTTGGTACCCCGATGGCACCTGGAACTAAGATCGGTGTTGATCCTTCTGGAATAGTTGTCGATGTTAGAACCTATAGAGGAATGATTGGTTCCTTAATGTACTTGAAATCTAGTCGTCCGAATCTAATGTTTTCTACATGCTTATGTGCTAGATATCAGGCTTCACCTAAAGAATCACATATGTTTGCAGTTAAGCGAACTTTTAGATATCTGAAGGGCACTGTTGATCTTGGTCTGTGGTATCCTAAGGATATTGATTTTGAGCTCACAACATATTCAGATGTAGATCATGCAAGTTGTATGCTTGATAGGAAGAGTACTTCAGGACACATTCAATTCTTAGGCGATAAACCCGTGAGTTGGGCTTCGAAGAAACAATTATGTGTATCTACTTCAACAGCTGAGGCAGAGTACGTAGCTACGGCTAGCTGCTGTTCTCAAATGTTTTGGATACGAACACAACTCTGAGATTATGGTTTCAAGTACGACAAAATCAAGATTTGCTGCGATTCGAAGAGCGCCATTGCAATATCTGCTAACCCTGTTCAACAAACGAAAACCAAGCACATCGACGTGATATATCACTTTATCAAAGACAATGTTGAAAAAGGTACAATCGAACTTTACTTTGTAAACACAGATTATCACCTTGCTGATTTATTTACCAAGCCACTTGATGAAAAGAGATTTAATTTTCTCATTTCAAAACTAGGCATGCTAAATCTCAAGACTTAATATGTTGTTACCTAGTACAGTTTAGTTTCGTTATTTTTCTTCATTTCTTTATCTTTAATCTGAAAGATATCTACACTGAAAGGTTTGTTCATGATTTCAGGGGGAGTGTGAGCTAAAGATAAGATGATTTACATTTTAGGGGAAGTTCAAATTTTTGTATATATACTGACATATGTTATAATGCAATTTTTTAGGGGAAGTAAGGACATTGATTTCTGATTACATCTGATCTCTTTCTTAACACGTTTTATTGTTTTATGTCATTTATTTTTCAATAAAATTTGTGAATAAAACTTTGTACTTCGACGACTTTGTGATTGAATGCAGATTTTGAGGGGGAGCTTACATGATCATATCTATTGTGACTTTTGAGCTGACTTCATGAGATGTAAGCTGAGCGTAAGGTTCATTCTAAACTTAATCTCATACATGTCTGAAAGAAGGACGACTTTCAGTTATGAAAACATGTTCTTAGACGTTCAAACCACTTCCGATTCATAAACAAATTTCATGAATTTAGAAGTGTGATTTTAAATGTTTTCATTTTTCATGAGCTTAAGTGTTAAACAAACCTTGTGTTTCCAAAGATGAATACTTGTGTTTTATCTTTTCCATATAATGTCAAGTATTCATAAACACCGGTTTAGTACTTTTATTGACTAAGTTCTTACCATGTCTCATATTGAAACCAATTTTCGATGGTAAGACACTCCGTTTGAATTTCATTGATATTTGAGCGTGATTTCTTTCAAAACGTTTCTTTCAAGAATGTCTATAATTATTTTTATAGACAATATCCGATTTTTTCATGACCTAAGTTTTTCATGATAAACCATTCATAGTTGATCTTTTCATACAATGTCAGATTTTCAAACAAGTTTCTTGTATTCATTTCATTAATTTCAAAATACTTGTTTTGAAATATCATCAATGTTTAAAATGCTCAAATCTTCATGATTATCTTTCTGAGCATACAAACATCTGACACGTATTTTTGTACTTTAAATGCAAAGTTAAACCATTTTGAGCAACATTTTTGCTTATAGGACAACATGGGTTCAATGTGTGAGAACTTAACAGAACTTATATGGATTCACGTTAACCAGTGTTTCGTACCCAAGAATTTATCCTTGAGTGATCGAGAGGCGAGGAGTCAAAATATCTGAGTGTGGGTATGTGTGATGAGGTAAAATGAAAAGAGAGTTTGGTTAAAAGTGAGCTTAAATGATTAATAGAAAGAGGGTGAGAGATCAAAGTAAAAGATTATCAAACTTTGCACCAACTTTTTCTGAGTCGGGCAACCACATTACTGTTGTTTCATAATTCTTTGGTGAACATCATTGAAACAGGCAACTAGCCCATGCCGACTCTTGATTCAAAACCCCACCAGCTACTATTTTTTTTAAAAGAAGATGTTTCAATATTTTATGGGGATGCAACACATATGCTATCTCGTCTTCATTCGGGAGATGTGGATATTGAAAAAGAAGGAAGTCTGTCCCACCTTCACACTTCGATCATGCACAATTGAGTCTGTGTATTACTGTTGTCTCAATAGTTTACACATTTTGAGCCAATTATTAAAAAGCAATCATCATGTGCTTAATTCTTTCATACACAAGCAAGAACACACAAAGAATTTGTTTTTCTGTCTAAACGTTCATAGTTTAACCTTGTGCTATTCGATGATTGAATGGAAGACCTGGGGAGTGAACATTAAAAAGTTCCTTTCCAATGTGTATTTGTTACACACAGTGGCTTTGTGCTACTGACATGCATCTTAACTGATTCAGTTGTTACATTTCAATTTGTCTGAATTTGCAAAGATTCGGATGAATATCTTATGAATTGGCGGATGATCAGAGGCTCTGTGATTAAGATCAATGGTCAGAAAAGATCAATGACATTTCTTGAAGACGTTTTGCTGATTTTTGTGCTACAATCATAAAAAGGGGGAGAAGATTTGTTCAAGAAATGTTTGCTGAATAAGAGTTTGTAACAGTTATGGAGGAGTAGTTAAAGAAATGTGGGAATTTAAAGGTGAGATCATTTCAAGAAAGACGATTTGAAGAAATTTTGTTGAAAGAATGTGTCAAAAAATGCAAGTTATCGGAAGATTGTTCAGAATTGAAAGAAAAAGCTGAGGTGTTTCAGAATATTTGTGGGAAATTACTGAAATTTTCTTTGAAGTTTGATTTGCTGAAGAAAAGCGAGCTAATTCTGAAGATAATTGCTTTCTGAAGTCTGAAAAAGAGTTTATTATCTTGGGGGAGATTGTTCAAGATTATTGAAGGTCATTATCACAGACTTTGGGGAGATTACAGAAAGATTGAAGATTGTTTTTTAGCACAAAGGGGGAGATTTATTTTGTTAATGATCAATCCAAAGGGGGAGTTTCATTGCATAATTTTTTGAAGATGATCTTGATCCTAAGGGGAGATTGTTAGTGCATAAATATGTTGGATACAAAAACATAGAAGACTGAAGACTGAAGTCAAGACAAGTCAAAGCTTAAGTCAAACTTTGATGTTAAAGTCAAAGTTAATATTTAGTTAGTGTGTTGTGAGTGTTTAGTGGTGTGAGTTTTCCTAGTATATAAGTGTTTTCTAAATAGGGATATGATGAATTGAGTCTAATTGTAAGAATTGAACGCGTATTGAGTTGTTAGAGAGAGAAATAGTCTTGAGAGCATTCATATTGTAATTGATATTGAAATTGAAATTGAAATAGAAATGGAGATTGATTGAATTTGGTTGTCATCTATATTGATTTACACTAATTGTGGGACACACATTCATCATCTGAGTCTGATTCTTTGACTTCATCTGCAATCATGGCTCTTTTTGACTTCCTTTTTGAATCTTTTTCAGAAAACTTTTCTTTTGATCATTTTGATCTTTTGATTTTACTATCATTGTGATTTTCTTCTAAAACACCCTTATCTTTGGACATTAAAGCAAGAGGTCCACCAAAGGAAGTTTTGCTCTTCTGTTTAACAACCTCTATTTCTTAAGCCACAAGAGTACCATAAATGTCTGTAAGTGTCCATGATTCAAGATTTTGATTTGCATGAAGTGACATAGACAACTGCAACCATTCATCATTTAAGCTCTTGAACAAAAGTACATTGTTTTCTTCTTTGGATGCTATGACCCCACACTTTCTGCATTTATTGATCAAGACATTAAACCTGATATATGTTTGATGTAAATTTTCTTTAGGTAGAGCTTTAAAGTCATGATACACATTAATGCACTGTGTCCTTCTATTCTTTTGGGTTTTAATGCCTCATTCAAGTTGATTTAGCAACTGGTCCCAAATTTCTTTTGCAGTGACACATGAGTCAAGTTCTTGAAAAATGTCATTTGGTATGGCCATGATTAAAAGTCTAACAACTTTTGAGTCATTCTCCATTGTTTTCAGTTCTTCATCAATAAACCAGTTGCCTTTTTCTCAAAATATGCAGGAATTTATGCAGTTGTTGTTGTTGCAGGAATTCTTGGAACCAAAACCATTGGTTGGAAAGGTCCATGATTGACAGATCTCATAAGATATTTGTCCATTCCTTCTAGAAAATTAACCATCCTAATCTTCTATTGAGGATATTCATCTCTCAGAAGAGTAGGATGTTTTGTTAAAGATCCAAAAGTGTATATGGCACTAATGCATTGATTTTCCATTTTTGCAAAGAAGAAGATGATGATGGTTTAGAGAAATTAAAGCTTGAGATATTTAAAGTGAGGATAAAGTTGTTTAACCTTCAACAATATAGAATACTATGAGTAGTTTTCAAACCAGAAACATATATGTTCTTGAATAAACAGCAGTTGAAATGAACATGCACAGAAATGAAAATTGAATCACAAGACAAGAATCAATCCGAGTAAACCATATTTGATCTTATTTAATTTAAGAAAATCAAACAAACTCTGATACCAATTGTTGGATCCCAGATTCATGCTTAATGATTTAAACAACAAACATAAGAAATTAGCAGAAGCAAAGATTGTTTAAACATATTGTTTGATTCGTACTCACAATAAATAAGATATATCCAAAGTATAAATAATTAACAAGCCAAATATTCACAGGATAATAATGTAGATTATAAAGAACACCATAAAGGTTGTTTAAATCTTACAAAATCTTCTTGTACAATTCACTGTACAAAAGAGTATTTCTTTATACAAGTAGGTAAAGGAAAAGCACACTTTTACACAATGAGGCGCACGTCCTATTTATAGAACTAAAAGGTGAACAATGTACTTTCATGACACAAAAGACATGTGTGAACAGTAATCTACCTCAAAGGTAAATCTTATCTTTTTGATGACGTGTCTTCTGAACTTGTGTCAATACTGTAAGAACTCTCAGCATTAACCTCAGAGAGAATGTCTTCAGAGCTCTGATGCAGTACCTCTGATGAAGCTATCTCAGAATTTCTTTGTGCTGAAGAGTCTATCTCGGAATTGCCTTCAGAGGTAGACTTGGCTCTCTTTATCACTATCTCTGGAAGTCTTCAAAGAAGACTTGGAACATTTTCAATACTTTTACGTTCACAAAGTGTGACTAACAAATATTTTCTTTAACTTGGCCTAAAACAGCACCAACTACCCAATCACTTGCAACACGCATTAATTCAAAATGTTGTGTCCAATATGGTATTACAACAATAGGGGCAAAAATCAAGGTTTTCTTCAAAGTTTCAAAAGATGATTTTCACTCCTTGTTGAACTTAAATGGTTGGTCATGTTGCAACAACAAACATAGAGGTTTGGAAATTTTGGTAAAGTCTTTTATGAACATTCTGTAGAAACCCGCATGACTAAGAAAACTTCTTATTCCTTTTACGTATGTGGGTTCAGGTAGACTCTCTATGACCTCTAACTTGGGTTTGTCTACCTCTATCCCCCTTTTTAATATCACATGACCTAACACAATCCCCTCCTTAACCATGAAATGACATTTCTCCCAATTTAGAACCAAATCAGTCTCCTCACATATTTTGAGACTTTGTTCTAAGTTTTTCAAGCATTCCTCATAGGAGCATCCATAGACAGAAAAGTCATCCATGAATATCTCCATAGAGGTCTCCAACATGTCCGAAAAAAATGACATCATGCATCTCTGGAAAGTGGAAGGGGCATTGCACAGTCCAAAATACATCCTTCTAAAAGAAAAAGTACCAAAAGGGAATGTGAAAGTGGTTTTCTCTTAATCTTCTAGTGCTATAGAAATATGATTATAATGTGAATAACCATCTAAAAAGCAATACTATTCTTTTCCAGCTAACCTATCCAAACTTTGGTCAATGAAAGGCAAGGGGAAATGGTCTTTCTAGGTTGCTTTGTTAAGCTTCCTATAGTCCATGTAGATCCTTCATCTTGACACTACCCTGGTTGGGATTAGCTCATTCTTCACATTTCCTATCATAGTCATACCTCCCTTCTTAGGCACACATTGGATTGGAGTTACCCAAGAGCTACTAGCCATTTTAGGATCTCTTTCTTAACTTCTTCTTTCATGACAGGGTTTAATCTTCTTTGAGGTTCAACTGAGGTAAAGTCCTTGTTTTCCAAAATAATTTTGTGTTGACAAATTGATGACTTATACCCCTTAAATCATAAATTGTATAACCTATGGCTTTGGTGTATGCTTGAAGCATTTTCACTAACTATTTCTCTTGTTCTTCTTCTAAGGAGGCTTAAATGATCACAGGTAACTTACTATCATCTCCCAAAAAAGCATATTTAAGATGGGCAGGAAGTTGCTTCAATTCTATTACTGGTGGTGATTCTATGGATGGTAATGAGCTCTGTTTCGGCTCATTTTCCAATAGCTCATATGTGCATCTTGCTGCAACAACTCACTACTGTCAAGGGCTTCACTAGTCTCATCATCACTATCATCTTTAGGTTTGCTTAATTTTTAGGTTAAGGAGCACATTTGTAATATTCTTAGAGAGAGAAAGTGAGAGAGTCTAGAGAGAGAAAGCTTACAATTCATATGTAATCTCCAGATTTCTCAAGATCAATGAATATGAAGTTTGAATCTATGATTATTACCTAATAGAATCAAGTTTAACATTTGGTATTAGAGCTTTGGGAGATTCAAATGTGCACAAATTCATCAAAAATTAATCAAGATTTGAAGATTTTGAAGAAAATCACCTTTCTTGAAGATGATGAAGAACAAATGAGTTTTGAATATTTTTTTTTGGTGTTTTTTGGATGATTTTTTGATTGCATAGTGTTTCTCCATCATCAAAAACAAAGTTTTGCATCAAAAATTTTCCAAAAACACATCAAGATTTCAACAATTTGAAGATTTTGTAAAATTGTGTTCTTGAGAAAATGCTTTCTGTGAAAATTTTGGCGATTGATTTTGCAAGATTGTGTGTTTTTTATCCGCTTTTTTGTGCAAAATCGTTTCTACAAACAAGTTTTAGACATGAAACAATCAAAGATTTCAAGTTTTCACTCATAAATTTGTGTTTTGAAATTTTTGGTGTTCATCATGTTCTTGAAGATCTTCAAGTGTTTTTTTTGGGAAGGGTGTCTTAGGCTATGCCTAGACTAATCCATTGGCAAATTATGACTGTAAGACATCAACCCTGATTAAAACTCAGTGGCCACAATTGTTGTGTACACCTGGATTCGAACCCTAGGCAGATGTAATATTCCACCACATCACTCAGGGCTTGATTTAAATTTTTGTTAAAAAGTTGTTTTTGATTATGTTTGATCTATCAAATCAAAGTTTAATAATTGTTTTATGAGTTTTTGATTTTTTCAGGTCTTTCACGCTAAATTGAAGAAGAAGAAGATGGTCAAAGTTTGTCAACAATTGTAGGCTAGTTGCTTGAGACAAGTTATGCTAGTTGCTTAAGAGAAGTTCACTTGTCGCAAGCCATTGCTTAAGAGACGATCTGTCGCAAGCCATTGCTTAAGAGTAGCTACTGGTCGCAAGGCATTGCTTAAGAGAAGTTCACTTGATGCAATATGTTGCGTAAGAGAAGTTAACTTGATGCAAAGTGTTGCTTAAGAGAAGCTGGCTTGACGCAATAAGACTGTTAAGACTAGTTTTGAAACTCCTTTGGTTTGAGACAAGTTCTTCACCTGTTGACCAAGTTTGACTAAAGTTGACCAAGTATGACTAAAATTGACCAAGTTTAACTTTCAACTTTGTTTTTGAGATTTAATTTTTGAAGTTTGACCTTTTGATTTAACTTTTAAGGGTTGACTTTCCGAGTGTGCACATAATTCAACTTCTAAGCGAAGTTTCTCTTGACGGTCACTCTATTAGGTAAAATTTCTATCCATTTTTTTCTTGATCTGATTTTAGTGTTTCATTTTAACAGGATTATATCAAGATATTTTTTTCTTCGAAATGTCATATTCCGACAATTCAGAATATCGTGTTGATATGTATCTATCTACTGAAGGACGACAAGCAAAGAAAATCAAAGATCTGACTTCAGGATTTGAAGAGCTTGAAAGAAGTATTACATATCATCAAAGGCAGAATGATTTCTACAATAAAAACATTTCTGATCTTAAGAAGGATGATGAGAAAAGAAGAGAAGTAGAAAAATCATTGACAGATGAAAAGATCCTTGTTAGGACATTCTATGTCCTTACTTTAGAAAGTTTTGTAAAGTCATCCATATTGTGTAATAGGCCTTGTCTTAAGCATTTGGGTTTGGGCTAAATGTTGTACATGGGTTGATTGGGTATAAATAGGACATTTGTTTGTAATTGTTTGTAAGTAAGTTTCCACAATGTAGCCGTGAACATGTAAGAGTGTTTCTAGAAAGAGAAACACATTCTCTCTCTAGATTGTGTGTTTTATGAATAAAACAACATTGTTCTACCCAATCAATCTCTTGTTAATCCTTCTACATTGATTAAATTGTGAATTAGTGGTTCCAACATGTGGTATCAGAGCCAAATCAGTGAATTCTTCATTTGATAACGATCAATTTCACAATTTTTTAATAGAACAGTGAACTTTGTCGATGAACAGTGTTTGATGGATTTCAAATTCTTCGTTTTGGGGCTTAATTGATTGAATTTTGATGCTAGATTGATTCTTTGCTTATAGTCGAATAATATGGAATCAATCACGTTGTTTAATGTCTATAGATTTGGAAGAATTGTTCAATTTTGAGATGTTTTTTGTTCGAAAATATTTTTCACTGTATTGAGATCGAATTCCATTATTGTGTTGTTTTTAGTGAATATCATCAACTACAAAGATGCTCAGAAGTAATTTTCGAACATGCGTGCAATGTATCATCTCAAAATTCGAAGAAATGTGAAAGATTTGATGATTTTTGGCTTCCAGATTCGACTTATCGCAAGATCCATAGAACTTTCAAGTTCATATGAAGAACTCGCAAGCTTCATCTAAAGAGAATGTGTGAAGAACTCGCAGATCGAAGTCTACAACAAGCGAAGAACTCGCAAGCCGAAGCTTACGACAACTAAGAACTCGCACGAAGCAGCCTGCGACAAGCGTTTGTTTGCGACAAGTGTTCCTTTTGCGACAAGCTTATTTTATTTTAAATTTTCTAAATATAGAACTTGCACATTCTTGCGACAAGTACAAAACTCACAGATAGGAACTTGCGTCAAGTAAGAACTCGCAAGACGTACTCTGCGACAAGTAAGGAACTCGCATATAGGCGTTTGCGACAAGCTGGTTATCGCAAGAAATCCTTTGCGACAAGTGGTTTTTTCGGCTCATGCCACTTGCGAGTTGTGCACTTTCATGTTTAGTGGTCTGCGACAAGTCAGTCTGTGACAAATCAGTCTGCGACAAGTTCATTCTAATGCCTTGCGACAAGTTACTGTTCATGTCCAATTTTGCGACAAGTCATGGGAGGGGGACAATCTGTTCATGAGTTTTTCTCAGAACGCATATGTGACATCACTCTTATCCTCAATTGGTCACATATTTTTAGCAACTGATTATATTTTCACAGAGCTCATGCAAGTAAAGATTTTCAGACATTGAGTGTTTGGATTTGGTCTCTGATTGGATTAGATTAGCAGCTTGAGTATCTGCAATCATCAGTCTGGAGTTTTCTTGATGATGCTAGACCTTTGAGTGCTCATATCTTTTGACCTGATCGATCAGAATTGTGAGTGCTTGCAATCATTGTTCTGGTGCTTTGGTTGTGATCCATAATCCTGAGTGCTTATAATCATCCAACTGATTCGTGAAGAAAGGAGGTCTGAGTTTATTCATTCTGTTTTTTGAAAGCGGTTAGAAAATGAGCATTCTTTATCAGTTGTTGAACGGATTTCAAATATTTCTTCTAACCCTTGCCTAGTAGTGTTTGCTACCAAATGCTTCCTTCTACAAGCTTATCAGAATAAGTTCTTAAGCTGAATTCCAATTCCATTTGCACTTCAAAGAGAGATTCGGTGTTATAAACTGCAGATGCACTTTGGTTGTCACGTCATAATTCACACATTTCTTTCTTGTGGGCATAACGAATCTGTTGAATTTTCAAGATATAAAAGTTATCTTTTGTGCACTCAGTCGAGGTTATTGTCTAAATCAGATCTGGTATTAAAGTTGAAACTCCAAATGATAAGAGTTATTTTCAAGGGGGAGCCAGAACTGTCTTGAAGATACAACGCTAAAGTTTTCCAAAGAAATTAAGGGGGAGAAGAGCTAAAGCTGATAAGAGATGATTCATTTACAAAACATTAGGGGGAGAATATTAGGACAATCTATGTCCTTGGTTTAGAAAGATTTGTAAAGTCATCCATGTTGTGTAATAGGCCTTGTCTTAAGAATTTGGGTTTGGGGTAAATGTTGTACATGGGTTGATTGGGTATAAATATGACATTTGTTTGTAATTGTTTGTAAGTAAGTTTCCACAATGTAGCCGTGAACATGTAAGAGTGTTTCTAGAGAGAGAAACACATTCTCTCTCTAGATTGTGTGTTTTGTGAATAAAACAACATTGTTCTACCCAATCAATCTCTTGTTAATCCTTCTACATTGATTAAATTGTGAATTACTGGTTCCTACAATCCTTTTAGGAAAAAATAATATTAAACTCACAAAAAGGATTACTGATCTTGAAAGTGATATTACAGGTATTGAAGCCACGAAAGAGAAAGAGAAAGAGAACTCAAGTCTTCGGGATCAAATGAAGGCGCTTGAAGAGAAAGCAACAACATTGGAAAGTGAGAATGTTGATCTGAATAAAAAGTTCATGTTTTTGAAATGAAATTTTCAAAAGACAAAGAAGAACTTGAGAAAGTTTATATCCAGAAGTTGTCTGATTTTTCGAAGATATCGTTTGAGGAAACGAAAGTTGTTGAGCTAAAGGGAATCAAACTTTCAAGGCAAGTTTCGGACTTCAAAAAAGTTTTTATAATTGAGAGAGGTAATTTTGAGAAAGAGAGAATGGCATTTGAATATTAAAGAAAATATTTTGAAGAAAAGATATTTGAGCTTTCAAGACAGATTTCTGATTTGGAAAATATTTTGGAAAGAGAAAGTAAAGATTTTGGAGAAAAGGAAAATATTTTTGAGGCTGAAAATAAATCTTTTGAGAAGACGAATATTGGGATTTTCAAGAAATGTCTGATAAAAGAAAGGCTTTAGAAAAAGTGTTTGAGGATGAAAGAAACTTCTTTGAGGCTGAGATTTCTAAACTTACAAAAAATTTATCTGAATTAGGTACTGAGGTTTTGAAGGACCAAAAGGTTAAATCTGATCTTTAAAAGAAATATTATCTGATTTTTGAAGAGAAAAATGTTTTGCTTAACAAAGTCAAAGATCTTGAAGACATAAACTTTAAGGTTGAATTATCAGAACAAGCTAGTCTGAATATTATTGTTTAATCTCCATTTGATGATTCGACTAATTCTGTGCTTTCATTTAAAATTGCTTCAAGTTCACTTTATGCAAATATTTCATCAAAATGTTTTGTCAAACCAAAAACATTTTCAACAAATCGGATTTGTCCTTCGAGTATTTTCATAACTCTTTGTTAGATAATTCAGATAATAATCTTTTTAAGCCTAAAGATAACCATGTTTTCAACAAGGTAAAAATGGTTGGGAGAGTAAAAGGCTCAACTCCTGAGAAAGATGCTTAGATGTCATTTGTTCCAACGCCTCAAGTGAACAAGAAGAACAATGCTTCTCTCAAGGTAAGTCTTTTATTAAAGTTGATATAGTTTACTCTGTAATCATTTGATCAGGTTAGCACAAAAGAAAAATTGTTGTTCTTATTGTGGAACTAATGATTTTATTCATAAAGATTATGTTAAGTATTGGTATAGTACATACAGAGTTACTTCAAATATAACTGCACCTAACAAATCAGGACCCAAGTTCCGTTAGGTACCAAAATCCACTTATTCTGTTTTGCAGCTTCATCATGTGTAGTGCTTAATGTCAAAAGTATAACACACATATAACTGGAAAAAAAGAGAAGTTGTGCAGAACTTGAAGAACAGTACATGTGCTATCAATGCTACATATATTGAACTACATACATATCTTCAGAAGAAGAGATTCTATTTTGGATTAAATTTGTGCTTATTGATAATATCTTGTGCTTATTATAGAGGGAGAGGAAGAGTAAGTGTTGTTCCATGTTAGGTCATGAATTTGCAATTAATCAATGTAGAAAAGATTGAACAAAGGTAGATTGGGAAGGAAATGATTGTATTATTCACAATCTAGAAAGAGAAAGAATTTCTCTCACTAGAAACACTAAGAAAGCTTTATGTCTACATTGTGAATGAAAGTTACAAACCCATCACAAACACCTCCTATTTATACCCCAATCACCTATGTTACACAAATAAGCTCAACCCATTATGCTAAAGACAAAGCCTATTTCACTAAGGATGACTTTACAAAACTTTCTAAATACAGTACATTAACATTCTCCCCCTAAAGTTTTGTAAAGGAATCATCTCTTATCAGCTTCTGCTCTTCTCCCCCTTGATTTCTTTTGAAAAAAAACATTAGCATTGCTTAAACTTCAAACAACTCCGACTCCCCCTTGAAAGTAGCTCTTATTCTTAGAGTATCAACTGAAATATCAGATCTGATGTGGACAATAACCTCAACTGAGTGCACATAAAGACAACTTTTAACTTTAGTACACCCAAAACATTCCTTAACGCTCACAAGAATGATATGTGTGGATTATGACATGACATCCAAAATGCATCTTCAGTATATAACATCAAATCTGTCTTTGACCGCGAGTTAAATAGGAGTTCAGCTTAAGAACTTAATCTGATGTGCTTGTCGGATGATGCAACTTGTAGCAAACACTACTAGGTAGGGTAGAAGATTTTTCTGAGGAAAGATTTGACAGTTAAATCTCTTAAGGCAATTTGTCGCAAAAATGGGTGTGAACAGTAATTTGTCGCAAAAACTCAGAACTCGCAAAGCAAGCAAACTCGCAGAACAATAAACTCGCAAAGCACTATTCATGTGCTTCGTGCTAGACGTGATGTGCGTGTTCTTGAAACTCACAGGCTTTGACGTGCGCGTTTTATGCCTTAGAAAAAAATTTGACAATATCAAGACTCGCTAAGCATTAAACTCGCAGACTGAAGGAGGTTAATCGCCCAAACTCGCATGCTACATCTTGCGCGTTTTACAAACTCGCACGCGTCACCTTGCGCGTTTAATCAAACTCGCTAGCTTCGTCTTGCGCGTTTAGTAAACTCACACGCTTCATCTTGCGCTTTTGCCTCAAATTCGCACGCTTGATTTGCGCATTTTAGGACTGAGAAAATTTTGACAATATCAAACTCGCAGACACCATTTGCTCGTTTCTCTATCCTTGCGCGTTCTTCAGCTAGCGCGTTTTTCAAATAAACTTGCGTGTTCTTCAGTTGAAGCCTGCGCGTTTTTGGGATCTTGCGAGAGTCGAGTCTGAAAACATAAAATCACCAAATCTTTCGCATTTCTTCGAATTTTGAGATGAAACTTTGAAAGCATGTTCGAAATATACTTCTGAACAACTTTGTAGTTGATGATCTTGTCTAAAAGCGTCTAGATACAAGAATTCGATCACAACTTCAGTAAAAAAAAAATCGAACCAAATACACTCAAAATCAAAAAATTCTTCTAAACAGATTGAAATCACAAAATGTGATTGATTACAAATGATTCGACTCTAATCACATAATCAATCTAACATCAAATCTCGATCAATTAAGCTCCAAAAAAAATGAAGAATTTAAAATCGCCAGTTACTGTTCATACGACTAAATTACTGTTCCATCGAAAAATTGCAAAGGTAGATTGGGAAGGAAATGATTGAACAAAGGTAGATTGGGAAGGAAATGATTGTATTATTCACAATCTAGAGAGAGAATGAGTTTCTCTCACTAGAAACACTAAGAAAGCTTTATGTCTACATTGTGAATGAAAGTTACAAACCCATCACAAACACCTCCTATTTATACCCCAATCACCTATGTTACACAAATAAGCTCAACCCATTATGCTAAAGACAAAGCCTATTTCACTAAGGATGACTTTACAAAACTTTCTAAATACAGTACATTAACATTCTCCCCTAAAGTTTTGTAAAGGAATCATCTCTTATAAGCTTCAACTCTTCTCCCCCTTGATTTCTTGAAAAAAACTTTAGCGTTGCTTAAACTTCAAATATCTCCGACTCCCTCTAGATATTTTCAAAATATCCTTGTCTGAACATTAAGAACGTTCATAGATAAATATCATTAACACACACGGTCAGTAGGACATGAAAGTTCCAAACAAAAATATTTTAAAATCACACTTCTAAATTCATAAAATCATTTGAGAACAAGAAGTGGTTTGTAACACAGAAAATTTGTTTTTCTGTCAGAACATTCATAGATAAACCTTGTGTTTTTCAATGATTGAATGGAAGTCCTGGGAGTCATCATCAAACCAGCTCCTTAAATTGTACATTCGTTGTACACAGTAACTCCGTGTTACTGACAGGCACTCCTAACTGTTTCATTTGTTGAATCAGGGTTACAACGTTCCTTATATCTAGATTTGAAAAGATTCGGGTATGTACAATTCATGATTCAGCTATTCAGATCAAAATGCAGAGAATGTTAAATGTATCTCAAAAGGGGAGAATATTTTTAAAAGGGGGAGATTCAAAGAAAGTGTTGAAATTGAAAAAGTTTTGATGATCATGAAGCTCACAATCATCAAAAATGGGGAGACATCTACAAAGATCAATTTCAAAGACAAATGGTGAAGATAATCCTGAAGAGATAATTCTGAAAGTTCAAGAAGAGAACTAAACAAAGATCTTCAGAACTACAAGATGAGTCAGTTAAACTTCATCAAAAGTATATGGCTTCTGAAGAAAATGTATATGCATTGAAAGTGAAAAATGCCGAGTTGATGAAAAGCATTAAAGAAGATAAAGTCAAAACAAATCTTCAAAGCCAACTGAAGACGACTAAACAGAAATCATCAGATTTGCAAGATGAATCAGTCAAGCTTCAAAACAAGTTTAAGGCTTTCGAAGAGAAAATTTCTGTCTTGGAGATACAAAATGTTGAATTGTTAAAAAGTATCCAGATAGAGAAAGATAGATCAAATCTGGAGACTTCCTCTGCTCAAAAGCTTTCTGATTTTTCAAAGAAAGTGTTAGGATCAAGCGCTTACCACTACGCCAAAAGCAATTGCTGATGGAGAAGGCGCAACTTTATTTCCTTATAGCGTAGCAGCCAGCGCCACGTTTCGATTTAGGGAGATGCTGGTCAATGACCCAACAATCCCCCCCCCCCAAGCATCTGCCAGCACTAACAAGATCTTCGCTAGAAGTCAATGGCTGCACAGTATGCCTTTGGCATTTAAATGCACTCCATGGGATTCGAACCCGTGACCTGCTCTGATACCACATTTTAGGATCAAGCGCTTACCACTACGCCAAAAGCAATTGCTGATGGAGAAGGCGCAACTTTATTTCCTTATAGCGTAGCAGCCAACGCCACGTTTCGATTTAGGAAGATGCTGGTCAATGACCCAACAGAAAGCTAACCAAGAGAAGAAGGATTTAGAGCTTAGATGCATTAAACTTTCCAAGCAAGTGTCTCATTTTGAAAAAGATTCTAATTACTGAAAGAGACACATTTGCTAAGGAAAGAAAAGTTCTTGAAGATAAAAACACTGAATTTCCCAAACAGATCTCAATTTTACAAGACTTATTAGAAAAGGAAAGACAAATTTTCAAAGAAAAGAAAAAGTCTTTTGAATCTGAAAAGAAAAATTCTGAGAAGAGAAATGTTGGGATCTTCAATGAAATTTCTGATAAATCCAAGAACTTACAAAAAGATTTTGAGCAAGAACGTTCATATTTTGAAACTGAAATATCCAAGCTCATGTCCAATATCTCTGTTCTATCATCAGATATTCTTAAAGAACAAAAGGCAAGATCTGATTTGAAACAAAAGTTTGACACACTTTCAGATGAGAGAAACATTTTGACTAAAAAGATAAATGACTTAGAAGCTGCAAACATTGAATTGTCAGATAAAGTAACAGCTGATGTGATTAGTCAATCACCTGTTGATAACTCAACAGAATCAATCTGTTCTTTCAAAACAACTTCAAGTTCTATTCATGACAAAAATGTTTTCAAAAAGAAAAGTGTCAAACCAATCATTGTCAAATCAAGTCAGATCAGACCATCAAATCTATTTTATGATAAATCTGTTGATGGTTCAACAAATTTTTATATAAAATCTCTTGGAAAGAATTCGAAGAAAAATCAGATGGTCTGGAGAGTGAAGAGTTCTTCAGAAGAAGAGAAAAAGAATGACATATCATTCAAATCTATAACAAATGCCAAAAAGAACAGTGTGCATAAAGGTAAATCTTTTGGTAATTCTGATATATATTACTCGACTAATCATCTGATCAGGATTGCTCAAAGGAAGATTTGTTGTTCTTATTGTGGAGAGAATGACTTCGTTCAAAAAGAATCTGCTCATAACTGGTACGGATCTTACAGAATTACTTCTCAGATTTCTGATTTTAAAAGATATAAATCTAATGAGAGGTGGATTCCTAAATCTAACATACCAGGACCCAAATACTAGTGGGTACCAAAGCCTGTTAAATCTTTTTCGCAGGTACCACAGGTATAGGGGGAGAAAAATGTATGACTTCTAGACAAATCAGTCTAGGACTCGTTCTTCAAAGTTTAAAGAACAATGGCTTCTAAACACTTCAGTTTAGAACCCGAACTTTAATGTAAAAGACTGTGGCTTCTGATCACATGACAGATCAAGACCCGTTCTTTAATGTTTAAAGATATGGATATTTTTGCAAATATCCAGGGGGAGCATAAAAGAAAACAAATCATGATATCATGATTTGAGGGGGAGCTAAAAGGTAAATATCTTCTTACCTAGATCTCTGATTGTTTGAAAGAAGAACAACTTTCAAGCATGAAAAACAGTTTCTTAAATGTTCAAACCACTTCTGGTTCTCAAAAGATTTTATGAATTTAGAAGTGTGATTTTAAATGTTTTTCATTATTGAGCTTTAATGTTTAAACTGACCGTGTGCTTCCAAAGATCAATACTTGTGTATTATCTTTTCTATATACTGTCAAGTATTCACACACATCGGTTCAGTATTTCATTTGATTTTGTTATTACCATGTCTCTAAACGAAACAATTTTCGATGGTAATACTCCCGTTTGCTTTCAAATATTGTTGAGCATCAATCATCATTTCCAAATTTGTGCTTTCATTGCAAAATTGTTTATATTCGTTCATATAAACAAAATATCCAATTTTTTGATACCCTAACCATTGTATTTGATTTGATTGATACATTGTCAGATTCTCAAAACAATTCTCTTGATTTCATTTCATTCATTCAATATCCTTGTTTTGAGAGATCTTCATTGTTCAAATGCTCGAATTTCATTCATATATTTGATGAGCATACTTTTTGACAATGTCATCATATTTTGTGCTTAACCGTTCAAAATAAACTGTTGAACAACCATTCTTTTAGGTCAAATTACATGGGATTCGTGTGAGAACTTCAAAAGAACTTCCATGGATTCACGTAAACCTGTGTTTCCTACCCCGGAAGTTATCCTTGAGTGATTAGGGGGTAAGGGGTCAAAATCAAAGAGTGGGGGAGATAACTCATCCGGTTGAGTTTTTCTCATTGTGTGGAGCGGTAAAATGTAAATGGGAGTTTGGTTAGAAATGATCTTAAATGTTAAAAAGAAAGAGGGTGTGAGAACAGAGTTAAAAGAATATCAAAACTCTGCACCAACCCCTTTCTGAGTCGGGCAGCTACATCTACTGATTGGTTCACATTATTTGGTGACCATCATTGAAACAGGCGGTGAGCCTATGCCAACTTTTGCAATTACCCCACCAACCACTCATTTCTTTCCCGACAAAGAAATGTTTCAATTTTTCTTGGGGACGCAGCATATCTGCTATCTAGTCTTCACTCGGAAGATTCAGATATTGAAAAAGAAGGAACGTTGCCCCACCTTCCCACCTATTTCATGCACATTGAGTCCGTGTAATATTTGTTGTTGTCTCAACAGTTTATACAATTAGAGCCTTATGAAACACAATCATTGTGCTAAATTCTTTCATACACAAGCACGAGCACACAGAAAATTTGTTTTTCTGTCAGAACATTCATAGATAAACCTTGTGTTTTTCAATGATTGAATGGAAGTCCTGGGGAGTCATCATCAAACCAGCTCCTTAAATTGTACATTCGTTGTACACAGTAACTTCGTGTTACTGACAGGCACTCCTAACTGTTTCATTTGTTGAATCAGGGTTACAACGTTCATTATATCTGGATTTGAAAAGATTCGGGTATATACAGTTCATGGTTCAGCTATTCAGATCAAAGTGCAGAGAATGTTAAATGTATCTCAAAAGGGGAGAATATTTGTAAAAGGGGGAGATTCAAAGAAAGTGCTGAAATAGAGAAAGTTTTGATGATCATGAAGCTCGCAATCATCAAAAAGGGGGAGAAATCTACAGAGTTCAATTTCAAAACAATTTCAAAGTACTGAAGAATGTTCAAAGTCAAGATTTGTGGAGTATTTCTGAAAGTTCAAAATTTGATGAAAAGAAATCACTCTCAAAAGATTCTTAAGACAAGTCCAAATTAAGATGATTTGAGAAAGTTTGTTTTTCCGAAGACGGTCAAGAGATCAAAGAGATGAAGATACAAAGTTCAAAGATCCCTCGAAGTTTCAAATGTTTCAAAGATGAAGTGTTTCAAAGAAGTTTAAAGAAGTTTTCAAAGTATTGTTTCAAGACTTCAAATGGTTCGTCTACAAGACTTGTTGCCTATTCAAAGATGCTAATCGTGAATGACTTTTCAAGATTTTTCAACAACTTTAGGAAGAGCTTCAAAGTCCAAGAATGTCAGAGGCAAAAGTTGAAGAATCAAGCGCTGAAGACTAGAATCAATTTTTTTTTTAAATCTTGAATACAAAGGGGGAGATTGTTAGTGTATTATTGTATCCAATATTTAATAGGAAAAGTCAAGTCAAGATAAGTCAACAAAGTCAAAGTTTAGTTTTAGTCAATCTTAGAGTTTACTTTGTTGTTAAGCTTGTAGTTTTAGTCCTTGGTATAAATACCTTGGTTTGTGTTTGTTGTAAGTGGGTGGTTCTTAATTGATATATACATATGACTACGTTTCTCTCTCCACTCTCTCTCTAGAATTAACATTGTTTCATCTTGTTTAGTGATTGATTGCTTGAATGTGATTGGGAATACAACTTCAAGAACAACTTTCAAGCATGAAAAACATTTTCTTAAATGTTCAAACCACTTTACATTCTTAAAATGTTTTCATGAATTGAGAAGTGTGCTTTTTAAAATGTTTTTGAATACTTTAATACATATCTGACCGTGTGTTTCTAATGACAAATACTTGTGTAATTGTCATGTCTTTATACTAACAAGTATTCACACACACATCGGTTCAGTACATTTATTGATTTTGTTATTACCATGTATCAAAAGTTTAATCTTTCTATGGTAATACTCCCATTTGTTATTCATTGTTGTTTGAATCAGACATCATTTCATTTTTACATGTTCTTTCATTGTTAATATGTTTATATATTGTTCATATAAACATCTTACGTCTTTGATTTCCCAAAATATAATTCTTCATGAATTTTGATTTGATCTTAATCATTGTCAGATTCTCAAAACATTTCTATTCTTTCATGATTATTCATTCATACAAAGTTTTGAGAAATCTTAGATGCTTAATATGCTCAAATTTCATTCTTAGATTTAATGAGCATACATATACAGACAAATGATTTCTTGCACTTAAATGTCAAGAAAATCATTGAGCAACACGTTCTTTTAGGATAAATACATGGGATTCAATGTGTGAGCTTAAATGACTTCCATATATTCACGTAAACCAGTGTTTCCTACCCCAGAAGTAATCCTTTGAGTGATCGCGGGGAGAGGGGTCAAAAGATTGAGTGTTGATGTGTGATGAGGTAAAATGTAAATGAGAGTTTGGTTAGAAGTGAGATTTAATGATAAAAAGAAAGAGGGTGTGAGAACAGAGTTAAAAGAATATGGAAACTCTGCACCAACCACTTTCTGAGACGGGCAACCACATCTTCTTATTGGTTCAAATTCTTTGGTGATCATCATTGAAAAAGGCAACTAGCCCATGCCATCTCTTGCATACAACCCCACCAGCTACTCATTCTTTTCTTAAAAAGAGAATGTTTCACATTTTCTGGGGAAGCAACACATACTCTATTGGTTCTTCACTTGGAAGATACTGATATTGAAAAAAAAGGAAAGTTGCCCCACCTTCGACCCTTTTTCATACACATTGAGTCTATGTATAACCTCTGTTGTTTCATTGGTTTACATAATTTTGAGCCTAAACAGCAATCATTGTGCTAATTCTTTCATAACACAAGCACGAGCATATAGAAAATATGTTTTTCTGTCACAACATTCATAGAAAATACCTTGTGTTTTTCGATGATTGGATGGAAGTCCTAGGGAGTGAACATCATCTCATGCTCTTTCCATTGTACATTCGTTGTACACAGTAACTTTGTGTTACTGACAGACATTCTTAACTGTTTCATCTGTTAATTCAGGGTTACAACTCATAATTTGACTGAATTTGAAAAGATTCGGATAAATACATTCATGAATTGATGGCTCATTATCAATATTAGTTGGGGGAGAATGTTCATACTTTACCAAAAGAGATCATGAAGGTTGTTCTACATTGATTAATTGGGGGAGAAGTTTCAAAGACCGAGCTGACTTTGAAATAAGTTTTGATGATTCTGATGCTCAAAAATATCAAAAAGGGGGAGAGATTCTAAAAGTTCAATTTCAAAGTCATAATTTTCAAAGAGATGAATAAAGAGATGTCAAAGTGGAAAAGACTTGTGGAGAAAATTTGAAAGTTCAATTGAATCAAATCTGATGAAGAGAAATTATTCAGACAAATCAAAAAAGTATGTTTTTCTGAATACTGATCAGAGATTACAGAGATGAAGATACAGGTTTTGAAATATTCCTCAAGATCAAATATTTCTGAAGGTTCAAAGAAGTTTCAAGAGTTTCAAGAGTTCAAGTTCAAAAGTTTCAAAGTTTTGTTCAAGACTTGATGACTGTTCAAAGACATTGTGAATGACTTTTCAAGATTCTTCAAAACATCAGAGATTCAAGACTGTCAGAGCTTCAAAGTTTAAAGATGTCAGAGTCAAAATTTGAAGAATCAAGCGCTGAAGACTATTGTCAAATTTTTAAATCTTGAATACAAAGGGGGAGAATGTTAGTGTATAAATTGTATCCAAGATTTAAATAGAAAAGTCAAAGTCTTGATTAGTAAAAGATAGTCAATGTTGTTTAGTCAAAGGGTTTAGAGAGTTTAGTTGTTTGAGAGTTTCTTAGTGGTAAGTGTTCTGGCACCATATAAATACTTTATATCTTGAGGGATGCTTGTAACTAGAACCTGTAATTGTCACATTCATAAATATACATACGACTTGTGGTTTCTCTCTCTACTCTCTCTCTCTAGAAATTAGATCTTAATTGTCAAATCTTGATTGAATTGTGCTTGATAATTGGGATCATACATTTTCAAAAACAACCTTTTTAATAAAAAATTGAATTGAAATCCAAGATTTAATCATTTTTCATCAATAACACTTGAAGATCTTAACCACAAGGGTTGTGGCGTACTAGTTAAGGCCCTGGGGATGTGGTGGAATATCACATCTGCCCAGTGTTCGAATTCAGGCGTACACAACAATTATGGCCACTGAGGTTTAATCAGGGTTGATGTCTTACAGTCATAATTTGCCAAGGGATTACTCTAGGCATAGCCTAGGACACCCTTCTTAAAAAAAAAGAACACTTCAAGATCTTCAAGAACATGATGAACACCAAAAATTTCAAAATACAAATTTATGAATGAAAACTTGAAACTTTTTTATTGTTTCATGTCTAAAACTTGTTTCTAGAAACGATTTTGCACAAAAAACGGATCAAAAGCACACAATTTTGCAAAATCAATCACCAAAATTTTCACAGAAAGCTTTTTCTCAAGAACACAAAATTTTACAAAATCTTCAAATTGTAGAAATGTTGATGTGTTTTTGGAAAATTGTTGATGCAAAACTTTTTTATGATGATGGAGAAACACTATGCAATCAAAAAATCATCCAAAAAAATTCAAAACTCATTTGTGTTCTTCATCATCTTCAAGAATGGTGATTTTCTTCAAAATCTTCGAATCTTGATCAATTTTGGACGAATTTGTGCACATTTGAATATCCCAAAGCTCTGCGAATTTGTGCACATTTGAAAAATCTAGAGATTACATATGAATTGTAGGCTTTCTCTCTCTAGACTCTCGCACTTACTCTCTTTAAGAATATTACAAATAATATCCTTAACCTAAAGATTAAGCAAACCTAAACTATTTAAACTTTCTAATTACAAAGCTTAAAACTAATTACATTGACTTTCAACTAAAACTACTTTGACTTTACAAGACTTTGACAACTTTGACTTTTTACAATTGCCTTGACTTTGACTTTTACAATTGACTCGCTATAAATCTTGAATACATTTTTATACCCTAACAAGGAGGAAACCCTTTAAGGATATATATATATATATATATATAGAGAGAGAGAGAGAGAAAGAGACTCTTTTGAACAATTTCTCAATCTATCAAAAGAACTAGACTGATGCATTAATCCATTCTTGCAATGGTTTTTCTCTTTATATGTAAGTCTAATAATACCTATCCTATAGGTACTGCAGGAAAAAGAGTGAAGCAATATTTCAAAAGTTCTCTTATCTTTAAACGGTTACTGTTAATCCAAGATCTCTAAATCCTAGAGAGAGAAAGTAGAGAGAGAGAGAACAAGTAGCGCAAAGAGTAAATTGTATTGATTGTGCGTGAAAGTTCTTCCAAGGAACAAGGACCAAAGGGACTTAAATACCCTTGGTCAATACACAGATAAAACCTATCTAAGCACAGTATTAGACCAAGTCTATAGATACAATGATTACTATAAAATCAGACTTAACAATCTCCCCCTTAGTAATCATTGGCTCTGTGGTCTTCAAAAACAATCTTCTAAAGCAGCACGGACCATCTAAGCGACTTTGTGTCAGGATCTGATTCTTAACAAGAATAATGAAACTCAGAAACAATATTAAAGAAGTTGCGGAAAAACACTTTAATATTCAAATATCAATGTAACAGTAAAGTAGAAATCACAACTTATAGACTTTATTGAATGATTAAAGTTACAAACTTTCACACAAAACCTCAATCTTGATGAACAGACTCACCAAGATGAATTCTACTTCTCTAGAACTAGGGTTGTAAACCTTAAGGTTAATTCTCTCTCTAAAACAAAAACTCAGAATTCTTGTATATGTTTCAAACTATTCTAAATAAATCTATACATATACTGAAAATAAAAGATAATTACAAAACATAAAAAGATCTTCAGTATATTCTTCCATAATTATCTTCAACCTTCCATGATTATCTTCAAACCTTGATCTGCGTGTATCTTGATTATCACATAAGCAGTATTAAGTCATAGCAGCATTAACACTTTGAGCAGTATTAATCTTCAGCAGTACTAACTATGCTTAGCAGTATTAATTTCTTCAAGCAGTATTAATTTGGATCAGCAGTAGTAACCTTGTTGTACTGGCAGCAATAATTATACTTAAACAAATCTTCAGTTCCCAATAATATCCCCTAACTTGACTTTTAGAGAAGAGAAGTCAAGTTCTTCAGATGCTCCCAAAACTCCATTGCTCATAATCCTATATTAGGATTCAACCCCAAACTTTGATTAAGAGTTCTCTGGATCAAGTATCTTGCCATTGCAGAATCTGGTGCACAACCAAGCTTTTTCTTCAACATAACATGCAGCTTTAGCCTGCTATGGTTGTAAACTCTATCCACTAAGAAGTATTCAAAGTGACTTGTATCTATAGCCAGTGCATATACTCCACTTCTTTCATCCAGAGTCCAGTTGTTAATGGTTTTGAAAACATTTATGATAACATGCTGAACTTCCTCTGGCTTGAACAACATGCATAGATATTCCATCACAAGTTTTGTAACTGGTATCCCTGATGTTTTCAGCTTATCAGCATATAATTTCATCTCCACCTCAAACATTTCCTCTAAATCAGATCTGGAGCATACTCTTACAATCTTGGCCCAAGTAGGATACATTTCAAACTTGTCATCTTTCCTCTTAAGCCTGATATACTCCTTTCCATCTACTTCCAAGGTATCCCAGTGAATAATCTCAGGAGACTTGACACCAACTGGTTCAGCTGTTATAGGTTTAGACACTTTTTCTATCACTACCATATACATATTCACATCAGAAGTACTGGATGGTTCTTCCTGAGATTGAGCTTTCTATTCATCAGACTTAGGTGCCTCTTCTTCTTCAGCTACCTTCTGTTCTTTCTCAGCTTCTTCCTCATCCACTCTATGTTTCTTAGCTTGTTTTCTTCTAGCCATCATTTTTGTTTTATTCAAAGTCCTCAAACTTTCACCTAGAGTTGCTTCCTTCCTTGGTGTTTCTTGATCATCAGGAAAGGGTTTTTGTATCTGAAGGCCATGCCTCTCTTTCATCTTCTTTTCCACTTCAACTCTTGCTTTGTCATTTCCTTGTAACTTGGTCATTTCTGCATCATACAAACCTTTGATTTGATCAAATGACATTTTTGTAAACATTTCCTTTTTGACTCCCACAACACCTTTGAGGAAAGTGATCATCTTCTTTCTCTCTTGAGTGCCAAGGTAGGTCTGTGAAGGTTGCCTCTTCTTTGCACCCATTATGATCATTACAAGATTCTTGCAAATTGCAGATTTCTTCTGTGCCATCTCTGTTGCCAAACTCTTTTGAAATGCTTCATTAAGTTCTGCAGATAGAGCTCTTGCCATCTCCCTATCTTTTTCCTCTTGATCCTTTTCTTCTTGCTCAAGTTTTGCCTGAATTTTCTTAGCCAAAGCTTCATCCGACTCAATCCAGTTTTGATTTTTAAGTGGTTGGTCAGATTCCACTATCTTGGTTTTGCCTTTGTCCTTGCTTGCTAGCTTATCAGCACTAGTTTTCTTGATAACCTCAGCATTGTCTTTGATGACAACTCCTTTGGCCTTTGAAGTGACCTTAGAAGTATCATGTTTAGCCTTGATTAGTGCTTCAGCTATCTCAATTTCTTCCAAATTTCTGCTAATGAGGTCAGTTAATACCTCTTGAATAATTTCTGCTGCTTCATTTATTTCATCAGCATTAACTGTTTCTGCTGCTTTCTCAAACATTGTTTCTTTTTCTACTGCTTTTTCAAACACAAACCTTGTTTCTGTTTCAGCAAACTCCCCCTCATCTCCATGTTTCTCCCCCTTATACTTAGCATTCTCCATGTTGACCTCAGCTTCGGACTCCCCCTTTTTGGGAGCATCATCCACTGGTTTCCTTCTTCTGAGCATAAATCTTTGCTTCTTCTTCTTTTGAACCACCTTCTTAACCAACTGCTTTAAGGTGCTGATTTCTTCTTGCTGGTTGATGATGACTTTCTTGAGTTCATTTACAACCTTCTTTTGAGAATCCAGTTCAGTTGCCATTTTGGACATGGCAGAAATCAATTCATGGTAGTCATATATATCCTCACCTTCTCCAGGAGTGTTACCCCCTTTTGAGGGATCATTGGAATGTTTAATAGGGATCTCCAGCCAAGCTGAAGCACCACCTATTCCCTTGGTTTCTGGGCACCTGGGACCTTTGAATGATTGCTCATTCAAAGTTGCCATGGGGAAGGTCTTAGTGATGTTACCACTGGCCTCCTCTGTGCTAGCAGGAGTAGTGGCAACCTTCTCACCCACATGCTCATGCATCTCCTTAGTGAGCACCTCCTTGGGGTTGGGAGACACCCCAGTGGTTTCCCTATGGATATTCTCTAATGGAGAATGCTCCATTAGAGGGCTTTGAGGTTCTGGGTTTTTAGGAGGTACAACAAGGGAAGGATCCTTGTGTACCTTTCTCTTAATATACATTTTGGATATAACTGGTGTTGGCTTAAGAACAAGGGACTGAGGAAGTGATATAGTGGTTGAAGGTTGGATTTGGCTATCAGTGGGATGGTCTAGTGAGGGTCTTGACCCTGATGCCATACCTTCTTGGTTGTGGGACACCACCATCATTGTATAGAACAATGGGGTGTCAACTCCTTCCGAGTCCTTGGCAGATCTTTTCATATTTGAAAAGACCTTGCCCTTAGGGATTTTAGGTACATATACCTCATTAAACTGAGGTATATCCGTCAATTCAGTGGTGATAACTGCCTGGACAAATCTTGGATACATATAGAAACTCTTTTTATTATCCAAGTTTGACACAAGGTCTTTTAAAATCATTTGAGAGAAATTATACTTTCTGGGAGTGGACAAGCAAACCAAAGCAAAAGCAATGGTACTACTGAACTGACTCCATCCAGTAGTTTTTCGAGAAATACAGTGCATAAGAGTATGAACAAAGAACGGCCATTGGGGAGAAAAGTTAGCTTTGTAAAATTTGAAAACACCCTGTTGGCCTTCATACCCCATTCTTGTGAGATTGGAAAACAAATTCTCATTAGGGATAGAGGTAATACCTGAGGCATCGTCTAGTCGTAGACTGATGCGAATGACCTTTCAGAGACTATCAAGGGTTTGTCACACACCCTTGTCTTGATAAACTGCACACCGTTTTCAGTAACAGCGGTAGCATTGGCCCAAAATTGCTTCTGATGCTCGATGTAAATTGGTCGTGACACTGTAAGAGCATAAGCTATATGACTAGTCTTGAGAAAATCAACTATTTGATGGAATCCATCAGCCTGCTTAGGCTTTTGAAGCATTGCGATCTCATTGTGTTCATCAATAAACGCCATGGATGCCATCGGGCTTGAGGATACTTGACTGAAACAAACTGGTTGCTTGAGAGAAAAGAGTTACAGAGAAGATGAACAATATTCAAAGAGTCGTTGTGAGCTTTTAGGCGGGCAAAGAGGGTATGTATATCATTTAAGAAAGAAGCAGTATTAACCCTAATTTCAGTTAAAGCAGTACTAACCCACTAGCAGTATTAACTGAGAGCAGTATTAACCAACTAGCAGTATTAACTAACTAGCAGTATTAACTAACTAGCAGTATTAACAACATACCTGAAGTAGTAACTCAGACTAGAAGTAGTAATAATGAACCTGTAGTAGTAATTTTGCACTGGCAGCATTAACTATACTTACACTGTTGAAGCTTGTGTTAGTCTGAGCAGGGCCATACACTTCCTGAGAAAGATGATTAGTAGCACCAAAAAAATAAACAAATAACAGGTATACAAACACTTTTTAAACATGAGCTCATTCAGAGTTGATCATGCCCACACTTGTGACCAAGAAAGTGAATCTACCCACATCAAAAGCTTTAGTGAACAGATCAGCAAACTGGTTATCAGTATGAACTTTAGCAACTTGAATAAGCTTCTTTTCATTGCAGTCTCTAATAAACTGATACCTGATTTCAATGTGCTTTGTTTTGAAGTGCTTGACTGGATTGTTAACAATGCTAATAGCACTGCTATTGTCAATGAAGATTGAAGTGTGAAGAAAGGTTACCCCATAGTCCAGCATTTGATTCTGAATCCATAGAACCTGAGAGCAGCAACTTGCAGCAGCAATGTACTCAGCTTCTGTTGTGGATAAGGACACTGTGGTTTGCTTCTTACACTGCCAAGATACTGTCTTGTACCCAAAAGTTGACATCCTCCTGAAGTAGACTTTCTATCCATATTAGCACCGCCCAAGTCACTGTCTGAATATGCAATCAAGTCAAAAGTATATTCATAAGGATACCAAAGACCTAATCTAGGTTGCCCTCTTAAGTATCTGAAAATCCTCTTAACAGCTTGAAGATGTGACTACTTTAGCTTGACTTGGAATCTGGCACACACACACACTGGAAACATGATATCTGGTCTTGAGGCTGTGAGATACATGAGAGATCCAATCATTGATCTATAAAGATGGACATCAACATCCTCCCCCCCCCCCGAGATCAGCAGTGATCTGTTTGTATGTTTCCATTGGTGTGCTTGTTGGCTTTGAGTCTGATAAACCATACTTATCTAGGATGTCTTTCACATACTTTGATTGACTTATGAAAATCCCATCTTTCTGTTGTTTCACTTGAAGCCCAAGGAAGAAGGTGAGTTCACCCATTGAACTCATTTTGAAGCTCTTGTGCATAAACTCTTCAAAGTCTCTACACATCTGATCTTTTGTGGATCCAAATATGATGCCATCCACATAGATCTGAACATGTAGGGTGTTCTTCTTACTTCTTTTAATGAAAAGGGTCTTATCAATGATTCCCCTTTCAAACCCATTTTCCAAGAGATAGGTAGACAGAGTATCATACCATGCTCTTGGGGCTTGATGTAGACCATAGAGTGCTTTCTTAAGTTTGTATACTCTGTCAGGATATAATGGATTTTCAAATCCAGGGGGATGACAGACGTATACTTCTTCATCAATTGCTCCACATAGAAAGGCACTCTTCACATCCATTTGATATACCTTGAACTTCATATATGAGGCATAGGCTAGAAACAGCCTAATTGCCTCTACCCTTGCAACTGGAGCAAAGACTTCCTCATAGTCTATGCCTTCTTCCTGAGTGTACCCTTGTGCCACTAGCCTTGCTTTGTTACTGATTACTATTCCTCTCTCATCCTTTTTATTTCTGAATATCCACTTGGTGCCAATTGCTCTATGACCTTTTGGAAGGTCCACCAAGTCCCAAACATCTTGCAATCTAAACTATAGCAACTCTTCTTGCATGGCTTCTATCTAACGTGAATCTTTCATTGTATCATAAGCCTTCTTAGGCTCAATCTGAGATAGAAAGCAAGAGAATATTGTATGTTGCTGATCCTGCAAATCTTGAAGTCTGCTTTGATTCCTAGTCATCATAAGAGAAGTGATGTCTCCTATTACCAGCTCAGGAGGATGATTCTTCTGAGTTCTTGTCTGATGACTAGGTTCTTCATTAATTCCCACATCTAAATTGGAGTCATTTAAGTCAGCTGAGGGGATCTCATCAGCTACTTCTGGCTCTTCATACTCTGGATTCTCCTCATCTCTTCTTTCTTCTTCACTCTGAATAGGTTCAGTAACAGTCTCCTTTTCACATATTTCAACAGGGTTCATTGTAGGTATGGGAAAGATCACAGACTGAGGAATAATATCTTGTACTTGATCATCCCCTGACCCTCTACTTCCTGATCCTGCATGATCATCACTACCGAAACCCAAAGAGTTAGTTAGTGAATCAATGTCAAATAACCACTGAGGACCTGACCCAATAGGATTTGGTGAGTTCTCATTGCATTTGACATTGTCACTTTCCTCAATTATTCTATAAGAAGAATTAAACACTCTGTAGGCCTTACATTGAGATGAGTAACCAACAAGAAAACCATCATCTGCTTTGCTATCAAACTTTCCTAAGTGAGTTTTGGTATTGAGAATGGTACAAGGACACCCAAAAGGTTTGAAAAAAACAATAAATGGTTTTCTTTTATTTAAAAGTTCATATGGTGTCTTGTGCTTAGGCTTGACTACTAGAACTCTGTTTTGGACATAGCAAGCAGTATTAACTGCTTCAGCCCAGAAAGTAATTGGAAGTTTTGAATCAGCTAACAGAGATCTAGCAGCCTCAATCAGTGTCCTTTTCCTTCTCTCAGCAACACCATTTTGTTGTGGAGTCCAAGGTGCACTGTATTGCCTCTCAATTCCTTTTTCCTCACAAAAGGTGTTTAGATCAAGATTTTTAAATTCAGTACCATTATCTGACCTAATGACTTTTACCTTTTGATTTGTTTGGTTTTCAATTCTTAGAATAAAGGATTTGATCAGTCCACTTGTCTCATCCTTAGTCCTTAGAAAATACACCCAAGTAAATCTAGAGTAATCATCAACAATAACTAAGCAGTATGATTTCTTACCTATACTCATGACATTTGTAGGACCAAACAGATCCATATGCAACAACTGAAGAGAAGAAGAAATTGTGTTCAACTCTTTGGATTTATGAGAAGTTTTGTGTTGTTTGCCTTTGAGACAAGCAACACAATCATCATCACATGAAAAGACTTTTGACGGCAGACCTCTTACAAGGTTGTTTTTAACAAGTTTATTCATTGTTTTAAAGTTCATGTGACACATCCTTCTGTGCCAAAGCGATGATTCATCCAAAGAGGCTTTTGAAACAAGACATTTTAGGGATAAATCATTTAAAAAAAAAAATTCCATATCCAAACAATAGACATTATCCTTTCTAGGAGTTCTTAGTAGTATCATCTTTTCATCAACTACCTTGAATCCAGGAGCAAGGATAATGCATTCTGAATCAGTGAATAATATACTATGCTTTTTGTCACAAACCTGTGATACACTTAACAGGTTGTACCTTAACTGCTCAACATAGAAAACATCTTCAAAGGTCATCTTACCTTTTGTTACATCTCCCTTACCACTAATCTTACCTCCATCTGGTGTATTACCAAAGGCAACATGCCCTCCATCAATTTTCTTGAAATTCTTGAGGCAAGCCATGTTCCCTATCATGTGCCTAGAGCAACCACTATCAACATGCCAAATGCTCTTTCCCTTGAGCTGTTGGTTGCCCTGCACATAAGATAAATCAATTAGTATTGACTGGGAACCCAAGCCAAAGTGGTCTTGGGCCTCCCTTTCTCATCAAAGTACTTACATTCCTTTTTGATGAGATTTTTAAAATTAGAATACTCTTTACTGGAGTACTTTGTCAAGATGATTGGTCTAGAAGCACAAACACTAGAAGCAGTACTAATTTTAGAAGTACTAACAGAGTTAGCAGCACTAACAGGTTTAGTAGTACTAATATTGTTAGAAGCACTAACAGAGTTAGCAGTATTAACATCTGATGAAGTACTAACAATGTTAGTTTTAGAAGTACTAATACTTTCAGCAACACTAACATTGATAGCAACAGTATTTCTTCTGGCAGTACTATCTTTGTCAGCAACACTATTTGTGGTAGCAGTACTAACAGTTTTAGTTTTTTTGGGAACCCACATCTTGACACTCTCTTTTACAGTCTTTTTCTTCATGTGTCTTTTAGATTTAACAGGTTTCTTAGCCACATGGTTCCTTTCTTCCTTCCTATAACCAAAGGGTTTTTGCACAGATCTTTGAAAATTTATCCTTTGGTTAATAGGATTAAAATAACAGTGCTTGGCAAGATGGTTCATTTTGCCACATATGAAACAAGGTTTTGGTCTGATGATTCTACTCAGATCAACTCCTTGTTTCTGAGCCCACTGATTATTCCAATTTATTTGATTTCCCCTCCTTTTATCATGTTTTAGGGGCTCAGATTTATTACCTGCACGTTGTTTGCAAGGAACAGGATTCACAACTATAGTTTGCTTGTAATGGACCTTTTTAGACTTTCCCTCAGTCTTCTCTACACCATCAGATTTGACCCAATCCCTTCCACCACCCTCATTGGTAAGAATGTTATTTTCTAAGGGAATCTCACCACTCACAGTATTATCCTTACTCTTACCAGCTTCCTTCTCAGTCTTGTCCTCAACAACTACTTCATCTAAAGGATCTATCTTTGTGGCTCCCTCATGCAAGTCCTTCCTATCCTTGGTCTCTAGCAAGTCTGATTTAGGAGGGATGTAGTTGTTGTTGTATGGTGGTGGTGTGGAATTATACCCAATTCCTGGTTTAAGATTATCATGGATTTAGACCTTTAGAATTGTATCCATGGCTTTAGAAGCATATGAAAACTTTTCCACATCTAGCTTAACCTTGGCTAGCTCTCCTCTCAACTTTTCATTCTCCTCTCTAGACTTTGTCAGTTGGATTTCTAACTCATTTTTCTCCCACTTCCAGTAATTTGTATCATATGTGTGTTGAAGTTCATTGGCTTGGAACCCTTTAATTTGTTCCTCAAACCTCTCAACAATTTTCACATAGTCTTTTCTATCCTTTTCTAACCCCTTAAGGTCATCACTCATACTCTGGTTGTGATCCCTCTACCTTTTAACAGTGTCTATACAAGTTTGAGAACAGAGATTAGAAAGTACCTCAGTTGGGAGATCTGATACCTCTTCCATGAGAGATTGATTTTGGATGGCCTCTTCTGCTTGATCACTCCAGTCAAACCCCATTCCTTGTTGAGAAACAAGAGTTTGAGCAGAGTTTCTGTTCTGGTTGAAGCTTCCAGTCTGAGCTTGTTGGTGGTTGTTATGAGACACTCCACTTCTGCATTCCCTGGCAAAGTGTCCCTTCATGTGACACTTGTAGCACTCCACCTTTGACTTATCAAAGCCTGCTCCATCTTCTCTTCTTTGGGAGAAGTTGTTCCTCCCAGTCCTCTTGATGAACTTCTTCACCCTCATAGAAAGCATGGTCATTTGCCATTTAATATCCATCTCTTCAAGATCATCAGGATGAAGATGTTCCAAGTCATCATTGATTAAAGAAGAGTTACCATGGCTGGAAAGAAAGGCTTCAAAAATGGATTCATTGCCTTTTTCTTGATTTACTCCATTAGCAGCATTAACTGATTCAGGGTTAGCAGTAGAATCAGTTGATGCTGATAGGAGTGCAGCATTATGAACATATCCAGTAGGCTTCTTCTTTGCTTCCACCTCAGATTCAAACACTCTCAGATCATTGTACAAATCATCTAGTTCCTTTTCTTCCAATTTGTCATTCTGTCTGAATGAAACAGTGTACATGGTCCATTCATCTCCAAGAGATCTGAGGAACTTTCGGTTGACATCATCTTGTTCCATCTGGACTCCAACAATAGCCAACTCACCAATTAACTTATTGAATCTATCAAAAGTTTGAGTCATAGACTCATTCTTTGAAGATGTAAAATTCTCATATTGGTTCCAGCAAATCTCTTTTATAAAGCATTCCATAGAATCTGAGCATCAGTGCAGTGGTGAAACTGATGTTGATACTCATTAGGAATGGCCAAAAGCAGGGTGCTTAAGGCTTTCATCTCCAATTGTCTCACTTTCTTCTCAGCATCAGTTTTTGGAAGTGGTCTTCTTCCATTTTGTCCAATTTTTCCTTCAGCAGAGGGACCATTCTCAACAATGTCCCACATAGAAAAGTCTGTAAGGAGGATGTACTGCTTGATCCTAATTTTCCACATGTCAAACTCATTAGGTTTGAGCATGGGAACCTTGGAAACAAGAGTACTGTTTGATTCAACTGTGTTGTCCATGATGAATGAAGGTTTCTGAGAATACTAGGCTCTGATACCATTTGTCAGGATCTGATTCTTAACAAGAATAATGAAACTCATAAACAATATTAAAGAAGTTGCGGAAAAACACTTTTATATTCAAATATCAATGTAACAGTAAAGTAGAAATCACAACTTGTAGACTTTATTGAATGATTAAAGTTACAAACTTTCACACAAAACCTCAATCTTGATGAACAGACTCACCAAGATGAATTCTACTTCTCTAGAACTAGGGTTGTAAACCTTGAGGTTAATTCTCTCTCTAAAACAAAAACTCAGAATTCTTGTATATGTTTCAAACTATTCTAAATAAATCTATACATATACTGAAAATAAAAGATAATTACAAAACATAAAAAGATCTTCAGTATATTCTTCCATAATTATCTTCAACCTTCCATGATGATCTTCAAACCTTGATCTACGTGTATCTTGATTATCACATAAGCAGTATTAAGTCATAGCAGCATTAACACTCTGAGCAGTATTAATCTTCAGCAGTACTAACTATGCTTAGCAGTATTAATTTCTTCAAGCAGTATTAATTTGGCTCAGCAGTAGTAACCTTGTTGTACTGGCAGCCGTAATCATACTTAAACAAATCTTCAGTTCCCAACACTTTGCAAAGCTTTCGGACTTTTTAAGAAAAAATTTCTTCTCAGCAACTTTCAGTTTGAGTTATCTTTGCTGCCTTGACAAGACTGGACCAATTTGGAATAAACTTGAAAGAACTGTTGTTGGGTCTGATTATGCTAAGTATGGTTTATGCTACTGATTAATGTTGCAAAGTGATTACTACTACCAGACTATCAAGATTACTACTGTTAGTAGAATTAATACTGCTTGAAGAGTTAGTGTTGTTACTTGAATAGTTAGTACTGCTTGGAGAGTTAGTAGTGCTAGTAGTTAGTACTGCTGAAGATTAATGCTGCTGAAGATGGTTAATACTTCTGAAGATAATTAGTGCTGCTTCTAAAGATAAAGATGATTTGGAGATAAAGACAAGCTGGAGATAAGACTGAAGATAATTATGGTATTGATGTTGAAGATCAATTGTATTTTGATAATTATCTTGTATATATAGTATAGAAGTATTTGATAGTAGTTAATTATTCATTCATATGTTTTTTGTTAGAGAGAATTAACCTCAAGACTAGTTTCGATCCTTTCTATAGGGAAGTATAGAACTTTTGTTGAGTCTGTTCAACAGATTGAGGTTTTGGGTGTAATCATCAAGTTGAATCAATATAAACTTGTGATTTGAGTTTGATATACTGTTTCATTGATTGTTAGTGTTAATGTGTTTTTCCGCAACTTCTTTGGCATCGATTCTGAGTGTGTGTGAATTAAATTCTTGTTTGAATTTCGATCCTGACAAGTGGTATCAGAGCATTGTTAAACTCAGGAAAACAACAATCATCATGGACGGTTCAAGTTATAGTGTTCTGGTCTCAAAGGTTCCAATGGTCAGATCTAATGAGTTTGACATGTAAAAGATTAGGATCAGGCAATACATCCTTCTCACAGATTACTCTATGTGGGACATCATTGAGAATGGCCCATCTAATGAAGGAAAGATTGGAGCAGATGGAAAAAGAATCCCACCAAAGACAGATGGAGAGAGGAAGATAAGGCAGACAGAGATGAAAGCCTTGAGCACACTGCTCTTGGCTATTCCTAATGAGTATCAACACCAATTCTGCAACTGCACTGATGCCCAGATGCTTTGGAATGCTCTAGAGAAGAGATTCTCTGGTACCAAAACTACGAAGAGAAATCAGAAGGCAATATTGAAGCAACTGTATGAAAACTTCATGTCAACTAAGAATGAGTCCATGACTCAAACTTTTGATAGGTTTAACAAGCTGATTGGTGAACTAGCTACTGTTGGAGTGCAGATTGATCAGGATGATGTAAACAGAAAGTTCGTAAGGTCCCTTGGAGATGAATGGACCATGTATACTGTCTCCTTCAGACAGGATTACAAGCTGGAGGACAAAGAACTAGACGATCTTTATAATGACTTAAGGGTGTTTGAGGCTGAAGTTGAAGCCAAGAAAAGACCATCTGGATACACTCATAATGCTGCCCTTTTATCATCTTCTTCTTCTACTGTTTCTGCTGCTAATACAGAATCAGTTAGTATTGCTTATGTATCTAAGCAGGATGTATCTAATGACTATGTATTAGAAGCTTTTCTTGCTAGTCATGCTAATTCTGGTTTAATTAATGATGATCTTGAACAAATTAATGCAGATGACCTTGAGGAGATGGATATAAAGTGGCAGATGGCCATGCTAACTATGAGGGTAAAGAGATTCATAAAAAGGACTGAAAGGAACAACTTTTCTTAGAGGAGAGAAGATGGTGCTGGGTTTGACAAGTCAAAGGTGGAGTGCTACAAGTGTCCAAAGATGGGACACTTTGCAAAAGAATGCAGAGGAGGAACTCCTCAACAATATGGCAGCAACCACCAGCAAGCACATTCCTCAAGCTTCCAAAACAACAGAAACTCCACTCAAGCTCTTGTTTCTCAAGAAGGAATGGGATTTGATTGGAGTGATCAAGCAGAAGAAGTTGTTCAGAATCAAGCCTTGATGGCAGAAGTCTCAGAATCTTCAAGCACAGATATTCCAACAGAGGTAAAAACTAAATTGTGCACTGAAGAGTGTCTTCAAACTGTTAAAAAGTACAGGGATCATAACCAAAGCATATGTGACGACCTTAAAAGGTTAGAAAGAGATATAAGAGAGTATAAAGTGATTGTTGAGAAGTTTGAAGATCAAATCAAGGCTTACAAGGTCAATGAACTTCAACATTACTATGACACAAATTACTGGAAGTGGAAGAAAGATCAATTAGAGATTCAAATAGAAAAATCTAAAGAGGAGTGTGAGAAGATAAAGAGTGAGTATGAGAAAGCTAAGCTTGACATTGAGAAGTTTTCTTATGCTTCCAAAGCAATGGACTCTTTGCTTAAAGCTCAAGTTCATGATAAGATCAAGAGTGGTATAGGATACAATGCAACACGTCCACCTTATAACAATAATTATATCTCTCCCTCTTCAGATCTCTTAGAAAACAAAACTAAGGGGTCCTTACCTATAGGAGCAACAGAAGTAGATCCTATAGATAGTGTGGTGGTTGAAGAAGAGAATGAGGAAGAGAATTCTGAGAATAAGAAAGCAGAAGAGATTCCTGTAGAAAATCATATCCTTACCAATGAAGGGGGAGGTAAACCATTCATCAAGAGTGAAAAAGTGGATAGCTCAAAGAGAGAAAAGGGAAATGTACAGGGAGTCCACTATATGCAGACCACAGTTGTGAATCCCTGTACATGTAAACAGTATCAGCCCCAAAAACATGATAAAACAAGGGGTAATCAAAGAAACTGGAATAATCAGTGGGCACAAAAACAAGGGGTTGATCTGAGTAAAATCAATAGACCAAAACCTTGTTTTATTTGTGGAAAGCTTAACCATATTGCCAAATACTGTTATTTCAATCCTATGAACCAGAGGATAAATTTTCAAAGACATATACAAAATCCTGTTGGCTATAGGAATCAAAGAAGGCATCATATGGCTGAAAATGCAAAAAGAGCACCTTTAAAAGCTCATGCTCAAAACAAGTTTGCAAAATCAAAGAAAAATACTCCAAATAATCCAAGGAGTAACTTAAAGAAAAATAAAGCAAACAACTTTGTTCAGGTTTGGGTTCCAATAGTAAAGAAATCTGTTAGTACTGCTACTTCAAATAGTATTGCTGACAGAAATAATGCTGCTGCAAGCAATACTACTGCTAACAATGTTAGTACTGCTAATCCAAGTAGTACTGCTAATGAAGTTAGTACTGCTAACAAAATTAGTATTGTTAATCTAATTAGTACTGCTAATGAAGTTAGTACTGCTAACAAAGTTAGTACTGCTTACAGTAACAAACCCATTATTGTGACAAAGTATTCAAGCCATAAGATTCCCCAGTCTGAAAAGCTCATCAAAACTGATTGTGATTATGTTGATGAGAATGGGAAACCTAAGACCACTTTGGCTTGGGTTCCTACTAAAAACTAACTGTTCCACTTTATGTGCAGGGCAACCAACAGCAAAAAGGGAAGAGCATTTGGCATATTGATAGTGGTTTCTCTAGGCACATGACAGGCAACAAGTCCTGCCTACAAAACTTCAAAAGAATTGATGGAGGACATGTTGCATTTGGTGATAATCCATCTAGAGGAAAGATTAGTGGAAAAGGTATTGTGTCAAAGGGTAAGATGACCTTTGAGGATGTCTACTATGTTGAGCAATTGAGATACAACCTGTTAAGTGTATCACAGGTTTGTGACAAGAAACATAGTATATTGTTTACTGATACTGAATGTATTATCCTTGCTAAAGGGTTCAAGGTAGTTGATGAAAGTATGATACTACTGAGAACACCAAGAAAGGACAATGTTTATTGCTTGGATTTAGAGAATGTATCTAATGATTCATCATTTAATTGTCTATTTTCAAAAGCTTCTGTTGATGAATCATCTCTTTGGCATAGAAGGATGTGTCACATGAACTTTAAAACAATGAATAATCTTGTGAAAAACAACCTTGTAAGAGGTTTACCACAAAAGGTATTTTCATGAGATGATCATTGTGTTGCATGTCTTAAAGGCAAACAGCACAAAACTTCTCATAAGTCCAAAGAGATAAATACAATCTCTTCACCTCTTATTTTATTGCATATGGATCTGTTTGGTCCTACAAATGTGATGAGTATTGGCAAGAAATCTTACTGCTTAGTTATTGTTGATGATTTCTCCAGATTCACTTGGGTCTATTTTCTAAGGACAAAGGATGAGACATTTAGACTGATCAAATCCTTTATCTCAAAGTTGAAAACCAAACAAATCAAAGAGGTAAAATCATCAGGTCTGATCATGGAACTGAATTTAAAAACCATGATCTAAACAGCTTCTATGAGGAAAAAGGTATTGAGAGACAATACAGTGCTCCTAGGACCCCTCAACAAAATGGAGTTGCTGAGAGGAGAAATAGGACACTGATTGAAGCTGCAAGATCCCTGTCGGGAGATTCAAAACTGCCAGTTACATTTTGGGCAGAAACAGTTAATACTGCTTGTTATGTTCAAAACAGGATTCTAATAGTTAAATCTCAAGGCAAGACACCATATGAACTTTTTAACAAGAAGAAACCTTTTATTGGATTTTTCAAACCATTTGGGTGTCCTTGCACAATTCTTAATACCAAAACTCACTTAGGCAAGTTTGATAGCAAAGCAGATGATGGATTTCTGGTTGGTTACTCATCCCAAAGTAAGGCTTACAGAGTATTTAATACCTCTTCTAGAATAATTGAGGAAAGTGACAATGTCAAATGCAATGAGAGCATACCAAATAAACTTGGTACAGGCCCTGATTGGCTTTTTGACATTGATTCACTAACTAATTCTTTGGGTTTCAGTTATGAGAATAATGCAGGAACAGGGACAGAATCAGTACAAGACAAAAGACAAGAGTTTGTGCTATTCCCAATCCCTATAGAAGATTCTACTGAACTCTGTGTTTAAGAGAAGAAAGATGCTTCAGATTCAAAGGATACTGAAACTGCTCAGAATGAAGAGGAGAGAGGTGAAAAGGAGGATCAACTTCTGACTTCAGAACAGCTAGAACCTGAGATTCCTGCATTGGCAGAAGATGATACTAATGATGAGAACTCCTCAGTGTTTGGTGGCAGCTCTCTTGAAAAGAATGTCTCTAATCTGGATGCAGAGATTAATGAAGAAGCTATTCATCAAACAAAAGTGCATAAAATCATCCTCCTCAGTTGGTGATTGGTGACATCAATTCTCCACTCATCACAAGGAATCAGAGTAAGTTGGGAGGATTAAAAGACATACAATCAGGCTTACTATCTTGCTTTCTATCTCAGGTTGAGCCCAAAAAGACACATGATGCAATGAAAGATCCAAGCTAGATAGAAGCAATGCAAGAGGAGCTGGTGCAGTTTGTACTGCAAAATGTATGGGATTTGGTAGAATTGCCTAAAGGATACAAAGCTATAGGGACAAAATGGATTTTCAGAAACAAGAAGGATGAGAGAGGGATAGTGATCAAGAACAAGGCTAGATTGGTAGCACAGAGGTATACTCAAGAAGAAAGAATTGATTATGAAGAGGTTTTTGCACCAGTGGCTAGGATTGAGGCAATTAGGCTGTTTTTATCCTATGCTTCTTTCATGAAGTTCAAATTCTACCAAATGGATGTGAAAAGTGCTTTTCTATACGACAAAATTGAAGAAGTATATGTCTGTCAGCCTCCAGGGTTTGAAAATCCCTAGTATCCTGACAGAGTATACAAATTGAAGAAAGCACTATATGGACTACATCAAGCACCAAGAGCTTGGTATGACACCTTGTCTACCTATCTCTTGGAAAATGGTTTTGAGAGAGGAACCATTGACAAGACTCTGTTCATTCAAAGGAAGAAGAAGGACATCCTGTTAGTGCAAATCTATGTGGATGACATCATATTTGGATCCACAAAAGATCATTTGTGCAGAGATTTTGAAGAATTAATGCATAAGAGATTCAAGATGAGTTCTATGGGTGAACTTACTTTCTTCCTTGGGCTACAAGTTAAGCAGCAACAAGATGGAATCTTCATAAGCCAAACCAAGTATGTGCAGGACATTTTAACCAAGTTTGGGTTCTCAGATTCCAAGCCTGCAAGCACACCCATGGAGACACACAAACAGATTACTGCAGATCTTGAGGGGGAGGATGTGGATGTTCATTATTACAGATCCATGATTGGCTCTCTCATGTATCTCACAGCTTCTAGACCAGATATCATGTTCCTTGTTTGTGTGTGTGCAAGATTTCAAGTTAGGCCAAAGCAATCACATTTTCAAGCAGTCATGAGGATATTCAGATATCTCAAAGGTCAACCCAGATTAGGACTTTGGTATCCTCATGACTCACCATTTGACCTACTTGCATATTCAGATAGTGATTTGGGTGGAGCTAACTTAGACAGAAAGTCTACAACTGGAGGATGTCAGTTTTTGGGTGCAAGACTAGTATCATGGAAGTATAAGAAGCAAACCACAGTGTCCACTTCAAAAACAGAAGCAGAATACATAGCTGCTGCAAGCTGATGCTCACAAGTGCTATGGATTCAGAATCAAATGATGGACTATGGTATGACATTTCTTCACACTCCTATTTTCATAGACAACAGGAGTGCTATTAGCATTGTTAATAATCATGTCAAGCATTAAAAAACAAAGCATATAGAAATAAGGTACCATTTTATAAGAGACTGTAATGAGAAGAAGCTAATTCAGGTCCAGAAAGTACACACAAGTAAACAGTTTGCTGATCTATTCACAAAAGCTTTTGATGTGGGTAGATTCACATTCCTGGTCACAAGTGTGGGCATGATGAACAATGAATAAGTATATTCTCATTCTCTTTATGTACCTATATAGATTCCTCCTTAGTTTCTTTCATTAAATTGGTGCTATTAACCCCTGTGTGTTTAAATGTTTCAGATTGTTTGGATTGGATACTTGGTACTTCTCGTTCAGTTAATACTGCTCACTGCATTACTCATAATAATAGTTCAAAAATGGTTAAGTATGGTTACTACTGCTTGCCTTATTTATACTTCTAATCATTGTTAATACTGCTAGTATGTGTTAGTACTGCTAGTCTGTGTTAGTACTGCTAGTCTATGTTAGTACTGCTAGTCTGTGTTAATACTGCTAGTCTGTGTTAGTACTGCCACTATGTGTTACTACTGCTGTTATGAGTTAATACTGCGAGTTCGTTAATACTGCTAGGGAAATTAGTACTGCTTCTAAGTTACTCCTTCCACCTATAAATACCCTGTGTGACCGCCAAATTACAAACGGCTCTTCGAATTTCCTATTAGTGTACTCTCTCTCTCTTGTTCTCTTGAATTCTCTCTTACCAATGCGTAACCCTAGCTTCGACCAATCGCTCAAGAAGATGGCTGAACTGATGTTTGTCGATGAACACAATGAATTGGCAATGCTACTCAAACCAAAGCAAGCAGAGGGATTTCATTAGATTGTGGATTTCCTAAGATCCTCACATATAGCCCACACATTAACTGTCAATCCCACAATCTGTGTGGAACACCAAAGGCAGTTTTGGGCCAATGCTGCTATTCATACTGAAGATGGCAATCAGGTCATCAAAACAAGGGTGTGTGATAAACCCCTGACAATCACAGAAGGAGCTATTCGCATTCATCTACGACTAGATGATGCCTCAGGTATAACCTATTTACCCAAGGAAGATCTCTTCCAAGCTCTTAGTAATATCGGGTATGAAGGTCCCACTGATGTCTTCAAATTTTTCAAGAACAGATTCTCACCACAGTGGAGATTTTTTGTTCATACCCTTCAGCACTGTATTTCAAGGAAAACAACTGGCTGGAGTGAGTTCAGCAGTACCATTGCTTATGCTATGGTCTGCTTAGCAACCTCCAGAAAGTTCAATTTTTCACAAATGATCTTAAATGACTTACTGTCAAACCTGGATACCAAAACAAAATCTTTTTATATGTATCCCAGGAGGCCTAGTAAGGACTTCTCAGGTATTGACACACCATTGTTCTCTACAATGATGGGTGTGTCTCCTTCCCATGGTGAGGCATCAGTGTCAAAGCCCTCATCTGACAACCAAACTGATGACCTTCCCACACCACTCATTTCTATTAACATCCCTCAGTCCCTTCTTAAAAATCCAACATCACCCATCACTCATACTTATATAAGGAAAAAGGTAAAGAAAGTTCCTTCCCTTCTTGTACCTTCACCCACAAAGCCTTCAAGTCCTCTAATGGAGAATTCTCCATTAGAGAATATCCAAAGGGAAACCACAGGGGTGTCTCCCAACCCCAAGAAGGTGCTTAATAAGGAGAAGGAAGAGCATATGGGCTGTAAGGCTCACACTACTGACTTTGCACAAAGTGCAGGGCATGACAGTGTGAACATATCTAAGACCTTCCCCATGGCAACTTTGGGTGAGCAATCATCCAAAGGTCCCAGGTGCCAAGAAACCAAGGGGTAGAGGGTGATTCTGCTAGGCAGAAGACCTCTACTACTAAAAGATCCAAGGATCCTTCAAGGGTGGTAAACACACCCAAAGGAGGTGAGGACATATATAACTACCAGGAATTGATAGATACTATGGGAAACATTAATCTTGATGTCATGAAGAAAGGCTCAGATATAGAGGAGATGAAATTGGTAATTCTGTCTCAACAAGTGTAGATTACCAAATTGAAGAAGATGGTGATAAAGTTGGTACAGAAAAAGAAAAGAAAGCAGTATGTCTTGAAGAAGAGGGGAGATGCTTTCAACAAGGGGGAGAAACAAGATGAAGGGGAGAAACACAGTCCTATTGGTATGGAAGCTCAGTTTGAGGGGGGGGGGTAAATAAGGAAACAGAAAATAGCAAAGCAGCAGAAACAGAACCAGCAACAGTAACTGAGAAAGAAGTAGAAACAGAGAAAACTGCAGCAGAAACATCATTGTCCAGAGAGGAAATGGAGATTGCAGAAACCTTGGTCAAAGCTAAGAATGACACTCCCAAAGCCACTCAAAAGGCTAAGGGAGTAATAATCAAAGAAGGAGGTTTAGAAAAGAAAGAAAAAGAGGTCAGTATGGAGGATGCAAAGAAGAAGGGAAAGAAGAAGATGGTTGAATTAGAGCAACCTTTAAAGAAAAAGAATCAGATAGAATTAGATGAAGAAGTGGCCAAACAGCTTCAAGCATAGTTGGAAAAGGAAGAATAAATTCAATTTGCCAAAGACAGAGAGCTCGCATTAGATATGGCTAAAAGGTTGAATGAAGAGTTTCAAAAGAGTTTGAAGACTGCAGCTGCAACCAAGATAGTTACAAAGAAGGCTTCAAGGCAAAGGCTGGCATTAAAGCAAAGACAGAGACAACCCTCAAAGACCTTCCTAGCCAATCAAGAAAGGAGGAAAATGAAAAACTTCCTAAAAGGAGCTCTTGGAGTTCCTGAAGGAATGTTTACTAACATGGCCTATGGTAGGATAGAGGAGTTGTATTCAAAGGAGATGGGAAATCTGAAAGGGGACTTCACTCAAAGGGTTGAGTTTGAAAGACAAATGAAAGAGAGACATGATCTCAATATCCAACAACCCTTTCCTGAGAGTGAGGAAACCACTCCTTCAAAAGAAAAGGCTGAAGAAAAGAAGAAAGAACATGCTGATGTGGAAGTCAAATCTGCCAAGAGAGTGAAAACAATAGCTTCCAAGAAACTGTTTAAGAAGCCAAGGGTTGCAGTAACTGAGAAAGAAACAGAAACATCTGTTACAGGTCAAGTTGAGCAATCAAGTCAAAGTGCACAGCAACTAAGTCAATCTAATGTGCATTTTGAACTTTACATGACTGTAACAGATAATGATCCAGGGAAGGCATATCCTATTTCAGTCCAAGCCCCTGAAATCATCCACTGGGATATTCTTGAAGATCAAGGCAAAGAATATTTTAGAATCAAAAGAATGGGTGATCATTTTGAAGTCTACTCTACTTGGGGGAAGATAGTCAGATGTTGTTCCAGGTCAGACTTGGAAGAAATGTTTAAAGTGGGAATGAATCTGTATGGGGATGTGCTGAAGACTCCAGGGATGAACATCAAGAAACTAGCAATGGAGTATTTATGCATGATGTTCAGTCCAGATCTTGTCAAGCATGTCATCAAAGATGTCTTCAAGTCTGTGGACAACTGGATGCTCATAGAAAGGTGTGGGGTGTATATCTTGACCATAGATAAAATCTTTCATGAATATTATCTGGTGGATAAGATATATGATCACAGCCTAGCTAAGCTACATGGGATGCTGAAAGCCAAACTAATCTGTCCTCAAGGCTCAGAAATGGCAAGGATTGTGGCTAGCAGGATTATCAATCGAAGTCTGGGACTGGATCCAAATTTGGGCAACTGAGCTGAAGTGTTGAAAGCATCATGAAGACCATATCATGAAGAACTTAACTTCTCTTTCTGAAAAGTTAAGTTAGGGGGAGATTGTTGGGTCTGATTATGCTAAGTATGGTTTACGCTACTGATTAATGTTGCTAAGTGATTACTACTACCAGACTATCAAGATTACTACTGCTAGTAGAATTAATATTGCTTAAAGAGTTAGTGTTGTTACTTGAATAGTTAGTACTGCTTGGAGAGTTAGTACTGCTAGTAGTTAGTACTGCTGAAGATTAATGCTGCTGAAGATGGTTAATACTTCTGAAGATAATTAGTGTTGCTTCTAAAGATAAAGATGATTTGGAGATAAAGACAAGCTGGAGATAAGACTGAAGATAATTATGGTATTGATGTTGAAGATCAATTGTATTTTTATAATTATCTTGTATTCAGTCTTGTATATATAGTATAGAAGTATTTGATAGTAGTTAATTATTCATTCATATGTTTTTTGTTAGAGAGAATTAACCTCAAGACTAGTTTAGATCCTTTCTATAGAGAAGTATAGAACGTATGTTGAGTCTGTTCAACAGATTGAGGTTTTGTGTGTAATCATCTAGTTGAATCAATATAAACTTGTGATTTGAGTTTGATATACTGTTTCATTGATTGTTAGTGTTAAAGTGTTTTTCCGCAACTTCTTTAGCATTGATTCCGAGTGTGTGTGAATTAAATTCTTGTTTGAATTTTGATCCTGACAACAGTTGATTCATCAGCTTGTGCTCTAGACGACACACCTCCTTTAAATGACCTTGAATGAACAGTAGCGAATCTTCTCCTTAATTTTAATCAGCAGATAAACTTTGGAGCTCTTTGTCTCTTTAACATCTCCTTAATCTTCTCCCCATCATGACCTTGATGATCGGGATCAACTTGGTCATGCAAATGTTGGAGACGAGACAACTTAAGATCTGCAAAATCAAAGTAAAGGAGAAACAGGGAAGGTTTGCGCTACACATTGGTGGCGCAAAGAGAGGTTTGCGCTAGACGAAGGTGGCGCAAAGTGAGGTTTGCGCGACCAACTGTTGGCGCAAATCTGACTTGAACTCAGAAAAATTTTACCTTTTTAAGCTCGTTGACTCTCCCTACACAAATGCACTAGATATGACAATTCAAGTTAGCATTTGCATAGAAAACCAGATACTCCCCCTCGAAAACAGATATGATCATTAAGAAAAATCTCCTTATTCACTCCCCCTTGAATAATGCACAAACCCATTTAAAAAAAAATATGAGAACACAAGAAATGAAACATCAATGTAAAAAAGAAAAATATACTGAAAATGTATTTTGAAACGACTAAATATATAAAAATTTAGACAGACAAACAAATAAAATTCTACTTAGTAAAATATCACAATAAAATCCATCAGATGAAATCAAATGTATGTATTTGGATACAGAAACAAGTTTTATTGCATATCAAGTTAAAACATGTTCAATCTATTCAGTGTGCTCGCATGTGAACTCCGATTAGCTTCAAGAAAATGCAATTCTAAAAATATAATAGAGAACTTTGCATGTAATCACACTAATTCATCAAAAATTCAGACTTTCACAAATTTACAGGTTTATTGCAACTCAAACATATTACCAAGTATCATGAGATGTGTGCTCATTGGCATCTTTTAGCATTGTCCACTATGGCATCTTTACATGAGTGTCCTCTTTGGCATCTTTTTAATCAACAAGTTTATTAAGTAAAGAACATGCCGTAAACGTAACTTTCTATCTGACCCTATAGCAGGATTTGGGTCAGCCGCTCCGAGACCAGATGGCCTTAGGGGACTAAGCGTCAAGCACCCCTTGGAACTTACTTTCCCAGATCAGAAAGGCTACATCGACACATCCTAAACCCATTCATACCAGTAGAACATGACTTTCGATCTGATTCTATAGAAGGATTTGGATTCGATCACTCCCAGACCAATTGACCTTAGGGGACCAGATGACAAGCATCCCATGGAACTTACTTTCCCAAACCAGAAAGGTCACAGGTACAAGCTTTTAAACTTAGAGATTTCTGATTTATAAGAATTTAATAATAATCTCAAACACAAGGTTTTACGTCTAAGTGCTTAGCCCATATTTTCATTACGATCCAAAATTTCGACTTTTTAGGTTTTCTAAGCATTGTAAACTATAAATATTCCGAATCACACAACTGTAAAGCAGAGTCAAAAGCTACAAACATGTTGATGACTTTTCGACTTTTGTTAGAATTGAAAAATGAACATATAAAAACTTTAATATAAACAAAGCAACTTGAAAATTTATCCTAAACACACATTTTATTCAAAAGAAAGAAAAATTGTAAAACTTTTACTTTATAGAATAAAATTTGTAAAGGTTTAAATTTTTAAAACAACATGCCGAGATTTAAAAATAGAAACATTTGATCGGCAAGTTTTTATTCAGTTGAAACAAAATAGAATTCAATAATATCATCTTCCACATTAAGAATAAAGAAATTGTGACTCATTTGAAAAAAATTTGGGTTGAACAAATTCAGGGTTTGAATAAAATTGCTCAGATTCTTTAAAATCATATGAGAAAACTGGAACAACATCATTATCAGAGATAAATGCGGCGGAATTAAAAGTAGATGCACTCAGTTTTCTCATTAGTCAGAAGCTTAAAGCATTGAAAAATGAGTCCTAGACTGACATGTCTAGAAGTCATAGTCTTTTAAACACGGGTTCTGAGCTGAATTACCCAGAAGCCATAGTCTTGACATTGAAGTCCGGGTTTTGAACTGCTGTGTTCAAAAGCCATTTTTCTCTTACTCCCCCTTGACATGAGGTGCCTGCAACTTTGAATCAGATTGAGATTTTGGTACCTACTTGAATTTGGGCCCATGTTTGTTAGTTGCAGTTCTTATGGGGAAATATTGATTAGATTTAACACGAGAAGCACGAGAAATATTATCAGAATAATAAGCACAGTCATCAGATGAATACAAAGCATAATCATCTGAACTAGAATCAGAAGAAGAATATGAGACATTTTTGGAAATTTGAATCATTTGCTTTATTGAATATTTTAAATTTTCTTACAAACAGCAAATGAATCACTTTTATAATATATGTCTACATATCTATCTCCATCAGTCTGAGATTCATCAGATATATCCGCTTCGCTCTCCAAATCTGCTTTGATGACTTGCTCAAAGTCCTATCTGAAAGATTAGAATAAGAAGAATTAAAACTGTCAGAAAGAACTTTATCTTGTTTCTTCGACTTTGTTGACCGTCTTCTTTTACGTTTAGGTTTATAATACTGATCATTTAACGTAAAAGATTCATCAAGAATTTCTGAATTAATATTTAAATCAGAAGAAATAATTTTACCTAAGCAACCAATCTGATCAGACAATAAATCTGAACTTACCTCGGAGTCAGAATTATTTTGAGAAAAAATATCAGATTTAGAAACTTCCATTCTGTTTCCTTGACAATCAGAAGAAAGGCTAGAAATAGAATCTTGTTTTTGAGAAAATAATTTTTCTTCAAGACTAGAAGTCAAGAAAGAAAGAATAATATCAGATTCAATTTCTTTTAAAATATTTTGATCTTCCATCTTATCTTCAAGATCAATGATATTGCTTTCTAAAATTAAATGAGAGGTATATCTCTTAGAATCATAAAAGATTGGAGATATATTTTCCTTATCAGATTTATTAGCAAAAATATCAACAAAATCATCGGATACTGAAGATTTGACGAGAGATATATCATTTAAACCCTTTCTACCTCTTCTCGATTTGTCAGGAAAATATTTTGCATTTTCATACGTGTAAACAAAAGGAATTTCCTTTTTCTTGATATTTGTCCTTTTCTCATTTTCGATTTCTAACACTTGCTTCTCATTCATCCAATCAATTTTAAATTGAGGAGCATATTGAGCAAGAGTTAGATAATCGTATTTATATAAAGTTGGGGATTTTTCGATCGCATTGTTTAAACAATGTGGATTTTTAAAACCAAGTCCCCATTTTTCTTTTAAATTTTCCTCACTCCTTGGTTTATTCATAAAAGTTGTTTGTTCAGATTGGTTCCTTCGATATAACTTTTCTTCTAATTTATTTATTTTATCCGAAAGACTGTCTTTTAAATTGGTCATTTCAGTCAAAGATTCAAGATAAGTCTTATTTGAATTTTTCAAATCATCCAATTTCTTTTGAAAGACTTCTTTAGTATGAATCAAAATAGATTTTTTATCTTTCAAAGAAATTTTCAGTTTGTCAATCAAATCTGACTTTTCTGCATTTAAGTTCTTTTTCAGATAATAACTTTAAGCGAGGATCATGTAAAGCAGTAATTATAATATCCATCTGAGAAGAAATGAAAGTGTAATCAAAATCAGAAATTACATCGTCTTCATCAGTATCAGAATCATCATCTGACTGATCATCTCCAACAAAGCACATCTGAGCGATCTCTACATTTGCAGCTTCATTGTCAGAGTGATCCAGCCAGAATTCTTCTTCAGCAAGAAGAGCAGTTTCATTCTCTCTTTTCTCGGCCAATTCCATTTTCTTCCTATAATATGCCGAATCCCTAACCTTCTTCACTCGACACTCCTTTGAGAAATGACCCGGTTTACCACAGTTGTAACATGCAGTAGTCTTTGCCTCGGGCACTTGAGTATTCTTAGACCCAGAAGTGAAATGAGAAGTGTTGGAACCCGACCGTGGTTGAAATTTTTTCTGGTAGTACTGAGAGAGAAGGATCATAGCTTTCTCGAGCGCCTCGCCATTGTCATCAGTAGCCTCGTTGTAAGCATTATCAGACAATGCTTGTTCTGTCAAATGTTTCGTGAGGAGAGCAACCGGGTCCACTGACTTTTTGTTCTTCTTTTCAAGCTTTGCTTTCTTCTCTAGCACCAAGCTCTCATCAGTCATCAAAATCTCATATAATTCCTGAATCTGCATAGTGGATATCCGAACATCGTTCCTCAGTCTGTGACAAGATTTGTTCCATTCAGGCTGAAGAGCATTGAGAAATTTTAGATTCGTCTCAAGCTCTGTCTTGTTCACATTTATCTTTCGCAGATCATTCAGCACTGTACAGAATTTGTCGAAAACATTCTTTAGAGACTCAGATTCTTTGGCTTTAAACTCCTCAAAATTATTCATATAACGTCTATGGCAGAGTTGAGTTGCGACTGATGAACCAAGCATGATCTTTTCCAATTGTGCCCACAACAGATTTGGATAATCCTTGCAATGATCAACCCGGTTGTAGACAGAGTTTGGTAATGCTAGCATCAAATTAGCTTTTAATTCTTTATCAGCTTTCATTTGCAAAGCCTCTTCAGTTGTTGCAGGAGTCTCTTTATTAGGCTTTATGAAAGGTCCTTCAGATAGAGACTTCATCATGTTATCTCCATTAGCTTGACGCTCGATGAAGTTCAAGAACCTATCTTGCCATTGAGTGAATTCATTTTCGTCAACTAGAACTCGAGGACGAGTTTATGTGCCTAATTGCATCATCAGATCACTCTTGTAAAACTGAGCTTGGAAAGCAAACTTCGCAGAATCCATATTTCAGAAATTCAGAAAAATTCTAAGTCTGGACTTAGAGTTGGCGCAAACTTGAGGTTTACGTGAGATGCAGGTAGCGCGAACTGAGATTCTCGCGAGCAGTATGAGACGTAAACGAGACTTTGCGTGAGAAGAGCAAGAGGCAAACTGTACTTTGCGTGATAAGGCAATGGCACAAACTAGGTTTGCGTGATCAAGGTCTAACGAGAATCTGACTTTGCTTGAGAGGCTAGAAACGCAAACTGTAGTTCTCGCAAACAGAAGGAGACGCAGAGTAGCTTTGCGTGATGGACTTGTGAAGAGAACTTGCACTATGCGAGATACACTAGAGACGCAAAGTATACTTCTCTTGATGCACGGGAGACGCAAAGTTAGCTTTGCGTGATCAGAATCCTGGATAACCTGAAATACACTAGCGCAAAGATTAGAACAACAAGAAACTAGCGCAAACTAATATGAACTCGCGCAAACTAAAGATCTAGCGCAAACCGATGAAGAAACACAAAAATCTTCTAAAAATCGAATACAAAACTGAATTTGTTGCAATTTCCTTGTCCAAATAAGTTCGAAAACAAGTTTTTAACAATTTTCAATCAACCATTTCGATTAAAAAACACAAAAACAAGAATTCATGAATAGCACAGTACGCAAAAACGAGTTTTCCAGAAAATCGAAAAATTTCAAAATCGACAATCAAAACCTGAATTTCTTGAAAATCGATGTGAATTAAAAGTGTATAGCAATCAAAATCGAATCCAACAAACCAATTTTCACAAGAATTCGTTCACAAAACAGATTGAATTTGATGAAAAATTCAAAAACGAGATTTTCTTGAAAAATTCAAAAACGAGATTTTCTTGAAAAATTTCAAGAAAATCAATCAAATTTTCGAATTAATGCACAAATTCATATATGAAAAACGATTATCTCAATTCTCTCAAGATCTAGATTAGCTTTGATACCAATTGTTAATCCAAGATCTCTAAATCCTAGAGAGAGAGAGAACAAGTAGTGCAAAGAGTAAATTGTATTGATTGTGCGTGAAAGTTCTTCCAAGGAACAAGGACCAAAGGGACTTAAATACCCTTGGTCAATACACAGATAAAACCTATCTAAGCACATGTCCCTTTTAATCAGATTCCATTAGACGGAATGAGATTTAAAAAGATATAATAATTAAACTCGTTTAATTATTTATTCTTCTTATTCAAATATACATTTTATGCCTGTGACCTATTGGGACTTTATCATGTTGGCAATAATTATAAATCATATTTATAAATATAAATGAAGAGCTGCATCTAGAAATGCATCATCGTTACCCAAATGATAAAGTTTGGTGATTTAGCTAATCAACAAATTGTTTGATCATTATGAGTGTACACGTTTATGTCCCTTTGTTCAGATATCTAGATCGAACACGAGGCATGGATGTGTCATCCTAGTTATGTCTGATCCTTAGTTTCTCGAATCTAGAATCTACTGATGAGACAGATATCAGTATCATATATTGATTATCAGTATCCTATACTGATCATCTGAGCGTGCATGAACTTTCTTGGCATTATTCAATCGAGTGGCCCATGGATATCACACTCGACATACAAGAGGAACAAATCCTATCTTGATCCAAGCTAGCACTATTAAGTGATACGTGATATACCCAAAAAGTGTTCTGTCACCTAGTTACGGAATGATAAGAATCATTTATCAAAGTACATCACTCACACAAAGCAAACTACATGATCTCAGGTCAAAGGACTAACTGTACAACGACCTCATGAGAAATGTCTATGACACTCATATGACATCCAATGAAACGTTATCATAGCGGGTCACGTCCGGTATACAAGTTCGCATCTTGTACCCATATGTGAATTATGTATCTCCGTACGAATCTCAACATATACTAGTTGTAGCATACTAATTCAACCTAAACCCAAATTCATACTTGCCTAAGGACATTTTAAAATACATTATTCAAAGGTTATTATGTTAGATACGATCCAGAATAATCCATAAATATAATAATTGGGCAATGTTATTAATTAATATATGACACATTGTCCAAACAAAATCATCTAATGATTTGCTTTTGGGCATATCCACTAACACATGAAAACCCAGTGGAACCCATCTAGGCACATAAAAACCCATCAGTATCCATGACAATCCATTGGAACCCATTAAGGCTCATAAGAACCCATTAGCATCCATGACAGCCTATTGGAACCCAATAAACCCCATTAAGATTCATTACAACTCATCATAACCAAACTGATCCAATGAAAAAAAAAAAAAAATAATAAAACATTGATAAAAATAAAAACAAAATAAAATAAACAAACTTTGGTAAAGAAAATAAGAAATAGAAATAGTATACCATTTACTGATGGGTTACCAACAATGTGGTCGTCGGTTGCTAATTTGCCATTGATCTATCAATAAATGCTACTTTAGTCATAGATTATTGATGAAATTTTATTTTTTTGATAATCCCTTGTTAATACCTTGACCTTTTTTTGGTTTACATGGATTTGTTCACTATATCGTCAGTAGTTTCTAGTGAAAGTCAGCAACCGGTGAAAGGGAATTTTCTAGTCGTGTGCCAAAAGTGAGAGAAACCTCATCCTTCCCTTTATTTTGTATGTCCCGATGCTATAATAATCGTGCTCTAGTGATTTAACTGAAATAGTTTAGGTGAGTAGTTGCTCAAAGCCTAAAGTATGGGGGGCTGGTTGTAAAGTGGGATAAGAGGAATTTAACCCTACAGACCTTTTCTAATTTCATTATTGCGGCTGAGAGTTGTTGATAGAGAGGAGGTGGAAGGCGATTTTGGAGAAGAGAAAGTTAAGGAACATATTGCAATTGAATTCAAGCACTCATCAATCTTCTTCAAGGTAAGTTTTTCTATGATTAGTGCCTTCTATTATTGGGAGTTTTATTGATCGATCAAAACCCTTTTTCTTGAAATGGGAAGAGTTTGTTGTTTTGGCTTTTGGGAGGAATTGGGGTTTTGGAGCTCAAGTTTAATCCCTAATTGATTAAGATATTTGGTTTTTAGAGTTTTGATTTTCTTGGAGTTTGAGTGTCGATTTTCGAAGCCCGGATGTCGCATTTCCCTATGGTGCGTGGCTGAGTCGTCGCTGCCTTTGGGTTGCGACTGAGTCGATTTGCCGAAGGGTGACCCTGGGACCGGGAGTTCTCCACCAGGTGAACCTGGGAGTCCTCTACCAGAGGGGGATCCCAGGTGTTCCTTTACCGGGTGATCTCAGTTATCTCCATACCGGGTGACCCCGGCTACCTCTTTACCGGGTGATCCCGGGTGTTAGTAAATCGGGGGATCTCGGGCGTCTATTGAGCAGGTGACACCGAGGCACGGGGTCGGGTGTTCCAGTTGGCGATCGGGCGAGCGTGGGAGGTGTCCACGACCGGGTAACCCAGGAATTGGTCGACCCAATGATCGTTCATGTCTAGACAATTTTAGAGAGAGAGAGAAAGAGTTCTCGGAATTGGGGGTTCCATTATGTTTTGCGGGTAAGAAATTGAATCATCTTCTTATTATATTTGCACCATAGGGAGAAATCGTTCTTGGTGGATAGCGTAGGTGTGAAGAGTTAATCAAGCGGCCAAGTGAGTTTTCTAACTAAAAACTTTAAAGATGTTGATGTTGTATTTATTGCATGCCAGACTTGTTTAAATGCGAGAAATGTTTTACCTTTATTGATTTGTTGGAAATGTATACATACATTGTTGCTAGAGTGTTATGGCCTAAGTCGGGAGGTGTGTCCCGCATGTGCTCATATCGAGGGGGTGTATCCTGTTTATGCCATTGGGGGTGTCCCAAATAAGACAGTGTAAGCCAAACACGCTGTCACCTTCAGGTGGCGGTAGTGTGAGCCAGAACATTTGTTGAAAGTATGAATGTGTTATCAAATGAATTGGTTTATTTTATTATAAATCTTTCCGATGTTGCTATAACTTGAAATGTTGTTAGAGGGGACTTACTAGACCTTTGGTCTAACCCTCGCTATTTCAAAACTAAAATCCTTTTCAGACAGGCGTGAAGTAGGAAGTGCAGATAAGGGTAAGAAGAAGGTGTGACCTGGAGCTGGCTTTAGAAGACCTCCATTTTAGTTATATTGTTTTTCTTGTATTCTCAGTTATGTACTAGGTTGCTTTCCGCAAACCTTGAATTTCATATTGTTGTCTTGGGGCCGTTTTGGCGTTTTTTTATATTAAAGTTTGTTATGCTTTATTCCGCGAGTTTGGGTTGTTACATTTGGTATCAGAGCCATAGGTTAAGGGATCTAGGTAACTGGTCGGGCCTAGACTTAAACTGGGAAGTAGAAACACAACTGAGAAATAGGAAGACCTTAGGGAGGCGAGTAATAGGGAAATGAGGACTAGCATGTAAGGTAAATTTGGAATTACATCTGGCCAATGTAATTGCGAATTTACAGGTACATGTGTGTGCTTAATTTGCCTTGTTACGTTATACCTGTTGGACTGAATGTTTTGTGTATTTCGTCTTATCAGAAAGCATCATGTTTGAGCGTGTGACAAGGAGTAAATATGTGCCGATAGCTGAGGCAATACCAGTGAATGAGGTGGTGGTAGATGGGCCGACAGCTCCTCCAAGGAAAGAAGCCACTCGCGGAAGGGGTCGGGGTCGCGGAAGAGGCAAAGGGAAAGGATCCCGGAAGGCTGACACCCAGTTAGACGGACCTGAAGCGGGAACTAGAGGACGTAAGACGACGCGTAGTGGCTATCGAGCGAGAAGTGTGGAGATCCTAGCAGAGCAAGAACCCTCTCCGTAAGAGAGTTCGGCTACTATTAGGGGAAGAGGACGTTCAAGAAGTCGAGGCAGGGAAAGGACGCAAGCTTTCGTAACTCAGGAGACTTTTGCCACTGAGATGGTGAAGCTTCAGGAAACTCTGTAAGCATTGTTGGCTCATCAGACGAGAGAGGCATCTACATGTAAATAAAAGAGTGAAGGGAGATAAATGACTGATATGTCAGAACCACCGCTAACTGTGATGGGTAGTCACTCTCAATCGACTCCTTTTGTGGTGGCCACGTCGGTGACGAAAACATGATGCAGCTACAAATCATTTTCTTCGTATAAGCCCCCAGTTTTCAAGGGGAAATGCGACCCGGTTTTGGTGATCAAGTGGATTAGGGAAATGGAGTTGGTCTTCGATACTTGTAAGTATGTTGAGGAAGACAAGGTAGTATTTGCATTGTCCATGCCGAGAGACAATGTAGTGTTCTGGTGGGAAGCTGAGACTGGAGGGAAAGGTTCGAAAGAGGCAAGAGGCATGTTCTAGGAAACCTTTGTTGCCAAGTTCAAAGCACAATTATGTCCCTTAGCGGCTATCAAGAAGCTGGAAGAAGAATTTTTGATCCTAGATCAAAGAGAGATGACGGTTCGTCAGTATACGACCAAGTTTCTGGAAAAATCCCGTTTTGCTGAGACCTATGTGCCAAACGAGGAACGGCGCATAGAGATATACCTTTTTGGGTTAAGAAGCAACATCCGAGAGTTGGCGGCGGTGCGAGAACCTATTACATTTCAAGAAGCCGCTAACGTGGTTGAGATGACTGAAAAGGAGAAAGTTCGTCAGATGTTAGAGAAAAGAGGCAAAAAGAGGAAATGGGAAGGGCCAGCCCATGACCCTAAGAAGATTAAATATGCAAGACCCGTGCAGCGGATAACGCCGAGATTTGGGGATAAGCCTTGCGGAAAATGTAATTGGATGCATAAGCGGGAGTGCATGATGGACAGAGATGGTTGTTTTAAGTGTGGAAAGACGGGACACATTGCTCGGGACTGTCAGGGACTGAGGTCATGTTATCAGTGTGGTTCTCCATAACACATCAAGACGAATTTCCCACAACTGAATAAGGGAGCGGTCGGAGGTTTTGGAGGAAAAGGAGGAGAGAGGAAGGTGAAACCAGCACGGGAAAGACAGGTGCTTTCCCTATAGACTCGAATTTTGCTAAAGTGTTGTTTGATTCTGGCATAAACCACTCGTTTGTGTCACCGAACTTTGTTCATAATCTGCATGTGAAACCCAAGAAGTTAAAACATGGGTTTAAAGTAGAGGTAGCCGATGATAGTCGAGTCTTGGTGGGGGAGGTTTATGAGGGGTGTAGGATTGACATTGATGGACATTTATTCCCGCGACGGTTGTACCTGATGCGTATGGGGGAATTTGACATAATCGTGGGAATGGACTGGTTGGCATCTAATGATGCTAACATAGTATGTAATAAGAAGTTGATCCGTTTAGCGTTGTCGTATAAGGAAGAGGTAGTAACTTATGGCGATCATCAGGATAGGAAGTCGTGCTTGATCTCGATGATCAAGGTTAGGTGGTGCTTAGTGAAGGGGTGTGCGGGGTTCCTGGCATGTGTGTTAGATGCTAAGAAGGAGAAAAAGGGGCTAGAGTCGGTTATGTTGGTAAGTGAATACCTGGAGGTGTTTCTGGAGGATTTGACCACTTTGCCCCTAGATCGGCGAGTGAAGTTTAGAATAGATTTAATGCCAGGAGCGGCACCAATCGTAAGAGCGCCCTACCGTTTGGCACCGGCCGAAATGAAGGAGTTGATGACCCAACTACAAGAGTTGATCGACAAGGGGTTCATTCGTCCCAGCACTTCACCGTGGGGAGCACCTGTGTTGTTCGTCAAAAAGAAGGATGGGTCTATGCGGATGTGCATAGACTACCGAGAGCTTAACAAAGTGACGATCAAGAACAAGTATCCGCTTCCAAGGATTGACGATCTTTTCGATCAGCTGCAAGGAGCAAGTTACTTCTCGAAGATAGACTTGTGATTGGGTTATTGTTAGACCACAGTCTCATTGGATTCAAGATCATCCAATCTGAAGATCCAATATGAAGCTACCGCTAAAAAGTCGCTCTCGATATTAAGTCTAATGTCGTATGTAATAAATGTCGAAGTAAATTATTGTTTATTGTAATTTTAGTATTTAGTTTAACTTAGTTTAAATATCTAATTATGTTAGATATTAGTTTATTTAGTTAGTTAGTTAGTTATTATGTTAGAAATTAGGTGTTAGATAATATCTAGATAATATCTAGATATTAGTTTTAGTTTAATATCTAAGTTTAGATATTAGTTTGGTAGTGTGTTTGTGAAGCTATCAGATTTCGTAGATATCAGATATCACAAAAACACACACACTAAAGGTGAAAAACAGAGAGAACACATCAGAGCTAAAACCGAACACCAAACCATTGTAATCGTTTGTTATTAATCATACAGGTTGGTAATCTTGTTGTTGTTATTGTTGTTTTTGTAAGAACTTGATATAGTATTGTGGACCGACAATTGGTATCAAAACCTGATTTTAGATTCAAATCAAGTTTTTCAAACTCGACTCTGTGTTCTTATTTTTCAAAATCATTTTCGAGTTCTAGTGTGTTTTAGGTGTGAAAATCGATCAGGTTGTGATTGATTAAGGTGCTAGATCGAGTTGTGAGTGATTAATTTCAGTATATAACTGAATTCGAGTACCAATTTGTGATATTAGTGATAAAACAGTCGACTTTTTAAAGTCACTGTGCCATCGATTTGATTTTCGAAAAGTGTTTTTTATCGAGATCGAGTGGTAACAATCTGTTCTAGATAGGTTAGAGGTCATTTTATTGCATATTGGGACTGCTAATCTTGGAAAAACAGGTTTTTAGTCGAATTTTCGAAGAACAGGACGAACTCACGCAAAGTTACGTTTGCGCCAGTTAATTGTCTCGTTTGCGCCATCAGTTCATCGCGCAAACTCCAACTCGCGCCACACACTGATCATGCAAAGCCCACTTTGCGCGACCAACGTCTCACGCAAACATCAGTTTTCGCGACCCACTTGAAGCGCAAACCTTAACTCTCGCGACCAACGGATCACGCAAACCTAAGTTCGCGCGATCAACTCTTCACGAAAAGCACGTCTCATTTCCGCCAACTCCTTGAAGCGCAAACCATACTTCATGATACGTACATCTCGCGCAAACTTCAATTCGCGCGATCAACTCTAAACGCAAACTTCAGTTTGCGCGACCCACACTTCACGCAAACCTATTGTGCGCCAGTTTCTCATCGCGCAAACCATCCTTTGCGCCAACCACCACTAGCGCAAACCTCATTTGCGCCACCTTCTCAAAACGTAAAGTTTGCTTTACTCCTATACCAGACTTAAATCAGAATGATATCCAAAGAAGCCCTTGCAATCGGAACTGACACCAAGCCACCAGTTCTCTTTAGAGGAGAATACGAACAGTGGAAAGATCGGCTCCTGAACTTTATTGAAAGACAAGATCTGGGTCATTACATCAAGCTATCCTTAGAAGAAGGACTTATGGAACCAACTTATAGGGAACCTACAGCGGGAACCAATGAGCAAAGAGTTGAAATTAAATATGATGAGCTCGGAGGTAAAGACAAAGACAGAGCAAACGGAGATAGATTAGCTAAGTCATACATTATAGAAGGAATTCCAAACGAAATCTATGTAAAGATTGACAGCTATAAAGCCTCTGGCAAGGAGATGTGGGATCAGCTATAGAAGATGATGTTGGGTTCAAAGGTTGGGAACCAGCTCAAACTTTCCAACTGCCTAAACAGTTATGAAGAATTTAAAGGCAGAAGTGGAGAGTCTCTAGAAGGAACTTATGATAGATTCGTGACCTTGCTGAATGAACTAAGCAGGAACAAGGTCATCAAATCTCAAATAGAGCTGAACGTCAAATTCCTCAGCATTCTCTAGCCTGAATGGAAGAGATTTTCCAGGCATATGAAGCAGATCAAGGATCTGAATGATATTCTACTTCATGAGGTGTATGAAACCCTCAAACAAAATGAAGAAGAGGTGGATGAAATTCTAGATGAGAAGAGGCAGTCAGTGAAGACAATTGATGACACAGTTGCTCTTATTGTCAAAAAGAAGAAGAACAAGACGATTGTGTATGAATCAGAAGAAATTGAAGCTGATGCAAACTCTGACTCGGATGACTGTGAACAACTGAAGCAAGCAATGCTTGTGTTGACTAAGGCGTTTCAGAAGAAGTTCTACAAGAAGCCAAGTTCAAACAGTCAGAGGTATTCTTCTGGTCCTAACAACTATGTCCCCAAGGAAAGGGTTGAAGGAAAGAAGTTTGAAGGAAATAGATTTGAAGGAAAGAAGTTTGAAAGGAAGAGAATAGAGGAGAAGAAGCCGGAAGAGAGAAGGTATCATGTTGAAGGAAAAAGAATAGAGGAGAGGAAACGGGAAGAGAAAAGGTTTCAAGCTGAAGGATCCAGTCAGTCAGAACCTCCAACGTGCTACAACTGTGGCAAAACAGGTCACTTTGCCAGAGACTGTCGAAGACCGAAAGTCATAAACTCCGACTACTACAAGAACAAGATGCTTCTTGCAAAGCAACAGTAGGCGGGTAAGGCACTGATGGCAGAGGATGAATACTGGCTTGATCATTCAGACGAGGAAGAAAAGGATGAAGAGAAGGATGAAGCAGTCAACATGTGCCTGATGGGAAAGCAGGAATCAGAAGCTGAAGCTGATTCAAATGATGAAGAAGATGAGGTATGTGATTTATCTTATTCAGATTTCATAAAAAAAAATGCCATGAATTTAAAACAACAAGAGTTAGAGTCGAAGCTCAAGCGAGAAAATGGTGTTATAACTGACAAAAACCACTCGATACAGAAACTTAGCAATGAAATTGCTGAGAGAGAAGTATATATTGAGGTTTTACATAGAAACAATGACACCAACGCCAAAGAAAAGACTATAATTCTTAAAGACAATACTGAAATCAAGTCAAAACTGCGAAAGAGTGAGTCTGATTTCAGAGAGCTTACTAAAATGCATTCTTCATGTACTGAAGAAAACAAAACTTTAATTGCAAAATTAGATGCTTTGGAAAAGAAGTTATACTCATTAGGTCAAAGTGAGCAAACCATTCATCTAAACAAACCGAAAGAGAATAAAGAAAATTGGGTAATCGGATATGAGAATCCTCATTATCTTAAAAACGGTATATCTGAAGTGCCTGCACTTTATAATTTTACGTTCTTAAGACTCTCTCGTCGATGCCCTGAACTTAAAGTTTTCTGGACTGGACTATCAAAAGAAGATGAAGCCATAGAAACGGAAAAACGATTGAAATCATCTAAAGTTCACCTTCCATTTTATTATGTGAAGCTTAATAATAGTTATGATGATCCAATTAATGAAAAGAAATCTCTTTCAAATGACTTCTTTCAAAGTTATTCTGTCAAAGAAATTGAGGCAAAGCCTGTTAAAGGTAAACTTTTATGTCCCTCCTCTTGTTTTGGAAAGTAAAATTTCCGAACTCAAGAACTCTTTAACAGATGAAAGACTTTTGATTGAGATTCAACAAAAAGTTTTTACAACTGTGCTGAAAAATGTTGTTATTTCAAAGGCTTCTAAATCTGATGACATGTTTGGTTTATCAAACGGAGGGTTTGATTTTCTTAACTCTGACGGTGGTTCGAATGGTTGTTTTGAACAATTTGATTTTAATGCGAAACTTCCTAACCATACATCTTTTCTTGTGCAATCTTTGGGAAAAACCAGTATGCCTGTTAACAGGGCAAAATCAACGAAAGTTGATAAATCAGTCTCTGTGAAAGCTAAAAATGCTAAAGGTAAGATAATATCTCAGCATTCACAGAAACCGAACACTACTGGTAATTCTAAATAGAAGCATTCGTTTGTTGCTCAGAAGTCTAACTCATGAGTTTCAAATGTTTCAGATCTGAGCAAGCGAAAGCCATAAGTTAAATCTCAATGGCAACCGAAACAGAAGCTTGACAAGGTTGATAAATCGTTTTGTAGTGTTAATTGTAATAAGACTTTACCTAGTAAAGATGTTTTGAAAGCGAATGTTGCTACTATTTTGAAATACTCTTTTACGCAACTATTCCAGTTATCTAAATCTGCTAGAAAGTCTTCCTTTTATGATAAACATGATTCTAATTCTTGTCAAGATTCTGAGGTTTGGTTTGGAAATTATCATTTGCATTCATCTCATTATAATGCTTTAAATGAATTTCAAAAAAAAAGAGGACCCAATTTCAAATGGGTACCAAAATTTAGTGCTAACACAGTTGGACCCAAATTCCAGTGGGTACCGAAAGCTAAATCTGTGTTGCAGGCACCCAACGTTTAAGAAGGAGAAATCTGATATGGTTTCTGAAACACGTCTGTTCAGAACCCGTGCTTAAGAGAAGGAGGTTCTTGAATACAACAGTTCAAGACCCGCACTTCAATGATCAAAATACCTTACTCCAATGCTGATATGAAGAGTGTACTCCAATAATCAAATGAGAAAATCAACCATCAAGGGGGAGTACATATTTGTCTGAAATTTTAAATGCATATCTTTTTAAATGATAATTTTCAAATGTATAATTTCAGGGGGAGTAAAGGTGATGACTTCTGATTATTTCTTATCAGAACTCGTACTTTAAAAGTTTTACTGTTTTTTTGTCTTTTCAATTTAAGTGAATAAATTTTACTTTGACTTGACATAAGACTTTTGCAGACTTTTTGAGAGATGCTTACAAGTTCATATGTTTATGACTTTAAGCAAGCTTCATGAGAGGTTGAAAGAACGATGACTTTCTTTCATAGAAAATATTGTTCTTAAAAGTTCAAACCACTTCCCGATTCTCAAATCGCATTTTATAATTTGGAAGTGTGACTTTAAATGTTTTCAAGATCAACATTGTGCTTTAACGTTAAGGTATAATCCTTTATCTTAATCTCATATATGGTTGAAAGAAGGATGACTTTCAATCATAGAAAACATTGTTCTTAAAAGTTCAAACCACTTCCCGATTCTCAAATCGCATTTTATAATTTGGAAGTGTGACTTTAAATGTTTCCAAGATCAACTTAGGAAAATAAGGATTTCATTGTGCTAGGACTTAATTGAACATCTATGGAGTCACGTTAACCAGTGATTTCTACCCACGAAGTTAATCCATAGTGATTGAGTATGAAAAAGTCAAAAGAAATGAGTGTGTTAAAATAGAAAAAGAGTGTTTGGTTAGAGTGAGCTAAAAAATTTTAAAAGAAAGAGCGTGTGAGAACAGAGTTAAACGAATATCACAACTCTGCACCAACTTTTTCTGAGTCGGGCAGCCACAATTCTAATGTTTCACAATTCTTTGGTGATCATTATTGAAACAGGCAACTAGCCCATGCCAACTCTTGATCAAACCCCACCATCTACTCATTTTCTACTCAAATAGAAAGTGTTTCACATTTTCTAAGGGGAAGCAGCACATTTGCTATCTGATTTTCATTTGGAAAATCTGGATATTGAAAAGAAGGAAGTTTGCCCCACCTTCGCACTTCAATCATGCACATTGAGTATGTGTTTAACTTACTGTTGTCTCAGTGGTTTACACAATTTTGAGCCTATAAGCAATCATCAAGTGCTTAATGCTTTCTATCACAAGCACGAACACACAAGGAATTACTTTCTTTGTCATAACGTTTATAGAAATTACCTTTGTGGTGTTTCGATGATTAAATGGAAGCCCTGGGGGAGTCAACATCAAACAGCTCCTTTCCAATGTGTATTTGTTACACACAGTAACTTAGTGTTAATGACAGGCATGTTAACTGATTCATTAGTTGATTCAGGTGTTACACGACTATTTTGTCTGGATTTGAAAAGATTTGGATGAATAACTTTTGAATTGACGGATCAGAGGCACCAAGTGAAATACATTTCTTACTACAAGTTTTGATGAAAGCGTTGCTCTTTTCCTCAAAAAGGGGGAGAATCTAAAGCTTGAAGAAATGTCCAGTCCATTACATTACAAGACATTGGAGAAGAGAAAAGCTAACCAAGAACTGCGAGATCAAAGTATTCTAAAGACATGCTGATTTCAGATAAATTTTCTTTGAAGATACTTTGCTAAAGCATTCTGATCTAGAGAAAGAGATTGCATCTTCTGAGTTGAACAAGAAGACTGAATTGCTAAAATATTTTTAGTAATGATCTTGATCCAAAGGGGGAGATTGTTAGACCACAGTCTCATTGGATTCAAGATCATCCAATCTGAAGATCCAACCTGAAGCTACCGCTGAAAAGTCGCTCTCGATATTAAGTCTAATGTCGTTTGTAATAAATGTCGAAGTAAATTATTGTTTATTGTAATTTTAGTATTTAGTTTAACTTAGTTTAAATATCTAATTATGTTAGATATTAGTTTATTTGGTTAGTTAGTTATTATGTTAGAAATTAGGTGTTAGATAATATCTAGATATTAGTTTTAGTTTAATATCTAAGTTTAATATTAGTTTGGTAGTGTGTTTGTGAAGCTATCAGATTTCGTAGATATCATATATCACAAAAACACGCACACTAAAGGTGAAAAACAGAGAGAACACATTAGAGCTAAAACCGAACACCAAACCATTGTAATCGTTTGTTATTAATCATACAGGTTGGTAATCTTGTTATTGTTGTTGTTTTTTTAAGAACTTGATATAGTATTGTGGACCGAACTTGATATAGTATTGTGGACCGACAGTTATCACCAGTTGACAGTAAGAGATAAGGACATACCCAAGATGGCTTTTCGTACGAGGTACGGGCATTATGAATTTTTAGTCATGCCTTTCGGTTTGACTAACGCCCCAGTTGTATTCATGGACCTAATGAATAGAGTGTGCAGTCCACTCCTAGACAAGTGTGTGATCGTGTTCATTGATGATATACTAATCTATTTGTGATCCATGAGTGAGCATGAGATACATTTTCGATCGGTGTTAGAATTGCTCAAGCGCGAAAAGCTTTATGCTTAATTCTCGAAGTGTGAGTTTTGGCTAAGGGAGGTGTAGTTCCTTGGGCACGTTGTGCCAGAAGATGGAATCAAAGTTGATCCAGCGAAGATTGAGGTTATCAAGGGTTGGGAAGCACCAAAATCGTCGTCGTAAGTGAGGAGTTTCCTTGGGTTGGTGGGCTATTATCGAAAGTTCATCCAAGATTTCTCGCGGATAGCTACGCCGTTAACTACCCTGACAAGAAAAAATGTCAAGTTTGTGTGGATCGAAGCCCAAGAGAGTGCGTTCGGTAGATTAAAGGAAAGCCTGAGTAGTGCACCTATTTTATCTTTACCCAATGGATCGGAAGGATTTGTGACCTACAGTGATGCTTCTAAGTTGGGTTTAGGGTGTGTGTTAATGCAAGAAGGAAAGGTGATCGCTTATGCGTCTTGTCAGTTGAAAGAGCATGAGAAGAATTACCCGACGCACGATTTGGAGTTAGCAGAAGTGGTTTTTACCTTCAAAATTTGGAGGCACTATCTCTACGGGGTTAAGTGTCAAATATACACTGACCACAAGAGCCTTCAGCATCTGTACAATCAGAAGGAGCTAAATATGAGGCGGGGAAGATGGATGGAGTTGTTAAGAGACTATGATTGCGACATTCTTTACCATCCGGGTAAAGCCAATGTGGTAGTCGACGTGTTGAGTCGGAAGGAGCGGATAGATGCAACAAAGGTCATGGCCTTTCGAGTCGAAGAAACTTCCAATTTCTTAGAGGAAGTCAAAAAGTTATAAAAGGAAGCGCTCTTGGAAGAGAATTTGAAGAGTGAGAGAATTATCGGAATTGTGACTTCGTTGACCGTTGATAGTTGCGGAGTGAGATGTTTTGGGAATCGTGTGTGGATTCCTAAATTGGGTGAACTTCGGAAGAGGGTGTTGGAGGAAGCTCACAAGTCTCGTTACTTCATACACCCGGGGACCAACAAGATGTATCGAGACCTGAGGCAGTGCTATTGATGGTCAGGGTTGAAGAAATACATCTCCTATTTCGTCGAGCGGTGTCTGACATGTTTGAAGGTTAAAGTCGAGCATCAACAACCGTACGGGCAACTTCAGTCTTTGGAAATACCGGTGTGGAAGTGGGATGAAATCGCAATGGACTTTGTCACGGGACTTCCATGATCACCTAAAGGTCATGACAAAATTTGGATAATAGTAGATCGACTCACAAAATCAGCTCACTTCCTACTGATTAAGGAGATGTACCCGTTGGAGAAGTTGGTTATGTTGTATATAGATGAGATAGTATCCAGGAATGGGGTGCCATCATCTATAGTATCGGACCGGGATGGTCGATTCATGTCATTTTTTTGGAAGAGTCTTCAAAGAGAGTTGGGGTTGCAGCTCAAGTTGAGTACTACTTATCATCCTCAAATGGATGGTCAGAGTGAGAGGACCATTCAAACGTTGGAAGACATGCTTCGACCATGTGCAATTGACTTCAAAGGATCGTGGTAAGTTCATCTACCGTTGATAGAGTTCTCCTACAACAAAAGTTATCATGCTAGCATTCAGGCGGCACCTGTTGACCCAGATTAGTTGATAAACAATCACACAACACAATAAAGATCAAGAGATAAATAGTTCAGATTAACATACAAACGATCTCTTGTGTAATCAGATAAATCCGTGTGTGTGTGTTCTTGGTGTATACAGATACCTTATGCGTATACAGAGAATATACGGCCTCCTTCTTTTCTCCTTAATTTCGATCCACACATCTAACCCTAAAGAATAATACCTTTTATACTTAGGTCAACATGACCTAGGCATTATTACCTAATAGCTAAAAATACCCCCTAGAGTATTAAACACTATTACAAACTAGACCCCGTTTATAATTAATCTTGAATACAATTTACTGATCCAACAATATCCCCCTTTGGATTCAAGATTAAAAAAAAATTGGCAATAGTCTTCGGGTCTTCTCTTCTATTGAAAACTTTAAATGAAGTGTCCTTCTGACGATCATCTTCAGCTAGAATCTGACGATCATTCAGATAAATCAAATAAGTTCAGACACTTTGTTATCTTTGAATTCTTCACCAGTCTTCATCAAAAAAAAATCTTTGTATTCTCCCCCTTTGTATATTCTCCCCCTTTTTGATGAGTGGTGAGAATCATCATCATCAAAACATAGCAAAAACAATCTCCCCCTTGTTTATATAATCATCAATTAAGCGTTGTCTTCATGTATAGATTCCTGTGTGGAAATAAGAGCAGTCTCTCCGAATGGAGAAAGTGATTATTTCAATCTTTTCAGATTCAAATAAAAAAAATGTGGTAACCCTGAATCAACAAATGACTCGGTTTGAAATGTCTGTCAGTAACACATAGTTACTGAGTAACACGAATTAACTATATAAGGAGCTGGTTTTGATGTTGGCTCCCTAGGACTTACATTCAATCATCGAATAACACATGGTTATCTATGAACTTTCTGACAGAAAACAAATTTATGTGTGCTCGTGCATGTGTATGAAAGAAACTAAGCACCGATGATTGCTTTTCAATATAGCCTCAAAGTTTGTAAACTTGTTGAGACAACAACAAATTATACAAAGACTCAATGTGCATGAGAAAGGGTTCGAAGGTGGGGCAACTTTCCTTCTTATTCAATATTAGTATCTTCCAAATGAAGAACCAATAGCGTATGTGTTGCGTCATCAGAAAATGTGAAACATTCTCTTTTTGAGAAAAGAATGAGTAGCTGGTGGGGTTGTATGCAAGAGATGGCATGGGCTAGGTGCCTTTTTCAATGATGTTCACGAAGAAATGTGAAACAACAGATAATGTGGTTGCCCGGCTCAGAAAGTATTTGGTGCAGAGTCTGACATTCTTTTACTCTGTTCTCTCACCCTCTCTCTTTTAAACATTTGAGCTCACGACTAACCCATCTCTCATTTTCATTTTCCCTCTTTTCACACATCGACACTCAATTCTTTTGACCCCTCTCCCCTCGATCACTCAGGGAATACTTTCTGGGTAGGAAACACTAGTTATCGTGAATCCATGGAAGTTCTGTTAAGATCACACACTGAATCCCATGTATTTTTATAAAAGAACATGATGTTCAACATCCTTTTATACTTGTAAGCACAAAGGAATAAACATGAAGAATAAAATTTTGGATAAGTCAAAACATTTGTGTGTTTGACGATGCAATTCTTCCCCTTGAACCAAAAGGTTGGCAACGAAGCTCTTTGACAATTAAGCTCAGATCAATTTTTCATGAAGAATAATATTTTGGAGAATCAAAAACGAATGTTGTTTATATGAACAATATAGAAACATATTTTCAATGAAAGCACTTTTAAAGTAGAAATGACGTATGATTCAAGCAATCAGTGAATACAAAGAACGTGAGTATTACCATAGAAAGATTTAACTTTTGATACATGGTAATAACAAAGTCAAATAGAATGTTCTGCACCGTTATATGTATGAATACTTGACAAAGTATATTGCCAAGATAATACACAAGTATTTATCTTTTGGAGCACACGGTCAAATAAGCATTTAAGTATCCAAAAATCATTTAAAAACACACTTCTCAATTCATGAAAACATTTAAAGAATATGAAGTGGTTTGAACATTTAAAACCATTTGTCACAATTGAAAGTTGTTCTTCTTTCAACAAGTGATAGAGTGTAAGGATTAGAAATATATACCTGTAAACCAAAATCCTTAACTCCCCCTGGAATGAATATTTTCATTTAAGTATCTTTAACAAAAACTCAGATATCCTCCCCCTTGATACCAATGAAGATCGGGTCTTGAACTGTGTCGTTCAAGAGCCATTCTACATATTCTCCGGTGAGAATAGTATCTAATCTTCTCATGAAAAATCAGAAAATACATCAGTAAAAGTATAAAGCATATAAGCTCGCCCTTAATATGTGCATAATCCTTAATCATGAAACCAAGTTCTGAATTACTAGGATTAAAGTAAATTCAGAAATCAAACTCTTTGACATTGAAGTCCGAGTCCTAAGTTGTTGTACTTAGAAGTCATCTTTTTGACAATGATGCAAGAGTCCTGATCTGTAGTAATTAGAAGTCATAGTTCTTTCTCCCCCTTAAACTTTGGGTACCTGCAACATAGATTTAGCTTTTGGTACCCACTGGTAGTTGGGTCTTAATGGGTTAGTTGCAGTTCTAGTGGGAGATATAAAATAAGAACCATGCCAGTTATTCATATAATCTTTTCTTACAAAATCATTTGAGCCACAATAGGAACAACTAATTTTCTTTTGTGCTAACCTGATCAATTGATTGATTGTGTAAACCAGATTAGGTTTGCTAAAAGTTTTACCTTTCAGAGCATTGTTCCTTTTATCATTTGATGTTTGCACAAATGATTTATCTTTCTTCTTTTCCTCTGAAGATCCTTTAACTCTCCAGATCCAATTTTCTCTATCTTTTTCTTCATCTTCCCTTCTCCAGAATCTTTTCTTCTGAGACTTAGTCTTATTTAAGTTACCTGAACCATCAACATTTTTGTCAAAGAAAAGGTTAGAAGGACGAATCTGATGAGTAGATTTAGAAGTAAGACCATCTTCTAAATCAAATAAAGGATTATAAGAAACATTTGAAAAATGTGAACTTGAAGCCTTTTTGAGTAAACAATCTGAATCAGCTTGATCATCTCTCGGTGATTGAACTATTGACTCTGGCGTCTTGTGCTCAGTCAGCTTCACTTTGAATACGATCTCTTCAAGTTCCTTTATCTTTGATGACAAACTGTTTCTTTCCTTTGCAATCAGATCAAACTTCTTATGCAACTCAGATTTTGCATTCTTCTCCTTCAAAATGTTTGTTGACAACTCAGATAGCTTTCTTGTCAGCTTAGCTATCTCAGTCTCAAGATCTTTCTTTTCTTTAGAAAAGTCTGTATTGACATCCTTCTGCTCAGCTTTCTTCTTTTCTTTCTCAACCTTGTCTCTCTCAAGAATGATAACTTTCTCAAAGTCTGAAACTTGTTGAGAAAGCTTAACACATTTAAGCTCTAATGATTTCTTCTCTTCGAAGACTTTTCTTGAGAAATCAGAGAATTTCTTAGAAAATTCTTTTGTTTCTTTCTCAATCTTCAACATCTCATCTTGGGCTTTTGTGTTGTCGTTTTCATGGGTTGCCTTTTCTTTCAGCATATTAATCTCAACCTCAAGACTAAAAACTTTATCTTTTAAAGAATCCCTTTCAGCAAAAATTCGAGAGTTTGTCTTTTTAAGCCCTTCAGATGTCTCATTAGCAATGTTTGCTCTTCTTCTAAGCTCATCAAGCTCTTTTTGCATTAACTCCTTCTTTGACCAGGGAGCTAGAATTAAGACTTTCAGATTTCTTCAAATTTGCTTGAAGATTTAAGATCTCTTTTTCTTTAGACTCAGTTATTCCTGCAAAATTAATCTTTGAGTTAGAGATACATTCTGAGCAAACAAAGTCTTTCTTTAAGTCCTTATCATTTTTCAATTTATCAATCTGTTTTAGAAGAGATGATTTCTGAATCTTCAAATATTTATTCTCAGCTTCCAGTGCTGGAATATCTGGCATGTACGCTAAAGCACAATCTCTCTTGGTCAGTACTGTATTTCCCTTATCGTCTATGTAAGGCATGATAATATTTGTACCACTTAAATCAACTTGTAAGATCTTAGAATCAAGAATCAGATAAAAACTACACTTAAAAGAAACCTAGAATTCGTAAACATGCAACCTGCGAAACCTTGGCAATTTGTGAAGTAGTAGCTAGCGAATCCTTCAGGTTTGTGCTAGTCGAAGCTAGCAAAAGCTTGAGGTTTGTGTGAGTCAAAGCTAGCGAAAGCTTGAGGTTTGCACGAGTCAAAGCTAGCGAAAGCTTGAGGTTTGCGCGAGTCAAAGCTAGCGAAAGCTTGAGGTTTGCGCTACTCAAGCACTTGCGGAACTTAGATTTCGTAAACAGATATTAGCGAAACCTGAGGTTTGTGCTACTCAAGTACCTGTGAAACTGTACTTGGTCTAATATAGCACCCTGCGAAACTTATGCTTTCTTATGTAATAAACTAGCGAGTTCTATACTTGACCACATTCAACACTCTGCGAAAGTTAGAAGATTTGCGAGTTCTTCACAAGAACTTGCGAGTTCTTGACCTGGTCGACCCTTAACTCGATTTTCAGTCCAGAAACACTTAAATCGATTGAAGCACAGTGTAAAACTTATGAAAATCAACCACAAACATATTATTAACGAACCCCAATCAAAAACAATTACTAAAAACAACTTTTGTGCTTGTAAATTGATGGAACAGTACTCGACAGTTCATGAACAAAAATTCTCAAAAATCATCAAAAGCCAATCGATTTGTGTTTTTAAGAACAATTAAGCAATCAGATGATGTTCTATAATAGTATATGCACCTATTCCAATCAACTTTATGCACAAAAACACAATAAACCTTGTAATCGATTTTTGACACAGTAAGTTTTCGAAAACACTGCTTTATCAAAAAAAAAATCTTGATTCTCAGGCTCTAATACCACTTGTTGACCCAGATTAGTTGATAAACAATCACACAACACAATAAATATCAAGAGATAAATAGTTCAGATTAACATACCAACGATCTCTTGTATAATCAGATAAACCCGTGTGTGTGTGTTCTTGGTGTATACAGATACCTTATGCGTATACAGAGAATATACGGCCTCCTTCTTTTCTCCTTAATTTCGATCCACACATCTAACCCTAAAGAATAATACCTTTTATACTTAGGTCAACATGACCTAGGCATTATTACCTAATAGCTAAAATACCCCCTAGAGTATTAAACACTATTACAAACTAGACCCCGTTTATAATTAATTTTGAATACAATTTACTGATCCAACAGCACCGTTTGAAGCTCTATACGGGAGCAAATGTAGAACACCTCTGTGTTGGAATGGGGTGGGAGAAAGGCAATTGGAAAGCCCGGATATAGTTCAAGTGACCGCCGAAAAGGTGTGTCAGATAAGAGAAAGGTTGAGATCAGCTTCGGATCGCCAGAAAATTTATGCGAACAAAAGAAGAAAACCGATCGAGTTCCAAGCGGGAGACCAAGTGATGTTAAAGGTGTCACCATGGAAGGGGAAGTGGCGTAAAAGCTCGATCTATCTGAGGATCTACGAGGAGTCCTGTTGGATCATAAATTGTATTCAAGATTAAAGTTAAAGTTAAGGGTTTAAACTGCAATTGTGCTAAAGTTAATTAGAGGGTTTATTATGTAATAAGTTAATAGTTATTAAGCTATTGGGCCCAAGCCCATTAGAAAGCCCATTAAGGTTATAGCCCATAAGGCTTGGGTATTTAAAGTTTTGATTAGTTTAGTTTTAGGTGAACCTTGAAAGAACTCTGATAATTTTCTAAATAGTCGCTGTAAGTTTTCTCTGTATTCAAAGGGTATCAAGAACACTCAAGGGTTTCATTGTTTATTCAAGGGATTGGTACGTTATTATTAATCTTTATATCTCTTGATTATTATTGTGTTGCTTGATTACTTGATTGATTGTTAACCAACTAGATAAAACTGGGATAACAATTGGTATCAGAGCCTAAAGAATCAATTTTTTTTGTGATATTACTGTTCATCGAGTTACTATTCATGCGAATTACTGTTCATCGAAAAATACTGTTCATCGAGTTACTATTCATGCGAAGTACTGTTCATCCTATTTCATGAATCTGTTATTGCATCCGGTCGATTAGTATTTGTGTTTGTGTTTCTTTCGATCGAAGAATTGCTTATTTGTTGGTTTAATTGTGTATCGGTCGAATTAATTTTCTGGGTTTGGTTTCGGTCGAACCCCAGATATTCTTCGTGTTCTTCGGCCATTCATCGTGTTCATCGATATTATTGTTTGACCGATACCTATTCGACCTAAGCCTTCGACCGGATAGTTGTATCTCCGGTCATTCCCTTCGACCGAATAGTTGTGACCTCCGGTCTTTCCTTCGACCGGACCTTAGTATTCTCCGGTCTTCCCTTCGACCGGATACCTGTTATTTCGGTCTTGGCATTCGACCGATACTAGCCGACCCCGGTCTTACCATTCGACCGGATACCCGTTACTCCAGTCTTGCCATTCGACCGGATACTCGTATTCCCGGTCTTGCCATTCGACCGGATACTTGTTACTCCGGTCTTACCATTCGACCGGGTACTTGCATACTCCGGTCTTTCCTTCGACCGGTACAGTTCATTCTTCGAAGCACATTTTCCAGTCCTAGACAAATTTTTGCAAGCTGCAACAGGGCCTCTAAAAGTTTTGTGCTTTGATCAAAATCTTCTTAATTTTTCAGTATTTTTTTTCATAGATATTAGTGCTTTATACTGTGTGCGAGGACTGCATTTGATTATTTTTGGAAATTTATTTTCTCTGAAAATTTTTGAGTGTAGTCTTTACTTTTGATTCTAACGATCTCATCTAGTTGGTTGTCTTGGTACAGAAAAGTCTATTTACTAACCGTACAGCTAAGATGTCGAATCAGCTTCTCTCGATGGGTTCTCAAATCAAACCTCCTGTCCTCGTGGCAAATGAGTATCGACAATGGAAGACCAGAATGATTCAGTTCCTGAATCACAAAAACAAAGAATTCATGAAAATAATCATTGAAGGTCCTAAACCTCCAATGATCACAGTAAAGGGTCAACCTGCTACAGATTCCTCTCCTGAAATCCCTGACAGAGAGATTCCTAAACCTGTTCAGTTCTTCACTGAAAAGCAGAAAGACCAACTCAAGCTAGAAGAAGAGGCTCTAATCTATCTGACGATGGCAATTCCAAACGACATCTACAATCGTGTCGACAGTCAGAGTACTGCTAAAGGAATCTGGGATGAACTAGCAAGGCAGTTTGAAGGAAGTGAAGCTTCTATTCAAGCTAAGCAGAATCTGTGCATAAATGCTTACGAGGGATTTCATGCCAAAGAAGGAGAGCTGCTTTTAGATACCTATAATAGGTACAACATTATTCTCAATGACTTGCGGAGGAACAAAATCGCCAAATCTGCTTCTGAGATAAACTACAAGTTCATCAAGAATCTGAATCCAGAATGGAAGAACTTTGCTATCAACCTCCAGATGTCGAAGAATATGGCTCGAGAAAATGTCACCGATATCTTCTCTACTCTTGCTCAACATGAGGATGAGGTGAGATCTATGAATAATGAGTCTAATCATCTGAAGGATTATGTGGCTCTCATAGCCGGCAAAGGTTCTGTATCCTCTGCAAGGTCGAAGAAAAAGGCATCTAAAGCTCTAGTTACCGAAGTTACTGACTCTGACTCTGATTCAAGTGATGAAGAAATGGAAGTTGATTCAGATCCTGATATTCAAAAGTTCTCTGAAGACTTGGCTCTCATTACACGACGATTCAAGAAGAGCTTTGGCAAGAAAAGATTTTACTCAAAGCCAGAGTATGATGGATACAAGAAAGAGAAGTCTGAGATGCGATACAAGCCGAGGCATGGAAAGAGAGAGGAAGGACGAGAAGATCGGAAGGAAGATAGAAGAGAAGGAAAGAGAGAGGAGAAGCGAGAAGAGCGAAAGGATGAACCAGGAAGATGCTACAACTGTGGCAAATTTGGGCACTTCTCAAGGGACTGCAAATTCAAGAAAGTGAAGAACTCAGAGTACTACTCAAGAAAGTCACTAATTGCCAAGAAAGCTGAAGAAGGAAAAGTACTAATGGCTGAAGAAGAGAACTGGTTGTTCCAAAGTTCTGATGACGAGGAGCAAGCACATTTCACCCAAGTTTCTTACATGGCAAAGCTGGAAGGTGACGATGAAGACTCTGAGACACAATCCGAAGAAGCAAACTCTGAGGTAAGTGAAAATTCTGAACTTATTGAATCTTTAATGGCCCAAATACATGGCATGAAAGATGAATTTGCTTTACTGAAAGGCAAACTTAGCTCTGCACATCAATCTGTTTTAAGCTTTCGTGATGAAAATGCTATTTTAAAAGTTGTTGTGGAAGAAAAGGAAAAGGAAAAAGATGATTTAAAAGCTGAAAAAGAGTCTTTAAAAGAAAAAATATCTGGTTTAGAAACAGATCTTGTGAATCTTAATGCTGAAAAGGGTGAGTTTCAAATCAAATTTGAAGTTTGTTATAAAGAAAGGAATGAAGCTTACACCAAAATAAAGCAACTGGAGGACATTAACATGAAACGAGGTCAGACTGAACAAACATTAAATCTGTTGACCAATAAACTCCAAGACGAAAGGTTTTACAAACTTAAACCAGGTTTGGGTGTGCCAATTAATGAAATTTTGAAAAAGGCACCGGAGCACCTATATAATTTTGATAAATTTGGCTCCGCAATAAAACCCATTCCTGACATTCGCGCTACTTTTGTTGAAGCAAGTTCTCCTAAACCTTCTGAAGAGACCAAAGGTCAAGAAGAAATAAGAAAGAACAAGTCTGGTGACACTGATTCTCAAAATCTTTTTAAATCTGTTGGTTTTACATATGGTGATTTGAAGAAAGCTATGCAACTCGAAAGATCGAATTTACTGAATTTGAATCACTATTTACCACACCTTCTAAAGAATCAGTGAGCACCAACACAGTTCTACCGGAGACTGCATGCAAAATTGATGAGTATGAATCGGATGTTGATCCATCTACTATACCATCAGTCTCAACTCCCATTGCTTCTAAACCTTTACTTCCTGAAGAGGTTGAAGAAGTTGCTGCTACCGCGGATGAATCTTGTGTTCAAAATGATAAAACGGAGTTTATTGAGTCCATGACTGAAGAGATATTCTCTGATATGATGAATGCATCAGACTCTGATCCTGTTTCTGATTTAAAAGGATCAAATTCTGTGGATGGTAATACATCTGAATTGATGAAGCAAATTGATATGTTGCAACAATCTCTTGATGAGGTTGAAGATGAAAACTTTGATCTCAAACATAAACTTGAAAAGTCTTTAAAAATAAATCAAGAGCTTTGCACTGAGATCAATGATTTGAAAATTACTTTGTTTAAAAATGCTTCAAATGAAAAACAGATGTTAAATGATCCAAGCTGGAAGGTAAGAACCAATCCAGAATTTGATGCTCCTGCAAAACCTACAGTTGCTTACTCTGATTGTCCTGAATATCCTCCAAGTATTTTTGAAAAGGGTGAGACTTCAAAGAGCACTAGAAAAGAACCACCTTCTAAGTTAGAGACTAACAAGGTTCCTGTTTCTGTTTCAGATATAAGAGGAAATGGAGTTGGGAAGAGTAAGAAGAATAAAGATCTTAGTCTGAATAAAAAGAATAGTTTGAATTCTAGTAGTTGTTCTACAGACAGTGTTATTTTGAATAGTACTTCTTTTGATAAACATGAATGTAAGATTTGTTCCGATAAATCTAAGTTTATGAATTTTGCTCGAAAGAATCTTTATTGCAAACACTGTTGGGATAATTCATTCAAATACTACTCCCCTCCTAAGTCCAAAAAGAATAAAAGCAAAGCTAAGCTGAACTCTAAGTCTAATTCTAATTCTGATTCTTCTACACAACCAAAAGTGTATCGTGCTAAGGTTGCCAATCCTACTTCTAAAAAGCACTTTCAGGAATTGAATGTTAAGATGGTTTGGAAATGGGTTCCAAAACCGCGTTATGAATGGAGAGTGAAAGTCAAACCAGATGATATTCCTGAGTTGCTTGATGCTAACCGCGAAGGACCCATCCTGATATGGGTGCCTAAGCAAAACTAATTGTCTCTTTTGCAGGCCTGTCGATTGTGGGTAATAGATTCCGGATGTTCACGCCACATGACAGGATTCAAGCACCTCTTGCATAACTATGTGGAGGAGCCTGCCGGAGCAGTTAGATTTGCCAATTCTGAAGCCGAAGGCCACGTCAGAGGATATGGAATGCTCGATAACGGTGTTGTGAAGATTCAAAAAGTGCTATATGTTGAAGGACTTGATCACAATCTGTTCAGTACCAGTCACTTCTGTGACATGCAATATCAAGTCCGCTTCACAACCACTCATTGTTATCTAGAAGATCACGATGGTTACGAAGTCTTCAAAGCTGAGCGCCATGGAAATCTATACTATGTAGATTTCCCTACACTGTCTGCCACACGTCCAGTATGTCTACTAGCCAAAGCTTCTAAAGCACAATCATGGACGTGGCATCGACGCTTGTCTCATCAAAATTTCCGATCTATAGCGAAGCTACAAAGACAAGGTCTGGTCAAAGGTCTACCAGAAACGAGGATCGAAAAAGACTCACTCTGTTCCACATGTGAGTTGGGCAAAATGAAGCGTAGCTCCTTCAAGTCCAAAGCTGAATCATCGACCTCATCAGCACTGGAACTTCTTCATATGGACCTTTGTGGCCCAATGCGCACAGCATCTATCAACGGAAAGAAGTATGTGTTGGTAATGATAGATGACTACTCAAGGTATACATGGCTCGAGTTTCTTCGCAACAAGTCAGATGCGCCAGAGTTGATTATCGCTTTCATCAAGCGTATTCAAGTACGTCTTCAACTGCCAGTAAGAACCATTCACAGTGATAATGGCACGGAGTTCAAGAATGACACCCTGAAGAGTTATCTTACTTCCGTGGGTATTTCGCACAACTTCTCCGCAGCCTACACTCCACAGCAAAACGGCATTGTTGAACGGAAGAATCGCACTCTGGTTGAAGCAACTCGTACTATGCTTGCTTACTCAGATCTACCCATGTACCTTTGGGCCGAGGCAGTCGCTACAGCATGTTTTACACAGAACCGTACCATTGTGGTCAAGCGCTTTAATAAGACAGCATATGAGTTAATCAACAATCGTACACCTAACATCAAGTTCCTTCGGGTTTTTGGTTGCAGGTGTTACATTCTAAAAGAGCGTCAAGGATTATCAAAGTTTGATAAGAAAGCAGATGAAGGATATCTCGTTGGGTACTCTCTGACATCCAAAGCTTATCGAATTTACATTATTCGAACAAAGACGGTTGTTGAGAGCATGAATGTCTCCTTTGATGAGAATTCAACAAGGACTTCTGGACACAACAGTTCAGAACTCGGTCTTAACTACAAAGCTTCTATTCAAGCAAGAATAGAACCAGCTATAACAGGATCATCTTCTTCAAACTCTAACTCTACTTCATCTGAGTTAGATTTATTGTTTATTGATGCCTTTGATGATATATGTGCAGATTTTGAAAAAGGCATATCAACATCAATAACAAGTGGAACAAACTCGGAGGTCCCTACTATATCTGAAGACATGCCTGGACCTTCCGACGAAGTCACTGACACTTCAACTCCATCAGGTACAACTACACCATTAGTTTCTGACTCTACTAATACTAAATCTGTCTCTGGAAACGAAGTCCCGAGCACTTCAACCGCTAGTCCAGAAGCTTCAGTGTCAGAAACACCAGTACAAGATGTCCCGAGTACATCTGTGGAGCAACCTGCCGTACAAGATGACAACGATGCATCAAATACGCAACAAGCAGTTGATGCACTACCAAGCACACATCGTTGGACTAAGGATCATCCCCTGGAAAACGTGATAGGTGACGTACAATCTGGTGTCACAACAAGATCTGCAACAGCTAACTTCTGCATGTTTTCAAGCTTCCTCAGTTCCTTAGAGCCAAAGAAAGCGGCTGAAGCTCTACGTGATCCTTTCTGGATTTCTGCTATGCAAGACGAGCTTCTACAATTCGAAAGGAACAAGGTATGGCGCTTGAACCCACTACCTAAAGGTAAATCCGTTATTGGAACAAAGTGGGTGTTCAGAAATAAGAAAGACGAAGCTGGAGTAGTCGTGAGAAACAAAGCTCGATTGGTCGCCAAAGGGTATTGTCAACAAGAGGGCATTGACTATGATGAAACATTCGCCCCGGTTGCAAGGATCGAAGCCATCAGAATCTTTCTAGCCTATGCAGCGCACAAAAACTTTACAGTCTATCAGATGGATGTAAAGTCGGCTTTCCTGAACGGCGTTCTGCATGAGGAGGTCTATGAAAAAGAGAGATTGGTTAGACGTGAGCATTAAAAGAAAGAGGGTGAGAGAACAGAGTAAAAGAATATTAAACTCTGCACCAAACTTCTTTCTGAGCCGGGCAGCCACATAATCTGATTGGTTCACATTCTTTGGTGACCATCATTGAAATAGGCACCTAGCCCATGCCATCTCTTGCATACAACCTCACCAGCTACTCATTCTTTTCTCAAAAAGAGAATGTTTCACATTTTCTGGGGACGCATCACATACGCTATTGGTTCTTCATTTGGAAGATACTAATATTGAAAAAGAAGGAAAATTGCCCCACCTTCGAACCCTTTCTCATGCACATTGAGTCTTTGTATAATTTGTTGTTGTCTCAACAAGTTTACATACTTTAAGCCTATATTGAAAAGCAATCATCTATGCTTAATTCTTTCATACACATGCACGAGCACACAGAAATTTGTTTTCTGTCAGAACGTTCATAGATAACCATGTGTTATTCGATGATTGAATGGAAGACCTGGGGAGTCTACATCAAACCAGCTCCTTATATAGTAACTTTGTGTTACTCAGTGACTTTGTGTCATTGACAGGCATTCTAACTGAGTCATTTGTTGATTCAGGGTTACACTTATTAACTGTTTGAATTTGAAAAAATTTGAATGGTTCCTACTTTTTATTTGAATCTGAAAAGATTGAGATAATCACTCTTTCCATTTGGAGAGACTGCTCTTATTTCATACAGGGCTCGTTACATGATGAAGACTGTGCTTACGTGATCATACACAAAGGGGGAGATTGTCTTGATAAGGGGGAGATTGTTTTGCCAAGTTTTGATGATGTTAATTCTCACCACTCATCAAAAAGGGGGAGAAGATATAAAAAAAGGGGGAGAAGATACGAAAAGGGAGAATTATCAAAGAAGGAGAATATAATCTAAAGACTGCTGAAGATTTTCAAAGATATCAAAGTTTCAAAGATTTTAAAGATTTTAAAGATATCAAGTTTTGAAGCGATCAACGACATATCTGAAGAAAAGAAAAGACCAGTGAAGACCCGAAGACAATTGCAAAAAAAAAATTTTTAATCTTGAATCCAAAGGGGGAGATTGTTGGATCATAAATTGTATTCAAGATTAAAGTTAAAGTTAAGGGTTTAAACTGCAATTGTGCTAAAGTTAATTAGAGGGTTTATTATGTAATAAGTTAATAGTTATTAAGCTATTGGGCCCAAGCCCATTAGAAAGCCCATTAAGGTTAAAGCCCATAAGGCTTGGGTATTTAAAGTTTTGATTAGTTTAGTTTTAGGTGAACCTTGAAAGAACTCTGATAATTTTCTAAATAGTCGCTGTAAGTTTTCTCTGTATTCAAAGGGTATCAAGAACACTCAAGGGTTTCATTGTTTATTCAAGGGATTGGTACGTTATTATTAATCTTTATATCTCTTGATTATTATTGTGTTGCTTGATTACTTGATTGATTGTTAACCAACTAGATAAAACTGGGATAACAAGTCCACCCTACGTTCCACGTTTCAAATTTAAAGAAGTGTTTGGCCGACACTGATGTGGCGATACCATTGGACGAAGTGCGTGTGGATGAGAAGTTAAGCTTTATTGAGGAACTGGTGGCTATCTTGGACCACAAGGTGAAGAGATTGAGGAATAAGGAGATTCAACTCGTGAAAGTGCAGTGGAAATTTTATAAAGGACAAGAGGCGACTTAGGAATTGGAAACGGACATGAGATCCCAGTACCCCAGTTTGTTCAGGGATGGAACTCCGGGGACGGAATTCTTCTGAGGGAAGGATATTGTAATAATCGTACTCTAGTGATTTAAGTGTAAGAGTTTAGGTGAGTAGTTGCTCAAAGCATAAAGTATGGGGGGTTGGTTGTAAAATGGGATAAAAAGGATTTAACCCAAGAGGCCTTTTCTCATTTCATTATTGCAGTTGAGAGTTCTTGATAGAAAGGAGGTGGAAGGCGATTTTGGAGAAGAGAAAGTTAAGGAACATATTGCAATTGAATTCAAGCTCTCATCAATCTTCTTCAAGGTAAGTTTCTCTATGATTAGTGCCTTCTATTATTGGGACTTTTATTAATCGATTAAAACCCTTTTTCTTGAAATGTGAAGAGTCTGTTGTTTCGGTTTTTGGGAGGAATTGGGGGTTTTGGAGCTCAAGTTTAATCCCAAATCGATTAAGATCTTTGGGTTGTAGAGTTTTGATTTTCTTGGAGTTTGAGTGTCGATTTTCGCCGCCCGAATGTCGCATTTCCCTGTGGTGCGTAGCTGAGTCGCCGCTGCCTTTGGACTGTGTTGCTTTGCCGAAGGGGGCCCCGGGACCGAGAATTCCCCACCGGGTGAACCCAGGAGTCCTCTACCGGGGGGAGCCCGAGTGTTCCTTTACCGGGTGATCTCAGGTATCTCCATACCGGGTGATCCCGGGTACCTCTTTACCAGGTGATCTGGGGTGCTAGTGAATCGGGGGATCCCGGGTGACACCGGGGCACGTGGCCAGGTGATCCCAGGAGTTGGCGATCGGACGACCTCGGGAGGTGTCCACAACCGGGTAACCCGTTAGTTGGTCGACCCGATGATCGTTCATGTCCAGACAATTTTAGAGAGAGAAAGAGTTTTCGGAATTGGGGGTTCGATTATGTTTTGCAGGTAAGAAATTGAATCATCTTCTTATTATATTTGCTCCATAGGGAGGAATTGTTCCCGGTCGATAGTGTAGGTGTGAAGAGTTAATCAAGCGGCCAGGTGAGTTTTCTAACTAAAAACTTTAAAGATGTTGATGCTATATTTATCGCATGCGAGACTTGTTTAAATGCGAGAAATGTTTTACCTTTATTGATTTGATGGAAATGTATGCATACGTTGTTGCTATAGTGTTATGGCCTAAGTCGGGGAGTGTGTCCTGCCTGTGCTCATACCGGGGGGGGGGGGGGTGTTACGTTTATGCCATTGGGGGGTGTCCCAAATAAGGCAGTGTGAGCCAGACACGCTGTCACCTTCGGGTGGCAGTAGTGTGAGTCTGAAAGTGTGAATGTGTTATCAAATTGAATTGGTTTATTTTATTATAAATATTTCCGATGTTCCTATATCTTGAACTGTTGTTAGAGGAGACTCACTAGACCTTTGGTCTAACCCTCACTATTTCAAAACTAAAATCCTTTTCAGGCAGACATGAAGTAGGAAATGCAGATAAGCGTAAGGAGAAGGTGTGAGTTGGAGCTGGCTTTAAAAGACCTCCATTTTAGTTATATTGTTTTCCTTGTATTTTCATTTGTGTACTAGGTTGTCTTTCCACAAACCTTGAATTTTATATTGTTGTCTTGGGACCGTTTTGACGTTGTTTTATATTAAAGTTTGTTACGCTTTATTCCGCGAGTTTGGGTTGTTACACATGCCCCATTGAAGGCTCGTAACTTTAATTAGTCTCATGTTACTTGAATGCATCTCTCGAGGAAGGTAATAAGAAAAAAAGTTGATCCATTGAAATGGCATTTGTATAAATATTCCGAGTGACAAATTAATGTTTCTTATTTGGTCAATTTTTTTAATTGTCTAGTTCTTATTTATATTTCACAATTAAACGTTAAAAACTTCTTGGATAAAAGGGAACCAAATAAGGTTACAAATAATTATAAACATGAATAAAACCCTAGTGGCCAAATCTTAAGAAATGCAAACCATGTTTATATACGTTTCATATCCCGTTGAATTCTTCCGGTCAAAAGCGGGAAATTTCTACAGCAAGATCTCGAATTCAAATTCTGCCTGACCTAGACCTGGCAAAAACTGAAACGACACGCTAACCCGACACGAACTCGACACGAAATAAACGGGTTTGGGTAATACATTTCAACCCGTTTAAGTAAACGGGTTGACACGACACGAAAATTAAGCGGGTAAGGTCAGGGTCAAAAATTTCAACTCGAAAATGACCCGAATAACCCGTTTATATATATATATAAGCCGATAATCAAATGAAAACCAAAAATATGTTACAAACCCTTGAGGGTTTTTTTTCATCAAAAACCTATGATTTAAGATATTGTTTCATATATGTTTTTGTTCACCTTGTGAAAAGATTACACGTGAAAAATAAAATTTGATTCACCTAGTGAAATGAAAATTACAGGTAAAAAATATTAATGTGGTGAAACAAATACATGTAAAACTATCATATTATGAAACAAACATATGGTAAGAAATATATTAAATTCAAGCATTTGGTGAAAATATATCATGTGAAAAAATATTTTTATATTGGTTCTCATATGTTTGTAACATATTTGTGGTTTTCATTTGATTTAGCCCCTATATATATATATATATATAAGTTTTCCTTCTAATACTTTGATTTTTAGTGTTTTAGATTTAATTATAATTTTGAACTATAAATTTTGGATTTCTAATGCTTTAATTTGAATTTTGTATTTGTATTTTTTTGTGAATTTTCGATTTTTAATTTTAACTTTATAAATGTTAAACGGGTTAAACGGGTTAGGCGGATCGTGGCGGGTTAGGTGGGTCGGGTTAGCTAGGGTTGGGATTTTCTGACCCGTTTATTAAACGGGTCGGGTTAAGATTAGACACTTTCAACCCGTTTAACTTTGAACTCGACCCGACACGACACGTTTGCTCTAGCCTGACCCAACAAATCGAGCAGAAAGTAAAAATGAACATTCTATTCCATCAAATACCAATTTTTTTTTTCCAGAACGATTGTTTTATTTATAATAAAATCATCATCATAATGGTTGAATTCCCTAATTCACTCTGTCAATAGAAATAAAAATACTTTTACTAGTCGTGAAGAAGTTGACGGGCTTTTGCCAATCTCTCTTTGAACTTAGCAACATCAAGCATCACATTTTGTTTATCCATATAAATCGATCTAAAAGCATCCCATCCTTTCCTTTGAATCGTATATGGATCCATGAACACTTCATGGTTATGAGGATATTGGTCTTTCAACGTGCTCTCCTCTTCGCTTATCTTATACTCCAAATACTTCAATCCCATTGCCTTGGAAGGCTCTCCATAACAAGTCTTTGCTAACCACTCCATCTTCCCAAATGGAACCACCTGTATCACCACACCATTTTCAGGCAGAAACACCATGTTGGTTAGCCCTGCACCATGAACCCCCATCATCACATCACATGAGTTCACAAGTCTTGAAACCTGAGTCATATTCGCATTCATTTCCGTCACAATCACCTCAAATCCCAACTCCCGTGCTGCACCAACCACGTCTTTTAGGTTCGTAAAAGCTCGGGTCTTTTGTCTAGCAACTATTAGGAGCCGGGGTCTTTTGGTCGAGCTGTTGGTTAGTTTTATGGCGGTCGATCGCTCCAATGAGTATGAACTTCTCAAGAACCGTATGAAATCCTTCATTGGATCGGTGTGTAGCTCTTTTCGGTCTTCCTTTTTAAGACCTACGATCATACTCGGAAAGCAATGTACTTCATCGTCGTGATCAATATCAATGATCTCATACCTCGATAATTTGTCCAACAGTTCTTCGAATTTGGAAGTCCATCGAGAAACTTTGTTGGTCACGAGAAACCGCACTTCTCGATTGAATTCTCGAGAAATTGCGTAGAGAGGAATGATGACATCTGCGAAGGCATGAAAGTTGTTCCCAGAGTACCCACCGACTGAAAAAACTATGGCTGGTACGTTGTGCATTCTGGTGCATTCAGGCATGGTTTTGGCTTGTTCTTGGATCACTTTTATCGTGAAATTCGTTATAGTTTTCATTGCATTTTCATCGTCTTTTCGAGGGTAAGGCTTAATGGTCCATGAAGCATTTCCGACGTGCGAAGAAAACACAAGAATGGTGGAGGAATTCCCTTGAATCCTTACGTCGCCCTTCATCTCGCAGGTATCTGATATGGGCCTCGTTGTGTTGCACATTAGCTTCGTTTCCTTTGTTTCAACATCTATCAACAATCACGAGAAATTTTTAAAAGTTAATTTGTTTTGTGGATCTTGGTCGTGTAAATTGATCATATAGACTAGTAAAAATCCCACGAAATATACCAATTTACGTCGATGACAAATGATTTCATTTATGTTTGTGGCAACCATGGTCTGAATTTTTTTTAAGGTTATTAAAAGATGGTTGGTTTGATAAGCCATAAACCACTTTATAAGTTGTTTTTTTTAAGGCCCGTTTACCAAACGCTTATCCGGGTAAGTGTTTATCAAGTCATATTACCTTATGAATGAAGATGACAATGATCAAAAATATTACCCAGTAAGAGTCAAGGCAAGGACCAAGAGTCTTACCCTGGTAAGTGATGGCGAAGACTCTCTTACCACGGTTAATACTTACCGGGAAAATTGTTGCATACGATACCGTTTTGGTGGACTAAAATCTTACACGGTAAGTAAATGATAGTTAAATTTTAACGGTAAGCGATTATCGGGAAAATTGTTGCATACGATACCGTTTTGGTGGATTAAAATATTACCCGCTAAGTAAATGATGGTGTTAAATTTTATTGGTAAGCGTTTATTCGGATAAGTGTTTGGTAAACAACCCCTAAGTTAGTTCAACAGCTTTTTAAAAGCTCCACTTTTTTTTTTCAATTGCTTCCTATATATTTAGAATTAATTAATTTTTTAACACACTCGATATTATAATTTAACTTATCAATTAGTTTTTATTAAATATCGATAGTTAGTTATTAATTAGTTTTTTCAAATAATAATTAACTTATAAACTAATTTACGAAAATAATAACTTAAACAAGATCTTTCGTACTTACATGGTTGTTGCAGTTTGTTATTGCGGGTACCCATCACCAATATTTAAATTAAAAGAAAATGTACAACATATGTCATCAAGTGTCCACATTGATCGTGAATAATGAAGGTGAACATTTATGAACTATTCATAATAAATAATACAACATCCATAATAAATAATGCATCATTCATTATCCATGATAAATTAATCCACTATTAATAATGATGAATAACCCGTAAATGTATGGGACACGTGGCGCAATCTCATTTTCCCACCGATACACAGGCGAAAACGGACTTGCAACTGACCCCACCTCTATATTATATATATATATATATAGGGTTGGTTCCGATGAGAAGTTGAGTTAACGGTGAGAAACGTGAGAAGTGATTATCAACCGTTAGATGAAAAATGTACGCACATTAGGATGAGATGCACCGCAATGCATCGGATCAATTCTTTCTGAGCCACAATTCATATGTGGGCATTTGATTAAAAGAGATCAACGGTTTAGATCTACTTCTCATGTTTCTCACTGTTAACTAAACTTCTCACACGATTCTTCATCTATATATATATAGAGAGAGATAGAGAGAGGGAGAATAATCAAATGAGAACACTGATCATGTGTTGTTTCACATTGTGAAACAGCTAATGCATGTGAATATAAAATGTTGCTTCACAATATAATACAAAAAAAATATTAAAAATCATCATATCATGAAAGAACATTGTATTTTTACATGCCTTATTGTGATTCTTATTTGGTTAGTCTTTATTTATATATATATATATATATGGGGTTCAAACAAGAACACCACTGTTTTGCGAAAACTAATGCGAGAACGATTTTAGGCCCCAACTTACTTAACCCATAATTAAAATCAAAATTAAAATAAAGTAAATAATTAAGGATTATTACGTGATTTTGTATTTATCTATAAAATAAAATAAAGTAAGTAATTTCTTTATCCCTAAAATTATGTAAAAATAATATAGTCACCTATTATAATGTACCAAATAATTATCATTTATCACAATAAAATCACCTCATGAACAAGCAAAACCATGATTGTGGACGTGATCATTACTGGCTTTTCGATTATCACATCGTTATCACAGCAAAATCACGTACATACCATATCATTATCACAACAAAATCACATCATAAGAAACCTTCAATTCATCAAAAAATTATCACATCCTATCACAACATAATCACATAATTATCGACAACGGAGACATCGACGTAAGAAGTCTCCGATGATGACAATAATATTTAATGGATAAGAACAAATCCATAATAACAGAATTTTAATGATAAATATTAATTTATTTTATTTTTTCTAAATTTTATTATGTGTTAATTAATTTCGAGGTCTAGAAGTGTTCTCGTATTTTCGTAAAATAGGGGTGTTCTCGTTTGAACTCTTTTCTAAGATTTAAACGAGAACACCCCTATATATAGGCAGATTCAAACGAAAAGCTAAAAATTTTACGAGAAATCGAAAAGTGTGATATCGTATATCATACACAAGTTTAATCATATATGATTAAACACATGTTACATTGACAATATATAGACACTTAATCATATATGATTAAAGACACCCAAATGGCGTGTAATATATATATATATATATTGAAAGGATATTTTGCAACCCTGAAAAGTTTGTAACCCTTGCAACCCACATCTTAACCGTTGGATTCATGATCGACGGTTATTTTATTTTTATTTTTCGGTTTTTTTTAATTTAAAATATTGGGCCCCATATCTATTGTAACCGCCGATCATGAATCCGACCGTTAAGATGTGGGTTGCAAGATTTGCAACATTTTTAAGGGTTGCAAATAAAACAACCCCTATATATAGACAGGTTTAAACGACTCTTTAATCAGATCTATTGGATCAATTAATCTAACGATTAGTAGAGTGTTTTTCGGTTTTTTATTTATTTAGGTTTTCTCTTAAACCTTCCTATATATATATGTGTATGTATATATAGAGAGGGAGAGAGAGAGTGGGAGAGAGAGAGAGAGAGATAGGGGGAGAGGGAGTTGCGAATACAAACCATGTCATACAAACCAATCTTGTCTATCCGCGTATATAAACAACGGTGTGGATTAAATCAATGCCTAAATTTACTCTTACCTGCACTTTTTGTTGCTTTTTTACGGCCTCTAAATTTTAAATGAGAACGTATATAACAAAAACGTTGAAAACCAAAAATTATATTGTGAAACAATATTATACTTTTCATATGCATCGTTTTATAAATGTGAAACGTACTTAATTATTGGCTTTTACGGTTCTTAATTTTCGTGTAGTTCTCATTTGATTATTCCCGTATATATGTATATACCACGTAATTATCGAATATGTGACGCATATAACGACTTACAAACAGGTAGAGGAGCAAGGTAAGGCTTGAAGACGGTGTAGAAACACCATGTGACTACGAAACAAGCAACCAATGCGAATCTTTTCTGGTCGTGTCGACTGAAGCTTCGAGCGAAAATCTCGTTATATTTCATTTTTTTCTCCTTCAAATATTCTATACGATCGAACATGCCAATGAAAATGCTGGTGCTTGAAGCTGAATATATATATATATATATATATATATATATGTATATGTATGTATGTATGTATATGTGTGTGAAAGAGAGATTAACTGCATTGCATTATATATGCAAGTATATACAGACTGGCCTGCAAGAAAAGGTTTCTTTGACAATGATTTCTCCCCACGATTTCAATGTATTTGGTAGTGGACGTGTGAAGGAGATGAGCAATTGCCATCCTGAGCAACTCTTTTTTAACCTAAATTTGGAGAAAATGTATAAAAAAAAGATATAAGTTTTTCTTTTCAAATGTTATGATTTATCAAACACGTATTTTTATGTTAGTTTTTGTTTACTTTTATAATCAACTAGTTGTGTACACGTGCAATGCCGTGGGATGTAATGATTTATTGTAAACAGAGAAAACAAATTTGTACATAATGGCTTAGGGAATGTTTGGTAGACCATGAATAAATGGTTGTTTGGTAGTATTTTGAATAATAATCTAATCGATAAAAAAAAAAAAATACTTAGGGTTGTTTATCAAACGCTTACCTAGTAAGACCGAGAATCTTACCCCGTAAGAACAATGGTAAGAACCAAAAAGAGTCTTACCTGGTAAGTGAAGGTGACGACTATTACCCGCTTAACGCTTATCGGATAATTGTTACATACGATAATATTTTAATAGATTAAAATCTTACCTATTAAGATAAGTGAGAGTGCTCACTTAGCGGGTGAACAGCCCTAACTTCCATCTAAACTCAAAAAATAATCAAGGCCCATACTTAACATGGAATAATATGAAATCCTACAATAAATAAAGATTGAAAACTTGATTTTAAAATGGGGATGTGCCGATTATATTGGAGTGGGTATATGGCTTCAAATCTCATAAGAGACATTGTTTAAACTTTTCAAGAAAAGAAGAAATTGGTTTAGTATATCACTTCGCAAATATAAACTACAAAAATATATATTTTACAATACAAAAACATTACAAATATGAAATACAAAAGTATATAAATTATCATATATGACAAAGCATTTAAATTACTCAGAATTAATTGTTAAAATCAACACATCTCATCCTTCTAATTAACAAAAATAACAATAGTAGATAAAGTTATAACTTAAAAAAATATCAAATGTCTACACAATGGTGTTCGTACAGATCAAGTAAGTTAGCCAATATGCGTCGTCGCAACCTTGTTACGGAGCAACCTCCTATGAGAGCATAATGGCTTCATACATCAATGTGGGACCTTCAGACAGCAACACTCAACATTAAAATCAACTTCTATTCCATCCTAATCATCTTCAAGAGAAAACTTTGGCAAGTACACCTTTATGTTACAATTCACCTTCCAAATTTTAGGCTTATGTCAAAAACTTTGTGAAGTCTTTCACTCACGACATTAACTTGGACTTTTCACGACATTAACATGGACTTGAAGTTTAGACAAGATAATCCCATAAAGTTAAATAGATAATCCCATAAACACACTGAACATGTTAGAATATATTGATAAAACTGTTTGACCAATTGAGTTAAGGAAATAGTTTGCCAATTGAAAAGTTCAAATTATCCATCCAAAGATTCTTTTCAAAGGAGAAGGAATCGGTTTGCCCAAGAAAAAAACCAAGTTACTTTGGGCAAAAATCAAAGTTGAGGAGGAAACAATTTGCCCAAGAAAAAAACCAAGTTACCTTGGGCAAAAATCAATGTTAAGGAGGAAACAACTTGCACAATAATCAAAGGTTGTTATCTAAATAAAAAATTGTGCCTTACTAATACAAAAAGTAAAGTTCAAAGTAGATTCAAGAACCAAATATAAGTATACATTATAAAACGACTAACAGAAACCCAAAAGGAAAATTTATTTAGTGTAATGAATTGGATTCAAGAACCACATATAAGTGTACAAAAGAAGGCGTATAAACAAAGCAAGGGAATAACTAAACTAATCCTAAGACGGATTTGTGTAGATGAAATAGAGAACCTTAATTTGCAGAGAGAGATCACTCTGACATAACTCATATTTGCAGCCTGTATAATTTTCATAAAGGAGTTAGCAAGACCTTATCTTGACTTTCACTTAGGCATTATATCAAACACATTATGGTGTGTAAACATAAGTAAACAGATACGCCCACTTACCGACACTGCATCTCCAAGCTCAATATCACCCTGCTCACTGCTTGCTACTGGATCGTTTCTTCACACACCCTATAAATACGGCACCAACCCTAAAACCTTTCAATTAGATAATCCCCCATTCAAAAAGAGTCAACTTTGTGTAGTTATTTTGTTCTTAAAAGCCTCATGTGGATCTGAACATACCCAAAGCCAAAGGCATTACAATGGTTTGGATCAAAGTAGGCATGTTCATGTGGATCTGAACATACCCAAAGCCAAATCGGACTAATTAAGTAATGAACGCATGCGTAAGCATAAATTATAACTCAATAATCTAAGATTGCGACAAGGTAGACTTATATTCCTATTAAGCAACAGAGTCCTCTCACCTCTCATACAATACATACCACCAAAGAATCTATAACCCATCCCTGCAAGAATTATCAGTCACAATATCGATATTACAATTAATCTCGATGTATCAATGTGCAATCAACAGTTTCGATAAGAGATTCTACGAACCCAAGTTTGAGTCTTGGACATTGAAATTGTAATCAAAACATTAATATCAGCAATGAATCATCATAATACCTTTCTCGGCGTTGTTTCCCAATACGACCAGGTAGAGACTTCGCTATGAGAGACCATTTTGTTGGCCCATATCTTCTCACCAACTCAACGATTTTGTCATCCTCCTACAGCAAAAATAGTAGAGACCAAAACATTTTTCTAATAAATTTTTTTAAATAGGTTATGCCTTTTCACTTAACTTCAGTGTCAATGGAGCAAAAACAACAGAAATTGGAAAAAGGGAAAGCAAAAAATGTAACCTACTTGATCATTCAATGTCAAAGAACCTCTCTCTTTTGGAACCCATCAGCAACAGAGTTATCAACATCAATAAAGCAAAGCAAAGAACATAGTTTGAAAAAAAGTAATTGTTAGTTTGAAAAAACTCTCACTTTCCTGCAAAACCAAATAGAATTTGCAACATTGTTTCAAGATAAACGACCTATTTTGCACACATTCGATCCTAAAACAAAGGAATTTAAAATTCAATCCAATATCAACATGTTTCATCAACAGCAGTCGATGAATTGAAGAGCAGAAAGTTGAAAGCAGAAGAGTGAGTATGTTATCTAATCACAAGTCTTCATTTATCCCCAAGATAGCAACCACCTGCAAGCAACAAATCCATCATCATGTCAGTACAATCTAAATCAAAAAGTAGTCGTTTTGTGACCAAAACAGTAGGGCCCCATAGTTTCGTGCAACAACAACGACTCAAAATCCATGCTACTAATGACAAATGGTTATATAAAAAACCAAAAAAAAAATTGATGGATGGTCTCCAATACCTTTTCTTCACATGGCAGACCGATAGAACTTCTATGTAAGACCTTTCCTTGATGAAAAATGAAGACATTAGAAGTAAAACATAGTACAAAAACAAAAAATAACGATTAAAGAATGATTAAGTTAGGGCTTTGTGCTCATAATGATTCCATTTTGGGTTTTTTTGTGGCATGAGGGGGTAATGAAAGTGTTTACAGTGAAGGGACTAATGGTTTCATATCGATGGAAACAACTGCATACACAGAATTAGGTTCAAAACCATCGATCAACAGAAAACCAGTCGGAGTGAGCGGCGGCAGAAAGGGGCCCTGGCCGACGGTCGGCAAGCGGGAGAGCAGCGAGGAGTAAACCAGGAGAGAAATCGTCATCTTAGCAGGAGAAGCAATCGCTCATTTTGGGGAAGAGTCGCTTTGGAGAAGTAAACCGGGAGAATGAAGCGCCATATTGGACTTCTCATTTCTAAAGCATTGAGAAGTTGTAATTTATGCTCAAAAGGTTGTCTTTAAGACTTTAAAACTTTTAAGACTTTTGTAAAATCTCCTTTATAAAGTAGTATAGATAAATGGTTAATAAAGATCGATACATGTTGATAAATGTGTTGCAACACACAAGCACGAGAAAGGATGAGCTACGTGCGTAGATAGACATTAATTATCCATCAGCTCATAAGGCATAAAGGATTACCCCCAGACTCATTTTTTTTATTTAATTAAACTAGTGTGTGCACCCACGGTGACGAATTGTTTTTGTTAGAAAATACATAACTATAGGTGAAATGTAATTGATTAGCTATTAGAATGCTCTAATACAATGTATGTAACATGGGTGTTTTTGATATAAATTATTTTGGTACACTAATGCAATGTCTCAGTGGTGTTTTAGATGTAAATTATTTTGGTTAGTAAATTAAATAATCTCCTACTACAAAAATGGTTAGGGAAGGTATAAGCATTAATCTTTCCAACAATTTAGGTTATAATGTTTTACAAACTAATTTAGCTCAAAGACCAAAAATAGTTGAAACTCACCAAATCAAATAAAGAAGAGTTCCAAATTTACATAACACAACCCCTAATTTGAAAGAATTCTCGAACTCAAAACCGCCAAAGAATTAACATAGCAAAAGTAAAAAGTCATTTGTTTATACTTCTAATAAGATTAAATTAATCCTTGATTGAATCGAAAGATCCACACAAATATGGTCAAATTCACCTCTAAAAGTAAATCTACAAAACGATTTTTTGAAGACAAAAAAAATGATCGTACAAAAGTATCAAAAACGAATAAAAAACGTTGAAGACATAAATTAAAAAAAAAAAGAACCTAAGCCAAGAAATCGGAAAAATGCCTCATCGTAAATGGAACTCTATCGACTTCAGCTCTTATATGTCACCGCTAAAGTTGTTGAATGAAAAAACGCAACGTCTTGATGATTGTTTCTTGAATTTTTCTGCCATACTCTTGATTTTTAGGCCTAAATTTTATGATGGAGATTGAAGAATAATAGACGGAGAAAATATTTTTGATGACGATAGTCCTCTTAATTCTAAGTTGACTGTCTTCATTTATCGCAATTGCATTTGTCTTGCAAATCGAAAAGTTATACAAATAGCTCTTTTTATGCTTTAAGAAAAGAGATTGACTAATTGAAATGTATTCTATGAAGTTGCACATCAAATGATCAATATATACATGGGTCATAAAATAAAATTGTAGTTAAATGCGTTAATAATTTCAAAATTTGATTATTATCTTGTTACAATTATATTGTAGTCGATGTTAAAGCCATATATGGGCATGACATGTTGGAACATAGAACACTAAATTTCCAAAACTCAAGATAAGAAAATAATATCAACTATATATGCATCATAAATACAAAAACCCATATGATTTCATGCAAAAAAAGATGACTACAATGTAAAAAGGATTTAGAAACTCAAGATAAACATCCCAATTTCCATATATTTATTATTCTAATTTGTACAAGGATCACTTTCTTTATAAGCACATCACATTCAACCATGTCATCAAACATCACATATTTTAGTTGAAGCATTTCATCAAACATCTAGTCAGCAAAACAAATACAAATTCAAGATCTCAATAACTTTTAGTTGAATTACCATACGGTATTTACCTTAAATTCCTATAATGAATTTTCATCCTTCGACCCTAGACTTACTATTAGAGCATAAATATGTTGGATAGAAGATCATGAAGACTGAAAGTCAAGCCAAGTCAAAGCTCAAGTCAAACTCTTATAGCATAGTCAAAGTCTTTTGTAATAAAAGTCAATGTGTTGTGAATGTTTAGTTGTGTGAGAGTTTGTGTGCGTATAAATAGGGATATGACTTAGTGTAGTGTGTGTGACTTGTAAGAGTGTTGTGAGAGTACTAGAGAGAGAGCATTGTACACGTTCTTTGTGTAGAGATAGAAAGTTAGAGAGAGAACTGTATCGATTCTGTGATTGAAATTGAAAATGGAGTTTGATTGAATTTGTTAATTGTCATCTTGATTACACTGATTGATTGGGACTAGTAATTGGTATTAGAGCAGAGTTCAAATTGGAATCAATTAAGAAAATGGACGTTCGCACTGTTTCTTGAGATTTGATCAAATTTCGAATTGTTGTGTGTAATTGCAAGTTTATTTGAGTCATTTGAGTTCGTTTGTTGTTTTTGATCAAATTGTAAAATTTCATAAGTTTGAGTTTCACGAGTTCGAAAACACTGTATCGGACTAAATTTGTATGCTTAAGTGAATTTCGTTGAAATTCATTGGTTGAAATAGATTCTAGACGTGTAAGTAATCAATTGTCAAAGTTTCAGATCAAAATTTGAAGATTTGATGGGTTTTTCAGTTGATCAAAGTGATTTTTAGTCAAGATTCGAAGAACTCGCAGATCAAGAGATTTCGCATATTTCTTATCTGAAAATTTCACAAGTATAGAATTCGCATATTTATGTATGAGAATTCCTCAGAATTCGTACATGCTTGTGTACGAAAAGTCAGAATTCGCATAAATCCTTTATACGAAAATTTTCTTGAAAAATAAAGAATTCGCATATGCTTGTATGCGAAAAGTGAGGAACTCACATTGTGTTTCATGCGAGTTGCTAAGAATTCGCATAAGAGTGATATACGAATTCATCAGAATTCACATAAAAAGTTTTAAAATTTTCCAAGTACAGAATTCGTATGATTCTGTTATGCGAAAAGTTGATTTTCAAATTTCGCATAGTGTTGTGTGCGAATTCTTGGAACTCGCATATAACTACGTGCGAATTCTATTGCGTGCGAATTCTGAATTTTGTGTGTGTGTGAATTCTGAAGTTTGTTGTTTTTGCGAACTGTGACTTATGAATTTTGTGTATGCGAATTGTGTTTGTCTTAGTGTGGTGTGGGAATTCCATACTTAGGAGATTTTTGGAAATTTTATTTTCTGAAAAACTGTTTTTAAGTTTTTCTGTATTCTGATTTCAATTGAACTAACGATCATTTTAAGTTCTTATTAAACAGTTCTATTGACAGGATGACTTCAAAGGAAGCATTAGCTATTAGAACTGATGTGAAGCCAGCAGTACTATTTAAAGGCGAATATGAACAATGGAATGACCGCTTCCTGGACTTTATTGATCGCAATGATTTGGGTGACTATATCCGATTGTCTTTGACGGAAGGAGTGATGAAACCTCTTACGAAGGTTCATATGGTAGAAAAATTGGTACACAGATGAACAAAGGAAAAAGAGTACCCCTTGCCACTGGATGAGTACACAGATGAACAAAGGAAAAGGGTCAAAGCTGACAGACTGGCAAGGTCTTTCATCTTACAAGGGATTCCGAATGAAATTTATGTGAAGATTGACAGTTATAATGCCACGGGCAAGGAGATGTGGGATCAGCTAGAAAAGATAATGCTAGGATCCAAAATTGGTAACCAGCTTAAAGTCTCTGTTATCCCAGTTTAATCTAGTTGGTAAATAATCAATCAAGTAATCAAGCAACACAATAATAATCAAGAGATATATAAATCAGAGTAACATACCAATCCCTTGAATAAACAATGAAACCCTTGAGTGTTCTTGATACCCTTGAATACAGAGAAAACAATATGTCTACCTTTCTCTCAAAAAAATGATTATGAAATTATGAAAGGTTGACCCTAAAAACTAATTAACTAAAACAATAAATACCTAGGCCATGTGGGCTTTAACCTTGATGGGCTTTCTAATGGGCTTGCGCCCAATAGCTAATAACTATTAACATATTACATAATAAACCCTCTAAATAACTTTGACACAATTGCAGTTTAAACCCTGAACTTTAACTTTAATCTTGAATACAATTATTTGATCCAACAATCTCCCCTTTTGGATTCAAGATTAAAAAAAAATTGCAATTGTCTTCATCTTCACTTGTCTTCACTTTTCTTCAGATATGTCGTTGATAGCTTCAAAACATCAAAACTTCAAAACATTTAAAACTTTGATAATCTTCATCTTCAGCAGATTATATTCTCCCTCTTAATATATTCTCCCCCTTTTTGTATGTTCTCCCCCTTTTTGATGAGTGGTGAGAAGCATCATCATCAAAACTTTGCAAAATAATCTCCTCCTTTATCAAAACAATCTCCCCCTTTGTGTATGATCACGTAAGCACAGTCTTCATGTAACGAGCCCTGTATGGAAATAAGAGCAGTCTTCCCATATGGAAAGAGTGATTATTTCAATCTTTTCAGATTAAAATATAAAGTAGTAACCATTCGAATCTTTGCAAATTCAAACAGTTTAATAGGTGTAACCCTGAATCAACAAATGACTCAGTTAGAATGTCTGTCAGTAACACAAAGTCACTGAGTAACACAAAGTTACTATATAAGGAGCTAGTTTTGATGTTGGCTCCCCAGGTCTTCCATTCAATCATCGAATAACACATGGTTATCTATGAACGTTCTGACAGAAAACAAATTTCTGTGTGCTCGTGCATGTGTATGAAAGAATTAAGCATAGATGATTGCTTTTCAAGATAGGCTCAAATTATGTAAACTTGTTGAGACAACAACAAATTATACAACGACTCAATGTGCATGAGAAAGGGTTCGAAGGTGGGGCAACTTTCCTTATTTTTCAATATTAGTATCTTCCAAATGAAGAACCAATAGCGTATGTGTTGCGTCCCCAGAAAATGTGAAACATTCTCTTTTTGAGAAAAGAATGAGTAGCTGGTGGGGTTAATGCAAGAGATGGCATGGGCTAGTTGCCTTTTTCAATGATGGTCACCAAAGAATGTGATCCAATCAGATTATGTGGCTGCCCGACTCAGAAAGTGGTTTGGTATAGAGTTTAATATTCTTTTACTCTGTTCACTCACCCTCTTTCTTTTAATGCTTACTTCTAACCAATCTCTCTTTTCCATTTTACCTCTTCACACACCATCACTCAATTCTTTTGACCCCTCTCCCCTCAATCACTCAGGGAATACTTCCTGGGTAGGAAACACTAGTTATCGTGAATCCATGGAAGTCCTGTTAAACTCACACACTGAATCCCATGTATTTTCCTAAAAGAACATACTGTTCAACAAGCTTTTGGACATGAAAGCACAAAGGAATACAATTACATGAAGAATAAAAATTGGAGAAGTCAAAACATTTGTGTTTGATGATGCAATTCTCCCCCTCAAACTAGAAAGAGTTTGACAATTTAAGCTCTTAAGGAGTTTTTCAGTTAAGCTTATAGACGATTTGTCATGAAGAATAATATTTTAGAGAATCAAAAAACGAATGTTGTTTATATGAACAATATATAAACATATTTTCAATGAAAGCACATGAAATGACGTTTGATTCAATCAACAGTGAATACAAAGAACGTGAGTATTACCATAGAAAGATTTAACTTTTGATACATGGTAATAACAAAGTCAAATAGAATGTGCTGAACCGTTATGTGTATGAATACTTGACAAAGTATATTGACAAGATAAAACGCAAGTATTTATCTTTAAGAACACACGGTCAGATAAGCATTTAAGTATCCAAAAATCTTTTAAAATCACAGATATTCTCCCCCTTAACTGATAATTTTTTTTTTAATTTTTTTTAAGATAAGGCAGAAAAAATAAATAAAGCACTGAAGTGCGGGTTCTAATCTGATGTGATTAGAAGCCATTGTCACTTGACCAAACCTGCATAAATAAAACAAATAAGGGTAATCATTTATGAAAATGATTCCTCTCTCGTTAGCAACAGTTTGAAAATAACACACAAGATAAAAAACATAGAATACTCCCCCTAGAATCATGAGTAAGGTCTAAGACATGTTCAACATACCAAGTTTGTTGATGAGAAATTGAAATCGCTTTTCATCCAATGGCTTGGTGAAAAGATCAGCTAACTGGAAGTCAGTTTGAACAAAGTGCATTTCAATATTACCTTTTTCTACATGATCCTTAATGAAGTGATAGCGTACATCGATATGCTTTGTCTTCGAATGCTGTACCGGGTTAGCAGTTATAGATATTGCGCTCTTGGAATCACAATAAATAGGAACACGCTTGTAGTTGTATCCAAAGTCCCTTAACTGTGTCGTCATCCAGAGGACTTGAGAACAGCAGCTAGCAGCAGCTACATACTCAGCCTCGGCAGTGGATGTTGAAACACAATTTTGTTTCTTTAAAGTCCAACTTACAAGTTTGTCACCTATGAATAGACATGACCCAGAGGTGCTCTTCCGGTCTAGCTTACATCCTGCATGATCAGCATCTGTAAAGGCAGTTAGTTCAAAACGAGAATCCTTTAGATACCAAAGGCCTAGATTAGGAGAACCTTTGAGATATCTAAGGATTCGCTTAACAACAGATAAGTGCGACTCTTTAGGATTAGACTGATATCTCGCACAAAAACATGTGGCAAACATTATATCCGGGCGACTGGCAGTCAGATAAAGTAAAGAACCAATCATGCTGCGATATACCTTTTGATCAACAGGTTTCCCGGAAGGATCCACGTCTAAGAGTGTACCAGTAGCCATTGGTGTTTTCATGACTGAACTATCTGACATATTGAACTTTTTCAAAATATCTTTTATGTATTTAGCTTGATTAATAAATATGCCTTCGGGTAATTGATTTACTTGTAAACCAAGAAAGAAATTCAATTCACCCGTCATCGACATCTCAAACTTTGTTTCCATTATCTTTGAAAAGTTCTTACAAAATTACTGATTTGTCGACCCAAATATTATGTCGTTAACATAAATCTGAATGAGAATCAAGTCGTCACCTTGCCTTTTGAGAACTAAGGTAGTATCAACTGTACCTTTCTTGAAACCAGAAGCAAGTAGAAATTTAGTGAGAGTTTCATACCAGGCTCGCGGTGCTTGTTTAAGACCATACAACGCTTTGTCTAGGACGTAGACATGATCAGGGTGATGAGGATCAATGAAACCTTCAGGTTGAGCCACGTAAACCTCCTCATGCAAAACGCCGTTCAGAAAATCCGAATTTACGTCCATTTGATAGACAGTATAGTTTTTGTGCGCTGCATATGCTAGAAAGATTCTGATGGCTTCGATCCTTGCAACCGGGGCGAATGTTTCATCATAGTCAATGCCCTCTTGTTGATAATACCCTTTTGTGACCAATCGAGTTTTGTTTCTCACGACTACTCTAGCTTCGTCTTTCTTATTTCTAAACACCCACTTTGTTCCAATAACGGATTTACCTTTAGGTAGTGGGATCAAGCGCCATACCTTGTTCCTTTCGAATTGGAGAAGCTCATCTTGCATAGCAGAAATCCAGAAGGGATCACGTAGAGCTTCAGACGCTTTCTTCGATTCTAGGGAACTAAGGAAGCTTGAAAACATGCAGAAGTTGGCTGTTGCAGATCTTGTTGTGACACCAGATTATACGTAACCTATCACGTTTTCCAAGGGATGATCCTTAGTCCAACGATGTGTGCTTGGTAATGCTTTAACTGTTTGTTGCGTATTTGACGCATCGTTGTCATCTTGCACGGCAGGTTGCTCCATAGATGTACTCGGGACATCTTGTACTGGTGTTTATGATACTGAAGCTTCTGGACTAGCAGTTGAAGTACTCGGGACTTTGTTTCCAGAAGAACTATCTGTAGAGACAGATTCAACATTAGTAGAGTCAGAAACTAACGGTGTAGTTGTACCTGATGGAGATGAAGTTTCAACGACATCTTTGGAAGGTCCAGACATGTCTTCAGAAATGGTAGGGACCTCCGAGCCTGTACCACTTGTTATTGATGTTGATATGCCTTTTTCAAAATCTGCACATATATCATTAAAGGCATCTAACAATAAATCTAACTCAGATGAAGTAGAGTTAGAGTTAGAAGAAGTGGATCCTTGAGAAGATGGTTCTATTCGAGATTGAATAGAAGTTTTGTCCTTAATTACGAGTTCTGAACTGTTGTGTCCAGAAGTCCTTGTAGAATTCTCATCAAAGGAGACATTCATGCTCTCAACAACCGTCTTAGTTCGAATAATGTAAATTCGATAAGCTTTGGATGTCAGAGAGTATCGAACGAGATATCCTTCATCCGCTTTCTTATCAAATTTTGATAATCCTTGACGATCTTTAAGAATGTAGCACTTGCAACCAAAGACACGAAGAAATTTGATATTAGGTGTACGATTGTTGATTAACTCACATGCTGTTTTATTAAATCGCTTGACAACAATGGTACGGTTCTGAGTAAAACATGCTGTAGCGACTGCCTCAGCCCAAAGGTACATGGGTAGATTCGAGTAAGCAAGCATAGTACGAGCTGCTTCAACCAAAGTACGGTTCTTCCGTTCAACAATGCCATTTTGCTGTGGAGTGTAGGTTGCGGAGAAATTGTGTGAAATACCCACGGAAGTAAGATAACTCTTCAGGGTGTCATTCTTGAACTCCGTGCCATTGTCACTGTGAATGGTTCTGACTGGTAGTTGAAGACATACTTGAATGCGCTTGATGAAAGCGATAATCAACTCTGGCGCATCTAACTTGTTGCGAAGAAACTCGAGCCATGTATACCTTGAGTAGTCATCTATCATTACCAACACATATTTCTTTCCATTGATAGATGCTGTGCGCATTGGGCCACAAAGGTCCATATGAAGAAGTTCCAGTGCAGATAAGGTCAATGATTCAGCTTTGGACTTGAAGGAGCTTCGCTTCATTTTGCCCAACTCACATGCGGGACATAGTGAGTCTTTTTCGAACCTCATTTCTGGTAGACCTTTGACCAGACCTTGTCTCTGTAGCTTCGCTATAGATCTGAAATTTTGATGAGACAAGCGTCGATGCCACGTCCACGACTGTGCTTTGGAAGCTTTGGCTAGTAGGCATACTGGACGTGTGGCAGATAGTGTAGGAAAATCTACATAGTATAGATTTCCATGGCGCTCAGCTTTGAAGACTTCGTAACCATCGGGATCCTCTAGATAGCAATGAGTGGTTGTGAAGCGGACTTGATATTTCATGTCACAGAAGTGACTGGTACTGAACAGGTTGTGATCAAGTCCTTCAACATATAGCACTTTTTGAATCTTCACAACACCGTTATCGAGCATTCCATATCCTCTGACGTGGCCTTCGGCTTTAGAATTGGCAAATTTAACTGCTCCGGCAGGCTCCACCACATAGTTATGCAAGAGGTGCTTGAATACTGTCATGTGGCGTGAACATCCGGAATCTATTACCCACAATCGACAGGCCTGCAAAAGAGACAATTAGTTTTGCTTAGGCACCCATATCAGGATGGGTCCTTCGCGGTTAGCATCAAGCAACTCAGGAATATCATCTGGTTTGACTTTCACTTTCCATTCATAACGCGGCTTTGGAACCCATTTCCAAACCATCTTAACATTTAATTCCTGAAAGTGCTTTTTAGAAGTAGGATTGGCAACCTTAGGCGATACACTTTAGGTTGTGCAGAAGAATTAGAATCAGAATTAGACTTAAAGCTCAGTTTAGATTTTCTCTTATTCTGTTTGGACTTTGGAGGGGAGTAGTATGTGAATGAGTTATCCCAACAGTGTTGGCAATATAGATTCTTTCGAGCAAAATTCATAAACTTAGATTTATCAGAACAAACCTTACATCCATGTTTATCAAAAGAATTACTTTTCAAAATAACACTGTCAGAAGTACAACTATTTGGAATAAAAGGTTCACTAGATAGCCTATCATTCTTATTCAAACTATTGTCTTTATTCTTCTTACTCCTCCCAACTCCATTTCCTTTTATATCTGAAACAGAAACAGGAACCTTGTTAGTCTCTAACTTAAAGGTGGTTCTTTTCTAGTGCTCTTTGAAGTCTCACCCTTTTCAAAAATACTCGGTGGATATTCAGGACAATCAGAGTAAACAACTGTAGGTTTTGCAGGAGCATCAAATTCTGGATTGGTTCTTACCTTCCAGCTTGGATCATTGAACATCTGTTTATCACTTGAAGCATTTTTAAACATAGTAACTTTCAAATCATTGATCTCTATGCACAACTCTTGATTTACTTTTAAAGACTTTTCAAGTTTATGTTTGAGATCAAAGTTTTCATCTTCAACCTCGTCAAGAGACTGTTGCAACATATCAATTTGCTTCGTCAATTCAGATGTATGATCATTCACAGAATTTGACCCCTTTAAATTAGAAACAGGATCAGAGTTTGAAGCATTCATCATTTCAGAGAATATCTCTTCAGTTATGGACTCAATAAACTCTATTTTTTCATTTTGAGAGCAAGAACCATTCGTGATATCATTTTCTTCTTCAACCTCTTCAACAAGTAAAGGTTTAGAAGCAATGGGACTTGAGACTGATGGTATAGCAGATGGATCAACATCCGATTCATACTCATCATATTTGCATGCAGTCTCAGGTAGAACTGTGTTGGTGCTTACTGATTCTTTGGAAGGTGTGGTAAATAGTGATTAAAACTCAGTAAATTCGATCTTTCGAGTCGCATAGCTTTTGTTTAAATCACCATATTGAAAACCAACTGATTTAAAAAGATTTTGAGAATCAGTGTCACCAGACTTGTTCTTTCCCATTTCTTCTTGACCTTTGGTCTCAGTAAAAGGTTTAGGATACTTTCTTCAACAAAAGTTGCACGAATGTCAGAAATGGGTCTGATTGCGGAGCCGAATTTATCAAAATTATATAGATGCTCTGGTGCCTTTTTCAAAACTTCATTAGATGGCACACCCAAACCTGGTTTTAGTTTATAAAACCTTTCGTCTTGGAGTTTATTGGTCAACAGATTTAATGTTTGCTCAGTCTGACCTCGTTTCATATTAATGTCCTCCAGTTGCTTGATTTTGGTGTAAGTTTCATTTCTTTCTTTATAACAAACTTCAAATTTTATTTGAAACTCACCCTTTTCAGCATTAAGATTCACAAGATCTGTTTCTAAACCAAATATTTTTTCTTTTAAAGACGCTTTTTCAGCTTTTAAATCGTCTTTTTCCTTTTCTTTTTCTTCCACAACAACTTTTAAAATAGCATTTTCATCACGAAAGCTTAATGCAGATTGATGTGCAGAGCTAAGTTTGCCTTTCAGTAAAGCAAATTCATCTTTCATACCATGTATTTGGGCCATTAAAGATTCAATAAGCTCAGAATTGTCACTTACCTCAGAGTTTGCATCTTCGGATTGTGTCTCAGAGTCTTCATCGTCACCTTCCAGCTTTGCCATATAAGAGACTTGGGTGAAGTGAGCTTGCTCCTCGTCATCGGAACTTTGATACATCCAGTTCTCTTCTTCAGCCATTAGCACTTTTCTTTCTTCAACTTTCTTGGCAATAAGTGACTTTCTTACGTAGTACTCTGAGTTCTTTACCTTCTTGAACTTGCAGTCCCTCGAGAAATGCCCAAATTTGCCACAGTTGTAGCATCTTCCTGGTTCATCCTTTCGTTCTTCTCGCTTCTCCTCTCTCTTTCCTTCTCGTCTATCTTCCTTCCTGTCTTCTCGTCCTTCCTCTCTCTTTCCATGCCTCGGCTTGTATCGCATCTCAGACTTCTCTTTCTTGTGTCCATCATACTTTGGCTTTGAGTAGAATCTTTTCTTGCCAAAGCTCTTCTTGAATCGTCGCGTAATAAGAGCCCCGTCCTCGGAGAACTTTTGAATATCTGGATCTGAATCAACTTCCAGTTCTTCATCGCTCGAATTAGAGTCAGAGTCAGTAACTTCGATAACTAGAGCTTTAGACACCTTTTTCTTCGACCTTGCAGAGGATACAGAACCTTTGCCGGCTATGAGAGCCACATAATCCTTCAGATGATTAGACTCATTATTAATTGATCTGACCTCATCCTCATGTTGAGCAAGAGTAGAGAAGATATCAGTGACATTTTCTCGAGCCATATTCTTGGACATCTGGAGGTTGATAGCAAAGTTCTTCCATTCTGGATTCAGATTCTTGATGAACTTGTAATTTATCTCAGAAGCAGATTTAGAGATATTGCTCCTCCGCAAGTCATTGAGGATGATGTTATATCTGTTGTAGGTATCTAATAGCAACTCTCCTTCTTTTGCATGAAATCCCTCGTATGCATTTATGCATAGATTCTGCTTAGCTTGTATGGAGGCTTCACTTCCTTCAAACTGCCTTGCTAGTTCATCCTAGATGCCTTTAGCAGTGCTCTGACTGTCGACACGATTGTAGATGTCGTTTGGAATTGCCATTATCAGATAGATTAGAGCCTCTTCTTCTGTCTTATACTGTTCTTTCTGCTTTTCATTGAAGAACTGATAAGGTTTAGGAATCTCTCTGTCAGGGATTTCTGGAGAGGAATCTGTAGCAGGTTGACCCTTTACAGTGATCATTGGAGTTTGTGGACCTTCAATGATTGCTTTGAAATCTCTGTTCTTGTGATTCAGAAACTGGATCATTCTGATCTTCCATTGCTGATACTCATTAGCCATGAGGACAGGAGGTTTGACTTGAGAACCCATTGAGAGAAGCTGATTCGACATCTTAGTTGTACCACTTGTTAGTAATTAAACTTATCTGTACCAAGACAACCAACTAGATTAGATCATTAGAATCAAAATGAAAACCACACTAAAAAAATTTTAGAAAAATAAATTCCCGAAAATAATTAAATGCAGTCCTTTCAATCAGTATAAAGCTTCAAATAATACTAAAGAAAATGTTGATCTCGAACAGAACTTTGTCACCCTTCGCAGACTTAGCACGGGGGTCCCTAGAGAAATTTTTTTGACATTTAGATGCCCTATTACAGTTTGCAAAAATCGACCGCTATGCTGACCGGGGATGTGCTTCGACCGGTATTGAGTCGACCGGGGACTTATAAAGACCGGTAGAGAGTTCGACTGGTAGAGAGTTCGACCAGGACCTTGTAAAGACCGGTAGAGAGTTCGACCGGTAACTTGCTTAGACCGGTATTATGTTCGACCGGGAACTTGCTTAGACTGGTATTACGTTCGACCAGGAACTTGCAAAGACCGGTATTACGTTCGATCGGGAACTTGCAAAGACCGGTATTATGTTCGATCGGACACTTGCTTAGACCGGGAAGAATTAGACCGATATAGTGTTCGACCGGGATTGTGCTTTAACCGATAGTGTCCAAGACCGATACAAAGGTATGGACTGATAAGATATTCAACCGATATTTAATTAGACCGATAGACTCTGTTCGACCGATATAATGCTATGACCGGTACGACTAAGGACCGATAGGAATGATTAGACCGATAGAATGTTCGACCGGTATGTTCTTAAGCAGCCCAGAAGACGATGAACAGACGCAATAATCAACCCAGAAAATTAGTACAGACTCACAATCAGATGCAAAAATCAGTCCTTTGTACTCAGAAACATGAACCAATCACAATACAATCAAACTCAGAGATCAATTTCAACTTTTAAGCATTCGATTTGATAAGCATAGTAATGACCGATAGATAACTTATGTCGAACCCAGAAAACTCAAAATCACACAATTCAATCACTTTGTTAATTCTCAATGCACTTAATCAATCAGATGGCATTTAGAAGCATAAATCTCAACTAATCAGATCAACTTTAACCCAATAAACACATTAATTCATGCAATCAATTTTCAGAATACGATGAACAGTAACTTTCACGATGAACAATATTCGATGAATAGTAACTTTCACGATGAACAATATTCGATGAATAGTAACTTTCGATGAACAGTAATCTCAATTTTTTTTGATTCTATAAGCTCTGATACCACTTGTTATCCCAGTTTAATCTAGTTGGTAAATAATCAATCAAGTAATCAAGCAACACAATAATAATCAAGAGATATATAAATCAGAGTAACATACCAATCTCTTGAATAAACAATGAAACCCTTGAGTGTTCTTGATACCCTTGAATACAGAGAAAACAATATGTCTACCTTTCTCTCAAAAAAATGATTATGAAATTATGAAAGGTTGACCCTAAAAACTAATTAACTAAAACAATAAATACCTAGGCCATATGGGCTTTAACCTTAATGGACTTTCTAATGGGCTTGGGCCCAATAGCTAATAACTATTAACATATTACATAATAAACCCTCTAAATAACTTTGACACAATTGCAGTTTAAACCCTGAACTTTAACTTTAATCTTGAATACAATTATTTGATCCAACAGTCTCAAACTGCCTGAACAACTACGAGGAATTCAAAGCAAATGAGGGTGAATCTCTTGAGGCTACGTATGACAGATTCGTGACTTTGCTGAACGAGCTTAGCAAGAACAAAGTCAGGAAATCACAAATTGAGCTCAATGTTAAATTCCTGAGCATTCTACAACCAGAGTGGAAGAGGTTCACAAGGCAGATGAAATAAATGAAGGACTTAAACGAGATACCACTCCACGAGGTATACGAGACTAAGACAAAATGAAGAAGTGGTGGAGGAGATTAAAGATGAGAAAAAGAAAGCTGAAAAGTTGGTTACTGATCCTGTTGCCTTGGTAGTAAAGAAGAAAGAAAAGAGATCAGTGAGCTTAAAGAAGAAGAAGAAGAAGGTTATAGTTTCTGAGTCTGATGAAGAAGCTGATAGTGCGGAGGATTCTGACTCCGATGACTGTGAGAATCTGAAACAAGAAATGTTGTTGTTGACAAAAGCTTTTCAAAAGAAGTTCTATAAGAAGCCTGGTTCGAACAATCAACGATATTCTTCAGGCTCAAGAAACTACGAACACAAGGAAAGTATTGAAAGAAAGAGGTCTGATAAGAAAAGGCCTGAAGAGAAGAAGTATAGAACTAAAGAGAAGAAGAAAGAGCCCGAGCCAGTGAAGTGCTATAACTGCGGGAAACTCAGTCACTTTGCAAAGGATTATCGGAAACCGAAGGTCCGCAATTCCGAATATTACAAGAATAAGATGCTTTTGTCCAAGCAACAGAAGGCTAGAAAAGCACTTATGGCCGAGGACGAGTACTGGCTTGAACACTTCGATGAAGAGGAATCAGAAGAAAAGGCTTACATGTCTTTTATGGGAAAGAATGAGAATGAAGTTGAAGCTGATTCTGATGAAGAAGATACTGATGAGGTATGTGATATGTCCGAATCAGATTTTCTTAATCAAATGCAAGACATGATGGTTCAACTCCAAGAATTAGAGTCTAAGCTTAAACGTGAGAAAGGTATCATTAAAGAGAAAAACCAGTCAATACTGAAACTTAGCAATGACATTGCTGAGAAGAATATCGATTGATGCTTTACACAAAAACATTGATACCAGGGCAAAAGAAAAGACTATAATTGATAATGAACTGTCTGAAATTACTTCAAAATATAGACTGTGTAAATTTGAAGTCAAAGAGGTTGCGAAAAAATGTTCATCACTATCGAAAGAAAACAAATCTTTATCTGAAAAAGTGAATCTTTTGGAGGAAAAACTTTATACTTTAGGTCAAACTGAGCAAACCATTCACCTGAACAAGCCTAAGGAGAGTAGTGAGTGTTGGGGTCTTGGTTAGGAGAACCCACACTATCTCAAAAAGGGTATTTATAAAGTGTCTGCCTTATATGATTTCGGATTTTTAAAACTGGCACCACAATACCCTGAACTCAAAGATAAGTGGACTAAACTTTTAGAAGAGGACGAAGCTAAGGAAAGGGAGAAAAGAAAGAACAAAACTAAAATGAAACTTCCATTTAGATATGAGAAGTTGAATTATAGTTACAGTTCTGATAAGTCAAAATTTCTTTCTAATGACTATTTCCAAAGCTATTCTACAGAGGAGTTAGAGGCTAAACCAGTTGAAGGTAAAATTTATGTACGTCCACTCGTGTTAGAAAGTAAAATTTCTGAACTCGAGAACACTCTGTTAGAAGAAAGAATTTTGAGTAATCTAGAACAAATTGTGTTTTCAACTATGTTTAAAAATACTGATTTTTCAAAGACTTCCAAAGCTTAAAAATTTGATGATGTTAACAATCTGTTTGATGAAGAGTTTGATTTCTTAAACTCTGATGGTGATTTAGATGATTGTGTTGCTTAATTTGATTTCAATGCAAAACTTCCTGATCATTCACAGTTTATAATCAATTCTTTTCGATTTGTTAGAGCATAAACTTGTTGGATACAAGATCATGAAGATCAGAGGTCAAAGTTCAAGAAGTCAAAAGCTGGAAAGTCAACTATTAGTGACAGTCAAAGTCATTTTGTAATAAAGTCAAAGTCAATGTATTGTTTTGTTCTTTTGTAGTTGTTGTTAGGTTTAAATAGTTTTTGTTTTGTTTAATAGATATATGACTTGAGAAGATTGTACGCATTCAGAGAGAGATTCAGAGAGAGAGAGAGAGAGTTGTAGAGAGAGAAATATTGTTCAGGAGAGAAAGAGAGATAAACAGATTGTAATCGTTTTGAATTGAGAATTGAATTGAAACAGGTAGTTTGATAATCTTGTTTGTATTCAATTAGTTGTAATTAGAAACTTGATTCAGGGACACACAATTGGTATCAGAGCAGATCCAATTGAAATCAAATCAAGAAAACGCTGTTGACACTGTGTTAATAGAAATCAGATTGAAATTTAAGTGTTTGTGTATTTTAGAGTTTGTAATTGATTGAAATGAGTTCGTTTATTGTACTAGAACGAGTTTGTATAGTTTGATTAGTCCATTGCACTGTAATTTTCTTAAATTTTTGAGTTTTATCGAAGTTCTGAGTTCACGAGTTCGACGCACTGTTCATTGAATCAATTCGTATTAGTATGTGTCTTAGATTGAAATTCATTGCTAGATTTTGGTTCTAGGTGTGTTTGTAGTCAAATTGTCGAAGTGTCAGATCGAAATTTGAGGTCTAGGTGGATCTTTAGTCGATTCAGAGGTGTTTTTCTTCGAAGAATCCAAGAACTCGCAAACCTGATCAACAACTCGCAAAAATCATCTCAAGAACTCACAGAGAGTCAAGAATTCGTATTTGTTGAAAGAATTCGCAGAAAATCTCAAGAATTCGTTAATATCATCAGATTTCGCATAGTTCCTTCTGAAAATTCTTAAGGATAGAGTTCGCAGTACTCTGTATTGCGAAATCTAAAGAATTCGTTGTTGGGTCTCTTGCGAATTTCATAGAATTCGCAGAGTTATTTTCTGAAAAAGTTTCAAGTATAGAATTCGCAAAAGGCTTAGAATTCATATATTTGTGTATTACGAATTGCTTAGAATTCGCTTATCATTGTGTTGCGAAAACCATAAGAATTCGCAGACTAGAGGGTTGCGAATAGTGATTTCTAAATTTTTATAAGGGAAGAATTCGCAGAAGTCATTCTTGCAAAAAGTTTTTCTTAATTCTTTCAAAAGACAGAATTCGCTAGTGTTAGTATTACGAATTCCTCAGGATTTGCAGGTGTGTGAGTTGCGAATTCTATGTGTGTTTTTAGTAATTTGCGAATTTTTTGCATCTCAGTGTTAGTATTACGAATTCTTTGTTATTTCTTGTGCCTTGTGAATTCCAGACTTGGTGATTTTAGGAATTTGATTTTCTGAATTTATAGTTTGATTTCATTTGGATTAACGATCAAATTCAAGTTCTTTTTGAAACAGAATGACTTCCAGTGAAGCTCTTGCAATCAGTATGGATGAGAAGCCCCCAATACTTTTCAGAGGAGAGTACGAACAATGGAAAAATCAGTTCTTGGATTTCATTAACCGACATGAATTAGGGGATCATATCAGAGTATCTCTAAGAGAAGGAAACATGAAAATTCCAACATGGATTCATACTACTTATAATGCAGATTGGGAAATGAAAAAACAAGAGTTTCAAGTACATCCTGATAACTACACAGATGAGCAGAAAAAGAGATATAAAGCTGACAGATTAGCCAAATCTTTTATATTGAAAGGAATTTCAGAGGAGATTTCAAAAGAGATTTCTATCAAATTAGAAAGCAAAAAGGCTACAAGAAAACATTTGTAGTAACATATTGAGAAGATTATGGTAGGACCAAAGATGTCATCAAGAGTAAAGTTTTTAGAAGCTGAGAACTCTAAACTTAAAGGAAAGATTTATGATCTTGAAACTCAAATCCAGAAGCAAGATTATGTTGAGAACAATGAGAAGAAAGTTAAGGATTTGGAGGATGCTAATGCTGAGCTTATAAAGAAAATATCTGATTTGGAACAAAAGATGGTCAAAGAAAAAGGTGTTTTTGAGAGTAAGAAGAAAAAGTTTGCTAAAAAGTTCTCAGATTTTTCACGAAAATGTGCTGATGAGAAGAAGACAGTTGAGCTGAAATGTATAAAGCTTTCTCAACAAATTTCAGACTTTGAGAAAGTAATTATTTTGGAAAGAGAAAAGTTTGCAAAGGAGAGAAAGACCATAGAATAGAAGAATGTTGGAATCTTCAAAGAGATGTCTGGTTAGAGAACAAATGCTGAGAAGGACTTTGAAGAAGAAAGAAATATCTTTGAGGTAGAGATCAAGAAGCTTACTGAGAAGCTATCTGAACTATCTGAAAGTGCACAAAAAGGTCAAAATACGAAGTCTGAATTCGAGATGAAGATTGACCTACTCATCAAAGAAAGAGACAATTATTCTTTAAGGATAAAAGAGATTGAAGACATTATTTCAAAGGTTGTGGTGACTGAGCACACGACTCCAGAGTCACAAATCCACACATCTAGAAATGGTCCAGCTGATTCTGACTGTTCATTCAAGACAGCTGCAAGCTCACATCAGAAAAGTGCTTCTTCAAGAAGGTCAGTTAATTCATTTGATCAGATTCGTACTACTAACATTTTCTTTGATGTAAATGTAGATGGTTCAGGTACACAGAGAAGGAGAAGAAGCAAATATAATGAAGATAAGATGGTTTGGAAGGTAAAACCAGTAGATGAAGATAAGAAGAAGGAAGAAAAGAAAGGAAAGAACGATGAGAAACAGAGTAACAAATCATTTGTACATGCATCAACAGCCAAGAAGAACAAAGTGCTGAAAGGTAAATCTGATCTTACTTACTTGAGATATCAAATGATCAGGTTATCTAAAAAGAAGTATTGTTCTTATTGTCATACTTATGATGTTGTTCACAAAACTAGTGATAATTACTGGTATGGTTCTTATTCTATTACTTCTAATAGAATTGTAACTCACAATTATGGACCCAAATACCAGTAGGTACCAAAGCCGAAAGATGATTCTGTGTTGCAGGCACCTATTGTCAAGGGGGAGTAAGAGAACCAAGGCTTCTGAATACTACAGTTCAGGACCCATACCTCAATGATACGGAGTTTGACTTCTAAACACAACAGTTTAGGACTCTTACTTCAACGAGGAAAGAGATGATACTCCCGAGCTGATAAGAAATTGTACTATGATACTCAGATGAGGAAATCAACCTTCAAGGGTGAGTACATATGTTTCTGGAAATATGTATTCGGAAGATATGACGAACTACACTTCAGGAGGAGTTGTAGATCTCTATCGTGTGTTTTTTCACTGACAAATTATAGATGCATATTTTCAGGGGGAGTATGAATTATGATTTCTGATTACTTCAGATCAGAACTCGTTCACTCTATGTTTTACTGCTTTATGTTGTTTACTTTTTAATAAATTTGTGAATAAAGTTGTTTTGACGGACTTTCTGACTGATGCAAATTGAAATGATGCTTACAAGATCATATCATTATGACTTTAAGTTGACTTAATGAGATTTAAGACAGATCGAAAAGGTTTATTTCTATTCTTAATCTCATATATGGTTGAAAGAAGGACGACTTTCAATCATATTAACCATGTTCTTCAATGTTCAAACCACTTCCCGATTCTTAAAAAGATTTCCTGATTTGGGAGTGTGATTTTAAATGGTTTTCATGGTACTTGTGCTGGAATGTTTATAAACTGTGTGTTTCCAAAGATTAATACTTGCGTTTTATCTTTTCTATATACTTTCAAGTATTCACACACACCGGTTTACTTTTTGTTGAATATGTTCTTACCATGTCTCATAATTTGAAACATATTTTTTTGATGGTAAGACACCCCGCTTGAACTTTAAAGAATTTTGAGCGTAATTTTATTTCTAAACGTTATTTCAAGAATGTCTATATTTTGTTTCATATAGACAAAATCCATTATTTTTTACCATAAGCCTTAATTGATATATCATTTGTTTCTGATCATTTTCATACAATGTCAGATTTTCAAACAAGTCTCTTTCACTCATGTCTATTAATTCAATTTACTTGTTTGAAAATATCTTCAATGTTCAAAATGCTCATATCTTCATGATTATATTTTGAGCATACAAATATCTGACTTGTATTTGAGCTTTAACTGTTTGAGCTAAATCAATTTTGAGCAACATATGCTTCATAGGAAAATATGGGTTCTTTGTGCTAGGACTTAAATGAACTTCTATGGATTCACGTTAATCAGTGTCTCCTACCCAAGAGGGTGTGAGAACAGAGTAAAATAATATTAAACTCTGCACCAACTACTTTCTGAGCCGGGCAGCCACATTACTAATGTTTCACAACTCTTTGGTGAACATTATTGAAACAGGCAACTAGCCCATGCCAACTCTTGTTCAAAACCCCACCAGCCACTCATTTTTGTTGGGAACTGAAGAATTCATCAAGTATGGTTAATGTTGCTGGTTCAAAGTTACTACTGCTAGAAGACTTAAAAGTTAATACTGTTGAGTGTTACTGCTGCTAGTACTATTAATACTGTTAGTCAAAGTTAGTGCTGCTTGAACAAAGTTAGTACTGCTTAGCTAGTTAGTACTGCTAGTGGTTAGTGCTGCTTAGTAGTTAATGCTGCTAGAAGAAATTTAATGCTGCTGAAGATTAATACTGCTTATATGATGAAGATTCGCATGAAAGGATATACATGGAAGCTTAGAGATATATATGGAAGATATACTGAAGATATTTTATTTATTGTAATTATCTTTGTATTCAGTATATATATTGTATAGTTTAGAATAATGAGTTAACTTTTGTTTTCTTCATTCTATTAGAGAGAAAATCAACCTCAAGGCATAGATCCTAATTCTAGAGAAGTAGAATTCGTATTGGTGAGCCTGTTCATCAATATTGAGGTTGAGTGTGTAATCTTGTAACTTCAAAGCATTCAATACAAGTTTACAATTTGTTGATTATATTCTGTTTTGATTTTCTGTTTGATTAAATATCAAAGTGTTATTCCGCAAACTTCTTTGATATTGTTTCTGAGAATTAATTCTTGTTGAGAATTCGATCCTGACAAGTGGTATCCGAGCCTAATTCTCTCAGAAACAGTTATTCATCATGGAAAATCTTACAGAATCAAGCAGTACTTTGGTTTCTAAGGTTCCAATGCTCAAACCAAGTGAGTTTGACATGTGGAAGATCAGAATCAGACAATATATTCTTCTCACTGACTACTCAATGTGGGATATCATTGAGAATGGTCCTTCTGAAGCTGGAAGGATAGGACCAGATGGGAAAAGACCTCCACCAAAGACAGATGGTGAGAGGAAGATCAGACAGACAGAGATGAAGGCCTTGAGCACTCTGCTCTTGGCCATTCCCAATGAATATCAGCATCAATTTTGCAACTGCACTGATGCTCAGATTCTCTGGAATGCTCTAGAGAAAAGATTTGCTGGAACTAAGAGCATCAAAAGAAATCAAAGAGATGTTCTAAAGCAGCAGTATGAGAACTTCACTTCCACAAAGAATGAGTCTATGACTCAAACTTTTGATAGGTTCAATAAACTCATTGGTGAACTGGCTACTGTAGGGGTGAAGATGGAACAAGATGATATCAACAGAAAGTTCCTCAGATCTCTTGGGGATGAATGGACTATGTACACTGTCTCATATAGACAGAGTGACAATCTGGAAGAGAAAGAACTTGATGATTTAGACAATGATCTAAGAGTTTTTGAAACTGAGGTAGAAACCAAGAAGAAGCCCTCTGGTTAAATTCACAATGCTGCACTTCTTTCAGCATCCACTGATACTACTGCCAACTCTGAAGCAGTTAGTACTGCCAGTGTAGTAAGTTCAGAAAAATGCACTGAAACTATCTTTGAAGCCTTTTTGTCCAGTCATAGCAGCAATTCTTTGATTAATGATGATCTGGATCAAATTCACCCTGATGATCTGGAGGAGATGGATATTAAATGGCAGATGGCCATGTTATCCATGAGGGTGAAGAAGTTCATTAAAAGAACTGGAAGAAATAACTTCTCTCAAAGAAGAGAAGATGGAGCTGGTTTTGACAAAACCAAGGTGGAATGTTATAAGTGTCACAAGAAAGGACACTTTGCTAGAGAATGCAGGAGTGCTGTTCCAAACAACAACAACCATCAACAAGCTCAGAATGGAGGATACAATCTGAACAAGAATCCTGCTCAAGCCCTTGTTTCTCAACAAGGAATGGGATTTGACTGGAGTGATCAAGCTGAGGAAGCCATTCAGAACCAAGCTCTTATGGCAGAAGTGTCTGATCTCCCCACTGAGGTAAGTTCTAATCTTTGCACTAAATCTTGCACTGACACTGTTACAAGATACAGGGATCACAATCAAAGTATGTGTGATGACCTCAAAAGATTAGAAAAGGACAGAAGAGATTATGTGTTGATAGTAGAGAGATTTGAAGAGCAAATCAAAGGCTTTCAAGCTAATGAACTTCAACACTCTTATGACACAAACTATTGGAAGTGGGAAAAGAATGAGTTAGAAACCAAACTGTCTAAGTCCCTAGAAGAGAATGATAGACTGAAAGAGGAACTGTCAAAAGTTAAGCTTGACATAGACAAGTTTTCTTATGCTTCAAAAGCAATGGACTCTCTTTTAAAGGCTCAGATACATGATAAGATGAAGCCTGGTATTGGATACAACAATACACCCCCTCCTTACAATAACAACTATATTTCTCCTACATCAGACTTGTTAGAAACTAAGGAGAAAAAGGACTTGTCTGAAGAAGCTTTTAAGATAGATCCTTTGGATGAGGTAGTAGTTAAGGATTTGACTGAGAAAGGAGCCAGTGAGAACAGGGATAATAATGTGAGTAAAAAGATACCATTAGAAAACAATATTATCACCAATGAGGGATGTGGGAAAATATGGGTCAAGTCCAAGGAGATAGAGAAGACTAAAGGAAATGATAACAAGGTCCATTACAAACAAACCACAGTTGTGAATCCTGGATCTTGTAAACAGTGTGATTGCAATAAAGCCAAGAGCCTAAATTCTGGTTTGAAAAGAGGAAATCAAAGAAACTGGAATAATCAATGGGCTCAGAAACAAGGAGTTGATCTGAATAAAATCAATAGACCAAAACCTTGTTTTATATGTGGCAAGTTGAATCATTTGGCTAAGTATTGTTACTTTAACCTTATTAACCAACAGATGAACTTTCAAAGATTTGTGCAAAAACCTGATGGTTATAGGAAGGCTGGAAAGAAACATGTGATAAAGAAATCTGTTGAAAGTAAAGACACTTTAAAGAAAAAGATTTTAAAAGAAAGTGTCAAAATATGGGTACCTAGAAGTACTAACAGTGTTAGTACTGCTAACAATATTAGTACTGCTAACACAGTTACTACTGCTAACAAGGTTAGTACTGCTAAGCATGCAAGTGCTGTCAAGGCAGTTAGTACTTCTAAAACCAGTACTGATTCTAGCAAAAATATTTCCAAGCCTATTATTGTAACAAAGTACTCCAAGAATGAGGAGTTAAAGTTAAAAAATCTTGTCAAGAAAGAATGCAAGTATTTTGATGAGAAAGGGGTACCCAAGACCACTTTGGCTTGGGTTCCTAATTCATACTAATTGATTTATCTAATGTGCAGGGCAACCAACAGCTCAAGGGAAAGAGCATTTGGCATGTTGATAGTGGTTGCTCTAGGCACATGACAGGCAACATGTCATGCCTTCAGGATTTCAAGCATATCAATGGAGGACATGTTGCATTTGGAGATAATCTTACTGGTGGTAAGATAAGTGGAAAAGGTAATGTCACCAAAGGTAAGATGACATTTGAGGATGTCTACTATGTTGATCAATTAAAGTACAACCTGTTAAGTGTATCACAGGTTTGTGACAAACAACATAGTATATTATTTACTAATAATGAGTGTATGATCCTTGCTCCAGGGTTCAAGGTAGTTGATGATAGCATGATACTACTTAGAACTCCAAGAAAGGACAATGTTTACTGTCTGGATATGGACAATGTTGATAGTGATTCATCTCTAAATTGTCTTGTTTCAAAAGCTTCTGTAGACGAATCCTCTCTATGGCACAGAAGGATGTGTCACATGAATGTCAGGATCGAATTCTCAACAAGAATTAATTCTCAGAAACAATATCAAAGAAGTTTGCGGAATAACACTTTGATATTCAATGAAACAGTAAATCAACACAGTAAATATGAATAACAAACTGTAAGCTTTTATTTGATGCTTTGAAGTTACAAGATTACTCACTCAACCTCAATATTGATGAACAGGCTCACCAATACGAATTATACTTCTCTAGAATTAGGATCTATGCCTTGAGGTTGATTTTCTCTAAAAGAATGAAAACTGAAAGTTAAAAGTTATTATCCTATTCTAAACAATACTATATATATATACTGAATACAAAGATAATTACAATGAATAAAATATCTTCAGTATATCTTCTATGTATATCTCTAAGCTTCCATGTATATCCTTTCATACGAATCTTCATCATATAAGCAGTATTAATCTTCAGCAGCATTAACTTCCTTCTAGCAGCATTAACTACTAAGCAGTACTAACCACTAGCAGTACTAACTAGCTAAGCAGTACTAACTTTGTTCAAGCAGTACTAACTTTGACTAGCAGTATTAATTAACACTAGCAGTAGTAACACTCAGCAGTACTAACCTTTATGTCTTCTAGCAGCATTAATATTGAACCAGCAGCATTAACCACACTTGATGAATTCTTCAGTTCCCAACAATCTCCCCCTAACTTGACTTTTAGGAAAAGAAGTCAAGTTCTTCAGATCTCTTTCAAGATGATTTCAACACCTCTGATTCAATTTCCCAAATTTGGATCTAGGCCCAAACTTTGATTTACAGTTCTTCTCACCACAATCTTGGCCATTTCTGAATCCTTTGTACAAACCAGTGTAGCTTTAAGCATCCCTTCTAACTTCTCCTTGCTATGCTCATATATTTTGTCCACCAAGTAGTATTCATGATAACAATTGTCAATAGTAATCATGTATACTCCACAGTTTTCAAACAGTATCCATTTGTCAATCTTCTTGAATATGAACTCATGCATATGATCTTTAATCCTATGGTGCACTCTTGCAGGATCAAACATCATGCACAAGTATTCCAATGTCACTTTGAGAAGATTCTCTTCAGTACCTTTCAACACAGGTTCATAAAGTTTCATCCCAACTTTATATAGTTCTTCCATATCAGCTCTTGAGAAACTTCTGATGACTTTCCCCCATGTTGCATAAGCTTCAAATGAACCATCAGCTCTCTTGATTCTGAAGAAATTCTTTCCATTGTCTCTCAGAATATCCCAGAAGATGATCTCTGGAGCTTGCATAGAGATTGGAACAGCTTTCAAAGGTTCCACTATTGTCATGTACGGATCCATACTTTCATCAGTTTGCTTAGTGACCTGCTCTGGACTCTGTACTGGCTCTGTTGGGGATGTGACTGAAGGTTCTGCTTCCTTTTCAGGTTCTTCCATCCTAGGCCTTTTCAACTGCCTTTTTGGAGCAATTGTTTTTACTCTTTTTCCAGACTTGGCTTCTCTACCAACATTTCCAGGTTCTTCCTTCTTCTCTTCTGCTTCTTCTTTGGAAGGTGTGGTTTTCTCAGGGAATGGTTGTTGGATGTTGAGATCATGTCTCTCTTTCATCCTTCTTTCTGCTTCTTCCCTTTGAGAGGAATCCCCTTGGAGCTTTGTCATTTCCTTCCTGTATAGCTCTTCAACCTGAGAGTATGCCATATGAGTAAACATCTCCCCCTTAACACCAATTGCACCTTTCAGGAAGTTTATCATCTTTCTTCTTTCCTGATTGGCCAAAAAGGTCTTGGAGGGTTGTCTTTTCTGCTTTTTGAATGGCATTCTTTTTACTTGTACTTGCTTGGCCTGAGCTGCTGTTTTCATGCCCTTCTGATACTCTTCATTTAGTTTTCTGGCCATATTCAGTGCAAGCTCTCTATCCTTCTCAGATTGAAGTTGTTCCTCCCTTTCCATTTCTGCCTGAAGCTGCTTTGCCACTTCTTCATCCAGTTCTATCTGAATTTTCTTCTTTGCAGGTTGTTCAGGTTCAATCATCTTAGCCTTACCCTTTGTATCCTTCAACCCTGCCTCACTTCTTTCTTGTGTCTTCTTTTCAAGGTCTCCTTCATTGATGACCACTCCCTTAGCTTTTTGAGTAGCCTTAGGAGTGTCATTCTTTGCTTTTACTAAGGTTTCAGCTATTTCCAATTCTTCAACAGATAGCCCTGTTGCTGCTTGAACATTATCTGTTTCTACTTCTTGTGCTTCTGTTTCTGCAGCTTTCTCCCCCTTAACATCAAATCCCATCTCAGAAATACTTTCTTTTTCTGCTTCAGCCTCTGAATTCTCCCCCTTGTTGAAATCATCTTCAACACTTGTCCTCCTCTTTAGCACAAACTGCTTCCTTCTCCTTTTCTGTAACAATCTTGTCACCATTTTCTTCAGTTTGGTGATCTGAACTTGTTGAGATAGAATAATCAGCTTCATCTCCTCTATTTCTTTTCCTTGCTTGATGACATCCTGGTTGATGTTTCCCATGGTCTCCATCAATTCATCATAGTTATATCTGTCCTCACCTTCTCCAGGAGTGTTACCCCCTATTGAAGGATCATTGGATCTTTTATTAGTAGATGTCTTCTGCCTAGCAGAAACACTATCCACCCCTGTGGTTTCTTGGCACCAGGGTCCTTCAAATGATTGCTCATTCAAAGTTGCCATGGGGGAGGTCTTATTGATGTTACCACTTTCCTCCTCTATGCTAGCAGGAGTAGTGGCAGCCTCATCACCCATATGCTCTACCTCCTCCTCAGAGAGCACCTCCTTTGGGTTGGGAGACACCCTTGTGGTTTCCCTTTGGATATTCTCTAGGGGAGAATTCTCCCTTAGAGGGCTTAAAGGCTGAGTGGGTGATGGTACAAGAAGGGAAGGAGCCTTCTTTACCTGTTTTCGTTGATAAGTTTGGGTAATTGGAGAAGTGGGCTTATTTAGTAGGGACTGTGGGATAGATATAGAGTGGGAAGGTTGGGCTTGGCTCGCAGTGGATTGATCTAATGGGGGCCTTGACCCTGCTGCCATACCTTCATTGGGTTGGGACACCACCATCATTGTAGAGAACAATGGGGTGTCAACTCCTTCAGAGTCCCCAGCAGATCTTCTCATATTTGAGAAAACCTTGCCTTTGGGGGGTTTTGGTACATAAATTCCATCAGAATGAGGAATATCCGTCAATTCATGGTTGATAACTGCTTGAACAAACCTGGGATACATATAAAAGCTCTTTTTGTTTCCCATGTTTGAGACAAGATCATTGAAAATCATTTGTGAAAAATTGTACCTTCTGGAAGTGGCCAAACAGACCAAAGCATAAGCAATGGTACTGCTGAACTCACTCCATCCAGTAGTCTTTTTAGAAATGCAGTGCATCAAGGTATGAACAAGAAAACGCCATTGGGGTGAAAATTTAGCTTTTGAGAACTTAAAAATACCCAGTGGGCCTCCATACCCCATTCTTGTCAGAGTAGAAAACAGTTCATCATTAGGGATAGAAGTTATACCAGAGGCATCGTCTAGACGTAGACTGATGCGAACTATCTCTTCAGTAACTGTCAATGGATTGCTACATACTGTCGTCTTGATCATTCGCACACCATCCTCATTAACAATGGTGGCATGTGCCCAGAATTGCCTCTGATGCTCTATAAAGATAGTTGGAGACATAGTGAGAGCATGGGCAATGTGACTAGTCTTCAGAAAGTCGACTATCTGATGAAAGCCATCTGCTTGTTTTGGCTTTTGGAGCATTGCGATTTCATTGTGCTCGTCAATAAACGCCATTGATGCCATTTATCTTAGTGAAAACTTGCCTGAAAACTTCGAACTTGAGAGAGAAAGGGTTTAGAGCGCAAGTGAATAGTATGCAAAGAGTCGTTATAAGCTTTTAGGCGGGCAAAGAGTATTTATAGTATTCGGAATAGAAGCAGTATTAACCTATAGCAGTATTAACTACTAGCAGTATTAACTGCGAGCAGTAGTAACTAACTAGCAGTATTAACTACTAGCAGTATTAACTGCGAGCAGTAGTAACTAACTAGCAGTATTAACTACTAGCAGTATTAACTGCGAGCAGTATTAACTAACTAGCAGTATTAACTACTAGCAGTATTAACTGCGAGCAGTAGTAACTAACTAGCAGTATTAACTACTAGCAGTATTAACTGCGAGCAGTAGTAACTAACTAGCAGTATTAACTACTAGCAGTATTAACTGCGAGCAGTATTAACTAACTAGCAGTATTAACTACTAGCAGTATTAACTGAAAGCAGTATTAACGACTAGCAGTATTAACGGCTAGCAGTATTAACTACACTTGTTCCTTTTAAGCTTGCTAATCACTGAGAACTGCTATGCATGTCTTGAAAAAGAAGATTAGTAACACCAAGAATAACAAAATACAGGTATAAAACCACTTTTTGAGAAGAAGATTATTCAGAGTTTATCATTCCCACACTTGTTACCAAGAAAGTGAATCTACCCACATCAAAAGCTTTAGTGAATAAATCAGCAAACTGATTATCAGTGTGAACTTTGACAACTTGAATAAGTTTCTTTTCATTACAATCTCTTATAATGTGATACCTGATTTCAATGTGCTTTGTCTTTGAGTGCTTGACTGGATTATTTACAATGCTGATAGCACTGCTGTTGTCAATAAAGATTGGAGTGTGTAGAAAGGTTACCCCATAATCCAACATTTGATTCTGAATCCATAAGACTTGAGAACAGCAACTTGCAGCTGCTATGTACTCTGCCTCTGTTGTAGATGTGGATACTGTGGTTTGTTTCTTGCACTGCCATGAGACTAGTCTTGCACCCAAAAACTGACATCCTCCAGAAGTAGATTTTCTGTCCAAGTTTGCCCCACCTAGATCACTATCTGAGTATGCTATTAGGTCAAAAGGTGAGTTATGAGGATACCAAAGTCCCAATCTGGGTTGCCCTTTGAGATATCTGAATATCCTCTTAACAGCTTGAAAGTGAGATTGCTTTGGCCTAACTTGAAATCTTGCACATACACAGACTGGAAACATAATATCTGGCCTTGATGCTGTGAGATACATGAGAGAGCCAATCATGGATCTATAATGATGCACATCCATATCCTCCCCCTCAAGATCTGCTGTGATCTGCTTGTGTGTTTCCATAGGTGTGCTGGCAGGTTTTGAGTCTGAGAAACCAAACTTGGTTAGAATATCCTGCACATACTTGGATTGACATATGAAAATGCCATCTGACTTCTGTAGAACTTGAAGTCCAAGGAAGAAAGTAAGTTCCCCCATGGAACTCATTTTGAACCTTTGATGCATTAAATCCTCAAACTCCTTGCACATGTTGTTTCTTGTAGAACCAAAAATAATGTCATCAACATATATTTGGACCAGCAAGATATCCTTCTTCTTTCTTTTGATAAATAGAGTCTTATCAATGACTCCTCTTTCAAAGTCATTTTCCAAAAGATAGGATGACAGGGTGTCATACCATGCTCTTGGGGCTTGATGTAGTCCATAAAGTGCTTTTTTTAATTTGTATACTCTGTCTGGATAGCTTGGGTTTTCAAACCCTGGTGGTTGACAGACATATACTTCTTCTTCAATTGACCCATAGAGAAAAGCACTTTTTACATCCATTTGGTAGACTTTGAAGTTCATGTAACAAGCATAGGCTAGGAATAGTCTGATTGCTTCTATCCTAGCTACAGGTGCAAAAACTTCTTCATAATCTATGCCCTCTTCTTGAGTATAGCCTTGAGCCACCAGCCTTGCTTTGTTTCTTATAACAATACCTCTTTCATCTCTCTTGTTTCTGAAGATCCATTTTGTGCCAATTGCTCTGTGACCTTTAGGAAGGTCTACTAGATCCCACACATCTTGTAGCTTGAACTGTAACAATTCTTCTTGCATTGCTTCTATCCAGCTAGATTCTTTCATAGCATCATGTGCCTTTTTAGGCTCAAGCTGGGATAGGAAACAAGAAAGCACCGTATGCTGTTGATCTTGCATTTCCTGAAGTCTGCTTTGATGTCTAGTCATCATAGGAGAAGAGATATCTCCTATTATCAACTGTGGAGGATGATTCTTCTGAACTCTGGTGTTGTGACTAGGTTCTTCATTTAATCCAGCCTCAAGATTAGATTCATGCAACTCATCTGAAGTATTTTCAGGTGCTACTTCATTGTTTTCTTGAGTCTCCTCATCTCTAGTGTCTTTTTCAATCTGACTTGATTCAGAAAATGATTCCTTTTCACAGTCTTCAACTGAATTTACTGTGGGTATGGGAAAAATCACAGATTTAGATATACTTTCTTGAACTTGTGTGATCTCTAATTCTCCACCACCTGTTCCTGTATACTCATTACTGAAACCAAAAGAGTTAGTTAGTGAATCAATGTCAAATAGCCACTGAGGTCCAGACCCAACAGGATTTGGTGTGTTCTCATTGCATTTGACATTGTCACTTTCTTCAATTATTCTAGAAGAAGAGTTAAAAACTCTGTAGGCCTTACTCTGAGATGAATATCCAACAAGAAATCCATCATCTGCTTTGCTATCAAATTTACCTAAGTGAGATTTGGTATTTAGAATTGTACAAGGACACCCAAAAGGTTTAAAGAAACCAATAAAAGGTTTTCTTTTATTTAAAAGCTCATATGGGGTCTTGTTCTTTTGCTTGACTATTAGAACTCTGTTTTGGACATAACAAGCAGTATTAACTGCTTCAGCCCAGAAGGTAATTGGCAATTTTGAATCAGCCAACAGAGATCTAGCAGCCTCTATTAGTGTCCTATTTCTCCTTTCAGCAACACCATTCTGTTGAGGAGTCCTAGGAGCACTATATTGTCTCTCAATACCTTTCTCTTCACAAAAGGTGTTTAGATCATGATTTTTAAACTCAGTTCCATTATCTGATCTAATGACTTTTACTCTTTGATTAGTTTGGTTTTCAATTCTTAGAATAAAGGATTTGATAAGACCACTTGTTTCATCCTTAGTCCTTAGAAAATATACCCAAGTAAATCTGGAGTAATCATCAACAATAACCAAGCAGTAAGATTTCTTGCCTATACTCATAACATTTGTAGGACCAAACAGATCCATATGCAATAACTGGAGATAAGAAGAAACAGAATTTAACTCTTTGGTCTTATGAGAAGTTTTGTGTTGTTTGCCTTTAAGACAAGCAACACAATGATCATCACATGAAAAGACTTTTGAAGGTAAACCTCTTACAAGGTTGTTTTTAACAAGATTGTTCATAGTCTTGAAATTCATGTGACACATCCTTCTGTGCCAAAGGGAGGATTCATCTATAGAAGCTTTTGAAACAAGACAATTTAAAGATGAATCACTATCAACATTGTCCAAATCAAGACAGTAAACATTGTCCTTCCTTGGAGTTCTAAGTAGTATCATGCTTTCATCAACTACCTTGAACCCTGGAGCAAGAATCATACACTCAGTATTAGTAAATAATATACTATGTTGTTTGTCACAAACCTGTGATACACTTAACAGGTTGTACTTTAATTGATCAACATAGTAGACATCCTCAAATGTCATCTTACCTTTGGTGACATTACCTTTTCCACTTATCTTACCACCAGTAAGATTGTCTCCAAATGCAACATGTCCTCCATTAATTTGCTTGAAATCCTGAAGGCATGACATGTTGCCAGTCATGTGCCTAGAGCAACCACTATCAACATGCCATATGCTCTTTCCCTTGAGCTGTTGGTTGCCCTGCACATTAAATAAATCAATTAGTATGATTGGGGACCCAAGCCAAAGTGATCTTGGGTCTTCCTTTCTCATCAAAGTATTTACATTCCTTTTTAATGAGGTTTTTAAACTAAGAGCACTCTTTATTAGAGTACTTTGTCAATATGATTGGCTTAGCAGAATCAACACTAGAAGCAGTACTAACCTTAGAAGTACTAACAGAGTTAGCAGTACTAACAGGTTTAGCAGTACTAACCTTGTTAGCAGCATTAACATTGTTAGTAGTAGTATTACTTCTAGCAGCACTATCATTGTCAGCAGCACTATTTGTGGTAGCAGTACTAACAGTTTTAGTGCTTTTAGGAATCCACATATTGACACTTTCTTTAACAGAATACTTTTTCTTCATGTGGCTTTTAGTTTTAACAGTTTTCTTAGCCACATGGTTCTTTTCAATTTTCTTATAACCAAAGGGTTTTTGCATGGATCTTTGGAAATTCATTCTTTGGTTCATAGGATTGAAATAACAGAATTTTGCAAGATGATTCAATTTGCCACAGATAAAACAAGGTTTTGGTTTATTGATTTTACTCAGATCAACCCCTTGTTTATGTGCCCATTGATTATTCCAGTTTCTTTGATTTCCCCTCTTTTTGTCCTGTTTTTGGGGCTCATTTTTCTTACAAGCACACTGTTTGCAAGGACCTGGATTCACAACTGTGGTCTGTTTATAATGGACCTTACCAGACTTTTCCTCTGTCTTCTCTATGTTCTTGGATTTGATCCAAGCCCTTCCACAATCCTCATTGGTGATAATGTTGTTTTCTATAGAAATCTCACCACTCACCTTGTTCTCCTTACTCTTGCCAACCTCTTTCTCAGTCTTATCCTCAACAATTACCTCATCTAAGGGATCTATTTCAGTGGCTCCCTCAGGCAAGTCCTTCCTATCTTTGGTGTCTAACAGGTCTGAAGTAGGAGAAATGTAATTGTTGTTATATGGTGGAGGTGTAGCATTATACCCAATTCCTCTTCTCAACTTATCATGAATCTGATTTTGCAGTAAGGAGTCCATTGCTTTAGAAGCATTGGAAAACTTTTCTACATCAAGCTTAACCTTGGTTAACTCCTCTTTCAGTTTTTCACTCTCCTCTTTAGATTTGGTCAGTTTAAGTTCTAAATCCTTTTTCTCCCACTGCCAGTAATTGGTGTCATATGAGTGTTGAAGTTCATTGGCTTGAAAACCTTTGATCTGATCTTCAAATCTCTCTACAATCCTTATATAGTCTTTGATATCTTTTTCTAATCTCTTAAGGTCATCACTCATCTTCTGATTGTGATCCCTGTACCTTTTAACAGTGTCTATGCAAGTTTTAGAACAGAGATTAGAACTTACCTCAGATGGGAGATCAGATACTTTAGCCATAAGAGCTTGATTCTGAATAGCTTCTTCTGCTTGATCACTCCAATCAAACCCCATTCCTTGTTGAGAAACAAGGGCTTGAGCAGAGTTTCTGTTGTTATTGAAGCTTCCAGATTGAGTTTGTTGGTGATTGTTGTGAGACACTTCACTTCTGCATTCTCTAGCAAAATGTCCCTTCAGATGGCATTTGTAGCATTCCACCTTTGATTTATCAAACCCTGCTCCATCTTCTTTTCTTTGGGAGAAGTTGTTTCTCCCAGTCCTCTTTATAAACTTCTTAACCCTCATGGAGAGCATGGCCATCTGCCATTTAATATCCATCTCTTCCAGATCATCTGGATGAAGTTGTTCTAAGTCATCATTAATCAAAGAGGAATTTCCATGATTGGAAAGAAAAGCTTCAAACACAGAATCAGTGCCTTTATCTTGATTTGTTCCAGTAGCAGCATTAACTGATTCAGGGTTAGCAGTAGAATCAATTGATGCTGATAAGAGTGCAGCATTATGAATATATCCAGAAGGCTTCTTCTTTGCCTCCACCTCAGCTTCAAATACTCTAAGATCATTGTACAGATCATCAAGTTCTTTTTCTTCCAACTGATCATTCTGTCTGAATGACACAGTGTACATGGTCCATTCATCTCCAAGGGACCTTAAGAACTTTCTGTTCACATCATCTTGATCAATCTGTACTCCCATAGTAGCTAGTTCACCAATTAGTTTATTAAACCTGTCAAAAGTTTGAGTCATTGACTCATTCTTAGTTGAGATGAAGTTTTCATACTGTTGTTTTAAGATTGCCTTTTGATTTCTCTTGGTACTTTTAGTACCTGAGAATCTCTTCTCTAGAGCATTCCAGAGCATCTGTGCATCAGTACAATTGCAGAATTGGTGTTGATACTCATTTGGAATGGCCAAGAGCAGTGTGCTCAAGGCTTTCATCTCTATCTGCCTTGTCTTCCTGTCTGCATCTGTCTTTGGAGGGGTTCTTTTGCCATCTTCACCAATCTTTCCTGCATCAGATGGGCCATTCTCAATGATGTCCCACATAGAGTAATCTGTGAGGAGAATATATTGCTTGATTCTGATTTTCCACATGTCAAATTCATTGGATCTGAGCATTGGAACTTTTGATACCAAAGTACTGCTTGATTCTGTAAGATTTTCCATGATGAATAGTTTGTTTCCGAGAAATCAGGCTCTGATACCACTTGTCAGGATCGAATTCTCAACAAGAATTAATTCTCAGAAACAATATCAAAGAAGTTTGCGGAATAACACTTTGATATTCAATGAAACAGTAAATCAACACAGTAAATATGAATAACAAACTGTAAGCTTTTATTTGATGCTTTGAAGTTACAAGATTACTCACTCAACCTCAATATTGATGAACAGGCTCACCAATACGAATTCTACTTCTCTAGAATTAGGATCTATGCCTTGAGGTTGATTTTCTCTAAAAGAATGAAAACTGAAAGTTAAAAGTTATTATCCTATTCTAAACAATACTATATATATATACTGAATACAAAGATAATTACAATGAATAAAATATCTTCAGTATATCTTCTATGTATATCTCTAAGCTTCCATGTATATCCTTTCATACGAATCTTCATCATATAAGCAGTATTAATCTTCAGCAGCATTAACTTCCTTCTAGCAGCATTAACTACTAAGCAGTACTAACCACTAGCAGTACTAACTAGCTAAGCAGTACTAACTTTGTTCAAGCAGTACTAACTTTGACTAGCAGTATTAATTAACACTAGCAGTAGTAACACTCAGCAGTACTAACCTTTATGTCTTCTAGCAGCATTAATATTGAACCAGCAGCATTAACCACACTTGATGAATTCTTCAGTTCCCAACAATGAATTTCAAGACTATGAACAATCTTGTTAAAAACAACCTTGTAAGAGGTTTACCTTCAAAAGTCTTTTCATGTGATGATCATTGTGTTGCTTGTCTTAAAGGCAAACAACACAAAACTTCTCATAAGACCAAAGAGTTAAATTCTGTTTCTTCTTGTCTCCAGTTACTGCATATGGATCTGTTTGGTCCTACAAATGTTATGAGTATAGGCAAGAAATCTTACTGCTTGGTTATTGTTGATGATTACTCCAGATTTACTTGGGTATATTTTCTAAGGACTAAGGATGAGACAAGTGGACTTATCAAATCCTTTATTTTAAGAATTGAAAACCAAACTAATCAAAGAGTACAAGTCATTAGATCAGATAATGGAACTGGGTTTAAAAATCATGATCTAAACACCTTTTGTGAAGAAAAAGGTATTGAGAGGCAATATAGTGCTCCTAGGACTCCTCAACAGAATGGTGTTGCTGAAAGGAGAAATAGAACACTAATAGAGGCTGCTAGATCTCTGTTGGCTGATTCAAAATTGCCAATTACCTTCTGGGCTGAAGCAGTTAATACTGCTTGTTATGTCCAAAACAGAGTTCTAGTGGTCAAGCAAAAGAACAAGACCCCATATGAGCTTTTAAATAAAAGAAAACCTTTCATTGGTTTCTTCAAACCTTTTGGGTGTTCTTGTACAATTCTAAATACCAAATCTCACTTAGGTAAGTTTGATAGCAAAGCAGATGATGGATTTCTTGTTGGATATTCATCTCAGAGTAAGGCCTACAGAGTTTTTAACTCATCTTCTAGAATAATTGAAGAAAGTGACAATGTCAAATGCAATGAGAACACACCAAATCCTGTTGGGTCTGGACCTCAGTGGCTATTTGACATTGATTCACTAACTAACTCTTTTGGTTTCAGTAATGAGAATGCAGGTTCAGGAAGTGGAAGATCAGGGATCACACAAGTTCAAGAAAGTATATCTAAATCTGTGATATTTCCCATACCCACAGTAAATTCTGTTGAAGACTGTGAAAAGGAATCAGTTACTGGACCAAGTCAGAGTGAAGAAGAAACTAGAGATGAGGAGACTCAAGAAAATAAAGAATCAGAAGTGGCATCTGAAAACACTTCAGTTGACTTGCATGACTCTAATCTAGAGGCTGGACTGAATGAAGAACCTAGTCATAACACCAGAGTTCAAAAGAATCATCCTCCACAGCTGGTAATAGGAGATATCTCTTCTCCTATGATGACTAGACATCAAAGCAGGCTTCAGGAAATGCAAGATCAACAGCATACAGTGCTTTCTTGTTTTCTATCTCAGCTTGAGCCTAAAAAGGCACATGATGCTATGAAAGAATCTAGCTGGATAGAAGCAATGCAAGAAGAACTGTTACAGTTCAAGCTACAAGATGTATGGGATCTAGTAGACCTTCCTAAAGGTCACAGAGCAATTGGCACAAAATGGATTTTCAGAAACAAGAGAGATGAAAGAGGTATTGTCATAAGAAACAAAGCAAGGCTGGTGGCTCAAGGATATACTCAAGAAGAGGGTATAGATTATGAAGAAGTTTTTGCACCTGTGGCTAGGATAGAAGCAATCAGACTATTCCTAGCCTATGCTTCTTACATGAATTTCAAAGTCTATCAAATGGATGTAAAAAGTGCTTTTCTCTATGGCTCAATTGAAGAAGAAGTATATGTTTGTCAACCACCAGGGTTTGAAAACCCAAGCTATCCAGACAGGGTATACAAATTAAAGAAAGCACTTTATGGACTACATCAAGCTCCAAGAGCATGGTATGACACTCTGTCATCCTATCTCTTGGAAAATGACTTTGAAAGAGGAGTCATTGATAAGACTCTATTTATCAAGAGAAAGAAGAAGGATATCTTGCTGGTCCAAATCTATGTTGATGACATTATCTTTGGATCTACAAGAAACAACATGTGCAAGGAGTTTGAGGATTTAATGCATCAAAGGTTCAAAATGAGTTCCATGGGGGAACTTACTTTCTTCCTTGGACTCCAAGTTCAACAGAAGTCAGATGGAATCTTCATCTGTCAATCCAAGTATGTGCAGGACATTCTAACCAAGTTTGGTTTCTCAGAGTCAAAACCTGCCAGCACACCTATGGAAACACACAAGCAAATAACAGCAGATCTTGAGGGGGAGGATATAGATGTGCATCATTACAGATCCATGATTGGCTCTCTCATGTATCTCACAGCATCAAGGCCAGATATAATGTTTCCAGTCTGTGTATGTGCAAGATTCCAAGTTAGGCCAAAGCAATCTCACTTTCAAGCTGTTAAGAGGATATTCAGATATCTCAAAGGGCAACCCAGATTGGGACTTTGGTATCCTCATGACTCACCCTTTGACCTAATAGCATACTCAGACAGTGATCTAGGTGGGGCAAACTTGGACAGAAAATCTACTTCTGGAGGATGTCAGTTTTTGGGTGCTAGACTAGTCTCATGGCAGTGCAAGAAACAAACCACAGTATCCACATCTACAACAGAGGCAGAGTACATAGCAGCTGCAAGTTGCTGTTCTCAAGTCTTATGGATTCAGAATCAAATGTTGGATTATGGGGTAACCTTTCTACACACTCCAATTTTTATTGACAACAGCAGTGCTATTAGCATTGTTAATAATCCAGTCAAGCACTCAAAGACAAAGCACATTGAGATCAGGTATCACTTTATAAGAGATTGTAATGAAAAGAAACTTATTCAAGTTGTCAAAGTTCACACTGATAATCAGTTTGCTGATCTATTCACTAAAGCTTTTGATGTGGGTAGATTCACTTTCTTGGTAACAAGTGTGGGAATGATCAACTCTGAATAATCCCCTTCTCAAAAAGTGGTTTTATACCTGTATATTATTTATTCTTGGAGTTACTAATCTTCTTTTTCAGGATATGCATAGCAGTACTCAGTGTTTAACAAGTTTAAAGGAGTAAGTTAGTTAATACTGCTAGTGGTTAATACTGCTTTCAGTTAATACTGCTAGTGGTTAATACTGCTTTCAGTTAATACTGCTAGTGGTTAATACTGCTTTCAGTTAATACTGCTAGTGGTTAATACTGCTTTCAGTTAATACTGCTAGTGGTTAATACTGCTTTCAGTTAATACTGCTAGTGGTTAATACTGCTTTCAGTTAATACTGCTAGTGGTTAATACTGCTTTCAGTTAATACTGCTAGTGGTTAATACTGCTTTCAGTTAATACTGCTAGTAGTTAATACTGCTCTAGGTTAATACTGCTCTAGGTTAATACTGCTTATGTTCCGAATACTATAAATACTCTTTGCCCGCCTAAAAGTTCATAACGACTCTTTGCATCCTGTTCTCTTGCGCTCTAAACCTTTTCTCTCTCAAGTTCGAAGTTTTCAGGCAAGCTTTTCACTAAGATCAATGGCATCCATGACATTCATCGACGAGCACAATGAGATTGCGATGCTACAAAAGCCAAAGCAAGCTGCAGGATTTCATCAGATTGTGGATTTCCTCAAGTCAAGCCATATTGCTCATGCTCTTATTGTATCCCCTACAATCAATATCGAGCATCAAAGGCAGTTCTGGGCTAATGCCACCATTGTTGTTGAGAATGGTGTGCAAATGATCAAGACAAGAATCTGTGATCAATCACTAACAGTTACTGAAGAGGTTATTCGCATCAGTCTACGTCTAGACGATGCCTCTGGTATAACTTCTATCCCAAACGATGAACTGTTTTCCAATCTTACAAGAATGGGGTATGGAGGCCCATTGGGTGTTTTCAAATTCTCTAAAGCCAAATTTTCACCCCAATGGCGTTTCTTTGTCCATACTCTTATGCATTGTATCTCTAAAAAGACTACTGGATGGAGTGAGTTCAGCAGCACTATTGCTTATGCTTTGGTGTGCTTGGCCACTGCCAGAAAGTATAATTTTTCTAAAATGATTTTCAGTGATCTTGTCTCAAACATGGGAAACAAAAAGAGCTTCTTTATGTATCCCAGGTTTGTTCAAGAAGTTATTACTCATGAATTGACGGATATACCTCAACCTGTTGGGGTATATGTACCTAAACCCCCCAAAGGCAAGGTTTTCTCAAATATGAGAAGATCTGCTGGGGACTCTGAAGGAGTTGACACCCCATTGTTCTCTACAATGATGGTGGTGTCCCAAACCAATGAAGGTATGGCAACAGGGTCAAGGCCCCCATTAGACCAACCCACTGCTAGCCAATCCCAACCTTCCCTCTCAAAATCTATTCCCCAGTCCCTTCTTGAAAAACCAACCTCTCCTATCACCCAAACTTACAAGAGGAAACAGGTAAAGAAGGCTCCTTCCCTTCTTGTACCATCATCCCCCAAGCCTTTAAGCCCTCTATTGGAGCATTCTCCAGTAGAGAATATTCAAAGGGAATCCACAAGGGTGTCTCCCAACCCAAAGGAGGTGCTCTCTGAGGAGGAGGTAGAGCATATGGGTGATGAGGCTGCCACTACTCCTGCTAGCACAGAGGAGGAAAGTGATAACATCAATAAGACCTCCCCCATGGCAACTTTGAATGAGCAATCATTTGAAGGTCCCTGGTGCCAAGAAACCACAGGGGTGGATAGTGCTTATGTTAGGCAGAAGACTTCCACTACTAAAAGATCCAATGATCCTTCAAAGGAGGGTAACACTTCTAGAGAAGGTGAGGACAGATATAGTTACCAGGAATTGATGGAAACCATGGGAAACATCAACCTAGATGTTATGAAACAAGGAAAAGAAATAGAGGAGATGAAGCTGGTCATTCTGTCCCAACAAGTACAGATTGCTAAGCTGAAGAAGATGGTGCTAAGTCTGGTATAGAGGAAGAAGAGAAAGCAATTCCAACTAAGGAGAAGGACCACTGAGAATGATGCTCCCAAAAAGGGGGAGATCAACATGGAAGAAGCCACAAGAAAGGGGGAGATTGATGGAGAGAAACTTGATGTTGAGGGGGAGCAGCAAGCAGAAACAGTTACTACTGCAGACATTAATAAAGCAGCAGAAACTGTGAAAGAAGTTTTAACAGATCTTCAGATTGCAGAAACCTTACTTAAAGCCAAGAATGATACTCCCAAGGTCACTTCAAAGACCAAAGGAGTAATCATCAAAGAACAAGGTGAAGTGATCAAGAAAGATAACAGTAAGAAGGCAATGAGCAAAGACAAAGGAAAAGCAAAGATGGTGGAATCTGATCAACCAATCAAAAAGCAAAGGTTGGTTGAATCAGATGAAGCCCTAGCTAGAAAGATGCAAGATGACATTGAAAAGGAAGAAAGAGTTCAGATGGAAAAGGACAGGGAAATGGCAAAAGCTCTAGCTGCTGAACTGAATGAAGCTTATCAACTGAGTATGGCAACTGAAATTGCACAGAAGAAAGCTGCAAGTATGAAGAAATCAGTGGTGAAAACAGTTGCAAAGAAGAGAAAACCCTCAAAGACATTCCTAGGTACCCAAGAGAGGAACAAGATGATTATATTTCTCAAAGGTGTTGTAGGAGTCAAAAAGGAGATGTTCTCCAAAATGTCTTTTGAGAAGATCAAAGAGCTGTATGATTCAGAGATGTTGAAGCTTCAGGGAAATGAAACTGCTAGGGTGGAGATGGAGAAGAGGATAAAAGAAAGTAATGACTTTGATTGTCAAAAGCCATTTCCAGATGAGCAAGAAACACCTCCTAAGAAAGAGTCCACTCTGGGAGAAAGTCTAAGGACTTTAAAGAGAACAAAGATGATGGCAAGAAGAAAGCCAATCAAGAAGCCTAGAGTATCTGAAGAAGAGGCTGAGAAGGTAGCTGAAGAAGAAGGGGCACCTGAGTCATCTAAACAGAAAGAGCCATCAAACACTGATGATGTAAATTTGTATATGGTAGTGATGGACTAAGTGCCTGAACCAATTTCAGCAGAACCTGTAGGAGTTAAGCCTCCTGAGGTCATTCACTGGGAAACATTGACAGTGGATGGAAAGGAATACATAAGGCTGAAAAGAAAGGATGAAAAGTATGAAGTGTTCAACACATGGGCAAAAATTGTCAGAACATGCTCTAGATCAGATATTGAAGAGATGTTTGAGATAGGAATGAAGTTGTATGCAGATATTCTAAAGGCTCCAGGGATTTCAATTACAAAACTGGTAATGGAGTATCTGTGTATGATGTTCAAACCTGAAGAAGTAGAGCATTTGATCAAGGATGTCTTCAAATCAGTAAACAGTTGGACTCTATATGAAATTAGTGGAGTATATACAGTGACTTTGGATTTAAATCACACTGAATACTTCCTAGTGGATAGAGTGTATAATCATAGCAGATTGAAGCTACATGCCATGCTGAAGAAAAAGTTAAGGTGTGTTCCAAATTCAGAAATGGCTAAATACTTGATTCAAAGAACCATCAATCAGAGTTTGGGATTGGATGCAAACACTGGAATTTAGGCCATGATAAAGTTTTGGGAGCATCTTGAAGAAAATTTGAAGAACTTGACTTCTCTTCCTAAAAGTCAAGTTAGGGGGAGATTGTTGGGAACTGAAGAATTCATCAAGTATGGTTAATGCTGCTGGTTCAAAGTTACTACTGCTAGAAGACTTAAAAGTTAATACTGCTGAGTGTTACTACTGCTAGTACTATTAATACTGCTAGTCAAAGTTAGTGCTGCTTGAACAAAGTTAGTACTGCTTAGCTAGTTAGTACTGCTAGTGGTTAGTGTTGCTTAGTAGTTAATGCTGCTAGAAGAAATTTAATGCTGCTGAAGATCAATACTGCTTATATGATGAAGATTCACATGAAAGGATATACATGGAAGCTTAGAGATATATATGGAAGATATACTGAAGATATTTTATTTATTGTAATTATCTTTGTATTCAGTATATATATTGTATAGTTTAGAATAATGAGTTAACTTTTGTTTTCTTCATTCTATTAGAGAGAAAATCAACCTCAAGGCATAGATCCTAATTCTAGAGAAGTAGAATTCGTATTGGTGAGCCTGTTCATCAATATTGAGGTTGAGTGTGTAATCTTGTAACTTCAAAGCATTCAATACAAGTTTACAATTTGTTGATTATATTCTGTTTTGATTTTCTGTTTGATTAAATATCAAAGTGTTATTCCGCAAACTTCTTTGATATTGTTTCTGAGAATTAATTCTTGTTGAGAATTCGATCCTGACAATTTTCTTCTCAACAAGAAAATGTTTCATATTTTCAAGGGGACGCAGCACATAATCTATCTGATTTTCATTTGGAAAATCTGGATATTGAAAAAGAAGGAAGTATGCCCCACCTTCGCACTTCAATCATGCACATTGAGTCTGTGTTTATCTACTGTTGTCTCAGTGGTTTACACAATTTTGAGCCTTTTATAAAAGCAATCATCATATGCTTAATTCTTTCTACACTTGCACGACCACACAATGAATTTGTTTTCTTGTCATAACATTCATAGAAATTGCCTTTGTGGTGTTTCGATGATTGGATGGAAGCCCTGGGAGAGTGAACATCAAAAAGCTCCTTTCCTATGTGTATTTGTTACACACAGTAACTTCGTGTTATTGACAGTCATATTAACTTATTCATTTGTTGATTCAGGTGTTACTTTCATAATTTGTCTAGATTTGAAAAGATCTGGATGAATACCTTATTTTTGGATCGGTGGTGAATCAGAGGCTCAGTTCAAACGATCAGTGGTCCGAATTATTACAGACATTTCTTGGAGGAAGTTTGGATGATATCGATGCTCTATTCATCAAAAAGGGGGAGATGAATTAAAGAAATGTCAGAGTCAGAGACATCAAAGTTAAAGAAGTACAAAGTCAAAGAATTCTGAAAGATGTGCTGATTTTACTGAAATTTTCTTTGAAGATACTTTCCTAAAGTAATCCGAGCTAAATCTGAAGATAATTTCTTTTCAAAATCTGAAAGAGTTTTGTGACAGTTTTGGGGAGATTGTTGTAGAGCATTTGTATCATATTTGGGGGAGGTTGTTAATATTTTTCTTTCAAAGACAGACTTGGGAAGAATACAGTCAAAGGAAGGGAATGTTACAATGTTTGTACTGAAAGAAGAAATTTGTTACAAAAGAAAAAGTTTGTCCAGATTGAACAAAAGGGGAGATTGATTTGCTAAATCTTTTTGAAGATGATCTTGAATCCAAAGGGGGAGATTGTTAGAGCATAAACTTGTTGGATACAAGATCATGAAGATTAGAGGTCAAAAGCTGGAAAGTCAACTCTTAGTGAAAGTCAAAGTCATTTTGTAATAAAGTCAAAGTCAATGTATTGTTTTGTTCTTTTGTAGTTGTTGTTAGGTTTAAATAGTTTTTGTTTTGTTTAATAGATATATGACTTGAGAAGATTGTACGCATTCAGAGAGAGATTCAGAGAGAGAGGGAGAGTTGTAGAGAGAGAAATATTGTTCAAGAGAGAAAGAGAGATAAACAGATTGTAATCGTTTTGAATTGAGAATTGAATTGAAACAGGTAGTTTGATAATCTTGTTTGTATTCAATTTGTTGTGATTAGAAACTTGATTCAGGGACACATAGGATTACCAAGTGTGTTTGAGAAAGGTGAAACATCAACCAAAGTTGATGAACCAGTTTCTGTGAATACCAAGAATGCCAAAGGTAAAAAGAAAAGAACTCGACATTCACAGAAACGGACAACCACTAGTAAGCCAAAGAACAAGCAATCTTTCAAATCTCACAGTTCTAACTTTAAAAGTTCAAATGTTTCAGATGTGAATAAGAGAATGACTGGAGTGAGATCAGAATGGCAACCAAAGAAGAAACTTGACAAGACTGCAAAATCATCTTCTGATATTTCTTGTAATAGAGTGTCTAGTAGTAAAACTAAAGTCGTTGGTAATGTTTCTTTTCAAAATTCAAAACTTGTAACTTCTTACAAGTGTTATTCAATAAAGCAATTGTTCCAATTATCTTCGTCTACTAATAGATCTTCTACTTATCGTAGAAATGATTTTGCTTCAATATTCTGATGTTTGGTTTGGATCATATCATGTTTATTCATATCACTTGGGTCAAATTTCTAAGATCAAAAGATGAGATGCCCGAACTCATCATCACATTTTTAAAGACCACTCAAGTGAATCTGCAGAAGACAGTAAAGCTTCTTAGAACGGACAATGGCACCGAATTCAAGAACAGAATTGTTGATGATTATCTCGAATCGGTTAGGATAACACACCAGTTTTCTGCTGCTAGAACGCCTGAACAGAATGGAGTCGTAGAAAGACCTAACAGAATGCTAGTCGAGGCCGCTCGTACTATGCTGAGTCAATCAGATCTACCTCTATTTCTATGGGCTAAAGTTGTGTCGACTGCTTGCTACATGCAGAATCGCTTCATAATTCATCGTCGGTTCGGTAAAACTCCGTATGCTTTAATAAACAATAGAATACCTAGCATTAAACACTTTAATATTTTTGGATGCAGGTGCTTTGTATTGAATGACAAGGAGAACTTGAACAAATTCAGTTCAAAAGTTGGCGAAGGCATTTTTATCGGCTATTCTTAAACGCCTGCAGCTTATAGAGTATATCTAAAGAAGTTGAAGATTGTAGTTGAGAGCGTTAATGTCACATTCGATGAGGATATGGCTTCTGTTCAAGACAGTTCAAAACCCGTTATTACTGGTGTATTAGCTTCTAGACAGATCAGTCCAAAACCTATAATTAGTGACAATAAATCGTATAAAGCGTCATCGTCTACTTCACATTTATCTGATTTAGATTTACTGTTTGAATTGTTTTATGATGAATTTCTTGGTACTAGACTGATTAAACCTGTTGTGGTTGACAGATTGGAAGATTCAAAGAACAATCATCCAACCACTTCAGATATATCTATTGAATCCAATTCCCCGGTTCAGCAAGAAGTTCCAATTGAAACACCTACTCCATCAGTTGAAGTTGTACAAGCTAATGAAGAAACAAAAGTTACTGAATCAGTTAGATGTACTATAACGTGTAATCAACAGACATCTAGTATCCAACCAACTGAAGCTTCTACACCATCTACTTCAACTAAACCCCTAAATGAACATAATGAAGATGATAGTGGATTTTTAGACGAACATCATGATCAATCTACATCTAATCCACTCCCTCATGAACACAAGTGGACCAAAGAGCACCCAATACATCAAATTATTAGAGATCTGTCCAAAATGGTGCAAAATAGGTCTGCTACACTAAACCAGTGCATGCATGATTCATTTCTGAGCAAGATAGAGCCTACTCGAGTATCTGAAGCTCTAGCTGACTCAGACTGGGTAACTGCGATGAAAGAAGAGCTGAATCAATTTGAAGCGCTTAAAGTATAGAGACTAGAGTCTAAACCTGAAGGAAAACCCATAATCGGCATGAAATGGGTTTTCAAGAACAAGAAAGACGAAGATGGTATCGTAATCAGAAACAAAGCAAGACTTGTGGCTAAAGGATATAGGCAAGAGGAAGGTATTGACTACGACGAGACTTATTCTCCAGTTGCGCGCATAGAAGCAATCCGTATGTTTCTAGCTTATGCCGCAAACAAGAACTTCACCGTCTACCAGATAGACGTGAATACTGCCTTTCTGAACGACATCTTAAAGGAGGAAGTCTACGTATCTCAGTCTGAAGGTTTTGTCAATCAAGATAAGCCTAATCATGTATACATTATGGACAAAGCTCTTTATGGTCTAAAACAAGCCCCTCGCGCCTGGTATGAAGTTCTATCCAAATTTTTAGTCAAGTCGGGCTTCTCAAAAGGTAAATCAATACTACTATTTTTATTAAAAAGGAAACAGTTGATATCATTTTAATTCAAATATATGTGGACGATATCATATTAGGCTCAACTAATGCTAAATACTGTAAGAATTTTTCTAACCTTATGGTGTCAAGATTTCAGATGAGTATGATGGGAAAGATGAATTTCTTTCTTGGATTACAAGTCAAACAATTTTCCACGGGGATTTTTATTAATCAAGCAAAGTACATTTTGTGAATAAATCTTTGTACTTTGACGACTTTGTGACTATTTACATATTTGAGAGGGAGCTTACACGATCATATCTTTTATGATTTTGAGTTGACTTCATGAGATTTAAGACTTAACATAAGGTCTAATTCTAATCTTAATATCATACATGTCTGAAAGAAGAATGACTTTCAGATATGGATAACATGTTTTCAAATGTTCAAACCACTTCCGATTCTTAAACATGTTTCATGAATTTAGAAGTGTGATTTTAAATGTTTTCATTTTTCATGAGCTTAATGGTTTAAACAAACCGTGTGTTTCCAAAGATAAATACTTGTGTATTATCTTTTCCATATACTTTCAAGTATTCACACACACCGGTTTAGTACTTTTATTGGAAATGTTCTTACCATGTCTCAAAATTAAAACCAATTTTCGATGGTAAGACACCCCGATTGAACTTCAAAGAATATTGAGTGTTGATTCATTTCTAAACGTTTCTTTCAAGAATGTCTATATTTTGATTCGTATAGACAAATTCCAATTTTCATGACCTAAGCTTTAATTGTTAAATCATTCATATTTGATCTTTTCATACGATGTCAAATTTTCAAACAAGTTTCTTGTATTCATTTCATTCATTCAATATACTTGTTTTGAAATATCTTCATGATTAAAAATTCTCAAATCTTCATGATTATCTTAATGAGCATACATACATTTGACATGTATTTTTGTGCTTTAACTGCAAAGTTAAACCATTTGAGCAACATTGTACTTTTAGGAAAACATGGGTTCATTGTGTGTGAACTTAACAGAACTTCTATGGATTCACATTAACCAGTATTTCCTACCCAATAAGTTAATCGTTGAGTGATCGAAAGGCTAGGAGTCAATATATGAGTGTGGGTGTGATGAGGTAAAATGAAAAGGAGAGTTTGGTTAGATGCGAGCTCAATGTTAAAAAGAAAGAGGGTGAGAGAACAGAATAAAAGAATATCAAACTCTGCACCAACTTTTTCTGAGTCAGGCAGCCACATTTCTGATTGTTTCCCAATTCTTTGGTGAACATCATTGAAAAAGGCAACTAGCCCATGCCAACTCTTGATTTTAAAACCCCACCAGCTACTCATTTTTTTTCTCAAAAAGAAGATGTTTCATATTTGTCTTGGGGATGCAACATATAATCTATCTGGTTTTCATTTGGAAAATCTAGATATTGAAAAAGAAGGAAGTCTGCCCCACCTTCGCACTTCGATCATGCACAATTGAGTCTGTGTTATACTGTTGTTGTCTCAATGGTTTACACAATTTTGAGCCTAACAAAAGCAATCATCATGTGCTTAATTCTTTCAAACACAAGCACAAACATACATAAAATTTGTTTTTCTGTCTAAACATTCATAGAATAAACTTGTGTTATTCGATGATTGAATGGAAGACCTGGGGGAGTGAACATCTAAAAACTCCTTTCCAATGTGTATTTTTATGACTTAGTGTTATTGACAGACATTTTAACTGATTCATTTGTTGATTCAGGTGTTACACATATAATTTGTCTAAATTTGCAAAGATTCGGATGAATATCTTTTGGATTGATAAATAGTCAGAGGCTCTTGTAAAGATCAATGGTCAGATTGGTTCATGACATTTCTTGTGAAAGTTTTTATGATTTCAATGTCACAATCATCAAAAAGGGGGAGAGATTCAAGAAATGGAGAAGATTTGTTCAAGAAATGTTTGAAGTGGAGAAGTTTTGATCTAGAAAGTTGGTTGAAAGAAAGTTTGTGTAAAAGTTGTGGAGAAGTTTTGTTCAAGAAAAGATGATTTGAAGAAAGTTCTTTACATGTGTGTGTTAAAGATTGCAAGCTTTGCTGAAGGTTGTACAAGTTCGAAGAGAGAGATCAAAGTGTTTCAGAATGTTTGTGGGAAAGTACTGAAATTTTCTTTGAAGATAATTTGCTAAAATAAACTGAACTGAATCTGAAGATAATTTCTTTCTGATGTCTGAATGAGGTTCTTATTTACCTTAGGAGAGAATGTTAAAGTTGACTGCAAAAGATAGTATACAAAGACCTTGGAGAGATTACAGAATGGTTGAAGAATGATTATGAAAAAGGGGAGATTGTAATTTTGTGCTTCAATGTTTATCTTTCTGAAGATGATCTTTGCTGAAAGAAATCTACAAGGGGGAGATAAATGTGCTAAAGACTAATCAAAGAGGGTATTTGAAGATGATCTTGATCCAAAGGGGGAGAATGTTAGAGCATACATATGTTGGATATAAGATGTTAGTGCACAGATCTATTGGATTCAAGATCATCCAATCTGAAGATCGCAATCTGAAGCTAAAGCCGGAAAGTCGACTCTTAATATAAGTCTAATGTCGTTTGTAATAAAATGTCAAAGTATTGTTTTTAGTGTTTTATATTAGTTCCTAAATATCTAGATATTATATTAATTTAGATATTTAGTTAGTTATTATATTAGTTTAGTTAATATAATATCTTCGTTTAGATATTATGTAATGTGTAGTGTGTCAAGCAAGTTGTAAGAATCAGAACACCAAACACACACACACACTTTACTGTTCATTAGAGAGAAAGTCGAGAGCTTCAAGAACAAACATTAATCCTGTAATCTTTGTTATTAATCAAACAGGTTGGTTAATCATTTATGTGTTTGTGTCGATAAGAACTTGATAGTATTGTGGACCGTCAATTGGTATCAGAGCCTGAAAACAGATTCAAATCAAGTTTTTAAAGAACGACTCTGTGTTCTTCATTTCAAAATCATTTTCGTGATTAAGAGTGTTTTAGGAGTTGAAATCGATCAGGCTGTGATCGATTTGTGGTCTAGATCGAGTTGGTGTACGTTGTTTGATTTATGTATAGAACTTCTATCGATTCAAATTTTGGGATTTTGTTGCAAAACAGTTCACGTCTTTATCTCACTGTTCCATCGTTTTGTTTTTCGAAAAGTGATTTTTATTGAGATCAAGTGTTTATAATCTGTTCTAGAAGTGCTAGTGGTCGATTTGTCAAAGTTGGGTCTGCTAATTCGTAGTCTAGATAGGTTTATTGTGGATTTTAGTCGTGTTTTCGAAGCTGCAGGGACGAACTCGCGCAAAGTTCAAATTTACGCCAGTTCATAGTCAGTTTTGCGCCATCAACATCTTGAGCAAAACTTTACTTTTGCGCCATCAACGTCTCGCGCAAAAGTTCTTTCACGCGACCAACCATTACTCACGCAAACCTCAATTCGCGTGACCTTCGACTAGCGCAAACCTCAGCTTGCGCCACCTTTTTTCAACTGTGCATAAGAGTTTTGTTCTTTCTAAATCATCAAAGGCTTCAAAATCTGATGACATGTTTGGTTCAACTGATGGAGGGTATGATTTTCTAAACTCTGACGGTGGTTTGGATGATTGTTTTGATCAATTTGATTTTAGTGCCAAAGTTCCTAATCATTCATCTTTTGTTGTGAAATCCATTGGATTATCCAGTAAGTTTGTGAAAAGCAAACCATCAACGAAAGTTGATGAAACAGTTTCTGTGAAAACTAAGAATGCTAAAGGTAAGAAGAAATCTCGGTATTCACAGAAGCCTATCACTACTGGTAAGCTAAAGAAGAAGAATTCTCTTGAAACTCATAATTCTAAATCAACAGTTTCAAATGTTTCAGATTTGAGCCAGAAAAGGCAGGGAGTTAAGTCTGAATGGCAACCAAAACAGAAGAAAGACGAGAATGCAAAATATTTTTCAAGTGTTAATTGTAATAAGACTACTACTAGTATAGATGATTTTGCGAATGTTGCTACTTCTAAACCTAATCTTGTTGTTTCTAGCAAGAAATATTCTATGAAGCAATTATTCCAGTTACGTCTGTCTGCTAGAAAGTTTTCCAATTATGATAGACATGCTTATGATTCTCGTAAGGATTCTAATGTTTGGTTTGGAACTTATCATGTGCACTCTTATCATTCTAATGCTTCAAATGAATTTCAAATGAAAAGCGGACCCAGATTTCAATGGGTACCAAAATCTTGTGCTAACACAGTTGGACCCAAATTCCAATGGGTACCAAAAGCTAAATCTGTGTTGCAGGAACCCAAAGTTTAAAGGGGAGCATAGAACATAGGCTTTTGAACAAATAGTTCAAAACCCGGACTTAAATGTCATGACAATGGCTTCTAAGTAAATCAGCTTAGAACCCGTACTTCAACGGAATATGACTTCTAGACAAAATAGTCTAGGACTCGTACCTCAAAGAACAATGGCTCTTGAATACAACAGTTCAAGACCCACACTTCAATGTTCAACAGTCTCTTCTCATTCAATGTAAAATTTTGTTATATGAGTATCTAAATCTCTTGTTTTGTAATTCCTCTTGTGCAGACTCGTCATATGTGGTACTTGGATAGCAGATGTTCTAAGCATATCACAGGGCAGAAAGAGATGTTGTCCAATTATACAGATAAATATTGCGGGACAGTTAGATTTGGCAACGACCAGTTTTCACCAATACTGGATATGGTGATATGGTACATGACAAAGTCACGATTAAGAAGGTGAGCTATGTTGAAGGCTTAGGACACAACCTTTCCAGTATAGGCCAATTCTGTGACAAAGGGTTAGAGGTAAATTTCAAAGCCAAGAGGTGTTCTGTTTGCACGGAAGATGGCAACGAACTCTTGGTCGGCACTCGAAAGTTCAACCTCTACACAATCAATTTGTCAAACGTCCAGACTGACAAGCAGGTGTGTCTACTCTCAAAATCCTCGATGAAACAAAGTTTGTTATGGTATCAACGGCTCTCTAACCTCAATTTTCGGTACATAAACAAGTTGGTCAGTGAAAAGCTAGTTAAAGGACTTCCAGAGCTGAAGTATGAAAAAGAACACCTGTGTGAAACATGTGAAAAGGGAAAGATGAAGAGAGCTCCGCATAAACCAAAGCCTGAATCGAGTAAAAGCGCTCCGTTAGAGTTGTTGCATATGGATCTCTATGGTCCGATGCGAACGCAAAGTCTAGGCGGAAAGAACTACATACTAGTTATCATGGACGATTACTCGCGATACACTTGGGTCAAGTTTCTACGTTCAAAAGATGAGACACCTGATGTTCTCATTACATTCCTGAAGACGACCCAGGTAAATCTGCAGAAAACGGTCAAGCTTCTAAGAACAGACAACGACACAGAGTTCAAGAACAAAATAGTTCAAGAATATCTCGTATCGGTCAAGATATCACATCAATACTCTGCAGCTCGTACGCCTCAACAGAATGGAGTGGTCGAAAGAAGAAATCGTACGCTAGTCGAGGCTGCTCGAACTATGCTAAGTCATTCTGACTTACCTCTATTTTTGTGGGTTGAAGTTGTATCGACTGCGTGCTACACTCATAATCGATCCATGATACACCGCAGATTCAAGAAGACTCCTTATGCGTTAATCAACAATCGAACACCGACAATCAAATATTTCCATATATTTGGGTGTAAGTGTTATGTTCTAAACGATAAAGAGAGTCTGAACAAGTTCAGTGCCAAGGCGGACGAAGGCATCTTCATTGGTTATTCATCTACATATACTGCATTCCGTGTATACTTGAAGAAGTCAAAGACAGTTGTTGAAAGCGTAAACGTCACATTTGATGAAGATATGGCTTTTGAACAACTCAGTTCAGAACCCGTGATAACCGGAGTACTAGCTTCAGGGCAAATCAGTCCAGAACCTACGTCTCAAGCAATCAAATCAGATGAAGCATCAACGTCTACTAATCATTTATCTTATTTAGATTTATTATTTGAACTATTTTATGATGAATTTCTTGGATCTAAGGTGACTAAATCTGTTGTGGTTGACAGGATGGAAGACTCAATGACAACTCATCCAACCAGTTCAGATATCTCTAATGAATCCAACTCCTCGATTCAGCAAGAAATTCCAGTTCAAATGCCGACTCCAACAGTTGAACCTGTGATCAATAATGAAGAGACAAAAGTTGCTGAACAAGCTATACCTACTGAGACTTCTGCACCTACTACTTCAACTTCAATCACCATTCCTCCTGAACTACCTGAAGAAGGTACCAGTGGATTCTTAGATGATAATATTGATATATATTCATATAATCAACTCCCTCATGAACATAAATGGACCAAAGAGCACCCGATAAGCCAGATCATTGGTGATCCTTCAAAACCGGTGCAAACTAGGTCAGCTTCAATGAATATGTGAATGCATGAATCCTTTCTGAGCAAGATCGAGCCATCTCGCATATCCGAGGCTCTTGCCGATTCAGACTGGGTGACTGCAATGCAAGAAGAGATGAATCAGTTCGACGCACTTAAAGTCTGGAGACTCGTACCCAATCCTCAAGGTAAAACCATTATAGGTACGAAATGGGTTTTCAAAATCAATAAAGATGAAGATGGTACCGTTATCAGAAACAAAGCAAGACTTGTTGCCAAAGGATACATGCAAGAGGAAGGAATAGACTACGACGAGACTTATGCTTCTGTGGCACGTTTAGAGGCAATTCGAATGTTTTTGGCCTACGCAGCTCACAAGAACTTCACTGTCTTTCAAATGGACGTGAAGACTGCCTTTCTGAATGGCATTCTAAAGGAAGAAGTCTACGTCTCGCATCCAGAAGGCTTTTTCAATCAAGAGAAACCGTATCATGTCTACATTCTCGACAAAGCACACTATGGACTGAAACAAGCTCCTCGTGCCTGGTATGATGTCCTATCTCAATTTTTAGTCAAGTCTGGTTTTTCAAAAGGTACGGTAGATACCACTTTGTTTATTAAAAAGGAGAAAGCCGATATCATTCTTATTCAAATCTATGTGGATGATATTATTTTTGGCTCTACAAATCCTAAGTACTGTAAGAATTTTTCCAACCTTATGGTGTCAAGATTTCAGATGAATATGATGGGAGAGATGAATTTCTTTCTCGGATTACAAGTCAAACAATTTTCATTGGGGATTTTTATCAATCAATCAAAATACATTCTTGATATTCTTCGGAAGTGTCAGGATCGAATTCTCAACAAGAATTATGAATACTCAGAAACAATATCAAAGAAGTTGTGGAATAACACTTTGATATTCAATGTAACAGTAAACAAACAGTGAGTATGATTAACAACTTGTAAACTTGTATTGAATGATTAAAATCACAAGGTTACACACTCAACCTCAATCTTGAAGAACAGACTCTTTCAAGACGAATTCTACTTCTCTAGAATTAGGAACTATGCCTTGAGGTTGATTTTCTCTCTAGAACAAAACTTAGAATGAATAATAATTATTCTAAACTATTCTATCAATTTTATACATATAATGAAGATAACAGATAATTACAATTAATAAAATATCTTCAGAATATCTTCCATGAATATCTTCAGTATATCCAGCTGTCACTCTTGTAATTCTGATCTCCATCTCATAAGCAGCATTAATCATATTGGAAGTATTAACTCAGTCTTGGCAGCATTAACCACTAAGCAGCACTAACCTCTAGCAGTACTAACTAGCTAAGCAGTACTAACTTTGATCAAGCAGCACTAACTTTGACTAGCAGTATTAATTCTACTAGAAGTAGTAATACCTAGCAGTATTAACTTTTGAAGTCCTCTAGCAGTAGTAATTCTGAACTAGCAGCATTAATCATACTTAAGCTTTTCTTCAGTTCCCAACAATCTCCCCCTAACTTGACTTTTAGGAAGAGAAGTCAAGTTCTTCAGATCTTCTTCAAAATGCTCCCAAAACTCCATCATGGCCTAAATTCCAGTATTTGCATCCAACCCCAAACTCTGATTTATTGTTCTTTGGATCAAATATTTAGCCATTTCTGAATCTGGAATACATCCTAGCTTCTTCTTCAGCATGGCATGAAGCTTTAATCTGCTATGGTTATACACTCTATCCACTAGAAAGTATTCAGTGTGATTTAAATCCAAAGTCACTGCATATACTCCACTAGTTTCATATAGAGTCCAATTGTTGACTGATTTGAACACATTCCTTATGATCTCCTCCACTGCATCAGGCTTGAACATCATACACAGATACTCCATTATCAACTTTGTAATTGAAATCACTGGAGCTTTCAGTTCATCTGCATATATCTTCATCCCTATCTCAAACATTTCTTCAATATCAGATCTTGAGCAGGTTCTGACAATCTTGTTCCAAGTGTTGTACACTTCATACTTCTCATCCTTTCTCTTTAATCTGATATATTCCTTTCCATCCACTTCCAATACATCCCAGTGAATGACTTCAGGAGGTTTAACCCCTACAGGTTCTGCTGAAATTGGTTCAGGCACTTTGTCCATCACTACCATGTACTTTTTAACATCCTCAGTACTTGCAGATTCATGTATTGTAGATGACTCAGGTGCCTCTTCTTCTTCAACAACCTTTTCAGCCTCTTCTTCCATTAATCTAGGCTTCTTTGTAGGCTTTCTCCTGGCAATCATCTTAGTTCTTTTCAAAGTCCTTAGACTTTCACCAATTGTTGCTTCCTTTTCTGGAGTTTCTTGCTCATCAGGGAATGGTTTTTGTAAGAAATCATTGCTCTCTTTCATTCTTTTGTCCATTTCAACCCTTGCAATATCATCTCCTTGAAGCTTTGTCATCTCAGCATCATACATTTTCTTGAGTTTATCAAAAGACATTTTTGAAAACATCTCTACCTTGACACCTACTGCACCTTTGAGGAAAGTAATCATTTTCTTTCTCTCTTGAGCACCCAGGTATGTCTTTCTCTCTTGAGCAGCCATTTTGATCTTGGTAGGCTTCTTAACAAATGTGGCCTTCTGCTTGGCTTGCTCAGTTGCTATGCTCTGTTGATAAACTTTGTTTAACTCTGCAGCCATTGCTTTAGCTATTTCTCTATCCTTTGCCACTTGCACAGTTTCTGCTTCTTCAAGTTCAGCCTGTATTTTCCTAGCCAGAGCCTCATCTGCTTCAATCAACTTCTGCTTTTTCTTTGGTTGATCAGATTCAACTAGCTTTGCCTTACCCTTTTCTTTGCTTATCACCTTCTCTTCTACATTTGTTTTCTTGATCAATTCCCCTTGTTCTTTGATGACTACTCCTTTGGTCTTTGAGGTGACCTTGGGAGTATCATGCTTGGCTTTAAGCAAGGTTTCTGCAATCTCCAGCTCTGTTAGAACTTCTTTCACTGTTTCTGTTGCTTTGCTTATTTCAGCATTACTAACCATTTCTGCTGCTTTACTTGAACTAGCAGCATTAATGGTTTCTGTTGCTTGCTCTGTTACTGCTGCTTTGCTTATTTCAGCAGTACTAACCATTTCTGCTGCTTTACTTGAACTAGCAGCATTAATGGTTTCTGTTGCTTGCTCTGTTACTGCTGCTATCTCCCCCTCAACATCAAGTTTCTCTCCCTTTTCTGGAGCATCTTCCCTGTTGACATCAGCTTTTGACTCCCCCTTTTTGGGAGCATCAGTCACTGGTTCCCTCCTTTTAAGCACAAATTGCCTCCTCTTCTTTTTCTGGAGCAATCTCTTTACCATATTCTGCAGTTTGGAAATCTGAGCTTGTTGAGACAGAACTATTAGTTTCAGCTCTTCGATGTCTTTTCCTTGGTTGATCACATCCCTGTTGATGTTGGCCATTGTGTCCATCAATTCAAGATAGTCATATCTGTCCTCACCTTCTCCAGGAGTGTTACCCCCTTTTGAAGGATCATGGGATCTTTTAGTAGTGGAAGCCTTCTGCCTAGCAGAAGCACTTTCCACCGCCGTGGTTTCTTGGCACCTGGGACCTTTGAATGATTGATCATTCAAAGTTTCCATGGGGGAGGTCTTATTTATGTTACCACTGTCCTCCTCTGTGCTAGCAGAAGTAGTGGCAGCCTCAGTACCCATATACTCAACCCTCTCCTCAGTGAGCACCTCCTTGGGGTTGGGAGACACCCCTGTGGTTTCCCTGTGGATATTCTCTAATGGAGAATTCTCCATTAGAGGGCTTAAAGGCTCAATGGGTGATGGTACAAGAAGGGAAGGAGCCTTCTTTACCTGTTTCCTTTTGTAAGTTTGGGTAATTGGAGAAGTTGGTTTTTCAAGAAGAGACTGAGGAATTGATTTAGAGTGGGATGGTCTAATGGGGGCCTTGACCCTGCTGCCATACCTCCATCAGTGTGGGACACCACCATCATTGTAGAGAACAATGGGGTGTCAACTCCTTCCGAGTCCAATGGAGATCTTTTCATGTTTGAAAAGACCTGACCTTTGGGGATTTTTGGTACATATACCCCATCAAAATGAGGCATATCCGTCAATTCGTGGGTGATAACTTCTTGGACAAACCTGGGGTACATATAAAAGCTCTTTTTGCTTCCCAAGTTTGAGACAAGATCATTGAAAATCATTTTAGAAAAATTGTACTTTCTGGCAGTGGCCAAGCACACCAAAGCATAAGCAATGGTGCTACTGAACTCACTCCAGCCAGTAGTCTTTTTGGAGATACAATGCATAAGAGTATGGACAAAGAAACGCCAGTGGGGTGAAAATTTAGCTTTGGAGAACTTGAACACACCCAATGGGCCTCCATACCCCATTCTTGTAAGAGTAGAAAACAGTTCATCATCAGAGATAGATGAGATACCAGTGGCATCAGCTAGACGTAGACTGATGCGGATTACCTCTTCAGTAACTGTCAACGGTTTTTCACAGACCCTTGTCTTGATCATTTGCACACCATTCTCAGTAACAATGGTGGCATTTGCCCAGAATTGCCTTTGATGCTCGATGTAGATTGATGGCGAGACAGTGAAAGCATGGGCAATATGGCTTGTCGTGAGAAAATCCACAATCTGATGGAAACCAGCGGCCTGTTTGGGCTTCTTTAACATCGCGATTTCATTGTGCTCGTCTATGAATGCCATTGATGCCATTGATCTTGAAGGTCTTGCCTGAAAACTTGGAACTTGACAGAGAAAGGGTTTAGAGCGCAAGTGAACAGTATGCAAAGAGTCGTTATGAACTTTTAGGCGGGCAAAGGGTATTTATAGTATTCGGGATATAAGCAGTATTAACCTAGAGCAGTAGTAACTAACAGCAGTATTAACCACTAGCAGTATCAACTAACTAGCAGTATTAACTGAGAGGAGTATTAACCACTAGCAGTATCAACTAACTAGCAGTATTAACTGAGAGCAGTATTAACTGAGAGCAGTATTAACCACTAGCAGTATTAACTAACTAGCAGTATTAACTGAGAACAGTATTAACCACTAGCAGTATTAACTAACTAGCAGTATTAACTGAGAGCAGTATTAACCACTAGCAGTATTAAAATTGTACTGGCAGTACTAAAAATGTACTGGCAGTATTAATCATACTTACACTTTTAAGCTTTGTGAAGGACTGAGTACTGCTATACTTTTCCTGAAAAAGAAGATTAGGACCACCAAGAATAAACAAGATACAGGTATTGAACCACTTTTTAAGTAGGAGCTTATTCAGAGTTGATCATTCCCACACTTGTTACCAAGAAAGTGAATCTACCCACATCAAATGCTTTGGTGAATAGATCAGCAAACTGGTTAGTAGTATGAACTTTTACAACTTGAATAAGTTTCTTTTCATTGCAGTCTCTTATAAAGTGGTACCTGATTTCAATGTGCTTTGTCTTTGAGTGCTTGACAGGATTATTAACAATGCTAATAGCACTGCTATTATCAAAAAAATTGGAGTGTGTAGAAAGGTTACCCCATAGTCCAACATTTGATTCTGAATCCATAAGACTTGAGAACAGCAACTTGCAGCTGCTATGTACTATGCCTCTGTTGTAGATGTGGACACTGTGGTTTGTTTCTTGCACTGCCATGACACTAGTCTTGCACCCAAAAACTGACATCCTCCAGAAGTAGATTTTCTGTCCAAGTTTGCTCCACCTAGATCACTGTCTGAGTATGCAAGCAAGTCAAAAGATGAGTCATGAGGATACCAAAGCCCCAATCTGGGTTGCCCTTTGAGATATCTGAATATCCTCTTAACAGCTTGATAGTGAGATTGCTTTGGCCTAACTTGGAATCTTGCACATACACATACTGGAAACATTATATCTGGCCTAGATGTTGTAAGATACATGAGAGAGACAATCATGGATCTATAGTGATGAACATCCATATCCTCCCCCTCAAGATCTACTGTTATTTGCTTGTGTGTCTCCATAGGTGTGCTGGCAGGTTTTGAATCCGAGAAACCAAACTTGGTTAGAATATCCTGCACATACTTGGACTGACTGATAAAAATACCATCTGACTTCTGTTGAACTTGGAGTCCAAGGAAGAAAGTAAGTTCCCCCATGGAACTCATTTTGAATCTTTGATGCATTAGTTCCTCAAACTCCTTGCACATATTGTCTTTTGTGGATCCAAAGATAATATCATCAACATATATTTGGACCAGCAAGATATCCTTCTTCTTTCTCTTGATGAATAAAGTCTTATCAATGAATCCTCTTTCAAAGCCATTTTCCAAGAGATAGGATGACAGAGTGTCATACCATGCTCTTGGTGCTTGATGCAATCCATAAAGTTTTTTCTTTAGTTTGTATACTTTGTCTGGATAGCTTGGGTTCTCAAACCCTGGTGGTTGACAGACATATACTTCTTCTTCAATTGATCCATATAGAAATGCACTTTTGACATCCATTTGATAGACTTTGAATTTCATATAAGAAGCATAAGCCAGGAATAATCTAATTGCTTCTATCCTGGCTACAGGAGCAAATACTTCTTCATAATCTATTCCCTCTTCTTGTGTATACCCTTGAGCCACCAACCTTGCTTTATTCCTTATTACTATGCCTCTTTCATCTCTCTTATTCCTGAAGACCCATTTTGTTCCTATTGCTCTTTGGCCTTTAGGGAGGTCTACCAGATCCCAAACATCTTGCATCTTGAATTGCAGTAGCTCTTCTTGCATGGCTTCTATCCAACTGGACTCTTTCATAGCATCATGTGCCTTCTTAGGCTCAAGCTGGGATAAAAAACAAGAGAGCACTGTATGCTGTTGGTCTTGTATTTCTTGCAGCCTGCTTTGATTTCTAGTCATCATAGGAGAAGATAGATCTCCTATTACCAGCTGTGGAGGATGATTCTTTTGAGTTCTGGTGTGATGACTAGGTTCTTCATTAAGTCCCACCTCTAGATTAGAGTCATTCAACTCCACTGAGGTGTTTTCAGCAGCTACTTCTGGGTCTTTATCTTCTTGACTCTCCTCTTCTCTACTTTCTTCTTCACTCTGATTTGGTCCAGTAGATGGTTCCTTTTCACAGTCTTCAACAGAATCCACTGTAGGTATGGGAAAGATCACAGATTCAGATAAACTTTCTTGAACTTGTGTAGTTCCTGATCCTTCACACCCTGAACCTGCATAGTCATTACTACTGAAACCAAAAGAGTTAGTTAGTGAATCAATGTCAAACAGCCACTGAGGACCAGACCCAATAGGATTTGGAGTGTTCTCATTGCATTTGACATTGTCACTTTCTTCAATTATTCTAGAAGAAGAGTTAAAGACTCTGTAAGCCTTACTCTGAGATGAGTAACCAACAAGAAATCCATCATCTGCTTTGCTATCAAACTTACCTAAGTGAGATTTGGTATTGAGAATAGTACAAGGACACCCAAAAGGTTTGAAAAATCCAATAAATGGTTTTCTTTTATTTAAAAGCTCATATGGGGTCTTATTCTTTGGCTTGACCACTAGAACTCTGTTTTGGACATAACAGGCAGTATTAACTGCTTCAGCCCAGAAGGTAATTGGCAGTTTTGAATCAGCCAACAGAGATCTAGCAGCCTCTATTAGTGTCCTATTTCTCCTCTCAGCAACTCCATTCTGTTGAGGAGTCCTAGGGGCACTATATTGTCTCTCAATGCCTTTCTCTTCACAAAAGGTGTTTAGATCACGATTTTTAAATTCAGTCCCATTGTCTGATCTAATGACTTTTACTTTTTGATTAGTTTGGTTTTCAATTCTTAGGATAAAGGATTTGATCAGTCCACTTGTCTCATCCTTAGTCCTTAGAAAATATACCCAGGTAAATCTAGAGTAATCATCAACAATAACTAAGCAGTAAGATTTCTTGTCTATACTCATAACATTTGTAGGACCAAACAGATCCATATGTAATAACTGGAGGCAAGAAGAAATAGTATTTAACTCTTTGGTCTTATGAGTAGTTTTGTGCTGTTTGCCTTTAAGACAAGCAACACAATGATCATCACATGAAAAGACTTTTGATGGTAAACCTCTTACAAGGTTGTTTTTAACAAGTTTGTTCATTGTCTTGAAGTTCATGTGACACATCCTTCTGTGCCAAAGAGAGGATTCATCCACAGAAGCTTTAGAAACAAGACAGTTCAGGGATGAATCACTAGAAACATTGTCCATATCTAGACAATAAACATTGTCCTTTCTTGGAGTTCTAAGTAGTATCATGCTTTCATCAACTACTTTGAACCCTGGAGCAAGGATCATACACTCTGTATTAGTAAATAATATGTTATGTTGTTTGTCACAAACCTGTGATACACTTAACAGGTTGTACTTCAACTAATCAACATAGTAGACATCCTCAAATGTTATCTTACCTTTTGTAACATTACCTTTTCCACTTATTTTACCACCAGTAAGATTATCTCCAAAAGCAACATGTCCTCCATTGATATGCTTGAAATCCTGAAGGCATGACATGTTGCCTGTCATGTGCCTAGAGCAACCACTATCAACATGCCATATGCTCTTCCCCTTGAGCTGTTGGTTGCCCTGCACATAAGATAAATCAGTTAGTATGAAGTAGGAACCCAAGCCAAAGTGGTCTTGGGTACCCCTTTCTCATCAAAATATTTACATTCTTTCTTGACAAGATTTTTAAACTTTGACTCCTCATTTCTGGAGTACATTGTCACAATGATGGGTTTGGAAACACTTTTGCTAGAAGCAGTACTGGTTTTAGAAGTACTAACTGCCTTAGCAGCACTTGCATGCTTAGCAGTACTAACCTTGTTAGAAGTAGTAACTGTGTTAGCAGCAGTAACTGTGTTGGCAGTATTAACCTTTGAAGAGGTACTAACAGTATTAGCAGCATTAATATTTTCAGCAGTACTAACACTGGTAGCAGCAGTAATGCTTCCAGCAGCACTATCCCTGTTAGCAGTACTAACAGTTTTAGTGCTTCTAGGCACCCACATTTTAATACTTTCTTTTAAAACCTTTTTCCTCATGGGGCCTTTGGTTTCAACAGATTTCTTAACCACATGTTTCTTTCCAGCCTTCCTATAACCAACAGGTTTTTGCACAAATCTTTGAAAGTTCATCTGTTGGTTAATAGGGTTAAAGAAACAATGCTTAGCCAAATGGTTTAATTTACCACATATGAAACAAGGTTTTGGTCTGATTATTTTATTCAGATCAACTCCTTGTTTCTGGGCCCATTGATTGTTCCAGTTTCTCTGATTTCCCCTTGGTTTATCATATTTTTGGGGCTCAGATTTATTACATGCACACTGTTTGCAAGAAATAGGGTTCACAACAGTGGTCTACTTATAGTAAACCTTATTGTTCTTTCCCTCAGTCTTCTCTATCTCATTGGACTTGACCCAATTCTTTCCACATCCCTCATTGGTGATTATGTGGTTTTCTATAGGAATCTCACCACTCACAGTGTTGTTCTTATTCTTGACAACTTCTTTCTCAGATTTATCTTTAACAACTACTTCATCTAAGGGATCAATCTCAGTGGCTCCCTCAGGTAGGTCCTTCCTATCCTTTGTTTCTAACAAATCTGAACTAGGAGGAATGTAGTTGTTGTTATAGGGTGGTGGTGTGGTATTGTACCCTATCCCTCTTCTCAGTTTATCATGAATCTGAGATTGTAGTAAAGAATCCATTGCTTTAGAGGCATTGGAAAACTTTTCTACATCTAGCTTGACTTTAGCTAGTTCTCCTCTTAACTTTTCACTCTCCTCTTTGGATCTGGTCAGTTGAATTTCTAAGTCATTCTTCTCCCACTTCCAGTAGTTTGTGTCATAAGAGTGTTGAAGCTCATTGGCTTGAAAACCCTTAATTTGCTCTTCAAATCTCTCAACAATCCTCACATAATCTTTTATGTCCTTTTCCAATTTCTTAAGGTCATCACTCATGTTCTTTTTGTGATCCCTATACCTTTTAACAGTGTTAATGCAATTTGGAGAACAAATATTGGAGGTTACCTCTGTTGGGAGATCAGACACCTCTGCCATTAGAGATTGGTTTTGAATGGCCTCTTCAGCTTGATCACTCCAGTCAAACCCCATACCTTGTTGAGAGACAAGGGCTTGTGCAGAGTTTATTTTATTATTGAAGCTTCCAGATTGAGCTTGTTGGTGGTTATTATTTTGAGACATTCCACTTCTGCATTCTCTAGCAAAGTGTCCCTTCTGATGGCATTTATAGCATTCCACCTTTGACTTGTCAAATCCTGCTCCATCTTCTCTTCTTTGGGAGAAGTTGTTCCTCCCAGTTCTTTTGATGAACTTCTTAACTCTCATAGAGAGCATGGCCATCTGCCATTTAATGTCCATCTCTTCAAGATCATCTGGATGGAGTTGTTCCAAGTCATCATTAATAAGAGAAGAGTTTCCATGATTGGACAGAAAGGCTTCAAATACAGTTTCAGTGCCTTTCTCTTGATTTGCTCCATTGGCAGCACTAACTGATTCAGGATTGGAAGTAGAATCAATTGATGCTGAAAGGAGTGCAGCATTGTGAACATATCCAGAAGGCTTCTTCTTAGTCTCTACCTCAGATTCAAAAACTCTTAGATCATTATATAGATCATCAAGTTCCTTTTCTTCCAGTTGATCATTCTGTCTGAAAGACACAGTATACATGGTCCATTCATCACTCAGGGACCTTAGGAACTTCCTGTTTAGATCATCTTGATCAATTTGTACTCCCACTGTAGCTAGTTCACCAATAAGCTTGTTGAACCTGTCAAAAGTTTGAGTCATGGACTCATTCTTGGTTGACATAAAGTTCTCATATTGTTGCTTCAGAATGGCTTTCTGATTTCTCTTGGTACTTTTGGTACCTGAGAATCTCTTCTCTAGAGCATTCCAGAGCATCTCTGCATCAGTGCAGTTGCAGAACTGATGTTGATATTCATTGGGAATAGCCAAGAGCAAAGTGCTCAAGGCTTTCATCTCTGTCTGTCTAGTCTTTCTTTCAGCATCAGTTTTTGGTGGAGTTCTCTTTCCATCTGCACCAATCTTTCCTGCTTCAGAAGGGCCATTCTCAATGATGTCCCACATACAATAGTCAGTGAGGAGTATGTACTGCTTGATTCTGATCTTCCACATATCGAATTCATTGGGTCTGAGCATTGGAACCTTTGAGACTAGAGTACTGTTTGATTCTGCAAAGTTTTCCATGATGAATGAATAGATGTTTCTGAGAGAACTTGCTCTGATACCACTTGTCAGGATCGAATTCTCAACAAGAATTATGAATACTCAGAAACAATATCAAAGAATTTGCGGAATAACACTTTGATATTCAATGTAACAGTAAACAAACAGTGAGTATGATTAACAACTTGTAAACTTGTATTGAATGATTAAAATCACAAGATTACACACTCAACCTCAATCTTGAAGAACAGACTCTTTCAAAACGAATTCTACTTCTCTAGAATTAGGAACTATGCCTTGAGGTTGATTTTCTCTCTAGAACAAAACTTAGAATGAATAATAATTATTCTAAACTATTCTATCAATTTTATACATATACTGAAGATAACAGATAATTACAATTAATAAAATATCTTCAGAATATCTTCCATGAATATCTTCAGTATATCCAGTTGTCACTCTTGTAATTCTGATCTCCATCTCATAAGCAGCATTAATCATCTTGGAAGTATTAACTCAATCTTGGCAGCATTAACCACTAAGCAGCACTAACCTCTAGCAGTACTAACTAGCTAAGCAGTACTAACTTTGATCAAGCAGCACTAACTTTGACTAGCAGTATTAATTCTACTAGAAGTAGTAATACCTAGCAGTATTAACTTTTGAAGTCCTCTAGCAGTAGTAATTCTGAACTAGCAGCATTAACCATACTTAAGCTTTTCTTCAGTTCCCAACAGGAAGTTCAAAATGGAAAATTCTAAACCGATTGGTACCCCAATGGCACCAGTTACTAAGATCGGCACCGATCCTTCTGGAAAGGCTGTTGATGTTAGGACTTACAGAGGGATGATAGTTTCTTTGATGTATCTTACTTCTAGTAGGCCAGATATAATGTTCTCTACATGCTTATGTGCTAGATATCAGGCCAATCCCAAAGAAATGCATTTGTCTGTAGTTAAGCGCATTTTTAGGTATCTGAAGGGGACTGCAGATCTTGGTCTGTGGTATCCTAAAGATACTAGCTTTGAACTAACAGCATATACAGATGCAGATCATGCTGGTTGTATGTTAGACAGGAAGAGCACGTCTGGTCATATACAGTTCCTCGGTGATAAACTCGTAAGTTGGGCATCGAAGAAACAACTTTGTGTTTCAAATTCAACGGCCGAAGCAGAATATGTAGCTGCTGCTAGCTGCTGTTCTCAGGTCTTATGGATGAGAACACAACTGAGCGACTACGGTTTTCACTTCAACAAAATCCCGATCTACTGTGACTCAAAGAGCGCCATCGCGATAACAGCGAATCCTGTTCAGCACACCAAGACCAAACACATAGATGTCAGGTACCATTTTATCAAAGATAATGTTGAAAAAGGAACAATTGAACTTTTATTTGTAAAAACTGATTATCAGCTTGCAGATTTGTTTACCAAACCTTTAGACAAAAAGAGGTTCAACTTTCTTGTCTCTAAGCTTGGTATGCTAAATCTTAAGACATAATCAGTAGTTACCTATCAAAGTTTTCTAATTGTATACTTTTTCATCATTTCTTCATTCTTATTTCTGAATGATATCTGCACTTCAATTATTCTATTCATGATCCAAGGGGGAGTATGAGAAGAAATTGACAGTTGGTCAATATTATTTTGAGGGGGAGCTCATAAAATTTCTGCATTTACCTCTTATGTCAATTTTTTTTTGTAATGTATGATTTTAGGGGGATCTTTTCAAATCAAAGGAGTATGAAAATGACTTTTGATTATTTCAGATCAGAACTCGTACTTTCATTGTTTTTCTGCTTTTTGTCATTTTGTTTTAAGTGAATAAATTAGCTTTGACTATGACATAAGACTTTTGCAGTTTTTGAGAGATGCTTACAAGATCATATCTTTATGAATTTAAGCTTAGCTTCATGAGATGTAAGATCACACGTAAAGGTATAATCCTTTATCTTAATCTCTTATATGGTTGAAAGAAGGACAACTTTCAATCTTAAGAAAACATTGTTCTTAAAGTTCAAACCACTTCCTGAATCTCAAACCGATTTCATGAATTGGAAATGTGATTTTAAATGTTTTCAAGATCTACTTTGGAATTGATAGTTAAACCATTTTGAGCATCATATGCTTTCTAGGAAAAACATGATTTCATTGTGCTAGGACTTAACACAACTTCTATGGAATCACCTTAACTAGTGATTTCTACCCACGAAGTTAATCCATAGTGATTGAGTGTGAGAAATCAAAAAGAAATGAGTGTGGTTAGAGTGAGCTCAATGTTTAAAAGAAAGAGGGTGTGAGAACAGAGTTAAAAGAATATCAGAACTCTGCACCAACTACTTTCTGTGCCGGGCAGCCACATTTCTAGTGTTTCACATTTCTTTGGTGAACATTATTGAACAGGCAACTAGCCCATGCCAACTCTTGATTTACCCCACCAGCTACTCATTTTCTTCTTAAAAGGAAAGTGTTTCACATTTTCAAAGGGGAAGCAGCACATTTGCTATCTGATTTTCATTTGGAAAATCTGGATATTGAAAAGAAGGAAGTCTGCCCCACCTTCGCACTTCAATCATGCACATTGAGTCTGTGTTTAACTTACTGTTGTCTCAGTGGTTTACACAATTTTGAGCCTATAAGCAATCATCCGTGCTTAATTCTTTCTATCACTTGAACGAACACACAAGGAATTTGTTTCTTTGTCATAACGTTTATAGAAATTACCTTTGTGGTGTTTCGATGATTGAATGGAAGCCCTGGGGGAGTGAACATCATAAAAGCTCCTTTCCAATGTGTATTCGTTACACACAGTGACTTAGTGTTACTGACAGACATTTTAACTGATTCATTTGTTGATTCAGGTGTTACACGATTATTTTGTCTGGATTTGCAAAGATCTGGATGAATATCTTTTGAATTGACGGATCAGAGGCTCCAAATGAAAGACATTTCTTACTTAGAGTTTTGATGAAATCGTTTCTCTATTCATCAAAAAGGGGGAGAACCTAAAACATTCTGAGCTAAAACTTGGAGATTGTTACTTGTTGAAGACTAAGAAGGAGATTGCATCTTCTGAGCTGAAAAAGAAGACTGAATTGCTAAAATCTTTTTAGTAATGATCTTGATCCAAAGGGGGAGATTGTTAGCGCACAGATCTATTGGATTCAAGATCATCCAATCTGAAGATCGCAATCTGAAGCTAAAGCCGGAAAGTCGACTCTTAATATAAGTCTAATGTCGATTGTAATAAAATGTCAAAGTATTGTTTTTAGTGTTTTATATTAGTTCCTAAATATCTAGATGTTATATTAATTTAGATATTTAGTTAGTTATTATATTAGTTTAGTTAATATAATATCTTAGTTTAGATATTATGTAATGTGTAGTGTGTCAAGCAAGTTGTAAGAATCAGAACACCAAATACACACACACACTTTACTGTTCATCAGAGAGAAAGTCGAGAGCTTCAAGAACAAACATCAATCCTGTAATCTTTGTTATTAATCAAACAGGTTGGTTAATCATTTATGTGTTTGTGTCGATAAGAACTTGATAATATTGTGGACCGTCACAAGATCATGAAGACTGAAGATTGAAACTCAAGCCAAGTCAAACTCTTATAGCATAGTCAAAGTCTTTTGTAATAAAAGTCAAAGTGTTGTGAATGTTTAGTTGTGTGAGAGTTTGTGTGCGTATAAATAGGAATATGACTTAGTGTAGTGTGTGACTTGTAAGAGTGTTGTGATAGTTCTAGAGAGAGAGCATTGTACGCATTCTTTGTGTAGAGATAGAAAGTTAGAGAGGGAACTGTATCGATTCTGTGATTGAAATTGAAAATGGAATTTGATTGAAATTGTTAATTGTCATCTTGATTACACTGATTGATTGGGACTGATACTTACCTTCAAAATCCACATAAAAACGGAGAACTTGTATATGGAGATGAGCATTGCCATATAGAACTTACACCATTGAGGGTTTGGTGTGTAGAATCTTGCAAATAGACAAACAAAGAAAGAACCCTAAAAAACTCAGTTAGAACCCACATGGAGTGATTTTTGATAATCTTGGAATTGAAATTGGTGATTGGATGTAATGCTTCTAAGAAGTGAAATTGATGATCGTGAGTGATGCTTGGAGTGGAGATGAGAGAAGAAATTGATTTGGAAACTTAAGCTTTTAATGAGTCTAAAAAATATGAAATTTAAGGAAGGAGGTATGGTAAATCTATGTACTCAGTAACACTCAAAGAAGACAAAGAGATGATGAATAAGAGAGGAAGCTTGAAAGGCTCAATGGCAAATGAAAAGTCAGAAGTTAGATCCAAAACATGAATTGTTATATGATAATTACCAAAAAGCCTCACCATCATGAGACATGCATTCTTTTTATAAGGGTAGAAAGGTCTTTTAATGTATTAAACATTTTACAAAAAATTCAAAAAATTGTGAAAATTTCTACCTAAGAATCCTAGCTTATCAAGTTGCCACGTCAATGGATAGTGGTTTTACTTTTATATATACTAATGTTTGAACTACGCGTTGCGCGGTAACGATATTTTTTTGGTCATGATGTTTAATTACAATAGAAGAAATATATTTTGTTAATTAACTAATAAAATACAATAAAAAATAATGAATGTACTAAAAATGTTTTAAATATAATTTATTTTTAAATATGAAACTTATTAGATACTTGACGATCGATTTATGAACATTGTTAGTTTGAAAATATTTTTCATTCATAAAATTAACGTCTTAGTAACAAAATGGAATTTTATACATTCTTTTATTTATTTAATTAAACAAAATAATGTTTCGAAGTGAATTTTTTTTTGGATAAAAGAATATGCTCCCTAAGAGTAGTTTATTTCAAGCAAAAAACAACAATTACAAAAAAAAAGATATGCATCCTCAAGCAAAATACATTTCTTCAAAAAACATAGTTTGACAATGAGATTTTTCAAATATTGGTAATAAATTTGTTGCTACTGTTCAAAAAAAATAGTTTGACAATGAAAAATTCTCTAAAAGTATAACGCTTTATATTTTTTAAATCCAAACATCCAAATGTAACATCGTAAATTTTATTAGCCGACCTCTATATCACTAATTGGGCCAACAATTTAAAATTAAAGAATATATTAACTGGGTATAACCTCAGGGCTGCATGCTTTAGCAGTCGGTTTCTTTGCCAAGGGATTAGTCTGGGTCAAAGGCCCAGGACACCCTTTTTTTAAACCTTTCCAAAAAAAAACCCATCATTTTATTTATCAATCCGTCATAGTAATATCCTATGCCCACTATGTCCATTTTCGCAACATTTCCAAGAACAAACACATTACTTACATTAAAAATTTTAGCTCACCCACTCCCAAACAAACCTCATACTTAGCCCAGAAAATCAATAAACACCAAATTAAATGTTTCAACAAAAAAAAACACCCATTACTTATGCATCTTCTATATGTAATTAAACAAAATAAACCAAAATATAGGCAACAAAGTATATTAGTGCAACATATATAAAAACACAATTAAATTGACACCAATGTTTGCACATTCACTCATGCTACCTTGCACCCATGTTTAGAAGGATCATAAGAAAAAGAGAACTATTTGAAATTATAACAAAAAGATGAACCAAAGCATAAGCCGATGGACAACAATACATAAATTTAACTACAAAAATAATACACCAAGCTTTATTGTGCTTTAAACTAAAATAATTAAATCCCAAAAGGATTGAAAGAACCCTTTTGCAAAGATTCATTTAAACCCTAAGATGGAAAGCAATTCGATCATGTCACTTTGACAAAAAAAAAAGTTAACATATCTGCATTCTTAATGTTTGAAAGCTTTTGAGACAATATATCACCAATTGTCGTCAATACTCCGATCATCAAAGATTCGATATGAAAATTTTGCAGTTAATAATCCTAACAAAGAAAAAAAAATCCAACTCATCATTGATAAAATTAAAAATAATAACAATCTCAATTCATGATCCAACTCAAAACACAAAACCAATAGGAAAAACTTTCAATGTTTCATAAAATGGAATAAACTTGGTTTATGTTTCACCATAAGAAAAGACTTCAATTTATAATTTATCAAACAAATAACCAAATTCTTGAAATCAGAAAAAATATACAGATTCTAGAATAGAGAATATCTTTGTTCTTCTTATAAATGTTGTTGAAGTTGTGACATATAGGGATAAAGATCTTTCGTTGCAATGTGAACCTTGTTTTCAAGTAAGAACTCAACTTGATCATTGTCCTATACAATACACACATATATTTTGTACAATATGAAGATAGTTTTTAAATAAACAAAAGTTACATCATGTAAAATCAATGTACTTTAAGTCTTTAACTATAGAAAAAAAAACCATTCACCTAATTTTTTACAATTTTTATTTAGTTAAAATTGAAAAGTGTTCATTAAATGATTAACCCTTTCATTTTCTATATTATGGGGGTGTTTGGTATTGCTTATTTGAGGTGCTTTTTAGTTTATTGCGATTTGGCACCGGAGATAAGCACTTTTAAGTGTTTGGATGGGGAAAAATTAAAATTGCTTATAGCGGTGCAAAATCGTTGAAAAGCACTTTTTGATAAGTCATATGGTTTTAACTTATCAACTTATTTGAAAAATGTTTATCACTTTTTTGGTTATTTTATATATATAAGCAATCCTAAACACCTTTAAATAACAACTTATTAGTTTATTGCGTTTTGGTACCACAATAAGCTAATCCAAACAATTTTTTAAAACTCCGATTTGACACCGCATAAGTTAATAAACACTTTTTAAAATAAGCATAAGTTCTTTTAAATAAGCAATCCGAAACACCCCCTATGTTTATCTATATAACTATTATTTATACAACATTTAATATAATTAAAAACTTTTATTTTTATTACCTTAACATTTTTTTACAAAAGTCAATATTATTATTTTTTGGGAATCCTTTGATGATCATGTTTTGAATGAGCATGTTGCAAAAAAAATTGTATTAGCTTGGAAAGTTAACTACTTCGTGAAATCTTTGTCAACACTTAACACTTTTACAAATGCTAATTATCGGTCCCTCTATATTGAACACGATCTTTATCAGATGAATCAAACAACAAACAAGATAGATTACCAACCTGTTTGATTAACAACAATCGATTACAAGGTTGATGTTTACACTTTGAAGTTCACCCTGTTTTCTCTCTAGATGTGTTTTAGATCGATATGTGTTGTGTGTGTTTTTTGGTGAGATCAGATTGTGAGATATCTCATATGAGATCAGATCTTATCTCACCAAACAAAATCTAACTAAAATATCTAACAAAATAATATCCTAAAATATCTTAACAAATAGATATTTAGGAATATTATAATAATATAAAATACAATAATTAACTTTGACATTTTATTACAAACTAACATTAGACTAATATCGAGAGTGGCTTTTCAGCTTTAGCTTCAGATTCCAGTCTTCAGATTGGATGATCTTGAATCCAATAAATCTGAGATCTAACAATCTCCCCTTTTGGATCAAGATCATTACTAAAATGATTTAGCAATTCAGTCTTCTCTTTCAGCTCAGAAGATGGAATCTCTTTCTTTTTCTTCAAAATGTAATAATCTTCAGATTTAGCTCAAAATGCTTTAGCAAAGTATCTTCAAAGAAAATTTCTCTAAAATCAGCATGTCTTCAGAATACTTTGATCTCTCGCATTTCTTTAGAATAGTTTGAAGAATTCTCTAAACTTTTGATCTTTTCCATTTCTTGATTTGCTCTTCTCCCCCTTTTTGATGAAAAGTGCAACGACTTCATCAAAACTGTTAGGTCAAGAAATGTCTTACATTAGGAGCTTCTGATCCGTCAATTCAAAAGATATTCATCCAGATCTTTGCAAATCCAGACAAAATAATCGTGTAACACCTGAATCAACAAATGAATCAGTTAAAATGCCTGTCAGTAACACTAAGTCGTTGTGTGTAACTAATACACATTGGAAAGGAGCTTTGTGATGTTCACTCCCCCAGGGCTTCCATTCAATTATCGAAATAGCACAAAGGTAATTTCTATAAACGTTATGACAAAGAAACAAATTCCTTGTGTGTTCGTTCAAGTGATAGAAAGAATTAAGCACTTGATGATTGCTTATAAGGCTCAATATTGTGTAAACCACTGAGACAATAGTAAGTTAAACACAGACTCAATGTGCATGAGTGAAGTGCGAAGGTGGGACAGACTTCCTTCTTTTCAATATCCAGATTTTCCAAATGAAAATCAGATAGCAAATGTGTTGCTTCCCCTTTGAAAATGTGAAACACTTTCTATTTGAGTAGAAAATGAGTAGCTGGTGGGGTTAATCAAGAGTTGGCATGGGCAAGTTGCCTGTTTCAATAATGTTCACCAAAGAAATGTGAAACACTAGAAATGTGGCTGCCCGGCTCAGAAAGTAGTTGGTGCAGAGTTCTGATATTCTTTTAACTCTGTTCTCACACCCTCTTTCTTTTAAACATTCAGTTTACTTCTAACCAAACTCTCTTTTTCTGTATATCTCATCACACATCCCACACTCATTTCTTTTGATTTCTCACACTCAATCACTATGGATTAACTTCTTGGGTAGAAATCACTGGTTAAGGTGATTCCATAGAAGTTGTGTTAAGTCCTAGCACAATGAAATCATGTTTTCCTATGATGCATATGATGCTCATTTTGGTGTAACTATTTCAGTTAAAGCTCAAATAGATCTTGAAAACATTTAAAATCACACTTCCAATTCATGAAATCGATTTTAGATTCGGGAAGTGGTTTGAACATTTAAGAACAATGTTTTCTGTGATTGAAAGTTGTCCACTTTTCAACCATATATGAGATGAAGATAAGGAATGATACCTTTTGAGTGCTATCTTACATCTCATGAAGTTAAGCTTAAAGTCATAACGATATGAATCATGTAAGCGTCTCTCAAAAACTGCAAAAGTCTTATGTCATAGTCAAAGCTAATTTATTCACTGAAAATAAAATGACAAAAAGCAGTAAAACAATTAAAGTACGAGTTCTGATCAGAAATAATCAGAAGTCATATCCATACTCCTTTGATTTGAAAAGCTCCCCCTAAAATCATGCATTACAAAAATTTGACATGAAAGGTAAATGCAGGAATTAGGTATGCTCCCGCTAAAAAATAACAAGGATCATCTTTGGAGTTTCTTCTCACACTCCCCCTTTGATCATGAACAGACTAATAAAAAACAGATATCTTGCAGAAATAATGGAAAAGAAATGAGGAAAAATTTACAATAAGAAACTTTAATAGGTAACCACCGATTAGGTCTTAAGATTTAGCATACCAAGCTTAGAGACAAGAAAATTGAATCTCTTTTCGTCCAAGGGTTTGGTAAACAAATCTGCATGCTGATAATCAGTTTTTACAAAGTAAAGTTCAATTGTTCCTTTTTCGACATTATCTTTGATAAAATGATACCTGACATATATGTGTTTGGTCTTTGTATGTTGAACAGGATTAGCTGTTATCGCGATAGCGCTCTTCGAGTCACAGTAGATCGGGATTTTGTTGAAGTGAAAACCGTAGTCTCGTAGTTGCGTTCTCATCCACAATACCTGAGAACAGCAGCTAGCAGCAGCTACATATTTTGCTTCGGTCGTTGAAGTTGAGATACATAATTGCTTCTTTGATGCCCAACTGACGAGTTTATCACCGAGGAACTATATATGACCTGACGTGCTCTTCCTGTCTAACATACAACCAGCATGATCTGCGTCTGTATATGCTGTTAGTTCAAAACTAGTATCTTTAGGATACCACATACCAAGATTTGCAGTCCCCTTTAGATACCTAAAAATGCGCTTTACAGCAGACACATGGGATTCTTTAGGATTAGCCTGATATCTTACACATAAACATGTAGAAAACATTATATTCGTCCTACTTAAAGTGAGCTACATTAAAGAACCTATCATCCCTCTATAAGTAGTAACATCAACAGCTTTTCCCGAATGATCGGTGCCAATCTTAGTACCAAGTGCCATTGGGGTACCAATCGGTTTACAATTTTCCATTTTGAACTTCCAAAGAATATCAAGAATGTACTTAGATTGATTGATGAAAATCCCCGATGAAAATTGTTTGACTTGTAATCCGAGAAAGAAATTCATCTCTCCCATCATATTCATCTGAAAACGTGACACCATAAGGTTTGAAAAATTCTTACATTATTTAGGATTAGTAGAGCCAAAAATAATATCATCCACATATATTTGAATTAGTATGATATCGGCTTTCTCCTTTTTCAGAAATAAAGTGGTATCGACTGTACCTTTTGTAAAACCTGACTTGACCAAAAACTTAGATAAGACATCATACAGGCACGAGGAGCTTGTTTCAGTCCATAGAGTGTTTTGTCGAGAATGTAGACGTGAGTCGGTTTCTCTTGGGTGACAAAGCCTTCTGGCTGTGAGACGTAGACTTCTTCTTTCAGAATTCCATTCAGAAATGTTGTCTTCACGTCCATTTGAAAGACCGTGAAGTTCTTGTGGGCTGCGTAGGCTAGAAACATCCGAATTGCCTCTAAACGCACCACTGGAGCATAAGTCTCGTTTTAATCTATTCCTTCCTCTTGCCTGTATCCCTTGGCAACAAGTCTTGCTTTATTTCTGATTACAGTACCATCTTCATCTTCTTTGATTTTGAAAACCCATTTCGTACCGATAATGGTTTTACCTTGAGGTTTGGGTACGAGTCTCCAGACTTTCGTACCGATAATGATTTTGAAAACCCATTTCGTACTGATTCAGCTCTTCTTGCATTGCAGTCACCCAGTCTGAATCGGCAAGAGCCTCGGATACGCGAGATGGCTCGATCTTGCTCAGAAAGGATTCATGCATACACATATTCATTGAAGCTGACCTAGTTTGCACCGGTTTGGTTGGATCACCAATGATCTGGCTTATCGGGTGCTCTTTGTTCCATTTATGTTCATGAGGAAGTGGATTATATGTAGTTAGATCCATATCATCATATGTGAATCCACTGTTATCTTCTACAGATTGTTCCGTATGAATGGGGGGTTCAGTTGAAGTAGTAGGTGCAGAAGTCTCAGTAGGTACAGCTTGATCCGTCTGTAGATCTGTGACATCCGTTAGAAATCAAAATCTTCAAGGTTAGAATCCATCGAGCTATTAGATAGTAATTCATATAATTTACTCCTCTGGAATCTAATTAGATTGGTTAGATTAGAATTTTCCCGAAAAATTTCGGTAGTCGTTTAGAAAGCCCGTTTCGGACCTCTAACTGACTAAAACGTCCCATAAAATGCCAAATATTATGTCACATGTCTAAAATACATAAAATAATGAGGTTTATATTATTTAGGTGATTATATATTTATTTGTAAAAATTTACTCAATTTAGAGAGATTTGAGAATTAAAAATTGTCGGTTCTCAATTTATCTGATATATTTGTGAGATTGAGATATATTACTTTTTTTATAAAAAAAAAATGTATATGAGGTGGGCTTGGAGAGGCCACATGGCCGGACCTCCACCCTCTCCCTCCCTTATTTTAAAAACAAAAATTTCATTTGAAAATTTATTTCTTCACTTAAAAAAAAAAAAAATTGACTCTTCACTTTCTCCCTCACTCACTTCATACGACACCCACATACACACTACATTCTCTCAAGAAATTCCAGAAAATTAAGCATCAATCAAGGATTGAAATCATCTTCAAACAAAGAATATCAAGTTTACTTCATCATCTACACAAGGTACAAACCCTATTTCATCATTTCCTCATGTTTTATTGAAGTTTAATGTTTGAACTTTATAAAAATCCTCATGCATGTGTAGAAGTATTTCATTTATGGTTTTAGAAGTGAAATGGACATCATTGATGAATAAAACATTCATAAAGTGATGCCATAAGATGATCTTCCATGAAAAACCATGTTAAAAAGTGAAATTTTTGAGCCTCTTGGTGAATATGTCGATTTTATCATGGGTATAACCTTGTGTACGAAAATTTTGATGTTTTAGTTGGTTTATAATCAACATTATAGTAGAAATTTCAAGTTCAAAAAAACTCTTATGATAAGATTATTCAATCTTGTGTGATTAAGAGTCTTGAAAATTGATAAGTGATGAAAAATCACTTATTTAGTGTTCTTTATCGCATGCAACTCACTTTGGACGAAAATTTTGTAGTTATATATGTTTCCAAGGTGTATATGTTCATTCTTAGACCATTATTTAGTGAAAAGGGGATTAAATCCAAGTGGTTTCACAAGAAACCATGGAAAATGGACCTCTTAATGCTTAATACAAAAACCTTGTACTACACAGCTTGCCATCAAGAATGGAACTCGCATTTCCAAGCTGTGTATCTCAATATTTACTCCTAGAATTTGGGCTTTTTACTTCCAAATCCTTGTTTAATGTGTTAGCTTTCAAATGAATCAAGAATCACTAAAAATTATGATATTTTGGTCACTCAAATGTATTTTAGAAGAAAGTGGTGCAATCTGTCCCAAGTTGACAGATTAGTACACCTTACTTCTAACGGCCATAACTCCCTCATAAATCATCAAAATGAGGTGAATCTTTTTCCATACAGTAGATTTTGAGTTAGATTTGCATCCATTTATGGATCATAGAATAATGTTGAGTTTTTATCCTCCAAAAGCATGCCACAACAGAAGTGCGCAACTAATTTAGAAATCAGTGACCTACTGTTTTGTAGAAATTAATTGGGGCATCAAAACACTTCCAAAATCATGAAATTTTACCTTAGAGTTCTTAATTCAGTATATTAACTCATATAAAAAAAATTGGTTAGGATTGTCAAATGGGAAGTTGTATTTTGAAAGCCATTATGTGGATATAATTTCTGGACAGCAAGTGCTGAATCCGGAAGGATGGTTCTAAAAACCTCAAACTTATGTATTATGGTATAAGGATGTTATAATGATCATCAATTCTTATTTTTACAATAAAATACATATATTGGCATTTTATAATACGTGGGATTAGTTAGTTAGGCTTAAGGTCGGGAATTGACATTTAGCACTTTTTGTGCATCTTCCTCTATAGGGACTTAGAAGCTCCGGGCTTGGGGAAATCACTATTGCGTATTTTGCGTCATTATACGAGGTGAGTATTCACAGCCCCACATTTATTGTTTTGATTGAACTTGGGGTGGAAAGCATGTTAAAATTGAATATTTAAAGATTCGTGATGCTTTGTTATAAAGCGTTACGTATTGAAATTCACGAGGCTTTGTTGCAAAGCGGTTGGTGTAGAAGTTATAAGACATGTATGCCAATGATATGTTGAGTTTTTCATTAGTTAAGTCCCCGGGTACACTATTAGTTAACCCAGAAATGGGCCTATAGTATTAGTGGATAACGTTATTTGGTCTGACAAGCCCACCTTATACTGACGAGTAGGGGTGCACTGTACTAGAGAAATATGACTACCTATGTGGTTAAAGCCCACCTCTGAGGTAGATCATGGGGCATTGATTGGGTCCGGGAAGGTTTAGTAGTGGCTCAACGTGGTTGTATCAATGCATACCTCTTGTCATATAAGCTAAATTGTGATACTCATGAATCAAAGAATTGAAGTTTGGTTTATACGTATGATTTGCAAATGTCAACTTGCATATGAACTTGATTTGTGCATATTTAAAAACCTGTGAACTCACCAACTCTCGTAGTTGACCTTTATTTTAAACATGCTTTTCAGGGAACAAGAAGGTACTTGGAAATGACTAAAGTTTATCTCTTGTGTAAACCGTGTGCAACACTTTTCATAATAGTGATTTTGTACTCTAATTTTTGAGATGTAAAAGGGATGTAAACTTTTGGAACTTGTTGTTAACAATGGTTGAATGTATGGTGGTATTTCTTTTGTATCCTAGTGCTATGCTTATCGAACTGTCATATTCCGTGTTTCCGCTTTAGCGGGGTGTGACAGACTTGGTATCAGAGCCATAGGTTATAGAGAATACCGGTTTTGCTATAAAACCATACACTATAACCTGTATATTTTCAAAATTACTTTCGCAAACAAGTCTCGAGTTTGAGCACATTACTAGTATAACTAAGATGGGTGTCGGCTTAGTATATTACAATTAGGCAAAGCCTGATCACCTATGTCTAATTTAGTATGCATAAGAAGGGACTCGAAATGGTTATATTAAGAGTTGCTAAAAATAGAAACTTTTTGTTCAAGAATGAAAAGCATGATTTAGTATGTGAGTTCGCATAAGCATTTCATGATTTCGACATTTATTTTAGCATACTAATAATTAAAAGTTTGTTATTTATCGCAGTTATCATGTCTCATTCGTCGTCTGAGTCGTCCCTAGATGAGTCTGGGTCTACTACTGGCCATGCTAGGAGGGCACGTGTTAGTGAGAAATACGATCCATCCGAGCATAGTTACTCGGGGTCCGGACATTCACCAGCTAGGTCGTCTACTACCATGTCTGCGCCCTCACCGCAGTCGGCGCCCCGACCCAGAATACGGGCGACCGCGCAGATCAGTGTTCTGATGCCGGTCAGGGAGACCTTCATCATTCCACCTAGGAATGAGGCGGGGCCCTCCCGGCTGAGGGTTAGACGAGTTATGCCATCACCACCACCACAGGTCGAGGAGCCGGCAGGACAGCCGACTGGTATGACTTCACTTTAGAGTTTATGGGTCACGGGTTTGTCCCGAGACGCGGAGATGTTTAAGGCTAGACTAGACCATTACGGCCATTCTCTCGACGGGTTGATGGGGATTTTGAGCACACACGATCAGACCATGAGCGGAGTTTTGGCTATGCTTGCGAACACTAGAATGGCGGTTCAGAGGCTATACGCAGGTTTAGCCTTGGTGTTGGGAGCGATGGTAGTTATTATGGGATGGTTTATCTTGTTCTTCATGCGTTAGGTGTTGGTTATTTGATGATATTTTGGGAACTTTAAAACTTATATTTTTTTGGGGGGGCATGTAGCCCATGGATTTGAAGATATTTTCTGTTTGATGGTAAACTTATGAAATTGATGGTTGATATTTTGGAACTATAAAGTTTTGTAGTTATGATGAAATTTTAGTTGCAATTACTAATATTTCGTATAATTGAAATGTATGTTATCATAGTATGATATGTCGAATGCATGATTAATTATTAGATGAGTATTGTATGATGCGCGACACATAGATAGATTGCCGGTTCAGGCAAATAATAAGATACCGATTTGGAATTTTGTAGTAGAGTTATGCCTCCAAGAAGGGAAGACCCGGAAATTGAACGATTGGTGTTCGAGCAAATTCTTGCTACCCTCCCCAATATAGTTAGTCAAGTAGCAGCAGGCCTAAATGTTAATCAAACTAACAATCCAAGAGTCGGTGCGAATGAGAATAGAGAATGTACGTATAAGAATTTTAGATCTTGCAACCCGAAGGAGTTCCATGGCACTGAGGGAGCCGTTGCGTTATTGACTTGGATAGAAGGAATGGAGTCCGTCCTACATATTAGTAAGTGTACAGAAGCAAACAAGGTGGAGTTTGCAGCTTGTTTACTGCAAGGGGCGAGCGTTGACCTGGTGGAATACTCAGGTACAAACGCGGGGACGGGAAGCAGTTAATAGACTTACGTGGGATGAGTTCATAGAGATGCTTAAGAAGGAGTATTGTCCGAGGAGTGAGATTCAGAAACTCCAAGCAGAACTGTGGAACCATGAGATGAAGGGAAATGATATAGACACTTACACTGCTCGATTTCATGAGTTAGCAAAGTTATTACCCCATTTAGTGACACTGGAAGAAAACAGAATTGACAAGTACATTTGGGGCTTAGCTCCCGAAATACGGGAAGATGTGACTTTGGGAAAACCAAAAACGATGCAGGAAGCAGTGAGTTTAGCAACCAAACTTACTGACAATGCAAATCATTCAGGGTTGTTTTCAAATGTCAAAGCCAAGGGCAAGAGAAGGATGGAGGAATCCATGAGAAGGCAATTTGATGGGAGAAAGGGTAAGGAGCAAAGGGTGGCGGGAAATTATGGAATCCAGGCACAGGGCGCGGGTAAGGGGAAAGAGGTACGTCCTAAATGTGACAAATGCAACTACTATCATCAGGGGCGATGCGTCGTATGTTATAGACGCAACAAGGGAGGTCATTTTGCAAGGGATTGTAAGGATGCAGCAAGACGAGTGTGTTACGAATGTGGAAGCCCGTATCACGTTAGGAGCACTTGTCCCAGACTTGACAGGAGGGTGAATGCTAATCAAGGCCGACCGGTTAACCAAGGGAATCCAAGGAGACCAGCACGAGGGCGAGTGTTTGAGATCGGGGCAGAACAAGCAAGGCAGAACCCGGATGTGATTACAGGTACGTTTCTCTTGAACAAGCACTATGCATCTGTATTGTTTGATTCTGGAGCAGATAGGAGTTTTATATCATTAGACTTCAGGTCTAAAATTTGCCTAAAGTCTCAAAAACTAAAAGAAGTCTATGTTGTCGAATTTGCTAACGGGCAAGAGGTTAGGGCCAAGGACGTAATTTCAAACTGTACATTAGAATTGGCTGAAAAGGAGTTCAGTATAGATCTGATTGCAATCAAATTAGGAAGCTTTGACATAGTAGTGGGTATGGATTGGTTATTTATAAACCGAGCAGAGATTTGTTGCTCCGAGAAAATTCTCCGAATTCCATTACCGGAAGGAGGGATACTTCTAGTAGAAGGAGAGAAGTCAAGGAGAAATTTAAAAATAGTGTCGTGCATGAAAATGCGGAAATATTTGAGGAAGGAGTGTGTTGCGTTTCTGGCACATGTAGTAGATAAGGAGATCAAAGGGAAGCGCATCCAGGACATTCCAATAGTCCGAGATTTTCCAGAAGTATTCCCAGATGATTTACCAGGATTACCCCCACCGAGGCAGGTAGAATTCCGCATTGATTTAATTCCTAGAGCTGCACCAGTAGCTAAAGCACCATACCGTTTAGCACCGTCGGAAATGCAAGAATTGTCCGAACAACTTCAAGAATTTCTCATCAGACCTAGTTCTTTGCCATGGGGAGCTCCAATTCTCTTTGTCAAGAAGAAGGATGGAACCTTTCGAATGTGTATTCATTATAGAGAGCTTAATAAACTAACTCTCAAGAATCGATATCCACTTCCCCGAATTGATGATTTGTTTGATCAATTGCTAGGGGCAACGTATTTTTCAAAGATTGATCTCCGATCCGGATACCATCAGATGAGAGTCCGCGAAGAAGATGTTCACAAGACGACATTTAGAACTCGATATGGACACTACGAGTTTCTAGTTATGCCTTTCGGACTGACAAATGCACCAGCGGTTTTCATGGATTTGATGAATAGAGTTTGCAGACCATACTTGGACATGTTTGTAATCGTATTCGTTGATGATATATTGATATACTCCCGAAACAAAGAAGATCATGAGCAACATCTAAAGTTGATACTAGAATTGCTCAAGGACCAGAAATTGTACGCCAAATTTTCTAAATGCGAATTTTGGATTCGCGAAGTACATTTTCTTGGTCATGTGGTCAACGAGAAGGGAATTCATGTCGACCCGGCAAAAGTCGAGGCCATCAAAAAGTGGGAAACTCCGAAGACACCAACGGAAATTCGTCAATTTCTCGACAGGATATTTTCGACAATTTATCCCCAATTTCTCCAAGATTGCGCAACCTCTAACAACACTGACCCGAAAAGATGAGAAGTTCACCTGGGGAGAGAAACAGGAGGAAGCATTTCAGATACTCAAGCATAAGCTTTGCAATGCACCAGTTTTAGCTTTGCCAGAGGGAACTGAAAACTTCGTGGTCTATTGCGATGCATCATGTCAAGGATTGGGATGCGTACTAATGCAGAAGGATAAAGTCATCGCATATGCGTCTAGACAACTTAAAACCCACGAGAGAAATTATACCACTCATGATTTGGAGTTGGGAGCTGTAATATTTGAACTAAAAATCTGGAGACATTATCTTTACGGCACAAAATGTACAATCTTCACCGATCACAAAAGTCTTCAGCACATTCTTGACCAGAAGATGCTCAATATGAGGCAACGAAGATGGGTCGAGTTGCTTAACGACTATGACTGTGAGATAAAGTACCATCCAGGAAAAGCTAATGTAGTAGCGGACGCGTTAAGCAGAAAAGAAAGAGTTAAGCCCTTAAGGACACGAGTTATGGGAGTAATAGTTCAGACAAGCCTTAAGGCGCAAATTCTCGAAGCTCAAGAAGAAGCATTAAAGGCGGATAATATGAGTGGCGAAACTTTACATCATCTGGAGAAGGAATTTGAAATAAGATCTGATGGAGTGTGTTATTTTAAGAATAAGGTTTGGATACCAAAGGTTAACAACCTGCGGTCCACAATTATGGAAGAAGCACACCAATCAAGGTACTCGATTCACCCAGGAGCAGACAAGATGTATCAAGATTTAAGAGAGCATTATTGGTGGCCAGGAATGAAGCAGGACGTTGTCGTGTACATAAGCAAGTGTTTGATATGTGTAAAAGTCAAAGTGGAGCATCAGAAACCTTCAGGACTTCATCAACAACCTGAAATACCCCAATGGAAATGGGAGCAATTATCAATGGACTTTATAACCAAGCTACCCAGGACTAGAAAGGGTCATGATGCAATCTGGGTCATTGTAGATCGACTCACAAAGTCCGCGCATTTCCTACCAATTCGAGAAGATTATAAGATGGAAATATTAGCACAGTTGTATATTGATGAGATCGTTTCTCGACACAGAGTACCCGTCTCTATTATCTCCGATAGAGATAGCCGATTTACCTCCAGATTTTGGCAGTCATTTCAGAAGGCTTTGGGCACTAGGCTGGATTTAAGTACAGCTTACCATCCTCAAACAGACGGACAGACAGAGAGAACCATTCAAACATTGGAGGATGTGTTGCGCGCTTGCACGATAGACTTTGGCAGTAGTTGGGATCAGCACTTACCGTTAGTCGAATTTTCTTACAACCATAGCTATCACGCCAGCATTCAATGTGCTCCATACGAAGATTTATATGGACGTAAGTGCAGGTCACCACTTGGATGGATAGAAGTCGGAGATAAAAAATTGATCGGGCCGGACATCGTTCAGGAGACCACGGATAAGATATCAACCATTCGGGATAGACTTAAGACGACAAGAGATCGTCAGAAGAGTTATGCTGATAACCGAAGGAAGCCGTTAGAATTTCAAGTGGGTGACAAGGTACTTTTAAAAGTATCACCCTAGAAGGGATTAATACGTTTTGGGAAGCGAGGCAAACTGATTCCAAGGTATATTGGTCCATTTGAAGTGTCGGAAAGAATTGGACCAGTCGCATACAAACTCAAGATACCTCAGGAGTTGAGTGCTATCCACGACACCTTCCACGTGTCGAATTTGAAAAAGTGTCTGACCGATGAATCACTGGTCATATCACTGGACGAAGTCAAAGTTGATGAACGTTTGTGTTTCAGGGAAGAACCGATCGAAATACTCGATTGAGATGTCAAACGATTAAGACGATGCAAAATTCCAATTGTGAAAGTCCGATGGAACTCGAGGCACGGTCCGGAATACACTTGGGAGCGAGAAGATTATATGAGAAATAAATATCCTCAGCTACATGTAAAGAAATCATCTGAGGAAAGCAAAATGTGAATTTCGGGACGAAATTCCTTTAACGGGGGGAAACTGTGACATCCGTCAGAAATCAAAATTTTCAAGGTTAGAATCCATCGAGCTATTAGAGAGTAGTTCATAGAATTTAATCCTCAGGAATCTAATTAGATTGGTTAGATTAGAATTTTCCCGAAAAATTTCGATAGTCGTTTAGAAAGCCCGGTTCGGACCTGTAACTGACTAAAACGTCCCATAAAATGCCAAATATTATGTCACATTTCTAAAATACATAAAATAGTGAGGTTTATATTATTTAGGTGATTATATATTTATTTGTAAAAATTTACTCAATTTAGAGAGATTTGAGAATTAAAAATTGTCGGTTCTCAATTTATCTGATTTATTTGTGAGATTGATATATATTATTTTTTTTTATAAAAAAAAATGTATATGAGGTGGGCTTGGAGAGGCCACATGTCCGGCCCTCCACCCTCTCCCTCCCTTATTTTAAAAACAAAAATTTCATTTGAAAATTTATTTCTTCACTTCAAAAAAAAAATTGACTCTTCACTTTCTCCCTCACTCCCTTCATACGACACCCACATACACACTACATTCTCTCAAGAAATTCCATAAAATTAAGCATCAATCAAGGATTGAAATCATCTTCAAAACAAGAATATCAAGTTTACTTCATCATCTACACAAGGTACAAACCCTATTTCATCATTTCCTCATGTTTTATTCAAGTTTAATGTTTGAACTTTATAAAAATCCTCATGCATTTGTAGAAGTATTTCGTTTATGGTTTTAGAAGTGAAATGGACATCATTGATGAATAAAACATTCATAAAGTGATGTCATAAGATGATCTTCCATGAAAAACCAAGTTAAAAAGTGAAATTTCTGAGCCTCTTGGTGAATAAGTCGATTTTATCATGGGTACAACCTTGTGTACGAAAATTTTGATGTTTTAGTTGGTTTATAATCAACATTCTAATAGTAATTTTAAGTTCAAACAAACTCTTATGATAAGATTATTCAATCTTGTGTGATTAAGAGTCTTGAAAATTGATAAGTGATGAAAAATCACTTATTTAGTGTTCTTTGTCGCATGCAACTCACTTTGGACGAACATTTTGTAGTTATATATGTGTCCAAGGTGTATATTTCATTCTTAGACCATTATTTAGTGAAAAGGGGTTTAAATCCAAGTGGTTTCACAAGAAACCATGGAAAATGGACCTCTTAATGCTTAATACAAAAACCTTGTACTACACAGCTTGCCATCAAGAATGGAACTCCCACTTCCAAGCTGTGTATCTCAATATTTACCCCTAAAATTTGGGCTTTTTGCTTCCAAACCCTATTTTAATGTGTTAGCTTTCAAATGAATCAAGAATCACTCAAAATTATGAGATTTTGGTCACTCAAATGTATTTTAGAAGAAAGTGGTGCAATCTGTCCCAAGCTGACAGATTAGTACACCTTACTTCTAACGGCCATAACTCCCTCATAAATCATCAAAATGAGGTGAATCTTTTTTTTATAGTAGAATTTTGGGTTATCTTTGCATCCATTTATGTATCACTGAATAATGTTGAGTTTTGATCCATCAAAAGCATGCCACAACAGAAGTGCGCAACTGATTCAGAAATCTGTGACCTACTGTTTTGTAGAAATTAATTGGGGCATCAAAACACTTCCAAAATTCATGAAATTTTACCTTAGAGTTCTAAATTCAGGATATTAGATCATATAAAAAAATTGGTTAGGATTGTCAAATGGGAAGTTGTATTTTTAAAGCCATTATGTGGATATATTTTCTGGACAGCAAGTGCTGAATCCAGAAGGATGGTTCTAAAAACCTCAAACTTATGTATTATGGTATAAGGATGTTATAATGATCATCAATTCTTATTTTGACAATAAAATACATATATTGGCATTTTATAAGACGTGGGATTAGTTAGTTAGGCTTAAGGTCGCGAATTGACATTTAGCACTTTTTGTGCATCTTCCTCTATAGGAACTTAGAAGCTCCGAGCTTGGGGAAATCACTATTGCGTATTTTGCGTCATTATACGAGGTGAGTATTCACAGCCCCACATTTATTGTTTTGATTGAACTTGGGGTGGAAAGCATGTTAAAATTGAATATTTAAAGATTCATGAGGCATTGTTATAAAGCGTTACGTATTGAAATTCATGAGGCTTTGTTGCAAAGCGGTTGGTGTAGAAGTTATATGACATGTATGCCAATGATATGTTGAGTTTTTCATTAGTTAAGTCCCCGGGTACACTACTAGTTAACTCAGAAATGGGCCTATAGTATTAGTGGATAGCGCTATTTGGTCTGACAAGCCCACCTTATACTGACGAGTAGGGGTGCACTGTACTAGAGAAATATGACTACCTATGTGGTTAAAGCCCACCTCTGAGGTAGATCATGGGGCGTTGATTGGGTCCGGTAAGGTTTAGTAGTGGCTCAACGTGGTTGTATCAATGCATACCTCTTGTCATATAAGCTAAATTGTGATACTCATGAATCAAAGAATTGAAGTTTGGTTTATACGTATGATTTGCAAATGTCAACTTGCATATAAACTTGATTTGTGCATATTTAAAAACCTGTGAACTCACCAACTCTCGTAGTTGACCTTTATTTTAAACATGCTTTTCAGGGAACAAGAAGGTACTTGGAAATGACTAAAGTTTATCTCTTGTGTAAACCGTGTGCAACACTTTTCATAATAGTGATTTTGTATTCTAATTTTTGATATGTAAAAGGGATGTAAACTTTTGGAACTTGTTGTTGACAATGGTTGAATGTATGGTGGTATTTCTTTTGTATCCTAGTGCAATGCTTATCGAACTGTCATATTCCGTGTTTCCGCTTTAGCGGGGTGTGACAGACTTGGTATCAGAGCCATAGGTTATAGAGAATATCGGTTTTGCTATAAAACCATACACTATAACCAGTATATTTTCAAAATTACTTTCGCAAACAAGTCTCGAGTTTGAGCATATTACTAGTATAACTAAGATGGGTGTTGGCTTAGCATATTACAATTAGGAAAAGCCTGATCACCTATGTCTAATTTAGTATGAATAAGAAGGGACTCGAAATGGTTATATTAAAAGTTGCTAAAAATAGAAACTTTTTGTTCAAGAATGAAAAGCATGATTTAGTATGTGAGTTCGCATAAGCATTTCATGATTTTGACATTTATTTTAGCATACTAATAATTAAAAGTTTGTTATTTATCGCAGTTATCATGTCTCATTCGTCGTCTGAGTCGTCCCTAGATAAGTCTGGTTCTTCTCCCGGCCATCCTATGAGGGCACGTGTTAGTGAGCACTACGATCCATCCGAGCATAGTTACTCGGGGTCCGAACATTCACCAGCTAGGTCGTCAACTCCCATGTCTGCGTCCTCACCGCAGTCGGCGCCCCGACCCATAGTCCGGGCGACCGCGCGGATCAGTGTTCCGATGCCGGTCAGGGAGACCTTCATCATTCCACCTAGGAATGAGGCGGGGCCCTCCCGGCTGAGGGTTAGACGAGTTATGCCATCACCACCACCACAAGTCGAGGAACCGGCAGGACAGCCGACTGGTATGACTTCACTTTAGACTTTATGGGTCATGGGTTTGTCCCGAGACGCGGAGATGTTTAAGGCTAGACTAGACCATTACGGTCAGTCTCTCGACGGGTTGATGGGGATTTTGAGCACACACGATCAGACCATGAGCGGAGTTTTGGCTATGCTTGCGAACACTAGAATGGCGGTTCAGAGGCTATACGCAGGTTTAGCCTTGGTGTTGGGAGCGATGGTAGTTATTATGGGATGGTTTATCTTGTTCTTCATACGTTAGGTGTTGGTTATTTGATGATATTTTGGGAACTTTAAAACTTATATTTTTTTGGGGGGCATGTAGCCCATGGATTTGAAAATATTTCTATTTGATGGTAAACTTATGAAATTGATGGTTGATATTTTGGAACTATAAAGTTTTGTAGTTATGATGAAATTTTAGTTGCAATTACTAATATTTCGTATAATTGAAATGTATGTTATCATAGTATGATATGTCGAATACATGATTAATTATTAGATGAGTATTGTATGATGCGCGACACATAGATAGATTGCCGGTTCAGGCAAATAATAAGATACCGATTTGGAATTTTGTAGTAGAGTTATGCCTCCAAGAAGGGAAGACCCGGAAATTGCACGATTGGTGTCCGAGCAAATTCTTGCTACCCTCCCCAATATAGTTAGTCAAGTAGCAGCAGGCCTAAATGTTAATCAAACTAACAATCCAAGAGTCGGTGCGAATGAGAATAGAGAATGTACGTATAAGAATTTTAGATCTTGCAACCCGAAGGAGTTCCATGGCACTGAGGGAGCCGTTGCGTTATTGACTTGGATAGAAGGAATGGAGTCCGTCCTACATATTAGTAAGTGTACAGAAGCAAACAAGGTGGAGTTTGCAGCTTGTTTACTGCAAGGGGCGAGCGTTGACCTGGTGGAATACTCAGGTACAAACGCGGGGACGGGAAGCAGTTAATAGACTTACGTGGGATGAGTTCAAAGAGATGCTTAAGAAGGAGTATTGTCCGAGGAGTGAGATTCAGAAACTCCAAGCAGAACTGTGGAACCATGAGATGAAGGGAAATGATATAGACACTTACACTGCTCGATTTCATGAGTTAGCAAAGTTATTACCCCATTTAGTGACACTGGAAGAAAACAGAATTGACAAGTACATTTGGGGCTTAGCTCCCGAAATACGGGAAGATGTGACTTTGGGAAAACCAAAAACGATGCAGGAAGCAGTGAGTTTAGCAACCAAACTTACTGACAATGCAAATCATTCAGGGTTGTTTTCAAATGTCAAAGCCAAGGGCAAGAGAAGGATGGAGGAATCCATGAGAAGGCAATTTGATGGGAGAAAGGGTAAGGAGCAAAGGGTGGCGGGAAATTATGGAATCCAGGCACAGGGCGCGGGTAAGGGGAAAGAGGTACGTCCTAAATGTGACAAATGCAACTACTATCATCAGGGGCGATGCGTCGTATGTTATAGACGCAACAAGGGAGGTCATTTTGCAAGGGATTGTAAGGATGCAGCAAGACGAGTGTGTTACGAATGTGGAAGCCCGTATCACGTTAGGAGCACTTGTCCCAGACTTGACAGGAGGGTGAATGCTAATCAAGGCCGACCGGTTAACCAAGGGAATCCAAGGAGACCAGCACGAGGGCGAGTGTTTGAGATCGGGTCAGAACAAGCAAGGCAGAACCCGGATGTGATTACAGGTACGTTTCTCTTGAACAAGCACTATGCATCTGTATTTTTTGATTCTGGAGCAGATAGGAGTTTTATATCATTAGACTTCAGGTCTAAAATTTGCCTAAAGTCTCAAAAACTAAAAGAAGTCTATGTTGTCGAATTCGCTAACGGGCAAGAGGTTAGGGCCAAGGACGTAATTTCAAACTGTACATTAGAATTGGCTGAAAAGGAGTTCAGTATAGATCTGATTGCAATCAAATTAGGAAGCTTTGACATAGTAGTGGGTATGGATTGGTTATTTATAAACCGAGCAGAGATTTGTTGCTCCGAGAAAATTCTCCGAATTCCATTACCGGAAGGAGGGATACTTCTAGTAGAAGGAGAGAAGTCAAGGAGAAATTTAAAAATAGTGTCGTGCATGAAAATGCGGAAATATTTGAGGAAGGAGTGTGTTGCGTTTCTGGCACATGTAGTAGATAAGGAGATCAAAGGGAAGCGCATCCAGGACATTCCAATAGTCCGAGATTTTCCAGAAGTATTCCCAGATGATTTACCAGGATTACCCCCACCGAGGCAGGTAGAATTCCGCATTGATTTAATTCCTGGAGCTGCACCAGTAGCTAAAGCACCATACCGTTTAGCACCGTCGGAAATGCAAGAATTGTCCGAACAACTTCAAGAATTTCTCATCAGACCTAGTTCTTTGCCATGGGGAGCTCCAATTCTCTTTGTCAAGAAGAAGGATGGAACCTTTCGAATGTGTATTCATTATAGAGAGCTTAATAAACTAACTCTCAAGAATCGATATCCACTTCCCCGAATTGATGATTTGTTTGATCAATTGCTAGGGGCAACGTATTTTTCAAAGATTGATCTCCGATCCGGATACCATCAGATGAGAGTCCGCGAATAAGATGTTCACAAGACGACATTTAGAACTCGATATGGACACTACGAGTTTCTAGTTATGCCTTTCGGACTGACAAATGCACCAGCGGTTTTCATGGATTTGATGAATAGAGTTTGCAGACCATACTTGGACATGTTTGTAATCGTATTCGTTGATGATATATTGATATACTCCCGAAACAAAGAAGATCATGAGCAACATCTAAAGTTGATACTAGGATTGCTCAAGGACCAGAAATTGTACGCCAAATTTTATAAATGCGAATTTTGGATTCGCAAAGTATATTTTCTTGGTCATGTGGTCAACGAGAAGGGAATTCATGTCGACCCGGCGAAAGTCGAGGCCATCAAAAAGTGGGAAACTTCAAAGATACCAACGGAAATTCGTCAATTTCTCGACTTAGCAGGACATTATCGACAATTTATCGCCAATTTCTCCAAGATTGCGCAACCTCTAACAACACTGACCCGAAAAGATGAGAAGTTCACCTGGGGAGAGAAACAGGAGGAAGCATTTCAGATACTCAAGCATAAGCTTTGAAATGCACCAGTTTTATCTTTGCCAGAGGGAACTGAAAACTTCGTGGTCTATTGCGATGCATCACATCAAGGATTGGGATGCGTACTAATGCAGAAGGATAAAGTCATCGCATATGCGTCTAGACAACTTAAAACCCACGAGAGAAATTATACCACTCATGATTTGGAGTTGGGAGCTGTAATATTTGCACTAAAAATCAGGAGACATTATCTTTACGGCACAAAATGTACAATCTTCACCGATCACAAAAGTCTTCAGCACATTCTTGACCAGAAGATGCTCAATATGAGGCAACGAAGATGGGTCGAGTTGCTTAACGACTATGACTGTGAGATAAAGTACCATCCAGGAAAGGCTAATGTAGTAGCGGACGCGTTAAGCAGAAAAGAAAGAGTTAAACCCTTAAGGACACGAGCTATGGGAGTAATAGTTCAGACACGCCTTAAGGCGCAAATTCTCGAAGCTCAAGAAGAAGAATTAAAGGCGGATAATATGAGTGGCGAAACTTTACATCATCTGGAGAAGGAATTTGAAATAAGATCTGATGGAGTGTGTTATTTTAAGAATAAGGTTTAGATACCAAAGGTTAACAACCTGCGGTCCACAATTATGGAAGAAGCACACCAATCAAGGTACTCGATTCACCCAGGAGCAGAAAAGATGTATCAAGATTTAAGAGAGCATTATTGGTGGCCAAGAATGAAGCGGGACGTTGCCGTGTACGTAAGCAAGTGTTTGACATGTGCAAAAGTCAAAGCGGAGCATCAGAAACCTTCAGGACTTCTTCAACAACCTGAAATACCCCAATGGAAATGGGAGCAATTATGAATGGAATTTATAACCAATCTACCCAGGACTAGAAAGGGTCATGATGCAATCTGGGTCATTGTAGATCGACTCACAAAGTCCGCGCATTTCCTACCAATTCGAGAAGATTATAAGATGGAAATATTAGCACAGTTGTATATTGATAAGATCGTTTCCCGACACGGAGTACCCGTCTCTATCATCTCCGAAAGAGATAGCCGATTTACCTCCAGATTTTGGCAGTCATTTCAGAGGGCTTTGGGCACTAGGCTGGATTTAAGTAAAACTTACCATCCTCAAACAGATGGACAGACGGAGAGAACCATTTAAACGTTGGAGGATATTTTGCGTACTTGCATGATAGACTTTGGCGGTAGTTGGGATCAGCACTTACCGTTTGTCGAATTTTCTTACAACAATAGCTATCACGCCAGCATTCAATGTGCTCCATACGAAGCTTTATATGGACGAAGCTTTATATGGACGTAAGTGCAGGTCACCACTTGGATGGATAGAAGTCAGAGATAAGCAATTGATCGGGCCGGACATCGTTCAGGAGACCACGGATAAGATATCAACCATTCGGGATAGACTTAAGACGACAAGAGATCGTCAGAAAAGTTATGCTGATAACCGAAGGAAGCCGTTAGAATTTCAAGTGGGTGACAAGGTACTTTTAAAAGTATCACCCTGGAAGGGATTAATACGTTTTGGGAAGCAAGGCAAACTGAGTCCAAGGTATATTGGTCCATTTGAAGTGTCGGAAAGAATTGGACCAATCGCATACAAACTCAAGTTACCTCAGGAGTTGAGTGGTATCCACGACACCTTCCACGTGTCGAATTTGAAGAAGTGTCTGACCGATGAATCACTGGTCATATCACCAGAAGAAGTCAAAGTTAATGAACGTTTGTGTTTCAGGGAAGAACCGATCGAAATACTCGATCGAGATGTCAAACGATTAAGACGATGCAAAATTCCAATTGTGAAAGTTCGATGGAACTCGAGGCACGGTCCGGAATACACTTGGGAGCGAGAATATTATATGAGAAATAAGTATCCTCAGCTACTTGTAAAGAAATCATCTGAGGAAAGCAAAATGTGAATTTTGGGACAAAATTCCTTTAACGGGGGGAAACTGTGACATCCGTCAGAAATCAAAATATTCAAGGTTAGAATCTATCAAGCTATTAGAGAGTAGTTCATAGAATTTAATCCTCTGGAATCTAATTAGATTGGTTAGATTAGAATTTTCCCGAAAAATTTCGATAGTCGTTTAGAAAGCCCGGTTCGGATCTGTAACTGACTAAAACGTCCCATAAAATGCCAAATATTATGTCACATTTCTAAAATACATAAAATAGTGAGGTTTATATTATTTAGGTGATTATATATTTATTTGTAAAAATTTACTCAATTTAGAGAGATTTGAGAATTAAAAATTGTCGGTTCTCAATTTATCTGATTTATTTGTGAGATTGATATATATTTTTTTTTTATAAAAAAAAATGTATATGAGGTGGGCTTGGAGAGGCCACATGTCCGGCCCTCCACCCTCTCCCTCCCTTATTTAAAAAACAAAAATTTCATTTGAAAATTTATTTCTTCACTTCAAAAAAAAAATTGACTCTTCACTTTCTCCCTCACTCTCTTCATACGACACCCACATACACACTACATTCTCTCAAGAAATTCCATAAAATTAAGCATCAATCAAGGATTGAAATCATCTTCAAAACAAGAATATCAAGTTTACTTCATCATCTACACAAGGTACAAACCCTATTTCATCATTTCCTCATGTTTTATTCAAGTTTAATGTTTGAACTTTATAAAAATCCTCATGCATGTGTAGAAGTATTTCGTTTATGGTTTTAGAAGTGAAATGGACATCATTGATGAATAAAACATTCATAAAGTGATGTCATAAGATGATCTTCCATGAAAAACCAAGTTAAAAAGTGAAATTTCTGAGCCTCTTGGTGAATATGTCAATTTTATCATGGGTACAACCTTGTGTACGAAAATTTTGATGTTTTAGTTGGTTTATAATCAACATTCTAATAGTAATTTTAAGTTCAAACAAACTCTTATGATAAGATTATTCAATCTTGTGTGATTAAGAGTCTTGAAAATTGATAAGTGATGAAAAATCACTTATTTAGTGTTCTTTGTCGCATCCAACTCACTTTGGACGAAAATTTTGTAGTTATATATGTGTCCAAGGTGTATATTTTCGTTTTTAGACCATTATTTAGTTAAAAGGGGTTTAAATCCAATTGGTTTCACAAGAAACCATGGAAAATGGACCTCTTAATGCTTAATACAAAAACCTTGTACTACACAGCTTGCCGTCAAGAATGGAACTCCCACTTCCAAGCTATGTATCTCAATATTTACTCCTAAAATTTGGGCTTTTTGCTTCCAAGCTTTAGTTTAATGTGTTAGATTTCAAATGAATCAAGAATCACTCAAAATTATAAGATTCTGGTCACTAAAATCTATTTTAGAAGAAAGTGGTGCAATCTGTCCCAAGCTGACAGATAAGTACACCTTACTTCTAACGGCCATAACTCCCTCATAAATCATCAAAATGAAAAAATTGGACTTTTTGTGTACAATTTTGGCATTTTAATGTGTTAGATTTCAAATTAATCAAGAATCACTCAAAATTATGAGATTTTGGTCACTCAAATGTATTTTAGAAGAAAGTGGTGCAATCTGTCCCAAGCTGACAGATTAGTACACCTTACTTCTAACGGCCATAACTCCCTCATAAATCATCAAAATGAGGTGAATCTTTTTCCAAATAGTAGATTTTTGAGTTAGCTTTGCATCCATTTATGGATCACTGAATAATGTTGAGTTTTGATCCTCCAAAAGCATGCCACAACAGAAGTGCGCAACTGATTCAGAAATCAGTGACCTACTGTTTTGTAGAAATTATTTCGGGCATCAAAACACTTCCAAATTTTACCTTAGAGTTCTTAATTCAGTATATTAGCTCATATAAAAAAATTGGTTAGGATTGTCAAATGGGAAGTTGTATTTTTAAAGCCATTATGTGGATATAATTTTTGGACAGCAAGTGTTGAATCCAGAAGGATGGTTCTAAAAACCTCAAACTTATGTATTATGGTATAAGGATGTTATAATGATCATTAATTATTATTTTGACAATAAAATACATATATTGGCATTTTATAAGACGTGGGATTAGTTAGTTAGGCTTAAGGTCGGGAATTGACATTTAACACTTTTTGTGCATCTTCCTCTATAGGGACTTAGAAGCTCCGGGCTTGGGGAAATCACTATTGCGTATTTTGCGTCATTATACGAGGTGAGTATTCACAGCCCCACTTTTATTGGTTTGATTGAACTTGGGGTGGAAAGCATGTTAAAATTGAATATTTAAAGATTCATGAGGCTTTGTTATAAAGCGTTACGTATTGAAATTCATGAGGCTTTGTTGCAAAGCGGTTGGTGTAGAAGTTATATGACATGTATGCCAATGATATGTTGAGTTTTTCATTAGTTAAGTCCCCGGGTACACTACTAGTTAACCCAGAAATGGGCCTATAGTATTAGTGGATAGCGCTATTTGGTCTGACAATCCCACCTTATACTGACGAGTAGGGGTGCACTTTACTAGAGAAATATGACTACCTTTGTGGTTAAAGCCCACCTCTGAGGTAGATCATGGGGCGTTGATTGGGTCCGGGAAGGTTTAGTAGTGGCTCAACGTGGTTGTATCAATGCATACCTCTTGTCATATAAGCTAAATTGTGATACTCATGAATCAAAGAATTGAAGTTTGGTTTATACGTATGATTTGCAAATGTCAACTTGCATATAAACTTGATTTGTGCATATTTAAAAACCTGTGAACTCACCAACTCTCGTAGTTGACCTTTATTTTAAACATGCTTTTCAGGGAACAAGAAGGTACTTGGAAATGACTAAAGTTTATCTCTTGTGTAAACCGTGTGCAACACTTTTCATAATAGTGATTTTGTATTCCAATTTTTGAGATGTAAAAGGGATGTAAACTTTTGGAACTTGTTGTAAACAATGGTTGAATGTATGGTGGTATTTCTTTTGTATCCTAGTGCTATGCTTATTGAACTGTCATATTCCGTGTTTCCGCTTTAGCGGGGTGTGACAAGATTAGTCTGTACAGAACATCCTACTGTCACAGCAACTTCTGTCTCTTCATTATTTGTCACAGCTGCAATTGTTGGAGTCGGCATTTGAACTGGAATTTCTTGTTGAATCAGGGAGTCGGATTCAGTAGAAATATCTGAAATGGTTGGATGAGTAGTCATTGAATCTTCCATCCTGTCAGCCACAACAGATTTAGTTATTTTAGATCCAAGAAATTCATCATAAAATAGTTCAAATAATAAATCTAAATCAGATAAATGATTAGTAGACGTTGATGCCCCATCTGATTTGTTCGCTTGAGACATAGGTTCTGGACTGATTTGCCCAGAAGCTAGTACTCCTGTTATCACGGGTTCTGAATTGTGTTGTTCAGAAGCCATTTCTTCATCAATCGTGACGTTGACGCTTTCGACAACATTCTTTGACTTCTTCAAATATACACGGTATGCAATAGATGTAGAAGAATAGCCAATAAAGATGCCCTCATCCGCTTTAGCACTGACCTTGTTCAGACTCTCTCTATCGTTTAGAACAAAAAACTTACACCCAAATATATGAAAATATTTGATTGTTGGTTTTAGGTTGTTGATTAACGAATAAGGAGTCTTCTTGAATATGCGGTGTATCATGGATCGTTTCTGAGTGTAGCACGCAGTTGATACAGCTTCAGCCCACAAAAATAGAGGTAAGTCAGATTGACTTAGCATAGTACGAGCAGCCTAGACTAGCGTACGATTTCTTCTTTCGACCACTCCATTCTGTTGAGGCGTACGAGCAACAGAGTATTGATGTGATATCCCGACCGTTTCGAGATATTCTTGAACTGTTTTGTTCTTGAACTCTGTGCCGTTGTCAGTTCTCAGAAGCTTGACTATTTTCTGCAGATTCACCTGGGTCGTCTTCAGAAATGTAATGAGAACATCAGGTGTCACATCTTTTGAACGTAGAAATTTGACCCACGTGTATCGCGAATAATCGTCCACGATAACTAAGACATATTTCTTTCCACCTAAGCTTTGCGTTCGCATCGGACCACAGAGATCCATATGCAACAACTCTAAAGGAGCGCTTGTACTCAGTTCAGGCTTTGGTTTGTGCGGAGCTCTTTTCATTTTTCCTTTTTCAAACGCTGCACACAGATGTTCTTTGACATACTTTAGCTTAGGAAGTCTGTTCACTAACTTTCCACTGACCAGTTTATTGATGTACCAAAAATTGAGGTGAGAGAGTAGTCGATGCCATAACCAGCTTTGTTGCATCGATGCTTTTGAGTGTAGACATACCTGCTTGTCAGTCTGGACGTTTGACAAATTAATTGTGTAGAGGTTGGACTTTCGAGTGTCGACCAAGAGTTCCTTGCCTTCTTCAGTGCGAACAGAACACCTCTTGGCCTTGAAATTTACCTCTAAGCCTTTGTCACAGAACTGGCCTATACTGAACAGGTTGTGTCCTAAACCTTCAACATAGTTCACTTTCTTAATCGTGACTTTGTCGTGTACCATATCACCATACCCCAGAATTGGTGAAAACTGATCATTACCAAATCGAACTGTTCCGCAGTATTTCTCTGTAAAGTTGATCAACATACCTTTCTGCCCTGTCATATGCTTGGAACACCCGCTATCCAAACCAAACATCAGAATCTTGACAAGAAGCATAAACATGTTTATCATAATATGAAGACTTTCTAGCAGACAGGCGTAACTGGAATAATTGCTTCATAGAATATTTCTTGCGATAAACGACAAGTTTTGGTTTCAAAATAGTAGCAACATTCGCATTCAAAACATCTTTACTAGTCGGAGTCTTATTACAATAAATACTACAAAAAGATTTAGCATTCTCGTCAATCTTCCATTTTGGTTGCCATTGAGATTTAAGTCCTGGCTTTTTCTTGCTCAAATCTGAAACATTTGAAACTGATGAGTTAGATTTTTGAGAAACAAACGAATGCTTCTTCTTTGGCTTACCAGTAGTGATCGGTTTCTGTAAATGCTGAGATTTCTTCTTACCTTTCGCAATCTTAGTTTTCACAAAAACTGTTTCATCAACTTTCGTTGATGATTTGCCTTTCACAAATATACTGGATAATCCAAATGAAATCACAACAAAATACGAATGATTAGGAAGTTTGGCACTAAAATCAAATTGATCAAAACAATCATCCAAAACACCATTAGAGTTTAAAAAATCATACCCTCCATCAGTTGAACCAAACAAACCATCAGATTTTGAAGCCTTAGTTGATTTAGCAAGAACAGTATTTTTAAGCATAGTTGAAAACACTTTTTGTTCAATATCAATCAAAAGTCTTTCATGTGCTAAAGATTTCTCAAGTTCAGAAATTTTACTTTCCAAAACAAGAGGAGGAACGTAAAGTTTACCTTCAATAGGCTTAGCCTCCATTTCTTTTACAGAATAACTCTGAAAGAAGTCATTTGAAAGTGATTTTGATTGATATTTAGGATCATCATTATAACTATTATTCAACTTCGCATAACGAAATGGAAGATGAACTTTAGATAAGTTCTTTCGTTTTTCGGTTTCCTTGGCTTCATCCTCTTTAGACAGTCCAGTCCAGAAAACTTTAAGGTCTGGGTATCGTCGAGAAAGTTTCATAAATGTAAAATCATAAAGTGCAGGCACTTCAGATTTACCCTTTTTAAGGTAGTGTGGATTCTCGTATCCAACTCCCCAACTTTCTTTATTCTCTTTGGGTTTGTTTAGATGAATGGTTTGTTCAGATTGACCCAATGAGTATAACTTCTTTTCCAAAGCATTTAATTTTGCAAGTAAAGATTTGTTTTCTTCGGTACACAAAGAATAAATTTTCGAAAGCTCTTTGAAATCAAACTCACTCTTTCTCAATTTAGACTTTGTTTCAGCAATCTCTTTAAGAATTGTGGTTTGTTCTTTTGCGCTGGTGTCGTTGTTTTTATGTAAAACCTCAATCAATACTTTCTTCTCAGCAATATCCTCGCTAAGTTTCTGTATTGATTGGTTTTTGTCATTAATAACACCCTTTTTCACATTTAAGTTTAGACTCTAATTCTTGGAGTTTTATCATCATGGCATGCATTTGATTTAAGAAATCTGATTCAGTTAAATCACATACCTCTTTGTTGTCTTCTTCATCGGAATCAGCTTCATCTTCTATTTCCAGCTTTCCCATGAAGCATAGATGTGTTGTCTCGTCCTTCTCTTCATTCTCATCTTCTTGGTCTGACTGATCTAGCCAGAACTCATCTTCTGCCATCAATGCCTTTCCGGCTTCCTTCTGCTTGGCTAGAAGCATTTTGTTCTTGTAGTAGTCGGAGTTCTGGACTTTGGGTCTTCGGCATTCTTTGGCAAAGTGTCCAAGTCTACCACAATTGTAGCACTTTGGAGGTTCTGGTTGATTGATCTCTACTACTTTAAACCTTTTCTCTTCAGGCTTCCTTTCTTCTAACCTCTTTCCTTCGAATCTCTTTCCTTCAAACCTCTCCTTGTGAACATACTTGCTTAGACCAGATGAATACCTCTGACTGTTCGAGCTAGGCTTTTTGTAGAACTTCTTTTGAAAAGCCTTGGTCAACATACATAGCCTGCTTTAGTTGTTCACATTCATTGGAGTCAGAGTTCGCTTCACTTTCAACATCATCTGATTCAGACAAAATCATCTTCTTCTTTTTCACAACAAGAGCAATTGAATCATCATCTGTCTTCTCAGTTTGTCTCTTCTCATCCATGATCTCATCCACCTCTTCCTCATTCTGCTTGAGGGTTTCATACACCTCGTCAAGTGGAATATCGTTCAAATCTTTGATTTTCTTCATCTGTCTTGTAAACCTTTTCCATTCAGGCTGAAGGATGCTAAGGAATTTGACATTCAACTCTATCTGTGTTTTATTGACCATATTCTTGCTTAACTCATTCAGCAAGGTCACAAATCTGTCATATGTTTCTTCTAGAGATTCTCCAACTCTGCCTTTGAATTCTTCATAGTTGTTGAGGCAGTTGGATATCTTGAGTTGGTTTCCAACTTTTGAACCAAGCATCATTTTCTCTAGTTGATCCCACATCTGTTTACCTGTGGCTTTGTAGTGGTCTATCTTCACGTATATTTCATTAGTAATACCTTGAAGAATGAAAGACTTTGCTAATCTATCAGTTTTTGCTCTCTTTAGTGCATCACCTTCGAGATCATCAAACTTAAGTTAATATGGTATCTCATCAGTTCCCTCTGTACGAGTCTCCCAAACAGGTGGCATAACTCCTTTTCTAAAGATTTCCTGATTAATGTACCCAAATCATGTCTTTCTATGAAGTCCATGAACCGATCTTTCCACTGTTCATACTCTCCCCTGAAGAGAACTGGTGGCTTTGTGTCAGTTCCGATAGCTAGGGCTTCTCTTGATGTCATCCTGTTCTGTTTAATATGCAATAAGAACTTGTACTTGAATGTTAGTCCAGATAAACTCAGATAAACACTGAATAATAAGACCAAGTCTGGAACTGGCGCAAAAAGCTTAATTTGCGCTATTTGAAGGTGGCGCAAAAGTTCGGTTTGCGCGAGGTATGGGTCGCGCGAAGTGGATCATTGCGCGAGAAGTGTTTGGCGCAAAACAGAGATTTGCATGAGAAGAAGGTCGCGCGTTTTGGAAGTTTGCACGAGTAGTTGGTCGCGCGAAAGGGAGTTCTGCGCGAGACGTTGATGGCGCGAAATGAAGGTTTGCGCGATGAACTGTTGGCGCAAAATAGAGTACAGCCGTGTGTTGTTGCGACCGGATAGATATTCGACCGGACCGTTGCTCGACCGGACCTGCGACCGGGGTTGTTCGACCGGGGTGGTGTTTTCGACCGGTGTGGAGTCCTGCAACCGGGGTCTTGTATGGACCGGTGTCTTTAATAGCGCAAAAAGGAGATTTGCATGAACAACGTGTGGCGCAAAGTAAGGTTTGCGCGAGACGAAGTTGGCGCAAAGTTGTTAAGTCTAAATATTTTATCCAAGATTTAATGTGGAAAATCAAAGATGTAAAAGTCAACATAGTCTTTGTATTAGGAAGTCAAAGTATGTTTTGTTTTACTTAGTGGTTAATTCTTGTATTAGGTAGTGGTATAAATAGGTTTGCTTTGTAAGAATCTTGTAATTTACGCAGAAACAGATTTATGAGACTTGTGGCTATTCAAGATTTGTTTTCTCTCTCTAGATTCTCTCTCTAATTTTTGTTCTTAATTGATCATATATTGAGTAATTGCTTTGATGTAATTGGGATTTATCATTAACAATTGGTATCAGAGCTGAACCAAACTTTTCGGAAATGATTTGATCAAAGTTTGAATTGAAATCTGGAGTTTTAAATCGAAAATTTGTGTTTTTCGAATTTTTTCAAGAACGTGAGTTTTGAATACTGTTACATCCGAATTTGTGTGAAAAATCGTGTTTGTTGCAAGAAAATGGAATCATTGTATTCGTTTTATGATTAGAATTGATTCTTGTATTGATTACATCTTATAATTCTAACTAATTCGACGTCAATTTTCAAAATTTGAGTTTTCTGGATATTTTCGTTCGAACATTGTTCTTGATTGTTTTTGTGTGAATTGTTGGTTTTAATCAAAAATTGATTGTATATTTGTGGTTAGTATTGTTTTTCGATGATGCTGATAAATTTTTTAGATCAAATTTGCAGGTTTGAGTAGATTTGAGAAAGAATCTGCCAATAACACGGTTGCGCAAGTTCATACACTTTGCGCAAGATTCATAGATGGTTTGCGCAAGTTCATCCTCAAAGTTCATCTTGCAGATTTGCGCATCCCTTGGATTACGCAAACCTCATCTTTGCGTATTCAGTGGGTCTCCAAAACCATAATTTGCGCAATTCAAGGATCATGAAAATCTAACTTTGCGCATCAAGTCCACTTTGCGCATGAAGGCAAATACGCAAAGTCACATTTGCGCATCTTTCGGCGTACGCAAAGCTCACTTTGCGCATCAAAGCAATCACGCAAATCTCACTTTGCGCATCAAGGCACTTACGCAAACCTCCTTTGTGCAAAACGCTTGTCCCGAGAACCTTACTTTGCGCAACTCGCTTATACCGAAAACCTGACTTTGCGTATCACGTAGCGGGACCCCTGTGCTAAGTCTGCGGAGGGGGACAAAAGTTCTTTTTGTGCAAGATTTCAATTCAATCTGATTTTTGATTTTCTGATATATAGTTTGGAACGATCATTCACATTAAGCTGATTACTCTTTAATCATGGGATTTCTTTCAGATCATGAAGAGAAGAATAGAAAGCTGAAACTAGAGAACATTAATCTGGGTCATGCTGTTGACTTTCATTCTCAGAAGTCAAGAGAGTATTTTGCTGAAACCATATCTTTAAAAGAAGAAATCAGTGCTTTAAAGACTCTTAATGAAGATCTTCTGGAAAAGATCTTCTGGGCAGAATGATGAGAAGATTTTGAAATTGGAATATGAGAATGCGGAGCTTAGAAAGAATTTATCTGATTTTGAGATAAAGCTTGTTGAAGATAAAGCTGATTTTGATGCTGAAAAGAAAATTTTTTCAAAAAATTCTCAGATTTCTCAAAGAAATATTTTGAAGAGAAAAATTCAATAGAGCTTAAATGCTTAAAACTTTCTCAACAAGTATCTGATTTTGAGAAAGTGTTGATTTTGGAAAGAGAGAAATTTGATAAAGAAAAGAAGGCCATAGAACAGAAGAATGTGGGATTCTGTAAAGAATTATCCGGCCAGAGAAATGAGTCAGAGAAAGGATTTGAAGAAGAACGTTCAATCTTTGAAACTGAAATCAAAAGACTGACGTCAAAGCTATCTGAACTATCTGCTACTGCGCTAAAAGAGCAGAAGACGAAGTCTGAGTTTTCAAAGAAGATTGACCAACTTGCGAAAGAAAGAGACAACTTTGCATCAAAGATCAAAGAACTTGAAAAGTCTGCTTCAAGTTCAAATCAGAAATTTGTCTCTTCACAAAGGTCAGTTAAGTATTTTGATCAGATTCGTCGATCTAACATTTTCTTTCATGAATATTTAGATGGTTCAGATACATATCCAAGGAGAAGAAGTTACAAGTCAGAGAAACTGGTCTGAATGAAGAAATATGTCAAAATGACAAGAAATATGAGCTGAAAAAGAAGACATCATGTGTACATTCTCACAAAGCATAGAAGAACAAAGAGCATAAAGGTAAACCTGACCTCATATACTCAAGAGACCAATTACTCAGGTTTTCAGGTAATAAATTTTATTGTTCTTACTGCCGTACACATGATCATATCCACAAGATCAGTGATCATTTCTGGTATGGTTCTTTCTCCATTACCCCCACATGAACTGCAACTAACATTTCTGGACCCAAATACCAGTGGGTACCAAAGAAGAAAACTGATTCTTTGTTGCAGGCACCTCACGTCAAGGAGGAGTAAGAAGATAATGGCTCTTGAACAACACAATTCAAGACCCGCACCTAAATGTCAAGATTATGGTTTCTAAGCACAATCAGCTTAGGACCCGTACTTCAAAGGAGTTTGACTTCTAAACACAACAGTTTAGGACTCGGACCTCAGCGATCAAAAGACCTTACTCCGGTTTTTGCATCCGATGGATATGATGGTCTACATCCAAAGAGAATTGATTTGATCTCTATCCTATTCTTTTTCACTGATTGATTTTTCTGATATAATGGTCTACAATTCAAAAGGGAGTGTCTGATCTCTATCCTGTTTTATCTGACAAATTTCAGATGTTTAATTTATAGGAGGAGTAAAGGTGGTGGCTTCTGATCAAATAACAGATCAGGACCCGTTTTTCAATGATCAGAAAAGGATATTATGCTAATATCCAGGGTGAGCTTAAAAGACCTAAATCATTATATCATGATTTGAGAGGGAGCTTAAAGGTAAATATCTTCTGATCTAGATCTCTGATTGTTTGAAAGAAGAACAACTTTCAAGCATGAAAAACAGTTTCTTAAATGTTCAAACCACTTCTCTATTCTTAAACGATTTCATGAATTCAGAAGTGAGCTTTTAAATGTTTTTCAATATTGAGCATAACGTTTAACTGACCGTGTGTTTCCAAAGATCAATACTTGCGTATTATCTTTTCAATATACTGTCATGTATTCACACACACCGGTTCAGTAATTCATTTGAATTTGTTATTACCATGTCTCATAAAGAACATACTTTTCGATGGTAATACCCTCGTTTGCTTTCATTGTTGTTGAGCATCTATCATCATTTCAATCTTGTGCTTTCATTGCAAAATTGTTTATATTCGTTCATATAAACAAACTATCCAGTTCTTTGATACCCTACCCATTTCATTTGATCTGATTGATACATTGTTAGATTCTCAAAACAATTCTTTTGACTTCATTTCATTCATTCAATTTTCTTGTTTTGAGAGATCTTCATTGTTCAATTGCTCAAATCTCATGAGCTTACATTTTGACAATGTTATCATATATCTTGTGCTTAACTGTTCAGTTAAATTGTTGAGCAACCATGCTTTTTAGGACTTACATGGAATTCGTGTGTGAGCTTCAACAGAATTTCCATGGATTCACGTAAACCAGTGTTTCCTACCCAGGAAGTTATCCTTGAGTGATTGAGGGGTGAGGGGTCAAAATCAAAGACTGGGGGAGATAACTCATCCGGTTGAGTTATTCTCATTGTGTGGAGCGGTAAAATGAAAATGAGAGTTTGGTTAGAAGTGAGCTTTAAATGATAAAAAGAAAGAGGGTGTGAGAACAGAGTTAAAAGAATATAAGAACTCTGCACCAACCACTTTCTGAGCCGGGCAGCCACATCTACTGATTGGTTCACATTCTTTGGTGACCATCATTGAAAAAGGCAGTGAGCCCATGCCAACTCTTGCTATAACCCCACCAACCACTCGTTTCTTTCCCGAAAAAGAAATATTTCATTTTCATTGGGGACGCAGCACATCTGCTATCTGAACTTCACTCGGAAGATTTAGATACTGAAAAAGAAGGAAAGTTGCCCCACCTTCGCACCTCTTTCATGCGCATTGAGTCCGTGTAATACATGTTGCTGTCTCAACAGTTTACACAATTTGAGCCTTATGAAACACAATCATTGTGCTAAAATTCTTTCATACACAAGCACGAGCACACAGAAAATTTGTTTTTCTGTCAGAACATTCATAGATAAACCTTGTGTTTTTCAATGATTGAATGGAAGTCCTGGGGAGTCATCATCAAACCAGTTCCTTAAATTGTACATTCGTTGTACACAATAACTTTGTGTTACTGACAGGCATTCCTAACTGTTTCATTTGTTGATTCAGGGTTACCCAGTTCATTATATCTGAATTTGAAAAGATTCGGGTATATAAAGTTCATGATTCGGCTATTCAGATCAACGGGTGGAGACTGTCAAAGGGGAGATTGTTATTTGTTCACAAAGGGGGAAATCAAAGACTATGTCGAAATTGAAGATATTTTGATGATTATGATGCTCTCAATCATCAAAAAGGGGAAGAATTTTACAAAGATCAATTTCAAAGTTATGAAGAGTTGTCAAAGTTTGTCAAAGTTCAAAATGGTTCCGCTATTTCATTGTCAAAAGTTTCTGAAGAAAGAATGTTCAAAGTTAAATCAAGATGATTCGTGAAAGTCTGTTCTTCCAAAGATGGTCAAGAGATCAAAGTGATGAAGATACAAGATCAAAGTTGTTTCAAAGATTAATGTCAGAGTTTCAAAGTTGTTTCAAAGATGTTTCAAGATTTCAGATTCGCATTCAAGGCATGTTGACTTTCAAAGCTTCAAAGTTCAAAAGACTTTCCAAGATTCTTCAAGAGCTGAAAGAGTAAAGAATGTGAAAGCTTCAAAGTTCAAAGTTAAAGTCACAAAAGCTGAAGAATCAAGAGTTGAAGATCAGTATCAGTTTTTTATTAAATCTTGAATACAAAGGGGGAGATTGTTAAGTCTAAATATTGTATCCAAGATTTAATGTGAAAAGTCAAAGATGTAAAAGTCAACATAGTCTTTGTATTAGGAAGTCAAAGTATGTTTTGTTTTACTTAGTGGTTAAGTCTTGTATTAGGTAGTGGTATAAATAGGTTTGCTTTGTAAGAATCTTGTAATTTACGCAGAACCAGATTTATGAGACTTGTGGCTATTCAAGATTTGTTTTCTCTCTCTAATTCTTGTTCTTAATTGATCATATATTGAGTAATTGCTTGATGTAATTGGGATTTATCATTAACAAAAGCTACTTATGAACTGGCGCAAATCTTGCAATTCTCGCGAGTTCGTCCCTGTTACTTCGAAAATCGGCTGTTTAACTCAAATAAACCTATCTAGACTTCGATTTAGCAGTCCCAACTTTGATAAAATGACCACTAACACTTCTAGAACAGATTACCAGCCTTTGATTTAAAAAACTGACACTTTTTGAAAATCAGATCGATGGAACAGTGAGTTTTTGCTCGTGAATAGTTTGATGCAAAAATCACAAAATGGGAATCGATTGAAGATCTATACTGAAATTAAACAACACCAACTCGATCTAATACACTTATCGATCACAACCTGATCGATTTCAACACCTAAAACACTTTAAATCTCGAAAATGATTTTGAAATGAAGAACACAGAGTCGATAGTTTATATTTTTGATTTTGATCTGGTATTAGCTCTGATACCAATTGTCGGTCCCTCTATATTGAACACGATCTTTACCAGATGAATGAAACAACAAACAAGATAGATTACCAACCTGTTTGATTAACAACAATCGATTACAAGGTTGATGTTTACACTTTGAAGTTCACCTTGTTTTCTCTCTGGATGTGTTTTAGATCGATATGTGTTGTGTGAGTTTTTTGGTGAGATCAGATTGTGAGATATCTTATATGAGATCAGATCTTATCTCACCTAACAAAATCTAACTAAAATATCTAACAAAATAATATCCTAAAATATCTTAACAAATAGATATTTAGGAATATTATAATAATATAAAATACAATAATTAACTTTGACATTTTATTACAAACTAACAGTAGACTAATATCGAGAGTGACTTTTCAGCTTTAGCTTCAGATTCCAGTCTTCAGATTGGATGATCTTGAATCCAATAAAACTGGGATCTAACACTAATAAAATCCATTTTTGGTTACAAAGAATTTATTTTAAGTTACAAAAAAATACGAATTTTAAGACAAAAAAAAATACGAAGTCTAAGACACAAAAAAACATTACAATTTGCATAGATAGGTGCATGATAGCATAGCATAGTAAAAGAAACTTCACTTAAATGAACGTAGTGACAAAGGGGGATCTTTTGATCTTTCTCTTCTTTAGGATAGAGAATGTTGCTGATAAGAGTTCAAACAAAAAAAAACTCGGACATTGAAACAAACCATTTGTGTTCGTGTGTAGGAACAAATATAACGATAAAAATTATAACAACCAAGAGAAAAGGACACAAATATATAAAATTAGCATTATCGGCAAAAATTCACCGTGCTAATCTTCCGCTATGAAGTAGTCCTGGTTGAACTTGAATGCGTGTGAATATTTTCAAAAACGTACTCAATTGTTTTCTTCATAACAATTATGCCAAAAACTAAATGGAGATGAAGAGATTGAGAAATAAAGAGATAGAGAGATCAAAATTCTAACAACCGAGAGAAAAAGGCATAAAATATACAAATTACCATTCTTGGAAAATTTTACCGTAATAATATTCTGCTATGAAGTTTCTGGTTGAACTTGGTAGATGTGAATGTTTTCAAGATTCTTGATAGCAATTATGCCAAAACCCAAAAGTAAATGGAGAGGAAGAGATTGAGAAATAAAGAAATGAAGAAATGAAGACTTGGAGAAGTTGAATAGTTTAGGAGTTTAAACTTAAGGTGGATTTAAAATTTCCAAAACATCTCATTTACTATGAAACATACAATTTGCTTATAGGGGTATAGAAGTCTTTAACTTAATTAGTATTTTAAAAAACTAAAAAAAGGAGAAAAAAAAGCTCTTAGTGTTTAGAAGAAGCCACATCATACATAGTGGTTTCTCCTTTAATATATATATATATATATATATATATATATATATATATATATATATATTGACTAGTGTCCAGTACCGCGCGTTGCACGGTAGTGATAATTTTTTAAAAATATTAAAGTTAAATGGGTTGGTGATCACATTCAGGTATTAAACTAATATAAATCGGTATTACACTTGATATAAAAGTGTTTTATCATATTTCTCAGTGGTTTCTTTTGATATATATATATATATACATATATGTGTGTGTATGTGTGTGTTTGTAGAGGAAAGATCATACGAGAAGGCGAGAAGGTTAAGTATTTGATTCAGATTCAGAGATGGCTGAGTATTTGATTCAAAGAACAATCAATCAGAGTTTGGAGTTGGATGCAAATACAGGTGTATGAGCCATGAAGTTTTGGGAGCATCTAAGAAGATCATTTGAAGAACTTGACTTCTCTTCCTAAAAGTCAAGTTAGGGGGAGATTGTTGGGAAATTCAGAAATACACAAGTACAGTTAATACTGCTAGAAGAAATTGATTAATACTTCTGAAGTTAATACTGCTGATCAAGATTAGTACTGCTAGTAGTTAGTACTGCTGAACATTAATACTGCTCAAAGTATTAATGCTGCTGAAGACTTAGTGCTGCTTATGAGATTATCAAGATTCGTGCAGATCAAGATTGAAGATTATGGAAAGCTTGGAGATAAAGATGGAAGATTATTTTGAAGATCTTTTATTATTTGTAATTATCTTTTATCTTCAGTATATATAGAATAGATTGTAATTGATAGAGAATAACTTTTAGAGAATTCTGAATTTTTGTTTTGATAGAGAGAATCAACCTCAAGGTTTGTAATCCTAATTCTAGAGAAGTAGAATTCGTATTGGTGAGCCTGTTCATCAATATTGAGGTTGAGTGTTGAATCTTGTAACTTTACAATCATTCAATAAAGTTTACAAGTTGTTCTTCTGATTCACTGTTTTCATTGATTATTGAATATTAAAGTGTTATTCCGCAAACTCCTTTAATATTGTTTCTGAGTGTTTATTCTTGTTTAGAATTAAGATCCTGACAAGTGGTATCAGAGCAAGTATTCTCAGAAATCTTATTCATCATGGAAAACACAGCTGAATCAAACAGTACTCTGGTCTCAAAGGTTCCAATGCTCAGACCCAATGAATTTGACATGTGGAAGATTAGAATCAAGCAATACATTCTCCTCACAGATTACTCTATGTGGGACATCATTGAGAATGGCCCATCTGATGCAGGAAAGATTGGTGAAGATGGAAAAAGAACTCCACCAAAGACTGATGCAGAAAGAAAGACAAGGCAGACAGAGATGAAAGCCTTGAGCACACTGCTCTTGGCCATTCCCAATGAATATCAACACCAATTCTGTAATTGCAGTGATGCACAGATGCTCTGGAATGCTCTAGAGAAGAGATTCTCTGGTACCAAAAGTACCAAGAGAAATAAAAAGGCAATCTTGAAGCAACAGTATGAAAACTTTATGTCAACTAAGAATGAGTCCATGACTCAAACTTTTGACAGGTTTAACAAACTGATTGGTGAACTAGCTACTATGGGAGTACAGATTGATCAAGATGATGTAAACAGAAAGTTCTTAAGGTCCCTTGGAGATGAATGGACCATGTACACTGTTTCATTCAGATAGAATGATCAGTTGGAAGAGAAAGAACTTGATGATCTGTACAATGATCTTAGAGTGTTTGAAGTTGAGGTGGAGGCAAAGAAGAAGCCTTCTAGATATATTCATAATGCTGCACTCCTATCAGCATCAATTGATTCTACTTCTAATCCTGAATCAGTTAATGCTGCTAGTGGAGCAAATCAAGAAAAAGGCACTGATTCTGTGTTTGAAGCCTTTCTTGCCAGCCATGGAAATTCCTCCTTAATTAATGATGATTTGGAACAACTTCATCCTGATGATCTGGAAGAGATGGATATTAAATGGCAGATGGCCATGCTTTCCATGAGGGTGAAGAAGTTCATAAAGAGGACTGGGAGGAACAACTTCTCCCAAAGAAGAGAAGATGGGGTTGGGTTTGATAAATCAAAGGTGGAGTGCTACAAATGCCATCTGAAGGGACACTTTGCCAGGGAATGCAGAAGTGGAGTGTCTCACAACAACAACCACCAACAAGCACAGTCTGGAAACCTCAACCATAACAGAAACTCTGCTCAAGCCCTTGTTTCTCAACAAGGAATGGGGTTTGACTGGAGTGATCAAGCAGAAGAGGCTATCCAAAATCAAGCACTTATGGCTGAAGTATCTGATCTCCCATCTGAGGTAAGTTCTAATCTCTGTTCTAAAACTTTCATAGACACTGTTAAAAGGTACAGGGATCACAACCAGAAGATGAGTGATGACCTTAAGAGATTAGAAAAGGATATAAAGGACTATGTGAGAATTGTTGAGAGGTTTGAGGAACAGATTAAAGGTTTTCAAGCCAATGAACTCCAACACTCATATGACACCAATTACTGGAAGTGGGAGAAAAAGGATCTAGAACTCAAACTGACCAAATCTAAAGAGGAGAGTGAAAAGCTGAGAAAGGAGGTAACCAAGGTTAAGCTTGATGTAGAAAAGTTTTCCAATGCTTCTAAAGCAATGGACTCTTTACTACAAACTCAGATTCATGATAAGCTGAGAAGAGGAATTGGGTATAATGCCACACCACCACCATATAACAACAATTACATCCCTCATACCTTAGATTTGCTAGAAACTAAAGATAGGAAGGACTTGCCTGAGGGATCCACTGAGATAGATCCCTTAGATGAGGTAGTTTTGGAGGATAAGACTGAGAAAGAGGTTGGTAAGAGTAAGGAGAACAAAGTGAGTGGTGAGATTCCTCTAGAGAATAAAATTATCACCAATGAGGACTGTGGAAGGGCTTGTATCAAATCCAAGGACATAGAGAAGACAGAGGGAAAGTCTGGTAAGGTCCATTACAAACAAACCACAGTTGTGAATCCAAGTCCTTGCAAACAGTGTGCATGCAAGAAGAATGAGCCCCAAAAACATGATAAAAAGAGGGGAAATCAAATAAACTGGAATAATCAGTGGGCACAGAAACAAGGGGTTGATCAGAGTAAAATCAATAAACCAAAACCTTGTTTTATCTGTGGCAAATTGAATCATCTTGCCAAATACTGTTATTTCAATCCTATAAACCAAAGGATGAACTTTGAAAGACCTATGCAAAAACCCTTGGGTTATAGGAAGATTGAAAAGAACCATGTGGATAAGAAAACTGTTAAATCTACAAGCCACATGAAGAAAAAGTCTGTTAAAGAAAGTGTCAATATGTGGGTTCCTAAAAGCACAAAACTGCTAGTACTGCTACCACAAATAGTGTTGCTGACAATGATAGTGCTGCTAGAAGTAATACTACTGCTAACAATGTTAGTGCTGCTGACATTGTTAGTACTTCTTCAAAAGTTAATACTGCTAACTCTGTTAGTGCTGCAAACAAGGTTAGTACTGCTAAACCTCTTAGTACTGCTAACTCTGTTAGTACTTCTAAGGTTAGTACTGCTTCTAGTGTTTGTGTTGCTAAGCCAATCATATTGACAAAGTACTCTAATATAGAGTGCTCTGAGTTTAAAAACCTCATCAAAAAGGAATGTAAATACTTTGATGAGAAAGGGAGACCCAAGACCACTTTGGCTTGGGTCCCCAATCAATACTAATTGTTTAATCTTATGTGCAGGGCAACCAGCAGCTCAAGGGGAAGAGTATCTGGCATATTGATAGTGGTTGCTCAAGGCACATGACAGGGAACATGTCATGCCTCAAGAATTTCAAGAAAATTGATGGTCGTCATGTTTCCTTTGGTAATACTCTAGATGGAGGTAAGATAAGTGGTAAGGGGGATGTAACCAAAGGTAAAATGACCTTTGAAGATGTATTCTATGTTGAGCAGTTAAGGTACAACCTGTAAAGTGTATCACAGGTTTGTGACAAACAACATAGTATATTATTTACAGATTCTGAATGCATTATCCTTGCTCCTGGATTCAAGGTAGTTGATGAAAAGATGATACTACTAAGAACTCCCAGAAAGGATAATGTATATTGCTTAGATATGGAAAGTGTTTCAGCTGATTCATCCCTTAATTGTCTTGTTTCAAAAGCTTCTTTGGATGAATCATCACTTTGGCACAGAAGTATGTGTCACATGAACTTTAAAACAATGAATAAACTTGTTAAAAACAACCTTGTAAGAGGTTTACCTTCCAAAGTATTTTTATGTGATGATCATTGTGTTGCCTGTCTTAAAGGCAAGCAACACAAAACTTCTCATAAGTCCAAAGAGTTGAACACAATCTCTAATTCTCTTCAGTTGTTGCATATGGATCTGTTTGGTCCTACAAATGTTATGAGTATTGGTAAGAAATCATTCTGCCTAGTTATTGTTGATGATTACTCTAGATTTACTTGGGTATATTTTCTAAGGACTAAGGATGAGACAAGTGGACTAATCAAATCCTTTATTCTAAGAATTGAAAACCAAACTAATCAAAAGGTAAAAGTCATTAGGTCAGACAATGGTACTGAATTTAAAAATCATGACCTAAACACCTTTTGTGAGGAAAAAGGAATTGAGAGGCAATACAGTGCTCCTAGGACTCCACAACAAAATGGTGTTGCTGAGAGAAGGAATAGGACACTGATTGAAGCTGCTAGATCTCTGTTGGCAGATTCAAAACTTCCAATTACTTTCTGGGCTGAAGCAGTTAATACCGCTTGTTATGTCCAAAACAGAGTTCTAGTAGTCAAGCCTAAAAACAAGACACCATATGAGCTTTTAAATAACAAAAAACCTTTTATAGGATTTTTCAAACCTTTTGGGTGTCCTTGTACCATTCTCAATACCAAAACTCACTTAGGAAAGTTTGATAGCAAGGCTGATGATGGTTTTCTTGTTGGTTACTCATCTCAGAGTAAGGCTTACAGAGTTTTTAATACTTCTTCTAGAATAATTGAGGAAAGTGACAATGTCAAGTTCAATGAGAACACACCAAATCCTATTGGATCTGGTCCTCAGTGGTTATTTGACATTGATTCACTAACTAACTCTTTGGGTTTCAGTAGTGATTATCATGCAGGTTCAGGAAGTGGAGAATCAGGGGATGAACAAGTACAAGTACAAGACATTATTCCTCAATTTGTGATCTTTCCCATACCTACGATAGAGCCTGTTGATGTCTGTGCAAAAGAGACAATGACTGAACCAATTCAGAGTGAAGAAGAAGGAAGAGATGAGGAGAATCAAGTGCATGAAGATCCAGAAGCAGCTGATGAGATCCCCTCAGCTGAGTTAAATGATTCCAATTTGGATGTGGAAATCAATGAAGAACCTAGTCATCAGACTAGAACTCAAAAGAATCATCCTCCAGAGCTGGTCATAGGAGACATCTCTTCTCCTATGATAACAAGGAATCAAAGCAGACTTCAAGAGCTACAGGATCAGCAACACACTGTACTCTCCTGCTTTCTATCTCAAATTGAGCCTAAGAAGGTTTATGATGCTATGAAAGATTCCAGTTGGATAGAAGCTATGCAAGAAGAGTTACTGCAGTTCAAGTTGCAAGAAGTTTGGGACTTGGTGGACCTTCCAAAAGGTCATAGAGCTATAGGCACCAAGTGGATTTTCAGGAACAAAAAGGATGAGAGAGGCATTGTGATAAGAAACAAAGAAAGGCTGGTGGCACAAGGGTACACTCAAGAAGAAGGCATTGACTATGAAGAAGTGTTTGCTCCAGTGGCAAGGGTAGAAGCAATTAGGCTATTTCTAGCCTATGCCTCATACATGAAGTTCAAGGTATACCAAATGGATGTGAATAGTGCCTTTCTGTATGGTACAATTGATGAAGAAGTATATGTCTGTCAGCCCCCTGGATTTGAAAATCCATCATATCCAGACAGAGTATACAAACTGAAGAAAGCACTTTATGGTCTGCATCAAGCCCCAAGAGCATGGTATAATACTCTGTCTACCTACCTCTTGGAGAATGGGTTTGAAAGAGGAATAATTGACAAGACCCTCTTCATTAAAAGAAGTAAGAAGGACATCCTATTGGTTCAGATTTATGTGGATGATATCATCTTTGGATCCACAAAAGATCAGATGTGTAGAGACTTTGAAAAGTTGATGCACAAGAGCTTTAAAATGAGTTCTATGGGTGAACTTACCTTCTTCCTTGGGCTTCAAGTGAAATAGAAGAAAGATGGAATCTTCATAAGCCAATCAAAATATGTGAAAGACATCCTGGAAAAATATGGATTAACAAACTCAAAGCCAGCAAGCACACCTATGGAGACTCATAAACAGATCACTGCTGATCTTGAGGGGGAGGATATTGATGTCCATCTATATAGATCAATGATTGGATCTCTCATGTATCTCACATCCTCAAGACCAGACATCATGTTTCCAGTGTGTTTGTGTGCCAGATTCCAAGTCAAGCCAAAGCAATCACATCTGCAAGCTGTTAAAAGGATTTTCAGATACTTAAGAGGGCAACCTAGATTAGGTCTTTGGTATCCTTATGAATCCAACTTTGACTTGATTGCTTATTTAGATAGTGACTTGGGAGGTGCTAACATGGACAGAAAGTCTATTTCAGGAGGATGTCAACTTTTGGGTGCAAGACTAGTATCTTGGCAGTGTAAAAAGCAAACCACAATGTCCTTATCAACAATAGAAGCTGAGTATATTGCTGCTACAAGTTGCTGTTCTCAGGTTCTATGGATTCAAAATCAGATGCTGGACTATGGGGTAACCTTTCTTCACACTCCAATCTTCATTGACAATAGCAGTGCTATAAGAATTGTTAACAATCCAGTCAAGCACTCCAAAACAAAGCACATTGAGATCAGGTATCACTTTATCAATGATTGTAATGAAAAGAAGCTAATTCAAGTTGCTAAAGTTCATACTGACAACCAGTTTGTTGATCTATTCACTAAAGCTTTTGATGTGGGTAGATTCACATTCTTGGTCACAAGTGTGGGCATGATCAACTCTGAATGAGCTCATGTTTTAAAAAGTGTTTACATACCTGTTATTGGTTTATTCTTTAGTGCTACTAACATCTTTTTCAGGAAGTTATTACCTTGCTCAGAGTACCTCAAGCTTCAAAAAGTGTAAGTATGGTTAATGTTGCCAGTGCAGTTTTAATACTGCCAGTGCACAGTTAATACTGCTAGTTAGTTAATACTGCTAGTGGTTAATACTGCTCTCAGTTAATACTGCTAGTTAAGTTAATACTGCTCTCAGTTAATACTGCTAGTTAGTTAATACTGCTCGCAGTTAATACTGCTAGTTAGTTAATACTGCTTATGTCCTGAATCGTATAAATACCCTTTTTGCCCGCCCAAAAGTTCATAACGACTCTTTGCTTTCTATTCATCTGCTCTCTAACCCTTTTCTCTCAAGCACCAAGTGTTGCAGTCAAGATTACTCAAGCACAATGACATCCATGGCATTCATTGATGAGCACAACGAGATTACGATGCTACAGAAGCCAAAACATAGAGCATCAAAGACAGTTCTGGGCGAATGCCACCGTAGTGACAGAGAATGGTGCGCAGATAATCAAGACAAGGGTATGTGACAAACCCTTGTCAGTTTCTGAAGAGGTGATACGCATCTGTCTACGTCTAGACGATGCTGAAGGCATTACTTCTATTCCTAATGAGGACTTGTTCTCAAACCTTTCAAGAATGGGGTATGAAGGCCAATTGGGTGGTTTCAAATTTTCAAAAGCCAAATTTTATACCCAATGGCGTTTTCTTGTTCATACCCTGATGCACTGCATTTCCAAAAAGACTACTGGATGGAGTGAGTTTAGCAGTACCATTGCTTATGCTTTGGTCTACTTGGCCACTGCCAGAAAGTACAATTTCTCTATAATGATTTTCAGTGATCTTGTATCAAACTTGGGAAGCAAAAAGAGTTTTTATATGTACCCCAGGTTTGTACAGAAAGTTATAACCCATGAATTGACGGATATGCCTCACTTTGATGAGGTATATGTACCAAAAATTCCCAAAGGTAAGGTCTTTTCAAACATGAAAAGATCTCCATTGGACTCGGAAGGAGTTGACACCCCATTGTTCTCTACAATGATGGTGGTGTCCCACAATGAAGAAGGTATGGCAGCAGGGTCAAGGCCCTCATTAGACCATCCCACTGCTAGCCAATCTCAACCTTCACCCTCAATATCAATCCCTCAGTCTCTTGTTCAAAAGCCAACTTCTCCAATAACCCAAACTTACATAAGGAAAAAGGTAAAGAAGGCTCCTTCCCTTCTTGTACCTTCACCTACTGAGCCTTTAAGCCCTCTAATGGATAATTCTCCATTAGAGAATATCTACAGGGAAACCACAGGGGTGTCTCCCAACCCCATGTAGGTGCTCAATGAGGAGATGTTCGAGAATATGGGTGCTAAGGCCGCCACTACTCCTGCTAGCACAGAGAAGGTCAGTGGTAACATAAATAAGACCTTCCCCATGGCAACTTTGGGTGAGCAATCATCCAAAGGTCCCAGGTGCCAAGAAACCATGGGGGTAGCAGGTGCTTCTGCTAGGCAGAAGACCTCTACTACAAAAAGATCCCATGATCCTTCAAAAGAGGGGACCACTTCTGGAGAAGGTGAGGACAGATATAAGTACTATGAATTGATGGAAGCAATGGGAAACATAAACATGGATGTGATCAAGAAGGGGAAAGAAATAGAAGAGCTGAAACTGATAGTTCTGTCTCAACAAGAACAGATTGTCAACTTGAAGCAAATGGTGAAGAAATTGATTCTGCAAAAGAAGAAGAAACAGTTTGTGCTAAGAAGGAGGAAACCAGTGACTGATGCTCCCAAAAAGGGGGAGTCAGAAGCTGATGTCAACATGGAAGATGTCAAAGAAAAGGGGGAGCAAGAGAAAGCTGATTTTGAAGGGGAGCAAAAAGCAGTGGAAACTGAGTTTGTACAAGAAGCAATAAAAGAGCAAGCAGCAGTAACTGTTAATGCTTCTGGTTCAAGCCAAGCAGCAGAAACTGTTAACACTGCTGAACTGAAAGAAGCAGCAGAAATAGTGCAAGAAGTTCTGACAGATCTTGAGATTGCAGAAACCTTAATCAAAGCCAAGCATGATACTCCCAAGGTCATCTCAAAGGCCAAAGGAGTTGTCATCAAAGAACAAGGTGAAGTGATCAAGAAAGATAGTGTTGAGAAGATGGCAAGCAAAGATAAAGGCAAAGCTAAAATGGTGGAATCTGATCAACCAATCAAAAAGCAAAGGTTGGTTGAATCAGATGAAGCTCTGGCCAAGAAGATACAAGCTGATATTGAGCAAGAAGAAAGAGTTCAGGTTGAAAAGGACAGAGAGATGGCTAAGGCTCTAGCTGCTGAACTGAATGAAGCTTATCAACAAAGCCTGGCAACTGAAATTGCACAGAAGAAAGCTGCAACTCTGAAGAAATCAGTGGTGGTAAAAACAGCTGCAAAGAAGAGACAACCCTCAAAGACCTTCCTAGGTACCCAAGAGAGAAACAAGATGATTACATTTCTCAAGGGTGCTGTAGGAGTCAGAAAGGAGATGTTCTCTAAGATGTCTTTTGAGAAGATTAAAGAGCTATATGATTCAGAGATGCTAAAGCTTCAAGGGAATGAAACTGCAAGGGTGGAGATGCAGAAGAGAATGAAAGAAAGCAATTATTTTATGATAGAAAAACCTTTTCCAGATGAGCAAGAAACACCACCAAAGAAAGAAGCCACTCTTGGTGAAAGTCTATGGACTTTAAAAAGAACCAAGATGATGGCAAGAAGAAAGTCAATCAAGAAGCCTAGAATAGCTGAAGGAGAAGCTGAGAAGGTTGCTGAAGAAGAAGGGGAACCTAAGTCATCTGAAAAGAATGAACCAGCAAGAACTGATGATGTAAATCTATACATGGTAGTGATGGACAAAGTGCCTGAACCAATTTCAGCAGAACCTATTGGTGTGAAGCCTCCTGAGGTTATTCTATGGGACACAATGAAGGTTGATGGCAAGGAATACATAAGGCTCAAGAGGAAAGATGAGAAGTATGAGGTGTTCGATACTTGGGCAAAGATTGTCAGAACATGCTCCAGGTCAGATCTTGAAGAAATGTTTGAGATAGAAATGAAGTTGTATGCAGATCAACTGAAAGCTCCAGAGATTTCAATTACAAAATTAGTGATGGAGTATCTGTGTATGATGTTCAAACCTGAAGAAGTGGAGAATGTGATCAGAAATGTGTTCAAAACTGTCAACAATTGGACTCTATATGAAACTAGTGGAGTATATACACTAACTATGGACTTAAATCACATAGAGTACTTCCTAGTGGATAGAGTGTACAATCACAGCAGACTAAAGCTTCATGCAATGTTGAAGAAGAAGCTAGGATGTGTTCCAGATTCAGAGATGGCTAAGTATTTGATTCAAAGAACAATCAATCAGAGTTTGGGGTTGGATGCAAATACAGGTGTATGAGCCATGAAGTTTTGGGAGCATCTAAGAAGATCATTTGAAGAACTTGACTTCTCTTCCTAAAAGTCAAGTTAGGGGGAGATTGTTGGGAAATTCAGAAATACACAAGTACAGTTAATACTGCTAGAAGAAATTGATTAATACTTCTGAAGTTAATACTGCTGATCAAGATTAGTACTGCTAAGTCAAGATTAATACTGCTAGAGGAGATTACTACTGCTAAGCAATTTTAGTACTGCTAGTAGTTGGTTACAAAGAATTTATTTTAAGTTACAAAAAAATACGAATTTTAAGACACAAAAAAATACGAATTCTAAGACACAAAAAAACATTACAATTTGCATAGATAGGTGCATGATAGCATAGCATAGTAAAAGAAACTTCACTTAAATGAACGTAGTGACAAAGGGGGATCTTTTGATCTTTCTCTTCTTTAGGATAGAGAATGTTGCTGATAAGAGTTCAAACAAAAAAAAACTCGAACATTGAAACAAACCATTTGTGTTCGTGTGTAGGAACAAATATAACGATAAAAATTATAACAACCAAGAGAAAAGGACACAAATATATAAAATTAGCATTATCGGCAAAAATTCACCGTGCTAATCTTCCGCTATGAAGTAGTCCTGGTTGAACTTGAATGCGTGTGAATATTTTCAAAAACGTACTCAATTGTTTTCTTCATAACAATTATGCCAAAAACTAAATGGAGATGAAGAGATTGAGAAATAAAGAGATAGAGAGATCAAAATTCTAACAACCGAGAGAAAAAGGCATAAAATATACAAATTACCATTCTTGGAAAATTTTACCGTAATAATATTCTGCTATGAAGTTTCTGGTTGAACTTGGTAGATGTGAATGTTTTCAAGATTCTTGATAGCAATTATGCCAAAACCCAAAAGTAAATGGAGAGGAAGAGATTGAGAAATAAAGAAATGAAGAAATGAAGACTTGGAGAAGTTGAATAGTTTAGGAGTTTAAACTTAAGGTGGATTTAAAATTTCCAAAACATCTCATTTACTATGAAACATACAATTTGCTTATAGGGGTATAGAAGTCTTTAACTTAATTAGTATTTTAAAAAACTAAAAAAAGGAGAAAAAAAAGCTCTTAGTGTTTAGAAGAAGCCACATCATACATAGTGGTTTCTATTTTAATATATATATATATATATATATATATATATATATATATATATATATATATTGACTAGTGTCCAGTACCGCGCGTTGGACGGTAGTGATAATTTTTTAAAAATATTAAAGTTAAATGGGTTGGTGATCACATTCAGGTATTAAACTAATATAAATCGGTGTTACACTTGATATAAAAGTGTTTTATCATATTTCTCAGTTGTTTGTTTTGACATATATATATATACATATATGTGTGTGTATGTGTGTGTTTGTAGAGGAAAGATCATACGAGAAGGCGAGAAGGTTAAGTATTTGATTCAGATTCAGAGATGGCTGAGTATTTGATTCAAAGAACAATCAATCAGAGTTTGGGGTTGGATGCAAATACAGGTGTATGAGCCATGAAGTTTTGGGAGCATCTAAGAAGATCATTTGAAGAACTTTACTTCTCTTCCTAAAAGTCAAGTTAGGGGGAGATTGTTGGGAAATTCAGAAATACACAAGTACAGTTAATACTGCTAGAAGAAATTGATTAATACTTCTGAAGTTAATACTGCTGATCAAGATTAGTACTGCTAAGTCAAGATTAATACTGCTAGAGGAGATTACTACTGCTAAGAAATTTTAGTACTGCTAGTAGTTAGTACTGTTGAACATTAATACTGCTCAAAGTATTAATGCTGCTGAAGACTTAGTGCTGCTTATGAGATTATCAAGATTCGTGCAGATCAAGATTGAAGATTATGGAAAGCTTGGAGATAAAGATGGAAGATTATTTTGAAGATCTTTTATTATTTGTAATTATCTTTTATCTTCAGTATATATAGAATAGATTGTAATTGATAGAGAATAACTTTTAGAGAATTCTGAATTTTTGTTTTGATAGAGAGAATCAACCTCAAGGTTTGTAATCCTAATTCTAGAGAAGTAGAATTCGTATTGGTGAGCCTGTTCATCAATATTGAGGCTGAGTGTTGAATCTTGTAACTTTACAATCATTCAATAAAGTTTACAAGTTGTTCTTCTGATTCACTGTTTTCATTGATTATTGAATATTAAAGTGTTATTCCGCAAACTCCTTTAATATTGTTTCTGAGTGTTTATTCTTGTTTAGAATTAAGATCCCGACAATAATGGAGATTGTTTTGTTATAACTCTTAACTCGTGCGGAAACCGCACGTTGCGCGGTAGCATGAGTAATTTAGGTAGTAAATATATAAAGATTTAAAAATGATTAACTCTTATATTGCTACATCTTATGTCTTTCATATTTCTTTTATATACATAAAGATGTTATATAAATACCTTTGTTTTGCAAAAGAAAGGTAGTTATTAACCTTATCATTTTCAAAAAGAAAAACACCATCTTATCATATACCTACATCTATTCTTCAAGCTAAAGATGCCTACTTAATACGGGATAACCAAAATCACACTTTACATCAAAATTTTAAAATAGTTAACTCTCATAGAGGGTGGTTTTTATGCAAAATAAAATGAGTAGTGGATAGAGGGGTTGCATCATGTAAATAAGTTGCATTTGAACGCCCCTCTATATGAGTGGTGGATAGAGGGGTTACATCATGTAAATGAGTTGCATTTGAACGCCCATCTTCATATAAATAAGTTTATTTTGCAAAATGAAGGTAGTTATCATCCTTATCATTTTCAAAAAGAAAACATCATTATTTCATATACCCACATATATTCTTCAAACTAAAGATTTTTCTGTAATATGGGATAACCAAGATCACACCATGCATCAAAATTTAAAACTACTTAACTCTCATAATGTCACGTCATATGTCTTTTATCATTCTTTAATAAATATAAAGATTTCATATAAATAGGTTTGTTTTGCAAAATAAATGTAGTCATTTAGCCAACTAACATTTTCGTTTCGAAAGAAATATTTTACCCTTTTATACTCACATTCATTCTTCAAAATAAAGATTTCTCATTAATGTGGGATAGCCGAAATCACACCTACTTCAAGATTTTTAAAATACTTATATCTTATAAGATTTTTTTTATTATTTTGTATAGTTAATATGTTTGCTAAAAGAGCGTTAGCCAAAATTAACCAACCCGTAAGTTTTGAGGATCGACCAACTTCATGGGTTACAACAAATGCATATCAACCCCCTTCATATACCATCATTCATTGTCAATATTTCATCACTCCATCAATGTGGGATACACAAAACTCAACAACAATTGAAGAAATGATGAATACTCATTTCTTATAATGTCACCTCATTCTTTGTGGGTTTTACTTTTATATATATAAAGTTTTAAAAGGAATATTTTACCCGTTTATACTCACATTCGTTCTTCAAAATAAAGATTTCGCATTACTGTGGGATAGTCGAAATCACAACTACTCCAAGATTTTAAAATATTTGAATCTTATAAGATTTTTTATTATTTTGTATAGTTAACATGTTTGCTAAAAGAGCATTAGCCAAATCAATCAACCTGTAAGTTTAGAGGATCGGCCAACTTAATGAGCTTAGAGGATTGGCCAATATGAGCCAACTTCATGAGTTACTACAAAGGCATCTCAACCCCCTATATACCAATCATTCATTGTCAATATTTCATCACTCCATCAATGTGGGATACACAAACCTCAACCACAATCGAAGAAATGATGAATACTCATTTCTTATGATGTCACCTCATTCATTATGGATTTTACTTTAATATATAAAGATTTTAATTGTGTGTGTTTTCACCATAATTTTACCATTTGTTTGGTTTTAATTCCAACCATGATTATATATTTTCAAAACATCCATCACTCTTTTATATATATATCACCTCCTTCTAAATTATCGTCTTTTCACCAATGTGGGATGTTGTAACTCAACCTTATTTCAACATTTGAGAAATACTCAATCCTCATTTAAGTGTGTGTTTTGTGCTATAATCTTTACCATTTGATTGGTTTTGATACCAACCATGGTTTTAAATTTCGAAAGCATCCATCACTCTTTTATATACCCGCTATCTTCTTTTAAATTATCATTTTCCCATCAATATGGATGACGAAACTCAACCTTATTTCAAGATTTGCGGAATACTCAAACCTCGTTTAAATGTGTGTGTTTGCACTATAAATTTTACGATTTGGTTGGTTTTGTTTCAAACCATGGTTTTAGATTTCAAGAGCATCCATCACTCTTTTATATACCCATTATTTTCTTCAAAACTATCATCTTCCCACCATTGTAGGATGATGAAATTTCAAGATTTGAGGAATACTCAAACCTCATTAAAATACGTGTTTTACACTATAATTTGTACGGTTTGGTTGGTTTTGATTCCAAACATGGTTTTAGATGTGAAGAGTATCCATCACTCTTTTATATACCCATTATTTTCTTCCAAACTATCATCTTTCCACCAATGTAGGACGATGAAATTTCAAGATTTGAGGAATACTCAAACCTTATTAAAATATGTGTTTTACACTATAATTTTTACCTTTTGGTTGGTTTTGATTCCAACCATGGTTTTAGATTTCAATGGCATCCATGACTCTTATATATACTCATCATCTTTTTCCAAGTTATCATCTTCCCACCAATGTGGGATGATGAAACTCAAACATATTTCAAGATTTGAGTAATACTCAAACCCGATGTTGCTAAGTCATTATGTTTGGTTTCTCTTTTAATATGTATAAAGATTTTACCATTTGGTTGGTTTTTGCTTCAAACCATGGTTTTAGATTTCAAGAGTATCCATCACTCTTTTATATACACATTATTTTCTTCCAAACTATCATCTTTTCATCAATGTAGGATGATGAAATTTCAAGATTTGAGGAATACTCGAACCTTATTAAAATATGTGTTTTACACTATAATTTTTACCTTTTGGTTGGTTTTGATTCCAACCATGGTTTTAGATTTCAATGGCATCCATGACTCTTATATATACCATCATCTTCTTCCAAATTATCATCTTCTCACCAATGTGGGATGATGAAACTCAACCATATTTCAAGATTTGAGTAATACTCAAACCCCATGTTGCCAAGTCATTATGCTTGGTTTCTCTTTTAATATATATAAAGATATATTGAATTATTGATTTATTTCATACATATATTCCCATCAAATGTTTAGATTCACCATGCAAATACGGTGTTACCTACCATATATTCCTCGAAATCATTCCTTCCCAAACCTATGGTTGCAAGGAGAGTAACAACAGTTATTGTCAGTATTGTTACCACTTTTGACTATAAGCAAGTCCAATTCAATTGTTTGTTTTTTGAATTTTACATGTTCGAATTTTTTTCGATCTAAATGAGACTGTTTTGTAAAAAACTTGAAAAAGATGTTTTAATTATTCCATATAAAATTAAAGATATTATATCAATTCTAATTTTATTTTTATGTATAGTTTGATTTCTATTTCAATTAAAAAATGAAATCGAAATAATTTATGTGTTAATGATTTTAGCATGATATTCTTTCCAATTTATTATGTTTGGTTGTTTTAATTTAATCTTTATATATGGCTTCTATCATCTTCTTTTATACATATTTCTATATTAATTCTAATAAATTTTATTAATTTTAATTATATATATTAATTCTAGAAAGTTTTTATTCTATGTATTGATTTTAATTTAGTGATATTAAATTTAATATGTATTTTATTTATTGATGAGAGGGTTAATATTAATTATTTAATTATTAATTAATTGTAATTCGTGACATTAAATATAATAAATGTTTTATTTATTAATGAGTAGTTAATAATAATTATTTAATTATATATTAATTTTGAATTTATTATATATATATATATATATATATATTGGTTCTAATTTCATTTATATTAATTTATATATTGATTTTAATAAAACTTTAAATGATAGTAATAATTTTTAATTTTAAAATATATAAACCTTTGTTTTTATTTAAAAATTATATATATATATATATCAAATTTTTTATATTTAATGTCACTTGAAAATAATACAAATTAGTATATATATTGTACGAAAGAAAAGGAGTGAAACTCGTGTGCTGTTAGTTAATAAATATATTATTTTTAGATAATATAATCGATAATGATCATAAGGTATTATGAGTGTTGTCTTCGTTTTATTTAATTATATTAAATTATAATAATTTATTTTCATGTTGATACAAATAAAAATATACATTTTATTATATTCAAGTGTCATGTAAATAAAATTATACATATTAATCATAGTTTCTTTTATATAAATGAATTTTTAAGCATATTGATATATATATATATATATATATATATATATATTCATTAGTTATTGTGTAAATAAAAAATTGGAGTCATGTGAAATAAAAGAAACAGAAAATTTGAGTGTAACTAAAGAAAATGAACAGTTTAATTAATTTAATGTTTGCTAATAAATACATCAATAAAAAAAGACAAAATTTTAGAAAAATGTAAATAAAAATATTATATTCAAGTGTCGTTTAAATATATAGTATATATATATTATATTCAAGTACGTAAATATATATATTTATATATCTATATCTATATATATATATATATATATATTGATAGCAATTTCATTTATATAAATGAGTTTATAATTATTTTGATTATATATGTATATATATATATATATTCAATAACATTTGTATAAATAAAAAATAGAGTTATGTGAAATAAAAGAATTAAAAAAATATTTGGTAACCAAACAAAAATGAATAGTTTAATTAACTTAATGTTTTGATAATAGTTAAATCAGTAAAAAGGAAAAAATTGAGAACAAATAAAATTGGGATTGAGATGCTTAAAAATGTCATTTTATTGTTGGTGCTTTTTCTTATAAAATCACAAGTTGATAAACTATATAAAAAACATAAAAGACGGAGATGAGAATCCACGACTAAAACAAAAACTAAATGAAAATCTCACAAAATGCTTAAGCCTCAATTGAGGCATCCTTTAATCCATGATCCAGTTCATTCTTATATATAGAGATAAATAAACACATGTATACTATTATGCCGTAGATGAACAAATTGAGAGTTGTACCGATTTACTCGATTAAACCCATGTGTATACTTCTCTTTGTCGGTAGGGTGAGGAAGACAATAGAGAGATATAGATTGAGGGATGAAGAGATCGATAAGAAAAAAACAAAAACAAAATGAAAAAAACTTAAGAGATGGAAAAGAAAAACAAACCTGAATCAAAATGAAGAAATTAAGAGATGAGAGTAAAAAAGTTCAAGGTTATGGAGATGGAGAAGAAAAACAATGATGAATCAAAATGAAAATTTAAAGGATTAAGAGACTAAAAGGGTTAGAGATTGTGGATGTATTAAGAGATTGAGAAAGTAAAAAGGTTTTTAGGAAGTTTAAGAGTTTGGAGGTAAAAAGTTAATTAAAGTGGATGCAAATTTACCAAAATGACCTTATTGCAATGAAAATACATGTTTTCATGTAGGGGCAAGAAGTCTTTAACATAATTAATATTTTAAAAATTCAAAATAACCACAAAATTTCTAGCTATGAATCCTACTCTAAGGAGGTATCACATCACTTTGGTTTGGTTTTGCTTTTATATATATATACACTAGTGTGGGGGCACGCGCTTCGCGCGGTGACGATAATTTTTTTTAAGAGAGTATTGGTCCGAGTTTCAAATATAATTTCTCAGTTAACAATTAATGTAATATAATGTAAAAAATAAACTTATTTTCATAAGTGGTTAACTTGCATATATTCATAATCCTTTGTTTTTACGATGAGATTGAGATGCATCCGTAGTAATTTTGTTATTTTGCTATTTAGAACTCAAACGACATGTCTCAAAATCATATCACCATTATACACTTTTTCGAACCAATAAGACCAGAAATCTTTTGCATGTTTAATTTTGTTTGTATCATTTATTTTTCATAGGGTTCGCATATATTTGTTAGAATTACAATACTTCTTAAACCTCCGACGTATTTTTTGTTAATTAGTGGAATTTTAATATATATATATATATATATATATATATATATATATTGTTAAGTAACAAACTTGTAAAATTGAATTAAATTAGTAACATTAACAATGTGTCTGAGAATAATTTTTCCATTGTTTGTATAATTCACCTCTGACAATTTTGTTAATAATGAACAAACGTATACTTAGACGGCACGATAACTTTTGGCCAAACAACGTATGTCTACTCTCCAAATGGGAGAGAGACAAATAGTTGACATGGATTACACTAATTCAAACAGTTAAACATAAATGGTTGAAACAACGAATGGTCTAGAATTATCGACAACCTTGAAATTTTGCAAAATATATACATTTCCTTCTTGTAACAAACGATTAAACTTAGTGACCAGGTTTTTCGAACCAAAGTTGTCCACAGTAACACCTAAACAACAACAAAAAAAACAACCAAACGATAAGCATAACACAATTTGTTAATAATTGGTATGAACATTAGAATAAAGTAATATAAAAACACAAATTTTCGTCAATTAAAACTAATCAAATCCTCATTTCTGAAAAAAAAAAAATAGTTTTGGTGCACCTCATAAAAAGAGGAGTTTCAAAATTATGTAATGCACTTATAATTAAAAAGATTTAAGAAAATTTTATTATCTTATCATGTGGACATAGTCTACACCACATAATATAAAAAAGTAAGAATCCTTCTATTAACCAATATGAGGTAACAAAAACAATATCAAATGTTTTTTTTTTGAACTATAGAACATTATATATTGCAAATACTCGTACACACTGCTCACCGTTGGTGTGGTTTAAATCTTTTGACCACCTTAGAGATTGAGCTATGCCCTTTTGAACATACATTTTAAATCTACATGTATGCTTCTTAAGAGTATAAAATAGAGTGATCATATCAATTCAACAACATTAAATTAATGAGAAGATAAAAATTCAAGTTAAGAAAGATGATTGAAAAGATAAGTTTCCTACTAATTCAAAGCAATACTCATAGATATCATACGCATATAATTTTTTTTTGTAACAATAGAATTTGTAGGTGATAAGAACTTGAGCTTGCTTGAAATCCAAATAATTTTTTTCTTGAACCCGAACCTTCAAGAAAAGACAATTAAATCAAATAAAATACGAAACTGAAATCAGTAGATTGATTTGAGTGAACCAGAAGACATTTAAGTATCTATTTTATTGTAGTTGTCAATAGATAGGGATTGTGAAGCGAAATATTGAACTTAAAAAACAATTAGATAAGTAAATATGAATATTAAATTGGGAGATAGAGAGGAGTTTGGGAAAATGACGGGGAGGATATTAAATGCAAACATAAATGAATATGTAGATGGAAGTTTGAGTTAAAATTAGAAAAAAAAATGGTTAAAAGGAGAATAAATGAGTGCTTCTATGGGTTTTAGGAGTAGTCATATCATAAAACTCGGTTTCTCATTTATATATAGATAAATAGATAGATAGATTATCGAAAGAATGTTTGGTTGAATTAATTATAGGTTTATTCAATTATTAAGAGAAATAATCCAAAATGTGTTTTATCACAATATTAATAGTTTTGATTACATATTGTCAACGAAATAAAAGATACTATACAAATGAAAAAAAAATATGTTGATTGTTTTGTAATAGAAAATAAAACTGAAAGATTTAGAAATTAACGTGTTGAATTTAGATTAAAAATAAATCAAAATAGAAAAAAAAATTATATGTGATCGAACATTCTCATTAAAATTTTCTATTATGTATACTGAAATGTATTAAATTCTCATAAGTATTTGAGTTATATATATATATATATATATATTGATTCATAATAATTAAAAAAATAATATGAAAAGTTAGATCAATTAATGATGTATATTCATTTATAGTAATTACAAAAATGCATGAAGTATATAATCAATTATTGAGATATAAATATATAAGTTTAAAAAACTAAAAATTGGGTAAATAATAAAAAGAGTAGTTCAAACATCCTCAAAATTTCAACATATATTCCTTTTATCTTTTTTGTTTATAATAATACATTGATATTGATGTATTGATCATTGTCAATAGTAAATATCATATTGAAATGTAATAAATTGTCATAACTATCATTTATATGTATTGATTAACAATAACTAAAAAAAGAATATAAAACATTAGATCAATTAATGAGGTACATTTGATGTTTAATAATTAGAAAAATACATGAATATTTAATCAATTAATGAGGTATATATATATATATATATATATATTTAAAAAACTAAAAAATGGATAAATAATAAAAATAATAATTCAATAATTTTCAAAATCACAACATATTTTTCTTTAGCCTTTTTTATAATAGTGTATATTGATATATATTGATGATTGTTATGTAAATAAAAAACAAATAGTAAATAAAGATAAAAGATTTTAATTGTATTAATTGTTAAATTAATACAATAAAATGTAAATAAATAGACTCGTGCAAAAAAATGAAACGTAAATAAAAAATTTATTTTTAATCATATTAATTTTTTTGTAAATAAAAAATAATAGTAAATAAATATTAAATGTTAAACTAATAGAATAAAAGACAATAAAAAAATTATTCATATTGATTGTTATGTAAATAAAAAATGAAAACCTAGAATTAAATAAAATCTTTTAGCTCGTTACAAACCAAATCTATGAAAGTTTCCAACAAAAAATATTTTGACATTTGATCAATAAAAAAACTTTTCCACTAAGATTTAAGGAAGATTTTTTGGGAATTAAATCATAGACACCATAAATTTTACTAACAATGACAATGTTAATGTCAATAAAGAAAATCTTGAAGTAGTCCATACTTAACGCGATTATCAATAACATATACATGATTATTGTCAATGACGCTTAAATTTGAATTTTTTTATCAGATCTTGTAATCACAAAATATCAAAATTTTATTCGAAAAAATATGATTCAATCGTAAACACAACCATGTCATATGATAACAATAAATCCAACAGTATGAAAAGAATAAATATGTAATAATAAATCACATTTTTTCAAGAGTATAATTTATACATACTTGTTTAGAGTCTTCCATATCTTATTCAACTCTCATCTTCTTCATCCTCCACTAAACAAAGTTCTAGAGTTTCAGTTTGTTTATTATTGCAACTTAGAAAAACAATTTTCGTTAAGAAGTTTTTGAAAGTAAATGAAGAAGAGATCAAGAGTTGGAGGTTAAACTTAGACATTTAAATTACCAAGCTCATCTTTAACATCTCATCTTCTTCATTCTGCACCAAAGGAAGTTTTATAATTTCATTTTGTTTGTGAATCTATATGATTCAATCGTAAACACAACCATGTTTTATGATAAAAACAAATCCAACAATACGGAAAAAAAGAAATATGTAATTACAAATCACTTCTTTTCAACATCTACACACTTGTTTAGAGTCTTCTATATCTTCTTCAACTCTCATATTCTTCATCCTTCATGAAAGGGAGTTTTAGAATTTATTTTGTTTATTATTGCAACTTAGAAAAACAAATTCCATTAAAAAGTTTTTGAAAGTAAATGAAGAAGCAAATCAAGAGTTGGAGGTTAAACTTGACCATGTAAAATTACCAAAAAACCCAACTTAATAATGAATTACACATTTCCCATATAGAGGCGGAAAAGTCTTTAACATATAAATTCAACATTTTAAAAAAATCAAAAAATTGAGAAAAAAGATAGAAGAGATTCTAAGCATTAGGATGTGCCTAGACCTGACAAACGTGTCGTGTCGTGTCGGGTTCAAAGTTAAACGTGTTGAAAGTGTCTAACCCTAACCCGACCCGTTTAATAAACGGGTCAGAAAATCCCAACCCTAACCCGACCCGCCTAACCCGCCATGACCCGCCTAACCCGTTTAACATTTATAAAATGAAAATTAAAAATCGAAAATTCACAAAAAAAATACAAATACAAAATTCAAATGAAAGCATTAGAAATCCAAAATTTATAGTTCAAAATTATAATCAAATCTAAAACACTAAAAATCCAAAACATTAAAAGGAAAACTTATATATGTATATATATATATATATATATATATATATATATATATATATATATAAACGGGTTATTCGGGTCATTTTCGAGTTAAAATTTTTGACCCTGACCTTACCCGTTTAATTTTCGTGTCGTGTCGTGTCAACCCGTTTACTTAAACGGGTTGAAATGTATTACCCAAACCCGTTTATTTCGTATCGTGTTCGTGTCGGGTTAGCGTGTCGGGTTAGTTTTTGCCAGGTCTAGATGTGCCAAGTCATCACCCTAAGGTTTTCCTTTAATATATATAAAGATTCTAGCTATGAATCCTACTCTAAGGAGGTGTCACATCACTTTGGTTTGATTTTTCTTTTATATAGATAGATAGATATAGATTTTATTGGTAATTCGTCAATAAATTCTTTCAACAATTTTTTATTTTTTTTTAATTTGAAAAATTTACAGACTGAATTTACTTAACTATATAGTTAAGTAAACTTCGTCGGTAATCCGTTAATAATATTTTTATTTAAAAAATAAAAAATATTAAAAAAATTATCGACGGATTACTGATAGAACTTATTTTAATTAAAAATAAAAACAAAACCTGGCAGTAATTCTACGAGATTAAGAAATTAACTTTTTCTTAAAAAAATCACCAACGGAAGTCAACGAAATTTAGTCAAATGTTGACTTTGACCAATCACCCACTGGTCAATCACTAACTATCCACATAAATTCCGTCGTGAAGGTCATTTGTTTCGTAGAGTAAGCTGATAAGCTAATGATGTATGATGATGTTGTTTCACGGTCATGAACGATGGATAGTGCCAAAGGAAAACCTTTTGTGTGCTTTTCACGACCATGAAGGATTTTCTTCAATCCTCTCTAGAAAGATCGATAAAGACAAAAATCCACCATATTAGCATTCGAATCAATTTGCAATTCGTGTGGTTCTCAATATAAATACAACCCTTTAATTTGTTCTCCATCTTTGGATTACAAGAGAAACTTATGTGAGGATTAGCTTTGAGAGTTTGAAGAATCACTATTAATTATAATTTTGGTTTGTAATCCTCATTCGGTTTTCGGTTTCTCTATGATGAATAAAAGATCGTCCTTCTGCGTGTGGATGTGCATCGTCAAACCTGTGGTGGAATCATGTTAACTCATGACTTATTTTCTTTATTCGTGTTTTACACATTTGGTTTATTTGTTTTGTGGTTACGGGTAGAATTCGTGAATTCGATTTTGTTTTCAATTGTAGCTTGCAATTTTATTTGATTAAAGTTAAGCGAAAATGTTGTAATTTGATAGGATTATATGATGGTATAAGTTTGCAGCGTATTAACGTTACAAACCAGATTAACCAAGTCAAACTAGTTTTCTAAAAGGGGCAGAATGTAAAGTGCGTCTTCCATGAACCGTTAACCCGTATGGGCTATGGCGTATGTTTAAGGTGTGGCAATTTAAGACAAGTTTTCTTTTTACCTTTTGACATTTAAAATTTTCTTAACGTTAAATTATATATTTTTTGTAAATATATATATGTTAGAGTAAAAATGTTTGAATCAATTTGTTCTTTTGTATTGTCTTTGCTTTATAGCTTATATGAGGTCAAGGCTTGTTTGACCCATATAAATAGGGTTCCTTGTTCTTTGTGTTTGTAACTTTGTGAACCTTTGTAACCTTTGAGCACATATTGTAACACTTGTGACTATTTTGAGAGTAAATGACATATGACTATTTATCTCTCTCTACATTTTCTCTACATCTATATTGATTGTTTGATTTGATTCTTATTGTTTGATCTTTTAATGTTTGAAATCTGGAACAACAATTGGTATCAGAGCAAACCGAATTAATCAGAAACATGAAGATTTGAGAAGATTTAAGTATTTTTAGCAAGTTTGAAGAACTCACAGACAGAATTAGAAAGAACACAGTTCCATTCGAATTTTCATGATTTGATGGAAATCTTGGTTCAAGATTGATCATATTTGGTTCAAAATCTGTTGGTGATCAATTCTTTTTCAGGGAATTAATCCTAATTCACAACATTTTGAGGTGAATTTTGGAATCGTGAAGTTTTTGGTTCGAAAGTTCGAACTTACTATGATTGGATCGAATTTGCTATTTCAGTGGTTGTTGGACGAAATTGTGTACTAAGAAAGTGTTCACGTTTGTAAATCGAGCAACCCTATGATTTTTCAGAGTCAAATTCACATTATTGAAAATTCCATGCCAGATTCAGTGATTTCAATGAAGAACACGCAAGATCTGAGGATTTCGCAAGACTCATATGTTTGTGATTTGTTGAAATTCTTAAGTACAGAATTCGTACAAAGCTGTGTACGAAAAGCTCAGAATTCGCACACCTCATTGTGCGCAAAGTGTAGAATTCGCACCTCATCTTCTCGCTAACAGTTGCCTGCGAAAAGTGAAGAATTAGCACACTGTTGCCTGCGAATTGTTGGTTTTCGCATAGAGTTTCCTGCGAATTCTTTGCCTGCGACAAGTTCATCATTTGTTTTGCGACTAAGTATAGATTTCGCAAAATCTTCTGCGAATCCTTGGTTTGCGAATTCCTTGCCTGCGGATTTTGATTACTTCAGCCTGCGGATTCTGTGATCTCATATTTTGCAGATTCTTGTTCTATTGCTCTGCGGATTCTTTGGTTCTTACTCTCTGCAAATTCATTACTTAGAAAAATTTTGACAAATTTTCAAGTTTTTATCAAGTTGACTTTCAGAGTCAAAATTTTATCTGATTTTTTGGAACGATCATTTTTCAAGTAATTTTTCAAAATCTAATGAAGATGTCTCACATTGATATGATCTATCAAAGAGAGACTGTGTCATAACTTATATGCCTGAGATAGCTGAAATTACAGAACTCAGAGCTGAAAGCTGAGACAACTAAACTTCAGAGCAAACTCAAGAAATTTGAGAAGAATGTATCTACACTGAAGTCAAAGGGTACAAATTTTATAAAGATGTATGAAGAGAAGTGTAAATCGGAAAAAGCTGGTTTGGAGAAAACATACAACCAGAAGTTGTCTGATCTTTCTAAGGAAAAGAAAGATATTGAACTTAGATGCAATAAACTTTCAAAGCAATTCTATGATTTTGAAAAGATTCTAATTTCTAAAAGAGACATTTTTGCAAAAGAAAAACAAGCTCTTGAAGAAAAATCTGTTGAACTTCCCAAGCAAATCAGTACTTTACAGGACTTACTGAGAAAAGAAAGAAAACTTTTTCAAGAAAAGAAAATTCCTTTTGAAAATGAAAAGAAAATTTTTGACAAAATGAATGTTGGGATCTTCAAAGATATTTCTATCAAAAACAAGAACTTGGAGAAAGATTTTGAGCAAGAAAGAAAAATATTTGAAAATGAGATTTCCAAGCTTACAAGGAAGCTATCTGCTCTAGCTTCAGATATTATGAAAGAGCAGAAAGTCAAATTTGATCTGCAAAGTAAACTTGACAAAACTTTTGCTCAGAAAAACAAATGGTCTGAAAAGATAAAACAGTTGGAAGCAGCAAATGCTGATTTATCTGAAAAGTTATCTGCTAAGACAATTGATTTATCTTCTTATGATGAGTCAAATGAATCAGTATGTTTATTTAAATTTGTTTCCAGTTCATTTCAAAAAGTTGTTTTCAATAAGAAAAATGTTAAATCAAATGTTTCAAAAACATATCAGATTAGACCTTCTAATCTTTTTTATAATAAATCTGTTGATGGGTCAGCTAGCTATTTTTCAAAATCTAAAGGAAAAAAAGAATCTAAGGGAGATCAGATGATATGGGTTGTGAAATGTTCAAGTGATGCCAAAGCAAATCAGAAATCATTTGCTTCCACATCCAAGTATAGAAACAACAATGCTCAGAAAGGTAAATCTTTTGCTAAATCTGACTTGCTTATTCTACAAATCATTTAATCAGTTTAGCTAAAAACGAAAATATGTTGTTCTTACTGTGGTACCAATGATTTTGTTCATAAAGCTTATGCTCATCACTGGTATGGATCTTATAGAATTACTTCCTATGATTATGCACACTACAGATCTGGAATCAATTTTAAAAGGATTCCAAGGACTAACCAAGTTGGACCCAAGTTCATATGGGTACCAAAACCTGTTAAATCTGTTTTGCAGGAATCATTTGTGTAGGGGGAGTAAGGACATAGACTTCTGAATACAATAGTTCAAAACTCATTCTTCAAAGTTCAAGATAGACTTATGAGTAACACAACTCAAGACTCATTCTTCAATGAGAGAATTATGACTTCTAATCACATCAGATTAGGACTCATACTTCAATGATTAAGCAGTCTAGACAAAGGGAGTATTTCTGTTTTATTTGGGGAGATTGTTTTCCAAAAGAGAGAGATTGAATTTTATTTCATTTGAAAAGTTTGTTTCTCAATTTTGGGATATTATTCTTTTTCACAAAAGGGAGAGATTGAAATTTAAATTGATGAATATCGTTTTTAAAGGGAGTTCAAAAAAATGTGATGAAATTGGTTGAACTTTTGTTGATATGAAGGGGGAGCATATTTGCTTTCTATCAAACTCTAAATGCTTACATCAAGGGGGAGTGTAAGTATGTGTTCATGTCCATATTTCATAATTTGTTGATGCATTTGTTAAGGGGGAGTAAATATTTGAAAGGATACTTCTAACTAGAAAGGATTCATGTTCAATGAATACCTAGATAATTTTTGTTTTGTAGAAATTCCATATTAGAATTCAAGGGGGAACATCTGTATGTCTGTAAGTGAGTGTGTGTGTGTGTGTGTCAAAAGTTTTTTAAAGTGAAAAATCATTTTTGTGCTTAAAATTTTCCATTTTTGGAAAGTTTTCTTTTTAGGAAACTTTCTATATTCGGAAAATTTCCATTTTTGGCATGTGTCTATTTTTGGAAAGCTTTGAAAAGTTCAAAATTTCATTTTTGTAAAGTTTGAAAATTTTGGCTAAGTATAGATTTCACAAACAGTGCTCTACGAAAAGTTACAATTCACAAGCAATAGCCTGTGAAAAGTAACAATTCGCATGACTTGGTCTGCGAAAAGTGTACTTCTCGCACCTATGGTCTGTGAAAAGCCACAATTCGCATTCTTCGGCCTACGAAAAGCGACAATTCGCACAATGTGGTCTGTGAATTCTTCATTAGACATAACTTTTCGCATCTTGTAAAAGCTCACACACAACTTGTCATTTTTTAGACAAGTTCTGATTTTCTTAAGCCTGCGAAAAGTGAGTGGCCAATCAACTCGTGCCATGTGTCAACCCTTTCTTTGAGTATATATACACAACTCATATCAGATTCACTCACTTTTTCTCATAAGGCTTGTGCGATTTTTACACTTAGAACTTTGCTCTCTAAAACCCTCTTCTACGAACTTCAGTTTTCATACTTGAAATCGATTTCAGGGTAGGTTTGTGTTTGTATTTGATTGTTATTTGTTCGATTCTTGTTGTATACTTGTTATTGTTCCATTCGATTGTAGGTTCATCGATTCGATTTTGGGGTTTTGATTAAGGATTGTTCATTATCTCTTAAACCCTTCGAACCAAACTTTCAATTTTTGAACTTGGACAATGAGATTATGGACAAATCATGGACACTAAACCTGTTTAATCTTGTTAGTTTAGATTTTAGACCTAATCGTATTTGAACTTAATCGAACTAATTTTGGACTGGATTTGAACTTTGTCGTTTCGAACTCGTTTGAGTGTTCTTAAGTGTTCTTGGAACTGAAGTTGTAAATTTGTATGATCAAAATGGACTTAAAACTAAATTTAAATGTTGAAATGTTGATTAATGGTTGATTTCGTCTCAATCTCTAGAATTTTTGAACTTAAAAGTATAATTTTTTTTGATTTGGGAATTTGGACTAAAGATTTATACAAGTTTTGATGCTTGTGAGTTCTTCATGGTTTTGAAGAACTTTGTGAGTTCTTGACTTGTTCCAAATCTTGGTTGCTAAAGTTCAATTAATTCATGGTTCATGTGAATTCCTTGATTGTCAATATTTTTTCCAAAGTTAAGTTTGCATATTGTGTCCTGCAAAAAGTGGTCTCACTTGTTTGTTGTGCGAAAAGTACAGTTGTTCCAGTACTTTGCGAATTCCACACTTAGTGGATTTTCTGGAAAAAAAAAATCAAAAAACAACTGTTGGGTTTTCACTGACAAAGTGGACATCTGTCCATAATTTTTAATCTTTCAAGTCTCAAATGGCTTAAAATCAATCTATTGAACAGGAGGTTCAAATGGATGAGAACTCACCACAAGTTTCTCGAGATGCACCCATGCCATCATCTAGATCATACTACCAAGCTCAACCTGGAGAGAACCCTGATCTAGCTCTCATCATCCCATCTGAGATGACGTTGTTGTATCCAAACAACCATTATGTTGATTTTAATCATCTCAACATAGATCCAGTGTTGTTGGAGATTCTGAAAGGCCATCCTTTGTACTATGCATTGGTTGGAAGAGCTACTGTGCCTCCCATCTACTTACAGCCTGGAAAACCATCCAATTCATCCGACAAGGTGAAACACCACAGTTTAAGATCCAGATTGATCACTACAAGTCAATCTTGGATTATCAAAGGTTGAGATACATACTGAGGCTACCAGAGAAATATTCTAGAGAAGGCTGAACTTCTTTTGATATCTATCTCACTGATACTAAAGTGTTCGAAGGCATTAGAGCACTGGGATATGTTGGTCAACTTACACAAGTCAGCCACTTCAAGAAGAATAACTTGCCACCATTCTACTACACTTTGTTCTCAGTGATCAACAGATGTCTCACTGCTAAGCATTAGGGAACTGACAATGCCAACATGCATATTCTGAAGTTATTTCATGCAGTTGTGTATGATGTACATGTTGACTACTCCTTTGTATTCTGGAATGAACTCTATGAAAGAGTTATGTCAAAGAACTACCAAAGCTCCAATCTTTGTGTCGTATCAAAGATTCCTAACACTGATCATCCGAAGAAGGATAAGATGCAACAGAGACATTCCTAGGAGAATGAATCATGAGTATGCACCAGTACATTCAATGAGATTTTTGATGAAGCAGAATAAACTTTCAACTACAACATGCCAATTCTTGAAGCATTTCTATCATATGTTGATTTGGACTTTGAGTGTGTAAGAGAGTATAGAGAGTCTATGGGACGACCAGAACCAGTTGTTCCTACCTAAGGCTCCAACCCTAGGAGAGAGGAGTCGGGGAAGGTTTATGATACCCAGGGGGTACTTGAACGGGGAGTGCCGAGAGAAAATCATGAGAGTGGTATTGGAGGGGGACAACATTCTGGGCCGGAGGCTGTGGGATCACAGGCTAATGCCACACGTTCAGTTGATTCCACATCTCAACCTAGCTCTACTAGCATTCCTCAATCGAGCAGTCAGGAAGAGAGCGTCGAGGAAAGTTTGGAATCTGTAACTGAGTTGGATCAAGCTAACTCTACAAGTGAATCTGGTGAAAGTGAATCTGATGGTGAAGAAACTGCAAGTGAAAATGGTGATGAAAGTGATGATGATGAAGGTGCTGATGCTGAGAATGATAATGATGGTGATGATGGTTCTGATGCTGCTGATGATGATCACTTCAATGATCATGGTATGGATATAGATATTGATACCACTGTTAATAATGTGGTGGAAGATATAATGAGATCTGAGGGAGTTTCAGTTGAAAATACATAAATTGTGAGCTTGAGTGGAAGGAAAGAAAAATAATATGGTGAGATTGTGTGTACCCGAACCTACCAATACAGAAGGGCGACCACATCTGCTACTAGAACGCATGTGTTGCGTAACAGTATTGAAGAAGACATTAGTTGCCCGCTAATGCAATTGCACACCTCAACCAGCCATTCTACCACCTCCCAACAGGTGATAGTCTCACAAACTCACGGGGATATTGCACAACGTTTATCTAGCTTTCATTCGGAAAGTATAGATATTGAAAACAGAGAACACCTACCCCAGTTCTCAATTTCTTTGAATGCACAATCGAGTCTAGTGCCTTTTGATATACCTATTATCATTTATAGGACACATATTTTTCCTACAGCTAGCATCGAAAGTCTTAGTGACCCGATCGGAACGCCCAGAGTAGCTCCACTAGTTGGACTACATGGACAGGGTGGAAGTCCTGTCATTGTTAACACCATGCCAACAATGAACACAAGCCACACGGTTGCTTCGTCAACTGTTGTGTCAATGGAAAGACTAAGTGTCTCTGGTGTTACTTTACCTGACTTCATGTCAAAGAAACATATCGACGGCGCCTTAAAGGCTGTTGAAACCCTGTTACTCAAGCAGTTTTCAGAGGAGATTTCAGGAGTTAAAAGATTGTTGAGAGGAAAAGATCTAGTAGTTGACGAAATTCCAACTCCACCTCCACCTCCACCTCCACAAGTATATAATGTAGATATGTTTGTGGATGAGCTGAAATCGTTGTTGTTTGCAAAGATTTTATCTTAAGCTTTTGTTGATCAATCAGACGCTGATTTAATTGGTCTTCTAAGATCTCAACAACCACAAGCTATTCCAGTGGTTCCCCAGTCTCAACATGATGTTGTTAGAGCCTCAGAGTTCAATTCTTTCAAACAGGATATTCCGGCTTCCTTATAGTTAATGCAACAACAGTTTTTTCAGTTGTCGAAGGTTGTTCATATGTCTTGTCAAGCTCAAAGCCAAAGCTCTAAGAAAAGGCATGATCAGATCCAGATCATGACCATGAAGGTGAGAGGTCTAAGAAACAGAGGTTAGATGCGAGCTTTGAGTATGTTGGTGGATCTGAAAATGTTTATGGAAGTCAAGCTCAATTTATTCAAAGTGGAAATCACGGAGAAATAAGCGGTATGGAGATTGTTTTGTATGTTGTTAGAGCAGAAATATGTTGGATGCAATATCATGAAGACAGAAGGTTAAAGTTCAAGAAGTCAAAGGCTGAAAGTCAACTCTCATTAGAAGTCAAAGTCTTTTTGTAATAAAAGTCAAAGTCTAGTTGTGTTTGTTTGTTTCCTTTGTATTTGTTGCTAGTATAAATAGGTTGTTTTGCTGTTTAATAGATAGATGACTAGAGTTTGTACTGTGAGAGAGAATTGTAGAGAGAGAAAGAGTCGTCTAGACAGAGAAAGAGAGAAAACAGACTTGTAATCTTTGAATTGTGAAATTGAAATCAAAACAGGTAGTTGTTAAAATCTTGTTTTGTTAATTGAATTGCAATTAGAATCTTGAATCAGGGACACACAATTGGTATCAGAGCAGATCCAAATTGAAATCATTTCAAGAAAATTTTGTCGACACTATCCCATCGACTTTCAGATTCAATTCTGAAATTGTGTTGGTTTTCAGTGTTGTATTTGATTGTACTGTGGTCGAATCATGTTTTAGAATGAGTTTGTATAGATAAAATCTTAAATTGCACTGTAATTTTTCATTAATTTGAGAATTTATTGGTTTTGGTTTTAATTTCACAATCCAAAGATTACAACTTTCTCTCTCTAGACTTCTCTTTCTCTCTCTACAATCTCTCTGAATCTAAACTCAATAACTCGTCATCTATCTATTAAAGAAAAACAACCCTATTTATACCTATCAACTAAAACAAGGAAAACAAAATAAATACAAAGACTTTGACTTTATTAACACAAGACTTTGACTTTCCAGCTTCGACTTCTTGTATCTTTGACCTCTAGTCTTCATGATCTTGTATCCAACATATTTCTGCTCTAACAATCTCCCCCTCTGGATTCAAGATCATCTTAAAAAAAATTTGCAATGCGATCTTCTCTCTTTAAGCTCAATTTGAATAATCTCTCCCTTTGTTAATTTCTTTCAAGAGTATCTCCCCCTTTGTTGAATTCTGTTAACTTGGATCATCTTCAAATCAATTGTATTCTTTCCAAAAACTATCCTTCAACAAATAGTAACAATCTTCCCCAAGAATGGTAGATATGATCTTCAATAATCTCCCAAAAGGTTGTACCAAGGGTTGAAAAGCCTAAGGTAGCTTCCAGAGAAGAAGTTTTGTTGCTTACTGGTGTTTTTTTCGTTAATATCATTGACCTTACTTCTGATGATGACGAAGATGAAATTTATGAGAAGTTTTGGAAGGTCAAAGAGGAAGAAAAGGAGAACTTGACAATCTATTCGGATGATGAAGTTGAGGATGTTATTCAAGTTGGTGAAGAAAATGTGATTGTGGATGAAATTGTGCCTGAGAATGAAGCCAGTGTGCTTGATGGTCTTTTTAAAGACAGAGACACATGAATTTTGCAAGATATGTTTGTGCCAGATACACCTGATGACATTCAGTTAAGCCCAGTTCACATTGATATTCCAGAGCCAATTCATACCGAAACGCCTGGAATTCCAATGTTTCATTAATTCAATTTTCCTGAAGTTTCTGAAGTTCATGCAAGTCAACCTAGTCCTCAAAATCAATCAAGTCCTCAAAGTCCACCGAGCTAACAAAACAATTCTAGCCAACCAGATCAATCTATTCATGTTCATGTCGTGCCAAATGCTGATGAAGTCGGTCCATCAAATGTTAATGCTAATGTTCCTGAGTCTTCTTATGGTCCAACACAAGTTGAACTTAGACAGATGCGTCATGATATAAGAGTTCCTTTCTTGGAAGAGGAGAAGAAGATATTTGTTTGCAAAATCAAAAAGCTTGATATCTATCTAGTGATGGGAGTTAAAGATAAATCTCTTGACTATCAGTATAAATATGTCAGAATGATCAATCACTTGAGAAAAGCTTCAAAAGAAGTGGAATCTTAAGTCAAAGATTCTCAGTGTCAAGGAGGTTAGATTAAAGAAGTTTGACAAGATTTGGTATCCTGTTTTCACTGTTCAAAGGAGAAACATGCAAGAGTATATCTTTTCTGAAGCTGATTTCCATAATCTGAACTTTGATGATTTGGAGCATATGTATCATCTATTTAGAGATATAGCCATTCGGAAGGAGAACATCACATATGCGTTAGAAGCGATTAAGAGATTTATTTGAAGGCATATCTACTTCACGTATTGTTATGACTTTCAGTTGGGCATAGAGAAAATCAAAAGAGAGTCAATATGCTCAAGCCTGACATGACACTTCCAGATCTTGAAGATTCTCCTTTATTCACTATGTTAGAAAGACCAGAGCTTGGAGTTGTGTACAAAAATGATAGGAATAAGAAGAGATTTCTAAGGATCTCTTAGGTTTCCAAGTACTCTAATGGAACGCTTAAAGTGGTAAGGCTTCAACTTAAAAGCAGGCATGATGAAAGTGAAAGACAAAGATTTGCTAAAGGTGATCACATGTCAAGAAGGGACATGATTGTGACAGAAAGAGTAATTGATGCTTTGGAGGACATGATTGAGTTCAGAAAATCAATCAGGTGATATGAATCCTATTTGGGGATCAGAGATAACCGAGTCAAAAGATTTACAAATTGATGTAAAAGGGGGAGATTGTTAGAGTTAAGATGTTTGAATCAATTTGTTCTTTTGTATTGTACTTTGCTTTATAGCTTGTATGAGGTCAAGGATTGTTTGACCCATATAAATAGAGTTCCTTGTTCTTTGTGTTTGTAACTTTGTGAACTTTTGTAACCTTTGAGCACGTATTGTAACACTTGTGACTATTTTGAAAGTAAATGACATATGAACTATTTCTCTCTCTACATCTATATTGATTGTTTGATTTGATTTTTATTGTTTCATCTTTAATGCTTGAAATCTGGAACAACAATATATAGAGATAGAACATTTCAAACGTAACCTATCTCATTTATACAACCAATGTAACCCAATAAATTGAGATATTTATAGAAATTATGAGAGGGTTCAATTATTATGGTTTTGATATTTATGGAAGATGATTATAGTTCATCTATTATGATCAACATTTTATATTAGGAAACAATCAAGATATATTTATGAAACCACATATTCACTAGACTAAATGGATGATTGAAATTGGGTTGCAATAGTTGTAAAAATGGGATAGCTTATATAATAACACCCCCCTCCCCCCACATATATATATATACACACATACATACACATAATGTAAAATTTGTCTAAAAGTTAAAAACAGTGAAAAACAAATTTGTATTTGTTGTTTCATTCATAAAACAACATATTTAAACATCCAATGTTATTTGTAACACCCTAAAATTTATGCAATTCAAAATTTCGAAATTTTGACAATATAACGTCTAAAATACGAAGATCCAATATACCCTGTAAATAGAAACAACTAAATAAGAGCAATCCCCAATTTCATGACGACTAAAAACCTAAATTAAGTTGGGTTAGTTTGTACCATAGCAGTTTGCATAGGATTGGGATATATAGATTACAACAACCTACTTAATCTAGAATTAATTCAAACTAGATTAATATGGGTGTTGCTATTCCACCAAAAATCTCTCTTCACAATGATTCCCCAAAAAGACCGATACTTCAAGATATCATACGTGCACAGTTGACAAACCCGTCATCCTAGATTCCACCTCTAGTGGGACCTGTGAACCAATAAGATGCCAAACAAGCGTTATGATGAAGCCTAGTGAGATTCATAAATTAAGTAGTTCACAAACAAGTATATCATAATGCAAGACTTGTGTTACCGAATCCCTTTGCGTTAAAATGTTATTCCCACTTGCAACGATGTTCCCAAACCTGAACATAAACACACAAGAGATAACTCTTGAAATACGGGATAGACCCGTTTCCATCGAGGTGACAAGAACACGTGAATGGAGTCACCCATGATGTTGTTTGGGTTACACCTCAAGTCCCGGTTTTAGTTCCCATTCCATCGAGACATCACAACCTCAAACCATTTATATGCCTTTATTTCCTACTCCGTCGAGTTACACCTCAAGGACTTACGGGACCATATTGCCTACCCAACTAGACAAGTTACACCTTGTGTGTCCTAATGATGTGCAATCAATCAAGATGAACAACGAATTCAATCCAAATGCTCCATATTATTGATCTCAATTCAATTGTTTACAAGATGCTCTCTCTAGGAAATATTAAAAATTCTCTCTCTAAACATAAATCTTTCAATTATGTGCTACAAGATTACAAAAGAACTAAAATCTTTTATACCTACAAGCTTACAAAGACAAAAACTACACTAGTTGACTTTGACTTTTCTTTATTGAACTTGACTTTGACTTTTGCTTTAAGAGGATTTAACTTGAGCATTGACTTCTAAACTTCATGATCTTGGATCCAACATATTTATGCACTGACAATCTCCCCTTTTCGATTCAAGATCATCTTCAAAACGAATAAGCATTGAAACTTCCTCTTTTGGAAACATAAACGAATTTCAGCATAACAATCTTCTCCTTTGTTTGATCTTTGACAAATTCAATCTACCACTTTAAACTTCTTCACAAATATAAACATTTCATCTTCCCTTTCTTTGAACAAAACAATCAAAGTTAAACTCCCCCTTTCTTCTTTAATTCTTGTTGAGTAAGAATTGTATTCAAGATTAAAAGGTCTTGTTTGTATTTGTTTGTAATTGATTGTCAAAGTCAAAGATAGTCAAAATAGCTTTAGTTAGAACGTCAAGTTAGTCAAAGAATCTTGTAATTAGGTTGACCATATAAATAGGGTTTAGTTCTTTGTAATTAGGTAAGGTGCTTTGACATTGTCATATTCTTGAGAGAGTTTTTAGAGAGAGAAACGTATCAACCTTGTAGAGAGAGAAAGTTGAATATCAATGAAATACATATGATGTTTGTGATGAAATCTTGTTTTGGATTATAAATATGGACCTATCAATTGGTATCAGAGCCTAACAAAAATTTAGAAATGGATTGATTTGTCACTCAGAAATTGAAGAACTCGCACGTAGTCTGTGTTTAGATCAAATTTTGAGATTTTGAGTTGTTTTGGTTGAATTATTGCTTGTATTGAGTGCGATTTGATGTTTAGAATGTATTTTGTTTTGATCATACTAGCAATTTCCTTGTAATTCATATTCAATTTTGTGAATTTGTCAAAGGTTGGTTCGAGAAGTTCAGAGTACTGTGATCAGATCGATTTCTTCATTCAAGTTGTTTTTGTGAAAGATCATATACTAAGAATTTGTTCAGATAGTTATCGTGAACATTTCCTCAAATTTTGATGGTTATTGGATACGTTTTGAATCAATTTTTGACCATCTTAGTGATCTGGATGTCGAACTAAGGAAGAACTCGCATAGATCACGAAGAACTCGCAAAATCGAAAGAATTCTCATGGTGTTAGTGCAAATATTTGTTGGATACAAGATTATAAAGACTGAAAGTCAAAATTCAAGAAAGTCAAAGCTCAAAGTCAACTCTCCTTGTGAAGTCAAAGTCAAATGTGAATAAAAGTCAATGTCAAAGTCTTTGTAATGTGTTTGTTTTAGCGCGTGTTTTATTTTCTTTTAATAGATATATGACTAGTGTTCTCGAGCTAGTGTAAAAATGTTCGTGTAACTAGATTCTGATTTGTACGCATTTAGCTATAGAGAAAAAGCTAGAGAGAGAAAGCTTTGTACACGAATCAAGATTTGAAATACAAAAACAGGTTGAATATTAATTTGTGTTCTCATCTTGTTTGTTTGTAATAATGATTAGAACTTGATAGATTGGGACATTATCACATGGCATTAGACGTTTGAAAAATCTAAGTGTAGATTTCGCATAGGCTTATATACGAAAAGTTCATAATTCGCATAAAGCCTTGTACGAAAAGCTAAGAATTTGCATCGATACGAATTGTTCAAGTCTGAAAAAGATTCTAAGGGAGGAACTCACATCACAGTGATATATGTTATACGAAAAGTGAAGAATTCACATCCTTCCTTATGCGATATGTGCAGAATTCGCACATAACTACATGCGAAAAGTTCAGAATTCGCATATAGTTACATGCGAAAAGTTCAGAATTCGCATATAGCATGACCCCCGTGCTAAGTCTGCGTAGGGGTGCATATTTCTGAGTGTGATCAAAGTTTCTGATTTTTGTTAACGATCATTTCAAGTTTATATTTTACAGATATCAAGATGCCTTACACTAACGAGAAGGGAAATACTGTCTTGACAAAAAAAGATTGTGCTATCGCTTATATGCCAGAGATTCCAGCCCTTGAAGCTGAAAATAAGAAACTGAAAATTCAGAATTCATCTCTTCAAGCTCAAATCATTAAATTGAAAGATAATTCTAAAGTTTCAGATTGTGTTGCTAACTCCAAAATCAATTTTGCAGGGATCATTGAATCAAAAGAAAAAGAGATTTCAAATCTTCAAACAAAGCTGAAGAAGTTTAAAGGACTAAATTCAAATTCTACATGGTCAAAGAAGGATTTAATGCAAAAAGAGCTTGGTGATCTCAGAAGAAGAGCAAACATTGTTGGAGAGACATGTGATTGGCTGAGAAAGATAAATTCACAAATATTCTTTGAAAGAGACGAGTTGAAAGATAAAGTCTTTAGTCTTGAGGTTGAAATAAACATGATGAAAGAAAAAGCAACCCAAGAGAAAAATATCACAAGAACTCAAGAAGAGATGAAAAAGATTGAAAGAAAAAGAAAGGATTTGGAAAGAGATAATGCTAAGCTTCAGAAGAAAATAACTGATCTGAAAGAACATATATCTGAAGATGGAAAGAAGTTTAAGAAAGAAAGAGAAGAGTCTGAAAGAGAAAGAAAAGATTATGCTCAAAAGTTTTCCAACTTTTCAAGAAAATCATTTGAAGAAAAGAAACGCATTGAACTCAAATGTTCCAAACTTTCTCAACAAGTGACAGACTTTGAGAAAGTTATCATTCTGGAGAGAGACAAATTTGAGAAAGAGAAGAAGAAAACTGAGCAGAAGAATGTTGGAATCTTCAAAGAAATATTTGATAAAAGAATATATGTAGAGAAAGACTTTGATGAAGAAAGAAAAGTGTTTGAGGCTGAGATAAAGAAGATGACAGGAAAACTATCTGAACTATCATCAACTATTCTGAAGGAGAAGAAGACGAAGTCTGAATTGCATAAGAAGTTTGATCTACTTTCAAAGGAAAGAAACAATTTGTAATTAAAGATCAAAGAACTTGAAGAAATCATGTTCAAGGTGAAGTTGACTGAGCAAAAGATGCCAGAATCAATTGTTCAATTACTGAGAGATGATCCAGCTGCATCAGAATGTTCATTTAAATCATCTGCAAGTTCAATTTTTACAAATGTTTCTAATAATCCTTTGTTTGTTATTACAGATGATAATCATACTTCAAAACATAAAGAACAAATTCGTCCTACTAACCTTTTCTATGACAAATCTATTGATGGTTCAGGTAACATCAAGAAGAACAAGTCTCAGCATAAAATGTTTTGGAAAAGGAAAGATGAGAAAGAAAAAGAAAAGTGGATCTGGAGAGTAAAAGGATCTACAGATGAGAAGAAGGATAAAAAATCATTTGTGCATACACCAATTTCAAAGAAGAACAATGCTCCTAAAGGTAAAACTTTTGGCAAACCTGATCTTGTTTACACTGTCAATCAATTGATCATGTTAGCATAAAAGAAAATTAATTGTTCTTACTGTGGTGCAAATGATTTTGTGTGCAAAAATTATATGGATAACTGGTATGGTTCTTATTACATCTCTCCTAATTGAATTGCAACTAACAAACTAGGATCTAAATACCAGTGGATACCGAAAGCTAAATCTGTGTTGCAGGCACCTAAAGACTAAAGGGAGAAAGAACAATGACTTCTAGACAAAGCAGTCTAGGACTCGTACTTCAGAGATCAAGTAGACTTCTGAATACAACAATTCAGAACTCAGTTTAATGATTAAGGATTATGCATATGTAAAAGGGGAGCTTATATGTTTTATCTTTTTACTGATATATTTTTAAATTTTTCAGGGGGAGATTAAATGATAAATTCATTATTACATTTTAGACGGAATTACTATTCTCACCGGAGAATATGTACAAATGGCTTCTGGATAACTCAGTTCAGAACCCGTTCTCAAATGTTTTTCTTCTGAGAGGATGCTTCATAGATCACATCTTTTAAAGAAGTTTTTATTTTGAGAGGGAGTTTATGAGATTTCACTGTTATATCTATAAGGGGGAGATAAGAAAAGTTACTTACACTTTGATTGTCATAATTTTCTAATGAGTTGACTTTTTACTAATACCGAGGGGGAGTATCTGATGTTTTGACAAAGGGTGATTACAAGATGATATTCATTTTAGGAGGAGTTAAGAATTTCTCCGCTATAGGTATATATTTCTAAACTCTTAAACTCTATCACTTGTTGAAAGAAGAACTACTTTCAGGTATAAAAAACAGTTTCTTAAATGTTCAAACCACTTCTTATTCTTAAACTGTTTTCATGAATTGAGAAGTGTGATGTTAAATGATTTTCATAAGGATACTTTGATGATTATCTGACCGTGTGTTTCCAAAAGATTAATACTTATGTATTATCTTGTCTATATATTGTCAAGTATTCATACACATATCGGTTCTGTATATTATTTTTGACTTTGTTATTACCATGTCTCAAAAGATAAATCTTTCGATGGTAATACTCCCGGTTGTATTCAATGTTGTTTGAAATCAGACGTCATTTCTATTTTAAATGTGCTTTCATTGCTAAATTGTTTATATCTCGTTCATATAAACAACATTCGTTCTTTGATACCCCAATTTTTTTTTCTTCATGATATTTGATCTGATTAAATCATTGTCAGATTCTCAAAATCATGAAATTGATTGATCATAAATGTTCAAAGTTTTGAGAGATCTTAAATGTTTAAATTGCTCAAATTTCATTCTTATCTTTAATGAGCATACATACACTGGCTATGATATCTTGTGCTTAACCGTCAACATAAACTGTTGAACACCATATTCTTTTTAGGACAAAATACATGGGATTTTGCGTGAGTGTTTAAAAGACTTCCATGGATTCACATTAACCTGTGTTTCCTACCCCGGAAGTAATCCTTGAGTGATTGAGGGGAGAGGGGTAAAAAGATTGAGTGTGGGAGTGTGTTGAGGTAAAATGAAAAAGAGAGTTTGGTTAGATGTGAGCTAAAATGTTAAAAGAAGGACGGTGAGAGAACAGAGTAAAAGAAAAATAAACTCTGCACCAAAGTTTTTCTGAGTCGGGCAGCCACATAAACTGTTGGTTCACACTTCGTCGTGACCTTCATTGAAAAAGTCAACTAGCCCATGCCAACTCTTGTATAAAACCCCACCTGCTACTCATTATTTTCTTAACAAAAGAATGTTTCACATTTTCAAGGTGAAGCAGCACATTATCTATTTGATCTTCATTTGGAAGACTCGAATATTGAAAAAGAAGGAAAGTTGCCCCACCTTCGACCCTTTCTCATGCACATTGAGTCTATGTATAACTATTGTTGTCTCAATGGTTTACATAATTTTGAGCCTTATTATGAAAAGAAATCATTGTGCTAAATTTTTTCATACACAGGCATGTACACACAGAAAATTCGTTTTTCTGTCAGAACGTTCATAGATTAACCTTGTGCTTTTCGATGATTGAATGGAAGTCCTGGGGAGTGAACATCAACCAAGCCCCTTATAAAGTACATTCGTTGTAATAAGTAACTTCATGTTACTTACAGGCATTATAACTGTTTCATTCGTTGATTCAGGGTTACCACTCATAATTTGTCTGAATTTGAAAAGATTCGGATAAATAAATTCATGAATTGACGGCAAATTATCAGATCAGATGGAGTATGTTCATCTTATTCTTTGGGGGAGATTACTTGTTTTCTTACATGAGGAGATTGTTTACATGTTACCAAAGGGGAAATTGTTTCTGTTCATCAAGAAGATTGTGCTTATTTGCTATTTGGGGTAGATGATTTTAATGACAGAACTGACCTTGAAATGTTTTCATGATTCTGATTCTCAAAATTCATCAAAAAGGGGGAGATAGTTCAAGATTTCAAAGTCAGATTAAAGTTGATCTTATCAGAAAGGGGGAGATAATTAGAAAGTTTAAAGTTAGATGATCACAAGGGGGAGAATGCAAGGATGAGAAAGCAAAGTCAAGTGATAAAAAGAGAAACTTGTCAAAGTAATGATTAAAGAAAGTTGAAAAGCTGAAGAAAAGATTGTTGAGTTGAAGATATTTTCTAAAAGAACTTATTGCGTTCTGAAATCAAAGGGAAAGCTTGAAGAAAGAGTAAAAGTTTTGAAAACTTCAATGATTTATGAAGTATGTCAAAAGTTGTTAAAAGGTACCAAAAGGGGGAGATTCATTTCAAGTGCCATCAAAGACTAATCAAAGTGATAAAATTTTGAAGATGTCAAAGCTGTGAAAGATTCATTCTTGAAGATTTTTCTAAAGAGAGAGAAGACCTGAAGATTAGTGTCAAAAAAATTTTAATCTTGAATCCAAAGGGGGAGATTGTTGAGTAAGAATTGTATTCAAGATTAAAAGTTCTTGTTTGTATATATTTGTAATTTATTGTCAAAGTCAAAGATAGTCAAAATAGCTTTAGTTAGAAAGTCAATTTAGTCAAAGAGTCTTGTAATTAGGTTGACCATATAAATAGGGTTTAGTTCTTTGTAATTTGGTAAGGTGCTTTGACATTGTCATATTCTTGAGTGAGTTTTTAGAGAGAGAAACGTATCAAGCTTGTAGAGAGAGAAAGTTGAATATCAATGAAATACATATGAGATTTGTGATGAAATCTTGTTTTGGATTGTAAATATGGACCTATCAATTCTCTCTCTATCTCTTGACAAACAATCTTCAGAATTAGAGTATTCTCCCCCAAAGTCTGTGAATGTCTTCTTCAAGAATCTTTAACAATTTACTCCAAGGTAAAAAAAAAACTCTTGCAGACTTCAGAAAAGAAATTATCTTCAGATTCAGCTCACTTTTCTTCAGTAAATAATCTTCAAAGAAACTTTCAGCAAATATTCATCAAGCTTTCAGAATTCCTTGAACTTTCTTTATTATTCTGACCATTCTCCCCATAACTCGGACAATAAATCTTTTAAACTTTTTCATTTCTTGATCATCTCATTTATTGAATATAATTCTCTCCCATATTCCAAACATGTAACTTCTTCAAATTCAAACATTTCTTTATCATCTCCCCCTTTTTGATGATGTAGAGCATATAAATCATCAAAACTGTCTCCAAGAAATGTCATGAATTTTTATCTGATATCTGACCAACTGATCTTTCCATATGAGCCACTGAACATCTGCCAATTCATAATATATTCATCCGAATCTTTTCAAATTCAGACAAATAAGAATGTAACCCTGAATCAACAAAAGAATCAGTTAAGATGCCTGTAAGCAGCACGAAGCTACTTAGTACAACGAATGTACTGTACAAGGAGTTTTAATGATGTTCACTCCCCAGGTCTTTCATTCGATCATTGAATAACACAATATTATTCTATGAACGTTCCGACAGGAAAAAAAAATCTTGTGTTATTTTGCTTGTGTATGAAAGAATTTAAAACATGAATAGTTAGAAAATATGCTCAAAATGTGTAAACCATTGAGACAACAATAGTCATACACGGACTCAATTGTGCATGATCGAAGTGCGAAGGTGGGGCAGACTTCCTTCTTTTCAATATCCACATCTTCCGAATGAAGACGAGATAGATTATGTGCTGTGTCCCCATGAAAATATGAAACATCTCTTTGTTAAAAAAAAAATAAGTAGCTGGTGGGGTTTAATACAAGTGTTGGCATAGGCTAGTGCCTGTTTCAATGATGTTCACGAAAGAATTGTGAAACAATAGTATTGTGGTTGCCCGACTCATAAAAAGTTTTGGTGCAGAGTTCTGATATTCTTTTAACTATTTTATCACACCCTCTTTCTTTTTAACATTTAAGCTCATTTCTAACCAAACTCTCTTTTTACATTTTATTTCATCACACACCCACACTCAGATATTGATCCCTCGCCTCTCAATCACTCAAGGATAACTTCATTTAAAATCTTTGGAATGAATACTTGACAGTATATAGAAAAGATAATACACAACTATTTATCTTTGGAAACACACGGTTAGTTAATAATAAAAGCTCATGTAAGAAAGCATTTAAAATCACACTTCTAAATTCATGAAATTTGTTTTGAAAATAAGAAGTGGTTTGAACATTTAAAAAACACGTTTTCATGTCTGAATGTTGTCCTTCTTTCAAACACAACGAGATTAAGATTAGAATATGCCTTACGCTTATCATTAATCTCATAAAGTCAAATCATAAGTCATTATTGATATGATCATGTGTTAGAGCATAAATATGTTGGATGCAAGATCATAAGAAGTCTAGAGGTCAAAGTTCAAGAAAGTCAAAGCTGAAAGTCAACTCTCATTGTGAAGTCAAAGTCATATGTCAAAAGTCAAAGTCTTAGCGTGTTAGTTTTGTTTCTAAGCATGTGTAGTTTTTGTTTTATAGACTTGTGGCTAGTATAAATAGTTTTTGCTTTTATTTTCTGAGAAGAATCTGTGTGGAAGAGAATCACTTGTAACAATTAGAACATAGAGCATTTTGCAGAGCTTTAGAGAGATAAAGCTAGTTAGTGAGAGAAAGTCTTTTGTACGAGATCTTGGTTGAAAATTGAATAACAGGTTGAGATTTAATCTGTTAAAATCATCTTGTTTGTTTGTAATTGTTTGAATAAGTAAGAACTTGAATGAGGGACATTATCATCATGTAAGCTCCCCCTCAAAATTTGCATGTAGTCAAAAAATCGTCAAAGCAACAAAGTCATTTTGAAACAAAAACATTTATTGAAAAATTAAAGACATAAAATCAGTAAAACGTTTTAAGAACGAGTTCTGATAAGATGTAATCAGAAGTCAATGTCCTTACTCCCCCTGAACATATGCATCACAAAATATGTCAGTGAAAGATATATGCAATTATTCATACTTCCCCTCAAATTTAGATTATCTAATCGTTGTCTCACTCCCCCTGAAATCATGAACAAACTGTAAGTGTAGATATCATTCAGATTAATAATAAAGTAATGAAGAAAAATAACAAAAATAAACTGTACTAGGTAACGACAGATTATGTCTTGAGGTTTAACATGCCATGTTTCGAAATGAGAAAATTAAATCTCTTTTCGTCTAACGGCTTGGTAAACAAATCAGCAAGTTGATAATCTGTGTTTACAAAGTAAAACTCAATTTTACCTTTTTCAACATTATCTTTGATAAAGTGATATCTCACGTCAATATGTTTTGTTTTTGTGTGTTGGACAGGGTTCACAGATATAGCAATAGCGCTCTTGGAATCACAGTAAATCGGAATTTTGTTGTATTGGAAGCCATAATCTCGGAGTTGTGTTCGCATCCACAACACTTGAGAACAACAGCTAGCCACAACTATGTACTCTTCTTCAGCTGTTGAAGTAAATACACACAATTGTTTCTTCGAAGTCCAACTCACGAGCTTATCTCCCAAAAATTGTATGTGTCCCGAAGTACTCTTCCTGTCTAACATACAACCTGCATGATCTGCGTCTGGATACGCTGTTAGTTCAAAACCTGTATCTTTAGGATACCACAAACCAAGATCTGCAGTTCCCTTCAGATAACTAAATATTCGCTTTACACCTGAAAGATGGGATTCTCTAGGTGAAGCTTGATATCTAGCACATAAGCATGTAGAGAACATAATATCTGGTCTACTCGCCGTTAAGTATATTAAAGAACCAGTCATTCCTATATAGGTTCTAAGATCAATAGCTTTTCTAGAAAGATCAGCTCCAATCTTAGTTCCTGGTGCCATCGGGGTACCAATTGGAGTACAATTTTCTATTTTAAATTTCCTCAAAATATCATAAATGTACTTTGCTTGATTTATGAAAATCCCCGTAGAAAATTGTCTAACTTGTAATCCGAGAAAGAAATTCATCTCTCCCATCATACTCATTTGAAATTTGAACACCATGAGGTTAGAAAAATTCTTACAATACTTCGGATTAGTTGAACCAAATATTATATCGTCCACATTGAATTAAAATTATATCAGCTTTTTCCTTTTTAATAAAGAGAGTAGTATCGATTTTACCTTTTGAAAACCCAGACTTGACTAAAAACTTTGATAGAACATCGTACCAGGCTCGAGGAGCTTGCTTTAAACCATAGAGATCTTTGTCAAGAATGTAGACATGATCCGTTTTTTCAGCATTGACAAACCCTTCTGGTTGTGAGACGTATACCTCCTCTTTCAATATGCCATTTAGAAAGGCAGTCTTCACATCCATTTGGTAGACAGTAAAGTTTTTGTGTACAACGTAGGCTAGAAACATTATGATTGCCTATATACGTGCAACTGGATCGTATGTCTCATGATAATCTATTCCTTCCTCTCGCCAGTATCCTTTAGCCACAAGTCTAGTTTTATTTCTTACCACAATACCATCTTCATATTTCTTGTTTTTGAATACCCATTTCATACCTATAATGGTTTTTCCTTCCGGACGAGGTACGAGTCTCTAGACTTTAAGCGGTTCGAATTGATTGAGCTCTTCTTGCATAGTTGTTATCCAATCTAGATCTTTTAGAGCTTCAGATACTCGTGTAGGCTCTATCTTGCTCAGAAAAGAATCAAACATGCACTCGTTAGCAGTTGCAGACCTAGTTTGCACCGACTTTGATGGATCTCTAATAATTTGATGTACCGGGTGCTCTTTGGTCCACTTATGTACATGAGGGAATGGATTAGATGTAGGCTGAACATATTGATCATCTAGATATCCACTATGTTCTTCATGTTGGGGTTCAGTTGAAGTAACTGGTGCAGAAGTTTCTGTGGATTGGACATTTGATGTCTGTTGGGTAGGCATGACAATACTTCCAACTGAATGTGCAACTTCTGGATCTGCAGTTTCATGTGCAACTTCAATTGATTGAGTACGTGTTTGAACTGGAGTTTCTTCTTGAATCGGGGAATTTGATTCAGTCGATACATCTGATGTGATTGGATAATGATTACATAAATCTTACGATCTGTCAATCACAACAGGTTTAGCCACTCTAGAACCAAGAAACTCATCATAAAAATGTTCAAACAATAAATCTAATTCTGTTAAATGAGATGTAGACGTTGATGCTTTATCAGAATTAGAAACGTTAACCGCAGGTTTTGGACTGATCTGTCCAGAAGCTAATACTCATGTTATCACGGGGTCTAAATTGATTTGATCAGAAGCCATTTCTTCATCGAATGTGACATTTATGCTCTCAACCACAATCTTTGATTTCTTCATGTAAACTTTGTATGCCATAAATGTTTGAGAATATCCAATGAAAATGCCTTCATCAGCCTTCGGACTAAACTTGTTCAAGTTCTCCTTATCATTCAGCACAAATCACCTGCATCCAAAGATGTGAAAATGTTTAATGCTAGATATTCTATTATTTATCAAAGCATATGGAGTTTTACCAAACTGGCGATGAATGATTGAACGATTTTGAGTATAACATGCAGTTGAGACAACTTCGACCCACAAAAATAAAGGTAGATCAAATTGGTTCAACATCATTCGTGCAACGTCGACAAGAGTTCGCTTTCTTCGTTCAACTACCCCATTTTGTTCGGGAGTTCTGCCAGTAGAAAATTGATGAGTTATCCCGACTGATTCGAGATAATCGTCAACTGTTTTGTTCTTGAATTTAGTGCCATTATTAGTTATAAGAAGCTTAACTGTCTTCTACAAGTTCACTTGAATGGTATTTAGGAATGAGATGACGACATCGGGCATCTCATCTTTTGATCTTTTAAATTTGACCCAAGTGTATCTAGAAAAATCATCCACAATCACTAAGATGTATTTTTTGTCGATTATGCTTTGCGTTCGCATTGGACCACACAGATCCATATGCAACAACTCTAAAGAAGAACTTGTTCTTGGTTCAGGCTTAGGCTTATGAGAAGCTCTTTTCATCTTGCCTTTGTCACACGCGTCATATAGATGTTGTTTTACGTATTTCAGCTCTGGTAATCCCTTAACGAAATTTCTAGTCACCAACTTGTTAATGTATCTGAAATTGAGATGAGATAGCCTTCTATGCTATAACCAGCTTTGTTGCATAGAGGCTTGCATAGAGGCTTTAGAAAGTAGACACACAACATTATCAGTCTTGACATTTGACAGATTGATCGTATAGAGGTTTGACTTTCGCGTTCCGACCAAGAGTTCTTTACCATCTTCAGTTCTAACACAACATCTCTTCGCTTTAAAGTTGACCTCTAAGTCCTTGTCACAGAACTGACCAATGTTGAACAAATTGTGTCCTAATCCTTTAACATAACTCACCTTCTTTATCGTTAAGTTCTCTTGCACAACATCTCCATAACCAAGTATAGGTGAAAACTGGTCATTTCCAAATCTTATATTACCACATAATTTCTCTGTATAATTAGACAAAATATCTTTCTGCCCTGTCATATGCTTGGAACAACCTGAATCCAAGTACCACATATAACGGGTCCGCACATGAGAAATCAAGCAATAATAGGTTTAGGTACCCATTTATAGATGGGTGCTAGCAAGTTAGAACAAGATTTTGGCACCCATTTGAAAATGGGTCCTTTTATCTTTTGAAAAGCTTTTGAAACAGAAGAATTATAAACATGATATGAACCAAACCAATGATCAACATATTGACGAGTAACAAAATCATTTCTACGAGACGTGGAAGACGGAGTAGTAGATGTAGATAATTGGATCAATTGCTTTATTGTATAAGACTTGTAAGGATGTACAAGTTTTTGTTTATAAGAAGCACATTGACCAACTACATCAGATACACTATCAGTAACTCTATTAGACTCAACATCATAAAATGATTTTGTAGTCTCATCAATCTTCCTCTTTGGTCTCGTTTCAAGTTTCACTTCGGGCTTTCTCTTTTTCAAATCTGAAACATATGAATATTTCATGTTAGAACTGTGAGACTTGTGAGATTGTTTCTTCTTTGATTTACCAGTGTTGGTCCATTTATGTGAGTGTCTATTCTTTCTTTTCTTACCCTTGGTGTAATAGGTGCTCACAAAAACTGGTTTATCAACTTTCGTTGATGATTCACCTTTTTCATACACACTTGGTAAACCATTAGAATTAACAATAAATTGAGAACGATCTGGAAGTTTTGCATTAAAATCAAATTGTTCAATACATTTAACAAAACAACGATCAGAGCTTAGAAAACCAAACTCTTCATCAAACAAAACATCATCATCATTAGATGTAGGAGCTTTGGAAGTATTGGAGAAATCAGTGTTTATAAACACAGTAGAAAATACCATTTGTTCTAATCCAATCAAAATTCTTTCTTCTTCAAGAGTATTCTCAAGCTTAGAAATTTTACTTTCTAAGATGAGTGGAGGAACATATATCTTTCCTTCAATAGGTTTTGCCTCCATTTCCTCTGTTAAATAACTTTGAAAATAATCGTTTGAAAGAAATTTTTGTTAGATCTAAGTTTAGATCAAATAATATTGTTTAAATGTTGACTTTTTCATGTAAGCTTGTATAGAGGTCAAGGCCTATTTGACTCTATATAAAGCATATCTTTGTCTTGTTTTAGTAGTAAAGTAAGCTTGTAAGTCATTTTCATATTCAGAGTATTGTAATTTCCTTTCAAGAGATATACGACTACGATACATTTGGCACATTTCTCTCTCTAAATCTTTCTCAATTTGTTCTTTAATTGTCAATTGCTTGAAATCTGGGATCACAATTGTATCAGAGCAGATCAGATTCAATTGGGAAAATCAACAACACAAGATTTTAAGCAGAAAATTCGATTTTGAAATATAGAAAAGTTACTGTTCATCGAAATTGTTGCATTAATCAAGATTGTGAAATCATGATGATTTGAGTGTGAATTTTAGTTCACTGTGATCGCCAAGTGAAATTGAACATCTTTCATTCAGAAAGATTATTCAATTGAATAACAGTTTGGGAGAAATTGATCAATCTTACCACTTCAGGAAACTTTCTACTTTCGAACTGTCAAAGATCAAGTTAATTCAATCATGGTTGTTCTTGAGAAAACTCATGCCACAGGGTTGTTCTTGATGCTATAGTGATCGTATCTACCAAGTTTCAAAGGCTAATTGAAAGATTTGGGTGGATTTGTGTTGGATTTTTCGAAAAAACACTCAAGATCTAAAGAATTCGCAGAAAACATGAAGAACTCGCATGTAGAACTCGCATGCTGAAGAATTCACACATTTCAGTGAAATAATTGTTTTAAGGACAGAATTCGCATAGAGGTGTATACGAAAAGTGAAGATTTTGCACAAAGCCTCATACGAAAAGCTTGGAATTCGCATCTGTGTGTGAAAAATTTTCTAATGGAAGAATTCATATCGATACGAATTGTTCAAATTGTTTGAGCCTTGAAAAATTCTAAGGGAGGAATTCTCATCTCTGAGATAGCATTTGTATACTAGAAGTTCAGAATTCGCACCCTTCTATATGCGAAATGTGTAGAATTCGCACATAGCCTTATGCGAAAAGCTCAGAACTTGCACACAAGCTTATGCGAAAAGTGAAGATTTCTTATCCTTTTCTTATACGAATTATGTCTATGCGAATTGTGTTAGTTCATACGAATTCTTGCATGTGAGTGGCATACGAATTCTGTACTTAGCTCAATTTTTGAGTGATTTGAGTTTTACAGTTGATTTTTCTGATTATGTGACTAACGATATTTTCAAGCATTATTTTTCAGATAAATACTAATCATTCCTTATATTGATGAGAAAGGACATACAGTTCTAACCAACAGAGATTGTGCTGTGAGATAAATGCCTGAGATACCTCTGATAGAAGAAGAGAATGCAAAGCTTAAACATCAGAACTCACAACTGAAAGCTGAGATAAAGACACTGAATGTCACACTGACAAAAACTTAGATACAAGTATCTACGTACCAGACGAAAGGCAAAGACTGGTTAAAGAAAGTTGATGAGAGAAGTAAAATTGAGAAAGCTGATTTTAGGAAATCTTTCAACCAGAAATTATCTGATATTTCTAAGAAAGCTGAATTAGAAAAGAAAGAGTTAGAAATCAGATGTGCCAAACTTTCCAAACAAGTTTCTGAATTTGAAAAAAAAATTGTTATTACTGAAAGAGATACTTTTGAAAAGGAAAAGAAAAATACTGAAAAGAAAAATACTGAAAAGAAAAATACTGAAAAGAAAAATATTGTTCTTTTCAAAGAAATCTCTGAGAAAAATCAGAACTTGGAAAAAGAGTTTGAATTTGAAAGGAATTTTTTTGAAAATGAGATTTCTAAACTCACAAAAAAGTTAGCTTCTTTATCTTCAGATATATTGAAAGGACAGAAGAATAGATCTGATCTGCAAAGAAAATTTGATAAATTTTGCAATGAAAAATCCAAGTTGAATGACAAGATCAAACAACTTGAGAAAACTAATGTTGGTTTATCTGACAAGATAACATCTGAAACACCTAACTTATCTTCTTATGATGATGATTCAGTTGAATTAGTATGTTCATTTCAATCAATATCTAGCTTATTTCAAAAGATGGTTTTCAAGAAAAAGACTGTCGAACTAGAAATCTTGAAACCAGATCAGACTAAGGCTTCTAGTTCATTTTATGTCAAATCTGCTGATAAATATGCTGCTTATTCTTTAAATTCTGGTTTTAAAGCTTCTAAGAAAGAGAAGATGATCTGGGTTGTGAAGGGATCTCCTGAATCAGTTAAATACCATAAATCATCTGCACAAGCTGCACAAATAAACAAGAACAAAGCTGCAAAAGGTAAATCCTTTACTCCTGATGCTGCCAAGTCTATAAAACATTTGATCAGGTTAGAAAAAAGAAAACTTTGTTGTTCTTAATGTTGCAATGATGATTTTGTACATAAAGCACACATCAACAAAAAGTATTATTCTTACAAGAACTATTCTGATACTACATTTCACAGAGGTGAAAACCACTCAAGGAAGTTTTCACATACTAACCAAACTGGACCCAAATTCATCTGTGTACCAAAACCAGTTAAACCTGTGATGCAGGAGCCTATACTCAAGAAGGAGTGAAAAGGGCTAAGACTTCTGAGTAAATCAGCCCAGGACTCAGACTTCAATGTCAAAGAACTATGACTTCTAAGTACAACAACTTAGGACTCATTCCTCAATGTTCAAGTAATGACTTCTGAATACATAAGTTCATGACTCAATCTTCAAAGACTTCTTCTGATAGAATTTTTGAATGTCAAATCATTACATGGAGTTTTTCTCACCATTGATTGTTTTTGATCATTTTAGATGATTGGGGATATTGTTTTTCAAATAATATTTTTTAAAAAGGGAGAAACAGATCTTAATTGTTACATTTTTCTATGTATGCAGATATGAAGGGGGAGCATATCTATACATTGTCTAAAAGATCTATATCATGTCAAAGGGGAGCCAACAAGATAACACACATGCACAAATCAGAATTGCTAGAAACTGGAACAAGAATTAAGTCAAGAAACAACAAGATAACACACAGATACTTCAAGAAAGAGAAAAATCATGTCAAGATTCAGAAGAGACAGATATTAAGTCAAGGGGAGCTTAATACAAATAGATCTTAAAAAGGGTTCTAAGTGTGTCAGTGTGTGTAAATCTTTTTGAAACTTAAAATAAGTTAAAAATGTCATTTTTGGAAGATTTCCATTTATGGAAAGTTTCTAATTTTGGCAAAATTTTGGAAAAGTTTCTCAAAATAGCAAGTTTCCATGTGTAAAATGTTTTTCAAATGTTGGAAAATTTGCTAAGTCCAAAATTCACATAACAGTATCATGCAAATTCTTAAGATTTCGCATGTATGTGTTATACGAATTGTTGGATTTCGCATAACAGTGTTAAACGAAATTCAACTTTTCGCATGCCTCTATATGCGAAAAGTGAGGAACTCGTATCACTCTATCATACGAATTGTGTTTCTCACACAGAATTCGCATATCGTTTCATGTGAATTCTCACACACATTTTCTATTTCTTCTAGACAATTCGCATCCGTGCCTTATACGAAAAGTGTGTGGTCCTGTAAAATCGTGCCACGTGTTATATTCATTCCAGGGTATAAATAAGGTTGTTTTCTAAGATACCCTCACTTTTCGTAAGTTTGTTTATGTGTACGAGTTCTTGAGAGCACTGAACCCTAAAACCCTCATCTGCGACTTCATATATTTTCTTCGATCTTCTTGTATTTTCTTGGTTTCAAGGTGTAATTTTTGTTCTTCTTTATTTGTATATTGTTTATTTGTATGTTGTATCTTTGTTTCTTTGCAGGTGTACCCTTTACTGGATTAGATTTAGGTTTCGTATAATTGATTGTTCATCTTTTTCTTTGAATGACCTTTAAACTTTTAAAAATTTGATCTTTGATCTTTTTCTTTGTGTTGATTGGACTGAAAGATACTTATGTTCGAACAAATCCAACCTTAATCGATCAAAATCTTAACCTAATTTTGACTTTTTGGAACTTCATTTGATTATTGACTCTTCGTATGTTCTTGAATATAACTTGAAATTTGTTGTTCTTACAAAACCATAATCCTAGATTAATGTTGTTAATATGGTTAATAATAAAAAATGATCTTAATGAACAAAGTTTTGGGTTATAAAATCAAAAATGTTGATTTTCAGTTTCTGGGTTCGAACGGGTGTTCTTGAAGTTCTTCATACTTAGAATATTTCAAAGTTTAAATTTTTTAAAAATCAAGGTTATACGAATTCTTGATGATTTCAGTTTATATGAATTTTTGATATTCATGTCTATTTTTTTTTCTATGTGTGAAATTCGTATAATTTGTTCATACGAATTCTGTGATTGTCATGTTTCAAGTTTTTTCCAAGTAAGGAATTTGTACATTACTTCATACAAATTCTTGTCTTTGTTTCTTTGATTTTCATTCCCCAAGTGAGGAATTCACATATCCCTGTCATGCGAATTCTACACATAGCATTTTTCAAAAGTTGGTTTTCAATGTCAAAACTTTTTGATTTTGTACTAACCACTTGGACCCTGTCCAAAATTGTTAAATCTTCCAGGTACAAATGGCTGAACCATCAGTTGATCAGCATGTTCAGATGGGAGAAAACTCACCATATGAGGCATCCCAGGAATGCCTTATGCCTTCATCAAGATCAGGCTTCCAAGTTCCACAGAATGTCAATCCTGATCTTTTTCTCATTTCACCATATGAGATGAAACTACAACAACCAAACAACCATCATCTGCAATTCACCATAAACATTGATCCACTTGTCCTGGATATCCTGAAGAATCATCCTCTCAGAAACGCTGTCGGTCCGTAAATAAACCGTTGAACCAATTCTTATCAAATAACAACAAACAATATGATTACCAACCTGTTTTAGATTATGAATCACGAAATACAGATTGATGTTTTTGGTTTGAAGCTCTCGATGTTTTTCTCTCTCTGAAGAATAGTAAACACCGTGTATGTGTGTGTTGTATGTGATCTGATATCTAACTTCTCTAACACACTAACATACATAATATCTAAACTAGATATTATGTAAAACAAAATATCCTAACCTAAATATCTATTATTAGATATTTAGGACTAATATTAAATACTATAATTAACACAATAATAAACTTTGACAATTATTACAAACTTAACATTAGACTAATCTTGAGAGCGACTTTTCAGCTTTAGCTTCAGATTCCAAACTTCAGATTGGATGATCTTGAATCCAATAAATCTGAGATCTAACAATCTCCCCCTTTGGATCAAGATCATTACTAAAATGATTTAGCAATTCAGTCTTCTCTTTTAGCTCAGAAGTTGGAATCTCCTTCTCTGTCTTCAATATGTAATAATCTCCAGATTTTAGCTCAGAATGCTTTAGCAAAGTATCTTCAAAGAAAATTTCTCTAAAATCAGCATGTCTTCAGAATACTTTGATCTCTCGTATTTCTTGGTTAGCTCTTCTCTTTTCCAATCTTGTTATGTAATGGACATTTCTTCAAGCGTTAGGTTCTCCCCCTTTTTGATGAATAGATAAACGATTTCATCAAAACTCTGAGTAAGAAATGTCTTTCATTTGGAGCCTCTGATTCGTCAACTCAAAAGATATTCATCCAGATCTTTGCAAATCCAGACAAAATAATCGTGTAATACCTGAATCAACAAATGAATCAGTTAAAATGCCTGTCAGTAACACTAAGTCACTGTGTGTAACGAATACACATTGGAAATGAGCTTTTATGATGTTCACTCCCCTAGGGCTTCCATTCAATCATCGAAACACCACAGAGGTAATTTCTATAAACGTTATGACAAAGAAACAAATTCCTTGTGTGTCCGTGCAAGTGATAGAAATAATTAAGCACTTAATGATTGCTTATAAGGCTCAATATTGTGTAAACCACTGAGACAACAGTAAGTTAAACACATACTCAATGTGCATGAGTGAAGTGCGAAGGTGGGGGAGACTTCCTTCTTTTCAATATCCAGATTTTCCAAATGAAAATCAGATAGCAAATGTGTTGCTTCCCCTTTGAAAATGAAACATTTTCCTTTTAAGAAGAAAATGAGTAGCTGGTGGGGTTAATCAAGAGTTGGCATGGGCTAGTTGCCTGTTTCAATAATGTTCACCAAAGAAATGTGAAACACTAGATATTTGGCTGCCCGACTCAGAAAGTAGTTGGTGTAGAGTTCTGATATTCTTTTAACTCTGTTCTCACACCCTCTTTCTTTTAAACATTCAATTTACTTCTAACCGAACTATCTTTTGCATTATTGCTCATCGCACAACCCACACTCATTTCTTTTTGATTTCTCACACTCAATCACTATGGATTAACCTCTTGGGTAGGAAACACTGGTTAACGTGTATCCATAGAAGTTGTGTTAAGTCCTAGCACAATGAAATCCGATGTTTTCCTAGAAAGCATATGATGCTCAAAATGGTTTAACTATATCAGTTAAAGCACAAAGTAGATCTATAAAACATTTAAAATTACACTTCCAATTCATGAAATCGGTTTGAGATTCGGGAAGTGGTTTGAACTTTTAAGAACAATGTTTTCTATGATTGAAAGTTATCCTTCTTTCAACCATATATGAGATTAAGATAAAGGATTATACCTTTACGTGCGATATTACATCTCATGAAGCTAAGCTTAAAGTCATAAAGATATGAACATGTAAGCATCTCTCAAAAACTGCAAAAGTCTTATGTCATAGTCAAAGCAAATTTATTTACTTAAATTAAAATGACAAAAAGCAGTAAAACAATGAAAGTACGAGTTCTGATCTGAAATAATCAGAAGTCATATCCTAACTCCTTTGACTTGTAAAACTCCTCCTAAAATCATGCATCACAAAAAAATTGACATTAAAAAGGTAAATGCAGAAATTAGTGAGTCTTCTCCTCAAATTAATATTGACCATCTGTCAATTTCTTCTCATACTCCCCCTTGGATTATGAACAAAATATTTGAAGTGCAGATATCATTCAGAAATAAGAATGAAGAAATGATGAAAAAGTATACAATTAGAAAAACTTTGATAGGTAACTACTGATAATGTCTTAAGATTTAGCATACCAAGCTTAGAGACAAGAAAGGTGAACCTCTTTTCGTCTAAAGGTTTGGTAAACAAATCTCCAAGCTGATAATCAGTTTTTACAAAGAAAAGTTCAATTGTTCTTTTTTTCACATTATCTTTGATAAAATGATACCTGACATCTATGTGTTTAGTCTTGGTGTGCTGAACAGGATTCGCTGTTATCGCGATGGCCCTCTTTGAGTCACAGTAGATCGGGATTTTTTTGAAGTGAAAACTGTAGTCACGCAGTTGTGTTCTCATCCATAAGACTTGTGAACAGCAGCTAGCAGCAGCTACATATTCTGCTTTGGCCATTGAAGTTGATACACAAAGTTGCTTCTTCGATGCCCAACTTACGAGTTTATAACTGAGGAACTGTATATGACCTGACGTGCTCTTCCTGTCTAGCATACAACCAGCATGATTTGCATCTGTATATGCTGTTAGGTCAAAGCTAGTATCTTTAGGATACCACAGACCAAGATCCGCAGTCCCCTTCAGATACCTAAAAATGCGTTCAACTGCACATAAATGGATTTCTTTGGGATTGGCATGATATCTAGCACATAAGCATGTAGAGAACATTATATCTGGCCTACTAGAAGTAAGATACATCAAAGAACCTATTATCCCTCTGTAAGTCCTAACATCAATAGCCTTTCCAGAAGGATCGGTGCCAATCTTAGTACCTGGTGCCATTGGGGTACCAATCGGTTTAGAATTTTCCATTTTGAACTTCCAAAGAATATCAAGAATGTATTTTGATTGATTGATAAAAATCCCCAATGAAAATTGTTTGACTTGTAATCCGAGAAAGAAATTCATCTCTCCCATCATATTCATCTGAAATCTTGACACCATAAGGTTTGAAAAATTCTTACAGTACTTAGGATTTGTAGAGCCAAAAATAATATCATCCACATAGATTTGAATAAGAATGATATCGGCTTTATCTTTTTTAATAAACAAAGTGGTATCTACCATACCTTTTGAAAAACCAGACTTGACTAAAAATTGAGATAGGACATCATACCAGGCGCAAGGAGCTTGTTTCAGTCCATAGAGTGCTTTGTCGAGAATGTAGACATGATACGGTTTCTCTTGATTGACAAAGCCTTCTGGCTGCGAGACGTAGACTTCTTCCTTTAGAATGCCATTTAGAAAGGCGTCTTCACGTCCATTTGAAAGACAGCGAAGTTCTTGTGAGCTGCGTAGGCCAAAAACATTCGAATTGCCTCTAAATGCGCCACAAGAGCATAAGTATTATCGTAGTCTATTCCTTCCTCTTGCCTGTATCCTTTGGCAACAACTCTTGCTTTGTTTCTGATAACGGTACCATCTTCATCTTTCTTGATTTTGAAAACCCATTTCGTACCTATAATGGTTTTACCTTGAGGTTTGGGTACGAGGTTCCAGACTTTAAGTGCGTCGAACTGATTCAGGTCTTCTTGCATTGCAGTCACCTAGTCTGAATCGGCAAGAGCCTCGGATACGCGAGATGGCTCGATCTTGCTCAGAAAGGATTCATGCATACACATATTCATTGAAGCTGACCTAGTTTGCACCGGTTTGGTTGGATCACCAATGATCTGGCTTATCGGGTGCGCTTTGGTCCATTTATGTTCATGAGGGAGTAGATTATATGAATATATATCAATATTATCATCTAAGAATCCACTGGTACCTTCTTCAGGTTGTTCAGTAGGAATGATGATTGCAGTTGAAGTAGTAGGTGCAGAAAGCTCAACAGGTACAACTTAGTCCGTCTATAGATCGTCTGTACAGAACATCCTACTGTTACAACAACTTCTGTCTCATCATTATTTGTCACAGCTTCAACTGTTGGAGTCGGCATTTGAACTGGAATTTCTTGCTGAATCGAGGAGTTGGATTCAGTAGAGATATCTGAACTGGTTGGATGAGTAGTCGTTGAGTCTTCTATCCTGTCAACCACAACCGATTTCTTCACATTAGATCCAAGAAATTCATCATAAAATAGTTTAAATAATAAATCTAAATCAGATAAATGATTAGTAGACGTTGATGCTTCATCTGATTTGTTCGCTTGAGACGCAGATTCTGGACTGATTTGCCCAGAAGCTAGTACTCCGGTTATCATGGGTTCTGAACTATGTTGTTCAGAATCCATATCTTCATCAAATGTGACATTGACGCTTTCAACAACATTCTTTGACTTCTTCAAGTATACACGGAATGCAGTAGATGTAGATGAATAACCAATAAAGATGCCTTTGTCCACCTTGGCATTGAACTTGTTCAGACTCTCTCTATCGTTTAGAACAAAACACTTACACCCAAATATATAGAAATATTTGATTGTCGGTGTTCAGTTATTGATTAACGCATAAGGAGTCTTCTAGAATCTGCGGTGTATCATGGATCGATTCTGAGTGTAGCACGCAGTCGATACAACTTCAGCCCACAGAAATAGAGGTAAGTAAGATTGACTTAGCATAATACGAGCAGCCTCAACTAGTGTACGATTTCTTCTTTCGACCACTCCATTATGTTGAGGCGTACGAGCAGCAGAGTATTGATGTGATATACCGACCGATTCGAGATATTCTTGAACTGTTTTGTTCTTGAACTCTGTGCCGTTGTCTGTTCTTAGAAGCTTGTCCGATTTCTGCAGATTCACATGGGTCGTCTTTAGGAATGTAATGAGAACATAAGGTGTCTCATATTTTGGACGTAGAAATTTGACCCAAGTGTATCGCGAGTAATCTTCCACGATAACTAGTATGTACTTCTTTCCGCCTAAACTTTACGTTCGCATAGGACCTCATAAGTCTATATGCAACAACTCTAACGGAGAGCTTGTACTCGGTTCAGGCTTTGGTTTGTGCGGATCTCTCTTCATCTTTCCTTTTTCACACGCTGCACACAGGTGTTCTTTTTCATACTTCAGCTCTGGAAGTCCTTTAACTAGCTTTCCACTGACCAGCTTGTTTATGTACCTAAAGTTGAGGTGAGAGAGCCGTCGATGCCATAGCCAGCTTTGTTGCATCGAGGATTGTCAGGATCGAATTCTCAACAAGAAATAATTCTCAGAAACAATATCAAAGAAGTTTGCGGAATAACACTTTGATATTCAATGAAACAGTAAATCAACACAGTAAATATAAATAACAAACTGTAAACTTGTATTGAATGTTTTGAAGTTACAAGATTACACACTCAACCTCAATATTGATGAACAGGCTCACCAATACGAATTCTACTTCTCTAGAATTAGGAACTATGCCTTGAGGTTGATTTTCTCTCTAGAACTAAAACTTAGAATTAATTTCTTAATCTATTCTATCAAATCTGTACATATACTGAATAAAAAGATAATTACAATAAATAAAATATCTTTAGTATATCTTCCATCATTATCTTCAAGCCTTCCATGAATATCTTGAATCTTTCCAGCTGTCATCCTTTCCATTCGGATCTTCAAGTCATAAGCAGCACTAACTATGCTCAGCAACATTAATTTCTTCTAGCAGCATTAACTACCAAGCAGCACTAACCACTAGCAGTACTAACTAGCTAAGCAGTACTAACTTTGTTCAAGCAGCACTAACTTTGACTAGCAGTATTAATTCCACTAGCAGTAGTAACACTCAGCAGTATTAACCTTTAAGTCTTCTAGCAGTAGTAACTTTGAACTAGCAGTATTAACCATACTTGATGAATTATTCAGTTCCCAACAATCTCCCCCTAACTTGACTTTTAGGAAGAGAAGTCAAGTTCTTCAAATTTTCTTCAAGATGCTCCCAAAACTCTATCATGGCCTAAATTCCAGTGTTTGCATCCAATCCCAAACTCTGATTAATTGTTCTTTGAATCAAGTATTTAGCCATTTCTGAATCTGGAACACATCTTAACTTTTTCTTCAGCATGGCATGAAGCTTCAATCTGCTATGATTGTACACTCTATCCACTAGGAAGTATTCAGTGTGATTTAAATCCAAAGTCACTGTATATACTCCACTAATTTCATATAGAGTCCAACTGTTGACTGACTTGAATACATTCTTGATCACATGCTCTACTTCTTCAGGTTTGAACATCATACACAAATACTCCATTACCAGTTTTGTAATTGAAATCCCTGGAGCCTTCAGTATATCTGCATACAACTTCATTCCTATCTCAAACATCTCTTCAAGATCTGACCTAGAGCATGTTCTTACAATCTTTGCCCAAGTATTGAACACATCATACTTTTCATCCTTCCTTTTTATCCTTATGTATTCCTTTCCATCCACTGTCAATGTATCCCAGAGAATGACCTCAGGAGGCTTAACTCCTTTCCATCACTACCATATACAAATTTACATCATCTGTGTTTGATGGCTCTTTCTGTTTAGATGACTCAGGTGCCCCTTCTTCTTCAGCAACCTTCTCAGCTTCTCCTTCAACTATTCTAGGCTTCTTGATTGACTTTCTCCTAGCCATCATCTTTGTTCTCTTTAAAGTCCTTAGACTTTCTCCCAAAGTAGCTTCTTTCTTTGATGGTATTTCCTGCTCATCTGGAAAGGGCTTTTGTATCAGAAGATCATTGCTTTCTTTCATCCTTTTCTCCATCTCCACCCTTGCAGTTTCATTTCCCTGCAGCTTTAACATCTCTGAATCATACAGCTCTTTAATCTTCTCAAAAGACATTTTGGAGAACATCTCCTTTTTGACTCCTACAACACCTTTGAGAAATATAATCATCTTGTTTCTCTCTTGGGTACCTAGGAATGTCTTTGAGGGTTTTCTCTTCTTTGTAGCTGCTTTTACTACCACTGATTTCTTCATAGTTGCAGCTTTCTTCTGTGCAATTTCCAGACTCAGTTGATAAGCTTCATTCAGTTCAGTAGCTAGAGCTTTTGCCATCTCCCTGTCCTTTTCCATCTGAACTCTTTCTTCCTCTTCAATGTCATCTTGCATCTTTCTAGCTAAGGCTTCATCTGATTCAACCAACCTTTGCTTTTTGATTGGTTGATCAAATTCCACCATCTTTGCTTTTCCTTTGTCTTTGTTCATTGTCTTCTTACTGTTATCTTTCTTGATCACTTCACCTTGTTCTTTGATGATTACTCCTTTGGTCTTTGAAGTAACCTTGGAAGTATCATTCTTGGCTTTAAGTAAGGTTTCTGCAATCTCAAGATCTGTTAATACTTCTTTCACTATTTCTGCTGCTTTATTTATGTCAGCAGTAGTAACCGTTTCTGCTGCTTCTTGTGTTTCTATTGGCACTGAATGTCTTTCTGTTTCTGCTTCCTGCTCCCCCTCAACATCAAATTTCTCTCCATCAAGCTCCCCCTCTCTTGTGGCTTCTTCCATGTTGATCTCCCCCTTTTTGGGAGCATCATTCTCAGTTTTCCTTCTCCTTAGTTGGAATTGCTTTCTCTTCTTCTTCTGTACCAGACTGATCACCAACTTCTTCAGCTTAGCAATCTGTACTTGTTGTGACAGAATGACCAGCTTCATTTCTTCAATTTCTTTGCCTTGTTTGAGAACATCTTGATTGATGTTCCCCATTGTTTCCATCAATTCATAGTAAGTATATCTGTCCTCACCCTCTCCAGAAGTGTTACCCTCTTTTGAAGGATCATTGGATCTTTTTGTAGTGAAAGTCTTCTGCCTAGCAGAAGCACTATCCACCCCCTTGGTTTCTTGGCACCAGGGACCTTTGAATGATTGCTCATTCAAAGTTGCCATGGGTGAGGTCTTATTTATGGTACCACTGTCCTTCTCTGTGCTAGCAGAAGTAGTGGCAGCCTCAGTACCCATATGCTCTACCTCCTCCTCAGAGAGCACCTCCTTTGGGTTGGGAGACACCCTTGTGGATTCCCTTTGGATATTCTCTACTGGAGAATGCTCCAATAGAGGGCTTAAAGGCTGAGTAGGTGATGGTACAAGAAGGGAAGGAGCCTTCTTTACCTGTTTTCTTTGATAAGTTTGGGTGATTGGTGAAGTTGGTTTGTCAAGAAGAGACTGAGGAATTGAGATGGAAGGTTGGGATTGGCTAGCAGTGGGTTGGTCTAATGGGGGCCTTGACCCTGCTACCATACCTTCATTGGTTTGGGACACCACCATCATTGAAGAGAACAATGGGGTGTCAACTCCTTCCGAGTCCCCAGCAGATCTTCTCATATTTGAGAAAACCTTGCCTTTGGGGGGTTTAGGTACATATACCCCAACAGGTTGAGGTATATCCGTCAATTCATGAGTAATAACTTCTTGGACAAACCTGGGGTACATAAAGAAGCTCTTTTTGTTTCCCATGTTTGAGACAAGATCACTGAAAATCATTTTAGAAAAGTTATACTTTCTGGCAGTGGCCAAGCCCACCAAAGCATAAGCAATGGTGCTGCTGAACTCACTCCATCCAGTAGTCTTTTTGGAGATACAGTGCATAAGAGTATGGACAAAGAAACGCCATTGGGGTGAAAATTTGGCTTTTGAGAATTTGAATACACCCAATGGGCCTCCATACCCCATTCTTGTAAGATTGGAGAACAGTTCATCGTTTGGGATAGAAGTTATACCAGAGGCATCGTCTAGACGTAGACTGATGCGAATAACCTCTTCAGTAACTGTTAGTGATTGTTCATAGATTCTTGTCTTGATCATTTGCACACCATTCTCAGCAACAATGGTGGCATTAGCCCAGAACTGTCTTTGATGCTCGATATAGATTGTAGGAGATACAGTAAGAGCATGAGCAATATGGCTTGACTTGAGGAAATCCACAATCTGATGAAATCCTGCAGCTTGCTTTGGCTTTTGTAGCATCGCGATCTCATTGTGCTCGTCGATGAATGCCATGGATGCCATTGATCTTAGTGAACAACGTGCCTAAAAGCTTCGAACTTGAGAGAGAAAGGTTTTAGAGCGCAAGTGAATAGTATGCAGAGAGTCGTTATAAGCTTTTAGGCGGGCAAAGAGTATTTATAGTATTCGGAACATAAGCAGTATTAACCTAGAGCAGTATTAACTACTAGCAGTATTAACTGAAAGCAGTATTAACTACTAGCAGTATTAACTTCTAGCAGTATTAACTGAAAGCAGTATTAACTACTAGCAGTATTAACTGAAAGCAGTATTAACTACTAGCAGTATTAACTACTAGCAGTATTAACTGAAAGCAGTATTAACTACTAGCAGTATTAACTGAAAGCAGTATTAACTGAAAGCAGTATTAACCACTAGCAGTATTAACTGAAAGCAGTATTAACCACTAGCAGTATTAACTGAAAGTAGTATTAACCACTAGCAGTATTAACGAACTAGCAGTATTAACTACTAGCAGTATTAACTAACTAGCAGTATTAACTGACTTACTCCTTTAAACGTGCTAAACACTGAGTACTGCTATGCATATCCTGAAAAAGAAGATTAGTAACACCAAGAATAAATAATATACAGGTATAGAACCACTTTTTGAGAAGAGGCTTATTCAGAGTTGATCATTCCCACACTTGTTACCAAGAAGGTGAATCTACCCACATCAAAAGCTTTAGTGAATAGATCAGCAAACTGATTATCAGTGTGAACTTTTACAACTTGAATAAGTTTCTTTTCATTACAGTCTCTTATGAAGTGATACCTGATCTCAATGTGCTTTGTCTTAGAGTGCTTGACAGGATTATTCACAATGCTGATAGCACTGCTATTATCGATAAAAATGGGAGTGTGTAGAAAGGTTACCCCATAGTCCAACATTTGATTCTGAATCCATAAGACTTGAGAACAGCAACTTGCAGCTGCTATGTACTCTGCCTCTGTTGTAGATGTGGACACTGTGGTTTGTTTCTTGCACTGCCATGAAACTAGTCTAGCACCCAAAAACTGACATCCTCCAGAAGTAGATTTTCTGTCCAAGTTTGCTCCACCTAGATCACTATCTGAGTATGCAAGTAGGTCAAAGGATGAGTCATGAGGATACCAAAGTCCCAATCTGGGTTGCCCTTTGAGATATCTGAATATCCTCTTAACAGCTTGATAGTGAGATTGCTTTGGCCTAACTTGGAATCTTGCACACACACAGACTGGAAACATTATATCTGGCCTTGATGCTGTGAGATACATGAGAGAGCCAATCATGGATCTATAATGATGCACATCCATATCCTCCCCCTCAAGATCTGCTGTTATCTGCTTGTGTGTTTCCATAGGTGTGCTGGCAGGTTTTGACTCTGAGAAACCAAACTTGGTTAGAATGTCCTGCACATACTTGGATTGACAGATGAAGATGCCATCTGACTTCTGTTGAACTTGGAGTCCAAGGAAGAAAGTAAGTTCCCCCATGGAACTCATTTTGAACCTTTGATGCATTAGATCCTCAAACTCCTTGCACATGTTGTCTCTTGTAGATCCAAAGATAATGTCATCAACATAAATTTGGACCAGCAAGATATCCTTCTTCTTTCTCTTGATAAATAGAGTCTTATCAATGACTCCTCTTTCAAAGTCATTTTCCAAGAGATAGGATGACAGAGTGTCATACCATGCTCTTGGAGCTTGATGCAGTCCATAAAGAGCTTTCTTCAATTTGTATACCCTGTCTGGATAGCTTGGGTTTTCAAACCCTGGTGGTTGACAGACATATACCTCTTCTTCAATTGAGCCATAGAGAAAAGCACTTTTTACATCCATTTGATAGACTTTGAAATTCATGTAAGAAGCATAGGCTAGGAATAGTCTGATTGCTTCTATCCTAGCCACAGGTGCAAAAACTTCTTCATAATCTATACCCTCTTCTTGAGTATATCCTTGAGCCACCAGCCTTGCTTTGTTCCTTATGACAATACCTCTTTCATCTCTCTTGTTTCTGAAAATCCACTTTGTGCCAATTGCTCTGTGACCTTTAGGAAGGTCTACTAAATCCCATACATCTTGTAGCTTGAACTGTAACAGTTCTTCTTGCATTGCTTCTATCCAGCTAGATTCTTTCATAGCATCATGTACCTTTTTAGGCTCAAGCTGGGATAGAAAACAAGAAAGCACTGTATGCTGTTGATCTTGCATTTCTTGAAGCCTGCTTTGATGTCTAGTCATCATAGGAGAAGAGATATATCCTATTACCAGCTGTGGAGGATGATTCTTTTGAACTCTGGTGTTATGACTAGGTTCTTCATTCAGTCCAGCCTCTAGATTAGAGTCATGCAACTCAACTGAAGTGTTTTCAGATGCCACTTCTGATTTTTTATTTTCTTGAGTCTCCTCATCTCTAGTTTCTTCTTCACTCTGACTTGGTCCAGTAAATGATTCCTTTTCACAGTCTTCATCAGAATTCACTGTGGGTATGGGAAATATCACAGATTTAGATATACTTTCTTGAACTTGTGTGATCCCTGATCCTCCATTTCCTGTTCCTGTATAATCATCACTACTGAAACCAAAAGAATTAGTTAGTGAGTCAATGTCAAATAGCCACTGAGGACCAGACCCAATTGGATTTGGTGTATTCTCATTGCATTTGACATTGTCACTTTCTTCAATTATTCTGGAAGAAGAGTTAAAAACTCTGTAGGCCTTACTCTGAGATGAATATCCAACAAGAAATCCATCATCTGCTTTGTTATCAAACTTACCTAAGTGAGATTTGGTATTGAGAATTGTACAAGGACACCCAAAAGGTTTGAAGAAACCAATGAAAGGTTTTCTTTTATTTAAAAGCTCATATGGGGTCTTGTTCTTTTGCTTGACCACTAGAACTCTGTTTTGGACATAACAAGCAGTATTAACTGCTTCAGCCCAGAAGGTAATTGGCAATTTTGAATCAGCCAACAGAGATCTAGCAGCCTCTATTAGTGTCCTATTTCTCCTTTCAGCAACACCATTCTGTTGAGGAGTCCTAGGAGCACTATATTGCCTCTCAATACCTTTCTCTTCACAAAAGGTGTTTAGATCATGATTTTTAAACTCAGTTCCATTATCTGATCTAATGACTTTTACTCTTTGATTAGTTTGGTTTTCAATTCTTAGAATAAAGGATTTGATAAGTCCACTTGTCTCATCCTTAGTCCTTAGAAAATATACCCAAGTAAATCTGGAGTAATCATCAACAATGACCAAGCAGTAAGATTTCTTGCCTATACTCATAACATTTGTAGGACCATACAGATCCATATGCAGTAACTGAAGACAAGAAGAAACAGAATTTAACTCTTTGGTCTTATGAGAAGTTTTGTGCTGTTTGCCTTTAAGACAAGCAACACAATGATCATCACATGAAAAGACTTTTGAAGGTAAACCTCTTACAAGGTTGTTTTTAACAAGTTTGTTCATAGTCTTGAAATTCATATGACACATCCTTCTGTGCCATAGAGAGGATTCATCCACAGAAGCTTTTGAAACAAGACAGTTCAGGGATGAATCACTATCAACATTGTCCATATCTAGACAGTAAACATTGTCCTTTCTTGGAGTTCTAAGTAATATCATGTTTTCATCAACTACCTTGAACCCTGGAGCAAGGATCATACATTCAGTATTTGTAAATAATATACTATGTTGTTTGTCACATACCTGTGATACACTTAACAGGTTGTACTTTAATTGATCAACATAGTAGACATCCTCAAATGTCATCTTACCTTTGGTGACATTACCTTTTCCACTTATCTTACCACCAGTAAGATTATCTCCAAATGCAACATGTCCTCCATTAATATGCTTGAAATCCTGAAGGCATGACATGTTGCCTGTCATGTGCCTAGAGCAACCACTATCAACATGCCATATGCTCTTTCCCTTGAGCTGTTGGTTGCCCTGCACATAAGATAGATCAGTTAGTATGAATTAGGAACCCAAGCCAAAGTGGTCTTGGGTACCCCTTTCTCATCAAAATACTTGCATTCTTTCTTGACAAGATTTTTGAACTTTAACTCCTCATTCTTGGAGTACTTTGTTACAATAATAGGCTTGGAAATATTTTTGCTAGAATCAGTACTGTTTTTAGAAGTACTCACTGCCTTAGCAGCACTTGCATGCTTAGCAGTACTAACCTTGTTAGCAGTAGTAACTGTGTTAGCAGCAGTAACTGTGTTGGCAGTATTAATCTTTGAAGAGGTACTAACAGTATTAGCAGCATTAATATTTTCAGCAGTACTAACACAGGTAGCAGCAGTAACCATGTTAGCAGTACTAACAGTTTTAGTGCTTCTAACCCTGTCATCAGTACTATCAGTTTTAGTGCTTCTAGGCACCCACATTTTGATACTTTCTTTTAAAATCTTTTTCTTCATGGGGCCTTTCCTTTCACCATGTTTCTTTATCACATGTTTCTTTCCAGCCTTCCTATAACCAACAGGTTTTTGCCCAAATCTTTGAAAGTTCATCTGTTGGTTAATAGGATTAAAGTAACAATAGTTAGCCAAATAATTTAACTTGCCACATATGAAACAAGGTTTTGGTCTATTGATTTTATTCAGATCAACTCCTCTTTTCTGAGCCCATTGATTATTCCAGTTTCTTTGATTTCCTCTTTTTAAACCAGAATTTAGACTCTTGGCTTTACTGCAATCACACTGTTTACAAGATCCAGGATTCACAACTGTGGTTTGTTTGTAATGGACCTTGTTATCCTTTCCTTTTGTCTTCTCTATCTCCTTGGACTTGACCCAGATTTTCCCACATCCCTCATTGGTGATAATGTTATTTTCTAATGGGATCTTTTTACTCACATCATTATCCCTATACTCACTGGCTTCTTTCTCAGTTAAATCCTTAATTACTACTTCATCCAAAGGATCTATCTTAAAGGCTTTCTCAGACAAGTCCTTTTTCTCCTTGGTTTCTAACAAGTCTGAAGTAGGAGAGATATAATTGTTGTTGTAAGGAGGAGGTGTATTGTTGTATCCAATACCAGGCTTCATCTTGTCATGAATCTGAGCCTTTAGAAGAGAATCCATTGCTTTTGAAGTATATGAAAACTTTTCTATGTCAAGTTTAACTTTAGACAGTTCCTCTTTCAGCCTATCACTCTCTTCTAAGGATTTAGACAGTTTGGTCTCTAACTCATTCTTTTCCCACTTCCAATAGTTTGTGTCATAAGAGTGTTGAAGTTCATTAGCTTGAAAGCCTTTGATTTGCTCTTCAAATCTCTCTACTATCAACACATAATCTCTCCTGTCCTTTTCTAATCTTTTGAGGTCATCACACATACTTTGATTGTGATCCCTGTATCTTGTGACAGTGTCAATGCAAGATTTTGTACAAAGATTAGAAATTACCTCAGAGGTAAGATCAGACACTTCTGCCATAAGAGCTTGATTCTGAATGGCTTCCTCAGCTTGATCACTCCAGTCAAATCCCATTCCTTGTTGAGAAACAAGGGCTTGAGCAGGATTCTTGTTTTGATTGTAGCCTCCATTCTGAGCTTGTTGGTGGTTGTTATTTGGAACAGCACTCCTGCATTCTCTAGCAAAGTGTCCTTTCATGTGACACTTATAACATTCCACCTTGGTTTTATCAAAACCAGCTCCATCTTCTCTTCTTTGAGAGAAGTTATTCCTTCCTGTTCTTTTAATGAACTTCTTCACCCTCATTGATAACATGGCCATCTGCCATTTAATATCCATCTCCTCCAGGTCATCAGGGTGAATTTGATCCAAATCATCATTAATCAAAGAATTGCTGCTATGACTGGACAAAAAGGCTTCAAAGATAGTTTCAGTGCCTTTTTCTGAACTTACTCCACTGGCAGTACTAACTGCTTCAGGGTTGGCAGTAGTATCAGTGGATGCTGAGAGAAGTGCAGCATTGTGGATATAACCAGAGGGCTTCTTCTTGGTTTCTACCTCAGTTTCAAAAACTCTTAGATCATTGTATAGATCATCAAGTTCTTTCTCTTCCAGATTGTCACTCTGTCTATATGAGACAGTGTACATAGTCCATTCATCCCCAAGAGATCTGAGGAACTTTCTGTTGATATCATCTTGTTCCATCTTTACTCCTACAGTAGCCAGTTCACCTATGAGTTTGTTGAACCTATCAAAAGTTTGAGTCATAGACTCATTCTTTGAGGAAGTGAAGTTCTCATACTGCTGCTTTAGAACATCTCTTTGATTTCTTTTGATGCTTTTAGTTCCAGCAAATCTTTTCTCTAGAGCATTCCAGAGAATCTGAGCATCAGTGCAGTTGCAAAATTGATGCTGATATTCATTAGGGATGGCCAAGAGCAGAGTGCTCAAGGCCTTCATCTCTGTCTGTCTGATCTTCCTCTCACCATCTGTCTTTGGTGGAGGTCTTTTCCCATCTGCTCCTATCCTTCCAGCTTCAGAAGGACCATTCTCAATGATATCCCATATTGAGTAGTCAGTGAGAAGAATATATTGTCTGATTCTGATCTTCCACATGTCAAACTCACTGGGTTTGAGCATTGGAACCTTAGAAACCAAAGTACTGCTTGATTCTGTAAGATTTTCCATGATGAATAGATGTTTCTGAGAGAGTTTGGCTCTGATACCACTTGTCAGGATCGAATTCTCAACAAGAAATAATTCTCAGAAACAATATCAAAGAAGTTTGCGGAATAACACTTTGATATTCAATGAAACAGTAAATCAACACAGTAAATATAAATAACAAACTGTAAACTTGTATTGAATGCTTTGAAGTTACAAGATTACACACTCAACCTCAATATTGATGAACAGGCTCACCAATACGAATTCTACTTCTCTAGAATTAGGAACTATGCCTTGAGGTTGATTTTCTCTCTAGAACTAAAACTTAGAATTAATTTCTTAATCTATTCTATCAAATCTGTACATATACTGAATAAAAAGATAATTACAATAAATAAAATATCTTCAGTATATCTTCCATCATTATCTTCAAGCCTTCCATGAATATCTTGAATCTTTCCAGCTGTCATCCTTTCCATTCGGATCTTCAAGTCATAAGCAGCACTAACTATGCTCAGCAGCATTAATTTCTTCTAGCAGCATTAACTACCAAGCAGCACTAACCACTAGCAGTACTAACTAGCTAAGCAGTACTAACTTTGTTCAAGCAGCACTAACTTTGACTAGCAGTATTAATTCCACTAGCAGTAGTAACACTCAGCAGTATTAACCTTTAAGTCTTCTAGCAGTAGTAACTTTGAACTAGCAGTATTAACCATACTTGATGAATTCTTCAGTTCCCAACAAGGATTTAGAGAATAGACATACCTGCTTGTCAGTCTGGACCTTTGATAAGTTGATGGTGTAGAGGTCGGACTTTCGAGTGCCAACCAAGAGTTCCTTGCCTTCTTCAGTGCGAATAGAACACTTCTTGGCCTTGAAATTGACCTATAAGCCTTTGTCACAGAACTGGCCTATACTGAACAGGTTGTGTCTTACGCCTTCAACATAGCTCACCTTCTTGATCGTGACTTTGTCATGTACCATATCACCATAACCCATAATTGGTGAAAACTGGTCGTTGCCGAATCGAACTGTCCTGCAATGTTTATCTGTATAATTGGACAACATCCCTTTCTGCCCTGTCATATGCTTGGAACACCCGCTATCCAAGTACCACATATGACGGGTCTGCGTAAGAGAAATTACGAAACAAGAGATTTAGGTACCCATTTGTAAATAGGTCCTATAGTGTTAGTACATGATTTTGGTACCCATTGAAATTTGGGTCCTCTTTGCTTTTGAGAAACAAATGAATCATATGAATGATAAGAATGAACATGATAATTTCCAAACCAAACATCAGAATCTTGACAAGAAGCATAAGCATGTTTATCATAATATGAAGACTTTCTAGTAGACAGACGTAACTGGAATAATTGCTTCATAGAATATTTCTTGCGATAAACGACAAGTTTTGGTTTCAAAATAGTAGCAACATTCGCATTCAAAACATGTTAACTAGTCGGAGTCTTATTACAATCAACACTACAAAAAGATTTAGCAGTCTCGTGAATCTTCCGTTTTGGTTGCCATTGAGATTTAACTCCTAGCTTGCTCAGATCTGAAATATTTGAGACTTTTGAGTTAGATCTTTGAGAAACAACTGAATGCATCTTCATTGGGTTACCAGTAGTGATCGGTTTCTGTGAATGCTGAGATTTCTTCTTACCTTTCGCATTTTTGTTTTCACAGAAACTGTTTCATCAACTTTCGTTGATGATTTGCTTTTCACGAACTTACTGGATAATCCCAAGGATTTCACAACAAAAGATGAATGATTAGGAAGTTTGGCATTAAAATCAAATTGATCAAAACACTCATCTAAAACACCATCAGAGTTTAGAAAATCTAACCCTTCATCTAGTAGACCAAACATATCTTTAGATTTTGAAGCCTTTGATGATTTAGAAAGAACATAATTTTTAATCACAGTTGAAAACACATTTTGTTCAAGTTCAATCAAAAGTCTTTCATCTGCTAAAGATGTCTCAAGTTCAGAAATTTTACTTTCCAAAACGAGAGGAGGGACGTAAATTTTACCTTTAATAGGCTTCGCCTCCATTTCTTTTACAGAATAATGTTAAACCCAGTATTTTAGTTGATAAACAATCACACACAATAATATAGATCAAGAGATAAACAGATCAGAATAACATACCACGATCCCTTGATTAAACAATGAAAAACAGTTGTGGGTTCTTGGTACCTTGAATGCGATTACAGAGATAACGTACGGCAGCCTCTTCTAATTAATTGTGATTATTAGGCTTAACCCTAAAACTAAGAAAATAAAAACTATTTATACATAGGCCTAATGCCTAATGGGCTTTTGGGCCCAGTTACAAATAACTATCAACTTATTACAATTTGAAACCTGAACTTTAATTTTAATCTTGAATACAATTTATGATCCAACAATCTCCCCCTTTGGATTCAAGATTAAAAAAAAATTGGCAATAATCTTCGGGTCTTCATTTCTCTTCTTTAAATGAAGTGTCCTTCTGACGATCATCTTCAATCAGACTATTGATAGATCAAATAAGCTCAGACACTTTGATATCTTTGAATTCTTCAGCAATCTTCAGATTATATTCTCCCCCTTTGTATATTCTCCCCCTTTTTGATGAGTGGTGAGAATCATCATCATCAAAACATAGCAAAAACAATCTCCCCCTTGTTTATGTAGGCATCAATTAAGCACTGTCTTCATGTATAGATCCCTGTGTGGAAATAAGAGCAGTCTTCCCAAAAGGAAAGAGTGATTATTTCAATCTTTGCAGATTCAAATAACAAGTAGTAACCATTTGAATCTTTTCAAATTCAAACAGTTTAATAGGTGTAACCCTGAATCAACAAATGACTCAGTTAAAATGTCTGTCAGTAACACACAGTTACTGAGTAACACGAAGTTACTATATAAGGAGTTGGTTGTGATGTTGGCTCCCCAGGACTTCCATTCAATCATCAAATAATACATGGTTATCTATGAACGTTCTGACAGAAAACAAATTTCTGTGTGTTCGTGCATGTGTATGAAATAATTAAGCACTGATGATTGCTTTTCAATTTAGGCTCAAAGTATGTAAACTTGTTGAGACAACAACAAATTACACAAAGACTCAATGTGCATGAGAAAGGGTTCGAAGGTGGGGCAACTTTCCTTCTTTTTCAATATTAGTATCTTCCAAATGAAGAACCAATAGCATATGTGCTGCTTCCCCAGAAAATGTGAAACATTCTCTTTTTGAGCAAAGAATGAGTAGCTGGTGGGGTTGTATGCAAGAGATGGCATGGGCTAGTTTCCTTTTTAATGTCATTCACGAAGAAATGTGAAACAACATATAATGTGGCTGCCCGGCTCAGAAAGAAGTTTTGTGCAGAGTCTGATATTCTTTTACTCTGTTCTCTCACCCTCTTTCTTTTAATTCTCACTTCTAACCAATCTCACTTTTCCATTTTACCTCTTCACACACCAACACTCAATCTTTTGACCTCTCTACCCCAATCACTCAGGGAATACTTCCTGGGTAGGAAACACTGGTTATCGTGAATCCATGGAAGTTCTGTTAAGCTCACACACTGAATCCCATGTATTTTACTAAAAGAACGTGTTGTTCAACACTCTTTTGTACATGAAAGCACAAAGGAATACAAACATGAAGAATAAAAAATTTGGAGAAGTCAAAATATAAGATGTTTGACAATGCAATTCTCCCACTCAAACTAAAGGTGGTTGGCAATTAAGCTCTTTGACAATTAAGCTCGTTGACAATTAAGTATCCAAAAATCATTTAAAATTACACTTCACAATTCATGAAAATCTTTGAAGAATAGGAAGTGGTTTGAACATTTAAGAAACCATTTTTCACAAGTGAAAGTTGTTCATCTTTCAACAAGTGATAGAGTGTAAGGATTAGAAGGATATACCTGTAAATCAGAATCCTTAACTCCCCCTGGAATGAATATTTTCAATGAAGTATCCTTGACAAAACTCAGATATCCTCCCCCTTGATACCTGTAAAAAGTCAGTTAAATCAGAAAAATATATCAGTAGAAATATTAAGCTCCCCCTTAATATGTGCATAATCCTTAATCATGAAACCGAGTTCTGAATTACTAGGATTAAAGTAAATTCAGAAGTCAAACTCTTTGACATCGAAGTCCGAGTCCTAGACTGTATTGTCTAGAAGTCATCTTTTTGGCAATGAGGCAAGAGTTCTGATCTGTAGTAATCAGAAGTCATGGTTCCTTCTCCCCCTTAAACTTTGGGGGCCTGCAACACAGATTTAGCTTTAGGTACCCACTGGTAGTTGGGTCCTAATGGGTTAGTTACAGTTCTAGTGGGAGATATAAAATAAGAACCATACCAGTTATTCACATAATCTTTTCTTACAAAATCATTCGAGCCACAGTAGGACCAACTAATTTTTTTTGTGCTAACCTGATCAATTGATTGATTGTGTAAACCAGATCAGGTTTGCCAAAAGTTTTACCTTTCGGAGCATTGTTCCTTTTATCATTTGATGTATGCACAAATGATTTTTCTTTCTTCTTTTCCTCTGAAGATCCTTTAACTCTCCAAATCCAATTTTCTCTATCTTTTTCTTTATCTTCCCTTCTCCAGAAAATTTTCTTCCGAGACTTATTCTTCTTGAAGTTACCTGAACCGTCAACATTTTTGTCATAGAATAGGTTAGAAGGACGAATTTGATCTTTATGTTCAGAAGTATGATCATCAATTACATCAAATAAAGGATTATTAGAAACATTAGTAAAGCTTGAACTTGCTGCTGAATTGAATGAGCATTCGAATGCAGTTAGAACATCTCTCGGTGATTGAGCTATTGACTCTGGCGTCTTGTGCTCAGTCAGCTTCACTTTGAATACGATCTCTTCAAGTTCCTTTATCTTTGACGACAAACTGTTTCTTTCCTTTGCAATCAGATCAAACTTCTTATGTAATTCAGATTTCATCTTCTTTTCCTCCAGAATATTTGTTGACAACTCAGATAACATTCTTGTCAGCTTAGCTATCTCAGTCTCTAGATCTTTCTTTTCTTTAGAAAAGTCTTTATTTATATCCTTCAGCTCAACTTTCTTCTTTTCTTTCTCAGCCTTGTCTCTCTCAAGAATGATAACCTTCTCAAAGTCTGAAACATGTTGAGAAAGCTTAACACATTTAAGCTCTAACGATTTCTTCTCTTCAAAGGCTTTTTTGGAGAAATCAGAGAATTTCTTAGCAAATTCTTTTCTCTCTTTCTCAATTTTCAACATCTCATGTTGGACTTTTGTATTGTCTTTGTCTTGGGTTGCCTTTTCTTTCAGCGTATTAATCTCAACCTCAAGACTGAAAACTTTATCTTTCAAAGAGTCCCTTTCAGCAAAAATTCGAGAGTTTGTCTTTTTAAGCCCTTCAGATGTCTCACTAGCAATGTTTGCTCTTCTTCTAAGCTTATCAAGCTCTTTTTGCATTAAATCCTTCTTTGACCAGCTTGAGCTAGAATTAAGACTTTCAGACTTCTTCAGCTTTGCTTGAAGATTTAAGATCCCTTTCTCTTTCGACTCAATAATTCCTACAAAATTAATCTTTGAGCTAGAGATACATTCTGAGCAAACAAAGTCTTTCTTTAAGTCCTTATCATTTTTCAATTTATCAATCTATTCTAGAAGAGATGAGTTCTGAATCTTCAGATTTTCATTCTCAGATTCTAGTGCTGGAATCTCTGGCATGTACGCTAAAGCACATTCTCTCTTGGTCAGTACTGTAATTCCCTTCTCGTCTGTGTAAGGCATGATAATATCTGTACCACTTAAATCAACTTGTAAGATGTTAGAATCAAGAATTGGATAAAAACTACACTAAAAAATTTTCAGAAAAATAAATTTCCACAAATGATCAGATGCAGAATTCGCAAACAGTATATAAAATCAATTAAATACAGAGTAATACTGAAAATAAGAAAATTTTGATCACGAACAGAACTTTGTCCCCCTCCGCAGACTTAGCACGGGAGTCCCGCTAAAGTCAACTCGCACTAAGAGGTTTGTGTGAGAAGTGGGTCGCGAGAAGTTAGACTTTGCGTGAAGAGCGAGTGGCGCAAAGAGAGATTTGCGCGAGGTATGGGTCGCGAGAATCTGAGGTTTGCGCGAATAGTTGATGGCACAAATCGGTGTCTTGACCGGATCCTTGCTCGACCGGTGCCTTGCTTGACCGGACTTGAGTGTCGACCGGACCCAATTGTCAACCAGACCACTATAGCGACCGGACCAGAGTGTAACGACCGGTAAGCTGTATTCGACGGGTATGTTGTTGAGCGAGATGTATTCGACCGGGACCGACCGGGATAGTATGACCGGGATGACCTCGATCGGTACGGACCGGTGAAGTGTGTGGCGCAAAACTTTGTTTTGCACGAATATGATCGATCGGTGTTCCGTCGACTTGAATATCGACCGGTATGATCTTGAAGGTTCGACCCAGAATTCGATAAGTAACCCAGAAACCACTCGAGAACTCAAATTCGAATGCAAAAATCAGACTTTAGTAACCAAAAACATATATCGATCGAATCACAATCAAAATCAAAGATTAAAATCAACTTTCATCCTTCAATTTGATAGACACAGTAGTCGATAGTTCTATGAATATGTCGAACCTAGTATCCCAAAAATTCATAAAAAGGCAATCGATTTGTGATTTTAAGTGCAATTAACTAATCAGATAATGTTCTAAAGCATACAACACATCTAATCAAATCAACATTAAGCTTAAAAACACAGTAAATCAACCAATCGATTTTCACACAGATAGATGTCGATAAACACAATTTCAATCCAAAAAAAAACTTGATTCTTTTCTGCTCTGATACCACTTGTTAAACCCAGCATTCTAGTTGATAAACAATCACACACAATAATATAGATCAAAAGATAAATATATATCAGAATAACATACCGCGATCCCTTGATTAAACAATGAAAACCCTGAAATAAGTCATTTGAAAGAGATTTTGATTGATAGTTTGGATCATCATTATAAATATTATTCAACTTGGCATAACGAAATGGAAGTTGAACTTTAGATGTGATCTTTCGTTTTTCTGTTTCCTTGGCTTCATCTTCTTTAGACAGTCCAGTCCAGAAAACTTGAAGCTCAGGGAATCGTCGAGCTAGTTTCAAAAATGTAAAATCATAAAGTGCAGGCACTTCAGATTTACCCTTTTTAAGGTAGTGAGGATTCTCATAACCAATTCCCTAGCTCTCTTTATTCTTTTTGGGTTTGTTTAGATGAATGGTTTGAAATCAAACTCACTTTTTCTCAATTTTGACTTTGTTTCAACAATCTCTTTAAGAATTATGGTCTTCTCTTTTGCACTAGTGTCAATGTTTTTATGTAAAACCTCAATCAATACTTTCTTCCCAGCAATATCATCGCTAAGTTTCTGTATTGATTGGTTTTTTTATTTAATGACACCCTTTTCAAGCTTAAGTTTAGACTCTAATTCTTGGAGTTTTATCATAATGGCATGCATTTCATTTAAGAAATCTGATTCAGTTAAATCATATACCTATTCGTTGTCATCTTCATCGGAAACAACTTTAACTTCTATTTCCATCATGCCCATGAAGCATAGATGCGCTGTCTCGTCCTTCTCTTCATTCTCATCTTCTTGGTCTGAATGATCTAGCCAGTATTCATCTTCTGCCATCAATGCCTTTCCAGCCTCTTGTTGCTTGGCTAGAAGCATTTTGTTTTTATAGTAGTCTGAGTTTCTGACTTTGGGTCTTCGACAGTCTCTGGCAAAATGTCCAAGTCTACCACAGTTGTAGCACTTTGGAGGTTCTGACTGACTAGTTTCTTCAGTTTTATACCTTCTCTCTTCCGGCTTCCTTTCCTCTACTCTCTTACCTTCAATCCTCTCTTTGTGAACATAGTTGCTTGGACCAGAAGAATACCTCTGACTGTTTGATCTTGGCTTTTTGTAGAATTTCTTCTGAAAAGCCTTAGTCAACATAAGCATAGCCTGCTTTAGTTGTTCGCAGTCTTCAGAGTCAGAGTTCGCTTCATTTTTAACCTCATCTGATTCAGACACAATCATCTTCTTCTTCTTCTTTTTCACAACAAGTGCAACTGAGTCAGCACTTGTCTTTTCAGCCTATTTCTTTTCATCCATGATTTCATCCACCTCTTCTTCATTCTGCTTGAGGGTTTTATACACCTCGTGAAGTGGAATATCGTTCAGATCTTTGATTTGCTTCATCTGCCTTGTAAATCTTTTCCATTCAGGATGGAGGATGCTGAGAAGTTTGACATTCAGCTCTATTTGTGATTTGTTGACCTTATTCTTGCTTAGTTCATTTAGCAAGGTCACGAATCTATCATATGTTCCTTCTAGAGATTCTCCAACTCTGACTTTGAATTCTTCATAGTTGTTTTGGCAGTTGGATAACTTGAGCTGGTTCCCAACCTTTGAACCTAGCATCATTTTCTCTAGCTGATCCCACATCTCTTTGCCAGAGGCTTTATAGTTGTCTATCTTTACATATATTTCATTTGGAATGCCTTGAAGAATGTAAGACTTTGCTAAACTATCACCTTTTGCTCTTTTTAGGTTATCACCTTCGAGCTCATCATACTTAAGTTGAAACTCTGTTGCCACAGTTCCCTCCGTACGAGTCTCATAAACTGGTGCCATAACTCCTTCTTTTATTGATTTCCTGATTAAATCACCCAAATCTTGTCTTTCTATGAAGTTCATGAACCGATCTTTCCACTGCTCATACTCTACCCTGAAGACACTGGTGGTTTTGTGTTAGTTCCGATAGCTAGAGCTTCTCTTGAAGTCATCCTTTGAAAAAGACTAAGTCTGGTTCTGGAGCAAAAGACACACTTTGCGCTAATGGAGGTTGGCGCAAAAGAGTTTTGCACGAGGTGTAGGTGGCGCAAAATAACACTTTGCGCTAGAAGACGCTGGCGCAAAAAAGTTTTGCGTGAGATGAGGGTCGCGCGAAACAGAACTTTGGGCGAAGTGAAGGTAGCACAAACTTTAGTTACTCTGGAAGATGGAGTTTTGCGCTAGACGTTAGTGGCGCAAACTTGAACTTTGCGCGATAAGCTGATGGCGCAAACTTTGAAGATAGAGAATTGCGGGAGATGTTGATGGCGCAAACCTGAACTTTGCGCGATTAACTGATAGCGCAAAAGTAACTTTGCGCGAGGAACTTTGAAGTACTTCTTTTGAAGCTGGTGCAAACCTTTCTATGAACTGGCGCAAACTTGAACTTTGCACGAGTTCGTCCCTGTTACTTCGAAAAACGGCTGTAATTCTCAAATAAACCTATCTAGACTTCGATTAGCAGTCCTAAAATTTGACAAATCGACCACTAACACTTCTAGAACATATTACAAGCCTTTGATTTCAAAAATAAACTCTTTTCGAATATTTGATCTATGGAACAGTGTCTACGAACTCGTGAACAGTTTTGCAACAAAATCACAAAATTTGAATCGATTTAAGCTCTATAATGAAATTAAACTATTCCCAAATGATCAAGACCACTTATCGATCACAACCTGATCGATTTCAACACCTAAAACACTTTTAATCTCGAAAATGGTTTTGCAAATGAAGAACACAGTGTTGAGTTCTTAAAAATTTGATTTTGATCTGGTCTTTGCTCTGATACCAATTGTCGATCCGTAAATAAACTGTTGAACCAGTTCTTATCAAATAACAACAAACAATATGATTACCAACCTGTTTTAGATTATGAATCACGAATTACAGATTGATGTTTTCGGTTTGAAGCTCTCGATGTTTTTCTCTCTCTGATGAACAGTAAACACCGTGTATGTGTGTGTTGTATGTGATCTGATATCTAACTTCTCTAACACACTAACATACATAATATCTAAACTAGATATTATGTAAAACAAAATATCCTAAACTAAATATCTATTATTAGATATTTAGGACTAATATTAAATACTATAATTAACACAACAATTAACTTTGACAATTATTACAAACTTAACATTAGACTAATCTTGAGAGCGACTTTTCAGCTTTAGCTTCAGATTTCAAACTTTAGATTGGATGATCTTGAATCCAATAAATCTGAGATCTAACAAATGCCTTAACAGCTCAATCAACAGTCCTTGAACTCTATGTCCAACGAGCTTGGAAAACCATTCGTTTCAGTCACATAAAGAAACAAGGAGAAAGGATTCCTATTTTCAAGCTGGAGATTGATCACTTCACTTCAGTCCTTCCTCTTGAAAGACTGAGATTCATTCTGAGTTTACCTGCTGAGAAGACAGAACCACATATGATGAGTTACCATCAGACACTGATGTTTTCAAAGGAATCAGAGACATGGGTTATATTGGCCAGCTTACACAGGTCAATCACTTCAAAAAGAACAACTTGCCGCCGTTCTACTACACCCTGTTCTCAGTCATCAACAGGTGTCTTACAGCTAAGATTTATGGAACTGACAACGCAAGCATTCACATTCTGAAGATGTTCTACACTGTGGTTCATGATCTACATATTGATTATGCAAGCATATTCTGGACTGAGCTATATGAGAAAGTTGTTGCTAAGAAAACTTCAAAAGCTCCGAACTACATTCCATATTAGAAATTTATGGCTTTGATTGTCAGGAGCATGCTACGGAGCAACAAACAGATTCCTACCAGGATTAACCAACCACTTGCACCGGTAAGTGAGATGAGATACTTGATGAAGCAAAAGAGAGAATTCACTTTTTCCATTCTTATGCCAAAAAGCTTATTAGACTATGCTAATCCAGAGTGTGATAGTATGATAGCTTATAGAGAGTCCGTGAGGGTTTCTGATACTGTGGGAGTACAGAAACGGGGAGTGAAGAGAAAAAATATCGAGAGGGGCTCTGGAGGGGATCGAAGACCTAGACTGGAAGCATCAGGGTTACGGGTTATTACCCCACGTTCAGTGACACCTCCTGCTGATGAAGGTGCAGGCTCTGATAATGATCTAGATCAAGCAAACCTGGATAGAAATGATAGTGATACAAGTGAAGTTCCGTCGGCAATAAGTGATACAGAAATTGCTTCTAAGGATGATGAGGACACTGAAACTGAAGTTGCTGGTGATGATGATTCTGTTGATGATAATGACAATAATGATGATGGTGCTGATACTCAAGCTGAGACTACTCAAGTACAAGCTGATGATGTATAGGATACAGATGAGAATATTGATGTATTTGAACATTTCTATGGTACTGATGCCATGGAAATTAATGAGCAAGTGAATGCTAATATCAATTATCTACCGGGAGATATAAGGAGTGATGAGGGAGTTTTTGTTGAAAATCCAGAAGAGAGTGAGTGAAAATGTAGAAAAAGAACATGGAGAGTGTGTGTATACCCGAAGCTACTTATCCAAAAGGGCAGCCACATCTACCACTTCTTCGCATTTGTTGCGAGCAGGTGTTGAAAAAGACATAAGTAACCCACTTATGCAAATGCACACCCAGGCCAACCACTCTATCTCTTCTCAAAAAGAGTTAGTTTCAACTTCTCACGGGGATTTAGCTCATAATCTACCGGTTTCTCACTCGGAGATTCAAGGTATTGAAAACAGAGAACAACAGCCCTAGTTCTCAACTTCTTTGACTGCATCTTTAAGTATAGTGCCTTTTGAATTGCCAATTGTCATTCCTAGGACACATTTTGAGATTGCTACTATCGGAAGTCTTGGTGACCCGATTGGAACATCCGGAGTAGCTCCGCAATCTGGACTACGAGGACTGGATGGAAGTCCTGTCATTGATACATCTTTGCCACCAATGAACACAGGCCATGGAGTTGGTTGTACCACTGTCATGAAAATGGAAAATCTACGTGATTCTGGTGTTACTCACCCTGACTTCGTGTCAAAGGAAATACTCGACGGCGCCTTAAAGGTTGTTGAAAATAGGATGTATAAGAAGTTTGAGGAGGAGATAATTGGAGTAAAAAGGTTGTTAAAAGGGAAAGATCCGATATCCGAACCTGTGCCTACAGCACAAACTCAGTCACTTCCACATATTCCTCAACCTTCTAATTTATCCATTGATGAGCTGAAGTCGTTGTTGTTTGCCAAATTGTTACAACAAGCTCTGGATTACCAGTAAGATGCAGATCTTCTTTCACTTCTGCAATCCCACCTTCAATAACAACCGCCACAATCTGTGAGACCAGCAGATTTGGTTAGTGCCTCTGAGTTTACTTCTTTCAAATCAGATGTTCTGAATGCCATATCTGATCTCAAACAGATAGTGCAAACATCTTGCAAAACCCAAGCATTTGTTTCTACAAAAAGACATAATCCTGATCCAGATCATGATCATGAGGGGGAGAATAGGGAGAAACAAACAGCTGACAGATCTGATGATGTGGTTTTGGTTGAAGAAAGAGTTGGTGATGCTAATGTTGAAGAGAATGTTGATCAAGGGGCAAAGCAGACTGATCAAAACAAGATTACCTTATATGTTAATCAGGAGGTAAAACCAAGGGTTAAAAAGCCTAAGGTTGCTACAAGTGAGGAGATTTTGCAGATAGTAGGTTTGAAAGCTTATGATGTTATTGATTTATCATCAGATGAAGAAGAATCTGGTAATGAGAAGTATGAGAAGTTTTGGAAGGTTAAAGAGGAGGAAAGAGAACAGATGATAAGTTCTGATGATGAAGGTAATGAGAACATATTGGACATCCTATCCTGTACTGCAGATGATATCCAACTGATCCAGGTTCATCATGAGCTCCCCGAAACCACAAGAGACCTACCTGAAATCCCATCTTTCAAAGAGCTAAACCTTTCTGAACCTACTGAGATACCACAAAACATACCAAGCCCAATAAACCTATCTAGCCCAGAAAACCAACCTAGCCCTGTTAACCTACCAAGCCCAAACAGAATTCCTAGCCCAATCCTTGACACCCAACCTACAAATGACAACCCACCTGAACCCAACACCGAAGATGAACCTGAACTTCACTTTCCATCCAACCCAGTAGTAAACCAAGATGGTCCTTCAAACCAACCTGAAGTCCCTCTAGTACCCACAAAAGCTCAGCTCAGACAAATGCGAAATACTTTGAGAACACCGTTTCTAGAGGAGGAGATGAAGAAGATATTCGTACACAGGCTCAGGCGGATGGATATATACAAAGTTCTGGGTGTTTCACATCTACCTATGTAGTATCTGGAGGAGTATGCAAGATTGATGAGTTGGGAGAGGAAAACTGAGAAATATGTAAAGAATAAGTCTGTAATTGTGACAAAGAAACAAGTGAGGCTAAGGAGATTTCAGAAGATATGGTATGTTGTCTTTAATTTTCAAAGAAGAGATCTGACAGAGTGTGAATTTTCTAAAGAAGACTTTCAATTTCTAAATGTGGACGACATTGAGTTTCTCTACCATCTGTTCAAAAACATGACTATCAGACCGGAGAACATAATTTTTTCCTTGGAAGCTGTAAAGAGATTTATGAGAAAGCATGTGAATTACACGTATTGCTACGACTTTCAGCTGGGAATTGAAACAAACCAGAAGAGGGTCAACATGACAAAGCCTAATCTTGAGTTAGAAGATATTGAAAGGTATGATCTGTTTACAATCATTGAAAAGCCAGAACTTTGTGTGATTTACAAGAATGCAGAAAACAATAAGAGATTTCTCAGAATTTCAGAGATTGCCAAGTTTTATGATGGAACGATAAAGGTGATCAAACTGCAGTTGAACCAAATATTAAAAGAGAATGAAAAGAAAGTTAAGCAAGGAGAAAAAGGTCTTGGAAAGTTTGACATACTTGCTTTGATAAGAGTCTTGGATGCTTTAGAAGACATAATTCATTTCAAACAAGGCATAAGGATTTTTGAGTCTCTGCTCGGCATTAGACAAGGAAGTTATTCAATATGGGGCAGATAAAGCTTTTGTTATGTGATCTAAAAGGGGGAGAATGTTAGATCTAAGTTTAGATAAAATAATCTTGTTTAAATGTTGACTTTTTCATGTAAGCTTGTATAGAGGTCAAGGCCTGTTTGACTCTATATAAATCATATCTTTGTCTTGTTTTAGTAGTAAAGTAAGCTTGTAAGTCATATTCATATTCATAGTATTGTAATTTCCTTTCAAGAGATATATGACTACGATACATTTGGCACATTTCTCTCCCTAAATCCTTTCTTTCAATTTGTTCTTTAATTGTCAATTGCTTGAAATCTGGGATCACAATTTTTACCCTTTAGAATTGTAACTAGAATTCAACTTTTCATAACGAAATGGGAGTTGCATTTTAGTTTTATTTTTCCTTTTCTCATCTTTCATAGCCTCTACTTCATCTGATGATTTTGTCCATTTGATTTTGAGTTCAGAATGTTTCTGTGGCAGTTATAGAAATCCAAAATCATATAAATCAGGCACTTTTTGAAATACCCTTCTTCAAGTAATGAGGATTATCGTAACCGATACCCCAATACTCATTGAAAGAAGTAACCTCTTTTGGTTTATTAAGATAAATGGTTTGATCAGTCTGACCTCTAGTATAAAGTTTTTCTTCCAAACCACTCACTTTTTCAATCAAATACTTGTTTTCTTTCTTTAAATATAAACACTTTTTAGCAACCTCTTTGATCTCAAGTTCACACAATTTGAATTTTGAAGATGTTTCAAATAATTGATTATGAATTATAGTATTTTCTCTAGCAGAGGTATCAATATTTTTATGTAAAGTCTCAATCAATACATTATTCTCAACAATATCATTATTGAGTTTCGGTATTGTTTGGTTTTTCTTTGTAATGACACCTTTTTCACGTTTCAGTTTAGACTGTAAATCCTGAAGTTCAACCATCATGGATTTCATTTGAGTTAAAAAATCAGATTCAGTCATATCATTTACCTCTTCAGAATCTTCTTCATCTGACATCTCCTCAGAAACTTTCTGTCCCATTAGGCACATATGGGAAGTCTCCTCTTTCTCCTCCTCATCATCTGAATGATCAAGCCAGTAATCATCCTCAGCCATCAAAGCTTTGCCTGCCTCTTTTTGCTTGGCTAGAAGCATCTTGTTTTTGTAATACTCAGAATTTCTGACTTTTGGCTTCTAGCAATCCTTGGCAAAATGGCCTATCTTACCACAGTTGTAGCATTTTACTGGCTCCTCTCCTTGCTTTTCAATATACTGATTTACATACCTTTTCTCTTCTGGCCTTTTCTCCTCAAATATTTTCTTTTCTTCAACCCTTTCCTTGTGCTCATAATTCTTTGAACCTGAGGAATACCTTTGACTGTTTGACCCAAGTTTCTTGTAAAAGTTCTTTTGGAATGCCTTGGTCAATAAAATTATTGCTTGCTTAAGAGTCTCACCATCATCAGAATCAGAATCATCAATATTCTCTTCCTCAGACTCAGATACAATCACTTTCTTCTTTTTCAAACTTACTGATCTTTTTTTCTTTCTCTTTACAACCAAAGCCACCGGATCAACCACTGGTTTCTCAACTCTCTTCTTCTCATCTCTTATCTTATCAACCTCTTCTTCATTCTGTCGTAGAGTTTCATAAACCTCATGCAGAAGAATCACATTGAGATCCTTGATTTGTTTCATCTGGCGAGTAAATCTTTTCCATTAAGGTTGCAATATACTCAGAAACTTCACATTAAGTTCAATCTGAGATTTATCCACTCTATTCTTGCTCAGCTCATTTAGAAGAGTGACGAATCTGTCATAGGTTGCCTCTAGGCTCTCACTTTCCTTAGCTTTAGACTCTTCATAATTGTTAAGACAATTTGACACCTTCAATTGATTACCAACTTTAGAACCCAACATCATTCTTTTCAACTGATCCCACATCTGCTTTCCGGTTGCCTTGTAGTTTTCTATCTTCACATATATCTCATTAGGTATTCCTTGAAGTAAAAAGGATTTAGCCAATCTATCAGCTTTGTGCCTCTTCTTTTCTTCATCTTCATACTCATCAGGATCAATCACATATTCCTTTGCCACAACTCTACTCCATCCTGTATTGTAGTATGAACCTTTGTCGGAGGTTTCATGAGCCCTTTTTTTAACGATAGTCTAATATATTCACCAAGCTCATGTATGTCAATAAAGTCCAAAAATCTGTCTTTCCATTGTTCATACTCACCCTTGAAGAGAACGGGTGGTTTGACATCTGTACCAATTCCAAGAGTATCTCGAGAAGTCATCTTGATAATTTGCACCGATCTTTAGACACAGAAACAAAAATATTTCAAAATTCTAAAAATAGACAAAAATTGACTAAGTACTGAAGTCGCAAATCACTAAGAAAATACTTGTCACAAAACACTAAGAAACCACTTGTCGCAGACCAAGTGAATTAAGACATGAGGAACTCGCAGACTGAAGCGTGCGAGTTCTCACTTGTCGCAGATAGTGGTCTGCGAGTTCTCACTTGTCGCAAACAAAGGCTTGCGAGTTGTTTACTTTTCGCAGATAGTTGTCTGCGAGTTCTTACTTGATGCAGATAGAGGTCTGATAGTTCTGAGACTTACTTGTCGCAAAGATTTTGCGAGTTCTCTTACTTAGAAAAATTTTCAAACTTTAACTTCTCGCAATGCGTCTGCGAGTTCTTATACTTAGAAAATTTTCAACCAATAAACTTGTCGCAAACAGAACACTTGTCTCAGGTCACTTGTCGCAAAGCAAGGAGAACAAAAATCAAGAAGTCCTAGACAACATTCTGCGAGTTCTTGTCTGTCGCAAACCAAAGAAAACAAACAAAACACTTGTCGAAGATCACACTCTGCGAGTTATTCAACCTCTGCGAGTTCTTGCCCTCTACGATTTCTTCAACTATGAAACTTGCGTCTTCCTTGAATCTTGCGAGTTCTTCAATACTTCGAACAAAAACTCACTTTTCAGCCTTAAATTGATTCAAAACTTTGATTTTGAATATGAAACTTCACCAAATCATCCTTGAACACAATCTGAACAGGTTACAATCAATCAATTTCTATCAAGAACAACAAAAATTACACTTTGATCATGAAACAATGAGTGAAAGTTTTCGAACAACAAACTATCAAAAATCCAAAATTTACACAAACAGTTGTGAATTGGACGATGTGGTTCAAATCAAGTGTGTTCTAAACAACACACCGATTACAATACAAGCAAATTCTACTCTAATACAACAAAAATACAAGAAATTCGAATGATACACAGTATACTGCGAGTTCTTGAATTTCGATCACCAAAAATTTCAAATCTATATCATGATTTTGATTCTATGCTTGCTCTGATACAAATTGTGTGTCCCAATGATGTGCAATCAATCAAGATGAACAACGAATTCAATCCAAATGCTCCATATTATTGATCTCAATTCAATTGTTTACAAGATGCTATCTCTATGAAATATTTCTCTCTTTAAACATAAATCTTTGAATTATATGCTACAAGATTACAAAAGAACTATAAGCTTTTATACCTACAAGCTTACAAAGACAAAAACTACACTAGTTGACTTTGACTTTTCTTTATTGAACTTGACTTTGACTTTTACTTTAAGAGGCTTTGACTTGAGCATTGACTTCTAAACTTCATGATCTTGGATCCAACATATTTATGCACTAACACACCTCAAGGACCCCAACGTCGCATATTGCCTACTCGCTAGTAGCCCACAACGACCATCAACCATGAACAAATAAATTTCGCAAATTTAGATCTTTAGGCAAAAGAATCTAAAATACCAGCAATTCCCAAATCAAGGGTTCCATAAGCAATACTACACACCATAAGCAATAAAAGTGTAAGTTAAGTCTACCTTCTTACTACTTGTGGTTCGTTATTAACATATGAACACCACACATTAAATAAACGTGCATCCATGTTTATAAACATACTATATACATATATATTTATATATATATATATATGTAGGGAGAGGTTCATTTTAGAAATGGTAAATATATGAGAAATAGAGAAGTAATCTTAGCCATTCATCTCGTCAACATTTGCGGCTTTGACCGCGAAGCACCGGATAATTCCTTGTGTGGTCTATAGAAGGTAGAGGGGTAATTTCGTAAAATACACGGGATGAGTTCATATATGAATCACAAAGATTCATATATGAATCTGTTAATTAGTTCAACTGTTTCATATATGAATCTTTGTGATTCACAAAGGTTCATATATGAATCTTTGTGATTCATACAGATTCATATATGAATCTTTGTGATTCATACAGATTCATATATGAATCACAAAGGTTCATATATGAATCTGTTAGTTAGTTCAACTGATTCATATATGAATCACAAAGGTTCATATATGAATCAGTTAAAAGAGTTCAGTTGTGAATTGCACTAGTTCATATATGAACATATAGTTCATATGTGAATTATAGATGTTCATATATGAACACAACCCATATGTTTTGTAAAATTTACGAAGTTGTCCTTCTATTTTTGGGATAGCCGCAACTTTTGACTAGTCAAAGCCGCAACTTTTGACCGGTCAAAGCCGCAATATTTGACTAGTCAAATCCGATCTTGACCATATGAATGGCTAGGATTACTTCTCTATTTCTCATATATTTACCATTTCTCAAATGAACCAAACACTATATACGTATATGTATATGTATATACTTACACATTGGTCAAATAAACATAACATTTAAAATGCCCTTTATGATGAACCCTAGTATGAGGATGTTACTCCAACACCTTTAAACTATGTACATTTACCCCTTTTTAGCACTTCTAAGGTGAATATGCCCCAAGATGCACCATTTCATCCATGATTCCCCAAAACCCTAGTTTTAGGAGATTAACATCAACACACAAGAAAATCATCCATTTGTTTATGAGATAGACTAGATGAGGTTATTATGGAGTAAATCTCACCAACTAGGGTTTGTAAGGAGAAAACCCTAAATTCTTGTAGAACCCTAGAGTTGTTGAACTTGAGGAGAGCTACGTTGTTCTTGTAAGTCAAACACTTGAACCCACCAACCACTTTGAGGAGCACTAAATGCTAGGTCTTCGTAGAACATTAAATGAGGAGGGAGAAGAAAATCGTCAAGGTGAGGGAGAGAAAGATCGATCAGCAAAAAATAGGGTTTTTATGAGTGTTTGTCTTCTAAAAACGACATATATTCACAGCCCCTTCGTCCCTTCTAGCGACCTTGACCCTGTGACTATACCACAACATTGTCATCGAGTCATAGTCGCCCCTCTCTCCCCTGTCATAGTACACCAGCGATGATAATGCCACCAACAACTATGCCACGACATTGTCGTCGGGCATAGTCGCACATGCCCTCCATGCTTCTGTCGAAGTGTGCGATAAGACCCCATAGCGACTGTGCCACGGCAATCTCTCTGGGCATAGTCGAATGACTCCCCCCGACCACACTCGATCCTCTTTCGGTTTCCAAAGTCTAACGCAACATTTCCTAAACGAGGGTGGGATCCCGAAACATAAAAATCACGTATAAAAGAAGCTTACACAATAACGTTCGTCTAAAGTGGTCACATACATACATACAAATGCAAATACACATATATACGGATACACACACACACGTACGTAGGTTCATATTACGATATCACCAACATGACATGCATGACTCAACTGGAAAGATTGTTACTAAAAGTGGTTTCTCCTAAGTCAAAACGGTAGGTTTCTTAAGAGGCGTCGAAAAGAATTATAGGGTCTTACTTGGAAATTCGGGGCGTTACAATCCTCCCCTCCTTGAAAAGATTTCTCCCCCTAAATCTTGCATTAGCTAAAAAGGAGAGGGTAATATCTCTGCATGTCTTCTTCTGACTCCCACGTGACGTTCACGCCTCAGTGATGTTTCCATTGTACTTTCACCATAACCACTTCTTTATGGTAGAGTTTCTTCGTCTCTCATTCCAAAATGGTTTATGGTTCCTCTACGCATCGGTTATTGTCTACTCGGATCTCGGACAACGAGATGACGTTTTCTTCCTTTGCCAAACACTTATGTAGTTAACAAACTGGAAATGTGGGATGGATTCCACTCATCTCGGGTGGTAGCTCAAGCTTGTAAGCTTGAAGTCCCATGCGTTCAATAATAGGAAAAGGCCTAAGAAAATGAGGGCTAAGATTCCCCCTCTTTCCAAATCTAATGATCCATTTCTGGGTGACACCTTCAACATTACCCAGTCACCTACTTGAAATTCCACTGGTCTCTTTTTTTGTCCGCGTAGCTCTTTTGGCGATCCTGAGCCGCCTTCAAACGTTATCGAATAATCTTAACCTTGTACGTTATTTCTTGTACTACCTCCGGACTGGTGAATTGCTTCTCGCCCGCTTCGAGCCAACAATTAGGTGTCCTACACTTCCGACTATACAAGGCTTCGAACGACGCCATGCCTAAACTTGAGTGGTAACTATTGTTGTAGGCGAATTCTACTAATGGAAGACGTGAGTCCCAAATTCTCCCGAAGTCGATGACACACGATCTCAACATGTCTTCTAGAGTTTGAATGGTCCACTCGCTTTGTCCATCGGTTTGCGGGTGATATGTCGTACTTAATTTTACTCTTGTTCCCAATTCCCTTTGAAAAGGATTCCAAAAGTGAGAAGTGAAACGACTATCGCGATCGGACACGATAGATAATGGCACTTCATGCCTCGAGACCACTTCGTTAATGTACAACCTTGCCAACTTGTCCAAAGGTAGGGTCTCTCTCATGGCCAAAAAGTGCGCACTTTTGGTCAACCGGTCCACTACCACCCAGATGGTGTCATGGCTCTTCAACGTCTTTGGGAGTTTTGTCACAAAGTCCATCGTGATATGATCCCACTTCCACTCAGGTATTTCCAAATATTGTAAGATCCCATACTATCGTTGGTGTTCGACCTTCACTAGCGAACTAGTAAGGCATCTTTCCACGAAGTTCGCTACATCGAGTTTCATAACCAACCACCAATAACACAATTTTAAATCTCTATACATCATGGTACTTCCCGGGTGAATAGAATATCTAGATTTGTATGCTACCTCCATTAGTAATTTTCGATACCCACCTAACTTGGGCTCCCAAAATCGTCCTTGGAAGAGCTTCAACCCTCGACTATCTTCCGTTAGGATGAGGTGTTGCTTAGATATGGATTCTTCGTTGAGGTTCGTCTCAAGTAACGCTTCGGATTGTGTGGCCTTAATCATACTTATGAGGTTCGAAATAACTTTAATTCTCATCAATGAAGTCCACACCGCTCCACTATACTCTTTTCGTCTTAATGCGTCCACCATTACATTAGCCTTGCCCGGGTGGTATAGCAGTTCGCAATCATAATCCTTAAGCAATTATATCCACCTTCGTTGTCGGATATTCAACTCCTTTTGATCAAATACATACTTCAAACTTTTGTGGTCAGTGTAGAGGATGCATTTCGTGCCATATAAATAGTGTCGCCATAACGTCAATGCAAACACCACCACCACCAGCTCGAGATCGTGAGTAGTATAATTCTTCTCGTGTTCTTTCAACTGCCTAGAGGCGTATGCGATCACCTTTCCTCTCTGCATTAGGACGCAACCCAAACCCATCTTAGATGCATCACTGTAAACGACGAAGTCTTCCGTTTCCTCGGGTAGGGATAAGATCGGAGCTTCACAAAGCTTTTGTTGCAAAGTACGGAACGCTTTCTCTTGAGCTTCTATCCACACAAATTTTACATTCTTCCGGGTCAACGCGGTCAATGATGAAGCGATTTTGGAGAAGTCAATCTTCGGTAGTACCCGGCCAGTCCAAAAAATGTTGGGATTTTAGTCGAGCTATTTGGAGGCTCCCAGTTCATCATCGCCTCAATCTTTGCTGGATCTACTTTTACTCCTTCCTGAGTGACCACATGACCAAGGAATTGAACTTCCTACAAACAAAATTCGCATTTGGAGAATTTGGCGTATAATTTCTCCCTTCTTATTACTTCTAGCACTTCCCTCAAGTGTTGCTCATGTTCCTCCTCATCCTTGGAGTATACTAAGATGTCGTCAATAAACACTATGACCGACCGGTCCAACAATGGTCGACACACACGGTTCATCAAATCCATAAATATTGTCGGGGCATTCATCAACCCAAACGACATGACTAGGAACTCGTAATGCTCGTACCGAGTTCTAAATGTCGTCTTCAGAACGTCCTCCTCTCGAACCTTCACTTGATGATATCCATATCGAAGATCAATCTTGGAAAAGCATCTGACCCCTTGCAGTTGATCAAAGAGATCATCTATTTGGGGTAACGGATATTTGTTCTTTACGGTCACCTTGTTCAACTCTCGGTAATCGATGCACATATGCATCGACCTGTCTTTCTTCTTCACAAAAAGTACTGAAGCTCCCCACGGCATAGAGCTCAGTCTCACGAACCCTTTCTCAAGGAACTCCTGCGCCTGAGTCATCACCTCTTGCATCTCTGTTGGCACGAGGCGATACGGTGCACGAGCTATTGGTTTCGCCCCCGGAACTAAATCGATTCAAAAATCCACTTGTCGATCGGGTGTCAAGCTTGGTAAGTCATCGGGTAACATGTCCGGATATTCACTGACAACCCTCACGTCTTCTACCTTCTTCTTCTCCGCTTTGGCATCTACCACGAAGGCTTGATATGGTGGATATTTCTTCACCAAGCACTTCCTTTCTTTAATGGATGAGATGATGGCAATTTCCCCATTCGCTTTTCACGATAAGCAAAAATGAAGATCTCCTCTTGATGCTTCGCCATACAATCCATTCCAATAACCACGTCGAAACTTCCAATGGTCATGGCAAATAAGTCCACTTCAAAGCTCTCTCCACTAATTTCTAGGTGACATTTTTCCAAGATTTCTCTTATCACTACTTGTTCCCATTCGCTACTTCTATGACTAGTGCATCCCCAAGGATGCTAGGAGGCATGGTCAAAGATTTATAAAACACATTCGACACAAAAAAGAAATTTGCACCAGAATCAAACAATACTCTAACGGGTATAGAGTTGAGTAAGAACGTACCCGACACCATATCGGCGGTCTCCTTCGCTTCCTCTCTTGTCGTTTGGAAGGCTCTCCCTTGAGCCTTTTGGATGGCCTCCTTCCTTGGTTGACTTCCCGAGCCAGTCCCTCGCGAGGTTCCTTTCAGTTTGGGACACTCCCTTCTCACATGCCCCATTTCCTTGCATTCATTACATATCGTTCTCCTTTTTGAACAATCGGGGCTCCTATGTCCCGATTTCCTGCACTTGAAACATGTGACGGGATTGGAATTGCAAAAACCAAAGTGCTTACTCTTGCACTTTGGTCACCATTTCGCCTCTCGACGGTTGTCCATACCCTTATTATTCGGTTGGAATCTCGGCTTCTTGATTGAATCTTGTGGGCTCTCCCACTTTCTCTTCTCTCCGACATACTTCTCCTCCTTGTCCCTTGCATACACTCTTTCCATGATTTTGGCTTATTCAACCGTCTCACAGAGGTTGGTGGCTTTAGAGTTTCGCACCATTAACATCATATCTGCGGGTAGACCTTTCAGATAGGCCTTCACCTTCTCTCTCTCGGTAGGGGCTACATGCCCCACTCGGTTCAACTTTTCCATAAACAGTCGACTGTACTCCCTTATGGAAAAATTTCCTTTCTTGATCGACCTGAACTCCTCTTCAATTACATTCATCTTCTGTTCATTGCAGTATTCCTCTAAGAGTTTTCTCTTAAAAGTGTCCCAAGTCATCTTGGCTAGCACCGAGGCCTCAAGGGTAGAGGTATACACATTCCACCAAGTCAAGGCTGAACCCCTAAGCATTTAAGAGCCAAACTTTACCTTTTGACCCTCTTCACAGTCATAAGCTTGAAAGGCTTGCTCAATTTCTCTAATCTAGTCCATACAAACCACCGGGTTATCAGATTCGACGAATTCCGGTGGTTTGCAACAGAGAAAGGTTTTCTAAGAACAAACCCTCCTCACTTGCCTCATTTCCATGGTTACCAACCCATCGGTGCGGTTCTCGTCTCCGGTACCCCCGGACCCCGCTACTACCACGTTCTCCTCAACCGTCTTGTGTCGGTGGTGGTTGACGTCTCTATCCTCCAACAATTTCATAGACAACTCTTGTTGCTTTACCATAGTTTCGTTCATGTATCTCATCATGTCCATCATCTGCGTTTGAGGAGTTACCTCAGTCAGAACTGGATCGGTGGTGGCAATGTTGGTTCTCGGTATTTGCTCCACCCTCCTGCCAAGCAAGGGCGGAAGTAGAGGAGGTACAGCAGTTACAGTTTCATTTGGCCGATCGGCCATGGATTCGGTCATGGCTTGGCCCTCCGGAGATAATTGAAGGTGACTCCGAGTATTTACCATTTCCATCTGTCACACAATCGAGAGAGGGTAAGAGATAGGCTTCACAAGAGTATACACAAGAAACGTACTAATACAGTTCATCGATCATCATAATCATACTAATTCAAGCATACTCACATAGAAATATATTCATAATAACCGTAGCTAAGTGCGATTATGAACATACTTTATATAAGAATTCTCGCTACCATTTTTACAATTCTCAATGGTGTAATTTCCGTTGACTCTAAGACTATCCCATCTTAGAATTTCTACCCAATTCTCACAATTCATTACCTAATGGTCTCAGCTTAAGTCTAGGCACCGAGATTACTTAACTGGTTCGCTTAAACTAGAGCTCATATACCAACTTTTAACACCCTAAAATTTAGGCAATTCAAAAATTCGAAATTTTGGCAATATAACGTCTAAAATACTAAGGTCCAATATACCCTGTAAATAGAAACAACTAAATAAGAGCAATCCCCAATTTCATGACCACTAAAAACCCAAATTAAGCTGGGTTAGTTTGCACCATAACAGTTTGCATAGGATTAGGACATGGAGATTACAACAACCAACTTAATCTAGAATTAATTCAAACTAGATTAATTTGGGTGATGCTATTCCACCAAAAATCTCTATTCACAATGATTCCCCAAAAAGATCGGTAGTTCAAGATTTCCTACGTGCACGGTTGACAAACCCGTCATCCTAGATTCCACCGCTAGTGGTACATGTGAAGCAATAAGATGTCAAACAAGCGTTAGGATGAATCCTAGTGAGATTCATAAATTAAGTAGTTCACAAACAAGTATATAATAATGCAAGACTTGTGTTACCGAATCCCTTTGCGTTAAAAGGTTATTCTCACTTGCAACGATGTTCCCAAACCTGAATATAAACACACAAGAGATAACTCTTTAAATACGGGGGAGACCCGTTTCCATCGAGGTGACAAGAACACGTGAATGGAGTCACCCATGATGTTATTTGGGTTACACCTCAAGTCCCGGTTTTAGTTCCCATGCCATCGAGACATCACAACCTCAAACCATTTATATTCCATTATTGCCTACTCCATCGATTTACACCTCAAGGACTTACGGGACCATATTTCCTATTCAACTAGACGAGTTACACCTCAAGGACCCCAACATCCCATATTGCTTACTCGCTAGTAGCCCACAACAACCATCAACCATGAACGCATAAATTTCGCGAATTTAGATCTTTAGGTAAAATAATCTAAAATACCATTAATTCCAAATCAAGGGGTTCCACAAACAATACTACACACCATAGTTGACATCAAATAATTTCCGCATGGCGTGCACATAGGTAGTTCCCAACATAATAAAATTGTAAGTTAAGTCTACCTTTTTACTACATGTGGTTCATTATTACCATATGAACACCATACATTAAATAAACGTGCATCCATGTTTATAAACATATTATATACATATATATATATATATGTATATGTATATACTTACACATTGGTCAAATATACATAACATTTAAAATGCCCTTTATGATGAACCCTAGGGTGAGGATGTCACTCTAACACCTTTAAACTCCGTATATTTACCCCTTTTTAGCAATTCTAAGGTAAATATCCCCCAAGAGGCACCCTTTCATCCATGATTTCCCAAAACCCTAGTTTTAGGTTATTAACATCAACACACAAGAAAATCATCCATTTTTTTATGAGATAGAGTAGATGAGGTTATTATGGAGTAAAACTCACCAACTAGGGTTTGTAAGGAGAAAACCCTAAATTTTTGTAGAACACTAGAGTGGTTGAACTTAAGGAGAGCTAGGTTGTTCTTGGAGCTTTTAAAACACAAGGAAGTCAAACACTTGAACCCACCAACCACTTTGAGAAGCACTAAATGCCAGGTCTTCTTTGAACATTAAATTAGGAGGGAGAAGAAAATCGCCAAGGTGAGGGAGAGAAAGATCGATCAGCAGAAAATAGGGTTTTTATGAGTGTTTGGCTTCTAAAAACGACATATATTAACAGCCCCTTTGTCCCTTCTAGCGACCTTGACCCTGGGACTACGCCACGACATTGTCACCAGGTCATAGTCGCCCCTCACTCCCTTGTCACGGTACACCGGCGGCCATAATGCCACCAACGACTATGCCACAGTATTGTCGCCGGACATAGTCGCACATGCCCTTCATGCTTCTGCCGAACTGTGCGATAAGGCCCTATAGCGATTGTGCCACGACAATCTCGTTGGGTATAGTCGCATGACTCCCCCCCCCACCACACTTGAGCCTCTTTCGGTTTCCAACGTCTGACGCAACATTTCCTAAACGAGGGTGGGATCTCAAAACATAGAAATCACATATAAAAGAAGCCTACACAATAACGTTCGTCTATAGTGGTAACATACATATATACAAATGAAAATACACATATATACGGATACACATGCACATACGTAGGTTCATATTACGATATCACCAACATGACATGCATGACTCAACTGGAAAGATTGTAACTAAAAGTGGTTTCTCCTAAGTCAAAACGGTAGGGTTCTTAAGAGGCGTCGAAAAGAATTATGGGGTCTTACTTGGAAATTCTGGGCGTTACATTATTTCATAGTGAAACGTCAAATAATATTTTACAGGTAAAAAAACACAAAAATCAGTTTATACTTGAAACACACTCATGCTTACTCACAATGACAAATCTATGTGAAATAATATGAACCGTATCTTAGATCAAACTAACTTGGTAGTTTTGGTAAATTTTTACATGTGTTGTTTTATCTATGAAACAACACATAAAATTGGTTTTTACGTTTCTAATTTCTAACCGGTTTCTATATGTTTTGTCATATATATATATTGAAAGGTTAAATAACAAGACTAAATACCATGAGAAGGTAAGCATGAAAGGTTAAGAAAAGAGTACTCATGTGTGAACCACTGAAAACATACATTTGAAGATACATAATATGTATTCTTGGTTCAATATGCATCTTCAAATAGATTTTTTCGGGATCTTTTTAATGATTCACATATGAACTCTCTCTAACCTTCTCACCATGTTTATTTAGCCTTCTTATTTGAATCGACTCATATATATATATATATATATATACAGTCGATTCTAATAAGAAGGCTAAATAAATATGGTGAGAAAGTTAGAGAGATTTCATATGTGAATCATTAATATATATATATATATATATTGTGTGTGTGTGTGTGTATGTGTGGGATGGTTCAAATGAGAACACTACCTTTTTACGAAAACAAGAGTATTCCTATATCACATTTGATACTATAGGCCATCACATGTGATACCACATCAGAGAGTCAGACAAGCCAAGTCTTGGTACAAATATGGTTTCCTCACGTATAGTATTACATGTGATGACCTACATTATCACATGTTCTTGTGTTTTACTAAAAAGGTGGCATTCTTGTTTGAACTTCACCTATATATATATATATATATGTGTGTGTGTGTGTGTGTGTCCCAAAATATGTGCAAATCAATCAAGATGATCAACAAACAACATTGCAAATTGTCATATGTATTACTTGAATCAAACAATTACAAAATGCTCTCAACTCTCAATATTTCTCTCTCTACAATTACTTATCTCATGATGCTACACGCTCTACAAGACAAAAGAAACTATTTTATACCTACCATCTAATACAAGAACAAAACAAAAACAAATTGACTTTGACTTGACTTATTACAAAGACTTTGGCTTTTGCTTGAAGGTTTGACTTGAGCTTTGACTTTGACTTTCATTATCTTGTATCCAACATATTTGTGCACTAACAATTTCCCACTTTGGATTCAAGATCATCTTAAAAAAAACTTAGCAAAGAGCAATCTCCCCCTTTGTTTGATCTTATACACATTTAATCTCTCCTTCATTATGACAACTGATCATCTTCAAAGAATAAGATCTTGAGCTCCCTTTTAGATTTAGAAACAAATTATCTCCTCCTTTCGGATAAGCAAAATCAACTTTCAGCATTCTCGAGCAATCTTCTTCTTTGATTCTTTCAAGTAATCTTTCCTTTGAAAATTCAATCTTCCCCAAAGGTAATAAAATTTCTCTCGGACTTCAGAAAAGAAAATTATCTTCAGATTTAGCTCACATTTCTTCAGAAATCAAACTTCAAAGAAAATTTCTGTACAATTCAGCAAACTTTCTGAAATCTTCGAACTTTCTCTTTCAAATATTGAACAATTTCCCATAACTCTGACAATAAATCTTTCAAACCTTTACAAACTGAATTTAAATCATCATTTCTTGAAATAACTTCTCCCGTAACTTGTTTTCCATTTCTTGACTTTTTCCAAAACTGTTACATTTCTTGATCATCTCTCCCCCTTTTTGATGATGTAGAGCAGAGAAATTATCAAAACTTCTTCAAGAAATATCATAATATTCAGACCAAGATCCTTTCACATGAGCCTCAGATCTTCCGTCAATTCATAATGTATACATCTGAATCTTTTCAAATTCAGACAAATAAGAGTGAAAACCTTAATCAACAAATGAATCAGTTAATATGCCTGTAAGTAACACAAAGTCACTTAGTACAACGAATAAACTGTACAAGGAGGTTTATTGATGTTCACTCCCCAGGTCTTCCATTCAATCATTGAAGAACACAAGGTTAAACTATGAACGTTCCGATAGAAAAACAAATTTTCTATGTGTACGTGCTTGTGTATGAAAGAATTAAGCATAAGATTGTTTTATCAATTAGGCTCAAAATTGTGTAAACCATCGAGACAACAATAGTAATACACGAACTCAATTGTGCATGATCGTAGTGCGAAGGTGGGGCAGACTTCCTTCCTTTTCAATATCCACATCTTCCAAATGAAGACGAGATAAATTATGTGTTACATCCCAAAGAAAAATTGAAACATCTCTTTGTTGTGAAAAAGATAAGTAGCTGGTGGGGTTTAAGCAAGAGTTGGCATGGGCTAGTTGCCTGTTTGAATGATGTTCACGAAATAATTGTGAAACAACAGTAATGTGTGTCCCTGAAATCAAGATTCTAATTGCAAACAAATCAAAACAAACAAGATGATCTCAATTACCTGTTTGATTCAATTCTCAATTCACATGATTACAACTTTCTCTCTCTAAAAGTCTCTCTCTCTATATACAAATTCTCTCTCAATGTAAACTGAAACTCTAGCCATCTTTCTATTAAAAAGAAAAGAAATCTATTTATACCTAGCAACTAAAATACAAGGAAACAAAATACACACAAGTAACTTTGACTTTATTACAATTAGACTTTGACTTTTAATGAGATTTGACTTTCTCAGCTTTGACTTATTGTATTTTGATCTTCAGTCTTCATGATCTTGTATCCAACATATTTCTGCTCTAACAATCTCCCCCTTTGGATTCAAGATCATCTTTGAACGATTTAGCAAATCAATCTCTCCCTTTCGTTCAATCTGGACAATCTCTTACTTTTGTTTAACTTTATTCTTCCCAAGTTTGTCTCCAAAATATGATAGAAACGATCTTCAATAATCTCCCAAAATTATCACAAGACTCTTTCTAACTTCGGAAAGAAATTATCTTCAGATTTAGCTCAACTTGCTTCAGCAAATAATCTTCAAGGAAATTTTCTGAAAATCAGCACATCTTCAAACAACTTTGAATTTGCTTGAAAAATCTTCCAAACTTTCAATCTTTGAACTTTATATTCTTCAACTCTTTATCCAAACTTTCAAATCTTTAAAATTTATGATCCGGACATTTCTGTAATTCATCTCCCCCTTTTTGATGAATAGATTATCTATAGCATCAAAACTTTCTCCAAGAAATGTCTTCGACCATTCTGATCTGTCTAAGAGCCTCTGATTCGTTGCCAATTCAAACAATGTAGTCATCCAGATCTTTCAAATCTAGACAAAAAATATTCGTGTAACACCTGAATCAACAAATGAATCAGTTAATATGTCTGTCAGTAACACTAAGTCACTATGTGTAACGAATACACATTGTAAACGAGCTTTTGTTATGTTCACTCCTCCAGGGCTTCCATCCAATCATTGAAACACCACAAAGGCAATTTCTATGAACGTTATGACAAGAAAAAAAATTCCTTGTTTGTTCATGCAAGTGATAGAAAGAATTAAGCACTTGATGATTGCTTTTATAAAGGCTAAACATTGTGTAAACCACTGAGACAACAGTAGATAAACACAGACTCAATGTGCATGATTGAAGTGCGAAGGTGGGGCAAACTTCCTTCTGTTTCAATATCCAGATTTTCCAAATGAAAATCAGATAGAGTATGTGCTACGTCCCATTGAAAATATGAAACATTTTTTTTTGAGAAGAAAATGAGTGTCTGGTGGAGTTTTTATCAAGAGTTGGCATGGGAAAACTTAAAACTTTTTGAAAATGATTGCTTTTATATGCTAACTGAAGTTCGCGCAAAACTTAAAACTCTCTAGACGTTATTAGCACGAAACACAAACTTGAAGGACGAAGGTAGCGCGAAACTCAGAACTCGCAGGACGAAGGTACCGCGAAAGTCAGAATTCGCAGGACGTTGTTAGCGCGTTTCAACATTTAGAATGTTTTTCAATGATTTCAAACTCGCAAGCTTTGACTTGCGCGTTTCTCAGAAGAACTAGCGCGTTTCTAAAAAGAACTAGGGCGTTTCTCAGAAGAACTAGCACGTTTCTCGGATCTTGCGCGTTCTTCAGACTGTCGACCAAAAACTTCATTTTTTCATCGATTTTGATTCAATTCTTCATCAATTTATTCGAAACTTTGCAGAACTCCTTGAAATCAACTTTAGAACAAGTTACAATACATGAAATTCAAAAACAAATATTCAAAATATAAAATAAACGATGATACAGTGCTTTTTGAAACTCGTGAAAAAACTTCAACAATAATCCAAAATTACAAATCTATTACAGTACAATTCTGAAATTAAACCATACAAACTCGATCGAAATCACTAATAACACAAAACCTGATCGATTACAACTTCTAAATCGCACTAGAACTCGAAAATGAATCTGACTTCGACGAACACAAAGTCGAACCAACTTTCTTGATTTGATTTCAAATGGATTTGCTCTGATACCAATTGATAGTCCCTGTTCTAGTTTCTAATCACAATCAATTCAACAAACAAGATATAATTAAACTACCTGTTTGATTCAATTCACAATTTCAAACGATTACAACGTTGTTCTTGACTTTCTCTCTCTAGACAACACTTTCTGTCTCTACATGTAAATCCCTAATTATCAAGAATAATCTCAAACAATCAAGATTTAACAATGAAATCTAGAGAGAGATAGTAAAGAGAGAAAGTAGATCTTCAAATCACAAGTCTCACAAATCTGAAAAATGTTTACAATATTACGCGCTTTTTCAACAAATACAAAGCTTAAAAGCTATTTATACTACCACCTAATACAAAACTTAACAACTAAGAAAACTAAAACAACTTTGACTATTTTGACTTTGACAATGTCGACCTTACAACTTTGACTTTCTAATTAAATCTTGGATACAATATTTAGACTTAACAATCTCCCCTTCGTATTCAAGATTTAATAAAAAATTGACACTAGTCTTCAGCACTTGATTCTTCAGCTTTTGTTTCTGACAACTTTGAACTTTGAAACTATAACAATCTTCAGTCTTTCAGCCTTTTAAGAATCTTAAAAAGTCTTTTGCACTTTGAAACTTTGAAAGTCAACATGTCTTGAACACGAATCAGAAATCTTGAAACTTTTGAAATTCTTTGAAATCTATGAAACTTTGAGAATCTTTGAAAATTTGTATCTTCATCTCTTGTGATCTCTGGATTGTCTTTAGAAAAACAAACTTTCACGAACCATCTTGATTTATCTTTGAATCATCTTCAAAACTTTCTCGAATTCATCTTTATTCAGAATTTGAATCATCTCGGAATGATTTCTTTTCATCTGACTTGAACTTTCTTGAACTTCTCCACAAGACTTTTTCACCTTGAACTTTCTTCATAACTTTGAAATTGAACCTTTGTAAAATTCTCCCCCTTTTTGATGATTGTGAGCATCATGATCATCAAAACATCTTCAATTTCAACACAGTCTTTGATCACACCCTTTGTATTCAACTAACAATCTCCTCTTTCAATGATAATTTGACAGTTTCCGCCCTTTGATCTGAATAACTGAATCATGAACTGTAAATACCCGAATATTTTCAAATTCAGACATAATGAACGTGGTAACCATGATTCAACGGATGAAACAGTTAGGAATGCCTGTCAGTAACACAAAGTTACTATGTACAATGAATGTACAATTTAAGGAGCTGGTTTGATGATGACTCCCCAGGAGTTCCATTCAATCATTGAAAAACACAAGTCTATCTATGAATGTTCTAACAGAAAAACATATTTTCTGTGTGCTCGTGCTTGTGTATGAAAGAATTTTAGCACAATAATTGTGTTTCATAAGGCTCAAATTATGTAAACTGTTGAGACAACAACATGTATTACACGGACTCAATGTGCATGAAAGAGGTACGAAGGTGGGGCAACTTTCCTTCTTTTTCAATATCCAAATCTTCCGAGTGAAGATTAGATAGCATATATGTTGCGTCCCCAAAGAAAATGAAACATTTCTTTTTCGGGAAAGAAATGAGTGGTTGGTGGGGTAATAGCAAGAGTTGGCATGGGCTCACTACCTTTTTCAATGATGGTCACCGAAGAATGTGAACCAATCAGTAGATGTGGCTGCCCGACTCAGAAAGTGGTTGGTGCAGAGTTCTGATATTCTTTTAACTTTGTTCTCACACCCTCTTTCTTTTTATCATTATGCTCACTTATAACCAAACTCTCTTTTCCATTTTTCCGCTCCACACACTGAGAAAAACTCAATCGGATGAGTTATCTCCCCCACTCTTTGATTTTGACCCCTCACCCCTCAATCACTCAAGGATAACTTCATGGGTAGGAAACACAGGTTTACATGAATCCATGGAAGTTCTGTTTAAGCTCACACACGAATCCCATGTAATTCCTAAGAAGAATCGTTGCTCAACAGTTTAACTTGAACATTTAAGATCAAATAGGATAACACTGTCAAAATGTATGATCATGAGATTTGAGCAATTGAACTTTGAAGAATTCTCAAAACAAAGATATTGAATGAATGAAATGAAATCAAGAGAATTGTTTTGAGAATCTGACAATGTATCAATCAGATCAAATCAAATGGTTAGGGTATCAAAGAATTGGATATTTTGTTTATATGAACGAATATAAACAATTTAGCAATGAAAGCACAAATTTTGAAATGATGAATGATGCTCAACAACATTTGAAAGCAAACGGGAGTATTACCATCGAAAAATTTGTTCGTTATGAGACATGGTAATAACAAATTCAAATGAAGTACTGAACCTGTGTGTGTGAATACTTTACAGTATATGGATAAGATAATACACGAGTATTGATCTTTAGAAACACACAGTCAGATAAACATTAAAGCTCAAAATGAAAAACATTTAAAATCACACTTCTTAATTCATAAAATCTTTTGAGAACTAGAAGTGGTTTGAACATTTCAGAAAACGTTTTTCATGCTTGAAAGTTGTTCTTCTTTCAAACAATCAGAGATCTAGATCAGAAGATATTTACCTTTTAAGCTCCCCCTCAAATCATGATAGAATGATTTAGATCTTTTAAGCTCCCATGGATATTAGCAGAATATCCTTCTCTGATCATTGAAAACGGGTCCTGATCTGTTAATTGATTAGAAGCCATCACCTTTACTCCCCCTATAAATTATGCAACAGTAGATTTATCAATGAAAACAAGATAGAGATCCATAATTCCTTCTGGAATGTAGTCCGTCATATCAGTAAGATTTATCAGTGAAAAAGTACAGGATAGAGATCTACAATTCCTTTGGGAATGTAGTCCGTCATATCTCTCTAATGCATATTTCAGAAAAGAAAGTACTCCCCCTTGATGGTTGATTTCCTCATTTGAGTATTGGAGTACAATCCTCATATCATGACAATAGTAAAGGTCTTTAATCGTTGAGGTACGGGCCCTAAGCTGATGTGCTTAGAAGCCATAATATTTCAGCTTTGAAGTCCAGGTTTTGAACTACTTTGTTCAAAAGCCATTGTTCTCTTACTCCCCCTTGACTTGAGGTACCTGCAACACAAAATCTGTTTTCGGCTTTGGTACCCACTGGTATTTTGGTCCATGAATGTTAGTTGCAGTTCTTGTGGGAGTAATCGAGTAAGAACCATACCAGAAATGATCAATCGTTTTGTGAACATGATAATGTGTACGACAATAAGAACAATAATATTTCTTACCTGATAATCGGATTAATTGATCTCTCGTGTAGATATGATCAGGTGTACCTTTACGCGTATTGTTCTTCTTGACTTTGTGTGTATGTACACATGATTTCTTTCCTTTCAGCTCATTTGTCATCTCATCTTTAACTGGTTTCTTCTTCCAAACCAGTTCCTCTGCCTTGTAATTTCTTCTTCTCGGATATGTACCTGAACCGTCTAAATTTCTATCATAGAAAAAGTTAGTACTACGAATCTGATCAGAAGATTTAACTGACCTCTTGGAAGAAACAGTTTTCTGATTTGAACTTGATGCTGTCTTTTCAAACTGTTTAATCTTTGAAGCAAAGCTGTCTCTTTCTTTGACAAGTAAGTCAATCTTTTCCTTGAATTCAGACTTCGTTTTCTGATCTTTCAGCGCATTCTCAGATAGTTCACCTAACTTAACAGTCAGCTTTCTAATCTCGGTCTCAAATATGCTTCTTTCTTCTTCAAACCTCTTCTCAGCATCCTGTCTTTGGTCGGATATTTCTTTGAAGAATCCTACATTCTTTTGTTCAATGGCCTTCTTCTCTTTGGCAAACTTTTCTCTTTCCAAGATAAGTACTTTCTCAAAAACAGAAACTTGCTGAGAAAGTTTTATACACTTAAGCTCAAATGTTTTCTCCTCATCAACACTCTTTCTAGAAAACTCTGAAAACTTTTTAGTAAACTCTTTCTTTTTACTCTCAAAATCCGATCTTTCTTTGACCATCTTTTGTTCGAAATCAGATATTTTCTTTAGAAGCTCAACATTAGAATCTTCCAAACTTCTATCTTCTCTTCATAACTCTCAACAGATATGGCTTGCTGAATTTTATCTTCCAACTCAGAAATCTTCCCTTTCAGCTCAGACACAACCTTTGGCCCTAACATTGTCCATTCAAGATAGTCCCATATCTCCTTTCCTGTTGACTTGTCTAAATCTTTTCCTGTCAATTGATAGGTATTTATGTGACCATTAATATCATAACGAATACTGTTCAACAAAAAATTTCGAGCCATATTATCAGCACTCTTTCTTTTCTCCTGATCCTCAGTACAATCTTCTGTTGGAGTAAGAGGTTTCATCTCTCCTTCAATCAATGATAATCTGATATAGAAACTCAGCTCATGTTTATCTACAAAGTTGAAAAAATCAACTTTCCACTGCTCGTATCTTCCTTTGAGTAATATTGGAGAACTCATCCTGTTTCAAAAAAAAATTGACAAAATGATCGTCAGTTGAAATGAATTCAAAAACAAAATTCAGACAATCTAAAAATTTCTCTCTCAGAAAACTTTGAATGAGAAACAGCTTGATAAAAATGATCGTTCCCAAACAATTCAGAAAAATTTGACTCAAAGTCAAATTCAGATCACACAAGAAAAAATATTTTCAGAAAAAAATTCAATCTCTGGAACTCTCAGACTGAGACTTGAAACTTCCAGATCAAATATATTCAAAACCTGCAATTCAGAAAGTCATGAATCAGATTAATTGAAATCTGGCGCAAAAATGAAAATTGTGCTAACTGATGGTGGCGCAAGAAACAGTTTTCCGCGAACTGTTGGTGGCGCAAGATACAGTTTTGCGTGAGTTTTGACTGGCGCAATTTAATGTTTTGCGATAGAAGTGATTGGTGCAAAACTCAAATACAAAACTCACTTAAGTGGCAGATGAGAGTGGCGCAAAAATTAAGATTGGCTAGTTTTGCGCTAGCAACCTTTGGCGCAAAACACACTGTCCCATTATCACCACCTAGCGCAAAAGAGAATTGTTTTCACAAAGTAGCTAATTTTATTAAGTGGCGCAAAAAAATGAGGCTTATTAATCAATCACTGTCCCATGATAAAATTCAACCAATCACACTTGTTATGAAAGAATTTCCATCAAAGATTTGAGATAGAAGAAACATGCAGAAGCTAGCACTAATTTATTTCATCCAATCACATTAATTCTCAAATTGTAAATGAAACTTTGCGCCAGCTTCAAACAAATTTTGCGCCAGTATCAAAGACCCAATAACTCTCATCCAATTACATTCATACTTCACCAATTTCAATTAAAAATCAATACTGCAGAATTTCAAATGAGATTTGCACCAGTATCAAATGAGATTTGCGCCAGGTTCATAATTTCAACTCTCTAGTTTTCAGAATTCCACAGATCGATCCAGAAATCTAAATACCTGAAATTAAAACATGAAATTTTAAAGGAATGATCGATTAATCAAATAGAATCTATTTTCAAAATCAATTACAGATTAAAACAACAAATCAAAAAAAATGATCAAGAACATCATGAGATCATTTTAATACTGAGTAAATTCATTTTCATCAACTAGAACCGGAGGACGAGTTTCTGTGCCCAAAGACATCTTGATATCGCTTTTGTAGAACTGAGCATGAAACGCAAATTTTTCAGAATCCATAGATGACAAATTTCAGAAAATGCCGAAGTCTGGAAGCACAGAGAATCTGGCGCAAACTATGATTCGCGCTAGCAATGGATGGCGCAAACTTTCTTTTGCGTGAGAAGAAGTTGGCGCAAACTTAAATTTGTACGAAGCGTTGATGGCGCAAAAGATCATTTGCACACTCTAGAATGAACTCGTGAGATAAGGATGGCGCAAACTTAGATTTGCGTGATGTACTGATGACGCAAAGTAGACTTTGCGTGAGATGATTTCGATGAAAACTTTCGCTTGACAATTAAGTGGCGCAAAACTGACTTGCGCGAGACTCAGAAAACGCAAGACTTGCTTTGCGTGAAGCTTTGGTGGCGCAAATTATGATTTGCGCGTAGTATAAGAGACGCGAACTTAACCTTGAGAGAAGTTATTGGCCCAACTTTGTTTTTCGTGAAATGAAGGTGACGCAATGTTAATATTTGCGTGACAGTCTGAAAAACTTGATGAATTTACGCAAGGTATGGATGAACTCGCGCAAAACTCGAAGAACTCGCGCAAAATATGGATATGGCGCAAAACGATGATAATATTCAGAATTCTTCCAAAAATCGATTACAACACAAAATTTGATGAAATTTTCTTGCACAGAAATGTTCGAAATCAGATTTCTAACAACTTCCAAACAACCAACTCGATCAAAAACCACAAAATTGAAGATTTATGAATTGAACAGTACGTAAAAAATGTTTTTCCAGAAACTTGAAAAATCACAAAATTGAAGATCAAAATTAGAATTTCTTGCAAATCGATGTGAATCAAAAGTGTTCTACTTGTAAAATCGGATCCAACAAACCAAAATTCAAAGAAATTGATGAAAAATCAAAAAATGAGATTTTCTTGAAACAATCAAGAAAATCGATCAAATTTTCTGATTCAACACAAATTCAGAATTCGAAAATCATTTCTCTCAATTCTCTCAGATTTAGAAAGCTCTGATACCAATTGTAAATCCCTAATTATCAAGCATAATCTCAAACAATCAAGATTTAACAATGAAATCTAGAGAGAGAGAGTACAGAGAGAAAGTAGATCTTCAAATCACAAGTCTCACAAATCTGAAAAATGTTTACAATATTATGTGCTTTTTCAACAAATACAAAGCTTAAAACCTATTTATACTACCACCTAATACAAAACTTAACACCTAAGAAAACTAAAACAACTTTGACTATTTTAACTTTGACAATGTTGACCTTACAACTTTGACTTTCTAATTAAATCTTGGATACAATATTTAGACTTAACACTACAAAACTCTCTCTGGATGCGATCTCAAACTCTCAATTAGTCATCTGACTATTAACAAGAAAAACAAACTATTTACCTCATTTCCATTTTACCTCGTCACACATCCCACACTCATTTCATTTTGACTCCTCACACTCAATCACGATGGAGTAACTTCTAGGGTAGGAGACACTGGTAATCGTGAATCCATAGAAGTTCATTTAAATCCTAGCACAAAGAACCCATAATTTTCTAGAAAGCATAATGTTGCTCAATATGGTTTAACTTGAACAGTTAAAGCACAAATACAAGTCAAATATGTATATGCTCAGAATATAATCATGAAGATATGAGCATTTTGAATCATGGAAGTATTTTCAAACAAGTAAATTGAACGAATGAATATGAATGCAAAAGACTTGTTTGAAAATCTGACATTGTATAAAAATGATCAGAATCAAATGATGTAGCAATTAAAGCTTATGGTCAAGAATAATGGATATTGTCTATATGAAACAAGAATATAGACATTCTTGAAATGAACGTTTAGAAATGAATATGTATCAAATATGAGACATGGTAAGAACATTTTGAACAAAAAGTTAAACCTGTGTGTGTGAATACTTGAAAGTATATAGAAAAGACAATACCCAAGTATTTATCTTTAGAGACACACGGTTTATAATCATGTAAGCACAAGTAAAATGAAAACATTTAAAAATCACACTTCCAATTCATGAAATCTGTTTAAGAATCGGGAAGTAGTTTGAACATTTAAGAACTTGTTTTTCTATGATTGAAAGTCGTCATTCTTTCAACCATATATGAGATTTAGATAAGAAATTTAACCTTTCTATGCAGTCTTAAATCTCATGAAGTCAGCTGAAAATCATAAAGATATGATCTTATAGCTCCTCTCATTCTGCACAAGTCTCAAAGTCTAGTCAAAACAACTTTTATTCACAAAAATTTATTCAAAAATTAAAAAACATAAAGCAGTAAAACAATTAAAATACGAGTTCTGATCAGAAGTAATCAGAAGTCATCACCTTTACTCCCCCTGAAATTATGCATCAGAAAAATTATCAGTGTAAAAGATATGTATTAACCCCCCCCCCCCCCTCAAATGTAGAACATCATTTCTGTCGGATGTATAAAATTTCAGACAAATATATATACTCCCTCTTGAATATTGATGTCCTCATATATGTATGTAGGAGTACATTATCATTCAGCTCAGGAGTAAAATCTTTTGATCATTGAAGTGCGGGTCTTGAACTGTTGTATTCAAGAGCCATAAGTCTCTTACTCAACCTTGACTTGACTTTCCCGTAACACAGATTTATCCTTTTTCTTTGGTATCCATTTGTATTTGGATTCAACATAGTTAGCACATGATTTTGACACCCATTTAAACTTGGGTCCACTTTTCTTTTGAAAATCATAAGAGAAATTAGAACGATGAGAACATACAAAATATGAGCCAAACCAATCATTAGAATATTTTCGAGAATCATAATCATTTCTATCTGTTAGAGCACAGATTTGTTGGATTCAAGATCATAAAGATTGAAGATATAAGTTCAAGAAGTCAAAGCTAGAAAGTCAACTCTCAGTCAAAGTCAAAGTCATTTTGTAATAAAAGTCAAATTCAACATATTGTATTTGTTTGTTTCTTTGTATTTGTATGGAGGTTTAAATACCTTTGGAGTCTTTGTAAGAGTTAAGTTGTAGCATGTCATTTGTGAGAGAGAGAGAGAACTTATGAGAGAAGAGTTGTTTTTAGAATATCATTCTAGTGAGAGAGTAGAGAGAGAAAGTGAAAGTTTGTAATCCTTGTGATTAAATCAATGGCTTGTGATTACGAATTGATTCATCTTGATTGTTTGTACATTTAGAACTTGAATTTGGGAATAACAATTGGTATCAGAGCAGATAGAAGTTCAGAAAATCGGATCAAATTTGAAGTTTTTGAACTGTTCATCGTCAAACATACTGTAGCATTCGAATTTCTTGATTCAGTGTTATTTTGAAACTGAAATTGGTTGTATTAGATTCGATTTGTTGTTTAGAATGTTTTTGATTTCTTTTGTTCTTCTTGATTCACAACAGATTGTTCGAATTTTGGATTTTTCTTGAATTTATATTCAAAGTCTGTACGAACTGTTCTAGGATCAAAAATCTTAAATTTGTGTTTGTTTTGTAAAATCAAGTATTGTAACATGTTCGAATTATGTTCGAGATGAGATCTGCAGAGTTTCAAAGCAATTGGTGAAGAATTGGATCGAAATCAGATGGAAAAATCGAATTTTTGTTTGAAGAGTCCAAGAACACGCAAGATCTGTGAAACGCGCAAGATTCATCTGGAAGAACGCGCAAGCTGAAGAATTTAGTTTCTGGACGAAAACGCACAAAGTGTGGTTTGCGAGTTCTAGAAATGCACAAATCGAAGCCTGCGAGTTTAGCTCTTCTGTCTGCGAGTTTGAAAATTGGGAAAAAGTTTCTAAGTGTTGAAATGTGCAAGTACACCTTTGTGAGTTTTCCAAACGCGCAAGACTAAGCTTGCGAGTTTCTTCGGAATAGTATTCTGCAAGTTCTTTCGATTTGCGAGTTTGTTCAAAACGCGCAAATAAGCATTTGCGAGTTCTGGAAACGCGCACGCTTCTATCTGCGAGTTTTTCTATGAACAGTTACTTGCGAGTATTAGGCTTCTACGAGTTGCAAGCTTCAGTTAGCTAAATCAGAAATGTGCAAGCTTCGGTTAGCGCGAACCTCAAACTCGCAGGAGCCTGTTAGCGCGAATCTTAGTACTCGCATCCTTTGTTGTGCATGAACCTCAAAACGCGCAAGTTACTGTGTTAGCGCGAAGTTGATATTCTTTGGTTTGAGAGTTTCATACTTAGAATTTTTTTTCCTGAAATTTGTCCAAGTTTGATTTTTACTGATCCATTTCATTTTTCTGAATTTCTAACGATCAAATTTCAAGTTCTTTTTGTTGTAACAGGATGTCTTCTCAAGGAAAAATGACATCAAAAGAAGAGATTGCTAAACTTAAAGCAGAGCTTCTTCATCTTGAAGCACGATTTGCACGAAGATGTAAAAAGTTGGAAGATTTACATATGGACATTGCTGCATATAAATGCCATATGGAATACTATAAGCAGAAACATGATGATCAAGTTGATATTTATAATAGTCTTAATGAGTGGATGCATACACATATAGGTTACCTGAAGAAGACAACAGGTTCAGGTCAATATTCAGAATTATTTGCCAAATACAAGGAACATATTCAACAACTTGAAAAGGAAGTTATTCAAGTCTTGAAAGTTGATAAATGGTTGGAAGCTGAGAAATTAAAGACCGAGAATTCTGAATTACTGCAAAAGATCTCTGATTTCGAAATTCAGATAATCCAGATCCAGCAAGCAGATTTTGTTGACAGTTATGAGATGAAGATTAAGAATCTAGAGGATGCTAATGCTGAGCTTCAAAAGAAAATATCTGAATTGGAACAAAAGGTAGTCAAAGACAAAGATCAGCTTGAAATTGAAAAGAAATCATTTGCAAAGAAATTTTCTGATTTTTCAAGAAAATATGCTGAAGAGAAGAAAGCAGTTGAGCTAAAATGTATAAAGCTTTCTCAACAAGTTTCTGACTTTGAGAAAGTGATTATTTTGGAAAGAGAAAAGTTTGCAAAGGAAAGAAAGACCATAGAACAGAAGAATGTTGGAATCTTCAAAGAGATATATGGTCAGAGTACAAATGCTGAAAAGGGCTTTGAGGAAGAAAGAAGTTTGTTTGAAGCTGAGATTAAGAAGCTTAATGACAAGTTATCTGAACTATCTGAATGTGTGCTAAAAGAGTAGAAAGCGAAGTCTGAGTTAAAGAAAGAAATTGACTTCCACATCAAAGAAAAGAACCGTTATTTTTCAAAGATAAAAGAGCTTGAAAAGATTGTTTCAAAGGTGGTGTTGACTGAGCAAACGACTCGAGAGTAACAAATCCACACATCTAGAAATGATTCAGCTGACTTCAAAAAGAAAGATGCAAGCTCAAATCAGAAAACTGTTTCTTCAAAAAGGTCAGTTTACTCATTTGATCAGATTCGTACTACTAATATCTTTTATGATCGAAATGTAGATGGTTCGGGTACACAAAGAAGAAGAAGCAGGAGATATGAAGAAGAAAAGCTAGTCTGGAAGGTAAAACCAGTTGATGATGAAAAGGAGAAAGAAAAGAAAGGAAAGAAGAAAGAAAACAAATCATTTGTACATGCTTCAAATGCAAAGAAGAACAAAGCTCGTAAAGGTAAACCTGATCATATCTACAAGAAAGATCAATTAATCAGGTTATCAAGTAAGAAATACTATTGTTCTTATTGATGTACACATGATCCTGTTCATAAAACTAGTGATCATTTCTGGTATGGTTCTTACTCGGTTACTCCCATAAGAACTGCAACTAACATTCATGGACCCAAATACCAGGGGGTACCAAAACCAAAGATTGATTTTGTGTTGCAGGCATCTACTGTCAAGGGGGAGTGTAAATCAACTTAGAACCCGTACTTCAACGAAGTTTGACTTCTAAACACAACAGTTTAGGACTCGCTCTTCAATGATGAAAAAGAAATGCTACTCCCGGGATGATAAGAGAGTGTACTCAGATACTCAGAAGAGGAAATCAACATTCAAGGGGGAGTACATAAATTTTTCTGGAAATATGTATTCGGAAGATATGATGAACTACACTTCAAATGGAGTTGTAGATCTCTATCATGTGCCTTTTACTGATAAATTTCAGATGCATATTTTCAGGGGGAGTAAAGGATTATGATTTCTGATTATTTCAAATCAGAACTCATACTATAAGTGTTTTACTGCTTTATGTCTTTTAAGTTTGAATAAATTTTGTGAATAAAGTTGCTTTGACATGACTTTGAGACTTATGCAGAATGAGAGAAGCTATCAAGATCATATCTTTATGACTTCAGCTGACTTCATGAGATTTAAGACGAAGTGAAAAAGGTTAATTTCTTATCTTAATCTCATATATGGTTGAAAGAAGGACAACTTTCGATCATAGACAAGATGTTTTTAAATGTTTAAACCACTTCCCGATTCTTAAACAGATTTCATGAATTGGAAGTGTGATTTTAAATGTTTTCATTGTTAAAAGTGCTTAAATGATTACAAACCGTGTGTTTCCAAAGATAAATACTTGTGTATTGTCTTTTCTATATACTTTCAAGTATTCACACACACCGGTTTGATTTATTGTTCAAAACGTTCTTACCATGTCTCAAATTTGAAACATATTTTTCGATGGTAAGACACCCCACTTGTATTTCAATGAATTTTTTAGCGTTGTTTCATATCGAAGCGTTCTTTCAAGAATGTCTGTATTTTGATTCATATAGACAATATCCATTATTCTTGACCATAAGCTTTAATTTCTACATCATTTGATTCTGATCATTTTCATACAATGTTAGATTTTCAAACAAGTCTCTTGCATTCATATTCATTCATTCAATTTACTTGTTTGAAAATACTTCCATGTTTCAAAATGCTCATATCTTCATGATTATATTCTGAGCGTATACATATCTGACTTGTATTTGTGCTTTAACTGTTCAAGTTAAACCATATTGAGCAACATTATGCTTTAATAGGACAATATGGGTTCTTTGTGCTAGGACTTAAAATAAACTTCTATGGATTCACGATTACTAGTGTTTCCTACCCAAGAAGTTACTCCATAGTGATTGAGTGTGAGTAGTCAAAAAGAAATGAGTGTGGGATGTGTAACGAGGTAAAATGGAAAAGAGATTTTGATTAGATGTGAGCTTAATGATTAAAAAGAAAGAGGGTGTGAGATCAGAGTAAAAGAATATCAAACTCTACACCAACTACTTTCTGAGTCGGGTACTAATGTTTCACAATTTTTGGTGAACATTATTGAAACAGGCAAATAGCCCATGCCAACTCTTGACATAACCCCACCAGCCAATCATTTTCTTCTCAAAAAGAAAATGTTTCATATTTTCTGGGGACGCAACACATAATCTATCTGATTTTCATTTGGAAAATCTGGATATTGAAAAAGAAGGAAGTCTGCCCCACCTTCGCACTTCAATCATGCACATTGAGTATGTGTTTATCTACTGTTGTCTCAGTGGTTTACACAATTTTGAGCCTTTATAAGCAATCATCAAGTGCTTAATTCTTTCTACACTTGCACGAACACACAAGGAATTTGTTTTCTTGTCATAACATTCATAGAAATTTCATTTGTGGTGTTTCGATGATTGGATGGAAGCCCTGGGGGAGTGAACATCAAAAAGTTCCTTTCCTATGTGTATCTGTTACACATAGTAACTTTGTGTTACTAACAGGTATATTAACTGATTCATTTGTTGATTCAGATGTTACATGAATATTTTGTCTGGATTTAAAAAGATCTGGATGAATACATTGTTCGAATTGGCAACGAATTAGAGGCTCATTATGACAGATCAGTGGTCAGAACAGTTCACGACATTTCTTGAAGAAAGTTTTGATGTTATAGATGCTCTAATCATCAAAAAGGGGGAGAAGAGTTAAAGAAATGTTTTGAGTCATGTTTTGAGTCAGCAATGTTAATGCTGGGAGAAAATATTCAAGATTGATTGAAAGCTGAAAGGCTTTGAAGATTTTGCTGATATTTGGTTTGTGAAATAGGTTTTATAAGCTTGTGAGAGAATCAGTTTTTGAGAAAAGATTGTTGAAAGTTTTTGAAGAGATAGAGCTTATCAGAGAAGGGGAGAATGTAAATATTTCATACTAATAGGGGGAGCATGTGAGTTGATGGAGAAAATCATTTTTGTATCAAAGGGGGAGTTATTTCAAATTGAGCTTAAAGAGAAAAGATAGCATTGTTAAATCTTTTAGTAATGATCTTGATCCAAAGGGGAAAAATGTTAGAGCACAGATTTGTTGGATTCAAGATCATAAAGATTGAAGATATAAGTTCAAGAAGTCAAAGATGGAAAGTCAATTCTCAGTGAAAGTCAAAGTCATTTTGTAATAAAAGTCAAAGTCAACATATTGTATTTGTTTGTTTCTTTGTATTTGTATGGAGGTTTAAATACCTTTGGAGTCTTTGTAAGAGTTAAGTTGTAGCATGTCATTTGTGAGAGAGAGAGCTTATGAGAGAAGAGTTGTTTTTAGAATATCATTCTAGTGAGAGAGTAGAGAGAGAAAGTGAATGTTTGTAATCCTTGTGATTAAATCAAAGACTTGTGATTACGAATTGATTCATCTTGATTTTTTGTACATTTTGAACATGAATTTGCCACGCAGACTTAACTCCATGCGTTTTCCTTCTCACATCTGAAAATTTTGAAACTTCAGAGTTAGACCGATGAGAATCAAATAAATGCTTCTGCTTTGACTTACAAGTGTTGATCTGTTTCTGTGAATGCCCAGATTTCTGCTTTTTACCTTTGGCAACTTTCTTTTTCACAGGAACTGATTTATCAACTTTCGTTCATGGTTCACCTTTATCAAACACACTTGGTAATCCAAAAGAATTAATAACAAAAGATGAATGATCAGGAAGTTTAGAATTAAAATCAAATTGAGCAATACATACATCTAAAACACCATCAGAGTTTAAAAAATCAAACCCATCATTAAGTAAACTAGACATATCATCAGAATTTGAAGCTTTAGAAGAATTAGAAAAATTAGAATTTTTCAACACAGTTAAAAACACATTTTGTTCTAAATCCATCAAAATTCTTTCTTCTGTTAGAGTATTCTCGAGTTCAGAAATTTTACTTTCTAATACGAGAGGAGGAATGTAAATTTTACCTTCAATAGGCTTTGCCTCCAACTCTTTTGAGGAATAACTCTCAAAATAGTCATCTGAAAGAAATTTTGATTTATCAGAACTATAACTATTATTCAACTTCTCATAACGAAATGGAAGTTGAACTTTAGTTGTGTTCTTTCTTTTCTCATATCCCTTAGCTTCATGTTCTTCAGATAGTTTGGTCCACTCAACATGAAGATCAGGGTATCTTGATGCTAGACTTAAAAATGTAAAATCATAAAGTGCAGGAACTTTAGATATACCCTTTTTAAGATAGTGTGGATTCTCATAACCGAGTCCCCAATACTCTTTGTTCTCTTTGGGTTTGTTTAGATGAATGGTTTGTTCAGTTTGACCCGATGTGTATAATTTTCCTTCCAAAGCATTCACTTTTTCAAGTAATGATTTGTTTTCTTTTGAAAGCGAAGAATGCATTTTAGTAAGCTCTTTTGAATCAAACTCACATAGTCTATGTTTTGAATTTATTTCAGCTAACTCTTTAAGAATTAGAGTATTTTCTTGAGCACTGGTATCAATATTTTTATGTAAAGTCTCAATCAATACTTTCTTCTCAGCAATATCCTCGCTAAGTTTCTGTATTGATTGGTTTTTGTCTTTATTGATACCTCTTTCACGCTTAAGCTTTGACTCTAACTTTTGAAGTCTAATCATCATGACATTTATTTGATTTATAAAATCCGATTCACTCATATCACATACCTCTTCATTTTCTTCATCACATTTAGAATCTGCTTCATCTTCAGTAACAGTCTTTCCCATAAGACAGATATGAGCAGTCTCTTCTGTCTCAACTTCTTCATCCGAGTGGTCAAGCCAGAACTCGTCCTCTGCCATCAGTGGCCTTCCGACTTCTTGCTGTTTTGCTAAAAGCATCTTGTTCTTATAATACTCGGAGTTTCGAACCTTTGGCTTGCTGCAGTTTTTAGCAAAATGCCCCAGTTTGCCACAGTTGTAGCATTTAGTTGGCTCTTGCAGCTTTGCCTCTTCAACTCTAACCTTTCTTTCCTCTGGTTTCTTCTCTACCAATCTCCTTCCTTCAATTCTCTGTTTGTGCTCATAGTTCTTAGACCCAGAAGAGTATCTTTGACTGTTTGAGCTAGGCTTTTTATAAAACTTTTTCTGAAAAGCTTTTGTCAACATCAGCATGGCCTGTTTCAAACTTTCACACTCATCTGAATCAGAATTATCTTCACTCTCTACCTCTTCTGATTCAGAAAGTATGACTTTATTTTTCTTCTTAAGGCTCACACTCTTCTTTTTCACAACTAGAGCAACTGGATCAACAATTACCTTCTCAGCCTTTTTCTTTTCACCCATAATCTCATCAACTTCTTCTTCATTCTATCTAACAGTTTCATATACTTCGTGGAGTGGTATTTCATTCAAGTCCTTCATCTGCTTCATCTGCCTGGTAAATCTCTTCCACTTAGGCTGCAAAATACTCAGGAACTTGACATTAAGCTCAATTTGTGACTTATTCACTTTGTTCTTGCTGAGTTCGTTCAACAAAGTCACAAACCGGTCATAAGTAGCCTCCAATGATTCACCCTCCTTAGCCTTGAACTCTTCATAGTTATTGAGTCAATTTGAGATTTTGAGTTGGTTCCCAACCTTTGACCCAAGCATCATTTTCTCCAGTTGATCCAACATTTGCTTTCCGGTAGCATTGTAGCTGTCAATCTTGACATATATCTCGTTTGGTATGCCTTGAAGAATGAAAGACTTTGCCAATTTATCATCTCTTGCTCTATCTTTCTCCTCATCAGTGAATTCATTAAATTTAAGTTCATATTCTATCTGCTCAGTTCCAACAGTACGAGTCATTTTTGGAATTGGCATAACTCCTTCCTCCAAAGATATCTTGATAAGTTCACCCAATGCATGTCTGTCTATGAAGTCCATGAACCTATCTTTCTACTGCTCGTACTCTCCCTTGAAAAGTATCGGTGGCTTTGTGTCAATTTCGATAGCGAGAGCTTCTCTTAATGTCATCCTCTTTGAAAAATATATGCAATAAGAAACTTGAAATTGACCGTTAGTCCAAATGAAATCACAATTAAAAAAAATTTGACTAAGTAGTAAAACTCGCAAAACACTATTCAAAAAGAAACTCGCAGACGCCTAAACTCGCAAACTACTATTCACTGATAACTCGCAGGCTGAGGCGTACGTCTTTGAGAACTCGCAAACAAAGGGTTGCGTGTTTTGAGAACTCGCAGACTACTGTTTCGCTGGAACTAGCAAACAAAGCGTTGCGCATTTTGAAAACTCGCAGATGCCTACTTGCGCATTTTGACAAACTCGCAGATCAAATGAACTCGCAGATCACTATTCCGGAGAAACTCGCATGCTTAGTCTTGTGCATTTTGAGAACTCGCTAAAGTCTACTTGCGCGTTTGGAGAACTCGCAAAGGTCTACTTGCGTGTTTTTGATACTTAGAAACTTTATCCCAATCTTCAAACTCGCAGACTGAAGAGCTAAACTCCTAGACTTCGATCTACACGTTTCTAGAACTCGCAAACCACACTTTGCGCGTTTTGTCCAAAAATCAAATTCTTCATCTTGCGCGTTCTTCCGATGAACTTGCGCGTTTCACAGATCTTGCGTGTTCTTGGGCTCTTCGAACAAAAATTCAAACTTTCACACTGAAATCCATCGAAACCTTCGAATTTGATCTCGAAACTTTGTCAATTTGCTCTATTCCATATCTCGATCAGGTTACAATACAAGAATTACAAAAACAAACACAAATCGTAACATTTTGATTCGATTTACTGTGCTCATGAACTCGTTACTCAAAATTCAACAAATTTCTAAAATTACGTACGATTACAGTGCAATTAACAAATCAAAATACACAGACTCGATCGAAATCACTACTTAAACAAATCCTAATCAATTTCAACTCCTAATTCACACTAGAACTCGAAAACGATTCTAACTTCAACGAACACAGTGTCAAACTCAGTTTCTTGAATTTGATTCCACTTGAATCTGCTCTGATAACAATTGTGTGTCCCTTAAATCAAGATTCTAATTGCAGAAAAATCAAAACAAACAAGATGATCTCAATTACCTGTTTGATTCAATTCTCAATTCACAAGATTACAACTTTCTCTCTCTAAAAGTCTCTCTCTCTCTCTACAAATTCTCTCTCAATGTAAACTCAAACTCTAGCCATCTTTCTATTAAAAAGAAAAGAAATATATTGATACCTAGAAACTAAAATACAAGGAAACAAAACACACACAAGTAACTTTGACTTTATTACAATTAGACTTTGACTTTTAATGAGATTTGACTTTCTCAGCTTTGACTTCTTGTATTTTGATCTTCAGTCTTCATGATCTTGTATCCAACATATTTTTGCTCTAAAAAGTAATGTGGCTGCCCAGCTCAAAAAAAGTTAGTGCAGAGTTTGATATTCTTTTACTCTGATCTCTCACCCTCTTTCTTTTTAACATTAAGCTCACTTCTAACCAAACTCTCTTTTCATTTTATCTCAGCAAACACCCACACTCAGATATTGACTCCTCGCCTCTCGATCACTTAAGGATAACTTCTTGGGTAGGAAACACTGGTTAACGTGAATCCATAGAAGTTCTTTTAAGCTTAGACGCGGAATCCCATTCATTTTGTCCTAAAAGAATATGTTGCTCAACGATTATCTTGACAATTAAGCACAAGATATCATAGTCAGTGTATGTATGCTTCACATTATCAATGTGTGAGCTTATGAACATTTAAGATCTCTCAAAACAATGAAATTGAACGAATGAAACGAAATGAAATGAAATGTTTTGAGAATCTGACAATGTATGAAAAGATCAAATATGAATGATTTAGCATTAAAAGCTTAGGTCATGAAAAATTGGATGTTGTCTATAAGAACAATTATAGACATCCTTGAAAGAAACGCTTTGAATGAATCAACGCTCAAATATCAAAGAAGTTCAAACGGGGTGTCTTACCATCGAAAATTATGTTCAATTCTGAGACATGGTAAGAACTTAGTCAATAAAAGTACTAAACCGGTGTGTGTGAATACTTGACAGTATATAGAAAAGATAATACACAAGTATTTATCTTTGTAAACACACGGTTAGTAAAGCATTGAAGCACATAATAACAAAAAAACATTTATAACCACACTTATGTATTCATGAAATCTGTTTAAGAATCGAGAAATGGTTTGAACATTTAAGAATATGTTTTCATGTATGAAATCGTCCTTCTTTCAAACACGTATGAGATTAAGAATAGAATAATCCTTACGCTAAGTATTAATCTCATAAAGTCAGCTCGAAAGTCATGATTTATATGATCATGTACGCTCCCCCTCAAATTCTGCATTCAGTCAAAAAAACGTCAAAGGACAAAGTCTTATTCACAAACATTATTGAAAAATAAAGACATAAAAGCAGTAAAACTTTTAAGAACGAGTTATGATAAGATGTAATAAGAAGTCATTGTCCTTACTCCCCCTGAACATATGCATCACAAGATATGTCAGTAAAAGAATATATGCAAATATCTACGACTCCCCCTGAAAACATGAACATAACCTTTCAGTGTAGATATCGTTCAGATTCAAAATAAAGAAATGAAAAAAATAACAAAGATAAACTGTACTAGGTAACTACAGATTAAGTCTTGATATTTAACATACCAAGTTTTGAAATGAGAAAATTAAATCTCTTTTCATCTAATGGCTTGGTGAATAAATCAGCAAGTGTTAGATCACAGATTTATTGGATTCAAGATCATCCAATCTGAAGATTTTAATCTGAAGCTAAAGTTGAAAAGTCACTCTCAATATTAGTCTAATGTTAGTTTGTAATAAAATGTCAAAGTTTGTTTTTAGTATTTTATTATTATTCCTAAATATCTATTATTAGATATTTTAGGATATTTAGTTTTAGATATTATTATTATTAGATATTATGTTAGAAGTTAGATATTAGATATTATTAGAATATCTCATATCATTTTTATCAAGCCAAGAACACTGTTCATCAAGAGAGAAAAACAGAAGAGAAAACATCAATCTAGTAATCTGTGGTTTGTAATCAAACAGGTTGGTGAATCATATTTGTTTGTGATTGTGTTTGTATTGATAAGAACATGATTAAATAAAGTGACCGAAAATTGGTATCAGAGCTTAAAACCAGATTCAAATCAAGTTCTAGAACTCGACACTGTGATCTTCATCTTTAAAATCATTTTTGAGTTTTAGAGTGTTATTGGTGTTGAAATCGATCAGGGTGTGATCGATTAGTGTTTTAGATCGATTAGATATTGTTTAATTTCAGTATTGCACTTTAATCGATTCAAATTTTGTGATTTTGATGTCTAAAAGTTCTCGATTTCAAACTCACTGTTCCATCGATCAAATCTTCAAAAAGTATTTGTTTTTGAGATCGAAAGCTTGTAATCTGTTCTAGAAGTGTTAGTGGTCAATTTGTCAAATTTTGGGACTGCTAATCGAAGTCTAGATAGGTTTATTTGAGAATTACAACCGTTTTTCGAAGCTGCAGAGAAGAAAACGCGAGAGGAAAAAGTATGCGCCAGTTCATAATTCTTTTGCGCCACATAATGTTCGCGCAAACATCCTTTTTGCGCCATTCAAGACACCGGTCGACACCGGTCCATACCGGTCGCAGGACCCCGATCGCAGACACCGGTCGAGCACACCGGTCGCAGACACCGGTCACCACAACGCCCCGGTCGGACAACACACCGGTCGAGGACACCGGTCCGCAACACTCCGGTCACAAAATTATACAGGTCGAGCACCCCGGTTTGCGCCATTAAATTCTCACGTAAACTCTACTTCGCGCGACCCACTACTCGCGCAAACTTCCACTTCTCGCGACCAACTACTTGCGCAAATTCCAATTCGCGCGACCTTCTTCTCGCGCAAGTCTCTGTTTTGCGCCAACCATTTCTCACGTAAAGTTTACTTCTGCGCGAACTGAAGTCTCACAAGTGACTTTTGCGCCAACCACTATTAGCGCAAAGTCTGTTTTTGCGCCAACCACCTTTAGCGCAAATTGTGCTTTTGCGCTAGTTCCTAACTTAGTCTTTCTGAGTCGATAACATCAAGAGAAGCTCTAGCTATCGGAACTGACACAAAGCCACCAGTACTTTTCAGGGGAGAGTATGAGCAGTGGAAAGATCGGTTCATGGACTTCATAGAAAGACATGATTTGGGTGAATTAATCAGGAAATCTTTAGAGGAAGGAGTTATGCCACCTGTTATGAAGACTCGTACGGTTGATAGTGAGGAGGTACCATATCAACTTAAGTTTAATGAACTCGATGGTGAAGACCAAAAGAGAGCAAAAGCTGATAGATTAGCAAAGTCTTTCATTCTTCAAGGAATTACTAATGAAATATATGTGAAGATTGACAACTATAAAGCTACAGGCAAACAGATGTGGGATCAACTGGAGAAAATGATGCTTGGTTCAAAAGTTGGAAATCAGCTCAAGATATCCAACTGTCTTAACAACTATGAAGAGTTGGAGAATCTCTAGCAGAAACATATGACAGATTTGTGACCTTGCTGAATGAGTTAAGCAAGAACAAGGTCAATAAATCACAAATAGAACTGAATGTCAAATTCCTCAGCATCCTTCAGCCTGAATGGAAAAGGTTTACAAGGCAGATGAAGCAAATAAAAGATCTAAACGATATTCCACTTCACGAGGTATATGAAACCCTCAAGCAGAATGAGGAAGAGGTGGATGAGATCATGGATGAAAAGAGACAGTCTAAGAAGAGAGTTGCTGATTCAATTGCTCTTGTTGTGAAGAAGAAGAAGAAGAAGAAGAAGAAGATGATTGTGTCTGAATCAGAAGAGGTTGAATGTGAAGCGAACTCTAACTCTGACGACTGTGAAAAAGTAAAGCAGGCTATGCTTATGTTGACCAAGGCTTTTCAAAAGAAGTTCTACAAAAAGCCTAGCTCGAATAGGCAGAGGTATTCATCTGGTCCTAGTAACTATGTTCACAAGGAGAGATTTGAAGGAAAGAGGTTAGAGGAAAGAAACCCAGAAGAGAAAAGGTATAAAGCTGAAGAGACCAATCAGCAAGAACCTCCAAAATGCTACAACTGTAACAGACTTGGACACTTTGCCAAAGACTGCCGAAGACCCAAAGTCTGGAACTCCGACTACTACAAGAACAAAATGCTTCTAGCCAAGCAACAGAAGGCTGGAAAGGCATTGATGGCAGAAGATGAGTTCTGGCTAGATAATTCAGACCAAGATGATGAAAATGAAGAGAAGGACGAGACAACACAACTATGCTTTATGGCAAGCTGGAAACAGAAACTGATTCCGATGATGAGGACAACGAAGAGGTATGTGATTTAACTAAATCATATTTCTTAAATCAAATGCATGCCATGATGACAAAACTCCAAGAATTAGAGTCTAAACTTAAACATGAAAAAGGTGTTATTCATGACAAAAACCAATCAATACAGAAACTTAGCGAGGATATTGCTGAGAAGAAAGTATTGATTAAGACTTTACATAAAAACATTGACACCCGCGCAAAAGAGCAGACCATAATTCTTAAAGAGATTGCTGAAAAAAATTCTTGTGGCCCAAGATTTACTAGCTTTAAACACATACAGATTATCACAAACACTTTGTTTATTAATCACAAGAATTACATCAAGCCATAGATCAAAAAGTGATTAACCTTTCAAGATAGAATGTGTTTGTGTGTGTACTCAATGTGTGAAACTATGTGTTTCTCTCAACTACCACCAATATTACACCTTCACTTTCACACACTAACTCTCTTGCTTCTCTACAAGTCTCTTAGAAATAATACAAGGACTTGCTTATATATAGGTCAACATGACCAAGGAAGGTCAAACCTTCTAAGCTCATTACAACTCACACACAAACATTAATTACAACAATGACCCTCATTTAATCTTGAATACAATTACAGTCTAACAATTCTAAATTGAGAATGTCTGAGTTTGATTTCAAAGAGCTTACGAGAATGTATTCTTCGCGTTCCGAATAAAACAAATCTTTACTTGCAAAATTAAATGCTTTGGAAAAGAAGTTATACTCATTGGGTCAAACTGAATAAACCAGTCATCTAAACAAACCCAAAGAGAATAAAGAGAGTTGGGGACTTGGTTATGAGAATCCTCACTACCTTAAAAAGGGTATATCTGAAGTGCCAACACTTTATGATTTTACATTCTTAAGACTTTCTCAACGATACCCAAACCTTAAAGTTTTCTGGACTGGACTGTCTAAAGAGGATGAAGCCAAGGAAATATAAAAACGAAAGAACACATCCAAATTTCAACTTCCATTTCTTTATGGGAAGTTGAATAATAGTTATAGTTCTGTTCAATCAAAATCTCTTTCAAATGATTTTTTTGAGAGTTATTCTGTAAAAGAGATGGAGGCGAAGCCTATTGAAGGTAAACTTTACGTCCCTCCACTCATTTTGGAAAGTAAAATTTTTGAACTTGAGAAATCTTTAGCAGATGAAAGACTTTTGATTGATGTTGAACAAAAAGTGTTTTCAACTGTGCTTAAAAATACTGTTCTTTCTAAATCAACTAAGGCTTCAAAATCTAATGATTTGTTTGGTTCAACTGATGGAGGGTTTGATTTTCTAAACTCTGATGGTGTTTTAGATGATTATATTGATCAATTTGATTTTAGTGCCTAACTTCCTAATCATTCGTATTTTGTTGTAAATTCCTTTGGATTATCCAATATGTTTGAGAAAGGTGCAACATCAACGAAAGTTGATAAACCAGTTTCTGTGAAAACTAAGAATGCTAAAGGTAAGAAGAAATCTCAGCATTCACAGAAACCGATCACTACTGGTAAGCCAAAGAAGAAGCATTCATTTGATTCTCTCAATTATAACTCAAAAGTTTCAAATGTTTCAGATATGAGCAAGAAAAGGTTTGGAGTTAAATCTAAGTGGCAACCAAAACAGGAGAATCACAAGACTGCTAAATCTTTTTCTAGTATTGGTTATAATAAGACTACTACTAGTAAAGATGTTTTGATTGCGAATGTTGCTATTTCTAAACCTAATCTTGTCGTTTCTCGCAAGAAATATTCTATGCAGCAATTATTCCAGTTACGTCTGTCTGCTAGAAAGTTTTCAAATTATGATAGACATGATTTTGCTTCTCGTAAAGATTCTGCTTTTTGGTTTGGCACATATCATGTACACTCTTATCATTTTAATCCTTCATTTGATTCTCAAAAGCAAAGCGGACCCAAATTTAAATGGGTGCCAAAATCAAGTACTAACACAGTTGGATCCAAATACAAATGGATACCAAAGAAAAAGGATGAATCTGTGTTGCAGGCACCTTCTGTCAAAGGGGAATAGGAGATCAGAGGCTTCTAAGTAAATCAGCTTAGGACCTGTACTTCAACGAAGTTTGACTTCTAAACACAACAATTTAGGACTCGTACTTCAGTGATCAAAAGACCTTACTCCTGTGCTGATAAAAGATTGTACTCCAATACTCGAATGAGGAAATCAACCTTCAAGGGGGAGTACATATTTTTCTGAAATATTTTGCATCTGATAGATATGATGAAGTACATTTCAAAATAGAATTGTAGATCTCTATATTGTGCTTTTTCACTGGCATATTTTAGATGCATAATTTCAGGGGGAGTAAAAGATTGATGACTTCTGATTATTTCTGATCAGAACTCGTACTTTCATTGTTTTACTGCTTTTTGTCTTTTTAATTTCAGTGAATAAAGTTGCTTTGACTATGACTTAAGACTTTTGCAGTTTGATAGACGCTTACACGTTCATATCTTTATGACTTTAAGCTTGACTTCATGAGATGTAAGATTGCACGTAAAGGTATACTTCTTTATCTTAATCTCATATATGATTGAAGGAAGGACAACTTTCAATCATTAAAAACATGTTCTCAAATGTTCAAATCACTTCCTAATTCTTCATCAGATTTTACAATTTGGAAGTGTAATTTTTCAATGTTTTCTTAATTCATTTTTGAGCTTTAACTGATATAGTTAAACCATTTTGAGCATCATATGCTTCATAGGAAAACATGGGATTTCATTGTGCTAGGACTTAACACAACTTCTACAGATACACGTTAACTAGTGTTTTCCTACCCAAAAAGTTAATCCATAGTGATTGAGTGTGAGGAGTCAAAAGAAATGAGTGTGGGATGTGTGATGTGGTATACATGAAAAGAGAGTTTGGTTAGAGTGAGCTTAATGTTTAAAAGAAAGAGGATGTAAGAACAGAGTTAAAAAGAATATCAGAACTCTGCACCAACTTTTTCTGAGCCGGGCAGCCACATTTCTAATGTTTCACAACTCTTTGGTGAACATTATTGAAACAGGCAACTAGCCCATGACAACTCTTGATCAAACCTCACCAGCCACTCATTTTCTTCTTAACAAGAAAGTTTTTCACATTTTCAAAGGGGAAGCAGCACATTTGCTATCTGATTTTCATTTGGAAAATCTGGATATTGAAAAGAAAGAAGTATGCCCCATCTTCGCACTTCAATCATGCACATTGAGTTTGTGTTTAACTGTTGTTGTCTCAATGGTTTACACAATTTTGAGCCTATAAGCAATCATTCGTGCTTAATTCTTTCTATCACATGCACGAACACACAAGGAATTTGTTTATTTGTCATAACGTTCATAGAATTTACCTTTGTGGTGTTTCGATGATTGAATGGAAGCCCTGGGGGAGTGAACATCAAAAAGCTCCTTTCCAATGTGTATTCGTTACACACAGTAACTTTATGTTACTGACAGGCATGTTGACTGATTCATTTGTTGATTTAGGTGTTACACGATTATTTTGTCTGGATTTGCAAAGATCTGGATGAATATCTTTTGGATTGATGAATCATAGGCTCCTTATGAAAGACATTTCTTACTAAAAGTTTTGATGAAATCGTTGCCCTTTTCATCAAAAAGGGGGAGAAGAGCTACTCAAGAAATAAGAGAAGAAATGGGAGAGAACAAAAGTTTAGAAAAATGTCCAAGATCGAATTCTTCAAAGACAAAGTATTCTGAAGACATGCTGATTTTAGAGCAATTTTCTTTGAAGATATTTTGTTAAAGCATTATGAGCTAAAACTGGAGATTATTATATATTGAAGACAAAGAAGGAGATTGCATCTTCTGAGCTGAAAGAGAAGACGGAATTGCTAAATCCTTTTAGTAATGATCTTGATCCAAAAGGGAGATTGTTAGATCACAGATTTATTCGATTCAAGATCATCCAATCTGTAGATTGAAATCTGAAGCTAAAGCTGAAAAGTCACTCAATATTAGTCTAATGTTAGTTTGTAATAAAATGTCAAAGTTTGTTTTTAGTATTTTATTATTATTCCTAAATATCTATTATTAGATATTTTAGGATATTTAGTTTTAGATATTATTATTATTAGATATTATGTTAGAAGTTAGATATTATTAGAATATCTCATATCATTTTTATCAAGCCAAGAACACTGTTCATCAAGAGAGAAAAACAGAGAGAGCTTCAAAGAGAAAACATCAATCTAGTAATCTGTGGTTTGTAATCAAACAGGTTGGTGAATCATATTTGTTTTTTATTGTGTTTGTATTGATAAGAACATGATTAAATAAGGGGACCGACAACAAGTTATAATATGTGTTTACAAAGTAAAGTTCGATTGTACCTTTTCAACATTATCTTTAATAAAATGATATCTCACGTCAATATGTTTAGTTTTCATATGTTGAACAGGATTTGCAGATATAGCGATAGCGCTTTTTGAATCGCAGTAAATCGGGATATTTTTGTACTTGAAACCATAATCTCGAAGTTGTGTTCGCATCCACAGCACTTGAGAACAACAGCTAACCGCACCTACGTACTCTGCCTCGGTTGTTGAAGTAGATACACACATTTGTTTCTTCGAAGCCCAACTCACGAGCTTATCTCCCAAGAATTGTATGTGTCCCGAAGTACTCTTCCTGTCAAGTATACAACCTGCATGATCTGCGTCTGAATACGCTGTTAGCTCAAAACCAGTATCTTTTGGATACCACAAACCAAGATCTGCAGTTCCTTTCAGATACCTAAATATACTCTTAACCGTTGAAAGATGGGATTCTTTGGGCGAAGCCTGATATCTAGCACACAAGAATGTAGAAAACATAATATCTGGCCGACTTGTCGTTAAGTACATTAAAGAACCAATAATTCCTCTATAGGTTCTAACATCGACAACTTTTCCTAAAAGATCAGCTCCGATCTTAGTTCCAGGTGCCATCGGGGTACCAATCGTAGTATAATTTTCCATTTTAAATTTTCTCAGAATATCATAAATGTACTTCTCTTGATTAATGAAAATCCTCGTAGAAAATTGTCTGACTTGTTGTTAGTGTATTTTATTGTATCCAAGATTTAATTTGAAAAGTCAAGGTTTGTAAAGTCAACTTAGTCAATCTTAGTGGTTTGAGAGAAGTCATGATTAGAGAGTTTAAGCATGTGAGAGAAGCAGTCTCATATAAATAGTTCTATTGTTGTGAGTGTTTTGTAATATGTAGCATTGTAACTGCCAGACTTCAATACATACGATTTAGAATTTCTCTTATTACTCTCTCTCTCTAGATCTTAATGTCATATCTTGAATCTTGATATATTACATTTTCAATTGGTATCAGAGCCTACCCAATCAATATTCAGAAAGATTGGATCATCAGATTTGAATCAATTTCTTGATTTGATTCAAGAACACGCATATCGATATCTCAGAACACTGTTGAATCATATTTGCTTTTAATTGTTGTTTTTAGTCTGTTAAAATGGTTCTATAGATCTCGTTTGATGTAATTGAGTATTTCTTGTTCACATTAATTCATCAATTAATCATCAAAACAGATTGAATTTTGGATTTTTGTACTTCCTTGAAAATATTCTCGAATACTGTTTTAAATGAATTCATTGTATTTTGTTGTTATCAGTATAAAATTCGTATCAAAATTGTGTTCTAAATGTTTAGTCGATCAATCTTGTGCATTTTTAAGTTATAATTTCAGGAATTAAGGATTTTGGATCGATTTTTGAAACTCAGAGGAACGAACACGCTCCATCTTGCGCAAATCAAGAACATGCTAAATCGAAGAACGCACAAGATGGAGTCATTCATGTTTTCTGCGAGTTCTAGTTAGTTCACGCATAGTACTTTTAGCGAGAAGATGGTTCACACACAACACATCTCGCAAGAAGTGTTATGAATAGTGACTAGCGAGTTTCATAGACGTGCGAGTTTCTACTTAGCGAGTTCTTAGTTTGTCAATATTTTCTAAGTATGGAACACGCAAAGGGTCGTGCGAGTTCTACCTAGCTTGCGAGTTTACATTCTTCTGCGAGAAGTTCAAAGTGATTAAATTCTTCTAACTCCAAAACGCGCACATCTAACTTGTAAGAAGCCACTTCGCGCACATCGAGGATTACAAGTTTCTCAAAACGCGCAACAACGGTCTGCGAGTTCCTTGTTCGCGCACATAACGTTTAGCGCGAAGTTCATTGAACAGTAGTTTGCGAGTTTTGTGATCTGCCAGTTTCAAGTGTTTGCGAGTTTTGGACTTGTAAATTTTTCTGAGATTTTTTTTCAAGTGGTGATCTAGGTTTGACTTTCAGTCAACTTTTCTGAATTATTTGGGAACGATCATTTCAAGCTCATCTATCATTCAAGATGCCTACTACAGATGAGAGAGGAAATATTGTACTATCAGCTAGAGATGTTGTTGTCATGTACATGCCTGAGATACCAGCAATTGAGGCTGAACGTGATAAGATGAAAAATCAGAATTCAACTCTATTAAATCAGATTCAGGAGCTTAAATTTAAATTGTTAAATTCTGATAAAACTCCTGATTGAATAAAATGTGCTAATAATGCTAAATTTGATTTTGCAGGTATCATCAGAGAAAGAGAGAAAGATATTAAAGAAAAAGAGAAAGAAATTAATGAGAAAGATAAAGATATTAAAAGGAAAGATGATATGATTAATACTACTAAGAAAATAATCAAGATCAAAGAATCAAAGATAACAAATCTTCAAAGCCAACTGAAGAAAACTGAACAAAGATCATTAGCACTACAAGTTGAATCAGTTGAGCTTCAATAGAAGTTTAAGGCTTTTGAAGATAAGATATCTACGTTGGAGTCAAAGAATGTTGATCTGAAGAAAAGCCTCCAAGCAGATAAAGACAAAGCACATCTGGAGAATGTATCTACTCAAAAGCAGTCTGATCTTTCAAAGAAAGCTATCCAAGAGAAGAAGGATCTTGAGCTTAGATGCATTAAACTCTCGAAGCAAGTGTCTGAATTTGAGAAAATTTTAATTACAGAAAGAGACACATTTGCTAAAGAGAGAAAAGTTCTTGAAGACAAAACTGTTGAATTTCCCAAACAGATCTCTATTTTACAAGACTTACTTGAGAAAGAAAAAAAAGCTTTTCAAGAAAAGAATAAGTCTTTTGAGATTGAAAAGAAGAAATCTGAAAAGAGAAATATTGGGATCTTCAAGGAAATTTCTGATAAAACCAAGAACTTAGAAAAAGATTTTGAGCAAGAACGTTTAAATTTTGAATATGAAATATCTAAGCTCACATCCAAGATATTTGTTCTATCATCAGACATTCTTAAATAACAGATGGCTAGAACTGATTTGAATCAAAAGTTTGATACACTTACTGCTGAAAGAAACATTTTATCCAAAAAGATAAATGACTTGGAAGTTGAAAATAGTAATTTGTCAGAAAAGATTTCAGCTGATGTGATTGATCAATCACCTGTTGATAACTCAACAGAATCAGTCTGTTCTTTCAAAACAGCTTCAAGTTCTATTCATGAGAAAAATGTTTTCAAAAAGAAAAGTGTCAAACCAAACATTGTCAAATCAAATTAGATTCGTCCATCTAATCTATTTTATGACAAATCTGTTGATAGTCCATAGAGCTTTTATGTCAAATCTCTTGGAAAGCATTCTAAGAAAGGATAGATGGTCTGGAGAGTTAAAGATTCCTCAGATGAGCAGAAGAATGACAAAGCATCTGTATCCACATCCAATGCCAAAAAGAATAGGATTGCTCAGAAGAAAATATGTTGTTCTTACTGTGGAGCACTTGACTTTGTAAGTAATAATTTGGTCAATTACTGGTATGGTTCATATTATGTTACCCCCACAAGAACTGCAACTAACACATCAGGACCCAAATACCAATGGGTACCAAAAGTTAAATCTGTGTTGCAGGCACCCAAGGTTTAAGGGGGAGCAAGAACAATGGTTTTTGAACAAAGCAGTTCAAAACCCAGACTTAAATGTCAAGAAAAGTGGCTCTTGAATATTTTAGTTCAAGACCCATACTTTCATGTTAAAGAGCAATGGCTTCTGATTACAACAGATCAGAACCCGGTCTTTAATGTTAAAAGACTTTGACTTCTAAACACATCAGTTTAGGACTCGGTCTTTTAGGTTTAAGACAAGGATATTTTGCAAATATCCAGGGGGAGCTTATCTGACCTAAATCATTTTATCATGATTTGAGGGGGAGCTAAAATGTAAGTATCTTTTGATCTTAATCTCTGATTGTTTGAAAGAAGAACAACTTTCAAGCATGAAAAACATTTTCTTAAATGTTCAAACCACTTCACATTCTTAAAATGTAACACCCTGAATTTTGGGATTGGGTGAGAAGTTGACCTTTACCCAAAGTTCAAGGGGGTAAAATGTAACTTTTGTTATATAAATACAAATCAAATCGGAGATATTTTCTAAATATCTCATTTGATCTGATTCGTGTTTAAGAATCCAGAGAGAAGAAAAGAGCAGGAGAAAGCAGTGTTAGGTGGTTGATCGTTTCGGGCAAATCGAGGTACGAATCTAGCTTAATGCTTTGATCTGAATGCTTTTAGCCGTGTAGAATCTCGTTGTGAAGGTTTTAAACCATTCCATTTTGAGATCTGAGTATTTCTCATTTTTGGATCTGGGTCTGCGTCGAACTGTTCTTGATGAACAAGACGACCGGATGAGCAAAGGACCGGATGAGCGTTCGACCGGAAGTCCTTTGACCGGATGAGCGTTCGACCGGTATCCTTCGACCGGTGGGTTGTGTTCGACCGGGACCCCTTCGACCGGAACCCGTTTGACCGGTATGGGTTTGACCGGAGTGTTGTCTTCGACCGGTAGTCTTTCGACCGGTATTTGTCTTTCGACCGGAGTGTAGTCTTTCGACCGGTATTTGCCTTTTTGACCGGATTAGGTTCTGTTAGTTGTAGCTTCTGTTATTTTGAGTTCTATGTCAGGAAGCGGGAGAGTTATCTGTGTTTTCGACTTACCGATTCTTTCGGTGTTGTCATAGGTAGCCCTTGTTAAGAAGAAGGAAACAGAGGTGAGTTCCTACTATCATTTTAAACTTTACACATATCAAAAGTTACCTTTTGGATCTTATCTTGTTAAAGTAAAATGATGTTTTACTTGCACGTTATGCGATTATGCGAAAAGAATATTAAAGAGCTTCTTTTAATGATTTTCCTTCTTACCAGGAGTTGAACTGGAAATAACATTTGTTTATAAAATGTATTTATGCCATATGTTTATTTATGGTTGGTCACATATGTTGTTGTGACGAGTTTGTACCATTACTAGTGGATCCCTAGGTTTTGAGTCGACTGTATTGTTGGGATGTTATATTCCCCAAATTTGTAGCTATGCATCACATGTTCCTCGGGGGCAACTTGGTACGGTTATGTGAGGTCGGATACTAGCCATGGTTCATAATGATCCTAGCGAAGGAGTATACATTGGTTTTGCGCTTGGGGCTTGATCTCACGTTGAAGCACGGACTTTTGTGTTCGTATCCGCGGACTCCAATTGTTTAGCTCGTAACTCGGATTTTTGGCCTACTTTGTGTTATGCCACAATCCTTGGTAAAATGTTTTATTGTCGGTCCTTTTATGACATGTTTATAACGGAAAAGCCCGGTTGTGGCAAAAGGCTTAAATTGTAAATTTAACCTCTTTGGAAATATTATCTTATGATACAAATGTTTATATCTTTTGAGCTTTATAAACTGTATGTTCTCACCAGGCTTTAAGTCTGACACTTTTTCTCAAATGGTATGTGTAACAGGTTTCCATTAGCGGTGGGTTGCCGGGGTTTTTGGAGAGACGAGTTTTGAGTCTCGATGTTTTTGGAGATATTTAGTATTGTATCTGGGCATTTGTTAAGTCCCATTCTTTTGATGAATTGTGGTCTGTCAACTATTGAAATCTTGATATAGGAATCTAGATTAGTTTGTTGATGAACCCTTTATCTGTTCAGGTTTTGTAAAGTCTTAAGGACTGATCCCATTTATGGGAAGTTAATTGCAATACTTCCGTCTTGTTGCCAGGATTCCAAGTTTTATTTTACTCTGATTTTTGAGGTGTTAAATAAAATGTTTTCATGAATTGAGAAGTGTTCTTTTTAAAATGTTTTTGGATACTTTCATGCATATCTAACCATGTGTTTCTAATGATAAATACTTGTGTAATTGTCATATCTTTATACTAACAAGTATTCATACACATCGGTTCAGTACATTTCTTGAACTTGTTATTACCATGTATCAAAAGTTTAATCTTTCTATGGTAATACTCCCGTTTGTTATTCATTATTGTTTGAATCAGACGTCATTTCTTATCATATGTGCTTTCATTGACAACATGTTTATATTTTGTTCATATAAACATCTTATGTCTTTGACCTAATTAAATCATTGTCAGATTCTCAAAACATTTCTATTCTTTCATGATTATTCATTCATACAAAGTTTTGAGAAATCTTAAATGCTTAAAATGCTCAAATTTCATTCTGATTTTTAATGAGCATACATTCACTGACATTGATTTCTTGCATTTAAATGACAAGAAAATCATTGAGCAACGTATATTTTTTTAGGACAAATACATGGGATTCATGTGTGAGCTTAAAAGAACTTCCATGGATTCACGATAACCAGTGTTTCCTACCCAGGAAGTATTCCCAAGAGTGATTGAGGGGAGAGGGGTCAAAAGATTGAGAGTGGTGTGTGATGAGGTAAAATGGAAAAGAGAGATTTGTTAGAAGTGAGCTAAAATGCTAAAAGAAAGAGGGTGTGAGAAAAGAGTAAAAGAATATCAGACTCTGCACAAACTTCTTTCTGAGTCGGGCAACCACATAAACTGTTGTTTCACAATTCTTCGTGAACGACATTGAAAAAGGCACCTAGCTCATGCCATCTCTTGCATACAACCCCACCAGCTACTCATTCTTTTCTTAAAAGGAGAATATTTCACATTTTCTGGGGAAGCAGCACATAATATATTGGCTATTCACTTGGAAGATACTGATATTGAAAAAGAAGGAAAGTTGCCCCACCTTCGACCCTTTATCATGCACATTGAGTCTATGTATAACCATTGTTGTCTCATTGGTTTATATTATTTTGAGCCTAAACACCAATCATTGTGCTAATTCTTTCATAACACATGCACATGCACATGCACACAGAAAATCTGTTTTTCTGTCAAAACATTCATAGAAAATACCTTGTGTTTTTAATGATTGAATGGAAGTCCTGGGGAGTGAACGTCATCTCAAGTTTCTTCTATTGTACATTCGTTGTACACAGTAACTTTGTGTTACTGATAGGCATTCCTAACTGTTTCATTTGTTGATTCAGGGTTACAACTAATAATTTGTCTGAATTTGAAAAGATTCAGATAAATACATTTCATGAATTGACGGCTCATGATCAGATCAATTGGGGGATAATGCTTACACTTTACCAAAAAGAGATCATGAAGATTGTACTACATTGATCAATTGGGGGAGAAGTTTCAAAGACTGAGCTGACTTTGAAATAAGTTTTGATGATCTTGATTCTCACAATCATCAAAAAGCGGGAGAAATTTCTGAAAGATCAAGTTCAAAGTCAAATAGAGATGTCAAAGTGAAAAAGACTTGGGGAGAAATTCTGAATTTCAAATTAATCAAGTCAGGTGAATATTTTCAAGTTAGAGATATTCTTGAAAGGGGATGGTCTCATCAAATCGGAAGATAATGTTTCGAAGATGATTCGAGAAAGTTTGTTTTTCTGAAGATGATTCAAAGATTACAGAGATTAAGACACGAGATCAAAGATTCCTCGGATTTTAAAGTTTCAAAGACTTCAAGAAGTTTCAAATTTCAAATGTTTATTCAAGACTAGAAGACTTTTCAAAGACATTGCTAAAGATTTTTCAAGATTCTTCAAAAGCTGATCGGTTAAAGATTGTCAGAGCTTTAAAGTTCAGAGCTGTCAGAGTCAAAGTTTGAAGAATCAAGTGTTGAAGACGATTGTCAAAATTTTTTTAAATCTTGAATACAAAGGGGGAGATTGTTAGTGTATTTTATTGTATCCAAGATTTAATGTGAAAAGTCAAGGTTTGTAAAGTCAACTTAGTCAATCTTAGTGGTTTAAGAGAAGTCATGATTAGAGAGTTTAAGCATGTGAGAGAAGTAGTCTCATATAAATAGTTCTATTGTTGTGAGTGTTTTGTAATATGTAGCATTGTAACTGTCAGACTTCAATACATACGATTTAGAATTTCTCTTACTTCTCTCTCTCTCTCTAGATCTTAATGTCATATCTTGAATCTTGTGCTTGATTGTTGGGAATATTACATTTTCACTTGTAATCCGAGAAAGAAGTTCATCTCTCCCATCATACTCATCTGAAATCGTGACACCATGAGGTTTGAAAAATTCTTACAATACTTTGGATTAGTTGAACCAAATATGATGTCTTCCACATATATCTGAATTAAAATTATATCAGCTTTCTCCTTTTTAATCAAGAGAGTAGTATTGATTTTACCTTTAGAAAAGCCAGACTTGACTAAAAATTTGGATTAAGGATCATACCAGGCGCGAGGAGCTTGTTTCAAACCATAAAGAGCCTTGTCCAGAGTGTAGACATGATCTGGATTATCAGGATTGACAAAACCTTCAGGTTGCGAGACATAGACTTCCTCCTTTAGAGTGTTATTCAGAAAGGCAGTATTCACATCCATTTGATAGACTGTGAAGTTTTTGTGTGCAGAGTAGGCTAAAAACATTTTGATTGCCTCTATATGAGCAACTGGAGCATAAGTCTCGTCGTAATCTATGCCTTCCTCTTGCCTATATCCTTTAGCAACAAGTCTTGCTTTGTTCCTTACCACGATACCATCCTCATCTTTCTTATTTTTTAATACCCATTTCGTGCCAATGATTGTTTTTCCTTCAGGTCGGGGCACGAGTCTCCAAACTTTAAGCGCTTTGAATTGATTGAGCTCTTCTTGCATTGCAGTTATACAATCTGAATCAGCTAGAGCTTCAGATACTCGGGTAGGCTCTATCTTACTCAGAAATGAATCATGCATGTACTCGTTCAATGTTCCAGACCTAGGTTGCACCGGCTTCGACGAATCTCCAATGATTTGATGTATGGGGTGCTCTTTTGTCCACTTATGTTCATGAGGGAGTGGATTAGATACAGACTGATCATGTTAATCATCTAAGTATCCACTATCGTCTTCTGGTGGGGGTTCAGTTGAAGTAACAGATACAGAGGTTTCAGTTGATTGGACATTTGCTGTCTGTTGAGTAGGCATGACAGTGCATCCAACTGAATGAATAACTTTCGTCTCAACATTTTCACGTACAACTTCAACTAATTGAGTAGATGTTTGAACTTGAGTTTCTTCTGGAAATAGGGGAATTAGATTAAGTTGAGATATCTGAAGTGATTGGATGATGATTACTTGAATCTTCAGATCTGTCAATCATAATAGGTTTAGTCACTCTAGAACCAACAAAACTCATCATAGAAAAATTCAAACAATAAATCTAAATCTGTTAAGTGAGATGTAGACGTTGACGTTGTATCAGAATTAGATGATTTAACAACACTTGAACGGTCTTTAGAAAAGAGATGATGACATCGGGCGTCTCATCTTTCGATCTTAGAAATTTGACCCAAGTGTATCTTGAATAATCTTCCACAATCACCAACACATATTTCTTGTCGTTGATGCTTTGAGTTTGCATTAGACCACAGAGATCCATATGCAACAGTTCCAAAGAAGTACTTATACTCGGTTCAGGATTAGGCTTATGTGAAGCTCTTCTCATCTTACCCTTCTCACACGCAGCACACAGATGTTCTTTAACATATTTCAGCTCTGGAATTCCTTTCACCAAATTACCAGTCACCAGTTTGTTGATGTATCTGAAGTTGAGGTGAGATAACCTTCTATGCCATAGCCAGCTTTGTTGCATAGAGGATTTTGAAAGTAGACACACCGCATTACCAGTCTTAACTTTAGACAAATTAATCGTGTAGAGGTTTGACTTATGCGTCCCGACCAATAGTTCTTTACCATCTTCAGTTCTAACGTAACAGCGCTTGGCCTTAAAATTCACCTATAAATCTTTATCACAGAACTGACCAATGCTGAATAGGTTGTGTCCTAATCCCTCAACGTAACTCACCTTCTTGATTGTTACATTCTCTTGCACGACATCTCCATATCCCAAAATTGGTGAAAACTGGTCATTTCCAAATCTGACGTTCCTGCAGACATTATCTGTATTAGATAAAATATCTTTTGGCCCGGTCATATGCTTGGAGCAACCAGAATCCAACTACCACATATGACGGGTCTGCACATGAGAAATCAAGGAACAACAGGTTTAGGTACCCATTTATAGATTGGTCCTAGCAAGTTAGCACGTGATTTTGGCATCCAATTGAATTTGGACCCTTTGATCTTTTGAAAATCTTTTGAAACATATAAATTATATACATGAGATGAACCAAACCAATTATCAGAGTATTGTCGAGACACAAAATCATTTCTACGATATGTGGAAGACTTATTAGTAGACAGAGATAATTGGAGTAATTGCTTTATTGAGTAAGTCTTCTAAGAAGATACAAGTTTTGTTTTATGAAAAGCAATGTTACCAGCTACATCAGTATCACTAACAGTCACTCTATTACATTCAATATCAGAACATGATTTTGTAGTCTCTCCAACTTTCTTCTTTGGTCTCCATTCTGATTTCACTTCAGGCTTTCTCTTTTTCACATCTGAAACATATGAAGTTTGAAAGTTAGAACTGTGAGATTTGAAAGATTGTCTTTTCTTTGATTTAACAGTGTTAGTCCGTTTTTGTGATTTCTTTCTCTTCTTACCTTTGGTTTGACTGATACTCACAGAAACTGATTTATCAACCTTAGTTGATGATTCACCCTTTTCAAATACATTTGGTAAACCTTTTGAATTCACAATAAATTGAGAATGATTTGGAAGTTTTGCATTAAAGTCAAATTGATCAACACATTCATCAAAGCAACCATCAGAGTTTAGAAAATCAAACTCTTCATTAAAAAGAACATTAACATCATTTGGCTTAGAAAATTTGGAGGAATTTGAGAAATCAGTGTTAACAAAAACAGTTGAAAATATCATTTGTTCTAGCCCAGTCAAAATCCTCTCATCTATAAGAGTGTTCTCAAGTTCAGAAATTTTACTTTCTAAAATGAGTGGAGGAACATAAATTTTGCCTTCAACCGGTTTTGCCTCCAGTTTCTCTGTAGAATAGCATTGAAAATAATCATTAGAAAGAAATTTTGACTGTTTAGAACTGTAACTAGAATTCAACCTCTCATAATGAAATGGAAGTTGCATTTTAGTTTTATTTTTTCTTTTCTCATTTTCCTTAGCTTCTTCCTCATTTGATAATTTTGTCCATTTGACTTTGAGTTCAGGATATTTAGGTGCCAATTTTAGAAAACCAAAATCTTATAGAGCAGGCACCTTGGAAATACCCTTTTTCAAATAATGTGGGTTATTTTAACCAATACCCCAACACTCACTACTCTCTTTTGGTTTATTAAGATGAATGGTTTGCTCAGTTTGACCTAGAGTATAAAGTTTTTCTTCCAAACCACTCACTTTTACAACCAAAGATTTGTTTTCTTTCTTTAAAGATAAACACTTTTTAGCAACCTCTTTAATCCCAAGTTCGCACAGCTTGAATTTGGATGATGTTTCAGATAGTTGATTGTGGATTACAGTCTTTTCTCTAGCACTGGTATCAATATTTTTGTGTAAAGTCTCAATCAATACATTCTTCTCAGCAATATCATTGTTGAGTTTTCAATATTGTTTGGTTTTTCTCTTTAATGATACCTTTTTCGTGTTTAAGATTAGACTGTAGATCCTGAAGTTCAATCATCATGGATTTCATTTGAGTTAAGAAATCAGATTCAGTCATATCGTTTACCTCTACAGAATCCTCAGCATCAAAATCTTCTTCAGTTACTTTCTGACCCATAAAGCACATATGAGCATTTTCTTCCTTGTCAGTGTCAGGTTATGAGTGATCCAGCCAGTATTCGTCTTCAGCCATTAATGCTTTGCCAGCTTCTTGCTGCTTCACCAGAAGCATTTTGTTCTTGTAATATTCTGAGTTACGAACCTTTGGCTTCTCGCAATCTTTAGCAAAATGGCCTACTTTGCCACAGTTATAATACTTTACTGGTTCAGCCTCTTTCTTCTCCTCATATTTGTTAACATACCTCTTCTCCTCTGGCCTTTTCTCCTCAAACCTCTTCTTTCCTTCTACTTGTTCTTTATGCTCAAAATTCTTTGAACCTTATGAATATCGTTGACTATTTGACCCTGGCTTCTTGTAAAACTTTTTCTGAAAAGCTTTGGTCAACAGTAGCATTGTTTGCTTTAGGTTCTCACCATCATCAGAATATGAGTCTTCACTTTCCTCTTCCTCAGTTTCAGATACTAACACCTTTTTCTTCTTCAGACCTACAGATCTCTTCTCTTTTCTCTTTACAACCAAAGCAACTGGATCAACTGTTGGTTTCTCAGCTTTCTTCTTCTGAGCTTTAATCTCATCAACCTCTTCTTCATTTTGTCTGAGAGTCTCATAAACTTCATGTAAAGGTATTTCATTGAGATCTTTCATCTGCTTCATTTGATGAGTAAATCTCTTCCACTCAGGCTGTAAGATACTCAAAAATTTCACATTCAACTCAATCTGAGACTTCTTGACTCTGTTTTTGCTAAGCTCATTCAGAAGAGTAACAAATCTGTCATAAGCAACCTCTAGGTCTTCACCTTCCTTTGCTTTAAACTCTTCATAATTGTCGTGACATTTAGAAACTTTCAGCTGATTACCTATCTTTGACCCTAACATCATTTTCTGCAGTTGATCCCACATTTGTTTTCCTGTAGCATTGTAGCTATCTATTTTCACATATATCTCATTTGGAATACCTTGTAGTAGAAAAAATGTGACTAGTTTGTCAGCTTTATGTCTCTTTTTCTGCTCTTCAGAATATTCTTCAACAAGCATTGGATATTCTTGATTTACAACTTCCTATCCATCCGCTTCAGTAGAATGAATCTTTGTTGGAGTTTTCATCACTCCTTCTTTCAAAGATAACCTCATGTAATCACCCAGTTCATTTATGTCTATGAAGTCCAGGAATCTGTCTTTCCACTACTCATACTCTCCTTTGAATAAAACTGGTGGTTTGACATCAGTTCCAATAGCAAGAGCATCTATAGAAGTCATCTTGAATTTTGCACTGATTTGATCGTCCAAAAATTCAGAACTAAACTTGACTTTAAAAGTCAAACTTGGTCAACACTTAAAAAACTCTAAAAAAGTTCTAAGTGTCAGAACTCATAGAACACTGTAGACAAACTTCGCGCACACAGTGCTTTGCGCGTTCTAGGTTCGCGCAGAAAGAGCTATGCGCGTTCTTGGTTCTCGCAGAAAGAGTTATTCGTGTTCTTGGTTCGCGCAGAACAAGGCGTGCACGTATATAAGGGGTACTTCTCGCAATCACTCTGCACTTTCTTATACTTAGAATATTTTTCCCAACTTTAGTTCGCGCAAAAAGATCACTTCTCGTAGGATATGAACTTCGCGCAGATCAAAGAAACAAACAACAAACTCGCAAACAAGCTTGTGTGCGTTTCTACTTCTTGCAAACTGAGCCTTGCGTGTTCTGATCAAGAACTCGCAGAAAACATACAAACACAAAAACACTTCATTTTGCGTGTTCTTCACTGCTTGTGTGTTATTTGATGTGCGTGTTCTTCAGGATGAGTTTTGCGCGAATTCTAGATCTTGCGTGTTCTTCACCACTTCAACCAAAAACTCACTTTTTCAATTTGAATTATATCCAAAACTTTGAAATATATTCTGAAACTCTGCAGAGTTGTCCTAAATCATATTCTGAACAGATTACAAACAATTAATTTGGATCAAAAACATCAAAATTTACAATTTGATCTAGACACAGTACGTTTACAAAACTTCGAACAAAATTACAATAAAATCCAAAATTCACACTGAATTGTTGTGAATTAGGTTAAGCAACGCAAATCAATTGAGTTCAAGATACAAAAACGAGTACAGTGATATGAAATTCTAACTCAAATCACCACTAAATCTCAGAAATCGATTCTAAACAGTTTGCTTTGCGAGTTCTTGAAAATAGTCGACCAAAAATCAGATTATGATCATTTTTTTTGAATTCTTGTTTGCTCTAATACCAACTGTGTGTCCCAAAATATGTGCAAATCAATCAAGATGATCAACAAACAACAATACAAATTAACATTTGTATTACTTGAATCAAACAATTACAAAATGCTCTCAACTCTCAATATTTCTCTCTCTACAATTACTTCTCTTAGGATGCTACACGCTCTACAAGACAAAAGAAACTATTTTATACCTACCATCTAATACAAGGACAAAACAAAAACAAATTGACTTTGACTTGACTTATTACAAAGACTTTGACTTTTGCTTGAAGGTTTGACTTGAGCTTTGACTTTGACTTTCATGATCTTGTATCCAACATATTTGTGCACTAACAGTGTGTGTATAGAGAGAGAGGTGGGTTCATACGAGAACAGTACTATTTAAGAAAACACGAGAACAGTCGAGTATATACAAAAGCATATATGATTCACGTACAAAATCATATCTGATTCACGCGACTTTGTCTGCGACTTTAGGTCGCGGCCAAAGTCGCCTGCCTCCGTTTTTTCCGGGTTAATGTAAAATCACATATGATTTTGTTTATGATTTGTTGTTTTCTTGTTTTCTTAAATAGTTAGTGTTCTCGTTTGAACCTCCCTATATATATATATATATATTTGCGTGTGTGTGTGTGTTTGGATATATGTATGTATGTGTGTGTGTGTGTGTGTATATATATATATATATATATATAGAGAGAGAGAGAGAGAGAGGAAAGGAAGAGAGAGCGAGTGTGAGAAGGAAGATCATGCAAAAAGAAGGTCAATTTGTGAAAAGGAGAAAAGATTTTAAGCCCACCCATCTCATACATATATATATATATATATATATATATATGCCTATGTCAGGATCTCAATTCTTAACAAGAATAAACACTCAGAAACAATATTAAAGAAGTTTGCGGAATAACACTTTAATATTCAATGAAACAGTGAATCAGAATAACAACTTGTAAACTTTATTGAATGATTGTAAATTTACAAGATTCAACACTCAACCTCAATATTGATGAACATGCTCACCAATACGAATTCTACTTCTCTAGAACTAGGACTATAAGCCTTGAGGTTGATTCTCTCTAAAAATTGATATTCTAAACAATTCTGACTAATTCTATACTTATACAAAAGATAAAAGATAATTACAAATACTACAAGATCTTCAGAATAATCTTCCATATTTATCTCCAAGCCTTCCATAATTATCTTCAGTCTTGATCTCCACGAATCTTGATTATCTCTTAAGCAGCATTAAGTCTTCAGCAGCATTAATACTTTGAGCAGTATTAAGTTCAGCAGTACTAACTACTAGCAGTACTAAAATTGCTTAGCAGTAGTAACTTCATCTAGCAGTATTAATCTTGACTAGCAGAATTAACATGTATCAGCAGCATTCACTTCAGAAGTAGTAACTAAGTTGTGCTAGTAGCACTAACTGTACTTGTGCAATTCTGAATTTCCCAACAATCTCCCCCTAACTTGACTTTTAGGAAGAGAAGTCAAGTTCTTCAAATGGTCTTTAAGATGCTCCCAAAACTTCATAGCTTATACACCTGTATTTGGATTCAACCCCAAACTCTGATTGATTGTTCTTTGGATCAAATACTTTGCCATTTCTGAATCTGGAACACATCCAAGCTTCTTTTTCAACATTGCATCCAGCTTCAGTCTATTGTGGTTGTACACTCTATCCACTAGGAAGTATTCTATGTGATTTATGTCCATAGTTAGTGCATATACTCCACTAGTTTCATATAGAGTCCAGTTATTGACTGTTTGAAAAACATTTCTGATTAAATGCTCCACTTCTTCAGGCTTGATCATCATACACAGATACTCCATCACAAGTTTTGTGATTGAAATCTCTGTAGCTTTCAATTTATCTGCATACAACTTCATTCCTATTTTATACATCTCTTCTAGATCTGACCTGGAACATGTTCTGACAATCTTTGCCCAAGTATTATACACTTCATCGTTTTCATCTTTTCTTTTGAGCCTGATATATTCTTTTCCATCAACCTTCATTGTATCCCAGAGAATGACCTCAGGAGGCTTAATACCAACAGGTTCAGCTGTAATAGGTTCATGCACTTTGTCCATCACTACCATGTACAGATTCACATCATCAGTGCTTGATGGTTCTTTCTGTTCAATTGGCTTAGGTGCCCCTTCTTCTTCAGCAACCTTCTCAGCTTCTTCTTCAGCTACTCTAGGCTTCTTGGCTGATTTTCTTCTGGCCATCATTTTGGTTCTTTTTAAAGTCCTCAGACTTTCACCAAGAGTTGCTTCTTTCTTTGGTGTTTCTTGCTCATCAGGGAAAGGATTGTCTATCAGAAAGTCATTGCTTTCTTTCATCCTCTTCTCCATTTCAACTCTATCAGTTTCATTCCCTTGGAGCTTTGTCATCTCTGAATCATACAATTCTTTAATCTGTTCAAAAGACATCTTTGAGAACATCTCCTTTCTGACTCCTACAGCACCTTTGAGAAAAGTAATCATTTTCTTTCTCTCTTGAGTACCAAGGTAAGTCTTTGAGGGTTGTCTCTTCTTTGCAGCCACTTTGAACAACACAGACTTCTTCAGGGTTGCAGCTTTCTTCTGAGCCATTTCAGTTGCCAGACTTTGTTGATAAGCTTCATTTAACTCTACAGCCAGAGCCTTAGCCATCTCCCTGTCTTTTTCAACTTGAACCCTTTCTTCTTGCTCAAGATCAGCCTGAATCTTTCTGGCCAAAGCTTCATCTAACTCAACCAACTTTTGCTTTTTAATTGGTTGATCAGATTCCACTAACTCTGCTTTGCCTTTATCTTTGCTTACCACCTTCTCAACCCTTGCTGTCTTGATAGCCTCACCTCTTTCTTTGATGACAACTCCTTTGGCCTTTGAGGTGACCTTGGGAGTATCATGCTTAGCCTTGATCAATGTTTCTACAATCTCAAGATCTGTTAATACTTCTTGCACAATTTCTGCTGCTTCTTTCAATTCAGCAGTATTAACAGTTTCTACTGCTTTGCTTGTTTCAGCAGCATTAATTGTTACTATTGCTTGTTCTGTTTCTTTTACTGCTGCTTTCTCTTTTTCTGCTGCTATGCTTGATGTTTCTGCTGCTTGTACAAAATCTGATTCTTTTTCTTGCTCCCCCTCAAAATCAACTTGCTCTTGCTCCCCCTTATCTTTGGCATCTTCCATGTTGGCATAAGCTTCTGACTCCCCCTTTTTGGGAGCATCAGTCACTTGTTCCCTTCTTCTGAGCACAAACTGTTTCTTCTTCTTTTTCTGGATCAATCTCTTCACCATTTTCTTCAGGTTGGTGATCTGTACTTGTTGAGACAGAATGACCAGTTTCAGCTCTTCTATGTCTTTTCCATGCTTGATTACATCCATGTTGATGTTTCCCATTGTTTCCATCAATTCATAATAGTCATATATGTCCTCACCTTCTTCAGGAGTGTTACCCCCTTTTGAAGGATCATGGGATCTTTTTGTAGTAGTGGTCTTCTGCCTAGCAGAAGCACCTGCTACCCCCATGGTTTCTTGGCACCTGGGACCTTTGGATGATTGCTCACCCAAAGTTGCCATGGGGAAGGTCTTATTTATGTTACCACTGACCTCCTATGTGCTAGCAGGAGTAGTGGCAGCCTTTGCACCCATATGCTCATTCATCTCCTCATTGAGCACCTCCTTGGGGTTGGGAGACGCCCCTGTGGTTTCCTTGTAGATATTCTCTAATGGAGAATTCTCCATTAGAGGGCTTAAAGGCTCTGTGGGTGAAGGTACAAGAAGGGAAGGAGCCTTCTTTACCTTTTTCCTGATGTATGTATTGGTTATTGGTGAAGTTGGTTTTTGAACAAGGGACTGAGGGATTGATATGGTGATGGAAGGTTGGGATTGGCTTTCAGTGGGTTGGTCTAATGAGGGCCTTGACCCTGTAGCCATACCTTCTTCATTGTGGGACACCACCATCATTGTAGAGAACAATGGGGTGTCAACTCCTTTCGAGTCCAATGGAGATCTCTTCATGTTTGAAAAGACCTTACCTTTGGGGATTTTGGGTACATATACCTCATCAAAGTGAGGCATATCCGTCAATTCATGGGTTATAACTACCTGTACAAATCTTGGGTACATATAAAAACTCTTTTTGTTTCCCAAGTTTGATACAAGATCACTGAAAATCATTCTTGAAAAATTGTACTTTCTGGCAGTGGCCAAGCAGACCAAAGCATAAGCAATGGTACTGCTGAACTCACTCCAACCAGTAGTCTTTTTAGAAATGCAGTGCATCAGGGTATGAACAAGAAAACGCCATTGGGTATAAAATTTAGCTTTAGAGAATTTGAAACCACCCAATTGGCCTCCATACCCCATTCTTGAAAGGTTAGAGAACAAGTCCTCATTAGGAATAGAGGTAATACCTGCAGCATCATCTAGACGTAGACAGATGCGAATCACCCATTCAGAAACTGACAAGGGTTTGTCACACACCCTTGTCTTGATTATCTGCACACCATTTTCTGTGACTATGGTGGCATTCGCCCAGAATTGTCTTTGATGCTCTATGTAGATTGTTGGCGATAATGTAAGAGCATGGGCAATGTGGCTGGACTTGAGAAAGTCCACAATATAATGGAATCCTGCAGCTTGTTTCGGCTTCTGTAGCATTGCAATCTCATTATGTTCATCAATGAACGCCATAGCTGCCATCGAGCTTGAGTATTCTATACTGAAACACTTGGTACTTGAGAGAAAAAGGGTTAGAGAGCTGATAAATAGAAATCAAAGAGTCGTTAGGTACTTTTAGGCGGGCAAAAAGGGTATTTATACGATTCGAGACATAAGCAGTATTAACTAACTAGCAGTATTAACTGAGAGCAGTATTAACCACTAGCAGTATTAACTAACTAGCAGTATTAAGTGTGAGCAGTATTAACCACTAGCAGTATTAACTAACTAGCAGTATTAACTGTGCACTGGCAGTATTAAAACTGCACTGGCAGCAGTAACTATACTTACACTTTTTGAAGCTTGAGGTACTCTGAGCAAGGTAATAACTTCCTGAGAAAGATGTTAGTAGCACCAAAGAATAAACCAATAACAGGTATGAAAACACTTTTTAAGACATGAGCTCATTCAGAGTTGATCATGCCCACACTTGTGACCAAGAAAGTGAATCTACCCACATCAAAGGCTTTAGTGAATAGATCAGCAAACTGGTTGTCAGTATGAACTTTAGCAACTTGAATTAGCTTCTTTTCATTACAATCTCTAATAAAATGATACCTGATCTCAATGTGCTTTGTTTTGGAGTGCTTGACTGGATTGTTAACAATGCTTATAGCACTGCTATTGTCAATGAAGATTGGAGTGTGAAGAAAGGTTACCCCATAGTCCAGCATCTGATTCTGAATCCATAGAACCTGAGAGCAGCAACTTGCAGCAGCAATATACTCAACTTCTTTTGTTGATAAGGACAATGTGGTTTGTTTCTTACACTGCCAAGATACTAGTCTTGCACCCAAAAGTTGACATCCACCTGAAGTAGACTTTCTGTCCATGTTAGCACCTCCCAAGTCACTATCTGAATAAGCAATCAAGTCAAAGTTGGATTCATAAGGATACCAAAGACCTAATCTAGATTGCCCTCTTAAGTATCTGAAAATCCTTTTAACAACTTGAAGATGTGATTGCTTTGGCTTGACTTGGAATCTGGCACACAAACATACTGGAAACATGATGTCTGGTCTTGAGGCTGTGAGATACATGAGAGATCCAATCATTGATCTATATAGATGGACATCAACATCCCCCCCTCAAGATCAGCAGTGATCTTTTTATGAGTCTCCATAGGTGTGCTTGCTGGCTTTGAGTCTGTTAAACCATATTTATCCAGGATGTCTTTCACATATTTTGATTGGCTTATGAAGATCCCATCTTTCTTCTGTTTCACTTGAAGCCCAAGGAAGAAGGTAAGTTGACCCATTGAACTCATGTTAAAGCTCTTGTGCATCAACTTTTCAAAGTCTCTACACATCTGATCTTTTGTGGATCCAAAGATGATATCATCCACATAAATCTGAACAAGTAGGATGTCCTTCTTACTTCTTTTAATGAAGAGGGTCTTGTCAATTATTCCTCTTTCAAACCCATTCTCCAAGAGATAGGTAGACAAGGTATCATACCATGCTCTTGGGGCTTGATGAAGACCATAAAGTGCTTTCTTCAGTTTGTATACTCTGTCTGGATATGATGGATTTTCAAATCCAGGGGGCTTACAGACATATACTTATTCATCAATTGTACCATAAAGAAAGGCACTCTTCACATCCATTTGGTATACCTTGAACTTCATGTATGAGGCATAGGCTAAAAATAGCCTAATTGCCTCTACCCTTGCCACTGGAGCAAACACTTCTTCATAGTCAATGCCTTCTTCTTGAGTGTACCCTTGTGCCACAAGCCTTGCTTTGTTCCTTATCACAATTCCTCTCTCATCCTTTTTATTTCTGAAAATCCACTTGGTGCCAATAGCTCTATGACCTTTTGGAAGGTCCACCAAGTCCCAAACTTCTTGCAATTTGAACTGCAGTAATTCTTCTTGCATAGCTTCTATCCAACTGGAATCTTTCATTGCATCATAAACCTTCTTAGGCTCAATCTGAGATAGAAAGCAAGAGAGTACTGTGTGTTGCTGATCCTGCAGCTCTTGAAGTCTGCTTTGATTCCTTGTTATCATGGGAGAAGATATGTCTCCTATGACCAGCTCTGGAGGATGGTTCTTTTGAGTTTTAGTCTGATGACTAGGTTCTTCATTGAGTCCCACATCTAGATTTGAATCATTTAAGTCAGCTGAGGGGATCTCATCAGCTGCTTCTGGCTCTTCATGCACTTGATTTTCCTCATCTCTTCCTTCTTCTTCACTCTGAATTAGTTCAGTCATAATTTCCTTTGCACAGACATCAACAGGCTCTATTGTATGTATGGGAAAGATCACAGACTCAGAAATAATGTCTTGTACTTGTACTTGTTCATCCCCTGATCTTCCACTTCCTGAACCTGCATGATAATCACTACTGAAACGCAAAGAGTTAGTTAGTGAATCAATGTCAAATAACCACGGAGGACCAGACCAAATAGGATTTGGTGTGTTCTCATTGCATTTGACATTGTCACTTTCCTCAATTATTCTAGAAGAAGTATTAAAAACTCTGTAAACCTTACTCTGAGATGAGTAACCAACAAGAAAACCATCATCTGCCTTGCTATCAAACTTTCCTAAGTGAGTTTTGGTATTGAGAATGGTACAAGGACACCCAAAAGGTTTAAAAAATCCAATAAATGGTTTTCTTTTATTTAAAAGCTCATATGGTGTCTTGTTTTTAGGCTTGACTACTAGAACTCTGTTTTGGACATAGCAAGCAGTATTAACTGCTTCAGCCCAGAAAGTAACTGGTAGTTTGGAATCAGCTAACAGAGATCTAGCAGCCTCAATAAGTGTCCTATTCCTTCTCTCAGCAACACCATTTTGTTGTGGAGTCCTAGGAGAACTGTATTGCCTCTCAATTCCTTTTTCCTCACAAAAGGTGTTTAGGTCATGATTTTTTAAATTCAGTACCATTGTCTGACCTAATGACTTTTACCTTTTGATTTATTTGGTTTTCAATTCTTAGAATAAAGGATTTGATCAGTCCACTTGTCTCACCCAAGTAAATCTAGAGTAATCATCAACAATAACTAGGCAGTATGATTTCTTACCTATACTCATAACATTTGTAGGACCAAACAGATCCATATGCAACAACTGAAGAGAATTAGAGATTGTGTTCAACTCTTTGGACTTATGAGAAGTTTTGTGTTGTTTGCCTTTGAGACAGGCAACACAATGATCATCACATGAAAAGACTTTGAAAGGTAAACCTCTTACAAGGTTGTTTTTAACAAGTTTATTCATTGTTTTAAAGTTCATGTGACACATTCTTCTGTGCCAAAGTGATGATTCATCCAAAGAAGCTTTTGAAACAAGACAGTTTAGGGATGAATCAGTTGAAACACTTTCCATATCTAAGCAATATACATTATCTTTTCTGGGAGTTCTTAGTAGTATCATCTTTTCATCAACTACCTTGAATCCAGGAGCAAGGATAATGCATTCAGAATCAGTAAATAATATACTATGTTGTTTGTCACAAACCTAACAGGTTGTACCTTAGCTGCTCAACATAGAATACATCTTCAAAGGTCATTTTACCTTTGGTTACATCCCCCTTACCACTTATCTTACCTCCATCTGGAGTATTACCAAAGGCAACATGCCCACCATCAATTTTCTTGAATTTCTTGAGGCATGACATGTTCCCTGTCATGTGCCTAGAGCAACCACTATCAACATGCCAGATTCTCTTCCCCTTGAGCTGCTGGTTGCCCTGCACATAAGTTTAAACAATTAGTATTGATTGGGAACCCAAGCCAAAGTGGTCTTGGGTCTCCCTTTCTCATCAAAGTAATTACATTCCTTTTTGATGAGATTTTTAAAATCAGTACACTCTTTATTGGAGTACTTTGTCAATATGATTGGTCTAGCATCACAAACACTAGGAGAAGTACTAACTTTAGAAGTACTAACAGAGTTAGCAGCACTAACAGGTTTAGCAGTACTAACCTTGTTAGAAGCACTAACAGAGTTAGCAGTATTAACATTTGAAGAAGTACTAACCATATTAGCAGTACTAATACTCTTGGCAGCACTAACATTGGTAGTAGTAGTATTGCTTCTAGCAGCACTATCATTGTCAGCAGTACTATTTGGGGTAGCAGTACTATTTGGGGTAGCAGTACTAATAGTTTTAGTAGTACTAAAAGTTTTAGTGCTTTTAGGAACCCACATATTGACACTTTCTTTAACAGTCTTTTTCTTCATGTGGCTTTTAGATTTAACACATTTCTTATACACATGGTTCCTTTCCTTCTTCCTTTAACCCAAGGGTTTTTGCATAGATCTTTGAAAATTCATCCTTTGGTTTATAGGATTGAAATAACAGTATTTGGCAAGATGATTCAATTTGCCACAGATAAAACAAGGTTTTGGTCTATTGATTTTACTCAAATCAACCCCTTGTTTTTGTGCCCACTGATTATTCCAGTTCCTTTGATTTCCCCTCTTTTTATCATGTTTTAGGGGCTCAGATTTCTTGTATGCACACTGTTTGCAAGGAACTGGATTCACAACTGTGGTTTGTTTGTAATGGACCTTACCAGACTTTCCCTCTGTCTTCTCTATGTCCTTTGATTTGACCCAAATCTTTCCACACCCCTCATTGGTAATGATGTGATTCTCTAGGGGAATCTCACCACTCACATTATTCTCCTTACTCTTACCAACCTCTTTCTCAGTCTTATCCTCAACAACTACCTCATCTAAGGGATCTATCTCAGTGGTTCCCTCAGGCAAGTCTTTCCTATCTTTGGTTTCTAGCAAATCTGAGGTAGGAGGAATGTAGTTGTTGTTGTATGGTGGTGGTGTGGTATTATACCCAATTCCTCTTCTCAATTTGTCATGAATCTGAGTTTGTAGTAAAGATTCCATTGCTTTAGAAGCATTGGAAAACTTTTCCACATCAAGCTTAACCTTGGTTAGCTCCTCTCTCAACTTTTCATTCTCTTCTTTAGATTTGGTCAGTTGGAGTTCTAGATCCTTTTTCTCCCACTTCCAGTAATTGGTATCATATGAGTGTTGTATTTCATTGGCTTGAAAACCTTTAATCTGTTCCTCAAACCTCTCAACAATTCTCACATAGTCTTTTATATCTTTTGCTAACCTCTTAAGGTCATCACTCATCTTCTGGTTGTGATCTCTGTACCTTTTAACAGTGTCTATGCAAGTTTTAGAACAGAGATTAGAACTTACCTCAGTTGGGAGATCAGATACTTCTGCCATAAGATCTTGATTTTGGATAGCCTCTTCTGCTTGATCACTCCAGTCAAACCCCATTCCTTGTTGAGAAACAAGGGCTTGAGCAGAGTTTCTGTTATGGTTGAGGTTTCCAGACTATGCTTGTTGTTGGTTGTTGTTGTGAGACACTCCACTTCTGCATTCCCTGGCAAAGTGTCCCTTCAGATGACATTTATAGCACTCCACCTTTGATTTATCAAAGCCTGCTCCATCTTCTCTTCTTTGAGAGAAGTTGTTCCTCCCAGTTCTCTTGATGAACTTCTTCACCCTCATGGAAAGCATGGCCATCTGCCATTTAATATCCATCTCTTCAAGATCATCAGGATGAAGCTATTCCAAATCATCATTGATTAAAGAGGAGTTTCCATGGCTAGAAAGAAAGGCTTCAAACACACATTCAGTGCCAGTTTTCTTGATTTGTTCCATTAGCAGCATTAACTGATTCAGGGTTAGCAGTAGAATCAATTGATGCTGATAGGAGTGCAGCATTATGAATATATCCAGAAGGTTTCTTCTTTGCCTCCACCTCAGCTTCAACTACTCTAAGGTCATTATACAGATCATCAAGTTCTTTCTCTTCCAATTGTTCATTCTGTCTGAATGAAACAGTGTACATGGTCCATTCATCTCCAAGGGACCTTAAGAACTTTCTGTTTACATCATCTTGATCAATTTGTACTCCCATAGTAGCTAGTTCACCAATCAGCTTGTTAAACCTGTCAAAAGTTTGAGTCATGGACTCATTCTTAGTTGACATAAAGTTTTCATACTGTTGTTTCAAGATTGCCTTTTGATTTCTCTTGGTACTTTTAGTACCAGAGAATCTCTTCTCTAGAGCATTCCAGATCATCTGTGCATCAGTGCAATTGCATAACTGGTGTTGATACTCATTGGGAATGGCCAAGAGCAATGTGCCCAAGGCTTTCATCTCTGTCTGCCTTGTCTTTCTTTCTGCATCCGTCTTTGGAGGGGTTCTTTTTCCACCTTCACCAATCTTTCCTGCATCAGATGGGCCATTCTCAATGATGTCCCACATGGAGTAATCTGTGAGGAGAATGTATTGCTTGATTCTAATCTTCCACATGTCAAATTCATTATATCTGAGCATTGGAACCTTTGAGACCAGAATACTGTTTGATTCAACTGTGTTTTCCATGATGAATAAGATTTCTGAGAATACTTGCTCTGATCTCAATTCTTAACAAGAATAAACACTCAAAAACAATATTAAAGAAGTTTGCGGAATAACACTTTAATATTCAATGAAACAGTGAGTCAGAATAACAACTTGTAAACTTTATTGAATGATTGTAAAGTTACAAGATTCAACACTCAACCTCAATATTGATGAACAGGCTCACTAATACGAATTTTACTTCTCTAGAACTAGGACTATAAGCCTTGAGGTTGATTCTCTCTAAAAATTGATATTCTAAACAATTCTGACTAATTCTATACTTATACAAAAGATAAAAGATAATTACAAATACTACAAGATCTTCAGAATAATCTTCCATATTTATCTCTAAGCCTTCCATGATTATCTTCAGTCTTGATCTTCACGAATCTTGATTATCTCTTAAGCAGCATTAAGTCTTCAGCAGCATTAATACTTTGAGCAGTATTAAGTTCAGCAGTACTAACTACTAGCAGTACTAAAATTGCTTAGCAGTAGTAACTTCATCTAGCAGTATTAATCTTGACTAGCAGCATTAACCTGTATCAGCAGCATTCACTTCAGAAGTAGTAACCAAGTTGTGCTAGCAGCACTAACTGTACTTGTGAATTTCTGAATTTCCCAACAGCCTAATCAGATGATAACTCGATAATTTGTGATAACTGTGAGATCCAATGTGAGTCACTCATTTAAGATAATTAATGTAAATTTTAAATAAATATACAAGGGTATTTTTGTTAAAAAAATTACATCTAAAAAATAATTATACTAATCGAATCTTTTTTAATACGTCTCTTCTATCTCTATATAATATACCTAAAACCTAAGAGCATCCCTTTTCTTTCTCCAAATCATAGCCGCCGCACATCATCTCCCCATCACTCTCCAGACTCCTTCCCTTCACTGGTCGGGAAAGTTTTGACCCATCTCAAGAACTCCGGACCTCAGGTCCAACACGGGTTGTTCGATAAGGAGTTTTCTAGGGCTGAAGCTGAATTTGGATTTGCATTCCTGCCTGATCTTAATACTCTTCTCTCATTTGGGGTTTTTCCAGATTAGTGCTACGCCTAATCAGTACGACAACAGCTATGCACCATCCTTGACCTCCCTATCGCCGCCATCTCCTTTCATATCGCACGAAACACATTGTGGTCGAAGTCTTGGGGTTTCTAGTCGACGGAGCCCGAAAGTTGGTATCACAGTTGGTATCATAGTTGGTCTCATAGTGTTATCACAGTTGGTATCAACAGTCGTATCACAATGGGTATCTCAGTCATCTTGTATGTATTTTAGGTATCAAACTGAAGATCGTTTGTGTGTATCTTTTTTTAATAATGCCAATGCTTTTACGTATCACATTGTGTATCTTGTGTTTACTTAGTGTTCGCTAAAATAAGATTCACCGGAGGTCGGAGAGAGGAGATTTTTAGAATACCTAAAATGCCCTTGAATTAAAATTTTAAGTCAAAATTACCAAAAAAAAATTAATTTTCTAATTTCTTCTTTGATTTGTAGTTGAGATTGGATCTCACGATTTTCACAAACAATTGAGTTCTCCTTTGAACGACCACACACACGCATATATATATATATATATATATATATATATATATTTGTGTGTGTGTGTGTGCATGTGTGTGTGTATGTGTATGTGCGTGTGTATGTATCTATACTATATTATAAATCATTTGGTTCAAAGTTTTAAAAACAACCTTTTAAGCATTATGTGCTACTACTTAAGGCTAAATTACTTAATTTTCAACTTTACAGGTAAATAATGCATGAGTACAACTTTTTTAAAGTTGTATGCTTGAATTCATAACTAATTGATAAACATAATCAAATACAGGTTAAACATCACATTTTAAATATAAAGAATCTAAAATATAATTAGGATAATCATTGAATTTTAACATAATACTTAATTATCTTTTTTTATGAAAAAAAACATTATATCATTAGACCTAAAAAAATTACGTCATTTATTAAAGCTAAATCAAATTAAAATAAAAAATATATTAAACAATTTACAAAAAACATTATCACTTTCTCAAAACCACACAAAACCGTATTATAAGATCGACAAAGACAAACAAAATAAAATGAAACATTCAAATTGAGATATATTGCGTTGCATTGCACGAGTAGATTTCTAGTATGTGTGTGTGTATATATATATATATGTATATAAAGAGAGAGAGAGAGAGAGAGAGAGAGAGAAGAAGGTTCAAACGAGAACGCTAACTATTTAAGAAAACAAGAAAAAGGCAAAAAAAAAAACAGCAGATTGTGTACAAAATCATATGTGATTTTGCACTACCCAAAAAATTCGGACGCGGACGATGTCAACCATGACTCATAGGTCGCGCGCATTGTCGCGTGAATCATATATGATTTTGTATGTACTCGACTATTTCGTGTTTTCTTAAATAGTTGTTGTTGTCGTTTGAACCCACCTCTCTCTCTCTCTATATATATATATATATATATATATATATAGCCATAGGTTCATTTGAGAAGTGTTAAATGTGTGAGAAGTAGTGATCCTAGTCCTTCCCCTAAAAAAAATTAACTCTCAAGATTTGAGGTGCTAATTATGCAGCACCAGATAATTTGGTCGCATGGTAACAAATATGAGGAACATAAAAAGGATATTTTTGTATTTTTTACAAATGGTGGTATATGTGCATATATGAATACGTGTGATTCACATATGAACTATATGTGCATATGTAAACCCATGTGATTCACATATAAACTATAGGTGCATATATGAATCTGGGTGATTCACATATAAACTATTTAACTGATTTACATATCAACTATATGTTCACATATGAACCCGTGTGATTCACACATGAACTATTTAATTGATTCACATATGAATCCATGTGATGCACATATGAACCCAAATGATTCACATATGAATTATTTAACTAATCAACATATGAACCCGAATGATTCACATATGGACTATTTTAAGTTATTCACATATGAACTATTTAACCGATTCATAGATTAATCTTAGATTCATATATAGCATTATAGTTTTAGGATCAAAATCAACATTTTGCTCAAGATCGCTTTCTAGATTGGGATTCATATTGAAAAAATACGAGATTTGATCGAGAAAGAATTAAGAAATTTGATAATTTTGAAAACTTAGAATGATCAAGAAAGAATCGAGAGAATCGATGATAGAATTGCCATAAAACCATATTTGATTTGTTAGAAACTACCCGGTTTTATACAAACAATCGGGTAGTATTTGTTTTTTAGGGTTCTATGTTTTCATTATACTACCCAGTGTTATATAAACAACCGGGTAGTATGTGACATAAAAAATTTTAGTCCAAGCCTGTTCACTAGAAGGCCCAACCTTTTAAAACTTTTAGTCCAATCCCGTTCACCCTACTAACGCACGTCTCGTTCACCCTACTTCGTTCCCGTTTCCCTTCACGTCGTCGTTCCACTTTTTCGTTCACGCTCGAAGTTCTCTGTGAGTAGCCATTCCTCCGCCGTAAGTAGTCATTGCTCGAAGTTCCAGTTTTATATGGCGAATATTTGTTTTTCTTTCGTTTATATAACAAATCTAATGAGAGTCCAAGAATCAATGAATCCTAGAGAGAGAAAGTAGAGAGAAAGAGCTTGAAGCGCAAAGTGTATGTATTCAATGAATGTGCGTGTATTTCTTACAAAGACAAAGACCAAAGGGACTTAAATACCCTTGGTCAATACCACACAGAATAGGACACTAAACACAGTATTTGACCAAGCCCTATAAATATAATGATTACTATAAAATCAGACCTAAAAATCTCCCCCTTAGTAATCATTGGCGCTTTGGTCTTCAAAAATTATCTTCTATAACAGCACGGACCAACAAAGCGACTTTGTGAAGCTTTATGACTTTTTAAGAAAAATTTCTTCTCAACATCTTTCAGATTAAGTTGTCTTTACTGTCTTGAGCTCTAGACGATACACCTCTTTTGAATGATCTTGAATGAACTGTGGTGTTCGGAGCAGAAACAGCAAAAGAATTTATTGTAGCTGAGAGAATAGAATCTTTGAGCGAATCTTGATCAGCAGATAAACATTTGAGCTCTTTGTCTCTTTAACATCTCCTTGACTTCTTCCCCTCATGACCTTGATGATCTTGATCAACTTGGTCATGCAAATGTTGGAGACGAGACAGCGTAAGATCTGCAAAAACAAAGAAACAGAGAAAATAGAGGAGGTTTGTGCTTCATGTTGGATGCGCAAACCAAGATTTGCGTTTCATGTTGGACGCGCAAACCAAGGTTTGCGTTTCATGAAGGGAGTGCAAATCAAAGTTTGTGTGTCATGCTGGAAGCGCAAAGCTGACTTGGACAAAGTTTACCTTTTTAAGCTCTTTAACTCCCCCTACACAAATGCACTAGATATGACACTTTGAGTTAGCATTCATATAAAGAAAATCAGATACTCCCCCTCAAAAACAGATATAATCTTTGAAAAATATTCTCTTTGTTCACTCCCCCTTGAATAATGCATAAACCCATTAAAATATATTTATGAGAACATGTTAGACTGTAATTGTATTCAAGATTAAATGAGGGTCATTGTTGTAATTAATGTTTGGATGTGTGTTGTAATGAGCTTAGAAGGTTTGACCTTGCTTGGTCATGTTGACCTATATATAAGCAAGTCCTTGTGTTGTTTTAAGTAAGTGATAGTAAGTGTGTGAAAGTGAAAGTGTAATCTTGGTGGTATTGAGAGAGAGTAAGAACACACACAGTTGCACACATTGAGTACACACACTAACACTTTGTATTGAATTGTTCATCACAAATAGGGATATGAATTGATGTAATTCTTGTGATTAATAAACAAAAGTGTTTTGTATAAATCTGTGTATGTTTAAAGCTAGTAAATCTTGGGCCACAATTACAATGATCAAATATTAATGTAGAAAGAAAAATATACTGAATGTAAATTTTGAAACAACTAAACATATAAAATTTTAAACACTAAACAAATAAAATTCTATAGAGTAAAATATTACAAATTTATCAATCATTTGAAATCAAACATATGTTGTAGGATACAAGAACAAGTTTCATTGCATATCAAGTTAAAACATGTTCAATTTCAAAAACTTCCATCAATCTATTCAGTGTGCTCACATGCGAATCTTCGATTAGTTTCAAAAAATGCAATTCTAAAAATATTATAGAGAACTTTGCATGTACTCACACTAATCCATCAAAAATTAAGATTTTCACAAATTTATAGGTTTATCGCAACTCAAACATATCACCAAGTGTCATGAGATGTGTGCTCATTGGCATCTTGACATGAGTGTGCTCTTTGGCATCTTTTAAGCGCGTGCACTTTGGCATCTTTTGATCAAAAAGTTTATTAAGTAAAGAACATGTCGTAAACGTAACTTTCTCTCTGACCCTATTGCAGGATTTGGGTCAGCCGCTCCCAGACCAGTTGGCCTTAGGGGACTAGGTGTCAAACACCCCTTGGAACTTACTCTCCCAGATCAGAAAGGCTACATCGACATATCCTAAACCCATTCATACCAGTATAACATGACTTTCGATCTGGTTCTATTGAAGGATTTCTGTTCGATCACTCCCAGACCAAATGACCTTAGGGGACCAGATGTCGAGCATCCCAAAGAACTTACTTTCCCAAACCAGAAAGGCCACAGGTACAAACTTTTAAACTTAGAGATTTCTGTATTTTATGAAATTATAATTCATCTCAATCACTCAGGTCAACATCTAAGTGCTTAGCCCATATTTTCATTCTGATCTATAATTCTGATTAATTAGGTAGTCTAAGCAAAGTAAACTATAAAAATTCCGAATCACACAACTTTAAAGCAGTAATAAAAGTTTCAAACATGTTGCTGACTTTTCGACTTTTGTAAGACTTGAAATTTGATCATATAAAAACTTTAATATAAACAAAAGAACTTGAAAATTTATCCTAGACATATATTTTATTCAAAAGAAAGAAAAAATGTAAAACTTTACTTTATAGAATAAAATTTGTAAAGATTTAAACTTTTAAACTCAATATGCCGATGTTAAAAATTTTCCTTAAAGACAAAATATAAAGAATTCGGAAAATTGATATTTAGTTGGAACAAAATGAAATTCAGTTATTTCATCTTTCACATTATAAAAAAAAATTGTGTCTCAAATTAAAAAAAAAATTGGGTTATACAAAATCAGGTAAAAAAATGAACAAGCTCAGATTCTTGAAAAATAATGAGAAAAACTGGAACACATCATAATCAGAGATAAAATGCAGCGGAAATAAAATTGATGTACTCACAGTATCTCATTTAGTCAGAAGCTTAAATCATTGAAGAATGAGTTCTAAACTGATTTGTTTAGAAGTCGAAGTCTATGAAGTACGGGTCCTGAGCTGAAGTACTCAGAAGCCAAAGTCTTGACATTGAAGTCCGGGTTTTGAACTGCTATGTTCAAAAGCCATACTTTCTCTTACTCCCCCTTAACATGAGATGCCTGCAACTTAGAATCAGATTTAGACTTGGGTACCCACTTGTATTTGGGCCCGTGAAAGTTAGTTGCAGTTCGTATGGGGAAATACTTGTTATATTTGACAATATAAGCACATGAAATATTATCAGACAAATAATCACAATCATCAGAAGAGAAAGCATAATCATCTGAACTAGAATCAGAAGACGAATATGAGACATTTTTGGAAATTTGAAACATTTGCTTTATAAAGTATTTTGAAATTTTATTACAATAAGCAAATGAATCACTTTTATAACAATTGTCTATTATATCTATCTTCCTCAGTCATAGGAACATTTGATGTCCGCCTCGCTCTCCAGATTTGCTTCTTTGACCGGTTCAAAGTCCTATTTGAAAGAATGGAATCTGAAGAATTAGAATTGCCAGAAAGAACTGTATCATGTTTCTTCGACTTCTTTGACCGTCTTCTTTTACGCTTAGGTTTATAATATTGATCATTGATCGTAAAAGAATCATCAATAATTTTAGACTTAATATTTAAATCAGAAGAAATAAATTTATCCAAGCAACCAATCTGATCAACTAATAAATCTGAATTTGCCTCAGAGTCTGAATAATTTTGAGAAAAGATTTTAAAATTTGAAACTTCCTTTTTATTTTCCTTAGAATCAGAAGATAGGCTAAAAATAGAATATGATTTTTTAAAAAATAAATTTTCTTCAAAACTAGACATCATGAAAGAAAGAATAATATCAGATTCAATTTTCTTCAAAATATTTTGATCTTCTATATGATCTTCAAGATCTATGATTTTTCCTTCTAATACTAATGGAGGAGTATATTTCTTCGAAGCATAAATGATTGGAGAAATATTTCCTTTATCAGAATCAGGTGCATAAGGAGCAATAAAATCACCAGACATTGAAGATATGATAGGAGATATATCATTTAAAACTCTTCTTCCTCTTCTTGATTTTTCAGGAAAATATTTTGCATTTTCACTTGTATAAACAAAAGGAATTTCATTTTTCTTGTTATTTGTCCTTTTCTCATGTTCGATTTCTAACACTTGCTTCTCATTCATCCAATCAATTTTAAATTGAGGAGCATAATGAGCAAGAGTCAGATAATCGTATTTATATAAAGTTGAGGATTTTTCAATCGCATTGTTTAAACAATGAGGATTTTCAAAACCAAGTCCCCACCTTTGTTTTAAAGCCTCTTCACTCCTCGGTTTGTTCATATAAATTGTTTGTTCAGATTGGTCTCTTCGATAAAGTTTTTCTTCTAATTTATTTATTTTATCTGAAAATTCATCTTTTAAATTAGTCATAGCCGTCAAAGATTCAAGATAAGTCTTATTTGAATTTTCCAAATCATCCAATTTCTTTTGAAAGATGTCTTTAGTATTTTCTAAAATAGATTTTTCATCTTTCAAAGAAATTTTCAGTTTGTCAATCAAATCTGACTTTTCAGAATTTAAATTCTTTTCAGATAAAATCTTTGAGCGCAAATCAGATAAAGCAGTTATCATGATATCAAACTAAGAGGTAATAAATTTGTAGTCAAATTCAGAATATACATCATCTTCATCAGTTTCAGAATCATCTGACTGATCATCTCCGATCAAGCATATCTGAGCGATCTCTATGTTTGATGCTTCATCATCAGAATAATCCAGCCAAAATTCTTCCTCGGCCAGCAAAGCAGTTCCGTTCTCTCTCTTTTCTGCTAGTTCCATTTTCTGCCTGTAGTAAGATGAATCCCTAACCTTCTTAGCTCGAAACTCCTTTGAATAATGACCCGTCTTTCTACAGTTATAACAAGAAGCAGTCTTAGGCTCGGGCACTTTGACTGTAGAGCTGGAAGTGAAGCGAGAAGAGTTGGAACTCGATCGGGGTTGGAACTTTTTCTGATAGAGTTGAGAGAGAAGGATCATAGCTTTTTGTAAAGCTTCACCATCATCTTCAGTTGACCCGTTGTAAGCGTTATCAGAGAACGCTTGTTCAGATAATTGCTTTGTGAGGAGTGCAACTGGGTCTACTGTCTTCTTGTTCTTTTTCTCTAGTTTGGCCTTCTTTTCTATCACCAGGCTTTCATCAGTCATCAGAATCTCGTATAATTCTTGGATTGTCATAGTGGAGATTCTGACATCGTTCCTCAATCTGTGGCATGATTTATTCCATTCAGGTTGCAATGTGTTGAGGAACTTCAGATTTAATTCAAGCTCAGTCTTTTCAACCTTTATCTTTCGAAGATCATTGATGACGGCACAGAAACGATCAAATACAGTCTTTAGTGGCTCCCCGTCCTTGGCTTTGAATTCTACAAAATTATTCATGTAGTGCGTATGCCTGAGTTGAGTAGCTACTGAAGAACCAAGCATAATCTTCTCAAGTTGTTGCCACATCATATTAGGATGAGTTTTGAAACAGTCAATCCTGTTGTATACAGAGTTTGGCAAGGCCAGCATTAGATTTGCTTTAATATCCCTATCAGCTTGATAAGCAGACAACTCTTCATGTATGTACTCTTTAGTAGGCTTGTATAATCCAGAAGCCAATTTGGGTCTGTCGAACGGTCCTTCAGATAAAATGGTCATCATGTCATTTCCATTCTTTTGTCGTTCAATAAAGTTCAGGAACCGATCTTGCCACTTTGTAAACTCGTTTTCATCGATTAGTACCGGTGGATGATTTTCTATACCCAATGACATCATAATGTCATTTTTGTAGAACTGAGCTTGGAAAGCAAACTTGGCAGAATCCATTGCTGATGTATCAGAAAAACAAAAATCAGATTGAATTGAAAAAGTTCGAAAAATATTAAAAAATGAAAATTTGAAAAACACTTGTTATGACACAAAGTTGAAGAAAAAAAAATATAGATGACACACAAAATGAAATTTTTTTTTTAACTAGGTTAGGGAGACGCGCAAAGAGAAGGTTTGCGGATGTAGACTGGCGCGCAAAGAAGGTTTTGTGTATGTAGGTAGAAACGCAAACTAGAGCTTTGCGTGTTGAACGTGAAACGCAAACAAGAACTTTGCGGGTGAAGACTGAAACGCAAAGAATGCTTTGCGTGTATAAGCAGAAGCGCAAACTAGAACTTTGCGTTTGAAGAAGGAAGCGCAAAGTAGACTTTGCGGGTGAAGAGGGAAGCGCAAAGAAGACTTTGCGTGTTCAGAGTGATACGCAAACTGAGGTTTGCGTTTCCAACGTGAACCGAAAACCTGAAAATTCACTAACACAAGAGTTAGACCACAAAGAACTTTAAGAAAAATACATGAATGAAACGCAAAGTAGCATGAATGAAGCGCAAACTTATATGAATGAAGCGCAAACTTTACCAACTCACAAATTTTCGCAAGATCAAATCAAACCAAGAAATTTATGCATGAAATACACACACTTAATATCGAATACACCTTTCTAATAACTGAAAAAAGAGAGCACTTGAAGGAAAACGTTAGTCCGTCGTAAGATTATCGAAGATTTTCTTTGGATGGGACCCCACGGTGAGCGCCAAACTGTTTATGCCCAAAATCTCCCAAGGAAAATTTAAGGTAAACGTGAAGCTTAATCCAACCAAAGAAAGTAGCTTTAATAATCGTACGACAATAATAAAAATAAGAAAAATGAGACGAGAGAATTGGTGACGCGGAAAACCCCAAAATGGGTAAAAACCGCGGACGAGTGTGAGTCGTCGTGCACTATGGACGTCAATCAGGGACGTCGTCCTTTAGAACAAGTGTTACAAATGAAATGTAATGTAAAATAGTACAATAAAGTAAAGTCGGTCGTGCGTCGTGTGTAATTAGACTTCGGTCGTGCGTCGCGTGACAAACGACAGTAAGCTTTATGAACTTTGAGAGAGACTGAGCGAGCTTGTAATTCGTGAGCTTCTAAGGTCCGAACATCAGATGCCCAAATGTGAAGTTCCAGCTTCATATTTATGCTCCATATTTTCGTTTTCCAAGTATTGAATACGTAAGACCGTTTCTGGTATTAATGACAGCGTCTGTTACGCTTGTTGTTATTAATGACGATTTCCGTTACATCTTTTGTCCATGAATGCCTTTGAATTCTGCATGTAAATATAATATAACGTATGTTGTGATCAAGAAACAAAAATTAAGTCGTGCGACAGTATTTGCTGGACATATATTTTAGTCGAGGTCACCCAAAGGAAGGGCGTCGGCTATCGCCAATCGTACGACTAGAGCCTGGTGGACTTTTCGACCCAAACAGTTTGCCCCCAAATTTAAAATTCAAGCGGCAACTTTTTGAAATTTAAATTTAAAACATGACACGTGCTGTAAGGGGAACGCGAATAACTTGAATATAACCAAATAAGTTCGTTTCCAACTATATAATGACGTCATCTCCTGCAAAAATAACTATTTATACAGCTAATTGGGGATAGATGTCATGCATTCGAAGAACGTACTCAAGTGCTTTGCCTGACAAGGGTGACACGTTTCACTTGATGATTGGCGATCTGATTTTTCCCGGCGATTCGGTTTCCAAATTACAGTATAAATAAGGATTTCCCTTAATCTTTTCCTTTTTCTACGCTTACCTTTTCAAAGAATACATATCTCCGGCGAGATTCAGTTTCCGAGCGACCATAATCCTTTCCATTCTAGATTCGAGGTTTAGAACACTATTTAAGGTACGACTTCTAGTTCTTTTTTCCTGTATCGATTTATGCATAAGAAATGCTTAGCTAAGAAGCCTAGAAAAGCTTGGGATTGTCTTAATTATTGGCGAGCGACTGTGAGTGTCCCTGACTTCAAGATGTCAAGTGAACCTGCTAGTGTTTATGAGGAAGAAGAACATCTAGACTATTTTTAAAAAATTAGCTAGGATTCCGGAGGGTGTCAATCTAGTGACGCCGGAGGATTTACGGCCAGACGAAGTTCCGAAGGGATATGGTGTTTTATACGAGTATCCCTTCAAAATAGGCTTTTCTTGGCCATTTAGTCCCTTGGTCAGGGAGTTTTTAGAGGCATTTGACTTATCGCCTGGACAGTTGATGCCTCAATTCTGGCGGATTGTCCAGGTGGTCGATCGTCTTACGGCCGACTAGGGGGCTCCGTTCAATTTGAACGACCTTCTAACTGCTTATAGCGTTCGAGCGGATAACTATCATAGATATAGTTTATTCTCTCGAACAAAGGGAGATACCATACTGGTGCATAATATTGCGGTAAACGACCGTGGTTGGAAACGCCACTATGTTTTCCTCCAAGTGGCATCCTTGAACGATGAGGATAGCCAATGATTTTCATCCAGATGGAACGAGTCGGGTAGGTTTTCATATTTTGTCGGGCGTTTTTAGTTCTGCCGTTAATATCTTTTTCTAATGTTTTTCTTTGTTTGCTTTATCAATTATCGACTTTACCAAAATTAAACCAAGAAGGGACTCTCTTGACAAAATTCAAAGAATTTTGGATAAGAGTATTGTCGATCGTTCTTTTGACCGAACGACGAGGAAGACGAAGTCGTCTTTGTTGCGGAAGTTCCGCCCGCTGAGGGTTCTCATCAAGGAGAGGAGAGAGAAGAAGAAGAAGGAGAGAAAAAGAGAGAAGAAGAGATGACTGGTACGTCGTTCGACGATATTTTCATAGTTTGCGTTACATGTCTTTTCTAACTCTTTTACTTTGTCCTGAAGATTCATCTGTGAAATTGGCTTCTCAGAGATGGGTTGAACAATTGGAGCTTGCCCGTCAGGGAAGGGAGAAATCAAGGAAGACATCTTCTCCTCCAGCGGGGGTGGATCCAAAGCGTCTCTGAGGCAAACCCCGGTCCTCACCAAAGAAGACGGGTGAGGCTTCTTTGTCGTCCCTTTCAGGGGCGATACCGGGGAAAGTAACCGTTGCTGGTGTCGAGCTCGGAAGCTCGACTAAGACGACGAAGGACATTCCCTTGTCGGGAGTGTCGGGCGTTGAGAAGCCTTCTTCCTCCTCTAAAGGTGAGGGGAAGAATAAGGAAAAAGTGGGAGAGATGACTTTCAAAGTCACTCTCCCAGCTGATTTCATGGCGAATGACGTTCTCGAAAGAGACGTTATTTTTCCCCACTTGGCAAAATTCCTTCTCCCGACCTTTTACGATCGTTACAAGGAGTCTAGGGTGGAAGACACGGGAGCCCATGCCGCTGGTCTCTCCTTCATGGTAATTACATTTTACCTTTATTTCCTTCGTTTACTTGTTCTGTTTTTAATCATTTTGCTACTGTTGTAGGCTTTTCAAGCTTGTTTGAGCTTTTATGCTCAAACAGAAGGTCTGAGGGCGTCTTTTCCTGAAGTCAAGAAGAGGGCTGATGAGGCTCTTGAAAAGGAGAAGGTCGCCCTAAAGGCGGTCGAGGTTGAGAAGATAAAGGTCGAGAGCCTCAAGGTTAAACTCGTTGAAGCCCAAAATGAGAAGGTCGAGTATAGGGATCGCGTCCTTGAACTTGAGGCGTTAACGACCAAACTGGAGGTCGAGAAAATAAAAGCCACCACTGATGCTGCTGCTTATGCTGATGAAGTTGAGTCTCTCCAGAATAAAGTCGAAGGTTTGGAGGGTGACGTCAAAGATTTGGAGGAGGAAAATCAGCAGCTTGAAGCCTTCTCTCGTCTCACAGCCAGGGCTGCTTTGATGAGACGTCATCTGAGTGGAAAAAATCCTATGGCGTCGGCCGCTGAAGAGCTCAAAACTTATCTTCAGAAGGTGGGGACTGAAAGGGACCTCGACGAGGATGACGATCTGGACGGGAGTGATGGCGGAGAAGAGGAGATGGCAGCAGGGACGGAAAACGTGCAAGAACAGTCTAGCGTTCCTTCTCCTCAGCTTTAAGGTCAAAGATCAATCGATGCTGATCCGGTGGAATATCTTCCATGTCTTGGATCTTGTCATTGTCAATGATGTCACTACTCTCGACCTCTTGAAATAGTTTTGCCTTTTGAATCTTCTAAGGGTCGATCGTCTGTGATCGTCCCTTAACACTTGTAACTTCCTCTTTTAAACGATAAGGTTTCTTTTTGTCTATCAATGTTTATATTATGTTTTTATACTTGATCGTACGTCGAATAAAATATGGACTATAACAAACATTCACTTAGACCATCACTTACTATAATGAAATTAGCTGAGATTTTTAATTGATCTTAAGGCAATATAATATTGACCATCAAATGTAGAAATTAACCTTCGTTGACTGATCATATACATGCGATCAATTAACACAAAATTCTTAAACGAGTCGTGCGTACCTGCGAAAAACAACATTAGTGGGGTGGTCGTTGGTTTGACCAACGACCCTCCGATGCTTAAGTCAGTAATCTTTCCCAAGAAATAATCGAAGAAATTAATTTCAAAGAATTAAAAGTAATACCTCTTTAGATGAACTGCATTCCAGCTTCGTGGGATATCTCGACCATCGAGGGTTTGGATCTTATAAGCTCCCTTACCCACGACACTAGAGATTTGATAAGGACCTTCCCACTTTGTGGAAAGTTTACCTGCATTAGGTTCTTGAGTGTTTTGAAACACTCGACGTAAGACGTAGTCGCCTTCTTGAAAAACTTTGACCTGGGCATTTTTATTAAAATGTCGCTCGACCGCTTGTTTTTGTGATGCCATGCGTATGTGAGCAGCTTCTCGAAGTTCCTCTAGGGCGTCAAGGTCATAACTTAGGTCGACCAAGTTATGCTCAACGGACGTAGGCCTTGAAGTCGATAGTCGTACCTCAATAGGTAACACAGCTTCACATCCATAGACTAAGGAAAAGGGAGTTTGTCCTGTGGACGTACGAGGTGTCGTACGATTAGCCCATAGGACGGAAGGCAATTCTTCCACCCACTTCCCTTTGGCAGCTTTAAGTCTTTTCTTGATGGAATTGATAATGGTTTTATTACTTGACTCAGCGAGACCATTCGACTGTGGATATCGAGGCGTCGATGTTACCAACTTGATGTTCCTTTCTTCACAAAATCTTCGCGTTCGATCACTGATGAATTGTGTCCCGTTGTCGCATGTTATTTTAGATGGAACTCCAAACCTACAAATGATGTTAGTTTGGATAAAAGAAACGACTTCTTTGTCCCGAATCTGGGAGAAAGTCGTTTCTTCGACCCATTTAGAGAAATAATCTGTTAAAACTAAAAGGAATACCTTTTGCCCAGGGGCAGGTGGTAATTTCCCATCTATGTCCATTCCCCATTTCATAAAGGGCCATGGGATCAAAGTTGAGTGCAATGGTTCAGAGGGTTTATGAGACATACCTGCGTGTCTTTGACATGCGTCGTACGACTGTACATACCTGATAGCATCTTGCCTTAATGTCGGCCAATAGTAACCTTGTCGTGATACCCTGTTGGCTAAACTGCGACTTCCTGAGTGATTTCCACATTCACCGTCGTGCATATCTTGTAGAATTTTCTGGACTTGCGTCTTGTTGGTGATACATCGCAGATTCAGACCAGTTGAAGATCTTCGATATAATTGTCCTCTGATAATAACGTACCTTGATGCTTTAAATCTAACCTTTCTTGCTTCCATTCTGTCATTAGGCAGTTGATCGTTTTCCAGATAATTTTTAATGTCGACCGACCAAGAGTTTTCTTCCTCAATCGGTGCGACCAAAATATTACAATCGTCTTTGATGGATGGTATTGTAAGATGGACTATTGGAATATTATTGAATGTCGTTCGACTAAGTGCTGATCCCAAGTTGGCTAATGCGTCAGCTTGAGTGTTCTGATCTCTTGGTACCTGTTCGACTATGAAGCGACTGAACTTCTTTGCCTCTTCCTTTACTATTTTATGATAAGCAATCATCCTTGAATCTTTTGCTGCAAATTCTCCATTAACTTGGTTAACAACTAGGGATGAGTCGCTCCGGACATGTAGACATGTTGCCCCCAAGTCATAAGCAATTTTCATTCCTGCAATCAGTGCTTCATATTCTGCCTCATTATTTGTTGCCTTGAAGTCGCACCGTATGGAATACACTATTTTGCCCCCTTGTGGAGACTGTAGAACGACACCCAGGCCTGTTCCGCGTATGTTCGACGAACCATCAACGTCGAGTGTCCAATTGGTGTCGTGCAAAGTCACCACAATTAACTCATCGGACGGCATTGTACTTTCCAGTTCTTGACTGAAATCTGAGACAAAATCTGCTAAGACCTGCGATTTGATCGCCGTCTTGGGCTTGAAATCCAGATCAAAATTGCTGAGGTAAATGCTCCACTTAGCTAGTCGTCCTGTTAATTCAGGTTTTCTTAACACAGACTTTAATGGAAAGTTAGTTACCACAATTATAGGATGTGATTCAAAATAATGTCGTAGCTTCTTAGCGGCCATGACTAACGAAAGTAAAAGTTTTTCTATAGACGAATACCTGGTTTCTGCGTTTAGTAGAGTTTTACTTACATAATAGATTGGCAATTGTCGTCCGTCGGTTTCTCGTATAAGAACTGCACTTACCGAATTAGTGCTGACGGCTAGGTAGAGTTGAAGAGCTTCACCTTTCTCAGGTTTAGAGAGGAAAGGAGGCGACATCATGTATTTCTTGAGTTGTTGCAACGCCTCTTCGTGCCTATCAGTCCACTCGAACCCTTTATTTTTTCGCAGGACATTGTAGAATAAGTGACATCTGTCGGACGACCGAGAGATGAACCGGTTCAATGCTGCTACACGTCCTGTTAGACGTTGGACTTCTTTAAAATTTCTGGGCGATTTTAGCTCGACAATTGCTTTGATTTGATCTGGGTTAGCTTCGATTCCTCGTCGTGTGACCATATAACCGAGAAATTTGCCAGCTCTAACTCCAAAAGAACATTTTGTCGGATTCAACTTCATCTTGTATTTTCGCAAAATGTCGAATGACTGCTTCAAATGTCCTATATGATCGTCCATATGCTTTGATTTGACAAGCATGTCGTCAATGTATACCTCCATAGTGTCGCCCAAATGCTCTTTGAACATCATATTCACCAATCGTTGATATGTCGAACTGCATTCTTAAGACCAAAAGGCATTACCTTGTAACAATAAATACCTTTATCTGTCATGAAAGCCGTTTTTTCTTGATCGTCGGAATGCATCAATATCTGGTTATACCCAGAATACGCGTCCATGAACGTGAGTAATTCATGTCCTGCTGTAGCATCAACCATAGAGTCGATATGTGGCAACGGAAATGGATCTTTCGGGCAGGCTTTATTAAGATCGGTGAAATCAATGCATACTCTCCATTTACCATTTTTCTTTTGGACGACAACAACGTTGGCTAGCCAATCTGGATACTTGACTTCTCGTATTTTTCCTGTTTTAAGCAAATTATCAACTTCATCGTTAATAACTTTATTTCTCTCAGGAGCAAATTTCCGTCTTTTCTGTTGAACAGGTTTGAATGACGGATCGATGTTGAGTTTATGAGAAATAATACTCGGATCGATGCCCACCATGTCTTCGTGCGTCCACGCGAAGCAATCATAGTGATCCTGGAAAAAAGAAATTAGTTTCTTTTTGAAGGAAGGGTCGAGCGTCGAACCTACATAAACCATCTGATCAGGCTTATCCTGGTTTAGGACAACAGCTTCCAAGCGATAGTCGTCGCCAGTCCTAGGAACGTCCTAGTTCTGTAATTGCTATATTGTTTGCTTTGGAGGCTTCAAAGAAACTTTGTAACATTCCCTAGCAACCTTTCTTTCGCCTTTGATCTCCTGTACTCCCCATTGCGTGGGAAATTTCAAAGTTTGGTGGTACGTCGAAGGTACAGCTTTCATGTCATGAATCCAAGGTCGCCCAAGGATAACATTATAAGCTGATGAGCAATCGACGACATTGAACTTCGTCTGTCTGTTGATTCCTTTAGCATATACTGGGAGTGAGATTTCCCCCATGGTGTTTGTCGCTCCACCATTAAATCCAACGAGTGTGGTCGAACGCCGTGTAATCTCGGATTTGTCGATGCCCATCGCTTTTACTGCATCAAAAAAAATAATGTTAGCTGAACTACCTCCGTCGACGAGTATCCTTTTTGTCAGACAATTTCCAATACTCAATTGGATAATCAGTCCGTCATGATGTTTCTGATGTACGTCATCGAGATCCGCCTGGTCGAATGTCAAGGGCATAGCCTCCAGTTCTGCGTCCTCTTTGAGTCGTGTCTCCTTTGGAATTGGTCGGTCATCGGGACCGCGACTGGCATGTCTTTTAGCAGCTGAATATGTGGTCCCACAGATATCAGAACCTCCGGTGATACAATTAATCACTTTAGCATGCTCTGGGGATGTGGGACATGCGTCTTTCTTTTCCGTCAATTCTTGCAAATACCCTTTCGAATTGAGCCAAGACAGCTCTTTTTTTAAGGCGATGCAATCATCCGTTATATGACCAAAATCATTATGAAAATCGCACCATTTAGTTTTGTCACTATCCTTGTCACTATCCTTGTCACTTCTCTTTGGCCATCGTACGTTTTGCTGGAGTTGCTTCAAGGACACGACGACGTTTTTAGCTGATCTAGGGAAACCATAAGATGACACCTTAGGATACTGGACAGATTTAGAAGTTGTCGGTCCTTTCTTTTCGAATCTGACGTTTGAAATCTGTCTAGTAAGCTCTGATTGATTGGTAGACTTTGGTTTGAAGTCTAGCTTTTTAACACCTAGGCTTTTTTGGTCGCCCGAGTGTTTATTTCTGAATGCGAGGTCATCCTCGACCATCATATGGGCAAGCGTCTGTGCTCGTACGTCTTCAAAAGTTTCTGGAGGATACTTCGTAAGGTCGAGATACAACCCGGAACTATCGTCCAGACCCCGTTTGTACGCTTCGATTGCTGTTTTTACGTCGCAGTTACGGATACTAATCATTTCTGCATTAAATCGATTAAAGTAGTCTCGGATGGATTCTCCAGTCTTCTGTATGACATAGTAAAGGTCGCTCGTCTGCTTTTCCATTTTTCGGCTGCTAGCGAATTGTTGAGTGAATTGATTTACCAACTCTGCAAAAGATCCAATAGTTTTAGGTTTAAGATTAATCAACCATTGTAAAGCTGCTCCGGTCAAGGTCGCTCCAAAACTTTTGCACATACAGACTTCTTGAAATTGGTACGGTATCGAGATAGTCCACATAAGTTGTTTGTATTGGACGACATGTTCTGTTGGATCAGTGACGCCTGAATATTTTGGAGTGAAGGTCGGGATGCTGTACTTCTTTGGGACGTCTACCAAATCGATTTCATCAACGAACGGCGACGCCTGAAATCCTGTACGTGGCTCAACATCAACTGGAACTGCTGCCCCCGGTAATTTAGCCAACATTGTCAAGACACGTTCATTCTGTTCTTCCAAGAGCTTTAGTCTTTGTGCAACGGGATTTAACGGAACACCATTTGGAGCACCCAATGGAACATAACCTGATCCATTGATGCTAGTCTGCTGTGAGGCATCAGAGGCGTATCCATTAAATGGAATAGAAGCCATAGGCATAGTTGGTATTATGAAAGTCACAGGATTAATTGATGGTGGACGAGGATAATTAGGTAACGGAGGGGGTATATTCCAGGCACCAACATAAGCATTTGTAATCCCTGTCACATTATTTCCATTCTGGTTTCTTAGATGCTCGATGGTTTCAGCTGCTTGTCGAGCCTGAGTTGTTAGGGCGTCGATACGAGCACGGGCAGCGGTCAGCTCCATGTTCATTTCAGCCACGATATGATCTTGAGTTCCTTGGAATGCCATTATCCTGAATAACTGAAAAAAGAGAACACTAGAAGGAAAACGTTAGTCCGTCGTAAGATTATCGAAGATTTTCTTTGGATGGGACCCCACGGTGGGCGCCAAACTGTTTATGCCAAAAATCTCCCAAGGAAAATTTAAGGTAAACGTGAAGCTTAATCCATCCAAAGAAAGTAGCTTTAATAATCGTAAGACAATAATAAAATTAAGGAAAATGAGACGAGAGAATTGGTGACGCGGAAAACCCCAAAATGGGTAAAAACCGCGGACGAGTGTGAGTCGTCAAGCACTATGGACGTCAATCAGGGACGTCGTCCTTTAGAACAAGTGTCACAAATTAAATGTAATGTAAAATAGTACAATAAAGTAAAGTCGGTCGTGCGTCGTGTGTAATTAGACTTCGGTCGTGCGTCGCGTGACAAACGACAGTAAGCTTTATGAACTTTGAGAGAGACTGAGCGAGCTTGTAATTCGTGAGCTTCTAAGGTCTGAACATCAGATGCCCAAATGTGAAGTTCCAGCTTCATATTTATACTCCATCTTTTCGTTTTCCAAGTATTGAATACGTAAGACCGTTTCTGGTATTGATGACAGCGTCTGTTACGCTTGTTGTTATTAATGACGATTTCCGTTACATCTTTTGGCCATGAATGCCTTTGAATTCTGCATGTAAATATAATATAACGTATGTTGTGATCAAGAAACAAAAATTAAGTCATGTGACAGTATTTGCTGGACAGATATTTTAGTCGAGGTCACCCAAAGGAAGGGCGTCGGCTATCGCCAATCGTAGGACTAGGGCCTGGTGGACTTTTCTACCCAAACACTGCTCATATGTGCTTCATCGAAGATGATCAGTCTAATGATGATGATGAATCCTCAACTGATGAAGATGAGGTAATTTCTGAGTTTGATTACACTTTCATTTCCTCACAAATGAACATTATTATAACTGCTTTATCTGATCTTCGCTTGAAATTAATATCTGAAAAGAATTTAAATTCAGAAAAGTCAAATTTGATTGATAAATTACAAATTTCTTTGAAAGATGAAAAATCTATTTTGGATCATACAAAAGACATCTTTCAAAAGAAATTAGATGATTTAGAAAAATCAAATATGACTTATCTTGATTCTTTGACCGAAATGACCAAATTAAAAGATAATTTTTCTGATAAAATAAATGAGTTGGAAGAAAAATTAAATCGAAGGAATCAGTCTGAGCAAACTATTTATTTGAACAAACCGCGGAGTTATGAGTCTATAAAAGAAAAATGGGGACTTGGTTTTGAAAATCCATGTTGTTTAAACAATGCGATAGAAAAATCACCTAATTTATACAAATACGATTATCTAACACTTGTTAAATATGCTCCTCAATTTAAAATTGATTGGATGAATGAAAAGCAAGTATTAGAAATCGAAAATGAGAAAAGAATGAATAATAAGAAAAAGGAAATTTCTTTTGTTTATACAAGCGAAAATGCCAAATATTTTCCTGACAAATCAAAGAAAGGCAGAAATAGTTTAAATGACATATCTCCCATTAAGTCTTCAGTAACTGATGATTTTGTTGATATATATGCCACTAAATCTGATAAGGAAAATATCTCTCCAATTTTTTATGATTCTAAGAGATATACTCCTCCATTAGTATTAGAAGGCAAAATCATTGACCTTGAAGATAAAATGGAAGATCAAAATATTCAAAAAGAAATTGAATCTGATGTTATTCTTTCTTTTATGACTTCAAGTGTTGAAGAAAATTTATTTTCTCAAAAACAAGATTCTGTTTCTGGCATTTCTTCTAATTTTCAAGAAAACAAAAAGGAATTTCTAAAATCTGAAATCTTTTCTCAAAAATTTTCTGACTCCAAGGTGAATTCAGATTTATTGGTTGATCAGTTGAGTTTAATAGGTAAAGTTGTTTCTTCCAATTAAAATATTAAATCGAATATTCTTGATGATTCTTTTATGCTAAATGATGGTTATTATAAACCCAAGCGTAAAAGAAGACGGCCAAAGAAGTCAAAGAAACAAGATCAAGTCATTTCTAACAGTTCTAATTCTTCTGATTCAATGATTTCAGATAGGACTCTGAGCGCTCCTTCAAGGCAGATATGGAGAGTCAAGCGGACATCATATGATTCTACGACTGATGAAGATAGATATGTAGACAAACATTATAAAAGTGATTCATTTGCTTCTTGTAATAAAATTTCAAAATATTCAATAAAGCAAATGTTTCAAATTTCCAAAAATGTCTCATATTCTAGTTCAGATGATTATGCTTTCTCTTCTGATAATTCTTATGTTCATTTGTCTGATCATATTTCTTGTGCTTTTCGTGTCAAATCTTACAAGTTTTTCCCCATAAGAACTGCAACTAACATTTCTTGACCCAAATACAAGTGGGTTCCAAAACCAAAGATAGTTTCTAAGTTGCAGGCACCAAATGTCAAGGGGGAGTAAGAGAAAGTTGGCTTCTAAGTACTTCAGCTCAGAACCCGTACTTCAATGGACTTCGAATTCTAGACATGTCAGTTTAGGACTCATTCTTCAAAGTTTTTAGCATCTGACTAATGAGAAACTGTGAGTACATCTATTTTATTCCGCTGCACTTATCTCTGTTAATGATGTTGTTCCAGTTTTTCTCATGTGTTTTTCATGAATCTGAGCAAGTTCAACTAACTTTTGAATTTGTACAACCAAATCTTTTATTTGAGACACAAATTCATTATACATTATGTGGAAGATAATATTATTGAATTTTATTTTGTTTCGACTAAATATCATTTTGCCGAATTCTTTACATTTGTCTTAATTTTTTCAAACTCGGCATTTGAATTTAAAAGTTTAAATCTTTACAAATTTTATTCTATAAAGTAAAAGCTTTACAGTTTTTCTTTCTTTTGAATAAAATGTGTGTCTAGGATAAATTTTCAAGTTGCTTTGTTAATATTAAAGTTTTATATGTTCAACTTTCAAGTCTTTTAAATATCAAAAGTCAGCAACATTTTTGAAACTTTTGATACTGCTTTAAAGTTGTGTGATTCGGAATATTTATAGTTTACAATGCTTAGAAAACCTAAAAAGTCAGAATTATGGATCATAATGAAAATATGGGCTAAGCACTTAGATGTAAAACTGAGTGATTGAGATGAAAATTATATTTCTAAAATACAGAAATCTCTAAGTTTAAAAGTTTGTACCTGTGACCTTTCTAGTTTGGGAAAGTAAGTTCTGTGGGATGCTTGTCATCTGGTCCCCTAAGGTCAATTGGTCTGGGTTTTTTCGAACCCAAATCCTTCTATAGAACCAGATCGAAAGTCATGTTCTACTGGTATGAATGGGTTTAGGATGTGTCGATGTAGCCTTTCTTATCTGGGAGAGTAAGTTCCAAGGGGTGCTTAACACCTAGTCCCCTAAGGCCAACTGGTCTGGGAGCGGCTGACCCAAATCCTGCAATAGGGTCAGATAGAAAGTTACGTTTACGACATGTTCTTTACTTAACAAACTTTTTGATTAAAAAGATGCCAAAGTGCACAAGCTTAAAAGATGCCAAAGAGCACACTCATGTTAAGATGCCAATGTGCACAATGCTAAAAGATGCCAATGAGCACACATCTCATGATACTTAGTGATATGTTTAAGTTGCGATAAACCTATAAATTTGTGAAAGTCTTAATTATTGATGGCTTAGTGTGAGTACATGCAAAGTTCTCTATTATATTTTTAGAATTGCATTTTCTTGAAGCTAATCGAAGTTCGCATGCTAGCATACTGAATAGATTGCTGGAAGTTTTTGAAACTGAATATGTCTTAACTTGATATGCAATGAAACTTGTCTTTGTATCCAACAACACATACTTGATTTCAACTGATTGATAAATCTGTGATATTTTACTGAGTAGACTTTAATTTGTTTTGTATTTAAAATTTTATATATTTAGTTGTTTCAAAATGTATATTCAGTATATTTTTCTTTCTACTTTGATGTTACAATTCTTGTGTTCTCATATATATGTTTTAAATGGGTTTGTGCATTATTCAAGGGGGAGTGAATAAGGAGATTTTTCTAAAAAGATCATATTTGTTTTCGAGGGGGAGTATCTGATTTTCTATGTGAATGCTAACTTGAATTGTCAAATTTTGTGCATTTGTGTAAGGGGAGTCAAGGAGCTTAACAGGTGATTTTTTTTTTCAGATTCCAAGTCATATTTGCGCCAACAGTTCGTAGAGCAAAACTTTGATTTGCGCCAACAGCTTCTAGCGCAAAAGAAGCTTTGCGCATCCTTCAGCTAGCACAAAACTAACTTTGCGCTTCCTTCTGCAAGCGCAAACTTAAGTTTGCGCCACCAACAGTTAGCGCAAACCTCTCCTATTTCTCCTTTACTCTGATTTTGCAGATCTTAAGTTGTCTCGTCTCCAACATTTGCATGACCAAATTGATCCAGATCATCAAGGTCATGAGGGGGAGAAGTTAAGGAGAAGTTAAAGAGACAAAGAGTTCAAACGTTTATCTGCTGATCAAGATTCGCTCAAGATTCTATATTTTCTCGGCTACTAATACTTTTGATGTTCCAGCTCCGACCACCATAGTTCATTCAAGTACATTTAAAAGAGGTGTGTCGTCTAGAGCACAAGCTGATGAATAGATTGTTCTTTCAAGTTTATCACAAACAGGTCCAGACTTGTTAAGGCATCAAAGGCTTCATAAAACTGAAAGATGCTGAGAAGGAATTTTTTTTTAGTCAAAGAAGCTTCTTTGCAAAGTCGCTTAGATGGTCCGAGCTGATTTAGAAGATGAATTTTGAAGACCACAGCGCCAATGATTACTAAGGGGGAGATTGTTAAGTCTGATTTTATAGTAATCATTGTATTTATAGGCTTGGTCTTATACTGTGTTTAGAGTGTTATTTTGTGTTGTATAAGTGTTGGATATTTAAGTTCCTTGGGTCTTTGTGTCTTGTAAGTCATTCACGCATATTCGAATATCAAGAACTCTTTCACGCTTCAAACTCTCTCTCCCTACTTTCTCTCTCTAAGATTTAGTGATTTTGGGATTATCATCTACCTATGTTCTTTTGGTAATGAATCATAATTTTGATCTTGCAGTTATTTAATGATCCTCTTCTATCTTTGATTTTAGATCTGGTCCTTTCTGTATTATGATGTTGGATTTATTTGTAACAGGGGTTGATTCCTTTTACGAGTATCTAATCAAAGCTCACATTCTCTTTGGAAAAGAGGAATTTTGGCGGATGTTTAAGACAACATATATTGTTAATTACTTAATTATGTATAATAGAGTTAGTAATTACTTAATTATGAGCCAAAGAAACTGTTAGAGCATAAATATGTTGGATACAAGATCACAGAAGACTGAAGACTGTAGGTCAAAGCTAAAGTCAATTCTCAGCATCAAAGTCAAAGTCTAGTGTAATAAAGTCAAAGTCAAATGTTGTAATTTCTGTTTTTCTAGTTGTGTGCGCGTTCTGTAGCGTGCGTGTACAGTGTTTAGCGTGTTTGTGTGTGTTGTATAAATAGGGTGTTGTGTGCGTGTTTGTGAATAGTTCTAAGAGAGTTCATAGAGAGCATCGTGAGAGTATTTGAGTTAGAGAGAGAAAGCATTGTGAGCGTACATTGTAATTCAAATATGTGATAAATAAAAGTGAGATTTGGTGGAATCAATTGTCATCCTGTGATCGCATTGTTATCTGGGAATAACAATTGGTATCAGAGCAAGCTTAATTCAGAAAAGCAAGGATCAAATTTGAATATTTGATCGTATTTTGGAAGAACTCGCAAGACGATCTGTGTGAATTTGATTTTCAATGTAAAGTGATGTTATGGATCTAAATTTGATGCTATAGTGCTCGTTTTATCATCTGGAACTCAATTGGTTTAGAAATATTGGTCTAATTCACATCTGTTTAGGGTGAATTTTGAGTTTTGTTAAATATTTGTTCGAGTTTATAGTTGCACTGTTCTCAGATCGAATTTCATATTTTAGTGTTTTAATCTAAAATTGTTCCATTGTAATTTGTTTGAAACATGCTTTAGAAGATTCGTGCAAAATTTCAGATCAATTGAAGGTGATTTGAGTTGAAATCAGAGGTGAAATTGAGTTTTTGGTTCGACAAGTAAAGAACTCGCTAGATCTGAGTTTCGCGCTAGTGAAGAACTTGCAAAGAATTTGTTTTAGTGTGTAAAGTGTAGAACTCGCAAAGCATCTACGAGAAGTGTTCTACGCGAAGTCCAAGAACTCGCTAATAGTGTCGTGTGGGAAGCTAAAACTCGCACATCACTAGGTGCGAGTTTGCATTATTCATCTTTCGAGTTGTGCACGAAGTGTGACCCTGCGAGAAGTGTGTCTTGCGCGTTTGTCTTTTTCACAAAGTAGTTGTGTTCGAATTTTTTTCTAAGTCCAAAACTCGCAAGTTCTATTATTGCGCGTTTTCATTTAGCGAGTTTCAAGTTTTGAAATAGTTTCTAAGTCTATAACTCGCAAGGCTTTAGTGCGAAGTCCCAAAACTCACACACAGTATCGTGCGCGAATCTTAGAACTCGCATAAGCTTTCTGCGCGAACCTTGGTTCACACAAGCCTTGTTGTGCGCGAAGCTGATACTCACACAACTCTTTGTGTGAGAAGTGCAGTTCACGCATCCTTTAGTGTGCGTGTTTCTTAAACTCGCACATAGTCTTTTGCACGTATTGTTTTATTTCTTTGGTATGCGAGTTTCATACTTAGTAAATTTTTCTGATTTTTCTGAAATTTAACTGAGTTTGATTTTTCTAGATCCAGTTTGTTTTCTGAATTTTGACGATCACAGTAAGCAGTGTTGATCAAATATGACTTCCAGAAACACTCTCTCGATTGGCACTGATGTCAAACCTCCTATTCTATTCAATGGAGAATACGAACAGTGGAAGGACTGTTTTCATGATTTTGTTGACCAATACACAAATGGAGAGAATATTTGGTTATCAATCGCAGAGGGTCCAATGAAAATGCCTACTGATGAGATTCCTGATGAGGATAATGAATCAGATGGTGATGGTGTTTTGAAGACAAAGACTGTTGATAAAGATATGTCTCAACTTACTGAACAACAAAATAATCGGCTCAAAGCTGACAAACAAGCCTGATCTCTACTTTTGCAAAGCATAACCAACGAGATCTACATCAAAATAGACAGTTACAACGCAACTGCCAAATCAATGTGGGATCAGCTACAGAAAATGATGATGGGATCCAAGGTGGGAAACCAGATGAAAGTTGCAAACTGTATAAACAGTTATGAAGAATTTAAAGCTAAGGAAAATGAGAGTCTGGAGGAAAGTTATGAGAGATTTGTGCTTCTTTTGAACGAACTGTCAAAGAACAAAGTCAAGAAGAAGCAGATAGAGAACAATGTCAAGTTCCTTAGTGTTCTGCAGCCTGAATGGAAAAAGCATACCAGGAGGATGAAGCAGATGAAGGACTTGAGTGAGATACCTCTTCATGAAGTATATGAGACATTGCGACAGAATGAGGAAGAGGTCGAAGAGAAAAGAACTGAGAAGAAGAAAACTGAGAAAGTATCATATCCTATTGCTTTAGTAGCTGGAGAGAAGGAGAAAGAGAAGAAAGAGAAGAAAAAGAAGAAGAAGAAAGTGATACCTAGTTCTGATTCTAGTTCTGATTCAGACAGTGATGATGGTGAAAATCTCAAACAAGCTATGTTGCTATTGACTCTTGCCTTTCAGAAGAAGTTTTACAAGAAACCGAGTTCAAATTCTCAGAGATATTCATCTTCTGGATCAAAGAACCATGAGCACAAAGAACGAGTGGAAGGAAAAAGATTTGAAGGGAAAAGGTATTTGGAGAGAAAGCCCGAGGAGAAGAAAAGATATGTGAATGAGTATGGTAGTGTTGAGAGAAAGAATGAAGAACTGATAAAGTGCTACAATTGTGTAAAGGTCGGCCATTTTGCTAAGGACTGTCGAAAGCCAATTGTCAAAAATGTTGAATATTACAAGCAGAAGATGTTGCTTGCTACAAATAAGGAAGCGGGGAAAGCCCTTATGGCGGAAGACGAGTTCTGGTTAGACTATTCTGAGGATGAACAAGAAGAGACAGCACACATGTGCTTGATAGGCAAAGAGGTGAAAGATGTTGATTCTGAAGATGAGACATCTGATGAGGTAATGAACTTATCTGAATCTGATTTCTTAACCAAAATGGAAACTGTTAGGTCTGATTTTATAGTAATCATTGTATTTATAGGTATTGGTCTTATACAGTGTTTAGAATGCTTATCAGTGTTGTATTTGACCAAGGGTATTTAAGTCCCTTTGGTCTTTGTCTTTGTAAGAAACACACGCACAATTTAATACATTCTCTGTTTTGTGCTCCATTGTTTTCTCTCTCTACTTTCTCTCTCTAAAGAATTAGAGATTCTTGGACTCTCAATTGGTATCAGAGCCAACTGAATCTTGAGAGGATTGAGAGATTGTTTTTCTATATCTGAATTTGTGATTGAAATCGAAAATTTGATCGATTTTCTTGAATTTTTTCAAGAAAATCTCGTTTTCTTGATTTCTCATAAAATTTGGATCTGTTTGTGATCGAATTGTGTTGTTTTTGATTTCATTAGTTTCGTTTTTGATAATCGATCACATTTGTTTCAGGTTGTTTTTCAAGAAAAACTGATTTAGATCATCGATTTTGTGAAATTGAAATTTTCTGGAAAAACGAGTTCAAGCACTGTTACATTCATGTTTTTGTGTTTTAGTGAATTTTAATCGAATTTGTTGTTAAGAATGTGTTAAAAAGATGTTTTCGATACTCAGTGTATAAAATTCTTGATTCAATTTCTTAGTTTCGTTTGATCTTGCGAAAATTTGTTTTCGCATCTAGCTTCAAACGCAAAGTCTGTTTTGCGCTTCCCTCTACAAACGCAAAGTCTGCTTTGCGCTTCCCTCTACAAACGCAAAGTCTGTTTTGCGCTTCCCCACCCCCATCCCAAACACATTTGGGACTTTTGGGGCATTTTGATAAATAAGCCATTAAGGAAAATGTTTTAATAATGCATTGCATAAAATGAGGATTATTTGGTAAAGATGCATTTTTGTGTTTCTTGGAAGTATGCATAGTTCGGGTTATGAGATGTTTTGTAAGTATCAACGTGTGAGTCATTGGGTTTTGGTCATTCCCGACCTTGTGAGTATTTTGAGAATTGTACATCTTTTGGTTTTGGGGAAAAGACGCATTCCAAGTATTTTGATGAGCAAATCTTAAGCATTGACAATTTTAACGAATTATTTTATGGGTATAAGTCTTTTGGTGTAAATACTCTTACTATGTGTTTTGGAGAAATGTTCATCCTTGTGATATGAGACGTTTTGAAAGAGTCAATGGTATATCTTTGTTTGGAAAATAATCCGTCTCAATCTAAGTTATGTTGGAGTTGGTCGTCTACCTTGGAGCATGTGTTTGCATAAACGTTGGTCGAGTGCGTTTTATTGCATTTTATTTCCTTTGACAATGAGTCATTTGGTTGTTTGAGCTTGTGGCCTGGTATTTTATTATGATTGGGGTTTTGGACATTTGTCCGGTTTTGATAGCTCGACTTAGAGCTTTGGTTGCGATATTGGATGAGGGACTCAACGTAAGGACCATTTATGGTTGAAGTTGATATCCCGTGGGTGTACGTTTAAAACTATCGAGCCTGACATCCTTTGCGCTTGGAATCATTATGTCCAATGATGGAACGCTAGTTTTCCACATTGAGGCACGTTTAGGCATCGGATTGGGCTGTAAGTCCTACGTGCTAGTACACGATATTGGATGAGGAACTCAACGTAAAGACCTTTCGCGGTTGAAGTTGACATTCCATGGGTATAAGTTTAATGCCACCAAGCCTAACATCCCTTGCGTGTGCTTGTTTATATGACTAGTCTTAACAACAAAAAATGGGGCTTACTTTGTGTACCGTCACATTTTATAGAATCTGGTCTCCCCCGTCACTGAAAAGTGTTGTTTTGGGTATTGTGTCTAGTATCCATGTTTTCGGTGACGTGTTATATTTACGAATTTTATATATGATTATGGGTTGATATTACGCCCCATCCGTGTTTTGGGTGTTTCGGGATATAAAGTCTTATCCGCTTTTCATTACTTGGGAGTTTAATTTATATTCTCATTTGGAGTGATTTTTGGACTGAATTTAATTTACGAAAGAACGTTTTATATTGGGAACTTCGCCCTTAAAATAGTTTGGATTGGAAAACGTTTATATTAGTGGTTCCTTCGTCTAAAATGCATATTATTGGACAACGAGTTGTTTTCATAATCGAAGCTTATCATTTTGAAAGAGTGAAATTTTAAATTGCATTACTTCTTTTCAACGATATCTTTATTCATGTTGAAAACTCTTGAACTCACTAGGCATTAGCCTAACCTTTTTTTTTATTTGACGGCATGTGCAATAGGTTCCGGTTGGGAATAGTCCTAGTGACACTATGAAGCGAAAAGTGCTAGTGGTGTGCTCGAAGAGTGGATATCTTAGTGAAGTCTTCCGCATCTGTTTGAAAAGAGTAACTTATGTTTGGAGTTAAGTAACACCGACTTCGGTTTCAATCCTTATATAAGACTGGAGTTTTTGATTGATGAGGTTAAATGAAGAATTTTATTTTGGAAATGTATCAAGTTTTGATTTTTGGAAGAAGATTTATCTTTTCCTTGATGTAATATCGAAAATTTTAAAGAGTTGCTCTTTCCAAATTGAGGGTGTTACACATTTAGATGGTTTGTATTTGATTTGTCATATATATATATATATATATATAGAGAGAGAGAGAGAGAGGGGAAAGATCATCCGAGAAGTTAAACATTTTGCGAGAAATGTGATATCATATATGATTACACAACATGTGGGTGTGTTTAATCATATATGATTAAACGTCTATGTATTGCCAATGTAACATGTGTTTAATCATATATATATAGGGGCGGCCCAAGAATTTTTTTCATACGGTGACACCATATTTCATACGATTTTTATCGAGGTGTCTTCATCTTTTTACCAACGTTCAACATCAAGCGATATGTTTTTAGCCTAATTTCACTGTTTCGAGGGATTTTTAAAGTTTTTTTTTTACTTGTTTCAAGGGATTTTTAAGTTTTTTAATCGATTTCGAGTGACTTTTTAGGTTTTTTTTGATTGATTTCAAGAGTTTTTTTCGGTTTTTTGGTTGATTTCAAGAGTTCTTTGTCTTTTTGGTTGATTACGAGGTACAACTGCACCTTTTAAAATAATACGGTTGCACCTTCTAAAACGATACGGTTGCATCTCTCATAAACCTAAATTCTTTCACCTTACGGCAGAGTTGGCACCACACACACACATACACAAAGAAACACTTGCTCGCTTAAAGCACGTGATTGAAAATGCCACCATGACTCCTTAAACTTGAGGCTTAACCTCACCCTCACATCATGCATCAGAGTATTTAGAACTTTGAACCTAACCAAACAAAGCTAATACAACTCACAACGAATAGAGTCTAGTTAGAGTAAGATTATATGCAGGGACGGATCCAGAAATTTTTTCATACGGCGGCACCATATAATATAGACAAAAAATAAAATTACAAAAAGCACGGTTTTTATCGACGTGTCTTCATATTTTTACCGACGTTCAATATTGTCTGATGTATTTTAGCCTAATTCCACCATTTCGAGGGATTTTTAAAGGTTTTTGCTTGATTTCGACAGATTTTTAAGTATTTTTTATCGATTTCGAAGGATTTTTTCGGTTTTTTTGGTTGATTTCAAGAGTTTTTTTTCAGTTTTTTGGTTGATTTCAAGAGTTTTTTTGGTTGATTACGAGGTACGGTTGCACCTTCTTGAAGCTTCCAAAATAATACGGTTGCACCTTTAACGAACCTAAAAAAATTTACCCTTAGCCGAAGAAATCATATGGTGGCACGTGCCACCATATGTAATACACTAGGTCCGTCCTCGATTACAAGTCACTTCTTCTACCACAAAGAATGCGTTTCGGTGTTACGATAATCGTATATTTTTAATCTTTACGAGATTAATTAAATTAACGGAATCCAAATCTATTACAATATGTACCTAAGTCACATAAAACTTTTTTATGAAAAAGATCAAATCTATAACAAAAATTATTAACGTCCAACAAAGTTAGTTGAATTTGAAAGGTGCGCCTTAACTAATATTTTAATTCTCACCCTGCTCCTAAATTGTTTTGCAAAAAGGTCAAGTGTTACCTAATGTAGAAGGTGGCCATATGTTTTCAGCCTTCATTTTGAGGACCAAGATTTAATTGTAATCACATTACTACAAAACTAGTTAGTATATCTTTATGCTCTAAGGTAACGTTTGCTTAAACATATATGATTGGATAAGACTAGCCAGGATAATATAGGATAAGCATATACGATTGGATAAGAATAACCAAGATAATATGGATAAAACTGAACAGTTACAAATGCATGTCTAGTGTTTAGATCGGATAAGACAAAGACTAAACAGGTTTCCCTTAAAAGGTTGATGATTTTATATGTATCATATTATAAATGACACAAATGAATTTAATTTATAAACTTTTTTACACAATTTTCATATACATAAATAGATACATATATAATAGTACGAAATTTGAATGAAGAATGAGATAATTATTGGTAGTTCGAAAAAACTCAATTCTTACAAAGAAAATACTTTGTTTGATTCAATTTGAAAAATATTTATGAATTAGTTGAGACACGATAAAGGTCGTTAAGTGAAGGGACTGGTTACTAAACATTTACCCAATAAGCCATGATACATTCCTATTACCAAGATCCCCCTTTCATTCAAAACTCAGCAAGTAAGCTGACGGAAACAGAAATGTGGCATTTAACATCATAAGTGATACCGAAAAACAGGCAAACATAACAGAATGTAAAACGGAAAAACAATACAAATTAAATCATGCAACCTCCCTCTGCTACAACATAATTTGTCTTCCTCAATCGTACAGATGTTAAGAATTACCCTCAATCCAATCGGACATATGTGGTTATATATGAAGGTGGTTAGTATACATGTTGAAGAAATGGTGCAAAACTAAGTTTACTTCCTCCTCAAGTCTCCATGAGATTCTCATATTTAGACAAACTGCAAGATATATGCATCAAAGATTAAGTTATGACTTGCATGCCTCATCCTGCACCTTTTATTGATTAATAATCAGACTCCATCAATCTTCTTCAGGGATTTGGAATTCAAGGTCTAGTTTTCTCTTCAGATGGGTTCTGTCAGCACTGCAAAACAGACTCATGAATCAACCATATACTTACTTGCATACTAACAATAAGAACTCCATTGAATTTAGATTAAAAAAAAAACATATGATTGACCAAAATAGAGATGTAGATAAGTAACCGATCAAAGCATTAATTCTCGCCTTTAGGTTGTTTTCAATGATTTACATTCAATATTCAGCACCGTTCTTATAACGCACAACATTTATCAGTTTCCAGTGCAGAAAGTGAAAGGTTAAGATCTAACTAGTGTGGATCATGTTGAGCAAAACACTCATGAATGAGCGGTATATTGTACAAATACAAATTATTGGCACAAACTAAGCACTCGTCTAATGCCAACTTCTACCAACTCCAATCTAAGGAAACCATTTCCTATCCTAATGTCCTCCATTTGTACAAGAGGTAATAGGTGCCACCCTAACCCTTACCCATTTATGAATGATCATTTCTGATCTGTGCTAAGGATTCACATCTCGGCTACCCTTGCTAACATACACTGCTTCTGTCGGTTCTCACCACCGTCCTATGGAATTTTAATGGAAATTTACAAGACTCGGTGAAAACTTGTAGGGATCTCATCCACCCATGATAAACGTTTTCAACAATGACTTTCCTTGGTTATATTGAAGCTATATTGTGTTTACATACTGCCCAAGTATGGCTTTTCAATCTACGGCCTACCACACCAATTGATATATTTTGTAGCTAGGAAAAAGCAAATCTAGTTGGCTGCTTTAAAACCATTACATGACAGTTATCTTTCTTCAAATTAAGGTTTAACACCATCAAAATCTTAAGCTACTAATAGATTTAATATTTTTCCTTCTTGTTACTACACTGAAATACTTCAAGGTCATTAGATCTCCTATAAAAAGCTTCATGTTGACAGTATCCCCCGAAATCACTTCCTCTAGGTCCCCAAATTGTCTTTCAGAAATGCACTATCCACAATCACCCCCCTATCACTATGTTTGACTAACATAATATTATCTCATAAGGAGCTAATATCAATGTCATTATTAGGCTATTGTATATCATTATGTCAACCCAATTCATGACCAAGTACTCCCCTGAATATAGTAACATAAAAGATTGGTCACAATTTTTGTAACAGGTCACACCTTTCCACTTAGCCATTAGTCTCTTTCTTAGGGGGTGTTTGGTTCATGGATTTTAAAGGAATTGGAATGGATAATTCCTTTGACCAAATTCCAAATCCCATGTTTGGTTCACATAATGAAAATGATGGAATCCTTTGAATTCCACAATTTAAGGAATTCATCATTCCTTGGCTTAAGTGAAAGAATTGAATTCCATCCGATTCCTACCAACCAAACACGTGGTCAAATTCCATTCCAATTCCTTTCAAAGTCAAATTCCTTCAATGGATTCCAATTCCATCAAATTCCATTCTGCCAACCAATCGCACTCTGATATATACACATATACACAAACGAAAAAAAAACATTTCTGATATATTTTGGGGGGTGTTGTGTCAAATAACAAAGTTGGTGCTCTTTAACGCCTATCAAGGCGACTATTTTGTTGGGATGGAGGAGTAAAAGTAACGGTACCGCTATAATTTATAGCTCCATACTATAAGTTGAACAAAACAAAAGCTTCCATACGATTAGCTAGACTAAACAAAAGCTTCTGCATTTAGCTTTTTTTTTGTAGTTCACTTCTTAGTTTATGTTGTGAAGATAATATGCTATTTATTGCCATTGAAACTAATTTTGCTTCTGTAGATTCGGAGATCAGAGAACCCATCAAAGTCAAAAGTAGTTAGTTTACCTACTACAGATGCCTTACATATGTATATTAAGGATATTGGTTAGATGCAGCTAATGTAACACAATAGATACATCTATCAGTTGAAGTACACACATAAACCAAACCAAACATTCGTAGTGTGTCCCACTTGGAAGTAGGGTCTGGGGGATGTACCCCCATACCTCGCCTCTACCTCAAAGAGTAGAGCAATTCTTTCCGTGAATACCCCGGTTTTTGGGAAAGTGTTTTTAAAAGAACTTTGGTGAAGGTTTGTGTGCTTCGGAGAGTTTGGAAGAAAATGAAAGTACGGTGGACCTAGGGACCAAAATGGTAAATTACAAAGAGCTTTAGAAAAAACAAAACCAATACTAGAAAACAGTAAACGGTAGAACAGGTTGCACAAGTATAGAAAGCATAGAAACATATAAAAACACTACTACAAACTATACAAACCTCTATCCATCTAACTTAAGGCTCTGAAATTCTATCTATCGGATATCCAAATTTCCCCTCGAATCACCTTCTACCATTTTAATCACCCCTCTTCCCAACCACATAAGCTACAGGTCCCTACACATAGTCTATTACCCTAGTCCTATGTCTCCAAGAACTCCTATCAATGGTCATGTCCTCAGAAATGTCAAAACCCGTCATCTCTAACCTCAGCTGCTCATGTCCAAGAACTTCTATCAAAGGTCTGTTAGGATAAGTTCCCTCACCCTTACGGGACAAGAAAAAACACGAAGGAAAAAAGATACCGTCAACACCAATTGACCAATAACATTTAAAATTAAGATTGACAGTTAGATGTATATTTGGCAGTGTCATGTATTTTTAGCAATAAGTCAGGCCTTTGATTTATGCCTAGATTAGAGATTATTGGATTTTGATTTTATTTTGGTAGCGTTTGGTTGGCAGGATTCCGACGGAATCTGGAGGACTTGGAATGGTCAATTCCATTAAACAAATTCCATTCCAGCGTTTGGTTGACATATGAAATGGAGTTGAATTCCATTCCATCCCATTTTCTTAAAAAGACAACTACCGCTAAAGGATATATATATATATAAATATATATATATAGGGGGGGGGCTTAATGATTTGAGAACTCCACAATTTTTTAGATCTGTGAGATCCATCCTAAACCACTAATTCAAGATAATTAATGAGATAATTAAATTCATAAGTAATGAGATAATTAATGCATTTTTTAGGAAAAATTCAAATTTAATAAATATATTTACCTCCCCTCTTCTCTCTCCCTCCCTCCCTCCCTCCCTCTCCTTCCTGTATCATACACACACATGTACAATTAAATATGTACACAAGGTGAACACATTGTGAATACAATGAAAACCTTAAGAAATTTCATACTAGGGTATTCACAAGTGGTAGGTTTAGATTTAGTTTTGTTGCTTTAGTTGGTGTTCACAATATGTTCGCAATCTATACCAGATCTCATAGATTTATTAGAGTGTGGTTCACAAATTATAATAGTGTTTCTAAAAAAGCGTTCACAATGTGTTCATAAATTATAATAGTACTTCTAAAAAGGTGGCTACCTTACGTGCACATTAAATTTTGTGTGTGTGCGCGTGTAAATTATGGAGAGAGGAAAGAGGAGAGATGAGAGCGTTTTTTAAATTAAATTATATTTTAATTTTTAACTAGTTTTTCGTGGTCTAAATTGGATCTCATGGATCTCGCTAATTAAGTTCCTAAAAGAAGGCCCCAAATTTTAATATATATTAATTATATTTATTTATATATATTACATATATATAATATATGTTTATATATAATATACTTTATATGTTATATTATATATATATATATATTTTATAAATATATAATATATAAAATACATGTATATATAATATCCGTAATATACTCTTGATTTAATAAATGGTAATTTACATATCTTTTTCACATTAAATGTTAATTTTATTATTATTTATAATTTAAGAAAAAACAAATTCGAAGAAAGGGCATTTTGGTCATTATTTCATTCCAATTCATAAGCTACATTCTGTAAACCAAACAAACAGATTCCAATTCATTTGACATATTACATTCCATTTCCTGCCAACCAAACACTCGGTCAAACCAGATAACATTCCATTCAAATTCCTTTCAAATTCCAATTCTTTTGACAGATTCCATTTCTTTGGAAAACATTCCAATTCTTTTGACTAATTCTATAAATTAGTTTTCCCCTCAAATTCCAATTCTATATAATATTTCCTTGTTTTAAAGCCATGAAAACAAGATAAACCTAGCCCCATAAAAATTTAATTACCAATAGCATAAGCAACATAAAAGATTTTGGAGCATCCTCAATAGTTGGAAAACTTTTATTAGGAAAAGAAAAAATTTCCATAGCTTTTACGTAACACAAATGGTCAATTCTCTAATAGAGAATTTCATCATGACGAGTGCATACAACTAGTGTTTCTAGAATCTAGAATCGAATAATTGGTTTATATATATCCTATGGAACTCAGCAAAATTACCCCGTAACTCAGGAGGTGGGACTCCTAACCCAAAAAGGTTCCAAGACAGAGCTTAACCTACGTCTCGCTACCAAAGAAGGGTCCACAACTTCTTTTCAAGTTCCGTTGGAACAAATCATAAAGCAGAAATATCTGATTTTGTCGTAACAAGTATCCCCCAACTGGCTACTTGTGATTGTCGTTACTTGTCCAGTAATCTTGCAGTCCACTCTCTCCATGCCTCCACATTGTAAGTCGAAACCAACTTGAATTATCATTTGAATCCAAGCAACTATGAAGAAATACATTCCGGAAATAATTATTTATAAATTAAACAGTAAACGCTAATACACTAATAACAATGTCTTCCGATAATTTTACGTTTTTTTTGTTAGAATGAAATAAAAATACGAGCTTTTTAGCCCTTCTATTTATGTACTCCCTCCGTATAAAAAAGGCAATATTTGACTTAGCATATAATTTATATAAATGTTTGATTATTGGTTGAATATCTTAAATGCTCCTCAATAACGACAAAATGAAATAAACAAGTGGACCAAGACTGAAGTTAAAACAACATATTATAATCACAAATGGACAAAAATGTAAATTTGGATTGAAAACAAATCAAACAAAGATATGTTGTATTTTTTGTAACCCAGAAAGACTTTTTCCATTTTTGTGAGACAAATGGGTAATGTTTTAAATTTGTTTAATAATGAAGATAAATACTCCTGTCTCAAAAAAACATATGTTCCATATTTGAGACAATAAGTATAAAGATTTCAAGAAAAATGTGGTAAGGAAATATCAAAGACTTGCCTACAGATTAAATAAAATATTTAAGGAGTACATGCATATGAGAGAGTGAGAGAATGAGAGAGATCAATTAGGAAGACAGTAATGATGACACATGATCATAGATCATTTCAACCCTACCACAACTAGGAGCAAGGAAATAGAGAGAGATAGAGGGAGAGAAAGGTGGGAGATGAGAGAGAAGGCGGAAGCCGGAAAGAAATTAGTGCGGTCACTTCATCAATCTAAGACCTTTTTCAATGCTTATTAGTCTTTATTTGTATAAAGATGGAAGAAAGTCGGTGACTGCACTTGCAGTCAGTGACCCCACAATCCCGATCCCCATAAGCTACCTCCAACTGTAACCCAACTGGACCTCGAGAAACAATTCTGCATAAGCAAGTCATAACTACAAATCGTTCCACTGACTTTCTTCAAGTATTATGTAAAATAAAAATACGATTTCATAAGCATTATCAATATACCATACACAAAATGTATTGTTAGGTGGATGCTATTTACCTGTTAATTGTTGGTCTAGCTGGAGGCCTTGCTGCGAAGACTGAAAAATCGAGTGACATTGGTGCAGGTCCACTTCTTTCATTTCCAATTCCATGGTCATCAATCTTTTCTGGTTGACGTGAATTCCCTTCGTATCCTTCAGGGTGTGGCATCACTCTTCTTGACTTCCTTGTAGGTGATAGCACAGTAGGACCTTCCAGTGGATTGAAATCTGAGGGCTTTGAGTCTACAGACTCCTTCTTTGGTGGAGGTCGTGGAAGCAAAGCTGGTTCAGTAGGTGGAGGTCCAGAAGAGAAGTACCTAGCAGAGAGTAAACACCAATCAATCAATAATTACTTTTAAAAGTAACTTGCGTGGATCTAGACTACTAATCAATAATTACCTATGTTCTAATGCCTGCTGTGCTGAAATTCTAGCTTTTGGATCATATGCGAACATCTTCGATAACAGATCCAATGCATCATCACTGGCCATTGGAAACAATGTCCGAAGTGGCTGCCCAGGAACAAACTGGTATTCAACATAATCAGGGAGATAAATCATATCTGGCCACTGAGATGGTTTTGGAGTCCCAAATGCAGCAAAAATTTTGCCTAATTGATCGATGTCACTGCTACCCTAAGAAACATTCCACTTAACGATTAGCTATATTTGCAATAAAAAACATGAGCTGTGTGAATCACAAACCCAGTAAACTATAAAGGAATACATGATTTGAGAATAAATGAGGATGGTAAGCACACAAATACATGATAGAATTATTGAGAGATAGAGGCAGGAATATGCTACCCCGGAAGAAAAGGCTTAAAGGAGAAATCTTTTACTGATAGATTACTGTTAGATGGTAAGTTACAGCACAATAAGCACATGACAATTAACCCCCATGAAGTGAAGAGAACACACCAAAGGGTCATTGGCCCAACTACCGGATTACCGGTAGAGTCCAGCCTCCCAGGAGGTCAAGGGCTCAAACCTCACGTGAATATTTGGCGTATATAATTTAAAATAAACTACAAAAGAAGTGAAGAGATTAGAGAACACATAACAAAGAACAAAAGAAAATCATCAAAAATTATATATAATATAATTGGTGCAACAGAATTGTAGTACAAATATGAAGATGAAAGATTCAAGAAGTCAAAGTTGCAAAGTCAATTCTCAATTAAAGTCTAGGTCATTTTGTAATAAAAGGTCAAAGTTTATTTTTTATGTATTTTTGTTTTTCCCTAAATAGGTATATGGTTATTAGGGTGCTAGGGTTGTGTGTGTGTAAGAGTATGCCAAGAATAGAAAGAAATCAGCCGCACAAGTTTCTAGAGAGAGAGAGAGCTTAGAGAGAGAAACATCCTTCAAGAGAGATTTGTAATCATTTGATTGTGAATCAAAATCAGGTTTGTTAATCTCTTGATTGTGATTATATGTTTTATGTGATAAGAAACTGAATTGAATTTACAGGGAACATCAATTGGTATCAGAGCCTAACCAGATTGAAATCAAAAGGAAATATTAGTCGAGTACTGTTCCATCGAAGTCATACTGTTCTTGAGTTTTTGTGTGAAATTGGTTTAGAAATCATTTGGTTTAAGGTCGATTAGTGTATTAGATTGAGATTGTATTGTTTTATTCACGTATTGCACTGTAATCGATTGACATTTTTGATGATTTTAGTGTTCTTGGTTTTCACGAGTTCATGAGCACTGTTACTTCGATCGAGTCTTCTTAGAGTGTTTGTTGTTGAAATTATTTGGTTGTAATTTGTTCTAGATGTATTTGTGGTCTTATTGTCAAAGTTTCGAGTTGTAATTCGAAGGCTAGATAGGTCTTTGGATGAATAAGATCGATTTTCCTTCGAAAAATTGAAGAACACGCCAGATCTCCATTTTGCACCAGATCATAGTTCTTTCTCGCCAGATTCAAGTGTTTCTAAGTGCTTAGCGCAAAGTATATTTTGCGCCATTGCCTTTAGCGCATTTCTGAATTTCTCGCCAGCTTCTCTTGGCGAAAAGTGTCTTTTGCGCTACTGCCTTTAGCGCATATCTGAATTTCGCGCCAGCTTCACTTAGCGCAAATTGCCTTTTGCGCTACTGCCCTTAGCGCATTTCTCATTTCGGGGTTTTGCGTGGTTTGTGTATTTGTATTGTGTGCGATTTCTTTACTACTTCCTTATATTTTGCGAATTCTAGACTTGTTAAAATTGGAAATTTCATTTCTGATTTTCTGATTTGATTGATTTTATCTGGACTAACGGTCATTTTCAAGTTTCTTATTGCATATTGAATCAAAATCAGAATGACTTCTAGCGAAGCTCTTTCAATCAGTATGGATGAGAATCCACCAGTACTTTTCAGAGGAGAGTACGAACAATGGAAAAATCAGTTCCTGGATTTCATTGACAGACATGAATTAGGAGATCACATCAGAATATCTCTGAGAGAAGGAAACATGAAAACTCCAACATGGACTTATACTTTTCGATTTGAAGACATGTTGGTAAATGAACAGGAGATTCCAATATTACCTGATAGATACACAGATGAACAGAAAAAGAGATATAACGCTGACAGATTAGCCAAATCTTTTATATTGAAAGGAATTTCAGATAAGATTTCAAAAGAGATCTCTATAAGTTTAGAAAGTAAAAAGGCCACAGGAAAACAGTTTTGGGAACAAATTGAGAAGATGATGACAGGACCAAAGATGTCTTCAAGAGTTAAAGTTTTTGGAAACTGAGAGCTCTAATCTAAAAGAAAAGATTTCTGCCTTGGAAGCTAAAGTTCAGAAACAAGATTCTGTTGAGAACAATGAGAAGAAATTTGAGGATTTGAAGGATGCAAATGTTGAGCTTCAAAAGAAAATATCTGATCTGGAGAAAAAGATGGCCAAAGAAAGATCTGATTTTGAGATTGAGATTGAAAAGAAAGCATTTGTAAAGAAATTCTCAGATTTTTCGAGAAAATGTGCAGACGAAAAGAAGGCAGTTGAGCTGAAATGTACAAAACTTTCTCAGCAAGTTTCTGAGTTTGAGAAAGTAATTATTCGGGAAAGAGAAAAGTTTGCCACGAAAAAGAAGGTCATTGAACAAAAGAATGTTGGATTCTTCAACGAAATATCCGGCCAAAGAAATGATGTTGAGAAGGGATTTGAAGAAAAAAGAAGTATGTTTGAAGCAGAGATAAAGAAGCTTACTGACAAGCTATCTGAACTATCTGAAAGTGTACTGAATGAGAAGAAAACGAAGTCTGAATTCAAGAAGAAGATTGACCTGCTCATTGAAGAAAGAGACAGCTTTGCTTTAAAGATAAAAGAGTTTGAAAAGATTGTTTCAAAGGTGGTGGTGACTGAGCAAACGACTCCAGAATCACAAATCCACACACCTAGAAATAATTCAGCTGACTTCAAAAAGACAGCCTCAAGCTCACACTTGAAACCTGTTAATTCAAGAAGGTTAGTCAATTCATTTGATCAGATTCGTACTACTAACATTTTCTTTGATGAAAATGTAAATTGTTCAGATACATACAAAAGAAGAAGAAGAAGAAGGAGAAGATACGAAGAAGAACTGGTCTGGAAGAAGAAACCAGTTGAAGTCTTGAAGATGAGAAGAAAGACGAGAAAGGAAAGAAGTCATGTGTACATACACATCAAGCCAAGAAGAACAATGTGCGTAAAGGTAAACCTGATCATATCTACACGAGAGATCAATTAATCAGGTTGTCAGGTAAGCAATACTATTGTTCTTATTGTCGTACACATGATCTTGTTCATAAAACAAGTGATCATTTCTGGTATGGTTCTTACTCAGTTTCTCCCATAAGAACTGCAACTAACAAACATGGACCCAAATACCAGTGGGTACCAAAGCCGAAAACTGATTATGTGTTGCAGGCACCTACTGTCAAGGGGGAGTAAGAGAACCGAGGCTTCTAAGTAAATCAGCTTAGGACCCGTACTTCAACGAAGTTTGACTTCTAAACACAACAGTTTAGGACTCGTACTTCAGTGATCAAAAGACCTTACTCCTGTGCTGATATGAGAATTGTACTCCAATAATCGAATGAGGAAATCAACCATCAAGGGGGAGTACATATATGTCTGAAATTTTATGCATCCGACAGATATGCTAATCTACATTTGAGGGGGAGTTAATGCTTATATTTTACACTGATAATTTTTCTGATGCATAATTTCAAGGGGAGTAAAAGAGCTATGACTTCTGATTACTTCAGATCAGAACTCGTACTTTAATCGTTTTACTGCTTTATGTCTTTTAGTTTCTGTGAATAAAGTTGCTTTGACTTGATCTAAGACTTTTGCAGTTTGAGAGATGCTTACAAGATCATATCTTTATGACTTAAAGCTTGACTTCATGAGATGTAAGATTGCACGCAAAAGGTATAATTCTTTATCTTCATCTCACATATGGTTGAAAGAAGGACAACTTTCAATCATAGAAAACATTATTCTTAAATGTTCAAACTACTTCCCGATTCTTAAACTGATTTCATGGATTGGAAGTGTGATTTTAAATGTTTTTATTTTTTTATTTGTGCTTCAATAGTCAACAAACCGTGTGTTTCCAAAGATAAATACTTGCGTATTATCTTGTCTATATACTTTCAAGTATTCACACACACCGGTTTAATTCTTTTGTTGAATAAGTTATCACCATGTCTCATATTGACCAAGTTTTCGATGGTGATACACCCCACTTGTATTTCAAATGAATTTTTTAGCGTCATTTCATTTCGAAACGTCATTTCAAGAATGTCTATATCTTGTTTCATATAGACAATATCCATTATTCTTGACCATAAGCTTTAATTGCTATATCATTTCATTTCTGATCATTTTTCATACAATGTCAGATTTTCAAACAAGTCTCTTGCATTCATGTTCATTCATTCAATATACTTGTTTGAAAATACTTCAATGTTTCAAATGCTCAAATCTTCATGATTATATTCTGAGCATACAAACATCTGACTTGTATTTGAGCTTTAACTGATAAAGTTAAATCATCTGAGCAACACATGTTTTCTAGGAAAACATGGGATCTTTGTGCTAGGACTTAATTGAAACTTCTATGGATTCATCATTCACGTTAACCAGTGTTTCCTACCCAAGAAGTTAATCCTTAGTGATTGAGTGTGAGGAGTCGAAAAGAAATGAGTGTGGGTTGTGCGTTGAGGTAAAATGTAAATGAGAGTTTGGTTAGATGTGAGCTTATTGATTAAAAAGAAAGAGGGTGTGAGATCAGAGTAAAAGAATATCAAACTCTGCACCAACTACTTTCTGAGCCGGGCAGCCACATTACTAATGTTTCACAATTCTTCGTGGACATTATTGAAACAGGCAACTAGCCCATGCCAACTCTTGACATTAACCCCACCAGCCACTCATTTTCTTCTTAACAAGAAAATGTTTCATTTTTCAAAGGGGAAGCAGCACATTTACTATCTGATTTTCATTTGGAAAATCTGGATATTGAAACAGAAGGAAGTCTGCCCCACCTTCGCACTTCAATCATGCACATTGAGTCTGTGTTTATCTACTGTTGTCTCAATGGTTTACACAAATGTTGAGCCTTCATAAGCAATCATTCGTGCTTAATTCTTTCTATCACTTGCACGAACACACAAAGAATTTGTTTCTTTGTCATAACGTTCATAGAAATTGCCTTTGTGGTGTTTCGATGATTGAATGGAAGCCCTAGGGGAGTGAACATCATAAAAGCTCCTTTACAATGTGTATTCGTTACACACAGTGACTTTGTGTTACTGACAGACATATTAACTGATTCATTTGTTGCTTCAGGTGTTACATTCTTATTTTGTCTGGATTTGAAAATATCTGGATGAATACATTGTTCGAATTGGCAACAAATCAGTGGCTCATTATCAAAGATCAGAGGTCAAAAAGAATTTCAATGACATTTCTTGAAGAAGTTTTGATGATATTGATGCATTTTTCATCAAAAAGGGGGAGAAGAGAAAGTTTGAAGAAATGTCCATTACAAGTTTTCTTTCAAGAGACGTTTGAAAAGAGAAGAGTTAACCAAGATATGGGGAGAATACAATTTTTAAAGAAATGTCCAAGTCAGAACATTCAAATTTTTAGGAAATTTTCTTTGAAAATATTCTGCTACAGCATTCTGAGCTAAATCTGGAGATAATTTCTTTCCATTATCTGAAAGAGTGTTTTTCTACGACTCTTGGGAAGATTACAAGATGTGTTAAAGAAAAAGGAGGGAGATTGCATTTTTCTGAGCTTAAAGAGAAGATTGGATTGCTAAATCTTTTTAGTAATGATCTTGATCCAAAGGGGGAGATTGTTAGATCACAGATTTATTGGATTCAAGATCATCAAAACTGAAGACAAAAGATTCAAGAAGTCAAAGCTGCAAAGTCAATTCTCAATTAAAGTCTAGGTCATTTTGTAATAAAAGGTCAAAGTTTATTTTTTATGTATTTTTGTTTTTCCCTAAATAGGTATATGGTTATTAGGGTGCTAGGGTTGTGTGTGTAAGAGTATGCCAAGAATAGAAAGAAATCAGCCGCACAAGTTTCTAGAGAGAGAGAGAGCGCTTAGAGAGAGAAACATCCTTCAAGAGAGATTTGTAATCATTTGATTGTAAATCAAAAACAAGTTTGTTAATCTCTTGATTGTGATTATATGTTTTATGTGATAAGAAACTGAATTTACAGGGAACATCAAAATAGCTAAAGTTGCATCTAAACATGCCTGCAAAAAATGGCCATGTTTTACATGTGCATGTGCCTGTTAGCTATCATATGCCTCAAACTAACATGCTGCTTTGAAGTGAATGTACTTACAGCAAGTCAGCAACAACAAGAAGCGTTTTATCCCAAACTAGTTGGAAAACAGGGGTTTAGAGATATTCAAGTTCCGTAATAAAAGATTTAGAAAGTTGACCATGAAGAAAAGCATTGAAAATACAAGCTAGCTTTAAATTGCTGAAAGTAAAAAAAAAATTGAAATAGACTACTCTGGAAGAATCACAATCTAGGTTTCAAGGGGCATAAACCACATAACAAATTAGCAAGTCTTGAACAGTTGGTTGGCCGCCGACATGTTATTAAAGCAATGTAATTAGAACTTATGTGGATTGATGTCAAGTCAATATTTGCTACAGAATGAAAGTCTAGTCATAGATGTTCAGCAAAAGATAGAAGGGTCACATGGGTTTTATTGCAGATACATAAAATTTAAACTACCCAGGCAAAACAATCATATTTTATAAAAATGCTGCAAGTCTAAGTGAAGATAAACACAGACAGCCTGAACTCACCTGCAAAAAAGGTCGTCGGAGAAGGAGCTCAGCAAATATACAAGCTGCTGCCCAAACATCAACCCCAGGACCATACTGCTTTGCACCAAATAACAGTTCAGGTGCTCTATACCATCGAGCAAAAACCTAGTTACAGATATTTGTCAATGGATGGTCTCCAAAAATACTACACTGACGGATATTTAAATATATATATATATATATATTAAGGCAATTATGCTTATAAAGATATTCTGGTGATGTACATTACCAAGCAATAATCTGAAAAATATCATAGCATCAACTTCTTGAGTTCAAGAATAACCAAAATAAAACTTTGGGGGGAATAAAAAACTTAATTGCATGAAAACAGATGTTACAAGAAAGTTCTCTCTCAATCGAACAAAAATCATCCAAGGGTTATCAGATAATACCGCTCTCCTGCAATCAGCCAATCGAATCAATATTTCCTTTCAAGTCGAGGTAGAATTTCAACCTTGAACACCATTTTAGTAATTCAAACAATTTTATATGCTTCACATTTAGTAGCACGAATGTTTTGATCAACATGATGGATTCAATAAACAAAAGTAGGCTATTCTCAATTTATTTTATTTGATGTTTCACATGAAGGATGAGAAACACTAGTAATACCGCATGGAGGTAGGACCACGGGCCATGAACTTCTTTTTCCAATGAAGTGCAAATGCTAAAAACAAAGCTGGCAAGCATATCACATTACTTTATCATACCAATAATTTGATGAACATAATTCGATTGTTTCTTGAATTTGACTAAATAGAAATTTTCGGGGAAGCAAATAATGTATTTAATTCGTGGAGTAATAATTTACATGAATTGCTCTAGATCAATTATAAATCATACTAGCTACCATGAATTGCCACTACCCTGGAAATTTTTCCTTCCAAATCAGGGGATATTGTCAATCTTGAAGAACAATCTAGCGATACAAAAAGGATTACATACATTTTCGCCACTGGTAACATTAATATCAAGTTGATCTATTAGATGTTCATCTTGCCATCAGAAATTGTGTGAAAATAAATTCTTATTCCATTCAGTAAGTATAAGTTGAATGAAAAGGATACCTGGTGAGTAAACCTTCTATCGGGACTACCAAATATGCGTGCAAGGCCAAAATCTGCAAGTTTAAGTTGTCCACGAGGTCCTATCAAGAGATTATTTGGTTTCATATCCCTGCCAAGAGAAATTTATAGCAATTAAAAAAACTCAACAAAAAGAAGCAAATTACTTTGGTAATAGCATACTTGATACTTTGTATCAAAACAACTATGATTTGGAACAACCCAATACTTGCAGACCATTTACAATTTTGCCCAAATATTGCCATGTATAAGAATTTGTTTTTGAAAGATAAAATCAAGTACAATGGTTACCAACTTCCATTTTTTGCAAGTACAGGGTTTTTATGATTTTTTTCAACTACGATGATTGTTTTGCTACGAAGTGTCAAGTACAATGGTTTAAAAAATTCACTCCTACAAAAAAGTGATGGCATGGTGCAAGTTACCTATGCAAAACCCATTTTTTGTGGCAGAAGGCCAGTCCTTTCAATGTCATTTGGAGGTATGACTTTATATCAGTGGGCGAAAGAACGATGTTCCTATCCCGAATAACAGCTTCAAGATCAGTCTCCATAAACTCAAAAACAAGATGCAAGTTCCCTTTATGAGGAAAAGCATCAATCAGCTCTATTATATTTGGATCCTTGAGCTCTTTCAGTAATTTTATTTCTCTAAGAGCAGTAAAATTCACCCCTTCCTTCTGCTTCCCAAGGCGGATTTTCTTTATTGCAACAGTTTGTCCTGTCTGTCCCAGAAACCAAAAGTTAATATTCTACTGCATGGGTAGAAAAAATCCCTTAACCTTCTCAAGGTTTCAACATTTGTTTCTACATCATCTTTAGGGACAGAAATGATCTACTGAACTTGTCATTGGTAACACAAAAAATACAGTTCATATTCATCAATCATCTTCATCAAAAAATGTAGGTTAAATTAAACATATAATAGTCATAGACCTGAACTCAATCATCGTGCTGTTAATAAAAAGAAATCAAATTAAATGTCATATGCCAAATGCAAAAGCATGTGTCATGTATCTTTTTATAGTTTTCTCAAGTAGTTGGCAGCACATATATACAATGGCAAGGATAATACATTAGATGGATCAAAATTAAACTAGGGTCCAATCTCTTAGGTCGGTTAGAAGGCCCATTGATATTACTGTATCCTCTATTAATTTTAGCCTCAAAACATAATTCTATCAGCGAAATGATACAGGAGATAGCATCAATAATTATCCATATTTCATGGATGACAAACATCAACACTGTATAATTAAAGATTAAAGAATGCATATAGAAGACATCATTATTCAAATTAATTTTCTTTTTGATATTCGAATATATATGAGACATAAAGATTAATGTCTTTTTAGTTCCCACAACCACAAGACAGTACTACGGTTGTTGCTAGTTGGTAGAATAGCAATTCTTTCAAATGATATACCACATTTTTTGTGCTTTGACCAAGCATTCGTAAAAACATATAAGAACAAAAAATCTTGGGGCAGATGTTTCACGGGGAACATAAACCCTAAATTTCATATTACATAATTAACAGAATAGCCACACAGACAAGTCAACTAAATGCAACAATAACAAATATACGGTGCAGTATAAGAATACCTTAGTATCAATAGCTTTGTAGACGACACCATAGGTACCTTCTCCAAGAACTTCACGCTTCAGGTACCGGTCAGCTACTTTCTTTGCTAACAAGTGATCGACTTCTGTCATCGCTTTTTTCTCTCTTCTTATTTTCTTTAGGCCGAAGAACAGGCTATATCAATTCTGTGCTTGTTTCAACAATCATATTATCAAGAAATTAGTAATCCTGCTATGCCTATTTCTTCATCAATTATACCCAAAACCCTTGTGCCAGAAGGGCATGAAAAGAATACGTCTGGCCTATGAAAAATTATAACCCTAGAAACCAATTTGAACAGGGAGGAATTTAAAAAGATCAAAAACATAAAGCAATATAAATAGATGCGTACACAGACCTCTTCAGGCATATGTAATGAAGGAATCCATAGCCGATTCACCGGCGAAAAATGAAATTCTGTTGAAATAAGACAACCTTTTCTTGAAGGCGATTCGAATGGAACCACGACACAAATGTATGTATCTGAAAATTAACAAGCAAGATTGGTTGGATAAGCAAGCAGTGCTCCCAGAGAGAGGCTGAGGGACAGTAAAGCCTCGCTGAGGAGAGAGAGAGGGGGGTAACTGGTTTTTATGATTTGGTACAAAGTGTTTTTTTAGGTAGCGTTTGGTATGCAGACGGGACGGGACAACTGTCTTGTGTTTGGTACGACTATGACTGGATATAACAGAACTGGACAAATTTCCCTAAAAGTTGTTTGATGATTTTGTATGTCATATAATAATTATAAATAACACAAATAAAGTATATCTTTAAATAATTTAATTAAAAAACATTTTTATGTTTTACACAATTTTCATACATATAAATACTTACAAAAACAATGGTAGAAAATTTGAATGAAGAATCTGAAATAATTGATAGTAGTTCGAAAAAATCCGATTTATATAAAGAAAATATAATATTTTGGTTCAATTTGGAAGATCTTAATGAATTGGCCGATGCATAGTTGAAGCGACACGTAAATATAAAGGCGATGGGTGGTCGGTGAAAGACGGTAGTTGTGAAAAACGTGAAAGATAGTGGACAGTGGTAATAGAGGTTATTGTAGTGGAGGAAGAGGCGGAGGTCACCGACGATGGTTGACGACGAGCGACGGTGGTTGGCTGTGAGCGTCAGTGGTGGTGATCGGTGGAGATGGCGATGGGCGATGGTGGAGGAAGTTGTTGTAGTAGTGGAGGAAGAGGTGGAAGTGGTCGACGATGGTTTGTGGTGGCTATCGGTGGCCGTCGATGGTGGTGACGGCCATAGGTGGTGGTGATCGGTGTTAGTAGAGGTGGTCGATGATGGTAGCGGAGGTGGCGATGGCCGATGGTTGTGGAGGTGGTGGAGGAGGTTGTTATGGTGGAGAAATAGATAGAGGTGGTTAACGGTGGTTGGCGGTGGCTACTGGTGGCCGTCGATGGTGATAGTGGCGGTGATGGGTAGTGGTGAGCCTTAAGACTAATACCATATTAGGATTATGTATCAAATGACGTTAGATTAGTGATTTTTAGTTTCTGTCTCACTTTTGTCCCATGTTGTTCCACCTATTTTGGTGGAACAAGAAAATACCCTTTTTTGTCCCATCTTGTCCCACTCTGTCCAGTCCTTGTCCCTGTCCCATGTCGCACCAAACGTGGGACAGTGAATTTTTGTTCTGTCCCATGTCACGCCAAACGTGGGACAGTAAGTTTATGTCCCGTCCCGTCCCACTCAGTCTGCAAACCAAACGCACCCTTAACGTTTTTCTACATCCATGGCCATCACGGTCCAAAAGAATTGTAGTTCTTAACATATACGTATAAACCACTTGGGTTGTGGCGCACTGGTAAACCCTTTGGGGATGTAGTGGAAGATCTCATCTACCCAAGGTTCAAATACAGACGCTGCCAAAGCCCTTGTGACCATGGAGGTTCACCTGCGATGACTTCAGACCATTCGTGGTCGCCCGGGGATTAGTCGGTGCGCGTAAGCTGGCCCGGAAACCCACGGTTACCAAAAAAAAACATATACGTATACAATGCAGTGAGATACATTACGATTTTAATTTTTCATTTAATTTTTTATTTTTTTAGTCGATTTACAGTACGATTTTGGATGGTTTTGAGAAAGTGATAATGTTTTTTTATAAATTTGTTTAATTTAGGCTTAATAATATAATGTTTATTATATAAAAAAAAATAAGTATTTTGTTATAATTCAATGATTATCTTGTATATTTTAATGACATCTAGAAAAAATAACCAATTACATATTTAATAATATAATTAAAACAAATTTATAGTAATATAATATATTAATTAATAGTGATACATGAAAATGTTTGCATAAAAGGAAGGCTCTGCACATACAAAATTGGTGGGTGTTAGAAGTCTGCAGTAGTAATATGTATCTTGTGCTTTGATACTTGTAAATTAAGAGATTTTTAAAATATTGCATAAAATGATGATACCTTATGCCTAATAATTTGTATTTAAGAATTTTTTATCCGTGCTTTATAATATAGTATAGATATAGATAATTTGAAATATGAATTATATCTTGTATTTAAAAAATAATTGGATTTATATTTATTTAATATTCTATATTTTCATGTGTGTTTGGTCCGAGTACTGAAAGACTTGACTTCTAGAGTGGATTTAGTAAGGTAAAGGGGCAATGCACCAGCCGGCAAGTGTGGTGGCGATCACGCTTCTTCGAGGTTGATTCCCCCAGATCAAATGTGTGTAATTCTTGGCAATTATTTATTGTGGAGTGACTTAAAAAGCTCTGCTCAATGTACCAATGCGATCAATAAATAATTGCTTATATATTAAAGGGAGCAGTTACCATTACGAAATGCTTCCTAGCCCCTCTGTCCCAAGAGGTGAGCAACTCAACAGCGGCTAATATTAAAAGAATAGAGAGGACCTAATTTTCTATCGAGTTCCATCATTTGTAGCCAAATATGATGAAATATATCTATTTAAATAAATATTTTTAAACAAATAATATGCAACTTATAAAAGCAATTTGTTGTAAGTTGGACCCAAAAAAATTATAAACAAAGACACAGTTAATAATAAAAATTAGACTAAATTACAGAATTTCTCGTTCTTGTGATTTATGTTGGGTTCTAGTTTCTATACTTCATTTACTAATAAGAGTAAATTACCCGTACTTTTCCTTCTTATGTTTATCGCTTACTATTAACTTTCGTCATTTTTTGAAATAATTACACTTTTTGATCCCTGTTGTTTCCACTTTATTATACTTTTTGATCCATTTGACTAACTACAATTAAAGAAGTCTAGTTAACTCAACGGTATTTATGGATTTTCCCATTTTTTTAATTTTCAATAAAAATTAAACAAATATTATATTATATTATGAATGTCTATATATATGAACTACGTGAACTGTTTCCGATGCCCCTTCCCCTCCCTGTCGACCTTCTCCATATCCGGCAATGACCACCACTTTGGTGAACCCTTCCTTCCCCTAGGTGAACACTCCACTTCGATGAGCCCTCCATCTTTGCGAAGAGGGTACTACTATTTGTTGTGTAATATATAAAGATATGTCATTTTTTCCGCTACAACCCATACACACATAGCATAAAGAAAGTTGCAAGTGTGTTGTAAGCATCAATAGATGTACTGATCTGCTAGTTAGGGGTTGGGGTGGGTTGGGACATGTTGATTTGGAACATTTTGGTTTGGTGGAACTGCTTCAAGTATTTTAATCCTTAACCTATCACAATCAAGATTCAAGCCTATCAAAACTTGCAACTCACCAAAAATTTAAACCTACAACTCACTTAAAAAACCTCACCATGCTCCCTCTACCTTTTCCACCAATACCCTCCCCCTTCATGTGAATATGCTCAAGTGGGTTCAACTCCTTTAGTAAGTCGAAGAGTTTTCAGGTTAACGATCCTGTAGATAAACCTGACCTAGCTTAAGTAACCAAACCAGAAGGTTTTCGGGTCAACGATTATATACAGAAAGACGAGTTTGGTTTTCTGATTCGGCTTCTGTTAAACATAAAATCCCAATCAATCAAGCAATTCTCATATAAGATGAACAATATGAACTAGAGAGAGAAAGTAGAGAGAGAAAGTAGATCTGATTAATCACAAGTCTGATATTACAATATGAGCTATGTTGTTTTCAGATTCTTACAAGATTCTCACCACAACACCTATTTATACCACTACCTAATACAAAGACTTAAACACTAAGGAATGCAAAACATGCTTTGACATTTACAATACTATGACAATGTTGACTTTCTAACTTTGACTTTCCTAATTAAATCTTGGATACAATATTTTGACTTAACAATCTCCCCTTTGTATTCAAGATTTAATAAAAATTTGATACAGATCTTCAGCTCTTGATTCTTCAACTTTTGTCTCTTTATCTTTGTACTTTGACACTTTCACAGTCTTCAGTCTTTCAGCCTTTGAAGAATCTTTGGAAAGTCTTTTTCTCTTTGTAGCTTTGTAAGTCAACATGCCTTGAACATAAACTGAGATCCTTGAAACGTTTGAAAACCTCTTTGAAGAAACTTTCTTTGGAAAAACAAACTTCTTTGTATCTTCATCACTTTGATCTCTGGATCATCTTTGGAAAACCAAACTTTCTTGAAATTTTGAATAATCTTTATCAGGCTTTGAATTTAGTAATTCTGTCTTTGCGCCTTACGTCCATCGCGTAAACCAGGATTTGCGCCACCCCTTGCTCGCGCAATTCTCATTGTGCGCCACACGTTGAACACGCAAACCTCCAAGTTTGCGCCAGTGCTTGCTCTCGTGAAATTCTACTTTGCGCCAATCTAAGTGATGGAGGTTGAAGATGTCGTTATTGTACAAGCCTGATATATCTGTAATAGAAGCTGAACAAAGGACTTTTTGACATCTCTTCATTGTTTTGAAATTGATCTTTGTAACATTCTCCCCCTTTTTGATGATGTGAGCATCATGATCATCAAAACTTCATCAATTTCAGCAAAGTCTTTGATTTCCCCCTTTGTGAACAAATATCAATCTTCCCTTTGACAATTGGCGCGCTTTGATCTGAGAGCCGTCAATTTATGAAAGATATATATCCGAATCTTTTCAAATTCAGACATATTGAACATGGTAACCCTGAATCAACAAATGAAACAGTTAGAAGTGCCTGTCAGTAACACAAAGTTACTGTGTACAACGAATGTACAATGTAAGGAGTTGGTTTGATGTTGACTCCCCAGGTCTTCCATTCAATCATTGAAAAACACAAGGTTTATCTATGAATGTTCTGACAGAAAAACAAATTTTCTGTGTGCTCGTGCTTGTGTTTGAAAGAATTAACACAATGATTGTGTTTCATAAGGCTCAAAGTATGTAAATCACTGAGACAACAATGATTGTACATGGACTCAATGTGCATGAGAAAAGGTCGAAGGTGGGGCAACTTTCCTTCTTTTTCAATATCAGTATCTTCTAAGAGAAGAACCAATAGATTATGTGTTGCTTCCCCAGAAAATGTGAAACATTCTCTTTTTAAGAAAAGAATGAGTAGCTAGTGGGGTTAATGCAAGAGATGGCATGGGCTATTTGCCTATTTCAATGATGGTCACCAAAGAAATGTGAACCAATCAGTAATGTGGCTGCCCGGCTCAGAAAGATGTTTGGTGCAGAGTTCTGATATTCTTTTAACTCTGATCTCACACCCTCTTTCTTTTAAACATATAAGCTCACATCTAACCAATCTCTCATTTCCATTTTACCTCAGATCACTCCCACACTCAATTCTTTTAGACCCCTCTCCCCTCAACCACTCAAAGGATTTCTTCCGGGGTAGGAAATACTAGTTATCGTGAATCCATAGAAGATCTATTAAGCACTCACACTGAATCCCATGTTCCTAAAAGTACATGCTGGTCAATGATTTTCTTGACATGTAAATCACAAGAAATCATATGTCAGTGTATGTATGCTCATCAAAAATCAGAAATGAAATTTGAGCATTTGAACTTTGAAGATTTCTCAAAATAAGAATATTGAATGAATGAAATGAAGTCAAGAGAATTGTTTTGAGAATCTGACAATGAATTAAACAGATCAAATCAAATGGTTAGGGTATCAAAGAATTGGATATTTGTTTATATGAACAAATATAAACAATTTATCAATGAAATCACAAATATGAAAAAGATGAATGATGCTCAACAACTTTGAATTTCAAACGGGGGTATTACCATCGAAAAATTGTTTGAATTTGAGACATGGTAATAACAATTTCAAATAAAATACTGAACCGGTGTGTATGAATACTTGACAGTATATGGACAAGATAATACACAAGTATTGATCTTTGGATACACACGGTCAGTTAAACAATAAACTCAAAAATTATAGAAAAACATTTAAAAGCACACTTCTAAATTCATAAAACTTTTGAGAATAAGAAGTGGTTTGAACATTTCAGAAATTGTTTTTCATGTTCGAAAGTTGTCCTTCTTTCAAACAATCAGAGATCTAGATCAGAAGATTTTTACCTTTTCAACTCCCCCTCAAATCATGATTAAATGATTTATATTTTTGAAGCTCCCCCTGGATATTAGCAGAATATCCTTTTCTGATCATTGAAAAACGGGTCCTGATCTGTAATGTGATCAGAAGCCATCACCTGTACTCCCCCTATAATTTATGCATTAGTAGATATATCAATTAAAACAAGATAGAGATCCACAACTCCTTCTGGAATGCGGTCCGTCATATCAGGAAAATCTATCAATGAAAAGTCTAGGATAGAGACCCACAATTCCTTCTGGAATGTAGTCCATCATATCTCTCTATTGCAGAAAGAGTGTACTCCCCCTTGAAGGTTGATGTCCTCATTTGAGTGTAGGAATACGATCTCTTATGATATCACGGGAGTAGAGGGCTTTTGATCGCTGAGGTCCGAGTCCTAAACTGTTGTATTTAGAAGTCAAACTCCTTTGAAGTACGGGTCCTAAGCTGATGTGCTTAGAAGCCATCACCTTTCAACTTTGAAGTCCGGGTCTTGAGCTGATTTACTCAAGAGCCAAAATCTTTCTTACTCCCCCTTGACTTGTGTTGCCTGCAACAAAGAATCAGTTTTCTTCTTTGGTACCCACTGGTATTTGGGTCCAGAAATGTTAGTTGCAGTTCGTGTGGGGGAAATGGAGTAAGAACCATACCAGAAATGATCACTGGTCTTGTGGATATGATCATGTGTACATCAGTAAGAACAATAATGTTTAGTACCTGAAAACCTGAGTAATTGATATTTTGAGTATTTCAAGTCAGGTTTACCTTTATGCTCTTTGTTCTTCTTTGCTTTGTAAACATGTACACATGATGTCTTTCCATTCAGCTCATCTTTCTTGTCATCTTTGACAGATTTCTTTATCCAGACCAGTTTCTCTTTCTTGTAACTTCTTCTCCTTGGATATGTATCTGAACCATCTATATATTCATCAAAGAAAATGTTAGATCGACGAATCTGATTAAAGGATTTAACTGACCTTTGTGAAGAGATAGATTTCTGATTTGAACTTGAAGCAGATTTTTCAAGTTCTTTGATCTTTGAAGCAAAGTTGTCTCTTTCTTTCACAAGTTGGTCAATCTTTGTCTTAAATTCAGACTTCGTCTTTTGCTCTTTCATTGCAGTAGCAGATAGTTCGGATAACTTGGAAGTTAGCCTTTTGATTTCAGACTCAAAGATGGATCTTTCTTCTTCAAATCCTTTTTCTGAATCATTTCTCTGGCCAGATAATTCCTTGAAAAATCCCACATTCTTCTGTTCTATGGCCTTCTTTTCTTTATCAAACTTCTCTCTTTCCAAAATCAGTACTTTCTCAAAATCAGACACTTGTTGAGAAAGTTTTAAGCATTTAAGGTCTACTGACTTCTTCTCTTCAAAACATTTTTTAGAGAAATCTGAGAACTTCTTTGAAGAATTTTTCTTTTCATTTTCAAAAATATCTTTATTTTCAGCAATCTGTTTTTCAAAATCAGATAAATTCTTTCTAAGCTCAGAGTTCTCAGATTCCAATCTCTTTATCTTCTCTTCATTCAACCCTGAAGATCTTTTCAGAAGATCTTCATGGATATTCTTTAAGGCATTGATTTCCTCTTTCAGTCTTAAGTTTTCTTCAAAATGCTCTTTTGACTTTTGAGAGTGAAAGTCAACGGCATGACCCAGATTTATTTTCTCTAAATTCAGCTTTCTAATCTAATCTTCTCTTCAAGTTCTGCAAAATATTACATTTTGAAAGAGTTCATTAGTTTGATGTGAATGATCGTTCCAAACTATATATCAGAAAATCAAAAATCAGATTGAATTGAAATATTGCACAAAAAGAACTTTTGTCCCCCTCCGCAGACTTAGCACGGGGGTCCTGCTACCCGGTTAGCGGGTGGGGTCAAGGGGCAACGCCCTTGCGGGGTCTGGGGGCAGCGCCCCGAGAGAAATTTTTTTCACACTTATAAGACATATTACAATTTTGAAAATTTTGACTAAGTATGAAAAGACACTGTTTGCACTAACAATTACTGACGCAAAGTAAGAATTGCGCTATAAGAAGCTGGCGCAAAGTAGAGTTTGCGCTTTAAGGCTGTCGCGCAAAATGAGGTTTGCGCTTTGTGCTTATGGCGCAAAGTAAGGTTTGCGTTTTGGGCTGATGGCGCAAATTGAGATTTGCGCTATGTGCTTCTAGCGCAAAGTAAGGTTTGCGTGACAGGCTTGATGCGCAAGATGAGATTTGCGTTATACACGTGATGCGCAAACGAAGCTTTTCGTGACAAGGGCAAAACGCAAAGTATCTTTGCGTGAGCTACAGGATACGCAACCGTAGCTTTGCGTGATAAGAGCAATATGCAAACGAAGCTTATCCTTTCAAGATGATCTCACGCAAACGTCTATGAATCTCGCGCAAACCATATGAATGTAGCGCAAACCGTGGATCTTGGCTGTTTCTTCTTAAATCGACTTAAATCTGCAAAAATGAGCTCAAGAACATATCAGAATCATCGACAAACAGAACTAAGCACAAATTTACCATCAAATCCAGATTAAAAACAACAAATTGCACAATTTTGATGAAGAACAGAGTTCAAACTCGTTTTCAAGAAAATCTAAAAAATCAAAAATTGACATTGAATTTGATCGAATTACAATATGAAATCAAAACAAATAACAATCACCAACATAAATCGAACACAATGATTCCATTTTCTTGCATTAAAAACGATTTTCCACAAAAAATTCGAATGTAACAGTGAAGAACACGAGTTCTTGAAAATTTTCAGAAAAACTCAAATTTTTCGATCTTAAACTCCAGATTTCAATTCAAATCATGATCAAATCTTTTCTAAAAAGTTTGGTTCAGCTCTGATACCAATTGTGAAACATAAAATCCCAATCAATCAAGCAATTCTCATATAAGATGAACAATATGAACTAGAGAGAGAAAGTAGAGAGAGAAACTAGATCTGATTAATCACAAGTCTGATATTACAATATGAGCTATGTTGTTTTCAGATTCTTACAAGATTCTCACCACAACACCTATTTATACCACTACCTAATACAAAGACTTAAACACTAAGGAATGCAAAACATGCTTTGACATTTACAATACTATGACAATGTTGACTTTCTAACTTTGACTTTCCTAATTAAATCTTGGATACAATATTTTGACTTAACAGCTTCATTTAAGTGCTTCGATTATGTTGTCGTCTTCTATGGCTTTAATCTGAGGCGTTCGAGGTTTTCTAGTAAGAAACGGAATTACCATTAGCTACTTCTTCTTTGTAGAGAATAATGGTGTTTAATACGTCTTTGATCGAAGGGAGGAACTTTTAGTGGTAAGCCTCTAGTGATTCGGCTCCAAGAATTAATGAAGTCCATTGAGGCAATTCCATCGAAGGGATTTTGGTTCATCCCCATTCCAAACACAATCTACATTTGAATTTTGTCACCTACCAAATGTTTGAAATTTTAGCCCAATCCTTTTGAGAGATTATGGTTCATCCCTAGTCCAATATGTGTTTCATCAATTTGTTTAGGAGAAGATAAGATTGTGTGTTCAAATATGTGTGTATGTGTTTTCAAAAATGTACATGAGGGTTTACGATGATGCAAGATTAAGGGTTTCACATTAAAGCATGGGTTGGCCGGTGGTAGTAGATCGAAGTGGGGTGTGGGATTTGTGATTGGGGGATTTTTAATCATAGAAGGGGGGCGAAGGGGTGGTGGTCTTTGTGAATTGCGTGATGGGGGTGGGATGAGATTCTAATCAAGTGTGTTTTTGTAAATATGCATATATACCCCTTCTTTTGTTAATCTCCCAACTAGTACAATATTTACCAACCGATCATAGCCTCCCATGTTGTTTCCATCGTTCTTTTTATTCGATGAAAATTAATTAGTTGTAGGGTAAAGGTCCACAAAAGTAGCCACAGTATCTGTAACACCCGATTTTCGGCCCTGTTTGGTCTGGGCGACAGTGCCCGCGACTGTGTCATGTGTCACTATTGCGGGGTAATGTCGCAGGAAGGGAGAGCCTATCGGTACAGGCGGGGCGACAGTGACCGACGATTATGCTAGGGTCACTATCGCTAGGCACTATCGCGGCTAGTGTATCGCGGGTGGTGTTGGGAGAGCGAGAATGCCACGCGTGGCATAGTCGCTGAGTCACAATCGCAGATGGCCCTAATTGTTATAAAATCACGATTTTCAACTTTATTCCATTCTAACCTTTCTCCATTTCACCCTTTCCTCTCTAGAACCGACCCTCAAACCCTAAATTCGGATTTTATGCATTCAAGACACCAAACCTAGAGTGTTTCAAGAGATTCTTCATCATCTAGCAATGTTTGGAAGCTAGAGCTAAGATATCTTCATCCTCTCCATCTTCTCCTTCATCTTCATCAATTTCTAGGGTTTTCACCTAACCCTTTCATCATTTTGGAAGCTTGGGAGTTTATGGCTCAACTTGGTGACCTAGAAGTATTTTGGTTGGTGGATTGAAGTTATGGATAAGGTAACCTCCTCTTTTTCTTCATCTATGGAAATTAGGGTTTTGACATAAGTTGAGATCTTCATGTATAATGTTTGGGGAACGATTCTTTGTGATTGAATACGATTATTTATGGTTGGAAATTTATGGATCTAGGTTTTTGGAAGTGTTTGGCTTAAAGATCCAAGTTTCTTCATAGGAGCTCAAGTTGGGGAAAATCTAGATTTAGCCTAAATCTAGCAAGGTGAGCTCAAGTTGATTTGTGAAAACGGTGTACATGCCAAAAATGTCAATCTTTAAATGTTTATATGTTTTACATGGAATTATTAACTGTTGAGTCATTTGATGAGTTTGGCTATTTGAAGTGTCTAACTTTATAAACATGTAAAACACCATATTTGAGATTTTGGACATTTTGATAAATGAATCATAAATATTGGCATTTTAATGATTTGTTTTATAAAGGTAGAATTTTGAGTATCAAAGTACTTTTATTGTGTGCTTTGGAGAAATGCTTGATTTTGTGTTATGTGACATTTTTGAAAGAATAAATAGTATAAACTCACTTGGGAAATGTTTTGTCCCAATCCAAACTACGTTGGAGTTATTTATATTTTGGAGCATGGGTTTGCATAAATATGGGTTGTTTACGTTTGATTTCATTTTATGATTTTCTTACAATTGATCTTTTGATTTGGTGAGCCTATGGCTCAGTTTCGACCTCGTTGGGTCTTGGGGACAATTGTCCGGGTTTTGATAGCTCAATGTAGAGCGTTTGGTCATGATTTGCATTTACTGCATCTTATTTGAGAATTACATGTTTTGAATGTGTTAGTTCATTCATTTGGAGTCATGTAATGTTTTTAACTAATGCAATGGATCCATATGCACGGTGTTTTTAATGTCCCGTTTTGGAAAAGTTCACCACTTTGACACGGAATAGGCATCGCAAAGTGTTGAACACACCAAATCTCCCAGAGTATGAAGCAATATATATGACCTATCTCTATAAACCCTAATCCAAACAGGCTAAGACCCATAACTAATAAGGCCCAAAAAAAGGTTTCGACTAATAATCAATTAATCCCTCTAGTAATTAATTAACACATTTAATTAATTACCTATTAAACCCTCTAATATTATTTTCTTGTGTGCGACCCAATAGGCTTATGCAGTTAACTATTTTGTTGTATCTATGGGCATATCTCCAACAAAGCGTACTTTAGATTTACCTTAAAAGGGTGGAAATAGATGTATTCTAATAGAGAGGGAGAGGGAGAGGGAGAGATAGAGGGAAAGAGAGAGATATGGGAGAAGACCGTTTTCATATATTCATGTCCTTTTTTGAATTACTACTCTGCTACAAACACGAGTAATGATTCAGTTTTCACAACGATTTCACAAGTACTTGTATATTGTAACCATGGCTCTGATACCACTGTTGGATTGTGATAGATTTCGATAATAAAAAACAAACATAAACAGTGGAAGCAAACATAACCGAAAATCACAATCTTCCAGAGATCTTGGTACAATCTGATACAAGTAACAAAACAAAATAAAGAGAGAGATTAGAAAAACCTTTTAGATGGAGTTCAAAAACCCAGTAGCAGGATCCTCTCTATCATGTTCACACCCCAAAAATTCAATCGTGTAAACAACAAGATCTCTTTTCCTCTCGTGTAGCTGCCAAAACACCACACTTTTGTGTATTATGTGTATGTCTATTACTAGGTTCGGCCACCCTACGAGAAGGGGTTTTGGGCGCCGATTTCAAGGGGAAAAGAGAGAGGAGGCTCATATTAGATAAGCTCTAGGGTTTAGGAGATATAACTTGGAGAAAACCATTATAGATCTCCATGGCATGCTTAAGACTACAGAGTCTAACATGGCCAAGACCAAGCCCATTGCTCCAGTACTAGCCATCAGGGAGCGAGGTATAAAGAAGAAGAAGGTTGCTCCTGTAAAAGGCAAAGGAAAGGGAAAGGCTGTTCAGCCCAACTCCAATCCCGAGGCAGGCAAAGGGAAATCCCAATATGATATACCTTAATCAAAGACTCTTGAGGATTCTGTATGCTTTCACTGCAAGGAGGTAGGACATTTGTTATTCCCTGTTTCTAGTTCCTAAACACAATCAATCAAACACAAACAAGATTTCAATCAAATTACCTGTTTGATTTCAATCTCAAATTCCAAGATTACAATCTTTCTCTCTCTAGAACTCTCTCTCTTTCTCTCTCTAAACGTATTCACTTCTAGACTACTTTTTCTGTTAGTTACTATTCTTATGAAATACAAAGACAAGAAGGTATTTATACCTCCAAGCAATAACAAGGAAACAAAATACAAAATATTGACTTTGACTTTTATTACAAATAGACTTTGACTTTAATGAGAGTTGACTTTTCCAGCTTTGACTTCTTGAACTTTGACCTTCAGTCTTCTTGATCTTATATCCAACAGATTTATGCTCTAACAATCTCCCCCTTTGGATTCAAGATCATTATTGAAAGATCTAGGAATTCAGTCTTCACTTTTAAGCTGTCAGTACAATCTCCCCTTTTCCTTTGACGGTATTCTTTCCAAAACTGTCTTCAAACGATTAACAATCTCCCCAAAACTTTCACAAGATACTTTCAGACTTTGGAAAGAAATTATCTTCAGAATCAGCTCGGATTGCTTTAGCAAATAATCTTCAAAGAAAATTTCCTCAAAAATCAGTACATCTTCAGAAATACTTTGATCTTCTTCAAGTCTTTACTTTGAATCTTCTGACTTGGACATTTCTGAAAATCATCTCTCAAAACTTTATCATTTCTTGATACCATCTCCCCCTTTTTGATGATCTGAGCATCTATATCATCAAAACTTTTCTTCCAAGAAATGTCTTTGACCATTCTGATCTGTCAAACTGAGCCTCTGATTCTGTGATCCATAACCAAGTATTCATCTAGATCTTTGCAAATCCAGACAAAATAAGAACATGTAACTCCTGAATCAACAAATGAAACAGTTAAAATGCCTGTCAGTAACACAAAGTCACTGCGTGTAACGAATACACAATATAAAGGAGCTTTTTGATGTTCACTCCCCCAGGGCTTCCATCCAATCATCGAAACACCACAAAGGCAATTTCTATGAATGTTTTGACAAAGAAACGAATTCCTTGTGTGTTCGTGCACGTGTAGAAAGAATTAAGCACGAATAATTGCTTTTATAAAGGCTCAACATGGTGTAAACCACTGAGACAACAGTAGATAAACACAGACTCTAAGTGCATGATTGAAGTGCGAAGGTGGGGGCAAACTTCCTTCTTTTTCAATATCCAGATTTTCCAAATGAAAACCAGATAGATTATATGATGCGTCCCCAAAAAAATATGAAACATTTTCTTTTTGAGAATAAAATGAGTAGCTGGTGGGGTTTAGTCAAGAGTTGGCATGGGCTAGTTGCCTGTTTCAATAACGTTCACCAAAGAATTGTGAAACGCTAGTAATGTGGCTGCCCGGCTTAGAAAGTAGTTGGTGCAGAGTTTGATATTCTTTTACTCTGATCGCACACCCTCTTACTTTTAATCATTAAGCTCACATCTAACCAAACTCTCTTTTCCATTTTACCTCAACACACAACCCACACTCATTTCTTTTTAGACTCCTCACACTCAATCACTAAGGATTAGCTTCTTGGGTAGAAATCACTGGTTAACGTGATTTCATAGAAGTTTCAATTAAGTCCTAGCACAAAGAACCCATATAATCCTAGAAAGCATGTGTTGCTCAAATGGTTTAACTATAGCAGTTAAAGCTCATATACAAATGTCAGATGTAAATATGCTCAGAAATAAAATCATGAAGATATGAGCATTTTAAAACATTGAAGATATTTCAAACAAGTTAATTGAATGAATGAACATGAATGCAAGAGACTTGTTTGAAAATCTGACATTGTATGAAAATGATCAGAAATGAATTATATAACAATCAAAGCTTATGGTCAAGAATAATGGATATTGTCTATACGAAACAAAAAATATAGACATTCTTGAAATGACGTTTTGAAATGAAATATCGCTCAAAATTCTTTAAAGTACAAGCGGGGTGTCTTACCATCGAAATTATGTTTCAATATGAGACATGGTAAGAACATAATGACCAAAAAGTAAACCGGTGTGTGTGAATACTTGAAAGTATATAGAAAAGACAATACACAAGTATTTATCTTTGGAAACACACAATTTGTTTATCAATTAAGCACAAAAATAAAATGTAAACATTTAAAATCACACTTCCAAATTATAAAATCTGTTAAAGAATCGGGAAGTGGTTTGAACATTTCAGAACATGTTTTCTATATCTGAAAGTTGTCCTTCTTTCAGATATATTTGAGATTAAGATAAGAAATTTACCTTTTCGCGCAATCTTAAATCTCATGAAGTCAAGCCGAAGTCATTAAGATATGATCTTGTCAGCTTCTCTCATCCTGCAAAAATCTCAAAGTCTAGTCAAAGCAACTTTATTCACAAATTTATTCGAATGTAAAAGACATAAAGCAGTAAAACGATTAAAGTACGAGTTCTGATTTGAAATAATCAGAAATCATAGTCTTACTCCTTTTGACTTGACTTATATGCTCCCCCTAACTTCATGCATCACAGAAAATTGTCAATTAAGTAAAATGCAAAAATTAGATAATCTCCCCCTCAAAAGAATAATGATTCATCTTTAATCTTCTCTTACTCCCCCTGACGTCAATGTGTTTGGTTTTCGTATGCTGGACAGGATTAGCAGATATCGTGATTGCACTTTTCGAGTCACAATATATTGAAATTTTATCAAACTTGAATCCATAGTCTCGCAGCTGAGTTCGCATCCACAAGACTTGAGAGCAGCAACTGGCAGCAGCTACATACTCTGCTTCAACAGTCCATGTGGAAACGCATAATTGTTTCTTTGATGCCCAACTAACGAGCTTGTCTCCAAGAAATTGAATGTGACCTGAAGTGCTCTTTCTGTCCAACATGCAACCTGCATGATCTGCATTTGAATAGGCAGTTAGTTGAAAATCAGTATCCTTAGGATACCACAGACCAAGATCTGCAGTCCCCTTAAGATACCTAAAAATCCTTTTGACAGCAGCCAAATGGGATTCTTTAGGAGCAGCCTGATATCTAGAACATAAGCATGTTGAAAACATAATATCTGGTCTACTAGATGTAAGATACATTAACGATCCTATCATACCTCTATAAGTTCTAACATCAACACTTTTACCCGAAGGATCAGTGCTAATTTTAGTACCCGGTGCCATCGGGGTTCCAATTGGTTTACAATTTTCCATTCTGTACTTCCGAAGAATATCCAAAATGTACTTAGATTGGTTAATGAAAATCCCCGTTGAAAACTGTTTAACTTGTAATCCGAGAAATAAATTCATCTCTCCCATCATACTCATTTGAATATGTGACACCATGAGGTTAGAAAAGTTTTTGCAGAATTTAGGATTTGTAGAGCCAAATATTATATCATCAACATATATTTGAATAAGGATGATATCAGCTTTTTCCTTTTTGATGAACAAAGTGGTATCAACTTTACCTTTGGAAAAAACTGACTTGACCAAGAATTTTGATAGAACATCATACCATGCTCGAGGGGCTTGTTTTAAACCATACAGGGCTTTGTCCAAGATGTAGACGTGACCTGGCTTATCTTGATTGACGAACCCTTCTGGTTGAGACACGTATACTTCCTCCTTAGGAATGCCATTCAGAAAGGTTGTTTTCACATCCATCTGATAGACTGTGAAATTCTTATGAGCTGCGTAGGCTAGAAACATGCGGATTGCCTCTATACGTGCTACTGGAGCATACGTCTCATTGTAGTCTATGCTTTCCTCTTGCCGGTAACCTTTGGCAACAAGTCTAGCTTTGTTCCTAATGACGATACCATCTTCATCCTTTTTGTTTTTGAATACCCATTTAGTGCCAATCACGGATTTACCTTCCGGTTTTGGAACTAATATCCAGACCTTCAGGGCTTCAAACTGATTTAATTCTTCTTGCATAGCAGATACCCAATCCGAATCAGCTAAAGCCTCTGATACTCGCGTGGGATCTATCTTGCTGAGGAATGAGTCATGCATACATTGATTAAGAGTAGCTGACCTAGTTTGTATAGGCTTGTTGAGATCTCCAATTACTTGATGTAATAGATGCTCTTTGGTCCAACGATGCTCATGAGGTAGTGGAGTAGATACTGATTGAACATGATCATCATCTAGAAATCCACTATCAGACTCTTTAGATTGAATAGATGGAGGGGGGTTTGCAGTTGAAGTTTCAGGTGCAGAAGCATCAGTTGGAACAACAGACTCTGGCTATTGAGTAGACAATATATTACACCCAACTGAAATAATTACTTTTGGCTCAGCAGTTACTTGTATATCATCAACTGTAGGAGTATTCAATGGAATATGAGTTTCTGACTGAACGGGGATACAAGTTCAGTTATAACTTCTAAAATGACTGGATGATTGCAACTTGTGTCTTCAGACCTGTCAGTCACAGCAGATTTAGATACATTAGATCCTAGAAACTCATCATAAAAGAATTCAAATAACAAATCTAAATCAGATAAATGTGAAACTGAAGTAGAAGCGTTATCCGAATTTTTCTCTGTAGAAACAGGTTCTGGACTGATCTGTCCAGAAGCTAATACTCCAGTGATAACGGGTTCTGAACTGAGTTGTTCAGAAGCCATTTCTTCATCGAATGTTACATTAACACTCTCGACGACTGTCTTTGACTTCTTCAGATAAACACGGTATGCTGCAGATGTTGAAGAATAACCAATGAAGATACCCTCATCCGCCTTAGCACTGAATTTGTTCAGACTCTCTCTGTCGTTAAGCACGAAACACTTACACCCAAATATATGAAAATACTTGATTGTCGGTGTTCTGTTGTTAATCATCTCATATGGAGTCTTTTGAAAACGGCGATGTATCATGGATCGATTTTGAGTATGACATGCAGTTGACACAACTTCTGCCCACAAGAATAGAGGTAAGTCAGACTGGCTCAGCATAGTCCGAGCGGCCTCGACTAGCGTACGATTTCGCCTTTCGATTACTCCATTTTGTTCAGGCGTACGAGCAGCAGAGTATTGATGTGATATCCCGACCGATTCGAGATATTTTTCAACGATTTTGTTTTTGAACTCTGTGCCGTTGTCAGTTCGAAGAAGCTTGACTTGTCTCTGCATATTCACCTGGGTCGTCTTTAAGAAAGTAATGAGAACTTCGGGTGTCTCATCTTTTGATCGTAGAAATTTGACCCACGTGTATCTTGAATAATCGTCCACAATAACCAACACGTATTTCTTTCCTCCTAAACTTTGTGTTCTCATCGGACCGCAGAGATCCATATGTAACAACTCTAGTGGAGAACTGGTGCTTGGTTCAGGCTTCGGTTTATGTGCGGCTCTCTTTATCTTACCCTTTTCACATGCAGCGCATAAGTGTTCTTTCTCATATCTCAGTTCAGGAAGTCCTTTTACCAACTTATCTTTGACCAGCTTGTTGATATAATGAAAATTCAGATGTGATAGTCGTCGGTGCCAAAGCCAACTTTGTTGCAGCGACGCTTTTGATAATAAGCAAACATGACTGTCATTCTGAACCTTTGAAAGATTGATGGTGTAGAGATTTGTCTTTCGCTTGACAACTAAGAGTTCTGTGCCGTCTTCAGAACGAACCGAACATCTCTTAGCTTTGAAGTTGACCTCTAACACTTTGTCGCAGAATTTACCGATGCTAAACAAGTTGTGCCCTAAACCTTCGACATAACTCACCTTCTTAATCGTTATGTTGTCTTGAATGATGTCACCATATCCTAAGATTGGTGAAAGCTGATCGTTTCCAAATCTGACATTTCCACTGAATTTCTCTGTATAATTAGACAATAAAGCTTTTTGCCCAGTCATATGCTTGGAACATCCACTGTCCAAGTACCACATATACCGGGTCTGCAAGGGAAATCAGGAAACAATAACTTTAGGTACCCATTTAAAAACGGGTCCTAACAGATTAGCACAAGATTTTGGTATCCATTTGAAAATGGACCCTCTGTTCTTTTGAAAACCTTTAAAAATATTTGATCTTGAAGAATACACATGATAAGATCCATACCAATCAGAAGAATTATGAGAATAAACAAAATCATTTCTCCGATAATGATAAGAATTAGTAGTAATAGGAGATAATTGAATCAATTGCTTTATTGAATACCGCTTGTAAGAAGTTACAAGGTTTTGTTTAGGACAAGCAAGTTGATCAAATACATCATTATCACTACTAACTGATCTATTACAAGAATTATCAGAAACTGATTCAGCTATCTCATCATTCTTCCTTTTTGGTCGCCATTCGGTTCTCGCTTTCGACCTTTTCATCCTTATATCTGAAACAAAAGATTTAGATTTATTAGGAAAATCAGATTTCTGAGATTGAGTTTTCTTTTGTGTACCAGTGTATTTCTGTTTCTGTAATCGTTGTTTCTTATGTTTCTTACCTTGAGCATAGTAATTAGCAGTTACAGAAACTGATTCACCAACCTTAGCTGATGATTCACCAATATTAAAACCACTTGGTATCACTTTTTCATTTAAAAGACAAGTAGAATGATCAGGAAAAGGAGCATTGAAGTCAAACATATCAATTTCTTCTCTGCAACCATCATCAGAATTAAGAAAGTCATTTGCAGACTCAAATAAGTCATCAAAATTATCAGATGAAGTTTGAGGTGTCTTTGAAACTGTAGAACACTTTGTAGATTTAGATTGAAAAACAGTGTTCTTTAAAACTGTAGAAAACACACTTTGTTCAATATCTACCAAAAGTCTTTCATCAGAAACAATATTTTCAAGCTCAACTATTTTGCTTTCAAGAATGAGTGGAGGAACATAAACCTTTGCAGTTGCAGGTGTTATTCCCTAAAATTCAAGTTCTAATTGCTACAAACAATCAAGATGAGAATGGTAATCACAAGTCTTTGATTAAATCTCAAACAATTACAAACTCACTTTCTCTCTCTATACTCTCTCTCTAGAATAATATTCAATGTCCTCTTCTCTAATCAGCTCTCACTCTCACAAATGACTTACTTGCTTACGTGCTTTTTTTTTTTACAAAGCAAAGACAAAAGGTATTTATACCCACAACAATTACAAAGAAACAAAATACAATTACATTGACTTTGACTTTATTAACAAATGACTTTGACTTTCACTAGAGAGTTGACTTTCAGGCTTTGACTTCTTGTATTTTGATCTTCAATCTTTATGATCTTGAATCCAACAAATCTGTGCTCTAACAATATCCCCCTTTGGATCAAGATCATTAGTAAAAAGATTTAGCAATTCAATCTTCTCTCTTAAGCTCAATTTGAATCTCCCCCTTTGATGCAAAAATGATTTTCTCAAACAATCAACATTCCCCCCTATTCGTATGAACATTGACGTTCCCCCCTTTCTTTGATAAACACTCTTTCAGACATTGAAAGAAATTATCTTCATTTTCAGCTCTGAATGTTTTATCCAACTTTCTTCAAATAAAATTTCTCCAAAATCTGCTTGCTTTCGAGATTCTTTGAACTTTCTCTTATCAACTTTGAACAAACTTATCTTCAACAATTCTGAAATCTTTTAATTCTTTCAGCAAACTTTCTTTAACAAATTTCTTTCACAACTTCAATATTGCTTTGAATCACACATTTCTTGATATCTTCTCCCCCTTTTTGATGAATAGAGCATCTGATCATCAAAACTTTCTCCAAGTAATGTCTTTGAAATCTTTCTGACCACTGATCTTTCAAGCTGAGCCTCTGATTCTGTGATCCATAACCAAGTATTCATCTAGATCTTCGCAAATCAAGACAAAAATAAGAACATGTAACTCCTGAATCAACAAATGAATCAGTTAAAATGTCTGTCAGTAACACGAAGTCACTGTGTGTAACGAATACACAATATAAAGGAGCTTTTTGATGTTCACTCCCCCAGGGCTTCCATCCAATCATCGAAACACCACAAAGGGAATTTCTATGAATGTTATGACAAGAAAACAAATTTCTTGTGTGCTCGTGCAAGTGTAGAAAGAATTAAGCACGATGACTGCTTTTTAAGGCTCAACATAGTGTAAACCACTGAGACAACAGTAGATAAACACAGACTCAATGTGCATGATTGAAGTACGAAGGTGGGGCAGACTTCCTTCTTTTCAATATCCAGATTTTCCAAATGAAAAATCAGATAGCATATGTGCTGCGTCCCCTTGAAAATGTGAAACATTTTCTTTTTGAGAAGAAAATGAGTAGCTGGTGGGGTTTAGACAAGAGTTGGCATGGGCTATTTGCCTGTTTCAATAATGTTCACGAAAGAATTGTGAAGCATTAGTAATGTGGCTGCCCGGCTCAGAAAGTAGATGGTGCAGAGTTTAATATTCTTTTACTCTGTTCTCTCACCCTCTTTCTTTTTAATCATTAAGCTCACTACTAACCAAACTCTCTTTTCCATTTTACCTCAACACACAACCCACACTCATTTCTTTTAGACTCCTCACACTCAATCACTAAAGATTAACTTCTTGGGTAGAAATCACTGGTTAACGTGATTTCATAGAAGTTCATTTAAGTCCTAGCACAAAGAACCCATGTAATCCTATGAAAGCATATGTTGCTCAAATGATTTAACTTTATCAGTTAAAGCTCATATACAAATGTCAGATGAATGTATGCTCATAAAATATAATCATAAAGATTTGAGCATTTTTAGACATTGAAGTATTTTCAAACAAGTATACTAAATGAATGAACATGAATGCAAAAGACTTTTTTGAAAATCTGACATTGTATGAAAATGATCAGAAATGAAATGATATAGCAATTAAGGCTTATGGTAAAAAATAACGAATATGTGTCTATACGAACCAAGATATAGACAAATCTTGAAATGAATGTTTCGAAATGAAATTACGCTCAAAATTCTTTGAAGTACAAACGGGGTGTCTTACCATCGAAAAATATGTTTCAAAATTTGAGACATGGTAAGAACTTTTTGAACAATAAGTCAAACCGGTGTGTGTGAATACTTGAAAGTATATAGAAAAGACAATACGCAAGTATTTATCTTTGGAAACACACAGTTTGTTTATCAGTTAAGCACAAAATAAAATGAAAACATTTAAAATCACACTTCCAAATTATAAAACCTGTTTAAGAATCGGGAAGTGGTTTGAACATTTACGAACATGTTTTCTATGAGTGAAAGTTGTCCTTCTTTCAACCATATATGAGATTAAGATAAGAATTTTAACCTTTCTGTGCAATCTTAGATCTCATGAAGTCAGCTGAAGTCATAAAAATATGATCTTGATAGCTTCCTCTCATTCTGCATAAGTCTCAAAGTCTAGTCAAAGCAAATTTATTCACAAAATTATTCAAAATGTAAAAGACATAAAGCAGTAAAACGATTAATGTACGAGTTCTGATCTAAATTAATCAGAAATCATAATTCTTTACTCCCCCTGAAAATATGCATCTGAAATTTGTCAGTGATAAAGCACATGATAGAGATCTACAACTCCCTTTGAAGTGTAGTTCATCATATCTTCCGAATACATATTTCCAGAAAAATTTATGTACTCCCCCTTGAAGGTTGATTTCCTCTTCTGAATATTTGAGTACATTCTCGTATCAGCCCGGGAGTAACATCTTTCATCGTTGAAGTACGAGTCCTAAACTGTTATGTTTAGAAGTCAAACGCCGTTGAAGTACGGGTTCTAAGCTGATGTACTTAGAAGCCTTGGTTCTCTTACTCCCCCTTGACAGTAGGTGCCTGCAACACAGAATCAGTCTTTGGTTTTGGTACCCACTGGTATTTGGGTCTATGTATGTTAGTTGCAGTTCTTATAGGAGTAACTGAATAAGAACCATACCAGAAATGATCACTCGTTTTATGAACAAAATCATAAGTACGACAATAAGAACAATACCTCTTTTTAGATAACCTGATCAATTTATCTCTCGAATAAGCAAGATCAGGTTTACCTTTTAGCACTTTGTTCTTCTTGACTGTTGATGCATGTATACATGATTTGTTACTTGTCTTCTCTTCCTTCTTTCCTTTCTTTTCTTTCTTCTTCTCATCATTCTTCTTATCTTCAACTGGTTTTACTCTCCATACCAGCTTTTCTTCTTCATATCTTCTTCTTCTCCTTCTTCTTTGTGTATTTGAACCATGTACATTTTGATCATAGAAAATGTTAGTAGTATGAATCTGATCAAATGAATTAACTGACCTTCTTGAAGAAACAATTTTCAAATGTGAGCTTGAGGCTGACTTGTTAGAACCAACTGAATTATTTCTAGGTGTGTGGATTTTTGACTCTAGAGTCGTTTGCTCAGTCACCACCACCTTGGAAACAATCTTTTCAAGCTCTTTAACCTTTGACGAATAACTGTCTCTTTCTTTGACAAGTAGGTCAATCTCTCTCTTAAACTCAGACTTCGCTTTCTGATCTGTCAATGCACTTTCAGATAGCTCAGATAGCTTTGCAGTCAGCTTCTTTATCTCTTTCTCAAATATAATTCTTTCTTCTTCAAAGTCTTTTCCAACATTCTTTTGTCCATCAGATATCTCTTTAAAGAATCCAACATTCTTCTGTTCTATGGTCTTTTTTTCCTTTGCAAACTTTTCTCTTTCTAGAATAATTACTTTCTCAAACTCAGAAATCTGTTGAGAAAGATTTAAACATTTCAGCTCAACTGTCTTCTTCTCGTCAGCACATTTTCTGGGAAAGTCTGAGAACTTCTTTGCAAACCCTTTCTTTTCAGTCTCAAAATTAGATCTTTCTGCAACAATTTGCAACTCTAATTCAAAGATCTTCTTTTCATTAGCACACCCAGTTAATTCAGAAATCTTAACAATGTGATCTTCTAATTCAGAAATCTTGTTCTTAAACTTAGTGTTTTCAGCTTCCAAAAACAAGACCTTTTCTTCATTAAGCCCAGAAGTCTGTTTCAGAAGATCTTCATTTATTTTCTTTAACACACTGACTTTTTCTCTCAGTAGCTTCCTTTCATCAGAATATTTCTTTGACCTCTTGGTGTAGTAATTAACTGAGGAAGCAAGATTTGTATTCTCTAATTTGAGCTTGGCAATCTTCTTTTCATCATCATCAGAAAAATATCCCATCTTGAATATCTGTTACAAAAAGAACTTGAACTTGATCGTTAATCCAAATGAAATCTCAAGAATACAGAAAAACTTGAAATAAAAATTCAGAAATTTTGATCACAATCAGAACTATGTCCCCCTCCGCAGACTTAGCACGGGGGTCCCGCTACCCGGTTAGCGGGTGGGGTCAAGGGGCAGCGCCCTTAGAGAATTTTTTTTTCACATTTAAAGGCCATATTACAGTTTTGAAAATTTCTCAGAAAAAATTCTAAGTATGAAAACTCACAAATCACTGTGGAACTCGCAGAAGCTCAAAACTCGCAGAACACTGAAACTCGCAGATTGTTGAAACTCGCAAGTCGCCGAAACTCGCTGAATGTTGAAACTCGCAAGTGACTATTCTCTTTGAACTCGCTAGTGCCTAAACACGCAAGAAACTATTCACGTTGAAACGCGCTAATAGAGACGTGCGCGTTCCCAAAACTCGCTAGGCACTACTTGCGCGTTTGAGCAAACTCGCTAACCATGGCTTGCGCGTTCCAACACTTAGAAAAATTTCTTAGATTTTCAAACTCGCAGATGAACGAACTCGCAGACCATTGTTCCTGATGAAACTCGCACGCTTAGACTTGCGCGTTTGTAGAACTCGCTAATAACGCCTTGCGCGTTTGAGACCTAAATTTTCAGCTTGCGCGTTCTTGCGGATGAACTTGCGCGTTTTGCCAATCTAGCGCGTTCTTCAGTATATCGGCCCAAAACTTGATTTTTCCATCTGTTTTCGACTCAAATCTTCTTCAATTGTTTCGAAACTTTGCAGAAATCCTCGAATTCAACTCTAGAACAAATTACAATGCAAGAATTTCAAAAACAAACACAAAATGATACACTTTGACTCGATTTACAGTGAATTTGAAACTCGTGAGCTCGAAACATACAAAATCACCAAATCAAGATCAAATACAGTGCAATTTCCAAATTAAACTATACAGACTCGATCAAATTCACTTAACATACAAATTCTAATTGTTTACAACTCAAAAATTGCACAAAAACTCAGAAATCGATCTGGATATTCAAGAACACAGTGTCGAACATTTTCTTGAATTGATTTCATTTTTGGATCTGCTCTGATACCAATTGTTATTCCCTAAAATTCAAGTTCTAATTGCTACAAACAATCAAGATGAGAATGGTAATCACAAGTCTTTGATTAAATCTCAAACAATTACAAACTCACTTTCTCTCTCTATACTCTCTCTCTAGAATAATATTCAATGTCCTCTTCTCTAATCAGCTCTCACTCTCACAAATGACTTACTTGCTTACGTGCTTTTTTTTTTACAAAGCAAAGACAAAAGGTATTTATACCCACAACAATTACAAAGAAACAAAATACAATTACATTGACTTTGACTTTATTAACAAATGACTTTGACTTTCACTAGAGAGTTGACTTTCAGGCTTTGACTTTTTGTATTTTGATCTTCAATCTTTATGATCTTGAATCCAGAAACAGAATAACTAGCAAAATAGTCATTTGAAAGAACTTTTGGTGTCTCAGAAAGATAACTATCATTTAACTTTGCATAGTTAAATGGTAGTTGCATTTTATTTATATTCTTTCTATTTTCAGTTTCTTTGGCCTCAACTTCTTCTGGTAATTTGGTAACAAATTTGGGTTTTAAATGAGTATGTTTACCAACATAAGCAAGAAAATCAAAATTATAAAGTGCTGGTTGTTTTCTGATGGCTTTCTTTAAATAATGGGGGTTTTCAAAACCAAGACCCCATTTTTCTTTAACATCAGCCTCTTCGTTAGGTGCATTGAGAAAAATGGTTTGATCTATTTGGCCTCTTGCATAGAGTTTGGCTTCCAGACCATTTACCTTCTTATTCAAAAGCTTGTTCTCAACCTGCAATTTATGAATGGTTAGTGCAGATTCTTTCTTCTCAAACTCAGACTTAGAAAATTTAACTTCAAACTCAGAAATCTTCTTTTTAAAACAATCTACTTGAAGTTTAGAATCATAAGCAGACTTGCGTGAAGAATCAATTAGATCTTTGTTCCCAATAACGGACTTATTAAGCTTAAAGATCTTATTGTTTCTTTTAGCAACTCTATCTTTTTCCTTTTTCAGTTTTATTTGAAGGTCATTAAGCTCAACCATCATGGCTTCCATTTTGGTTATGAAATCTTTTTCAGTTAAGTTTAATACCTCATCAGCTGTCTCATCATCTGACTCATCATACTTGACCTCTTTTCCCATTAGACAGAGATGAGCAGTTTCTTCTTTCTCTTCCTCTTCATCCTCTGAATGATCCAGCCAAAATTCGTCTTCAGCCATTAATGCTATGCCATCTTCTTGTTGTTTGGCCAATAGCAGTTTGTTCTGATAATACTGGGAGTTTCGAACCTTTGGCTTTCGACATTCTTTAGCAAAATGTCCAATCTTGCCACAGTTGTAGCATTTGATCAGATCATTAGCAGTCTTCTTTTCAGTACTGGCGTAATCATTCACAAACTTCTTCTTTTCTTCCGGTTTCTTCTCAACAAATCGGTTTCCTTCTATCCGTTCCCTGTGCTCATGATTCTTGGAGCTTGATGAAGAATATCTTTGTGAATTTGATCCCGGCTTCTTGTAGAATTTCTTTTGAAATGCACGGGTCAGTAATAGCATAACTTGTTTGAGGCTTTCTCCATCATCACCATCTGATTCAGATTCGGATTCTGAAATAGTAATGACTTTCTTCTTCTTCTTCTTCTTCTTCTTCTTCTTCTTCTTCTTCTTATCTTTCTCCTTCTCTCCAGCCACTAGAGCAATAGGGTCTGGAACTTTCTCAACCTTCTTTTTCTCAGCTCTTTTCTCTTCCACTTCTTCTTCATTCTGCCTTAGTGTCTCATACACCTCATGGAGTGGGATATCGCTCAAATCTTTCATCTGCTTCATCCGGCAGGTATGCTTTTTCCATTCAGGTTGTAAGACACTGAGAAACTTGACATTGTTTTCAATCTGCTTCTTCTTCACTTTGTTCTTTGACAACTCATTCAGAAGCAAGACAAAACGTTCATAAGTATCTTCCAAGCTTTCATTCTCTTTGGCTTTAAATTCTTCATAACTGTTAATACAGTTAGCCACTTTCATTTGATTCCCAACCTTGGAACCCATCATCATCTTTTGCAACTGATCCCACATCTTTTTATCATTTGCCTTGTAGATGTCTATTTTGACGTAGATGTCATTCGGGATACTTTGAAGAAGAAGGGATCTTGCTTGCTTATCTGCTTTATATCGACTTTTCTGTTCCTCTGAATATTGACCATACTCTACTGGAATTGTTTTCATCTTCTGTTCTCTTTCCTCAGTACCATCTTCACTATCAGATGAGTCATCATCAGGTATTTGAACTGTGATTGGTACCATAGGACCTTCTGTAATTGACAGCATAATGTTTTCTCCATTTGCATGTCTATCTACAAAATCCAGAAATCTGTCTTTCCACTGTTCGTATTATCCTTTGAATAGAACAGGAGGCTTGACATCAGTGCCAATGGAAAGTGCATCTTTAGAAGTCATCTTGATTAAACCTGTTTGAAAAAAATATGCAATAAGAAACTAGAAACTGATCGTTACTCCAAAATGAAATCTCAGAAATACAAGAAATCTTGAAAAATAAATTCAGGAATGTTGATCACAATTAAAGCCATATTATAGATTTGAAAAATTCTCAGAAAATATTCTAAGTATGGAAACTCGCTAATCACTGTAACTCGCAGATCGTTGAAACTCGCAAGTGACTATTAACTATGAAACTCGCAGACGCCTAAAACTCGCATATCACTATTCACAGATAAACTCGCAGGCTGAGGCGTGCGCGTTTAAGAAACTCGCAAGCAAAAGTTTGCGCGTTTTGACAAACTCGCAAATCGAAAGAACTCGCAGGTTACTATTCCCGAAGAAACTCGCTAATACCTAAAAATTGCAAGTAACTATTCACCTTGAAACGCGCTAATAGAGACGTGCGCGTTTCCAAAACTCGCTAGACACTACTTGCGCGTTTGATTAAACTCTCTAACCACGGTTTACGCGTTCCAACACTTAGAAAATTTTCTTAGATTTTCAAACTCGCACGACGAACAAACTCGCAGAACCTTGTTCTTGATAAAACTCGCAGACTTCAACCAGCGAGTTTCTAGAACTCGCTAATAACGCCTTGCGTGTTTGAAACCAAAAACAACCCTTCGACTTGCGCGTTCTTCCAGATGAGTCTTGCGCGTTTGTCCGATGAACTTGCGCGTTTTGAAGATCTTGCGCGTTCTTGAAGTTTTTCGAACAAAAACTTGATTTTCACTTCAAATTCGATTCAAATCTCCACCAAATGATCTGAAACTTTGCAGATTTCCTCTAAATCATGATTCGAACCGATTACAATGCAAAGATTACAAACCAAAACAACAAAAGTACAAGATTGATCTATGTAACAGTGCTCTAAAAACTCGTGACATAAAACTCAATAAAATCCAAAAATTCGTGAAAATTACAGTGCATTTCGTGAAATTATCTATACAAACTCAATCTATTACATTCATCGATCACTAATAAACCAATTACAACTCAAAATTCACACTAAAACTCATAAACGAATCTGATTTTGAATAACACAGTGTCGAACCAAATTTTTCTAATTCTTGATCTGTTTTCACTTTTGGATCTGCTCTGATACCAATTGTTATTCCCTGTTTCTAGTTACCTGTTTGATTTCAATCTCAAATTCCAAGATTACAATCTTTCTCTCTCTAGAACTCTCTCTCTTTCTCTCTCTAAACGTATTCACTTATAGACTACTTTTTATGTTAGTTACTATTCTTATGAAATACAAAGACAAGAAGGTATTTATACCTCCAAGCAATAACAAGGAAACAAAATACAAAATATTGACTTTGACTTTTATTACAAATAGACTTTGACTTTAATGAGAGTTGACTTTTCCAGCTTTGACTTCTTGAACTTTGACCTTCAGTCTTCTTGATCTTGTATCCAACAGATTTATGCTCTAACAACATTAGAGGCGTAACTGTCCTAAGTATCTGGAGAAGCTTAAGAAGATCAAAGCTAATGGAGAAGGAACTTCACGTATGTAAATGATTGAACTTTATATTACTTCTCCTTCTAATTCCTGGGTATTAGACACAAGATGTGGTACTCACATATGTACTGATGTGTAGGGACTAAAAAGAAGTAGGGAGTTGAGACGTGGGGAGCTAGACTTGATCATGGGTAACAAACATATTGTTGCTGTTGACACGATAGGAAATTATGAGCTTTCTTTTATGTCTAGACTATCTATGCTTTTAATTGATTGTTGTTACTCAACCGATATGTCTAGAAACATCATTTCTTTCTACGCCTTATATAAAGATGTTTTTGATTTTGGGTTTGATAATGGATCTATCCTTGTTTATAAAGACGGAATGCTATATTTTTAGGCTAAACTATGTCATGATATTTATGAAACCAGTATAAGTGTAAGAGATAATAGATGTTTAATCTATAATGTTAGCTAGAAACGCATCACCATATTCCAATCGGATGGTATATTGGAATCGTTTGACCATACGCAGAATGATGAATGTGAATATTGTCTTATGGGAAAGATGACAAAGACACCGTTTACGGGACCTGTGAGCGGGGCAAGGATCTGTTGGACATAGTACATACTGATATATGTGGGCCATTCAGATTAGTCACTAGACACGACGAGAGATACTTCGTTTTCTTCACTGATGACTTAAGTAGGTATGGATATGTTTATTTGATTATTAAAGTTGAAACCTTTAAGTTGTTCAGAGCATTCCAAAACGAGGTAGAGAATCAATTGAACAAGAAGATTAAGATTCTCAGATCTGATAGGGGTGCTGAGTATCTTAGTCAAGAGTTCTGTTAGAGCATAAAAATGTTGGATACAAGATCATGAAGTCTGAAGCTGAAAGTCAAGTCCAGTCAAAGCTTAAAGTCAACTCTCAAGTGAAAGTCAAAGTCCCTTGTAATAAAAGTCAAAGTCAAAGTCTTTGTAAGGTGTTGTAAGCGTGTATTTCTGTTTTTTCTTTAATTGACTTATGGTTAGAAGGTGTGGTAGGAACAAGCGTGTAACAGTGACATGTTAGAGAGAGAGAGAGAGTTCGTGTGAAAGATTGTAGAGAGAGAAAGCGATCTGAAAGTTCTTTGTAATTGAATCTTATGATAAATTGAAACAAGTATTTAATCAATTTGTTTGTGATCTTCTTTGTGATAACAATTAGATGAGAACTTGATAATTCGGGAATTAACAATTGGTATCAGAGCAAATCCAAGTTTGAAATCAAGAAAATTTGGAGTCGTACTGTGTCATTGAGTCTTAGATCGAATTTCGAGTTTTTGTGAGTTTTTCGAGTTGTAATTGGTCAAATGATATTTGTTTAGTGTATTAGATTGTTCTTGTATTGGTTTGTTGTTGGTTTGCACTGTAATCTTGATCAATTTTAAGATTTTTAGAGTTTTGTATTCACGAGTTCTGTCGTACTATATTTGGATCAATTTGTATTGTTAAATGAATTTCTTTGAAATTCATTGATAGATTTCGATTCTAGGAGTATTGGTGGTTGAATTGTCAATGTTATAGATCGAAATTCGAAGGATAGATGGGTTTTTGAATAGATCAGTGTGTATTTTGGTCGAAGAACTGAAGAACTCGCAGTTTCCTCAAGAACTCGCAAGATGAACTCACAGAATCATTGGATTTCGCATATTTAATTAGATTTCGCATAATTTTGTGTTTCTGAAAACTTCAAGTGTAGAATTCGCAGATGGGTCTTGTGCGAATTGCATAGAATTCGCATATGTGTGTTGTGAGAATTGCCTAGAATTCGCATATCTGTTTCGTGCGAATTGTCAGAATTCACATAATCATTTTGTGCGAAAAAGTGTTTGTTAAAATTTTCAAAGGATAGAATTGGTATATCTTTGTTTTGCGAAAAGTCAGAATTCACATAAGTCTTTTATGTGAAAAGCTTTGTGAAAAATCTTTCAAATATAGAATTCGCATAAAGTAGGATACGAATTCCTCAGAATTCGCATCTAACTTCATATGAATTCTCAGAATTCGCATAGAGATAGTGTACGAATTCTTGTTTTTCAAATATCTTTCTCAGTTTAGAATTCGTATATGTTAGTTGTGCGAAAAGTTTTATACAAATTGTGTTTCATGCAAAAAGTTTGATTTTTAAAATTTTCTAAGTCTAGAACTCGCATAGGGTTGTATGCGAATTCTTAGAACTTGCATAACAATTCATGCGAATTCTGGTTGCTTGGGAATTCTGATTTCTTTTTGTATGCGAATTCTGAAGTGTGTGTAGTGTGCGAATTCTATAGTTGTGCGAATTGTTCTGTGCGAATTTCTTGTACTTCACTCTGACGTGCGAATTCCACACTTAGTGATTTTTGGAAATTTCATTTCTGAAATTTTTTCTAAGTGTTTATGTATTTTTCTTATTTCACTTGGACTAACGGTCATTTGTCAAGTTCTTATTGAATATTTTGAAATAGGATGACATCAAGGGAAGCACTTGCGATCGGAACTGACGTAAAACCACCGGTACTCTTCAAAGGAGAGTACGAGCAGTGGAAAGATCGTTTCCTAGACTTCATCGACCGCAATGACTTAGGAGACTATATCAGAATATCTCTAAAGGAAGGCCTAATGAAAACTCCAACAAAGACTTACACAGTTGTAGGAGAGACTGGAGAAGAAGAACAAAGAGAGTACCCTCTACCACTTGAGGAGTACACTGATGAACAAAGAAGAAGACATAAAGCTGATAGATTGGCTAGATCTTTTATTCTACAATGCATTCCTAATGAGATCTATGTCAAGATTGATAGTTACAACGCAACGGGCAAACAAATGTGGGATCAGTTAGAAAAGATGATGCTCGGATCAAACATCGGCAACCAACTCAAAGTCTCCAACTGCCTCAACAACTACGAAGAGTTCAATGCCAAGGAGGGAGAATCTCTGGAGATAACTTATGATAGATTTGTGACTTTGCTGAACGAGCTCAGCAAAAACAAAGTCAGAAAGTCTCAGATAGAGCTTAATGTCAAATTTCTCAGCATTCTCCAGCCTGAGTGGAAGAAGTTTACAAGACAAATGAAACAGATGAAAGATCTGAACGAAATTCCACTACATGAGGTCTATGAGACTCTTAGGCAAAACGAGGAAGATGTGGAGGAGATCAAAGAGGAAAAGAAAAAGGCTGAGAAGTTGGTTGCTGATCCAATTGTGTGTGTCCCACAATGTGTATAGATCAAGTTGCTAACATTTAATTTCCAAATTCAAACTGTTATTATTGATCTCACTTTGTACATACAATATTTCTCTCTCTATCTCTAGAACACGCTCAATACAATGAAATAGATACACTCACAATTCTACAATGAATGACCACACATTACAAAGACAAGGAATCTATTTATTCCTAACAACTAAAACCAAGGAAAACAAATACAAGACACTTTGACTTTGACTTTTATTACAAAGACCTTGACTTTGATGCTTGAGAGTTGACTTAGAGACTTTGACTTCTTGAACTTTTATCTTCAATATTTATGATCTTGTATCCAACATATTTCTACTCTAACATTCTCCCCCTTTGGATCAAGATCATCTCTAAAAAGATATTGCAGTTCAATCTTCTCTTTTAAGCTAAATTTGAATTTTCTTCCTTTGATGTAAACAAGATCTTCTCAAACAATCAGCATTCTCCCCCTATTCATATGAAAAATTGACATTCTCCTCTTTCTTTGATAAACACAGTATCTTCAAAACTTTCAAAAATCATCCCAAAGTCTGTTCACCAATAATATTAACATTCTCCCCAAGGTTGTAAACAAACCTCTCTTTCAGACTTGAAAAGAAATTATCTTCAGATTTAGCACACTTTGTTTCAGCAAATTTATCTTCAACAATTATGAAAAAACTTTGAACTCTTGCTTTCAGCTTTCAACAATCTTGAATATCTTTCTTTCTTTCACAATCAATCTTTGAATATTTCTTTAAATTCTTTGAATAATCTTTCAACAAACTTTCTTTCACAACCATTTCTTCACCTTTTTCTCCCTCTTTTTGATGATAGCAACATTGAGATCATCAAAACTTTCTCCAAGAAATGTCATTATCAATTCTGACCACTGATATTCAAGATTATTCTCATCCCAAAGTCTGTTCACCAATAATATTAACATTCTCCCCAAGCTTGTAAACAGACCTCTCTTTCAGACTTGAAAAGAAATTATCTTCAGATTTAGCACACTTTGTTTCAACAAATTTATCTTCAACAATTATGAAAAAACTTTGAACTCTTGCTTTCAGCTTTCAACAATCTTGAATATCTTTCTTTCTTTCACAATCAATCTTTGAACATTTCTTTAAATGCTTTGAATAATCATTCAACAAACTTTCTTTCACAACCATTTCTTCACCTTTTTCTCCCTCTTTTTGATGATAGCAACATTGAGATCATCAAAAATTTCTCCAAGAAATGTCATTATCAATTCTGACCACTGATCTTTCTCCAACAAAAACTCATTTTGTTTTTGGCTAGAAATGCGCAAAGTGCTATTTGCGAGTTCTAGAAATGCGCAAATCGAAGTTTGCGTGTTTGTTCTTCAGTCTGCGAGTTTGAACAAAACACGCAAGTAGGCATCTGCGAGTTTCCTTCTGCGAGTTTAGCTTGAGAGTTCGATAAAACACGCAAGTAGGCATCTGCGGATTCTCCAAACGCGCACGACTCAGTCTGTGAGTTTCTCAGTGAACAGTGATCTGCGAGTTTAGGCGTCTGCGATTTTCAAGCTTCTTTAGTGATCTGCGAGTTTCTATACTTTGGTCAAATTTTTCAAAACTGTAATATGGCCTCTAAATGTCAAAAAATTTTCTCTCGGGGCGCTGCCCCAGACCCCGCAAGGGCGTTGCCCCTTGACCCCACCCGCTAACCGGGTAGCAGGACCCCCGTGCTAAATCTGCGGAGGGGGACAAAGTTCTTATTGTGATCAAAGTTTCTGAATTTCTAACGATCATTTTTGTCAAGTTCTTTTTGTAACAGATATTCAAGATGAGTTTTTCAGTTAAGGAGATAACGGATTTCACTGAAAATGACTTAATGACCAAAATGGAAGCTATGATGGTTGAAGTTGAAGACCTTCAAAATAAATTGAAAAAGGAAAAAGACATAGTTGCTAGGAGAAATCAACAGATCTTTGAGCTTAATAAGTCAGTTATTGGAAACAAAGATTTAATTGATTCTCTACGCAAATCTGCTTCTGATTTTAAATCTGAAAAAGATTGTTTTGAAAAGAATATTTCTGACTTTGAATCTAAACTTTCTAAGTCTGTTTTAGAATGCAAAGAATTTGTACTAAACGTTTATAAATTGCAGGGTGAAAACAAGAACTTAACTAAAAAGGTGAATGATTTGGAAGCTAAACTTCATACGATAGGTCAAACAAATCACACCATTTTTCTAAATGCACCCATTGAAGAGGCTGATGTTAAAGATAAATGGGGACTAGGTTATGATAATCCTCATTACCTAGAAAAAGCTATCAGAAAACAGCCAGCTTTATATATTGCAAATTATATGTATGCTGCTGATAAATATCCTCATTTGAAACCCAAATTAGTTACCAAATTACCAGAAGAAGTTGAGGCCAAAGAAACTGAGAAGAGAAAGAATGTAATGAAAATGCAACTACCATTTCTCTATGAAAAGCTAAATGATAGTTACCGTTCTGACACACCAAAAGTTCTTTCAGATGACTATTTTGTTACTGAGATGGAGGCAAAACCTGCAACTGCAAAACTTTATGTTCCTCCACTCATTCTAGAAAGCAAAATAGTTGAGCTTGAAAATGTTTTATCTGAAGAAAGAATTTTGGTTGATATAGAACAAAGTGTATTTTCTACAATTATAAAGAACACTGTTTTTTCAATCTAAATCTACAGAGTGTTCTAAATTTTCAAAGGCCCTTCAAACTTCAACTGATAATTTTGATGACTTATTTGCGTCATCTGGTAAGAAATACTATTGTTCTTATTGTCGTACACATGATCATGTTCATAAAACTAGTGATCATTTCTGGTATGGTTCTTATTCAGTTACTCCCATTCAAACTGCAACTAACACACATGGATCCAAATACCAGTGGGTACCAAAAACGAAAGATGATTATGTGTTGCAGGCACCTACTGTCAAGGAGGAGTAAAGAGAACAAAGGCTTCTAAGTAAATCAACATAGAACCCGTACTTCAACGGAGTTTGACTTCTAAACACAACAGTTTAGGACTCGTACTTCAGGGTGCGTTTGGTTTGCAGACTGGGTGGGACAGGATGGGACAAAAATTCACTGTCCCATGTTTGGCGTGACATGGGACAGGACAAAAGTTCACTGTCCCATGTTTGGCGCGACATGGGACAGGGACAAAGACTGGACAGGGTGGGACAAGATGGGACAAAAAGGGGTATTTTCTTGTTCCACCAAAATAGGTGGAACAACATGGGACAAAAATGAGACAGAAACTAAAAATCACCGATTTACTGTCATTTGATATATAATCCTAATATGGTATTAGTCTTAACGGTCACCACTACCCATCGTCGCTACTACCACCAATTGCGGCCACTAGTAGCCACCACCAACCACCGTCGGCCACCTCTACCTATTTCTCCACCATAACAACCTCCTCCACCGCCTCCACAACCATCGGTCATCGCCACCACTACTACCATCGTCGACCACCTCCACTAACACCGATCACCACCACCGGTAGCTACCACCAACCATCGACGGCCACTTCCACCTCTTATTTCACTACTACAACAACTTCCTCCACCACCTCCACAACCACCGCCCATATCCACCTCCACTTCCACCAATCATCACCACCCATTGCCGCCGCCGTCACCGACGCTCACCGCCAACCACCGTTGCTGGCTGCCACCACTGTCGCTCACCGCCAACCATCGTTGGTAACCTCCGTCTCTTCCTCCACTAAAATAACCTCTATTACCACTGTGCACCGCCACCACCACTACCTCTATTACTATCTTTCACCATCTTCACAACTATCGTCTTTCACCGGCTACCCATCGTCTTTTATCTTTACTCGTCGCTGCAACTATGCATCCGTCAATTCATTAAGATCTTCCAAATTGAATCAACTATTATATTTTTTTATATGAATCGGATTTTTTCGAACTACCATCAATTATTTCAGATTCTTCATTCAAATTTCCTACTATTGTTTTTGTATGTATTTATATGTATGAAAATTGTGTAAAAAAATTAATAATGTTTTTTAATTAAATTATTTAAAGATATATACTTTATTTGTGTTATTTATAACTATTATATGACATATAAAATTATAAAACAACTTTTAGGGAAACTTGTCCAGTCCTGTCCTATCCAGTCCTAGTCGTACCAAACACAAGACAACCATTTGTCTTGTCCAGTCCTGTCCTGTCTAGTTCTGTCCTTTCCCGTCCTGTCCAATCTTGTATGCGTACCAAACGCTACCTCAGTGATCAAAAGACCTTACTGTGTGTCCCTTTTGATCAAGGATCTATACCAGATAAATCAAACAACAAACACATATATTGTTTACCAACCTGTTTGATAGATAAACAAATACCGATTACAAGGTATGGTTTTCGGTTTGAAGCTCTCAATGTTTTTCACCGTGGAAATCTCTTAACTATGTGTTTCTTAACAAACACACCTAATATCTAAAACTAAACAAAATATAATATCTAGATATTATCTAGATATTATTAAAAAACAAATATCTAATAAATAGATATTTAGGATAACTAACTTAAACTTAAAACACAATTAAAACTAACTTTAACATATTTATTACAAACGACTTTAGACTAATATTTAAGAGTCGACTTTTCTGCATTAGCTTCAGATTGGATCTTCAGATTGGATGACCTTGAATCCAATAGATATGTGATCTAACAATCTCCCCCTTTGGATCAAAATCATTACTAAAAAGATTTTAGCAATTCAGTCTTCTTTTTCATCTCAGAAGATGCAATCTCTTACTCTAGCTCAGAATGCTTTAGCAAAGTATCTTCAAAGAAAATTTATTTGAAATCAACATGTCTTCAGAATACTTTGATCTCACATTTCTTTGTTAGCTTTTCTCTTCTTTCATCTTGTGATGTAATGGACATTTCTTTAAGCTTTAGATTCTCCCCCTTTTTGAGAAAAAGAGCAACGCTTTCATCAAAACTTGTAGTAAGAAATGTATTTCACTTGGAGCCTCCGATCCGTCAATTCAAAATATATTTATCCAGATCTTTGCAAATCCAGACAAAATATTCGTGTAACACCTGAATCAACTAATGAATCAGTTAACATGCCTGTCAGTAACACTAAGTCACTGTGTGTAACGAATACACATTGTAAAGGAGCTGTTTGATGTTGACTCCCCCAGGGTTTCCATTTAATCATCGAAACACCACAAAGGTAATTTCTATAAACGTTATGACAAAGAAACAAATTCCTTGTGTGTTCGTGCTTGTGATAGAAAGAATTAAGCACGGATGATTGCTTATTGGCTCAAAATTGTGTAAACCACTGAGACAACAGTAAGTTAAACACAAACTCAATGTGCATGATTGAAGTGCGAAGGTGGGGCAGACTTCCTTCTTTTCAATATACAGATTTTCCAAATGAAAATCAGATAGCAAATGTGCTGCTTCCCCTTTGAAAATGTGAAACACTTTCTTGTTGAGAAGAAAATGAGTAGTTGGTGAGGTTTGATCAAGAGTTGGCATGGGCTAGTTGCCTGTTTCAATAATGTTCACCAAAGAATTGTGAAACACTAGTAATGTGGCTTCCCGACTCAGAAAAAGTTGGTGCAGAGTTGTGATATTCTTTTAACTCTGTTCTCACACGCTCTTTCTTTTAAACATTTTGCTCACTCTAATCACACTCATTTCTTTTCGACTTCTCACACTCAATCACTATGGATTAACTTCTTGGGTAGAAATCACTGGTTAAGGTGATTTCATAGAAGTTGTGTTAATTCCTAGCACAAAGAAATCATGTTTTCCTATTATGCATATGATGCTCAGATATGTTTAACTATTTCAGTTAAAGCACAATGTAGAACTTGAAAACATTTAAAGTCACACTTCCAATTCATGAATTCGTTTTGAGAATCGGGAAGTGGTTTGAACATTTAGAACAATGTTTTCTATGATTGAAAGTTGTCCACTTATCAACCATATATGAGATTAAGATAAAGGATTGTACCTTAACGTGCGATCTTATATCTCATGAAGCTAAGCTTAAAGTCATAAACATATGAACTTGTAAGCATCTCTCAAAAATTCTGCAAAAGTCTTATGTCAAGTCAAAGCAAATTTATTCACTTAAATTGAAAAGACAAAAAGTAGTAAAACTATTAAAGTACGAGTTCTGATCAGAAATAATCAGAAGTCATCATCTTTTTACTCCCCCTGAAATTATGCATCAGTACATTATCAGTTGTAAAAGATATGCATAAAATTTCAGACAAATATGTATGTACTCCCCCTTGATGGTTGATTTCCTCATTCGAGTATCAGAGTACAATCTCTTTTTCAGCACGGAGTAAGGTCTTTTGATCATTGAAGTGCGAGTCCTAAACTGTTGTGTTTAGAAGTCAAACTTCGTTGAAGTACGGGTTCTAAGCTGATTTACTTAGAAGCCATCTTCTCTCCTACTCCCCCTTGACAGTAGGTGCCTGCAACACAAAATCATTATCCTTCTTTGGTACCCACTGGTATTTGGGTCCATGAGTGTTAGTTGCAGTTCTTGTGGGGGTTATTGAGTAAGAATCGTACCAGTAATGATCACTTGTTTTATGAATAGGATCATGTGTACGACAATAAGAACAATAGAATTTCTTACCTGACAACCTGATTAATTGATCTCTCGTGTAGACGAAATCAGGTTTACCTTTACGCGCAATGTTCTTCTTGGCATTATGCGTATGTACACATGAGCTTTTACATTTCAACTCATCTTTAACTGGTTTCCTGTTCTAGACCAGTTCTTCTTCCTGGAAGCTTCTTCTCCTTCTTTGATGTGTACATGAACTATCTATGTTTCTATCAAAGAAAAGGTTAGAATTACGAATTTGATCAGAAGATTTAATTGACCTCTTTGAAGAAACAGGTTTGAATGTTGAACTTGCAGCTGACTTGAATGAGCATTCTGAATCAGCTAAATCATCTATAGGTGAGTGGACAATTGACTCTGGAGTCTTGCGCTCAGTCACCACCACCGTTGAAATAATCTTCTCAAGCTCGTTAACCTTTGAAGAATAACTGTTTCTTTCTTTAACAAGAAGGTCAATCTTCTTCTCAAGCTCACACTTCTTCTTCTTCTCTTTCTGTGCATTCTTAGAAAGTTCAGATAGCTTTGCATTAAGCTATCTAATTGCAGCTTCAAAGGTGCTTCTCTCTTCTTCAAATCCTTTCTTAGCACCCTTTCTTGCATCTAATATTTCTTTTAAGTATCCTTCATTCTTCTGTTCAGTTGCCTTCTTCACTTTGGCAAACTGATCTCTTTCTAAAATGATTACTTTCTCAAAGTTACAAACTTGTTGAGAAAGCGTTATACTTTTAAGCTCGAGTGTCTTCTTCTCTTCAACACTCTTCTTGGAAAGGTCTGAGAACTTCTTTTCAAAATCTGATATTTTCTTTTGAAGCTCAGAGTTCTCAGCTTCCAAAACCTTAACTCTTGATGACACTGTTGATCCTCTCATCAGCTTCTCAATATGTTCCCATAACAGCTTTCCTTTAGTATCTTTGCTTTCTAATGTAAAAAAGATCTCTTTTGAAATCTCCTCAGACATTCCATTCAGTAGGAAAGATAAAGCTAAACTGTCAGCGTCATATCTCTTTCTTTGCTCGTCTGAGTACATACAAAGTGGTAATGGACAATCTAGATCTACTCTTTCTCCATTCTTCTTTGTAGTATAACACATTGTCCTTGAAGCTGTCATACTCCCTTCACTAAGATGTTTTCTAATGAATATACCCAGATCATGTCTTTCAATGAAGTCCATGAACCGATCTTTCCACTGCTCATACTCTCCACTGAAGAGTACAGGTGGCTTCGTGTCGGTTCCGATAGCTAGAGCTTCTCTTGACATCCTGATTGATTAAATGTGCAATAAGAACTTGGATTTGACTGTTAGTCCAGATAAAATTTGATCACACAAGAAATTTTGTCCCCCTAGGCAGACTTAGCACGGGGGTATGAGGGCAGCACCCTTAGAGAAAAAAATTATGACAATTAAAGACCCTATTACAGTTGTGAAAAATTCTAAGAAAAATATTCTAAGTATGGAATAGAGAATTGCGTGAATAGAGACTGGCGCACAACAGGTTTACGCTTCGTGAGGCTGGCGCAAGATGAGGTTTGCGTGAATAGTGCGTCGTGCGAATTGAGGTTTGCGTGATACGTTGGTCGCGAGAACTGAGGTTTGGGCTACAAGGGGGTCGCGCAAACTGAAGTTTGCGTGATCAGTTAATGGCGCAAAGTAAGACTTTGCGTGATCAGTTGGTGGCGCAAAGTGAGCTTTGCGTTATCAGTTGGTGGTGCAAAGTGGACTTTGCGTGAAGCGTTTATGGCGCAAAGTGGGTCACACAAAGTTTAACTTGCGTGAGTTCGTCCCTATGTTTGCGCGAGTTCGTCCCTGTGTTCGAAAAATCGATCTGATTTCGAAAAATCGACCTGTTTGGCACCGATTAGTAGTCCCAAATTGTAATGAAATGACCACTAATAGTTCTATAACAGATTACAAACACTCGATCGCAATAAACATCACTTTTTGAAAAATTGATCGATGGAACAGTGCTGTTTTTAGAACGTGAACTCAAACACAATTTCACAAAATTGGAACTCGATTTAAGTGTAATAATGAAATTAAACACTCACAACTTGATCTAGCACCCTAATCGATCACAGCACTATCGAGTTCTAACCCAAAAACACCTTAAATCACGAAAATGATTTTTGAAAGTAAAGAACACAGTGCGAGTTTGAAAATTTTGATTTTGATCTGGATTAGCTCTGATACCAATTGTGTGTCCCTTTTGATCAAGGATCTTTACCAGATAAATCAAACAACAAACACATATATTGATTACCAACCTGTTTGATAGATAAACAAATACCGATTACAAGGTATGGTTTTCGGTTTGAAACTCTCAATGTTTTTCACCGTGGAAAGCTCTTAACTATGTGTTTCTTAACAAACACACCTAATATCTAAAACCAAGCAAAATATAATATCTAGATATTATCTAGATATTATTACAAAACAAATATCTAATAAATAGATATTTAGGATAACTAACTTAAACTTAAAACACAATTAAAACTAACTTTGACATATTTATTACAAACGACTTTAGACTAATATTTAAGAGTCGACTTTTTTCTCCATTAGCTTAAGATTGGATCTTCAGATTGGATGACCTTGAATCCAATAGATATGTGATCTAACACTTACTCCTGTCCTGATAAGATATTGTACTCCAATACTCGAATGAGGAAATCAACCATCAAGGGGGAGTACATACTTTTCTGAAATATTTTGCATCCGATAGATATGATAAACTACATTTCAAAATAGAATTGTAGATCTCTATTATGTACTTTTTCACTGACATATTTTAGATGCATATTTTTAGGGGGAGTATGGATTATGACTTCTGATTATTTCAGATCAGAACTCGTACTTTAATTGTTTTACTGCTTTATGTTTTTAGTTTTGAATAAATTTGTGAATAAAGTTGCTTTGACTAGAGCAGAAATATGTTGGATACAAGATCATGAAGACTAAAGGTCAAAGTTCAAGGAAGTCAATGCTGAAAGTCAACTCTCAGTGAAAGTCAAAGTCATTTTGTTAATAAAGTCAAAGTCAATGTTGTTTTGTAATTGTATTTTGTTTGTTTCCTTTGAAATTGTGTGAGGGTATAAATACCTTCAGTCTTTGTAATCAGTTTGAAACAATTCAGATTGTAAGACACTACACGGAGCAGATTAGAGAAGAGCATATAGAATATATTTCTAGTGAGAGAAAGTAGTGAGAGAAAGTGAGTTTTGTAACATTTTGATTCATCAATGACATATGATTTCTCATCTTGATTGTTTGTGATTGATTAGAACTTGAAATTGGGAATAACAAATATTCATCTAGATCTTTTCAAATCTAGACAAATTAACGTGTAACACCTGAATCAACAAATGAATCAGTTAATATGCCTGTCAGTAACACAAAGTTACTGTGTGTAACATATACACATTGGAAAGGAGCTTTTTGATGATCACTCCCCCAGGGCTTCCATCCAATCATCGAAACACCACAAAGATATTTCTATGAACGTTATGACAAGAAAACAAATTCCTTGTGTGCTCGTGCAGGTGTAGAAAGAATTAAGCATATGATGATTGCTTTTATAAAAGGCTCAACATTGTGTAAACCACTGAGACAACAGTAGATAAACACAAACTCAATGTGCATGATTGAAGTGCGAAGGCGGGGCAGGCTTCCTTCTTTTTCAATATCCAGATTTTCCAAATGAAAACCAGATAGTATATGTCCTGCGTCCCCTTAAAAAATATGAAACATTTTCTTTTTGAGAAGAAAATGAGTGGCTGGTGGGGTTTTTAACAAGAGTTGGCATGGGCTATTTGGCTAGTTCAATAATGTTCACGAAGAATTGTGAAACATTAGTAATGTGGCTGCCCGACTCAGAAAGTAGTTGGTGCAGAGTTTGATATTCTTTTACTCTGTTCTCTCACCCTCTTTCTTTTAATCATTAAGCTCACATCTAACCAAACTCTCTTTTCCATTTTACCTCGTCACACAACCCATACTCATTTCTTTTTGACTCCTCACACTCGATCACTAAGGATTAACTTCTTGGGTAGGAAACACTGGTGAATGTGAATCCATAGAAGTTCATTTAAGTCCTAGCACAAAGAACCCTATTTTCCTATGAAAGCATAATGTTGCTCAAAAATGGTTTAACTTTATCAGTTAAAGCACAAATATACAAGTCAGATGTCTTTATGCTCTTAGATATAATCAAGAAGATTTGAGCATGTTTAAACATTGAAGATATTTCAAACAAGTAAATTGAATGAATAGACATGAATGCAAGAGACTTGTTTGAAAATCTGACATTGTATGAAAATAATGAGAAAGATATGATATAGCGGTTTAGGTTTATGGTCAAAAATATGGATATGGTCTATATGAAACAAAATATAGACATTCTTGAAATGACATTCAGAAATGAAATAACGCTCAATATTCATTGAAGTTCAAGCGGGGTGTCTTACCATCGAAAAATATGTTTCAAATTTGAGACATGGTAAGAACTTTTTAAACAATAAGTCAAACCGGTGTGTGTGAATACTTGAAAGTATATAGAAAAGACAATACACAAGTATTTATCTTTGGAAACACACGGTTTGTAAAACATTCAAACTCAAATAAAATGAAAACATTTAAAATCACACTTCCAATTCATGAAATCTGTTCAAGAATCGAGAAGTGGTTTGAACATTTAAGAATATGTTTTCTATGATTGAAAGTCGTTCTTCTTTCAACCATATATGAGATTAAGATAAGAAATTTAACCTTTGCCGTTCAGTCATAAATCTCATGAAGTCAAGCTTAAAGTCATAATGATATGATCTTGATAGCTTCTCTCAATCTGCAAAAGTCTCAAAGTCATGTCAAAGCAACTTTATTCACAAATTTATTGAAAAATTAACAACAGAAAGCAGTAAAACATTGAGTGAACGAGTTCTGATCTGAAGTAATCAGAAATCATATTCAATACTCCCCCTGAAATTATGCATCTGTAATTTATCAGTGAAGAAGCACATGATAGAGATCTACACCTCCCCCCGAAGTGTAGTTCATCATATCTTCCGAATACATATTTCCAGAAAAATATGTACTCCCCCTTGAAGGTTGATCTTCTCATTTAGATCTCAGAGTACAGTCTCATGTCAGCTCAGGAGTATCATGTCTTTTTCATCGTTGAAGTACGAGTCCTAAACTGTTGTGTTTAGAAGTCAAGCTCCATTGAAGTACGGGTCCTGAACTGATTTATTCAGAAGCCTTGGTTCTCTTACACCCCTTGACTTGAGGTGGCTGCCACACAGATTCAATTTTCGGCTTTGGTACCCACTGGTATTTGGGTCCATATTTGTGAGTTGCAGTTCTAATGGGAGTAATCGAGTAAGAACCATACCAATAATGATCATTAGCTTTATGAACAAAATCATAAGTATGACAATAAGAACAATACTTCATTTTAGATAACCTGATCATTTGATCTCTCGAGTAATTATGATCATATTTACCTTTCAGCACTTTGTTCTTCTTGGTAGTTGATGCATGTACAAATGATTTGTTACTCTTCTTCTCATCCTTCTTTCCTTTCTTTTCTTCCTTCTTCTTATCTTCATCTACTGGTTTTACTCTCCATACCAGTTTCTCTTCATTAGATCTCCTGTGTGTACCTGAACCATCTATTTTCCAATCATAGAAAATGTTAGTTGTATGAATCTGATCAAATGATTTAACTGTCCTTTTTGAAGAAATAGTTTTCAGATGTGAGCTTGAGGCGGTCTTGTTAGAACCGGTTGAACTATTTCTAGGTGTATGGATTTGTGACTCTGGAGTCGTTTGCTCAGTCACCACAACCTTTGAAATAAAGTCTTCAAGCTCTTTTATCTTTGAAGCAAAATTATCTCTTTCTTTGACAAGTTGGTCAATCTCTTTCTTGAATTCAGACTTCGTTTTTCGTTCTATCAGTGCACTTTCAGATAGTTCAAATAGCTTCTCATTCAGCTTCTTAATTTCTATATCAAATATACTTCTTTCTTCTTCAAATCCACTCTCAGCATTCTTTCTTCCATCAGATATCTCTTTAAAGAATCCAACATTCTTTTGCTCAATTAACTTCTTTTCATTTGCAAACTTCTCTCGTTCAAGAATAATTACTTTCTCAAAGTCCGAGATCTGTTGAGAAAGCTTAGAACATTTAAGCTCAACCGTTTTCTTCTCATCAGCACATTTTCTGGAAAAGTCTGAGAACTTCTTGGAAAATTCTTTCTTTTCAATCTCAAAATGATCTCTGTCTTTGACTATCTTTTGTTCCAAATCAGATATTTTCTTTTGAAGCTCAGCATTAGCATCTTCCAGACTCTTAATCTTCTCCTCATAACTTTCACTAGATGATGCTTGCTGAATTTGGATATTCTGATTTTCAAATTCAGAGATCTTTCTTTTCAGTTCAGAATTCTCAGATTCCAAAATCTTTACTTTTTCTCTTGAAGACAACTTTGATCTAAGTTCAAGTTGATCCTACACCTGTTTTGCTGTAGCCTTTTTACTATCTAAATTGATAGCAATTTCATCTGAAATTCCTTGCAAAATAAAAACTTTAGCCAATTTGTCAGCTTCATATCTCCTTCTCTACTCATCTGTGTATTCCTTAAGAGGTATTGGAACTTCTTCTCGTTCCGTGAATCCATATGCTTCTATATAAGAGTAAATCTTTGTTGGAGTTTTTATCGTTCCTTCCTGCAAAGATAATCTGATATAATCACCCAATTCATGTTGGTCAATGAAGTTTAAAAAGTGATCTTTCCACTGCTCATACTCTCCTCGAAAAAGTATCGGTGGTTTCACATCTGTACTGATTGCAATAGCTTTTCGGGAAGTCATCTCTTCTTTTGATGACATCTTGATTTTATCACCTGTTATCACAAAAAGAACTTGAAATGATCGTTAGAAATTCAGAAATAAACTGGACCACAAAAAGTGAAATTTGGACATATTTCAGAAAAAATCAGAAAATATTCTAAGTATAAAACTTTGTCCCCCTCCGCAGACTTAGCACGGGGGTCCCGCTACCCCGTTAGCGGGTGTCAAGGGGCAGTGCCCCGAGATAAATATTTTTGACATTTAGAGGCCATATTACAGTTTGCAAAAATTTGGTTAAATCTGGAAAAACTTAGAAAAAATCTAAGTATGGAACTCGCATAACAAAGGATACAAACTTCGCGCAAAAACAGTAACTTGCGTGTTTGAACTTCGCGCAGGACAAAGGTTGATAGAATGAGCTTCGCGCAAAGTATGATGTGCACGTTTGAACTTCGTGCACGTCAAATGATGCGAGTTCTGAGATTCGCGCACAAAGAGATGTGCGAGTTTAGACTTCGCGCAGGAACCTTCGTGCGTGTTCTTGATACTTCGCACAAAGCACTTCTCATTATGTGTTTGCGCGTTCTGGACTTAGACAAATTTCACACTTTTTACTTCGCGCTAAACATAAACTCGCAAACTGAAATTCTCGCAGATCTCACTTCTCGTAGATACCAACTTCTCGCAGATCACTGTTCGCGCACAATAAAGAACTATGAACAGTAGAAACTCGCACAATGTACTTTGCGCATTTCTACTTCTTGCACATCACAGTATGCGAGTTCTTCACACTTTTAGAACCTTAGACTCGTGTGTGTTCTTCCTTAGCGAGTTCTATAGATCTTGCGAGTTTTTCACTTTTCGTCCAAAAACTCGATTTTTCCATCTGAAATCGACTAAAAACGTTGCCAATTGATCTAAAACTTTGTACAAATCTTCTATTTCATCTCACGATCAGGTTACAATAGAACAATTTCAGATTAAAACACTAAAAATACAATTCGATCTGAGAACGGTTCGTATACAGACTCAAACTCAAATCCAACAAAAAAATCAAAATTCATGTCTAAATAGTGTGAATTAGACAAAAAGAATCAAACACAATTTGTTCTAAACACCAAATCGAATCTAAAACAAGCAATTACACGACCAAAACAATACAATATCGAAAAAATCAAATCTCAACAGGTTCCTTGCGAGTTCTTGAAAAAGTCGACCACAATTTCTTGAATTCGATCCTTGTTTCTGAATTTCTTCTGCTCTAATACCAATTGTGTGTCCCACAATGTGTATAGATCAAGATGCTAACATTTAATTTCCAAATTCAAACTGTTATTATTGATCTCACTTTGTACATACAATATTTCTCTCTCTATCTCTAGAACACGCTCAATACAATGAAATAGATACACTCACAATTCTACAATGAATGACCACACATTACAAAGACAAGGAATCTATTTATTCCTAACAACTAAAACCAAGGAAAACAAATACACGACACTTTGACTTTGACTTTTATTACAAAGACCTTGACTTTGATGCTTGAGAGTTGACTTAGAGACTTTGACGTCTTGAACTTTTATCTTCAATATTTATGATCTTGTATCCAACATATTTCTGCTCTAACAAATTGCCTTGGTCGTTAAGAAGAAGTCAGTGAGCCTCAAGAAAAAGAAGAAAGTAGTACTTTCTGATTCTGAGGAAGTGGACAGTGATGATAACTCAGATTCTGATGACTGTGAGAACTTGAAGCAGGCTATGCTAATGCTGACAAAAGCCTTTCAGAAGAAATTTTACAAAAACCCTGGCTCGAACAGTCAGAGGTATTCCTCGGGTTCACGTAACTATGAACATAAGGAGAGGGTAGAAGGAAAGAGAATGGAAGAGAAAAGGTCTGATGACAAGAAATATAGAACTGAAGAGAAGAAAGAGCCAGAACCGACAAAGTGTTATAATTGTGGCAAACTCGGACATTTTGTGAAGGAATGCCGAAAGCCCAAAGTCCGAAACTCTGAGTACTACAAAAATAAGATGCTCTTGGCCTAGCAGCAGGAGGCTGGCAAGGCACTTATGGCTGAAGATGAGTTCTGGCTCGACCATTCAGAAGATGAGGAAGAGAAAGAAGAGAAAGCCCACTTGTGCTTTATGGGCAAGAAAGTGACTGATAATGAAGCTGATTCAGATGGAGAAGACAATGACGAGGTATGTGATATGACTGAATCAGACTTTCTAAATGAAATGAATGTCATGATGATTAATCTCCAGGAATTAGAGTCTAAACTTAAGCGTGAAAGAGGTATCAATAAAGAGAAAAACCAATCAATACAGAAACTTAGCAAGGATATTGCTGAGAAGAATGTATTGATTGAGGCCTTACATAAAAACATTGATACCATCATGAAAGAGAAGACTATATTTCACAATGAATTATCTGAAACTACTTCTAAATATAAACTGTGTCAATTTTATTCCAAAGAGATTGCTAAAAAGTGTTCATTTCTTTCAAAAGAAAATAAATCTTTAACTAATAAAGTGAATGTGTTGGAAGAAAAACTTTACACTTTAGGTCAAACTGAACAGACCATTCATTTGAATAAACCTAAAGAGAGTAGTGAGTGTTGGGGTCTTGGTTACGAGAACCCACACTACCTTAAAAAGGGTATTTATAAAGTGTCTGCCCTTTATGACTTTGGATTTTTAAAACTGGCACCACAATACCCCGAACTCAGAGTTAAATGGACTAAACTGTCTTAAGAGGATGAACCTAAAGAAAAAGAGAAAAGGAAGAACACAACTAAAATGCTACTTCCATTTCGTTATGAGAAGTTGAATTATAGTTACAATTCTGATAAATCAAAATTCCTTTCTAATGACTATTTCGAAAGTTATTCTTCAAAAGAGTTGGAGGCTAAGCCTACTAAAGGTAAGATTTATGTACTTCCTCTTGTGATAAAAAGTAAAATTTCTGAACTCGAGAATACTCTAGCAGAAGAAAGGATTTTGATTGATCTAGAACAAACTGTGTTTTCCACTGTGCTTCAAAACTCTGATTTTTCTAAAACAACCAAAGCTTCAAAATATGATGATATTTCTGATCTACTTGATGAAGAGTTTGATTTTTTTAACTCTGACGGTGATTTAGATGAGTGTGTTGCTCAATTTGATTTTAATGCTAAACTTCCTGATCATTCCAAATTTGTTATAAATTATTTTGGATTACCCAGTGTTTATGAAAAGGGTTAAACATCAACGAAAGTTGATGAATTAGTTTCTGTGAACACCAATAATGCTAGAAGTAAGAAGAATAAATCTAGGCATTCACAGAAATAGAAAACCACTGGTAAGCCAAAGAAGAAGCAATCTTTAAAATCTCACAGTTCTAACTCTAATGTTTCAAATGTTTCAGTTGTGAATAAAAGAAAGACTGGTGTTAGATCTGAATGGCAATCAAAGAAGAAGGGTGACGAGAATGCCAAATCATTTTCTGATCTTGATTGTAATATAGAAACTACTAGTCAAACTGATGTAGTTGTGAATGTTGCTTTCAATAAACAAAAACTTGTAACTTCTTACAAGAAATATTCAATAAAGCAATTGTTCCAATTATCTCCGTCGGCTAGAAAGTCTTCTAATTATAAAAGAAATGATTATGCTTCTCGTAAATTTTCTGATGTTTGGTTTGGCACATATCATGTATATTATTATCATTCTAATGCTTCAAATGTTTTTCAAAAGGTCAAAGGGTCCATATATAAATGGATGCCAAAATCTTGTGCTAACATTGTAGGATCCATCTATAAATGGGTACCTAAATCTATTGTTTCGTGATTTCTCCTGTGCAGACCCGTCATATGTGGTACTTGGATTTTGGTTGCTCAAAGCATATGACCGGGCGGAAAGATTTATTATCTAATTATACAGAGAAATATTGCGGAACTGTGCGCTTCGGGAACGACCAATTTTCACCAATTCTGGGTTATGGTGACATCGTTCAAGACAACGTGACAATTACGAAGGTGAGCTACGTTGAAGGTTTAGGACATAACCTATTCAGCATTGGCCAGTTCTGTGACAAAGATCTAGAGGTAAATTTCAAGGCCAAGAGATGTTCTATGCGTACTGAAGATGGTAAGGAACTCTTGATCGGCACGTGAAAGTCTAACCTCTACACAATTAATCTGTCAAAAGTCCAGACTGACAATGAGGTGTGTCTACTGTCAAAAGCCTCGTTGCAACAAAGCTGGTTATGACACCGAAGGCTTTCTCACCTGAATTTTTGTTACATCAACAAACTGGTCACCGAAAAGTTAGTAAAAGGACTTCCTGAGCTAAAATATGTAAAAGAACATCTATGCACGGTGTGTGAGAAGGGAAAGATGAAGAGAGCCGCTCATAAGCCAAAACCTAAGTCGAGTACAAGTTCATCCTTAGAACTTCTGCATATGGATCTCTGCGGTCCTATGCGTACATAGAGCATTAACGACAAGAAATACGTTTTAGTGATTGTAGACGATTACTCGCAGTATACTTGGGTCAAATTTCTGAGAACAAAGGATGAGACGCCCGAAGTCATCATCACATTTTTGAAGACTACCCAAGTGAATCTGCAAAAGACAGTCAAGTTTCTACGTACAGACAATGGCACAGAATTCAAGAACAAAACTGTAGAAGATTATCTCGAATCGGTCGGGATAACACATCAGTATTCTGCTGCAAGAACGCCTGAACAGAATGGAGTTGTAGAAAGACGGAATCGAACGCTAGCCGAGGTCGCTCGTACTATGCTAAGTCAAGCGGATCTATCTTTGTTTTTGTGGGCTGAAGCTGTATCGACTGCGTGCTACACTCAAAATCGTTCTATAATCCACCGCCGGTTTGGTAAAACACCATATGCTTTGATCAATAACCGTACACCTAGTATTAAACATTTCCATATTTTTGGATGCAGGTGCTTTGTACTGAATGACAAGGAGAACTTAAACAAGTTATGTCCAAAGGCTGAAGAAGGCATCTTCATCGGCTACTCTCAAACATTTGCAGCTTACAGAGTTTATCTGAAGCAATCAAAGATCGTCATAGAAAGCGTAAACGTTACATTTGAAGAGGAAATGGTTTCTGTTCAAGACAGTTCAAAACCCGTTATAACTGGTGTACTAGCTTCTGGGAAGATCAGTCCAGAACCTATACCTACTGCGAATAAATCAGATGGAACATCATCATCGAATTCACATTTATCTGATTTAGATCTTTTGTTTGAATTGTTTTATGAAGAATTTCTTGGAACTAAAGTGTCTAAACCTGTTGTGGTTGACAGATTAAAAGATTCACAAAGAAATCAACCAACCATTTCAGATATTTCTACTGAATTAAATTCCCCGTTTCAGCAAGAGATTCCAATTCAAACGCCTACTCCAACAGTTGAAGCTGTGAACTTTAATGAAGAGCCAGAAGTTGTTGAGTCAGTTGGTTGCACTGTAACGACTAATCAACAGCCAGCTACTACCGTACCAACTGAAGCTTCCGCACCGAACACTTCAACTATACCCCTATCAATTCCTGAGCAAACTGATGAAGCTGACAGTGGATTTCTAGATGAAAATCATGATCAATCTACATCAATACCACTCCCTCATAAACATAAGTGGACCAAAGAGCACCCGATAAGCCAGATCATTGGAGATCCATCTAAACCAGTGCAAACTAGGTCTGCTACATTAAACATGTGTATGCATGACTCATTCCTGAGTAAGATAGATCCAACACGCATATCTGAAGCTCTAGTTGACTCAGATTGGGTAACTGCGATGCAAGATGAACTGAATCAGTTCGAAGCACTCAAATTCTGGAGGCTCGTGCCTAAATATGAAGGTAAAACTATAATCGACACGAAATGGGTATTCAAGAACAAAAAGGATGAAGATGGTATCGTGATCATAAATAAAGCAAGACTAGTGGCTAAGAGATATAGGCAAGAGGAAGGTATTGACTATGACGAGACTTATGCTCCAGTGGCGCGCATCGAAGCTATCAGAATGTTTCTTGCATATGTCGATCACAAGAACCTTACCGTCTATCAAATGGACGTGAAGACTGCCTTTCTTAACGACATTCTCAAGGAGGAAGTCTACGTCTCTCAGCCTGAAGGCTTTATCAATCCAGAAAAGTCGAATCATGTCTACATTATGTACAAAGCACTTTACTGACTGAAACAAGCCCCTCGAGCCTGGTATGAAGTCCTATCTAAATTCCTAGTCAAGTTTGGCTTCTCTAAAGGTAAGATCGATACTAATTTGTTTATTAAAAACGAAAAAAGTCGATATCATTTTAATTCAGATATATGTGGATGACATCATATTTCGCTTAACAAATCTCAAATACTGTAACAAATTTTCTAACCTCATGGTGTCAAGATTTCATATGAGTATGATGGGAGAGATGAATTTCTTTCTCGGATTACAAGTCAAACAATTTGCAACGGGGATTTTTATCAATCAATCAAAGTACATTTTCGATATTCTTAGAAAGTTCAAAATGGAAAATTGTACACCTAGTGGAACCCCGATGGCACCTGGAACTAAGATTGGCACTGATCCTTCGGGAAAAGTTGTTGATGTTAGAACCTACCGAGGGATGATTGGTTATTTGATGTATTTAACTTCTAGTAGGCAGATATAATGTTCTCTACATGTCTATGTGCTCGATATCAGGCTAATCCAAAAGAATCCCATTTGTCTGCAGTCAAAATAATTTTTAGATATCTGAAGGGCACTATAGATCTTGGTTTGTGGTATCCTACGGATACAGGTTTTGAACTGACAACATATTCAGATGCAGATCATCCAGGTTGTATGCTTAATAGGAAATGTTAGATCACATATCTATTGGATTCAAGATCATCCAATCTGAAGATCGCAATCTGAAGCTAAAGCCGTAAAGTCGACTCTGGATATTAAAGTCTATGTCGTTTGTAATAAATGTCAAAGTTAGTTTTATTGTATTTTATCTATTTCTAAGTAACTAGTTAGTTAGTTGTTAGTCAGTTAAATATTAAGTTAGTTATATAATATCTTATAGTTTAGATATTATGTAGGTTTATTGTTTAATATTGCAACTTGTTGTTGCAAGTTGTTTAGGTAGTGTGTTAGACACACTTGAGATAATATCTCTAAAAACTCTCTATCAGATCAGATCATAATAGACACACACAAACACACACACACAAAAGGTGTAAAAGAGAGAAAACAGAAAGAACACATCGAAGCTTTAATCTGATCAACCTTGTAATTAATCAATACAGGTTGGTAATCGTTATTGTGTTGTTTCTATAAAACTTAATATAGTATTGTTGGACCGACAGGAAAAGTACACCGGGTCACATACAATTTCTTGGCGATAAACTCGTGAGTTGGGCTTCAAAGAAACAACTCTATGTTTCCACATCAACAGCTGAGGCAGAGTACGTCGCTACGGCGAGCTGTTGTTCTCAAGTGTTGTTGATGAGAACACATCTCCGAGATTATGTCTTACAATACAACAAGATCCCGATATACCATGATTCAAAGAGTGCCATTGCTATATCTGCTAATCCTGTTCAACATACGAAGACCAAACACATCGGTGTACGATATCACTTTATCAAAGATAATGTGGAAAAAGGTACAATCGAACTTTATTTTGTAAACACTGATTATCAACTTGCTGATTTGTTTACCAAGCCTTTAGATGAAAAGAGATTTAATTTTCTCGTTTCAAAACTTGGTATGTTAAATCTCAAAACTTAATCTGTGTTTACCTACTAAGGTTTTTGTTATTGTTATTTTTCTTCATTTCTTTATTTTTAATCTGAACGATATCTACACTTAACATTTGTTCATGATCTCAAGGGGAGTGAGAGAAGAAATTTAAGTTGATCTACATTCATTTGAGGGGGAGTTCATATTTCTGCATATGTTTAACTGATAAATTTTTCTGATGCATAATTGCAGGGGGAGTAAAAGATAAGGAGTATGGTATATGATTTCTGATTACATCTTATCAGAACTCGTACATTCAACGTTTTATTGCTTTCTGTCATTTACTTTTCAATAAATGTTGTGAATAAAGCTTTGTACTTTGACGACTTTGTGATTTTTGCAGAATTGAGAGAGAGCTTAAACGATCATATCATATATGACTTAGAGCTAACTTGATGAGATTTAAGATTGAGCGAAAATGTTTATTTCTAATCTTAATCTCAGACGTGTCTGAAAGAAGGACAACTTTCATATATGAAATCATGTTCTTAAATGTTCAAACCACTTCTGATTCTTAAATGATTTCATGAATATAGAAGTGTGATTTTAAATGTTTTCATTTACTTGTGCTTAAATGATCTATAAACCATGTGTTTCCAAAGATAAATACTTGTGTATTGTCTTTTCCATATACTGTCAAGTATTCACACACATCGGTTTAATTTATGTTGTAAATGTTATCACCATGTCTCAAATTTAACAAATTTTTTGATGGTGATACACCCCACTTGATATTCAAAGTTTGAGCGTTGATTTCATTTCTAAATGTTTATTTCGAGAATGTCTATATTTTGATTCATATAGACAATATCCAATTATTGCTGACCTAAGTCTTAATTGATAAATCATTAAGATATTTTGATCTTTTTTCATACAAGATCATGTGTTAGAGCAGAAATATGTTGGATACAAGATCATGAAGACTGAAGGTCAAAATACAAGAAGTAAAAGCTGAGAAAGTCAACTCTCATTAAAAGTCAAAGTCTAAATGTAATAAAGTCAAAGTTACTTGTATTGTATTTTGTTTCCTTGTTGTTTTAGTAGTGGATATAAATACTTTTATTTTCTTTTTAATAGATAGATCGATAGAGTTTGAATTCAGATTTAGAGAGAGTTTTAGAGAGAGAAAGTTGTCTAGAGAGAGAAAGTGAAAAACAGAGTTGTAATCTTGTGAATTTAGAATTGAATCAAACAGGTAATTGTGATCATATTGTTTGTTTGATTTGTTTTTCAATTAGAATCTTGATTTCAGGGACACACAATTGATATCAGAGCAAATCTAGATCGAAATCAAGAAAATATAGAAACTCGACACTGTTTCATTGGGTTCAGATTTAATTTATGAATTTGAGTGTGTTTTTCGTGTTGTAATTGGTTTGTTAATGATCGAATTGATGTTTAGCACAAGTTTGGTTCAGAACATTTAGACTATTTCACACAGATTAAGGGTGAATTTTGGATTTTATAGATTTTTTTGTTCGAACAAGTTCATTACACTGTAAATCGAAGCAAATTGCTATGATTTGTGTTTGTTTTTGTAATTCTTGTATTGTAACCTGATCGAGATATGAAATAGAGCAAATTGACAAAGTTTCGAGATCAAATTCGAAGGTTTCGATGGATTTCAGTGTGAAAGTTTGAATTTTTGTTCGAAGAGCCCAAGAACACGCAAGATCTGTGAAACGCGCAAGCTTCATCTGGAAGAACGAGCAAGCCTAAGGATATTGATTTTGGCCAGAAACGCACAGAGGGTTATCTGCGAGTTCGGTAAAACGCACAAAGTGTGGTTTGCGAGTTCTAGAAACACGCAGATAGAAATCTGCGAGTTTAGCTCTTCAGTCTGCGAGTTTGAAGATTAGGAAAAAGTTTCTAAGTGTCAAAACGCGCAAGTAGACCTTTGCGAGTTCTCCAAACGCGCAAGACTCAGCTTGCGAGTTTCTTCGGGAATATTAATCTGCGAGTTCATTCGGTCTGCGAGTTCTCAAAACACGCAACCCTTTGTTTGCGAGTTTCTCAAACGCGCACGCCTTAGCCTGCGAGTTTATCAGTGAATAGTGATCTGCGAGTTTGCCAAAACACGCAAATCGTTGCTTGCGAGTTATATAAACACGCACGCCTAAGCCTGCGAGTTTCTTTTTGAACAGTGGTTTGCGAGTTTCAGCGTCTGCGAGTTTTAAGCTTCTATAGTGATTTGCGAGTTTCAGTACTTAGTAATTTTTTTTTGTTTTGTGATTTCATTTGGACTAACGGTCAATTTCAAGTTTCTTATTACATATTTGTAATCAAAACAAGATGACTTCAAGAGACGCTCTCTCGATTGGAACTGATGTCAAGCCCCCGATGTTGTTCAAAGGGGAATATGAGCAATGGAAAGACAGCTTTCTCGATTTTATTGATCGGCAAAAGAATGGAAAGAACATTCTAGCATCAATAGAAGATGGTCCAATGCTAAAAGTTTTTGAGGAGATTCCTGCTGAAGGTAATGATTTAGATGGAGCTCCTAAAACAAAGAGAAGTGAGAAAGGATATGCAAAATTCTCTGATGATCAAAAGAATCGGTTTGATAAAACTGCCAGATCTTTGCTTTTACAAAGCATCACCAATGAGATCTATGTGAAAATAGACAACTACAATGCAACTGCCAAATCTATGTGGGATCAACTTCAGAAGATGATGATGGGTTCTAAAGTTGGAAATCAAATGAAGGTAGCTAATTGCATAAACAACTACGAAGAGTTTAAAGCAAAAGAGAATGAGAGCTTAGAAGACACCTATGAACGGTTTGTCCTGCTTCTGAATGAACTGTCAAAGAACAAGGTGACAAAGAAGTAGATTGAGAACAATGTCAAGTTTCTGAGCATCCTGCAACCCGAATGGAAGAAGCATACGCGCATGATGAAACAGATGAAGGATCTAAGTGACATTCCGTTGCATGAGGTGTATGAGACGTTACGACATAATGAAGAGGAGGTGGAAGAGAAAAGAGCTAAGAAAAAGAAGGTTGAGAAAGAACCAGATCCTATTGCATTAGTGGCTGGAGAGAAAGAGAAAGAAAAGAAAGAGAAGAAGAAAAAGAAGAAGATAGTCGTTTCCAATTCTGAATCAGAGTCTGAATCTGATGGAGATGATGGAGAGAGTCTTAAGCAGGCAATGTTGTTACTGACCCGAGCATTCCAGAAAAAGTTCTACAAGAAACCAGGGTCTAATTCTCAGAGATATTCTTCATCAAGTTCCAAGAATCACGAGCATAGAGAAAGAGTGGAAGGAAATAGAATTGTTGAGAAGAAGCCGGAAGAAAAGAAGAAGTATGTGAATGATTACACCAGTACTGAGAAGACGACTAATGATCTAATTAAATGCTATAACTGTGGCAAGTTCGGACATTATGCAAAAGAATGTCGGAAGCCAAAGGTTCGCAACTCAGAGTATTATCAGAACAAAATGCTTTTGGCCAAGCAACAAGAAGCTGGCAAGGCATTAATGGCTGAAGATGAATATTGGTTGGATCATTCTGATGTGGATGAAGAACAAGAAGAGACTGCTCATCTATGCTTGATGGGAAAAGAAGAGAAAGATGATGATTCTGATGATGAGACTGCTGATGAGGTAATGAACTTAACTGAAAATGATTTCATGATCAAAATGGAAGCCATGATGGTCGAACTTCAAGATCTTCAATCCAAACTGAAAAAGGAAAAAGACAGAGTTGCTAGGAGAAATCAACAAATCTTTGAACTTAATAAATCAGTTATTGAGAACAAAGATTTAATTGATCCTCTACGCAAATCTGATTCTATTTTTAAAAATGAAAAAGATTGTTTTGAAAGTAAGATTTCTGAATTGCAAAAACAATTGTTTAAGTCTGATTATGAAAAACAAGAATGTGTTCTAAAAGCGTTTAAACTGCAGGTTGAAAACAAGACTTTAGAGAAAAAGGTAAATGGTCTGGAAGCAAAACTATATATTAGAGGCCAAACAGATCAAACGATTTTCTTGAATACACCTAATGAAGAAGCTGATTTTAAAGAAAAATGGGGACTAGGTTATGATAATCCTCATTACCTAGAAAAAGTTATCAGAAAACAGCCAGGTATATATAATGCAAATTATACGTATGCTGCTGATGAACATCCTCATTTGAAACCCAAATTTATTACCAAAGCATCAAAAGAAGTTGAGGACAAAGAAGATGAGAAAAGAATGAATTTAAAGAAAATGCAACTACCATTCTGTTATGAACGACTGAATGATAGTTATCTTTCTAAAACACCAAAATTTCTTTCAAATGATTATTTTGTTAGTTATTCTTCTACTGAGATGGAGGCAAAACCTATTCAAGCTAAGATTTATGTTCCTCCACTAGTATTAGAAAGCAAAATAATTGATTTAGAAAATATTTTATCTGATGAAAGAATTTTGAGTGATCTAACGCTAGATGTATTTTCTACAGTGTTGAAAAACACAGATTTTCTTTTTAAATCTAAAGTGTGTTCTTCATCTTCTAAAGTACTTCAAACTTCTGCGACTGATTTTGATGATTTATTTGAGTCTGCAAATGATTTTCTAAATTTTGATGAAGGGTGTATAGAGGAAATTGATATGTTTGACTTTAATGCTCCACTTCCAAATCATTCTACTTTTGTGATAAATGGACAAGCTTTACCAAGTGTTCATGAAAAAGGTGAATCATCAACTAAGGTTGGTGAATCAGTTTCTGTGAATGCTGATTACTATGCAAAGGCTAAGAAACATAAGAAACAGCGCTCACAGAAACAGAATAACACTGGTAAACACAAGAAAAATCAATTTCAGAAATCTGACTTTCCTAATAAATCTAAATCTTCTGTTTCAGATATAAGAAAAAAAAGGTCAGAAGAGAGATCTGAATGGCGACCTAAAAGGAAGAGTGATGAGAAGGCAGAATCAATTACTGATGGTTCTTGTAATAGATCAACTAGAAGTATGTGTGATGTAGTTGCTTCTATTGCTTCGACAAATAAAAACCTTGTAACTGATTACAAGCGATATTCTAATAAGCAATTGTTCCGATTATCTCCTACTACTACTAAATCTTATTCTTATCAGTGGAATGATTTTGCTTATCATCATAATTCTAATGATTGGTTTGGATCTTATCATGTTTATTCTTCTAGATCAAATGTTTTTAAAAGTTTTCAAAAGAAAAGAGGATCCATATTCAAATGGATGCCAAAATATTGTACTAATCTGTTAGGACCCGTTTTTAAATGGGTACCTAAAATTGTTGTTTCCTGATTTCTCTTGCAGACCCGGCATATGTGGTACTTGGATAGCGGCTGTTCCAAGCATATGACCGGGCAGAAAGCTTTATTGTCTAATTATACAGAGAAATTCAGCGGAAATGTACGATTTGGAAACGACCAGTTTTCACCGATCTTAGGATATGGTGACATCATTCAAGACAATATAAAGATTACAAAGGTGAGCTATGTCGAAGGATTAGGACACAACCTGTATAGTATCGGTCAATTCTGCGATAAAGGGTTAGAGGTCAATTTCAAAGCTAAGAGTTGCTCAGTTCGTACTGAAGATGGCAAAGAACTCTTAGTCGGCAATCGAAAGACAAATCTCTACACCATCAATCTTTCAAAGGTTCAGAATGATAATCAGGTTTGCTTACTGACAAAAGCCTCGATGTAGCAAAGTTGGCTTTGGCACCGACGGTTATCACATCTGAATTTTCGTTACATCAACAAGCTGGTCAGTGGAAAGTTAGTGAATGGACTTCCTGAGCTCAAGTATGTGAAAGAACACTTGTGTGCAGCATGTGAAAAAGGGAAGATGAAGAGAGCTCCACATAAACCGAAGCCTGAACCTAGTACCTGTTCTCCACTAGAGTTGTTGCATATGGATCTCTGTGGTCCGATGCGAACGCAAAGCTTAGGCGGAAAGAAATGCGTGTTAGTCATCGTGGACGACTATTCGCGATACACGTGGGTCAAATTTCTCCGATCAAAAGATGAGACGCCCGAAGTACTCATTACATTTCTGAAGACGACCCAGGTGAATTTGCAGAAATCAGTCAAGCTTCTCAGAATTGATAACGGAACAGAGTTTAAGAACAAGACTGTTGAAAAATATCTCGAATCGGTCGGGATATCACATCAATACTCTGTCGCTCGTACGCCTGAACAGAATGGAGTAGTCAAAAGGCGAAATCGAACGCTAGTTGAGGCCGCTCGCACTATGCTCAGCCAATCAGACCTACCTCTATTTCTATGGGCAGAAGCTATTTCGACTGCGTGCCACACTCAGAACCGTTCCATGATACACCACAGATTTCAAAAGACTCCGTATGCTTTGATCAACAACCGAACACCTACTATCAAATATTTTCATATATTTGGGTGTAAGTGTTTTGTGCTCAACGACAGAGAGAATCTTAACAAGTTCAGTGCTAAGGTAGATGAAGGCATCTTCATTGGATATTCTTCTACATCTGCTGCATATCGAGTATATTTGAAGAAGTCGAAGATTGTTATCGAAAGCGTAAATGTCACATTCGATGAGGAGGTGGCTTCTGAACAAGTCAGTTCAGAACCCGTGATAACTGGAGTATTAGCTTCTGGGCAAATCCGTTCAGAACCTGTACTTGCAAAGAACAAATCAGATGAAGCTTCAACGTCTACTAATCATTTATCTGATTTAGATATTTTATTTGAACTTTTTTATGATGAATATCTTGGATCTAATGTGAATAAACCTGTTGTGGTTGACAGGATTGAAGATTCAACGATTAATCATCCAACCACTTCAGATGTTTCTACTGAATCAAATTCCCCGATTCAGCAAGATATTCCAGTTCAAATGCCTACTCCTATAGTTGAAGTTGAATCTACTAATGATGAGCCAGAAGTTGCTGAGTCAGTAGGATGTGCTGTAAGGAGAGATCAACATACTGAACAAGCTGTACCTACTGAAGCTTTTGCACCAATTACTTCAACTGAATTCCTCCCTTATGATGTTCAAAATGAAGAACCTGAAAGTGGATTTTTAGATGACAACCATGATCAATCTTCATCTATTCCACTCCCTCATGAACATTGTTGGACCAAAGAGCACCCTCTTCACCAAGTAATTGGAGATCTCAACAAGTCGGTGCAAACTAGGTCAACAACTTTGAATCAATGTATGCATGACTTATTACTTAGCAAGATATAGCCCACTCGTGTATCAGAGGCTCTAGTTGATTCGGATTGGGTGTCTGCTATGCAAGAAGAGTTAAACCAGTTCGAAGCCCTGAAGGTCTGGAGACTAGTGCCAAAACCAGAAGGAAAAACCGTTATCGGCACTAAATGGTTGTTCAAAAATAAAATGGACGAAGATGGTATTGTTATAAGGAACAAAGCAAGACTTGTTGCCAAGGGATATAGGCAAGAAGAAGGCATCGATTATGACGATACTTATCCTACAGTAGCGCGTATAGAGGCAATCCGCATGTTTCTAGCCTACGCAGCTCACAAGAACTTCACAGTTTATCAAATGGACGTGAAGACTGCCTTTCTGAATGGCATACTTAAGGAGGAAGTCTACGTCTCTCAACCAGAAGGGTTTGTAAATCCAGATAAGCCAAATCACGTCTACATTTTGGATAAAGCCCTATATGGTCTGAAACAAGCTCCTCGCGCCTGGTATGATGTTCTATCTCAATTCTTGGTCAAGTCAGGTTTTTCAAAAGGTAAAGTTGATACCACTTTGTTTATTAAAAAGGAAAAAAGCTGATATCATCCTTATTCAGATATATCTAGATGATATTATATTTGGCTCTACAAATCCTAAATACTGTAAGAACTTTTCTAATCTCATGGTGTCACGTTTTCAAATGAGTATGATGGGATAGATGAATTTCTTTCTCGGATTACAAGTAAAACAGTTTTCAACGGGGATTTTCATTAATCAATCTAAGTACATTTTTGATATTCTTCGGAACTTCAAAATGGAAAATTGCAAACCTATTGGAACCCCAATGGCACCAGGTACTAAGATTAACACTGATCCTTCGAGAAAAGTTGTTGATGTTAGGACTTATAGAGGTATGATAGGGTCTTTAATGTATCTTACTTCAAGTAGGCCAGATATAATGTTTTCAACATGTTTATGTGCAAGATATCAGGCCGATCCTAAAGAATCCCATTTGGCTGTTGTCAAACGGATCTTTAGATATCTGAAGGGGACTGCAGATCTTGGTCTGTGGTATCATAAAGATACTGGGTTTGAACTGACTGCTTATTCAGACGCAGATCATGCAGGGTGCATGTTGGACAGGAAGAGCACTTCAGGTCATATTCAATTTCTTGGAGACATGCTCGTTAGATGGGCGTCAAAGAAACAATTACGTGTTTCCACATCGACTGCTGAAGTAGAGTATGTAGCTGCTGCCAGTTGCTGCTCTCAGGTCTTGTGGATGCGAACACAACTTCGAGACTATGGATTCAAGTTTGATAAAATACCGATCTATTGTGACTCGAAGAGCGCTATCGCCATATCAGCTAATCCTGTGCAGTACACTAAAACAAAACACATTGATGTCAGGTATCATTTTATAAAAGATAATGTAGAAAAAGGTACAATAGAACTTTACTTTGTAAAAACTGATTACCAACTTGCAGATTTGTTTACCAAACCTTTAGATGAAAAGAGATTCAATTTTATTGTATCTAAGCTTGGTAAGCTAAATCTCAAGGTCTAATAAGTAATTACCTATTAAAGTTTCTTTTATTGTAATTTTTCATCATTTCTTTATAATTATTTATGAAAGGATATCTGCACTTTAACATGTTGTTCATGATCTCAGGAGGAGTGAGAAAAGCTTCTAAATTGATCAACATTCTTTTGAGGAGGAGTTTATAGAATTTAATTGCTAAATTTTTTGTGTTGCATGAATTTTGGGGGAGTTTATGCGTACACCAAAAGGAGAAAGGATATGACTTCTGATCAGAACTCGTACTATAATCGTTTTACTGCTTTATGTCTTTTATGTTTGAATAAAGTTGTGAATAAAGTTTGCTTTGACACGACTTTGAGACTTGTGCAGGATGAGAGAAGTTTACAAGATCATATTTTTATGATTTCAGCTGACTTTATGAGATTTAAGACGAAGCGATAAAGGTTAATTTCTTATCTTAATCTCATATATGGTTGAAAGAAGGACAACTTTCAATCATAGAAAAACATGTTCTTAAATGTTCAAACCACTTCCCGATTCTTAAACAGATTTCATGAATTGGAAGTGTGATTTTTAAATGTTTTCATTTTATTTATCTTACATGATTATAAACCGTGTGTCTCTAAAGATAAATACTTGCGTATTGTCTTTTCTATATACTTTCAAGTATTCACACACACCGGTTTGACTTTTTGTTCAAAATGTTCTTACCATGTCTCAAATTAGAAAACATATTTTTCGATGGTAAGACACCCCGCTTGTATTTCAATGAATTTTTTAGCGTTGTTTCATTTCGAAACGTTCTTTCAAGAATGTCTATATTTTGTTTCATATAGACAATATCCATTATTTTTTACCATAAGCCTTAATTGCTACATCATTTGATTCTGATCATTTTCATACAATGTCAGATTTTCAAACAAGTCTCGTGCATTCATGTTCATTCATTCAATATACTTGTTTGAAAATACTTCCATGTTTAAAAATGCTCATATCTTCATGATTATATTCTGAGCATATAAATATCTGACTTGTATTTGAGCTTTAATTATTCTAGTTAAACTATTTTGAGCAACATACGCTTTAATAGGAACATATGGGTTCTTTGTGCTAGGGCTTAAATGAACTTCTATGGATTCACGATTACCAGTGTTTCCTACCTAAGAAGTTAATCTTTAGTGATTGAGTGTGAGGAGTATAAAAGAAATGAGTGTGGGATGTGTGACGAGGTAAAATGGAAAAGAGAGTTTGGTTAGATGTGAGTTTAATGATTAAAAAGAAAGAGGGTGAGAGAACATAGTAAAAGAATAGCAAAATCTGCACCAACTACTTTCTGAGCCGGGCAGCCACATTACTAATGTTTCACAATTCTTTGGTGAACGTTATTGAAATAGGCACTTAGCCAATGCCAACTCTTGACAAAACCCCCACCAACCACTCATTTTCTTCTTAAAAAAAGTGTTTCATATTTTAAGGGGACGCAACACATAATCTATCTGATTTTCATTTGGAAAATCTGGATATTGAAAAAGAAGGAAGTCTGCCCCACCTTCGCACTTCAATCATGCACATTGAGTCTGTGTTTATCTACTGTTGTCTCAATGGTTTACACAATTTTGAGCCTTTATATAAGCAATCATTCGTGCTTAATTCTTTCTACACTTGCACGAACACACAAGGAATTTGTTTTCTTGTCATAACGTTCATAGAAATTGCCTTTGTGGTGTTTCGATGATTGGATGGAAGCCCTGGGGGAGTGAACATCAAAAATCTCCTTTACTATGTGTATCCGTTACACACAGTAACTTTGTGTTACTGACAGGCATATTAACTGATTCATTTGTTGATTCAGGTGTTACATTCCTATTTTGTCTAGATTTACAAAGATCTGGATGACTACATTGTTCAAATTGGCAACGAATCAGAGGCTCATTATGACAGATTAGTGGTCAGAACAATTCACGACATTTCTTGGAGAAAGTTTTGATGAACCAGATGCTCTATTCATCAAAAAGGGAGAGATGAATTACAGAAATGTCCGGATCAGAAATTTCAAAGATTTGAAAGTTTGGATAAAGAGTTGAAGAAGATAAAGTTCAAAGATTGAAAGTTTGGAAGATTTTTCAAGCAAATTCAAAGATGTTTGAAGATGTGTTGATTTTCAGAAATTTTATTTGAAGATTATTTGCTGAAACAAGTTGAGCTAAATCTGAAGATAATTTCTTTCTAAAGTCTGAAAGAGTCTTGTGATGAATCTGAAGAGATTATTGAAGATTATTTCTATCATCTTTAGGAGAGATTGTTGGTATTTCTTGAAGATAGACTTTGGGGAGATTGAAGTTAAAGATCAACCAAAAGAGGAAGATTGTACTCAGATTGTGCTTAAAGGGGAGATTTGAAGTTCTTCAATGTAACCAAAGGGGGAGATTGATTTGCTAAATTTTTTTGTGATGATCTTGAATCCAAAGGGGGAGATTGTTAGAGCAGAAATATGGTGGATACAAGATCATGAAGACTGAAGGTCAAAATACAAGAAGTCAAAGCTGAGAAAGTCAACTCTCATTAAAAGTCAAAGTCTAAATGTAAAAAAGTCAAAGTTACTTGTATTGTATTTTGTTTCCATGTTGTTTTAGTAGTGGATATAAATACTTTTATTTTCTTTTTAATAGATAGATGGCTAGAGTTTGAATTCAGATTTAGAGAGAGTTTTAGAGAGAGAAAGTTGTCTAGAGAGAGAAAGTGAAAAACAGAGTTGTAATCTTGTGAATTTAGAATTGAATCAAACAGGTAATTGTGATCATATTGTTTGTTTGATTTGTTTTGCAATTAGAATCTTGATTTCAGGGACACACAGTAAGCGTGTATTTCTGTTTTGTCTTAATAGACTTGTGGTTAGAAGGTGTGGTAGGAACAAGTGTGTAACAGTGACAGGTTAGAAAAAGAGAGAGTTCGTGTGAAAGATTATAGAGAGAGAAAGTGATCTGAAAGTTCTTTGTAATTGAATCTTGTGATAAATTGAAACAGGTAGTTAATCAATTTGTTTGTGATCTTCTTTGTGATAACAATTAGATGAGAACTTGATAATTTAGGAATTAACAAGTTCCAAGATCATCCAAGGGGTTGTGGTATAATAGCACAACTTACTCCACCCAAGACACCACAACATAATGTTGTAGCTGAGAGGAGAAACCGAACATTGCTTTATATGGTTCAGTCCATGATGAGTCGAGTTGCGCCTCCAATCAGTTTTTGGGGTTACGCCATAAAAACTGCTGCAAGGGTCCTAAATCTTGTACCAACAAAGAAGGTTTCCAAAACACCTTCTGAAATATGGAGTGGAAAAGTTCCTACACTTGCATATTTAAAAATCTGGGGTTGTGAGGCTTGCGTACGTCGTGAAGCTCAAGACAAACTAGAACCCAAATCAGAGAGGTATTATTTTGTTGGATACCCAATCGATTCTTTTGGATATTTATTCTATAAACCTTCGGAGAACAAATTATTTGTTGCTCGAAAGGCAGTCTTCCTTGAAAGGGAACTGATGTCCAAAAGGGCCAGTGGGAGCCAAATTGATCTTGAAGAAATTCATGAGTCAACCAACATGGAATCTGAAGTTGTCACTAGTTCTCAAAAATAGGTTGTAGAACCTGTAGTTGTTGAGCCTCAGCAAAGAGTTACTGAGGAATCTGACATCCAACCACCACCTGTTCGTAGGTCTGGTAGAGTGCGTCGTGCACCAGAAAGATTAATTTACTAATATCTGATGGTGATGATACACATGTAGGTCGTGATGAACCTACCAGCTATTAGGAATCCATTGTTGGCCCTGAGGTCGCTAAATAGAAGGAGGCTATGGAAAGCGAGATGCAATCCATGTATGATAATCAAGTATGGGACTTGGTTGATCAGATACCTGGTCAAAAGATAGCAGGGTGTAAATGGATCTTCAAGAAGAAGACCGACATGGATGGCAAAGTACACACGTACAAAGCCAAACTGGTGGCGAAGGGCTACACGCAAACTCATGGTGTAGATTATGATGAAACCTTCCACCAGTGGCTATGTTGAAATCCATCAGGATACTCATTGCCGTAGCAGCGTTTCATGACTATGAAATATGCCGAGCATCCTGATAGAGTGTGTAAGCTTCAGAAGTCCATTTATGGACTTAAACAAGCTTCTCGCAGCTGGAACATCTGCTTCGATGAGAAAGTCAAAGAATTTAGATTCATAAGAAGCGAATATGAACCATGTGTATATGTCAGAACTAGTGGGTGTAATGTAGTCTTCCTTGTGTTGTATGTAGACGACATACTCCTTATGGGAAATGATACCCTGCCTTACAAAGTGTGAAAACTTGGCTAGGGAAATGTTTTTCTATGAAGGACATTGGAGATGCAACATACATACTGGGCAACAAGATATATAGAGATAGATCCAGGCGTCTTATTGGTCAAGCCAAAGTACCCACATAGACAAAGTGTCGAAGAAATTCAACATGCATGACTCCAAGAAGGGGTTCATTCCTATGCAGCATGGTATGGCATTGAGCAAGTCTCAATGTACAAATTCTAGTTCAGAACTAGAAAGGATGAGTCGGATCCCTTATGCCTCGACTATAGGATTGATTATGTATGCCATGATATGTACTTGACCTAATGTGTCGCGTGCTTTAAGCATGATGATCCGATATCAGGCCAATCATGGCAATGACCATTGGATAACGATAAATAACATCCTCAAGTATTTGAGACAAATTATAGAAATGTTCTTAGTTTATGGAGGGGCAGAAGAACTCAATGTAAAGGGTTACACTGATGCTAGTTTCCAAACCGATAGGGATGATTCTTGCTCGCAGTCGGGATTCATGTTCTTGGAGAAGTTCCAAACAGAGCATCGTAGCAGATTCGATAACGAAAGCTGAGTACATTGCACTCAACAAGGCTGCAAAAGAGGTCGTGTGGATGAAGAAGTTCATCGAGGATCTTGGCGTAGTTCCTAGCAATCATGATCCTATAGAGATCTTCTGTGACAACGAGGGTGCAGTCATCTAGGCTAAAGAACCCAGGTCACATAAGCACACACGACATATACTCAGGAAGTTTCACTACATTCAGAAGGTTGTCAAGGTCGAAGACATCATCGTTAGTAGAGTTGGCACATATGGGAACTTGGCTGATCCATTCACTAAGCCCTTGTCCCAGACCAAGCATGATGCTCATACTAGGTCTATAGGTATTAGATTTGCTAGCGATATGGATTGATTGTATTTATTTTAGTTGATTTGAGATTTCAGAACTTATACATATGTTTTATGATGTATTATTGAGATCTTAATACATGCTTGGAGCAGTTACTATATCATTTGGTGTATTACAAATGTTCTACTTTGCATGAATTTTATCTTCCTTGAACAGTTAGTTCAAAATCTTCCACAGTGGGTCATTCTCCACTGGAAGGGAGTAGTGAATAAAGACAGATGTGGAGTGTTAGTTGATTATCCATAAGAGATGGATATAGCATAGAGATGCGACTATACACTCACATGTACTTGATAGAGATCAAGAATTGGAACGACCCACACTTAGAGATTGCCTCATGGAACATATCACAGGCAATTCTAAGATGGTAATATCTTCTATCCCTAAGTAGAGATACATGAGATTCCTGACACGAAGTCTGTTATGCTTTGATGTTTCTCCAACGTTGTCCGTAACAGGCGGCTGTAAAGAGAAACGTTTGGTGTAACATGATTAATGGGTAGGGGATCTGTGTAGTCAATACTATTTTGTTCCTTTTATCTTATAATGTTAGTGTATTATGTTTAGAAAGTTTTGTAAAGTCATCCATATTGTGTAATAGGTCTTGTCATTAGCATATGGGTTGGGCTAAATTGTGTATATGGGAGGATTATGGTATAAATAGGAAAGTGTTTGTATTTTGTTTGTAACTTTACTTTTAAAATGTAATCTTATGGTGTACTAAGTGTTTCTAGAGAGAGAAACTCTTTCACTCTCAATGTTGTGAATAATACAACATTTCCTATTCTAATTTATCTCATGTTAATCTTCTATCATTGAATTAATTGTGAATTCATGGACTAACAAGTGGTATCTATCTCATGTTAATCTTCTATCATTGAATTAATTGTGAATTCATGGACTAACATATAATAAAAGCAATATCCATGGGCCCCTCGATGACTTGGTACTGACGTTGAATGTATGCACACTCGGACTAGATTAATAACGGATTAATCTTGCAGTGTGTGTCCCAAACTATGTGCAATCACAATCAAGATGAACCAGAATTGATTCAAATAGCCACATGATTAATCTTTGATCACAAGATTACAATACGTATGAAATGCTCTCCACTAGTACAAAAAAGGTCTTTAGTGACGGTTAATAGGTATACGGTAACGGTTTTCGTGGACATAAAAATCGTCACCTTACTTGCCGTCACTTTTGATACACTTTTGGTTACGTTTAAAAAACGTTACGAAATCACATAAAAAACATTACAATAACTTAAAACCTTCATTTTAGGTCTATAAAAAATTAATGTTTTTCCTCAAACCGTCACCGTAGCATGTCATATAGTGACGGTATATTTTCAAAACCGTCATAATAGCATGATATATAGTGACATTTCTTTGTCAAAACTGTCACCATTGCATGATATAGAGTGACATTTTATAAGTCAAAATTGTCACTATAAAATGACACACAGTGACCTTTATTTGTTAAAATTGTCACGGTAGCATGACAAACAGTGACGTTTAATTTTTAAAACTATCACCATAGCATGACAAATGGTGACCTTTATTATTCAAAATCGTCAATATAATATGACTTACGGTGACGTTTATTATTCAAAACCATCACTATAACATAACATACGGTGACATTTATTTTTCAAAACCGTCACCGTAGAATAATATACAACGACGTTTATTAGTTAAAGCTGTCACTTAAGCATCATATACAGTGACATTTATTTATCAAAACTGTCATTGTAGCATGACATACGGTGACGTTTATTTATCAAAAATGTCATTATAGCATGACATATGGTGACGTTTTTATTTTTAAAATCGTCAACTTTTCATGACATAGTGACGTTTATTTTCCAAAACCGTCACTGTAGAAGTTCATATGGTGACGTTTATTTGTTAAAACTATCACCATATCAAGACATACGGTGACATTTATTTTTCAAAATCGTCATCGTAGAATGACATGTGGTGATTTTTATTTGTTAAAATCGTCACTGTAGCATAATATATGGTGACGTTTATTTTTCAGAATCGTCACTATAACATGACATACGACGATGTTTATTTTTCAAAACCATCATTATATTATGAATACAGGGACGTTAATTATTCAAAACTGTCACTGTAGCATGACATATGGTGATGTGTTTTTCAAAATCGTCATAATATAATGACATACAATGACGTTTGTTTTTCAAAATCGTCAAGATAGCATGGCACACAGTAACGTTTATTTATCAAAATCGTCACTCTAGCATGTTATAAGGTGACGTTTATTTTTTAAAACAGTCATGTTTATTTTTCAAAACCGTCACCGTAACTTAACATACTGTCACGTTTATTTTTCAAAACATCACTATAGAATGACATGCAATAACGTCTATTTTTTAAACCGTCACCACAATAGACATATAGTGACGTTTATTTTCAAAACCCTCATTGTAACAAAACATGTTGACGTTAAATTATCAAAACCGTTGCCATAAGCTATCTTTTAGTGACGGTTTTAATCATTTTAGGGTATAATGAATATAAATTTAATTTAAAAACTCAAAACCTGAATCAAACGATTAACAAGACATATAAGAATACTGAAATAATATACATTATCCATACTATATTATAAAAAAGACATAAAAAACTCTTAATTACAACATTTTAAGCATAAAATACAACTAATTAAAGCCAATTACTTAATTTACAATTTCATAATACATTGGTACAACTTATCCAAGCACAGTATCTCACGTCATCATCTATTTGTGGAATGGATAATCATTTATTAATATAAATATTTGTTTTTTATATTTAATGGACGATTTGATCAATATTATCTACTATTATCAATATTTATTTTTTATATTTATTGGACGATTTGCTCATATTACTATTATCAATATTTAATTTTTATTTTAATTATGATTTTCTCTTAATATATCTATATCTATATTAGTTATAATCTCATAACTAATATATCTATACTATATTATAAAAACATGCATTGTTCTAATAAATATATTTAAAAAAAATAAAACAGATAGTTTATCTCATAGTGTTTATCCTGTATTTAATATGTTTATTTGCAGTTAGTTATATAAATAAAAACTTGAGACTATAATAAGTTATAATTATGTTTCATTAACTTGTAATTTTGAATTTTAACTAATATATATATATATATATATATATATATATATATATATACTATATTATAAAGCATTTAAGTACCACTTATTAATTAATATTACTTAAAATCCAAAAGTACAAATTGATTAAACATAAGTACAACTTACAAAAACTCAATGTTTGAATTCGTGTAACTAACTGCAGATAAGCACTTATTTTTATTTTCTAAAATATCTAAAATTTTTAACTATTGATATAACTAACCGATAAATATAAGAAAATTCGAGATAAAACACCTTTTTTTTAACTATGTTATCTTTTTAATTTTAAATATAAAATATCTTAAATATAGTTATCATTTAAATTAAACATTTTTTGACCCATAACAAAATTTATTATTATTATTTTTTATAAAAAACCATAATTAAACTAAACTAAAATATATTTTTGTTTTAAATCTAGGTTTCTCAAAATCGTAAAATAAAATAAAAAAAGACTAACAAAAAGTATGAATAATGATCGAGGGTTCGAGTTCTAGATTTCAAAAATCCGCTGCATTGCGAGGGTACATTTCTAGTATAATTAATGTATGGAAACACCAGCAACAAAAAGTACTAAATATCTTAAATAGATTTGTTCTTATGTAACCTATAATCCTCATTTGCCTAGATCTCTTCATCATCTCGGATGTTTTTTCGCTTCGTATGTCTTTACTTCATGCAATTATTTTTACAAACACGTGATACCTGCAAAAAGATAAATCCTGTTAGATTGAAAAACTACAATTGATGGAGAGTTTTTACAAGTGTGTAGAGTTTGTAATTACATATATAGATAAACACAAGTTGTATGTATGTACACTGTATCATAGAGAAAGAACTGTTACCATATTAACATTCCCCAGCAAAGATAGATCTCTTGGTAACCTTGAACTTGATATTTCCCCTGCATACACATCAAGAAAGCCAGATCGATGGTTAGCAAGGTTTACTAGTGTAATTGTACTCTATCTTGTTAACACAAAATTTATATTTCTAATGAGACTGCTCGCCTTTATACGGCTTGGCTTTGCTATCTTACAAGTCAATAATGCCATGATTTTAAGATTGATTTAGGAAGAGCCTTAGACATGCTTTTTAATTGTTGCCTGCAACAACTGATATTTATATAGGGAGTGGGTCTTCCTTTTTACATGATCCATCAATGTGCAATTTTAATCCAATAAGTGTTAGTTATACGCTACAATTTTAATCCAGTAATATGAACTTGTATCTAAGAGATAAGTGTTGGTTATAAACTATAATTTTTAATCACTAAAATATCATTCGTGTGTTTCACTTTTTAATCTTGTTCGGTATTTGACAAGTCGAACATGATAGCAAACTATCAAGACTTCAAAACTTGTTACATTACATTTTACTACATCATGTATATCGTGATTGTGTGAAGCTCCTAGTTTAATTAAAAATCAAGGAACCGAAACTGAAGCTACTAAAATTGGTTTTTGCTACCCAGTTCATATCATTTTCTAACTTTATGTTAATGGCATGTTTGTGGCCTTTTATAATGGACAAGGACAAGGGTGTGTAGAGAAGAAATAATGATGAAATCATACCATAATATTCTTATCGATTGCAAATGTTATGACGTCAATCTAGGATTAACCATTCAACGATCTTAATTATAAATAAATAAATAAAAACTATAAAATCTAATCGAGAAATCAAATCCAATACTTTCAATAACCAACAATAGCAAACACCGAATTCTAAAACCGAATTGAAATTCATAAATATGAGTCACTAAAAAAATAACATTGAAAAACATCAAACCTCTACGGCATCTCCAATTAAATCATCAAGCCTGGATCTTTAATCATCAACCCGCCAACCATCTTGATTCTCGATCACCATCCAATCAAACTAACTCAAAAAAAAATTGATTTTAGAAAAAAATGATATGCTGCCTCTTCTATGATCCCCCCATAGCCTCCTTTTTTCTCTTTTTATAACCCCCTCTTAAGCCCTAATTGCCTTAATTACGAGTTGGGCCTGAGAATTAATGTTGGGCCGAGTTTGGTCCTTCAATAAAAAAATGTAAGGTGCGCTGCATATGGGTATCGATCCCACAACAATAACCTCACAACACACGGCTTTTACCACTAGGCTGCGGCTTCATTTTGGTTAAATCATCCAACAATTTTCTTTTATCTCTCGTTTCCGGTCCAGCTTTGTTCACCCAACTTCGGCGCCTGTTTCGGTCTAGATCCACTCCGAATTGCCAAAAACTCAAAACACGAACATTGTATATCTATGTGTTGGGTTTCCAGATCATCTTTAATAGCTTGAATCGGAGCTCGGACGAGTGAGATACGGACAAAACACCATAGGCGCGCAAATCTGTCAAAAATCCTTGTTTTGTTCTTTTTCGCTTCAAATTATTCCGAACCTATAAAATATAAAAACGCATCAATGTAGTTCGGTGTTACCACTTTTATGCATTAATTGAGGGTGATTGGCGAGAAAATAAAGTACAACTTAACGGCCGATCATCGTTTTTAGATGGAAAAAATGATCGAGATTGAAGACTGTATCTTTTGAATTCTGTGTGTAAATTGGTAATTTGGGAATTTTGTGGGATTGTGGTGGGGAGAGGGAGCGTGAGACTTCACGTGCGCTACAAAGACCCTCTCCCTTCATATAGTACAATAGTATATAGATATTGCAATGATTTCAAGAATACAAATATATCTTGAAATTATATAGAATATTCCTTTATTAAAATCTAACACTCAAACTCTATATGAAATCCTGAATAGTGAACTTTCAATTTCATTATGAATCACAATTTATAAACTCTATAAATAACTGAATTTCTAACAAAAACACCAAGATCAAAATTTGAAAATTCCGCCATTTTTTAATTAAAATTTTTGAAAAAAACGCCGTAACTCATTTAATTAAAAATTTTGAAAAATCCGCCATATTTTTAAAAAAATTTGAAAATTTTGGAATTTTTGACGGATAGGTCCGCCGGAAATCCGCCGGTAAAGCCTATCCACCGAAAATTCTTTTTATTTTTTTAATACTATTATTATTATTATATTTTATTATTATTATTATAATATTGTTATATTATTGTCCATTAAAGCCCAACCGATGCATTAAAACCCAAATGGGTCCATTAAAGCCCAACTGGGTCCATTAAAGCCCAATCGATCCATAAACACCATGTGGATCCATTAAAGCTCAAATGGATCCCTTTAAAGCCCAAATGGGTTCATTAAAGCACAAGTGGGCCCATTAAAGCCCAAGTGGGACCATTAAAGACCAACCGATCCATAAACACCCACGTAGATCCATTAAAGCCCAAATGGATCCCTTAAAGCCCAACTGATTCCATTAAAGCCCAAACGGGTCCATTAAAGCCCAAGTGGATCCATTAAAGTTCAACTGAATCAATTACAGCACAAGTGGAACAATTAAAGCCCAACCGATCCATTAAAGTTCAAATGGGTCCATTAAAGCTCAAGTGGGTCCATCAAAACCATGTGAATCCATTAAAACCTAAGTGGATCCATTACAATGCAAGTGGAATCATTAAAGCCCAAGTGGATCCATTAAAGCCCAGCAGGAACCATTAAAGCCCAACTGGACCCTTTAAAGCCTAAGTGGGTCCATTAAAGCCCAACCGACCCATAAACCCCCATGTGGATCCATTAAAGCCTAAATGGATCCCTTAAAGTCCAAATGGATCCCTTAAAGCCCCAAATGGGTCCATTAAAGCCCAAGTGCATCGATTAAAGCCCAAGTGGATCCATTACAACGCAAGTGGAACCATTAAAGCCCAAGTGGATCCATTAAAGCCTAATTGATCCATTAAAGCACAAATGGATCCATTAAAGCCCAACCGATCCATTACAATGCAAGTAGATCCATTAAAGCCCACAATGGGATTCATTACAGCCCAAATGGGTCTATTAATGCCCAAGTGGACCCATTAAGGCCCAACTGATTCATAAACACCCATGTGGATTCATTAAAGACTAACTGATCCATTAAAGCCCAAATGGATCCATTAAAACCTAAATGGATCCTTTAAAGCCCAAATGGATTCCTTAAAGCCCAAATGATTCCCTTAATTTTTTAAATTGTTTATTTTTTTCAGAGAAAATTAAAAAAAGTTAATTAAAAATTTCCGACGGATTTTCGCTGGATTTTAATTAATTAAATTAATTAATTACTTTCTACCGGAAATCCCCCGAAAATGTTTAATTAATTTCCTCTAAAATAAATAATTAAAAAAAGTTATATTCTGTTGGAAATCCGCCGAAAAAACATAATTTTTTTAATAAAAGAAAAAAATATTCGGATGGATTTCCGACGAAAGTCAACGAGGTTTGACTACTTTGGCAGCCAACGAAAATTAGTGGTCAGGTCCTTCTATCAGAGCAAAAGTCAAACTTTGAGGACCAAAACTTGAATTATAAAACCACAGGTCGCTCTTCCAAAAAAATCACCAAACATTAAAGACCAAAATCGGAGTTTACTCTGTCGGTCCACAATTTAATCAAGTTCTTATCGAGACAAACACATAAATGATGAACCAACCTGTTTGATTTATAACAAAGGTTACAGGATTGATCTCTTGAAGCTCTCGATGTTTTTCTCTCTGTGAATAGTAAGTTCTTGGTTGTGTGTTGTGTAAGTTATGTTATCTGATCTAATCTGATATGAGATATCAAATCTCACCTAACATAAACTAACATACATAATATCTAAACTAGATATATTAAACTAATAAACAGAATATCCTAATATCTATTAATTAGATATTTAGGACTAATAATAAAATACAATAAAACAAACTTTGACTATTATTACAAACTCAACATTAGACTTATATTTAGAGTTGACTTTCCAGCGTTAGCTTCAGATTGTGATCTTCAGATTGGATGATCTTAAATCCAATAGATCTGTGTGCTAACAATCTCCCCCTTTGGATCAAGATCATTACTAAAAAGATTTAGCAATTCAGTCTTCTTTTTCAGCTCAGAAGATGCAATCTCCTTCTCTGTCTTCCATATGTAATAATCTCCAGGTTTTAGCTCAGAATGCTTTAGCAAAGTATCTTCAAAGAAAATTTTCTCTAAAATCAGCATGTCTTCAGAATACTTTGATCTATCGCATTTCTTGGTTAGCTCTTCTCTTTTTCAATGTCTTTGGAATGTAATGGAATGACCATTTCTTCAAGCTTTAGGTTCTCCCCCTTTTTGATGAATAGAGAAACGATTTCATCAAAACTCTGAGTAAGAAATGTCCTTCATTTGGAGCCTCTGATCCGTCAATTGAAAAGATATTCATCCAGATCTTTGCAAATCCAGACAAAATAATCGTGTAACACCTGAATCAACAAATGAATCAGTTAATATGCCTGTCAATAACACTAAGTCACTGTGTGTAATGAATACACATTGTAAAGGAGCTTTGTGATGTTCACTCCCCCAGGGCTTCCATTCAATCATCGAAACACCACTGTTAACCCAGTTTAATCTAGTTGATAAACTAAACACAAAACACAATATAGATCAAGAGATAATAAGATTAGAATAACATACCAATCCCTTGAATAATCAATGAAAACCTTGTGTGTTCTTGATACCTTGAATGTAGGATTACAGAGAAAACGTAGGCTACCTCTCTATGAATATTATGATTATGAAAGGTTAACCCCAAAACCTAATTAACTAAAAACTATAAATACTTAGGCGTATAAGCCTATTGGGCTTGGGCCCATTTACAAATGACTTTCAACTAATTACTAATTAGACCCTCTAATTAACTTTAATACAATTGCCATTTAAACCCTTAACTTTAACTTTAATCTTGAATACAATTTATGATCCAACAATCTCCCCCTTTGGATTCAAGATTAAAATTTGTTTTGGCAATAGTCTTCGGGTTTTCACTTTTCTTGAAAACTGTAGTAGATATGACTTTTGACAGCTTCAAATCTTGTAGCTTTACACAGTCTTCAACTTTCTTTTACTTGAAGTGTCCTTCTGACGATCATCTTCAATCAGGCTTTTAATAGATCAAATAAATTCCGACACTTTGACATCTTTGAAAACTTCAACAATCTTTACTTCAAGACTTCAAAAGTTCTTGTATTCTCCCTTGTTGATTATTCTCCCTCTTTGTATATTCTCCCCCTTTTTTGATGAGTGGTGAGAATCATCATCATCAAAACATATCAAAACAATCTCCCCCTTGTCTTTATAGACTCCAATTTAGCACTGTCTTCATGTACGAATCCCTGTGTGGAAATAAGAGCAGTCTCTCCAAATGGAGAAAGTGATTATTTCAATATTTTCAGATTCAAATAAAGTAAATGTGGTAACCCTGAATCAACAAATGACTCAGTTAAAATGCCTGTCAATGACACAAAGTCACTGAGTAACACAAAGTTACTATATAAGGAGCTGGTTTGATGTTGGCTCCCCAGGACTTCCATTCAATCATCGAATAACACATGGTTATCTATGAACGTTCTGATAGAAAACAAATTTCTGTGTGCTCGTGCATGTGTATAAAAGAATTAAGCATCGATGATTGCTTTTCAATATCGGCTCAAAATATGTAAACTTGTTGAGACAGCAACAAATTATACAAAGACTCAATGTGCATGAGAAAGGGTTCGAAGGTGGGGCAACTTTCCTTCTTTTTCAATATTAGTATCTTCCAAATGAAGAACCAATAACGTATGTGCTGCTTCCCCAGAAAATGTGAAACATTCTCTTTTTGAGAAAAGAATGAGTAGCTGGTGGGGTTGTATTCAAGAGATGGCATGGGCTAGGTGCTTTTTTCAATGTCATTCACGAAGAAATGTGAAACAACAAATAATGTGGCTGCCCGACTCAGAAAGAAGTTTGGTGCAGAGTTTTAATATTCTTTTACTCTGTTCTCTCACCCTCTTTCTTTTAATCTTTTAAATCTCACATCTAACCAAGCTATCTTTTCCATTTTACCTCTTCACACACCATCACTCAAATCTTTTGACCCCTCTCCCCTCAATCACTCAGGGAATACTTCCTGGGTAGGAAACATTGGTTATCGTGAATCCATGGAAGTTCTGTTAAACTCTCACACTGAATCCCTTGTATTTTCCTAAGAGAACGTGCTGTTCAACAGTCTTTTGTACATGAAAGCACAAAGGAATAAAAACATGAAGAATAAAAATTTGGAGAAGTCAAAACATAAGATGTTTGACAATACGATTCTCCCCCTTAAACTAAAAGAGGTTGGCATTTAAGCTCTTTGACAATTAAGCTCCCAAAAATCATTTAAAATCACACTTCACAATTCATGAAAATCTTTGAAGAATAGGAAGTGGTTTGAACATTTAAATGATTTTTCACAAGTGAAAGTTGTTTATCTTTCAACAAGTGATAGAGTGTAAGGATTAGAAAGATATACCTGTAAATCAGAATCCTTAGCTCCTCCTGAAATGATATTTTCAATGAAGTATCCTTAACAAAACTCAGATATCCTCCCCCTTGATACCTGTAAAAAGTCAGTTAAATCAGAAAAATATATCAGTAGAAATATTAAGCTTGTAAGATCCCCCTTAATATTTGCATTCAGAAGTCAAACGCTTTGTCATTGAAGTCCGAGTCCTAAGTTGTTGTACTTAGAAGTCATTTTTTCGACAATGAGGCAAGAGTCCTGATCTGTAGTAATCAGAAGTCATTGTTCTTTCTCCCCCTTAAACCTTGGGTTCCTGCAACACAGATTTAGCTTTTGGTACCCACTGGTATTTGGGTCCTAATGGGTTAGTTGCAGTTCTAGTGGGAGATATAAAATAAGAACCATACCAGTTATTCACATAATCTTTTCTTACAAAATCATTTGTACCACAATAGGAACATCTAATTTTCTTTTGAGCTAACCTGATCAGTTGATTGATAGTGTAAACCAGATCAGGTTTGCCAAAAGTTTTACCTTTAGAAACATAGTTCCATTTAGCATTTGATGTATGTACAAATGATTCTTCTTTCTTCTTTTCTTCTGGAGATCCTTTAACTCTCTAGATCCAATTTCCTTTATCTCTTTCATCATTCCTTCTCCAGAAACTCTTCTTTTGAGACTTGTTCTTCTTGAAGTTACCTGAATCATCAACATTTTTGTCATAGAAAAGGTTAGAAGGACGAATCTGATCAATAGGTTTAGAAGTAAGACTATCATCTGAATCACAGAAAGGATTATAGAAAACATTTGAAACCTGTGAACTTGAAGCCTTTTTGAGTGAGCAATTTGAATCAGTTTGATCATCTCTCGGTGATTGAGCTATTGATTATGGCGTCTTGTGCTCAGTTAGCTTCACCTTGAATACGATCTCTTCGAGTTTTTTATCTTTGAAGACAAACTGTTTCTTTCCTTTTCAATCAGATCAAACTTCTTATGTAATTCATATTTTTCCTACTTTTCCTTCAGAATGTTGGTTGATAGCTCAGATAGCTCTCTTGTCAGCTTAGCTATCTCAGTTTCAAATACTTTCTTTTCTTCAGAAAAGTCTTTATTTATATCCTTCAACTCAGCTTTCTTCTTCTCATTCTCAGCCTTTTCTCTCTCTAGAATGATAACCTTCTCAAAGTCTGAAACTTGTTGAGAAAGCTTAACACATCTAAGCTCTAATGATTTCTTCTCTTCAAAGGCTTTTCTGGAGAAATCAGAGAATTTCTTAGCAAATTATTTTCTTTCCTTCTCAATCTTCAACATTTCATCTTGAGCTATTGCATTGTGTCTGTCTTGGGTTGCCTTTTCTTTCATCATTTTAATCTCAACCTCAAGACTGAGAACTTTATCTTTCAGTTTATCTCTTTCCGCACAGACTTGAGAATGTATCTTTCTGAGTCCATTACTAGTATCACTTGCAACACTTGCTCTCCTTCTAAGCTCCTCAAGCTCTCTTTGCATTGCATCCTTCTTTGACCATGTAGAGCTTGAGTTAAGACTTTTTACTTCAGCTTAAAGATTTAAGATCTCTTTCTCTTTCGACTCAATTATTCCTGCAAAATCAATTATAGAATCAGTAATGCAGATTAAATCTTTCTTTGAATCTTTTGAATTGATCTGAGTAAGAAGAGATGAGTTCTGAATCTTTAAATCCTTGTTCTCAGCTTTGAGAGGTAACATCTCGGATTTGAGCTTTTTATTCTCCTTTTCACAATCATAAGTGTGTGTCCCTGAAACTAGTTTCTATTCAAGATTAATCAAACAAAACAAGAAATCACAAACAATTACCTGTTTGATTTCAATTCAATTCCAATATTACACTTTCTCTCTCTACAATCTCTCTCTAACGAACAACTGAATAATGATTCAATTAAGTTCACTTCTGTTTGTTGCTTACTTATTACAAAGCAAGGAAACCTATTTATACCTACAACTAAAACAAGGAAACTAAAATACATTACAAAGATGTTGTCTTTTATTACAAAAGACTTTGACTTTAATGAGATTTGACTTTCTCAGCTTTGACTTCTTGTACTTTGACCTTCAGTCTTCTTGATCTTGTATCCAACATATTTATGCTCTAACAATCTCCCCCTTTGGATTCAAGATCACTGTTGAAAGATCTAGCAATTCAATCTTCACTTTTAATCTCTGTCAGTACAATCTCCTCTTTTCTTTAACGGTATTCTTTCCAAAACTGTCTTCAAATGATTAACAATCTCCCCAAAACTTTCACAATAATACTTTCAGACTTTGGAAAGAAATTATCTTCAGAATCAGCTCGAATTTGCTTTAGCAAATAATCTTCAAAGAAAATTTCCTCAAATCTTCAGAAATTCTTTGATCTTCTTCAAATCTTCAAATCTTTACTTTGAACTTTTCTGACTTGGACATTTCTGAAAATCATCTCTCAAAACTTTATCAATTCTTAATACCATCTCCCCCAAACTACAAAACTTTAACATTTCTTGATATCATCTCCCCCTTTTTGATGATTTGAGCATCTATATCATCAAAACTTTTCTCCCAAGAAATGTCTTTAACCATTTTGATCTGTCAAACTGAGCCTCTGATTCTGTGATCCATAACCAAGTAATCATCCAGATCTTTTCAAATCCAGACAAAATAAGAACATGTAACTCCTGAATCAACAAATGAATAAGTTAAAAATGTCTGTCAGTAACACAAAGTCACTTTGTGTAACGAATACACAATATAAAGGAGCTTTTTGATGTTCACTCCCCCAGGGCTTCCATCCAATCATCGGAATACCACAAAGGCAATTTCTATGAATGTTATGACAAAGAAACAAATTCCTTGTGTGTTCGTGCACGTGTAGAAAGAATTAAGCACGATGATTGCTTTAAGTAAGGCTCAACATTGTGTAAACCACTGAGACAACAATAGTATAAACACAGACTCAATGTGCATGATTGAAGTGCGAAGGTGGGGCAGACTTCCTTCTTTTTCAATATCCAGATTTTCCAAATGAAAATTAGATAGATTATGTGCTGCGTCCCCAGAAAATATGAAACATTTTCTTTTTAAGAAGAAAATGAGTGGTTGGTGGGGTTTTAACAAGAGTTGGCATGGGCTATTTGCCTGTTTCAATAATGTTCACCAAGAATTGTGAAACATTAGTAATGTGGCTGCCCGACTCAGAAAGTAGTTGGTGCAGAGTTTGATATTCTTTTACTCTGATCTCACACCCTCTTTCTTTTAATCATTAAGCTCACTACTAACCAATCTCTCTTTTCCATTTTACCTCATCACACCCATACTCATTTCTTTTAGACTCTTCACACTCAATCACTATTGGATTAACTTTTTGGGTAGAAATCACTGGTTAACGTGATTCCATAGAAGTTCAGTTAATTCCTAGCACAAAGAACCCATATTTCCTATAAAACATTTGTTGCTCAACTTGTTTAACTATAGCAGTTAAAGCTCATATACAAATGTCATATGGATGTAAGCTCATAAAATATAATCATGAATATTGGAGCATTTGAAACATTGAAGTATTTTCAAACAAGTATATTGAATGAATGAATATGAATGCAAGAAACTTGTTTGAAAATCTGACATTGTATGAAAATGATCAAAAATGAATGATATAACAATCAAAGCTTAAGGTCAAGAATAATGGATATTGTCTATATGAAACAAAAAATATAGACATTCTTGAAATGAGGTTTCAAAATGAAATATCGCTCATAATACATTGAAGTACAAGCGGGGTGTCTTACCATCGAAAATATGTTTCAATTTAGAGACATAGTAAGAACATTTTGAACAAAAAGTCAAACCGGTGTGTGTGAATACTTGAAAGTATATAAAAAAGACAATACACAAGTAATTATCTTTGGAAACACACGGTTTGTAGAAACATTTAAGCACAAAATAAAACGAAAACATTTAAAATCTCACTTCCAATTCATGAAATCTGGTTAAGAATCAGGAAGTGGTTTGAACATTTAAGAATATGTTTTCTATATCTGAAAGTTGTCCTTCTTTCAAATACATTTGAGACTAAGATAAGAAATTTACCTTTTCCGCTCAATCTTAATTCTCATAAAGTCAGCTGTAGTCATCAAGATATGATCGTGTCATCTTCTCTCATCCTGCATAAGTCTCAAAGTCTAGTCAAAAACAAATTTATTCACCAAATTTATTCGAAAGTAAAAGACATAAAACAGTAAAACGATTAAAGAACGAGTTCTGATTTGAAATAATCAGAAATCATAATTCTTACTCCCCCTGAAAATATGCATCTGAAATATGTCAATAAAAGGCACATGATATCGATTTACAACTCCTCCTGAAGTGTAGTTCGTCATATCTTCCGAATACATATTTCCAGAAAAATTTATGTACTCCCCCTTGAAGGTTGATTTCCTCTTCTATCTGAGTACACTCTCTTATCAGCCCTAGAGTAGCATTTCTTTTTCATCATCGAAGAGCGAGTCCTAAACTGTTGTGTTTAGAAGTCAAACTCTGTTGAAGTACGGGTTCTAAGCTGATTTACTTAGAAGCCTTTGTTCTTTTACTCCCCCTTGACTTGTGGTGCCTGCAACATAGAATCAGTTTTCGGCTTTGGTACCCACTGGTATTTGGGTCCAAGTGTGTTAGTTGCAGTTCGAATGGGAGTAACTGAGTAAGAACCATACCAGTAATGATCACTAGCTTTATGAACAAAATCATAAGTATGACAATAAGAACAATACCTCTTTTTAGATAACCTGATCAATTGATCTCTCGAATAAGCAAGATCAGGTTTACCTGTCAGCACTTTGTTCTTCTTGGCTGTTGATACATGTACAAATGATTTGTTACTTTTCTTCTCTTCCTTCTTTCCTTTCTTTTCTACCTTCTTCTCATCATTCTTCTCATTTTTAACTGGTTTTATCTTCCAAACCAGCTTCTTTTCTTGATATCTTCTTCTTCTTCTATGTGCACCTGAACCATCTATATTTTGATCATAGAAAATGTTAGTTGTACGAATTTGATCAAAAGATTTAACTGACCTTCTTGTAGAAACAGTTTTCTGATGTGAACTTGAGGCGGTCTTGTTAGAACCAACTGAACTATTTCTAGGTGAGTGGATTTTGGACTCTGGAGTCGTATGCTCAGTCACCACCACCTTTGAAACAATCTTTTCAAGATCTTTTATCTTTAAAGATAAACTGTCTCTTTCTTCAATGAGTAGGTCAATCTTCTTCTTGAATTCAGACCTCGTTATCTGCTCTTTCAGTGCACTCTCAGACAGTTCAGATAACTTCTTAGTAAGCTTCTTGATTTCTTCCTCAAAAATACTTCTTTCTTCTTCAAAACCCTTCTCAACATCCTTTCTTCCATCTGATATCTCCTTAAAGAATCCAACATTCTTTTGCTCAATCTCCTTTTTATCCTTTGCAAACTTTTCTCTTTCAATAATGATCACTTTCTCAAAATCAGAAACTTGTTGAGAAAACTTTAAACATTTCAGCTCAACTATCTTCTTCTCGTTAGCACATTTTCTAGAAAACTCGAAGAATTTCTTTGTAAGTTCTTTCTTGTCACTCTCAAAAATATGTTTATCTTTGACCATCTTTTGTTCCAAATCAGATATTTTCTTTCGAAGCTCAACATTAGCATCTTCCAGACTCTCAATCGTCTCCTCATAGCTTTCAACAGATGCTTGCTGCTGGATTTGGATAATCTGATATTCCAAGTCAAAGGTTTTATTTTTCAGCTCAGTATTCTCAGTTTCCAGACTCAATATTTTCTCATCATTCAGCTCAGAAGTCTGTTTTAGAAGATCTTCGTTAATAGTCTTTAAAGCACTAACTTCTTCTCTCAGTATCTTCCTTTCATCATTGTATCTCTTTGATCTCTTTGAGTAGTAGTCAACTGAGGAAGCAAGATTTTTGTTCTCTAATTTGAGCTTTTCAATCTTCTTTTCATCATCATCATAAAAATATCCCATCTTGAATATCTGTTAACAAAAAGAACTTGACAAAAATGATCGTTAGTCCAAAATATGAAATCTCAAGAAATACAGAAAAACTTGAAATAAAAATTCAGAAATTTTGATCACAATCAGAAATATGTCCCTCTTCGCAGACTTAGCACGGGGGTCCCGCTAGAGACCCTAGAGAAAAAAATTTCACTATTAAAGGCCATATTACAGTTTTGAAAAATTCTCAGAAAAAAAAATTCTAAGTCTTTCACGCTTTGCGCTTCACACAGGGAACGCAAACCTCTACTTTGCGTGTCACTCAGGGAACGCAAACTTCTACTTTGCGTGTCACACGGGGAACGCAAACCTATACTTTGCGTTTCTCACGGGGAATGCAAACCTATACTTTGCGGTTCAAATTAGAAGAGCAAACCTTTACTTTGCGTTTCTAGGGACAAACACAAACCTTACTTTTCGATCCTGAACTTTCTCAATGAATGAAACGCAAACTTCTGAAGAATGAAACGCAAACCTCTGAAGAATGAAACGCAAACCTCTGAATAATGAAACGCAAACCTCTAAAAATCGACAATAATCACACTAAAAACTCATTTAGACCTAGAATTTCAACACTAAACTTCTACAATTCACTCGTCTAAACAACTAGAACACAAATCTAACACAGAATTTCGATCAAATACACAAAAGATACAAATTTGATACAAACACAGTGTCAAGAACTCGTGAACAGAAAAACCACAAAAATTCGAAAATTCGAATTGATTACAGTGCAATTCACAAATATTTCTATACAAACTCAATCGATTACACTTAGTAAACAAAACCTAATCGATTTCAGCACCTAATTTGCACTAAAACTCGAAATTCGATTCTCGTTCAAGAACACAGATACGAACTTTTTGAATTTCTTGATTTTCGATTTGGATCTGCTCTGATACCAATTGTGTGTCCCTAAAACTAGTTTCTATTCAAGATTAATCAAACAAAACAAGAAATCACAAACAATTACCTGTTTGATTTCAATTCAATTCCAATATTACACTTTCTCTCTCTACAATCTCTCTCTAACGAACAACTGAATAATGATTCAATTAAGTTCACTTCTGTTTGTTGCTTACTTATTACAAAGCAAGGAAACCTATTTATACCTACAACTAAAACAAGGAAACTAAAATACATTACAAAGATGTTGTCTTTTATTACAAAAGACTTTGACTTTAATGAGATTTGACTTTCTCAGCTTTGACTTCTTGTACTTTGACCTTCAGTCTTCTTGATCTTGTATCCAACATATTTATGCTCTAACAATAAGCCATGCTTGTATATCTTGACAACTGTTCAGCAAGACGTTTAGCATTTGCTTTTGCTTCAGAAAGTGTCATCTTGTCAAAATCAAGGCTATAACCTTCAGACATCTTTAGCTGTAAGGTTAGAAATCAAACTTATCTGTACCAAGAGAATCAACTAGATGAGATCGTTAGAATCAAGAGTAGGATAAAGACTACACTTAAAAATTTTCAGAAAAAAAAATTTCCCAAAAATAATTAAATGCAGTACTGCACAGTATAATTTTCAGATAAAAATAATCAAAGAATCTGGCGCAAAAATTGGATATATGCTAAGGACAGTGGCGCAAAAGGACAGTTCGCGCGAGATACAGGTCGCGCAAAGTGTGGTTTGCACTAGCCACGGGTGGCGCAAAACAGAGGTTCGCATGAGATGTGGGTCGCGCAAAGTGAGGTTTGCGCGAGCATTGGGTGGCACAAAGTGTGGGTTTGTGCGAATAGGCACTAGCGCAAAGGAGAGTGTGACCGGTACCTTGCTTCGACCGGGGTGTTGTCCGATCGGGATGTTGCTTAGACCGATAACTTCCTTGACCGGGAACTCGTCGACCGGTATGATGTTGACCGGTGTGTATTCGATCGATACGAGGTGACCGGTATAATGAATTCGACCGGTATCGACCTGGATACTGTGACAAGGGTGTCTCGACCAGTATGGACCAAAGTGGGGCAACCGGTATCAGTTGACCAGTGTATTGTGAGTAAGCTAACCGGTATAGAGAGTGACCGATAAACTTCCTTCGACCGGTAATTGTTTTGACCGGTATCAGTCTTCAACCGATAAAGGCTTTGAGTTGTCCGGGCAACCGATATGGTGTTCTCGACTTGAATATCGACCGGGATAGAGTAATGAACAATCGACCGGTATGTTCTTCACAGGTCGACCCAGAACGACGATGATTAACCCAAAAACCACATGAAACACAGAAATCCAATGCAAAACTCAAACTATTGTACCCCAAAACATATATCAATCAAATCACAAGCAAAATCAATGATAAAAATCAACTTTCATGCATTCAATTTGATAAGCACAATGTCGACATATATACGAACCCAGAGTTCACAAAATCATCAAAAGCCAGTTGATTGAGGAATTTAAATTCAATTAACCAATCAGATAACATTCAATAGCATGAGACACATCTAATCATATCAATTTTGTGCATAATAACTCCTTAAATCGAAGAATCGATTTTTACCCAGTGAAAAAGTCGATGAACAGTAAACAGTCGATAACTTGTTTTAATCCAAAAACTTGATTCTTTAGGCTCTGATACCACTTGTTAACCCAGTTTAATCTAGTTGATAAACTAAACACATAACACAATATAGATCAAGAGATAATAAGATTAGAATAACATACCAATCCCTTGAATAATCAATAAAAACTTTGTGTGTTCTTGATACCATGAATGTAGGATTACAGAGAAAACGTAGGCTACCTCTCTATGAATATTATGATTATGAAAGGTTAACCCCAAAACCTAATTAACTAAAAACTATAAATACTTAGGCGTATAAGTATTAGCTCCAAAGCTTATGTTTGTTAAAGTGTTGAAAATACCCAAGTCCTATTTCAGAGGACTTCCAAAGATAGACTTCAGAGGACGAAGACATCAGAGATTGCAACTTTCAGCAAAAGACATCAGAGATGGCTTCATCAGAGGCTCTGAAGACAACGTCAGAGCTCTGAAGACATTCTCTCTGAAGATGGCGCTGAAGACTCCTGAAGTATCAGAACAGATAACCAATCACTTAGTGATAAGATTTACTCTATAGTGTAGGTTACTGTTCAAGCATGTATTGAGCTTACCTATTAGGTAAGACACTATTCAAGCATGCTTCTATTTGTCAGAATAGTACACTGTTTACTTTATGGTCCTATAAATAGGACCATCACTCCTTTGACAAAAGTGTGCTTTTTGATATCTTGTATAAGAAGAATCAACTGAATATATCTTACGAAGATCTTGTTCTTTCTACTTGCTTTATATATGAACTGTGATATTTGAATCTGATTTTGATATTAAACTATATTCCTTCCGCTGTTTATACTCTTGTTGTTTATATCATTATTGTTATAAGATTAAATCTGGGATCCAACAATTGGTATCAGAGCCTCCTTTGTTTTCTAAAACAAAGAAAGATCATATCTGCATACTCGGATAGATTTAATTCTTACTGATTCAAGCTTTTATTATCTGTGCATGTTTGTGTAAACCCTGGTTTATTAAACTTCATATGCTCCAGATTTAAAAGTAAATCACAGTTACATCATTTAATAGAAAGATCTTCATAGAAAAGCATCAGTTCTTCAAATCTTCATCTTTTCTTCACAAAAATGGCAAACTCAAGCATAAGTGCCATTTATACAGCCGGATCATTAACCAAACCTCCTACACTTCTAAGGGATGAATATCCTCAATGGAAGATAAGGATGGTAAATTTCTTAGAAGGCATGGACAGGGATCTGTTAAGATCAGTGAACGATGGACCTCACCAACCAATGGTGTTGGTACCAAGAGTTCCAGCAACAACAGATACTGCTGAAATCCCTGCTTACTATGAAAAGAAAACTTCAAACTTTACGGATGAAGAAACTAACATGATGGATAATGATTCAAAAGCTGTTAGATTACTTATAATGGCCATTCCCAATGATATCTTCCAAGAACTTGATTCTTGCGTAACTGCAAAAGAGATATGGGATCAGTTGTTAAATCAACTTGAAGGAGGCCTACAAACTCAAAAGAACAGGAGAAATCTTTGTATCAATGAATATCATGATTTTCATGCATTACCCGAAGAAACCTTACATCAAACATACTCAAGGTTTAACATCCTCATCAACAAATGCAGAAAATTTGGGGTCATGAGAACAAAAGAAGAAAACAATGTTCTCTTTCTTAAAAGTCTAAATGAAGAATGGTCACAACTGTCAATGTCGATACAAGCCAATCAAAATCTTGAATCATGGTCATTAACTGACATTTATGGTACCTTCGTAGCACAGGAAAAAGAAGTTGTTAAACAAAAATCAAAAACCTCTTTAGGTGGTCCACTTGCACTCATGTCAAAACAGAAGGGTGTATCACAAGAATGCAGAAATGCAAAAAAAGACAATTGTTCAAAAAGGGAATCTAAAAGAAAATCCAAAAAGGTTCTGATGTCTGAAGAAGTTGAACACTCAGATTCTGACTCAGATGATGACATCAATGCCTTTGCCAAATCTCTTGCATTAATCACCCATCAATTTAACAAGAAATTTGGCAAGAAAGTCTTTGAAGGAAGAATAGATGATGAAGGAAGAAGAGGAAATCCAGAAAGAAGATTTCAGAAAACTGAATATCAACAAGAGCCCAGATCTACTCTGCATAGTGATCAAAAGGGCGTTCATTTCACCAATCATGATTCTACTCAACAATCAAGATCTCAACAATCATTTCAGCCGAGGTATCCTCAAACTCAGAGGTACTTCAAGCCACAACCACAAGTACAAGCACAGAAGACAGAATCAGACACTGCTCTTCCATCAAACCAAAACGATGGAAGATGTTTTAGATGTGGAAAGCCAGGTCATTACTCCGCCAACTGCAGAGGTAGACTCATCAAGGATGAAGACTACTACAAAAACAAGTACAAATACAATGTCAAAGAAAGAGTACTTGTAGCAGAGATGGAAGACTGGCTGTCAGACTCAACAAGCAATGGAGAGGAAGAACCCACCAATCTCTGCGGTATGGCGTTCATAGATGATCAAAGTGACGGATCATCAGAGGACTACTCTGAAAAGGTAAACTCTCCTTCCACCTCTGAAAGTGATCTTGAATTGGATGTTATTAAACTAACAGATGAATTTCAAATCTTAAAGCAAAAACTTGTTGAGGAAAAAGAAAAAGCAAAACAAATGACAAAAGATCTTAATTTTTACAAAAGGGAAAAAGATCTTCTTGAATCAGAAAAGAGAGATATTTTTGTTGAAAAATCTGATCTTGAAAAAGCTCAGAAACAAAAGGAAAAATCATTTTCAGAAAAATCCAAAGAATTTGAGAAAGTTTTAAAAGTTAAAGAAGAAGAAGTAAAAAAATCTGAGTATGAAAGACTCAATTCTGTTGCCTTAACCAATTTTTTCCAAAAAGAAAGAGAAATCTTACATCAATCTCTGGAAAGGAAAGAACTTCAAATCAAAAGTTATCTTGATGCTCAGGATGTTCATATAAAGATAAACTCTCAAATGGATACTCAAGGGCTTGGATTCAATGAATTGGATCCATTCACTGGATTGAAGAAAACTTCACTTTCTTCCACCTTCTGTAAAGGAAAGGTCCAGAGCTCTGACTGTCCACTGAACAATTTCAAAAGAATAAAAACCTCAGAGAAATCAAAAATAAGGGCTCTGAACTTTTAAAATGTAGCATACTCTGAAGTACAAAGCTTTCCAAATTCCATCTTAAAAATAGAAAAGGAAACTTCAGAGGTATTTTTCACAAAACCTCAGAGCAATGATCCTAAAGAGATTTTTAAGTTTAATGCATTCATCAAAGATGAATCTGAGACATCTGAACAAATTACCTCTGAAGCAAGTACTTTTGAAGATGAACCTCAGAGTTCACTTAATCCATATGCCCCTCTGTATTCACCAATCTCTGATGAATGCATCAGAACTACATTTGCGGATGACATCAAGAAAATAAATCAAGAAAACATCATAGCTGATTTAGAGAAGAAAGAAAGCATGAAAAGAATCATCAAAGTCTCCAGACCTAAGAAAATTGAGAAACCATCATAGGTAGTTGTCTCTGGTAAGACTGAACGAGACTTTCTTGACTCTGATTCTGAATCTGATCCAGAGGTAGATGAACAAATTTTCTACAAACCAGAGAAAGTAATTCATAAAAAGATAGATACCGTTGGTTCTGGAATTTTGAACATTCCTATTTCTGTTTTAAAATTAAACCCAGAATACCAATATGTCCTGACTTTGCAGAAATGTGTCTTCAAGCAAAAACTTCTCTGGAACTTGAAAAAGAATTACAAGAAAAGGCAAAGAATAAAACTATCACTTCTCAACTCTACACTTATAAACCAATCAAGTTTACTCCTGGACAAAAAGGAAAATGGCAAGAAATTTACCATTCTGATCCTGTTTGTGCAGTGAGCAACAAAGAGAAGAGGATGTTTCTGAACAAGAGAAGGCAACTTGAAAAGAAGGCTGTCTCTCAAGCTAAAAGAAAAGCAGTAGTTAGGAATACTTGTAATATTCCTAGTACTAATTCAAAAAGTAATCATAATGTACCGAATGCATTTAATGAAATGAAATCCTTTGCTTCTACTTCTTCTTGTTCTGTAAAGTGCAATTGCATCCAACTCTTGATGAAACTAAAAAATCACTTCAAAGGTTCTCACTGTTTTCTTAATCAATCTCTGAATAAAAATTCAGAGACAACACCTCAAAAGAAAAAGGACAATTCTGCCAAAACATCAAAAGATAAGAAGGCAAAATTTCAAAACGATAATCAGAAGTCTAACAAAATAGGACCCATAATGAGATGGGTACCTAAGAAAATCTAATCTGTCTTGCAGAAACAATCAATGCCGATCTGGTACTTAGATTCTGGGTGTTCAAGGCATATGACTGGAGATAAAAAGTTACTATCCTCCTTCAAAGCTAAATCTGGAGGAGTAGTAACTTTTGGAGACAATATGCAAGGACAAATTAAGGGTTATGGTGAGCTTACAAGAGGTAATGTTTCAGTATCAAAGGTTGCTTATGTTGATGGGTTAAAGCATAACTTGATCAACATAAGTCAACTTTGTGACCATGGTTTTGATGTGAAATTTCAAGAAAAACATTGTTCACTACTTCACTCAAAAACAGGTCAAGAAATGCTCAGAGCTGACAGAAAGGGAAATTTATACAGAATGAATTTTTCCAAACACATAAAAACTGACTCAGAGAAACTCTGTCTAGTATCTCTGAACAGTGAAGATGTTTGGCTCTGGCATAAAAAGTTCTCACATCTGAACTTTTCTTCACTTGATAAATTGGTCAAACTAAATCTGGTTAAGGGATTGCCATCTCTGAAGTTTAACAAAGATCATCTTTGTTCTGCTTGTGAAATGGGAAAAATGAAAAGATCTTTCCACAAGACCAAAAATGATAATAATTGTCCAAAACCTCTGCATATGCTTCATGTGGACCTCTGTGGTCCTATCTCTGTACAGAGCTTCTCAGGTAAAAAGTATATTCTCGTTTTGATTGACGAATACTCTAGATATATACTTGGATAGAATTCATCAGAGCCAAGTCTGATGTCCCTGATATTTTAATAAGATTGTTAAAAATATTGCAGGTTCTGTTTGATACCAAAGTTCAGAAACTGAGAAGTGATAATGGAACAGAGTTCAGAAATGCAAAAATCAACTCATATCTTTCAGAGGAAGGCATAACTCCGAACTTCTCTGCAGCTAGAACACCTCAACAAAATGGTATTGTTGAAAGGAAAAACAGAACACTGGTTGAAGCTGCAAGAACTATGCTTGCAGGATCAGAACTTCCCACAAACTTTTGGGCAGAGGCAGTGGCAACAACCTGTTTCACGCAAAACAGAGCTACAATTGTCAAAAGATTCAAGAAAACATCTTATGAACTCATTAACAACAGGAAACCTAATGTTAAATATTTCCATGTTTTTGGATGCAGATGTTATATTCTAAATGATAGAGGGTCTCTTGGAAAGTTTGACAAGAAAGCAGATGAAGGCAAATTCATTGGCTATTCTTTAGTCTCAAAAGCTTTCAGAGTGTTCAATCAAAGAACCAGAACAATCCAAGAGAGTATGAATGTGTCTTTTGATGATGACAAAAGTCTGGCCAGCAAAGATATCAATCAAATTGCCAAAAATATCTCTGAATCATCAAAGATAAGAGAATCTGAACTCAACAAAATTTTCGAAGACTTCTTTGATGATGAAAACTCAGAGTTTCTTTTCAGAGATATTCATAGAGCAACTTCAGAGGAACCACAAACGTCAGGTACAAATCTCTCTGGTCCCTCTGAAGTTACAACTTCTGCTTCCTTGAATGCAGGTCCAAGAAATGAATCAACTTCAGAGCCTCTGGAATCAACTTCAGAGCCTCTGGAATCAACAACAGAGATGTCTCCAACTATCATCTCTGAAGCTCAAACTCCACCTCATGTTCATGCTCCGCTCACAAGATGGACAAAGGATCATCCCCATGATCAGATCATTAGATCATCTTCAGAGGGTGTCAAAACCAGATCAGCCACAATCAATGAATGCTTTTTTGTAAATTTTTTAAGCATCATTGAACCAAAGAAGATCATGCAGGATTCAAGCTTGACAGAAAAAGTACCTCTGGGTGCTGTCAGTTATTGGGAAATAAGCTGGTAAGTTGGACATCCAAGAAGCAAAACTGTGTTTCAACTTCCATAGCAGAGGCAGAATATGTTGCTGCTGCTAGTTGTTGCTCTCAAGTCATATGGATGCAAACTCAGCTCCGAGACTATGGCTTACAATATGACAGAATTCCAATTCTGTGTGACTCAAAAAGTGCCATAGCCATCTCTGACAATCCAGTACAACACTCCAAAACAAAGCACATTGATGTAAGGTACCACTTTCTAAAAGATCATGTTGAAAAAGGAACAATAGAGATGTATTTTGTACCAACTGAACTTCAACTTGCTGATATTTTCCCAAAAGCTTTAGATGAACGAAGGTTCAATTTCTTAATTAGCAAGTTGGGTATGTTGAACATGTCTGCCTAACACAGGAAAACATCAGAGTCTCTGATCCATTCATCAGAGCCTTTGGACTTTTTCACAAATGGTAAAAATCATTCTTTTGTATCTCCAAGCATGTGTCAAGGGGGAGAAGATAAAGACTTCATTCTTTGGTCAAGGGGGAGACAAAGAACCTTTCATCTTTCAAGGGGGAGAAAGTGAGCTTCTCTGATACTCATATCAGAGACTCTGATCTTGTCTCTGATATTTATATTAGAGCCTCTGATCTTGTCTCTGATATTTATATCAGAGCCTCTGATCTTGACTTTGATATTTATATCAAAGCCTTTGATATTTTCTCATTAAACGAATATTCTAGGAAATTATTTTAATAATAAATCTTTTGGATAACCATTCGTTTCTTTTCAAAAACCCAACTGGTGGTTTTCTGACACCAAGCGGCTCTCCCCTACACACCTCAACGTGTCACCTATTAATTAGGGGATGATGGAACGTCCTTTCTGACATTGGAACTCTCAATCGCCGTTTCCATAACCTCTCCCTCTACATTTCTTTTTCTGTCCATAAAAACCCTTTTTCTCTTCTCATTATTCTTTACGCTCTCAGAATCCAAAATCTCAAATCTCTCTCTTTCTAAGCTCTCATCTTTCTCAAAAAAACCTGCAACAATGGCGGCTCATTCCCAAACCTCAGATAACTCCAGCAAACTTGTTCCAAGCTTGAATATGGCATAGTTCGATGTTCCAGTAAAAGGTAACAACTACTTTCTGGACGTAACCCCAACAAAATACGATGAGCAGTTTCGCCCAATTCTCGACTTTTTGACCAACTGTGAACTCAACGATGTCCTCACCAAACATGCCTCAGATATTCCTCTACGCTTTGTCCAACAATGGTGGTATTCAAGTGAATACGATGATGAAAAGGAAGGACTGGTTGGGTACATTGACCTAGGTGAACAAAGCATGAACATAAGAATCACCCCACAAACCCTAACTCGCCGATTCAACTTGCTCACAAAAACTGATCTTCAAATAGAAACCTTTGAGAAACCACCAACTCAAGAAGTTCTTCTTCAGTTCCTCCACCACTTAGGCTACAACAGGGAGATCACACGCCTAAGTCAATTCAGACGTCAGTACCTGCCTCCCAAGTGGAACTTTATGTTTAGTGTTCTCAACCGAACAATTACCTGCAAGATTGGAAGCCAGGATCAGACCCATCCAGCAATTCTAGCCATAATGTATGCTCTCTTCTTCAACAGAAGCATAAATATGGCTCACATTCTATTCTGTGAGATGCTGATGGCGGTGGACAAGAAGAACAAAGACTTGGCCAAAGGAAAACAACCAATTTCGGTACTGTTTCCCAGATTCATCTCTGTGGTCATTCAACGAGCAATGGAGAAATTCTCCATCACTGAGGAGGGCCCAAGGACACCTCTGTTTATGATGAACTCGTTCAAAGCAACAGAGGTTCCTCCTTATCCAAATGACCGACGTTTCCCACACACCATGATTGAGATAATTCCTGCTGACTCTACTACCCACCTCCTACTTAGTCGTCTTGCCCAATCATCAGAACCAATGATGGGATCCCCAACACACTTAGGTTCTGAGCCTGAGCCTGAATCAGAGAGTGATATCTTTGATACTGCTCAAAACGTCAACAGAGCGCAACCAGAGGGTGGCTCTGAGAGAGTAAGGAAGAGAAAACAAGAGAACCCTCCCTCTGACGAAGAGAATAACTCTGTCAGAGCAGAGGAAGGTGAGGAAGAGAGAATTCCAGAGGGTGAGTTTCTAAGCTTAGAGTCTGAGGGCGGTGAGGTAGAAAAAGATGTCCTTGTTGGCACACATGAGAGATTCCAAAGCCCAAATCCCCGTGCAAACACATTTACTGTCCAAGGTGGTCCAGCATCAGTGGACATTGAAACAGAGGTGCACACCTCAAACCCTTCCCATCCTAGCCGCTCAGAGGCATCTACTTCTGCCTCTGAAGCACGCACCAAAGGGGAAACCTCTGATACGGCTAAGTCCTCCCAACAGGACTTAGACCGAGATAAAAATACTCATTCACCCCAGAGTATGTCACCTCCACAAACACATGATGCCTTTGTGGCTCACAAAAAGTTGGACCGTCCTTTAGATCAGAAGAGACCTATGATCTCTCGTAAGGATTGCCTGTCAGAAAAAGAATGGCATGACCTTCTTGCACATGGACTCCTTAGATTCTGACTCTGATGATCAGAGACCAATCAGAACCATTATAAGGAAATCCTTGAAAAAGGGTCCCCAAGGATTAATAGGAAGTCCTTCCGGAGTCAATATCAAGCCAACTCCGAAAGAAGGCCCCTCTGAACTCGAGGGAAACTTACAATCATGTGTTGATCCTAAGGTCACCCCCTCTGATTACGTTACCAAAGAGGAGTTCAGAATCTTTGGTGATGAAATCAGAGAATCTCTGAAGGAGATTAAACTTCAAATGGAGAAGACCTCAGATGCCTCTACCTCTAACTCTGAAGTTGCAAAGCTCACTTCAGAGGTCTCTGAGCTGCGCACGACCATTATCTCTCAGAATGCTTAAATGGATGCTCTAGAAAGCCTGGTCATCAAAAATGACTCGGTTTTATCCAGAGAAATTCAAAACTCCACAACAAAGATTATCAAGATGATTCCAACTCCTTCTGCCCCAACTCCAACACAAGCAGACTTCTCTCAATTCAAAAAGGAAGTCTTGCAGTCTTTGGCAGAAGTGATTGCAAAGATCCCTACCTTCTCTGTTGCTGCTCCTGCTACCTCTGAATTCATTACAAAGGCTGACCTCCACAACTTCTCGAAGAAGATCACCAAAAATGTCATGAATATCTCCAGCAAGTTCGTCTCCAAAGCCAATCAGCAAAACAAAAGGATTGAAGACCTTCTGAAGGATGTGAAATCTTCAGAGGGATCATTGAAGAGGAAGGAACCAGAGGTCGCATGCTCTGAGGAGGCCCGGAAGAAAGCCAGGTATGAAGACTCTGATGACCATGATGACCAACCTCAGGGGTCATCCGATCTTCCTAAGGGGGAGAAGACTCCTACACCAAAAACTGTTGAAACACAAAAGGAGTCCACTCCCTCTGCAAGAAACCAAAGCAAGGAAAAAGGAACAGAGAGACGTTCAACCTCAACTTGCTGCTGAAGATAACCAGACCACTGTAAAGTCGCCAGTACCTATTATCTTTCTAGAACCATCTACTTCGAGTGCTCCAATAGTTCCAATAATAGCTGCAACTACAGAAACTATTGGAGCTCTGGAAGAAGATGAAGACGAGCAACTAGTAGACTTCTCTACATCAGAAGATGCATTCTCATCACCAGAAAGACCAACTTATGTGATGAGAGATGCTTACGAATCAGAGGCTGAAAGAGCAGAACCAGAATCTGAAAAACAAGAAAAATCAGATTCTGGAAAAGAAGTTGCTGAAGAACAGATTGAAGTAATTGATGTTGAAGAGTATGTATTCAAGAATGCTCAACCACATCATACTTCAACAGCAACAGAGCTGAGGGAATCACCAGAGATAGATGGCTACATCTCTAAACCCATAACAGAAGATCCTCCACAGACGAAGGAACCAGAAACCATGGTTGCTGATGAACAGGCTCCTTCAGAGAATCCTGTTCAGAAGGCAAGCATCGGTCTACCAGCCAAAGTGTTCACTAAACCTCCTACATTCCTTGAATCAAATCCCGAAGCTTCCATAGAAGACCACTTCAGATACATCTACTGTGAGTTCAATATGGCAGACACTCTAGTCATTCCTCTGAATCCAAGGATCAGAGAGGACATGCCGAACTATGAGCGAAGATTTGTCAGAGATAAAACCAGACCAAGAGCACAGGTCCTCTTTGATGATCCAATCATCAAAATCAACAAAATCTCAGAGAAGACCTTTGCTTACAACAAGATCATCTATAGGCACTATGTGGTAACTCGATCTGATCAGAAGATTTACGAGTTCAATGATAATGATCTCGTAAATCTAAATCCATATGATTTACCACATTTATATGCTTATTGCTCTGCCAGATATGATCATGGAAGAAGGGAAATCAGGATGGGCATGGTTGAAGTCAGATGGGCAATGGATGCCTATGTCAAACACAGAGCAAAACGTGACTTCCAAATTGCTCTGAACCTAGGGGAAGAAAAGCTGGAGGTAACTGAACCTGTGGAGTCGTTCGATAAACTTGAGGAACAGAAGACTGGATCAATCGTTGCAGAACCTCTGGGTTTCGTCTACAGAGTAAACCAAGTAAAGAAGATCTTTCTAGCTTCGGAAGTTTCGAAGTACTCTGATGAAACCTTGAGAGGTATAAAGAAAATGATCCATGTGAAGGAAGAAAGGCACAGAGCAGATTTACTTGCAAAGCTTGACTTAGAGATTGACTCGATGATCAACTTCAGAGCTCTGATCATGAAATTCCATGGAATCTGTTCAAGTGACAAATTTTAGTTTGTTTCTTTATTTTTGAATATTACTTTCTCTGTATCAAACTTCCAAATGCTTAAGAAGTAATATTTAAGAGGATGTTTTTCTCCTCTACGCTTTCTAGTTTAAAACTTCTATTCTCTGCTATTATTGTATCTTTTATTTTCAACACTTAGGGGGAGATTGTTAGCTCCAAATCTTATGTTTGTTAAAGTGTTAAAAATACCCAAGTCCTATTTCAGAGGACTTCCAAAGATAGACTTCAGAGGACGAAGACATCAGAGATTGCAACTTTCAGCAGAAGACATCAGAGATGGCTTTATCAGAGGCTCTGAAGACAACGTCAGAGCTCTGAAGACATTCTCTCTGAAGATGGCGCTGAAGACTCCTAAAGTATCAGAACAGATAACCAATCACTTAGTGATAAGATTTACTTTATAGAGTAGGTTACTGTTCAAGCATGTATTGAGCTTACCTATTAGGTAAGACACTGTTCAAGCATGCTTCTATTTGTCAGAATAGTACACTGTTTACTTTATGGTCCTATAAATAGGACCATCACTCCTTTGACAAAAGTGTGCTTTTTGATATCTTGTATAAGAAGAATCAACTGAATATATCTTACGAAGATCTTGTTCTTTCTACTTGCTTTATATATGAACTGTGATATTTGAATCTGATTTTGATATTAAACTATATTGCTTCCGCTGTTTATACTCTTGTTGTTTATATCATTATTGTTATAAGATTAAATCTGGGATCCAACAATAAGCCTATTGGGCTTGGGCCCATTTACAAATGACTTTCAACTAGTTACTAATTAGACCCTCTAATTAACTTTAATACAATTGCCATTTAAACCCTTAACATTATCTTGAATACAATTTATGATCCAACAACTACAAAGGTAATTTTTATAAACGTTGTGACAAAGAAACAAATTCCTTGTGTGTTCGTGCATGTGATAGAAAGAATTTAGCATGGATGATTGCTTATAGGCTCAAAGTTGTGTAAGCCACTGAGACAACAGTAAGTTAAACACAGACTCAATGTGTATGATTGAAGTGCGAAGGTGGGGCAGACTTCCTTCTTTTCAATATCCAGATTTTCCAAATGAAAATCAGATAGCAAATGTGTTGCTTCCCCTTTTGAAAATGTGAAACACTTTCCTGTTGAGAAGAAAATGAGTAGTTGGTGAGGTTTGATCAAGAGTTGGCATGGGCTAGTTGCCTGTTTCAATAATGTTCACCAAAGAAATGTGAAAAACTAGAAATGTGGTTCCCCGGCTCAGAAAGTAGTTGGTGCAGAGTTCTGATATTCTTTTAACTCTGTTCTCTTACCCTTTTTCTTTTAAACATTAAGCTCACTCTAACCAAACTTTCTTTCTCTGTTTGACACACTCATTTCTTTTGACTTCTCACACTCAATCACTATGAATTAACTTTGTGGGTAGAAATCACTAGTTAAGGTGATTCCATTGAAGTTGTGTTAAGTCCTAGCACAAAGAAATCATGTTTTCCTAGAAAGCATGTTGTTGCTCAATTTGGTTTAACTATTTCAGTTAAAGCACAAATTAGATCTTGGAAACCTTTAAACACACACTTCCAATTCATGAAATCGGTTTGAGATTCGGGAAGTGGTTTGAACATTTAAGAACAATGTTTTCTATGATTGAAAGTTATCCTTCTTTCAACCATATCTGAGATTAAGATAAAAGATTATACCTTTACTTGCGATCTTACATCTCATGAAGCTAAGCTTAAAGTCATAAACATATGATCTTGTAAGCATCTCTCAAAAACTGCAAAAGTCTTATGTCATAGTCAAAGCAAATTTATTCACTTAAAATAAAATGACAAAAAGTAGAAAAACAATGAAAGTACGAGTTCTGATCAGAAGTAATCAGAAGTCATATCCTAAATCCTTTGATTTGAAAAGCTCCCCCTAAAATCATGCATTACAAATATTTGACATAAAAGGTAAATGCAGAGATTTTATGAGCTCCCCCTCAAAATAACAATGATTATCTTTGGAGTTCTTCTCACACTCCCCCTTAGATCATGAACAGAATATTGAAGTGCAGATATCTTGCGGAAATGAAGAAATGATGAAAAATTTACAATAAGAAACTTTAATAGGTAACCACCGATTAGGTCTTAAGATTTAGCATACCAAGCTTAGAGACAAGAAAATTGAATCTCTTTTCGTCTAAGGGTTTGGTAAACAAATCTGCAAGCTGATAATCAATTTTTACAAAGTAAAGTTCAATTGTTCCTTTTTCGACATGATCTTTTATAAAATGATACCTGACATCGATGTGTTTGGTCTTTGTATGCTGAACAAGATTAGCTGTTATCGCGATTGCTCTCTTCGAGTCACAGTATATCGGGATATGGTTGAAGTGAAAACCATAGTCTCGCAGTTGAGTTCTCATCCACAAGACCTGAGAACAACAGCTAGCAACAACTACATATTCTGCTTCAGCCGTTGAAGTTTAGACACATAATTGCTTCTTTGATGCCTAACTGACGAGTTTATCACCGATGAACTGTATATGACCTGATGTGCTCTTCCTGTCTAACATACAACCAACATGATCTGCATATGTATATGCTGTTAGTTCAAAGCTAGTATCCTTAGGATACCACAGACCAAGATCTGCAGTGCCCTTCAGATACCTAAAAATGCGCTTAACAGCAGACACATGGGATTCTTTAGGATTAGCCTGATATCTAGCACATAAGCATGTTGAAAACATTATATCTGGCCTACTAGAAGTATGATACATCAAAGAACCTATCATCCCTCTATAATTCCTAACATCAACAGCCTTTCCAGAAGGATCCGTGCCAATCTTAGTACCTGGTGCCATTGGGGTACCAATCGGTTTAGAATTTTCCATTTTGAACTTCCGAAGAATATCAAGAATGTATTTTGATTGATTGATAAAAATCCCCGATGAAAATTGTTTGACTTGTAATCCGAGAAAGAAATTCAACTCTCCCATCATATTCATCTGAAATCTTGACACCATAAGGTTTGAAAAATTCTTACAGTACTTAGGATTTGTAGAGCCAAAAATAATATCATCCACATATATTTGAATAAGAATGATATTGGATTTCTCCTTTTTAATAAACAAAGTGGTATCTACCGTACCTTTTGTAAAACCAAACTTGACTAAAAATTGAGATAGGACATCATACCAGGCGCGAGGAGCTTCTTTCAGTCCATAGAGTGCTTTGTCGAGAATGTAGACATGATTCGGTTTCTCTTGATTGCAAAGCCTTTTGGCTGAGAGACGTAGACTTCTTCCTTTAGAATGCCATTCAGAAAGGCGGTCTTCACGTCCATTTGAAAGACAGTGAAGTTCTTGTGAGCAGCGTAGGCTAGAAACATTCGAATTGCCTCTATACGCGCCACAGAAGCATAAGTCTCGTCGTAGTTTATTTCTTCCTCTTGCCTATATCCCTTGGCTACAAGTCTTGCTTTGTTTCTGATAACGGTACCATCTTCATCTTTCTTGATCTTGAAAACCCATTTCGTACCTATAATGGTTTTACCTTGAGGTTTGGGTATGAGTCTCCAGACTTTAAGTGCGTTGAACTAATTCAGCTCTTCTTGCATTGTAGTCACCCAATCTGAATCGACAAGAGCCTCTGATACACGAGTAGGCTCGATCTTGTTCAGAAAGGATTCATGCATACACATATTCATTGACGTTGACCTAGTTTGCACCGATTTTGTTGGATTGCCAATGATCTGGCTTATCGGGTACTCTTTGGTCCATTTCTGTTCATGAGGTAGTGGATTATATGAATATATATCAATATTATCATCTAAGAATCCACTGGTACCTTCTTTTTGTTGTTCAGGAGGAATTATGATTGCAGTTGAAGTAGTAGGTGTAGAAGTCTCAGTAGGTTCAGCTTGTTCAGCAACTTCTGTCTCTTCATTATTGACCACAACTTCAACTGTTGGAGTCAGCATTTTAACTGGAATTTTTTGCTGAATCGAGGAGTTGGATTCTGTAGAGATATCTGAACTGGTTGGATGTGTAGTCGTTGAGTCTTCCATCCTGTCAACCACAACAGATTTCTTCACATTAGATCCAATAAATTCATCATAAAACAATTCAAATAATAAATCTAAATCAGATAAATGATTAGTAGACGTTGATGCTTCATCTGATTTGATCGCTTGAGACGCAGGTTCTGGACTGATTTGCCCAGAAGCTAGTACTCCGGTTATCACAGGTTCTGAACTGTGTTGTTCAGAAGCCATTTCTTCATCAAACGTAACGTTGACACTTTCAATAACTGTCTTTGACTTCTTCAGATATACACGGTATGCAGTTGATGTAGATGAATAACCAATGAAGATGCCTTCATCCGCCTTGGCACTGTACTTGTTCAGACTCTCTCTATCGTTTAGAACAAAACACTTACACCCAAATATATGGAAATATTTGATTGTCGGTGTTCGGTTGTTGATCAACGCATAAGGAGTCTTTGTCAGGATCTAATTCTTAACAAGAATAATGAACTCAGAAACAATATTAAAGGAGTTGCGGAATAACACTTTAATATTCAACAATCAATGTAACAGTGAATCAGAAATCACAATCTTGTAAACTTTATTGAATGATTAAAGCTACAAGATTTCAAACAAAACCTCAATATTGATGAACAGGATCACCAATACGAATTCTACTTCTCTAGAACTAGGGTTCTAAACCTTGAGGTTAATTCTCTCTATGAAAACAAAAAATTCAGAATTATCAAAAGTTAATTCTATCAAAAACTTCTATACTATTTATACAAGACATATTACAAGATAATTATCAAAATACAATTGATCTTCAGTCCATAATTATCTTCTTTACTTTAGCAAGTCTTCTATACAGCTGTCTTCCTTCCATACTGAGTCTTCATCTCATAAGCAGCACTAACCATCTTCAGCAGCATTAAAATACCTCAGCAGTAGTAATTGTTTTCAGCAGTATTAACTTTGATCTGACAGTACTAACTACTAGCAGTACTAACTCTCCAAGCAGTACTAACTTTTGAAATAACAGTACTAACTTGTCAAGCTGTATTAAATCTACTAGCAGTAGTAATCAGTTGTGCTAGCAGCATTAACCATACTTGAGCAATTCTTTAATTCCCAACAATCTCCCTCTAACTTGACTTTTAGGAAGAGAAGTCAAGTTCTTCAATTATGGTCTTCAAGATGCTTTCAACACTACAACTTAGTTGCCCAAATTTGGATTCAGACCCAGACTTTGATTGATTGTCCTTCTTACCACAATTCTGGCCATTTCTGATTCCTTTGCACACACTAGCTTAGCTTTCAGCATCCCATTCAGCTTCTCCTTGCTATGATCATATACTTTGTCCACCAGGTAGTATTTATGATAACAGTTATCTATTTGTGATCATGTACACTCCACAGTTTTCAAATAGTATCCACTTATCAATCTTCTTGAACTCATACTCATGACGTAGATCCTTTATTCTGTGCACCACCTTTTCTGGTTCAAACATCATACACAAGTATTCCAGTGCAATCTTGAGTAGACTTTCTTCAGTTCCTTTCAAACCAGGCTCATATAACTTCATTCCCACTTTATGCATTTCTTCTAGGTCAGCCCTTGAACAACTTCTGATCACTTCCCCCAAGTTAAGTAGACTTCAAACACATCACCAACTCTTTTGAGTCTGAAGTACTATTTTCTGTTGTCCCTCAGAATATCCCAAAAGATGATTTCTGGTGCCTTCATAGAAATGGGAACAGCCTGTACTAGTTCTATTAAAGTCATATAAAGCCCCACATGTTCATCAGACTGACTAGTTTGCTGTGCACTTTGACTAGGTTGATCTGTATGATCTGCCACAGATGATTCTGGATTCTGCTCTGGTTCTGCTGAAGGTGGAACAGAAGATTCTGCCTCTTTTTCTGCTTCTTCAATCCTTGGCTTCTTGGATTGTTTCTTGTAAGCTATAGTCTTTACTCTCTTTGCAGATTTCATTTCCATTCCAACATTCTCTTGCTCTTCCTTCTTTTCTTCAACTTTCTCCTTTGAAGGAGTGGTTTCCTCAGGGAATGGTTGTTGGATGTTTAGATCATACCTCTCTTTCATCCTTCTTTCAGCTTCTTCCCTTTCAGAGGAGTCCCCTTGAAGCTTAGCCATTTCCTTCTTATACAGCTCCTCTACTTTGTTGTATGCCATGTTAGTAAACATTTCTCCCTTTACACCAATTGAGCCTTTCAAAAAGTTGATCATTTTTCTCCTTTCTTGATTGGCCAAAAAGGTCTTGGAAGGTTGTCTTTTCTGCTTCTTGACTGGCAGTCTTTGCTTGGATGCTTTCACTGGTATTTTCTTGGCCTCAACTGCAGTTTTCATGCTCTTTTGATACTCTTCATTGAGCTTTCTGGCCATCTCCAATGCAAGCTCTCTGTCCTTTTCTGATTGGAGTTGTTCTTCCTTTTCCATCTCAGCTTGAAGCTGCTTTGCCACTTCTGCATCTAACTCTATCTGAGTCTTCTTCTTTAAAGGTTTCTCAGGTTCAACCATCTATGCCTTTCCTTTTACATCCTTCAAATCTGCCTCACTCATTTCTTTACTTTTCTTTTCAAGGCCTCCTTCTTTAATGACCACTCCCTTGGCCTTTTGAGTAGCCTTAGGAGTGTCATTCTTGGCTTTTACCAATGTTTCTACAATTTCCAATTCTTCAACAGATAGCCCTGTTACTGCTGCTACCTGTTCTGTTACTGCTGCTGCTTGAACCTCATCTGTTTCTGCTGCTTGTGGTTCTGTTTCTACTACTTTCTCCCCCTCAAAATCAAATCCCATCTCAGATGTACTTTCCTTTTCTGCTTCAGCCTCTTGATTCTCCCCCTTGTTGAAAGCATCATTAGCACTTGTTCTCTTCTTCAAAACAAACTGTCTTCTCCTCTTCTTGTGCACCAATCTTGTCACCATTTTCTTCAATTTGGTAATCTGTACTTGTTGAGACAGAATTACTAATTTCATCTCTTTTATGTCTTTGACTTGTTTGATGACATCCAGATTAATGTTGCCCATAGTTTCCATCAATTCATTGTAGTCATGTCTGTCCTCACCTTCTCCAGGAGTGTAACCCCCTTTTGAAGGATCATTGGAACATTTTGTAGTAGAAGTCTTCTGCCTAGCAGAAGCACCCTCCACCCCCTTGGTTTCTTGGCACCTGGGACCTTTGAATGATTGCTCATTCAAAGTTGCCATGGGGGAGGTCTTATTGATGTTACCACTGTCCTCCTCTATGCTAGCAGGAGTAGTGGCAGCCTGCTCACCCATATGCTCATTCATGTCCTCAGTGAGCACCTCCTTGGGGTTGGGAGACACCCCTGTGGTTTGCCTATAGATATACTCTAATGGAGAATTCTCCATTAGAGGGCTTAAAGGCTTTGTGGGTGAAGGTACAAGAAGGGAAGGAGCCTTCTTTACCTTTTTCCTTATGTAAGTGTTGGTGATTGGTGAAGTTGATTTTTGAAGAAGGGACTGTGGGATTGATATATTGATTGAAGGTTGGGATTGACTTTTAGTGGGATGGTCTAATGAGGGCCTTGACCCTGAAGCCATACCTTCGTGATTGTGGGACACCACCATCATTGTAGAGAACAATGGAGTGTCAACTCCTTCCGAGTCCAATGTAGATCTCTTCATATTTGAAAAGACCTTGCCCTTGGGATTTTAGGTACATATACCTCATCAAATTGAGGTATATCCGTCAATTCAGTGGTTATAACTTCCTAGACAAATCTTGGGTACATATAAAAACTCTTTTTGTTTCCCAAGTTTTACCCAAGGTCATTGAAAATCATTTTTGAAAAATTAAACTTTCTGGCAGTGGCCAGGCAGACCAAAGCATAAGCAATGGTACTACTGAACTCACTCCATCCAATAGTCTTTCTAGAAATACAATGCATAAGGGTATGGACAAAGAAACGCCATTGGGGTGAGAATTTAGCTTTTGAGAACTTGAAAACACCCAATGGGCCTCCATACACCATTCTAGTTAGAGTGGAAAACAGATCATAATTAGAGATAGATGAGATACCTGAGGCATTGTCTAGACGTAGACAGATGCGAATTACCTCTTCAGAAACTGTCAAGGGTTTGTCACACACCCTTGTCTTGATAACCTTTACATCATTTTCAGTAAGAGCAGTGGCATTGGCCCAAAATTGCTTCTGGTGCTCAATGTAGATTGATGGTGACACTGTAAGAGCATGAGCGATATGGTTGGACTTGAGAAAATCCACTATTTGATGGAATCCAGCAGCTTGCTTTGGTTTTTGAAGCATCGCGATTTCATTGTGTTCATCAATAAACGTCATTGAAGCCATCGAGCTTGAGTAAACTGGACTAAAACTCACTAGGTGCTTGAGAGAAAAAGATTAGAGAGAAGATGAACAATATTCAAAGAGTCGTTATGAGCTTTTAGGCGGGCAAAAAGGGTATTTATATGATTCAGGAAAGAAGCAGTATTAACTCAGAGCAGTATTAACCACTAGCAGTATTAACTAACTAGCAGTATTAACTGAGAGCAGTATTAACCACTAGCAGTATTAACTAACTAGCAGTATTAACTGAGAGCAGTATTAACTAACTAGCAGTATTAACTGACAGCAGTATTAACCACTAGCAGTATTAACTAACTAGCAGTATTAACTGAGAGCAGTATTAACCACTAGAAGTATTAACTAACTAGCAGTATTAACTGAGAGCAGTATTAACCACTAGCAGTATTAACTATACTTACACTTTTTGAAGCTTGTGTTAGTCTGAGCAAGGCAATACCACTTCCTGAGAAAGATGATTAGTAACATCAGAAATAACCAAATAACAGGTATACAATCACTTTTTAAACATGAGTTTATTCAGAGTTGATCATGCCCACACTTGTGACCAAGAAAGTGAATCTACCCACATCAAAAGCTTTAGTGAATAGATCAACAAACTGGTTATCAGTATGTACTTTAGCAACTTGAATTAGCTTCTTTTCATTACAGTCTCTAATAAAGTGATACCTGATCTCAATGTGCTTTGTTTTGGAGTGCTTGACTGGATTGTTAACAATTCTGATAGCACTGCTATTGTCAATGAAGATTGGAGTGTGAAGAAAGGTTACCTCATAGTCCAGCATTTGATTCTGAATCCATAGAACCTGAGAGCAGCAACTTGCATCAGCAATATACTCAGTTTCTGTTGTTGATAAGGACACTGTGGTTTGCTTCTTATACTGCCAAGATACTAGTCTTGCACCCAAAAGTTGACATCCCCCTGAAGTAGACTTTCTATCCATATTAGCACCACCCAAGTCACTGTCTAAATATGCAATCAAGTCAAAGTTGGATTCATACGGATACCAAAGACCTAATCTAGGTTGCCCTCTTAAGTATCTGAAAATCCTCTTAACAGGTTGAAGATGTGATTGCTTTGGCTTGACTTGGAATCTGGCACACACACACACTGGAAACATGATGTCTGGTCTTGAGGCTATGAGATACTTGAGAGATCCAATCATTGATCTATATAGATGGACATCAACATCTTCCCCCTCAAGATCAGCAGTGATCTGTTTATGAGTCTCCATTGGTGTGCTTCCTGGCTTTGAGTTTGTTAAACCATACTTATCCAGGATGTCTTTCACATACTTTGATTGACTTATGAAGATTCCATCTTTCTGCTGTTTCACTTGAAGCCCAAGGAAGAAGGTGAGTTCACCCATTGAACTCATTTTAAAGCTCTTGTGCATCAATTTTTCAAAGTCTCTACACATCTGTTCTTTTGTAGATCCAAAGATGATGTCATCCACATAGATCTGAACAAGTAGGATGTCCTTCTTACTTCTTTTAATGAAGAGGGTCTTGTCAATTATTCCCCTTTCAAACCCATTTTCTAAGAGATAGGTAGACAATGTATCATACCATGCTCTTGGGGTTTGATGTAGACCATAAAGTGCTTTCTTCAGTTTGTATACTCTGTCAGGATATGATGGATTTTTAAATCCAAGGGGCTGACAGACATATACTTCTTCATCAATTGTACCATATAGAAAGGCACTCTTCACATTCATTTGATATACCTTGAACTTCATGTATGAGGCATAGGCTAGAAATAGCCTAATTGCCTCTACCCTTGCAACTGGAGCAAAGACTTCTTCATAATCTATGCCTTCTTCCTGAGTGTACCCTTGTGCCACTAGCCTTGCTTTGTTTCTGATTACTATTCCTCTCTCATCCTTTTTATTTCTGAAAATCCACTTGGTGCCAATAGCTCTATGACCTTTTGGAAGGTCCACCAAGTCCCAAACACTTGCAATTTGAACTGTAGTAACTCTTCTTGCATGGCTTCTATCCAACTTGAATATTTCAATGCATCATAAGCCTTCTTAGGCTCAATCTGAGATATAAAACAAGAGAGTACTGTATTCTTCTGATCCTGCATGTCTTGAAGTCTGCTTTGTTTCCTAGTCATCATAGGAGAAGAGATGTCTCCTATTACCAGCTCAGGAGGATGATTCTTCTGTGTTCTTGTCTGAAGACTAGGTTCTTCAATAATTCCCTCATCTAAATTGGAATCATTTAAGTCAGCTGAGGGAATCACATCAGCAGCTTCCGGCTCTACATGCTCTGGATTCTCCTCATCTCTTCTTTCTTCTTCACTCTGAATTGGTTCAGTAACAGTTTCATTTTCACAGATTTCAACAGGTTCCATTGTAGGTATGGGAAAAATCACAGACTGAGGAATAATGTCTGGTACTTGTACATCCCCTGATCCTCCACTTTCTGAACCTGCATGATCATCACTACTGAAACCCAAAGAGTTAGTTAGTGAATCAATGTCAAACAACCACTGAGGACCAGAACCAATAGGGTTTGGTGTGTTCTCATTGCATTTGACATTGTCACTTTCCTCAATTATTCTAGAAGAAGAATTAAATACTCTGTAGGCCTTACTCTGAGATGAGTAACCAACAAGAAAACCATCACCTGCCTAGCTATCAAACTTTCCTAAGTGAGTTTTGGTATTGAGAATGGTACAAGAACACCTAAAAGGTTTGAAAAATCCAATAAATGGTTTTCTTTTATTTAAAAGTTCATATGGTGTCTTGTTTTTAGGTTTGACTACTAGAACTCTGTTTTGGACATAAGAAGCAGTATTAACTGCTTCAGCCCAGAAAGTAATTGGATGTTTTGAATCAGCTAACAGAGATCTAGCAGCTTCAATCAGTGTCCTATTCCTTCTCTCAGCAACACCATTTTGTTGTGGAGTCCTAGGAGCACTGTATTGCCTTTCAATTCCTTTATCCTCACAAAAGGTGTTGGGGTCAAGATTTTTAAATTCAGTACCATTGTTTGACCTAATGACTTTTACCTTTTGATTTGTTTGGTTTTCAATTCTTAGAATAAAGGATTTGATCAGTCCACTTGTCTCATCCTTAGTCCTTAGAATATATACCCAAGTAAATCTAGAGTAATCATCAACAATAACTAAGCAGTATGATTTCTTACCTATACTCATAACATTTGTAGGTCCAAACAGATCCATATGCAACAACTGAAGAGAATTAGAGATTGTGTTCAACTCTTTGGACTTATGAGAAGTTTTGTGTTGTTTGCCTTTGAGACAGGCAACACAATGATCATCACATGAAAAGACTTTTGAAGGCAAACCTCTTACAAGGTTGTTTTTAACAAGTTTATTCATTGTTTTGAAGTTCATGTGACACATCCTTCTGTGCCAAAGTGATGATTCATCCAAAGATTCTTATGAAACAAGACAGTTTAGGGATGAATCAGTTGACACATTTTCCATATCCAAACAATAGACATTATCCTTTCTGGGAGTTCTTAGTAGTATCATCTTTTCATCAACTACTTTGAATCCAGGGGCAAGGATAATGCATTCTGAATTAGTGAATAATATACTATGCTGTTTGTCACAAACCTGTGATACACTTAACAGGTTGTACCTTAACTGCTCAACATAGAAAACATCTTCAAAGGTCATTTTACCTTTTGTTACATCTCCCTTACCACTGATCTTACCTCCATCTGGAGTATTACCAAAGGCAACATGTCCTCCATCAATTTTCTTGAAATTCTTGAGGCAAGCCATGTTTCCTGTCATGTGCCTAGAGCAACCACTATCAACATGCCAGATGCTCTTCCCCTTGAGCTGCTGGTTGCCCTGCACATAAGTTAAAACAATTAGTATTGATTGGGAACCCAAGCCAAAGTGGTCTTGGGTCTCCCTTTCTCATCAAAGTATTTACATTCCTTTTTGATGAGATTTTTAAAATCATAGCACTCTTTACTGGAGTACTTTGTCAAGATAATAGGTCTAGCAGCACAAACACTAGAAGCAGTACTAATATTAGAAGTACTAACAGAGTTAGCAGCACTAACAAGTTTAGCAGTACTAACCTTGTTAGAAGTACTAACAGAGTTAGTAGTATTAACATTTGAAGAAATACTAACAATGTTAGTTTTAGAAGTATTACTACTCTCAGCAGTACTAACATTGGTAGTAGTAGTATTGCTTCTAGCAGCACTAACTTTGTCAGTAGCACTATTTGTAGTAGCAGTACTAACAGTTTTAGTGCTTTTAGGAATCCACATCTTGACACTTTCTTTCACAGTCTTTTTCTTCATGTGGCTTTTAGATTTAACATGTTTCTTAGCCACATGTTTCCTTTCATCCTTCCTATAACCAAAGGGTTTTTGCATAGCTCTTTGAAAATTCATCCTTTGGTTAATAGGATTAAAGTAACAGTACTTGGCAAGATGATTCAATTTGCCACATATGAAACAAGGTTTTGGTCTGATGATTCTACTCAGATCAACTCCTTGTTTCTGAGCCCACTGATTATTCCAATTCCTTTGATTTCCCCTCCTTTTATCCTGTTTTAGGGGCTCAGATTTATTACATGCACACTGTTTGCAAGGAACAGGATTCACAACTGTAGTCTGCTTGTAATGGACCTTTTTGGACTTTCCCTCAATCTTGTCTATGTCCTTAGATTTGACCCAGTTCCTTCCACAATCCTCATTGGTGATAATATTATTCTCTAAAGGAATCTCACCCCTCACAGTATTATCCTTACCCTTACTAGCTTCTTTCTCTGTCTTGTCCTCAACAACTACTTCATCTAAAGGATCTATCTCAGTGGATCCCTCAGGTAAGTCCTTCCTATCCTTGGTCTCTAGCAGATCTGATTTAGGAGGGATGTAGTTGTTCTTGTATGGTGGTGGTGTGGTATTGTACCCAATTCCTGGTTTAAGCTTATCATGGATTTGAACCTTTAGGATTGAATCCATTGCTTTAGAAGCATATGAAAACTTTTCTACATCTAGCTTAACCTTGCCTAGTTCTCCTCTCAACTTTTCATTCTCCTCCTTGGACTTTGTCAGTTGGATTTCTAGATCATTCTTCTCCCACTTCCAGTAATTGGTATCATATGTATGTTGCAGTTCATTGGCTTGGAAACTTTTAATTTGTTCCTCAAACCTATCAACAATTTTCACATAGTCTTTTATATCTTTTTCTAATCTCTTAAGGTCATCACTCATCTTCTGGTTGTGATCCTTGTACCTTTTAACAGTATCTATGCAAGTTTGAGAACAGAGATTAGAAAGTACCTCAGTTGGAAGATCAGATACCTCTGCCATTAGGGCTTGATTTTGAATAGCCTCTTCTGCTTGATCACTCCAGTCAAACCCCATTCCTTGTTGAGAAACAAGAGCTTGAGCAGAGTTTCTGTTCTAGTTGAAGCTTCCAGTCTGAGTTTGTTGGTTATTGTGAGACACTCCACTTCTGCATTCTCTGGCAAAGTGTCCCTTCAGATGACATTTATAACACTCCACTTTTGACTTATCAAAGCCTGCACCATCTTCTCTTCTTTGGGAGAAGTTGTTCCTCCCAGTCCTTTTGATGAACTTCTTCACCCTCATAGAAAGCATGGCCATCTGCCATTTAATATCCATCTCTTCAAGATCATCAGGATGAAGCTGTTCCAAGTCATCATTGATTAAAGAGGAGTTTCCATGGCTGGAAAGAAAGGCTTCAAAAACAGATTCAGTGCCTTTTTCTTGATTTACTCCATTAGCAGCATTAACTGATTCAGGGTTAGCAGTAGAATCAATTGATGTTGATAGGAGTGCAACATTATGAACATATCCAGTAGGCTTCTTCTTTGCTTCCACCTCAGATTCAAACACTCTCAGATCATTGTACAGATCATCCAGTTCTTTTTCTTCCAATTGTTCATTCTGTCTGAATGAAACAGTATACATGGTCCATTCATCTCCAAGGGACCTTAAGAACTTTCTGTTTACATCATCTTGATCAATCTGTACTCCCATAGTAGCTAGTTCACCAATCAGCTTGTTAAACCTGTCAAAAGTTTGAGTCATGGACTCATTCTTAGTTGACATAAAGTTTTCATACAGTTGCTTCAATATTGCCTTCTGATTTCTCTTGGTACTTTTGGTACCAGAGAATCTCTTCTCTAGAGCATTCCAAAGCATCTGTGCATCAGTGCAATTGCAGAATTGGTGTTGATACTCATTGGGAATAGCCAAGAGCAGTGTGCTCAAGGCTTTCATCTCTGTCTGCCTTGTCTTCCTTTCTGCATCCGTCTTTGGTGGGATTCTTTTTCCATCTTCACCAATCTTTCCTTCATCAGATGGGCCATTCTCAATGATGTCCCACATAGAGTAATCTGTGAGGAGAATGTATTGCTTGATCCTAATCTTCCACATGTCAAACTCATTAGATCTGAGCATTGGAACTTTGAGACAAGAGTACTGTTTGATTCAACTGTGTTTTCCATGATGAATGAAGGTTTTTGAGAATACTTGCTCTGATACCACTTGTCAGGATCTAATTCCTAACAAGAATAATGAACTCAGAAACAATATTAAAGGAGTTGCGGAATAACACTTTAATATTCAACAATCAATGTAACAGTGAATCAGAAATCACAATCTTGTAAACTTTATTGAATGATTAAAGCTACAAGATTTCAAACAAAACCTCAATATTGATGAACAGGCTCACCACTACGAACTCTACTTCTCTAGAACTAGGGTTCTAAACCTTGAGGTTTATTCTCTCTATGAAAACAAAAAATTCAGAATTATCAAAAGTTAATTCTATCAAAAACTTCTATACTATTTATACAAGACATATTACAAGATAATTATCAAAATACAATTGATCTTCAGTCCATAATTATCTTCTTTACTTTAGCAAGTCTTCTATACAGCTGTCTACCTTCCATACTGAGTCTTCATCTCATAAGCAGCACTAACCATCTTCAGCAACATTAAAATACCTCAGTAGTAGTAATTGTTTTCAGCAGTATTAACTTTGATCTGACAGTACTAACTTCAGCAGTACTAACTAATATCAGTACTAACTCTCCAAGCAGTACTAACTTTTGAAATAACAGTACTAACTTGTCAAGTTGTATTAAATCTACTAGCAGCAGTAATCAGTTGTGCTAGCAGCATTAACCATACTTGAGCAATTCTTTAATTCCCAACAGTCTTCTTGAATCTGTGGTGTATCATGGAGCGATTCTGAGTGTAGCACGCAGTCGATATAGCTTCAGCCCACAGAAATAGAGGTAAGTCAGATTGACTTAGCATAGTACGAGCAGCCTCGACTAGCATACGATTTCTTCTTTCGACCACTCCATTCTGTTGAGGCGTACGAGCAGCAAAGTATTGATGTGAAATCCCGACAGATTCGAGATATTCTTCAACCTTTTTGTTCTTGAACTCTGTGCCGTTGTCAGTTCGTAGAAGCTTGACCGGTTTCTGCAGATTTACCTGGGTCGTCTTTAGGAATGTAATGAGAACATCTGGTGTCTCTTCTTTTGAACGTAGAAATTTGACCTAAGTGTATCGCGAGTAATCGTCCACGATAACTAGTATGTACTTCTTTCCGCCTAGACTTTGCGTTCGCATCGGACCGCATAAGTCTATATGCAACAACTCTAACGGAGAGCTTGTACTCGGTTCAGGCTTTGGTTTATGTGGAGCTCTCTTCATCTTTCCCTTTTCACATGCTGCACAAAGGTGTTCTTTTTCATACTTCAGCTCTGGAAGTCCTTTAACTAACTTTCCACTGACCAGCTTGTTGATGTACCTAAAGTTGAGGTGAGAGAGTCGTCGATGCCATAGCCAACTTTGCTGGATCGAGGCTTTAGAGAGTAGACAAACCTGCTTGTCAGTCTGGACGTTTGACAAATTGATTGTGTAGAGGTCGGACTTTCGAGTGCCAACCAAGAGTTCCTCGCCTTCTTCAGTGCGAACAGAACACGTCTTGGCTTTGAAATTGACCTCTAAGCCTTTGTCACAGAACTGGCCTATACTGAATAGGTTGTGTCCTAAGCCTTCAACATAGCTCACCTTCTTGATCGTGACTTTGTGATGTACCATATCACCATAACCCAGTATTGGTGAAAACTGATCATTCCCGAATCTAACTGTTCCGCAGTACTTCTCTGTAAAGTTGGTCAACATAGATTTTTATCCAGTCATATGCTTGGAACATCCGCTATCCAAGTACCACATATGACGGGTCTGCACAAGAGAAATTACGAAACAAGAGATTTAGTTATCCATAAAACAAAATTGGAGTAAAAGACTTTTGAGCAATGAACTGCGGGTCTTGAACTGTTGTATTCAAGAGCCATTGTTCTTTGAGGTACGAGTCCTAGACTGTTTTGTCTAGAAGTCATACTTCGTTGAAATACGGGTTCTAAGCTGAATTGCTTAGAAGCCTCCATCTTGACATTTAAGTCCGGGTTTTGAACTGATTTGTTCAAAAGCCTATGTTCTATGCTCCCTCTTAAACTTTGAGTTCCTGCAACACAGATTTAGCTTTTGGTACCCATTGGAATTTGGGTCCAACTGTGTTAGCACAATATTTTGGTACCCATTGAAATTTGGGTCCGTTTTTCATTTGAAATTTATTGGAAGCATTAGAATGATAAGAGTGCTCTGATACCAATTGTCGGTCCACAATTTAATCAAGTTCTTATCGAGACAAACACATAAATGATGAACCAACCTGTTTGATTTATAACAAAGGTTACAGGATTGATCTCTTGAAGCTTTCGATGTTTTTCTCTCTGTGAATAGTAAGTTCTTGGTTGTGTGTTGTGTAAGTTATGTTATCTGATCTAATCTGTTATGAGATATCAAATCTCACCTAACATAAACTAACATACATAATATCTAAACTAGATATATTAAACTAATAAACATAATATCCTAATATCTTTTAATTAGATATTTAGGACTAATAATAAAATACAATAAAACAAACTTTGACTATTATTACGAACTTAACATTAGACTTATATTTAGAGTTGACTTTCCAGCGTTAGCTTCAGATTGCGACCTTCAGATTGGATGATCTTGAATCCAATAGATATGTGCGCTAACATACTCTTAATTTATTTAAATAATTAAGCCTGTAAGGTGAAAAATGTTGGTTTGAGCTTTAAGTTTATATGGATATGATTTCCCCTATATATGGATACTCTTTAAAGAATTTTATACATGTTTAATAGTTAGTTGACCGTTTGTCATTATACCCATCATTGTAAATAAAAAGGTATAGAAAATCTTATTTTATTACCCATTTATTTTTTTTAAATGTTAATGAGATATATTGTGATTTTATAAGTTTTTTTAAATATTGTTATATTATTGAATAGAGTAAATTACAAATTTCGCCCCTGTGGTTATATGTACTTTTGGATTGTGTCCTTAAATCCTCAACTATCACTGTATAATGACAAACGATGAGGTAAATTTCTCAAAACCGTCACTGAATCATGACATTCGGTGACGTAACTTTATCAAAACTGTCACTATAAAATGACATATGGTGACATTTATCATTCAAAACGTCATCGTAACATTAGATACCGTGAGTAAATTTCTCAAATTCATCGCTACATGACATACGTTGACATAAATTTATCAAAATCGTCACCATAACATGACATACGGTGATGTTAATGAATCAAAACTCACTTTATCCTTCCACACTGTCACTCTAGTATGACAAAGGGTGAAGTTTATTTTTCAAAACCTTCACAGTAATATGACATATAGTGATGTTTATTATTCAAAATTTTCACCTTAGCATAACTTATAGTGACATTTATTATTCAGAAGCATCACCGTAACCTAACATACGGTGACATACATTTATCAAAATTGTCACTGCATTATGATGTACGGTGACATAACTTTATCAATATTGTCACTGTAACATGACATACGGTGACGTTAATCATTCAAAATTGTCACCGTAACATCAACATACTGTGACGTTTTCCATTCAACACCGTTATCATAACATGACATATGGTAACATTTAGATTTCAAGACCGTCACTGTAGAATGACATAGGGCGACGTTTATTTTTCAAACCCATCGCCATAGGATAACATACGATGACGTTCATTATTTAAAATCATTATTTTAACATGACATACATCGATGATTATTATTTGAAAACGTCACAATAGCATGACATAGGGTGACTCATTTCTTTTTTTGTCAAAATTGTCACCCTTGCATAACATATGATAATGTTTATGTTTCAAAACCGTCACCATAACATGACGTACATTGACATTTATTTTTCTAAACCGTCACCGTAGCATAACAAAAGGTGACATATTTTTTTCAAAACCGTCATTGTAGCATGACATGCAGTGACGTTCATTTTTCAAAACTGTCACCATAACATGAAGTACATTGTCGTTTATCTTTCATAATCGTCATTGTAACATGATGTACGATGACATTTATTGTTCAAAATCGTCACTGTAGGATGACGTACACTGATGTTTATTATTTAAAATTATCACCATAACATTACATATGGTCACATTTATTATACAAAATCGTCATCGTAGCATGACTTACGTGGACGTTCATTATTATAACCGTCACCATATCATGATATATAATGACATTTATTATACGAAACCATCACCATTGAGACATATAATATTTTAAAACCGTCACCATAACATAACATATGGTGACATTTATTTTTCAAATCGTTCCCGTAGAATGACATTTATATGCCAACGGTTTTTAAAAACCGTCACAACATAAAGCAACGGTTTTACGAAACCGTTTGAAACCGTTACGTTAGGGAACCTTTTATTACGTTTTTATCTAAAACGTTGCTTTATGTTTCTATGTTTTTTTTGTAATAGTAACGTTTCTTTATTAAAACTGTTACTAAAACAATTCTATAATTTTTTATGTGACCTTTTGTAACGGTTTTTTATCAAACCGTTACAAGCCTATTATTTTGTTGGACACCCAACCGATTCTTTTGGATATTTATTCTATAAACCTTCGGAGAACAAATTATTTGTTGCTCGAAAGGCAGTCTTCCTTGAAAGGGAACTGATGTCCAAAAGGGCCAGTGGGAGCCAAATTGATCTTGAAGAAATTCATGAGTCAACCAACATGGAATCTGAAGTTGACACTAGTTCTCAAAAATTAGTTGTAGAACCTGTAGTTGTTGAGCCTCAGCAAAGAGTTACTGAGGAATCTGACATCCAACCACCACCTGTTCGTAGGTCTGGTAGAGTGCGTCGTGCACCAGAAAGATTAATTTACTCATATCTGATGGTGATGATACACATGTAGGTTGTGATGAACCTACCAGCTATTAGGAAGCCATTGTTGGCCCTGAGGCCGCTAAATAGAAGGAGGCTATGGAAAGCGAGATGCAATCCATGTATGATAATCAAGTATGGGACTTGGTTGATCAGATACCTGGTCAAAAGATAGCAGGGTGTAAATGGATCTTCAAGAAGAAGACCGACACGGATGGCAAAGTACACACGTACAAAGCCAAACTGGTGGCGAAGGGCTACACCCAAAATCATGGTGTAGATTATGATGAAACCTTCCACCAGTGGCTATGTTGAAATCCATCAGGATACTCATTGCCATAGCAGCGTTTCATGACTATGAAATATGCCGAGCATCCTGATAGAGTGTGTAAGCTTCAGAAGTCCATTTATGGACTTAAACAAGCTTCTCGCAGCTGGAACATCTGCTTCGATGAGAAAGTCAAAGAATTTAGATTCATAAGAAGCGAAGATGAACCATGTGTATATGTCAGAACTAGTGGGTGTAATGTAGTCTTCCTTGTGTTGCATGTAGACGACATACTCCTTATGGGAAATGATACCCTGCCTTACAAAGCGTGAAAACTTGGCTAGGGAAATGTTTTTCAATGAAGGACATTAGAGATGCAACATACATACTGGGCAACAAGATCTATAGAGATAGATCTAGGCGTCTTATTGGTCAATCCAAAGTACCCAAATAGACAAAGTGTCGAAGAAATTCAACATGCATGACTCGAAGAAGGGGTTATTTCCTATGCAGTATGGTATGGCATTGAGCAAGTCTCAGTGTACAAATTCTAGTTCAGAACTAGAAAGGATGAGTCGGATCCCTTATGCCTCGACTATAGGATCGATTATGTATGCCATGATATGTACTTGACCTGATGTGTCGTGTGCTTTAAGCATGATGATCCGATATCAGGCCAATCATGGCAATGACCATTGGATAACGATAAATAACATCCTCAAGTATTTGAGACAAATTAAAGAAATGTTCTTAGTTTATGGAGCGGCAGAAGAACTCAATGTAAAGGGTTACACTGATGCTAGTTTCCAAACCGATAGGGATGATTCTTGCTCGCAGTCGGGATTCATGTTCTTGGAGAAGTTCCAAGCAGAGCATCGTAGCAGATTCGATAACCGAAGCTGAGTACATTGCACTCAACAAGGCTGCAAAAGAGGTCGTGTGGATGAAGAAGTTCATCGAGGATCTTGGCGTAGTTCCTAGCAATAATGATCCTATAGAGATCTTCTGTGACAACGAGGGTGTAGTCATCTAGGCTAAAGAACCCAGGTCACATAAGCACACACTACATATACTCAGGAAGTTTCACTACATTCAGAAGGTTGTCGAGGTTGAAGACATCATCGTTAGTAGAGTTGACACATATGGGAACTTGGCTGATCCATTCACTAAGCCCTTGTCCCAGACGAAGCATGATGCTCATACTAGGTCTATAGGTATTAGATTTGCTAGTGATATGGCTTGATTGTATTTATTTTAGTTGATTTGAGATTTCAGAACTTATACATATGTTTTATGATGTATTATTGAGATCTTAATACATTCTTTGAGCAGTTACTATCATTTTGTGTATTACAAATGTTCTACTTTGCATGAATATTATCTTCCTTGAACAGTTAGTTCAAAATCTTCCACAGTGGTCGTTCTCCACTGGAAGGGAGTAGTGAATAAAGACAGATGTGGAGTCTTAGTTGATTATCCATAAGAGATGGATATAGCATAGAGATGCGACTATACACTCACATGTAGTTGATAGAGATCAAGTATTGGAACGACCCACACTTAGAGATTGCCTCATGGAACATATCACAGGCAATTCTAAGATGGTAATATCTTCTATCCCCAAGTAGAGATACATGAGATTCCTGACACGAAGTCTGTTATGCTTTGATGTTTCTCCAACGTTGTCCGTAACAGGCGGCTATAAAGAGAAACATTTGGTGTAACATGATTAATGGGTAGGGGATCTGTGTAGTCAATACTATTTTGTTCCTTTTATCTTATAATGTTAGTGTATTATGTTTAGAAAGTTTTGTAAAGTCATCCATATTGTGTAATAGGTCTTGTTATTAGCATATGGGTTGGGCTAAATTGTGTACATGGGAGGATTATGGTATAAATAGGAAAGTGTTTGTAGTTTGTTTGTAACTTTACTTTCAAAATGTAGTCTTATGGTGTACTAAGTGTTTCTAGAGAGAGAAACTCTTTCACTCTCAATGTTGTGAATAATACAACATTTCCTATTCTAATTTATCTCATGTTAATCTTCTATCATTGAATTAATTGTGAATTCATGGACTAACAAGTGATATCTATCTCATGTTAATCTTCTATCATTGAATTAATTGTGAATTCATGGACTAACATATAATAAAAGCAATATCCATGGTCCCCTCGATGATTTGGTACTGACGCTGAATGTATGCACACTCGGACTAGATTAATAACGGATTAATCTTGCAGTGTGTGTCCCAAACTATGTGCAATCACAATCAAGATGAACCAGAATTGATTCAAATAGCCACATGATTAATCTTTGATCACAAGATTACAATACGTATGAAATGCTTTCATACACATATTTTCTTCTCTAAGATTCTCTCAATTAAGTGCTTAATGATTCTACTAACAAAAAGGTTATTTATACCTACAAGGTTACAAAGACAAAACAAACAACTAACTAACACTTTTCTTTTCTCCTTTGAGCTTTGACTTTGACTTTAGCAAAGAGGGCTTTGACTTGGGCTTGGACTATCAACCCAATGATCTTGGATCCAACTAAATGTGCACTAACATGCGGTCTACTTTAGGTCACTACAAATATTTATTGAGAAACATAATAGTGAACGATATGTAGATTGACTATGTTCCATGTCTCACGTTCACACGAATATCTGTAACAAAGGAATACTTGATCACTTACCTATAGGAATGCTTAATGCAGAATCGAGTCTTGGATGACTTACTCATGCTAACGTAAACTATGCAGTTGTTATGACATGTGCAAGTGGGAGTCTGTTGGAGATATGTCCATAGACAGAACAAAATAGTTAACAACATAAGCCTATTGGGTCGCATACAATGTTTCATCAATGTAAAATGTTGGGAATTAAAGAATTGCTCAAATATGGTTAATGCTGCTAGCACAACTGATTACTACTGCTAGTAGATTTAATACAGCTTGACAAGTTAGTACTGCTATTTCAAAAGTTAGTACTGCTTGGAGAGTTAGTACTGCTAGTAGTTAGTACTGCTGAAGTTAGTACTGTCAGATCAAAGTTAATACTGCTGAAAACAATTACTACTGCTGAGGTATTTTAATGCTGTTGAAGATGGTTAGTGCTGCTTATGAGATGAAGACTCAGTATGGAAGGAAGACAGTTGTATAGAAGACTTGCTAAAGTAAAGAAGATAATTATGGACTGAAGATCAATTGTATTTTGATAATTATCTTGTAATATGTCTTGTATAAATAGTATAGAAGTTTTTGATAGAATTAACTTTTGATAATTCTGAATTTTTTGTTTTCATAGAGAGAATTAACCTCAAGGTTTAGAACCCTAGTTCTAGAGAAGTAGAATTCGTATTGGTGAGCCTGTTCATCAATATTGAGGTTTTGTTTGAAATCTTGTAGCTTTAATCATTCAATAAAGTTTACAAGATTGTGATTTCTGATTCACTGTTACATTGATTGTTGAATATTAAAGTGTTATTCCGCAACTCCTTTAATATTGTTTGTGAGTTCATTATTCTTGTTAAGAATTAGATCCTGACATAAAAGCAAGAAAATAATATTATAGGGTTTAATGGGTAATTAATTAAATGTGTTAATTAATTACTAGAGTGACTAATTGGTTATTAGTCTAAACCTTTTTTTTTTGCCATATTAATTATGGGTCTTGGCCTGTTTGGATTATGGTTTATAGAGATAGGTCATATATATATGATGCTTATCTCCTAAACCTAGAGCTTATCTGATTTCGGCCCCCTCTCTCTTTTCACTTAGAAATCGACGCCCACAACCTCTCTTTGTGGGGTGGTTGAACCTAGTAATAAACACACACATAATACACAAAAGTGTGGTGTTTTGACGATTACCCGAGAAGAAAAGAGATCTTTACACGATTGAATTTTTGGGGTGTGAACATGATAGAGAGGATCATGCTACTGGGTTCTTGAACTCCATCTAAAAGGTTTTTCTAATCCATCTCTTTATTTTGTTTTGTTACTTATATTTGATTGTAACCAGATCTCTCCAAGATTTTGATTTCCCTTATTTTTGCTTCTGCCGTTTATGTTTATTTTTTTTCTTTTATTATGGAAATCTATCACAATGCAACAAACTTAACAGTAACTAGTATCGTCAAAGCGCTCTCAGCTACTGAAAACCCTTTTTCCATATCGTGTTTTTTGTCTATAAAACAAAATCATAATCATAATGGTACTTGGAAGTCTAATTCGCTGTGTGTTATATTAATAATAAAAACCAAAAAGAAAAGAGTTTTACTCGTGAAGAAGTTGAAGGGCTTTTGACAATCTCTCTTTGAACTTAGCCACATCAAGCATCACATTTTGTTTCTCCATATAAATCGATCTAAAAGCATCCCATCCTTTCCTTTGAATCGTAAATGGATCCACGAACACTTGATGGTTATGTGGATATTGGTCTTTCAACGTGCTCTCCTCTTCGCTTATCTTATACTCCAAATACTTCAATCCCATTGCCTTGGAAGGCTCTCCATAACAAGTCTTTGCTAACCACTCCATCTTCCCCAATGGAACCACCTGTATCACCACACCATTTTCAGGCAGAAACACCATGTTGGTTAGCCCTGCACCATGAACCCCCATCATCACATCACATGAGTTCACAAGTCTTGAAACCTGAGTCATATTCGCATTCATTTCCGTCACAATCACCTCGAATCCCATCTCTTGTGCTGCACCAACCACGTCTTTCAGGTTCATAAAAGCTCGGGTCTTTTGTCTTGAAACTATTAGGAGCCGGGGTCTTTTGATCGACCTGTTGGTTAATTTTATGGTGGTCGATCGCTCCAGTGAGTAGGAACTTCTCAAGAACCGTATGAATTCCTTCATTGGATTGGTGTGTAGCTCTTTTCGATCTTCCTTTTTAAGACCTACGATCATACTTGAGAAGCAATGTACTTCGTTGTCGTGATCAATATCAATGATTTCATACCTTGATAAGTTGTCCAACACTTCTTGGAACTTGGTAGTCCATTGAGAATGTTTGTTGGCCATGAGAAACCGCACTTCTCGATTGAATTCTCGAGAAGTTGCATAGAGAGGGATGATGACATCTGTGAAGGCATGGAAGTTATTCCCACCGTACCCACCAACCGAGAAAACAATGGCTGGTACGTTGTGCATTTTGGTGCATTTGGGCATGGTTTCGGCTTCTTGTTGGATTGCTTTTATTGAGAAATTCGTTACTCTTTGCATTGCACTTTCATCACCTTTACGAGCATAAGGCTTTATGGTCCATGACGCATTTCCGACGTGCGAAGAAAGCACGAAAATGGTGGAGGAATTCCCTTGAATCCTTACATCGCCCTCCATCTCGCATGTATCTGATCTTGGTTTTGTTGTGTTGCATAGTAGCTTTCTTTCCTTTACTCCAACATCTATCAACAATCGTCAGAAAGTTTCAAAGTTAATTTGTTTTGTGGCTTTTGATGAAAAATCCTACGAAATAATTGGCAAAAATATACCATTTACGTCATTGATAAATGATTTCGTAGATAGAGTCGGGTTCAAACATCATCATCCGGCGATGAAATCGAGGGATGATACGAGGATACCCTGATCAACAATTCGGGTTGAGAATGATACCTATTTAAAATAACACGATAAACAACAAAATCAAATTTGATTTTACATATAACGCGGGAAAAAAGCCACGTGGGCGACTTTGGACATGGCTTCAGGTCCGCGTGGTTTTTTTCCGCGTTAATGAAAAATTATATATGATTTTGTTGGTTCTCGTGTTCTTCTAAATATGTATTATTCTCGTTTCATCCTCTCTATCGTTCATATATATATATATATATATATATTATTTTACCGAAGTAATAACCATTCGAAAGGATGGTCAACTCTTACACAACTAGATCTTTTTTACTTACATGGTCGTTGCGGTTTGTTGGTTTGTTGGGTGCCCATCACCAATTTCAGCCCATCAACAATTGTCAGCCTAACATTCACTACAAAAACCAGAAAATTTTCAAATTAAAAGAAAAAGTACGATAGTTGGTCGATATGGGACTCCAACACGAGGCTATACCGGTTGAGATATTGTCCTAAAGTGTCTAACCCTAAAGTGATGGATCTTGGCTCTGTTACCGTCACAAAATACGTGGAACTCCGTTAAATTACTCTCTAATAGAGCCGTTGAAGAGATATGAGAGGTTTCAACCTATATTGAGGAGATGTATACTAGTCAACCCTTTTGACGAGCTAACTCATCTCAACTATGGTCTATAGTCTCAAAACGGTCATATAAAGTAGTTTGGTTTTCGGTATATATACCACGTGTTGCTTTATCGAAAATGTTACACACAAAACGACTTACAAACAGGTAGAGGAGCAAGGTATGGCTTGAAGACGGTGCATAAACAGCATGTGACGATGAAGCAACCGACCAATGCAGCGTACCCGAATCTTTTCTGGTCGTGTCGACTGAAGCTTCGAGCGAAAATCTCATCGTATTTCATCTCTTTCTCCATCAATACTACCATGCCAAAATGATGGTGATCGAAGTCTGCAAATATGTGCAGATTCTGTGCATTATATGTGTATATATAGAATGGCCTGCAAAAAAGGGTTTCTTTGTCAATGATTGCTTCCCACGATTTCAATGTATTTGGTAGTTGACTTACAAAGGAGAACAATCTATTGCCATTTCGAACAACTCTTTTCTAATTTGACCCTAAATTGGAATACAAAACTCCATGTCCATTGGGCATACATCACCATTTTATTATAAAGACATAAAAAAAATAAGTTAATTAAATGTATATATATTAAACAAATTAATGATGTATCATACGCTACAATAAAAATTGGTTTTATATGAAATCTAAAGTGTCTGAACATCATAATAAAAGACTTTATATGACTTAAGTTTATAGGACCAAACCAAAAATCGTCTTATCTGAAGGTGTTATAATAGGTTTATAGTAGTGTTTAAGCGTTTCAACAGAACACTTTTAAAATAGTGTTGTATTAGCTATCTTATAAGATACTATTTAAAAATTGTCCTGTAAACCCAAGTTTCCTATATAAAATGAGTTTATACGACACTTCTCAAAAGTGTCTTATAAAATAACTAATACGACATTTTATTTTTAAAGCGTTATAAAAATTTTGTTAAAACGTTCAAAAGTGTCATATAAATTTATTGAAACACTTTTAGATAGTTGGTTTTATAGTTTGATCCTGTAAACTTAAGTTCTATAAAATATTTCGTTAGGATAATCAGTCTAGGTATCCTAGAAAGCCAATTTTGTTGTAGTGAAAGATTGATTGGTCGCTTTGGGAATAAAATAAAGTTTGAAAAAAAAGGTTATTTCAAATTCTATATATATATATAAGGAATTAATGAAACGAGAATCATAAAAAGATTGAAACTCGTGAGAATCAGTTTTCATATGTAGTTTCACAATGTGATTAGTTTAATATCTTCATTTTGTATTTTTTTTTTTTGTTTTAAATTGTGAAACAACGATGCACATTCACATCCAGTGTTTCACAATGTGAAATACACATAGTCAGCGGTTCTTACATTTATTAATGTTTTGAGGTTCTTATTTGATTTTACCCCTATTTATATACACACACAAAGGGTTGGGTCTTGTGAGAATGGATTTTTTACTACGAAGGTGAGAACAAAACCGTCATTTACCTATTTCTATCACTATGACTAAAACTTTAACAAATTTATGCATGTGAAATTGTTTAAAGATATGTAAAATTTAGAGAAGGTGGCTGAAAGTGAAGATAAGGTTGATGATGGTCGTAGAAGGTTCGTATTTTTTGTCAGTCAATATAAGATAGTTGAAGGTCTTCATTATTTTTAACCGTTAAATTAAAAAATAACCCATCTAAAAGCGTAGGAGTATTTTCACTATTCTTTCTAAAACTCTTATATCAATACGATCTTACACGATCTCAAATGTATAGAGAGGAGGAGGAGGAAAGTGTTGTTATATATTCCTCTTATCCCACAATGAAAATCACACAGTTTTAGGAACATATGTAATTATTACACTTTTTAGATAACTAAATGACATTTTTACTCGTAATAGTAGAAGTAGAAAAGTTATCTATCTCATAATAAAAGGTTGAATGGGAAAGTAGATACTTACTTTTGAAAATGGACACTTATTTTGGGGATAAACTAAAATAGAAATGTAGACACTTAATTTGGGACTGAGGGATTATGCTTTTTGTTGATCTAAACTCTCTCAGTGATTTGACGATGATCCTTTACATAGTGAGAGTACTTAGTTCTGTTTTTAGTGTTCCAGTTTCAACGATCAGTTTATACCAAGTCCGTTCAGTGATCGATGAACATGTATTGTGTAACAAATTAGAACTTAAGTGAATCTTCAAATACAAACTCCACATCGAAGAACCTTCAGTGATGTCAAAGAAGTAGCTGAAGATAGAGACAAGTCTACTCTTGATCTGAAACAACATTTAGTGATACCATGACTGTCTACGTCAAATTTGTAATCTGACCAAGACTTAGCAATAGCTGAAGATGTCCTCAGAGACCTTCTCTATACTTGATCAGAGTCTTGCGCATCAAGATATTTTTTGCCTTACTCTCTTACACAAAAGGACATATACCCATTTCTTCACCAGACAAAGGTACATGTACTGATTACTTTTGTGTCTCCAAAAGTGCTTACCAACTACATGGTGCTAATATTCATATACGGACAAAAGTCGTCCATATCTGAAGAACAAGGACGTACATTCCACTCATCTCTTGACACGTGGATTGTACCCTTTGAGATGCATTTAATGCAATGGGTATAAATAGTTGTGAAGACTCTTTTCCATGATACGCCTTCTACTCTCTTGCTCTTGTATGTCTTGTGCAAGACAAGATTTGTGATTTTAAGATTGTTTAGATTAAGATTTTTCCTTATCCAGTTTCGTAAATCTGTAAATTATGTATTGGTCTTTCGATAATCAATAAAAGGAGTTGAAAAGTAAAAATTGTGTGTGTGTATTCACCACCCCCTTTCTACAAACAGTTTACTCTTCTAGAACCCCTTTGGGACCAACACTTTTTAAATTACATAGTTAAGATGAAATGATGTATTTTGCACACATTTTATATTTTATTGTTTTCGTATCTCTTTAATCAAATTAAATGATGTACATGGTTAATAAGAGATAACAGGAAGAGATGGGGTTTTCATGTTGTCAAAGAGTTGAAGAATGGTTTTTTCGTGTTGTTGAAGAATTGAACAATGAAAATAGATGGCGAGTAACCGATCAAAAGAGTTTCACAAAATGTTATTGATTATTTATGCTGGAGAATATTATTAAACATAAACAAAACTAAATGTAATTTGATACGATTATATGATGGTATTGTCACGTGTCAGGATCGAATTCTCAACAAGAATTAATTCTCAGAAACAATATCAAAGAAGTTTGCGGAATAACACTTTGATATTCAATGAAACAGTAAATCAACACAGTAAATATGAATAACAAACTGTAAGCTTTTATTTGATGCTTTGAAGTTACAAGATTACTCACTCAACCTCAATATTGATGAACAGGCTCACCAATACGAATTCTACTTCTCTAGAATTAGGATCTATGCCTTGAGGTTGATTTTCTCTAAAAGAATGAAAACTGAAAGTTAAAAGTTATTATCCTATTCTAAACAATACTATATATATATACTGAATACAAAGATAATTACAATGAATAAAATATCTTCAGTATATCTTCTATGTATATCTCTAAGCTTCCATGTATATCCTTTCATACGAATCTTCATCATATAAGCAGTATTAATCTTCAGCAGCATTAACTTCCTTCTAGCAGCATTAACTACTAAGCAGTACTAACCACTAGCAGTACTAACTAGCTAAGCAGTACTAACTTTGTTCAAGCAGTACTAACTTTGACTAGCAGTATTAATTAACACTAGCAGTAGTAACACTCAGCAGTACTAACCTTTATGTCTTCTAGCAGCATTAATATTGAACCAGCAGCATTAACCACACTTGATGAATTCTTCAGTTCCCAACAATCTCCCCCTAACTTGACTTTTAGGAAAAGAAGTCAAGTTCTTCAGATCTCTTTCAAGATGATTTCAACACCTCTGATTCAATTTCCCAAATTTGGATCTAGGCCCAAACTTTGATTTACAGTTCTTCTCACCACAATCTTGGCCATTTCTGAATCCTTTGTACAAACCAGTGTAGCTTTAAGCATCCCTTCTAACTTCTCCTTGCTATGCTCATATATTTTGTCCACCAAGTAGTATTCATGATAACAATTGTCAATAGTAATCATGTATACTCCACAGTTTTCAAACAGTATCCATTTGTCAATCTTCTTGAATATGAACTCATGCATATGATCTTTAATCCTATGGTGCACTCTTGCAGGATCAAACATCATGCACAAGTATTCCAATGTCACTTTGAGAAGATTCTCTTCAGTACCTTTCAACACAGGTTCATAAAGTTTCATCCCAACTTTATATAGTTCTTCCATATCAGCTCTTGAGCAACTTCTGATGACTTTCCCCCATGTTGCATAAGCTTCAAATGAACCATCAGCTCTCTTGATTCTGAAGAAATTCTTTCCATTGTCTCTCAGAATATCCCAGAAGATGATCTCTGGAGCTTGCATAGAGATTGGAACAGCTTTCAAAGGTTCCACTATTGTCATGTACGGATCCATACTTTCATCAGTTTGCTTAGTGACCTGCTCTGGACTCTGTACTGGCTCTGTTGGGGATGTGACTGAAGGTTCTGCTTCCTTTTCAGGTTCTTCCATCCTAGGCCTTTTCAACTGCCTTTTTGGAGCAATTGTTTTTACTCTTTTTCCAGACTTGGCTTCTCTACCAACATTTCCAGGTTCTTCCTTCTTCTCTTCTGCTTCTTCTTTGGAAGGTGTGGTTTTCTCAGGGAATGGTTGTTGGATGTTGAGATCATGTCTCTCTTTCATCCTTCTTTCTGCTTCTTCCCTTTGAGAGGAATCCCCTTGGAGCTTTGTCATTTCCTTCCTGTATAGCTCTTCAACCTGAGAGTATGCCATATGAGTAAACATCTCCCCCTTAACACCAATTGCACCTTTCAGGAAGTTTATCATCTTTCTTCTTTCCTGATTGGCCAAAAAGGTCTTGGAGGGTTGTCTTTTCTGCTTTTTGAATGGCATTCTTTTTACTTGTACTTGCTTGGCCTGAGCTGCTGTTTTCATGCCCTTCTGATACTCTTCATTTAGTTTTCTGGCCATATTCAGTGCAAGCTCTCTATCCTTCTCAGATTGAAGTTGTTCCTCCCTTTCCATTTCTGCCTGAAGCTGCTTTGCCACTTCTTCATCCAGTTCTATCTGAATTTTCTTCTTTGCAGGTTGTTCAGGTTCAATCATCTTAGCCTTACCCTTTGTATCCTTCAACCCTGCCTCACTTCTTTCTTGTGTCTTCTTTTCAAGGTCTCCTTCATTGATGACCACTCCCTTAGCCTTTTGAGTAGCCTTAGGAGTGTCATTCTTTGCTTTTACTAAGGTTTCAGCTATTTCCAATTCTTCAACAGATAGCCCTGTTGCTGCTTGAACATTATCTGTTTCTACTTCTTGTGCTTCTGTTTCTGCAGCTTTCTCCCCCTTAACATCAAATCCCATCTCAGAAATACTTTCTTTTTCTGCTTCAGCCTCTGAATTCTCCCCCTTGTTGAAATCATCTTCAACACTTGTCCTCCTCTTTAGCACAAACTGCTTCCTTCTCCTTTTCTGTAACAATCTTGTCACCATTTTCTTCAGTTTGGTGATCTGAACTTGTTGAGATAGAATAATCAGCTTCATCTCCTCTATTTCTTTTCCTTGCTTGATGACATCCTGGTTGATGTTTCCCATGGTCTCCATCAATTCATCATAGTTATATCTGTCCTCACCTTCTCCAGGAGTGTTACCCCCTATTGAAGGATCATTGGATCTTTTATTAGTAGATGTCTTCTGCCTAGCAGAAACACTATCCACCCCTGTGGTTTCTTGGCACCAGGGTCCTTCAAATGATTGCTCATTCAAAGTTGCCATGGGGGAGGTCTTATTGATGTTACCACTTTCCTCCTCTGTGCTAGCAGGAGTAGTGGCAGCCTCATCACCCATATGCTCTACCTCCTCCTCAGAGAGCACCTCCTTTGGGTTGGGAGACACCCTTGTGGTTTCCCTTTGGATATTCTCTAGGGGAGAATTCTCCCTTAGAGGGCTTAAAGGCTGAGTGGGTGATGGTACAAGAAGGGAAGGAGCCCTCTTTACCTGTTTTCGTTGATAAGTTTGGGTAATTGGAGAAGTGGGCTTATTTAGTAGGGACTGTGGGATAGATATAGAGTGGGAAGGTTGGGCTTGGCTCGCAGTGGATTGATCTAATGGGGGCCTTGACCCTGCTGCCATACCTTCATTGGGTTGGGACACCACCATCATTGTAGAGAACAATGGGGTGTCAACTCCTTCAGAGTCCCCAGCAGATCTTCTCATATTTGAGAAAACCTTGCCTTTGGGGGGTTTTGGTACATAAATTCCATCAGAATGAGGAATATCCGTCAATTCATGGTTGATAACTGCTTGAACAAACCTGGGATACATATAAAAGCTCTTTTTGTTTCCCATGTTTGAGACAAGATCATTGAAAATCATTTGTGAAAAATTGTACCTTCTGGAAGTGGCCAAACAGACCAAAGCATAAGCAATGGTACTGCTGAACTCACTCCATCCAGTAGTCTTTTTAGAAATGCAGTGCATCAAGGTATGAACAAGAAAACGCCATTGGGGTGAAAATTTAGCTTTTGAGAACTTAAAAATACCCAGTGGGCCTCCATACCCCATTCTTGTCAGAGTAGAAAACAGTTCATCATTAGGGATAGAAGTTATACCAGAGGCATCGTCTAGACGTAGACTGATGCGAACTATCTCTTCAGTAACTGTCAATGGATTGCTACATACTGTCGTCTTGATCATTCGCACACCATCCTCATTAACAATGGTGGCATGTGCCCAGAATTGCCTCTGATGCTCTATAAAGATAGTTGGAGACATAGTGAGAGCATGGGCAATGTGACTAGTCTTCAGAAAGTCGACTATCTGATGAAAGCCATCTGCTTGTTTTGGCTTTTGGAGCATTGCGATTTCATTGTGCTCGTCAATAAACGCCATTGATGCCATTTATCTTAGTGAAAACTTGCCTGAAAACTTCGAACTTGAGAGAGAAAGGGTTTAGAGCGCAAGTGAATAGTATGCAAAGAGTCGTTATAAGCTTTTAGGCGGGCAAAGAGTATTTATAGTATTCGGAATAGAAGCAGTATTAACCTATAGCAGTATTAACTACTAGCAGTATTAACTGCGAGCAGTAGTAACTAACTAGCAGTATTAACTACTAGCAGTATTAACTACTAGCAGTATTAACTGCGAGCAGTAGTAACTAACTAGCAGTATTAACTACTAGCAGTATTAACTGCGAGCAGTATTAACTAACTAGCAGTATTAACTACTAGCAGTATTAACTAACTAGCAGTATTAACTACTAGCAGTATTAACTGCGAGCAGTAGTAACTAACTAGCAGTATTAACTACTAGCAGTATTAACTGCGAGCAGTATTAACTAACTAGCAGTATTAACTACTAGCAGTATTAACTGAAAGCAGTATTAACGACTAGCAGTATTAACGGCTAGCAGTATTAACTACACTTGTTCCTTTTAAGCTTGCTAATCACTGAGAACTGCTATGCATGTCTTGAAAAAAGAAGATTAGTAACACCAAGAATAACAAAATACAGGTATAAAACCACTTTTTGAGAAGAAGATTATTCAGAGTTTATCATTCCCACACTTGTTACCAAGAAAGTGAATCTACCCACATCAAAAGCTTTAGTGAATAAATCAGCAAACTGATTATCAGTGTGAACTTTGACAACTTGAATAAGTTTCTTTTCATTACAATCTCTTATAAAGTGATACCTGATTTCAATGTGCTTTGTCTTTGAGTGCTTGACTGGATTATTTACAATGCTGATAGCACTGCTGTTGTCAATAAAGATTGGAGTGTGTAGAAAGGTTACCCCATAATCCAACATTTGATTCTGAATCCATAAGACTTGAGAACAGCAACTTGCAGCTGCTATGTACTCTGCCTCTGTTGTAGATGTGGATACTGTGGTTTGTTTCTTGCACTGCCATGAGACTAGTCTTGCACCCAAAAACTGACATCCTCCAGAAGTAGATTTTCTGTCCAAGTTTGCCCCACCTAGATCACTATCTGAGTATGCTATTAGGTCAAAAGGTGAGTTATGAGGATACCAAAGTCCCAATCTGGGTTGCCCTTTGAGATATCTGAATATCCTCTTAACAGCTTGAAAGTGAGATTGCTTTGGCCTAACTTGAAATCTTGCACATACACAGACTGGAAACATAATATCTGGCCTTGATGCTGTGAGATACATGAGAGAGCCAATCATGGATCTATAATGATGCACATCCATATCCTCCCCCTCAAGATCTGCTGTGATCTGCTTGTGTGTTTCCATAGGTGTGCTGGCAGGTTTTGAGTCTGAGAAACCAAACTTGGTTAGAATATCCTGCACATACTTGGATTGACATATGAAAATGCCATCTGACTTCTGTAGAACTTGAAGTCCAAGGAAGAAAGTAAGTTCCCCCATGGAACTCATTTTGAACCTTTGATGCATTAAATCCTCAAACTCCTTGCACATGTTGTTTCTTGTAGAACCAAAAATAATGTCATCAACATATATTTGGACCAGCAAGATATCCTTCTTCTTTCTTTTGATAAATAGAGTCTTATCAATGACTCCTCTTTCAAAGTCATTTTCCAAGAGATAGGATGACAGGGTGTCATACCATGCTCTTGGGGCTTGATGTAGTCCATAAAGTGCTTTTTTTAATTTGTATACTCTGTCTGGATAGCTTGGGTTTTCAAACCCTGGTGGTTGACAGACATATACTTCTTCTTCAATTGACCCATAGAGAAAAGCACTTTTTACATCCATTTGGTAGACTTTGAAGTTCATGTAAGAAGCATAGGCTAGGAATAGTCTGATTGCTTCTATCCTAGCTACAGGTGCAAAAACTTCTTCATAATCTATGCCCTCTTCTTGAGTATAGCCTTGAGCCACCAGCCTTGCTTTGTTTCTTATAACAATACCTCTTTCATCTCTCTTGTTTCTGAAGATCCATTTTGTGCCAATTGCTCTGTGACCTTTAGGAAGGTCTACTAGATCCCACACATCTTGTAGCTTGAACTGTAACAATTCTTCTTGCATTGCTTCTATCCAGCTAGATTCTTTCATAGCATCATGTGCCTTTTTAGGCTCAAGCTGGGATAGGAAACAAGAAAGCACCGTATGCTGTTGATCTTGCATTTCCTGAAGTCTGCTTTGATGTCTAGTCATCATAGGAGAAGAGATATCTCCTATTATCAACTGTGGAGGATGATTCTTCTGAACTCTGGTGTTGTGACTAGGTTCTTCATTTAATCCAGCCTCAAGATTAGATTCATGCAACTCATCTGAAGTATTTTCAGGTGCTACTTCATTGTTTTCTTGAGTCTCCTCATCTCTAGTGTCTTTTTCAATCTGACTTGATTCAGAAAATGATTCCTTTTCACAGTCTTCAACTGAATTTACTGTGGGTATGGGAAAAATCACAGATTTAGATATACTTTCTTGAACTTGTGTGATCTCTGATTCTCCACCACCTGTTCCTGTATACTCATTACTGAAACCAAAAGAGTTAGTTAGTGAATCAATGTCAAATAGCCACTGAGGTCCAGACCCAACAGGATTTGGTGTGTTCTCATTGCATTTGACATTGTCACTTTCTTCAATTATTCTAGAAGAAGAGTTAAAAACTCTGTAGGCCTTACTCTGAGATGAATATCCAACAAGAAATCCATCATCTGCTTTGCTATCAAATTTACCTAAGTGAGATTTGGTATTTAGAATTGTACAAGGACACCCAAAAGGTTTAAAGAAACCAATAAAAGGTTTTCTTTTATTTAAAAGCTCATATGGGGTCTTGTTCTTTTGCTTGACTATTAGAACTCTGTTTTGGACATAACAAGCAGTATTAACTGCTTCAGCCCAGAAGGTAATTGGCAATTTTGAATCAGCCAACAGAGATCTAGCAGCCTCTATTAGTGTCCTATTTCTCCTTTCAGCAACACCATTCTGTTGAGGAGTCCTAGGAGCACTATATTGTCTCTCAATACCTTTCTCTTCACAAAAGGTGTTTAGATCATGATTTTTAAACTCAGTTCCATTATCTGATCTAATGACTTTTACTCTTTGATTAGTTTGGTTTTCAATTCTTAGAATAAAGGATTTGATAAGACCACTTGTTTCATCCTTAGTCCTTAGAAAATATACCCAAGTAAATCTGGAGTAATCATCAACAATAACCAAGCAGTAAGATTTCTTGCCTATACTCATAACATTTGTAGGACCAAACAGATCCATATGCAATAACTGGAGATAAGAAGAAACAGAATTTAACTCTTTGGTCTTATGAGAAGTTTTGTGTTGTTTGCCTTTAAGACAAGCAACACAATGATCATCACATGAAAAGACTTTTGAAGGTAAACCTCTTACAAGGTTATTTTTAACAAGATTGTTCATAGTCTTGAAATTCATGTGACACATCCTTCTGTGCCAAAGGGAGGATTCATCTATAGAAGCTTTTGAAACAAGACAATTTAAAGATGAATCACTATCAACATTGTCCAAATCAAGACAGTAAACATTGTCCTTCCTTGGAGTTCTAAGTAGTATCATGCTTTCATCAACTACCTTGAACCCTGGAGCAAGAATCATACACTCAGTATTAGTAAATAATATACTATGTTGTTTGTCACAAACCTGTGATACACTTAACAGGTTGTACTTTAATTGATCAACATAGTAGACATCCTCAAATGTCATCTTACCTTTGGTGACATTACCTTTTCCACTTATCTTACCACCAGTAAGATTGTCTCCAAATGCAACATGTCCTCCATTAATTTGCTTGAAATCCTGAAGGCATGACATGTTGCCAGTCATGTGCCTAGAGCAACCACTATCAACATGCCATATGCTCTTTCCCTTGAGCTGTTGGTTGCCCTGCACATTAAATAAATCAATTAGTATGATTGGGGACCCAAGCCAAAGTGATCTTGGGTCTTCCTTTCTCATCAAAGTATTTACATTCCTTTTTAATGAGGTTTTTAAACTCAGAGCACTCTTTATTAGAGTACTTTGTCAATATGATTGGCTTAGCAGAATCAACACTAGAAGCAGTACTAACCTTAGAAGTACTAACAGAGTTAGCAGTACTAACAGGTTTAGCAGTACTAACCTTGTTAGCAGCATTAACATTGTTAGTAGTAGTATTACTTCTAGCAGCACTATCATTGTCAGCAGCACTATTTGTGGTAGCAGTACTAACAGTTTTAGTGCTTTTAGGAATCCACATATTGACACTTTCTTTAACAGAATACTTTTTCTTCATGTGGCTTTTAGTTTTAACAGTTTTCTTAGCCACATGGTTCTTTTCAATTTTCTTATAACCAAAGGGTTTTTGCATGGATCTTTGGAAATTCATTCTTTGGTTCATAGGATTGAAATAACAGAATTTTGCAAGATGATTCAATTTGCCACAGATAAAACAAGGTTTTGGTTTATTGATTTTACTCAGATCAACCCCTTGTTTATGTGCCCATTGATTATTCCAGTTTCTTTGATTTCCCCTCTTTTTGTCCTGTTTTTGGGGCTCATTTTTCTTACAAGCACACTGTTTGCAAGGACCTGGATTCACAACTGTGGTCTGTTTATAATGGACCTTACCAGACTTTTCCTCTGTCTTCTCTATGTTCTTGGATTTGATCCAAGCCCTTCCACAATCCTCATTGGTGATAATGTTGTTTTCTATAGAAATCTCACCACTCACCTTGTTCTCCTTACTCTTGCCAACCTCTTTCTCAGTCTTATCCTCAACAATTACCTCATCTAAGGGATCTATTTCAGTGGCTCCCTCAGGCAAGTCCTTCCTATCTTTGGTGTCTAACAGGTCTGAAGTAGGAGAAATGTAATTGTTGTTATATGGTGGAGGTGTAGCATTATACCCAATTCCTCTTCTCAACTTATCATGAATCTGATTTTGCAGTAAGGAGTCCATTGCTTTAGAAGCATTGGAAAACTTTTCTACATCAAGCTTAACCTTGGTTAACTCCTCTTTCAGTTTTTCACTCTCCTCTTTAGATTTGGTCAGTTTAAGTTCTAAATCCTTTTTCTCCCACTGCCAGTAATTGGTGTCATATGAGTGTTGAAGTTCATTGGCTTGAAAACCTTTGATCTGATCTTCAAATCTCTCTACAATCCTTATATAGTCTTTGATATCTTTTTCTAATCTCTTAAGGTCATCACTCATCTTCTGATTGTGATCCCTGTACCTTTTAACAGTGTCTATGCAAGTTTTAGAACAGAGATTAGAACTTACCTCAGATGGGAGATCAGATACTTTAGCCATAAGAGCTTGATTCTGAATAGCTTCTTCTGCTTGATCACTCCAATCAAACCCCATTCCTTGTTGAGAAACAAGGGCTTGAGCAGAGTTTCTGTTGTTATTGAAGCTTCCAGATTGAGTTTGTTGGTGATTGTTGTGAGACACTTCACTTCTGCATTCTCTAGCAAAATGTCCCTTCAGATGGCATTTGTAGCATTCCACCTTTGATTTATCAAACCCTGCTCCATCTTCTTTTCTTTGGGAGAAGTTGTTTCTCCCAGTCCTCTTTATAAACTTCTTAACCCTCATGGAGAGCATGGCCATCTGCCATTTAATATCCATCTCTTCCAGATCATCTGGATGAAGTTGTTCTAAGTCATCATTAATCAAAGAGGAATTTCCATGATTGGAAAGAAAAGCTTCAAACACAGAATCAGTGCCTTTATCTTGATTTGTTCCAGTAGCAGCATTAACTGATTCAGGGTTAGCAGTAGAATCAATTGATGCTGATAAGAGTGCAGCATTATGAATATATCCAGAAGGCTTCTTCTTTGCCTCCACCTCAGCTTCAAATACTCTAAGATCATTGTACAGATCATCAAGTTCTTTTTCTTCCAACTGATCATTCTGTCTGAATGACACAGTGTACATGGTCCATTCATCTCCAAGGGACCTTAAGAACTTTCTGTTCACATCATCTTGATCAATCTGTACTCCCATAGTAGCTAGTTCACCAATTAGTTTATTAAACCTGTCAAAAGTTTGAGTCATTGACTCATTCTTAGTTGAGATGAAGTTTTCATACTGTTGTTTTAAGATTGCCTTTTGATTTCTCTTGGTACTTTTAGTACCTGAGAATCTCTTCTCTAGAGCATTCCAGAGCATCTGTGCATCAGTACAATTGCAGAATTGGTGTTGATACTCATTTGGAATGGCCAAGATCAGTGTGCTCAAGGCTTTCATCTCTATCTGCCTTGTCTTCCTGTCTGCATCTGTCTTTGGAGGGGTTCTTTTGCCATCTTCACCAATCTTTCCTGCATCAGATGGGCCATTCTCAATGATGTCCCACATAGAGTAATCTGTGAGGAGAATATATTGCTTGATTCTGATTTTCCACATGTCAAATTCATTGGATCTGAGCATTGGAACTTTTGATACCAAAGTACTGCTTGATTCTGTAAGATTTTCCATGATGAATAGTTTGTTTCCGAGAAATCAGGCTCTGATACCACTTGTCAGGATCGAATTCTCAACAAGAATTAATTCTCAGAAACAATATCAAAGAAGTTTGCGGAATAACACTTTGATATTCAATGAAACAGTAAATCAACACAGTAAATATGAATAACAAACTGTAAGCTTTTATTTGATGCTTTGAAGTTACAAGATTACTCACTCAACCTCAATATTGATGAACAGGCTCACCAATACGAATTCTACTTTTCTAGAATTAGGATCTATGCCTTGAGGTTGATTTTCTCTAAAAGAATGAAAACTGAAAGTTAAAAGTTATTATCCTATTCTAAACAATACTATATATATATACTGAATACAAAAATAATTACAATGAATAAAATATCTTCAGTATATCTTCTATGTATATCTCTAAGCTTCCATGTATATCCTTTCATACGAATCTTCATCATATAAGCAGTATTAATCTTCAGCAGCATTAACTTCCTTCTAGCAGCATTAACTACTAAGCAGTACTAACCACTAGCAGTACTAACTAGCTAAGCAGTACTAACTTTGTTCAAGCAGTACTAACTTTGACTAGCAGTATTAATTAACACTAGCAGTAGTAACACTCAGCAGTACTAACCTTTATGTCTTCTAGCAGCATTAATATTGAACCAGCAGCATTAACCACACTTGATGAATTCTTCAGTTCCCAACATCACGACAATAGCCTTCTACGACGGATTGTTGAAGATTCCTCGACAGACTGCCAAAGGCTACTTTTAGCAAGATATCACCTACAACTCAGATTCATCAAATGATTAAATGCGATGAAGATTTTTCACGATGCATGGATTGCCCAAGGATGATATCATAGATGGATTGCTAATGGATTTTTCACCGACAGATTGCCAAATGTCCTTTGGCTACGGATTAAAAATAGTATTAATTAAAGCCCAATTACCAACCAAAATAAATATATTAAGACCAATTGCTCGAAAGTAAGTCAATATTGCAAATGCCAACATAAGTTATGTGAAACCGCTAAGGCCCCACTAGAGCCAAGGTCCTATTCAAGGTTTTTTTGAGACATCATCACATGTATAAATCAAGAGATTATTGAAGGACGAATAAAGATTATTTGTGTTTTCCCAATATCTATCAGCAATCCCTCGATGACCACTAAGGGCGCGTTTGGTTTGCGGGATTGGAATGGATTTGGAGGGATTTGGATTTCAAATCCATTCCAATCCTGCGTTTGGTTTGCAGGAAAGGATTTCATTGACCGGATTTCAAATCCGTTGACCATTTTAAAATCCCTCATATGATGGATTTGGATATCCTTGGCATTGGGCCTGGATTTGAAATCCAAATCCGATAGATTCTAAAGCGTGATCCATACTTCAAATTGTATCGATCCAAATTCGACGTTTACCAACAAAAATAAATTATTTATAAAACAAACAAATTAAAAAATTAAAAAACAAAAAAACTCAATCCAAATCCAAATCCAAATCCTACAAACAAACAAGACTTGTAAATGAATGTATTTGAAATTCATTCCAAATCCTACAAACCAAACACATGAAGGGATTTCAAATCCCCCCAAATCCAAATCCCTCCTTGAAATCCAATCCATTTCATTCCAATCCCGCAAACCAAACGCGCCCTAATAGATTATTGAAGGATTAATAAAGTTTGAAAGTTCTTAAGGTTGATTCAAAGACAAGTGTTAAGTCTAAGTTATGAAAACTCATAAATCTGAAGAAGAAGTATTAGAGATCTGAACCTGAAAACTAAGAGTTCTGGGTAAGAAGACTCAGATATATGGATGAAGTCTGAAGAACTCTTTTCACAGTTGGAGCATACCTGAACTTTTTAAGATCATTTAGAGAGGATGTATAGACCATATTAGAACACGTGGCTTGTTTTGATTAGTTTGTATTTTACAACCATGTATCTTTTACATTTCTTCTACATATAAATAGTTCTTGTAGAGAGTTTGGTTGCAACAGTTCATTCATACAACTGTTTCAGTTTGTAATAGTTTCTCTCACTATATTTCCCTCTGTAATCCTTGAGCACATTCAATCAATACAAATGATTTGTGACTCTATTGTAGTTCTACTTTAATTCTTTAGTTTACATTGTCATTGAGATCAGATTGGGGACTATTTTTTTTCATCATCTATCAGCAAACCTTTGGTTATCACCGAGGAATTACCAAAAGGATAAATATAGTTTACTTTTGATTTTTTTTTTTGTTTTTACCGAAATTCGTCGGCAAAGCTTCTACCTAAGTATTAATATAGTTTATTCTAGAGTTTTTTGTTTCCAAAATCCATTAACTATATTATACGTCAAAAATGTTGTATATTCGATCTAGATGAATTGTAGGCTAGTAATCATTGTAAATCCCACCCAAAAACTTCCATTGTAGTTTGTCCGTCGGTTATCCGACGATGATCACTGATGGAAAGGCCCTAGTGAAAGTCTCATGCTTAGTAGTATGTATTGTCAATTCTACAAACCAAAGTAAACCAACATTTTAAATGACACAGCGTGATGGCAGACGTGTGTCCCAAGTCCTATATATTAATCAACATAACATGTGTTAGTGAACACACACTTGCGGCTCAAGACACTTTCTGAAAAGTACATGTCTTCGTTATGACTCCTAAATATTGATGTTCGACCTTACTATTACCTCACATCACACTTCATTCCATTTATAACTTTAAACTAAACAAAACTTGGAAAATCCTATACAAAGTAAAATCTAAGGAAAGTAAGATATACGCATACCTTCTATTAGCCCCAAGTAAATCTAATCTAACAGTATTAAAAATCCACCAAGTCCTGAAGCTTCAGAGACTTCTGAGACTACTTCAGAAACAACAAGATAACTTCAGAGGATGCACTATTAGAGACTCACACCAGAGGACGCCTAACCAGAAGATGACCTACCCGACAGAGCACTAAGGCCCCTCTGACCTCAGCTCTAAGGTTCAACTATGCTCAAATCTCTCAAGTGTGAAGTCACCTATCTAGCCTACCATGTTAGCACTAAAAGTGGATCCTTTACCTTTGCACCTGGCACCTCAGGACTGGTCAACTTGTGTAGCATCCTTATTCGGGCTATATATAGGGGACAATACTGCACATTTAGACCAAGCGCACACACAACAATTCTACTACCATATTTCGTGCAGTTGTACTATTGAGATAGAGAAAATATCATTGAGATCTTTTCACCTAGTAACTGTATGTTCTCGGTGTTCTTTAATATTATCTCCTGAAATATTCTAATACAAATGGCTACGATTCTTGGAGTATATCTTTGATCATTTGTCTCTCTCATTCTACTATGATTAATCGTATTCAATATACTTCCAAAGCTTCCCATCGTAAACTCTTTTATACATTTATATATTGATCTAAAGTAAGATCTAGGAACCAACAATTGGTATCAGAGCCAATTGATTTGTCTCAATCAAATCGATCCAATCTGATTTCCAGGTTGATTTACTTTGAAAGATCATCACATATCTTGTAGAATCCTCAAGAGTACACACTTTCTAAAGTCAGTTCACATTCTTCTTATCCTTTCAATCTTTTGTATACCTCTTTTTTCAACAATGGCGAATACTGGTATAAACGCCATTTATACTGCTGGATCTCTCACGAAACCACCAACCCTTCTTTATGATGAGTATCCACAGTGGAAAATACGAATGGTTAACTTCTTTGATGGAATCTATAAGGATTTAATGAGATCCATGACCCAAGCACTACACTCACCTTTGGTTCTTGTTCCACGCGTTCCTGCTACTGCAACAACAGTTGAAGTTCCATCTCATTATGCTCCTAAAGAACTTGTTGTTTACAGTGAAGAAGATTAAAACATAATCGAAAATGATGGAAAAGCCATGAGACTCATGATCATGGCTATCCCAAATGATATATTTCAAGAGCTAGACTCATGTCGTACTGCCAAGGAGATGTAGGATCAGTTGCTAAACCAACAGGAAGGAGGTGTTAAAACCCAGAAAAATAGAAGAACATAGTGTATCAATGAATACAATGACTTCACTGCACTACCCAATGAATCTCTTCAACAAACATACAACAGACTCAACGTACTGATTAACATGTGTAAGAAGTGTGAGGTGGTCAGATCAAAGGAAGACAATAATGTATTATTCTTAAGAAGTCTGAATGATGAATGGTTGCAACTCTCTATGTCTCTACAGGAAAACCAAGATCTGGAAGTATGGTCATTACATGATGTCTATGGAACTTTAGCATCTCAAGAGAAAGATGTGGTAAAACAGAGGGGAAAGACCTCAAAGGGTGGCCCTCTGGCATAATTCTCAGAAGCACAAGGAAAGACCATCAGAGGAGATGATCTTACAGAGAAGTCTATCAGAGAGAGGAACAATGGAAAGAAATCCCTTATTGCCAAAAAGTGAGGATGAAGAATCCTGTAATTCAGACGATGAAGACAAATATATCAATCCCTTCGCCAAATCTCTTGCGCTAATCACTTAGCAAATTAATAAGAAATTTGGAAAAAAGGTATTTGACATGACAGGCAGAGATAGAAGAGATGAAATAGAGAAAAGAGGACGATATCAGAAGCCATTCTACCAACAGGATCAGAGACTTGTTTCCTATCAGAATCAGAAACAAGTATAGAATTACGATCAGAAGCAAGTTCAATTTCATGATCAGAGACCAACTCAGTTTCAACCCAGAGCAGCTCCAGAAGGACCTTTGAATCATAAAACAAATGATACTATCCAAAATTATAAATGACGGTAGATGCTTCAGATGTGGAAAATTTCTCTACAAATTGTAAAGGTTGTCTTATTAAAGACAATGACTATTACAAAAACAACTACAAATACAATGTCAGAGAAAGAAGCCTAGTAGCAGAAATGGAGAATTGGGATATCATATTCATCCTGTGATGATGAACCAGAGCATGCACACTTCTGTGGTATGGCTCTTACAACCTCTTATCATAGGAGAAGACTTGTCTCATGATGACCAATCGTCAGAACCATCATAAGTTGATGAAAAGGTATGCTCTACCTCTGACTCTGATAATACTTTGTTGGTGCACATATTTGTTGGATACAAGATCATGAAGACTGAAGGTCAAAGTCAAGCCAAGTCAAAGCTCAAAGTCAACTCTCAAGCAAGAAAGTCAAAGTCAAATTGTAATAAAATCAAAAGTCAAAGGTCTTTGTATGTTGTGTTTTGTTGTAAGTGTTGTGTAGTGTAAGGTAGCTTAGTTTAAATTGTTCTTTTCTTTCGTAGACTCATTAGGCTACAAGGATATAGTTTTCTAGTGAGAGAAATATTAGAAGAGATACTATACGAATCCTTTGTAATTGAAATTGAAAAACAAACTTTGGTTTGAATTGATTCTCATCTTGTTATTGTGATTAGATTACATTTAGAACTTGATATCAATCGAGTAAAATGGTTTTCGCACTATTCATCGAGTCTTGATCGAGTTTGGATTTTTTGTGTGTAATTCGAGTTGTAATCGATTAAATTGAGTTTGTTTTATGTTCTAGATTGATATTGTATTGGTTTGTTAGTAATTTGCACTGTAATTGATCGTCAAATTTGAAATTTCATGAGTTTTGAGTCCACGAGTTCATTGTGATGTAATTGGTTTGATTTGTATCTTTAAGTGTTCTTTTTCAAAATTCATTTATCGAAATTGTTGCTAGATGTATTAGTGAGTAAATTATTGAAGTTTGAGATCGTAATTCGAAGAATTGATGGATTTTTGAGCCAAACTGAGTGGGTTTTCAACGAGATCTCAAGAACTCGCATAAATACATGAAGAACTCACATATCCTGAAGAATTCACATAGGATTTCAAGATTTCGCATATAGAATTTGCAAATCTATTGTTTTCGCATAAAATTCTTGTCTGAAATTTTCACAAGTGTAGAATTCGCTTATGTGTGATATGCGAATTGTCTAAAATTCGCTTGTGTGAGTTGTACGAATTGACAGAATTCACATAGGTGTTTATACGAAAAGTTTTAGTGAAAATCTTTCCAAGGCAAGAATTCGCATATTGCTTATGTGCGAAAAGTGAAGAACTCGCATATCACTTTATACGAATTGTCTAGAATTCGCATAAGAGTGAGATAAGAATTCCTCAGAATTCGCATAAGGGTATCATACGAATTCCTTTGTTTTGACATAAAAACTTTTGAAGTTTTTCTAAGTGTAGAATTCGTGTGAGTCTATCATGCGAAAAGTTGTATGCGAATTCTAAAGGTTTCTTGCATGCGAATTCTGAAATAGTCTTGTGCGCGAATTCTGCATACGAATTCCTTGTATTTCACAATATTGTGTGAATTCCATACTTAGAGATTTTTGGAAATTTCATTTCTGAATTTCTTTCTAAGTTTTTCTGTATTTTTCTGATTTCACTTGAACTAACGATCATTTCAAGTTCTTTTTGTAACAAGATGAGTTTTTCTGATGATGAAGAAAAGATTGCCAAGCTCAGAATAGAGAACAAAAATCTTGCTTCTTCAGTTGACTATTATTCAAAGAGATCAAAAAGATATCATGATGAAAAGTGAATACTGAGAGAAGAAGTCAGTGTCTTAAGGGCAATAAATGAAGATCTTCTGAAATAGATTTCTGGACTGACTTCTGGGCTGAATGAAGAAAAGGTACTGTGTTTGGAAGCTGAGAATATTGAGCTGAAGAGAAAGATTTCAGATATGGAAGCTCAAATTATTCAAATCCAGCAAGCAGATTCTATTGATAGGTATGAAGAGAAAGTTAAGGATTTGGAATATGCTAATGAAGAGCTGAATAAGAAAATTTATGATTTGGAGCTAAAGATAGGAAAAGACAGAGATGATTTTGAGAAAGAAAATGAGGAGTTTGAAAAGAAGTTCTCAGATTTTTCAAGGAAGAGTTTTGAAGAGAAGAAAAATGTTGAGCATAAATGTTTCAAGCTTTCTCAACAAGAGACTGATTTTGAGAAAGTAATTATAATGGAAAGAGACAAATTTGCAAAGGAGAAAAAGCCCATTGAACAGAAGAATGTTGGAATCTTCAAAGAAATATCTGGTCAAAGAGACAATGCTGAGAATGGTTTTGAAGAAGAAAGACAGATGTTTGAGATAGAAATAAAGAAGCTTATAGAGAAGTTATCTGAACTATCAACTTGTGCCTTGAAAGATCAGAAAGCGAAGTCTGAATTCCAAAAAGAGATTGACATGCACATCAAAGAAAAGGACAGTCTATCTTTAAAGATAAAAGAGCTTGAAGAAATTGTTTCTAAGGTGGTGGTGACTGAGCAAAAGACTCCAGAGTCATTTATCCACACACCTAAAGATGATTTAGCTGACTCTAAAAAGAAGCAAAAAGCTCACATCAAAGAACTGTTTCAACAAAAAAGCTCAGTTAATTCATATGATCAGATTCGTACTACTAACATTTTCTTTGATAGAAATGTAGATGGTTCAGATACATTCAGAAGAAGAAGAAGAAAAAGGAATTATATAGAAGAAAAGCTGGTGTGGAAAGTAAAACCAGTTGATGATGAGAAGAAGGAAGAGAAGAAAGGTAAGAAATCGTGTGTACATGTACCAAATGTCAAGAAGAACAGTGTGCGAAAAGATAAACCTGATCTTGTTTACTCGAGAGATCAATTAATCAGGATGTCTAAAAAGAAGAATTATTGTTCTTACTGTCGTACATATGATTTTGTTCATACAACGAGTGATCATTATTGGTATGGTTCTTACTCAATTACTCCTAATAGAACTGCAACTCACAAACATGGACCCAAATACCATTGGGTACCAAAGCCAAAAGAGGAATCTGTGTTGCAGGCACCTCAAGTCAAGGGGGAGTAAGAGAACCAAGGCTTCTGAATACTACAGTTCAGGACCCGTACTTCAATGATAAAGAGTTTGAATTCTAAACATAATAGTTTAGGACTCGCTCTTCAATGATCAAAAGAATTGATACTCCTGTGCTGAATGAGATTGAACTCCGATACTTAAAATAAGGAGATCACCCTTCAAGGGGGATTACATATTTTTTACTGAAAATATGCATCCGCAAGATAAGATGATCTACATTTCAGGGGGAGTTGTAGATTTATATCACATGTTTTTCACTGACATATTTTATGATGCATAATTTCAGGGGGATTATATGACTTCTGATTACATCTTATCAGAACTCGTACATTCAAAGTTTTACTGCTTTATGTCATTTACTTTTCAATAAATTTTGTGAATAAAACTTTGTACTTTGATGACTTGTGATTTTTACAGAATTGAGAGAGTGCTTAAACGATCGTATCATATATGACTTAGAGCTGACTTGATGAGATTTAAGACTGAGCAAAAAGGTTTATTTCTAATCTTAATCTCATACGTGTCTGAAAGAAGGACAACTTTCAGATATGAAAACATATTCTTAAATGTTCAAACCACTTCTGATTCTTAAAACGATTTCATGAATATAGAAGTGTGATTTTAAATGTTTTCATGTTTCATGTGCTTTAATTGATATATAAATCGTGTGTTTCCAAAGATAAATACTTGTATATTATCTTTTCCATATTCTTTCAAGTATTCACACACACCGGTTTAAACTTTTTGTTGTAAATGTTATTACCATGTCTCAAATTGAACATATTTTTCGATGGTGATACACCCCGCTTGTTATTCAACGGTTGAGCATGATTTCATTTCGAAACATTTCTTTCAAGAGTGTCTATATTTTGTTTCGTATAGACAATATCCAATTTTTGCTGACGTAAGCTTTATTTGATAAATCATTCAGATTTTAATATTTTTCATACAATGTCAGATTTTCAAACAAGTTTCTTGTATTCATTTCATTCATTCAATATACTTTTTTTGAAATATCTTCAATGTTTAAAATTCTCAAATCTTCATAATTACATCTATGAGCATACAAACATCTGACTTGTATATATGTGCTTTACCTGCAAAGTTAAACCATTTTTGAGCAACATTGTACTTTTAGGATTACATGGGTTCATTGTGTGAGCTTAACTGAACTTCTATGGATTCACGTTAACCAGTGTTTCCTACCCAAGAAGTAAATCCTTGAGTGATCGAATGTGTGAGGATTCAAAATAACTGAGTGTGGGTTGTGTGATGAGGTAAAATGGAAATGAAAGTTTGGTTAGAAGTGCGCTCAAAGATTAAAAGAAAGAGGGTGGGAGATTAGAGTAAAAGAATATCAAACTCTGCACCAACTTTTTTTGAGTCGGGCAGCCACATTACTGATTGTTTCACATTTCTTTGGTCAACATCATTGAAATAGACAAATAGCCCATGCCAACACTTGATAAAAACCCCACCAGCTACTCATTTTTTTCTAAAAAAGAAGATGTTTCATATCTTTAAAGGGGAATCAACACATAATCTATCTGATTTTCATTTTGAGAATCTGGATATTGAAATAGAAGGAAATCTGCCCCACCTTCGCACTTCGATCATGCACAATTGAGTCTGTGTTTAACTATTGTTGTCTCAATGGTTTACACAATTTTGAGCCTTATAAAAGCAATCATATGTGCTTAATTCTTTCAAACACAAGCATGCACACACAGAAAATTCGTTTTTCTGTCTAAACGTTCATAGAATAAACTTGTGTTATTCGATGATTGAATGGAAGACCTAGGGGAGTGAACATAAAAAAGATACTTTCCAATGTGTATTCGTTTCACACAGTGACTTAGTGTTACTGACAGGCATTTTAACTGATTCATTTGTTGATTCAGGTGTTACATTCATATTTTGTCTGAATTTGCAAAGATTCAGATGAATATCTTTTGGATCGATAGATAATCAGAGGCTCAGTGTAAAAGATCAGTGGTTAGGACAAATCAATGACATTTCTTGAGAAAGTTTTGATGATGTCAATGCCATTTCATCAAAAAGGGCGAGAGGTTCAAGAAATGTTATAGATGGGAGAAATGATCAAGAAATGTGGGATATGATAAAGAAAAGTTGGATCTTAGAGAAGAAATTTATGTTAAGAAAGTTAATTTGAAAAAAGATTGTTGAAAGTTGAAAGAGAAAGTTCAAAGATTTCACAATGGTTGCTGAATTTTACTAAAATTTTCTTTGAAGACAATTTGCTGAAGCAAACTGAGCTGAATCTGAAGATAATTTCTTTCCGATGTTTGAAAGAGGCTTTACAACGTTGGGGAGATTGTTACTATTCTTGAAGACAGACTTTGGGGAGATTAGAAAAGTTTCTGAAGATGTTCTGAGTTGACAAGAAGTCTACAAGGGGAAGACAAGTTGATAAAGTTCTTCAATGCAACAAAGGGGGAGATTGTATTGCAAAATCTTTTAGAGATGATATTGAATCTAAAGGGGGAGATTGTTAGTGCACATATTTGTTGGATACAAGATCATGAAGACTGAAGGTCAAAGTCAAGCCAAGTCAAAGCTCAAAGTCAACTCTCAAGCAAGAAAGTCAAAGTCAAATTGTAATAAAGTCAAAAGTCAAAGGTCTTTGTATCTTGTGTTTTGTTGTAAGTGTTGTGTAGTGTAAGGTAGCTTAGTATAAATTGTTCTTTTCGTTCGTAGACTCATTAGGCTACAAGGATATAGTTTTCTAGTGAGAGAAGTATTAGAAGAGATATTGTACGAATCCTTTGTAATTGAAATTGAAAAGCAAAGTTTGGTTTGAATTAATTCTCATCTTGTTATTGTGATTAGATTACGTTTAGAACTCGAAATTGGGACATATCATACTCAATTTGAACTTGAGTTAGATGTTTTAAAACTTTCTAAAGAGTTTTTAAAGATTTAAGAAAAACTTTCTGATGAAAAGGATAAAAGAAAGCAAGCTTAGAAGGACCTAATCTTTTACAAAAAAGAAAAGGAACTTCTAGAAGAAGAAAAAGAAATAATTTCAAAAGAAAAATTTGAGCTTAAAAAGAAGAAATTTTTTAAAGAACAAACTCTCACTGCAATGTATGAGAAACTTGAGAAAACCATCAAAGGTAAGGATGAAAAGGTTAAGAAATGTGAGTATGAAAGACTGACTCTTTGGCTTTGAAAAACTACTTCCAAAAGGAGAGAGAGTTTTTGCATCAGAACTTGCAAAGGAAAGAAATTTTAATCAAGAAATATCAGGATGCACAAGATGTGCACATAAAAATCAACTCTCAAATGGACACTCAAGGACTAGGATTCAGTGACCTGGATCCTTATATTGAAAAAACTCTGGGAGCCACATTCTTTATTGGCAGAGTTCAGAGACCTGATTTTCCATCCCTGAGAGATGCATCTGCATTCAAGAGAATAAGAACCTCTGAAGCATCAAAAGCGAGGAAAATCAAATTCAAAAACATTCGGTATGCCTCTGAACAGATGCCTGTTCAAAGTGAAACAAAATCCTTGTTCAATTTTGATTTCTTTAAGGATCAAAAGTCTGTTACCTCTGGACTAAGTCTCTCTGATACTAATGATCAGAGCAACCTGAATCCAAAGGCAACTAAATTTCAACCTCTGATTGTAAATGACTCTGAAAAACATATTGAAACCACTTTGAAATGAGTCTAATGGAAGTTCTGAAGCAAAACTCATGCTCAATTAAACAAGAGATCATTCCTTGCAACATCAGAAGAATATCTCAACAGAATAGCTCAGAGGATCTTGGTACATCAATTTTAGTACAACTATCTAAGGAGCCCTAAAAGGACTTTCTTGATTCTGACGCTGATTCTGATGAGACATCCTATGTGGATGAAGACATTGTAACTGATGAAAACTAATCTATTATTGCTGGTTCTCAGACAAATCAAGAGTCCCCAGATATAGTTGCCAACAAATTAGAGGAAATCAAACACTCCTCTGGAATTGAAAACAAAAGGATTTTAATCAGGAAAAATGTACCAGGAATTCAAATTTGTCTTAATTTTGTTGAAATGTGCTTAAAATCCAAATCTTCTCTGGAGTTGGAAAAGGAAGCTAAAGAAAAAACCAAGAGTAAAACTGTGCCTTTACCTCCTAAATCCTATCCTTTCAAACCAATCAAGTTCACACAATGGCAAAAGGAAAAATGAATTATGAATGAAAAATCTGATTCTCATATTTCAGTGAACAACAGAGCTAGCAAGCATCAAAGGCAAGAAAGAAAAGTTTCTGAGAAGGCCAATCTACATAAAAATAAATCCAAGGTAGATAGAAAGTTCCCTGGAACATCGCTTCAGTCTATAAAGCGCTTTGTCCAGAATATACACATGGTTTGGTTTCTCTGGATTGACAAAGCCTTTAGGCTGTGAGACGTAGACTTCCTCCTTTAAAATGTCATTTAGAAAGGCAGTCTTCACGTCCATCTGGTAGACAGTGAAGTTCTTGTGGGCAACATATGCAAGAAACATTCTGATCGCTTCAATACGTGCCACTGGAGCATAAGTCTCATCGTAGTCAATTCCTTCCTCTTGCCGATAGCCTTTTGCAACCAGTCGTGCTTTATTTCTGATCACAATACCATCTTCGTCCTTTTTGTTCTTGAATACCCATTTTGTACCAATGATAGATTTACCTTCCGGTCGTGGCACAAGTCTCCAAACTTTTAACGCTTTGAACTGATTCAGCTCCTCTTGCATCGAAGTCACCTAATCTGAGTCAGTTAGAGTTTTAGATATACATGTTGGATCTATCTTGCTCAAAAAGGAGTCATGCATACACATGTTTATTGTAGCAGACCTAGTTTGCACCGGTTTTGATGGATCTCCAATAATCTGGCTTATCGGGTGCTCTTTGGTCCACCTATGTTCATGAGGGAGTGGATTTGATGTATATTGATCATGATTATCATCTAGATATCCACTATGAGCTTCATCAGTTTTCTCAGGATATAAATGGGGGTACAGTTGAAGTATCTTGTGCAGAAGCTTTAGTTAGGACAACAGTTTCTGACTGTTGATTTGTCGTTACAGTGTAACCAACTGATTTAGCAACTTTTGGATCGTCATTAACGTTCACAACTTCAACTGTTGGAGTAGGCGTTTGAATTGGAATCTCTCGCTGAATCGGGGAACTTGATTCAGAAGATATATCTGAAGTGGTTGGTTGATTTCTTCTTGAATCTTCTGATCTGTCAACGACAACAGGTTTAGACACTTTAGTTCCAAGAGATTCATCATAAACAATTCAAACAAAAGATCTAAATCAGATGAGTGAGATGTCGATGATGATGCTTCATCTGATTTAGTGGCATTAGACACAGGTTATTGACTGATCTGTCCAGAATCTAGTACACCAGTTATGACGGGTTCTGAACTGCTTTGTTCAGAATCCAACTCCTCGTCATATGTTACATTTACGCTCTCTATTACGATCTTTGACATCTTTAGATACACCCGATAGGCAGCAGATGTTTGAGAGTATCCAATGAAGATGCCTTTGTCAGCCTTAGGTCCGAACTTGTTCAAACTCTCTCTGTCATTTAGAATAAAACACCTGCATCCAAAAATGTGGAAGTGTTTAATGCTAGGTGTACGATTATTTATCAAAGCATAAGGTGTTTTACCAAATCGGTGGTGTATTATAGAGCGATTATGCGTATAACAAGCCGTCGATACAACTTTGGCCCATAGAAATAGAGGTAGATCCGATTGACTTAGCATAGTGCGAGCGGCCTCGACTAGCATTCGGTTCCGTCTTTCTACGACTCCGTTCTGTTCTAGCGTTCTGCCAGCAGAGAATTGATCTGTAATCTCGACTGATTCGAGATAATCTTCCACAGTTTTGTTCTTAAACTCTTTGCCGTTATCCGTTCGTAGAAGCTTGACTTACTTTTGCAGAATCACGTGGGTAGTCTTTAAGAATGTGAAGATGACTTCGGGCGTCTCATCTTTTGACCTCAGAAATTTCACCCATGTGTACCGCGAAAAATTGTCCACAATAATTAACACGTATTTCTTGTCGTTAATGCTTTGCGTACGCATAGGACCACAGATATCCATATGCAGCAGCTTAAGTGAAGAAGTTGTACTAGGTTCAGGCTTTGGCTTGTGAGGATCTCTCTTCATCTTACACTTCTCGCATGCTGCACACAGATGTTCTTTCACATATTTAAGCTCAGTAAGTCCTTTCACTAATTTGCCCATGACCAATTTGATGATGTAACTAAAATTCAGGTGAGAAACCCGTCGGTTCCATAACCAACTTTGTTGCAGCGAGGCTTTTGATAGTAGACATACCTCATTGTCAGTCTGGACTTTGGACAAGTTAATCGTGTAGAGGTTAGACTTTCTCGTGCCGACCAGAAGTTCCTTACCATCTTCAGTACGCACATAACATCTTTTGGCCTTGAAATTTACCTCTAGATCTTTGTCACAGAACTGGCCAATGCTGAACAGATTATGCCCTAAACCTTCAACGTAGCTCACCTTCATAATCGTCACGTTGTCTTGAATTACGTCACCATATCCCAGAATAGGTGAAAACTGGTCATTTCCAAAACGAACTGTTCCGCAATATTTCTCTGTATAATTAGATAATAAATCTTTTCACCCGGTCATATATTTGGATCAACCAGAATCCAAGTACCACATATGACGGGTCTGCACATGAGAAACCAGGGAACAACAACTTTAGGTACCCATTTAAATTTGGGTCCTACAGAGTTAGCATAAGATTTTGGCACCCATTTAAATTTGGGTCCTCTTTTCTTTTGAAAATCACTTGAAGCATGAGAATAATAAGAATATACATGATATGTGCCCAACCAAACATCAGAATATTGTCGAGACGCACAATCATTTCTTTTATAATTAGAAGACTTTCTAGTAGACGGAGATAATTGGAACAATTGCTTTATTGAATATTTCTTGTAAGAAGATACAAGTTTTTGTTTATTAAAAGCAATATTCCTCTATTACAAGTAGAATAAAAAATGATTTAGTAGTCTCTTCAATCTTCTGCTTTGGTAGCCATGCTGATTTCACTCCAGTCCGTTTCTTTCTCACATCTAAAATATTTGAAACTTTAGAGTTAGAACTGTGAGTTTTGAGAGATTGCTTTTTCGTTGGCTTACCAGTGGTGTTCTGTTTCTGTAAATGCCTAGATTTCTTTTTTTTTTTACCTTTGGCACTCTTGGAATTCACAGAAACTGATTTATCAACTTTCGTTGATGTTTAACCTTTTTCCTACACACTAGGTAACCCGAAAGAGTTTATAATAAACTGTGAATGATCAGGAAGTTTAGCATTAAAATCAAATTGACCAACACAGTCATCTAATTCACCTTCAGAGTTTAAGAAATCAAACTCTTCATCAAGTAGATCAGAAATATCATTAGATTTTGAAGCTTTAGAAGATTTAGAAATAACAGAGTTCTTAAGAACAGTGGAAAACACAGATTGTTCTAGATCAATCAAAATCCTTTCTTCGGCTAAAGTATTCTCGAGCTCAGAAATTTTACTTTCTAACACAAGAGGTACATAAATCTTACCTTCGATAGGCTTAGTCTCCAACTCTTTTGAAGAATAACTCTCAAAAAAGTCATTAGAAAGGAATTTTGATTTATCAGAACTATAACTATAATTCAACTTCTCATAACGAAATGGAAGTTGCGTTTTAGTTGTGTTCTTCCATTTCACTTTTTTCCTTAGCTTCATCTTCGTCTGACAGTTTGATCCACTTAACTTTGAGTTCAGGGTATTGTGGTGCCAGTTTTAAAAATCCAAAGTCATAAAGCGCAGACACTTTTGAAATACCCTTTTTGAGGTAACGTGGGTTCTCGTAACCAAGTCCCCAACACTCACTACTCTTTTTAGGTTTGTTTAGATAATGGTGTGTTCAGTTTGATCTAAACTGTAGAGTTTTTCCGACAAAACATTCACTTTGTCAGATAAAGATTTGTATTCTTTTGAAATAAATGAATACTTTTTAGCAATCTCTTTGGAATCGAATTGACACAGTTTAAATTTAGAAGTAGTCTCAGATAGTTCATTGTGAATTATTGTCTTCTCTTTCGCGCTGGTATCAATATTTTTATGTAAGGCCTCAATCAATACGTTCTTCTCAACAATATCCTTGCTAAGTTTCAGTATTGATTGGTTGTTTTCTTTATTGATGCCTCTTTCACGCTTAAGTTTAGACTCTAATTCTTGGAGTTTAATAATCATGACATGCATTTCATTTAAAAATTCTGATTCAGTCATATCACATACCTCTTCAGTTTCTTCTCCATCCGAATCAACCTCATCTTTAGTCACTTGTTTACCCATAAAGCACAAATGGGCTTTCTCTTCTTTCTCTTCCTCATCTTCAGAATGATCAAGCCAGAACTCATCCTCTGCCATAAGTGCCTTGCCAGCCTCCTGTTTCTTGGCTAAGAGCATCTTATTCTTATAGTACTCCGAGTTATGGACTTTGGGCTTTCGACAGTCCTTCGCAAAATGTCCGAATTTTCCACAATTGTAACACTTAGTTGGTTCTGGCTCTTTCTTCTGTTCAGTTCTGTACTTCGTTTCTTCAGGCCTCGCCTCTTCGGTTATCTTTCCTTCAATCCTCTCCTTGTGTTCATAGTTTCTGGAAACAGAAGAATACCTCTGACTGTTTGAGCTAGGCTTTTTGTAGAACTTTTTCTGAAAGGCTTTGGTCAGCATCAGCATAGCCTACTTCAAGTTCTTACAGTCATCGGAGTCAGAATTGTTTTCACTATCAGCCTCTTCGGACTCAGAAACTATGACCTTCTTCTTCTTTTTCAAGCTCACTGAATTTTTCTTCACCACAGATCAGAAACGACGCTTTCAGCCTTTTTCTTTTCCTCTTTTATCTCCTCCACCTCATCCTCGTTTTGCCTCAGAGGAGTGGAATCTCATTCAGATCTTTCATCTACTTTATTTGTCTAGTGAACCTTTTCCACTCAGGCTGGAGGATGCTGAGAAACTTGATGTTAAGCTCAATCTGTGACTTCTTTACTTTGTTCTTACTGAGCTCGTTCAGTAAAGTCACAAATCTATCGTATGTAGCCTCCAGATTTTCACCCTCTTTAGCCTTGAACTCTTCATTGTTGTTAAGGCAGTTGGATACTTTGAGCTGATTTCTGAGCTTTGATCCAAGCATCATCTTCTCTAACTGATCCCACATTTGCTTGCCCGTGGCGTTGTAGCTATCAATCTTTACATAGATCTCATTGGGTATGCCTTGAAGAATGAAAGATCTAGCCAGTCTATCAGCTTTTCTCCTATTTCTCTGTTCTTCGGTGTACTCCTCTATTGGTAGTAAGTATATTCTCTGTTACTCTTCTTCTCCTTCATGAACCTTCACAAGAGGTTTCATGATTTCTTCTTTAAGAGATATTTTGATATACTCACCCAAGTCATGTCGGTCAATGAAGTCTAGGAAGCCATCTTTCCACTGTTCGTACTCTCCTTTGAAGAGTACTGGTGGTTTTACGTCAGTTCCGATCGCAAGTGCTTCCCTTGATGCGATCCTGGGTTTTAAAAAATTCAATAAGAACTTGACAAATGATCGCTAGTCCAAGAAATCAAGCAATTCAGAAGAACTTAGAAAGAAAATCATAAATGAAATTTCCAAAATTCTCTAAGTATGGAATTCACATGATATAGTGAAGTATAAGGAATTCACTCACAGAATTCGTATGCTACACAAGAAAGATAAGAATTCACACACAAGAAAGATAACGAAGAATTCACACAACAACAAGAAATCAGAATTCACAAGCAATAAGAATTCCCATGAAGTGTTATGCGAGTTCTAAGAATTCACATACAACCTTATGCGAGTTCTAGACTTGTAAAAAGAAATTGAAAGTCAAAATTTTCACACGAAACACTTTTCGCACAAAACCCTTATACGAATTCTGAACTTGGAAATTTCGAGAAACAAGAATTCGTATACTACCCTTATGCGAATTCTTATCAATTCGCACAAGACACGATGCAAATTCTAGGAATTCGTACGTAACTATCTGCGAGTTCTTTCACTTTTCGCACAAAGGTACCTGCGAATTCTTTCCTTAGAAAATTTTACAAAACTTTTCGCACAAAACACTTATGCGAATTCTGGCAATTCGCACGAAAACTTATACGAAATCTGAGAAAAACTCAACACACACACATGCGAATTGTACGAATTTCGCACATCTCACATCTGCGAATTCTACTCTTGAAATTGCAGAAACACAAATATTATGCGAAATCTAATATTTCTGCGAAATCCAATAAACCTGCGAGTTCTTCGAGTGAGTTCTTGAGAGATCTGCGACTTCTTGAGATCTACGATGAAAATATCATCTGAATTCCTCAAAAACCCATCTAAACTTCAAATTTCGAACTGAAACTTTGACTAAATGCTCTCTAACACATCTAGAACCAATTACAATCAATAATTTTTTGTAAAGAACACTAATACTTACAATTCGAATCAATTACAGTGCATAGAACTCGTGAACTCGACAATGAACAAAAAATCAGAATTCATGAAAATTACAGTGCAATTCTCTATCAAATCTATACAAGATTCATCTATATCACTCAACGAATACAATGAACTCAATTACAACCCGAATTTTGCACAAAAAACTCAAAATTCAATCTCGACTCTATGAACAGTACGAAAACTCCGTATTTTCTTGATTTCGATTTGGATTTGCTCTTATACTACATGTTAGGATCAATGTTAGACTGAAATTGTATTCAAGATTAAATGAGGGTCTTTATTGTATTTGTTGTAAGTGTGAGTGTGTCTTGTAATTGTGCTTAAAAGGTTTGACCTTGCTTGGTCATGTTGACCTATATATAAGCAAGTCATAGTGTTATTTTTCTAAGTAAGTGTGTGAAAGTGAAGGTGTAATCGTGGTGGTGATTGAGAGAGAGTAAGAACACATAGTTGCACACATTGAGAACACACACAAACACTATGTATTGAAAAGTCTATCACAAATAGGTATATGGCTTGATATAATCTTTGTGATTAATAAAACAAAAGTGTTTTGTATAGTTTTGTATGTGTTTATGCTAGTAAATCTTGGGCCACAATCAAGCGCTTACCACTACGCCAAAAGCAATTGCTGATGGAGAAGGCACAACTTTATTTCCTTATAGCGTAGCAGCCAGCGCCACGTTTCGATTTAGGAAGATGATGGTCAATGACCCAACAATCCCCACCCCCCAGCATCTGCCAGCACTAACAAGATCTTCTCTAGAAGTCAATGGCTGTACAACATGCCTTTGGCATTTAAATGCACTCTATGGGATTAGAACTCGTGACCTGCTCTGATACCACTAATTAATCCCAGATTTATCAAGTTCTTACTACAATTACGATCATAAAAAATGACAATCACAAATATTCAATCTACCTGTTTCAATTGATTCACAAGATTCCAATACAACAGTTCTCAGATCACTTTCTCTCTCTAGACTTCACACATACTCTCTCTCTAACTTGCAACTGTTAATCTAACAACTAACTCCTAGTCATATATCTACTAAAGGAAAATAAGAAACACACGCTTACAAGCTTACAAACACAAAGCCACTTTGACTTTGACTTTTATTACAATAACTTTCACTTTCATTTGAGACTTGACTTTTGAGCTTTGACTTGCTTGAACTTTGACCTTCAGTCTTCATGATCTTGTATCCAACAAATATATGCACTAACACGAAGTCTCAAAAGTTTTTGAATGTACATAGGAATTTCAAATCATCATCTTAATTTTCACATAACTGCAAATGCTTTGATTTACTGCTAAAACTGAGAAATCATTTTTCTGGTCCTCACTGCATTCTTTATGGGTCACCCAAAATGGCAAAGATTTCAAAGACCTACTCTCAGAAATGGTAGAGGAAAGAACCTGGCAATCTAGTAGAGTCTGGAAAGCCAGAGGACAAGAAAACCAAGCCTCAATCTAACAATAAAGGACCCATTATGCAATGGGTACCTAAAAAGACACTTTGATCTGCCTTGCAGAAACAACATGTGCCAATGTGGTATCTTGACTCTGGATGCTCAAGGCACATTATTGGAGATAAAAAGTTACTATCCTCATTTGAAGACAAAAGATGAGGCTCTATAACTTTTGGAGATTTCAGAGGCTGTGGTATTCTTTCAAAAGGTGACATTTCAGTATCAAAAGTTGTTTATGTAGATGGGCTAAAGCATAATATGCTTAACATAAGTCAACTCTGTGATAATGGGTTTGATGTCAAGTTTCAGAGGAAATATTGTTCCTTACTAACCAATACAGGTGAGGAACTACTCAGAGTAGACAGAAAATGAAATCTTTATCTAATGAACTTCACCTCAAACAATAATTCAGAGACACTCTGTTTACTCTCTGAGAAGAACGAAGATGTCTGACTCTGGCACAAGAAGTTCTCTCATGAACATCTCCACTCTAAACAAATTGGTTAAGTATAGGCTTGTAAAAGGTCTGCCCACTCTGAAATTTGATAAGGATCATCTCTGTCCTGCATGTGAAATGGGAAAACTCAAAAAGGGTTCCCATAGTATAAAGAGTGATCATTCTTGTCCAAGACCTTTGCATATGCTTAATGTTGACCTCTGTGGTCCAATCTCTGTGCAAAGTCTCTCTGGAAAGAAGTATATAGTTCTCTTAATTGATGAATACTCAAGGTATACATGGATTGAGTTCACCAGAACTAAGTCTGATGTCCTAGAGATACTAACAAATTTATTGAAAAGAATTCAGGTACTACTCAACAGCCAAATTCAGAAGTTAAACAGTGATAATGGAACAAAATTCAAAAATGCTAGGCTTGATGAATATTTCACAAGTGAAGGCATATCACACAACTTCTCTGTAGCCAGAACCCCTTAATAAAATGGAGTAGTTGAGAGAAGAAATAGAACATTGATAGAAGCTGCAAGAACCATGTTGGTAGCCTCTAGATTACCTACAACCTTTTGGGCATAAGTAGTTTGTACAACCTGTTTCACACAAAGCAGAGCTATCACAGTGAAAACATTTAAGAAAACTACTTATGAACTCATAAATCAAAGGAAACCTAATGTCAAGTATTTCCATGTATTTGGATGCAGGTGCTTCATTCTTAACGACAGAGATCAGCTTGGTAAATTTCATAAAAAGGCTGATGAAGGAAAATTCATTGTATATTCACATACTTCAAAATCCTACAGAGTCTACAATCTCAGAACCAAACTAATCAATGAGAGCATCAATGTCTCCTTTGATGACAAAGAACCCATGACTTCAAAGTGCTCTTGCTATGAAATCAAGCAAAAACAAGACACTCCAGAGTCTTCTAAAATCAAACAGTCTGAACTCAATTTTCTATTTGAAGACTTAGTTGATGAGGATGGTGCCTTTTAATTTATTATCATAGGTGTCTCTGGACGAACCTCTGAGGGACCACAAGCATCAGGTACATCTCTATCTGGTCCTTCTGATAACTCACCATCAATATCTATGTCCACGGGTACTACTAATGATCCCATACTTGGACATTCATTTGAAAAGGAGAAAGTAAATACTTCACTAACTCAAAGTCTAAACTCTGAAGTGCACACTTCTCCCTTTCAAAGCCAAATGTCAGAAAGTCTTACACCTATATCTGAAGCACAAAATCCTCCACAAATTCATGCTCGCATGACAAGATGGACTAAAGAACATCCATCTCATCAGATCATTGGTGATCCTAATTATGGTATAAATATTAGATCAACCACGACTAATGAGGCATTTTTATCAAATTTCTTAGCATGGTTGAACCTAAAAAGATTTTTGAGGCCTTAGAGGACCCAAACTGGATTGAAGCTATGCAAGAAGAGTTTCTACAATTTGAAAGAAACAAAGTTTGGTCTCTAGTTCCACTTCCTAAAGGTAAAATTTCCATTAGAAGTAAGTGGGTTTTTAGGAACTAAAAGGATGAGGTTGGGATAGTAATCAGAAACAAGGTCAGGCTTGTTGCAAAAGGATACTGCCAAGAAGAACGAATAGACTATGATGAAACATTTGCTCCTGTTGCAAGGATTGCGGATATAAGAGTATACCTAGCCTTTGCAACTCATAAGGGTTTCATAGTCTATCAGATGGGAGCGAAATCTGCCTTCCTAAATGGCAAGCTAAATGAAGAGGTATATGTCAAGCAAACCCCTAGGTTTGAAAGCTCTAAGTTTCCAAACCATGTCAATTATCTAGACAAATCTCTGTATGGACCTAAACAAGCCCCATAGCTTGGTATGAAACACTTTTAAACTTTTTGATTGCCAATAACTTTGAGAATGGTACAGTGGATACTACTCCGTTCATCAAAAGGTACAAAAATGAGTTACTTATGGTACAAATTTATGTTGATGATATTATCTTTGGGTCTACTAACCAAAAATATTGTGACATGTTTTCAGAGCTAATGAAAAGTGAATTTGAAATTAGTTTAATGGGAGAATTAACCTTCTTCCTAGGGCTATAAGTAAAACAAACTTTAGAAGGCACTTTTATCAATCAAACAAAATATGTTTATGATATTATGAAGAAATATAAACTGAATGATTCAAGTCCCATGAAAACTTCTATTGCCACTCGAGTTAAACTTGACTCTGATCCATCTGGGAAGCCTGTGGATGTCAAGAGCTACAGAGGCATGATAGGGTCACTTCTGTATTTAATTACTAGTAGACCTGATATAATGTTTGTAACCTGTCTCTATGCCAAATATCAAGATAATCCAATGGAATCTCACTTATCTGCTGTAAAGAGAGTCTTTAGATACCTTAGAGGCACTCCATCCTAGGGCCTCTAGTATCCAAAGCACTCTGGTTTTAAGCTAATGACTTATAATGATGCAGATCATGTAGGGTGCAAATTAGACAGGAAAAGCACCTATGGATGCTGTCAACTTCTTGGTGATAAGTTAGTGAGTTGGTCATCCAAAAAACAAAATTGTGTATCAACTTCTACAACTGAAGCAGAATATGTTGCTGCTGTCAGTTGTTGCTCTCAAGTGATATGGATGAAATCTCAGCTTAAGGACTATGGATTTGAGTTTGACAAAATTCCCATTGTATGAGACTCCAGAAGTGCGATTGCAATCTGTGATATCCATGTGCAACATTACAAAACCAAGCACATTGATGTCAGGTATCACTTCCTTAAAGATCCTGTTGAGAGGGGGACGATTTAAAGATCCTGTTGAGAGGGGCACGATTTAAATGTTATTTGTCTTAACTGATTATCAACTTGCTGATATATTTATAAAAGCTCTTGATGAACGAAGGTTCAACTTTTTGATCAGCACGTTGGGCATGCTAAATATGTCTACTTGATCTCAACCATAGACCAGAGCCTTTGACAATCTGATGTAGCATATTCTCTATAATCATCAGAGCCTCTAATACTCGTATCAGAGACTCTGTATTATATTTAAAGCATGTTATATTAGTCCGTAAGCATATCTTATTTTGTGTGATCCAAGTACAATTTAAGGGGAGAAAATATATTATTATCAGTCAAGGGAGAGCAAAGGCTAAAGAGATGTAAAGTAGAATGATCAAGATCAAAGCCTTTGATACCATTATCAAAGACTATGAGTCTACACTTTAGAGCTTCAGACCAATCAAGTAGAAAGGTATGAAATTCATTCTCATCTTAATGATCATCTTTTCTGAAAATCAAAACCTATTCTGATTCAAAACCTTTTAAATGAATGCTTGAACCTATTCAGTCTCTGATGTTCTTCACTAGAGCCTCTAACAACTATGACTCTGAAGACACTTTAGAATACTAAACTCTAGTGTTATTGAATGATTTTTTAATCAGATTTAGGATTTCAGTTATGGGTACCAAAGGTGAAATCATGAGGTATTTGGGCACAAATGTCAATGTTCAGAGGTTATGACTATTCATTTCCTTCTCCGAAGGATTAACACTTGTATGTTTTTCCTTTCCAAATTGACTTGTGCGGGTCAATTTTTTTTTGTGACTGTCATGTATCTAAAACAACCCCACGGTGACAGTTTATGACGTGAGCGCCCTTCAAGAATTCCCATACATGTGTAACTCTAAGATTAGATGGATGCCAAAACAGTTCACTCTCCAGTCCTTTCAACGTCGTTCCACTATCTCACTCGAGTACAACCACGCCCATAAAACCCCACTTTTCCTTTACGCTTTCAGTATTTCCCTTGCATACTTCATCCTCCCGATTTTCTCTCAAGCTTAAGGATCTACAACAATGGTGAACCAACAGTAAGGATCAGATGACTCGAGCAGAATCATGCCTAACTGTTGAGTCTAAAGTATTGTATTCAAGATTAAAAGGGTCTTTGTTGTAATATTTGTAAAGTGGTGTTTGTTAGTTGTTGGTATGTCAATGTGTTTGAATTTCCTAATTAGTTTGAGTTATAAAGTCAACATAGTTGACTAGGTATAAATACTTTGTGTTCCTTGTAATCATAAGAACACACACATACATACATCAGAGAGATTATAAAGAGAGAAATAGGTATATGACTCTATGTACTTAGAGAGAAATCATTGTGTAAACATTGATTAAATCAATATAATGATTTCTACAAATGTGTGTGTGATCGATCTGTGTTTGATATCTTGAAACTAGAATCACAATCGGTATCAGAGCAAATCAGATTCATCAGAGAACAATTTTTGTTTCATAAAATGAAGAACTCGCAGACTCATTGTTCTTCATTTGATTTTTGCGAATTTGAGTTGTAGTTGTTGATTTGATGATTGTATTGTTGTTGTATGATGTTTTAGATCATTTTTCCTTCAGATTTGTACTAGCAATTTCTTTGTAATTCTTGTTCAATTTGTTGAATTTGCATCTTTTTAGAGTTCGAAGTGTGTGTCCTGAGTTCTGATCAAGATCATCGATTAAGTTGTGTTTTGGTAAAATTGGTGCTAGAGGAATGTTCAGAACATAGTCGAGATCACTTCCGTGAAGATTGAAATCAATTGGCTGAAAATTGAATCAGAAATGAAGAATTTTTGAAATTTTGTTGAAGTTGTCTAAGGATACTTTTCGCAAGATACTGTATACGAAAAGTTCAAAATTCACATACAACGAGATGCGAAAAGTTACTGTTCATGTGCTTTGGCTTGCGAAAAGATTCAAATTTCGCATGATGAAAGATTGATTTTTGAATTTTTGTTAAGTCCAGAATCCGGAAGCATTCTTTTGCGAAAAGCTCGTGTGTACCTGAAATTTGCTAAGTGAGGATTTCGCATCCAACTATCTGTGAAAAGCAAATAATTCGCATACCGAAGCATGCGAAAAGCTCAGAATCTGCACCTTCAGCCTACAAATTGCTCCTTCTACAAAAAGTTCTTTCTTCTCTCTACGAAAAGTGTAGAATTCTCTTAATTTCTTGAGAATTTTATACTTAGAATATTTTTGGAGATTTTTTCTGAAAATTTTCAAGTTTGACTTTCAAGTCAAGATTTCTGATTTTTCTGACTAACGATCACTTCAAGCTACTTCATTTCAGATTCTAAGCATGTCTAAAGATCTTCTTACCATGGGATCTCAGTCGAAACCACCGGTACTATCTGTCGGTGAATACCCTCAATGGAAGAGACGGTTGTCACTGTACCTGGTCAACCTGCTACTACAACTTCTCCGGAAATTCTTGAGTGTTATGTTCCGAAACCGTATCAGTATTTCAGTGAAGCAGAGAAAGCACAAGCCAAGATAGCTGAAGAAGCTCTTATTATTCTTACCATGGCCATACCAAATGATGTTTACATCTATGTAGACAGTCGTGATTCTGCTAAGGCCATGTGGGACGAGCTTAAGAAATAGTTGCAATGTACTGACAGATCAATCAAAGCTAAACTCAACCAAAGCATAAACGCTTATGAAGGGTTTAAAGCGAAGGAAGGAGAATCTTTGTCTGACACATAAAACAGGTTCAATGTTATTTTGAACGATCTAAGGAGAAACGGGTTGAATAAGTCTGTTTCAGAGATAAATTACAAGTTTGTCAAGAATCTCAACCCTGAGTGGAGCAGCTATGCCATTAACCTCCAAATGACGAAATATATGGATTAAGAGGATGTAAATTCAGCATGAAGATCAAGTGAAACAAATCAGTGACGAGAAGAAAATGGTGAAAGAATCTCTAGCACTGTTGGTAGAGAAGAAAGCTATGAAACCCAGTTCCTCAAAGACAAAGATTTCCAAGGAATATCTGAATGAATTGCCCAGTTCTTGTTCTGAGTCAGCTGTTGAAGACAAGGAGCTTGAATCCGATGAGGATGTTAGGCGGTTTGCAGAGAATTTGGCCATGATCACTAAACAGTTTAACAAGCGCTTTGGGAAGAAAAAGTTCAATTCCAAGCCCAAGCCTGATGTGTATAAGAAGCAGAAGACTGAGAAGTATAAGCCCAGATTTGAGAAGTATGAGAAGAAGGAAAAGAGGAAGGAAGAAAAGAAACATGAGAAATTTGATACCCAGAATTTCCAATGCTTCAACTGTGGGAAGTTGGGACATTTTTCAAAGGATTGCCGTTTCAAAAAGGTCAAGAACTTAGAATACTCTGCAAAGAAGTCTTGACTTGTAGAGAAGCAGGGGGAAGGGAAAGTTTTAATGGTCGAGGAGGAAAATTGGTTGTGTGAGACATCAAAAGATGAGGAAGCACACTTCACCCAAATTCACTGTTTAATGGCCAATATTGAAGATGAGCCCCAATCTGCTGATCAAGCACATTCTGATTCTGAGTCTGAGGTACACAATTGTGACATCTGTCAAATTCTGAATATTAAGGTTAGCACCCTTAGATTATATTATAAGTTTTGTCACTTCTAGATTTTTTATTAAAAACCTTTAAGATAAAAGTTCCTGAAAAATTTAGAAGTTGCGTTAAAAATCCGGAACAGTTCCGCATCTGACCGTCACTGTCCAGAAATGCCAAATAAGTGAATAAAAGTCCAAAATCCTTAAACTATAAAAATCAGTATGTTAATTTCTCTTGCATTGCAAAATTTTCAAATTTGACATTTATTTAGCAAATATTGAGAATCGGGTATTTAGGTTCTCAATTATATCTGATTTTTTTATAAATTAGACTAGTAATTTAATTAATAATATTAAATTAAATTCTTTTATGATGATGAGTCATTAGGACACTTGTCTTAATTGTAATATATTCTAATTATTTTAATTATTAAAAACAAATTAAAAACAAGATTCATTCTCATTTTTCAATTTCAACTCTTCAACTCCCTCTTCCCTCTCCTCTCTTTGTTCGGCCGAAGAAGCTACCATCACCACCACCATTCCATTTTTTCTTTGTTAAAAATCAAAATCCAAGCAAGAAACCATCAACAATTTGAAGTTAGAATCAAGTTTCCTTCTCAAATCTTCAAGGTAATCTCAAAAACTACATCTTTCTTATGCATGTTCTCATTTTCGAATTTTGGGTTTGACCAGTAAAAATTTACATCTAAATGTTGTATAAATTGGGTTTCTTTTTGATGATGAGATGGATTACATTTGATGTATATAGTATCATAAAATGAGTTTTTGATTCTTGTCTTCAAAGAAAAATTTGTTTATTATCAAATTTGGGGTTTTTGATCATAATGTGGAATTTTGTAAGTACAGTATCATGAACCACAAAATTTTGGTGTTATTGAACTTATAGCTATGTTGTTACAAGGAAAATTTAGTATAAAAATACTCTTAAGATGGAATTTCCCAAATTCCACATGATTAAGAGCTTATTGGTGATGATAATATCACTTAAATGGGTATATTGTACATGCATGCATTTGGATGAGTATTTTGGTTGCAATGAATCCATGATTCATAAGTTAGTTTATCATGTAATGAAGAGTGAAGACATGGTTTATAATCAAAAACCATGTCTAATGATCATCATTTTTTTTTTATTAAAAATAGTATTTTCTTCATTTTAGAATCTGTCCAGAAATTGGACTTCACTTCTAGCTTGCACATCTCACAAACCACATGTCCAAATTTGGGGTTTTTTCTTCTAAACTTTAATTTAGAGTGTTAGATTTCTAAAAAGTCCGAAAACACTGAATTTGGAGTTGATTTGGGCACTTAAATGGAATTTATAAGAAAGGGGTGCAATCTGTCCAATGAGGACAGAATCATACACCCAACTTGTAAAGACCATAACTCCCACATTATTCATCCAAAATAAGTGAATCTTTTTCCAAAAGATAGGATTTTGAGTTAGGTTTGCATCCATATAAGGATCACTATCTAATTCCAAGAATTGATACCCCAAAAGCCTGTTACAAGTGAGGTATGTCACTGATCCGAAAATCAGTGACACTCTGTTTTGTAAAAATTATTTGAGGTATCAAAAGTTATTCAAAAATTATAAAAAAATGCAGATTTACTCTAAACATATTATAGTATCATCACAAAATTTGTGATTAAATAATTCTCTTGGGAAGTTAAGCTTCCGTGTTGATTTTATCGAATAACTTTCTGGACAGCATATGCTTAATCCAGAAAGGTAATCTTCTTAAGTCTAAATTTTGTTTTATTGTATTTTGGAACTTTGTATAGTTTAAAAATGGATATGAACTAAGGAATTTATATAATGGCATTTCATGGGACAATTGGACATATTGGTTGGACATTGGAATAGGGCATTAATGTGTTTCTCTATGGCAACTCTTGTATAGGGAAACTAAGGGCGTGGCAAATTCCATAAGTATTAAAGTAAAGTTTCACCCGTTCCATTCGTTAAGGTGAGTATTCACAGCCCCACTTTTATCGTTTTAACTGATTTTGGGGTGAAAAACATGATTTAGTTGCGTATTTAAAGATTCATGAGAATTGTTTGAAAGTATTGCGAATTGGCAATTTATAAGGCTTTGTTAAAACCGTTTGGAATTATAAGCTATATGATAAGTATGCAACTGATGTGTTGAGTATTAAATGTTAAGACCCCGTGACACTACTATTAACTCGAAGAAAATCGGGCCTATAGTATTAGTGGATAGCGCTATTTGGTGTGACAAACCCACCTTAATGCTGACGAGCAGGGGTGCACTATACTAGAGAAGATGACTAAACATGTGGCTCGAATCACCGCTGAGTTAGTTCATCGGGGGCGTTGAAATTGGTCAGGGACGGCTTAGTAGTGGCTCAACGTAATATTTATCATTGCATACCTCTTGTCATATAAACTAAGTTATGACACTCATGAATCAAAGAAATTGAAGTTTGGTTTAAACATATGTTTTACAAATGATAACTTGCATATAAATTGATTTGTGCATATCTAAAACCTGTGAACTCACCAACTCTTTGTAGTTGACCTTGGTTTTTATTCATGCTTTTCAGGAATCGAGAAGGTAATTCCATGATGTTTTAGCAGTGCACTTCATATTTTGAAGCAAGATTATTTTGCTTTATGCGTATCGTTATATTTTAAGTTTGGGAATTGTAAACAATGACAATACTATGTTCTTAAAAATGTAATGTATTTTGAAAGTTACGTAAATGTTGGTATGTTTATAATCTTGTGCTATGACATCGGAGTTGTTATGCCTCGTGTTTCCGCTTTAGCGGGGTGTGACAACAATCAATTAGACAATTCTGAGGTAGTTCAAAATTTAATTTATCAGATTGAATTTATGGAAAAGGAATTCAATGCTTTAAAAGAGAAACTTAGCCTTGAACGACAAACAATGATTAATTTTCGTGATGAAAATGCATTATTGAAGGTTGTTATAGAGGATAAGGAAAATAAGAAAAATATTTTTAAGAAAAAGGAGAAAGTTGACGTATCTTCCAAGATCACTGAGCTCCAAAAATACTTGGTGAACGTGAATTCTGAAAAAGGTGAGTATAAGATTATGTTTGAAGCCTGCTTTCAAGAGCGAAATGAGGCTTATTGTAAGATAAAACAACTGGAGGACTTAAACTACAAAAGGGGTCAAACTGAATAGACTCTACATTTTTTGATGAATAAACCCAAACACATCCGGTTTTATAATCCGAAGATGGGTTTGGGTTTACAGGAAAATCAAGTTTTAAATGGTGCCCCCGAAAATATATATAACTATGAGAAAATGTGGCCTAATTCTCAAAAGATTTTGGATATTCGTGACACTTTTGTTAAAGCTGAGACTTTAATATCTGAAACTCCTGAAAAAGGAAAGGAGGTTGTAGATGATGACTTATCCAATAGTTGTACGGATTCTCAATCTTCAAGTTTTAAATTGGTTAGATTTCAATACGATGATTTAAACACTAGCGACAAAAGCAGAAAGCTTGAATTTGTAGAGTTTGAATCATAGTTTTCCACACCTTTTTCTAATGATGAATCAGTACCTGAGGATAAAAATATTCTTAAAACCAAGTGCCAGTATGACAATTATGAGTCAGATTTTGATGCTTGTGTTCAGAACATCATATTTCTGATTCTACTAAGGATAGTAAGATAGAAGAGTCGGTTGATGTCACAGATTCTGATAAGAAGTCTGAATTCATCAAAAAAATGTTTGAAGAAATTTTTGATGAATGCTTCAGATCCTGATCCAATTTTAGAAAAGCTTGAGTCTAACTACGAGTCAAACCAACCTTCTGATTTGCAAAAACAACAATCTGATTTGCAAAAGATACTCGAAGAAGTCGAAGATGAGAATTTTGATCTTTGATTTAAGCTACATAAATCTTTAAATGAAAACCGAGAGCTTGACAAAAAGATAAGTGAAGTAAAAGATGATCTTTTTAAAAAGAATTTGTCAAATCAAAAGGAGTTTGAAAATCAAAAAGCGTTTCAAAACCAGAAATGGGAAGTTCGGTCAAACCCATAGTTCATGACTTTAGCTAGACCTACAGTTGTTTATGTTCAAAAGTTTGAAAAACTACCAAGTATTTTTGAAGTAGGTGAAACTTCAGGCGTGAAAAATGTTAACTCATCTTATAAGAATTCAACTAATTCAACGTCTTGTGGTGTTACAGAAGTGAATGGAAAGAGGAATGAAAAGTGGAGGAAGAAAGGTTCTGAACACAAGCCAAATCAAAATGTTTCTAAAAAGTGTACTTCTGTTGAGAATGTAATGAATGTAAGAACTGACAGTGGTTGTAAAAATTCTTGTAATGCTTTTGTTGCAAATAAATGTAATTTATGTTTCAATAAATGTAATTCTTTTGATAAATCATAGATTATGACTTCTGCTCAAAATAATATGAAATGCAGTCATTGTGGTCGTAATTCATTCTTGTTCCACTCCACTGTTTCAAAGAACAAGAAAGTTCAAAGCTTTTCTCATGCAAAGTCATTTTCCAAAGCCTCGTCTCAACCAATTCATATCTTTAAGGCTAAGCAAAATAAATTTTGAAAGAAAAAGGACTTTGATTATGTAAATGTTAAAATGGTTGCCGAAGCCTCGTTATGAATGGAGAATCAAGGGAACAGTTAACGATTTTCATAAATTGAAGGATGCTAATAGAAAGGACTCATCAGAATATGGGTACCTAAAGCCAAGTTATTGTTTCTTTTTGCAGGCCTATCATCTGTGGTTTATCGACTCCGGATGTTCAAGACACATGACAGGATTTAAGCATCTATTGCATAATTATGTTGATCAACCTGCTGGAACCGTTGGCTTCATGAATGCTGCTGTGAAGGGATATGTCAGAGGATATAGAATGCTAACTAATGGCACTGTAGCCATTCAGAAGGTGTTGTAAGTATAAGGCTTGGATCACAATCTATTCAGCACGAGTCAGTTATGCGATAGTCACTATCAAGTTAGGTTCACTATCACTCATTGCCACATTGAAGATCGTGATGGATCCGAGAGATTCAAGGACGAGATATATGGAAATTTGTACGCTGTCAACTTTCCATCACTATCAGCTTCAAGACCCGTTTGCTTAATAGCCAAAGCGTCAAAAGGGGAAAGTTGGATTTGGCATCGAAGACTCTCTCATCAGAATTTCAAGGCTATAAACACTCTTGCAAACAAAGGCGTAGTCAGAGGTCTACCTGAAATGAGATTTCAAAAAGATTCCTTATGCCCAACCTGCGAAATGGGAAAGATGAAAAGGAGCTCACACAAAGTTAAAATGGAATCTTCGTGCAAATCAACGCTGGAAAACATTCACATAGACCTTTGTGGACTATTGAGGATTCAATAGATCAACGGAAAAAAGTATATTCTAGTAATGGTCGATGAATACTTTAGATACACGTGGCTGGAGTTCCTGAGATCAAAATCTGAAGCACCGGAGTTGATAATTCAGATTTGTGAGACTTGTGATTGGAATTCAAGATCTACTTTCTCTCTCTAGTTCTTGAGAATTGCTTGATAATAAGGGATTAATAATCGTTACATGAATCGATTTTAATTGTCAAGATCTATTCTTTATTGAATTTCAAGAGATCTACAAGTTTCGGATATGAATTTCGTCGAAAAATGAGCGAGTTATGAGCATTTTAAGTCGTGTCGCCGGAATTTTTAGATCTCGCCAGAATCTGACCGGAATTTGAGGTTTTGAGCATTGATGTTGTCACATCTCTTCCAGATTTGTTATTCATGTCATTCTCGATTATTTGATGTATTTTGGGGCAAAAAATTCGAGAAATTTTGATCTTTGAACACACCTCGCCGGAAAAACGTTTTAGCCGGAGTTGTTACTGTTCATCACCGGAAAAACATGGATATGCTATGATTTTATCAAATTCTTCGTCCAGATCTGTGTGTGTGTTAATATCGATCATATTTGCAAGGAAATTACACATTTGGTAACAATAAAATTCGAGTTTTTGAGCTGTTGCAACAAGCTCGCCGGAAAAATGAGATGCCGCCGGAAATTGAATGTTTGGTCTGAATTTCGGTGTGAATTTCACTGACATTTCGATTCAGATCTGTGTGTTTGTTATTTTTTATCGATTTGCAAGTGTATTACAAGAGATTCCTGAAAGAAATCGAAGGTTTGGTTGTTGAAATTAGATCGCCGGAAAAATTTGTTAGCTCGCCGGATTTGAGCTGTTACTTCGCCGGAAAACGTTTTCACGATGCATGGATGTGGTTACTTGCTGAAAACAGTTATTTCATGTCTATTAAAGCTATTAGATGCAACAAGAAGTTAGTTTGAGCATGATTTCTTGAAGCAAAGTGAAAAGAAAAAGTGAATAGTATGTGGGTTTTATTTTGAGAAGAAGATGAATAGTGACTTAACTGTTCCGTTAGTGACCAGTTAGTTTTCTAACATTTTTGGTCCAAAATTCAGTTAAGTTTGGCCAAATTTGTTCCTCATTCCTTACCATTGTAGTGTATGCCTATCGTTTCCGGTTCGATCATATCGGTTACGACTCTCAAGCCGAATTCCTACTTGACTCGCGGTTAACGACGATTCCTTTGTTAAAAACTAAGGATGCACACGGTTTGTCACGTCAAATTCACTCGTTATTTTTCTTGTGGTCTTATCGGAACGAGTTGGGTTTCTACATTTCGAGATGATATTCATGCACTTAGTCGAGCTTACGGTGTACATCGGATCCAGTTTTAAAGTCGAAACATCAAGAATGAGAGCAACTTTCAAGGGGGAGCCGAGCCTACAATTGTCAATGAATGCACTAAAGTTTTTTCAAACAAATCAAGGGGGAGAGGTGATTAGAGGTTGAAGATGATTTACTTTCCAAAACTTTAGGGGGAGAATGTTAGTGTATAAAAGTATTGGAAAGTAAATAGCATTTAATTGTATTTGATTTGTATTTGTAAAAGGCCTTGGGCCTATTGGGCTTATGTAGTAGATGGGCTTAGGCTTAATTGTTGTAACAATGGTAGAGAATGTAGTGGACTATAAATAGCCTTGTAATTGTAATAATTCATTTATATATTTTGCAATACAAGAACTAGTTCTCTAAACACATTTCTCTCTCTAGTTTAGGTTTACTTTCGCTCTCTAGAAAATAAAGTCCTTCTACTATCCTAACCTTAGTTACAAACATGAAATGATCAGATCAAGGACCTAACAAGCTTCATTAAGAAGATTCAAGTTCTACTTCAACTACTTGTTCAAAAGCTACGGAGCTATAACTGTACAGAATTCAAGAATGAGACCCTACAAAGCTACTTACAATCAGTAGGTATCTCAAATAACTTTTCTGTCGCCCGTACTCCACAACAGAACGGTGTTGTAGAACGTAAAAACATAACTCTGGTGGAAGCTGCAAGAACAATGCTCGTCTATTCAGGACTATCGTTGTATCTTTTGGCCGAAGTTGTTACCATTGCCTGTTTTACTCAGAACAAAACGATCATCACGAAACGGTTTACAGAAAATGCCATATGAGATTATTAACAATCGAAAACCTAATGTCAAATTTTTTCCGTGTTTTTGGTTGCAGATGCTTTATACTCAATGACCGTGACAATCTTAGAAAGTTCAAAAAGAAAGCTGATGAGGAATATTTCTTGGGTTATTCTCTAATGTCCAAAGCCTTTCGGATCTACAACAAAAGAACCAACACGGTCATGGAAAGCATAAATGTGTCCTTTGATGAAAATCTGACTACGACTTCTGAACATAGAAGTTTAGGACTAAACTTAAAGAAAATGTTTCTACTCAAGTCTGAGTGGAACCCACACCTACCGAGACTAAGTCTTCTACTTCTAACTCACAATCTTCCACATCTGAGTTATATGTACTTTTCTTTGATGCATTCATGGAAATATGTGCTGATTTCGAAAAATCCAATGTATCCGCATCATCATCTTCAGTGGTCCCTGATATAAGTGTTGATGTTTCAGCACCATCTGAACCTGTTACTACTTCTTCTGATACTACTAGTCCAAACAATTCTGATCAAACTAACAATGTTTCTGTGTCAACAAACAGCAACTCTGAAGCTGAAGTCTCGAGCACTTCATGTGCTATGCCTGAGTTACCTGAATCAGAATTACAGACTGAAGAAGTACCTACAACTATTTCTGATGTTGTACCTTCCATAACTGATGCATATAATGAACAAAACAATCGAATCAATGTTCAACCCCTACCGAGTACTACTAGATGGACATGAGATCACCCCTACACAACATAATTGGATACATTGAAAGTGGTGTCAAAATGCGAGTTGCATCAACGAATTTTTGTTTATACTCTAGTTTCCTCAGTACAATAGAACCGAAGAAAGTTTATGAGGCGTTGCAAGATCCTGATTGGATCCTTGCCATGCAAGACGAACTTCTACAATTTAAGAGAAACAAAGTATGGCGGCTCATACCCAGATTTAAGAACAAATATGTTATTGGAATAAAATGGGTATTCAGAAACAAGAAGGACGAAGCAAGAATTGTTGTCAGGAACCAAGCCAGATTGGTAACCAAAGGGTATTGTCAACAAAAAGGAATTGACTATGATAATACCTTTGCTTCGGTAGAGAGAATCGAAGCCATTCGTATCTTTTTATCCTATGCAGCCCATAAGAACTTTAAAGTGTATCAAATGGATGTCAAATGTGCATTTCTTAATGGGATTATGCATGAGGAGGTATACGTAAATCAACCGGAAGGCTTCGTAAACCCTCAGAGTGTGGTATGATACTCTGACTCAATTATGGTTTTAAAAAAGGTACGATCGATACTACTCTTTTTCTGAAGAAGCATGGTCAAGACTTAATTTTAATTCAGATTTATGTAGATGACATAATATTCGATTCTATAAATCCAAAGTTTTGAAAAAAAAATCAAAAATCATGGAGACTCGATTCGAGATGAGCATGATGGGTGAACCAAATTTCTTCCTTAGTCTACAAGTGAAGAAGTCCCTTGATGGCATATTCATCTATCAGTCCAAGTATATTAAAGACATTTTGAAAAAGTTTAATATGGCTAACAGTTCTTCCATGAAAACGCCAATGGCTACTGGAACTCTTTTGGATGCAGATTTATCCGGTAAATTTGTAGATCAAAAGACGTACAGAAGCATGATTGGTTCTTTATTATACTTAACAGCTAGTAGACCGAATATAATGTTCGCTACATGTTTCTATGCTCCTTATGAAGCGAATCCTAAAGAGTCTCACCTAGAAGCCGTTAAACGGATCCTCTGATACCTCAAAGGCACTCTTGATCTAGGCCTTTGGTATCCGAAGGATTTGGGTTTTGGTCTTTCAGCCTTCACTGATGTAGATCACGCAGGATACAAATTAGACCAGAAGAGCACTTCGGGTTTTTTTCAGTTCTTAGGCGACAAACTGGTGAGCTGGACATCTAAAAAGCAAAATTGTGTTTCAACCTCGATAGTTGAAGCGGAGTATGTAGCTGTTGCGAGCTATTGTTCACAAGTACTTTGGATGATGACTCAACTGAAAGATTTCGGCTACACTAATAAGCGCATGTCTATTTACTGCGACTCGAAAAGCGCCAATGCTATTACTGCTAATACGGTGAAACACTCTAAGGCGAAACAAATAGATGTGCTCTACCACTTTATCAAGGATCATGTGGAGAAAGGAGATGTCGAGATGTATTTCGTACAGACCGACTACCACCTTGCTGACCTTTTCACCAAGCCTTTGGATGAAAAGCAATTCAAATTCTTGATCAGTAAGTTAGGTATGCTTAACATGTGTTCTTGAGTCTACCAGATCTTTCCTACATGTATCTAGGGGGAGTTTATAATGTTCATGCTAATTTCTAGGGGGAGTTCAGAAATTTGATTTTATCCTGTTATTACTAATAAAGGCGGAATCATCGAAGATGATTACCAAAATCATTCATCTTTTGCAGGTTACAAAGTTGTTTAGGAAAAGTTACTATTCTCACCGGATAATATGTGACGATGGCTTCTGGATACTTCGGTTCAGAACCCGTACTTCAAAGTTTTTGATTTTTGCTATTTGAGCTGGCTGATCAATCTTTATCAGGAAGTTTTTGTTGAATTTTTAAGGGTGAGAAATAAATTTTTTTGTATATGCTTGAATTTTTACAGATATTGAAGGGGAAATATCTGATGTTTTTTCAAGGGGGAGCTTAATAGATTACATTTTATCTTCTTGTTCTTAATTGAAGGGGGAGATAAAACTTTATTTTAGGGGGAGATCAGAATCTAATGCCGAATGTAAGTATTCTTGATTCTTAATCTCAATATATTTGAAATAAGAACAACTTTCAGGTATGCAAATTGTTTTCTAAGTATTCAAACCAATTCTTTTTCTCAAATGATTTTATGAATTTAGAAGTGTGATTTTAAATGATTTTCATTTTGGAATTTTAATGTTTAACCGACCGTGTGTTTCCAAAGACTAATACTTGTGTATTATCTTTTATATATACTGTCAAGTATTCATACACACTGGTTCAGTATTTCATTTGACTTTGGTATTACCATGTCTCTAAAAGAAAGTAATTTTCAATGGTAATACCCTCGCTTGATTTCAAAAAATTTGAGTATCAGACATCATTTCTAAATTTTGTGCGTTCATTGTCAATATATTTATATTTGTTCATATAAAAATTTCCATTTCTTTGATACCCCAAGCTATTCATATTTCATGATATTTCATCTGTTGATCCATTGTCAGATTCTCCAAACAATTCTCTTGATTTCATTTCATTCATTCAATTTTTTTGTTTTGAGAGATCTTCAAAGGTCGAATGCTCAAATCTCATTCAACTTTTTGATGAGCATACACATGTTTGACAGTGCTATCATATTTTGTGCTTATTTGTTCAAGATAAATTGTTGAGCAACACTACTCTACATAGGACCAAATTTTCATGGGATTCGTGTGAGAACTTAAAAGACTTGTATGGATTTACGTTAACCATTGTTTCCTACCCAAGAAGTTATCCTGGAGTGCTTGCGGGTGATGTGTCATTATATGAAAGAGTGGGGGAGATAACTCAAAGGGTTGAGTTTTTCTCAGTCTGATGAGGTAAAATGGAAAAGAAAGTTTGGTTAGAAGTGAGTTAAATGTTTAAAAGAAAGAGGGTATGAGATCAGAGTTAAAAGAATATGAAAACTCTGCACGTACTACTTTCTCAGCCGGGCAACCACATTACTAATTGGTTCACATTCTTTGGTGATCATCATTGAAAAAGGCAGTGAGCCCATGCCAAGTCTTGTAATAACCCCACCAACCACTAATTTATTTCTTAACAAAGAAATGTTTCATTTTCTTTGCGGACGTAGCTTATATGCTATCTGGTCTTCATTCGGAAGATTTAGATATTGAAAAAGTAGGAAAGTTTCCCCACCTTTGAACCTCTTTCATGCACATTGAGTCCATGGAAAACTTGTTGTTGTCTCAACAGTTTCAACAGTTTACACATTTTGAGCTTGTTTAAGATTTTGTAGCTTTAATTATTCCACACATGCACGAGCACACAAGGAATAAGTCTTCTTGTCATAACATTCATAGAAAATTCCTCTGTGGTTTTTCGATGATTGAATGGAAACCCTAGGCGAGTGATCATCAAAAATCTCCTTTCCAATGTGCATTCGTTGTACAAAGTGGCTTCATGCTACTTACAGGCACTCTAACTAATTGATATGTTGGTTCAGGGTTACAATTCCTATTTTGTCTGAATTTGAAAAGATTCAGATGAATACATTCTATGAATTGACGGATACTCAAATCAAATATAGATATCTTCTTCAGGGGAGATTGATTATCATTTTGGAGGAAATTGTCTCTATTCATCATGAAGCGCTTGTGTTCTTGATATATATGAGGAAATTGTATCAAAGATGGTGCTGATATTGAAAGAGTTTTGATGATTCTGATATCTCATCATTCATCAAAAAGGAGGAGACATTTCAAGAGTTTCAAAGTCAGATTTCTGTTACTTGTATCAAAAAGAGAAGACAATTTCAGATTTAAATTTCAAGTGAAAGTCAGAGATGACAAAGTGTCAAAGCACGATATTTGATGAAGAAACTTCAATGTTCAAGTCAAATATGAAATTTTTTTCTGAAAGATTAGATGCATATTTTATACCGAAGGGGAGATTGAAAAAGATTTAAAGTTTTTGAAGTGTCAAAGTTTGTTCAAAGCGATAAGGATTTGAAAGTTTCAAAGCTGTGAAAGACACTATGTTGAACAATTTACAAGAGAAAGAAGACTTGAAGATTCGTGTCAAATTTTTTTAATCTTGAATCCAAAGGGGGAGATTGTTGAGTCTAAAGTTTTGTATTCAATATTAAAAGGGTCTTTGGTGTAATATTTGTAAGGTTGTGTTTGTTAGTTGTTGGTAACTCAATGTGTTTGACTTTCCTAATTAGTTTGAGTTGTAAAGTCAACATTGTTGACTAGGTATAAATACCTTGTGTTCCTTGTAATCATAAGAACATGCACTCATACATACATCATAGAGATTATAAAGAGAGAAATAGGTATATGTTTCTATGTACTGACATAGAAATAATTGTGTAATCATTGATTAAATCAATATAATGATTTCTACAAATGTGTGTGTGATCGATCTGTGTTTGATAGCTTGAAACTGGAATCACACTAACAATGATCCACCATACTTTGACATTCCTGTAAAGAGAAACAACTTCTACTTAGACCTCTCCCCTTCCAAGTTTGACGAACAGTGCAGGGTAGTAATGGAATTTTTTAGCAACTATGAACTCAAATACGCTCTAACCAGTTTTTATAGCAATGTTCCCCTGAACTACGTTCAACAATGGTGGAAAACGAGTGAATATGATGAGAATGTAAATGGAATCATAGGCTATGTTGACGCCGGAGAAGATGCAGGAGGGTCGATTAGGATTTACATAGAAACGCTCTGACGAAACCTATGTCTTTTCAAAACCACTAACTTAGGGATAACAAAATTTGAAAAATCCCTTACCCAGGAAGAAATGCTGGAATTCCTTATTCACTTGGCATACAACAAGGACATCTCTAAACTCGGTGAGTTTCGACGTCAACACCTCCCACCAATCTGGAACTTCATGTTCAGTGTGCTCAATCGCACTCTCACCAGGCCAACCCCACCATTCTAGCCATCATGTACACCCTATTATTCAACAGGGCCGTCGACCTTGCACCGCTCCTCTTCTTTGAGTTGTACATTGCAGTCGATCGAAAGAACAAGTCTCTGGCCAAAGGGAAAGCCCCAGTCTTTGTTCTCTTTCCAAGGTTCATTTCCTATTAATGCGAAGAGGCATGATAAAATTCCAAATACCAGAGGAAGGCCCGAAGACCCCTCTATTTGTCATGAACAACCTAAGGCAACAATTGTGCCTCCATACCCTACCGCTAGACGATTCCCTCACACCATGGTAAGTATTCTTCCTTAAAAGCTCCCTTCTCTCCTTCTCTATAGATGTGTTGCCTAACCACTAGAACCAGTGGTGGGATCCCCAACACATTTAGGCTCTGAGCCGGTCCTTGAGTCAGATAGTGAGGACTCAGAGGGCACGAGGATTGAAGAAAGAAGACAACCAGAGGGTATCTCTAGAGCAGAAATGTTAGAGAGTGCCTTTGATGCTAGTGAAGAGAGTATCTCTAATAGCACAGAGAGCAGTGAGACTGAGAGTACATCTGAGGAGGAGAATTATGAGCCCTTAAGAACCGAAAGATGTGAGGTAGAAAAAGATGCCCCTAAAGGCAGACATGTGTATTTTCCTACCCCCACCCCAGTGCAACCACGCTACCTATCCAGGATGATCCAGCATCCATGGAGATTGAAACAGAGATGCACACCTCGAACCCTAACCAAGAAAACCACTCAGAGGCACCACTTTCTGCCTCTGGTGCACACAAGCCAGGGGAAGCACCAATTATGGACTTTTCCTCTCAAAAGGACAAGGCCATTGAATAGATAAGTACCTACTCACCCCATGGTACGCCACTAACAGAGAAACTGAATGATGCCTATGTGGCTCATTCTCTAAGTGACTAACTTCCTAGGCTCGAGGTCTTTAAGATCTCACGTAGGGACTGCCCAACTCAAGGGCAGTGGGTAGACCTAGTAGAGCACGAATTGACTTGTCCGTATAACAAGTCTAGGCATCACATCTACTTCCCCTCATCTGAATTTGAGGAAGAAGAGTTGCAAGAGGTCAGAATGTCTGTAGAGGACTCCCCTCAAAAGGACCCTCAAGGATCAGATAGAAGTCCTTCCATACACAACATCAAATCACCTCTGAAAGAAGGCGCCTCTGAACTTGAGGCAGACTTGGGTCCATGTATTGGACCGAAGGTTACCCTCTCTGACTACGTTACCAAAGCAGAGTTCAAAATATTTGGGAACGAAATCAGAGGATCCTTGAATGATCGTAAACTTATCATGGCGAAGACCTCAGCGTCCTCTACCTCTACAATTGCCAATTTATCAACAGAGGTCTCTGAGTTGTGCAACACCTTCACGAGCAACAATTCCAGACTGGAAGCTCTGAAATCCAAATTAGAAGGCAGCTCTGATCAACTTCACACTGAGTTAAAAACTACAAGAAAAGAAATCATCAAAGCCTTTCCAAAACCTTCTGCAACCTTTGTTGCTCCTATCACTGCTGAAGACCTCACTTCCTTTAAATCAGAGGTAAAGTAGTTGATTTCTGGCGTACTTGGCTCTGCCATCGCCTCTGTCATCCCTACTCCTACAACAACTCCACCTCCTCCACCAAGGACAATAGAAGATCTGGTGACGAAGGCCGACCTTGCCAATTTTGGCAAGAACATCATGGGAAGAGTACTCATTGTCTCCAAAAAATTTGTGGCCAAATTCAGAGAGACCACGAAGGCAATGAAGGCTCTGAGGGATGTCCACAGCTACAAGGTGGTTGATCAAATCGACGAGATAAGAATGGCAACTAATGAACCAATAGAAGAGATCGATCATGTAGCAACCAAACTTTATCCCATGGGCAATCCTCTCCCTCTGACACTAAGTACAAGAGGATGTTTCCATATACTTCATATGTAGATGAGGCAAAAAGAAGCCAAGATTTGATGATCTATAAAACGAGGATGATGAGGATATGGGTGAAGGGCCTCCTGGACCTCAAAAGGGGGACTTTATCTTCAAAGACGCTCAACCTATCAATAGTTGTGATTCCTCTTCCTCCTTTGCACCAAATCAAGCTGACAAGGGTAAATCCCCAATAAAAGACCTCCATAGAATTGAATCAGAAAGAGCTGAACTAGAGAGGAACTGCACCTCTGCTGAAGACCAACCTTCCACAATTCTGAAGTCCTTGGTTCTAGTGATACTCCTCGCTGATGAAGTCCCTGAAATCCCAATTGTACCACTGCCTACTATAACTCAAGAAAAAAACACTCAAGCCACTGAAGCCACAATAGTTGCTGAAGTCTCTGGTAATCCACAACTTATGAGTTATTCAGATGAAAACTCAACCTCATCAGAAGATGCCTTCTCCTCTCTAGAAGGACCGAGCTATGTAATGAATGATCTGTTTGAAGATGAACTAGGAGTGCAGTTACCAGAAGCCAGGGAAGACATGGTTCAATAAATCACCCAACAGATGGCCTCTCTGATGAACCCACCTCAGGCAGAATCCTCCAGACCTAAGCAAAGCGAGCAGGTGATGAATGAGAACATCTTCAAGTACTTATACTTTGAAAGAGATGTGGTATCTAGCTTGAAAAGAACTCTGAACCCAAGACTCGACTACCACCCTTGATTTGGTCAGATCGCGCTTCATCAGAGATAAGACCCAAGAGAGATTTGCTATCTATTTTAAAGAAGGCATCAGAAAGGTATTGGTCGTCAAGTTCAGAAACTATTTCTACAACCAGATTCATTACCTTGAATATACCGTAGAAAGAGCAAACAACAGAATATGGATATTCAACGATAATGATCTACAACATGGCAGACAAAGGTTGAAAGTACAATGTAGGGCTAAGTGAAGTGAAGATGACAATGGAGAAACATGTGGAGTTGAGGTCAAAAACGGATTTTCAGATTGCACTAGAGCTTGGAGTTGACCAATTGCTGTGACTGCTCCAAATGAACAACTTGAAGATCTGGAGAAAATTTACAGCGGGACGGCTCTTGCAGAGCCTCTTGGGTTTGTCTACAGGGATGAAGAGCACAAAAAGAAATTGTTTAAAGCTTCCAACTCATTCAAATACTTATCCCTGACCCTAAAGTACTTAAGAGAGAAGATTCGTGAACTAGTTGGACAACCCAAGTGCACTGCAGAGATTGCTCAAAGAATCATAATGGAGGTCGACTCAATGCTCGAATATAGAGATCTCATTATGAAATTCCACAGGATTTGTAAATGAGAAGTTTTATAGATTAGCTTTTTTTAAGTCATGTAATGTAATGTGCTTTTTCTTAGTGGAACTTTTACAAGAGGATGACTTTCTCCTCCGTGTCACTGTAGATAGTTTGTACTTTTCTTTTTATTTTCAATACTTAGGTCTTAGGGGGAGATTGTTAGCCCCGAGTGTCTCTAATGTAAAAGTACTAACAATCCAACAAGTCCTGAAGCTTCAGAGACTACTTCAGAAACACCAACTTAACTTCAGAGGATGCACTATTAGAGACTCACACCAGAGGACACCTAACCAGAAGATAACCTAGCCGACAGAGCACCAAGGCCCCTCTGACATCTGTTCTGAAGTTCAACTATGCTCAAATCTCTAAAGTGTGAAGTCACCTATCTAGCCTGCCATGTCAGCACTAAAAGCGGCTGCTTTACCTTTAAACCTGCCACATGAGGACTGGTCAGCTTGTGTACCATCGTGATTTAGGCTATATATAGGGGACAATACTGCAAATTTAGGACAAACGCGCATACAACAATTCCACTACCATATTTCGTGCAATTGTACTATTGAGAGAGAGAGAATTTCAGTGAGATCTTTTCACCTAGTAATTGTGTGTTGTTGGTGTTCTTCGGTATTATCTCCTGAAATATTCTAATACAAATGGCTACTATTCTTGGAGTATATCTTTGATCATCTATCTCTCTCATTCTACTGTGATAAATCTTATTCAATATACTTTCAAAGCTTCCGCTCATAAACTATTTTATACATTTATTTATTTATCGAAACTAAGATATGGGAACCAACACCTACTTTCTATCCTTAAAAGTAGAGATTTTATTTTCGTTCCATTAAAATAACACAAAATTGCTTTATTATAATTTATAAATGTCAGTTATAAATTATAAGTTTGATTTTGATATTGTTGAATAAGGAAAATAGAAAAATTAATCAAAATAATAAGAGTAAAGGTTTGTCGAAAATAACATTTTTCATCATTGTAGTTTCAAAACTACAAGATAGTCATTGTGGTTTGCGAAAACTTCTAAACTTGGTCCTTCCCTCTAACGACCGTTAAAAACATTTTCTTGGCTTTTTTTCCTAACAAAAAACCACTGGGACCAAAACTAAAAAATCGATTTTGGTTGGATAAAAGCAAAAAAATCGATGCAATGACGAATATGCCCCTCATCTAAAAGATTTTTCGAAATGTTGTTATAGGGAGGGATCAAATCTGGACACTTTTGCAAACCATAATAATTATCCTTCATCTTGTAATTTCGAAATTGCAGAGATGAAAAATATTATTTTCGACAAACCAATGGACTCAAATTTGTAGTTTACTCTGATTATAAACATGATTATTTCTTTTACGTGTTAATTCTTATGCTAAAAATATGACATATAAAAAAACATTACGAAGTTAGAGTTTCTAAGAATCGAAATAACATTACCGAAAGCTTTGCCATATATATATTGTAAAACAAAAATACAATATTACTCGTATTTAAAAATCATAAAATAAAATAATCACAATATTTTGTCTTTAGACGATTTATTAAATTAATAGGATCCCAATCCATTATCATATCAATTTTTGTATTGTACATTTATAAAAGGGAGATTAATTAAAATGATGGTATTTGAAACCTGTATTACCAAAATGCCCTAAATTTCGTTGGGTTTGCCAAAATACCCTTTTTTCCGGGATTCACTGTTCATCCCCGTGATTTCACTGTTCATCCCGGGATTCACTGTTCATCCCGGGATTCACTGTTCATCCGGACCTAACCCCGAGATTTCACTGTTCATCCGGCCCTAACCCCGGGATTTCACTGTACATCCCGGCCATAACCCCGGGATCGATCCTTTTTTGGTCCGAATCACCCTAACCCCGGGATGGGTCTCATCCCGGCCCTATATCGTGGACAAAAGGGGTATTTCGGCAAAGTTATCGAGATTTAGGGCATTTTGATAATACGGGTTTCAAATACGGTAATTTTAATTAATTTCCCCTTATAAAAAATGATGATAGTTAATTATATCCAATAAAATTAAAAACATATATTTAGGAAGCCACATATAAAATGTTGTCCACTAAATGGGGTTTAATTTGAAAGGTATGCCTCAACTCGTATTATAATTTTCATCCAACTCCGAATATTTTATCACAAAAAGGTTGATGTGTTACCTAATTGGATTTAATTAAGAGTAAATTACAATAGAAACTCTGGTTTCATTCGTAACATTTGGAAATTACAAAGTTGAATATTGTGGTTTGTACTTCATTACGACCATCGCTAAGGCCTGGATGTTAACTGTCTCACGTGTTATTTATCTGAGGGTATTTTGGTAATTTTATATACTTGTTTTTATTATAAAGACAACTTAGCGTACAAAACATGTTGGATTTCAAGTACTTGATGGCAATCCAAGAGCTGCTTGTAGAAATGGTAAGCATGGTAAAGAAGTGTTGAGGAATCCTTATCAATATATTAAGGGGGTGTTTGGTTCGCAAAATAGAATTTGATGGAAATGAAATCCATCGAAAGAATTTGACTTTGAAGGAACTGGAATGAAATTTGATCACGCATTTGGTTGGTACGAATTGGAATGGAATTTCTCAAAAGAATTGGAATCTCCATCTTTTTTTGGGGGATGGGTGGTAGTTGTGATGACGACAACTAATCCCCACCCACCCCACTACCACACCACAACGACCACCATGCCACTACTATCGTCGTCACAACTACCACACCAGTACCCCACCCACCCCAACCCCGCAACCAGCCACTTTGGTACACAATCAACAATTATACGCAATAAAGTCGATTCATGCAATTCAAAGCTTGACCCAACTCTCGCATGCAAATGTTTACCTCTCGAAACTGATAATAAAATAGGTGCATGCATTTTAGGTAAGAAATGGAACAATTCCTCACACTTTTATATTTAAAACCATCTAACAATATGTTCTTCAATAATTTGCAATACTAGCGAAAACAGTAGGAAGAAAACTCTCAACAAAACTTGTATGCAATCTTATGCTATCAAACAATTTAGGATTACATTTAAGACATGGGCTACAGTATTGTGTGTGTTAAAACATTCTCCAAAATTGGTAACCCCTGATAGGTGCAAAAGTTTTTACTAACATGGAATAATTCATGCAATTTATTTAAAATATAAATTTCATGAATGCATTTGGTCGAGACCCGAAGTCTTAGAGTCACGCTCGCTAAGTCTACTAGTCACATGACTGATATTGGAAATCTTAAATAGTTTAACTATCCACAACTAAGTCGATTAATCTTTAGATTTCTTCCCAAAATATTGGTGATTCACCAAGCCTATGGTTCAAACTTCAAGCTATAACTCTGACCTGCAATGGTCGGTTAAATGTAATCACCATACTTAACTCATAAACCATTATTTCCATGATGAGAATAGGGTTTCATCGTTCAGAATAATAATGATAAAATTACGGGTGTTACAATTCTCCCAACCTTAAAGGAGATTTAGTCCTCGAAATCTAGAATAATCAAATAGTCGAAGACAATGCTTTAATAGATTCCCTTAGTTCCCAATTCAGCTTGGTTATTTTAGCAACAATAAACCTTGTCACACAAATTCCTCTCGGTTATTGACATTATACCTTTCCTTTCTCGCAATACATTCGAACCAAAGGAGACACAAGGGGTGGCTCGAAAATTCTACACAACCTAGAGTTCAGGTTCAATAGATGGCACATTATTCATCCGTCCCAAAACAGAATAACTATCCGAGGATAGAGTCCCCAAACAATCACAAAAACTTAACAAGCCAACTACCTGCCCTCCAAGGAAGAGTCTCTAATCAAAGCCTGCCGCAAACTGGATTTCAATTATGTTGGATCCCAGATTTAATCTTATAACAATGATATAAACAATAAGAACAGCAGAAGCAATATAGTTTAAATATCAAAGCAGATTCAATATCACAGTTCAACAATAATATGTATAAACCATACTAGATCTTCTTTAGAATACTTTCCAATATATTAAAAGATGAATCAGATACAAGATCAATGAAAAGCACACTTTTGTCAATGGAGTGATGGTCCTATTTATAGGACCATAAAGTGAACAGTGTACTATCTTGACATAAGAAGCATGCTTGAACAGTGTCTTACCTAAAAGGTAAGCTCAAGACATTCTTGAACAGTGAGATACTCTAAAAAGTAAATCTTATCACTAATGACGTGTCATCTGTTCTTCTGTTAACACTTGTAGAATTCTTCAGTTTGATCTTCAGAGAGAGTGTCTTCAGAGCTCTGACATAGACCTTTGATGACGCTATCTCTGATCTCTTCTCGGCTCAAGAGTCTATCTCTGAATTGAATTCAGAGGTAGACTTGGCTTTCTTGGCAGCAATCTCTGATTGTCTTCAGAGGAAGACTTGGGATATTTTCAATACTTTTACTTTACTGAATTGGGGCTAACAAATTACTTTCTGGATATTTGATATACTTTGAACCCTTTTGTGTGCAACATATGCTAAGAAGATTCTGATTGCTTCTAGCCTTGCCACAGGTGCAAAGGTTTCATCATAATCAATGCCTTCTTCTTGCCAATATGCCTTAGCAACCAGTCTAGCTTTGTTTCTGATTATAATGCCATTTTCATCCTTTTTGTTTCTAAAACCCATTTAGTTCCAATAGCAAATTTTCCTATAGGAAGGGGAACTAAGGTCCAGACTTTATTTCTCTCAAATTCTTGAAGCTTATCTTGCATGGCATTAATTCAGTCAGGATCTTCAAGAGCTTCAATTACCTTTTTGGGTTCAATTTTTCTTAAGAAATTTACAAAAAGACATTCATTGACAGTAACTGGTCTTGTCTCTTGATTCCTTCTGAAGGAGATCCTATGATTTGATAATGGGGATGATATTTTGTCCATCTTGTCATTGGAGCATGAATGTAAGGTGGTGTTTGAACTTCAGAGATGATAGTTGGGGACATCTCTGTTGTGCTATTCATAGGCTCTGAAGTTTGTTCCATAGATGGTGAAGCAGGCTCTTGAGTCTCTTCAACAGATGTTTCTGGAGTTTCTTCAGAAATCTCTTGTTCATCTTCTGCTTCTGAAGATACTTGTTCTTCAATTTGTCTTGTTTCCTTGCTTGGTTCTGTATTTAAAGAAGCAGGGGGAGTGACATCAGAGGGACCAAAAAGTGTTGTACCTGTAATATGTGGTTCCTCTGAAACATCTCTGTGTACATTTCTGAATATAAATTCAGAGTTATCATCATCATCAAAGAAATCTTCAAAGATTTTGTTCACCTCAGATTCCCTTAACTTTGATGATTCAAAGATATTCTTAGCTGTAGAATTGACATCTCTGTTGTCAAGGCTTTTGGTATCATCAAAAGAGACATTGATACTCTCTTGGATTGTTCTTGTTCTTAGATTGAACACTCTGAAGGCTTTTGAGGCTAATGAATAACCAATTAATTTGCCTCCATCTGCCTTCTTGTCAAATTTTCCAAGAGAATCTCTGTCATTTAAGATATAATATTTTCACCAAAAAACATGAAAATATTTAACATTAGGTTTTCTGTAGTTATGAGTTCATATGAAGTTTTTTCGAATCTTTTGACAATAGTGGCTCTGTTTTGAGTAAAACAGGTTGTAGCCACTGCTTCTGTCCAAAAGTTGGTTGGAAGATCAGATCCTGCAAGCATTGTTCTTCCAGCTTCGACAAGTGTTCTATTCTTCCTCTCAACAACACCATTTTGTTGAAGGGTTCTTGCTGCAGAGAAGTTGGGAGTTATGCCTTCCTCTGAAAGATAGGAGTTGTATTGGCATTTCTGAATTCTGTCCCATTATCACTTCTCAGCTACTGAACTTTGCTGTTGAACAGAACCTGCAATCTTTTTAACAACCCTATTAAAATATCAGGTACATTAGACTTGGCTCTAATGAATTATATCCAAGTATATGTGGAGTATTCATCAATCAAAACAAGAATATACTTTTGACCTGATAGACTCTACACAGAGATAGGACCACAGAGGTCCACATGAAGCATATTTAGAGGTCTAGGACAATTATTATCACTTTTGGTTTTATGGGAAGATCTTTTCATTTTTCCCATTTCACAAGCAGAACAAAGATGATCTTTGTTGAATTTCAGAGATGGTAATTCCTTAACCAGATTAATTTTGAATAACTTATCTAGTGATGAAAAGTTCAAATGAGAGAACTTTTTGTGCCAGAGCCAGACATCTTCATTGGTCAGAGATACTAAACAAAGTTTCACTGAGCCAGTGTTGATTTGCTTGGTAAAATTCATTCTATATAAGTTACTCTTTCTGTCTGCTCTCAGCATTTCTTGACCTGTTTTTGAGTGAAGAAGTGAACAATGTTTTTCTTGAAATTTCACATCAAAACCATGGTCACACAGTTGACTTATGCTAATTAAGTTGTGCTTTAGTCCATCAACATAAGCAACTTTTGAAACAAATACATTACCTCTAGTTAATTCACCATAACCTTTAATCTGACCTTGCATATTATCTCCAAAAGTTACTGCTCCTCTAGATTTTGCTTTGAAAGAGGATAACAACTTTTTATCTCCAGTCATATGCCTTGAACATCCAGAATCTAGATACCAGATGGGCATATACTGTTTCTACAAGACAGATTAGAGTTTCTTAGGTACCTATCTCATTATGGGTTCTTTCTTGTTAGGATTTTGAGGATTTTGATAAGCATTTGGCATTCCATCTTTTGATGCTTTGCCATAGTTGCTTTTCTTTTTCTTTTGAGGCTTTGTCTCTGAAGTTTTATTCAGAGACTGATTCAGAAAACAATGAGAATCTCTGAAATGATTTTTCAGTTTAATCATGAGTAATGCAATTGCAATTAACAGAGCAAGATGAAGAAGGAGCAAAGTTTTTCATTTCATTTAAAACATTTGGTACATGTTTCTTTTGAAACCATTTAAAACTTGCACTAGGAATATTACAAGTATTCCTAACTACTTCTTTCTTTTTGGCTTGAGAAATGGCCTTCTTTTCAACTTGCTTTTTCATGGCCCAAAACATCTTCTTCTCTTTCTTGCTCACTACTCAAACAGGATCAGAATGGTTAATTTCTTGCCATTTGCATTTTTGTTTAGGAGTGAATATGATAGGTTTCTAGGTGTAGAATTGAGAAGTGTTAGTTTTATTCTTAGTCGTTTCCTTCAACTATTTTTCTAACTCCAGAAAGGTTTTTGCTTGTAGACACATGTCTATAAAATCAGGACATATTGGAATTCTGGGTTTTTTCTTTTGGAATAGGGACAGGGATGTTCAAAATTCCAGAACCAATAGTCTGAGTTGTTGAATTACCTTCTCTGGTGTATAGAAAATTTGTTCATCTATCTCTGTGTCAGATTCATAATCAGAATCAAGAAAGTCTTTCTTAACCTTGTCAGAGATGACTATCTCTGAAGTTTTCATAGGATTTTTAGTTCTAGACACTTTGATTATCCTTTCCTTGCATGATTCTTTGATAAAATCAGATATGGCATTGTCTTTGTAAATTCTTCTAATGTCATCTTCAAAGGTAGTTCTGATGCATTCATCTGTTTTAGGAGAGTACAGAGGTGCCTCGGGATTCGGTAAGCTCTGAGGTTTTATTTCAGAGGTACTAGCTTCAGAGACCTCTGGTTCTTTAGTGATGAATGAGTCAAATCTAAAGATTTCTTTGGGATCATGGCTCTGAGAATTTGTAAACTTAACCTTTGAAGTTTCTTTTTCTATCTTCAAGATAGGTTTTGAAACTGTTTTTACTTCAGAGTATGAGGTATTTTTAAAGTTTAGAGCTCTGATTTTTTATCCTTCTGAGATTTTTGTCATTTTGAAAATGTTAGAATTGTTCAGAGATGAAAAGTCAAGCTTCTGGACCTTTCCAATACTGAAAGTGGAAGAAAGTGAAATTTTCTTCAATCCAGTGAATGGATCCAATTCATTGAATCCCAGTCCCTGAGTATCCATCTGAGAATTGATTTTAATATGCACATCTTGTGCTTCAAGATAACTCTTGATCTGAAGGTCCTTTCTTTCCAGAGATTGATCTAAAATTTCTCTTTCCTTTTGAAAGAAATTAGTTTAGGCAACATAATTGAGCCTTTCAAACTCAGATTTTCTCACTTCTTCTTCTTTTGCCTTTAAAACCTTTTCAATTTCTTTGAGTTTCTCTGAAAATAGATTTTTGCTTTTGTCTCTGAGGGTTTTCAAGTTCATATTTTTCAACAAAAAATTCATTCTTTTCTGACTCAAGAAGACTATTTTATCTTTTATAAAAGCTTAGATCTTTTGTCATTTGCTTTCTCTTTTCTTTTTCTTCAAAGAGCTTTTGCTTTAAACTCTGAAACTCATTTGTTAATTTAAGAACATCCATTTATAGTTCACTTTCAGAGGTGGATGAAGAATTTACCTTTTCAGAGCAGTCCTCTGATGATCCATCAGTCTGATCACCATCTGCAATAGCCATACCACAGAGGTTGGTAGGCTCTTCTTCTCCATCACTTGTAGAGTCTGACAACCAGTCTTCCATTTCTGCAACAAGTACCCTTTCTCTGACATTGTATTCATACTTGTTTTTGTAGTAGTCTTGATCTTTGATAAGTCTACCTATGCAGTTTGCAGAAAAATGGCTTGGTTTTCCACATCTGAAACATCTTCCATCATTCTGGTTTGGTGGAAGAGCAGCAACTGCTTCTATCTTCTTAACTTGTGGTTAGGGCTGGAAGTACCTCTGAGGTTGAGGATACTTTGGTTGAAATGGTTGATGAGTTCTTGATTGTTGAGCAGCTTCATGATTGATGAAATGAACACCCTTTTAATCACTATGCAGAGTGGATCTGGGCTCTTGTTGATAATCAGTTTTCTGAAATCTTCTTTCTAGATTTTCTATTCTTTCTTCATAATCTCTCCTCCCTTCAAAAACTTTCTTACCAAACTTCTTGCTGAATTGATGAGTAATCAAGGCAAGATATTTGGCAAAAACATTAATGTCTTCATCTGAGTCTGAGTCTGAATGTTCATTTTCTTCAGCTATCATGGCCTTTTTAGATTTTCTTTTTAACTTTTCTCTAGATTTCTTTGGTTCTTCATTATGATTTTCTTTTGACTCACCTTTTTGTTTTGAAATGAGGGAAAGTGGTCCACCTAAATAGGTTTTTGATTTTTGTTTAACAACTTCTTTTTCCTGAGCAACAAGAGTGCCATAAATATCAGTCAATGACCAAGATTCAAGATTTTGATTGGCGTGTATTGACATGGACAATTGTGACCATTCTTCATTTAAGCTTTTAAGGAAAAGAACATTGTTTTCTTCTTTTGTCCTCATAACTCCAAACTGTTTGCATTTATTGATGAGAATGTTGAATCTTGAGTTTGTTTGGTTCAAGGTTTCTTCAGGTAGTGCATGAAAGTCATGGTACTCATTAATGCAAAGATTTCTTCTATTTTCCTGAGTTTGTAGACTACCTTCAAGTTGGTTTAACAACTGATCCCATATCTCTTTTGCAGTTACACAAGAATCAAGTTCTTAAAAGATATCATTGGGAATGGCCATAATTAGTAATCTAACAACTTTGGAGTCATTTTCCATCATTTTAGTTTCTTCATCAGTGAAGTTTGAAGTTTTCTTTTCATAGTATGCAGGTATTTCAGCAGTATCTGCTATTGCTGGAACTCTTGGTACCAACACCATTTGTTGGTGAGGTCCATCATTCACTGATTTTAAAAGATCCCTGTCCATACCTTCCAAGAAATTTACCATCCTTATTTTCCATTGGGGATATTCTTCCCTTAGAAGTGTAGGAGGTTTGGTTAATGATCCAGCTGTATAAATGGCACTTATACTAGAATTTACCATTGTGAAGAAAAGATGAAGATTTGAAGAAATGATGCTTTTCTACGAAGATCTTTTATCAAAAAGTGAAACTGTGAGTTACTTTCAAACCTGGAGCATATGGAGTTCTTTCAAATAAACCAAGGTTTATATGAACATGCACAAATTTTGAAAGCTTGAATCGGTAAGATGTAAATCTATCCGAGTACGCAGATATAATCTTTCTTTGTTTTGAAAACAAAGGAGGCTCTGATACCAATTGTTGGTTCCCAGTTTTAATCTTATAACAATGATATAAACAATAATAACAATAAGAATATCGGAAGCAATACAGTTTAAATATCAAAGCAGATTCAATATCACAGTTCAACAATAATATGTATAAATCGTACTAGATCTTCTTTAGAATACTTTCCAATATATTAAAAGATGAATCAGATACAAGATCTATGAAAAGCACATTTTTGTCAATGTAGTGATGGTCCTATTTATAGGACCATAAAGTGAACAGTGTACTATCGTGACATAAGAAGCATGCTTCAACAGTGTCTTACCTAAAAGGTAAGCTCAAGACATGCTTGAATAGTGACCTACCCTAAAAAGTAAATCTTATCACTAATGACGTGTCATCTGTTCTTCTGTCAACACTTGTAGAATTCTTCAGCTTGATCTTCAGAGAGAGTGTCTTCAGAGCTCTGACATAGACCTCTGATGAAGCTATCTTTGATCTCTTCTCGGCTGAAGAGTCTATCTCTTAATTGAATTCAGAGGTAGACATGGCTTTCTTGGCAGCAATCTCTGATTGTCTTCAGAGGAAGACTTGGGATATTTTCAATACTTCTACTTTACTGAATTGGTGCTAACAAATTACTTTCTGGCCATAATTGCTACCATGAGCTCCATGAGAATAAATCACAACAATCAACTCCGGACTTCGGAGTGTACACTACTCCCGAGTGTGAGCATGAAGTCTCTACAATTATCGGTAGTACTTCAATTGATAGAAATTAGTTACCTCCCAACCTTGAGTGACTCTTACCATTCCGAAGATAGTACCCGAACTCAGCCACTTGCTTCTGTGGCACCGATCAATCACAATTTTATTCTTGCATTCTTCTAGCGGGCATTTCTTGAACTATGATATACTTCTCAATAGCATTCAAAACTACTATGATATTTTCAAGAGTTGATTCGACATAATCATTCATACTCCTTTCTATTCAGAGTGTCCACAACCATGGTGACTTCACCCGGGTGGTAAAGGAATCCGCATAATCATTCCTGAATGGATCACCCGTCGTCACTATTGCATCGATAAATAACCTCGGTTACTTACAGTCTCCTCAACAAAAGGATCTCCATTTAAGGTATACTTTAGGCATTCCTATTAATTTCTCCAATAACCATCACCACAAAGATTCATTGTCTTTTCCTTGACGAAATCCCTAACTTGTTTGGCCCAGTTTGACAACTCTAAACACGTACTACAAACTGTCACAAAACACGTCAACCGTAAAGATTTCACAAATTTCCCGAGTTATTCCTGTTATTGGTCTAATGTTCCCTTTAGAAATGTACCGATATATTCTTCAGATAATCGATTATCTGAAATTCGACCCTTATATAACTCTCAAAACGCATCCCAACATAGATCATTCCAATTAAAAGCTTGATCAAGTTTAAGAGATTTAATTCATTAACCATTAATTACCATAAATATAATATCCTTAGATTAATTTCTTACTTTCCAAACTTTTCAATGGATTTAACAAGGATAACAAACCAGAATCCAAATGAGTCTTTGACCTCAAAATCAAAGGTTGACACCTAACACCATAAAACGACCGTACCACGAAACCAATTCTCTCCAATCACGAAGATTTACCAAAGAGGCACACGATCTACAAATTGTCGATGTCAATAAGGCATCCGAAGAGTTCCCATAACTCAAATGCGAACAATCGGCAACATCCTATAACCCGAAGATTGTTGAAATAGAAAGGTCGCTACTTAAATAATTGGGATAACACCTAAATCTAGTACTTCAACTATTCATACACGTCCCAGCCTCTCAGGCTGAAATACCATAAATCAAACCAACCACGAGTCGGACCATCTGACACTTCAATTCTCAAGGACTCCTCTAGTTCTCAAATACAACTCTTTTCACAAAAGGTTTTAAAGTCTATGGTTCTAATGAGTTCAAGGTTTTACAGGTATGAGACTCAACAAATATGTCAATTTGTGAATTTAAAAGATTTATTGAATGTAAAATCTTTATAACAACACATACGCATGCATAAAGTTACTACCACTACTAGGTAATCATACAAAGTGGCTTCAAATACCACCCACATAAAATCGAACAATAAAATTTATTTCAGTTGTCCAAGAACACTAATGACAGCCAATGAAAATGCACTCAACAACCAATCAAAATGGACCATTCTAATACCAACATACACTTACTCACGCCATGTATGTAAATCAATTCATGCAACAAAATAATGTGCAACAACACGTTCATACCAAAAATCAAGGGATGGAATGATTCACGCAATTTATTGCAAAAAATAAATAAACATTGTGCATGCATTTGGTCGAGACCAAAAGTCTTAGCGCCACACTCGCCATGTCTACTAGTCACATGATTGATATTGGAAAGCTTAAGTACCTTAAGGCAACAATCCACAACGAAGTCGATTAACCTTACGATTTCTTCCCGAAATATTGGTGATTCAACAAGCCTATTGTTCAAACTTCAAGTAATAACTATGACCTGAAATGGTGGGCTTAATTTAATCGCCATACTTAACTATCACTCAAGGTGACCATGCTACAACCATCAAATTTTCTAACGATTATTCACTCACTACCCCATCGATCATCACGGAGAAGACAATTCAAGAACCCACATTTAATGGTAAGTTCGTAATAACACTGGCCAGGTGCAACCATGAACATACCATACATATGGATTCTTCTTACCATCATCCTAATTCTCGATTCTAATGACTTTATTGACCTCAAAATATCTTGTCTTAGTGTGTCGAATCGTGCATTCTAACTTTCTTTTATTTAGAAAAACGCTAGTTTGAGTCTAGGAATCCTAAATCGACACCAAAATCTCTGAAAATTATGCTCTGATACCAACTTATAACACCCTCAAAGGGAGACTAAATTAAAACTTTAATAATACATCAAATAACAACTAAATTCCTTTCAAATGGTCAACACTCGGTTACTTAAAATTTGCAAACCAAGATTTAACATCGATAAAATACAACCCTAAACTTACTCGAAGTCTAGATTTGAAACGGGTGTTACTAAAACACAATAATTGTCGCTATCTCCGAACAGAAGACATCATCGCATAACTAGATCCTTCACGTACATCTAACTAGCACTCTATTCTTCACGGTGTCTCTAGTACCATTCCCCATTACAAAGACCAGATGCACATGACGATAAATAATAAGGGTTAGGCTTAACGCCAAGTGATGCAAGAGTTTTCATCAATTATATAAAATGATAAACTCAAAGAATTCTATTTAAATCATGATTTCTAAAATGAAATGTATTAAATATGAAAGCAACATCTTTCCCGAAACCCACCATTCATTCAAATATGAATTCAAAACCCAATACTCACACAAAACATGAATAATGATTAATACTCAATTATTGAAATTCGGATAGAACTCTATTATGAAAAATACCAAAATATGGGTAAGACTCAATACCCAAAATCATAAATTATAGAGAACACATGTTAGTGCACAGATTTGTTGCATGCAAGATCATAAAGTCTGAAGTTGAAAGTCAAAGCTCAAAAGTCAACTCTCAAGCAAAGTCAAAGTCAATTGTAATAAAGTCAAAGTCAAAGGTCTATGTAATTTGTTTTGTTATGTGTTTGTAAGTGTGTTATTAGTTTTTATTTAATAGATAGGTGGTTAGAAGTCTTGGTTGTAGAATCTTGTAATTGAGAATCACTCGTAACTAGAAGAGTTCGCAGAGTTAGAGAGAGAAAGTATACGAACTATGTCAAGAGAGAGAAAGTTTATGTAATTGATTCTTGTGATTAATCAAACAGGTAGATTGATAAATCTTGTTTCTGTGATTGATTTAGTAATGAGAACTTGATAAAATCTGGAAATAATAATTGGTATCAGAGCAGATCCGATTTGAAATCAAGAAAATCAGAGTTCGACACTGTTTCATAGAAGTTCATATTCTATTTTGAATTTGTGTTTGTTTTTCGAGTTGTAATTGTTTGGTTTGTGTTTGAATTGTGTTTTACATTGAGTTTGTATAGTTTAATTCAAGTTTTACACTGTATTTGGAATCAAATTGTTGAACTTTTCGAGTCGAAAGTTCACGAGTTTTTGTCACACTGTATTGAATCAAATTTGTAATTTTAGTGTTTCTTGTTGAAATTCATTGGTAGAAACAGGTTCTAGAAGTTTTGGTGATCAAATTGTCAAAGTTTGAGACTGGAATTTGAAGAATTCATGAGTTTTTGAGTCATTCAGATCGAATTTTCATTCAAGATCTGAAGAACTCGCAAGATATCTCAAGAACTCGCAGGGTTACTCAATAAATTCGCAGAAATCTTGAATATTTCCCAGGATTCATATTAGATTTCGTATAGTGTTGAATTCTGAAAATTCATAAGTGTAGAATTCGCAGGTTTCTTGTCTGCGAAATGAATAGAATTCGCATAACTGTGTGTTACGAATTCTTAAGAATCCGTTCTTGACTGTCTGAATTTTGCTAAGAATTTGCATTGTTGGTTTACGAAAAGTGTTGTGAAAAATTTTCAAGGAAAGAAACCGCAGAGGTGTCTATTGCGAATTTCACAAGATTCGCATATATACTTTGTCCGAAAAGTTTTTAAATTTTTTGTTAAGTACAGGTTTCGCAGGTGTGTCTCTTGCGAAAAGTTTAGAACTCGTACTTGTTTGATTTGAATTCCTCAGAATTCATAGATTCGTGTGTTCAGAATTTTAAAATTTTGATCTTTCAAAATTGTTCTAAGTACAGAATTCGTGTTACTCTTGTATGCGAATTCTGAGTATCTTTGCTTGGGAATTCTGACTTTGTTCTATATGAATTCTATTACTTGCGAATTCTGAAGTTTGTTTTCTAACGAATTATGTGTGGGAATTATGTGTGTGTCAAAGTGTTGTGCGAATTCCTTGTACTTCAGTGCAATCTGCGAATTCCATACTTGGAGAATTTTGGAAATTTCATTTCTGATTTTCTATCTAAGTTTTTTTGATTTACTTGATTTCTTTTGTACTAACGATCAGTTTGCCAAGTTCTTATTGTAAAATTTTCAAACAGGATGTCATCAAGGGATGCTCTCGCTATAGGAACCAATGTAAAGCCACCAGAACTCTTTAAGGGAGAGTACGAGCAATGGAAAGACCGGTTCATGGACTTAATAGTAAGACATGAGTTGTGGGAATATATCAAAACATATTTGAAGGAAGGTGTCATGAAACTTCTAATAAAGACTCATATTGTAGGAGAACCTGGAGAACAGGAAGAAAGAGAGTATCCATTACCACAAGATGAATACACATAAGAGTATAGAAATAGAAAAAAAGTTGATAGACTGGCAAAATCATTCATTCTTCAAGGCATACCGAAATGAGATTTATGTAAAGATCGATAGCTACAATGCCACGGGCAAGCAAATGTGGGATCAGTTAGAGAAGATGATGCTTGGGTCAAAAATAGGCAATCAACTCAAAATCTCTAACTTCCTCAACCGAGGAGTTCAAAGCCAAAGAAGGAGAATCTCTCGAGGCGACATATGACAGATTTGTGACCTTGCTGAATGAGCTAAGCAAGAACAAGGTCAGCAAATCACAAATTGAACTGAATAACAAGTTTCTTAGTATCCTCCGGCCCGAGTGGAAAAGGTTCACAAGACAGATGAAGCAGATGAAATATCTGAACGAAATTCCACTTCATGAGGTCTACGAAACTCTCAGGCAGAATGAGGAAGAGGTGGATGAAATCAAAGAGGAAAAGAAAAAGACTGAGAAGGTCCTATTGCCCTGGTGGTGAAGAACAAGTCTGTAAGCAAGAAGAAAAAGAAGAAAGTTATAGTTTCTGAATCCGAGGAAGCGGAAAGTGAAGATAATTCTGTTTCTGACGATTGTGAGAACTTAAAGCAGGCTATGTTGATGCTCACGAAAGCCTTTCAGAAAAAGTTCTACAAAAAGCCTAGCTCAAACAGTCAAAGATATTCTTGTGGGTCCAGAAATTATGAACACAAGGAGAGGATCGAGGGAAAGAGAATAGAGGAAAAGAGGTCTGATGACAAGCAGTAAAGAGCTGAAGAGAAGAAACAGCCAGAACCTACAAAGTGCTACAACTATGGCAAACTCAGACATTTTACTAAGGACTGTTGAAAGCCCAAAGTCCGAAACTCTGAGTATTACAAGAACAAAATGCTATTGGCCAAGCAACAAGAGGTTGGCTAGGCACTCATGGCGGAGGATGAGTTCTAGCTTGATCATTTAGACAAGGAAGAAGAGAAAAAAGAAAAAGCCCATTTGTGCTTCATGGGTAAGATAGAGATGGAAGTTGAAGCTTAGTCTGATGCAAATTTCAGAAAAGAATGTACTCCCCCTTGATGGTTGATTTCATCATTTGAGTATTGGAGTATAATCCTCATATCATGACAGGAGTAAAGGTCTTTAATCGTTGAGTTACGGGTCCTAAGCTGATGTACTTAGAAGCCATAGTCTTTCAACTTTGAAGTCCGGGTTTTGAACTGCTGTGTTCAAAAGCCTTTGTTCTCTTACTCCCCCTTGACTTGAGGTGCCTGCAACACAGAATCAATTTTCGGCTTTGGTACCCACTGGTATTTGGGTCCTGATGTGTTAGTTGCAGTTCTTTTGGGGTTAATAGAATAAGAACCATACCAGAAATGATCACTCGTTTTGTGAATATGATCATGTGTACAGCAGTAAGAACAATAGTATTTCTTACCTGCCAACCTGATTAATTGATCTCCCGAGTAGATATGATCAGGTTTACCTTTACGCGCATTGTTCTTTTTGGCTTTGTGTGTATGTACACATGATGTCTTCCCTTTCAGCTCATCTTCCTTGTCATCTTTGACTGATTTCTTCTTCCAGATCATTTCCTCTTTCTTGTAACTTATTCTTCTCGGATATGTACTTGAACCATCTAAATTTCTATCATAGAAAATGTTAGTTCTACGAATCTGATCAAAAGATTTAACTGACCTTTGTGAAGAGACAGATTTCTGATTTGAACTTGAAGCTGTCTTTTCAAGCTCTTTAATCTTTGAAGCAAAGTTATCTCTTTCTTGAACAAGCAGGTCAATCTTCTTTGTGAACTCAGACTTTGTTTTCTGCTCCTTCAGTGCATTAGCAGATAGTTCAGATAGCTTGGCAGTCATCTTTTTGATCTCATTCTCAAATATGCATCGTTCTTCTTCAAATCCTTTGTCTGAATCGTTTCTCTGGCCGGATAGTTCCTTGAAGAATCCCACATTCTTCTGTTCAATGGCCTTCTTTTCTTTAACAAACTTCTCTCTTTCCAATATAAGTACTTTCTCAAAATCGGAAACTTGTTGAGAAAGCTTTATGCATTTAAGCTCAACGGACTTCTTCTCTTCAAAACACTTTCTTGAGAAATCTGAGAACTTCTTTGAAAAACCTTTCTTTTCACTCTCAAGATTAGCTTTATCTTCAGCAAGCTTTTGCTCCAAATCAGATATATTCTTTCTAAGCTCAGCATTCTCAGATTCCAATCTCAGTATCTTCTCATCATTCAGCCCAGAAGTCTTTTTCAGAAGATCTTCATTTATTGTCTTTAAAGCACTGACTTCTTCTTTCAGAGTGTTGCTTTCATTAGAACATTCTTTTAACTTCTTCGAGTAGAACTCAACTGCTAAAGAGAGATTTACTTTCTCTAATTCAAGTTTTCTATTCTTCTCTTCAAGCTCAGCAAAATATCCCATAATGAATGAGTAATCAGCTTGATATGAATGATCGTTCCCAAACTGTAAATCAGAAAATCAAAAATCAGATCAAATTGAAATCTGACTCAAAATTTATAAAATTTGAACAACACTTCTTATGCGCTAACAGTTGATGGAGCAAGAATGAGCTTTGCGTGAACAACGTATGACGCAAACTGACTTTTGCGTTAGAATCCAATGGCGCAAACTGGGTTTACATGACAAAAGAGTGACGCAAAGATACTTTGCGTGAGTAGATGGTGATGCAAACTGTGATTTGCGTGATACGTTCTTGGCGCAAACTGGAGTTGGCGTGACGTACAGAAGACGCAAAAGAAACTTTACGTGAGTAGATGTTGACGAGAAACACTTTGATTCCACTAAGTTTTGTGTGAACAATTGTTAGCACAAAGCTTCAAACACTCCACACTTTGCGCGATGAAGCTTTGCGCGAAATGAAGTTGACGCAAGTTAGACTTTGCGCAATCAGTATGTAACTCAAATTTTGATTTGCGTGAAGATAAGATGGCGCAAATCCCTGAACTTTAAATTCTGAACTTGGCAAAAACTTTGGCTCAAATCCCTGATAAGCTCGCACAAACATGATGAACTCGCGCAAATCTAGATGAACTAGCGTAAAACTTAGATCTAGCACATTCTTGGCTCTGACTTTCACAATTCGATCCAAATCGATAAAAACCTGCAAATATAACGTGATAAAGCACAAATTTGATCGATTAAACAACTAGAATACAATTTCAATCTCAATTTCAGATTAAAAATCACAAATCACACAAAGTCGATCAAGAACAGAGTTCGAGTTCGACTTTTCAAGAAAATTTGAAAAATAAAAAATTAACATCGAATTAGTTCGAATTACGAGATGTAATCAATACAAGAATAAATCCAAAACACAAATCGTATCCAATAATTCCATTTTCTTGCATCAAAAACGATTTTTCAAATAAAATTCGGATGAACAGTAGAAACCCGAGTTCTTGAAAAAATTTCAGAATTTGATTCAAAATTTTCAGATTTCAATCCAATTTACTGATCAAATCATTCCTGAAAATGTTTGGTTTCTCTCTGATACCAATTGTGAATTACAAATCCCAAAAAATCAAGCTAATTTCAACAAGATCAAACATTAAAGTCTAGAGAGAGAGTAGAGAGAGAAAGTAGATCTTGAAACCCTTAGTCATATATCTCACGTAATGAAAATGTTTACAATGAAAGTTCTTACCAAAATAACAAAGACTAAACCTATTTATACCACTAACTAATACAAGACTTAACAACTAAGGAAACTAAACATACTTTGACTTTGACAATGACTTTGACAATATTGACTTTACAACTTTGACTTTTCTCATTAAATCTTGGATACAATATTTTGACTTAACAAAGAGGTATGTGATATGACTGAGTCAGAATTTTTAAATGATATGCAAGCTATGATGGTTTAACTCCAAGAAGTAAAGTCTAAACATGAACATGAAAAAGGTATCATGAAAGAACACAATCAATTAATACAGAAACTTAGCAAGGATCTTGCTGAGAAAAATGTATTAATTGAAGTTTTACATAAAAATATTGATACCAGCGCGAAAGACAAGACTATACATCACAATGAATTAGCTGAAACTACTTCAAAGTATAAACTGTGCCAATTTGAATCAAAAGAGATTGCTAAAAAGTGTTCATCAATTTCAAAAGATAATAAATCTTTAACTGACAAGGTGAATGTTTTGCTGGAAAAGCTTTACAGCTTAGGTCAAACTGAACACACTATTCATCTGAACAAACCTAAAGAGAGTAGTGAGTGTTGGGGACTTGGTTACGAGAACCTACACTACCTCAAAAAGGGTATTTCAAAAGTGCCTGCGCTTTATGACTTTGGATTTTTAAAACTGGCACCTCAATACCCTGAACTCAAAGTTAAATGGACCAAATTGTCTGACGAGGATGAAGCAAAAGAAAAAGAAAAACGAAAGAACAAAACTAAAATGCAACTTCCATTTCGCTATGAGAAGTTGAATTGTAGTTACATTTGTAATAAATCAAAATTTCTTTCTAATGACTATTTTGAGAGTTATTCTTCAAAAGAGTTGGAGGCTAAACCTATCGAAGGTAAGCTTTACGTACCTCCTCTCGTGTTGGAAAGAAAAATTTATGAACTTGAGAATACTCTTGTGGAAGAATAAATGTTGATGGATTTAGAACAAACCGTGTTCTTTACTGTGTTTAAAACTTATGATTTTTCTAAATCTGTTAAAGCTTCAAAATCTGATGATATTTCAGATCTGTTTGATGAAGAGTTTGATTTTTTAAACTCTGAAGGTGCGTTAGATGATTGTGTTGGTCAATTTGATTTTAATGCTAAACTTCCTGATCACTCATCTTTTGTTATAAATTCTTTTGGATTACCAAGTGTGTACGAGAAAGGTGAAACATCAATGAAAGTTGATGAACCAATTTCTGTGAATTCCAAGAATGCCAAAAGTAAGAAAAAGAAATCTAGGTATTCCCAGAAACCGGAAACCACTGGTAAGTCAAAGAAGAAGCGATATTTTAAAACTCACAGTACTAATTCTAAAGTTTCAACTGTTTCATATGTGAAAAAGAAACAGACTGGAGTGAAATCAGCATGGCTACCGAAACAGAAGATTGACGAGAAAGCTAAATCATGTTCTGATTTGGATTGTAATAGTGGACCTACTAGTAAAACTGATGTAGTTGAGAAAGTTGCTTTTTCAAAACCAAAACTTTTATCTTCCTACAAGAAATATTCAATAAAGCAATTGTTCCAATTATCTCCGTCTGCTAGAAAGTCTTCTAGTTATAAAAGAAATGATTATGCTTCTCGTAAATATTCTGATGTTTGATATGGTACATATCATGTATATTCTTATCATTCTGTTGCTTCAAATGTTTTTTAAAAGGTCAAAGGGTCCATGTATAAATGGATGCCAAAATCTTGTGCTAGCACTGTAGGACCCAAATTTAAATTGGCACCTAAATCTATTGTTCCCTGATTTTTGATATGCAGACCCGTCATATGTGGTACTTGGATTCTGGTTGCTCCAAGCATATGATCGGGCGGAAAGATATTTTTTTCTAATTATACAGAGAAATATTGTGGGATAGTTAGATTCGGCAACGACCAGTTCTCACCAATTCTGGGTTATGGTGATGTATGTCATGACAATGTGACGATTACGAAGGTGATCTATGTTGAAGGTTTAGGGCATAACCTGTTCAGCATTGGCCAGTTCTGCGACAAATATTTTGAGGTAAATTTCAAAGCCAAGAGGTGTTCTGTATGCACTGAAGACGGTAAAGAACTCTTGGTCGGTACTAGAAAGTCCATCCTCTACACGATATATTTGTCAAAAGTTCAGACTGACAATGAGGTTTGTCTACTATCAAAAGCCTCGCTGCAACAAAGTTGGTTATGGCACCGAAGGCTTTCTCACCAGAATTTTTGCTACATCAACAAACTGGTAACGGGCAAATTGGTAAAAGGTCTTCCTGAGCAGAAATTTGTCAAAGAACATCTTTGTGTAGCGTGCGAGAAAGGTAAGATGAAGAGAGACGCTCACAAGCTGAAGCCTGAACCAAGTACAAGTTCTTCATTGGAGTTGCCGCATATGGATCTCTGTGGTCCTATGCGCACGCAGAGCATAAACGACAAGATATATGTTCTAGTTATTGTGGACGATTATTCGCGGTATACATGGGTTAAATTTCTAAAATCAAAAGATGAGACGCCCGAAGTCATCATGACTTTTATAAAGACAACCCAAGTGAATTTGCAAAATCAAGTCAAGCTTCTTAGAATGGACAATGGCACTGAGTTTAAGAACAAAATTGTGGAAGATTATCTTGAATCGGTCGGGATAACACATTAATTCTCTGCTGCCAGAACGCCAGAACAGAACGGAGTAGTAGAAAGACGTAACATAATGCTAGTCAAGGCCGCTCGTACTATGCTGAGTCAATCCGATCTAACTCTGTTTCTTTGGGCTGAAGCTATTTCGATTGCTTGCTACACCCAGAATCGATCCCTAATACATTGTCGGTTTGGTAAATATCCATATGCTTTGATTAATAATCGTACACCATGTATTAAACACTTCCATGTTTTTGGATGTAGGTGTTTCGTTTTAAATCACAGAGAGGGCTTGAACAAGTTCGGACCTAAGGCTGATGAAGGCATCTTCATTGGATATTTCACAAACGTCTGCAGCATACAGAGTGTATCTGAAGAAGTCAAAGATAGTGATTGAGAGCGTAAATGTAACATTTGACGAGGATATGGCTTCTGAACAAAACAGTTCAGAACCCGTAATTACTGGAATTTTAGCTTCTGGGCAGATCAGTCCAGAACCTGTATCTACTGAGAAGAAATCAGATAGCGATAGTAGATATGCATTTTTGGAAGAATAGCAACACCCGATATTTATCTTTCTTGTTTAAGATAGATTATTAGGTTGTTAAGCTTTATTCTTCATTTGATTCTTTTGTAAGGCTACAACTATATTCCCCATTTCGGGTTGATACTTTGGGATTGCTATGGCAGGTTTTGTGTACCCAGGTTTGCCCAGTTTATAGTCGGCATATTGCGAATTTTCGAATTTTTTTATTTTTCTAAAACTAGGGTGTTATACACACACATCGGTTTAATATTTTGTTGGAAATGTTCTTACCATGTCTCATATTGAAATCAATTTTCGATGGTAAGACATCCCGATTGCTATTCAAAGTTTGAGTGTTGATTTCATTTCGAAACGTTCTTTCAAGAATGTCTATATTTTGGTTCGTATAGACAATATTCAATTTTTGCTGACCTAAGCTTTAATTGATAAATCATTTGATTCTGATCATTTTCATACAATGTCATATTTTCAAACAAGTTTCTTGTATTCATTTCATTCATTCAATTATCTTGTTTGAAATATCTTCAATGTTTAAAATGCTCAAATCTTCACGATTATCTTTCTGAGCATATAGACATCTGACTTGTATTTCATATTTTGTGCTTTACGTGAAAGGTTAAATCAGTTGAGCAACATGTTATTTCAGGATAATATGGGTTCATTGTGTTAGGAATTAAATGAAACTTCTATGGATTCACGTTAACCAGTGTTTCCTACCCAAGAAGTTAATCCTTTAGTGATCGAGTGTGAGGAGTCAAATACTGAGTGTGGGTTGAGCGATGAGGTAAAATGGAAAAGAGAGTTTAGTTAGAAGTGAGCTTAATGATTAAAAGAAAGAGGGTGTGAGAACAGAGTAAAAGAATATCAAACTTTACACCAACTTTTTCTGAGTCGGGCAACCACATTACTAATGTTTCACAATTCTTTGTGAACATTATTGAAACAAGTAACTAGCCCATGCCAACTCTTGATAAAAACCCCACCAGCTACTCATTTTCTTCTTAACAAGAAAATGTTTCAATATTTCAAGGGGACGCAACACATGATCTATCTGATTTTCATTTTGAAAATTTGGATATTGAAAAAGAAGGAAGTCTGCCCCACCTTCGCACTTCGATCATGCACAATAGAGTCTGTGTTTAATTACTGTTGTCTCACTGGTTTACACAATTTTGAGCCTTATCTAAGCAATCATCATGTGCTTAATTTTTTCAAACACTTGCACAAACACACAAGGAAATTTGTTTTTCTTGTCATAACGTTCATAGAAATTCCTTTGTGGTGTTTCGATGATTGAATGGAAGCCCTAGGAGAGTGAACATCAAAAAGCTCCTTTCCAATGTGTATTTGTTACACACAGTAACTTTGTGTTACTGACAGAAATTATAACTGATTCATTTCTTGATTCAGGTGTTACACTCCTAATTTGTATGAATTTGCAAAGATTCGGATGAATATCTTTTTGGATCGACGGCGAATCAGAGGCTCAATATTGACAAATCAGTGGTCAGATCAGATCAAAGACATTTCTTGTAAAGTTTTGATGATTTCATGCTTTCTTCATCAAAAGGGGGGAGACAGTTTCAAGAAATATCAATTTGAAGTGAGTTTGAAGAAAGAATTGTTAAAGATTATTGAAAGTTGAAAGCGAAAGTTCAAAGGATTCTAAAAGAGAGCTGATTTTCAAGAAATTTTCTTTGAAGATAATCTGCTAAAGCAAACCGAGTTGAATTATGAAGATAATTTTATTCCAAGTGTCTGAAAGAGTTTATATCATCTTTGGGGGAGATTGTTATTATTTTTGAAGACAAACTTTGGATAAGATAAAGTTGATAAAAGGGGAGACTGTTCAAATTGAGCTTAAAGCGAGAAGATTGATTTGCAAATTTGTTTAGAAATGATTTTGATCCAAAGGGGGAGATTGTTAGTTCACAGATTTGTTGGATGCAAGATCATAAAGTCTGAAGTTGAAAGTCAAAGCTCAAAAGTCAACTCTCAAGCAAAGTCAAAGTCAAGTGTAATAAAATCAAAGTCAAAGGTCTTTTTAGTTTGTTTTGTTATGTGTTTGTAAGCGTGTTATTAGTTTTTTTATAATAGATAGGTGGTTAGAAGTCTTGGTTGTAGAATCTTGTAACTGAGAATCACTTGTAACTAGAAGAGTTCACAGAGTTAGAGAGAGAAAGTATACGAATTGTGTCAAGAGAGAGAAAGTTTCTGTAATTGATTCATATGATTAATCAAACAGTTAGATTGATAAATCTTGTTTCTGTGATTGATTTAGTAATGAGAACTTGATAAAATCTGGGAATAATAACACCCATACTCGAAACGTCACCGAAGAACATGGGGGAGACCCGCTTCTATCGTCAATGGAAAAACACAAAGTAAGCCACGATTCAATGTTATCAACTAGCACCCTAAGATTACAGTCCCAATGCTCGAGTCCTTATGAGTTCGTCACTGTAATACCCAATGTCCTAGAGCCCAACCCATATGAGTTCATCTCCGTAATACGCCGACCATAGTGCGCACTTACACACCATAGAGATAAGCCTACAAGTTAATGATCCTAGGGCCCGACTCCGCATGATTTCATCCACAAAATATCTCTGATGACTTAGTGTTAACTCCACTTAGCCAAACCTTAAAGCAAGGGTCCCAGAGTGCGATTCAACAAGAGATAACCTCTGCAATAATCACGTTTCGGGAGCCCAACTCATAAGAGTTCATCTGCGTAATACCAACAATAGTCTCGGAGTCCCACTCGATTCCTCTCAGAAATATAGGCTACGGTCCCTGAGTCCAACCCACACTGGTCCTCTCTAAAATACCGTTACAATCGAGCTCAACCACTCTAGGTCCATCGCTCGTATAGGCTCCAGGTCTATCTCTTGTATGGATGCCAGGATATAAAATGGGGATAATGATCCATTTTCAAAACCAATAAACTGACTCCTATACCTATGGATCCATTGTCTTATAGTATAACTGACATGACCCTAATTGAATGACCAACACACTCAAAACTTGTAACTTTTAAATAAATATGCCATAACTGCATATAACTCAAAAAGCTCGACATAGATAAAATCAAACCGAAAAAAATGTCCACAAGACTCATCTGAGTCGAAACCAAGCCATAAGCTCAATAACCCAAATGACTATTTAATAAAAATCATCATATGCTATAAACGTATTTAACTCATGTTTATACAAACACATTCTCCAAAGGCATGATCAACTCAAAAACTCAACTTTAGTTGGGACAAATCATTTTCTAAATGAAATAATACCGTTTATACTTTCAAACATCCCATAACACAAGAATATGCACTTTTCCAAATCATGCACACCAAAAAATGCATTATCACCAAATAATCTCCATTTTTGAAACAAATCATTAAAAGTACACAGACTTGTGAATTATTATTCAAATTATCCAAAAGTCCCAAATATGGGTATTTCACAAGATTTATAAAATAAAATACACCAAATAGGCAAACCTCGTCAAATAATCCAACATTTGTGAATTATCAAGTAAAGCATATAAATTCTTCAAAATTGAATTTTTTTTGGCATGTACATAGTTTTCACAAATGAACTTGAACTCACTTTGTTAGGTTAGGTTAAACCAAGATTCTACACTCCATCTCTAGCTTCCATAGATGAAGTCTTTAGATCTCCATGCTAGCTTCTAGATCTATGGTGTAAATATTCTCAAGAACACCTTCTTTACTCCCAAAATATGTACAAACAAACCCAAGATAAGAAATGAGGGTTGAGATGAAAAGAACCAAACCCTAGGTTAAGAAATGGTTGTTTATAGGCTTACCTTTCGACTTCTAAAGACCCAAAATCTTCAAGGTATTAATGTACTTTTAATCAAGTAACAATGAGCCACAATCAATCTTTATTGAAACATAGACAGAAAGATACAAAATGTGAATCAAGATCTACTTTCTCTCTCTAGACATAATCTCACTGAAATTCTCTCTACAAGATGTGAATTAAGCTCTCTTACACAAATTCTAACTACATGCTTACAAAGGAAGAACTATTTATACCTGGGAATAAAATACAAAGAAACTAACTAGCATCGACTTTCTATTTTAAAGAGATGACTTTGACATTCTCCTTCTTTAGTTTTGACTTTGAGCTTTGACTTTGACTTCAATATGTTTCCTCGTATGATGATCTCATATACAATAATATTTTCTCTAACAATCTTCCATTTTGTATTCGAGATCACTTTTTAAATGAATTCAGCTTTTACGATCTTTTCTCTTGAAGTCAAATAATCTTTATCAACTTGAAACACAATCTCCACTTCTAACAAAAAATGAAATCTTCAGCTTGAAATGATCTTCGGAATATTTTTCAAAAAATCTTCTCTTTGACATCCCTAAATCTTTATCACAAGTCTTGAACTTTGTCTTCTTCAAAACTATCTTTTAGCAAACTTTGTATCAATCTTTCTTTAACTTCGTCTGCTTAAATCTTTGTGTCTCCCGACAACTTAAAATTGAAACAATTCTTTTCTTCATGTCTTTATGTATCCCCCTTTTTGATGATCGTGAGCATCATGATCATCAAAATATTACAAGAAAAGAATTCTTTCAATTTCTAATCAGCACCATGTTAGGACATAAAAATGTCTAAGTTTGGAAAGTTTTGTAAAGGGTTCTACTTTTATTATTTGTATTTGGGCTTTAACTGTAAATGGGCTTTAATGAAAATGGGCTTAGGCTTTAGGTTAAAACAAGGGAGTTGGGAGAGTATATATAGTTTATGTGTTTAGGGTTTTAGAGTTAAGTCATTCATTCACAATGTAGCCGTCTTTGAGAGATTGTGTGTTCTAGAGAGAGAAACACTTTCTCTCTCTAGGTTTTGTTGGTGTTCTTCGTTTTCAATGTGAATGAAAGGTATTCTCTCCCAATCTCATCTTGTTTATCTTTATATATCATGAATTGTTGTTGAATATGGGATCTACATGTGGTATCAGAGCTAGATCGAAGAATTTTTTTTCTTTGAGTCGATCGTTTTTCAACAGTTCATGTTCATCGGCCCAAGGTTTTTGATAAATCGATTTTTGGATTTGATTTGATGAAGTTTGGTGTTAATTAGTGAATTTTATTGCATAAATAGTTTCTATGTTACTTGCAAATTATTTTGAAATCGATTACAATTTTTGATTTCAACAATTTTGGATCAAATATGAATCTTTTGGAAAAGTTCGATGGCGGTTGTATTCTTTTGCTTCATGGATGGTAGAACAATTATTGATCAATGTGATTGGATGCTAAAACATGGGTCGATGGATAGAAAATTATTGTTGGCAACTATGGGTGTGATGAAGTCAGCAGATTTGTATGACTTGAAGACCAAGATTAATTGGTTTTATGATAATGGAGTTTCAATTATGATTGGTGTCGACTACCATGACCGCATAATGGGACGGTGGAGTAATTAAATTTCGATGGCGGCTGCAGGTTATCCAAGTTTATGTCCACCGGCTATAAATATTGTTGAATTGGTCGGTGGAATCAAAGTTTAAATCGGTGTGGTTTACTTTTGATTGCTTTATGATCGGCGGTAGATTAAAAATTGCAACCGGCGGTGATTTATTTATTAATTTAATTGGTGATAGCAAAATGTTATGGCGGTTGTTTGTGAAAGATTTAATTTGAGGCCGGCGGCTGTTGGTGGTTTTTATTGATAGCTTACCACCCGGGTTGTGTTGAGACTGGGACTTAACAGACCATCCAGGTGTTGCTTGAGTAAACCGAGAGTTACCCTAATGTCGTGCGGGATCGGGTCGAGACTTAAGCTCTTATGGTTAAAATTTATTATCCGGTTAATGTTTGATGAATTTTTATTGGGCCGCATACATTTAAATTTTGAGCTTTATTGATGAAATATTTTTGTTGGGCCGTGTATACCAAGTTTTTATCATTGGGCCGTATGCAACTGGTTTTGGGATTAAATGATCAATTTTTTGACAAGTGATTTTGCCGTCCGAATTTTTGTTAATAGCGGATTTTATTCTTCCAGTTCTCGAGAACCGATTATTGTTCCGAAGAGCGTATATTCCAGATTTATTTGGGCTTTAACCGTGTGATACATGATACAAATTTTTCAGGAAATTTTTTTTATATCTGTTCTGGAACTTTTCTCGGTCGGTTTTTCTTGACGATTGCTTCTAACCCTTGCCTAGTAGTGTTTGCTACAAGTTGCTTCCTCCTACGAGCTGATCAGTACAAGTTCTTAAGCTGAACTCCTATTCAACTCGCGGTTCAAAGACAAGTTTGTTGTTATAAACTGAAGATGCACTGTGGTTGTCACGCAAAACTCACACATTTCTTTCTTGTGGGCGTAACGAATGTGTTGAGCTTTCTGGAGATAAAAGTTGTCTTTAGTGCACTCAGTCGAGGTTATTGCACACATCGAATCTGGTTTTAAAGTTGAAGGGGGAGAAGAGCTGGTGCTTCAAAGACAATGATTCCTTTACAAAACTTTAGGGGTAGATTGTTAGGACATAAAAATGTCTAAGTTTGGAAAGTTTTGTAAAGGGTTCTACTTTTATTATTTGTATTTGGGCTTTAACTGTAAATGGGCTTTAATGAAAATGGGCTTGGGCTTTAGGTTAAAACAAGGGAGTTGGGAGAGTATATATAGTTTATGTGTTTAGGGTTTTAGAGTTAAGTCATTCATTCACAATGTAGCCGTCTTTGAGAGATTGTGTGTTCTAGAGAGAGAAACACTTTCTCTCTCTAGGTTTTGTTGGTGTTCTTCGTTTTCAATGTGAATGAAAGGTATTCTCTCCCAATCTCATCTTGTTTATCTTTATATATCATGAATTGTTGTTGAATCTGGGATCTACACACCACCTTCACCCAAAAATAAACATCTGATCTTTCTCTTTTTGAGAATAAGAACCATCCGTCAAATCTAAAAATATAAATCAGAATCTTTTGAAATTCAGAAAGGAGTTGTAACCCTCAATCAACGAATGAAATAGTTAACATGCGTGTAAGTAGCATGTAATCACTTAGTACAACGGATGTACTTTGGAAAGAAGTTTAATTGATGTTCACTCCCCCGGGTCTTCCATTCAATTATTGAAAAACACAATGAATTTCTATGAACGTTATGTCAGAAAAACATATTCTCTATGTGTATGAAAGAATTTAAGCACTGAGTGCTTTGTTAGGCTCAAATTGGGTAAACTGCTGAGATACGACAAGTTTTCCACGAACTCAATGTGCACGGTTGAAGTGCGAAGGTGGGGCAGACTTCCTTCTTTTTCAATATCCAAATCCTCCGAGTGAAGATTAGATAGCATATGTGTTATGTCCCCATGAAAAATTGAAACATTTCATTGTTAAGATGATCTCGGATACAATAATACTTGCTCTAACACAAGGAAAACCTTAATCCTTATTGTTCCCACCTTGAAATCTTCGAAATATGAATCCATAGCCTCCAAAACTGATCGAAGTTATGGTGAAGAAGATATGAAGAAATGAAGAAAACCTATGAAAATTGGGCATTTAACTCTCTCGACCCCAACATCGATTGTGCCATGCTACCTTGCCATGGCACAATCTCAATGGATGGTCTCACAAGGTGTACCGTGGACTATTTTACCCCCTTGGCGACCTTGACATGCTATAGTGCCACTGACACAGTCGCTAGGCACTATAGCCTGGCCCGTACCGCGAGTTTCGACCGTTTTTTGACTGTTTTCTCGACCTTTGTCTTGATCGTTCCCCAACCGTTTTTCCGGCCGTTCATCGACCCTTCGTAGAAAATTTGGAGTGTTATAGTTGCCATTATGGTAAAATAGGTCACTAGAAAAGGTACTGTCCTGCCTACTTTGTTGAGCTGAAGAAAGGCAAAGATGATGAGACTAACAAGTCAAGTATATCTCTATATGATAGGACTTTACACTTTTCAAAATTTCTGGGTGAATGATACTGACATCTATTATTATGTATTATGTATTATGTACAAGAACAAGTAATAAGTAAGGGAGTTGATGATGACTTGGAAGCTACCAGTTGATTGCCAAGTTTATCCTTTTTAATTTCGAATTAATTTACAGTTTTTCTCGTAGTTTGAAGCATTATTGGTTTTGGAAACAAATTTATGTTTGATGCACATTTTCATTATTGATTGACCCTTAGTTAAATGTCCCTATCTTGATGTCGTACCATTAGTATAATATGTGTATGATAATGTTTCAAAATTATTACACCTGAGATATCAAGTTAGACTTGGATTATGTTTATCTATGACTTTGACATCTGTGTCAAATGAACTTGAGACACATAAAAGTAATTAGTAGGAGTATTGACATCATCTAACCCGAGTTATTTGATTAATGTGATTCATGTTATATGAAAAAATAATTAAGGCATTTTCACTTGATTAAGTAAAAACGCCATAATTCAACTGGAACTAATACATATTGATGTATGTAGTCCTTATAGAACTATGTCCAATATTTAAAAGTTGGCTTAATCTCCATCCTTTGAGAATATTTCTCTAGATTGTGCCATTATGGAATTATAAATGATTCCAAACACCATACGAGTTATGGCATGGGTGAGCTCCCAAGTTGTCTTACTTGAAGGCATGGAGTAGTGAAGCCCACGTACGACATGAGACTTCTAGAAAATTAGAAACCATGACCATAAATTGTATTTTCGTGGGATATTCTAAGGAAACGATGGGATACTATTTTTACAACCGCACCGAGAACAAAGTTGTTTGTTGCTCAGGGTGATGAGTTTTTAGAAATCTCTTGTTAAAAGAAACAAGTGGGACCAATGTAGATCTCGAAGAAGTTCGAGAACCACACGATACAACACTAGTGAACAACATGTTGAGCTCGATCACTCGATTGTTGAGGCATAACATGAATCACCTGTCATTATTTGATCTGATAGGATTTCTCAACAACCCAAGAGATATAGATTTCTTGTGAGTAAATTGAACTAGGGGATCATTGTGAACTTGCTAGCTACATAAAGGTTGTATCGGACGCTAAATCCGAAAAATGACTTGAAACCATGAATGTAAAGATGCAATCCATGAAAGACAACCAATTCTGGAACTTAGTTGATTTTCAACGAAGTGGCAAGTCTATTGGATGTAAATGGGTCTTCAAGAAGAATACCGACATTGATGGAAATGTACACATGTTTAAGGCTCGTCTCATGGTGAAGGGTTTCACGCAAACTCATGGTATTGACTATGAGGAAACCTTCTCTCCAGTCAACAATGTTAAAGCTATTAGGATACTTATTACATTAGTTGCATACTATGATTATGAGATATGGCAAATGGATGTCAAAACTATCTTCCCAATGGTCACCTAAGCAAGGATGTATATATGGTGCAACCGGAAGGGTTTGTGAATCCAAAGTACCCTAAAAGGGTATGCAAACTACAAAGATCCATTTATTGATTGAAGCAAGCATCTAGGAGCTGGAATTTTCAGTTTGATGAGAAAATCAAAGAGTATGGTTTTACTCAAAACCAAGATAATCCATGTGTTTACATTAGAGCTAGTGGGATCTTTGTAATCTTTCTGATCTTGTATGTTGATGCCATACCACTCGTTGTCAATGATATTCCATGTTTCCAACCTTGCATGATGTGAAGCCTTGGGAGATGCAGCATATATCCTAGGAATCATGATCTATTGGGATTGATGACAACGCCTAATAGGTTTAATCAGTATCTTGAAATGGTTTAGGATGCAAGAGTCCAAGCATGGAGCCTTGTGAATGCAACATGGTATTAGCTTGAGCGAGTCTAAGTATCCTACTACACCTGATGAGGTGAAACACATGAATAAAATTTCTTATGCTTCTGCTATTGGATCCATCATGTATACCATGATATGTACTAGACCTGATATCTCATATGTTTTGAGCATGACTAGTAGATATCAACAAAATCGAGGTGAATGTCACTAGGAATGTTGAAAAGAATATTCTTAAGTACCTGTGAAGAACTAAGGATATGTTCTTAGAGATGTACTGTGACAATGATGGTACTTTGGTACTTGTAAAGGAACTGGGAGTGCATAAAGGCAATCACCATATTCTATAAAAATTCCATTATGTTCTAGAAGTTGTTGGAACAAATGAGATCAATGTTCTTAAAGTTCATACAAATCGTAGTACTTCGTTTTTGTTATCCCAGTTTAATCTAGTTGGTAAATAATCAAGTAATCAAGCAACACAATAATAATCAAGAGATATATAAATCAGAGTAACATACCAATCCCTTGAATAAACAATGAAACCCTTGAGTGTTCTTGATACCCTTTGATTACAGAGAAAACTTCACTTGACTATAATCTCTAAACAATAATTATGAGGTATCTAACCCTAAAACTAAACTAATTAACACTTTAAATACTTAGGCCTTATGGGCTTATGGGCTTTCTAACAGGCTTTAGGCCCATTTACAAATAACTATTAACATATTACAATTTAAACCCCAAACTTTAACTATCAAGTAAATACAATTTAGACCCTTTAATTTAACTTTAATCTTGAATACAATTATTTCATCCAACAGTTTTGCTAGTAGCTTATTTGATTTTTACATTTTAGTATTTAGATTTTGGAACATAAGCAGTATTATTTAAAGTTATGAATTGATATACTTGGTATGATCGTCTTCATTAAATATTATTGTGTTCTATATTAGCATGTTTAATCCATGAATAACTAGATTATTCTAAACCTCCATAGTCGGTCATGTTATTGGAATAACTGTGAATGAAGACTAATGTGAATGTTGGTGAACATTCATTGTTGATTAATATATGTCTTGCTGAGAACCAAATTCACATGTATTCGTTATTGGTGAATATTTGATTGACCCAACGTCAATATGTCACTTCATTGATCGATGTTATTGGTGAATCTTTGAAATGATTGTGTCTATATATCCTTACACTTGAGATATATGTTGGGGTTTGTTCTTCTACTAGCTGAGAGTATGATATCACTGGCCCCTTAATGAACTGAATATATATATATGAGTGTATGGACATACCCAAATGACAATGATAGTTGACCATTATAGTTTGTTCTGCAAATCATTTCATCAGAGTAGCACAAAAGAAAATATGTTGTTCTTATTGTGGTACAAATGATTTTGTGCAAAAAGCTTTTACTAATCACTGGTATGGATCTTATAAAGTTACTTCCTATGATTCTGCTTTCAACAAATATGGAACCAATTCTAAAAGGTTTCCAAACACTAACCATGCTGGACCCAAGTTCAAGTGGGTACCAAAACCTGTTCAATCTGTGGTGCATGAATCATTTGTGTAGGGGGATTAAGGACATAGACTTATAGACTGTTGGGAAATTCAGAAATGCATAAGTACAGTTAATGCTGCTAGCAGAACTTGAATACTACTTCTGAAGTTAATGCTGCTGATTCAGGTTAATGCTGCTAGTCAAGATTAATACTGCTAGAAGAAATTACTACTGCTAAGAAATTTTAGTACTGCTAGTAGTTAGTACTGCTGAACATTAATACTGCTCAAAGTAGTAATGCGGCTGAAGACTTAGTGCAGCTTAAGAGATAATCAAGATTCGTGCAGATCAAGTTTGAAGATTATGGAAAGCTTAGAGATAAAGATGGAAGATTATTCTGAAGATCTTTTTTTATTTGTAATTATCTTTTATCTTCAGTATAAGTATAGAATAGTTTGTAACCTTAGAATCAATTCTAAAATTCTGAATTTTCTGAGTTTTTGTTTTCATAGCGAGAATCAACCTCAAGGCTTATAGTCCTAGTTCTAGAGAAGTAGAATTCGTATTGGTGAGCATGTTCATCAATATTGAGGTTGAGTGTTGAATCTTGTAGCTTTACAATCATTCAATAAAGTTTACAAGTTGTTATTCTGATTCACTGTTTCATTGAATATTAAAGTGTTATTCCGCAAACTTCTTTAATATTGTTTCTGAGTGTTTATTCTTGTTAAGAATTAAGATCCTGTCAAGTGGTATCAGAGCTAGTATTCTCAGAAATCTTATTCATCATGGAAAATACAGTTGAATCAAACAGTACTTTGGTCTCAAAGGTTCCAATGCTCAGATCCAATGAATTTGACGTGTGGAAGATTAGAATCAAGCAATACATTCTCCTCAAAGATTACTCCATGTGGGACATCATTGAGAATGGCCCATCTGATGCAGGAAAGATTGGTGAAGATGGAAAAAGAACTCCACCAAAAACGGATGCAGAAAGAAAGACAAGGCAGACAGAGATGAAAGCCTTAAGCACAATGCTCTTGGCCATTCCCAATGAGTATCAACACCAATTCTGCAATTGCACTGATGCACAGATGCTCTGGAATGCTCTAGAGAAGAGATTCTCTGGTACTAAAAGTACCAAGAGAAATCAAAAGGCAATCTTGAAACAACAGTATGAAAACTTTATGTCAACTAAGAATAAGTCCATGACTCAAACTTTTGACAGGTTTAACAAGCTGATTGGTGAACTAGCTACTATGGGAGTACAAATTGATCAAGATGATGTAAACAGAAAGTTCTTAAGGTCCCTTGGAGATGAATAGACCATGTACACTGTTTCATTCAGACAGAATGAACAATTGGAAGAGAAAGAACTTGATGATCTGTACAATGACCTTAGAGTATTTGAAGCTGAGGTAGAGGCAAAGAAGAAGCCTTATAGATATATTCATAATGCTGCACTCCTATCAGCATCAATTGATTCTACTGCTAACCCTGAATCAGTTAATACTGCTAATGGAGCAAATCAAGAAAAAGGCACTGAATTTGTGTTTGAAGCCTTTCTTTCCAGTCATGGAAACTCCTCTTTAATTAATGATGATTTGGAACAACTTCATGCTGATGACCTTGAAGAGATGGATATTAAATGGTAGATGGCCATGCTTTCCATGAGGGTGAAGAAGTTCATCAAGAGAACTGGGAGGAACAACTTCTCCCAAAGAAGAGAAGATGGAGCAGGGTTTGATAAATCAAAGGTGGAGTTCTATAAATGTCATCTGAAGGGACACTTTGCCAGGGAATGCAGAAGTGGAGTGTCTCACAACAACAACCACCAACAAGCACAGTCTGGAAACCTCAACCATAACAGAAACTCTACTCAAGCCCTATTTTCTCAACAAGGAATGGGGTTTGACTGGAGTGATCAAGAAGAAGAGGCTATCCAAAATCAAGCTCTTATGGCAGAAGTATCTGATCTCCCAACTGAGGTAAGTTCTAATCTCTGTTCTAAAACTTGCATAGACACTGTTAGAAGGTACAGGGATCACAATCAGAAGATGAGTGATGACCTTAAGAGATTAGAAAAAGATATAAAAGACTATGTGAGAATTGTTGAGAGGTTTGAGGAACAGATTAAAGGTTTTCAAGCCAATGAACTCCAACACTCATATGATACAAATTACTGGAAGTGGGAGAAGAAGGATCTAGAACTCAAATTGACCAAATCTAAAGAGGAGAGTGAAAAGTTGAGAGAGGAGATAACCAAGGTTAATCTTGATATGGAAAAGTTTTCCAATGCTTCTAAAGCAATGGACTCTTTACTACAAACTCAGATTCATGACAAATTGAGAAGAGGAATTGGGTACAATGCCACACCACCACCATATAACAACAATTACATTCCTCCTACTTCAGACTTGCTAGAAACCAAAGATAGGAAGGACTTGCCTGAGGGAGCCACTGAGATAGATCCCTTAGATGAGGTAGTTGTTGAGGATAAGACTGAGAAAGAGGTTGGTAAGAGTAAGCAGAACAATGTGTGTGGTGAGATTCCTCTAGAGAATAACATTATCACCAATGAGGACTGTGGAAGGGATTGGATCAAATCAAAGGACATAGAGAAGACAAAGGGAAAGTCTGGTAAGGTCCATTACAAACAGACCACAGTTGTGAATCCAGTTCCTTGCAAACAGTGTGCATGTAAGAAAATTGAACCCCTAAAACATGATAAAAAGAGGGGAAATCAAAGAAACTGGAATAATCAGTGGGCACAAAAACAAAGGGTTGATTTGAGTAAAATCAATAGACCAAAACCTTGTTTTATCTGTGGTAAATTGAATCATCTTGCCAAATACTGTTATTTCAATCCTATGAACCAAAGGACGAATTTTCAAAGATCTATGCAAAAACCCTTTGGTTATAGGAAGATTGAAAGGAACCATGTGGCTAAGAAATCTGTTAAACCTAAAAGCCACATGAAGAAAAAGATTGTTAAAGAAAGTGTCAATATGTGGGTTCCTAAATGCACTAAACCTGTTAGTACTGCTACCCCAAATAGTACTGCTGACAATGATAGTGCTGCTAGAAGCAATACTACTGCTATCAATGTTAGTGCTGCTGACATTGTTAGTACTTCTTCAAATGTTAATACTGCTAACTCTGTTAGTACTGCTAACAAGGTTAGTACTGCTAAACCTGTTAGTGCTGCTAACTCTGTTAGTACTTCTCAGGTTAGTACTGCTCCTAGTGTTTGTGCTGCTAGACCAATCATATTGACAAAGTACTCCAATAAAGAGTGTACTGATTTTAAAAATCTCATCAAAAAGGAATGTAAGTACTTTGATGAGAAAGGGAAACCCAAGACCACTTTGGTTTGGGTCCCCAATCAATACTAATTGTTTAATCTTATGTGCAGGGCAATCAGCAGCTCAAGGGGAAGAGCATCTGGCATGTTGATAGTGGTTGCTCTAGGCACATGACAGGGAACATGTCATGCCTTAAGAATTTCAAGAAAATTGATGGTGGGCATGTTGCCTTTGGTAATACTCCAGATGGAGGTAAGATAAGTGGTAAGGGGGATGTAACCAAAGGTAAAATGACCTTTGAAGATGTATTCTATGTTGAGCAGTTAAGGTACAACCTGTTAAGTGTATCACAGGTTTGTGACAAACAACATAGTATATTATTTACTGATTCTGAATGTATTATCCTTGCTCCTGGATTCAAGGTAGTTGATGAAAAGATGATACTACTAAGAACTCCCAGAAAGGATAATGTATATTGCTTAGATATGGAAAGTGTTTCAACTGATTCATCCCTAAACTGTCTTGTTTCAAAAGCTTCTTTGGATGAATCATCACTTTGGTACAGAAGGATGTGTCACATGAACTTTAAAACAATGAATGAACTTGTTAAAAACAACCTTGTAAGAGGTTTACCTTCCAAAGTCTTTTCATGTGATGATCATTGTGTTGCATGTCTCAAAGGCAAACAACACAAAACTTCTCATAAGTCCCAAGAGTTGAACACAATCTCTAGTTCTCTTCAGTTGTTGCATATGGATCTGTTTGGTCCTACAAATGTTATGAGTATAGGTAAGAAATCATACTGCCTAGTTATTGTTGATGATTACTCTAGATTTACTTGGGTATATTTTCTAAGGACTAAGGATGAGATAAGTGGACTGATCAAATCCTTTATCCTAAAAATTGAAAACCAAACAAATCAAAAGGTAAAAGTCATTAGGTCAGACAATGGTACTGAATTTAAAAATCATGACCTAAACACCTTTTGTGAGGAAAAAGGAATTGAGAGGCAATACAGTGCTCCTAGGACTCCACAACAAAATGGTGTTGCTGAGAGAAGGAATAGGACACTGATTGAGGCTGCTAGATCTCTGTTAGCAGATTCCAAACTACCAATTACTTTCTGGGCTGAAGCAGTTAATACTGCTTGCTATGTCCAAAATAGAGTACTAGTAGTTAAGCCTAAAAACAAGACACCATATGAGCTTTTAAATAACAGAAAACCATTTATTGGATTTTTCAAACCTTTTGGGTGTCCTTGTACCATTCTCAATACCAAAACTCACTTAGGAAAGTTTGATAGCAAGGCAGATGATGGTTTTCTTGTTGGTTACTCATCTCAGAGTAAAGCTTACAGAGTTTTTAATACTTCTTCTTAAATAATTGAGGAAAGTGACAATGTCAAATGCAATGAGAACACACCAAATCCTATTGGGTCTGGTCCTCAGTGGTTATTTGACATTGATTCACTAACTAACTCTTTGGGTTTCGGTAGTGATTATCATGCAGGTTCAGGAAGTGGAGGATCAGGGGATGATCAAGTACAAGTACAAGACATTATTCCTCAGTCTGTGATCTTTCCCATACCTACAATAGAGCCTGTTGATGTCTGTGCAAAGGAAACTATGACTGAACCAATTCAGAGTGAAGAAGAAGGAAGAGATGAGGAGAATCAAGTGCATGAAGAGCCAGAAGCAGCTGATGAGATCCCCTCAGCTGACTTAAATGAATCAAATCTAGATGTAGGACTCAATGAAGAACCTAGTCATCAGACTAGAACTCAAAAGAACCATCCTCCAGAGCTGGTCATAGGAGACATTTCTTCTCCTATGATAACAAGGAATCAAAGCAGACTTCAAGAGCTGCAGGATCAGCAACACACAGTACTCTCTTGCTTTCTATCTCAGATTGAGCCTAAGAAGCTTTATGATGCAATGAAAGATTCCAGTTGGATAGAAGCTATGCAAGAAGAGTTACTGCAATTCAAATTGCAAGAAGTTTGGAACTTGGTGGACCTTCCAAAAGGTCATAAAGCTATTGGCACCAAGTGGATTTTCAGGAATAAAAAGGATGAGAGAGGAATTGTGATCAGAAACAAAGCAAGGCTTGTGGCACAAGGGTACACTCAAGAAGAAGGCATTGACTATGAAGAAGTGTTTGCTCCAGTGGCAAGGGTAGAGGAAATTAGGCTATTTCTAGCCTATGCCTCATACATGAAGTTCAAGGTATACCAAATGGATATGAAGAGTGCCTTTCTTTATGGTACAATTGATGAAGAAGTATATGTCTGTCAGCCCCCTGGATTTGAAAATCCATCATATCCAGACAGAGTATACAAACTGAAGAAAGCACTTTATGGTCTTCATCAAGCCCCAAGAGCATGGTATGATACTCTATCTACCTATCTCTTGGAAAATGGGTTTGAAAGAGGAATAATTGACAAGACCCTCTTCATTAAAAGGAGTAAGAAGGACATCCTACTTGTTCAGATTTATGTGGATGACATCATCTTTGGATCCACAAAAGATCAGATGTGTAGAGACTTTGAAAAGTTGATGCACAAGAGCTTTAAAATGAGTTCAATGGGTGAACTTACCTTCTTCCTTGGGCTTCAAGTGAAACAGAAGAAAGATGGGATCTTCATAAGCCAATCAAAATATGTGAAACACATCCTGGATAAGTATCGTTTAACAGACTCAAAACCAGCAAGCACACCTGTGGACACTCATAAACAGATCACTGCTGATCTTGAGGGGGAGGATGTTGATGTCCATCTATATAGATCAATGATTCGATCTCTCATGTATCTCACAGCCTCAAGACCAGACATCATGTTTCTAGTGTGTTTGTGTGCCAGATTCCAAGTCAAGCCAAAGCAATCACATCTTCAAGCTGTTAAAAGGATTTTCAGATACTTAAGAGGGCAACCTAGATTAGGTATTTGGTATCCTTATGAATCCAACTTTGACTTGATTGCATACTCAGACAGTGACTTGGGAGGTGCTCACATGGACAGAAAGTCTACTTCAGGTGGATGTCAACTTTTGGGTGCAAGACTAGTATCTTGGTAGTGTAAGAAACAAACCACAGTGTCCTTATCAACAACAGAAGCTGAGTATATTGCTGCTGCAAGTTGCTGCTCTCAAGTTCTATGGATTCAGAATCAGATGCTGGACTATGGGGTAACCTTTCTTCACGCTCCAATCTTCATTGATAATAGCAGTGCTATAAGCATTGTTAACAATCCAGTCAAGCACTCCAAAACAAAGCACATTGAGATCAGGTATCACTTTATTAGAGATTGTAATGAAAAGAAGCTAATTCAAGTTGCTAAAGTTCATACTGACAACCAGTTTGCTGATCTATTCACTAAAGCCTTTGATGTGGGTAGATTCACTTTCTTGGTCACAAGTGTGGGCATGATCAACTCTGAATGTGCCCATGTCTTAAAAAGTATTTTCATACCTGTTATTGGTTTATTCTTTGGTGGTACTAACATCTTTCTCAGTAAGTTATTACCTTCCTCAGAGTACCTCAAGCTTCAAAAAGTGTAAGTATAGTTAATGCTGCCAGTGCAGTTTTAATACTGCCAGTGCACAGTTAATACTGCTAGTTAGTTAATACTGCTAGTGGTTAATACTGCTCACAGTTAATACTGCTAGTTAGTTAATACTGCTAGTAGTTAATACTGCTCTCAGTTAATAATGCTAGTTAGTTAATACTGCTATGAGTTAATACTGCTCTCAGTTAATACTGCTAGTTAGTTAATACTGCTAGGAGTTAGTACTGCTCTCAGTTAATACTTCTAGTTCGTTAATACTGCTAGTAATTAATACTGCTTATGTCCCGAATCATATAAATACCCTTTTTGCCCGCCCAAAAGTTCATAACGACTCTTTGATTTCTATTCATCTGCTCTCTAAACCTTTTTCTCTCAAGCTCCTAGTAAGTTTCAGGCAAGAACACTCAAGTTCAATGGCATCCATGGCATTCATTGACGAGCACAACGAAGTCGCTATGCTTCAAAAGCCTAAACAAGCTGCTGGTTTCCATCAGATTGTGGATTTTCTCAAATCCAGCCACATTGCCCATGCTCTTACTGTATCGCTAACAATCTACATAGAGCATCAAAGACAATTCTGGGCAAATGCCACAGTAGTCACAGAGAATGGGGTGCAGATAATCAAGACAAGGGTATGTGACAAACCCTTGTCAGTTTCTGAAAAGGTGATACGCATCTGTCTACGTCTAGACGATGCTGCAGGTATTACTTCTATTCCTAATGAGGACTTGTTCTCGAATCTGTCAAGAATGGGGTATGGAGGCCAATTGGGTGGTTTTAAATTCTCAAAAGCTAAATTTTATACCCAATGGCGTTTTCTTGTTCATACCCTGATGCACTGTATTTCCAAAAAGACTACTGGATGGAGTGAGTTTAGCAGTACCATTGCTTATGCTTTGGTCTGCTTGGCCACTGCCAGAAAGTACAATTTTTTAAGAATGATTTTCAGTGATCTTGTATCAAACTTGGGAAGCAAAAAGAGTTTTTATATGTACCCAAGGTTTGTACAGGAAGTTATAACCCATGAATTGACGGATATGCCTCACTTTGATGAGGTATATGTACCCAAAATCCCCAAAGGTAAGGTCTTTTCAAACATGAAAAGATCTCCATTGGACTCGGAAGGAGTTGACACCCCATTGTTCTCTACAATGATGGTGGTGTCCCACAATGAAGAAGGTATGGCTTCAGGATCAAGGCCCTCATTAGACCAACCCACTGAAAGCCAATCCCAACCTTCCATCACCATATCAATCCCTCAGTCCCTTGTTCAAAAACCAACTTCCCCAATAACCAATACTTATATCAGGAAAAAGGTAAAGAAGCCTCCTTCCCTTCTTGTACCTACACCCACAGAGCCTTTAAGCCCTTTAATGGAGAATTCTCCATTAGAGAATATCTACAGGGAAACCACAGGGGCGTCTCCCAACCCCAAGGAGGTGCTCAATGAGGTGATGAATGAGCATATGGGTGCAAAGGCTGCCACTACTCCTGCTAGCACAGACGAGGTCAGTGGTAACATAAATAAGACCTTCCCCATGGCAACTTTGGGTGAGCAATCATCCAAAGGTCCCAGGTGCCAAGAAACCATGAGGGTAGCAGGTGCTTCTGCTAGGCAGAAGACCTCTACTACAAAAAGATCCCATGATCCTTCAAAAGGGGGTAACACTCCTGGAGAAGGTGAGGACAGATATGACTATTATGAATTGATGGAAACAATGGGAAACATCAACATGGATATAATCAAGCAGGGAAAAGACATAGAAGAGCTTAAACTGATCATTCTGTCTCAACAAGTACAAATCACCAACCTGAAGAAAATGGTGAAAATATTGATCCAGAAAAAGAAGAAGAAATAGTTTGTGCTCAGAAGAAGGGAACCAGTGACTGATGCTCCCAAAAAGGGGGAGTCAGAAACTGATGCCAACATGGAAGATGCCAAAGATAAGGGGGAGCAAGAGCAAGTTAATTCTGAGGGGGAGCAAGAAAAAGAATCAGATTTTGGACAAGCAGCAGAAACATCAAGCATAGCAGCAGAAAAAGTGGAAGCAGCAGTAAAAGAAACAGAACAAGCAGCAGTAACAGTTAATGCTACTGAAACAAGCAAAGCAGCAGAAACTGTTAATACTGCTGAATTGAAAGATGCAGCCGAAATAGTGCAAGAAGTATTAACAGATCTTGAGATTGCAGAAACATTGATCAAGGCTAAGCATGATACTCCCAAGGTCACCTCAAAGGCCAAAGGAGTTGTCATCAAAGAAAGAGGTGAGGCTATCAAGACAGAAGAAGTTGATAAGGTGGTAAGCAAAGATAAAGGCAAAGCAAAGTTAGTGGAATCTGATCAACCAATTAAAAAGCAAAAGTTGGTTGATTCAGATGACGCTTTGGCCAGAAAGATTCAGGGTGATATTGAGCAAGAAGAAAGGGTTCAAGTTGAAAAAGACAGGGAGATGGCTAAGGCTTTGGCTGCAGAGTTAAATGAAGTTTATCAACAAAGTCTGGCAACTGAAATAGCACAAAAGAAGGCTGCAACCAGGAAGAAATATGTGTTGTTCAAAAGAGCTGCAAAGAAGAGACAACTCTCAAAGACATTCCTTGGTACTCAAGAAAGAAATAAGATGATTACATTTCTCAAAGGAGCTGTAGGAGTCAGAAAGGAGATGTTCTCAAAGATGACTTTTGAACAGATTAAAGAGTTGTACAATTCAGAAATGACCAAGCTTCAAGGGAATGAAACTGCAAGAGTTGAAATGTAGAAGAGAATGAAAGAAAGCAATGACTTTCTGATAGAAAAGCCTTTTCCAGATGAGCAAGAAACACCAAAGAAAGAATCCACTCTTGGTGAAAGTCTGAGGACTTTAAAAAGAACCAAAATGATGGCCAGAAGAAAATCAGCCAAGAAGCCTAAAGTAGATAAAGAAGAAGCTGAGAAGGTTGCTGAAGAAGAAGGGGCACCTAAGCCAAGTGAACAGAAAGAACCATCAAGCATTGATGATGTAAATCTGTACATGGTAGTGATGGACAAAGTGCCTGAACCTATTACAGCTGAACCTGTTGGTGTTAAGCCTCCTGAGGTCATTTTCTGGGATACAATGAATGTTGATGGAAAAGAATACATCAGGCTCAAAAGAAAAGATGAAAAGCATGAAGTGTATAATACATGGGCAAAGATTGTCAAAACATGTTCCAGATCAGATCTAGAAGAGATGTATGAAATAGGAATGAAGTTGTATGCAGATCAATTGAAAGCTCCAGGGATGTCAATCACAAAACTTGTGATGGAGTATCTGTGTATGATGTTCAAGCCTGAAAAAGTAGAGCATGTGATCAGAAATGTGTTTCAAAAAGTCACCAACTGGACTCTATATGAAACTAGTGGAGTATATGCTTTGACTATGGATTCAAATCACATAGAATACTTTCTAGTGGATAGAGTGTACAACCACAGTAGACTAAAGCTGCATGCAATGTTGAAAAAGAAGCTTGGATGTGCTCCAGATTCATAAATGGCAAAGTATCTGATTCAAAGAACAATCAATCAGAGTTTGAGGTTGGATGCAAATACAGGTGTATGAGCTATGAAGTTTTGGGAGCATATTAAAGACCATCTGAAGAACCTGACTTCTCTTCCTAAAAGTCAAGTTAGGGGGAGATTGTTGGGAAATTCAGAAATGCATAAGTACAGTTAATGCTGCTAGCAGAACTTGATTACTACTTCTGAAGTTAATGTTGCTGATTCAGGTTAATGCTGCTAGTCAAGATTAATACTGCTAGAAGAAATTAATACTGCTAAGAAATTTTAGTACTGCTAGTAGTTAGTACTGCTGAACATTAATACTGCTCAAAGTAGTAATGCTGTTGAAGACTTAATGCTGCTTAAGAGATAATCAAGATTCGTGCAGATCAAGTTTGAAGATTATGGAAAGCTTGAAGATAAAGATGGAAGATTATTCTGAAGATCTTTTATTATTTGTAATTATCTTTTATCTTCAGTATAAGTATAGAATAGTTTGTAACCTTAGAATCAATTCTAAAATTCTGAATTTTCTGAGTTTTTGTTTTCATAGAGAGAATCAACCTCAAGGCTTATAGTCCTAGTTCTAGAGAAGTAGAATTCGTATTGGTGAGCCTGTTCATCAATATTGAGGTTGAGTGTTGAATCTTGTAGCTTTACAATCATTCAATAAAGTTTACAAGTTGTTATTCTGATTCACTGTTTCATTGAATATTAAAGTGTTATTCCGCAAACTTCTTTAATATTGTTTCTGAGTGTTTATTCTTGTTAAGAATTAAGATCCTGTCATAGACAAAGCAGTCTTGGACTCATTTTTCAAAGATAAAGAATGTTGACTTCTAATCACATCAGATTAGGACTCACATTTCAATGCTCAAGAAGGATGATAGATATTTTGACTGTTATATCTTTCAAAGGGAGTATTTATTTATTTTTTTGTCTGTTATTTGAGGAGATTGTTTTTCATAGATACAGATATTATTTCAAAAAGGGGAAGATTGAAATTTGATAGATGAATATCATTTTTAGGGGGAGTTCAAGAAACTTTGATGAATTGTTTGAACTTTGGCAGATATGAAGGGGGCTGATTTTTCTCAAACTGTCCATGCTTACATGAAGGGGGAGTGTAAGTATTTGTTCAAGTACAAATTTCATAATTTGTTAAAGGGAAGTAAATGTTTAAAAAGATACTTCTAACCATGGAGGATTCATGTACAATGAATACCTAGATAATTTATGTTTTGCAGAAACTTACAAATCAAAGTTCAAGGGGGAGTATCAGACTATGTTTGTAAGTGAGCGTGTCTGTAAAAAGTTTTTGAAAAGTGAAAAACCATTTTTGTGCTTAAAAGTTTCCATTTTTTGAAAGTTTCCTTTTTGGGAAAGTTTCTATTTTTGGAAATTTGCCATTTTTGGCAAGTGTTTGTTTTTGGAAATCTTTGAAAAGTCAAAATTGCCATTTTCGGAAATTTTGAATTTTTGGCTATGTCTACTTTTTGCACATGGTGGTCTGCGAAAAGTCACAATTCGCAAGCTTCAGTCTGTGAAAAGTAACAATTCGCATCCTATGGTCTACGAAAAGTGAACTTCTCGCACCCATGGTCTACGAAAAGTAACAATTCGCACCCTTTGGTCTGCAAAAAGCTACAACTCGCATGATGTGGTCCGCGAATTCCTCTCTAGGCACAAGTTTTTGCATATTGTGTCATGTGAAAAGATCACACACAAACTTGTCATTTTTTAGACAAGTTCAGACTTCTTCAGCCTGCAAAAAGTGAGGGTCTACTCAAATTGTGCCACGTGTCTACCTTTTCTTCGAGTATCAATACACGTTTCTCTTAGATTAACCTCACTTTTATCAAAAAGGCTTTGCATACTCTTACACTTAGAAGATTTTCCTCTCAAAACCCTTTCATACGAACTTCGTGTTTTCATATTATCAATCTATTCTAGGTAGGTGTTTGTTGATGTTTGTTGTTTATATTCTATTCTATTATTGTATTTGTTATTGTTCCATCTTTTGCAAGTTCATAGATTCGATTATAGGGTTTGATCTTTAAGGAATGTTCATATCCCTTAAAACCCTTTGAACCGAACCTTTGAATTTTTGGAATTGGACTGAAATTATGGACATATTATGAGAACTATAACTTGTTTAAACTTGTTGGAATTCGATTTCGATCATATCTGTGATATTAACTTGGACTAAATTGAAGAATCGTTGGACTGCTTTTGGTTTTATGGACTTTTCGAACTTTCTGAGTGTTCTTCGTATAAACATGAACTTGGTTTGATTTTTGCTTCTTTTTTGATAATCAAAATTGACTTAAACTGCAAATTAATGTTGGATTAATGGTTAAATGGTGATTTCGACTAAGTCTGTGGCAAGAAGTTTTGAACTTAAATGATAATATTTGGAATTAGAATCTGAACTCAAGAATTTTTACAAGTTATGATGCTTGCGAGTTCTTCATGTGTTGAAGAACTCAGCGAGTTCTTAACTTGTTCAAAATTTCATGTTGAAATTCAAAATATTCAGGTTCATGCGAATTCTTTATGGTCACAATTTTTGCCAAGTATCAATTTTGCATATAGTGCCATGCGAAAAGTGTCCTCATTTCTTTCACATGCGAAAAGTACAACTGTTCTTGTGCTATGAGAATTCCACACTTAGTGGATTTTCTTCAAAAACTAGATTTTTGGACTTCTTTCCATAACTTTTCACTTTCAGGTATTAAAATGGCAGACAATCAATCTGTTGAACAGGAGGTTCAAATGGATGAGAACTCACCACAAGTTTCAAGGGAAAAATCCTATGCCCTCACCCAGATCTGATTACCAACCTCAACCCAGAGTGAATCTTGACCTAGCTCTCATCACTCCATCAGAAGAAAAGCTAATGTATCCAAACAACCACTTTGTGGAATTTGACCATCTCAACATTGATCCATTGGTGTTGGAGATTCTGAAAGGCCATCCACTGTACTACTCATTGGTTGGAAGAGTTGTAGTGTAGGTCCATGATCATCAACAAATCAAGTTTATGTAACAAGATTAGGTAGGAGAAAACTATTTATTTATTATGAAATGTAAATCTAAACTAGAGAGAACAAGGCTTGATTTGAGAGCTACATTTTGTAATATGGAATTAATGAATACAAAGATTACAAAACAACCTATTTTTAGTCCTCTACCCTTCTCTACCCTTGTTACATCATTTAAGCTCAAGCCCATCATAAACATTTAAGCCCATTAGGCCCAAAGCCTTTACTTTACAAAACTTTCTACCCTAACATGTAGTACCTTTGATCTATTTACAGTAAGCCTGGAAAACCATCCAATTTATCAGACAATAAGACTCACTACAGTTTGAAATCTAGATTGATCACTACAAGTCAATCTTGGATTATCAGATATTGAGGTACATACTGAGGCTACCAGAGAAAGACTCAAAAGACGACAAAACTGAGTTTGATCTGTTTCCAACTGATACTGAAGTTTTTGTAGGCATAAGAGCTATGGGTTATGTTGGCCAGCTTACTCAAGTTAGCCATTTCAAGAAGAATAACCTGCCTCCATTTTACTACACCTTATTCTCAGTGATCAACAGGTGCCATACAACAAAGCATCAGGGAACAGATAATGCTAGCATTTACATATTGAAGTTGTTTCATGCTGTTGTATATGATCTACATGTGGATTACTCTTTAGTTTTCTGGAATGAGCTGTATGAAAGAGTTATTTCCAAGAGAACTACAAAAGCTCTGATCTTTGTGACATATCAGAGATTATTGACATTGATCATTCGGAGTATGATAAGATGCAACTGAGATATACCAGGGAGAAAGACACATGAATATGCACCAGAGCACTCTATGAGATATCTGATGAGACAGAATAAGACTTTCAACTACAATTTGCCAGTACCTGAAGCACTGTTATCGTATGCTTATCCGAACTCCTAGTGTGTAAGAGAGTATAGAGAGTCTACGGGACGACCAACACCGGTTGCCCCTACCCAAGGCTCAAACCCTATGAGAGAGGAGTCAGTGAGGGTTCATGTTAACCAGGGGGTAATTGAACAGGGAGAGCAGAGGGAAAATATTGAGAGGGGAACTGCAGGGAGACAGATTTCTAAACCTGAGGCAGTGGAATCACAGGCTAATGCCTTACATCATGCTGATTCCACATCTCAACCTGGCTCTGCTAGCATTCCTCAATTAGGCAGTCAGGAAGAGAGCGCCAAGGAAAGTCCAGAATCTATGACTGAGTCGGATCAAGCACAAAGTGATGATGAAACTGAAACTGTTCACAATGTTACTGCTGGTAGTGACAAAGATCAAGTTGATGATGGTGATGATTCAGTAAACGCCAATGATGATGATCACTTCCATGATACTATGGAAATGGATATTGATACCACGGTTAACAATGTCGTGGGAGATATAAGGAGATCTGAGGGAGATATAGTTGAAAATATTGTTAGCCCCAATTCTAGAATGTGAAAGTATTGAAAATATTCTAAGTCCTAGTTCAGAGGACTTCCAGAAATAGACTTCAGAGGACATGCCTGCCTCTGAAGAACATTTCATAGATTCAATAGAAGAACATCAGAGATGGCCTCATCAGAGGTTCCTACATCAGAGTTCTGAAGACATCCTCTCTGAAGAAGCTGATGATTCCTACAAGTATTGACACAATAACAGATGGCACGTCACATATTGATAAGATTTACTTTTTAGAGTGGGTTACTGTTCAAGAATGTCTTGAGTTTACCTTTTAGGTAAAACACTGTTCAAGCATGCTTCTTATGTCAGGATAGTACACTGTTCTCTTTATGATCCTATAAATAGGACCATCACCCCATTGCTAGAAATGTGCTTTTCCTTATATCTTGTATTTAAATTATCTTTTATGTATTGAGAAGCATTCTAAGAAGATCTTGTAAGATTTATCCACCTTTTTGGTGTTCTTATTAATCTACCTGATTTATCCGGTGAATATTAAGCTTGTTCTTATATTTACCTTATTGGATATCTTCTTATTAACTGTGAGTTGAATCTACTTTGATATTAAAATGTATTGCTTCCGCTGTCTTTATTATTACCTGTTTATATCATTGTTATAAGATTAAATCTGGGATCCAACAATTGGTATCAGAGCATTCTTTGTTTTCTAAAACAAACAAGATCATATATGCATACTCGGATAGATTTATATCTTATTGATTCAAGCTTTCAGAATTTGTGCCTGTTCATATAAACTTTGGTTTATTTAAAAAGAACTTCATATGTTCCAGGTTTGAAAGTCACTCACAATATTACTTGTTGCTAATAGATCTTCTTAAAAGCATCAGTTCTTCAAATCTTCATTTTTTTTCTTACAAAAATGACAAATTCCAGTATGAATGCCATTTATACACTTGGTTCATTAACAAAACCTCCTACACTTCTAAGGGATGAATATCCTCAATGGAAAATAAGGATGGTAAATTTTTTGGAAGGTATGGACAGGGATCTTTTAAGATCAGTGAATGATGGACCTCACCAACCAATGGTGTTGGTACCAAGAGTTCCAGCAACAACAGATACTGCTGAAATACATACACACTATGAAAAGAAAAGTTCAAACTTTACTGAGGAAGAAACCAAAATGATGGAAAATGATTCCAAAGATGTTTGATTATTGATTATGGCCATTCCCAATAATATCTTCATGTTGGTTTAATAACTGCAAAAGAGATATGGAATCAGTTATTAAACCAACTTGAAAGTGGCCTGCAAACTCAGAAAAACAGGAGAACTCAATGCATTAATGAATACCATGACTTTCATGCACTACCTGAAGAAACCCTGCACCAAACTTATTCCAAACTCAACATTCTCATTAACAAATGAAAAACGTTTGCAGTTATGAGGACAAAAGAGGAATATAATGTTCTTTTCCTTAAAAGCTTAAATGAAAAATCGTCACAATTGTCCATGTCTATTTAAGGCAATCAAAATCTTGAATCTTGGTCATTAACTGACATTTATGGCACCCTAGTTGCCCAGGAAAAAGAAGTTGTTAAACAAAAGTCAAAAACATCTTTAGGTGGACCACTTGCCCTCATTTCAACAAAAAGATGTTTCAAAAGAAGGTCATGATGAAGATTCAAAGAAATCAAAAGAAAAGTCATTGAAAAGAGAGTCAAAAAGAAAATCCAAGAAGGCCATGCTAGCTGAAGAAGATGATCATTTAGACTCAGACTCAAATGAAGACATTAATGCTTTTGCCAAATCTCTTGCTTTGATTACCCATCAATTCAACAAGAAATTTGGTAAGAAAGTTTTTGAAGGAAGAAAAGATGATGAAGAAAGGAGAGGAAATCCAGAATGAAGATTTCAGAAAGTTGAATATCAACAAGAACCCAGACCTACTCTGCAAAGTGATCAAAAGGATGTTATTTTCAACAATCATGAAGTTGTTCAACAATCAAGAACTCAACCATTTCAACCAAAGTATCCTCAACCTCAGAGGTACTTCCAACCCCAACCTCAAGCTCAGAAGACTAAAATAGTTGTTGCTCTTCCACCAAATCAAAATGATGGGAGATGCTTTAGATGTGGAAAACCAGGCCATTTTTCTGCAAACTGCAGAGGTAGACTGATCAAGGATCAGGACTACTACAAAAACAAGTACAAGTACAATGTCAGAGAAAGAGTACTTGTTGCAGAAATGGAAGACTGGATGTCAGACTCAACAAGTGATGGAGAGGAAGAGACTACCAACCTCTATGGTATGGCTATTGCAGATGGTAATCAGACTGATGGATCATCAGAGGACTGCTTTGAAAAGGTAAATTCTCCATCCACCTCTGAAAGTGAACTTGAAATGGATATTATTAAATTAACAGACGAGTTTCAAAGTTTAAAGCAAATGACAAAAGACCTAAATTTTTATAAAAGAGAAAAAGATCTTCTCGACTCAGAAAAGAAATAAATTTTTAATGAAAACTCTGAGCTTGAAAAATCTCAGAGACTAAAAGAAAATTATTTTTGTACAAAATTCAAAGAACTTGAAAAGGTTTTAAAGGCAAAAGAAGAGGAAGTAATGAAATCTGAGTATGAAAGGCTCAATTCTGTTGCTCTAACCAACTTCTTTCAAAAGGAAAGAGAAGTATTACATCAATCTCTGGAATGAAAGGAACTTCAGATCAAGAGTTATCAAGATCCACAAGATGTGCACATTAAAATCAATTCTCTGATGGATACTCAATGGTTGGGATTCAATGAATTGGATCCATTCACTAGATTGAAGAAAACTTCACTTTCTTCCACTTTCTGTATAGGAAAGGTCCAGAGGCCTGACTTTCCATCTCTGGTTAATTCTAACATTTTCAAAAGGATAAGAACCTCAGAGGAATCAAGAATCAGAGCTCTAAACTTCAAAAATACCTCATACTCTGAAGTAAAAACAATTTATATTCATATCTTAAAGATAGAAAAAGAATCTTCAGATGGTCATTTTTCAAAATCTCAAAGCAATGATCCTAAAGAGGTCTTCAGATTTGACTCATTCATCACTAAAGAACCAGAGATCTCTGAATCAAGTACCCTTGAAGTAAAACCTTAGAGCTTACTTGATCCAAAAGCACCTCTGTATTCTCCCAAGACAGATGAATGAATCCTAACTACTTTTGAAGATGATATTAGAAGAGTTTATAAGGAAAATGTCATATCTGATTTTATCAAAGAATCATGCAAGAAAATGATAATCAAAGTCTCCAGACCTAAAAACATCGTGAAAACTTCAGAGGTAGTCATCTTTGACAAGGTTAAAAGAGACTTTCCTGATTATGATTTTGAATCTGATCCGGAGGTAGATGAACAGATATTCTACGCACCAGAGAAGGTAATTCATAAAACCAAACAGACTGTTGGTTCTGGAATTTTGAACATCCTTGTTCCTATTTCAAAAGAAAATTCCATAATTCCAATATGATAGATTTTGAAGACATGTGTCTACAAGCAAAAACCTCTCTAGAGTTAGAAAAAGAGTTAAAGGAAAAAACTAAGAATAAAACTAACACTTCTTAATTCTTCACCTACAAACCTATCAAATTCACTCCTGAACAAAATCTCAGAGCAATAAAGAGAAGAAGATATTTTGGGCCAAGAAAAAGCAAGTTGAAAAGAAGACCATTTCTCAAGCTAAAAAGAAAGAAGTAGTTAGGAATACTTGTAATATTCCTAGTACTAGTTTCAAGAAGGTTCAAAAGAAACATGTACCAAATGCTTTAAATGAAATGAGAAACTTTACTCCTACTTCATCTTGCTCTGTTAATTGCAATAGCATTAAACTCATGATTAAGCTGAAAAATCATTTCAGAGGTTCTCATTGCTTTCTGAATCAGTCTCTGAACAAGACTTCAGAGACAAAGCCTCAGAAGCAAAAGAAAAACCATTCTGGCAAAGCACCAAAAGATGGATTGCCAAATGTTGATAAAAATCCTCCATAGCCTAACAAGAAAGGACCCATAATGAGATGGGTACCTAAAACTCTATAATCTGTCTTGCAGAAACAGTATATGCCTATCTAGTACTTGGATTCTGGATGCTTAAGGCATATGACTGGAGATAAGAAGTTGTTATCCTCTTTCAAAGCAAAATCTGGAGGAGCAGTAACTTTTGGGGAAAATATGCAAGGTTAGATTAAAGGTTATGGTGAGTTAACAAGAGGTAATGTATCTGTTTCCAAAGTTGCTTATGTTGATGGACTCAAGCACAACTTAATAAGCATAAGTCAACTTTGTGATCATGGTTTTGATGTGAAATTTCTAGAAGAACATTGTTCACTTCTTCACTCAAAAACAGGTCAAGAAATGCTAAGAGCAGACAGAAAAGGTAATTTATATAGAATGAATTTTACCAAACATATAGACATTGGTTCAGAGAATCTCTGTCTACTATCTCTGAACAGTGAAGATGTCTGGCTCTAGCATAAGAAGTTCTCTCATTTGAACTTTTCATCACTTGATAAGTTAGTTAAACTTAATCTGGTTAAGGGATTACCATCTCTAAAGTTTAACAAAGATCATCTTTTTTCTGCATGTGAGAAGGGAAAAATGAAAAGATATTCCCACAAAACCAAGAGTGATAATAATTGTCCTAAACCTCTGCAAATGCTTAATGTGGACCTCTGTGGTCCTTTCTCTGTGTAGAGTTTGTCAGGTAAAAAGTATATTCTTGTTTTAATTGATGAATACTCAAGATATACTTGGATAGAATTCATCAGAGCCAAGTCTGATGTACCTGAAATTTTGATAAAGTTGTTAAGAAGATTGCAGGTTCTGTTCAATAGCAAAATTCAGAAGCTGAGAAGTGACAATGGAACAGAGTTCAGAAATGTCAAAATCAACTCATATCTTTCAGAGGAAGGCATAACTCCCAACTTCTCAGCAACTAGGACACCTCAACAAAATCGTGTTATTGAGAGGAAAAACAGGACTCTTGTTGAAGCTGCAAGAATAATGCTTGCAGCCTCTGATCTTCTAACCAACTTTTGGGCAGAAGCAATGGCAACAACATGTTTTACCCAAAATAGAACTACTATTGTCAAGAGATTCAAGAAAACATCATATGAACTCATTAACAATAGAAAACCAAATGTTAAATATTTTCATGTTTTTAGGTGCAGGTGTTACATCTTAAATGACAGAGAATCTCTTGGCAAATTTAACAAAAAGGCAGATGAAGGCAAATTCATTGGTTATTCTTTAGCCTCAAAAGCCTTTAGAGTGTTCAATCTAAGAACAAAGACCATCCAAGAAAGTATCAATGTCTCTTTTGATGATACAAGAAGCTCTGACAAACAAACTGTCAAAATCACAGCTAAGAATGCCTTTGAATCATCAAAATTAAGGGAATTTGAGCTAAACAGCATATTTGAAGATTTCTTTGATGATGATGATAACTCTGAATTTATCTTCAGAAATGTCCACAGAACTACTTCAGAGGAACCATATACTATAGGTACTACACTTTCTGGTCCCTCTGATACTGCACCTTCTACTTCTTTCAATACAAGTCTAAGTAATGAACCAAGACAAGTTGAAGAACAAGAGTCTTCAGAAGCATAAGGTGAACAAGCGACATCTGAAGAAGCTCTAGAGACATCTGTTAAAGAGAGTCCAGAGTCTGCTTCACCATCTGTGGAACCCACTTTAGAGCCTCTGAACCGCACAACAGAGATGTCACCACCTATCATCTCTGAAGCTCAAACTCCAACCCAAATTCATGCACCCATGACAAGATGGAAAACAAAACCACCCCCATAATCAGATCATTGGATTTCCTCTGAAGGCATCAAGACAAGATCAACTATTACAAATGAATGCCTCTTTGTAAATTATTTGAGCATAATTGAACCAAAGAAGGTAAATGAAGCTCTTGAAGATCCTAATTGGATCAATGCCATGCAGGTTGAGCTTCAAGAGTTTGAAAAAAATAAGGTCTGGACCCTAGTTACCCTTCCTAAAGGAAAGTTTCCTATTGGAACTAAATAGGTTTTCAGAAACAAAGAGTTTTGTAAAGTCATCCTTAGTGCAATAGGCTTTGTCATTAGCATAATGGGTTGGGCTAAAATGTGTAACATGGGTGATTGGGGTATAAATAGGAGGTGTTTTCTAATTTGTTTGTAACTTTCAATTCTCACAATGTAGACATAAAGCTTGGTATGTGTTTCTAGTGAGAGAAACTCTTTCTCTCTCTAGACTGTGAATAATACAATCATTTCCAACCCAAGCTACCTATTGTTCAATTTTTCTACATTGATTAATTGCGAATTCATGACCTAACATGTGGTATCAGTGCCTAATCGAAGAAATCATTCATCGAAACGATCGAATTCGCAATATTTCGATGGAACAGTGATTTTGTCGCATGAACAATATCTGTTGATTTCAAATTCTTCATTTTTGGAGCTTAATTGATCAAGATCTGATGATAGATTGATTATGTGATTAGAGTCGAATTAGTTGTAATCAATCACATTGTGTAATTTCAATCAATTCAGAAGAATTGTTCGATTTTGAGATTTTTTTGTTCGAAATTTTTTGTATTCACTGTGTTGTGATCGAATTCTTATATCTAGATGTTTTTAGACAAGATCATCAACTACAAAGTTGTTCAGAAGTGAATTTCGAACATGCTCTCAAAGTTTCATCTCAAAATTCGAAGAAAGGCGAAAGATTTGGTGATTTTCCGTTTTCAGACTCGACTTCACGATCAGATCTTTAAACGCACAAGTTCATCGAAGAACGCGCAAGCTTCAACTAAAGAACGTGCAAGCTAAAGAACGCGCAAGGATAGAGAGAAACGCGCAAATATCGTCTGCGAGTTTTAACATTGTCAAATTTTTCTAAGTCCTAAAACGCGCAAGATGAAGTGTGCGAGTTTGGGAAACGCGCAAGACGAAGCTTGCGAGTTTGAGTAAACGCGCAAGGTGAGGCGTGCGAGTTTGGAAAACGCGCAAGACGAAGCTTGCGAGTTTGGGCGATTAACTTCCTTCAGTCGGCGAGTTCCATGCTTAGCGAGTTTTGATACTGTCAAATTTTTCTAAGGTATAAAACGTGCACGTCAAGACCTGCGAGTTTCAAGAACACGCACATCACGTTTAGCGCGAAGCATATGAACAGTGGTTTGCGAGTTTATTGTTCTGCGAGTTTACTTGTTCTGCGTGTTCTGAGTTTTTGCGACAAGTTACTATTCACACCCATTTTTGCGACAAGTTGCCTTATGAGTTTTAACTGTCAAATTTTTCAAGGGGGAGCCGGAGTTGTTTGATGTTTAAGCAACGCTAAAGTTTTTGAAAAGAAATCAAGGGGGAGAAGAGATGAAGCTGATAAGAGATGATTCCTTTACAAAACTTTAGGGGGAGAATGTTAATGTATTGTATTTAGAAAGTTTTGTAAAGTCATCCTTAGTGCAATAGGCTTTGTCATTAGCATAATGGGTTGGGCTAAAATGTGTAACATGGGTGATTGGGGTATAAATAGGAGGTGTTTTCTAATTTGTTTGTAACTTTCAATTCTCACAATGTAGAGATAAAGCTTGGTATGTGTTTCTAGTGAGAGAAACTCTTTCTCTCTCTAGATTGTGAATAATACAATCATTTCCAACCCAATCTACCTATTGTTCAATTTTTCTACATTGATTAATTGCGAATTCATGACCTAACATGTGGTATTAGTGCCTAATCGAAGAAATCATTCATCGAAACGATCGAATTCGCAATTTTTCGATGGAACAGTGATTTTGTCGCATGAACAGTATCTGTTGATTTCAAATTCCTCATTTTTGGAGCTTAATTGATCAAGATTTGATGATAGATTGATTATGTGATTAGAGTCGAATTAGTTGTAATCAATCACATTGTGTAATTTCAATCAATTCAGAAGAATTGTTCGATTTTAAGATTTTTTTGTTCGAAATTTTTTGTTTTCACTGTGTTGTGATCGAATCCTTATATCTAGATGTTTTTAGACAATATCATCAACTACAAACTTCTTCAGAAGTGAATTTCGAACATGCTCTCAAAGTTTCATCTCAAAATTCGAAGAAATGCGAAAGATTTGGTGATTTTCAGTTTTCAGACTCGACTTCACGATCAGATCTGTAAAACGCGCAAGTTCATCGAAGAACGCGCAAGCTTCAATTGAAGAACGCGCAAGCTAAAGAACGCGCAAGGATAGAGAGAAACGCGCAAATATCGTCTGCGAGTTTTAACATTGTCAAATTTTTGAAAGTCCTAAAATGCGCAAGATGAAGTGTGCGAGTTTGGGAAACGCGCAGTAAACGCGCAAGGTGAGGCGTGCGAGTTTGGAAAATGTGCAAGACGAAGCTTGCGAGTTTGGGCGATTAAGTTCCTTCAGTCTGCGAGTTCCATGCTTAGCGAGTTTTGATACTGTCAAATTTTTTCTAAGGTATAAAACGTGCACGTCAAGGCCTGCGAGTTTCAAGAACATGCACATCACGTTTAGCGCAAAGCATATGAACAGTGCTTTGCGAGTTTATTGTTCTGCGAGTTTACTTGTTCTGCGTGTTCTGAGTTTTTGTGATAAGTTACTATTCACACCCATTTTTGCGACAAGTTGCCTTATGAGTTTTAACTGTCAAATATTTCAAGGGGGAGCCGGAGCTGTTTGAAGTTTAAGCAACGATAAAGTTTTTGAAAAGAAATTAAGGGGGAGAAGAGTTGAAGCTGATAAGAGATGATTTCTTTACAAAACTTTAGGGGGAGATTGTTAATGTACTGTATTTAGAAAGTTTTGTAAAGTCATCCTTAGTGCAATAGGCTTTGTCATTAGCATAATGGGTTGGGCTAAAATGTGTAATATGGGTGATTGGGGTATAAATAGGAGGTGTTTTCTAATTTGTTTGTAACTTTCAATTCTCACAATGTAGACATAAAGCTTTGTATGTGTTTCTAGTGAGAGAAACTCTTTCTCTTTCTAGATTGTGAATAATACAATCATTTCCAACCCAATCTACCTATTGTTCAATTTTTCTACATTGATTAATTGCGAATTCATGACCTAACATGTGGTATCAGAGCCTAATCGAAGAAATCATTCATCGAAACGATCGAATTCGCAATTTTTTGATGGAACAGTGATTTTGTCGCATGAACAGTATCTGTTGATCTCAAATTCTTCATTTTTGGAGCTTAATTGATCAAGATTTGATGATAGATTGATTATGTGATTAGAATCGAATTAGTTGTAATCAATCACATTGTGTAATTTCAATCAATTCAGAAGAATTGTTCGATTTTGAGATTTTTTTGTTTGAAATTTTTTGTTTTCACTGTGTTGTGATCGAATTCTTGTATCTAGATGTTTTTAGACAAGATCATCAACTACAAAGTTGTTCAGAAGTGAATTTCGAACATGCTCTCAAAGTTTCATCTCAAAATTCGAAGAAATACGAAAGATTTGGTGATTTTCAGTTTTCAGACTCGATTTCACGATCATATCTGTAAAACTCGCAAGTTCCTCGAAGAACGCGCAAGCTTCAACTGAATAACGCGCAACCTAAAGAATGCGCAAGGATAGAGAGAAACGCGCAAATATTGTCTGCGAGTTTTAACATTGTCAAATTTTTCTAAATCCTAAAACGCGCAAGATGAAGTGTGCGAGTTTGGGAAACGCGCAAGACAAAGCTTGCGAGTTTGAGTAAACGCGCAAGGTGAGGCGTGCGAGTTTGGAAAACGTGCAAGACGAAGCTTGCGAGTTTGGGCGATTAACTTCCTTCAGTCCGCGAGTTCCATGCTTAACGAGTTTTGATACTGTCAAATTTTTTCTAAGGTATAAAACGTGCACGTCAAGGCCTGCGAGTTTCAAGAACACGCACATCACGTTTAGCGCGAAGCATATGAACAGTGCTTTGCGAGTTTCTTGTTCTGCGAGTTTACTTGTTCTGTGTGTTATGAGTTTTTGCAACAAGTTACTATTCACACCCATTTTTCCGACAAGTTGCCTTATGAATTTTTACTGTCCTGTTTTTCAAGGAGGAGCCGGAGTTGTTTGAAGTTTAAGCAACGCTAAAGTTTTTGAAAAGAAATCAAGGGGGAGAAGAGCTGAAGCTGATAAGAGATGATTCCTTTACAAAACTTTAGGGGGGGAATGTCAATGTACTGTATTTAAAATGTTTTATAAAGTCATCCTTAGTGCAATAGGCTTTGTCATTAGCATAATGGGTTAGGCTAAAATGTGTAACATGGGTGATTGGGGTATAAATAGGAGGTGTTTTCTAATTTTTTTGTAACTTGCAATTCTCACAATGTAGACATAAAGCTTGGTATGTGTTTCTAGTGAGAGAAACTCTTTCTCTCTCTAGATTGTGAATAATACAATTATTTCCAACCCAATCTACCTATTGTTCAAATTTTCTACATTGATTAATTGCGAATTCATGACCTAACATGTGGTATCAGTGCCTAATCGAAGAAATCATTCAAAGAAACGATCGAATTCGCAATTTTTCGATGGAACAGTGATTTTGTCTCATGAACAGTATCTGTTGATTTCAAAATCTTCATTTTTGGAGCTTAATTGATCAAGATTTGATGATAGATTGATTATGTGCTTAGAGTCGAATTAGTTGTAATCAATCACATTGTGTAATTTCAATCAATTCAGAAGAATTATTCGATTTTGAGATTTTTTTGTTCGAATTTTTTTGTTTTCACTGTGTTGTGATCGAATTCTTGTATCTAGATGTTTTTAGACAAGATCATCAACTACAAAGTTGTTCAGAAGTGAATTTCGAACATGCTCTCAAAGTTTCATCTCAAAATTCGAAGAAATATGAAAGATTTGGTGATTTTCAGTTTTCAGACTCGATTTCACGATCATATCTGTAAAACGCGCAAGTTCCTCGAAGAACGCGCAAGCTTCAACTGAAGAACGCGCAACCTAAATAATGCGCAAGGATAGAGAGAAACGCGCAAATATCGTCTGCGAGTTTTAACATTGTCAAATTTTTCTAAATCCTAAAACGCGCAAGATTAAGTGTGCGAGTTTGGGAAACGCGCAAGATAAAGCTTGCGAGTTTGAGTAAACGCGCAAGGTGAGGCGTGCGAGTTTGGAAAACGTGCATGACGAAGCTTGCGAGTTTGGGCGATTAACTTCCTTCAGTCCGCGAGTTCCATGCTTAGCGAGTTTTGATACTGTCAAATTTTTTCTAAGGCATAAAACGTGCACGTCAAGGCCTGCGAGTTTCAAGAACACGCACATCACGTTTAGCGCGAAGCATATGAACAGTGCTTTGCGAGTTTCTTGTTCTGCGAGTTTACTTGTTCTGTGTGTTATGAGTTTTTGCAACAAGTTACTATTCACACCCATTTTTCCGACAAGTTGCCTTATGAATTTTAACTGTCATGTTTTTCAAGGAGGAGCCGGAGCTGTTTGAAGTTTAAGCAACGCTAAAGTTTTTGAAAAGAAATCAAGGGGGAGAAGAGCTGAAGCTGATAAGAGATGATTCCTTTACAAAAATTTAGGGGCGGAATGTTAATGTACTGTATTTAGAATGTTTTGTAAAGTCATCCTTAGTGCAATAGGCTTTGTCATTAGCATAATGGGTTAGGCTAAAATGTGTAACATGGGTGATTGGGGTATAAATAGGAGGTGTTTTCTAATTTTTTGGTAACTTTCAATTCTCACAATGTAGACATAAAGCTTGGTATGTGTTTCTAGTGAGAGAAACTCTTTCTCTCTCTAGATTGTGAATAATACAATTATTTCCAACCCAATCTACCTATTGTTCAATTTTTCTACATTGATTAATTGCGAATTCATGACCTAACATGTGGTATCAGTGCCTAATCGAAGAAATCATTCAAAGAAACGATCGAATTCGCAATTTTTCGATGGAACAGTGATTTTGTCGCATGAACAGTATCTGTTGATTTCAAAATCTTCAATTTTGGAGCTTAATTGATCAAGATTTGATGATAGATTGATTATGTGATTAGAGTCGAATTAGTTGTAATCAATCACATTTTGTAATTTCAATCAATTCAGAAGAATTGTTCGATTTTGAGATTTTTTTGTTCGAATTTTTTTGTTTTCACTGTGTTGTGATCGAATTCTTGTATCTAGATGTTTTTAGACAAGATCATCAACTACAAAGTTGTTCAGAAGTGAATTTCGAACATGCTCTCAAAGTTTCATCTCAAAATTCGAAGAAATATGAAAGATTTGGTAATTTTCAGTTTTCAGACTCGATTTCACGATCATATCTGTAAAACGCGCAAGTTCCTCGAAGAACGCGCCAGCTTCAACTGAAGAACGCGCAACCTAAAGAATGCGCAAGGATAGAGAGAAACGTGCAAATATCGTTTGCGAGTTTTAACATTGTCAAATTTTTCTAAATCCTAAAACGCGCAAGATGAAGTGTACGAGTTTGGGAAACGCGCAAGACAAAGCTTGCGAGTTTGAGTAAACGCGCAAGGTGAGGCGTGCGAGTTTGGAAAACGTGCAAGAAGAAGTTTGCGAGTTTGGGCGATTAACTTCCTTCAGTCCGCGAGTTCCAGGCTTAGCGAGTTTTGATACTGTCAAATTTTTTCTAAGTCATAAAACGTGCACGTCAAGGCCTGCGAGTTTCAAGAACACGCACATCACGTTTAGCGCGAAGCATATGAACAGTGCTTTGCGAGTTTCTTGTTCTGCGAGTTTACTTGTTCTGCGTGTTCTGAGTTTTTGCGACAAGTTACTATTCACACCCATTTTTCCGACATGTTGCCTTATGAATTTTAACTGTCAAATTTTTCAAGGAGGAGCCGGAGCTGTTTGAAGTTTAAGCAACGCTAAAGTTTTTGAAAAGAAATCAAGGGGGAGAAGAGCTGAAGCTGATAAGAGATGATTCCTTTACAAAACTTTAGGGAGGAATGTTAATGTACTGTATTTAGAAAGTTTTGTAAAGTCATCCTTAGTGCAATAGGCTTTGTCATTAGCATAATGGGTTGGGCTAAAATGTGTAACATGGGTGATTGGGGTATAAATAATAGGTGTTTTCTAATTTGTTTGTAACTTGCAATTCTCACAATGTAGACATAAAGCTTGGTATGTGTTTCTAGTGAGAGAAACTCTTTCTCTCTCTAGATTGTGAATAATACAATTATTTCCAACCCAATCTACCTATTGTTCAATTTTTCTACATTGATTAATTACGAATTCATGACCTAACATGTGGTATCAGTGCCTAATCGAAGAAATCATTCAAAGAAACGACCGAATTCGCAATTTTTCGATGGAACAGTGATTTTGTCGCATGAACAGTATCTGTTGATTTCAAAATCTTCATTTTTGAAGCTTAATTCATCAAGATTTGATGATAGATTGATTATGTGATTAGAGTCGAATTAGTTGTAATCAATCACATTGTGTAATTTCAATCAATTCAGAAGAATTGTTCGATTTTGAGATTTTTTTGTTCGAATTTTTTTGTTTTCACTCTGTTGTGATCGAATTCTTATATCTAGATGTTTTTAGACAAGATCATCAACTACAAAGTTGTACAGAAGTGAATTTCGAACATGCTCTCAAAGGTTCATCTCAAAATTCGAAGAAATGCGAAAGATTTGGTGATTATCAGTTTTCAGACTCGACTTCACGATCATATCTGTAAAACGCGCAAGTTCATCGAAGAACGGGCAAGCTTCAACTGAAGAACGCGCAACCTAAAGAACGCACAAGGATAGAGAGAAACGCGCAAATATCGTCTGCGAGTTTTAACATTGTCAAATTTTTCTAAGTCCTAAAACGCGCAAGATGAAGTGTGCGAGTTTGGGAAACGCGCAAGACAAAGCTTGCGAGTTTGAGTAAACGCAAAAGGTGAGGCGTGCGAGTTTGGAAAACGTGCAAGACAAAGCTTGCGAGTTTGGGCGATTAATTACCTTCAGTCCGCGAGTTCCATGCTTAGCGAGTTTTGATATTGTCAAATTTTTTCTAAGGCATAAAACGTGCACGTCAAGGCCTGCGAGTTTCAAGAACATGCACATCACGTTTAGCACGAAGCATATGAACAGTGCTTTGCGAGTTTCTTGTTCTGCGAGTTTACTTGTTCTGCGTGTTCTGAGTTTTTGCGACAAGTTACTATTCACACCCATTTTTCTGACAAGTTGCCTTATGAATTTTAACTGTCAAATTTTTCAAGGAGGAGCCGGAGCTGTTTGAAGTTTAAGCAACGCTAAAGTTTTAGAAAAGAAATCAAGGGGGAGAAGAGCTGAAGCTGATAAGAGATGATTCCTTTACAAAACTTTTGGGGGAGAATGTTAATGTACTGTATTTAGGAAGTTTTGTAAAGTCATCCTTAGTGCAATAGGCTTTGTCATTAGCATAATGGGTTGGGCTAAAATGTGTAACATGGGTGATTGGGGTATAAATAGGAGGTGTTTTCTAATTTGTTTGTAACTTGCAATTTTCACAATGTAGACATAAAGCTTGGTATGTGTTTCTAGTGAGAGAAACTCTTTCTCTCTCTAGGTTGTGAATAATACAATCATTTCCAACCCAATCTACCTATTGTTCAATTTTTCTACATTGATTAATTGCGAATTCATGACCTAACATGTGGTATCAGTGCCTAATCGAAGAAATCATTCAACGAAACGATCGAATTCGCAATTTTTCGATGGAACAGTGATTTTGTAGCATGAACAGTATCTGTTGGTTTCAAAATCTTCATTTTTGGAGCTTAATTGATCAAGATTTGATGATAGATTGATTATGTGATTAGAGTCGAATTAGTTGTAATCAATCACATTGTGTAATTTCAATCAATTCAGAAGAATTGTTCGATTTTGAGATTTTTTTGTTCGAATTTTTTTTGTTTTCACTGTGTTGTGATCGAATTCTTATATCTATATGTTTTTAGACAAGATCATCAACTACAAAGTTGTTCAGAAGTGAATTTCGAACATGTTCTCAAAGTTTCATCTCAAAATTCGAAGAAATGCGAAAGATTTGGTGATTTTCAGTTTTCAGACTCGACTTCACGATCAGATCTGTAAAACGCGCAAGTTCATCGAAGAACGCACAAGCTTCAACTGAAGAACGCGCAAGCTAAAGAACGTGCAAGGATAGAGAGAAACGCGCAAATATCGTCTGCGAGTTTTAACATTGTCAAATTTTTCCAAGTCCTAAAAAGCGCAAGATGAAGTGTGCGAGTTTGGGAAACGCGCAAGACGAAGCTTGCGAGTTTGAGTAAACGCGCAAGGTGAGGCGTGCGAGTTTGGAAAACGCGCAAGACGAAGATTGCGAGTTTAGGCGATTAACTTCCTTCAGTCTGCGAGTTCCATGCTTAGCGAGTTTTGATACAGTCAAATTTTTTCTAAGGCATAAAATGTGCATGTCAAAGCCTGCGAGTTTCAAGAACACGCACATCACGTTTAGCGCGAAGCATATGAACAGTGCTTTGCGAGTTTATTGTTCTGCGAGTTTACTTGTTCTGTGTGTTCTGAGTTTTTGCGACAATTTACTGTTCACACCCATTTTTGCGACAAGTTGCCTTATGAATTTTAACTGTCAAATTTTTCAAGGGCGAGCCGGAGCTGTTTGAAGTTTAAGCAACGCTAAAGTTTTTGAAAAGAAATCAAGGGGGAGCATAGCTGAAGCTGATAAGAGATGATTCATTTACAAAACTTTAGGGGGAGAATGTTAATGTACTGTATTTAGAAAGTTTTGTAAAGTCATCCTTAGTGCAATAGGCTTTGTCATTAGCATAATGGGTTGGGCTAAAATGTGTAACATGGGTGATTGGGGTATAAATAGGAGGTGTTTTCTAATTTGTTTGTAACTTTCAATTCTCACAATGTAGACATAAAGCTTTGTATGTGTTTCTAGTGAGAGAAACTCTTTCTCTTTCTAGATTGTGAATAATACAATCATTTCCAACCTAATCTACCTATTGTTCAATTTTTCTACATTGATTAATTGCGAATTCATGACCTAAAATGTGGTATCAGAGCCTAATCGAAAATATCATTCATCGAAACGATCGAATTCGCAATTTTTCGATGGAACAGTGATTTTGTCGCATGAACAGTATCTGTTGATTTCAAATTCTACATTTTTGGAGCTTAATTGATCAAGATTTGATGATAGATTGATTATGTGATTAGAATCGAAATAATTGTAATCAATCACATTGTGTAATTTCAATCCATTCAGAAGAATTGTTCGATTTTGAGATTTTTTTGTTCGAAATTTTTTGTTTTCACTGTGTTGTGATCGAATTCTTGTATCTAGATGTTTTTAGACAAGATCATCAACTACAAAGTTGTTCAGAAGTGAATTTCGAACATGCTCTCAAAGTTTCATCTCAAAATTCGAAGAAATGCGAAAGATTTGGTGATTTTCAGTTTTTAGACTTGACTTCACGATCAGATCTGTAAAACGCGCAAGTTAATCGAAGAACGCGCAAGCTTCAACTGAAGAACGCGCAAGCTAAAGAACGCGCAAGGATAGAGAGAAACGCGCAAATATTGTCTGCGAGTTTTAACATTGTCAAATTTTTCTAAGTCCTAAAACGCGCAAGATGAAGTGTGCGAGTTTGGGAAACGCGCAAGACGAAGCTTGCGAGTTTGAGTAAATGCGCAAGGCAAGTTTGGAAAACGCGCAAGACGAAGCTTGCGAGTTTGGGCGATTAATTTCCTTCAGTCTGCGAGTTCCATGTTTAGCGAGTTTTGATACTGTCAAATTTTTTCGAAGGCATAAGACGCGCACGTCAAGGCCTACGAGCTTCAAGAACATGCACATCACGTTTAGCGCGAAGCATATGAACAGTGCTTTGCGAGTTTATTGTTCTGCGAGTTCTGAGTTTTTGCGACAAGTTACTGTTCACACCCAGTTTTGCAACAAGTTGCCTTGTGAGATTTAACTGTCAAATTATTCCTCAGATAAATCTTCTACCCTACCTAGTAGTGTTTGCTACAAGTTGCATGCTCCGACAAACATATCAGATTAAGTTCTTAAGCTGAATTCCTATTCAAATCGCGGTCAAAGACAGATTTGATGTTATATACTGAAGATGCATTTTGGATGTCATGTCTTAATCCACACATATCATTTTTGTGAGCGTTAAGGAATGTGTTGGGTTTACTAAAGATTAAAGTTGTCTTTATGTGCACTCAGTCGAGGTTACTGTCCACATCAGATCTGATATTTTAGTTGATACTTCAAAGAATAAGAGCTACTTTCAAGGGGGAGCCGGAGCTGTTTGAAGTTTAAGCAACGCTAAAGTTTTTCAAAGAAATCAAGGGGGAGAAGAGCTGAAGCTGATAAGAGATGATTCCTTTACAAAACTTTAGGAGGAGAATGTTAATGTACTGTATTTAGAAAGTTTTGTAAAGTCATCCTTAGTGCAATAGGCTTTGTCATTAGCGTAATGGGTTGGGCTAAAATGTGTAACATGGGTTATTGGGGTATAAATAGGAGGTGTTTTGTAATTTGTTTGTAACCTTTAGTCACAATGTAGACATAATGCTTTGTAAGTGTTTCTAGTGAGAGAAACTCTTTCTCTCTCTAGATTGTGAATAATACAATCATTTCCAACCCAATCTACCTTTTGTTCAATCTTTTTATCATTGATTAATTGCGAATTCATGACCTAACAAAAGTATATCAAATGGATGTTAAATCTAAATTTCTTAATGGTAAACTTAATGAAGAAGTATATGTTCAGCAACCACCTGGATTTGAAAGTGCAGAGTTTCCAAACCATGTTTATCACCTTGATAAAGCTCTGTATGGGCTTAAGCAAGCTCCTAGAGCATGGTATGCAACTCTGTCCTCTTTTCTGATTGATAATGGATTTGAAAAAGGAACAATTGATACAACCCTGTTCATCAAAAGATATAAGAATGAAATGCTTCTAGTACATATATATGTTGATGACATTATCTTTGGCTCTACAAATCAAAAGTATTGTGATAAGTTCTCAGAGTTGATGAAGAGTGAATTTGAAATGAGTCTCATGGGAGAATTAACATTCTTTCTAGGACTTCAAGTAAAACAAACATCAGATGATACTTTTATAAATCAATCTAAGTATGTCTCTGATATTTTGAAAAAGTACAAACTCAATGATTCAACTTCCATGAAAACACCTATTGCCACAGGAGTCAAACTTAACTCTGATCCTTCAGGAAAATCTGTGGATGTTAAGACTTACAGAGGCATGATAGGTTCACTATTGTACTTAACTGCAACTAGGCCTGATATAATGTTTGCAACAAGTCTCTGTGCTAGATATCAAGCAAATCCATAGGAATCTCACTTATCTGCAGTCAAGAGAGTGTTTAGATACCTCAGAGCCACACCAACCCTGGGTCTCTGCTATCCTAAACTCTCTGGTTTTCAGCTAACAGCTTACATTGATGCAGATCATGCAGAATGCAAGTTAGAAATTGAGAGTACCTCTGGATGTTGTCAACTCTTGGGAAACAAGCTTGTGAGTTGGTCATCAAAGAAACAAAACTGTGTATCCACTTCTACTGCAGAAGTAGAATATGTTGTTGCTGCTAGTTGTTGTTCACAAGTCATTTCGATGAGAACTCAACTCAGAGATTATGGATTACAATTTGATAGAATTTCCATTTTTTGCGACTCTAGAAATGCCATTGCCATCTCTGCAAATCCAGTGTAGCATTCCAAGACAAAGAATATAGATGTCAGGTATCATTTCCTTAAAGATAATGTTGAAAAAGGCACAATTGAGATGTATTTTGTACCAACTGTTCTCCAACTTGCTGATATTTTCACAAGCTTTAGATGAACGAAGGTTCAATTTCTTAATTAGCAAGTTGGGAATGCTAAGTATCTCTACTTAATTCCAAATGAACTTCAGAGTCTCTGATCCCTACATCAGAGCCTCTGAGTGAGTTCAGGCGAAAACATCTTCCTCCCATATGGAACTTCATGTTCAGTGTGCTCAACCGCAGACTCACTTGTAAGATTGGGAGTCAAGATCAAACAAATCCCATGGTCTTGGTGATCATGTATGGACTATACTTCAACCGACACCATGACATGGCAGGATTGCTCTACTTTGAAATATTCACTATAGTAGATTACAAGAACAAAGCCCTGGAAAAGGGTAAACAACCAATCTCAATGTTGTTTCCAAGGTTCATCTCCCTGGTGATCAGAAGGGCGATGACTAAATTCTCTATCTCAGAGGAAGGACCTAAAACCCCTCAATATGTAATGAATTATTTCAAGGCAATATCAATGCCTCCTTACCCATATGAGAAGAGGTTTCCTCAGAGCATGCTTCAATACATCCCTGAAAATCACCCAACCCGTCTCTATCTTAGAAGTGTTGCCCAAACATCAGAGCCGATAGTGGGATCACCAACACACTTAGGTTATGAACCTGAGTTAGAATCAGAGAATGAATTCTCTGAGGCTACTCAACATGATGACAGAGAGCAACCACAGAGTGTCTCTAATGAGGGTAGTAATGAGAGATTAGGTGTGAATGAGTGTCCACCAGAGGGAGAATTTCTTACCACCATAGGAGCTGAGAGAAGTAAGGTAGTAAAAGATGCCTATGAAGGCACAACTGAGCGAACACCAAGCCCAACTCCTCATGTAACCAAATCTGCTATTCTAGGTGGTCCAGGACCAGAAGATATTGAACATGAGGTGCACACCTCGAACCCCAACCAAACCATCCGCTCAGAGGCACCTCCTTCTACCTCTAAAGCATGCACCATTGGGGAACCCTCTGACTTAACTAAGTCCTACCAAAAGGACATAGCTATTAAGACAAGTACTCATTCACTCCAGAGTATGCCATACTCCAACACACAACATGATGCCTTTGTGGTTCATGATATAGGTGACCGTCCCATAGACCACGAGGTCTTTAAGATCTCTCGTAGGGATTGCCCTACTAAAGAGCAATAGGATCACTTAGTAGCACAGGGACTCACTTGCCTGGACAGCAAGGTGTCCAAGCACATTCGGTTCTCATCCTCTGAATTAGACTCAGAGGATGACCAACCATTCAGAACTATCATAGAGAAATCCTCTAACAAGGATGCTCAAGGATTGATAGGAAGTCCTTCCGGAACCAACATCAAACAAGTTCTGAAAGAAGGCCCCTCTGTTCTCGATGGAAAATTTGAATCATGTGTTGATTTTAAGGTTACCCACTCTGATCATGTCACCAAAGAAGAGTTCAAATTCTTTGGTGATGAAATTAGAGGACCCCCGAATGATCTAAAACTTCATCTGGAGAAGATCTCAAAGGCCTCTCCCTCGAGCTCTGAAGTAACAAAATTAAATTCATATTTCTCTGAGCTGCGTGCTGCATTACACTCCAACAACAACCGCTTAGATTCTCTGGAGAAGCTTGTTCTCAATAATTCAGCTGCATTCTCTAAGAAAATCTCAGAGGCCAATGCAGAGATAATCAGAACAATTCCGACTCCACTCCCTTTGCTCAGGCCCCCACTGTCACCTCTGCAGATTTTCTACCTTCAAGGCTGAGCTCCTCCAAGTTCAATCAGAGACCATTGCAAAGTTTCCAGTAGCAGTTGCTGCTCCATCTTCAATTCCATCCTCTACAGCGGATCTGGTCACAAAAGCCGACTTAGCAACTTTCAAGGAAGGCATTATGAGTCTCATTTTGTCTTGTTCCTCAAAGATAAGCATGGTCGTAGAGAAGAAAGTTCAAGCTACCCTTGTAATTCACAAATTTCATGTAGAGGACCAGGTCTCTGACATTCTCACTGCTGTTGTTGATGCTATAGAGGCCATCAAAAAGGCCTCTATAAATGAGAAAGACAAAGGTGAGATCGATGAGAACCCCTTCCCCAAATATTAGAATAAGCGCGCTACCTCTGACCTTTGTAGAGAGGATTCGAAGAAACAAAAGTTTGATGATTCAGAGGACCCTGAAGAGGATAGGGCCTCTAATCATCAAAAGGCGGAGAAGTGAGAGAATTTCAGAACTGAAGCCACAAAAGCTAGTGGCTCTACCCCCGTCTCCTTCTACAAGAAAAGGCAAAGGAGTTCAAGATGAGAGTGAACCAGAGAGGCACTCCACCTCTGCTGAAGACAACCAAACGATCTTGAAGTCTCCAGTACCTGTTGTATTTCTAGCACCAACAACTTCAAAAGCACCTATCATCCAGGTAGTAAATGTTATTCCAGAGACTATAGGTGCTCTGGACGAAGAAGAAGATGAACAATTGATTGACTTCTCCAGCTCTGAAGACGTATTCTCATCACCTTAAAGGCCAACTATAATAATGAGAGATGCATTTGGGTCAGAGTCTGAAGAAGAAGCTGCTGATATGAAAGAAGCAGAAGAAGATGAGGTAGTTGAAGTTGAAGAGTATGTCTATAAGAATGCTCGATCTCATCATCCTTCTACATCAGAGGTAGAGCACAGAGTTGAAGACACTGCTCAACTAGAAAATCTAATCTCCTCTGCCATCAACGAAACCCCACCTCAATCTCCTCTGTCATCCTCAAAGATAACCACGGCTGTTGATGAACAGGCCCCTCCATAGGTACATGTTCAGAAGACAAACATTTGCATCCCTGCACTCTCCAAGTTCACTCAACCCTCAGAATTTATTGCCTCTGAGCCAGAGACTTCGATAGAGGACCATTTCAGATACCTCTACTGCGAGTTCAACTTAGAAGATACTCAAGTCCTCCCTCTGAATCCAAGAATCAGGGAGAACATGGAAGATTATGAGTAGAGATTTATCAAAGATAAGACCAGTATAAGAGCAAGACATTTGCTTACAATAAAATCACCTAAAGAAATTTTGAGGTGATTCACTCTGATGGGAAGGTTTATGAGTTTAATAAAAATGATCTCGTAAATCTAAACCCTTATGACCTGCCTCATCTCTATGCCTAATGCTCAGCAAAATATGAATGACGAAGGACATTCAGAATGGGTCTATACGAAGTCATGCGTGTTATGGAAGCTCATGTCAAGATAAGGTCCAGACTTGATTTTCAAATAGCTATGAATCTGGGAGAAACAAGACTTGGAGTAACTGAACTAGTGGAGACAACTGCAGATATGGAAAAGTACAAGACTGGTTCAATAATTCCAGAGCCTCTGTGATTTGTCTACAGACGCAACCATGTCAAGAAAATCTTACTGGCTTCAAAAGTGTCCAAGTATTCAGATAAGACTTTGAGAGGTGTAGTAAGGATGACACAGGTGAAGGAAAAATGTCACAGAGTTGACCTATTGGCGAAAATAGACTTAGACATTAGTTCAATGATTAACTTCAGAGAGCTCATTATGAAGTTCCATTGGATCTACTCTAGTGATAAGTTCTAGTTCTTTTCCTTTATATTTTTTGCTATCTTCTCCGTTTGTAATTCCTATCATTTGAGAAGTAACATTTAAGAGGATGATTTTCTCCTCTACGCTTTCTAGATTAAATTTTTTATCTCTGCTATTTTGCAATTTTTATTTTCAATACTTAGGGGGAGATTGTTAGCCCTAATTTCTGGAATGTAAAAGTATTGAAAATATTCTAAGTTCAGAGGACTTCCAAAGATAGACTTCAGAGGACATGCCTGACTCTGAAGTACATTTCAGAGATTCAGCTAAAGAACATCAGAGATGGCTTCATCAGAGGTTCCTACATCAGAGCTCTGAAGACATCCTCTTTGAAGAAGAAGTTAATGAATCCTATAAGTATTGACAGAAGAACAGATGACACGTCACATATTGATAAGATTTACTTTTTAGAGTAGGTTACTGTTCAAGCATGTCTTGAGTTTACCTTTTAGGTAAAACACTGTTCAAGCATGCTTCTTATGTCAGGATAGTACACTATTCTCTTTATGGTCCTATAAATAGGACCATCACCCCATTGCTAGAAATGTGTTTTTCCTTATATCTTGTATTTAAATTATCTTTTATATACTGAAAAGTATTCTAAGAAGATCTTGTATGATTTATCCACCTTTTTGGTGTTCTTACTAATCTACCTGATTTATCTGCTGAATATTAAGCTTGTTCTTAGATTTACCTTATTGGATATCTTCTTATTAACTGTGAGTTGAATCTACTTTGGTATTAAAATGTATTGCTTCCGTTGTCTTTATTATTACCTGTTTATATCTTTGTTATAAGATTAAATATGGGATGCAACAAATATAAATGTGAGCCAGAATGAAAGGAGAGAAAAAGAATATGGTGAGAGTGTGTGTACCCAAACCTACGTATCCAGAAGGGCATCCACATCTACTACCAGGAAGAATGTGTTGCATACCGGTATTAAAATAGACATAAGTAGCCCACTTATGCAAATGCACACCCAAGCTAGCCATTCTATCACCTCACAACAGGTGATAGTCTCACATACACATGGGGATTTAGTACAAACTCTATCTAGCTTTCATTTGGAGAGCATAGATATTGAAAATAGAGAACCACAGCCCCAGCTCTCACATTTATTCAGTGCACAATTGAGTCTAGTTCCTTTTGAATTGCCAATATTAATTCCTAGAACACTTTTTTATACATCTACTACTATCGGAAGTCTTCGTGACCTGATCGAAACGCCCTGAGTAGCTCCACAAGTTGGACTACATGGACAGGGTGGAAGACCTGTCATTGTCAACAATTTGCCAGCAATAAACACGTGCCACACAGTTTCCTCATCAATTGTTGTGTCAACAGAACACGTAAGTGGCTCCGGTGTTAACTTACCTGACTTTATTTCAAAGGAAAATCTCGACGGCGCCTTAAAGGCTGTTCAAAACAGGATACAGAACTTTATTGTTGATGAGCTTGCTGGAATTAAAAGATTGATGAAAGGAAAGAATCCTGTGATTGAATAAGTGTCAGATACTCCACCTCCACCTGTTCAAACTGTTGATATGTCTGTGGATGAGCTGAAGTCTATACTCTTTGCCAAGTTCTTGTATCAAGCTCCAACTGATCAATTAGATGCTGATCTTATTGGTCTCTTAAGGGCTCAACAAACGACAGTTTCTCAAGTGGTTCCCAATGTTCCAACAGTTGTTGTCACTGCTGCTGAGTTTAATTCATTCATGGAAGATGTTCTGAACTTAATCCAAGATTTGTCAAAGATTGTTTAGACATCCTGCAAGAGTCAAGCAGAAAGTTCTCATAAGAGACATGACCATGATTCTGATCATGATCATAAGGGGGAGAAGTCTAAGAGACAGAGAACTTCTGGAGGACTTGAGCATCAGATTGAGTCTATTGATCTAGAATGTGAAAAGGGGGATGTAGCTCAGACTCAGAATCAGAATGATAGCCAAAGACAGTAGTGTATGGATATTGTACTATATATGGATCCAAACGTTAAGCCTATGGTTGAAAAGCCAAAAGCCACTTATGAAGAAGTTTTGAGGATCTCAGAAAAAACATATGAAGTTGTTGATATCAGTTCAGATGATGATGAGAATGATGATCAGTCAACTAAGTATGAAATATTTTGGAAAGTGAAAGAAGAAGAAATAGAATAACTTATTGATTTTCCTGACAATGAAAATGAACAACAGATTGAATCAGAATAAAGATTCCAGATTGTCTGAAGGTCCATGTCTGCCGAGAAAAGAAAGAGTTGAGATGGAGATTGTTCTTGACAAGATTGATGATAGACTAGAGTTCAGAAGAGGTATGAGAAGGTTTGAAACATACTTGGGGATCAGAGATAACAGAGTTAGAAGACTCACAAATTGATCCAAAAGGGGGAGATTGTTAAGTAGGTTTGAATCAATTTGTATCTTGTATTTTGCTTTAAGTCTTTGCTAAGCTTGTATGAGGTCAAGGCATGCTTGACCCATATATAAAGCTCTGTTTTCTTTGTTCCTTGTAACCTTGATGTAATTGTAAGCTTGTGACTTTAAGAGATATATGACTACAATATTTCTCTCCCTGCATTTTCTCTCTATATTGTTTGTTCTTTTATTGATTCTTGATATGATTTGATCTTTTATGCTAGAAATATGGAATAACAAGGTGGGGGTGGGTGGGTAGATTCCCTCCACCTCCCCCACCACCCACCACTAATACCACAAAATAGGGGTGGATAGGGGGTGCAGAGAAGCGGGTGCAGGGTGGGTACCACCCCTCTCCTGCCACCACCCACCACCAATACCAAAAGGGTGGGGATGGGTAGTGGGTGGTGAGGTAGTGGGAAGTGGGTGTTGTGACGATGACAATAGTGGCATTTTGGTCGATAGTGTGGGGGTGGGCCGGGAATAGGAGAGTCAAGTCACCCATCACTAATACCACCATGGTGGGTGGTTAGGGAGTTGCGGGTAGGGTCGTAAATGTGACAATGACAGTAGCAACATGGTGGTCGGCAGGGTGGCTAGGGGTGGGGTAGATGTCTGAGTGGGATGGTGGTAGTTATCCGCCCATTATTGATCTTCACTCTAAGTACGCCCCACCTCAAAGGGAACCTCTTCAATAGAAGAACCCGTGTGATGACAAGGACAATGGTGGCATTGTGGTCAGGGTGGGTGGCAGGGGTGGGGTTTATAGTTGTAACGATGATAGTAAGTCGCGTGGTAGTCGATATGATGGGCGGGTGGTAGATGTGATGACGACAATGGTGGTATGGTGGTACGGTGTCCAAGGGGGAGTGGGTGTAGAGTGGTGAGGGAAGTGAGGTGGGTGTGGGTGGGTGACATGGTATGGTAGGGGTGGGTGACGGTTATGAGGACAATAGTAGTAGTGTAGTGGTATGGTGGTTAGGGGTTGGGGAGTGACAATGATGTTAGGCCTAGATATTAGTTGATTAATGATAACACAACACAATAAAGATAAGAGATCAAGATGAATCATTCAAAATAGACATAAATCCCTTTAGTCACAAGTCTAAGTGTGAGTGTGTGTTTTTGGTGTAGTCACTACCTTGTGTGTGTAATATTCAAATGAAGCCCTAGGGATTCTCAAAGAAACAATGCCTTAAATAGGTCCACGTGACCAAGGCAAGGCCTAGCCTAAATAACTACAAAATACTCCCTAGGAAAATATAAACAATTACAATTAAGACCCCTCTCTACATATTTATCTTGAATACAATTAATGATCCAACAATCTCCCCCTTTGGATTAAAGATTAAAAAATTTGGCAATTTTCTTCGGATCTTTACTTCGCTTGAAAACTGTAGCAGATATGACATTTACACCTTCAAAACTTGTAGCTCTTTACAGTCTTCACAACTTTGAGGAAACTGTAACCTTCCCCTTTTTGCTGAAATTGGAATGAAGTGTCCTTCTAACGATCATCTTCAGTCAAACTTTTGATAATTCAGATAGGTTCAGACACTTTGAAATCTTTGAAAAACTCGAATTCTTCACCAATCTTCAACAAACTTTCTTTTGAACAAAGTAACTCAGATCTGACATTGAAATCCTTGAATATTCTCCCCCTTTTTGATGAGTGTTGAGAATAAGCATCATCAAAACATTTCAAAGCAGGCCAGTAACTCAGATCTGGCCAGTAAAACTTTGAAATCTTTGAAAAACTCGAATTCTTCAGCAATCTTCAACAAACTTTCTTTTGAACAAAGTAACTCAGATCTGACATTGAAATCCTTGAATATTCTCCCCCTTTTGATGAGTGTTGAGAATAAGCATCATCAAAACATTTCAAAGCAGGCCAGTCTTGTAATTATCTCCTCCAAATCAACATTTAAGCTCAGTCTTCATGAACATACTCGGATGTCAATTAATAAAAGGTAATTATTTGAATCTTTGCAAATTCAAACAATTTAGGAGTTGTAACCCTGAATCAACAGATGAAACAGTTAGAAATGTCTGTCAGTAACACAAAGTTACTGAGTAACACGAAGTTACTATATAAGGAGCTGGTTGTGACGTAGACTCCCCAGGACTTCCATTCAATCATCAAATAACACATGGTTATCTATGAACGTTCTGACAAAAAACAAATTTCTGTGTGCTCGTGCATGTTTATGAAAGAATTAGACACAGATGATTGCTTTTTAACTTCGGTTCAAAGTATGTAAACTTGTTGAGACAACAAACAATTATACAAAGACTCAATGTGCAAGAGAAAGGGTCGAAGGTGGGGCAACTTCCTTCTTGTTCAATACCCGAGTTATCCAAGTGATAATCAAATAGAGTATGTGTTGCTTCCCCCTTCAAAAAATGAAACATCTTCTTGTTGAGAAGAAGATGAATAGTTGGTGGAGTTATATGCAAGAGGTGGTGGGATAGTTGGATGTTTCAATATTGTTCACCAAAGACTATGAAACAATAAATTATGTGGCTGCCCGGCTCAGAAAAGATGTGGTGCAGAGTTTATATTTCTTTTACTCTGATCTCTCACCCTCTTTCTTTTAAAATCAATTGAGCTCACTTCTAACCAAACTCTTATTTGCATATTAACTCACCACTCTCCCCATCTCTATTTTTAAGGAACCCCTCTCCCCCCAATCACTCAGGATTACTTCCAGGCTAGGAAACACTGGTTACAGTGAATCCATGGAAGTTCTAATGAGCTCAAACTGAATCCCGTATTTTCCTAAGAGAACTTGTTGTTCAACAGCCTTTTGTACATGAAAGCACAATAAAGTACAATTAATCATGAAGAACAAAGATTTGGAAGACCAAAGACGTAAGGTGTTTATACAAACAGTGTATAAATGAAAGCTCATGAAAATGAAATGACGTCTGATTTTCATACAAACAATGAAATTTCAAACGGAAGGATTACCATCGAAAGATTTTTCTTTTGAGATGTGGTAATCAAAAAGTCAAGAAAATGAGTGTACTGACCAATGTGTGTAAGAATACTTGGTAAAGTATAAAGAAATGACAAGTGCGCAAGTATTTGTCATTGGAAACACATGGTCAGTAGATGTCATGGAGTCTAAGGATTGGAAAGATATACTTTGAGTATGTTATAAACGCAGGTTCTCCCCCTATAACCTATGAAAAGTCAACTCATCAGAAAAATATGACAATATCAACGCGCATATCTTTTCTTTCTAATTCAACATTTCTCCCCCTCAACGCAAGAACTTCTAGAATGATGTGAGCGTTAAAGCATCCTTTTTAGAAGAAAATCATTGAAATGCGGGTTCTAATCAGATGTGATCAGAAGCCAGCTCTTTTGGCAATTAAGTGCGGGTACTGATCTGATATGACCAGAAGCCAAAGTCACTTGAAGTATCTTGCAAAAAAGAATATTGGTAATAATTTATAAAAATGATTTCGCTTCAGTTAGTAAAAGATATGAATAGCAACTGTTTGATAATCAATACACAAGCAACAAGATTAAGATCCAGAAAGCTCCCCCTTGGGTCATGAGAAAGGTCTACGTAGACATGTTCAACATTCCAAGTTTGCTGATTAGAAACTTGAACCTCTTCTCATCCAACGGCTTGGTGAAAAGGTCAGCTAACTGGATGTCCATATGAACAAAGTGCATTTCAATATCACCATTTTCTACATGGTCCTTAATGAAGTGATAGTGTACATCTATATGCTTGGTCTTCGAGTACTGGACCGGATTAGAAGTTATTGCAATTGCGCTCTTGGAATCGCAATTGACAAGCTTGTCTCCTATGAATTGACATGATCCAGAAGTACTCTTGTGGTCTAGCTTACATCCTGCATGGTAAGCATCTGTAAAGGCAGTGAGATCAAAATGGGAATCCTTTGGATACCAAAGGCCTAAATCAGGAGTTCCTTTAAGATATCTAAAGATTCGCTTGACAGCATTAAAGTGCGACTCTTTGGGATTAGCTTCATATCTCGCACAAAAGCTGGTTGCAAAACATGATATCTGGACGACTTGCAGTCAGATAAAGTAAAGAACCAATCATGCTATGATACACCTTTTGATCAGCAGGTTTACCAGATAAATCTGCGTCTAAGAGTGTGCCAGTAGCCATTGGTGTTTTCATGACAGAACTGTCTGACGTATTGAACTTTCTTAACATATCTTTAATGTATTTGGCTTGATTAATGAAAATGTCTTCGGGTAATTGCTTTACTTGCAAACCAAGAAAGAAATTCAATTCCATGATCTTTGAAAAGTTCTTGCAGAATTTCGAATTTGTCGACCCAAATATAATGTCGTCAACATAAATCTGTATGAGAATCAAGTCCCCACCTTGCCTTTTTAGAAATAAGGTAGTGTCAACTGTACCTTTCTTGAAATCGGAAGCTAGGAGAAATTTAGTAAGAGTTTCATACCATGCTCGTAGTGCTTGTTTGAGACCATATAGCGCTTTGTCTAATACGTAGACATGATCAGGGTGATGAGGATCAATGAAACATTCAGGTTGAGCAACATAAACCTCCTCATGCAGAACGCCATTCAGAAAAGCTGACTTTACATCCATTTGATAGACAGTAAATTTTTTGTGCGTTGCATATAATAAGAATATCCTGATTGCTTCGATCCTCACAACAGGGGCGAACGTTTCATCGTAATCAATGCCCTCCTATTGACAGTACCCTTTTGCTACCAACCGAGCCTTGTTTCTTACCACTACTCCCGCCTTGTCTTTCTTATTTCTAAACACCCACTTATTTCCAATAACTGATTTACCTTGAGGTAGTGGGATCAAGCGCCAAACCTTGTTCCTTTCGAATTGCAGAAGCTCATCTTGCATAGCAGAAATCCAATTGGGATCGCGTAGAGCTTCTGATGCTTTCTTTGGTTCTAGGGAACTAAGGAAGCTTGAGAACATGCAGAAATTTGATGACGCAGCACGTGTCTTGACACCAAATTGTACGTCACCTATCACATTGTGTAGGGGATGATCATTTGTCCATCTGTGTGTGCTTGGAAAAGACTCAATGGTTTGTTGGGTATTCCTCTCATTATATTCATCATAAACTGCAGGTAGGTCCTCAGATGTTCTCGGGACATCTTGTACAGAAGTTTCTGATACTGAAGCTTCGGGAATTGCAGCTGAAGTACTCGGGACTTCATTCCCAGAAGGAATATCAGCAGAAGCAGATTCAATATTAGTCGGATCAGAAACAGTCGGTGTGGCTGTAATTGATGGAGTTGCGGTTTCAGTGTGTTAGAATTAAGTTTTAAGTCAATTTGTTTAAGTGTTTGTGTTCAATATTGTTGACTTTTCATGTAGCTTCTGTAGAGGTCAAGATCTTGTTTGACCCTATATAAAGCATTCCTTTTGTCTTGTTTTGAGTAAGCTTGTCACATTGTAATTCACATTGTTAGACATATGAATACGACTAATCTTGTGATTCAATTTCTCTCATCTTGATTCTTTGATTGTTATTGTAATTGTGCATGATTGCTTGAATATTTAGGATCACAATTGGTATCAGAGCCTAGTTAGAAAATTCAGAGAGATTTGCTACCATGATTTGAAGCAGAAAGATCGACATATTCCATTTTCAGAAAGTCACTGTTGCATTGAAATTGAATTTTTAATTTCATAGTGTTTTTGATGTAAATCTTGTACCACAGTGTTCGTTCATAGAAGTAGAACACTTCTTGTTTTAGTTGTTTGTTCATTTGATCAACAGATTGGTGTAATTGGATTGATTTTTGTGTTTTTCGAAACTGTACAGTCGTGAACTGTCAAAGATCGATTCCCATTTATATTGTTGTTATTGGTAAAATTCACTCTGTAGGATTATGTTCGATGGCATAAAGATCATTCCTACCAAGTTTCAGAATCAAACATCAAGTTTTGGGTGGATTTTTGATGAAAAGTTCGAAAAATGGCCAAGATCCAAAGAATTCGCAGATTTATTAATGAACTCACACGTAGAACTCGTAGAGCAAAGGAATTCGCATCTCACATAGAGCTAAATTGATAAAAAAAAGGATTCGCACAAGTGAATGTACGAATTGTTCATAATTCGCATCTGAGAGACTCGTGAATTGTAAGGAATTCGCATCTGAGTCTTATACGAAATCCAGAGAACTCGCATAAGCTTTCATGCGAAAAGCTTAGAACTCGCACATGCTTGTATTCGAAAAGCTCAAGATTCATATCCTTTTTAATATCCTTTTAAATATCCTTTTATGTGAATTACTTTCTGTGTGTGCTATGCGAATTGTTTTCTGTGTGTGTTATGCGAATTGTGACATACGAATTGTTGCATGCGAATTGTGTGTTGTGTGTTGTATACGAATTCTTGTCTTGTATTTCATTTTAAGTGATTTTTCTGTATTTCTACTTCAAATTCTTCTGTTTTCCTGATTAAAGATTATTTCAAGCATTATTCTTCATAGATACTAATCATGCCATACACAGACGAAAAGGGAAATTTGTTTCTTACAAACAGAGACTGTGCATTGTCATATATGCCCGAGATTCCAAAGATGGAAGCTAAACTTGAAGAACTAAAAGTTAAGAATGAGAAGCTGAAAAGTCAAAACTCAAAGTTGAATGCGGATATTGATGACTTAAATGTCAAACTCACTAAGGCTGAGACACAAGTATCAACTTATGAAGCAAAAAGAAAAGAATGGTTGGAGAAAGTTGATGAGAGGTTCAAGAAAGAGAAAGCTGAAATAGAGAAAACTTTCAACCTGAAGTTGTCTGAACTTTTAAGGAAAGCTGAGTCTGAGAAAAAGGAGTTAGAAATTAAATGTGCTAAATTGTGTAAACAAGTTTCTGAGTTGAAAAATTTGTTATTACTGAAAAAGATATGTTTGAAAAAGAAAAGAAAAATACTTTGCTTTTCAAAGATATATCTCAGAAAAATCAGAACTTGGAAAAAGATTTTGAGGCTGGAAGAAAATATTTTGAAGCTATAATTTCTGAACTCACTGACAAGTTAGCTATCTTATCTATAGATATTAAAAAGGGATAGAATGCTAAATCTGATTTGCAAAGCAAGTTTGACAAAATTTATAATGAAAAAGACAAGTTGAATGACAAGATCAGTCAACTTGAGAAAGCGAATACTGATTTATCTGACAAGTTAGCATCTGATATACCTATATTATCTTCTTATGATGGTGATGCTAGTGAATCAGTTTGCTCTTTTCAATCAGTAAATAGCTTATATCAAAATATGATTTTCAAGAAACAAACTGTTAAATCTGAAATCTTGAAACCAAATCAGTTTAAACTTTCTACTCCATTCTATGTTAAATCTGTTGATAGATATGCTGCTTATTTTGGACTTAGTACTTCCAAGAAAGAGAAGATGATCTGGGTTGTCAAAGGTTCTCCAGAATCAGTAAAATACCAGAAATCATCTACAGAAGTTGAACTGGAGCATATCTACACAGTGTGCATAAAGATCCATAACATGTCAAGGGGGAGCCAGCAAGAAATGACAGACAAATACATTAAGAAAGAACAAAGACATTTCAAGAATAAGAAGAAAAGGACATTAAGTCAAGGGGGAGCTCAACAAAGATTATATCAGAAAAGGGTTGTAAGTGTGCAGTGTGTGTAACTTGCTTTTGGAAGTAAAATGAGTGAAAATGTGATTTTTCGAAAGTTTCCATTTATGGAAAGTTTCTATTTTTGACTAGTTTTCTAAATTACCAAGTTTTCTCATTTAGAATGTTTTTCAAAAGTTGGAAATGTTGCTAAGTCAACAATTCACAAAACACTATCATGCGAAATCCTTAGAATTCACAGATGTGTGTTGAACGAATTCTTGAGAATTCGCACATCAGAGTGATACGAATTCTAACGAAACCTTCACTTTTCGCACATTGTTTAAACTTACGAATCTTTCAGAGCACATAAACCCTTAAACCTTCCTTGCGATTTCTGTGTTATCTTCGATTTTCTTCTGAGTTTCTCGATTCAAAGGTGTTATTTTGTTTCTTTGATTATGTTTGTGTTTGTATATCTTGTATTTGTTCTTGATTTGCAGGGAACCCTAATCTGGATTAGATTTAGATTTAAATTTGATGGACTGTTCATATTCCGAAACTCGTAGAACTTTGAATATTTTTTTTTCAACAGATTCTGAACTTGTTAAAGATTCTAAGTGAAAATTTGAACTAAAAGGATATTAACATCATATAATCGAACCCTTTCATTAAATTTTTTTTACCTGAATCAATTGTTGTTGGGATTGAGATATGGAATCTGTTTTTCGAGCCTTTGAATGTTCTTATTGTTCTTCATAAAAATTCAAGATTAAGGTTTGTTTGTTGTTAGATTCTCAGATTTCTTGGCTAAAAATTGATTTTAAATATATATCGATCCCAACATAAATCATATTTAGGGTTAATTTTTAATCATTAAAATTTTGAAATCTGGGTTTGATTTGAATGTTTGAAGGTGTTCTTGAAGTTCGTATGAAGACTTAGTAATCTTGTCAAGAATTTCAAAGTTATACGAATTCTTGGATATTTCAGTTTCATACGAATTCTTGTTCTGAATGTTAATTTCTTTTTAAAGTAAAGAATTCACATAATTGCTCCATACGAATTCTAGGGTTTTATTGTTAAATTTTTTCCTAAGTGAGGAATTCGTATATCCTTCGTACGAATTCTAGTGTACGAATTCTTTCTATCCGAATTCTTTATTGTTTCCTTGAATTCCTAAGTTAAGAATTCTCAGATCTCTATCATGCGAATTGTGTACTTAGTGTTTTTCAAAATGTGATTTTTAAGTGTCAAAATCAATTTTTCACTAACCCATTTGGACCCTGTCCATTTTTGTTTAATCTTTTCAGGTACCAATGACAGATCAGACAGTAGATCAACATGTTCAGACCGGTGAAAATTCACCAGAAGCATAGAAAGCTTCTGAACAGTGTCCAATGCCATCTTCCCGATATGATTTCCAAGTTCCACAGGATGCAAATCCTGATCTGTTCCTGATCTCACCAGCTGAGATGAAACTACAGCAACCAAACAATCATCATCTCCAATTCAAAATCCATATTGAACCTTTGGTACTAGATATTCTGAAAAACCATCCTCTCAGAAGTGCACTGATAGCTGTTGCAGTTATTCCAGAAATTTATGTGTAACAAGCATGGAAAACCATCAGAGTTACTCATATGAAAGAGCAGGGAGTAAGAGTTCAGATATTCAAGCTAGAGATAGATCACTTTACTTCTGTTCTGACCAAAGAAAGTCTAAGACTCACCATGAGTCTTCCATCTGAAACTGCAAGAGAAGGCAGACTTAGCTATGATGAATTACCATCTGATGTTGAGGTTTTCAAAGGTATAAGAGATATGGGGTATCTAGGCCAGCTGACTCAAGTTAGTCATTCCAAGAAAAACAATCTGCCGCCATTTTATATACCCTGTTCTCAGTGATCAACAGATGTTTGACTGCAAAGAATTATGGAACTGATAATGCAAGCATTCATATTCTCAAGATCTTCTACTCTGTTGTTCATGATTTACACATAGATTATGCACAGATCTTCTAGACAGCTATCAGAAAGTGATTTCTAAGAAGACATCCAAAGCACAGAATTATGTACCATATCAAAGGTTTATGGGTCTCATTGTCAGAGCAATGCTGAGGAGTAATTCACATATTCCAAAGAGGGGAAATCATCCTCATGCTGCATATAGTGAAATGAGAAATTTGATGAAGCAAAAGAAAGAGTTTCCTTACACTATGCCTGTGCCTGAAGCTTTATTGGACTATGAAGATCCAGAGTATGATAGTGTAGTTGCTTATAGAGAGTCTATGGGACAACCATAACCGGTTATCCCTACCCAAGGCTCAATCCCTAGGAGAGAGAAGTCTGTGAGGGTTTCTGTTATCTCGGGGGTACAGAAACAGGGAGCGAAGAGGAAAATTTCCGACAGGGGCTCTGGAGGGGGTCAGAGACTAAGACTAGAGGCCTCAGGGTCACGGGTTGTTACCCCACGTATAGTGACACTTCCTGTCGATGAAGGTCATAGCTCTTAAAATGATCTGGATCTTGCACATGATAAACAGGCAGACAGTGGTAGTGATACAAGTGCAATACCTTCTGCTTCTAGTTCTACAGATAATGATCAAACTAATACAAATACAGATGTTGCTAAAGGTGGATCAGATGGTGATAATGATGATGATGGAAACAATGTTGAAACTGCTGAGATTGCTGCAACTCACACAGATCAAGTTCTTATCTGTGATGATGATGAGCCTAATGATGAATTTTCATCCTTTTATGGTACTGATGCCATGGAAGTGGATGAGCAGCAACGTGTAGACTCAATTCTTACTGCGGTAGTTGGAGAAATAAGGCGGAACGAGGGAGATTTAGTTGAAAATTTTGAGAAAGAGAGTGAAATTGTAGAAAAAGAAGATGGTGAGCGTGTGATAACCCATACCTACATTTCCAAAAGGGTAGCCTCATCTAGCACTTTGTCGCATGTGTTGCGATCGGATGCTCAAGTAATAAGTAGCCCACTTATGCACTCGCATACCCAAGTTACCCACTCTATGTCTTCTCAAAGAGATATAGTTTCATGTTCTTATGGGGAATTAGCACAAAATCTACTGGGTTCTCATTCGGAGAATCAAGGTATTGAAAATAGAGAACAACAACCCCCGTTCTCGACTTATATTCCTTCAGAATTGAGTCTAGTGCCATATCATTTTCCTATTGTCATTCCTAGGACACATTTTGAGATTGCTACCATCGGACGTCTTAGTGACCCGATCGAAACATCTATAGTAGATTCGCAATCCGAACTACAAGGATCGGATGGAAGTCCTGTCATCGACACATCTTTGCCAATGATGAAAACAGGCCATGCAATTGATTCTTCAGTTGTCATGAAAACGGTTAATCTAAGTGATACCAGAGTTACTAACCCTGACTTTGTGTCAAAGGAACTGCTCGACGATGCCTTAAAGGGTGTTGAAACCCGTATTTTTGAAAAGATGGAGGAGGAAATTGGAGGTCTTAAACGTTTATTGAATGGAAAAGACCAGTTATTCAATCTGAGCCTATATATCACAGTCAGCAAACTCCAAACACTAAACCTGTTGATTTATCCATTGATGAGCTTAAATATTTGTTGTTTGCAAAGTTGCTATCTTAAGCTCCGGATTCTCAGCAAGATGCAGATCTTCTTAACCTTCTGCAATCCCACCAACAAAATCAACCGCCACAGACTGTTCAACCAGCAGATGTGGTTAGTGCTTCAGAGTTTAATTCTTTCAAATATGATATTATGTTTTCTCTATCTGAAATCAAACAGGTAGTTCAAACTTCTTGCAAAGCCCAGACAGTTGTTTCTGCTAGAGTGCATGATCATGATCCAGATAATGATCACGAGAGGGAGAAAAGGGAGAAACAGGAAGCTGCTACTAGATCTGGTGTATAAGTTATGGTGGAAGAGAGAACAGAAAATGTTGAATGTGAGGAAAGGGAAGCTGATCATGGTTCTGAGCAGAATAGTCAAATAGAGATTGTGTTGTATGTTGGAGAAGGTGTTGGATCAAGGGTTGAAAAGCCTAAGATTGCAACAAAGCAGGAAATTCTGGAGATTACAGGTCTACCAAATCCTGATGTGATAGCCCTTGAAGATGATACTTTTGTTGAAGTTCATGCCAAATATGATCTTTATTGGAAAATGAAAGAAGAAAGGCAGAAAGATGTTTTTGTTGAACTTGATTCAGATGATGAAGTTGTAGATGTTAATGAGTGTGTTAATAGAGTTCAAGAGATTCCATAGAATGAAGCCAATATTCTTGATTATTTGTTTGATGACAAAGACACTGATGCGCTGAATGATATGTTTGATCAGAGTACACCTGAGGGATTACATCTTAGTCCTGTTCATGTTCAATTGCCTGAACCTAGTACTATTTCGACTGTTCCTTCATTTAGTAAGTTTGGTTCTCATCCCAATGTTGTTCAATCTGATGTTGCGGAACAGAATGTTAATCTGAATGCTCAAACAACTGTCAATCCTGTTTCTGATGTTCATATGGCTGATGTTCATGTTTCTGATACTCAAATGGAAGAAGAATTGCCATATCAGAAAAATCCTGGAAGCCCAGAAATTCAGAAGGAGTTTGTTAAAGAATCACCGCTTGTTCCAAAGTTTCCACAAACTGAAGCAGGTCCTTCAAATAAAGCAGTAGTGGATTCTACTCCTTTTACAGGATATGATGAATTTGGCCTGTCTCTTGAAGAAATAAAAAGAATCAGAAGAATGTTAAGAGTTCCATATTTGGAGGAAGGAGTTAAGATTTTTGTGATCTATATTAGACAGATTGATCAAGCTCAACTTCTGGGAATTCAAGACAAGTCACCAGAGTACCAGAAGGATTATATCAAGATGTTGCAAGTAAGGAGCAGAACATGCAAAGAGGTAAGAATCAGACATGAAATTGTGCAAGTTTATTTCGTTACCATGAAGCAGTATAAGAGCATATGGTATCCACAGTTTGAAGTTCAGAGGAATAATTTGTCTACTTATTCTTTCAGTGAAGCTGATTTTGCCAACATAAAGTTCTGGGATATTGGTTTATGTATCATGACTTCAGAGGAAGAACTATCAGACATCCTGAGATTATATTTGATCTGGACTCCATCAAGAGATTTATCCGAAGGCATATCTATCATACTTATCTGTATGATTTTCAGCTAGTCATTGAAACTAATCAAAGGATAATTAATTTGCTTGCACCTTATATGACTCATCCTTTACTTGAAGAGACTCCACTCTACACAGTGCTAAGAGAGCTAGAACTTGGTGTTGTGTATGAGAATGATGCTAAAAAGGAGAAGAGGTTTATGAGAGCAGCTGAGATAGCAAAGTATTCTAATGGAACTTTGAAAGAAGTTGTAAAGAAGCTGGAGGATAAGTATAAGGAGAGTGAGAAGCAAAGGTTAGCTGAGAATGATCATATGCCTATAATGGAAAGAATATGTACTGAGAATGTCATAGATGCAATCAAGGACAGAATCAGATTCAGAAAAATAATAAGAAGGTTTGAAGGATATTTGGGATTGAGGAGAACTAGCATGAAGAGGTGGACTAATTGAAGTTTTTCAAATTGCTCAAAAAGGGGGAGAATGTTAGTGTTAAATTTTGAGTCAATTTGTTTAAGTGTTTGTGTTTAATATTGTTGACTTTTCATGTAGCTTTTGTAGAGGTCAAGATCTTGTTTGACCGTGTATAAAGCATTCCTTTTGTCTTGTTTTGAGTAAGCTTGTCACATTGTAATTTACATTGTTAGACATATGAATACGACTAATCTTGTGACTCAATTTCTCTCATCTTGATTCTTTAATTGTTATTGTAATTATGCATGGTTGCTTGAATATTTCGGATCACACAGTGACTTCATCAGATGGTCCAGATATGTCTTCAACAAGAGTAGGGACCTCCAAACTTGGTGTTGACGTTCTTATGCCTTTATCAAAGTCTTCACAAATTTCATCAAAGGAATCAATAAACAACAAATCTAACTCAGATGAAATAGAGTTGGAGTTAGAAGAAGTAGATGGTTTGGAAGCTGGTTCTATTCTGGGTTGAATAGAAGCTTTGTGCTTAAGTCCGAGTTCTAAACAGTTGTGTTTAGAAGTCCAAGTAGAATTCTCATCGAAGGATACATTCATGCTTTCAGCAACCGTCTTGGTTCGTGTATTGTAAATCCGATAAGCTTTGGATGTCAACGAGTATCAAACAAGATAGCCTTCATCCGCTTTCTTATCGAATTTTGAAAGTCCTTGACGCTCTATCAAAATATAACACCTGCAACCAAAGACACGAGGGAATTTTATATTACATTTACGATTGTTGATCAACTCATATGCATTTTTATTGAAGCGTTTGACCACTGTGGTACGATTCTGAGTAAAGCAAGCTGTCATGACCGCCTCAGCCCAAAGATACATAGGTAGATCAGCATACACAAGCATAGTACGAGCAACTTTAACAAGTGTGCGGTTCTTTCGTTCAACAATGTCATTCTGTTGTGGAGTGTAGGCTGCAGAGAAGTTGTGTGAAATTCCCAAAGAGATGAGATAGCTCTGTAAGGTGTCATTTTTGAACTTCGTGTCGTTATCACTATGAAGTGTCCGAACTGGCAATTGTAGACGTACTTGAATACGCTTAATAAAAGCGATAATCAGTTCTGGCGCATCCGACTTGTTTCGTAGAAACTCGAGCCATGTGTATCTTGAATAGCCATCTATCATCACTAAAACATATTTCTTTCCGTTGATAGACGCCGTTCTCATTGGGACACAAAGATCCATGTGAATAAGTTCTAGCGCAGATGAGGTTGAAGATTCATTATTTGACTTGAATGAGCTTCGCTTCATTTTGCCCATCTCACATGCCGAACACAGTTAGTCTTTTTCAAACCTCATTTCTGGTAGACCTTTTACCAGACCTTGTCTCTGAAGTTTAGCTATTGATCTGAAATTCTGGTGAGACAAGCGGCGATGCCACGTCCAAGATTGTGCTTTAGAAGCTTTAGCTAGTAAGCATACGGGACATGTGGGAGACAGAGTTGGAAAATCTACATAATATAGATTTTTACGGCGCTCGACTCTAAAGATTTCGTAACCATCTGGATCCCAAGATAGCAATGAGATGTTGTGAAGCGAACTTGGTATTTCATGTCACAGAAGTGACTGGTGCTGAACAGATTATGATCAAGGCCTTCAACATATAACACCTTCTGTATCTTCACAACTCCATTATCAAGCGTTCTGTATCCTCTAACATGTCTGTCTACTTCAGAATTTGCAAAACGAACTGTTCCAGCAGGCTCCTCCACATAGTTATGTAGTAGGTGCTTGAATCCTGTCATGTGGCGTGAACATCCTGAATCTATCACCCACAATCGACAGGCCTGTAAAAGAAACAATTAGTTTTGCTATGGTACCCATATCCAAATTGGTCCTTTGCTATTAGCTACAAGCAATTCAGGAATATCAATAGATTTGACTTTAACTCTCCATTCATATCGTGGTTTTGGAACCCATTTCCAAATCATTTTAACATTTAATTCCTGAAGTTCCTTTTTGGATCTTGGATTAGTAACCTTAGCACGAAAAACTTTAGGTTGCGTGGAAGAATTGGAATTAAAGTTCATTTTAGCTTTCTTTTTACTTTTCTTGGACTTAGGAGTGGAGTAGTATTTAAAAGAATTGTCCCAACAGTGTTTGCAATATAAGTTCTTTCCAGCAAATGTCATAAATTTAGATTTATCGAAACAAATCTGACATTCATTCTCATCAAAAGAAGTACATCTCAAATCATCACTGTCTTGGGTACAACTGTTTTCAATGTCAGTTTCACAAACATTTAAACAATCATTTTTATCCTTCTTCCTCCTCCAAACTCCATTATCATTTAGATCTGAAATAGAAACAGAAACCTTGTCAGTCTTTTTCTTAGAATGCAATCTTTTTCTTGAAGTACCTGAAGTCTCACCCTTCTTAAAAATACTTGGTTGATACCCAGGGCATTCAGAATAAACGACCGGAGGTTTTGTAGACTCATCAAATATTGGATTAGATCTTACCTTCCAGCTTTGATCATTAAGCATCTGTTTATCATTTGAAACATTTTTAAACAAAGTGACTTTCAAATCATTGATCTCTTTGTGCAAAGCTCTTGATTTTCTTTCAAAGACTTTTCAAGTTTAAATTTGAGATCAAAGTTTTCATCATCAATTTCGTCGAGAGATTTTTGCAACATGTCAATTTGTTTCATCAAATCAGATGTATGATTACTCACATAATTTGACCCTTTTGAGATAGAAACGGTATCAGGGTCTGAAGCATTCATGATTTCATAAAATATTGCTTTAGTCATGTTCTCAACAAACTCCATTTTATCATTTATGAAACAAGATTCATTCGTGACATTGGCCTCTTTTCAACCTTTTCAACAGGTAAAGGTTCAGGAGTAATAGGGTTTGAAACTGATGGTATAATTGATGGATCTACATCGGATTCATTTTCATCGTATTTGCACTCAGTCTCAGGTGGGATTTTGTCATTGTTGACTGATTCATTTGAAGGTGTGGTAAATAGTGATTCAAACTCAACGAATTCAATATTTCGAGTCTCATAACTCTTGTTTAAATCACTATATTTGAACCAACCGATTTAAAAGAATTTTGCGAATCAGTACCACAAGACTTATCCTCTCCTATTACTTCTTTACCTTTGGTCTTTGTAAGAGGTTTAGAAGTATCAACTTTAACGAAAGTCGCACGAATGTTAGGAATGGGTTTAACCGTGGAGCCATGTTTGTCAAAGTTATATAAGTGCTCCGGGGCCTTTTTCAAAACATCATTTACTGGCAAACCCAAACCTGGTTTAACTTTATAAAATCTTTCATCTTGGAGTTTATTGGTGAACAGATTTAATGTTTGCTCAGTCTGACCACGTTTCATGTTTATGTCCTCCAGTTATTTAATCTTGGTGTAAGCATCATTTCGCTCTTGAAAACAGACTTCAAATTTAATTTTAAAATCACCTTTTTCAGCGTTAAGATTAACAAGATCCTTTTCCAAACCAAATATTTTTCTTTTTAAGTATTCTTTTTTAGCTTTTAAATTATCTTTCTCCTTTTCCTTTTCTTCCACGACAACTTTCAGCAGAGCGTTTTCATCATGAAATATCAATGTTGTTTGATGTTCTGAGCTAAGTTTACCTTTTAACAGTTCAAATTCATCTTTCATGCTGTGGATTTGGACCATAAGTGATTCAATGAGTTTAGAGTTTTCGTTTACCTCAGATTTTTCATCCTTAGAATGAGCCTCTAAAGTCTCATCATCATCATCGAGCTTTGCCATGTAGGAGACTTGAGTGAATTGGGCTTGCTCCTCCTCGTCGAAGCATTCAAACAGCCAGTTCTCTTCCTCGACCATAAGCACCTACCCTTCCTCCACTTTCTTGGCAATCAAAGACTTCCTCGCATAGTACTCTGAGTTCTTGACTCTTTTGAACTTGCAGTCCTTGGTGAAGTGTCCAAACTTTCCACAGTTGAAGCACCTCCCTGTTTCATCCTTCTTCTCTTCTCTCTTTTCTTCTTTCCTTTCTTCTTTCTTCTCTTCGCTTCTTTCCTCTCTTTTCTCATCTCTCCTTCCATACTCTGGCTTGTACCTCAGCTCAGACTTGTCCTTCTTGTACCCTTCATACTTCGGCTTTGAATAGTACTTCTTTTTGCCAAAGCTTCATTTAAATTGGCCCGTAATCAGGGCCAAGTTTTCAGCAAATCTCTGTATATCGAAATCAGAATCGATCTCCAGAAACTGATCATGGGCCAAGTTTCACTAAGCTTGACCAGACACTCTGATCATGGGATTTACAGGACCATAAGTGATAGTTTCCATGTAATCTCTGTTCTTTTGATTCAGAAACTGGATCATTCGTTTCTTCCATTGTTGGTACTCATTGGCTGACAAGACTGGTGGTTTGGACTGAAATCCCATGGAAAGGAGTTGGTTTGACGTCTTCAGCAGTTGGATTAGTAAGCAAACTTATCTGTACAATTTAAATCAACTAATAAGATCTTTGAATCAAGAATTGGATAAAATCTACACTCAAAAATTTCCAAAAAGATAAATTTCTAAAAATACTCAAGTGTAGAATTCACAAGCAATAAACACCACAAAAAGATTCGCAAAATGAAGGAAAGACTTCAGAATTCGCAAGCAAGATGGGTAGAATTCGCAGACAGGCCTCCAGTGAAACCTAGAATTCGCAAACAGTGGACCTGCAAAACCTTAACAATTCGCAAAGCAGCACTCAGCGAATCCTTGCCTTGGAATAAAATTCAGAACACTAGCTTTCACAAGTAGAATTCGCAGAGTATAGAGTTGCGAGTTCTATACTTAGAAAATATTTTCAGATTGCAAGTTTTCGCAAACAACAATGAGAAGTCACTTTTAAGATCTTGCGAGTTTTAGACTTAGAGAAATTCAAGAGAGCTTTAACTTTCGCACACAACTTTCGTAAGCAAGGATTCACACACCATAGACTCACGAATCCTGGACTTGGAAAATTTTGAACTTTTCTCTTCACTTTCGTGAATGAGCTTTTGCAACCTGAATATGTTATAATTTTTAAGAACCTGCGAATCCTGTACTTACTGAAACTTTTTAGAAGTTAAGGATCAAGGATTCGTAAACACCACTTGAGAATCTCAGGGGATTCACAAGCTAATAATCTGTAAGTTCTTCAATTTTCGCAACCAAGGTATCTGCGAAACCTATACTCAATCAAATTTTCAAATTTCAAACTATCCTGCGAATTCCAACTTTCGTAGATAAGGATCTAGCGAATCCTGAGGTTTTCGTAACACAAATACTAGCGAAACTTATACTTAAACAAAATTAACAATCTCTGCGAAATTCAGAGATCTTGCGAGTTCATCCTAGAACTTGCGAGATCTTCACAAAAACGTCCCTGTATACGACTTTTAATCTATAAACACATCAAAAGGTTAAATGTTAGTGTAAAAATCACACTAATCATTCACCAATACACTATGATCAAACCCCAATCAATATTAATCGCAGAAAACAACTTATAAGCACAAAATCGAATGGAACAGTGTTCGAACTCCACTATAACAAAAACTTCGAAAATCTTCAAAATAGTAATCTATTGATGTTTTTAAATGAAATCAGACAATCTGATGATGTTCTATAACATAATGTGCACCTAATCCAATCATTTTCAGGCTCAAAAACACAATAAATTTCAAAATCGATTTTCACACAGTGAGGTTTTCGAAAAACCACTTTTTCTATCCAAAATCCTTGATTCTTGGCTCTGATACCAAATGTTAGGCCCAAATATTAGTTGATTAATGATAACACAACACAATAAAGATAAGAGATCAAAATGAATCATTCAAAATAGCCATAAATCTCTTTAGTCACAAGTCTAAGTGTGAGTGTGTGTTTTTGGTGTAGTCACTACCTTGTGTATGTAATATTCAAATGAAGCCCTGGGGATTCTCAAAGAAACAATGCCTTTTATAGGTCCACATGACCAAGGCAAGGCCTAGCCTAAATAACTACAAAATACTCCCTAGGAAAATATAAACAATTACAATTAAGACCCCTCTCTACATTTTAATTTTGAATACAATTAATGATCCAACAAATGATTGTAGTGACGTGGTAGGGGCCTGGTTGGGCGATGGGGTGGGCGTTGTTGGTTAAATTGGATGCAAAATGATGGAATTCAATTCGTTCACTTCAGCAAAGGAATGATGAATTTCTTAATTTATAGAATTTAATGTAATTTATAGGATTCCCATATTTTCATTATGGGAACCAAACATAGGTTTTGGCATTTGTTCAAAGGAATTGTCCCTTCCAATTCCTTCAAAATCCATGGACCAAATTCCCGTTAAGGCTTCATTTGGTTTGACGAAATATATTTCAAAGATTTGGAATCAGAAGTATTCGGAATCGAAATAATTTGGAATCTCTAATTTGTTCGGTTTGTAGGATTTTGAATGTAATTGAATTCCACTCTCTATATATAACTTGTAATAACAAATTATAAAAATAATTATGTTACCTTTTTATTAACTAATTATTACAAACAAATGTTTTTAACATATTGTAAAACATTATTACAAACAAATCCTATGAAATACCGTGAAATAGTAGTTACCCCCATGGAATTTTTAAATCCCATGTTTGTGGGATTTATAATTTCAAATCCAAACATTCTTCAAACCAAACATATGATTGGAATGTAATTCAGTTCCAAATCTCTCAAAATCCCTTCAAATCATACAAACCAAACATGACCTAAGGGGTTGTTTGGTTCCCAAAATGAAATTTGATGGAATAAGTATCCATCAAAGGAATTTTATTTTGAAGGAATTGGAATGGAATTTAATGGAATTTGATGGAAATTGACTATGCGTTTGTTTGGTAGGAATTAAAATTGAACCTCTTAAACGAATTGGAATCTTCATGTTTGTTTGGCAGAATATAGATTCGGAATTAGAATGAAATAACAATAATAGATCAAAATACCCCTTTATTACATTTTCATACTTTTTGGTTTAAATTATAAATATAATGTGATGATAGTATTAAATGGTGGGATGGAGGCGGCGGTTGTCACGAATACGATATTGTTGTGGTGGTATGGGGGGTGGTTACTGGGAGGATGACAGTAGTGGCATGGTGGTGTCAGCGGTGGGGGTGGAGTTCGGTGAAGTAGGGGTAGGCGGGTAGGGGTGGCAACTGTGCTGTCAGGATCGAATTCTCAACAAGAATTAATTCTCAGAAACAATATCAAAGAAGTTTGCGGAATAACACTTTGATATTTAATGAAACAGAAAACCAAAACAGAATATAATCAACAAACTGTAAACTTGTATTGAATGCTTTGAAGTTACAAGATTACTCACTCAACCTCAATATTGATGAACAGGCTCACCAATACGAATTCTACTTCTCTAGAATTAGGATCTATGCCTTGAGGTTGATTTTCTCTCTAAAAGAATAAAAACCAAAAGTTAACTCATTATTCTAAACTATACAATATATATACTGAATACAAAGATAATTACAATAAATAAAATATCTTCAGTATATCTTCCATGTATATCTATAAGCTTCCATAATCTTCAGATTATCCAGCTGTCATTCTTTCCATCCAAATCTCTTTAGCAGCACTAACCATGATCAGCAGCATTAACTTCTTCTAGCAGCATTAACTACTAAGCAGCACTAACTACTAGCAGTACTAACTAGCTAAGCAGTACTAACTTTGTTCAAGCAGCACTAACTATGACTAGCAGTATTAATAGTACTAGCAGTAGTAACACTCAGCAGTATTAACCTTTAAGTCTTCTAGCAGTAGTAACTTTGAACCAGTAGTATTAACCATACTTGATGAATTCTTCAGTTCCCAACAATCTCCCCCTAACTTGACTTTTAGGAAGAGAAGTCAAGTTCTTCAGAATTAATCTTCAAGATGCTTTCAACACCTCTGATTCAATTTCCCAAATTTGGATCTAGGCCCAAGCTTTGATTTACAGTTCTTCTCACCACAATCTTGGCCATCTCTGAATCCTTTGTACAAACCAGTGTAGCTTTAAGCATCCCTTCTAACTTCTCCTTGCTATGCTCATAGATTTTGTCCACCAGGTAGTATTCATGATAACAATTGTCAATAGTAATCATGTATACTCCACAGTTTTCAAACAGTATCCATTTGTCAATCTTCTTGAATATGAACTCATGCATATGATCTTTAATCCTATGGTGCACTCTTCCAGGCTCAAACATCATGCACAAGTATTCCAATGTCACTTTGAGAAGATTCTCTTCAGTACCTTTCAACACAGGTTCATAAAGTTTCATCCCAACTTTATATAGTTCTTCCATATCAGCTCTTGAACAACTTCTGATGACTTTCCCCCATGTTGAATAAGCTTCAAGTGAACCATCATCTCTCTTGATTCTGAAGAAATTCTTTCCATTGTCTCTCAGAATATCCCAGAAGATGATCTCTGGAGCTTGCATAGAGATTGGAACAGCTTTCAAAGGTTCCACTATTGTCATGTACGGATCCATACTTTCATCTGTTTGCTTAGTGACCTGCTCTGGACTCTGTACTGGCTCTGTTGGGGATGTGACTGAAGGTTCTGCTTCCTTTTCAGTTTCTTCCACCCTAGGCCTTTTCAACTGCCTTTTTGGAGCAATTGATTTCACTCTTTTTTCAGACTTGGCTTCTATACCAACATTTCCAGGTTCTTCCTTCTTCTCTTCTGCTTCTTCTTTGGAAGGTGTGGTTTCCTCAGGGAATGGTTGTTGGATGTTGAGATCATGTCTCTCTTTCATCCTTCTCTCAGCCTCCTCCCTTTGTGCTGAATCCCCTTGAAGCTTGGCCATTTCCTTGTTATACAACTCTTCAATCTGAGAGAATGCCATGTGGGTAAACATCTCCCCCTTAACACCAATTGCACCTTTCAGGAAGTTTATCATTTTTCTTCTTTCCTGATTGGCCAAAAATGTCTTGGAGGGTTGTCTTTTCTGCTTTTGTTTCTGAATTGGCATCTTCTTAACTTGGAGTTTCTTGACCTGAGTTGTTGTCTGAGCTGCTTCTTTCAAACTATTTTGGTATTCTGCATTTAACTTCTTGGCCATTATCTTTGCAAGCTCTCTATCAGTTTCTGTTTGAAATTGCTCCTCTTTTTCCATTTGCTCTTGAAGCTGCTTTGCCATCTCCTCATCCATTTCAATCTGACTCCTCTTCTTTGAAGGTTGTTCAGGTTCAATCATCTTTCCTTTTCCTTTTATATCCTCCTTCATTTTCTTCTTTTGAGGTTCTCCTTCATTGATGACCACTCCTTTGGCCTTTTGAGTAGCCTTAGGAGTGTCATTCTTTGCTTTTACTAAAGTCTCTGCTATCTCCATTTCTTCCACAGAGAGCCCTATTTCTGCTGCTTCAGTTTCTGCTGCTACTTTTACTTCAGCAGCAGTAACTGTTTCTGTTTCCATCTCTTCCTCTGTCTCCCCCTCAACTTCAGCTTTCTTTTCAACAGTTTCCCCTTCATGCTTCTCCCCCTTGTTGAAAGAATCTTGAACTTTGTCCCTCTTTTTGAGTACAAACTGTTTCCTTCTTTTCTTTTGAACCAGCCTGGTCACCATCTTCTTCAATTTTTCAATCTGGACTTGTTGTGACAGGATCACCAGCTTCATCTCCTCTATTTCTTTTCCTTGTTTCAGAACATCTAGGTTGATGTTACCCATTGCCTCCATCAATTCATCATAGTTATATCTGTCCTCACCTTCTCCAGGAGTGTTACCCCCTATTGAAGGATCATTGGATCTTTTAGTAGTGGAAGTCTTCTGCCTAGCAGAAGCACTATCCACCCCTGTGGTTTCTTGGCACCAGGGACCTTCAAATGATTGCTCATTCAAAGTTGCCATGGGGGAGGTCTTATTGATGTTACCACTTTCCTCCTCTGTACTAGCAGGAGTAGTGGCAGCCTCATCACCCATATGCTCTACCTCCTCCTCAGAGAGCACCTCCTTTGGGTTGGGAGACACCCTTGTGGTTTCCCTTTGGATATTCTCTAGGGGAGAATTCTCCCTTAGAGGGCTTAAAGGCTGAGAGGGTAATGGTACAAGAAGGGAAGGTGCCTTCTTTACCTGTTTTCTCTTGTAAGTTTGGGTGATAGGAGAGGTTGGTTTTTCAAGAAGGGACTGGGGAATTGATTTAGAGAGGGAAGGTTGGGCTTGGCTAGCAGTGGGTTGGTCTAATGGGGGCCTTGACCCTGCTGCCATACCTTCATTGATTTGGGACACCACCATCATTGTAGAGAACAATGGGGTGTCAACTCCTTCAGAGTCCCCAGCAGATCTTCTCATATTTGAGAAAACCTTGCCTTTGGGGGGTTTAGGTACATATACCCCAACAGGTTGAGGTATATCCGTCAATGCATGAGTAATGACTTCTTGAACAAACCTGGGATACATAAAGAAGCTCTTTTTGTTTCCCATGTTTGAGACAAGATCACTGAAAATCATTTTAGAAAAATTATACTTTCTGGCAGTGGCCAAGCACACCAAAGCATAAGCAATAGTGCTGCTGAACTCACTCCATCCAGTAGTCTTTTTGGAGATACAGTGCATAAGAGTATGGACAAAGAAACGCCATTGGGGTGAAAATTTTGCTTTAGAGAATTTGAAAACTCCCAATGGGCCTCCATACCCCATTCTTGTAAGATTTGAAAACAGTTCATCATTTGGGATAGAGGTTATACCAGAGGCATCGTCTAGACGTAGACTGATGCGAATAACCTCTTCAGTAACCGTGAGTGATTGATCACAGATTCTTGTCTTGATCATCTGCACACCATTCTCAACAACAATGGTTGCATTAGCCCAGAATTGCCTTTGATGCTCAATATAGATTGTAGGGGATACAATAAGAGCATGAGCAATGTGGCTTGACTTGAGAAAATCCACAATCTGATGAAATCCTGCAGCTTGCTTTGGCTTTTGTAGCATTGCAATCTCGTTGTGCTCGTCGATAAAAGTCATGGATGCCATTGATCTTAGTGAAAAGCTTGCCTGAAAACTTCGAACTTGAGAGAGAAAAGGTTTTGAGCGCAAGAGAACAGTATGCAAAGAGTCGTTATGAACTTTTAGGCGGGCAAAGAGTATTTATAGTATTCGGAACATAAGCAGTATTAACCTAGAGCAGTATTAACTACTAGCAGTATTAACTAATTAGCAGTATTAACTATGAGCAGTATTAACTAACTAGCAGTATTAACTGAAAGCAGTATTAACTACTAGTAGTATTAACTAACTAGCAGTATTAACTGCAAGCAGTATTAACTAACTAGCAGTATTAACTGAAAGCAGTATTAACTACTAGCAGTATTAACTGAAAGCAGTATTAACCACTAGCAGTATTAACCACTGAAAGCAGTATTAACTAGCTAGCAGTATTAACTGAAAGCAGTATTAACTACTAGCAGTATTAACCACTGAAAGCAGTATTAACTGGCTAGCAGTATTAACTGAAAGCAGTATTAACTACTAGCAGTATTAACTAAAAGTAGTATTAACTACTAGCAGTATTAACTAAAAGCAGTATTAACTACTAGCAGTATTAACTGAAATACTCCTTTTAAACCTGCTCAACACTGAGTACTGCTATGCATATCCTGAAACAGAAGATTAGTAACTCCAAGAATAATATACAGATATAAAACCACTTTTTGAGAAGGGGATTATTCAGAGTTGATCATTCCCACACTTGTTACCAAGAAAGTGAATCTACCCACATCAAAAGCTTTAGTGAATAAATCAGCAAACTGATTATCAGTGTGAACTTTGACAACTTGAATAAGTTTATTTTCATTACAATGTCTTATAAAGTGATACCTGATCTCAATGTGCTTTGTTTTTGAGTGCTTGACTGGATTATTCACAATGCTAATAGCACTGCTGTTGTCAATAAAGATTGGAGTGTGTAGAAAGGTTACCCCATAATCCAACATTTGATTCTGAATCCATAAGACTTGAGAACAGCAACTTGCAGCTGCTATGTACTCTGCCTCTGTTGTAGATGTGGATATTGTGGTTTGTTTCTTGCACTGCCATGAGACTAGTCTAGCACCCAAAAACTGACATCCTCCAGAAGTAGATTTTCTGTCCAAGTTTGCCCCACCTAGATCACTGTCTGAGTATGCTATTAGGTCAAAAGGTGAGTTATGAGGATACCAAAGTCCCAATCTGGGTTGCCCTTTGAGATATCTGAATATCCTCTTAACAGCTTGAAAGTGAGATTGCTTTGGCCTAACTTGAAATCTTGCACATACACAGACTGGAAACATTATATCTGGCCTTGATGCTGTGAGATACATGAGAGAGCCAATCATGGATCTATAATGATGCACATCCATATCCTCCCCCTCAAGATCTGCTGTGATCTGCTTGTGTGTTTCCATAGGTGTGCTGGCAGGTTTTGATTATGAGAAACCAAACTTGGTTAGAATATCCTGCACATACTTGGATTGACATATGAAAATGCCATCTGACTTCTGTTGAACTTGGAGTCCAAGGAAGAAAGTAAGTTCCCCCATGGAACTCATTTTGAACCTTTGATGCATTAAATCCTCAAACTCCTTGCACATGTTGTTTCTTGTAGATCCAAAGATAATGTCATCAACATAGATTTGGACCAGCAAAATATCCTTCTTCTTTCTTTTAATAAATAGAGTCTTATCAATGACTCCTCTTTCAAAGTCATTTTCCAAGAGATAGGATGACAGAGTGTCATACCATGCTCTTGGGGCTTGATGTAGTCCATAAAGTGCTTTCTTTAATTTGTATACCCTGTCTGGATAGCTTGGGTTTTCAAACCCTGGTGGTTGACAGACATATACTTCTTCTTCAATTGACCCATAGAGAAAGGCACTTTTTACATGCATTTGATAGACTTTGAAGTTCATGTAAGAAGCATAGGCTAGGAATAGTCTGATTGCCTCTATTCTAGCCACAGGTGCAAACACTTCTTCATAATCTATACCCTCTTCTTGAGTATATCCCTGTGCCACCAGCCTTGCTTTGTTCCTTATGACAATACCTCTTTCATCTCTCTTGTTTCTGAAAATCCATTTTGTGCCAATTGCTCTGTGACCTTTAGGAAGGTCTACCAGATCCCATACATCTTGTAGCTTGAACTGTAGCAGTTCCTCTTGCATTGCTTCTATCCAGCTAGATTCTTTCATAGCATCATGTGCCTTTTTAGGCTCAAGCTGTGATAGAAAACAAGAAAGCACTGTATGCTGTTGATCTTGCATTTCCTGAAGCCTGCTTTGATGTCTAGTCATCATAGGAGAAGAGATATCTCCTATTACCAGCTGTGGAGGATGATTCTTTTGAACTCTGGTGTTATGACTAGGTTCTTCATTCAGTCCAGCCTCAAGATTAGATTCATGCAACTCAACTGAAGTGTTTTCAGATGCCACTTCATTATTTTCTTGAGTCTCCTTATCTCTAGTGTCTTCTTCACTCTGGCTTGGTCCAGTAAATGATTCCTTTTCACAGTCTTCAACAGAATTTACTGTGGGTATGGGAAAAATCACAGATTTAGATAGACTTTCTTGAACTTGTGTGATCCCTGATCCTCCACTTCCTGTTCCTGTATACTCATTACTGAAACCAAAGGAGTTAGTTAGTGAATCAATGTCAAATAGCCACTGAGGTCCAGACCCAACAGGATTTGGTGTGTTCTCATTGCATTTGACATTGTCACTTTCTTCAATTATTCTAGAAGAAGAGTTAAAAACTCTGTAAGCCTTACTCTGAGAGGAATATCCAACAAGAATTCCATCATCTGCTTTGTTATCAAACTTACCTAAGTGAGATTTGGTATTTAGAATTGTACAAGGACACCCAAAAGGTTTGAAGAAACCAATAAAAGGTTTTCTTTTATTTAAAAGCTCATATGGGGTCTTGATCTTTTGCTTGACCACTAGAACTCTGTTTTGGACATAACAAGCAGTATTAACTGCTTCAGCCCAGAAGGTAATTGGCAATTTGGAATCAGCCAACAGAGATCTAGCAGCCTCTATTAGTGTTCTATTCCTCCTTTCAGCAACACCATTCTGTTGAGGAGTCCTAGGAGCACTATATTGCCTCTCAATACCTTTTTCTTCACAAAAGGTGTTTAGATCATGATTTTTAAACTCAGTTCCATTATCTGATCTAATGACTTTTACTCTTTGATTAGTTTGGTTTTCAATTCTTAGAATAAAGGATTTGATAAGACCACTTGTTTCATCCTTAGTCCTTAGAAAATATACCCAAGTAAATCTGGAGTAATCATCAACAATAACCAAGCAGTAAGATTTCTTGCCTATACTCATAACATTTGTAGGACCAAACAGATCCATATGCAGTAATTGGAGACAAGAAGAAACAGAATTTAACTCTTTGGTCTTATGAGAAGTTTTGTGTTGTTTGCCTTTAAGACAAGCAACACAATGATCATCACATGAAAAGACTTTTGAAGGTAAACCTCTTACAAGGTTATTTTTAACAAGATTGTTCATAGTCTTGAAATTCATGTGACACATCCTTCTGTGCCATAGAGAGGATTCATCTACAGAAGCTTTTGAAACAAGACAATTTAGAGATGAATCACTATCAACATTGTCCAAATCAAGACAGTAAACATTGTCCTTTCTTGGAGTTCTAAGTAGTATCATGCTTTCATCAACTACCTTGAACCCTGGAGCAAGAATCATACACTCAGAAGTAGTGAATAATATACTATGTTGTTTGTCACAAACCTGTGATACACTTAACAGATTGTACTTTAATTGATCAACATAGTAGACATCCTCAAATGTCATCTTACCTTTGGTGACATTACCTTTTTCGCTTATCTTACCACCAGTAAGATTATCTCCAAATGCAACATGTCCTCCATTGATATGCTTGAAATCCTGAAGGCATGACATGTTGCCTGTCATATTCCTAGAGCAACCACTATCAACATGCCAAATGCTCTTTCCCTTGAGCTGTTGGTTGCCCTGCACATTAGATAAATCAATTAGTATGAATTAGGAACCCAAGCCAAAGTGGTCTTGGGTACCCCTTTCTCATCAAAATACTTGCATTCTTTCTTGACAAGATTTTTGAACTTTAATTCCTCATTCTTGGAGTACTTTGTTACAATAATAGGCTTGGAAATGTTTTTGCTAGAATCAGTACTGGTTTTAGAAGTACTAACTGCCTTGGCAACACTTGCATGCTTAGCAGTACTAACCTTGTTAGCAGTAGTAACTGTGTTAGCAGCAGTAACTGTGTTGGCAGTATTAACCTTTGAAGAGGTATTAACAGTATTAGCAACATTAATATTTTCAGCAGTACTAACACTGTTAGCAGTAGTAACTGTGTTAGCAGTACTAATATTGTTAGCAGTACTAACACTGTTAGTACTTCTAGGCACCCACATTTTGACACTTTCTTTTAAAATCTTTTTCTTTAAAGTGCCTTTACTTTCAATAGATTTCTTTATCACATGTACCTTTCCAGCCTTTCTATAACCCACAGATTTTTGCACAAATCTTTGAAAGTTCATCTGTTGGTTAATAGGGTTAAAGTAACAATACTTAGCCAAATGATTCAACTTGCCACATATAAAACAAGGTTTTGATCTATTTATTTTATTCAGATCAACTCCTTGTTTCTGGGCCCATTGATTATTCCAGTTTCTTTGATTTCCTCTTTTTAAACCAGAATTTAGGCTCTTGGCTTTATTGCAATCACACTGTTTACAAGATCCAGGATTCACAACTGTGGTTTGTTTGTAATGGACCTTGTTATCATTTCCTTTAGTCTTCTCTATCTCCTTGGACTTGACCCAGATTTTCCCACATCCCTCATTGGTGATAATATTGTTTTCTAATGGTATCTTTTTACTCACATTATTATCCCTGTTCTCACTGGCTCCTTTCTCAGTCAAATCCTTAACTACTACCTCATCCAAAGGATCTATCTTAAAAGCTTCTTCAGACAAGTCCTTTTTCTCTTTAGTTTCTAACAAATCTGATGTAGGAGAAATATAGTTGTTATTGTAAGGAGGGGGTGTATTGTTGTATCCAATACCAGGCTTCATCTTATCATGTATCTGAGCCTTTAGAAGAGAGTCCATTGCTTTTGAAGCATAAGAAAACTTGTCTATGTCAAGCTTAACTTTTGACAGTTCCTCTTTCAGTCTATCATTCTCTTCTAAGGACTTAGACAGTTTGGTTTCTAACTCATTCTTTTCCCACTTCCAATAGTTTGTGTCATAAGAGTGTTGAAGTTCATTAGCTTGAAAGCCTTTGATTTGCTCTTCAAATCTCTCTACTATCAACACATAATCTCTTCTGTCCTTTTCTAATCTTTTGAGGTCATCACACATACTTTGATTGTGATCCCTGTATCTTGTAACAGTGTCAATGCAAGATTTAGTGCAAAGATTAGAACTTACCTCAGTGGGGAGATCAGACACTTCTGCCATAAGAGCTTGGTTCTGAATGGCTTCCTCTGCTTGATCACTCCAATCAAATCCCATTCCTTGTTGAGAAACAAGGGCTTGAGCAGGATTCTTGTTCAGATTGTATCCTCCATTCTGAGCTTGTTGGTGGTTGTTGTTTGGAACAGCACTCCTGCATTCTCTAGCAAAGTGTCCTTTCTTGTGACACTTAAAACATTCCACCTTGGTTTTGTCAAAACCAGCTCCATCTTCTCTTCTTTGAGAGAAGTTATTTCTTCCAGTTCTTTTAATGAACTTCTTCACCCTCATGGATAACATGGCCATCTGCCATTTAATATCCATCTCCTCCAGATCATCAGGGTGAATTTGATCCAGATCATCATTAATCAAAGAATTGTTGCTATGACTGGACAAAAAGGCTTCAAAGATAGTTTCAGTGCCTTTTTCTGAACTTACTCCACTGGCAGTACTAACTGCTTCAGGGTTGGCAGTAGTATCAGTGGATGCTAAAAGAAGTGCAGCATTGTGAATATAACCAGAGGACTTCTTCTTGGTTTCTACCTCAGTTTCAAAAACTCTTAAATCATTGTATAGATCATCAAGTTCTTTCTCTTCCAGATTGTCACTCTGTCTATATGAGACAGTGTACATAGTCCATTCATCCCCAAGAGATCTGAGGAACTTTCTGTTGATATCATCTTGTTCCATCTTCACACCTACAGTAGCCAGTTCACCAATGAGTTTATTGAACCTATCAAAAGTTTGAGTCATAGACTCATTCTTTGTGGAAGTGAAGTTCTCATACTGCTGCTTTAGAACATCTCTTTGATTTCTTTTGATGCTCTTAGTTCCAGCAAATCTTTTCTCTAGAGCATTCCAGAGAATCTGAGCATCAGTGCAGTTGCAAAATTGATGCTGATATTCATTGGGAATGGCCAAGAGCAGAGTGCTCAAGGCCTTCATCTCTGTCTGTCTGATCTTCCTCTCACCATCTGTCTTTGGTGGAGGTCTTTTCCCATCTGGTCCTATCCTTCCAGCTTCAGAAGGACCATTCTCAATGATATCCCACATTGAGTAGTCAGTGAGAAGAATATATTGTCTGATTCTGATCTTCCACATGTCAAACTCACTTGGTTTGAGCATTGGAACCTTAGAAACCAAAGTACTGCTTGATTCTGTAAGATTTTCCATGATGAGTAACTGTTTCTGAGAGAGTTAGGCTCTGATACCACTTGTCAGGATCGAATTCTCAACAAGAATTAATTCTCAGAAACAATATCAAAGAAGTTTGCGGAATAACACTTTGATATTTAATGAAACAGAAAACCAAAACAGAATATAATCAACAAACTGTAAACTTGTATTGAATGCTTTGAAGTTACAAGATTACTCACTCAACCTCAATATTGATGAACAGGCTCACCAATACGAATTCTACTTCTCTAAAATTAGGATCTATGCCTTGAGGTTGATTTTCTCTCTAAAAGAATAAAAACCAAAAGTTAACTCATTATTCTAAACTATACAATATATATACTGAATACAAAGATAATTACAATAAATAAAATATCTTCAGTATATCTTCCATGTATATCTATAAGCTTCCATAATCTTCAGATTATCCAGCTGTCATTCTTTCCATCCAAATCTCTTTAGCAGCACTAACCATGATCAACAACATTAACTTCTTCTAGCAGCATTAACTACTAAGCAGCACTAACTACTAGCAGTACTAACTAGCTAAGCAGTACTAACTTTGTTCAAGCAGCACTAACTATGACTAGCAGTATTAATAGTACTAGCAGTAGTAACACTCAGCAGTATTAACCTTTAAGTCTTCTAGCAGTAGTAACTTTGAACCAGCAGTATTAACCATACTTGATGAATTCTTCAGTTCCCAACATGTGCCGACCATAATAGGGGAATGATGGTATTGATGGTGGAGTGATGGGGTAGGTTGCTGTTTATGATTTTAGTGAAATTGTCAGTTTATTTTAGGTAATTGGATTCACAAGAGAATAATGGGGTCGGTAGCTATGCTAAAACACGAGCATGGAGGTGTAGAGAACACACTTGTGTAAGAAAACTATAACTCAGGATTGTTAAAAGGTTTTGTATGGCTAGTTTCTATTTAGCGTACGACGGTGCAAGGGTCTTGCATTTTTTGTCATAAAAAAAAGCACGAGTCGTGCTTGGAAACAGTAGGGAGTGCATGGGTCGTGAGTTTTTCACTTGAAAAAAGTCTGGGTCGTGCGTTTATCATCAATGTGTTGTCGATTGATTATTTTTTCAATTGATGGGTACCATAACTGATGGTTTGTGGCTGACGTGGTCATCAGCTGATGGTTTTGCTTCTGATGTATTATGAGCTGATGGGTTTTGCAACTGACGGGTTCATCAGCTACTGTTTTCAACTGATGGTTTCCCAACTAATAAGTTATCATTTTATGATTATTTCATCAATTTTGTAACCACCCACTACTTATTTCCTACAATCATTTTAATCTATTAGGGAGTTATTATTAGCATTAATATAAGAGCAATTATGATCCTCTATGTTCAAAAAGGGAACAATTTCTGCCAAAATTGGTACTGAAAGTTTGAGATTATCCTCAAGTGAATTTCGTGATACCTAGTCAGATTAGGATCGAAATATCACTTAAAGAAAGCGAGTTCTCACTCGATCTCAAGTGATTATCTAAATTCTCTACTCTTTATTTTATCACACAACTCATGAACTCCCCAACAATCTTAAGTGATATTTGTTCTTTATGAGATGCATAGCGAGTGAACAATCCATGAGAGACATGACTTCCAAGATTACTGAACTAGAGATGTTCGAGGGAATAGATTTTCAAATATGCCAGAAGAAGATATATTTTCTGTTGAGCATGTTCAAGGTGGTGTATGTTCTAAGCACTTATATTCCATGGGTTGTTGAAGATGAGATGTTCAAGATGACCAAGCATCTGGAAAAATGGAAGAACGATGACTACATTTGTTGTGGCCATATTCTAAATGATATGTGTGACTCCCTCTTTGACATTTAAGTGATTCCAGATTCAAGCATTCAACATCAAAATCATAAGAATCTAATCAAGAATTATCAGGAACATAGAGAGAATCTAGAGAGAGAATCTAGAGAGAGAATTTTGTCACAAGTTTTGTAGTCATATATCTCACAAAAGATTACAAGTGACAAGAGTTTCAAAGGTTACAAGAGTTACAAGGAAAAACAAAGGAACAATGACTTATATAATGGTCAAACAAACGTTGACCTCATATAAAGCAATACAAGATTAAATCAACATTACAAAAGACAAATTGATTCAAACATTGACTTAATAATCTCCCCCTTTTGGATCAATTTGTAAACCTTCTGACACGGTTATCTCTGATCCCCAAAAGTGATTCAAAACGTCTGGTGCCTTTTCTGAATTCAATTATATCATCCAGAACATCTAATGCTCTTTCCATAACGATTTTGTCTCTCCTTGGCAAACGGTCACAAGCAGCAAATCTCTGCCTTTCACTTTCCTCATGCCTGGTTTTGAGTTGAAGTCTGATCACCTCGAGTGTTCCATCAGAATATTTAGCAACTTCAGAAAATCTAAAAAAAGTCTTCTCATTCTGCCCATTTATATACAACTCCAAAATCAGGTTGTTCAAGCACAGTAAACAAAGTGTATTTCTATAAGTCTGGAAGAGTTATGTTTAGCTTTGTCATGTTCACCCTTCTCTGGTTGGTTTCTATCCCTAGCTGGAAGTCATAACAGTAGGTGTAGTAGATATGTCTTCTGACAAATCTCTTGATGGTTTCCAGAGCAAAAGTAATATTCTTCTTCCGAATGACCATGTTTCTAAACTCAAGGTACATGTACTCAAGATCATCTACGCTTAGATGGTGAAAATAAGCTTCATAAAATGTATATTCTTTCATATCTCTTCTCTGGACAATAAAGACTGGATACCAAAGCTTGATGAACTTCGTCAATCTTCCCCTGTGGTAGAAAATACACATCTATCTCTTAGACATTATCTTCAGATTTGCTTCAAACCTGGAAATTTCCTCATCCAATATCTTGCTTTGATACTTTGTCATCTCTATCTTTCACTTGAACTTTAACTCTGAAAAAATCTCTCCCCCTTTTTTATAAGAGCAATAGAATCTGAGTTTGAAACATTTGAAATTTCTTCCCTTTTTAACTTTCACTCGCTTTGCTTTCTTATTGTTAGTGCACAAATATATTAGATCCAATATCATGGGAATTTAAAGTCAAAGCTCAAGTTAATTCTCAAGCAAAGTCAAAGTCAAAGCTTTTCTTGATAAATCATTCATATTTGAAGATCAAGAAATGGAAAAGTAGTTTTGGAGAAGATCAAGAAATGGAAAAGTAGTTTTGGAAGATGTTCATGAAATGACTAGGTTTGAAAGATTTATTGTCAAAGTTATGGGGAGAAAATTCAGAATGAAAGAGAAAGTTCAAGAGTTTAAAAAAGTTTGATGAAATTTGCTGAAAATTTCTTTGAAGATTATTTGTTGAAGCAAAGTGAGTTGAATCTGAATATAATTTATTTTCTGAAGTCTGAATGAGGTTTTCATAACCTTGGGGGAGATTGTTAAAGTTCTTGAGGAAGATAATCACATACTTTGGGGGAGATGGTTGAAAAATCTAAGGATATTCCAAAGAAAGGGGAGATTGTTAAAGATTTTGAAGAGATTCTTAAAGAGAAGAAAGGGAAGATTGACTTTGAACAAATTTACCAAAAGGGGAGATTGATTTACAAAGGAGGAGATTACTAGTTTTCATATCAAAGGGGGGGGGGGGATGACATTCTTATCCTTGTGAAGATGTTAAAGTGAGCTATTGAATTCACTAAAGATCAGACAAAGGGAGATATTGTTCATTAAAGTGAGGTATTGAATTCACATGATCTTGAATCCAAAGGGGGAGATTATTAGTGCACAAATATGTTGGATCCAAGATCATGGGAATTTAAAGTCAAAGCTCAAGTCAATTCTCAAGCAAAGTCAAAGTCAAAGCTTCTTAGTGGAAATTCAAAGTCAAGTTAATAATGTCAAAGTGCTTTGTTAGTTAATTTTGTTTGTTTTGTAACCTTGTAGGTATATTAGGGTTTTCTTCTTTGTTAGAAACCTAAGTAGCACTTAATAGAATATATGGTTTAGAGAGATAAATATTGTAACAGAGAGAGAGAGATTGTATACTGTAATTTGAAGATCAATAATATGGCATATGAGATTGAAATTCTTGCTCATCTTGATTGAAATTGCACATTATTGGGACACATAATTGGTATCAGAGCAAGCACATTTCAGAATTAATCAAGAATCTGAGACTTTTTGTGATCGAACTCAAGAACTCGCATCAACTCTGAGTTTAGATCGATTTTGGTGTTTTTGTGCTATAATTGTTCAATTTTCCATTACACTGTATTCACATTATGAACTAGAACACTTTTGATTCACTTTGTAATCACAAATTCACAAGATTTCATTGTTAATTTCATGAATTTGTCATTTTTGAGTTCGTATTCACAACACACTGTATTTCTAATTGAGTTGTAATTGTTGTTGATTTTGTTGAAATTGATCACTTGTAATATGTTCTATATGTGTTCGAGAGTAAATTGGTGCATTTTGAGAATGGAATTCAAGGTTTAGAAGGATTTTTGGGCTGATTTTTGCATATGAGTTCGAAAACTCAAGAACTCACAAGATCCACACAATTTGCATGTTCTTGAGAACATTTCATATGGAGCTTGAAGTTTGAGAAAGTTAAGGACAAATTTCGCATAGGATTGTGTACGAAAAGTCAGACTTTCGCACAAATAGTCATACGAAAAGAAGGATTTCGCATCTCTTAATATACGAAAAGTGAGAATTCGCAACTCACATCATGCGAAAAGTTGAGGAATTCGCATCTTGAGGAGTGGAAATTTTTCTAACGGAGGATTTCGCATCGATACGTAAAGCTGAGATGGTAGAAATTAGCTAACACAGAAATTCGCATCATTTTCCCTTGCGAAAAGTTCAAAGTTTGAAAAGTGTTAAGTACAGATTTCGCATCCCCTTTTGTGCGAAAAGCTGAATTTCACATCCTTCTTTGTGCGAAATCTAGGAATTCGCATCCTTAAGCGTGCGAAAAGTTGGGTTGTTTTGCCATTGGCGTGTGAATTGTGTTTGTTATGCGAAAAGTAATTTCTTTGGTGTGAGAAATCCATAATTAGTTAATTTTTGACTATTTTCAAATTTTTGGAAATTTTCTGATTTTGTGTTTAAAGATTAGTGCAAATTATCAAGATGTCATCAAAAGACGAGATTGCTAAACTTAAAGCGAAGATTGTCTCTCTTGAAGAAAAGGTTATACAAAAGCGAGACAACTATTACCAAACTCTTGCTGGAAAGGCAAATCAGATTGATTATTATGAGAAGGAAAGGAATAAAGAAATTGGTGTTGTGAATAAACATAGTGAATGGCTTCATCTACATATTAAAGATCTGAAAAAGGCCATTAGATCTTGTAAGTATTCAAAATTCTTTAATGAATACAAAGTGCAGGTGAAAGAGCTTAAAATGGAAATTATTGATGTCTTGAAAGGTGATAAATGGTTGGATGTTGAGAAATTGGAAAAAAGAATTCTAAGTTAATGGAGAAAATTTCAGAGATGGAGACACACAATATCAAGAGCAATGAAGAGAAATCAAAGGTGGTAGAAACATAAAGTACTGAATTGAAGAAGCAGATCTTATTTGTGGAAGCTTAGATTGTTATATTCAAGGAAGAAGTTTCTATCAAAAAGAATGACGAGACAAAAGGGTTTAGAAAGTGCTAATGTAGAGCTGAGAAAGAAGGTTTCAGAGTTGGAACAGAAGATTGCTAAAGACAGAGATGAATTTGAAAAGGAAAAAAAGGATTTTCATAGAAGTTCTCTGAATTTTCTAGAAAGACTTTTGAAGAGAAGAAGGTAGTTGATCTAAAATGTGCAAAGTTTTCTCAACAAGTGTCAGATTTTGAGAAAGTGATCATTATGGAAAGGGACATGTTTGCAAAGGAGAAGAAGATAGTTGAGCAGAAAAATTTTGTAGTTTTTAAAGAAATATTTGATCAGAGAAAGAATGTCAAGAAAGATTTTGAAGAAGAAAGGGAGGTTTTTGAGACGGAGATTAGGAAGCTTACTATAAGTTCCAGTTTTCAAGCAAATCAAACAAGATTAATCAAGATATGACAATTTAGCTTTTAATCTAGAGAGAGAATGTAGAGAGAGAAAGTGTTGATATCATAGATCTAACAAAGAGTTACAAGTTTTCAATTCTTAGTGTAACACCCTCAAATTTGATAAGAGCAACTAATTAAAAATCTCAATTTAATAACAAATAAAGGACAAAACTCCCACTTTGCATAACAAAGCCCAAATGCCTCGAATATAAAATTCTATAAATAACCTCAACAATAACAAACTTCAGTATTAAACAAGGACCTAACTGAAGTCGGGTGCTACTTAACCCTAGTACCTGTTGCTCTTCACAATACTAATGCGGAAGACTTCACTAAGTTAATCACCTCTTCGGCACACCACTAGCACTCATCTTTTCATAGAGTCACTAGAACTATTCACCAACGATGCCTGTTGCACATGCCGACAAATAAAAAGGTTAGGCTAACGCCTAGTGAGTTCAAGAGTTTTACATGAGTAAATATCTTAAAAATGATGAACTTCGCTTAAAGTCATGACCTTTCAATTGATGTACTTTAAAACGTAGAAAACAACTCTTATCCAATGTTATGCACTTTCAAAGATGGACACCTCATTTCAAACATGTTTTATAAATTGATGCAACGTAGACTAACTCGAAACATGAATATGAAATGACTCCCATTTAAGAAACGCGGATAAAAGTTATATCCCAAAACACCCAAACACGGGTGGGGAAAAATACTCGACCCATGAATCATCTTCAAAACCACATATACCGTACGTCCGAAAACATGGACACTAGGTCCAATACTCACGCGACCGTAAACTAAAGGAATCTAACTATCAAAACAAGGAGTTAACATAATTCATTCAAACCTTAATATACGAGGAGGGAGGTCCAATATTAAGGCCCTCATTCACTGTCGACCATAAAGAACCAATGACAATAAAATAAGACATCCTTACATTTGAAATACTGATAGCCGACAACGGGGGAGACCCGTATCCGTTGAGAGTGGAGGAAACACAAAAGTATGCCACCCAAGCAACGTTAATCGTATGACACCTCTCGACATCACAGCCAGGTGTCCCAACGACTTCTTTAACAAGTGTCACCCCAATATAGTTGACCTTGATGAACGTTCTGAAGAACTCCACCCCAAAGGCCTGGCACACTTAAAGACTACCTCCCAGACATTACTTCAAGCGGCGAAGGTCCTAGCGCCTACTTCCCCGGTAGCACTAACAGTCTCAACCCTCCTAGCGATCACTTGTAAAGTTTTCGGTCATAAAACATGGGTACCGGAGTTCAAACCCGCAATACCCAATTGACCATCCAAAACAGACTGACTTACGTTCCTATGGATCCAATGCAACAGAGTTTAACCTTACCGGACTACACATGAATGACCAAAGCACTCGAGCTCATAACCAACCTCAATACGCAACACAACGCATTAGTGCGTACGTCATAACTAGACTCTACATTGAGCTACATAAAACCGGACAAGTGTCCTCAAGACTCTTTTAAAACGACATCGAGCCAAAATACTCAAAACCTATTTTTAACTAATGATTAACGCTTTTCAAATAATAATCGTACTCTACCCATCCCATGAAATCACACGCTCCAAAATACTTGAATGGACTCCAACACAGTTTAAGTCGGGACAAAAGCTTTTCCAAATAGATTTATACTCTTTATCCTTTCAAAACGTCCCATAACACAAAATTCTTCCTTTTACCCAAACAAACACTAAAACTTCCTTTTACCCAAGTAATCTCATTTATGCAATAAATTACCAAAATACGTCCATATACGTCTCATTTATCAAGATGCCCAAAAATCCCGAATGTGGATGTTTTATAAGTTTATAATGTTAAACACTTCCAAGTAACCAAAACTTATCAAGTGATCAGCAGTTAACAATTTCATGTAACACATAAAACACTTTAAAATGAACATTTTGGCATGAACAACATTTTCGCAAACCAACTTGAACTCACCTTCCTAGATTTAGGCTAAATCTTGATTTTACCCAACTTGTGCTTCCTTGGAGAAAAATTGAATCCACGAGTAAATCCTTCCAAAAACCTAGATCCACAAGTTTCCAACCATAAATACATGTATCCAAGTGTTTAGAATCATTCGCCAAACATCTTATATCCAAATCTCCATTTTGGTCAAAAACCCTAATTTTGACCTAATTTCTCCCAAAACCATCAAACCCGAAAATTGAGAAACATTAACACTAGGAAATCATCAATGGAGCATTTTATAACTTCTAATAAGGTTTATAAATGGAAGGGGTGAACTTACCATTTAGGTTTTGGTGAAAACCTAGAAAACCCCAAATTCTTGAAGATGGAGGTGATGATGATAAACTCTTGACCTTTGCTTCCAATCCATCACCAAATACTTTTTAATCATCCCAAAACTAACAATCTAACCTTGAAAATCTCTCAAAAACGAAACCATAGCATTTTGAATCGCCCAAAATGGAGTAGAAATGAGCAAGATATGACCAAATGAAGAAAATGACCCTGACATTCTACAGTGCCATTTGTCACTGTAGTGGGAACTGTCGCGCGAGATGGTGTGACCCTGACATGCTACAATGACATTTGTCACTGTAGCGGGCACTGTCGTGCGAGATATATCGAGGATCCTTTGCCTCCCATGACCCTGCCATGCGACAGTGCCATCTGTCACTGTCGCAGGAACTGTCGTGCAGGATGTACCGAGGCCTTTTTCGACGGCTTTCCCGATCGTTTTCCCGGCCGTTCTTCGACCTTTCTCCCGGGCATTCCTCGAACTTTATCCCGGCCATTCCTCGACCGTTCTCTCGAAACATTTGATGCTATTATACCAGTTATCCTGCCATTGTCATAATTACATGGCACATTCGTTGGGACGACCAACCACTTGGTAATCGTCGTTGCTATTGTGACATATGTCACAATTACATGGCACTATAGTCGAGACTACCACACTTTCAGTACCATTGGTGCTATTGTGACAGATGTCACAACAACATGTCACTATAGCCGAGACAACCATACTCTTAGTTCCATTGGTGCTATTATGAAAAATGTCATAACCATATGGCACTATAGCCGAGACAACCATACCCTTAGTACCATTGGTGCTATTGTGACAAATGTCACAACCACATGGCACTATAGCCGAGACAACCATATGTGGTTCTTCCTTTACCTATTCACCCAGTTCAACACCTTTCTTCAATTGGGATGGAAATTCAGGGTGTTACATTTAGCCACACTCTACAATAACAACCTCTCATACAAGGCTATTTATATGGTCAAAGACCATATACAATCACAAGGTAAACTATAAAAACTTTAACTATGTTTGACTTTACAAGCTTTGACTTTTACTCTTAAATCTTGGATACAACAATACACTAACAATCTCCCCTTTGTGTTGAAGATTTAAAAAAATGACATCAGTCTTCAGCTCTTGATTATTCAAAACTTTAACTCTGACAACTTTAAACTTTGAATCTCTAACAGTCTTTAAATTCTGACACTTTGATGAATCTTGAAAAGTCATTCACTTTTGCTTTGTAAAGTCATCTAGTCTTGAACAAGAATTTTATCTTTAAACTTTGCATCTTTGAGAAATCTTTGAATAAGTTGTATCTTCAGTGTTTGGTATCTGATCAGTCTTTGAAAAACAAACTTTCTCAAATCATGTATGTAAAACTTTGACATATGTTCTCGGGCTTCTTGATTTTCACAAAATCTTCTTTCTTTGGAAATTAAATTATCTCTCTCTTTCTCTTTTGTACTATGTCTCCCCCTTTTTGATGAGATGTGTCTCATGATCAAAACTTTCATCTGTCTTGAAAATATTCATCTGACTTGAACATTCAAGATTATCTCCCCCTTTTTGATGAGTTGTGAGCAGCAAAATCATCAAAACCTTTTCAAGTCATCACTGTCTTTGAACATTAATCTCCCCTTTATGATAAAATAACAATCTTTGCCCTTTTGATCTGAGTATCCGTCAATTCATAAAATGTATTCATCCGAATCTTTTCAAATTCAGAAAAAATAAGAATTGTAACACTAAATCAACTAATGATACAGTTAGTATGTCTGTAAGTAGCACAGAGCCACTTTGTACAACAGATGTACATTGGAAAGGAGCTTTTGTGATGTTCACTCCACCAGGGCTTCCATTCAATCATCGAAAAACCAAAAAAGGAATTTTCTATGAATGTTATGACAAGAAAACTTATTCCTTGTGTGTACGTGAAAGTGTAGAAATGATTGAACCAACTTATTCTTTATCAGGCTCAAAATGTGTAAACTGTTGAAACAACAACAAGTATTACACGGACTCAATGTGCATGAAAGAGGTGCGAAGGTGGGGAACACTTCCTTCGTTTTCAATATCTAAAGCTTCTGAGTGAAGACCAGATAGCAAATATGTTGCGTCCCTAAGAAAATTGAAACATTTTTTTGTTGGAAAAGAAATGAGTGGTTGGTGGGGTAAACGAAAGAGTTGGCATGGGCTAGTGCCTTTTTCAATGATGGTCACCAAAGAATGTGAACCAATCAGTAATGTGGTTGCCCGACTCAGAAAGTAGTTGGTGCAGAGTTCTGATATTCTTTTAACTCTGTTCTCACACCCTCTTTCTTTTTATCATTTAAGTTCACTTCTAACCAAACTCTCTTTTACATTTTATCGCTCAGCACAATGAGAAAAACTCAACCGGATGAGTTATCTCCCCCACTCTTTGATTTAAAACCCCTCACCCCTCAATCACTCTAGGATAACTCCCGAGGTAGGAAACACGGGTTAACGTGAATCCATGGAAGTTCTGTTTAAGCTCTCACACTGATCCTATGTAATTTTGTCCTAAAAAGAATAGTTGTTCAACAATTTATATTGAACAATTAAACACATGATATCATTATCATATAAATGTATGATCGTCAAGGATATGAATGAAATTTGAGCATTTGAACTTTGTAGATCTCTCAAAACAAGGATATTGAATGAATGAAATGAAATCAAGAGAATTGTTTTGAGAATCTGACAATGTATCAATCAGATCAAATATCATGAGTATAGACATGAAATGGTTGGGGTATCAACGAACATGATAGTTTATTTATATGAACGAATATAAACAATTTACCAATTAACGCACAAAGATTGAGATAATCACTTATGCTCAACAACAGTGAAATCAAACGAGGGTATTACCATCGAAAATTGCTTCGTTTAGAGACATGGTAATAACTAATTCAAATGAAGTACTGAACCGGTGTGTATGAATACTTGACAGTATATAGACAAGATAATATACAAGTATTGATATTTGGAAACACACGGTTGGTTAAACATTAACGCTCAATTATGAAAAACATTTAAAATCACACTTCTAAATTCATGAAATATTTTGAGAACCAGAAGTGGTTTAAACATTTAAGAAAATATTTTTCATGCTCGAAAGTTGTTCTTCTTTCAAACAATTAGAGATCTAGATCAAAAGACACTTATAAACGATTAAGCTCCCCCTCAAAACATGATAAATTGAGTTAGATTCAGATAAGCTCCCCCCTTGATATTTGCATAATATCCTTATATGAACAAACTCTTCTTTGAAGTACGGGTTCTATACTGTTATGTTTAGAAGCCATAATTCTTTAACATTAAAGTACGAGTCTTAAACTGTTGTGTTTAGAAGTCTACCTCCTTTATCATTAAAGAGCGGGTTCTGATCTGTTGTAATTAGAAACCAATATTCTTTATCATTGAAGAATGACTTCTGATCTGATATAATCACAAACCATTCTTCTTTAACACTTAAGACTAGGTTCTGAAATGTCGTATTCAGAAGCATGTATTCTTTAACATGGAAGAACGTGTCCTGATCTGATATAATCAAAAACCATAGCTTTTGCTCTCCCTAAACCTGTGGTACCTGCAAAACAGATTTGAGAGGTTTTGGTACCCATATGTATTTGGGTGCTGGTTGGTTAGATTTAGGAATCCACTTCTCATTAGATTTAAATCTTTTATGTTCATTTTTATGAGAAGTAATTCTGTAAGTTCCATACCAGATTCTTAAATGCTTGAAAGAACAGAAGGTAGAATCCGATTTACAAAAACAAATTGACTTTATTCTAGAAGAAAGAAATGTTTTATCCGCAAAAGTCAAGAAACTTGAAAAAATAAATCTTAAAGCTGATTTATCTGAACAAGCCAGTCCCGATATTGTTGTTCAGTCTCCTTATTTTTCAAGTTCACCTTCTACATCTAATTGTTCGAAGAAGTTTGTCAAATCAAATGAATTTTCAAAAGATCGGATTCGTCCTTCAAATCTTTTCTATAATTCCCTTGTTGATGATTCAAATAATCAAGTGTTTCGAAAAGTCAAGATGGTTTGGAGAAAGAAATCAACTACAGAAAGTAGTGATGGAAACAAGTCTCATGATTCTCCTATAGTTGATACAAAGTGATTTATTTCCAAGACTGATTCACCTACTTATGTCTATTCTATAGGAAAGTTGATCAGTCTGCGCCGACAAACGATCTGTTGCACTTACTGTGGAAAGAGTGATTTTGTGGATTCAAGGTACGTTAATAATTGGTATGGTACTTATAGCATCCCCAATCCTCAGTTTAATAGCTTAAAAGCTAAGGCAACTAACCAACAAGGATCCATCACAGCATGGATACCAAAACCAAAATCTTCTTAATCTGTTTTGTAGGAATGTCATGTGTGATTTAATTCAGATTATTCATGTCACATGACTACAATCAAGGGTTATGCCACTTTTGAGGGGGAGTACCATGTTTTTTGTTTAAATTCTCATATCGACTTCTGAACACTTCAGTTCAGGACTCGTTTTTAAATGCTTTTGACTTCTGATTCTCTCAAATCAGAAATTTTACTTCAATGTTCTATCTTGGTGAGTTAAATGAGTGTTAGGGCTCATAAAGTTTCTATGGTCAATCTAGAACCGGAAGGACCTACCCAAGAAATACATCCAATTCATATATATCAGTGAGGGGTCTAGATTGATAGATGAGTTCGAAATGATAAAAAAAAAGGTGAGGATGTGACAGGACTTAAAAGAATTATTGGTCCTTACCAAACTCAGACAGTTATCCGGGTTACCACATAATCTATTCATTCTCGTTCTTTGGAGATTGATATTGAAACAGACATAGACCCAGTGTCGATAACTCGTGTCACCCCACCCAGCCACTCAAGTTTCTATCAAAAGATACTTGTTTCACATTTGCATGGAGATTTAGCACATAATTTATCTATTCCTCACTCGGAGGTCTTAGATATTGAAAAAGGAAGACATCAGCTCCGGTCTCCGAACTTCATATTCATCTCACTGACTCTATTGATTTCTAACCTGCGTCCCAGGTTGAATCAATCTTTGAGCCTAATCGATATGAGTTATACTTCTTTCACACATGCACGAATCTTTGTGATTCCCCTTGCATATCTTTGTGATATTGCCAGAACAGTTTGAGAAGTAATTTTTTAATATTTTACTTCAGTGATAACTGGAAGTCCTATCAGAGATACATCGATGCCAACTCTGAAAATAGGCCACACAATTACTTTTAATTTTTGTGATAACAATAACTATTGTGTTTCTGTGTTAACTGTTACCCTTGGTTACTAATCGCTTTATCTGATATTTTGCTACTCATCCGGTTAGTCTCTGAAGATACATGATGCTCAGGATTCTCCTAATCATCATGAGGGGGAGAATGTCACACAATTCAAAGACACAGATTATCATGTTGAGGGGGAGTTAGCAAAATCTGAGGGGGAGCAACATAATTTCTTAAATCTAAGGTTGAAAAGCCGTTAGATTCAAGAATTGAAGCCGAGCAGAAAAGATTTTATTGCATTTCTTCTATCCCGTATCATGTGGTGTCTGCTACAAGTCATTTCCTCCTACGAGCTGGTTGAAACAAGTTCTTAAGCTGAAAGTTTATTCAACTCGCGATTCAAAGACATATTCTTTGTTTTAAACTGAAGTTGCACTGTGGAATGTCACGTAACTCGCACATTATCTTTCTTGTGTGCTGATCTGATGTGTTGAGTTTCTACAGTTGAAAGCTGCTTGATAGTGCATTCAGTCGAGGCTATTGTACATTGAATCTGGTTACAAAGTTGAAACTATGAAGGCCAAGAGCTTTATTCAAGGGGGAGTTTGGAAAGACATGAAGACATGCAATAGCAACGTTCTTCAAAGATTTAAGAGGGAAAGAAGATCGAGGCATGAATATTTCAAGAAGATAAATGACTTATTCAACTTTAGAGGGATATTGTTAGGAATGAAAGTCCTAGTGCGTTGAAAGTTGTATAACGCATTTATAAGGGTTAAATTGTATTTATTTGAAAGATGTTTTGTTAATGGGCCGAAAGCCCATTAGGCTTATACGCCTTATATATATAGTTTCTAAACCTAGTTTTAGGTTAGAAAAAAAGAGAAGTTTTAGACGTATTCATTATTCTAGTCAATAGGTTTACTATTGCTTATCAGAAATTCTCTCTGTAAACCTAAACCTTTATTGAATATTAATCATATGACTAGAAGTTGTGGCTAATTCATTGTTCTTCATTGATTAATTATTGTTCGTGATTGCATTGTATCTGGGATCTACAGGGGAGAATGTTAATGTATTTTATGTAGAAACTTTTAGAAAGTAAATTCATTGTAAAGGCCTTTGACCTGTTGGGCTTGAATGTTGTATGGGCTTGGGCTTACAAGTTGTAACAAGGTAGTGAGTAGGTAGTGGACTATAAATAGCATTGTCTTGTAATAATTCATTTAGATAATTCATTTTATAATTCAAGATGTAGCCCTAAAATCATTCTCTCTCTCTAGATTAGATTTAATTTCTCTCTCTAGAATAATTAGTCTACTCTTATCCTATCTAGTTACACATACATGAAATGATCTACATCTTGGACCTAACAAGTGGTATCAGAGCCAAACGATGAAATTTTTATCGAAACGATTATCGGATCTCGACATTTCATGTGATTTAGCCCAATCTACAAGTAAGTTTGTTCAAAACTCATTTGCTCTTGACGAATTACTCATGATAATATTTCAGATCTACTACAATTTTTAGATTCGAAGATCGACAAGTTTTTGATGTTTTTCAAATTTTCTTGCGAAATTTTTGGTGTTGTTCTCGTTTATTTTAGATCCAAAAATTTTTGTGCATGAGTTGATCTAACTTGCCTAGATCCTTTCTTTGTCGAATTTCGATCATTCTATAATTTTTTGAATCGAAAAACAATGAAAAAAGAGTGCGATATGAGGTTTTAAAGATTGTTCGCCGAAAAAACGTATCTGACCGGAGTTCTAGCCGGAGTTTGAAGTTTTAAGCTTAGATACTATCAAATCTTCGTACAGATCTGTCCTATGATATATATCTCGATCTCATATCACTTTATTGATGAATTTTGAGCATAAAATCGAGAAGTTATGATCTGTGAAAACATCCTTGCCGGAAAAACAACTTTGCTGGAAAAGTACTGTTCATCGCCGGAAATTTCGAATTTGAGCTGCAATGTTGTCAAATTTTGGTTACAGATCTGTTATTATTGTTTATATTGATCGATTCTCAGTTGTTTAATGAAAAATCGAGCATGAGATCACGATCTATTGTCTGTGAAACTCTCTTTCCTGGAAAAACGCATGTCGCCGGAAAAGTTACTGTTTTCACCGGAAAGTTGATGAAAGCTCGTCCAGATCTTGATAGTTCATTGTTTCGATGAATTTGCAAGTAAGTTACAAAGGATTCAGCAAGAATTTGAATATTTTTGAGTTGTTTGTTGATCTTGCTGGAAAAAGTTGTTAGCTCGCCATAATTTGTCTGTTGCAACCCTGACCATCTCATTTATGATGCATGGATCTGTTTGGTTGCTGAAAATCATTTATTTGATGACTAATAAGTCATTTAGATGCATCAAATAAGTTTTTTAATTGTGATTTAAAAAAAAAAGGAAGCAGTACGTGGTTTTGTTTTGTGAGGATGATGAATAGTGACTTAATGGACCGTTAGTGTTCCGTTAGTTTTTCTAACAATTTTGATCAAAATTCGTTAGTTTGGCCAAAAAATTTCCTCAGCCCCTACCGTGTAGTGTATGCCTTATTGTTCCTCCTTCAAGCATAATGTTTACGACTCTCAAGCCGAATTGCTACTCGACTGGCGGTTATTTGACGGATTCTTTGTTATAAACTAAGAATGCACTCGGTTTGTGACGTCAAACTCAGTCGTTATCATTCTTGTGGGCTTATTGGAATGAGTTGGGTTTCTACATTTTGAGATAATGTTCGTGCACTTAGTCGAGGTTACGGTATACATTGGATTCGGTTTTAAAGTCGAAAATATGAAGAATGAGAGCAAATTTCAAGGGGGAGCCGATCCTACAATTGAAGATGCATCACTAAAGTTTTTTCAAGAAAATCAAGGGGGAGAGGAGCCTAAAGACTTGAAGATGATTTACTTTCCAAAACTTTAGGGGGAGAATGTTAATGTATTTTATGTAGAAACTTTTAGAAAGTAAATTCATTGTAAAGTCCTTGAGCCTATTGGGCTTTAATGTTGTATGGGCTTGGGCTTACAAGTTGTAACAAGGTAGTGAGTAGGTAGTGGACTATAAATAGCATTGTCTTATAATAATTCATTTAGATAATTCATTTTATAATTCAAGATGTAGCCCTAAAATCATTCTCTCTCTCTAGATTAGATTTAATTTCTCTCTCTAGAATAATTAGTCTACTCCTATCCTATCTAGTTACACATACATGAAATGATCTAGATCTCGGACCTAACAAGTGGTATCAGAGACAAACGATGAAATTTTAATCGAACGATTATCGGATCTCGACATTAAATGTGATTTAGCCCGATCTACAAGTAAGTTTGTTCAAAACTCATATGCTCTTGACGAATTGCTCGTGATAATATTTCAGATCTACTACAATTTTTAGGTTCGAAAATCGACAAGTTTTTGATGTTTTTCGAATTTTCTTGCGAAATTTTCGGTGTTCTTCGCGTTTATTTTTAGATACAAAAAATTTTGTGTATGAGTTGATCTAACTTTCCTAGATCAGTTCTTTGTCGAATTTCGAGCATACTACAATTTTTAGAATCGAAAAACGATGAAAAATGAGTGAGATATGAGGTTTTAAAGATTGTTCGCCGGAAAAACGCATCTGACCGGAGTTCTCGTTGGAGTTCGAAGTTTTAAGCTTAGATACTGTCAAATCTTCGTACAGATCTGTCCTATGATGTATATCTCGATCTCATATCACTTTATTGATGAATTTTGAGCATAAAATCGAGAAGTTATGATCTATGAAAACATCCTCGTCGGAAAAACAACTTCGCCGGAAAAGTACTGTTCATCGCCGGAAATTTCAAGTTTGAGCTACAATGTTTTCAAATTTTGGTTACAGATCTGTTATTATTGTTATTATTGGTTACAGATCTCTTTCCCAGAAAAACGCAGGCCGTCGGAAAAGTTACTGTTTTCACCGGAAAGTTGCTGTAAACTCGTCCAGATCTTCATAGTTCATTGTTTCGATCAATTTGCAAGTAAGTTACAAAGGATTCAGCAAGAATTGGAATGTTTTTGAGTTGTCTGTTGATCTCACCGGAAAAAGTTGTTAGCTGGCCAGAATTTATCTATTGCAACCCCGACCATCTCATTTATGATGCATGGATCTGTTTGGTTGCTGAAAATCATTTAATTGATGACTAATAATTCATTTAGATGCAACAAACAAGTTTTTTAATTGTGATTTAAAAAAAAAAAGGAAGCAGTACGTGGTTTTGTTTTTTAAGTATGATGAATAGTGAACTTAACGGACCGTTAGTTTTTCTAACAATTTTGGTCAAAATTCATTACTTTGACCAAAAATTGTTCCTCAACCCCTACCGTGTAGTGTATGCCTTATTGTTCCTCCTTCAAGCCTAATTCCTACTCGACTCGCGGTTATTTGACGGATTCTTTGTTATAAACTAAGAATACACTCGGTTTGTCAAGTCAAACTCACTCGTTATCATTCTTGTGGGCTTATTGGTACGAGTTGGGTTTCTACATTTCGAGATGATGCTCATGCACTTAGTCGAGGTTACGGTGTATATTGGATTCGGTTTTAAAGTCGAAAATATGAAGAATGAGAGCAAATTTCAAGGGGGAGCCGAGCCTAAAATTGAAGATGCATCACTAAAGTTTTTTCAAGAAAAACAAGGGGGAGAGGAGCTTAAAGACTTGAAGATTATTTACTTTCCAAAACATTAGGGGGACAATGTGAATGTATTTTATGTAGAAAGTTTTAGAAAGTAAATTCATTGTAAAGGCCTTGGGCATATTGGGCTTTAATGTTGTATGGGCTTGGGCTTACAAGTTGTAACAAGGTAGTGAGTAGGTAGTGGACTATAAATAGCATTGTCTTGTAATAATTCATTTAGATAATTCATTTTATAATTCAATATGTAGCCCTAAAATCATTCTCTCTCTCTAGGTTAGATTTAATTTCTCTCTCTAGAATAATTAGTCTACTCCTATCCTATCTAGTTACACATACATGAAATGGTCTAGATCTTGGACCTAACACTTACAAAGTCCTTTTCTGAACTATTAACAAAGGCCATGAAAGAGCAGAACACGAAGTCTGAATTTCAGAAAAAGGTTGACCTGCTCATCAAGGAAAGGAATAGTTTATCTTTCAAGATAACAGAACTTGAAGAAATTGTCTCCAAGGTGGTTTTGACTAAGCAGAAGACTCCAGAGTCAATTATTCAAACACCTAGAGATGATACAACATCCAATTCACCTCATACAACTTTTTCTACAAAGAGGTCAGTTAATTCAAATGATCAGATTCGTACTACTAACCTTTTCTATGATCGGAATGTTGATGGTTAGGTACATTTAGAAGAAGAAATGGTAATGAGAAGTTCGTATGGAGAGTGAAAGCATCTTCTGATGAGAAGAAAGATCAAAAATCATAGGTGCATACACCCAATGCCAAGAAGAACAATGTGCATAAAGGTAAACCTGATCTTGTTTATACTGTAAATCAATTGATCAGTTTAGCTCAAAAGAAAATTAACTGTTCTTACTGTGGATCAAATGATTTTGTTAGAAAAAATTATGTTAATTACTGGTATGGTTCTTATTATATTACTCCTAACAGAACTGCAACTAACAAACCTGGACTCAAATACCAGTGGGTACCAAAGCCAAAAGATTCATTTGTGTTGTAGGCATCTCAAGTCTAGGGGGGTAAATGATCCATGGATTTTGAACAATACAGTTCAAAACCCGCACCTCAATGTTAAGAAGTTAGACTTCTGAATAAATCAGCTCAGGACTCGGACTTCAATGTCAAAGAGTTTGACTTCTAGACAAAGCAATCTAGGACTCGTGTTTTAAAGATCAAGTCTGACTTCCAAACACAACAGTTTAGGACTCATACTTCAACGATCAAAAGAAAGTGTACTCCGATGCATCAAAAGAGATGATCAATCTTCAAGGGGGAGTATACATATTACCTCTACTGATAATATTGCGAATGCATATTTTCAGGGGGAGTAAATGACTTCTGATTACTTCAGATCAGGACTCGTTATTCAATGTTACAGGGGTGTCTTACTGTCATATTTTTCTAATTTTCAATATTGTTGACGTACTTTGTTGTTTTGATGACTTTTTGACTACTTGCAGATTTTGAGGGGGGAGCTTACATGATCATATCAATCATGACTTTAGAGCTGACTTTTTGAGGTTAATGATTAGCGTAAGGAATATTCTAATCTTCATCTTATATGTGTTTGAAAAATGGAGAACTGTCAGACATGAAAACATGTTTCTAAATGTTCAAACCACTTCTTATTCTCAAAAAGATTTCATGGATATTATAAGTGTGATTTTAAGTGTTTTCATTATTATGAGCTTTCTTGACTAACAAACCGTGTGTTTCCAAAGATAAATACTTGTGTATTATCTTTTCTATATATACTTTCAAGTATTCACACACACCGGTTTAGTATTGTTGTTGACTTCATTATTACCATGTCTCAAATGAAATAATTTTTCGGTGGTAATAAACTGCTTTTGAACATTCATTGTTAATTAAGCGTTATTTCATTCAAAGCGTTTATTTCAAGAATTTCTATAGTTGTTCATATATACAACATCCAATTTTTCATGACCTAAGCTTTTAATGACAAATCACTTATATCTGATTTTTTCATACATTGTCAGATTCTCAAAACATATCTATTGTTTCACTTCGTTCATTTAATTTCTTTGTTTTGAGAAAATCTTCCATGTTCAAAATGCTCAAATCTTCATGATTATATTCCTTAGCAGACATATATCTGACATGTATTTCATGTTATTGTGATTTAACTGCTAAAGTTAAATTATTGAGCAATATTTTCTTTAGGACCAAATTACATGGGATCAGTGTGAGTACTTAATAGAACTTCTATGGATTCACGTTAACAAGTGTTTCCTACCCAAGAAGTTATCCTGAGTGATCGAGAGGTGAGGTGTCAATATCTGAGTGTGGGTGTGTATTGAGGTAAAATGACAAGAGATGCTGGTTAGAAGTGAGCTCAAATGATTAAAAGAAATAGGGTGTGAAAACAAAGTTAAAAGAATATGAAAACTTTGCACTAACTTTTTCTGAGTCGGGCAGCCACATAATTTGTTGGTTCACATTCTTTGGTGACCTTCATTGAAATAGGCAGTGAGCCCATGCCAACTCTTGATTTAAACCCCACCAGCTACTCATCTTTTTCTTAAAAAGAAGATGTTTCATATTTTCTTGGGGAAGCAGCACATACTCTATCTCATCTTTATTTGGAAGATGTGGATATTGAAACAGAAGGAAGTCTGCCCACCTTCCACTTTCGATCATGCACATTGAGTATGTGTATTACTATTGTTATCTCAATGGTTTACACAATTTTGAGCCTTATAAAGCATTCATGTTTTAAATTCTTTCATACACAAGCACGAACACACAGAAAAATTGTTTTTCTATCGGAACGTTCATAAATTACCTTGTGTTATTCGATGATTGAATGGAAGACCTGGGGAGTGAACATCAATAAAACTCCTTGTACAGTACATCCGTTGTACTAAGTGACTTCGTGTTACTTACAGGCATTTTAACTGATTCATTTGTTGACTCAGGGTTACATTCTTATTTGTCTGAATTTGAAAAGATTCAGATAAATACATTTATGAATTGAAGGATGTTTAGAGGCTCATATGGAAAGATCAGTAGTCAGAAAAAGGTTCATTGCATTTATTGAGGAAAGTTTTGATGATTTCTCTGCTCTATATCATCAAAAAGGGGGAGAAGATCAAGAAATGAAAAAGATTCGGATAAATACATTTATGAATTGAAAGATGTTTAGAGGCTCATATGGAAAGATCAGTGGTCAGAGAAAGGTTCATTACATTTCTTGAGGAAAGTTTTGATGATTTCTCTGCCCTACATCATCAAAAAGGGGAGAAGATCAAGAAATGACAGAAATGACAAAGTAGTTTTGGGGAAGACATTCAAGAAATAACAGCGTTTGAAAGATTTATTTTCAGAAATATGTGAGAAAATTTAGAATGAAAGAGAAAGTTCAAGAGTTCAAAAAGTTTGATGAAATTTGCTGAAAATTTCTTTGAAGATTATTTGCTGAAGCAAAGTGAGCTGAATCAGAAGATAATTTCTTTCTGAAGTCTGAATGAGGTTTTCATAACCTTGGGAGAGATTGTTAAAGTTATTGAAGAAGATAATCATAGACTTTGGGGGAGATGGTTGAAAAATCTAAAGATATTCCAAAGAAAGGGGAGATTGTTAAAGATTTTGAAGAGATTCTTAAAGAGAAGAAAGAGAAGATTGACTTTGAACAAATTTAGCAAAAGGGGAGATTGATTTACAAAGGAGGAGATTACTAGTTTTCATATCAAAGGGGGAGATGACATGCTTATCCTTGTGAAGATATTAAAGTGAGAGATTGAATTCACTAAAGATCAGACAAAGGGAGAGATTGTTCGTTATCTTCAAATTTCTTTTTGAAGATGATCTTGAATCCAAAGGGGGAGATTGTTAGTGCACAAATATGTTGGATCCAAGATCATGGGAATTTAAATTCAAAGCTCAAATCAATTCTCAAGCGAAGTCAAAGTCAAAGCTTCTAAGTGGAAAGTCAAAGTCAAGTCAATAATGTCAAATTGTTTTGTTAGTTAGTTTTGTTTGTTTTGTAACCTTGTAGGTATATAAGGGTTTTCTTCTTTGTTAGAAACCTAAGTAGCACTTAATAGAATATATGGTTTAGAGAGAGAAATATTGTAACAGAGAGAGAGAGATTGTATACTTAATTTGAAGATCAATAATATGGCAAATGAGATTGAAATTCTTGTTCATCTTGATTGAAATTGCACATTATTAGGACACGCACTTCTGAAATTGAACTTTGAATTCTCTCGCCCTTTTTGATGAACGATGAGATATCAGAATAGTCAAAACATGTGCAATTTCAGCATCGTCTTAGAGAACATCCCCACCATATAGCAAAATGAAAGCACATCATGATATAGAAATAATCTCCTCCGAAATGATAATCAACAATCTCCCCTCAAGAGAATATTTCCATCTGATCTGATTTGAGCATGTATCCGTCAATTCATAAAATGTATTTATCCGAATCTTTTCAAATTCAGACAAATTAAGAATTGTAAACCTGAATTAACAAATGATACAGTTAATATGCCTGTAAGTAGCACAAATCCACTTAGTAGAATGAATTTACTATACAAGGAGGTTTAGTGATGTTCACTCCCTAGGTCTTCCATTCAATCATCGAATAACACAAGGTAATTCTATGAATGTTCTTTGTGATGTGCTTGTGTAAGAAAGAATTAAGCATAAAGATTGCTTTATCAGGCTCAAAAATATGTAAACCATTGAGACAACAACAACATTACATGGACTCAATGTGCATGAAAGAGGTTCGAAGGTGGGGAAACTTTCCTTATTTTTCAATATCTAAGTCTTCCAAATGAAGATCAGATAGCAGTTGTGCTGCATCCCCATTAAAATATGAAACATCTTTTTGTTGAGAAAAAGATGAGTAGCTGGTGGGGTTTAATTCAAGAGTTGGAATGGGCTAGTGCCTGATTCAATGAAGGTCACCAAAGAATGTGAACCAATCAGTAGTGTGGCTGCCCGGCTCAGAAAGTAGTTGATGCTGAGTTTTCATTTTTCTTTAACCCTGATCTCACACCCTATTTATTTTGAACATTTAAGCTCGCTTCTAACCAAACTCTCTTTTCCATTTTACCTCATGAGACATCCACTCTCCTATTTTGACCCCTCTCCTCTCAATCACTCAAAGGATAACTTCATGGGTAGGAAACACTAGTTAACATGAATCCATAGAAGTTCTGATAAGATCTCACACTGATTCCCATGAATTTTGTCCTAAAAGAATAGTGTTACTCAACAATTTATCTTTAACATATAAGCATCCAAAAGTAGATAACAATGTCAAATGAATGTAAGATCTAAAGAGATATCATTCATTTATGAGCTTTTAAACATTGAGGATATCTCAAAACAAGAATAGTGAATGAATGAAATGAAATCAAGAGAATTGTTTTGAGAATCTGACACTTTTTCAATCAGATCAACTATCATGAAAAATAGTTTGGGGTATCAAAGAATTGGAATTTGTTTATATGAACAAATATAAACATATTGACAATGAACACACAAAATTTAGAAATGATGTCTGATATTCAACAACAGTGAAATTCAAACGGGAGTTTTACCATCCAAAAACTTGTCGCTTAGAGACATGGTAATAACAAAGTCAAATGAAATTACTGAACCGGTATGTGTGTATACTTGACAGTATATAGAAAAGATAAGACACAAGTATTGGTCTTTGGAAGCACACGGTCAGTTAAGCATGAACACTCCAAAAATGAAAATCATTTAAAATCACACTTCGAAATTCATAAAATCTTTTGAGAATACGAAGTGGTTTGAACATTTAGAAAAAATCAATTTGAATACTTGAAAGTTGTCCTTCTTTCAAATATGTTGAGATTAAGAATCAAGAATACTTACCACGAGCGTGAGATTCTTATCTCTCCCATGAAAGGATAATTTTATCTCCCCCTTCAATTAAGAATAGGAAAATAAAATATTATCTTTTAAGCTCCCCCTTGGCAAAACCTCAGATATTTTCTCTTTAATACCCCTGTAAAAAGTCAAGCAGATTAGCATAAAAAATATTTCGTTTACCTTTCCCATTCCTCTTTTCTCCCCTTAAAAAATATATCAGTTAAAAATCAATCTCCCTATATTTTTAACTTCTCCCCCTTAAACAATCAAATAAAAGAAAAAACTTCTTGATTAAGATTGATCAGCCGACTCAAACAGCAAAAATTAAAAACTTTGAAGTACGGGTTCTGAACTGAAGTATTCAGAAGCCATCATTCGTTGAAGTACGAGTTCTGAACTGTTGTATTCAGAAGTCTATGCTCTCACCCCCCTAGACATGAGGTTCCTGCAAAACTGATTGAGTAGCTTTTGGTACCCACTGGAACTTGGGTCCAAATATGTTATTTGCAGTTCTTTTGGAAGTGATATTGTAAGAACCATACCAGGAATGAGCATAAGGCTTATTAACAAAATCATCAGTTCCACAGTAAGAACAACAAATTTTCTTTTGAGCTAACCTGATTAACTGATTTATAGAATATGAAGAATCAGACTTACCAAAAGATTTACCTTTATGAGCATTGTTCTTTTTGTTCAGTTGAGTTATAGGAAGAAATGACTTTAAAGCATCTTTCTCATCTTTTCTTCTCCAAACCATCTTTTGTTGAGACTTGTTATTTCTGATGTTACCTGAACCATCAATAGATTTAACATAGAAAAGATTAGTAGGAGGAATATGATCTTTATGCTTAGACAGATAATCATCTGAATTAACAAACAAAGGGTTATTAGAAACATTTGCATATTGTGAACTTGAAGCTGTCTTGAATGAACATTTTGAAGCATCTGAATCCTTCATGGGTGATTGAGCAATTGTATATGGACTTCTTTATGCTCTCAATTCAACCTTGAAAATGATTCCTTCAAGTTCTGTGATCTTGTTTAACAAACTGTTTCTTTCCTCAGACAATAGATCAATCTTCTTCTGTAAGTCAGACGTCACCTTCTGCTCTTTCAATGCAGTCTTCCTTTCATATTCAAAATCTTTTTCAACATTCTTTCTTTTGTCAGATTTTTCTTTGAATAGTCAAACATGATTTTGTTCAGTCAACTTCTTTTCCGCTTGGGAAGTCCAATTCAAGCCATTAACAATCAATACAATGTAAATCAAATCATAGAATCTAGAAAGAGAGTATAGAGAGAGAGAAACAGTCATATGTATTGCATTAAGTCACAAGATTACAAAGTACGCACAACTCTCAGTTACAAGCTTCTCTCAGAACAAAGAAATATTTATACATGACACTTCTCTCAAAGAACTAAACTCTCAAGACATAAGAACTCTCAAATACTTAGACAAAGTTAAAGTCAAACAATACAAAGGTTAAACACTTGATCTAAACTATACATATGCAACAGAACAAAATATTACAGAATGATTGTACTTTGGAGTAGTATTGTCACATGAAACAAAATGCAACAGAACAAAAATTACAGAAATAAAATGACTCAACTGAACAAAAATGACAAAAACTGAACAAGACACTTGTTAGTTTAATTTTGTTCTAAAAAATGAAGTAGTATTGTTTGAACTCTCAATCATCTGTAAAGTTAAAAAAATTGAACTTTTGAAAAAAAAATTGAACTTTTCACAAAAAAAATATAAGTCCAAAACTGTCATGACAAAGAGTTGGACTAGAACTCGCAAACCATATGAACTTAGACAAGAACTCGCAAGACACCAAAAACTCGTAGAAGATTCAAACTCACCTGAACTGTAATATTTGATCAAGAACTCACATGGCATGATGTTTCAGTTTGAAAACTCGCATGAAGTAAGAAACCTCATGAAGAACTCGCATAAACAAGTATTACAAGTCAAAAACACTCAAATATTGTTCACTGAAATTTTTGAATTTCAAATTTCAAGTTGAAATTTTTACCCATTAATCTGAAGATTTTGTCTTTGTTAAGATCGAATTAGGGTTTAAAACTTAATATTGTCATGGTAACAGTCCAAAGATTTTAGTTCGATAGATTGCAACATGAATCGAACAGTTCAACATTTCAATGTGTCAGTTCAGAAGATCAAATCCAATCTGAGATTCCAAGTCAAGGTATCCCTGCAAATCACCAATATAATACCAAACCCAGATAGAAATAGAGTTCAAAAATCAATATAAACAACATTTCACAAGAACAAATTCAAACTATCAGTATCAATGTTCGAGAAAGATGAACAGTCACAAACACTTATACAAACTGAAACCTCAGAAAAAATAAGAATTGAACAATGAAATCAACAATAAATGATACAAACAGATTATAAACAAGAAACAAGTATTAAAAGAACATAACCTACACTGAATCAATGATGGAAGGATTTGAAATCGAAAAGTCACACAAAAAGTTCGAGAGGAAAAATCGCTAAGTGATGAACTTGCAAACACAATATGAGAGAAGTGAGTCGAAACTAGAAAACATATGAATTTATACTATGAGAACTTGCATACACGTGGCACGATCTGATTAGTTGACTCACTTCACGCAGACTGAAGAAAAGGCACTTGCCGTACAATGAATGGCAAGGTCGTGTGTGCACTTCGCACATGAAGCGATGTGCGTGAAGTGTGATGAACAGTGAAAACTCGCAAGCCGTGTTGTGCGTGAAGTGGAAACTCGCAAGCAGTGTTGTGCGTGTTTTGTACTTCGTGCAGCCTTTGCTATACGCGAAATGAGAACTCGCACGACACTGTGTGTGCGTTCTACACTTTGCGCATGCATAGGTGTGCGCGTAGTAGAAACTCGCATAACACTATGCGCGTTCTATACTTAGAAATTTTTGTGAAATTTCCAAAAATGGAAACTTTCCAAAAATATTTTGTTCCACTTTCCAAAAATAGCAAGATTATTAAAAACTCTTTTAAGCACAAAAATGCAACTTTTTCTATGAAAAATACTTTCTGATTTCAAAAATCCTTTTTAAGCACAGACTCACACACCCACTTACAGACTGTCCAATTTAGCTCCCCTTGAAGTGTGCATGTCTATTTTCTCCCCCTTGATATACGCACTATGTTCAGCATACTGAAGCACGAGTCCTGATCTGACCTGATCAGAAGTCAAATTCTTTGACATTGATGTCCGGGTTCTGATATGATATAATCAGAAACCAATTTGCCTGCTCCCCCTAAACCTGTGCTTCCTACAAAGCAGATTTCACAGGTTTTGGTACCCATATATACTTGGGTCCTAGTTTGTCAGATTTACGAATCCACTTCTCAATAGGTTTATATCTTTTAACAACATTTTTCTGAGAAGTTATTCGATAAGTACCATACAAGTTATGAGCAGACTCTTTATGCACAAAATCATTTTCACCACAGTAAGAACAACATATCCTCTTTTCAGCTAACCTGATAATATGATTAGTAGAATAATACATATCAGGTGAGGCCAAAGATTTACCTTTTCGAGCTCTGTTCTGTTTAGCATTTGATGTGGATGGGAATGATTTCTTAACATCTTTGCCATCTGAAGATCCTTTAACAATCCAAACCATCTGATCTGTCCTTGATTGCTTTCCATGAAATTTGTTGATAGATTTAACTGTGCCATCAATAATATGATTATAAAACAGATTTGTAGGACGTATGTGACTTGTATCAACAGTTTTAGTTTTGACACTGTTCTTTCTTGAAACTTTTTCATACATAAAACTGGAAGCAGTTTTAAAGGAGCAAACTGATTCAGTTGACTTGTCAAGAGGTGACTGATCAATCACATCTGCAGAAATATTTTCAGACAACTCAACATTTGCAACTTCTAGATCTTTTATCTTTTTAGATAGAAGATTATTTTCTTCAAGAACTGTGTCAAATTTCATCTGTAAGTCAGTTCTGACCTTCTGTTCTTTTGACATATTAGTTGATAGAGCAGTTAATCTTTTAGAGAGCTTAGAAATTTGATTTTCAAAATTTTGACGTTCGAGCTCAAAATCCTTTTCTAGGTTCTTATTTTTAGCAGAAATTTCATTGAAGATCCCAACATTTCTCTTTTCAGATTTCTTCTTTTCAATCTCAAAAGACTTCTTCTTTTCTTGAAACATTTTCTTTTCTTTTTCAAGCAAGTCTTGTAAAACAGAGATTTGTTTGGGAAATTCAACTACTTTTTCATAAAGAACTTTCCTCTCCTTGGTAAACGTGTCTCTTTCAGTAATTAATATTTTTTTCAAATTCAGACACTTACTTAGAAAGTTTGATACATCTCATCTCTAATCTTGGAGAGATTTCTTGGAAAAATCAGATAATTTTTCGTTGTAAATTTTCTCCACATTAGCTTTCTCTTTTTCTGCTGGAAGATTTTTCAGTAACTCAGCATTCTTTGCTTCCAAGGCAGACATCTTCTCTTCAAACTCTTTCAATTTGCTGAGTAGACCAACTGATTCTGTTTTAATCTCTGATGAATTCTTCTTAGTTGTCTTTAGTTTAGTTTGAAGAAGATGTATCTCTCTTTCTCTTAGTTTGATTTATTTCTCTTTTATGCTGACAATACATGCAAAATCAGATTTGAAATTATTAGCACATTTTATACAATCAGGAGTTATATCATATTTTAACAATTTATTTTTAAACTCCTGAATCTTGTTAAGAAGGGTTGCATTCTGAACCTTCATCTTATCCCTTTCAGCTTCAATTGTCAGTATCTCAGGCGTATACATAAATGCAACATCTCGTGATGACAATACAATATTTCCTCTTTCGTCTGTAGTAGGCATCTTTAATAGATTGAGAAAGAATACTGATGATAGGCTTGATACAAGATCTCCCAAATAAATCAGAAAAAGTAGACTTGAAAATTTTCTCAGAAAAATACTAAGTCCAGAACTCGCAGATAACAGAAACTCACAGGCAATGGAAACTCGCAAGAAACTGTTCACAGAACTTCGCGCTAAAAGCGTTGTGCGCATTTGAAAAATTCGCAGACAACTGTTTGCGCGTTTTGAGAAACTCGCAGATAGTGTCGTGCGCGAAGTATCTTCTCACAGAAAGCTTCTTGCGCGTTTAAGACTTAGAAAATAAGGATCAAGTCACTTCTCGCAGATGAATGCAAACTCGCAAATCAAATAACTCTTGCACGTTCCATACTTAGACAATTTTGGAAAATATAGAACTCGCTAAATGTAAACTCGCAAGGACAAAAACTCGCAAAAGCCTTGTGCGTGAACCGTACTTAGAAAAAATTTCCACAATCCAAGAACTCGCATCCAATACTTTGCGTGAACTATCTTCTCGCAAGACGCTCTATGCGCGAACTGAAATCAAACTCGCAGAAATCACACAAATCTTCATCTTGCGCGTTCTTCAAGGCTTGCGTGTTCTTCCATAGCGCGTTCTATGGATCTTGCGCGTTCGACACTTTTCCTCACAGAATCGATCAAAAATGTCAAATAACTTGCAAATTGATATTTAGCCTGTACCAAAGTGATCGAAAAGTGAAATGAAACACTTTCTTAACAAACTAATAAGGCTAAAATTGAGAAATTACAGTGCAATCCTCGAATTTATAGTGTTCGTGTGGTTTTTCACGAAAATTTCTAAAAAGCAAAATTGATTCTAATCTAGTGATTAATTCGTTAAACAATGAGAATACAAAGTGATCTAGAACGTTAATCGCACACAATTACACCATTTTTACAGTCTAATATCAACAAACAAATGTGAATTCGATCAAAACAGTAAACTCAGATGTCGTTCTGCGCGTTCTTGATGAAATCAAGAAATCGATCCAATCAATCTATGTAATCTCCTCTGAATTTGTAAGGGTAGGCTCTGATACCAATTGTGAAGTCCAATTCAAGCCATTAATAATCAATGCAATGTAAATCAAATCACAGAATCTAGAGAGAGAGTATAGAGAGAGAAACAGTCATATATATTGCTTTAAGTCACAAGATTACAAAGTACGCACAACTCTTAGTTACAAGCTTCTCTCAGAACAAAGAACTATTTATACATGACACTTCTCTCAAAGAACTAGACTCTCAAGACATAAGAACTCTCAAAGACTTAGACAAAGTCAAAGTCAAACAACACAAAAGTCAAACACTTGATCTAAACTATACATTAACACCTTTTCGTCTTTATATCTTTCCTTGATTATAACTTTCTCAAAATCAGATACTTGTTTTGAAAGTTTTATACATTTGAGCTCCACTGCTTTCTTCTCTTCAAATGATTTTCTTGAAAAATCAGAAAATTTATGTGCAAATCCTTTTCTTTCACTCTTAAACTCAGTCTTTTCCTTCTCAATTTCTTTCCTGTCTTTGACAATTTGAGCTTCTAAATCAGAAATTTTCTTCTTCAACTCAGCATTTTCCTTTTCTAAACCATTTCTTTTCCTTTCAACCTTCTTCATCTCCTTTTGATCTGTTGAGTTTTCTTTCTCTTCAGTTGCTTTATCTTTCAACATGTTTATCTCAGCCTCATGACTAAAAACTATTTCTTTCAGCTGGTCTCTTTCAGAGAAAATCTTTGAGTTTATGTTTTTCAGTCCATCACATGTCTCTCCAGCAATGTTTGCTCGGGTTCTGAGATCATCAATCTCTCTTTGCATGAACTCTTTCTTGGACCATGTAGTGTTTGAACTATTTGTTTTCCATCTTGCTGATTCCTCTTCAGATTTCTTCAATTTGATTTGAAGATTAGAAATCCCTTTTTCTTTTGAAGCAATTATTTCTGTGAAATTAAATTTAGAATTAGAAATACAATCTGAGAAAATAAAATTTTTCTCTAAAGAAATAGATTTTTCTTTTAATTCCTCAATCTGATCTTGAAGATAAATATTTTGACTTTTCAGCTTCTCATTTTTAGCTTCAAGAGTTGGTATCTCAGGCATATATGCGATAGCTAAGTCTCTTTTTGTTAAGACAATATTTCGCTTCTCATTAGTGTAAGTCATCTTGATATCTGTAAAATATAAGCTTGAAATGATCGTTAACAAAAATCAGAGACTTTGACCACACTCAGAAATATGTCCCCCTAAGTATGGAAATCGCAGGTCACTAAGAGGCACTTTTCGCACGCTAAAGAAATCCACTTTTCGCAAGCTCAAGATGCAAAATCTACATTTTTCGCAGCTTTGATGTGCGAAATCCTCACTTAGAAAAATTTCAAAGACCCACTTGAGCTTTTCAAAGGTAATGAATTGAGGATTCTAGACTTAGAAAAATTTCAAGTACACAAGATGATCACTTTTCGCACAAAATTTAGCGAAATCTAGACTTAGAAAATTTTCAAGTCTCTTCTATGTGCGAAATTTGGAGCTTTTCGCAGGCCAAAGACTATGAACAGTAGCTTTACGCACGCTGTTGTATGCAAATTCCTTGTTTTTCGTAGACAAGGTTCTACGATTCTTTACTTTTCGCACGTAGGCCTCTACGAAATCTGACTTTTCGTATGAGGCTTTATACGAAATCTTGGACTTTTTGCACACAACTTATGCGAATTATGCACTTATGAAAATTTTCACCAACACAAACAAGATCCTTGCGACTTCTATGCAAAATGCTTAGATCTTGCGAGTTCTTCATATTACGACTTGAACTATCAAAAAAATCCTCATATTTGCTTCAATTCTCAATGAATGGATACCTAAATTGACATAAATGATCTCGATGTATATCTGAACAACCCTATGGCAATAATTTCACCAAAATAACACTGAATCAAAGATCTTGATTCGAACACAGTAAACACAGACATTGAACAAAAAATCTATCCAAAATCCAAAATTCACACAATATGTTGTGAATTGGACAAAACAATCAAAACAAGATATGTTCTATATCAAAATTCGAATACAAAACAACAAGATTTACATCAAAAACAACATCAAATCACAAAAATTATATCCTTGACAGTATGCTCTGCGACTTCTTGAATATACGACCAAATCTTCAAATTTTGAACTTGATTTCTGATCTCTGTCTGCTCTGATACCAATTGTGATTCCAGATTCAAACATTCAACATCAAAATCATAAGAATCTAATCAAGAATTTTCAAGAACATAGACAGAATCTAGAGAGAGAAATTTTTTTCACAAGTTTTATAGTCATATATCTCACAAAAGATTACAAGTGACAAGAGTTTCAAAGGTTACAAGAGTTACAAGGAAAAACAAAGGAACAAAGGCTTATATATGGGTTAAACAAGACTTGACCTCATATAAAGCAATACAAGATTAAAGCAACATTACAAAAGACAAATTGATTCACACATTGACTTAACAATTTATCAAAATGTCGAGTCTGCTAAAGATTTATGGGACTCTGTTGAGTCCAAATGCATGGACGAGGATGCCTATAGTGGGAAGTTCCTTGTTATTAGTTTTAATAGTCACAAAATGATGGACTCAAGGCCTATGATGGAGCAATACAATGAGCTCTTGTGTATTATAGAGCACTATGCTCAACATATATAAATATGGACGAATCCATCTCCGTATGGAGCATAATTGATAAATTGCCACCCCTTTGAGTGATTTTAAGCACATGTTGAAACATAAGAATGAAGATTTGTATCATGTACAACTCCGTAGCCACTTGCGCATAGAGGAATCTCTTCAAGGCGCAAGAAGATGAGAAGCCTATGGCCAAAGAAGTTTCTACTCCTTCTGTTAATATAATTGAAGAGGGTAAATCCGACAAATTCATGGGAAAATTCAAGTCCAATGAACTTAAGAAAAGGCCCAACAAGAAGGTTAAGTTAACCTTTGGACCTGTGGTATGATTGACCATCTCAAGCATGGTTGTCGGATTGGCATGAACAAGAATGAGGCAAGCACTAGTGGTGGTGGGCAAGGATCCAAGGATCAAAACCAACGGAAAGATCAATTTCTTGACTCTCATTTTAATTCAAATTTTAATTATGTACCATTAGTATTCGAATCATTTTATTTGCAGGATGATAACATTGCTTGGTGGATCGACTCAAGTGCCACGGGTCATGTGTGTAAGGATCAATGTTGGTTCACATCTTTGGAACTAATTTCCCAGATTCAAGTTCTAAATGTAACAACTAATCAAGATGAACAATTTTTAAAATCATATGTCATTGATTTCCAAATCACAAGTTACAAATCATACACTTTCTCTCTCTATACGCTTTCTCTCTCTCTAGAATGAATAATCAATAACCTCTTCTCTAATTTGCTCACATGCTTACTTTCTGATTGTTCCCAAGACTTACAAATACAAGGAATCTATTTATACCTACAAACAATTACAAAGAAACAAATACAAAACACAAACTTTGACTTTGACTTTTACTACAAAGACCTTGACTTTGATACTTGAGAGTTGACTTTCAGCTTTAACTTGCTTCACTTTAATCTTCAATATTTATGATCTTGAATCCAACAAATCTGTGCTCTATCAGGTTAACTAGTCGATTGCTTCCATTCTTGGACGTGGCTTAATTAGCCTAGAGTTTAGTTCTAGCAAAATAATTGAACTTTTAGATGGTTTGTATGTACCGCAAATTTGAAAGAATTTTTCAAATCAGAGGGACCTTTGTCATAAGAACTTGTTTAACGGTCGTTAGTGAAAAGGGCCTTAGTTATAAAAAATAACCAACCACGGGAACCATATCCATAATTTTTCGAGTTTGTAGATGTTAGTCATTATTTTCGACATAGCACAGAGACCAAATTCGTAATTATTCTAAAACTTGTTAAATCATCCAACTTCATCCTAACAACTAGTTGTAACAACTTACACTTGCGAAGCTAGCACATGCCCAAGGTGGGTTAATTTGGGCACACCCTCAAAATCAAAAGACAAGTACTATATGAAGCACAAATAAGTACTTTTTTTTTATGAGGGACACTTCCCAAACATGGTCCTCAACCTACATGTTCTAGACCAAGGCAACCAATAGTTTAAATTTTTTTTGTTATGAATATAGTATTTTAATATATCTGTTTTATATTTAAAGGACAAAACTAAAGGAAGTTTGTCTTAGTTTTTATTTTTTATTTAGTGTAATAAAAAATTGTTTTCTTCTAATGTAATAAAGTTTCAAATTTTGTTAATTAATGGAATAAAGTTTTACAAATTCTCAATCAATATAACAAACATTCAAAAAACTTATTCGTTGTAACATTTGAAGACGTGAATGTCAACTTTTTTTTCAATCCATCTTACATTTTTGTAAATTTCGTAAATCTTTTGTGTAACGACCCAAACTCGCAGATTAAAGCATGAGACATTAATGTAGATAACTGCCAAATCGGCCCCAAAACAGCAACTAAAAAACAAAAGGTTTGCGGAAAAGCAAGCTAATTCACAACTGAGATTACAAAAGTAATTACTAAGTCTGGATACTATATTGAGAATCTTCTAGATAAGTTCTCCGATCACAACTTCTCCTTTCCCTTACCAGAACCTCCTATGTCACGCCCTCCTGAAAAGGTTTTTAGTTTTGAAAGAGCGAGGGTTAGACCGAAAGGTCTAGTGAGTTCCCTCTAATAACAGTTCACACCAAGGCCACATAAAAGATTTATAAAAATATAAACCAATTCAGTTTTAAAATAAAACATCGTACTCACAAACATGCTTCCGGCACACACTACCGTCACACAGAGGTGACAGCGTGTCTGGCTCATACTGCTTTATTTGGGATACACCCCCAATGGCATATACGAGACACACCCCCTGGTATGATTACAGGCGGGACACACCCTCCGACTTTGGCCATGTCTCTAACAACAAATGTATGAATAAATTTCCACATATCAAGAATGATAAAAACATAACTCGCATTAAATGATAAAACATAACTCGCATTTAACAAAATCTCGCATATGTAAAACATCATGTAATCATCAACGAGGATTGGGTTAGAAAACTCACATGGATCTTCCGTGAAACTCCCATACTGTTGGTCCCGAAGGTGCTTAACAAGTTTGTAGAAGGGGGGGGGGGTTTGAATACAAACACAGAATTTAAAGTTTAATAAATTGTTTATTGATAAATCAAAAACAATTTACAAGTCTGTTGCGGAATAAGATTAAGTAAAACTCAATCTAAACAAACATAAGAAAACACTAAGATGGTTGCACAAGAATATAGAGAATTGGAGATTAGAGAGTATAGAAAACAAGGGTTTCTATATATTAGAAAGATGAAGGCTAGAGGTGAGCACTTCTTCCAGATGGAGAGGTAATCTTTCTATTTTTACCCTATGCATTAAATGCATGGCAGGGCACTTTACACGTGTCTTTCTTTGATTGGCAGAGAGAGTCTGACTTTAGGAGACATGCTTTCGGCCGCATCATGAACAGTGTAGTTGACAGAGTTGTTGTACGAATTATGGCAGAGGTATGTCCGTTCTGACACATCGTACTGGGCGTGCAGGGAAAGACAAAAGAAACTTGAGGCATAAGCTAAGTGATCATCGATTGCTGAATATCTCTTCCTTCAGAGATATAAAGAAGTTCAGCTATCGCTGAAGCTTTTCCTCAGGTTTCTTCGCATATGAGTAGAGTTGTCTTTGCTTCGCTGATATCCGCATCAGGTCACTAGTAGACCTGTCTTTGTTCAGCAGCTTCGTCTTTGATTCAGCTATGAACATCTGTTGACGCAAAACTTGTCTTCAGGGATTACGTTTACATCAGAAATCATCAGCGATAACTGAACAGGATCAGTCTGATTGCTGATAGTGAAACACTAATACATATGAATGTTTATAAGAAAGATCATCAGTGCTAACTGAACAGACTCAGTCTGATCGCTGATGGTGAGACACTAATACATATTAATAAAAGTAATTTTCACTAAGTATAGAAGAGGGTATTTATCAAATCGCTGAGAGAGTTTGGATCTACAATCTCCCCCTATTTGATAATGAGAAAGTAACTGAAGAAAATTACTTTATAATTCAAAATGAGGAATAATCAGGACTCATAACATACATGTCCGAATTACTATTTTGAGGGATCTTTTACAGTACTGATAGGGTTAAGTAATTCACTGAAATTTTCATTAATTCAAAGAAGGAATTACAAGATATGAAAATATAAAGTACAAGTGAAGAACTAACTACTGTAAGTCTAACTAATAGATTACAAGAATTAAGAAACTAGTCTATCAGCTATCTAGAGAAGACTTTGGAGGATTGATCATATACTCAGGTATTTCTTCTCCTCTTTGCCTTCGATGTGAAGATTCTTGACTAATGATTGTCTTGATCGGTTCAGCTAAAGGAGAGAAGTCACACCATAAGCATATGAGATCCTTGAGATGACAAAGGGGACAGATAGGGATTTCAGAGATCTTTGGAATATGAGTTGTTCCTCATCATCTCTGAAGAAGATTCCAAAAGGATCTTTAAGTGACATTCTCAGGAGGAGGACCAAACAAAGCTTCTTTTGAGAATTTGATGGAGGTATCTTTTCTGATAGCAGTGACATTCTCAGATGAGGAGGAGACATGATTTCTTTTGAGTTGCCTTGGCTTATAAGGAAGAGCAGATGGTACCTTTAATACAACAGTGACTCTGTTGATGAGGGCTTCTAGGATGCCTTCGACTTAGCCTCTGTAGGTTGATTTGGATTTCTTCAGCGCATCTTTGAAATCTAGCCATTCCATGTAGCCGAAAATTTCATGCTTTGAAACAAACATATCCTTTGAGCTTCCATCCTCTCTGATTATCTCCATAGTGACAGAAATTCGGTCCTTCTTCTTTCTTCCAGAGATGACAACAACTGTTATCTTTAATGGGTCGGAGCGATAGTCGACTTTATGCTTACACCATTCGACAGAGTTATCGCTGAACACTTGTTCTTTTGAGCACTCCTCTTCAATTTCTTTCAGTAGAGCAGCCTGAACTTCCACTGGATTCTTCTTTAGCTTCTTGTCTTTTACTTTAGAAGACTGAACCTGAGAGCTGGAGAAGCATCTATTTGACATTCGGCGATCAGTTTCTCAGCTTTGACAGATTCTTCAATTTCAGCTTCAGTCAGGAAGTCTAGCTCTGTAGAAGGATTTTGAAGAGGGACCTTCAGTCGTTGATTCTCTAGATGAGAGATCATCTCTGTTCTTCTATTCAGCTATTCCTCTGACAAGTGAGATGGTCTAGAGGGCCTTCCTGGATGGTGCAGGGCTTCTTCCTCTTCTTCTTGCTCATCAATCTCATTTAAGGAGATTGGGATTATTGATTCATCAACTATGGAAGCTGGGATTATTTGAAGTTCCTTTCCCTTAAGCAAGGGAGAGAACTGTCTGCTCAGAAATAGATAAAAAGAGTTAGTGTTTGTTGGGAAGAAGAAAGATAAAGGCTAGAAAGAAACAGGGGTTGGGAATTTATAGAATGATATGGGGACAAGTGAGAGGCATACCTGAGAAGGATTCTCCCCTCAGATAGTGAAACATTTGTCAGGCTTCCCTCAGCAGCTGCACCATTTGGTTTGCTTTGGGAAGGGGTTTTTGAAGAAGTTTCATTCCCCCCCGCTGTGACAACTTCTTTCGAAGCTATCACTGATGATGCATTTGCTGCAGAAAACCATAGAGACTGGTCTTCTTCATCGTCGTCATCATCATCTTGATGTTGCTCTTTATCTTGATCCTGAAGATCAAGATCTTCATCCTCTTCTTCCTCCTCCTCTTCTTCTTCTAATAAAACTTGATTGTACAAAGAAGATAGAGGGGCTTTGTCGGCAACCGTCTCCCCCTCAACATGAGAGGGAGGTTCTTCTGAATGGACCACATCAGCTGCTTCCTCCCTATTTTCTTCAACATCTATCTCCCCCTCTTTGTCATTATCATTGAGGGAGAGGTTATCAGTGCGAGAGGTAGTTTTTGCAGTGGTCAACGAACGGACTCCAGCCTCTAAACGATCTAGACGGCCTTCGATCACAGGAATATCTGAAGTAGCTTGATGAATAAATTCAACATCGACATTCAGAGAGGTTTGGTCTACGTCCGTGAAAGTAGGTGGGAGCGTCGGTGCTGGTGCATTCAGCTTATCCAGAACCTGCTGTAGTATGGAGGTGCAGGAATCGATCTTGCTAGATAAATCCTGGACGTCCTTAGTGAGAGTACCAACATGTCCCTGAAGGAGTTGAGTTTGTTGGTGATTGACGACCAAGTCCTCCTTGACTTTGACAAGCTCTCCCTGTAGAGTTGATACTTGGGAGGCTTCAGATTTTGAGGAGCAAGCAGCCGTCAGTTTCTTCATCTCTTCACCAGCGTTATTGACAATGTTGGTGGTTTCGTTGATGGAGGTAGTGAGAGAATCCACCTTGACACCCAAACTGTTGACATGAGAGTCAACAGTTGACATATTAGGACCTGAAAGAAAAGTTAGCTTCTGAGAAACAGGCTTATATGGAGAGATGGGAGTTTTATTTGTGGGTTTAGGTATACCTGATGGTTCAAACATATTGAAAAATTGCATATCTCTTTCAAAGGTTTGAGCATCAGGTCCTATAAATGCAACTTGAGGTTGCTGCATGAGAGATGGAGGGTTAGAGACCAAAGATATGGGAGGAGGAGTAATGGGGATAGAAGAAGTTGGGATTTGGGCAGTTACCTCAGTTGTTTGTTGAACTGAGATGGCTGGTAGCGTTACTGATGTTGTGGCAGTGACCGAGATCACTGGCACGGTTGTTGTGGTGAAAGCTGAAGATGTGTAGGAGAGACCCACAAAACCATCCAAGGTAGTTTGTTGAGAAACTACCTCAGGCCTTGAGCTAGGTGCGATAGTCTCCTTAGTCGTTTTGGCCTTCTTTGAAGGACCAAAAAGAGTAGCTGATGATCTTTTGGAAGCGGTTTTAGTGGCAGGGTTAGCTGGAGAAGGAACCTCCGGCGCGGCCGCTAAAGAAGAATAGGAGTAGAGAGAGACGAGTGCGTAGAGTTGAGATACTTACCTCGTTGGCGACCGTCTTGACCTCCAACGATCGCTGACCCACTTTCGCGAAGGAACCATCTTGAGTAGTGGGGTAAGTGGCAGGGTAGAGAAACTTCAGGTATGCACAGATGAACCGTACATAGGGAATCTTGGGATCCCTCTCCGTCTTCTCCATCTTTGACTTGAGATCGTCAAAGATAGCAGTAGCGTAGTCAAAGTTCTTGCTAGCGATCACATAGTAAGCTATTTGGAGCTGAACTTTGCTCGCCTGATCCAGTGAGCCACTCTCACCACTCATACATTGAATGATGTGTGAGAACATGTAGTTCAGTTGAGAAGGCATGTTTTCCTTCTTAATGATGGTCAGGCGCTTGTTGGGGATGGTTGAGCGAGGCTTGTTGTCCCAACAGTATTTCATATCATCCAGAAACTGGATGAGTTCAGCATCAGTAGGGAGGGCATTGAATACACCCTTGGGTTTGTAAGGGAATCGGAGTGACTTCCTTAGACTGTATGCAGTCATCATGCCCGATCCTAAATCAGTGCGAAAGGAGAGAGCGGGGACCAGTTCACACTTCTTGTTGGTGATGGTGGTTTCGTCAACAGTGAACCAAAACTGTTGTAGAAGAGTTTTGGATGGTTTAGGATCCACAGTGATCGCGTAAGCAATACCCGATTGGTTCAGGAACTGAGCTGCTTCCACCAAGTGTGGGTATTTGACAGCATCGAAGTCCAAGCGTGCAAGGTGATTGTTCTTGGGAATTTCAGATTCAGTGAGAGAAAACTTGACGGTCTTGGAAGCAATGAGAGCTGATTGTGCCATTTCTGAATATGGAAATAAGGAGAAAAGATAGATAGAAAGGTTTAGTCAAAAAAATTTGACCAGTTTCTGTTTTCAGAAAGAAACATAGGAAAAATTTAAATTATTTTGAGAATAAACATTGTTCTTGAAGAAGAAAGAACATGAAGAAAACCAAAGGTTTGAATCAATAAAATCAAAAAAATGATTTTAATGTTTAAGAAATCTTGTGAAAAACCCATAATGATGGAACATATTTAGGATTTTGTAACATAATTTACGTAGAAAATATGAACAAAGTAACCTGTTGATCTTGAAGAGAAAAGATGCAAATGCTTGAAGGAGATGTTTGCTGGAAATGCCTTGAGAGAGAATGCTTGCTTGAAAAGATTTCCAGAAAGCGTAAAGAGGTAAAAATGAAAAGGCATTCCTTTTATACGTAGAGAGAGAGAGACGGGAAAACAAATGCTCATCATGACATGGACACGTTGTACGAAGTTGATTGGATAAAAAGGAAACGGTCGAACGTGTCAGAGAAAAAGGCATGTCGTGGATTGTCGGTTCAAATGACGTCATATGAGAGAGAAAAACGTTTCATTTGTCCTTTTTGAAATTATCTCTGAAGAAAGGTCAGAGATAGGTTTTCATTTTGAAAGAATCCCTAATAAAAATTCAGAGATTAATTTGTCTTTTCAAAATAATCACTAATGAGAAATGTCAGTGATAGATTTTGTTTATCAAAAAGCTTTTAATCATTTGAAGAAATAAGATGATTAAAGTTTTTATTTTTGAAACACCAACTTATTGAATGAAAATTCAGTGATTGAGAGAGAACATACCTGAGAGTCAGAAATTTATTTAGAGATTAAATGATAAAGGGGAACTTAGATTCACTGACTTAATGCACGAACGATGAAGAGTCACTCTTCAAGATTCAGCATTCCAAGCTCACTGATGAGAAAGTTGAACCTTGTCTCATCAAGAGGTTTGGTGAATAAATCAGCTAGCTGATAGTCAGTGGGGATAAAGTGAAGTTCAATATCACCATTCATCACATGATCTCTGATAAAATGATATCTGATCTCTATGTGTTTCGTCTTGGAATGTAGCACTGGATTATTTGCTATAGCGATAGCAGTAGTGCTGTCGCAATAGATTGGAATCTTTGATGGTTGAAGGTCATAGTCTAATAGTTCATTTCTCATCCATAAGACCTGAGCGCAACAACTCCCAGCGGCTATATATTCAGCTTCAGCTGTGGAAGTGGATACTGAATTTTGCTTTTTGCTTGTCCAACTTACCAACTTTCCTTCTAGGAGTTGACATCCACCAGTAGTACTTTTTCTATCGAGTTTACATCCTGAAAATCACTATCAGAATATCCAATTAGATCGAACCCTGAGTCTTTCGGATACCAAAGACCGAGGTTAGGAGTTCCTTTCAGATATCTGAATATTCGCTTTACAGCGATCAGATGGGATTCCTTAGGTTCAGATTGATAGCGTGCACAAAAACAAGTAGAGTACATGATGTCATGTCGGCTCGCTGTAAGATACATCAGGGAGCCTATCATTCCTCTATAGGCAGTGACATTCACAGGTTTTCCAGATGGATCCTTGTTTAGTGTCAGAGGAGGTTCCATAGGAGTTTTCATCGCTGAAGTTTATGTTAGATCAAACTTCTTCAGCATATCTTTAACATACTTACCTTGGCTGATAAAAGTACCTTTTTCAGATTGTTTAATCTGAAGACCAAGAAAATATGTCAGCTCACCCATCATACTCATTTTATATTCTTTCTTCATTCTTTCAGCGAAGCGAGTACATAGAGATGGGTTAGTAGAACCAAATATGATGTCATCGACATATATTTGTACAAGAATAATATGACCTTTTATCTTTCTACAAAATAGGGTATTATCAATTTTACAACGTTCAAAATTTTCAGAGATAAGAAAATATGAGACAATATCATACCAAGCACGAGGGGCTTGTTTTAGACCATAGAGAGCCTTATCCAATTTATAAACATAATTTGGATGCTTAGGGTCATAGAACCCTGGAGGTTGTTCTACATAGACTTCTTCATTTAGCTTTCCATTTAGGAACGCTGATTTTATATCCATTTGATATACAATGAAGTCTTTGTAAACTGCATAAACTAAAAAGAGTCGAATTGCTTCGAGCCTAGCCACAGGGGTAAATGTTTCATCATAGTCTATGCCTTCCTCTTGTATGTATCCCTGAGCAACAAGTCGAACCTTGTTGCGGGTTATAGTTCCATGTTCATCTAACTTGTTTCTAAACACCCATTTGGTGCCTATAACAGTTTTATCAGATGGTCTAGGAACGAGATTCCAAACTTTGTTGCGAGTGAACTCAGTCAGCTCTTCTTGCATAGCGCTGACCTAGTTTGGATCTCTGAGGGCATCGTCAGTCTTCTTTGGCTCTATTAAAGAAATAAAGTTGACAAAGAGGCAGATATTACCTGAACTTCGTCGTGTCTGAATACCTGCATCGGGATCACCAAGAATTTGATCTATGGGGTGATCTCTGGTCCATCGCTGAGCAGGAGCATGATCGCTCATTTCAGAGGTTGGATCAACAAGAGGAATGTTCACTGATGAAGAAGCCTGAGGTTCATCAGCTAATAATTGTTGAGTGTCAGACGGACAATTATTTTCTGAGAGGTTTTCAGACGAAGATAGATCTGATGGAGGAAGTGTGTTTAGAGGTTCAGCTGAAACCCATGAGGTGGATTCAGCGTTAGGAGGTATGATGTTTGGATCATCATTAGCAACTAGAGGATCTGTGTGCTGATGGTTCGAGAAGAAGGGTTCTGTTTCTCTGTAGTGAGAAAACATCCAATCATTTAATTCTTCATTGTCAGCGATTGATTTAGAGTTCGCTGAGCGAGTTTCATCAAAGGTGACATGAATTGTTTCTTCCACAGATTGTCTTCTTTTGTTGAAAACTCTGTAGGCTTTGGAGATTGAGGAATATCCAAGAAATATTCCATCGTCAGCTTTTGGATCGAACTTTCCAAGTAGATCTTTGTTGTTTAAGATAAAGCATTGACAACCAAAGATATAAAGAAAACTGATAGATGGTTTTCTTCCACGAAATAATTCATAAGTTGTCTTTCCAAATCGATTTACTATCAACGATATGTTTTCAGTAAAACATGCAGTGTTTACAGCTTCAGCCCAAAATTGAGTAGGGAGGTGAGAATCGTTGAGCATTGATCTAGCAGCTTCAATGATCGTTCTGTTTCTTCTTTCAGTGACTCCGTTTTGCTGAGGTGTTCTTACTGAAGAGAAATTGTGAGAAATTCTCTTGTTCTCAAAGAAATTGTTTAGAAAACTGCTTTTGAATTCAGTTCCATGATCACTTCTTATTGAACGAACAGTGAGATTATTCAGCACTTCCATCTTTTTAACAAAAGATATCAGTTCTTCTGGAGTGTCACTCTTGCAGCGAAGAAAGATAACCCAGGTGAAGCGAGAGTATTCATCTACAATGACAAGTGTATATTTCTTTCCATCCATTGATTTGATGTTGATAGGGCCAAACAAATCCATATGCAAGAGTTGAAGAGGACTTGTCACTGAGGAAACTTAGACTTGAAACTAGCTTTTGTCTATTTTCCTTTTTCACATGCTGAGCAGAGAGATTCTTTAGCATATGAGTGCTGAGGAAGACCAGAAACCAGTTCCATAGATGAGAGAGAATTCAGGGTTTTGAAGTTTAGATGAGAGTGCCTTTTGTGCCAAAGCCAGTTGACATCAGAAGAGGCTTTAGAAAGAAAACATACGTTTTCAGTGGTAGTAGAGTCCATATCTATTACATAGACATTTTCTTTACGATAACCACTGAGAGCAAGTTTTCCTTTCTCGTTTACCACTGAACATGCTTTCTTGGTAAAGCGAACTTCATAGTCTTTGTCACATAGCTGACTGATGCTCAAAAGATTGTTCTTCAGTCCATCTACATAAGCAACTCTTCTGAAGGTAGTTGTCCCATTGCTGAGGACACCAAACCCTCGGGTATATCCTTTTCCATTTCTACCAAAGGTTACAGAGGGACCTTTCTCTTCCTTGTATTCAGTGAGCAAGTCTTTTTGTCCTGTCATATGATGAGAGCATCCACTATCAAGATACCAGATGCCCTTTGATCCCTGCAAACATAAGGAAGATTAAGCTTTGTTTGGTACCCACTTTTCAATGGGTCCTTTAGGGTTAGTGGAGATGGAAGGTTCAACAACCTTCACAGCAGATGAAGATTCAGCTTCAGTGGTAACTTTCACCTTGGTTAATTTCTTAACCTTAGTGGTATTCTTCACCTTGGTCGATTTTTCAGCTTTGGTGACCTTCTCAGCCTTGGAGGCATTCATCTTCACTTTATCTATTTTATCAGCTTTAGTGGCAGTTGGACATTTGCTAGCAATATGGTCAGTAAATCCACAATTATAGCATTTTCTATATTTGAATGTGGTTTTGAGACCATGAGTATAGGGTTTTGAGAATTTAAGATGAGCAGGGCCAACTCCAAGAATGCCTTTAGCATGAGATCTGGGAGGAACTTTCATCTCTTCAGATCTCTTAGGCTTAAGATCAATCTTCAACTTTGGGGGACAGAGATCAAAAATTTCTATCACAGAGCTAGAAAATTGTTTTTCTGAAAGTTTAGAAGGAACTTTCAGCTTTGCTTTCTTGGTAGCCTTCTGAGGATGGAGAATGGATTTTTCTTTATCTGTAGGCTTAGAGCTTTTAGATATTTCCTCAGGGATGGGATTAGAAGAAGATGATGAAGAGCATTGAGCTTGAGAAGTGTCAGGGATAGAAGAGACAAACGTTCCAAACTTAAGCATGGAACTGTCTTCTTTAGGTTCATCCTGTGGTTTCCAAAAACCAAGACCAGTTCTATCACTGGCAGGGATCTGAGCACTTATAATCTCAGTGATCTTTGTTGAGGATTTGCACCATCCTTCAACAGTAGCCTTCTCTGCTATTAGAGCAGCAATGGCTTGTTCGCGTTCAATGCTGATGATTTCATTAACAATGACTTGATCTTTTCATGACATTTCTCTAGCTGTTCAGTTAAATCAATGTTTTTGTTCTCAGCTAGAGTTTTGCCATTTAGAGCATTGTAAAGATCAATCGTCAGCACATCAACGGCGCGACTTCTCTCTGCTTCAGGTAGAGAGGGATTAGTAGAGATAGATACCTGAGATGATATATAGCTCATATAAGTTTCAGTTGGTTCTTCCACTTCTTCTTTAATCTCAGCCATGAGGCAGAGATTAGCGACTTCTTCTTCATCAGAACTTGATTCTTCTGATTCAGCCTAGTCGTGTTCTTCAGCGATGAGACCTTTACCTTTTCGCTTGTAGTTTTTCAACTTTTCATATTTTTCTTTAAGCTTTAGGTATTTGTCATCGTTGGATCTTCTCGAGGTAGAAGGTTTGAAAACTTTCTTTGACCTGCACTCACTTGCAAAGTGTCCAATCTTTTCACAGTTAAAGCAAGTAGCAGTAGCCTTATCAACAGGGGTTGATTTTGGCTTGTCAGTAAGAGAGAGAGGCTTATTTCTTCGGAAATTGCTCTTTCTTGCAAATCTTTTAAAATATTTTGTCAAGAGTGCTAAGGACTCATCAAACTCTGAAAGATCAGTGTCTGATAGATCCTCAGAATCAGAATCTAACTCAGTGATAGTGAGAGTAGATCGCTGAGATGGAGTTATCTCTGAAGAGACTAAAGCAACAGGAGTGCTATTGGAGTCTTTAGAATCTTCTATAAGATTCTTCTTCAAGAGATTTGATTGCTCATAGTTCAGCAATATTCCATACAAGGTGCTGAGAGAAAGAGAATTTAAGTCTTTTGTCAACTTGAGACATATTGAATAACTGTGCCAACATTCAGGAAGACATTCTAAGAATTTTGTTAGGATCTCAGAATTAGAATCGGTCCTACCAACAGTTCTTAGATCAATGATTAAGCAGTTAAACCGCTGATGAACAACAGAGAGAGATTCATTCTTACCAGCGATAAAACTTTCATACGGTCTTACCAAGTTAATCTTTCGAGTCTCTTGGATTTCAGTGGTGCCTTCATATTGAACACATATGGTTTCCCACATTTCTTTAGAAGTTTTAAGATGCATGATGGAATGGAAAACTTCATCAAGTAGAGCCATAGAGATAATGGTTTTTGCCCTTGCGTCTATACCAACCTTCTTTTTGTCTTCATCACTCCATTATCTCATTTCCTTAACAACATAGCGTTCAGGGATAGCAGGAGTGCTGGTAGTAGCTGGAACGGCAACTATGATTTGGACAGGGTCATAGGGTCCATTTGCTACGTACTCAGGTATAGTTGGATCTGCACCTTCAAGAAATAGCACCTTCAAGAAATAGCACCATTCGATTCTTCCAGAGAGAAAAGTTATCTCTGCTAAATTGAGGAGGTTTAGAAAGTGAACCATTATCATAGTAGTTTGTGTTTGTGTTAAGTGCCATTTTAGAATAGCAAGGAAGAGAATAAAGCAAGATCTTGTTTATTAGATTAAACAGTCTGCTCTGATACCACTTGTTGGTCCCGAAGGTGCTTAACAAGTTTGTAGAAGGGGGGGGGGTTGAATACAAACACAGAATTTAAAGTTTAATAAATTGTTTATTGATAAATCAAACACAATTTACAAGTCTGTTGTGGAATAAGATTAAGTAAAACTCAATCTAAACAGACTTAAGAAAACACTAAGATGATTGCACAAGAATATAGAGAATTGGAGATTAGAGAGTATAGAAAACAAGGGTTTCTATATTTTAGAAAGACGAAAGCTAGAGGTGAGCACTTCTTCCAGATGGAGAGGTAATCTTTCTATTTTTACCCTATGCATTAAATGCATGGCAGGGCACTTTACACGTGTCTTTCTTTGATTGGCAGAGATAGTCTGACTTTAAGAGACATGCTTTAGGCCGCATCATGAACAGTGTAGTTGACAGAGTTGTTGTACGAATTATGGCAGAGGTATGTCCGTTCTGACACATCGTACTGGGTGTGCAGGGAAAGACAAAAGAAACTTGAGGCATAAGCTAAGTGATCATTGATTGCTGAATATCTCTTCCTTCAGAGATATAAAGAAGTTCAGCTATCGCTGAAGCTTTTCCTCAGGTTTCTTCGCGTATGAGTAGAGTCGTCTTTGCTTCACTGATATCCGCATCAGGTCACTAGTAGACTTGTCTTTGTTCAGCAGCTTCGTCTTCGATTCAGCTATGAACATTTGTTGACATGAAACTTGTCTTCAGGGATTACGTTTACATCAGAAATAATCAGCGATAACTGAACAGGCTCAGTCTGATCGCTGATAGTGAAACACTAATACATATGAATGTTTATAAGAAATATCATCAGTGATAACTGAACAGACTCAGTCTGATCGCTGATGGTGAAACACTAATACATATTAATAAATGTAATTTTCACTAAGTATAGAAGAGGGTCTTTATCAAATCACTGAGAGAGTTTGGATCAACACTTACTATGTCTTTAGAACGGAACCTACCAAAACAGTAACAGGCCGATAAGATCCAAAATATTTCTCATCGAATTTGGTTCCTGAAACCGACTCACACCCATCCCCGAGTAAATCCCGAGTATCAACCGCCCCCACTACCCCGGGCTCCTCAACTTCCGGGTCTTGCCCGACACTGCCGCCTCCCGTCTCCCCCTACCCCAGGCTCCCGACTCCCGACTTCCGGGTCTGCCCGGGTGCACCGTCTCCCGACTCTCCCCTACCTCAGGCTCCCGACTCCCGGGTCTGCCCGGGTGCGCCGACTCCCGGCCCACTTCACTTCTCGGGACCACCCGACTCCTGGTGCGTCCCTCCCGGGATCAACTCCCCGGTCTTCCTCCTTCTCCTGGGAGCTGGACTCCCAGGCCACTCCCAAGTTCCCTCATCACGCGGTCTCCCTAGGTGTTTCCCATCGGGACCCGACTCCCGGTTCTCTTCCCGGGTGCTACTCGGCTGTGGGTTGGGATTCCATCGCAGGATCGTTCCTGGCAAATTAAAAACACTGACAGATTTCCAATGGGTTCGATTTCCAAGAATGTGAAGGGAAGGATTTAAACACCAAAACAAATGGTTGAAGACTCCCAACCGATAAGAGTCTTTCCCATCCTAATATACCAAAATCAAACACAATCTCCCAAAGGTTCAAAACACACAGACTGCAAGATAAAACTTAAAATCATGGAGAACAGTTCAAGTAGCGAGGAGGATAACAAGTTTAAGGTTTACCTTGAATATCAATAGACCGATTTCATCAACAATCTTCTTCCTCCATGCACCCAAACTTGACTTCCTCTTCAAGAACTCTCTCTGGTTTCTAGCCGCCTCCAAATAACCCAAAATGAATTAGGGCTAGGCATTAGGGTTAAAAAACCCCTTTTTCCATATTTACAAACTAGACCCCTCAAAAAGGCTTTGAGCAAAAATCCCCTCCCAAACTCTCAACTTCTCTAATTTTAATCACGGTTATTATAATACCTCCCCCTCAAAAGAATTCCATCCCTGGAATTCCATCGCTGCACAAACTGGGTATTGGGACCTCATCTCCGATTCCACCTCTCACGTTGTCTCTTGCCCAATATGATATCGCCCTTGAACTTTCACAGGGAAGATCTCTTTTGATCCTTAACTACTTAACCTTACGGTCAATGACTTCCTTAGACCCTATGATAACGGTTAACTTCTTATTTTCTTGCATACCTTATAAAGGTATCGTCGCCCCAACTTCCAACAAAGGCTACCAACAAGAGACGTGAAACACAATACGAATTTTCGAAATTACCATTGAAGACTTCCAGATCATATACTATCTCTCCAACTCTTTCCATAATTTCAACGGACCTCCAAACGTAGGATACACTAGCTTTCTCTTGAACGCGCCACTTCATTCTACGGGAACGACTTATGCATCAAGTTGCGCTCTCTCAACTTGAGATTCATAGGGCTTGCATTCTTTCACTCATATCGACTTAACATCACTCAGTTTCCCAAAACACTCTGACCAAAACCAAAGTCGTACCCTCTGAACCATCCAACTGTAACATATCATCAGTAACATCCCAGGCCAACTGTACCAGACATTGTCCGCTTTGTCCACACACCTAAGCTCAGGATTTTAAAACGCATCTCATTAAGGTTTTCACATACAACTTTACCTCCTTAAAGAACGAACTTTACTGGAGCTAGCGCCACAACGACATGTATCCCTGACTAGGATAATAACCCCTCGATTGGCCAACTTAACACGATGTCAACCTTAGGCATAACCATAAACCCATCGCAATGAATTTCTTCATCAAGTATCCTGCCATAGAAAAATAACTTCCCTCAACCCTACTTACGCCTAGTGCCAAAGGAACACTTTCTTTCCCGAACCGCATTGGTCGCACTCAACAAATTATACATAAGTCGCCCCAAACGTCCTCACCCCAAATTCTTACATAAAGAAAAGAAAACTTCCGCAATTCATCACATTCATAGTCCACCATCTCCGACTGACCGAATTATAATGACACATACTTCAATTTCTCATCGCATCCAACAATCGCCCGAACATATTAGCTATGAATCTGAGCTTCATCCGTTCTAACACAGAGTGACAATGCTCACACCAACTATTCTAAATGGCTTAACACTGGGCAACAGGCTCACTTGGAATCTTTTCCACGTAATACCAAGTCTGGCACTATCGTCTTTCACCCTGAGCATTACATCCAACCACCTTTTCCACTTTCTTCTCGGAAACATCCAACATACTACCAAAGATCGGCTCACTAACATATGTAAGGTTTAGACCAACCGCACGACTTAGATTTCTCAACACCAAAACCAAAACATACACCCTAATCTCTTTCTCACGCCCTCACTAGGGTTCATAAACTCACTAACGGAAAATCTGAAAACATAAAATTCTCATTTCTGAGTCACCTGCCAAACTTCTTACATTCAGATTACCCACTTTTCCGACAATTCCATTGTGTCAAAAACACATTTGCATTACTACGCTTAGCCAAACGGTTACCCACAATCCTCATGCGACATTCACTCAAGCTCTCCCAAAACATTACCCACTGCTCGAAGGCACCGCACAATTCTGATTCTCCAAACAGGGTTTCCCAATCTGCTAGAGTTCCTTCACATTCAAAGAATACTTCGACATTCTCACAGCTTTTCCTGTCTCCTATAACACATCATGATCTAAACAATTCGACATTCCCAACAATATTCTACTAGAATAAGATGAACTCGTCCAACAACTCTTCGCGACCCCAGGAACCCAAGGTTGCTCTATGAATTTGCCACCAACTATCACTCGAACCCATTATTTTAAAATTAGCAATACCACTATACCAACCAGCACCCATATATCTCAACAACATACTTGTCACTTTTGACTAGCTCACCAACAATCTCCGAGCAAGGATTCCCATCTACGCTCATCCCATACTAACAACACAAGTCTACTATTTAACCTCAAAGGAACTCCTTACCACTCCAATGACTCGCACAACTATACTTACATAGAATGCCACTAATCTATTCATATAACCACCTACCACCACATCATCACACTACAACCAAAATCTCTACAATCGCTTTGCACACAACAGATGTTGCCTTCTCCATGTTAACCATAAAACAAGGTTACCTTACGAGCTTGCCTTTCTCGAATCTAGACGAACTACAAGTCAAGGTCATTCAATTCAACCAAACAAGTTTTCGTTCCTTGGCAGCTCATCGGGTTCTACAAGAAACCCGATCAGATGGTCCATAAGATAACACACACTACGCAGACCATTGTACTCAAAGTGCACCCATTTCCGTGTGTTAAGTACTCCACTCGTAGGCAATTCATTAGAACCTAAAGGAAGCATCTACCCAACCGATAACCTCCCGCCTTCAAAACGCCCACACAAGGTGGTATGGCTTCATGCCTGGTACTCTTTTCCCCGAATGACCTCATCCACCCTTGGGAAACTCAACAATAACCACACCAAAATGACTTCTTCCTACGCACCATAATTAACTTGGAGCTCCACAGTCCTCAGAGATGAAGGCACCAGTCTTACTTGATACCAAATCTAATCACAAGGTCGTCTCAAACTTTGACTCCATACCGATCCCCTCTCTTCAGAATGCCACAGATTTAACTTGTTACCATGCTACTTTAAGAAGTATCTAAACGACTTTGAACTTCCCCTCACCGACAACCACCTCTCAAGTTACCGAACCAAAGGGTAAGATACCATAACATGGACCTTCCTAACGTCGAAGATCGAGACTTCCATTATTCACCACCGCCCCTCCCTAATGGGAATAACAAGGTCGTGAATCAACCATCCACGGTTTGAGCGTCACATTTCCACTTTCATAACCTTCCCTCGTCTGTAATTGCAACATCCCCCATGACCTAGAGAGTTCATAGCCTTCATGCATGATGACACATTAAATTTAAACTTTTGACACATTTGAAAATTTAGAAAGTATCTCATTAATAAACAAACTTGAGTGTACACGACTCTACACTGGCATAATGGATTAGCCATGCTCAGTGATCTCGAGGAACATTCTGCCTTAACTTCACGATAAAATGAGCCTCACCCAACCAAAATCAATCATGGAACAATTGAAAATATTTTCAATGAACTTTACCCAACGATTTATGAAATACAACATTTTTTTACACTGAGCAGGTCAGACAACTCTCACTCCCATTGATATGACGACACACGTCCGTACCAATTTTACTTATAAAGTCATGCGGTCAAACGTTAACATGAGTTCCACAACTAAGGTTAATTCATTTATAAAAGAAGTGAAATAATTTTCCGATCTTTAAATTTGAAATTTTTCACACCTCGCAAATAACTTGTCTTTTCGATCCAAACACACGCTAACACGTATCAAATCATTTTCAAAACGAGAAACTCTCAAGGCACACACACCACACACATGTATATTACGGCATGAAGGACTCATGTATCTTCTTCGATAGCACCATGCATGATACTCATTTTACATTGAAGGCTATTTACTCTAGCAAGGTCAATAGTTTGCGCTCACCTAAATTTATCACAGACTTCCCACTTCTGACCAATCAGTCAGGATCCTTACATCTACCACAACCTTTGGCACCAATGCTTCCCAACATCCTTATATGTCCAACTATCAGTTACCACTACATCTAATGATTTACAATCCATGCGTCTTCACTTTGACCCAAAAACTTACCAACAAACGCTCATCTCCATCCTATCTTTACTCCATATCATCAATCAACACTGTATTATCTCTCAACCACTCTTGGCACCATTCAAATATCAACAGATTCAAAGGCTCACTTCTATTATTCGATTATTCTTCCCTTTTGGACCCAAGAAGTTCTTCCTCAATTCGAGTTATCTATATCCCGAAAAATACTCACCCCACAAGGTATTAACCTTAATACCATAAACGAGCTCACCCAACATGGTAGACCAATGCTATAATTTCAATGATAGAAATCACTACCCAAAACTACACCCATCGATCGTCTCAACAATAGTAATCGAGCGTAACCATGCACCTATAAATTTATAATGGCATTGGCCAGATGCAATTCTGAATTTACCATACATGAGAGTCCCCACTACCGTTGTCACGACTGTCGATGATCAAGATATTTCTCCAAGGCTTCTTATATCTCAGTTGTGTCTCACTACTCCACAATTAAAGTTTAGGCCCATCCGGTCACCTAAATCCCTTAAACCTTGGTTCTGATACCAATTGTAACGACCCAAACTCACAGATTAAAGCATGAGACATTAATGTAGATAACTGCCAAATCGGGCCCAAAACAGCAACTCAAAAACAAAAAGTTTGCGGAAAAGCAACCGAATACACAACTGAGATTACAAAAGTAAGTACTAAGTCTGGATACTATATTGAGAATCTTTTGGATAAGTTCCCCGATTACAACTTCTCCTTTACCTTACCAGAACCTCCTATGCCACGCCCTCCTAAAAAGGTTTTTAGTTTTGAAAGAGCGAGGGTTAGACCGAAAGGTCTAGTGAGTTCCCTCTAATAACAGTTCACGCCAAGGCCACATATAAGATTTATAAAAATATAAACCAATTCAGTTTTAAAATAAAACATCATACTCACAAACATGCTTTCGGCACACACTACCGTCACACAGAGGTGACAGTGTGTCTGGCACATACTGCCTTATTTGGGACATCCCCCCCAATGGCATATATGGAACACACCCCCCGATATGAGCATAGGCAAGACACACCCCCCGGCTTTGGACATCTCGCTAACAACAAATGTATGCATACATTTCCACATATCAAGAATGATAAAAACATAACTCGCATTAAATGATAAAGCATAACTCGCATTTAACAAAATCTCACATATGTAAAACATCACGTAATCATCAACGAGGAATGGGTTAGAAAACCCACTTGGATCTTCCGCGAAACTCCCTTACTATGTCTTTAGAACGGAACCTACCAAAACAGTAACAAACTGTAAGGTCTGGAATATTTCTCATCGAATTTAGGTGTTGAAACACACTCACACCCTTCCCCGGGTAAATCTCTAGTAACAACCACCCCCACTACCCTGGACCCCCTGACTCCCGGGTCCTGCCTAGGACTGCCGTCTCCCGGCTCCCCCTACCCCGAGCTCCCGACTCTCGGGTCTGCCCGGGTGCGCCATCTCTGGGCTCTCCCCTACCCTAGGCTCCCAACTCCCGGCCCCCTTCACTTCCCGGGACCTCCGACTCCCGGGGCTTCACTCCGAGGATCAACCCCCGGCCTCCCCGGTCTTCCCCCTTCTCCTGGGACCCCGACTCCTGGGCCACTCCCGGGTTCCCTCATCACGCGGTCTCCCTAGGTGTTTCCCATCAGGACCCAACTCCAGGTTCTCTTCCCGGGTGCTACTCGGCTGCGGGTGGGGATTCCATCGCAGGGTCGTTCCTGGCAAATCGAAAACACGGGGGGATTTCCAATGGGTTCGATTTCCATGAATGTGAAAGGAAAGATTTAACCACCAAAACAAATGGGTGAAGACTCCCAACCGATTAGAGTCTTTCCCACCCTAATATACCAAAATCAAACACAATCTCCCAAAGGTTCAAAACACACAGACCTCATGCTAAAACTTAAAATCATGGAGAACAATTCATGTAGCTAGGAGGATAACAAGTTTAAGGTTTTACTTGAATATCAATAAACTGATTTCTTCAACAATCTTCTTCCTCCATGCACCCAAACTTGACTTCCTCTTCAAGAACTCCCTCTGGTTTCTAGTCGCCTCCAAATAACCCAAAATGAATTAGGGCTAGGCATTAGGGTTAAAACCCTATTTTTTCCATATTTACAAACTAGACCCCTCAAAAAGGCTTGGAGCAAAACTCCCCTCCCAAACTCTCAACTTCTCTAATTTTAATCACGGTTATTACATTTTGTAAATATGTATCCATGTCATTATATGTTTATATTTGACATGCTACCAATCAAAATAAGTACAAAACTAAAAATGTTGAAACTTTGTTAAATTGGTTGAGCATAAATAGGTATTCAACCAAAACTTCGTTGCATTTTAATACATTTTACCCTGATTTAAAAGGATCATCCTTAGTCATTTTTCTAGATCCACCTCTGACACCTACATACGTATAAGATGCATATTTATTTGTCCTATACATTGGAGTTTTATTAATATAAATGAGGAAAGTTAATTTTATTAAGTGCTTAATTAACATAATTGAGGAAAATTTTATTTACATAATATTAATTATGGTATATTTATATTTAGTGATAGTGAAATTAATTGATATATATATATAAATTAACGTGACAAATACCATCTTGCAAGAGCTCTAGAGAGATTGACACCAACTCACCAAGTTTACTTTATTTCATCATGTTTACTTGATTAGTGGTTGAGGGAGAACAGTCGAGTGTAGATGGGGAATATTAATATAATGTAGAGTGTGGCTAAATAGATTGGGACATCTTAACACACTCTCCAATCAATCTTTGTGGTTTGCATGATTAATTGAACTAATGAGATTAAAATAACTGTTTGTTGAATATTTAAATATGTACTTGTAGAATTAAATATTGTTACATGTGTTTAGTTCTTTTTTTGTTTTTGGTATTTTTTTATAATATAGTTTTCTGTTTATAATTTGTTTGTTGTTTATTTAATCAATGTAATGAGTTATTCACTTAGTAATATGAAAGTGTTTGTTTTAGTACTTAATTTTAAGTAATAACCTTAAACGAATGAATTTAATAAGTAACTATGTATTCAGCATGCATGAGAAGCATCAGACTTTCTTACTAATTAAATTACATAAATCAGTTTTGTATGTAACAAATTAAACAACTCCTTAATTATGTATACATACTGTTTAGTATATACCATATCATTATTTGAACCTATAACGTGAAAATCATGTAAATGAATAGATATATCTTATACCTTTCCATCAATGTCCATTTTTTAGATATACTCAGTGACCGAAAATCATTTACATGTTATATTTATAAAAGAAAAAGAAAATCATCCTGAAGACAATATAATGGAAACAATATTTTTAACTTTGGAGTAGAAAAAAAGTTTGCATACATGCATCCTTACTTTTATAAATCAATTCGGAATGTAGGAATCATCCACAACATTACATGGTGCATATTTATTATGAATTTGTTATTCATCATATATATTCATTTTGAAGAAGGCCACATGATACATAATGGTTCCCATGTTCCTAATTAATTTCGGGTTTCTAATGGACTTTCTTCTATTCAAATATACATACACATATATATAGAGGAAAGATCATGCGAGAAGTTAAACATTTTGCGATAAGACAAGAAATGTGATATCATATATGATTGCACAACCTGTGTGTGTTTAATCATATATGATTAAACATCAACGTATTGTCAATGTAACATGTGTTTAATCATATATGATTAAGCATGTGTATATATATGATATCCCATTTCTCGGTTTCTCGCAAAATGTTTAGTTTCTTGTTTTTGAACATCCGCCTATATATATATATATATATATATATATATATATATATATATATATGCCGATAATCAAATGAAAACCCAAAATATGTTACAAACCCTTGAGAACCGAAATAAAAATATTTTTTTACATGATTTTTTTTCATCAAAACCAATGATTTAAGATATTGTTTCACCTATATTTTTGTTCACCTTGTGAAATGATTGCACGTGAAATTTGATTTTTGATTCACCTAGTGAAATCAAAAATACAGGTAAAAAATATTCATGTGGTGAAACAAATACATGTGAAACTATCATATTATGAAACAAATATATGTGAAACAATATTTTAAATCCAAGTATTTGGTGAAAATATATCATATAAAAAAATATTTTTATATCGGTTCTCACAGGTTTGTAACATATTTATGGTTTTCATTTGATTTAGCCCCTATCTATATATATATACAGAGAGAGAGAGAGAGAGGTGCATGGGTTTATACGAGAACAATATCTGTTTAAGAAAACACGAGAACAACCGAGTACATACAAAATCATATATTATTCACGCGACTTTGCCCGCGACTTATGTCGCGGCCAAAGTCGCAGGCGTTCATTTTTTTGGCCGTTAATGCCGAATCATATATGATTTTTCATATGATTTGTTGTTTTCTTGTTTTTATAAAAAGTTAGTATTATCGTTTGAACCTTCCTCTCACTCTATCTCTCTCTCTCTCTCTCTCTCTCTCTCTATATATATATATATATATATATATATAGACTTGAGATTACATGAGACCAGTCTGTTTTTGTGAGACCCATGAGACAACATTTTTACACTTGAAATTTCACAGCAAAACGTTGTGAAGGTAACATTCACAGTGTTTTTTTGCTGTGAAGGTGTGGATTTTTTTACCTTCACAATGTTTTGATGTAAGGTTTCAAGTGTAAAAATGTAGTTTCACGGGTCTCACGAAAACAGGATGGTCTCACGTGAAGCCAACCCTATATATATATGGCAAATCAAATGCAAACCATACAATTCCTACATTCCTTACAATCCAATCTTGGTCGTTGATCTCATCAAGATTAATTTCCATCTTTTTTAATTTTTTAATATCCAGGGATACAAATGTAATTTACAAAATAATTTTATTTAAATAATAGATTAATGTTATTGGATAATAAGGAAAGTAATTAATTGATTCCTAAAATGTAGAAGATTTCTTTTTTGATAAACATCAACAAAATCGTTTAGGATATTATAGGATGCTAAAATTTATGGTTTTTAATCTACATCAAATCGAGATTCAAGTTGCATACATTCTTCACATATTTCGATTGAAGCAAAGAATTTTCCTTATTACAGTGGTCATTCTTCATAGATTACGAAACCATGGCGTGTGAAAGTGATCAAATCGATGAACATCGTAGAGAAAAGCACATAGGTGACGAAGATATCACACTTGAGGATAATAATGCAGCTTTTACTTCCTGTGAGATGCATGAGGAGGACACCACCATCGACAACGATGTTGTTGATGAAGCCAACGTGGATGAAGACAATTGTAAGAGAGCGTTTTTTAATGTCTGTTAGGTATTGCATATATGCATTGCAGAAGAACATATCGTGGAACAAAGTTATTTGTTACATGTAATGATTCATTGTTGATTAATCAAAACATTCGATATATGTAATTTGCTATTTTATATTTCGGTAGATATTGTACCCAAGTTGATATTTGAATTAGTAAAGTCATCCATATATGAACCTTCATATATGCACTGAATCACGAATGAACATGCACATATGTTGTTGATTATGGAAGATCATGCACATATGCTAAGCTTCATATATGCAAAAAAAGTCTAGATTTGATAGATCATGCACATATGGGCACCATCATCTATCACCATTCATATATGCACCTGTGCATATATGAACATTCATATATGCAGAGAGTCATATATGATTAGGGGTGAGTGTGGGTCAGGTCAGGCCGAAAAGGGTAAACCCGGTCGGGGTTCGGGTAAGGAAACCCATCCCCCGAATATCTCAAACGGGGTGTGCGGGTTATCGGGTGTCGGGCTAGTCAGGGTCAGGTATATTCGGGTCGGGTGGTCGGGTTTAAAAAAATCTAACTTTATGTTTCAGTGTTTATGCAAACGGCAAACGTGCTACTTGTTGTCCACTGTCGGATGGATGTTGTTGGTAGATGAGGGTTAAGTTTGAATTTGCAAAACATAGAAGAAAAGTAAAAGGCACATATATATATATATATATATATATATATTATATACACATGTAATGTAACACCTCTCTCACTCTCTCCCAGGTATATATATAATATGTATGTAAAATTGTAAACAACAAAAGACTAAAAAACTAAAAGCCTGTTAGAGCATAAATATGTTGGATGCAAGATCATAGAAGACTGAAGGTCAAAGTTCAAGAAAGTCAAAGCTGGAAGTCGACTCTCATGTGGAAGTGAAATGTCAAAGTCAAAGTCTTAGTTAATAAGTTTTGTTTCTATGTACTTGTAGTTTTTTTTTCTTTTATACTTATAGCTAGTTCGTTGTTTTAGTTGTGTAGAATCGTGCGGAACTTACTTGTAACAAAAAGGACATACGCAGATTGTAGAGAGATAGAGTGAGTTCTAGAGAGAGAAAGTAATTGTACGAATTGTTTGATTGAAATCAAGATAACAGGTTGATTGTTAATCCGATTAATTCATCTTGTTTGTTTGTTTAATCGATAAGAACTTGATTAGATTTGGACTATCAATTGGTATTAGAGCAGATCCATATCGAAATCAAGAAAAGTTGGATTCGACACTGTTTCATTGAGTCTATATCGATTTATTCATTTTTGAGTGTAATCTTGTTTGAAATTGGTTGATTTGTGTCCGAATTGCAAATTAGATTGAGTTTGTATAGATCGAGTATTAGACGGTAATCTTCGTGAATTTTAGAGTTTTGGTAAGACAAAGTTTCACGAGTCTGTCGACACTGTATTAGATCGAGTTTGTAAGTGTTAGTGTTTGTTATCAAAAATCATTGATCAAAAGTGTTTCTAGATGTGTTAGAGTGTTGGATCAGTAATTGTATTCAAGATTAAAGTTCAGGGTTCAAATTGTATTTATTTAATAGTTAAGTTGTAATTGGGCCCAAGCCCATTAGGCCTATATGTCTTAGATACAAATAGGTTTAATTAATTAGGTTTTAGGTTGATTTCCTCATTATCACTTTCATAATCATATAGAGGAGGTAGCCGTATTATTATCTACGCACAACGTACCAAGAACACACAACTGGTTTTTATTGATTAATCAAGGGATCGTGGTATGTTATTCTGATTTATTATCTCTTGATCTTTATTGTGTTGTGTGATTGTTATCAACTAGAAATCTGGGTTCAACAAGTGGTATCAAAGCCAAAAGAATCAAGTTTTCTATGGATTACACTGTGTTCATCGACTTATCTGTTTATCTCTGGGTGAAAATCAATTTCATGATTTAAGGTGTTTTTATGCATAAAATTGATTTGATTCGAGGAGTCGTATGTTATGGAATGTTATCTGATAGTTTAATTGCGCTTTAATTCATTAATCAATTGGATTTTTATTCTTCATGTTTGTATTCCTTTGTGCTTTCATGTACAAAAGACTGTTGAACAACACGTTCTTTTAGGAAAATACAAGGGATTCATTGTGTGAGCTTAACAGAACTTCCATGGATTCACGATAACCAGTGTTTCCTACCCATGAAGTATTCCCTGAGTGATTGAGGGGAAAGGGGTCAAAAGAATGAGTGTTGGTGTGTGAAGAGGTAAAATGGAAAAGAGAGATTGGTTAGAAGTGATAATTAAAAGAAAGAGGGTGAGAGAACAGAGTAAAAGAATATCAGACTCTGGACCAAACTTCTTTCTGAGTCGGGCAGCCACATTATCTGTTGTTTCACATTTCTTCGTGAATGACATTGAAAAAGGCGCCTAGCCCATGCCATCTCTTGCATACAACCCCACCAGATACTCATTTTTTTCTCAAAAAGAGAATGTTTCACATTTTCTGGGAAAGCAGCACATATGCTATTGGTTCTTCACTTGGAAGATACTAATATTAAATAAGTAGGAAAGTTACCCCACCTTCGAACCCTTTCTCATACACATTGAGTCTTTGTATAATTTGTTGCTGTCTCAACAAGTTTACATATTTTGAGCCTAAATTGAAAAGCAATCATCTATGCTTAATTCTTTCATACACGTGCACAAGCACACAGAAATTTATTTTCTGTCAAAACGTTCATAGATAACCATGTGTTATTCGATGATTGAATGGAAGTCCTGGGGAGCCAACATCAAAATCAGCTCCTTATATAGTAACTTTTTGTTACTTAGTAAGTTTGTGTTACTGACAGGCATTTCAACTGAGTCATTTGTTGATTCAGGGTTACCACATTTATTTGAATCTGAAAAGATTGAAATAATCACTCTTTCCATTTTGAGAGACTGCTCTTATTTCCACACAGGGATCTATACATGAAGACAGTGCTTAATTGATGACTATATAAAAAGGGGAAGATTGTTTTGTTATGTTTTGATGATGATGATTCTCACCACTCATCAAAAAGGGGGAGAATAATCAAGAAAAGGAATAATCAAGAAAGGGAGAATACAAAGGGGGAGAATATAATCTGAAGACTGCTGAAGATTTCAAAGAATTCAAAGTGTCTGAGCTTATTTGATCTATCAAAAGTCTGATTGAAGATGATCGTCAGAAGGACACTTGCATTCGAAAGAGGAAGATGAAGACTGTATCTGAAGTTTTCAAGAGAAGTGAAGACCCGAAGCAAATTGCCAATTTTTTTTAATCTTGAATCCAAAGGGGGAGATTGTTGAATCAATAATTGTATTCAAGATTAAAGTTCATGGTTGAAATTGTATTTATTTAATAGTTATTTGTAACTAGGCCCAAGCCCATTAGGCCTATACGGCTTAGATACAAATAGGTTTAATTAATTAGGTTTTAGGTTGATTTCCTCATTATCACTTTCATAATCATATAGAGGAAGTAGCCGTATTATTATCTGTAATCCTACGCACAAGGTACCAAGAACACACAACTGGTTTTTATTGATTAATCAAGGGATCGTCGTATGTTATTCTGATTTATTATCTCTTGGTCTTTATTGTGTTGTGTGATTGTTATCAACTAGAAATCTGGGTTTAACAAGTGGTATCAAAGCCAAAAGAATCAAGTTTTCTCTGGATTACACTGTGTTCATCGACTTATCTGTTTATCTCTGGGTGAAAATCAATTTCATGATTTAAGGTGTTTTTATGCATAAAATTGATTTGATTCGAGGAGTCGTATGTTATAGAATGTTATCTGATAGTTTAATTGCGCTTTAATTCATTAATCAATTGGATTTTTGATGATTTGTTTGATACTGGGTTCGACAACTTCTTATACTTGTCTTCTTCTGTGTTCTTCAAATTGAGTCATAAAAGTTGGTTTTTAATCATTAATTTTGATTGCATTCCAATCGATATATGTTTATGGGTAAGAAAGTCTGATTTTTGCATTTGAATTTGAGTTCTCGATTGCTTTCTGGGTTGATTATTGATTTCTAGGCCGAAAGCTTGAAGAGCATGCCGGTCGATATTCAAGTCGACGGAACACCGGTCGACCCTATTAGCGCAAAACAAACAAAGTTTTGCGCCACACACTTCACCGGTCCATACCGGTCGCGGACATCCCGATCACACTATCCCGGTCATACCATATCGGTCACTCAATACCGGTCGAAACACATTATCGGTCGAAGGCTAATACCGGTCTAAGGTCCTCTCCGGTCGTGCAACACACCGATCGAGCTCAAGACCCCGGTCGAGCAGGACCCCGGTCAAGCAGGACCCCGGTCACTCTTTTGCGCCAACAGTTATTCGCGCAAATCCATTTTTGCGCCACCCATCACTCACACATATCTCCTTTCGCGCGACCCACGTATAGCGTAAATTCCACTTTTGCGCCATCCTTTACTCGCGCAAAACCCTTTCTTGCGCCACCTTCTTGTAGCACAAACCTTACTTTTGTGCCAGTTTTTCTGATTATTTTGAGTTTTATACTGTGCAAATTCTGCATTTAATTATTTTTGGAGATTTATTTTTCTGAAATTTTTTTAGTGTAGTTTTTATCTAATTCTTGATTCTAAAGATCTCATCTAGTTATTTCTCTTCGTACAGATAAGTTTGATTTCTAACCATACAACTAAAGATGTCTGAAGGTTATAGCTATGATTTTGACAAGATGACTTTTTCTGAAGCAAAAGCAAATGTTAAACGTCTTGCTGGACAGTTGTCAAGATATACAAGCATGAATCTTGATTATGAAAAGGAGAATAAAAAGCTCAAATCCGAGATATTACCTCTTAAAGCTGAGAACAAGGATTTAACGATTCAGAACTCATCTCTTCTTACTCAGATCAATGTTTTAAAAGAAAATTCAAAAGATTCAAAGAAAGATTTCATCTGTTCAGTATGCATCACTGATTCTAAAATTAATTTTGCAGGAATAATTGAGTCTAAAGAAAAAGAGATTCTAACTCTTCAAGCATAGCTGAAGAAGTCTGAAAGTCTTAATTCAAGCTCTAGCTGGTCAAAGAAGGAATCTATGCAAAGAGAGCTAGATGAGCTTAGAAGAAGAGCCAACATTGCTCGCGAGACATCTGAAGGGCTTAGAAAGACAAACTCTCAAGTCTTTGCGGAAAGAGATAAACTGAAAGATCAAGTCTTTAGTCTTGAGGTTGAGATTAATATGATGAAAGAAAAGGCAACCCAAGATCGAGACAGCATAAAAGTCCAAGATGAGATGTTGAAGATTGAGAAAGAAAGAAAAGAATTTGCTAATAAATTCTCTGATTTCTCAAGAAAAGCCTTTGAAGAGAAGAAATCATTAGAGCTTAAATTTGTTAAGCTTTCTCAACAAGTTTCAGACTTTGAGAAAGTTATCATTCTTGAGAGAGACAAGGCTGAGAAAGAAAAGAAGAAAGATGAGCAGAAGGATGTAAATAAATACTTTTCTAAATAACAGAAAGATTTAGAGACTGAGATAACTAAGCTGACAAGAAAGCTATCTGAGTTGTCAACAAACATCTTGAAGGAGAAGAATGCAAAATCTGAGTTGCATAAGAAGTTTGATCTGATTGCAAAGGAAAGAAACAGTTTGTCGTCAAAGATAAAGGAAATTGAAGAGATCGTATTCAAGGTGAAGCTGACTGAGCACAAAACGCCAGAGTCAATAGCTCAATCACCGAGAGATGATCAAGCTGATTCAGATTGTTTACTCAAAAAGGCTTCAAGTTCACACTTTTCAAATGTTTCTTATAATCCTTTATTTGATTTAGATGATGGTCTTACTTCTAAATCTACTGATCAGATTCGTCCTTCTAACCTTTTCTATGACAAAGATGTTGATGGTTCAGGTAACTTCAAGAAGAACAAGTCTCGGAAGAAAATGTTCTGGAAAAGGAATGATGAAGAAAAAGATAGAGGAAATTGGATCTGGAGAGTTAAAGGATCTTCAGAGGAAAAGAAGAAAGGAGAATCATTTGTGCATACATCAAATGCTAAAAGGAACAATGCTCCAAAAGGTAAAACTTTTGGCAAACTTGATCTGGTTTATACAATCAATCAATTGATCAGGTTAGCACAAAAGAAAATTAGTTGTTCCTACTACGGCTCAAATGATTTTGTAAGAAAAGATTATGTGAATAACTGGTATGGTTCTTATTTTATCTCTCCCACTAGAATTGCAACTAACCCATTAGGACCCAACTACCAGTGGGTACCAAAAGCTAAATCTGTGTTGAGGCACCCAAGGTTTAAGGGGGAGAAAGAACGATGACTTCTGATTACTACAGATCAGGACTCTTCCCTCATTTCCAAAAAGATGACTTCTAAGTACAACAGCTTAGGACTCGATCTTCAATGACAAGAATGATGACTTCTAGACAATACAGTCTAGGACTCGGACGTCAATGTCTAAGAGTTTGACATCTGCATTAGATCGGTTTAATGATTGAGGATTATGCACATATTAAGGGGGAGCTTAATATTTCTTCTGATATATTTTTCTGATTTAACTGACTTTTTACAGGTATCAAGGGGGAGGATATCTGAGTTTTGTCAAGAACACTTAAATGAAAATATTCATTCCAAAGGGAGTTAAGGATTCTGATTTACAGGTATATATTTCTAATCCTTATACTCTATCACTTGTTGAAAGATGAACAACTTTCACTTGTGAAAAATGGTTTCTTAAATGTTCAAACCACTTCCTATTCTTCATAGATTTTCATGAATTGTTAAGTGTGATTTTAAATGATTTTTGGATACTTAATTGACAAACTCTTTTTGATTGAAGGGGAGAATTGCATTGTCAAAAACACTTATGTTTTGACTTCTCCAAATTTCTATTCTTCATGTTTATTTGTATTCCTTTGTGCTTTCATGTACAAAAGACGGTTGAACAACACGTTCTTTTAGGAAAATACAAGGGATTCAGTGTGTGAGCTTAACAGAACTTCCGTGGATTCACGATAACCAGTGTTTCCTACCCAGGAAGTATTCCCTGAGTGATTGAGGGGAGAGGGGTCAAAAGATTGAGTGTTGGTGTGTGAAGAGGTAAAATGGAAAAAAGAGATTGGTTAGAAGTGAGATTTAAAAGATTAAAAGAAAGAGGGTGAGAGAACAAAGTAAAATAATATCAGAATCTGCACCAAACTTCTTTCTGATCCGGGCAACCACTTAATCTGATTGGTTCACATTCTTTGGTGACCATCATTGAAAAAGGCACCTAGCCCATGCCATCTCTTGCATACAACCCCACCGGCTACTCATTCTTTTCTCAAAAAGAGAATGTTTCACATTTTCTGGGGACGCAGCACATAAGCTATTGGTTCTTCATTTGGAAGATACTAATATTGAAAAAGAAGGAAAGTTGCCCCACCTTCGAACCTTTTCTCATGCACATTGAGTCTTTGTATACTTTGTTGCTGTCTCAACAAGTTTACATATTTTGAGCCTAAAATGAAAAGCAATCATCTATGCTTAATTCTTTCATACACATGCACAAGCACACAGAAATTTGTTTTCTGTCAGAACGTTCATAGATAACCATGTGTTATTCGATGATTGAATGGAAGTCCTGGGGAGCCAACATCAAAACCAGCTCCTTATATAGTAACTTTGTGTTACGACAGGCATTTCAACTGAGTCATTTGTTGATTCAGGGTTACCACATTTATTTGAATCTGAAAAGATTGAAATAATCACTCTTTCCATTTGGAGAGACTGCTCTTATTTCCACACAGGGATCTATACATGAATACAACGCTTGATTGATGCCTACATAAACAAGGAGAATATTGTTTTGTTATGTTTTGATGATGATGATTCTCACCACTCATCAAAAAGGGGGAGAATAATCAAGAAAAGGAATAATCAAGAAAGGGAGAATACAAAGGGGGATAATATAATCTGAAGACTGCTGAAGATGTCGAAGAATTCAAAGTGTCTGAACTTATTTGATCTACCAAAAGTCTGATTGAAGATGATCGTCAGAAGGACACTTCATTTAAAGAAAGAGAAAGATGAAGACTATATGTGAAGTTTTCAAGAAAAGGGAAGACCCGAAGACTATTGCCAAATTTTTTTTAATCTTGAATCCAAAGGGGAGATTGTTGGATCAGTAATTGTATTCAAGATTAAAGTTCAGGGTTCAAATTGTATTTATTTAATAGTTAAGTTGTAATTGGGCCCAAGCCCATTAGGCCTATACGACTTAGAGACAAATAGGTTTAATTAATTAGGTTTTAGGTTAATTTCCTCATTATCACTTTCATAATCATATAGAGGAGGTAGCCGTATTATTATCTACGCACAAGGTACCAAGAACACACAACTGGTTTTTATTGATTAATCAAGGGATCGTGGTATGTTATTCTGATTTATTATCTCTTGATCTTTATTGTGTTGTGTGATTGTTATCAACTAGAAATCTGGGTTCAACATAGAGATCATAGTGTCAAAGTTTCAGATCAAAATTAGGTGAATAGAGAGGTTTTTGAAGAAATCAGAGTTGTTTATCATCGAGATTTGAAGAATTCGCAGATTTTTTCAAGAACTCGCAGAGAGAACTCGCAGAATTACTGGATTTCGCTTTTTCATTCAGATTTCACATATATTTGATTTTTGAAAGTCACAAGTGTAGAATTCGCATAAGTGTCTTATGCGAATTGAACAGGATTTGTATGTGTTGGAATTGAGAAAACATCAGAATTCGTATAGCTTTCTTGCAAATTGTTCAGAATTCGCATAGTGGTTTGAACTAAAAATTTTCAGAAAAATTCTTTGAAGGCAAGAACTCGCATAGAGTCTTATACGAATTCTTATAATTCGCATAAGACTAAGGTACGAATTCTTAAGAATTCGCATATCAATGGTGTACGAATCTTATAAGAATTCGCATATCTCCTTTGTGCAAAAAGTGATTATGAAAAGTTTGTTTTCTAAGGTTTTTCAAGTATTGAATTCGCATAAACCTTTATGCGAATTCCTCTTGCATGCGAATTCTGTTAAAATCTATCTTGTGTGGTGTGCGAATTTTGTGTAACTCATTCTTGCATGCCAATTCTGATTTGTGTGAAGTGTGCGAATTTTGTAAGCTTACGAATTGTAGCGTACGAATTCTGTGTGTATCACAGTGTTGTGCGAATTCCTTGTACTTCTGTGCAACCTGCGAATTCCTTACTTGTAAATTTTTGAAAATTTCATTTCTGAATTTTCTTTCAAGGTTTCTGTATTTTTGTGATTTCAAATTGGACTAACGATCAGTTTCAAGTTTCTTAATGAATATTTCTATAACAGGATGACTTCTAAGGATGCTCTCTCGATTGGTACTGACGTAAAGCCTCCTGTTTTATTCAAGGGAGAATATGAACAGTGGAAGGACCGTTTTCTTGACTTCGTCGATCGACATGAAAATGGGGAAAACATTTTGGTGTCTATTACTGAAGGTCCCATGATTCCTCCCACCATGGAAATACCTAATGAGGAATCATCCGACACTGAAGATGGAGACGAGGACAGGGTGAGAAAGACTAAGACAGTTCCAAAGGACTTTGCCCAATACACTGACGAGCAGAAAAACAGATTTAAAGCTGATAAACAAGCGAGATCTCTTCTTCTACAGAGTATCCCAAATGAGATTTACATAATGATCAACAGCTACAAAGCGAACGCGAAAAAGATGTGGGATCAGTTACAAAAGATGATGATGGGCTCCAAGGTGGGAAACCAGATGAAAGTGGCCAATTGTATAAATAGCTATGAAGAGTTTAAGGCCAAGGACAATGAGAGCCTAGAGGAAACATATGAGAGATTCGTTCTTCTTCTAACGAACTTTCAAAGAACAAAGTCAAGAAGTGTTAGACTGTAATTGTATTCAAGATTAAATGAGGGTCATTGTTGTAATTAGTGTTTGTGTGTGAGTTGTAATTGTTTCTAGTTGGTTTGATCTTGCTTGGTCATGTTGACCTATATATAAGCAAGTCCTTGTATTATTTCTAAGAGACTTGTAGAGAAGCAAGAGAGTTAGTGTGTGAAAGTGAAGGTGTAATATTGGTGGTAGTTGAGAGAAACACATAGTTGCACACATTGAGTACACACACAAACACATTCTATCTTGAAAGGTTAATCACTTTTAGATCTATGGCTTGATGTAATTTTTGTGATTAATAAACAAAGTGTTTGTGATAATCTGTATGTGTTTAAAGCTAGTAAATCTTGGGCCACAATTGGTATCAGAGCCAAATCCGTTTGAAAATCAAGAAAATATTTTGAGTCGACACTGTTCACGTTACTGTTCACGAAGTCAAAATCATTTTTGATTTTTAGTGGAATTTTTTAGTTGAATATGATTAGGTTATGTTCGAATTGTGAAATCGATCATGTCTGTATAATTTGTTTCAAGGTTTGCACAGTATTCGATTGGTAATTTTGATTTTAAAGAAGTTTTTGGTTCACGAGTTTCACGTACTGTTCTTGAATCAATTTGATGATTTGTGTGTTTTTAATCGAAATTGCTTGCTAGAATTGTGTTCGAAATGTGTTGGTGAATGAATTGTCAAATTTTCAGATCCAAATTCGAAGTCTAGATGAATTTTTGGTGTGATTTTGATCGAGTTTAGAGGTTTGCGTGTGTTCATCAGAGTTTGTGGGTGTTCATATTGGTTTGCGCGTGTTCATCTTGGTTTGCGTTTCATTCATCGTGATTTTCTTAGAATTTGATCTGAACTTTGTGGGTTCTACTTGAATCGCAAAGTGTGGTTTCAATAGTTTCAGTGTATTTTGCGTATCATTACACAAACACAAAGTGTTATTTGCGTTTCTCCACAAACGCAAAGTGTATTTTGCGGATATTAGCACACACGCAAAGCACAAACGCATAGTTGTGTTTGCATTTCTCAGCACAAACGCAAAGTTTCATTTGCGCTTCACACTTCAAACGCAAAGTTCAGGTTTGCGTTTCACACTGCAAACGGAAAGCTAAGGTTTGCGCTTCACAGCACAAACGCAAAGTAGCATTTGCGTTCCATACTACAAACGCAAAGCAAGGTTTGCGTTCCACATTGCAAACGCAAAGTAGTGTTTGCGTTCCATAGCACACACGCAAAGCTTGGTTTACTTAGAAAATTTTTTTCTGAGAATTTTTCAAAACTATAATATGGCCTTTAATAGTGAAATTTTTTTCTCTAGGGGCTCTGCCCCTCAACCCCGCAAGGGTGTTGCCCCTTGACCCTACCCGTTAACCGGGTAGCGGGACCCCCGTGCTAAGTCTGCGCAGGGGGACAAAAGTTCTTTGAGTAATCAAAATCTCTGAATTTTTTTTAAGTTTTCTTCATTTGATTGGATTTAAAGATCTTTACTAGCTAATATTTTTCATCTTGTGAAGGTACATACATTTTTCAATCATGGAAAATGAATTTCTCTCTATGGGATCTCATCTGAAGCCTCCGGTCTTGTCTGTCGGAGATTATTCACAATGGAAGAAAAGAATGATTTAGTTCTTAAATCTAAAGAACAGAGATTATATGACATTTATCGTAGATGGTCCGGGAAATCCACAATCGTTTGTACCTGGACAAGCAGCCACAGCTACATCTCCAGCTATCCCAGATCGATATGTCTCAAAACCATATCAATTCTTTACTGATGTGGAAAAGGCAAGATACAAGCTAGATGATGAGGCACTTATCTATCTCACTATGACAATCCCTAATGATATCTACAATCGAGTAGATAGTAGGGAATCTGCAAAAGAGTTATGGGATGAATTGGAGAAACAGTTTCAAGGATCAAAGAAGTCAATTCAGACAAAGCTGAATCAGAGTATAAATGCATATGAAGGCTTTCATGCGAAAGAAGGAGAGACTTTGTTGGAAACATACAATCGCTTTAATGTGATATTAAATGATCTAAGGAGAAATGGAATGAGCAAGTCAGAATCAGAGATCAATTATAAGTTCATCAAGAACTTGAACCCAGAATGGAAAAGCTATGTTATCAACATTCAGATGACTAAGGACATGGCACAAGAAGACGTCAATGATATCTTCACAAGTTTATCTCAGCTTGAGGATGAAGTAAAGCAGCTTGGTGCTGAAAAGAAGATGGTCAAAGATTCTCTAGCCTTAATGTCTGAACGTAAGAAAGGGTCAAGTTTCAAGTCCAGTTCTTCTTACAAGACAAAGTCAAGGAAATCCAGAGCTCTCCTCACTGAGGTTACTGATTCAAGCACTGATAAGTCTTCTACTGAAAGTGAAGAAATTTCAGATGAGGATATGCAACGATTCGCTGAAAATCTGGCTCTTCTCACAAAGCAGTTTAAAAGCTTTGGAAAGAACAAGTACAAGCCGAAATATGAGAGTTACAAGAAAGACAAGTTCAAACCGAGATCTAAAAAGAAGTATGAGAAAAGAGGAGAGAAAAGAGATGAAAAGAGAGAAGAGAAACGAGAAGAGAAGAGAGAAGGAAAGAAAGAAGAGACTGAGCCGAAATATGGAAGATGCTATAACTGTGGAAAACCAGGTCATTTTTCCAAGGATTGCAAGTTCAAGCGTACAAAGAATTCAGAATATTATGCTCGGAAAACTTTGTTAGCAAAGAAGGTGGAAGATGGTCAGAAATTAATGGCGGAAGAAGAGAATTGGCTCTACAAGAGTTCTGATGATGAATCTGCACACTTTACTCAGGTGTGTATGATGGCCAAAGTAAATGAGGACATTGGATCATCTTTTGATCATTCCGAATGTGGTTCCGAGGTACGTATTCAATCCTTAAAGGCTCAAGTTAAACTTATGAAAGAAGAGTTTAAAACTTTAAAAGGCAAACTTAGTCATGAAAGACAAACAATGTTGAATTTTCGTGATGAAAATTCAATGTTGAAAGATGTTGTTAAGGAAAAAGAATCTGAGAAAGATTGTTTGAAAAAGGACAAAGATGTGTTAAATTCAAAAATATCTGAGCTTGAAAGAGATCTTGTAAACTTAAATGCTGAAAAAGGTGATTTTCAACTAAAATTTGAAGCATGTTTCCAAGAAAGAAACGAGGCATATTGTAAAATCAAGCAACTGGAGGATTTAAATCTAAAAATAGGACAGACTGACCAAACATTAAATCTTTTAATAAACAAACTCCAAGATGTCAGATTTTATAATGTTAAAAAAGGTTTAGGTTTTGAACCAATTACTGTTTTGAAAAGAGCACCAGAAAATTTGTATACTTTTGATAAAATGGGCTCTACTTCTACAAAACCTGATATTCATGATACTTTTGTAAAAGGTAAAGTTGTGAATGATGATGACACTTTATCTTGCGCTGATTCCATTTCAAGTTTAAAATCTATTGGTTTTGCTTATAAAGATTTAAATGAAAGTTACAAAACAAGAAAGATAGAAGTTTTGAGAATTCAAGAGAAGGTCACGGCGAGACGAGCCGTTTATCTGATTTTACGTCTCTATTTTCTCCAACAGAATCAGCCAAGATTGATGAAAATAATACTGAATCTCAGTATCAGTTTGATGAATTTGATTTAGAAACTGATGTTGAGAATCAAGTGTTATTATCTGATTTATTCACGTCTAATTCATCAAATGGATCAAAAGATGAAAATATCATGAATCAAAACCTTAATTCTGATTTTTCAAAAATTATGACTGAGGAGATCTTTACAGAAATGATTAATGCTTCAGATCCTGTTCCTATTATAGAAAAGATGGAATCAAACTCTGAGGTGAATCAAGCATCTAATATTGATAAACAAATCATAGATCTTCAAAAGACAATTGAAGAGTTAGAAGATGAGAATGTTGATCTCAAATTCAAACTTGACAAGTCTTTTGAAGAAAACAAAGAACTCTCTAGAGAGTTAAATATTTTAAAAAATGATTTGTTTCAACAAAATTTAAAAGAGAAAAAGATGTTTGACTCTAAAAACTGGAATGTTCATTCTAATCCAGAGTTTGATACTGTTAATTCTAAAACATCAGTTGTTTATACTACTACTCCTGAATATCCTCCGAGTATTTTTGAGAAAGGAGAAGCTTCTTGTACTTCAAAGCCAAAATCATTTTCTTCAAAGAAAACTAACAAGATTTTGTTTCCTGTTTCAGATGTAAAAAGGCAAAATGGTAAAGGAGAAAGGATGAAGAATGTGAAGGAAAATAAAGTTGCTAAAAATAAATGTAATATCAGTGATAGTGGTAGTTTGATGTGTAAAAATTCAAACGTTTCCAAATGTCAAAGTTGTATGAATGATTGTACTTTATTGGATAAATCTAAGCTTTTGACATTTGCACGTAAGAATTTTATCTGCAAACACTGTCATGATAATGCTTTTATCATTCCTTCCATTCATCCTAAATCTAAAGTTGCCAGAAAAACATCTCATGTCAAATCAGCTTTAAATTCCTTAACTCATCAGGCTAAAATTTTTCATGCTAAGATTGATCATTTTTCGAAAAAGAAAACATTTCATGAGCTTAATGTTAAAATGGTATGGAAATGGGTACCTAAGTCTTGCTATGAGTGGCGAATTAAGGCTAAGGTAGATGATGTTGATAAGTTGCGAAAAGCTAACAAGGAAGGACCCATCTGGATATGGGTACCTAAACGGAAATGAGTTGTTCTTTTTGCAGGCCTCACATACATGGTATATAGATTCAGGATGCTCACGCCATATGACAGGATTTAAGCATCTACTTCACAATTAGGTTGAGGAATCTGCCGGTACTGTAAGTTATGCTAATTCTGAGGTTACAGGATACATTCGAGGACACGGATCGTTAACAAATGGCACCGTGACAATCAAAAGAGTACTATACGTGGAAGGACTTGATCATAATCTTTTCAGTACAAGTCAATTCTGCGATAGTCAATTTCAAGTTCGGTTTACTGATAAATGCTGTTATATTGAAGATAAATATGGTCGTGCAGTTTTTAAAGCCAAGCGGAATGAAAATCTTTATTCTGTGAATTTTCCAACACTTTCTGCATCAAGACCTGTTTGTCTGATTGCAAAAGCTTCACGAGCTGAAAGTTGGATATGGCATCGGCGTCTGTCTCATCAAAACTTTGATGCGATTAATCAGTTGGCGAGACAAGGCATTGTCAAAGGTCTACCAGAACTAAGGATTGAGAAGAATTCTCTTTGTCCCGCTTGTGAAATGGGAAAGATGAAGCGAACATCTCATTAAGCAAAGACAGAATTCTCATCTTCAACATCTCTTGAATTGATACATATGGACCTTTGCGGCCCGATGAGGACTCGGTCTATCAATGTTAATAAATATATTTTGGTCATGATAGATGAGTACTCCAGATATACTTGGCTGGAATTTTTAAGGAACAAATCAGATGCAGCAGAGCTGGTCATTGAGTTTTTAAAGAAGATCCAGGTTCGACTACAATGGCACGGAATTCAAGAATGAAAAGCTTCAGAGTTATCTCATATCTGTTGGGATCTCTCACAACTTTTCTGCTGCCTACACTCCTCAACAAAACGGAGTAGTTGAAAGGAAGAATCAAACACTGGTGAAAGTTGCAAGGACAATGTTAGCCTATTCCGAATTGCCAATGTTTCTGTGGGCTGAAGCCGTAGCCACTGCGTGTTTCACACAAAACCGCATGATGGTCATCAAAAGACATAAAAAGACAGCGTATGAACTTATTAATAGTCGAAAACCGAATATTAAATTTTTTCTTACTTTTGGTTGCAGGTGTTATATTCTCAATGATCGAGACAATCTTGGTAAATTTGACAAGAAGGCTGACGAAGGCTATTTCATTGGTTATTCGTTAACGTCTAAAGCCTATCGGATCTACAATAGACGAACAAAGACGATCATGGAGAGCATTAATGTGTCATTCGGCGAATCATCAACGTTGACTTTTGAACACGACAGTTCAGAACTCAAGCTTAAACAGAAAGTTTCTATTTAAGATGGAATAGAACCTGAAGTCAAACAGAATAAGTCTTCTAATTCAAATAAAATTACAGCTAAATTAGACTTATTATTTTTTGATGCTTTTCTGGATATATGTGCAGATTTTAAAAAATCAAACATATCCACATCAACTTCAGAGGTTCCAATTATAGTCGCAGATATTTCAGGACCTTCTGAAAATGTCACAATATCAATCACATCAGGTACATCTACACATATACATTCTGAAGATACTAATATTGATTCTGTGCATGCAGATCCAAATTCTGCAACAGAAGATCCGAGTGATTCTTCTATTGCTCCGGAAATATTTACTTCAGAAGAGGCTATACAAGATGTCCCGAGCACATCTGGGGTTGATAAAGACTTACCTGTAGTATATGATGAATACGAGGAAGATAATACTCAAGCTGAAATTCATCCGATTCCAAGTACAATGAAATGGACAAGAAATCACCCACTTCATAATATCATTGGTGATGCACAGTCTGGTGTACAAACGCGTGCAGCATCGGCTAATTTAGTCTATATTCAAGTTTTTTAAGTTCTCTCGAGCCGAAGAAAGCTTCAGAAGCCTTGCGCGATCCAGATTGGATACTGGCGATGCAAGATGAACTTCTACAATTTGAGAGGAACAAAGTTTGGCGACTTATACCACTTCCAAAAGGAAAATCTGTTATTGGAACAAAGTGGGTTTTCAGAAACAAGAGAGATGAATCTGGAGTTGTAGTTCGAAACAAAGCTCACCTTGTTGCAAAGGGTTATTGTCAACAGGAGGGGATTGATTATGAAGAAACATTTGCTCCTGTGGCACGACTGGAAGCGATACGAATCTTCTTAACCTATGTAGCGCATAAAAATTTTACGGTCTTCCAAATGGACGTAAAATCAGCATTCTTAAATGGGATATTGCATGAAGAAGTATATGTTGCTCAACCAGAAGGATTCGTTGATCCAAAGAACCCTGATCATGTCTATGTCTTAGACAAAGCCTTGTATGGACTCAAACAGGCACCAAGAGCTTGGTACGAAACTCTAACTCAATTTTTACTCGCTTCAGGATTCAAGAAAGCTTCAGGATTCTGATTCAGATTTATGTAGATGACATAGTTTTCGGTTCTACAAATCCAATGTTTTGTAAAAAAATTTCAAGAATCATGGAATCTCGTTGTGAAATGTCAATGATGGGTGAACTAAATTTTTTCCTTGGTCTTCAAGTAAAACAGTTACCCGAAGGAATTTTCATTAATCAGTCAAAATATATTCGAGATATTTTAAAGAAATTTAACATGACTGACAGTTCAGTGATGAAAACACCGATGGCAACGGGCACACTTTTAGATGCAGATCTTTCTGGCAAATCAGTAGATCAAAAAGTGTACCGTAGCATGATTGGGTCACTGTTGTACTTAACTGCCAGTAGACCGGATATTATGTTTGCTACATGTTTCTGTGCGAGATATCAAGCTAATCCGAAGGAATCACACCTGGTCGCTGTAAAACGGATTCTTAGGTATCTTAAAGGATCTATTGAGTTAGGCCTTTGGTATCCTAAGGGTTCGTCTTTTGATTTAACTGCCTATACTAATGCTGATCATGCAGTATGCAAACTGGATAGAAAGAGCACCTCTGTTTCTTGTCAATTCTTAGGTGATAAGTTGGTTAGTTGGACATCTAAGAAACAAAATTGTGTTTCTACATCCACCGCTGAGGCTGAATACGTAGCTGCCGCAAGCTGCTATTCACAAGTCCTCTGGATGCGAACACAGTTAAAAGATTTCGGATATACTTACCAACGAGTCCCTATCTACTGTGATTCTAAGAGTGCAATTGCGATAACAGCTAATCCAGTACAACATTCCAAGACGAAACACATCGACGTGCGTTATCATTTTATAAAGGATCATGTTGAGAAGGGCGATATCGAGATGCACTTCGTGACTACAGACTACCAGTTGGCTAACCTTTTCACCAAGCCGTTGGATGAAAAGAGATTTACCTTTTTAGTTAGTAAACTTGGTATGTTAAACGCCAATTCATGATTCTAGGGGGAGTTTTCTAATCTTGTACTTTATTTGCATATATTTTAGATATTTCATCATATGCTATCTGACTAAAGCGGAATCATTTTTATAATGATTACCAAAATCTTTTTCTTGCAGGATAATTTATGTGACATTGGCTTTTGAACAATTCAGTCCAAAACCCGTATTCAAATGTTTTCTTCTGAAGGATGCTTTCAAAATTACATCTTATCAGGAAGTTTTTCGTTTGAAAGAGATTTTAGATATTATATTGCTATATCTTTTATAATAATATTTCTAAAAAGATTGACGTTTTACAGATATCAAGGGGGAGGATATCTAGTCAAGGATATTTTAATTGCTATATTCATTCGAGGGGGAGTTAAGGATTTTAATTAACAGATATAACATTCTAATCCTTATACTCTAACAGTTGTGAAAGAAGAACAACTTTCACTTGTGACATTTATTTTTTTTAAAAAAAATGTTCAAACCACTTCACGATCTTAAAATGTATTTATGATTTGAGAAGTGTGAATTTTAAATGATTTTTTTTTTGGATACTTCATTGGTTATCTGGCCGTGTGTTCTTTAAAGAATAATACTTGTGTATTTTCTTTTCTAAATACTTTGTCAAGTATTCATACACACACTGGTTCAGTATTTTCAAATTGATTTTGTTATTACTATGTATCAAATGATATATCTTTCTATGGTAATACTCCCGTTTGGTATTCACAGTTGTTTGAATCAAACGTCATTTCATTTTTAAACGTGCTTTCATTGATAATATGTTTATATATTGTTCATATAAACAACATACGTCTTTGAATTCCCAAATATTTTTCTTCATGAAAATTTGATCTGATCTTAATCATTGTCAGATTCTCAAAACATTTCTATTCTTTTCATTCACATAAAGTTTTGAGATATCTTAATTGTTTAAAATGCTCAAATTTCATTTCTGATTTTTGAATGAACATACAAACACTGACATATGATTTCTTGTGCTTTACATGTCAAGAAAATCATTGAACAGCATGTACTTTTTAGGAACATGGGATTCAGTGTGAGTGCTTAATAGATCCTCCATGGATTCATGATAACCAGTGTTTCCTACCCCGGAAGAAATCCTTTGAGTGATTGAGGGGAGAGGGGGTCTAAAAGAATTGAGTGTGGGACTGCGCTGAGATAAAATGGAAATGAGAGATTGGTTAGATGTGAGCTTATATGTTTAAAAGAAAGAGGGTCAGAGAACAGAGTTAAAAGAATATCGAAACTCTACACCAAACATCTTTCTGAGTCGGGCAACCACATTACTGATTGGTTCACATTTCTTTGGTGACCATCATTGAAATAGGCAAATAGCCCATGCCATCTCTTGCATAAAACCCCACAAGCTACTTATTCTTTTCTTAAAAAGAGAATGTTTCATATTTTCTGGGGAAGCAGCACATAATCTATCGGATCTTCAATTGGAAGATACTGATATTGAAAAAGAAGGAAAGTTGCCCCACCTTCGACCCTTTCTCATGCACGTTGAGTCCATGTATAATCATTGTTGTCTCAGTGATTTACATACTTTGAGCCTTATAAAACACAATCATTGTGCTAATTTTCTTTCAAAACACAAGCACGAGCACACAGAGAATATGTTTTTCTGTCAGAACATTCATAGAATTACCTTGTGTTTTTCAATGATTGAATGGAAGTCCTGGGGAGTCAACATCAAACAAGCTCCTTATATTGTACATTCGTTGTACACAGTAACTTCGTGTTACTGACAGGCATTTCTAACTGTTTCATATGTTGATTCAGGGTTACAACTCTTATTTTGTTTGAATTTCAAAAGATTCAGATGAATATATTCATGGTTCAACGGTTCTTTCAGATCAGATGACAGATTTTATCACATCATGTATTGGGAGATTAATAATTTTCCTATCTGGGGGAGATAACAGTTCATGAAGATTGTGCTTATCAGATGGTGGGAAGTTCATTCAATGACGGATCTGACCTTGAAGTGTTTTAATGATGTTGATTCTTACAAATCATTAAAAAGGGGGAGAATAGTCAAAGTTCAAGATCAGATTGAAGTTTTAAAGATTTTAGAGGTGATGAAGTTGTCAGATGATCAAAGTCAAAGATTAAAGAAAGCTTGTCAAAGAGAAAGTGAAAGAAAGTCAGATTTTATGCAAAAGTTAATTCAAAGGGAGAGACAAGTTTGAAGAATTGTCAAAGTTTTCGAGATGTCAAAGCCAGAAAAGATTTGAAGTTGAAGTTAATTCTGAAGATATGAAGACCTGAAGATTATTGCCAAAAAAAATTTAATCTTGAATCCAAAGGGGGAGATTGTTAGACTGTAATTGTATTCAAGATTAAATGAGGGTCATTGCTGTAATTAGTGTTTGTGTGTGAGTTGTAATTGTTTCTAGTTGGTTTGACCTTGCTTGGTCATGTTGACCTATATACAAGCAAGTCCTTGTATTATTTCTAAGAGACATGTAGAGAAGCAAGAGAGTTAGTGTGTGAAAGTGAAGGTGTAATATTGGTGGTAGTTGAGAGAAACACATAGTTGCACACATTGAGTACACACACAAACACATTCTATCTTGAAAGGTTAATCACTTTTATATCTATGGCTTGATGTAATTCTTGTGATTAATAAACAAAGTGTTTGTGATAATCTGTATGTGTTTAAAGCTAGTAAATCTTGGGCCACAAGAAGAAGCAGATAGAGAACAATGTCAAGTTTCTAAGCATTATGCAGCCGGAATGGAAAAAACACACTCGTAGAATGAAACAGATGAAGGATTTGAGTGACATTCCACTTCATGAGGTTTATGAGACACTAAAACAGAATGAAGAAGAGGTCGAAGAAAAAAGAGTTGAGAAAAAGAAAAACTGAGAAAGTGTCAGATCCCATTGCCTTAGTAGCTGGTGAGAAAGAGAAGGAAAAGAAAGAAAAGAAGAAAAAGAAGAAAGTAGTGATTCCCAGTTCTGATTCTGAGTCTGAATCTGATAGTGACGACGGAGAGAATCTAAAACAAGCTATGCTTTTATTGACCCGTGCATTTCAGAAGAAGTTCTACAAGAAATTGGGTTCTAATTCACAAAGGTATTCCTCGTCCGGATCAAAGAACCATGAACATCGGGAAAGAGTTAAAGGAAAAAGATTTGAGGAGAAAACGTATGTGGACAGAAAGCCGGAAGAGAAGAAAAAGTATCTGAATGATTATACTGGTGCTGAAAAGAAGACAGATGACCTGATCAAATGCTACAATTGTGGTAAAGTCGGTCACTACGCAAAGGACTGTCGGAAGCCCAAAGTTCGAAATTCAGAATATTACAAGAACAAGATGCTCTTGGACAAGCAACAAGAGGCTGGCAAGGCACTCATGGCTAAAGATGAGTTCTGGTTAGATCATTCAGATGACGAAGAAGAGAAGGACGAAACAACGCATATGTGCTTGATGGGAGATACGGTGAAGTATGATGACAGTGATGAAGAGACAACTGATGAGGTACTAAATCTTTTCGAATCTGATTTTATGAGTAAAATGGAAGCTATGATGGTCGAACTTCAAGATCTACAATCTAAACTGAAAAAGGAAAAGAACAGAGTTGTGAGGAAAAATCAAAAGATCTTTGAACTTAACAAGGAACTTGTTGGGAACAAAGATCTCATTGATTCTCTAAACAAATCTGCTTCTATTTTTAAACAAGAAAAAGATTATTTTGAAAGTAAGATTTCTGATTTTGAATCTAAACTATCTAAGTCTGATCTTGAAAAGCATGAATGTGTTTTAAAAGCTCATATTTTGCAGGTTGAAAACAAGAACTTAGAAAAGAAGGTAAATGGTTTGGAAGCCAAACTTTATGCACGAGGTCAAACAGATCAAACTATTTTTCTAAGTACAGGTCAAACTGATGTTAAAGAAAAATGGGGACTTGGTTATGAAAACCCTCATTACTTAAAGAAAGCCATCAGAAAACAACCAGCATTATATAATTTTGATTTTCTTTTTGCTGCTGGTAAATATACTCATTTGAAACCCAAATTTGTTACCAAGTCATCTGATGAGGTTGAGGCAAAAGAGGATTAGAAAAGAAAGAATTTAAAGAAAATGCAACTAACATTCTGCTATCAAAAGCTGAATGATAGTTAATTTTTAGAACAGCCAAAATGTCTTTCAAATGATTATTTTGAAAGTTATTCGATAAAAGAGTTGGAGGCAAAACCTATAAAAGATAAAATTTATGTTCCTCCACTCATTTTAGAAAGAAAAATAATCGAACTTGAAAATGTTTTATCTGAAGAAAGAATATTGGCTGACATTGAAAAGTTGTATTTTCAATTGTTATAAAGAACACAGTTTTTAAAGTTGAATCTCAAGAGTGTTCTACATCTTAAAGCACCTCAAACCTCTGAAATTGATTTTGATGACTTATTTGCGTCTGCAAATGATTTTTTAAATCCTGATGAAGGGTGTGTTGATGATAGTATTGATATGTTTGATTTTAACGCTAAACTTCCAGATCATTCTACTTTTGTTATAAATGGTCCAGCTTTACCAAGTGTGCATGAAATAGGTGAATCATCAACTAAAGTTGGTGAATCAGTTTCTTCGAATGTTGATTACTATGCAAAACTTAAGAAGCAAAAGAAATGGCGCTCACAGAAACAGACTAATACTGGTAAGCTAAAGAAAAGTAAATCTCAGAAATCTGATTTTCCTAATAAATTTAAATCTTTTGTTTCAGATTTAAGAAAGAAAAGGTCAGAAGGTCGAACAGAATGGCGACCAAAACAGAAGATAGATGAGAGTGCAGAATCATATCCTGATTTGAATTGTAATAGATTTACTAGGAGTAATTATGATGTAGTTGGTGATGTTTCTTTGAATAAACAAAACCTTGTAACTTCTTACAAGAGATATACAATAAAGCAATTATTCCAATTATCTCGGTTTAGTACTAAGTTATCTACTTTTAGACGGAATGATTTTCTCCCTCACCAATTTTCTGATGATTAGTTTGGTACTTATCATGTTGGTTCTTATAAGTCTTTTACATCAAAAGTTTTTCAAAAGTTCAGAGGATCCATATATAAATGGATACCAAAATCTTGTGCTAATCCGTTAGGACCCACTTTTAAATGGGTACCTAAAGTTGTTATTCCCTTATTTCTCTTATGCAGACCCATCATATGTGGTACTTGGATAGCAGGTGTTGCAAGCATATGACCGGGCAAAAGGATTTATTGTCTAATTATACAGAGAAATTATGAGGAAATGTACGTTTTGGCAACGACCAGTTTTCACCGATTCTAGGTTACGATGACGTGATACAAGATAATGTAACGATTACGAAGGTGAGTTACGTGGAAGGTTTAGGGCATAACCTATTCAGTATTGGCCAGTTCTGCAACAAAGATTTAGAGGTAAATTTTAGGGCCAAAAGGTGTTTTGTACGCACTAAAGATGAGAAAGAACTCTTGGTCGGCACGCGAAAGTCCAACCTCTACACCATTAATTTGTCAAAGGTCCAGACTGACAATCAGGTTTGTCTATTATCAAAAGCCTCGCTGCAACAGAGTTGGTTATGGCACCGAAGGCTGTCTCACCTGAATTTTCGCTACATCAATAAACTGGTCACGGGTAAGCTAGTCAAAGGACTTCCTAAGCTAAAGTATGAGAAAGAACACCTATGCGCAGCATGTGAGAAAGGAAAGATGAAGAGAGATGCACACAAGCCAAATCCTGAACAGAGTACTAGTTCTCCACTAGAACTATTTCACATGGATCTTTGTGGTCCAATGAGAATGCAAAGCATAAGCAGAAAGAAGAATGTCTTAGTTATTGTGGACGATTATTCACGATATACTTGGGTCAAACTTTTCAGAACAAAAGATGACACGCCCGAAGTCATCATCAGTTTCTTAAAGACTACTCAAGTAAATCTTCAAAAGCCAGTCAAGCTTCTAAGAACAGACAACGGCACAGAGTTTAAAAACAAAAATGTTGACGATTATCTCAAATCGGTTGGGATAACACATCAATTTTCTGCTGCTAGAATGCCATAACAGAATGGAGTAGTAGAAAGACAAAATCGAATGCTAGTTGATGCCGCTTGTACTATGCTCAGTCAATCCGATCTACCTCTATTTCTGTGGGCAAAAGTTGTTTCGACTGCGTGCTATACACAGAATCGATCCATAATACATCGTCGGTTTGGTAAAACACCTTATGCTTTAATAATCAATCGTACACCTAGCATTAAACACTTTCATGTTTTTGGATGCAGGTGCTTCGTACTTAATGACAGAGAGAACATGAAGTAGTTCAGACCGAAAGCTGATGAAGGCATCTTCATTGGATATTCTCAAACATCTACTGCATACCGTGTTTATCTGAAGAAGTCCAAGACTGTGATAGAAAGTGTCAATGTCACATTTGATGAGGAAGTGGTTTCTGAACAAAGCAGTTCAGAACTCGTGCTTACAGGAGTTTTAGCTTCTGGACAGATCAATCCAGAACCTGTACCTAATGAGACTAATTCGGATAAAGCATCTACTTCTACATCTTACTTATCTTGTTTGAATTCTTTTACGATGAGTTTCTATGATCTAAACTGCCTAAATCTGTTGTGATTGACAGGTCTGAAGAATCAAGCTGTCAACATCCAATCACTTCAGAAGTGTTAACTGAACTCATTCCCCCGGTTCAGACAGAAACTCAGATTCAAACAAATACTCCTACAGTTGAAGATGTTCCTACTTCAGTTAAATCAGAAGTTCCTACATCATTTGGTTGCGCTGTGATGAATAATCAACAGACTGAACAAGTTGTCCAAACTGAAACTTCTGTACAGGAAACTTCAACTGCACCCCCAACAAATGCTGGACAAATTGAAGTTGACAGTGGATATCTAGATGAAAACTATGATCAATCTACATCGAAACCGCTCCCTCGCGAACATAAGTGGACCAAAGAGCACCCGATAAGCCAGATAATTGGAGATCCAACTTTACCGGTGCAAACTAGGTCTGCTACTTTGAACATGTGTATGCATGACTCATTCTTGAGTAAGATAGAGCCTACTCGAGTATCAAACGCTCTAGCTGACTCAGATTGGGTAACTGCTATGCAAGAGGAGCTTAATCAGTTCGACGCTTTAAAAGTCTGGAGACTTATACCAAGACCTGAAGGTAAATCTATAATTGGTACAAAATGGGTATTCAAAAACAAGTATCGTAATCAGAAATAAAGCACTAATTGTCACAATAGGCTATAGGCAAGAGGAAGGCATTGATTATGATGAGACTTACGCTCCAGTAGCACGTATTGAAGCGATCTGAATGTTTCTTGCGCATGTTGCTCACAAAAACTTCACAGTCTATCAGATGGATGTGAACACTGCCTTTCTGAACAGAATTGTTAAGGAGGAAGTCTATGTCTCACAACCTGAAGGCTTTATGAATCCAGATAAACCGGATCATGTATACATCTTGGATAAAGCACTTTATGGTCTTAAACAAGCGCCTCGAGCCTAGTACGACGTATTATCAAAGTTTTTGGTCAAGTCAGGCTTCACAAAAGGTAAAATCAATACTACTTTGTTCATCAAAAAAGAAAAAGCCGATATCATTCTTATTCAAATATATGTGGATGACATTATATTTGGCTCTACAAATCCCAAATTCTGTAAGAACTTTTCTAACCTTATGGTGTCACGTTTTCAGATGAGTATGATGGGAGAGTTGAATTTCTTTCTCGGATTACAAGTCAATAAATTTTCAACGGGGATTTTTATAAACCAAGCTAAATACATTTTTGATATTCTTCGGAAATTCAAAATGGAAACATGTAAACCTATAGGAACGCTGATGGAACCAGGAACTAAGATCGGCATGGATCCTTCGGGAAAACCTGTTGATGTTAGAACCTATAGAGGGATGATTGGTTCTTTAATCTATTTAACTTCAAGTAGGACAGATATTATGTTCTTTACATGTTTATGTGCAAGATATCAGGCTAATCCAAAAGAATCCCATATGTCTGCAGTTAAGCGCATATTTAGATTTCTGAAAGGGACTGCAGATCTTGGTTTGTGGTATCCTAAAGATACTGGTTTTGAACTGACAGCTTACTCAGATGCATATCATGCAGGCTGTATCTTAGATAAGAAGAGCACATCGGGTCATATACAGTTTCTTGGAGATAAACTTGTAAGTTGGGCATCAAAGAAACAATTGTGTGTTTCCACTTCAACGGCTGAGGCAGAGTATGTTGCTACTGCAATCTGCTGCTCTCAAGTGTTGTGGATGAGGACGCAACTACGAGATTATGGCTTCAAATTTGATAAGATCCCGATATATTGTGACTCTAAGAGTGCTATTGCAATATCAGCAAATCCTGTACAACATACAAAGACCAAACACATAGACGTACGATATCATTTTATTAAACACAATGTCGAAAAAGGTACAATAGAACTTTATTTTGTAAACACTGATTATCAGCTTGTTGATTTGTTTACCAAGCCTCTCGACGAAAAGAGATTTAATTTTCTTATCTCGAAACTTGGTATTCTTCATCTCAAGACATAATTTGTGATTACCTATTAAAGTTTTCTTATTGTTATTTTTCTTCATTTCTTTATCTTTATTCTGAAAAGATATCTACACTGAAAGGTATTCATGATCTCAGGGGGAGTGTGAGATGATGAAAAGATGATCTATATCCATTTAAGGAGGAGTTAACAATTTCTGCATGTGATTAACTGATAAATTTTTATGATTCATATATGCAGGGGGAGTAAATGTAAGAATAAGGAGTAAGCATTATGACTTCTGATTATTTCAGATCAGAAATCATACATTCAATGTTTTATTGCTTTATGTCATTTTATTTTTCAATAAAGTTTTGAATAAATTTTGTACTTTGATGACTTTGTGACTGTTGCAGATTGAGAGGATGCTTACACGATCATATCATTTTGACTTTAAGCTGATTTCATAAGATTTAAGACAGATCAAAAAGGTTTAGTTCTATTCTTAATCTCATATATGGTTGTAAGAAGGACGACTTTCAATCATAGAAAACATGTTCTTCAATGTTCAAACCACTTCTGATTCTTAAACAATTTAATGAATATAGAAGTGTGATTTTAACTGTTTTCATTTTATTTGTGCTTTAATGATCAACAAAACGTGTGTTTCCAAAGATAACTACTTGTGTATTGTCTTTTCCACACACCGGTTTGATATTTTGTTGAATATGTTCTTACCATGTCTCTAAATTGAAACAATATTTTCGATGGTAAGACACCCCTATTGAACTTCAATGAATTTTAAGCGTGATTTCATTTCTAAACGTTCTTTCAAGAATGTATATATTTTGTTTCGTATAGACAATATCCGATTTTTGCTGACCTAAGCCTTAATTGATAAATCATTCTATTTGATCTTTATAATATAATGTCAGATTTTCAAACAAGTTTCTTGTATTCATTTCATTCATTCAATATACTTATTTGAAATATCTTCAATGTTTAAAATGCTCACATCTTCATGATTATCTTTCTGAGCATATAGACATCTGACTTGTATTTCATATTTTGTGCTTTACCTGAAAGGTTAAATCAGTTGAGCAACATGTTATTTTTGGATAATATTGGTTCATTGTGTTAGGACTTAAATGAAACTTCTATGGATTCACGTTAACCGGTGTTTCCTACCCAAGAAGTTAATCCTTTAGTGATCGAGTGTGAGGAGTCAAATATTGAGTGTGGGTTGAGCGATGGGGTCAAATGAAAAGAGAGTTTGGTTAGAAGCGAGCTCAATGATTAAAAGAATGAGGGTGAGAGATCAGAGTAAAAGAATATCAAACTCTGCACCAACTTTTTCTGAGCCGGGCAGCCACATTACTAGTGTTTCACAATTCTTCGTGAACATTATTAAAACAGACAACTAGCCCATGCCAACTCTTGATATAACCTCTCCAGCCACTCATTTTCTTCTTAAAAAGAAAATGTTTCATATATTTCAAGGGGACGCAACACATATGCTATCTGATTTTCATTTGAAAAACCTGGATATTGAAAAAGAGGGAAGTTTGCCCCACCTTCGCACTTCGATCATGCACAATTGAGTCTGTGTTTAATTAATGTTGTCTCAGTGGCTTACACAATTTTGAGCCTTATATAAAAAGCAATCATCATGTGCTTATTTTTTCTAACACTTGCACGAACACACAAGGAAATTTCTTTTTCTTCTCATAACGTTCATAAAAATTCCTATGTGGTGTTTTGATGATTGAATGGAAGACCTGGGGGGGTGAACATCAAAAAGCTCCTTTCCAATGTGTATTCGTTACACACAGTGACTTCGTGTTACTGACAGGCATCTTAACTGATTCATTTGTTGATTCAGGGGTTACACTCATATTTTGTCTGAATTTGCAAAGATTTGGATGAATATATTCTTTGGATTGGCAGATAATCGGAGGCTCTTAATAAGATCAGTGGTCAGAATAGATGAAGTGACATTTCTTGTTGAAAGTTTTGATGATCTCTATGCCGCAATCATCAAAAAGGGGGAGACAGAATTCAAGAAATGCATGATTCAAAAATGTTATCGATGGGGAGAAGATTAAGAAAGTTATTGGAAATTGTTCAAGACTTGTTGGTTTGAGAAAAGATTATTGAAAGCTGAAAGATAAAGTTCAAAGAATTCTAAAGATGAACTGATTTTACATAAATTTTCTTTGAAAACATTTTACTAAAGCAAACCAAGCTGAACCTGAAGATAATTTATTTTTGAAGTCTGGAAAGATGTTTTTATAACCTTGGGGAGATTGATACTACTTTTGAAGAACATACTTTGAGAAGATTACTGAAAGTCTTGAAGATACTGTTTGTTTATTAAAGAAAAGGGAGATTATATTTCAAAGCTAAAATGATCTGAATTGAATGAAACTTACAAAGGGGGAGAATGAATTGCAAAATCTTTTTGAGGATGATCTTGAATCCAAAGGGGGAGAACGTTAGAGCATAAATATGTTGGATGCAAGATCATAGAAGACTGAAGGTCAAAATTCAAGAAAGTCAAAGCTGGAAGTCAACTCACATGTGGAAGTCAAATGTCAAAGTCAAAGTCATAGTTAGTAAGTTTTGTTTCTATGTACTTGTAGTTTTTTTCTTGTATACTTATAGCTAGTTAGTTGTTTTAGTTGTGTAGAATCGTGCTGAACTTACTTGTAACAAAAAGGACATATGCAGATTGTAGAGAGATAGAGAGAGTTCTATAGAGAGAAAGTAATTGTATTGAAATCAAGATAACAGGTTGATTGTTAATCTTATTAATTCATCTAGTTTGTTTCTCTAATCGATAAGAACTTGATTAGATTGGGACTATCAAAGCCTGTAAACCTAAAACCTATGTGTCTATGCATGTGTAAAGTCACTTTAAAGTACTGAAATATTGATACACATACACTCAAACACCTCTCTCTCTCTCTCAAATATATATATATATAGTATATATATACACTTTCACAGTTTACTTTCAACTTTCAACCATGAACAAAGTGCAGTCGTGATTCGTGAAGAACAGAAAGAAAAAAAAACATACGGATACGGTATATTCACTTTCACAGTTTTGTTTTAACCATGAACAAAGTGCAGTCGTGAACGTGATTCGCGAAGAACAGAAGAAAAACTTACGTGATGCAGATGCAGTCGTGAAGAACAGGGGGAGAATTCTTGAAGACGATGATTGACCGAAGTCTGGACTAGTGTATAACACCCTCAAATCTGGAAATAGCGACTAAATAAAAAAAATCTAATTACATCGATAACTGAATCAACTACACAATCTAAGGTTTAACTTCAATAAACACAAATCAATCTCTATACACAATCTAATATAGGTACGGATGTTACTAAATTCCAAAAACAATCACTATCTCCAATTGCGGAAGATTTCCCCAAGCTACTCACTCTCATGCAATCTAGTGCTCAACTCTTCATAGCACCGCGAGAATCAAACCCCCATTGAAACCTGATGCACATGCCGACAAATAAAAGGTTAGGCTAACGCCTAGTGAGTTCAAGAGTTTTAACATGAATAGATATATCTTTAAAAAGAAAGGAAATCAGTTCAAATCAAGATCTTTCAAACTAATTTACTTTAGAAATAGAAACAACTCGTTTTCCCACAATATGCACCTTTAAAGACAACGTTCCAAAACAAACATTCTTTATAAAACGATGCGACCCAAAACTCACTCAAAACGTGAATATAAATCGACTCCCAAATTGTAAAACCGTGAATAACACTTCACATCCCAAAACACCCAAAACACGGGTGGGGCATAACACTCAACCCATAAATTGTGGTTAATAATTCCCATATACAATATGTCACCGAAAACATGGATACAAGACTCAATACCCAAAACAACACCTTTCGGTGACGGGGGAGACCCGATTCCATTGAATGTGACGGGCACACAATGTTAAGTCACATATCTATGTTATAAGCGTATCTAGAAGGATAAACAACCATTGACATCAACCCTATCCAAGTCTTTAGTCAAGGTAGACATCAACCCTATCCATGTCTTTAGTCATAATAGGCATCAATCCTATCCAGGTCTTTAGCCGTTTGAACATCAACTCTATCCAAGTCTTTAGTTTAGTGCAAATGTGGGTTCAACTCTATCCAAGTATTTAGCCCCAAAGAATCACCAAGTTCAACCCTATCCAGATCTTTATCTTGGGATCTCACCATCCTTGACACGCTTGATTATTTAGGACAGGGATCTTTTAAGATCAGTAAACGATGGACCTCAGCAACCAATGGTGTTGGTACCAAGAGTTCCAGCAACAGCAGATACTGCTGAAATACCTGCATACTATGAAAAGAAAACTTCAAACTTCACTGAAGAAGAAACTAGAATGATGGAAAATGATTCAAAAGTTGTTAGATTACTTATAATGGCCATTCCCAATGATATCTTTCAAGAACTTGATTCTTGTGTAACTGCAAAAAGAGATATGGGATCAGTTGTTAAACCAACTTGAAGATGGCCTACAAACTCAGAAAAACAGAAGAAATCTTTGTATTAATGAGTATCATGACTTTCATGCACTACCTGAAGTAACCTTACACCAAACATACTCAAGATTCATCATTCTCATCAATAAATGCATAAAATTTGGAGTTATGAGGACAAAAGAAGAAAACAATGTTCTTTTCCTTAAAAGTTTAAATGAAGAATGGTCACAACTGTCCATGTCAATACAGGCCAATCAAAATCTCGAATCATGGTCCTTGACTGACATCTATGGCACTCTTGTTGCACAGGAAAAAGAAGTTGTTAAACAAAAGACAAATACCTCTTTAGGTGGACCACTTACCCTCATTTCAAAACAAAAAGGTGTATCAAAAGAATGTAGTAGTGCAGAAACAAAGAACTGTCTGAAAAAGGAATCAAAAAGAAAATCTAAAAAGGATTTAATGGCTGAAGAATATGAACATTCAAATTCAAATTCAGATGATGACATCAATGCCTTTGCCAAATCTCTTGCATTAATTACCCATCAATTTAACAAGAAATTTGGCAAGAAAGTCTTTGAAGGAATGAGAGATAATGAAGAAAGGAGAAATCCAGAAAGAAGATTTCAACAAGAACCCAGATTCACTCCACATAGTGATCAAATGGGTACAAATTTCAACAATCATGATGTTGCACAACAATCAAGAACTCATCAACCATTCCAACCCAAGTATCCTCAACCTCAGAGATACTTTCAGCCGCAACCTCAAGATCAGAAAACAGAAACTATTGATGCTCTTCCACCAAACCAAAATGATGGAAGATGTTTCATATGTGGAAAGCCAGGCCATTTCTCTGCAAATTGCAGAGGTAGGCTTGTCAAAGATCAAGACTACTATAAGAACAAATACAAGTACAATGTCAAAGAAAGAGTACTTGTAGCAGAGATGGAAGATTGGCTGTCAGACTCTACAAGTGATGGAGAAAGAAGAACCTACCAATATCTATGGTATGGCCTTTGCAGATGAGCAGACTGATGAATCATCAGAGGACTGCTCTGAAAAGGTAAATTCTCCTTCCACCTCTAAAAATGAACTTGAAATGGATGTTCTTAAGCTAACAGATGAGTTTCAGAGTTTAAAGCAAAAACTTTTTGAGGAAAAAGAAAAAAGAAAGCAACTGACAAAAGGTCTAAGTTTTTACAAAAGGGAAAAAGATCTTCTTGAGTCAAAAAAGAGAAAGATCTTTGTTGAAAAATCTGAACTTGAAAAAGCTCAAAAGCAAAAGAAAAAATATTTTTCAGAAAAATTCAAAGAACTTGAGAAAGTTTTAAAAGTTAAAGAAGAAGAAGTAAGAAGATCTGAGTATGAAAAGCTCAATTATGTTGCCTTATCTAACTTATTTCAAAAGTAAAGAGAAATTCTACATCAATCTCTGGAAAGGAAAGAACTTCATATCAAAAGCTATCTAGATGCTCAATATGTACATATAAAGATAAATTCTCAAATGGACACTCAAGGGTTGGGATTCAATGAATTGGATCCATTCACTTGATTGAAGAAAACTTCACTATCCTCCACTTTCTGCATAGAAAGGGTCCAGAGCTCTGACTGCCCATCTCTGAATATTTTCAAGAAACCAAAAACCTTAGAAGGATCAAAAGCAAGAGCTCTGAATTTTAAAAATGTCTCATACTCTGAAGCTAAAACTTTTCCAAAACCTATCTTAAAGATAAAAAAAGAGACTTCAGAGGTATTCTTCACAAAACCTCAGAGCAATGATCCTAGAGAAATTTTCAAGTTTGATGTTTTTATCACAAAAGAATCAGAGACATCTGAAACAAGTACCGCTGAAACAAATACTTCTGAAGATGAACCCTAGAGTTCACTTAATCCAGATGCACCTCTGTATTCACCAATTTCAGATGAATGCATCAGAACTACATTTGAGGATGACATTAAAAGAATCAATGAAGAAAATGTCATAGTTGATTTGAAAAAGAAAGAAAGCATGAAAAGAATCATTAAAGTCTCTAGACCTAAGGAAATTAAGAAAACTACAGAAGTAGTTATTTCTGACATGGCTAAAAGAGACTTTCTTGACTCTGAATCTGAATCTGATCCAGAGGTAGATGAGCAGATATTCTATAGACTAGCGAAATTAATTCATAAAAGCACAAAGACTGTTGGTTCTGGAATTTTGAACGTTCCTGATCCTGTTTTGAAAAATAAAACCAGAATACCAATGTGTCTACAGGCAAAAACTTCTCTGAATCTTGAGAAAGAGTTAAAAGAAAAGGCCAAGAATAAAACTAACACTTCTCAACTCTACACCTATAAACCAATCAAGTTTACTCCTGAACAAAAAGGAAAATGGCAAGAAATTAACCATTCTGATCCTGTTTGTGCAGTGAGTAATAAAGAGAAGAAGATGTTTTTGAAAAAGAAAAGACAACTTGAAAAGAAGGTTGTCTTTCAAGCCAAAAGGAAGGAAGTAGTTAGGAATACTTGTAATATTCCTAGAACTAGTTTGAAAAAGAATCAAAATGTATCAAATGCATTTAATGAAATGAAAAACTTTGTTTCTAATTCTTCTTGTTCTGTAAATTGCAATTGCATCCAACTCTTGATCAAACTGAAAAATCATTTCAGAGGATCTCATTGCTTTCTGAATCAGTCTCTGAACAAAAATTCAGAGACAAAGCCTCAAAAGAAAAAGAACAACTCTGCCAAAACATCAAAAGATGAAAAGGCAAATATTCAAAGAAATCCTCAGAAATCTAACAAGACAGGACCCATAATGAGATGGGTACCTAAGAAACTCTAATCTGTCTTGCAGAAATAGTCTATGCCTATCTGGTACTTGGATTCTGGATGTTCAAGGCATATGACTAGAGATAAGAAGTTGATATCCTCTTACAAAGCTAAATTAGGAGGAGCAGTAACTTTTGGAGACAATATGCAAGGTCAGATTAAGGGTTATGGTGAGCTAACAAGAGGTAATGTTTCTGTATCAAATATTGCTTATGTTGATGGGTTAAAACACAACTTAATCAGCATAAGTCAACTTTGTGACCATGGTTTTGATGTGAAATTTCAAGAAAAACATTGTTCACTTCTTCACTCAAAAACAGGTCAATAAATGCTCAGAGCAGACAGAAAGGGTAACCTATATAGAATAAATTTTACCAACACACATAAAAACTGACTTAGAGAAACTTTGTCTAGTATCTCTAAACAGTGACGATGTCTGGATTTGCCATAAAAAGTTCTCTCATCTGAACTTTTCTTCACTTGATAAATTGGTCAAACTAAATCTGGTTAAGGGATTACCATCTCTGAAGTTTAACAAAGATCATCTTTGTTCTGCTTGTGAAATGGGAAAAATGAAAAGATCTTCCCACAAGACCAAAAGTGATAATAACTGTCCAAAACCTCTGCATATGCTTCATGTGGACCTTTGTGGTCCTATCTCTATGCAAAGTCTATCTGGTAAAAAGTATATTCTGGTTCTGATTGATGAATACTCTAGATATACTTGGATAGAATTCATCAGAGCCAAGTCTGATGTACCTGATATCTTAATAAGGTTGATAAAAAGATTGCAGGTTATGTTCAACAACAAAGTTCAGAAGCTAAGAAGTGATAATGAGACAGAATTCAGAAATGCCAAAATCAACTCCTATCTTTCAGAAGAAGTCATAACTCCCAACTTCTCTGCAGCAAGAACCCCTTAACAAAATGGTGTTGTTGAGAGGAAATAGAATACTTGTTGAAGCTGCAAGAATAATGCTTGCAGGATCTGATCTTCCAACAAACTTTTGGGCAGAAGTAGTAGCTACAGCCTATTTTACTCAAAATAGAGCTACCATTGTCAAAAGATTCAAGAAAACATCTTATGAACTCATTATCAATAGGAAACCTAATGTTTAATATTTTCATGTTTTTGGATGCATATGTTATATTTTGAATGATAGAGAGTCTCTTGGAAAGTTTGACAAGAAAGCAGATGAAGGCAAATTCATTGGATATTCATTAGCCTTAAAAGCCTTCAGAGTGTTCAATCTAAGAACAAGAACAATTCAAGAGAGTATCAATGTGTCTTTTGATGATGACAAAAGCCTTGCTGACAAAGATATCAACTCAAGTGCCAAAAGTATCTCTGAATCATCAAAGTTAAGAGAATCTGAACTACACAAAATATTCGAAGATTTCTTTGATGATGAGAACTCAGAGTTCTTTTTCAGAGATATTCACAGAGCAACTTCAGAGGAACCAAAAAATACAGGTACAACACTCTTTGGTCCCTCTGAAGTCACAACTTCTGCTTCCTTGAATACAGGTCCAAGAAATGAATCAAGACAAACTGAAGGACAAACCTCTTCAGAAGCAGAAGATGAACCAGAAACATCTCTTGAAGAGACTTCAGAACCTGTTTCACCATCTCTGGAACTAACTTCAGAGCCTCTGAACAGCACAACAGAGATGTCACCAACTACCATCTCTGAAGCTCAAACTCCACCTCATATTCATGCTCCAATCACAAGATGGACAAAGGATCATCCTCATAATCAGATCATTGGATCACCATCAGAAGGAGTCAAAACTCGATTTGCCACAATCAATTAATGTTATTTTGTAAACTTTTTGAGCATCGTTGAACCAAAGAAGGTAAATGAAGCTCTTGAAGATCCTCATTGGATCTCTGCCGTGCAGGATGAGCTTCAAGAGTTTAAAAGAAACAAAGTCTAGACCCTAGTTCTTCTTCCTAAAGAAAAATTTGCAATTGGAACTAAGTGGGTCTTCAGAAATAAAAAAGATGAGGATGGTATTATAATCAGAAACAAAGATAGATTGGTTGCTAAGGGATATTGCCAAGAAGAGGATATTGATTATGATGAAACCTTAGCACCTGTGGCTAGGCTAGAAGAAATTAGAATCCTCTTAGCCTATGTTGCACACTAAGGGTTCAAAGTATATCAGATGGATGTTAAATCTGTCTTTCTAAATGGTAAATTAAATGAAGAAGTTTATGTCCAGCAACCACCTGGATTTGAAAGTACAGAGTTTCCTAACCATGTTTATTATCTTGATAAAGCTCTGTACGAACTTAAACAAGCTCCAAGAGCCTGGTATGCTACTCTGTCCACATTTCTGATTAATAATGGTTTTGAAAAATGTACAATTGATACAACTTTATTCATCAAAAGGTACAAAAATGAGATACTTTTAGTACAAATATATGTTGATGACATTATCTTTGGCTCTACAAATCAAAAGTATTGTGACAGGTTTTTAGAGTTGATGAAGAGTGAATTTGAGATGAGCCTCATGGGAGAATTAACATTCTTTCTGGGCTTACAAGTAAAACAAACTTTAGAGGGTACTTTTATAAGTCAATCTAAGTATGTCTCTGACATTTTGAAAAAGTACAAGTTTAATGATTCAACTTCTATGAAAACACCTATTGCCACAGAAGTCAAACTTGACTCTGATCCTTCAGGAAAATCTATAGATGTCAAGACTTACAGAGGCATGATAAGATCATTTCTATACTTAACTACCAGTAGGCCTGATATAATGTTTTCAACATGTCTCTGTGCTAGATATCAAGCAAATCCAAAAGAATCTCATTTATCTGCAGTAAAGAGAATTTTTAGATACCTCATAGGAACACCCTCTTTGGGTCTCTGGTATCCAAAACTCTCTAGTTTTGATTTAACAGCATACACTGATGCAGATCATGCAGGATGCAAGCTAGACAGAAATAGTACCTCTAGATGCTGTCAGTTATTGGGTAACAAGCTAGTGAATTGGTCATCCAAGAAGCAGAACTTTGTTTCAACTTCTACTGTAGAGGCAGAATATGTTGCTGCTGCTAGTTGTTGCTCCCAAGTTATTTGGATGAAAACTCAGCTCAGAGACTATGGCTTACATTATGACAGAATTCCCATTCTGTGTGATTCCAAAAGTGCCATAGCCATATCTGCCAATCCAGTACAGCATTCCAAAACAAAGCATATTGATGTAAGGTATCATTTTCTGAAAGATCATGTCGAAAAAGGAACAATAGAGATGTATTTTGTACCAACTGATCTTCAACTTGCTGATATTTTCACAAAAGCTTTAGATAAACGAAGATTCAATTTCTTAATTAGCAAGTTGGGGATGTTGAACATGTCTTCCTAACACAAAGAAGAATATCAGAGTCTCTGATCAAACACATCAGAGCCTCTGACATAAGTAGCATGTTTGAAACCATAGCCTCTGAGATTGGTTTCAGAGACTCTGGACTTTTCACCAATGATCAAAATTGTTAGATCTGTTTTTATAGTAATCATTGTATTTATTTTGTAGCCTAGATTGTTCTTAATGTTCTATCTGTTTTGTAAAGGCTAGGGGTATTTAAATCCCCTTAGAGCCTTTGTTTTGTAACCTTGGCATTCACATTTTAATACATCTGATTACTTTGCGCTTCCATACTTTCTCTCTCTACTTTCTCTCTCTAAATATTTAGAGATTCTTGGACTCTCAATTGGTATCAGAGCAATCTGAATCTTGAGAGGATTGAGAGATTAGAGATTTAGTTTCTGGATTTGTGAATTGAAGTAGAAAACTCGATCGATTTTCTTGATTTTTCAAGAAAAATCTCGTTTTTTTGCTTCTTCATCAAATTTGGACAGGATTTTGATCAATTTGTGTTGAAATTAGACTTAATTGATTCGTTTTTTCTAATCGATCATAATTGCTTCATGTTATTTTACATAAAAATCATCATTTGATCATCAATTTTCAGATTTCTAATTTTCTGGAAAAACTCGTTTTTCGTTCTGTTAGTTTACGAATTTGTGATTTTGTTGATTTTAATCGATATTGTTGATCAAAAGTTGTTAGAAAGGTGTTTTCGATATTAAGTGTGTGTTTTTCATGCATAAATTTCTTGGTTTGATTTGATCTTGCGAAAATTTGTGAGTTGTTATAGTTTGCGCTTCATTCATATAAGTTTGCGCCTCATTCATAATGCTTTGCGCCTCATTCATATATTTTGCTTAAAGTTCTTTGTGGTCTAACTAGAGTGTTAGTGAATTTTCAGGTTTGCATTTCACGTTAGAAACGCAAAGTTTATAGTTTCTCGGCTCTAGTTTAATACGCAAACTATCAGTTTGCGTTTCACTCTTTATACGCAAAGTATACTTCGCGATTCTCTCTTCAAGCGAAAATATCTTCGTGCATCAAGTTTTCGCTTCTCTCACCCACAAAGTCTACTCACGCAAAGCTTCATCTTGCGTTTCACTAAGCAAACGCGAAGTTCAGTTCGCGGTTCTCTCTTGAAACGCAAACCTCTAGTTTGCGCGTCTCCCATACTTAGAAAATTTTCTAAATTTTCTGATTTTTTCACAAGATGTCTTTGCAAGCACAAATCTACAAAAATGACCTCATGATGTCTTTGGGGTCTGATACTCGTCCACCAGTTCTCATCAATGAGAACGAATTCGAACAGTGGCAGGATCGGTTTATCAACTTTATTGAAAGGCAACCGAATGGGGAAAACATGATGACATCTCTTAATGAGGGTCCTATGGAGAGGCCAATGAAAGTGATCCCAGCTACTGCTACTACTCCAGCTTCAACAGTTGAAAAAGATTTAAGAGATTATGAAGCTGAAGAACCCTTACGATATCAAGCAGACAGTCAGGCTAAGTCAAATCTGATCCTTGCTCTTACCAACTCCATCTATAACAGGATCAATTGCTTCAAACATAACCCAATGCTGATGTGGACACAACTTGAGAAGATTATGCTTGGTACTGCAATGTCTACTCAGTTACGACAAACCAGGTACATGAACAACTTTGAAAAGTTCAAGGCCAAGGATGGGGAAAGTTTGAAAAATGTTTTTGATTGATTCTGGGCTGTTATCAGTGATCTCTACAAGATTAAAGTTACCAAGACTGAGTTAGAGGCTAACTTGAAGTTTCTGAACGCTTTACAACCTGAGTGGAACAAGTCATGCCACAGAATGAGAAACGATGTCAGAATCTCAACCATGCCAATTCAAGAGTTATACGAAATCTTGATGATAGATGAATCTATGGTAATGGAGAAGAAGGCAAAAATGGATAAGAAGAACAAGCCTCTGTCAGTAGATCCCATTGCTCTTATATATAGCCAACTAACTGAGAAAGCTTTGACCGAATTGGCTTATGATGGATCTACAGATGATGATGGCGAAGCGCTCGAAAAGGCCATGATTCTTTTGACTCAGCATTACAAGAAACAGTTCAAGCACAGATCTGGGTCGAACAACCTGCGGTTTACTTCTGGTTCTAAGAAGATAGAACCTGGTGCTCCTTTAAAGACATACATTCCAAAGTATGAACCGGCTAAGGTAGTTGACCAAAAGAAAGATGACAAAAAGGTGATGAATTGTTTTAACTGTGGGAAGCCTGGACATATGGTTAAGGATTGCAGAGTCAAAGTGGTAAAGGATGCTGCTTTTTACTTAAAGAAGTTGGCTCTAGCTGAAAAGAAGTAAAATGGAACCATCATGTTGGCCAAAGAAGAATACTGGTTGGAATGGAACCATCCTGTTGGCCGAAGAAGAATACTGGTTGGATCATTCGGACAACGAGGCTAAAAATGAGGAAACTGCGGCTATGTGCTTTATAGGTGATGACAAATTTGATGATGAGGAAGAGGATACATCATCTGATGGTTCTGAGGTAATATCTGCGTTTAACTATAATTTCTTCTTATCTCAAATGAATGTTTTTATCACTGCTTTGCATTATTTGCGCTCAAAGTTCGTTTCTGAAAAATTTAAAAATCAAGAAAAGTCTGATTTAATCGATAAACTGCAAATTTCTTTAAAAGATGAAAAGTCAATTTTAATTGACACAAAAGAGAAATTTAATAAGCAGTTGGTCGAATTAGAAAATTCAAATCAGACTTATCATGATTCGTTGACTGAACTGACTTCTTCAAATAAAATTATTTCTGACAAGATAATTGTTTTTGAAAGGAAATTGTATAAAAGAGAACAGTCTGAGCAAACCATTTACATGAATAAACCAAGGAGTGAAGAAGCCATAAAAGAAAAATGGGGACTTGGTTTTGAAAACCCGCATTTTTTAAATCATGCTAAAAATGAAGTTCCTACTTTATACGAATATGATCATTTTACTCTTGCAAAATATGCTCCTAGTTTAAATTCTTTTGGACAACTGAGAAACAAATTTTGGAAGAAGAAAATGTGAAAAGAATGAAAAACAAGATGATGGAAATGCCATTTGTTTACACCTCTGAAAATGCAAAGTATTTTCTTGATCAATCTAAGAAATCCAGAAAATTTCAAAATATTTTAAATATCAAGTCTTCCAATAAATCTTCATTATCTACAGATTTTGTTGATATTTTTGCTAACACTGATAATGAAAATGTATCTCCGGTGTCTTATGATACTAAGAAATACATTCCCCCATTAGTGTTAGAAGAAAAAATTGTTGATCTTGAAGATCAATTGGAAGAACAAAATCTTCAAACTTGTTTAGAAAACGATATATTTCTTTTAATAATAAAAACAAGTTTTGAAGATAAAATTTCTTCTGGATTGTCAAAAGATTCCAAGGAAAATGCTAAAGTTTTACAAAATAATGGTCATTTGTGTTCCACGTTGGAAACGCAAACTGATAGTTTGCGCATGTAGTTGGACGCGCAAATCTCAGTTTGCGTCTCCAATGGGAAGCGCAAACCTCCTCCAGACTTGCGCAATTTTGAAAATTTTCACTCTGAGGCTAGTTCTTCAATGTCAAATGCTAAGACTGATTTCTTTGATAAAGTTTCTTCTTCTGATTCAATTATTGATGATTCTTTACGGCTAAATGCTCAATTTTATAAAAAGAAGCGTAAAAGAAGAAGATCAAATAAGTCAAAGAAACATGATACTGTCTTATCTGAAAATTCTAATGTTTCTGATTTTTCTTCTTCAAATCGGACTCTCAGGAAGTCACCAAGGCAGATTTGGAGGATGAAACAGCAAATTTTAGAATCTGAACTGTTAGCAGTTAACTGTGTAGACACTCTTTGTGATACTGATACATTTGCTTCATGTAATAAAAACCCAAAATATTCTTTTCAGCAAATGTTTGATATATCAAAGAATATCTCATATGCTTCTTCTAGTTCTGATTCTGATAATTGTGTTTTATCTTCTATTGATAATTGCTTTCATTCTTGCATGAAAATTAAATCTGTGAAAAATAAAAGACATAAATCTAACAAGGGACCCATAAGCATATGGGTACCTAAAAAGGTGTAGTTTCTGTGTGTGCAGCTAAGTCAATTATGGTATCTGGACTCGGGATGTTCAAAACATATGACTGGCAACAAATCACTTCTGTCTAATTTTAAAGATAAATGTTGCGGTCGTGTGAAATTTGGCAACTGTGAGACAGCTCCGATTCTTGGTTATGGTGATCTAGTTCAGGGTAACATAACTGTAAAAAGAATAAGCTACGTCGAGGGTCTAAGCCACAACCTTTTCAGCATAGGACAATTCTGTGATAAAGACCTTGAAGTCAACTTTAAATCCAAAAGAGTTGCAGTGAAGAATGATAATGGCAAGGATCTTCTGGTGGGAAAAAGACACTCAAATTTGTATACAATTGATCTTTCCAAGATCAAAATTCCTTCAGATATCTGCTTGCTTTCTAAAGCTTCAGTTCAAGAAAGTTGGATTTGGCACAGACGTTTAGCTCACCTCAACTTTAAGTATATGGATCGCCTGGTCAAGAATGATTCAGTAAGAGGTCTTCCAGTTCTCCGTTTCCAGAAAGACCATCTATGCCAGGATTGTGAGAAAGGAAAAATGAAGAAATCTCTTCACAAGCCTAAACCTGAACACTGCACGTCGGCTATTCTTGATCTTTTGCATGTTGATTTGTGTGGTCCGATGAAGACGAGGAGTTTAGGACATAAGAAATATGTTTTGGTGAATGTTGATGATTACTCCAGATATACTTGGGTAAAATTTCTGAAGTCAAAAGACGAGACTCCTGAAGTACTCATCAACCTCATCAAGACAACTCAGACAAATAAGCAGAAGCAAGTGAAAGTGGTAATATATGACAATGGCACTGAATTCAAAAACAGTACTCTTCAGGCATTCTATGAATCTCAAGGAATACAACAACAATTTTCTGCTGCACGTACTCCGCAACAGAATGGTGTTGTTGAAAGAAGAAATGGAACGCTTGTTGAGTCTGCCAGATCAATGCTCGCTTATTCAGGTCTACCTTTGTCTTACTGGGCTGAAGCAGTGTCAACTGCCTGTCATACACAGAACAGATCAATTCTGCATCGTCTCTTCAATAAAACACCGTATGAACTTATGAACTGGATCAAACCGAACATCAAGTATTTCAAGTCATTCGGGTGTAAATGCTACGTGTTGAATGACAGGGAGAATCTCAACAAGTTTAGTCCGAAGGCAGACGAGGGTGTATTCGTGGGTTATTCTTCAAACTCTGCCGCTTATAGAGTTTTTCTGATCTCTGCAAGAAAGGTCATAGAGAGTGTCAATGTAAAATTTGACGAAGCTGCTGATTTGGTTTCTAGTCACTCAGACTCAGAACCTGCTATTACTGAAAATTCAGTTTCTGAACAAATCAGTTCAGAACCTGCTCATTCACCGGTTAACCAGGATTCTTCTACTCCCTCTCCTAATCTTTCTGATCTTGATTTTCTGTTTGAAAATTTTTATGATGATGTGCCTAGATCTAATTCTGAAAATGTTTCTAATGTTTTGAATCAGGAAACTGAGAGCTCATCTATTCCAAGTTCCGCTGCATCTATCTTTGACAATGATGCTGCTCCAGTCTCTCCTGTTCAACAAGATCTGGCACAACAAGATTTTGTTCAATCGGACAATGTTCAATCAGAAACTGAGCCTATTCATGAAGAACATACTCAAGAAGAGTCTATTCAAGATCAACCTGTTCAAGAGGAATCACTTCAGGAAGAAGTACAAAATGATGTTATTCAACAAATTGTTCCCGAATCTGATTCAGAGATTGTTGAGATACCTCCTCCTCAAGTTGAAACTATTTCTATCTCTTCATCTGATGTAGAAGTTTCTGAACCTCCCTCTATTCAATTAGAAGTGGTTCAAGATGTAATTGATCATCTCCCTCATACAACAAAATGGACAAGATCTCATCCAATTCATCAAATTATTGGAGATCCTCAAGCCAGTGTTTATACACGCTCCAAGTCGGCTACTTCCAACGAATGTCTCTTCACTTGCTTCCTAAGCAAGATTGAACCTACAAAAGTTTCTGAAGCGTTGGAGGACCCGGATTGGATTATTGCTATGCAAGAGGAACTTAATCAATTTGATGTGCTGAAAGTGTGGAGACTTGTACCAAGGCCTAAAGGAAAAGGCATAATTGGTACAAAGTGGATATTCAAGAATAAAAAGGATAAAGATGGTATCGTTATGCGTAATAAAGCAAGATTGGTAGCCAAAGGATATCGACAAGAAGAAGGTATTGACTACGATGAAACATTTGCACCCGTTGCCAGATTGGATGCTATCCGAATGTTTCTTGCCTTTGCTGCTTATCGCAACTTCACTGTATATCAAATGGACGTCAAGACGGCATTTCTCAATGGCAAACTGAAAGAAGAAGTATATGTATCTCAGCCATAGGGATTTGTTGACAAAGATCGTCCAGATTATGTATATTTTCTCGATAAAGCATTGTATGGTTTGAAACAAGCTCCACGGGCGTGGTATGACGAGTTGTCAACTTTCTTGGTCAAATCCGGCTTCACCAAAGGGTCTATCGATACTACTCTTTTCATTTATAGATCTAATCTTGATATTTTCTTAGTACAAATTTATGTTGATGATATTATTTTCGGTGCTACTAACAAATCTTTGTGTACATGGTTTTCTGATCTTATGACCTCTAGATTCCAGATGAGCATGATGGGAGAAATCAATTTCTTCCTCGGCTTACAAGTGAAGCATCTTCCTGATGGTATCTTCATCAACTAGTCAAAGTATGTATTTGACATCTTGAAGAAATTCAAGATGGATAAATCTACTTCAATCGGAACACCGATGGCTCATGGTGCCAAACTCGGACTCGATCCAGATGGAAAAGTTGTGGATCAAAAGACATACAGAGGAATGATCGGATCGCTGATGTATCTTACTGCCAGTCGCCCGGACATAATGTTTTCCACGTCCTTGTGTGCCCGTTTCCAAGCTAAACCAAAAGAATCTCATCTTTTAGCAGTCAAACGCATTTTTAGATATATTAAAGGAACTCCTTATTTAGGATTATGGTATCCTAAAAGTTCTGACTATAATTTGATTGCTTATTCAGATGCAGATTTTGGTGGTAATCAATTGGACAGGAAGAGTAATTCTGTTTATCTTCAGTTTTTAGGTGACAGACTGATAAGTTGGGCGTCAAAAAAGCAAAACTGCGTTTCAATATCAACAGCCGAAGCTGAATACGTCGCTGCAGCTAGTTGTTGTGCTCAAGTGCTCTGGATGAAAACGCAACTTCGTGATTACGGAATGCTATACAAGACAGTGCCGATATATTGTGACAGCAAGTCTGCAATTGCGATATCGGTCAATCCTGTCCAGCACACCAAGACCAAGCACATAGACATGAGATACCATTTTTTAAAGCATCACGTGGAAGAAGGTACTATTGAATTATATTTTGTACCAACTGAATATCAACTTGCTGATATCTTTACAAAAGCCTTAGATGAAAAACGTTTCAATTTTTTGCTTTCAAAATTAGGCATGTTGAATTTAAAAGTTTAAATCTTTACAAATTTTATTCTATAAAGAAAAAAATTTACAGATTTTCTTTCTTTTGAATAAAATGTATGTCTAGGATCTCTTACAAGTTCTTTGTTTATATTATAGTTTTATATGTTCAAATTTCAAGTCTTACAAAAGTCGAAAAGTCAGCAACATGTTTGTAGCTTTTGATACTGCTTTAAAGATATGTGAGTCAGAATTTTTATAGTTTACTTTGCTTTGACTACCTAAATAATCAGAATTTTAGATCAGAATGAAAATATGGGCTAAGCATTTAGACATTGATCTAAGTGATTGAGATGAATAATAAATTCTTAAAATACAGAAATCTTTGAGTTTAAAAGTTTGTACCTGTTACCTTTCTGGTTTGGGAAAGTAAGTTCTGTGGGATGCTTGTCATCTGGTCCCCTAAGGTCAATTGATCTGGGAGTGATCGAACCCAAGTCCTTCTATAGAACCAGATCGAAAGTCATGTTCTACTGGTATGAATGGGTTTAGGATGTGTCGATGTAGCCTTTCTGATCCGGGAAAGTAAGTTCCAACGGGTGCTTCACACCTAGTCCCCTAAGGCTAACTGGTCTAGGAGTGGCTGACCCAAATCCTGCAATAGGGTCAGATAGAAAGCTACGTTTACGGCATGTTCTTTACTTAATGAATTCTCTGATTAAAAGATGCTAAAGTGCACATGGCTTAAAAGATTCCAAAGAGCACACTCATGTGAAGATGCCAATGTGCACACTGCTAAAAAGATGCCAATGAGCACACATCTCATGATACTTGGTGATATGTTTGAGTTGTGATAAACCTGTAAATTTGTGAAAGTCTTAATTTTTTATGACTTAGTGTCAGTACATGCAAAGTTTTCTATAATAATTTTATAACTGCATTTTTCTTGAAGCTAATTGAAGTTCACATGCGAGCACACTGAATAGACAAATGGAAGTCTTTGAAACTGAACATGTCTTAACTTGATATGCAATTATACTTGGTCTTGCATCCAACAACATATGCTTGATTTCAACTGATTGATAAATTTGTGAAATTTTACTGAGTAGATTTTAATTTGTTTAGTGTTTAAAATTTTATATATTCGGTTGTTACAAAATTTATATTCAATATGATCATCTTTGATACTAATATCTTTATGTTTGAGTATCTGTATTTTTTGTATATGGTATGTGCATATTTCGAGGGGGAGAGATCATGTGCTTGTCAAATTTGTCAACATTCTGTTTTTAAGGGGGAGTACTCATATCTGATAAAAAATTTCTCGTTCTAATCAGAAATTTATCAGGTAAGTTTTCTGATATTCCTACACATTTGTTATACTAATATGTTAATTTTTTATGCATTTGTGTAGGGGGAGTAAAGGAACCTGTCTGGTAAAATTTTCATTTAGCTGTATTTTTTTTAAGAATATTTTTTTAGGAATATTTTTTTTAAGTGTAGTTTTTTTAGTGTTATTTTTTTTTAAGTTTAGTATAAATAGAGGTTAGTATATGAATATTCTCTTTTTTTTGCTTCCTTTATCATTTTGAACTTTGGGAACTGTTCATCTTCTTCCCTCCTACTCTCTGTGCGCGTCGAACTCATTATTTTCCATTGTTTTTCGATTGTTGTTCACTTCAATCAGGTATGTGTTCTTCTTTTATTTTGATTTGTTGTTATGATTAGCTTAGCATTGTTTTTGATTTCGTGTTTGATTTCGTACTGAATGTTTTTCGTTTTTTTTTTCCTGTTCATATGTTCTAAATCTTCAGATTCGACCTGCTTTAGTTCGAATTAGGTATTGGGTTTTGCTTAGAACTGATAATCGATCATCAGGTATGTTTTCTTTTACTTTAATTTCATGTTTTCTTGTTTTAATTTTGTTTTTTTATGGTTTTCGGTTTGTTTATCGCGTTAGCTAGGTTTCTGTACAAGTATGATAGACCCGCAAAGTGAACTTTGCGCGTCTATCTAGAAACACAAAGTGAACTTTGCGAACTTTGCGCGTCTAACTTGAAACGCAAAGTGAACTTTGCGCTTCTAATTTGGTACGCAAACCTTCGTTTTGTGTTTTTGTTTGTCTTGTTTTCTTTTTCTAAGTATAGTTTTCGGACCATGTTAGATACGCAAACTTACCTTTGCGACTCATGACTGAAACGAAACTTGTCTTTGCGTTTCACGTTCAACACGCAAACCTTGGTTTGCGCTTCTAACTTGGCACGCAAACCATACTTAGAATATTTTTTTTTTCATTTTTTGTTTAATTCTTTTTCATTTTGTTTTCCATGTCTATTATGTCTTTTAAAACAAATACAGATCCAATGATTCAAGACGAGAATTTCATTCTCGATAATCCGTCTGATCGAGCTTCTCATGATACTCCCATGTCGTCTCATCCTTTTGTTGGAGCTGATCCTTCTGCTTCTCGTCGTACACCAAATGATGTGTTCCCAACCATCATGTATATGCCTTACAAGTCGAACAACTATTATGTGGACTTTGATAGAATAAAGATCCATCCAGTTATTCGATCTATTCTTCGAGGACATCCAATTGCTCAAGCTCTGTCTTCTATTGCTGAAGTTCCGGAGGTCTATATTCAACAGGCTTGGAATTCTATTACAAAGAATGAAATGGCTCGTCCGCATCACTTTGATCTTCAAATCGATCAATTTGAATCTTTCCTTTCCTATAAGCGACTGAGATTGATACTGGAGCTTCCTGAGCCGAATTCCAGACCAGGTCGTACTACCTATGACAGCTTTCCATCAGAAGAGGAAGTATTTGAGGGAATCAAACAACTTCGATATGTTGGTCAACTAAACAAAGTTACAGACTTTGACAAGTCTAATCTACCTCCAGTATGGTATGCACTGTTCTCAGTTATCATCAGGTGCCTGACATCGAAGCATTCTGGCACAGACAATGCAAGTCTAATGTATCTCCGATTGTTCCATGCAGTCGTCTATGACTTGCATGTCGACTACACTTTTATTTTTTGGATCGAACTCTCGGAGGTGATACATGACAAGTTCACCAACAAGAAACGGAAGTTCATTCCGTTCTTTAGATTTCTGAAACTTATTGTTCGAAGCATGCTCCGCAGCAATTCAGCCATTCCTCGCAGGTTATCTTGGCCTCAGGTTCCAGACACTGAAATGACTTATATTCAGAAGCAGAAGAGGTCTTTCAACTATTCTATGACCATTCCGTATGCTCTTATTGCCAACTACGCTGATGTTACAGATGAGGATGTCATAGAATATTGCATGGAGAATGAGTTTATAGAAGCTGTACAAGATGAGCCTTCTCATGACAATCAAGCTGCTGAAAAAGATGTTGAAGTTGAACCAGCTATTCCTGAACAAGAGCCTGAAGTTGAAAAAGAGGCTGAAGATGAGCAAGAAGTTGCGGTTTTTGTTGAAGAAGAAATAGTTCAAGAGGATGTTGCTTCTCAACAAATTGAGAATGTTCTAACAGAAATTGTTACTGAGTCTCTTATTCATGTTACTTCTGATTATGCTGATGATGGTGATGTTCATGTTAGCGATATTGATGGGGATGATATTGATGAAGATTCTGATCATGATAATGATGATGATGATGATAGTGATAAACCAAGTCTTAAAGTTTATGAAAGGAAGGTTAGGACACTGGAAGTGGTTGTTTCAACAGAAGTTCTCTCTGAAGATGATTCTGTTCCTGTTAATCCTTCTGTTGCACATCTTCAAGTAGATGAATTGGATACAACATTTGATCAAGCCTCAACTTTGGTACAAAGTCAAGCTCCAGCAACTTCACTTGCATCTATTCAAGTTCCAGCTGTAGAGTTTTCTTCTGATCAAGCTCGGGTATCTTCTGACAAATTCTCTACCTTGAATGATGTTATTCGTCAGTTATCAAAGAAAATGGATGCAGAAAAGGAAGCACAGATTCTGAAGTTGAAGACTTTCTTCAAAGGCAAGATGCCTGAGATTGATACGGCTGTCCTTCCTCCAGAGATTCCTTTCAGACGACCAACTGGTGTAGTTCTTCGTAAACCTTCTTCTGTTGTGACTTCAACTACTTCTCCTGTTGTTTCTCTTCCGTTTCCTTCGGTGGTTTTTATGTCTACGGGACTTTCTATGTCTGCTCCTTCTGATACATCTTCAAGGTCTTCTCTTCATGACCTTCCTATTTCTGAGTTGACTGATCTACTATATGCGCGTCTACTGTCTATGTCACCGCCACAACATGAGGATCAAGATCTTCTTTCTTTGCTACGGAATTTCCAACCTACGCCACCTCCAGTTCCTTCTTCTGAATTTGACCGGATTACTGCTTTATCTGATGAGTTTCATGCATTCAGATCAGAAGTTCGTACAAGTTTTTCTGATCTCAAATCTTTTATGTCTCAAGCCTTCTCTGATTTATCTTCCAGGCTTGATCTTCATGAACAAAGTTGCAGAACTGAGGCTGGCCCGTCTCTTAAGCACCGACATGACCAAGATGATCCTGATCATCAAGGCCATGAGGGGGAGATGGAAAACAGACCGAGAGTTGAAGGATTTTCTGAAGCTAGAGAAGATATTCAAGAAGAAGTGGCTGGTGATAAAGGAAAGAGTGGTGAAACTGTTCAAGACTGCAACATTCAGGATTTAGTGAATGTTATGATTGAAAATGTTGATCTGTCTTCCTTGCATAATGAACTGAATATTTCTGAGAGTAATATTAACAATAATATGCAAATTGTTGTTTATATGGATCTAGATATTTCTGCAAATGTTCATGAAGTTGAAGAATCTGAAGCTGCAAATGATATGAGGACATTCTTTGCTAATTTCATAGAGATTAATTCTGATGATGATGAAGATGTCAGATTTGAAAAGATATGTCAAGTCAATGAAGAAGACTGTGATGATATAGTTATCATATCAGATACAGAAGATGACTCAGTATTCATGGATGCAAAAGATAAAGAAGAAGCAGATTTGTTATATAGTGATCTTCCTGCTCATGATGAGATTCCTGAATCAGCTAAAGACACATCTACTCCTGTTGCTAGTTCAGCTCCGACTACCACTATTCCTTCAAGATCATTTGAAGTTGCTCAGTCGTCAAGAGCAGAAGCTGATGTTCCACCTTCTGATTCTGTAATTCCACCATCTATTCTAGAAGAAGGACCAGCTTTATCTAGACATCAAAGATAAAGGAATCTGCAACGTAGATATTTGGCATCAAGGCAAAGATCAACCTTTCTAGAAGACACTCAGAGAAACATCTTTGTCTCTAGAAGAAGGCCGATTAACATCTATGCAATCCTTGGAGTAGAGAAAGAGTCAGATGCTTATCAATATGAATACTTAATGTTCATTAAGTGCCAGCGCAATAGGAATAATACCGTGTCTTCTCAACACTTGATTGTTCGAGTCATCAGTGTCACAATCAACAAGTTTGTGAATATCTGGTATCCTGATTCTGAAGTTTAAAGAAGAGACTGCAAGCGGTATAAATTTTCAGAGGCAGACTTCACTGACCTTTCTATAGATGATATTGAATTCTTATATGATCACTTCAGGAATCTGTATCATAGATCACAGGATATTTCACAAGCGTTGTTCGTCATTAAAAGATTCATACGACGACAAATCCGATTCTTCCGAGTTTTTGATTATCAGATGGTCGTCGAAAGTTTTCAGCCGGTTGTTAATCTTCTCAGTACCAACCGAAGCTTACCGAACTTAGAGTCTTATCCTCTTCTCACCATTGTTGAAGATCCATATGGAGTTGTGTACAAGAATGGCTCTAATGAAAAATGCTTTCTCAGGTTTGAAGAAATTGCTTACTACTCTGATGGAACCTTAAAGGTGATCAAGCTTCAGCTGGAGCAACGTCTGAAGGAGGCCAAAAGAAGATTTTTGGAAAGAAGAGAAAATGAATTCCTGATTGATAATGATGAAATCCGACTTCTCCAGAAGACTTTAGATTCAATTCAAGAGAGATTGAATCTCCGTTCAACTCTAAGACGACTGGAAGTTTTAGTTGGTTTGAATAGACTTCGTCAACGAGAAGAGCGTCTGTGATTCTCCAAAGTCGCTTGGTTGGTCTATGCTGTTTTTGAAGATTGTTTTTGAAGACCACGACACCAATGATTACTAAGGGGGAGATTGTTAGATCTGTTTTTATAGTAATCATTGAATTTATTTTCTAGCCTAGACTGTTCTTAATGTTCTATCTGTTTTGTAAAGGCTAGGGGTATTTAAATCCCCTTAGAGCCTTTGTTTTGTAACCTTGGCATTCACATTTTAATACATCTGATTACTTTGCGCTTCCATACTTTCTCTCTATACTTTCTCTCTCTAAAGATTTAGAGATTCTTGGACTCTCAAAAATCATTCTTTTGTGTCTCTAAGCATCTGTCAAGGGGGAGAAGATAAAAAAGAAAACATTCTTTGGTCGAGCGGGAGCAAAAGAAAAACACTTTTCATTTGTTTAAGGGGAACTTCAGAACTATGGAAGCATCAGAGTCTCTATCTTTTCTCTGATAACTCATATCAGAGTCTCTGGTCTTCTCTCTGATATTTACCATTGCTTTCTTAAAATATCAATGCATTATTCAAGGGGGAGTAGATAAAGTTCAGACTAGACATTCTTCAGTCAAGGGAAAGGATTTTGAATCTTTTTACTCGTGTAGCAATCTTTAATATCATTTGAAATTGAAATTTCAGATTCTCTTAATTCTTTTTCACACTTATGATATCTTAGATTACTTCACAATCAAATTATTCTTTCAGACAATAAGGTGAAAGGTTTGTCTAGTCAGCAAAAATAACTACTCCATTTAAATATTAATAACTGGCACCCCTTCCTATTATCTTGGCAACTACACACATAAGTGCAACAGTTACCAAAAAACATGTGTCACCACCGAGATGAGTGAAAGGTCAAACGGCCTCAACCAAAGGGTCTAATCACTGTCGTTTCACCTTATGCACTCGAGTGTACCTTTTCTAAATTTGTGTTAGCGCATAAATATGTTGGATACAAGGTCATAGAAGACTGAAGATCAAGAAGGTCAAAGCTGAAAGTCAACTCTCAAGCAAAGTTAAAGTCAATTTTAATAAAAGTCAAAGTATTAGTTTGTTAGTTTAGTTTTGTCTTGTTAGACTTGTGGCTAGTTTAAATAGTTTTGTTTCTTGTGTTGTTTTTGAGATATATGACTTGAAGAAGTATTGTACTAATTCTGAGAGGGTGTTTTTAGAGAGAGAGAGAATATTGTTCTAGAGAGAGAAAAGGAGAAACAAATTGTAATCGTTTGTTTTTGTGAATTGAAATTAAAACAGGTAGTTTACTAATCTTGTTTGTGTTGATTGTTTGTAATTAGAAACTTGAATCAGGGGCACACAATTGGTATCAAAGCAAGATCCAGATTGAAATCAAATCAAGAAAATGTTGTCGACACTGTTTCATTCAATTCCAGATTCGATTTTGAGTGTTTGTGTGTTTTAGAGTTTGTAATTGATTGAAATGAGTTTGTTTAGTGTACTAGAACGATTTTGTATAGTTTAATTAGTTAATAGCACTGTAATTTTCTTGAATTTTCGAAATATGTCAGGTTTGAGCTTCACGAGTTCGTCGTACACTATAATGGATCAAATTGTATCGATTGTTGATTTTTGTTGAAATTCATTGATACGATTTTGTTCTAGGTGTATAAGTGATCGATCTGTCAAAGTTTCAGATCAAAATTTGAGGTCTGGGTGGGTCTTTAGTCGATTCAGAGGTGTTTTTCTTCGAAAAACTCAAGAACTCGCAGACTTGTTCAAGAACTCGCAAGACTAAATTCAAGAACTCGCAGAGTGTCAAGAATTCGTAAATCTTGAAGAATTCGATGACTTTAAGAGAAGCATTGGCTATTGGATCTGATGTCAAACCTCCTGTTCTATTCCGTGGTGAATACAAACAGTGGAAGGATCGATTCCTTATTTTATGGACCGGCACACAAATGGAGAAAACATTAATTCGTCTATCACAGATGGTCCTTTCAATATTCCTACTACTGAAATTCCTGCTCCAAATAATGGATCAGATGATGATGAAGTTCAAACAAGGACAATTGAGATAGAACAAGTTCAGCTCACTTACGCTCAAAAAAATCGATTAAAAGTTGATAAACAAGCCAGATCTCTTCTGCTACAAAGTATCCCAAATGAGATCTATATCAAGTTTGACAGCTACAAAAATAATGCCAAGTCTATGTGGGATCAGCTACAGAAAATGATGATGGGTTCAAAGGTAGGCAATCAGATGAAGGTAGCTAACTGTATAAACAGCTACGAAGAGTTCAAAGCAAAGGAGAATGAGAGCTCGGAGGACACGTATGAACGGTTTGTTCTGCTTCTGAATGAGTTGTCAAAGAACAAGGTTAAAAAGAAGCAGATTGAGAACAACGTGAAGTTCCTCAGCATCCTGCAACCAGAATGGAAGAAACATACACGCAAGATGAAACAGATGAAAGACTTGAGTGATATACCTCTTCATGAAGTCTACGAGACTTTACGACAGAATGAGGAAGAGGTGGAAGAGAAAAGAGCTAAGAAAAAGAAAGCTGAGAAGGTTGTCGATCCCATAGCACTTGTAGCTGGAAAGAAGGAGAAAGAAAAGAAAGAGAAGAAGAAAAAGAAGAAGATAGTCATTTCTAGCTCTGAGTCTGATTCTGAATCCGATGGTGATGACGGGGAGAACCTCAAGCAGAAAATGCTTTTATTGACCTGAGCTTTCCAGAAAAAGTTCTACAAGAAACCAGGGTCAAACTCACAGAGGTATTCTTCTACGGGATCAAAGAATCATGAGCATAGAGAAAGAGTTGAGGGTAGAAGATTTGAAGAAACAAGATTTGTCGAGAAGAAGCCAGATGAGAAGAAGAAGTATGTGAATGACTACACCAGTACTGAAAAGAAAACTAATGATCTGATCAAATACTACAACTGTGGCAAAGTTGGACATTACGCAAAAGATTGTTGGAAGCCGAAGGTTCGGAATTTGGAATACTACAAGAACAAAATGCTCTTGGCCAAGCAACAGGAAGCTGGCAAGGCATTAATGGCTGAAGACGAATATTGGTTAGATCATTCGGACTTTGAGGAAGAGAAAGAAGAGTCAGCTCATTTATGCTTAATGGGTAAAGAAGATAACCATGATGATTCTGAAGATGAGACAGCTGATGAGGTAATGCACTTAACTGAAAATGATTTTATGACCAAAATGGAAGCCATGATGGTCGAACTTCAAGATCTTCAATCTAAACTGAAAAAGGAAAAAGACAGAGTTGCTAGGAGAAATCAAAAGATCTTTGAGCATAATAAATCAGTTATTGGGAACAAAGATTTAATTGATTCTCTACGCAAATCTGCTTCTGATTTTAAACATGAAAAAGATTGTTTTGAAAATAAGATTTCTGATTTTGAATCTAAACTTTCTAAGTCTAATTTAGAAAATAAAGAATCTGTACTAAAAGCTCTTAAATTGCAGGCTGAAAACAAGAGCTTGACTAAGAAGGTAAATGGTTTGGAAGCTAAACTTCATGCTATAGGCCAAACAGATCAAAATATTTTTCTAAATACACCCATTGAAGAGTGAAATTGTAATCCCAATCAAATCAAGCAATCTCTATTCAATATATGACAATATCAAAGTATAATTCTAGAGAGAGAGTGTAGAGAGAGAAAGTGTTCATGTCATTTATCTCACAACAACATTACAATACATCTAGCTACATGATTTACAAGACAACATGGTATTTATACCACAAGTCTAAAACCACAAGCTTAACAACAAAGTAACCTCATATTGACTAAACACTTTGACTTTGTTGACTTATCTTGACTTGACTTTTCCTATTAAATTTTGGATACAATGATACACTAACAATCTCCCCCTTTGTATTCAAGATTTAATAAAAATTTTACATTAGTCTTCAGCACTTGATTTTTCAATCTTTAACTCTGACGTCTTTGAACTTTGAAGCTTTAACAGTCTTCAGTCTTTCAATCTTTGAAGAATCTTGAAAAGTCTTTAATACTTTGTAGCTTTGGAAAGTCAACAAGTCTTGAAAACGAGTCATTTGAAGTCTTAAATCCTTTGAACTTTGTAATTCTTTAAACTTCTTTGAAATACTTCATCTTTGAAACATTTGAAACTTCTTGAAGCTTTGAGGAATCTTGGAACTTTTCAGAAAAATTCATCACAAGTCTTGACTTTATAACTCTGAAATTCCTTGAAATTGATCTCTGTAGATTTCTCCCCCTTTTTGATGATTGTGAGCTTCATGATCATCAAAACTTTTTCAATTTCAACACATTCTTTGAATCTCCCCCTTTTTCAAATATTCTCCCCCCTTTGAGATACATTTGACATTTTCTTCCCTTTGATCTGAATAGCTGAATCATGAACTGGATATACCTGAATCTTTTCAAATTCAGATAAAATGAACTTGGTAACCCTTATTCAACAAATGAAACAGTTAGAAGTGCCTGTCAGTAACACGGAGTTACTGTGTACAACGAATGTACAATATAAGGAGATGGTTTGATGATGACTCCCCAGGACTTCCATTCAATCATTGAAAAACACAAGGTTTATCTATGAATGTTCTGACCGAAAAACAAATTTTCTGTGTGCTCGTGCTTGTGTATGAAAGAATTTAGCACAATGATTGTGTTTCATAAAGCTCAAATTGTGTAAACTGTTGACACAGCAACAAGTATTACACGAACTTAATGTGCATCAAAGAGGTGCGAAGGTGGGGCAAACTTCCTTCTTTTTCAATATCTAAATCTTCCGAGTGAAGACTAGATAGCAGATATGCTGCGTCCCCAAAGAAAATGAAACATTTCTTTGTTAAGAAATAATTGAGTGGCTGGTGGGGTTAATACAAGAGTTGGCATGGGCTCACTGCCTGTTTCAATGATGGTCACCAAAGAATGTGAACCAATCAGATTTTATGGCTGCCCAACTCAGAAAGTAGTTGGTGCATAGTTTTCATATTCTTTTAACTCTGTTCTCACACCCTCTTTCTTTTTAACATTTAAGCTCACTTCTAACCAAACTCTCATTTACATTTTACCGCTCCACACAATGAGAAAAACTCAACCAGATGAGTTATCTCCCCCACTCTTTGATTTATGACCCCTCACCCATCAATCACTCTAGGATAACTTCCTGGGTAGGAAACACTGGTTTACGTGAATCCATGGAAGTTCTTATAAGTTCTCACACGAATCCCATGTAAGTTGTCCTAAAAGAATTATTGTTCAACAGTTTAACTTTAATAGTTAAGCTCAAAAATGTATGATGACATTGTCAAAATGTATGCTCATGAAAAATATGAATGAAATTTGAGCATTTGAACAATGAAGATCTCTCAAAACAAGAATATTGAATGAATGAAATGAAATCAAAAGAATTGTTTTGAGAATTTGATAATGTATCAATCAGATCAAATGAAATGGTTAGGGTATCAAAGAACTAGATATTTTGTTTATATGAACAAATATAAACAATTTTGCAATGAAAGCACAAAGAATAAAATGATGATTGATGCTCAACAACATTTGAAAGCAAACGGGAGTATTACCATCGAAAAATTGTTTCTTTTAGAGACATGGTAATAACAAAATCAAATGAAGTACTGAACCGATGTGTATGAATACTTGACAGTATATAGAAAAGATAATACGCAAGTATTAATCTTTGGTAACACACGGTCAGTTAAACATGAAAGCTTAATAATGAAAAACATTTAAAAGCTCACTTCTGAATTCATGAAATCTTTTGAGAATAGAGAAGTGGTTTGAACATTTAAGAAACCGTTTTTCATGCTTGAAAGTTGTTCGTCTTTCAAACAATCAGAGATGTAAGATTAGAAGATACTTACATTTAAGCTCCCCCTGGATATTTGCAAAATATCCTTATTTGAACATTTAAGAACGGGTCCTGATCTGTCATGTGATCAGAAGCCATAGTCTTTACATTAAGGTGCGGGTCTTGAACTATGTTATTCAAGAGCCATAAACTTGTACTTTGAAGTACGAGTCCTAGACTGTTTTGTCTAGAAGTCAAACATCATGCTCCCCCTTAAACGTTGGGTGCCTGCAACACAGATTTAGCTTTTGGTACCCACTGGTATTTGGGTCCTGATGAGTTAGTTGCAGTTCTTGTGGGGTTTACATAATAAGAACCATACCAGTAATTAACAAAATTCTTACTTACAAAGTCATGTGCTCCACAGTAAGAACAACAAATCTTCTTTTGAGCAACCCTGATCAAATGATTAGTAGAGTAAAACATATCAGGATTATCAAAAGATTTACCTTTATATGCACTGTTCCTTTTGGCATTGGATGTGGATGCAGATGCTTTGTCCTTCTTCTTTTTCTCTTCAGAAGAATCTTTAACTCTCCAGACCATCTGATTTTTCTTTGAATTCTTTCCAAGAGATTTAACGTAAAAATTTGCTGAAGCATCAACAGATTTATCATAAAACAAATTTGATGGTCTGATCTGACTTGATTTGACAATGATTGGTTTGACACTTTTCCTTTTGAAAACATTTTTGTCATGAATAGAACTTGAAGCTGTTTTGAAAGAACAGACTGATTCTGTTGAGTTATCAACAGGTGATTGACTAATCACATCAGCTGTAATCTTTTCTGACAAATCAACGTTTGCAGCTTCTAAGTTCTTTATCTTTTCAGATAAAATGTTTCTTTCTGAATTAAGTGTGTCAAACTTTATTTTCAAATCAGATCTTGCCTTCTGTTCTTTAAGAATATCTGATGATAGAACAGATAATTTGGATGTGAGCTTAGATATTTCAGATTCAAAAATATGAACGTTCTTGTTCAAAATCTGTTTCCAAGTTCTTGGATTTATCATAAATTTCATTGAAGATCCCAACATTTCTCTTTTCAGAATTTTTCTTTTCAGATTCAAAAGACTTTTTCTTTTCTTTGAAAATTTGTCTTTCTTTTTCCAATAAGTCTTGTAAAACTGAGATCTGTTTGGGAAATTCAGTGTTTTTATCTTCAAAAACTTTTCTTTCCTTAGCAAATGTGTCTCTTTCAGTAATTAGAATCTTTTCAAAATCAGACACTTGCTTGGAAAGTTTAATGCATCTCAGCTCAAGATCCTTTTTCTCTTGCAAACTTTTCTTGGAAATCTCAGATGACTGTTGAGTTGTAGATATCTCTTTATTAGATTTTTCTTTTTCTGCTTGGAGACTTGTTTTCAATTCAACATTCTTCTTCTCCAAGACAGATATCTGATCTTCAAAAGCCTTTAACTTGTTTTGAAGCTTGACTGATTCATCTTTCAGCTTAGATGACTTCTGTTCAGTCGTCTTTAGTTGGCTCAGAAGACTTGAAATCTTTCTGTCTTTCAGCTTGATTTCTTTTTGACAAGCTTGAATAGTATTTCCTTTTATTTTAATCATTTCCTCTTTCTCTTTAATCTCCTTCTCTCTTGCACTGATGATACCTGCACAATCGGATTTAGCAATTTCAGTACATTTTGCACAAACAGGAGTTTTATCAGAATTTGACAAATTTAATTTCAACTCCTGAATCTGCTTTTGAAGCTTTGAATTCTGATTTTTCAGTTTGTCTCTTTCTGCTTCTAAAACAGGTATCTCAGGCAAGTACAAGACAGCCATATCTCTTGATGAAAGTATAGTATTTCCTCTCTCGTCTGTAGTAGGCATCTTGAATGAAAAAGTTAGCTTAAAAAAATGATCGTCAAAAATCAGAAAATTATGACCACTAACAAAATATGTCCCCCTCCGCAAACTTAGCACGGGGGTTCCGCTACCCGGTTAGCGGATGGGGTCAATGTGCAACGCCCTTGCGGGGGTATGGGGGCAGCGCCCCTAGAGAAAATTTTTCTGACATATTTTTCTCTAGAAAGAAATGCTTGAATAAAATGATCGTTCCCAAACGAATCAGAAACGTTGACTAAAAAGTCAAACTTGGATCACACAAAAAAAATTAATTTTCAGAAAAATCTAAGTCTTGAAACTCGCAGGTCACTGTACTCGCAGACCACTACACACGCTAGTCACTATTCACACTGAAACTCTCAAATGGTAATGTGCGCGTTTCTAGAACTCGCAGGTCATTAGTAGCGCGTTTCGATCAAACTCGAACGCCTCTTAGCGTGTTTCTATCAAACTCGCACGCCTCTTAGCGCGTTTCAACCAAACTCGCATGCCTCTTAGCGCGTTTCAACAAAACTCGCAAGCTTCGCCCTGCGCGTTTATAGAACTCGCTCGCTTCAGTTAGCGCGTTTTAGCAAACTCGCACGTTTTGCTTGCGCGTTCTTCAGACACTTGCGCGTTCTAGCCAAAACATCAAATCTCTTTGACTTGCACGTTTGATGATGAACTTGCGCGTTTGTTGATGAACTTGCGCGTTTGTCAGATCTTGCACGTTTCGCCACTTTTGTTCATGAAATCGATCCAATTCGACTCAAAACCTGCAAATCTAAACATGAAATTGCACCAATATGATCGAATTATCAATTATAACACAAATCTACCACAAGATTTCCATTAAAACATCAAAAATCAACAAATTGATTCAAGAAACAGTGTTTGAGTTCGAGTTTCACAAAAATAGCTATTTGATCAAATTGATCAATCTAATGTTCGAATTAGACAATGTGATCAGAACGAAAGTTGATCCAATTGATAAAACGTATACAATCAAATCAATTTCTTGATTTAATTGTACAAAAACAATAAAACCACGGATCAAACAGTAACTTTCAAGAAAACAGTTCGTGAAAATCAAGATTTCGAAAAATTTAATCAAATTTTGATGTAATGATCCTTCTAATTGGTTTGGTTTGCTCTGATACCAACTGAAATTGTAATCCCAATCAAATCAAGCAATCTCTATTCAATATATGACAATATCAAAGTATATTTCTAGAAAGAGAGTGTAGAGAGAGAAAGTGTTCATGTCATTTATCTCACAACAACATTACAATACATCTAGCTACATGATTTACAAGACAACATGGTATTTATACAACAAGTCTAAAACCACAAGCTTAACAACAAAGTAACCTCATATTGACTAAAAACTTTGACTTTGTTGACTTATCTTGACTTGACTTTTCCTATTAAATTTTGGATACAATGATACACTAACAAAGAGGCTGATATTAAAGACAAATGGGGACTCGGTTACGATAACCCTCATTATTTAATTAAAGCCATTAGAAAACAACCAGCATTATATAACTTTGATTTTCTTGTTGCTGCTGGTAAATATACTCATTTAAAACCCAAATGTGTTACCAAATTACCAGATGCAGTTGAGGCCAAAGAAATTGAAAATAGAAAGAATGTAAAGAAAATGCAACTACCATTTCGCTATGAAAAGCTGAATGATAGTTACCTTTCTGAAACACCAAAAGTTCTTTCAAATGATTATTATGCTAGCTATTCTGTTTCAGAGATGGAGGTAAGACCTGCAACTGCAAAAGTTTATGTTCCTCCACTCATTCTAGAAAGCAAAATAATTGAGCTTGAAAACGTTTTATTTGAAGAAAGAATTTTGGTAGATATAGAACAAAGTGTATTTTTAACTGTGTTAAAGAAGACTATTTTTCAAAATAAATCTACAAAGTGTTCTAATTTTTCTAAAGCCCCTGAAACTTCAACTGATAATTTTGATGACTTATTTGCGTCTGTAAATGATTTTATTAATTCTGATGATGGGTGTGTAGAGGAAATTGATATGTTTAACTTCAATGCTCCACTTCCAGATCATTCTACTTTTGTGATTAATGGAGAAGCTTTATCAAGTGTTTATGAAAAAGGTGAATCATCAACTAAGGTTGGTGAATCAATTTCTGTGAATGCTGATTACTATGCTAAGGGTAAGAAACATAAGAAACGGCGCTCACAGAAACGGAACAACACTGGTAAACACAAGAAAAAACAATCTCAGAAATCTGATTTTCCTAATAAATCTAAATTCTTTGTTTCAGATTTAAGAAAGAAAAGGTCAGAAGAGCGAACTAAATGGCGACCTAAAAGGAAGATTGATGACAAGGCAGAATCAATTCCTGATAATTCTTGTAATAGATCAAATAGTGGTGTGTCTGATGTAGTTGGTTCTGTTGCTTCTATTAATAAAAACCTTGTAACTTCTTACAAGAGATATTCCATAAAGCAATTGTTCCAATTATCTCCTACTACTACTAAATCTTATACTTATCGGTGGAATGATTTTGCTTATCATAATTATTCTAATGATTGGTTTGGATCATATCATGTTTATTCTTCTAAATCAAATGTTTCAAAGAGTTTTCAAAAGAAAAGATGATCCATATTCAAATGGATACCAAAATCTTGCACTAATTTGTTAGTACCCGTTTTTAAATGGGTACCTAAAATTATTATTCCATGATTTCTCTTACAGACCCGTCATATGTGGTACTTGATAGCGGCTGATCCAAGCATATGATCGGGCAAAAGAATTTATTGACTAATTATACAGAGAAGTTTTGCAGGAATGTAAGGTTTGGAAACGATCAGTTCTCACCGATCTTGGGATTTGGTGATGTTATTCAAGACAACGTAACGATTACAAAGGTGAGATATGTTGAAGGATTAGGACACAATCTATTCAGTATTGGCCAGTTCTGTGACAAAAACTTAGAGGTGAATTTCAAGGCCAAGCGGTGTTCTGTACGAACTGAAGACGGAAAGGAACTCTTAGTCGGAACTCGCAAGTCAAACCTCTACACAATCAATTTGTCAAAGGTCCAGACTGACAATCAGGTGTGTCTACTCTCAAAAGCCTCGATGCAACAAAGCTGGCTATGGCATTGACGGCTTTCTCATCTAAATTTTCTCTATATAAACAAACTGGTTAGTGGAAAGTTAGTGAGTGGACTTCCTGAGCTCAAGTATGTGAAAGAACACTTGTGTGCAGCGTGTGAAAAAGGAAAGATGAAGAGAGCTCCACATAAACCGAAGCCTGAACCTAGTACCAGTTCTCTACTTGAATTGTTGCATCTGGATCTCTGTGGTCCTATGCGAACTCAAAGCTTAGGCGGAAAGAAATATGTGCTAGTTATCGTGGACAACTATTCGCGATACACGTGGGTCAAATTTATACGATCAAAAGATGAGACGCCCAAAGTACTCATCACATTTCTCAAGACGACCAAGGTGAATTTGCAGAAACCAGTCAAGCTTCTCAAAACTGATAACGGCACAGAATGGAAAAACAGAACTGTTGAAGAGTATCTTGAATCGGTCGGGATATCACATCAATACTCTATTGCTCGTATACCAGAACAGAATGGAGTAGTTGAAAGGCGAAATCTAACGGTAGTCGAGGCCGCTCACACTATGCTCATCCAATCAGACCTACCTCTGTTTCTGTGGGCAGAAGCTATTTCGACTGCGTGCTACACTCAAAACCGTTCCATGATACACAGCAGATTTCAAAAGACTCCGTATACTTTGATCAACAACCGAACACCAACCATCAAATATTTTCATATTTTTGGTTGTAAGTGTTTTGTGCTAAATGACAGAGAGAACCTAAACAAGTTCAGTGCTAAGGCAGACGAGGGCATCTTCATTGGATATTCTTCTACATCTGTTGCATACCGAGTGTAGTTAAAGAAGTCGAAGCCTGTTATCGAGAGCGTAAACGTCACATTCGATGAGTAAATGGCTTCTGAACAAGTCAGTTCAGAACCCGTCATAACCGGAGTGCTAGCTTCTGGGCAAATCAGTCTAGAACCTTTATCTACAGTGAATAAATCAGATGTTGCATCATCATCTACTACTCATTTATCTGATTTAGATCTTTTATTTGAACTGTTTTATGATGAATTTCTTGGATCTAAAGTGACTAAATATGTTGTGGTTGACAGGATGGAAGATTCAACGACTAATCATCCAACCACATCAGATGTTTCCACTGAATCAAATTCCCCGATTCAGCAAGAAATTCCAGTTCATATGCCTACTCCGATAGTTGAAGTTGTAACTACTAACGAAGAGCTAGAAGTTGCTGAGTCAGTAGGGTGTGATGTAAGGACAGGTCAACAGACTGAACACGTTGAACCTACTGAAACTTTTGCACCAATTACTTCAACTGAACATCTCCCTCATAATGTACAAACTGAAGAAGCTGATAGTGGATTCTTAGATGACAACCATGATCAATCTTCATCTAATCCACTCTCTCATGAACATCGCTGGACCAAAGAGCACCCTCTTCACCAAATCATTGGAGATCTAAACAAACCGGTGCAAACTAGGTCAACAACTTTAAATCAATGTCTGCATGAATAGTTTCTGAGTAAGATAGAGCCCACTCGTGTATCAAAGGCTCTAGCTGACTCGGATTAGGTGTCTGCTATGCAAGAAGAGTTAAACCAGTTCGAAGCCCTAAAGGTCTGGAGACTAGTGCTAAGACCGGAAGGAAAGACCATTATCGGCACTAAATGGGTATTCAAGAATAAAAAGGACGAAGATGGTATTGTCAAAAGGAACAAAGCACGACTTGTTACCAAGGGATATAGGCAAGAGGAAGGCATCGATTATGACGAGACTTATGCTCCAGTAGCACGTATAGAGGCAATCCGCATGTTTTTAGCCTACGCTGCTCACAAAAACTTCACAGTCTATCAAATGGGCTTGAAGACTGCCTTTCTGAACGGCATTCTTAAGGAGGAAGTCTACGTATCTTAACCAGAAGGGTTTGTAAATCCAGATAAGCCAAATCACGTCTACATCTTGGATAAAGCTTTTTATGGTCTGAAACAAGCACCTCGTGTCTGGTATGATATTTTATCTCAATTCTTGGTCAAGTCAGGTTTTTCAAATGGTAAAGTTGATACCACTTTGTTTATCAAAAAGGAAAAAGCCGATATTATTCTTATTCAGATATATGTGGATGATATTATATTTGGCTCAACTAATTCTAGATTTCATGGTGTCTAGATTTCAAATGAGTATGATGGGAGAGATGAATTTCTTTCTCGAATTACAAGTAAAACAATTTTCAATGGGGATTTTCATTAATCAATCTAAGTACATTTTTGATATTCTTCGGAAATTCAAAATGGAAAATTGCAAACCTATTGGAACCCCAATGGCACCAGGTACTAAGATTGGCACTGATCCTTCAGGAAAAGTTGTTGATGTTAGGACTTATAGAGGAATGATAGGTTCTTTAATGTATCTTACTTCAAGTAGGCCAGATATAATGTTTTCAACATGTTTGTGTGCAAGATATCAGGTTGATCCTAAAGAATCCCATTTATCTGCTGTAAAATGAATTTTTAGATATCTGAAGGGGACTGCAGATCTTGGTCTGTGGTATCCTAAGGATACAGGCTTTAAACTAACTGCTTATTCAGACGCAGATCATGCTGGATGTATGTTAGACAGGAAGAGCACATCGGGTCATATTCAATTCCTTGGCGACAAGTTCGTTAGCTGGGCGTCAAAGAAACAACTTTGTGTTTCCACCTCGACTGCTGAAGCAGAGTATGTAGATGTTGCCAGTTGCTGCTCTCAGGTCTTGGGATGAGGACACAGCTTCGAGACTATGGGTTTAAGTTTGACAAAATACCGATCTATTGTGACTCAAAGAGCGCTATCGCAATATCAGCTAATCCTGTGCAACATACTAAAACAAAGCACATTGATGTCAGGTATCATTTTATCAAAGATAATGTAGAAAAAGGTACAATAGAACTTTACTTTGTAAAAACTGATTATCAGCTTGCAGATTTGTTTACCAAACCTTTAGATGAAAAAAGATTCAATTTTCTTGTATCTAAGCTTGGTATGCTAAATCTTAACGTTTAATCAGAGATTACCTATTAAAGTTTATTTTATTGTAATTTTTCATCATTTCTTTATCATTAATTCTGAAAGGATATCTGCACTTTAACATTTTTGTTCATGATCTTAGGGGGAGTGATACAAGACTTTAAGATGATCAACATTATTTTGAGGGAGAGTTTATAGAATTTTTGCATTTACTTAACTGCCAAATTTTTGTGATGCATGAATTTAGGGGGAGTCTATGAGTACAACAAAAGGAGTAAGGATATGATTTCTGATTACTTTAGATCATAACTCGTTCACTCAATGTTTTACTGCTTTCTGTTCATTACTGTTCAATAAATTTGAGAATAAAGTTGCTTTGACATGAATTTGAGATTTTTGCAGATTGAGAGAAGCTATCAAGATCATATCATTACGACTTTAAGCGTGACTTCATGAGATTTTAGACAAAACGGCAAGGTTACATTTCTTATCTTAATCTCATATATGGTTGACAGAAGGACGACTTTCAATCATAGAAAACATATTATTAAATGTTCAAACCACTTTCCGATTCTTAAACAGATTTCTTGAATTAGAAGTGTGATTTTCAATGTTTTCATTTTATTTGAGTTTGAATGTTATACAAACCGTGTGTTTCCAAAGATAAATACTTGTGTATTGTCTTTTCTATATACTTTCAAGTATTAACACACACTGGTTTGACTTCTTGTTTAAAATGTTCTTACCATGTCTCAAATTTGAAACATATTTTTCGATGGTAAGACACTCCGCTTGAACTTCAACGAATATTGAGCATTAATTCATTTCTAAATGTTCCATTCAAGAATGTCTATATTTTGTGTCATATAGACAATATCCATTATTTTTTACCACAAACCTAAACAGCTATATCATTTCTTTCTGATCATTTTCATACAATGTCAGATTTTTCAAACAAGTCTCTTGCATTCATGCCTATTCATTCAATTTACTTGTTTGAAATATCTTCAATGTTTAATATGCTCATATCTTCATGATTATATTCCGAGCATACAAACATCTGACTTATATTTGAGCTTTAACTGTTCAAGTTAAATCATTTTGAGCAACATATGCTTCATAGGACAATATGGGTTCTTTGTGCTAGGACTTAAATGAAACTTCTATGGATTCACGTTAACCAGTGTTTCCTACCCAAGAAGTTAATCCATAGTGATTGAGTGTGAGGAGTCGAAAAGAAATGAGTGTGGGTTGTGCGTCGAGGTAAAATGGAAAAGAGAGTTTGGTTAGATGTAAGCTTAATGTTTAAAAAGAAAGAGGGTGTGAGAACAGAGTAAAAGAATATCAAACTCTGCACCAACTACTTTCTGAGTTGGGCAACCACATTACTAATGTTTCACAATTCTTCATGAACATTATTGAAATAGGCAAATAGCCCATGCCAACTCTTGACAAAACCCCACCAGCCACTCATTTTCTTCTTAACAAGAAAATGTTTCATATTTTCCTAGGCACACAGCACATAATCTATCTTATTTTCATTTGGAAAATCTGGATATTGAAAAAGAAGGAAGTCTGCCCCACCTTCGCACTTCAATCATGCACATTGAGTATGTGTTTATCTACTGTTGTCTCAGTGGTTTACACAATGTTGAGCCTTTTATAAAAAGCAATCATCTTTCTACACTTGCATGAACACACAAGGAATTTGTTTTCTTGTCATAACATTCATAGAAATTTCCTTTGTGGTGTTTCAATGATTGAATGGAAGCCCTGGGGGAGTGAACATCAAAAAGCTCCTTTTCTTTGTGTATCTGTTACACACAGTAACTTCGTGTTACTGACAGGCATATTAACTGATTCATTTGTTGATTCAGGGGTCACCTTCATAGTTTGTCTGGATTTGAAAAGATCGAGATGAATACTTTGTTCGAATTGACAACGAATCAGAAGCTACGTGTGTAAGATCAGTGGTCAGAACATATGAATACATTTCTTGGGAAAGTTTTGATGCTATAGATGCTCTATTCATCAAAAAGGGGGAGATGAATTAAAGAAATGTCTGTGTCAGAAATTTCAAAGTTAAAGAATTGTTCGAGATCAAAGGTTAGATGTGAAAGAAGAATGCAAAGTTGAAGATTTCTGAAGATGTGCTGAGACTTTACAGAAATTTTCTTTGATGGTTATTTTGCTGAAGAAATCCGAGCAAAATCTGAAGATAATTTCTTTCCGAAGTCTGAAAGAGTTTTGTGATAGTTTTGGGGGAGATTGTTAATATTTGTTTCAAAGACAGACTTCGGAAGAATACAATCAAATAAATGAGAGTTTACAATGTTTGTGCTTAAAGAAGAAATTTGTTACAAAAGGAAGATATTGTCCAGATTGAACCTAAAGGGGAGATTGATTTGCTAAATCTTTCAAACATTATCTTGAATCCAAAGGGGGAGATTGTTAGCACATAAATATGTTGGATACAAGATCATAGAAGACTGAAGATCAAGAAGGTCAAAGCTGAAAGTCAACTCTCAAGCAAAGTCAACGTCAATTTTAATAAAAGTCAAAGTATTAGTTTGTTAGTTTAGTTTTGTCTTGTTAGACTTGTGGCTAGTTTAAATAGTTTTGTTTCTTGTTTTGTTTTTGAGATATATGACTTGAAGAAGTATTGTACTAATTCTGAGAGAGAGTTTTTAGAGAGAGAGAGAGAGAATATTGTTCTAGAGAGAGAAAAGGAGAAACAGATTGTAATCGTTTGTTTTTGTGAATTAAAATTTAAACAGATAGTTTACTAATCTTGTTTGTGTTGATTGGTTGTAATTAGAAACTTGAATCAGGGGCACACAATTTGGATATAAAAACAATTTTAAATCCGGATATCCATTTTACAAATTACTCTCGAGCACTCTTTCTCTCTCAAAAATAACTTGAACTTCATCTCCTTCGCTCCAACTCTCAAATGGCGTCTTCAATAGAATGGTGCAAGCTTTTTCCCAAAACTGGTGAACCTTCAAGAGTGTATCGTTTTCTGATCAAAGACAACAATCACATGATACATCTTGATTCTCCCAAAATCGAAGAACAATACAGAATCATATGCGAGTTCTTTTCAAGCTGTGAACTAACTCAAGCCCTAATCGCATCCACTACTGATTGCCCCCTTACGTTTGTTCAAGAATGGTACTCCTCCAGTCACTATAGCGAAGACCACCACGGAATCATTGGAGAGTTTGACATCTCTTAAATTGTGAAGTGTAGAGTCGTCATCAACCCTGCTGTTCTACGTGAAGTCATCCCATTCCTCATCACTGAAGAACTTCAAATCACTCGATTTGAAAAACGCCCATCATCTGAAACCCTACTCCAGTTCATTCGACTACTTGGTTACAATACTGAAATCACCAGGCTGAGCAATTTCAGACGATAACACCTACCCCCAATATGGAACTTCATGTTCTCTGTACTGAACCGAACCCTAACCTGCAAACTAGGAAGCATGGACCAAGAGACGCCCGAGATTCTGTCTATCATGTATGCTTTATTATTTAATCGCACATTGATATGGCCGGAATTGTCTATGAACTCATTTTGACTTCAATTGAAAGAAGAACAAGTGTCTGATCAAGGACCCCGATCAAACCACACCATCCTCCAAAGTTCCTTCAATCACCTTTCTGCGATTTCTTGCTTTGATCATCCATGTTGCAATCAATAAACTTCACATTCTGACCCACCCTGATCAAATCAAGACTCTCTTCTATGTTATGAACAGCTTCAAACCAACCATTCTTTCTGAAGGATACCTCACCACATGCTTGATCAGGTAAATTATGAATATGTAGCCCAAGCTTCATATCTCTGTCTTGCCCAAGGACTAGAACCAGTCCTGGGAACCCCAACAAACTTAGGTCCTATGCCCGAAATGGAGAGTCAGAGCAACTCTACTTCAGAGGGATCAGAGGACCCTGAAGTTCAGAGTTCTCTAAGTAGTGAACCAGAGTGTACTCCTATCAGAGACACCGAAGTACAGAGAGATGACAACGCACCAGAAGGGGCTGTCAACGAGGGAGCAAGGGAAGAACCCTCATATGCTAGTGAAGAGAGTAGCTCTACTAGCTCTGAGGCTAGTGAGGATGAATCTTCAAAGACTAGCTCTGAAGATTCTCAAAGTGAGACGAGTGAGTCCTCTAAGGACATAGAGAAACCAGAGAGTTCTCACCCCTCTTCTAAAAAGGATGCCAAAAGGCACATCTATTTTAGGACTCCTTCCCCCTCTCCTAGTGCAACCACACAATCTAACCATCCTGATCCAGAGGCAATGGTTATTGAATCAGAGGTGCACACCTTGAACCCACCCCAGCAAGCCACTTCAGAGGCGCCTTTTTCTATATCTGAAGTTCACAAACCTGAGGAAACCCAATTTCTGGATAAGTCCTCTCAACATGACTTAGCCAATATGATAAGTACTTATTTGCCTCCGAGTATGACAAATAACCTTACACACAATGATGCCTCTGTGGCTCATCGCTTACCCTTTAGATTCTCTCATAGGAGTTGTCCAACTCAGGGACATTGGCTAAACCTTCAAGCACAAGGATTGACTTGTCTGGATCACAAGCTCAACTCCCACATTCACTTCCAGTCCTCTGAATCTAAGGAGGATGACTTGGATGAGAACAGAACGCTCAGAGATGATTCTTTGGATCATCGAGGACCGAGCGGAAGTCCTTCCAGAGACAACGTCCAAACATCTCTGAAAGAAGGCTCCTGTGGACTCGAGGACAAATTGGCAACATGTGTTGTTACCAATGTACCCATCTCTGACCTTCTCACAAAATCAGAGTTCCAAAGATTTTGTGAGGAATTCAGAGGCTCCGTGATGAGCATAACCTTCAACGAATTGACGGTTCAGAGGCCTCTGCTCTACACTCTGAAAATTACAATCTCAGAGTCGAGGTCTCTACTCTGAAGACCCAACTTCTGGATTCCACTAACAGGATTCAGGGGTTGTAATGAGAACTTTTTGAGCAAAAGGCGGTTTCTTCTCTGGAGATTGCATCTCTTAAAGCTCAGATTGCCAACATTCAGAATCAATCTTTCACAGTTGCAGAAGTACAGAAGGAGTTAAAGGAACTCAGGGAAGAGGTAGTGGCCACCAGATCAACTTCACTCTCATCCGAACAATTGGCCTCTATCTCTGACCTCATCAAATCAACCATTCAGAGATCCCCATTCCACCTGTCAGAACTGATGAAGACCTCATCACTAAGAGTGATCTGGCCTCCTTCACAGATGGAATAATGAGCAGAATGTTGACATGCTCCTCAAAGATCACTTCTATTGCCCAAAAACAGGTTAAAGCTACTCTGGAGGTTCATAGATTCTATACAGATGATCAGGTAGCTGAACTCCTTAACTCAGCTTCAGAGGCAATCGCATCAATTCGGCAAGATGCACAAGACCCCAAGGGAAAGGGATTGGCTGAACAAGAGTTTCCAAAATACAAACGAAAATTCAGAGGTGACACTTGCAGCGGTGCAGCTAAAAGGTTCCGGTTTGATGATTCAAAAGGCTCTGACGGGGATGGAGCCTCTGAATCTAAAAAGGGGGAGATCAGAGAAACAACAGGACATCCCTCTGAAGTTGCACCCTATGAACCTGCAAATAAAAGTGGCTCTGATCCACCAACATCAACCAATAGGGGAGTTCAAGAGAAGGAACCAGAGAGGCACACCACCTCTGCTGAAGACAACCAAACAATCCAAGCATCTTTTGTACCTATAATACTCTTAGCATCATCAACTTCAGAGGCTCCAACCATTCCAATTGTAAATGCTATACCAAAGACGATTGGGGATCTGGATGAAGATGAAGATGAGCAATTAGTAGACTTCTCAACATTCGAAGATGCATTTTCATCACCCGAAAGACCACAAATTGTGATGAGAGATGCCTTCGGATCAGAATCTGTAAAAGAAGAAAAATCTAATTCTGAAAAAGAAGTTGTTGAAGAAGAACAAATTGAAGTTATTGATGTGGAAGAATATGTCTACAAGAATGCACAACCACATTGAAAATGTAAAATCCCTATTCAAGCAATTCAATCAAGATCAAGATTTGACAATTTAAGATCTTAGAGAGAGAGAGTATGTAGAGAGAGAAAGTCACAATGTCATTGATTTCCAATATTACACGTATGACTCTTGTTACATGCTTACACACACTTACAACATTATATATGGAACTCTCATGACACACAAACTATCACAAGACTAAACAACAAAGACTTTACAAAGACTTGACTTTGTTGACTTTACAGACTTTGACTATACAGACTTTGACTATTCCACACTTTAAATCTTGGATACAATTATCCACTAACATTCTCCCCCTTTGTATTCAAGATTTTAAAAAAAATTGACAGTCATCTTCAGCTCTTGATTCTTCAAACTTTATCTTTGACAGCATTAAACTTTGTAGCTTTGGCAATCTTCAATCTTTCAGCTTTTGAAGAATCTTGAAAAGTCTTTCACAATATCTTTGAGCAGTCATCAAGTCTTGAACATGAAATTTGAAACCTTGAAACTTCTTTGATCTTTGAAACTTTAGGAATCTTATAACTTTGAGGAATCTTTCCAAACCTGTATCTTCATCTCTGTAATCTCTCTACTGTCTTTGGAAAAACAAACTTTCTCGAGTCATCTTGATTTGTCTTTGAATCATCTCTGAATAATTTCTTTTCATCAGACTTAAAAATTTCTCCACAAGTCTTTTCCACTTTGACATCTCTTTATGGCTTTGAAATTATGACTTTGAAATTGAACTTTTAGAATATCTCCCCCTTTTTGATGATTGTGAGCATCAAAATCATCAAAACTTATTTCCAAGTCGGCTCGGTCTTTGAAACTTCTCCCCCAATTAATCAATGTAGAACAGTCTTCATGATCTCTTTTGGTAAAGTATGAACATTCTCCCCCAACTGATCTTGATAATGAGCCGTCAATTCATGAATGTATTTATCCGAATCTTTTCAAATTCAGACAAATTATGAGTTGTAACCCTGAATCAACAGATGAAACAGTTAGGAATGCCTGTCAGTAACACAAAGTTACTGTGTACAACGAATGTACAATGGAAGGAGCTTGAGATGACGTTCACTCCCCAGGACTTCCATTCAATCATTGAAAAACACAAGGTATTTTCTATGAATGTACAACTGAAGCAGAGCTAAGAGAATCTCCAGAGATTGATGGTTACATCTTTGAAACCAATCTAGAAATTCCTCAATCACAGGCGAAGGAACCAGAGACAAAACAATTGTCTGCTGAAGAAACAACCATGGTTGTCGATGAACAGGCTCCTCCAAAGGATCTTGTTCAGAAGGCAAGCATTGGTTTACCAGCAAAAGTATTCACTCAACCTCCCACATTTCTTACCTCAAAGCTAGAGGCTTCCATAGAAAATCACTTCCGATACATCTATTGCGAGTCCAATCTGGAAGATACTCAAGTCATTCCTCTTAATCCAAGAATCAGAGAGAATATGCCAAACTACGAGCAGAGATTCATCAAAGATAAGACAACTCCAAGAGTAAAGGTTCTCTCTGATCATCCAATAACAAAAGTCAACAGAGTCTCTGAATGGAAATTTGCCTACAACAAGATCATCTACAGGCACTATGAGGTAATTCACTCTGATCAGAAGTTTATGAGCTCAATGATAATAATCTCGTAAATCTAAACCCATATGATCTACCTCATCTGTATGATTATTACTCTGCAAAATACGATCAAGGAAGGAAATTCAGAATGGGTCTTTATGAAGTCAGACGTGCAATAGAAGTTTATATCAAACTCAGAGCAAGACTTGACTTTCAGATTGCTCTGAACCTAGGCGAAGAAAAATTGGGAGTGACTGAACCTGTGGAGACGATCGACAATCTTGACAAGCAGAAGACCGGATCAATAATTGCAGAGCCTCTGGGTTTTGTCTACAGAGTTAACCAAATCAAGAAAATATTTCTAGCTTCAGAAGTATCGAAGTACTCTGATGAAACCTTAAGAGGTGTGCCGAAGATGATTCATGTAAAGAAAGAACGACACAGAGCAGATCTTTTGGCGAAACTGGACTTAGAGATTGGCTCAATGATTAACTTCAGAGAGCTTGTTATGAAGTTCCATGGAATCTGTTCTAGTGATAGGTGTTAGTTTGTTTCCTTATTTTTGGTTGTTACTTTCTCTATTTTGAAATTCCAAATGTTTTGAGAAGTAATATTTAAAGAGGATTACTTTCTCCTCTTCACTTTCTAGATTAAAATTCTCTGATTTCTTGCAAATTTTTTATTTTCAATACTTAGGGGGAGATTGTTAGCCCCAATTTTGAATTGTAGAAGTATTGAAAATAGCTCAAGTCTTCCTCTGAAGACATTCGGAGACTTCAACAGAGAAAGCCAAGTCCAGCTCTGAAGTCAGTTCAGAGACAGACTCTTCAGACGAGAACACATCAGAGATATCTTCATCAGAGCTCTAGTTCAGAGCTCTGAAGGTGTTTTCTCTGAAGATCAAGACAGGAGATTTATACAAGTGTTGACAGAAGAACAGGTGACACGTCACTTAGTGATAAGATTTGCTTTATAGAGTAGGTCACTGTTGAAACATGTCTTGAGCTTACCTTTTAGGTAAGACACTGTTAAAGCATGCTTCAACTGTCAGGATAGTACACAGTATACTTTATGGTCCTATAAATAGGACCATCACTCCATTGACAAAAGTGTGCTTTTCAAGATATCTTGTATCTGATAAATCTTTTAATATATTGAAAGTATTTCAAAAGAAGATCTTGTACATTCTAAATATTTGTTTATGAACTGTGATATTTGAATCTGCTTTGATATTAAACTATATTGTTTCCGCAGTTCTTATCTTTACTATTATTGTTTATATCATTGTTATAAGATTAAATCTGGGATCCAACAGGATTTCATTAGATGAAATATCATATTTATGAAAATTGTAATTTATTTCATCCGGTGAAATTAGGTTATAGATGAAATTTTTGTTTGATTTCATGTGGTAAATCAAGACATACGTGAACTTATGTTTGGATTTCATTAGATGAAATAACATATTTATGAAAATTGCAATTTATTTCATGTGGTGAAATTAGGTTAGTATGGGTTTCATATAATGAATCTGTGTGTTTCATCTGATGAATGAACTTGTATGTTTCATCTGTTGAATTTTGTTACCAAAATGACGATTATGTCTTTTTCATGTGGTGAATTAACTTTTAATAAAAACCATTGGATCAAAACCAAATTACGGCTTAGATCAGTTTTTACGGTTCTCAATCTTTTTTTTTTGTTCTCACATGATTTAACCCCTATATATATATATATATATATTAATGCTTTTTTTTTGTAACACTCTTTATTAGTTCTGTAACTAAATTATATAATAATTTTTAATAATTTTCTTGTATAATTCATTTGCCCAAAATCCCCTATTTTTAGTTATATTTTTTTTGTTTTTTTTTTCGTTTTTATTGATTTTTTCTATATGGTCTTTGGAATTTCTATTAATTTTTAATATTTGTGTTTTGTAATAACGATAGATTTATAAAACGTTCTTTTTTATATGTGTTTTTTATATGACCTATAATAAATGATTGGTTCTATATAAAAATATGATGCTCCAACTATAAATTTTGAATAGGTTATTAGAAGCATTAAAAAAAAGTTAAACAATTTGTTCAAGGTCAAAAAATAACCATCAATCGATTATCATCAAACAGGTAATAGTAAAAATAATTTAATAAATAGTATAATTAAAAAAAATAAGGGCCACATTAAGTTTATTGCACAGGGCTTCCAAAATGTCAGGCCCGACCCTATATGTTCAAATGTGAACGCATGTAATTCACATATGAAATCCTTTTAACTGTTTCACATATGAACATTTGTGATTCATATATGAACTAATTAACTGATTCACATATGAACATTTGTGATTCATATATGAACTAATTAACTGATTCACATATGAACCAAGTAACTGTAGGTTCATATGTCAATCAATTGAACTAATTAACAGATTCACATATGAACTAATTAACTGATTCTCATATGAACTAATTAACTGATTCACATATTAACGTATAGTTCATATATGAATCACATAGGTTCACATATTAACTCGTCCAGCATATTTTACGAAATTACACATGTATCTTCTGCAAACCATGCGAGGAATTATCCCGTGCTTCACAATCAAAGCCGCAAATGTTGACCAAATGAAGGGTTAGAATCATTTCTCAATTTATCACACACTATCATTTCTCATTTTAACCTCTCCATATATATATATAGAGAGAGAGAGAGAGAAAGGTTCAAGGGAAAACCTCAAAAAGATGGAAAACTAAGGAACACTTTGATAGCCTTTTATCTGGACGATATGCACTTGTTCATATAAGTAAATTAAGTTGTTTTTTTGGTTTTTATGCACGTGTGCATTATGCACTTGTGCATGTTACAAATTATTTGTATGCACAAGTGCATACCCTTCGAGATGAAGGTCTACCGGGGTGTTCTTCATTTTTTTATTTTTTTGAGGTTTTCCCCTGAGCCTGACCCTATATATATATATAGGGAGAGGTTCATTTGAGAAATGTTAAATATATGAGAAATAGAGAAGTAATCTTAGCCTTTCATTCGGTCAAGATCGGCTTTGACTGGTCAAATATTGCGTATTTGGCTGCTCAACAATTACGGCTTTGATTGGTCAAAAGTTGCGGCTATTCCAAAAATTGAATGACAGTTTTGTAATTTTTACAAATACACAGGACGAATTCATATATGAACATGTATGATTCACATATGAACTATATGTTCATATGTGAACCAGTGTAATTCACATATGAACTCTTTTAACTGATTCATATATGAACCTTTGTGATTCATATATGAACCAACAAAGTGATTTACATATGAACTAATTAACTGTAGGTTCATATGTGAATCATTTGAACTAATTAACAGATTCATATATGAACCTTTGTGATTCACATATGAACTAATTAACCGATTCATATATGAACGTATAGTTCATATATGAATCACAAAGGTTCATATATGAATCAGTTAAAAGAGTTCATATGTGAATTACACTTTTTAATATATGAACATATAATTCATATGTGAATCATACTGGTTCATTTATGAACTCGTCCCGCGTATTTTACGAAACTACCCCTCTATCTTCTATAGACCACACAAGGAATTATCTGGTGCTTCACGGTCAAAGCCACAAATATTGACCAGATAAAGGGCTAGGATCATTTCTTTGTTTCTCATATGTTGGTGTAGAAAATTGTATCCAAGATTTAGTGAGAAAAGTCAAGTCAAGTAAAGTCAACAATGTCTAAGTCAAAGTATGTCAAAGTCTAAGTATATGTTGTTTAGACTTGTGAGAGTTTAATCTTTGTGTTTAAGCATGTGGTTTTAGTCCTCATATAAATAGTGTTTGCTTTGTAATCTTAATAAGAATAACTAGATGCATTGTAATTGTTAGATCTATGAATATTGAAAATGAATTCCCAATCACAATCAAGCACAATCTCAATACAAGATTTGACAATTATCAAGAACTAGAGAGTGAGTACAGAGAGAAAGTAAATCTGATGTATTTCTCTAAAACTGAATATTACAATTAAGCTCTTTCTTCCTGTTACATGATTTACAAAGCAATAGGTATTTATATGAGGACTAAAACCACATGCTTAAAGATAAAGATTAAACTCTTACAAGTCTAAACAACACATACTTAGACTTTGACATACTTTGACTTAGACATTGTTGACTTTACTTGACTTGACTTTTCTCACTAAATCTTGGATACAATTTTATACACTAACATTCTCCCCCTTTGTATTCAAGATTTAAAAAAATTTGACACTAGTCTTCAGCCTTGATTCTTCACCTTTTGTCTCTGACATTCTTTAACAATGAAACTTTGGCAATCTTCAGTCTTTCAATCTTTGAAGAATCTTGAAAAGTCATTTGCACTTTGCATCTTTGTAAATCAACAAGTCTTGAACAAAACTTTGAAAACTTTAAACTTCTGAAACTTCTTTAAACTTCTTTGGAATCTTCAGGAATCTTTTGAAACTTTGAGGAATCTTTCAAAATTGTATCTTCATCACTCTAATCTCTTGACCATCTTCAGAAAACAAACTTTCTCAAATCATTTGGACTTGTCTTCAGAATCTTTTGAGAATAATTTATTTTCATCTGATTTGAACTTTCAAAAATTCTCCACAAGTCTTGACTTTGAACTTTCTTCAGAACTTTGAAATTGATTTTAAATTTGGACTTTGTAGATTTCTCCCCCTTTTTGATGATTGTGAGCATCATGATCATCAAAACTCTTCAATTTCAGCACTGTCTTTGATCTTCCCCTTTGTAAGAAACTAACAATCTTCTCTTTTTATGGTAAGTTTAACATTTTCCGCCCTTTTGATCTGAATAGATGAATCATGAATTGTATATACCCAAATCTTTTCAAATTTAGATATAATGAACGTGGTAACCCTGATTCAACAGATGAAACAGTTAGTATGCCTGTAAGTTGCACGGAGCCACTTTGTATAACGGATGTACATTGGAAAGAAGATTTTGTGATGTTCACTCCCCCAGGGCTTCCATTCAATCATCGAAAAACCACAAAGGAATTTTCTATAAATGTTATGAGAAGAAAACATATTCCTTGTGTGTACGTGAAAGTGTAGAATGATTGAAGCTACTTAAGCTTTTTCAGGCTCAAATTGTGTAAATTGTTGAGACAGTAACAGATATTACACGGACTCAATGTGCATGAAAGAGGTGCGAAGGTGGGGCAACTTTCCTTCTTTTTCAATATCTGAATCTTCCGAGTGAAGACTAGATAGCAGATATGTTGCGTCCCCAAAGAAAATGAAACATTTCTTTATTAAGAAAGAAATGAGTGGCTGGTGGGTTTAATGCAAGAGTTGGCATGGGCTCACTGCCTTTTTCATTGATGGTCACCAAAGAATGTGAACCAATCAGAAGATGTGGTTGCCCGGTTCAGAAAGTGGTTGGTGCAGAGTTTTCATATTCTTTTAACTCTGTTCTCACACCCTCTTTCTTTTTAACATTTTGCTCACTTCTAACCAAACTCTCATTTACATTTTACCGCTCAGCACAACGAGAAAAACTCAACCGGATGAGTTATCTCCCCAACTCTCTGATTTTGACCCCTCACCCCTCAATCACTCAAGGATAACTTCCGGGGTAGGAAACAGTAGTTTACGTGAATCCATGGAAGTTATGTTTAAGCTCTCACACGAATCCCATGTAAGTCCTAAAAAGAATAGTTGCTTAACAGTTTAACTTGAACAGTTAAGCACAAAATATGATAACATTGTCAAAATGTATACTCATGAGATTTGAGCAATTGAACTTTGAAGATTTCTCAAAACGAAGATATTGAATGAATGAAATGGAATCAAGAGAATTGTTTTGAGAATCTGACAATGTATCAATCAGATCAAATAAAATGGTTAGGGTATCAAAGAATTTGATTGTTTGTTTATATGAACAAATATAAACAATTTAGCAATGAAAGCACAAATTTAGAAATGATGATTGACACTCAAAAACATTTGAAAGCAAACGGGAGTATTACCATTGAAAAATTTGCTCGATATGAGACATGGTAATAACAAATTCAAATGAAGTACTGAACCGATGTGCGTGAATACTTTACAGTAAATAGACAAGATAATACACAAGTATTGATCTTTAGAAACACACGGTCAGTTAAACATTGAAGCTCAAATTATGAAAAACATTTAAAATCACACTTCTAAATTCATAAAATCTTTTGAGAATAGAGAAGTGGTTTGAACATTTAAGAAAACATTTTTCATGTTCGAAAGTTGTTCTTCTTTCAAACAATCAGAGATATAGATCAGAAGATATTTACCTTTAAGCTCCCCCTCAAATCATGATATAATGATTTAGGTCTATTAAGTTCCCCCTGGATATTTACAAAATATCCATGTCTGAACATTGAAGAACGGGTCCTGATCTGTCATGTGATCAGAAGCCACTGTCTTGACACTTAAGTTTGGGTTTTGAACTGTTTTGTTCAAAAGCCACTGTTCTTTGAGGTACGAGTCCTAGACTGATTTGTCTAAAAGTCAAAATCTTTTAACTTTGAAGTTCGGGTCTTGAACTGAATTATTCAAGAGCCATTGTTCCTGCTTCCCCTAGACCGGTGGTACCTACAAAACAGATTTGACATGTTTTGGTACCCACTGGTATTTGGGTCCTGATGTGTTAGTTGTAGTTCGTATGGGGTTAACATAATAAGAACCATACCAGTAATTGACAAAATTTTTACTTACAAAGTCATGTGCTCCACAATAAGAACAACAAATTTTCTTCTGAGCAATCCTGATAAGATGATTAGTAGAATAAAACGTATCAGAATTACCAAAACAATTACCTTTATGCTCTCTGTTCTTTTTGGCTTTGGTTGTGGACGCAGATGCTTTGTCTTTCTTCTTCTCTTCATCTGAAGAATCCTTCACTTTCCAGACCATCTGATTTTTCTTTGAATTCTTTCCAAGAGATTTAACATAAAAATTTGCTGAACCATCAACAGATTTGTCATAGAACAGATTAGATGGTCTGATCTGAATTGATTTGACAGTGTTTAGTTTGACAATTTTCTTTTTGAAAACATTTTTGTCATGAATAGAACTTCAAGCTGTTTTGAAAGAACAGATTGATTCTGTTGAATTATCAACAGGTGATTGATCAATCACATCAGCGGTAATCTTTTCTGATAAATCAACGTTTGCAGCTTCTAAGTCTTTTATCTTTTCGAATAAAATGTTTCTTTCAGAATTCATTGTGTCAAACTTTAGTTTCAAATCAGATCTGGCCTTCTTTTCTTTTTGGACATCTGAAGATAGAACAGTTATTTTGGATGTGAGCTTCGATATTTCAGATTCAAAATGTAAACGTTCTTTCTCAAAATCTTTTTCCAAGTTCTTGGCTTTCTCAGAAATATCTTTGAAAATCCCAGTATTTCTCTTTTCAGTATTTTTCTTTTCAGGCTCATATGACTGCTTCTTATCTTTGAAAATCTGTCTTTCTTTTTCGAGCAAGTCTTGTAAAGTAGAAATCTGATTGGGAAGTTCAGTAATTTTATTTTCAAGAACTTTTCTTTCCTTAGAAAATGTGTCTCTTTCAGTAATTAGAATATTTTCAAAATCAGCAACTTGTTTGGAAAGTTTAATGCATCTCAGCTCCAAATCCTTTTTCTCTTGAAGAGTTTTCTTGGAAAGTTCAGATGACTGTTGAGGTGGAGATATCTTCAAATTTGATCTATCTTTATCTGCTTGGAGACTTGTTTTCAATTCAGCATTCTTCTTCTCCAGAGCAGATATCTGATCTTCAAAAGCCTTAAACTTCTGTTGAAGCTTAACTGATTCATCTTTCAGCTCTGATGATTTTTGTTCAGTCGTCTTCAGTTGGCTTTGAAGATACGCAATCTTTTTCTCTTTGAGTTTGATTTCTTTTTCACATGTTTGAACAGTGTTTTCTTTTGAATAAATCATTTTCTCTTTCTCTTTAATCTCTTTCTCTCTGATCTCTTTCTCTTTCTCACTGATAATACCTGCAAAATCAGATTTAGCAATATCAGTACATTTTGCACAAACAGGAGTTTTATCAGAATTTGACAAATTTAACTTCAACTCCTGAATTTGTTTGAGAATCTTTGAATTTTGATTTTTCAGTTTGTCACATTCAGCTTCTATAACAAATTTATTTAAAAATTGAGACTTTTCATTTCCATCCACTATAATAGGACATGTAACTATTATTTCAGATGAACCATCTTTAACAATAGTTTATGTTTCTATTTTAGTTGATGTATCTGAAATAGTCTCTGCTTTAACAGATGTGTCAATGATATGTGGAATTAAAACAATATGCTCCAAATCTTTGTTGATCATATGTTTTCTCCACTGAGACTGTTTATCTGTAGCAGACATCTTGAATGATTCGCTTGATTATGAAAGATCGTTCCCAAACAATTCAGAACAATTGACTAAAAGTCAAACTTAGATCACACAAAAAAAATCTCTGAAAAATTTTCTATCTCTAAAAAATATTCTGTCTCTGGAACTCTCAAAGCACTGGAATTCTCACATTACAGAACTTGCAGATTGAGTAGACCAAATGTTCTGAATCCAAACTCACACTCTCAGATCATGTGGAATAAAACTTGCAAGTAACTTGGATTTTCACAGACTGGAACTTGCAGATTTAGTGGATTCAAAACCTGAAGATCACTTGAAATGAAACACTCACATATTACACAAACCAAGTTAAAATTCACAGACTGCACAAACCAAGTTAAAAATCACAGATTACTACATAAACTGTAACTTGCAGGTTGTGTGTTGAAAAAATTCAGAACTTGCAAACTGTATTTGAGGTTGAAATCTGCAGACCATAAACTTGCAAATACTTGGAATCAAAATCACAACTTATTTAGAATCTTGACTTGAAGTTCACAAATACTTAAACTGTGTTCATTTGAACTTCACAAATACTTCACATATGCTTGAATTTCACAGATGCTTGCAGGCTGTGTTCATGAACTCGAAACACACAGGTCATAAAACACACAAACTCACAGTTCAAACTAAGTGAAAATAAATTGTATGATTGATCTGTGTTCAGACTGTGAAATGTGAAAACCAAATGAAAATGTCCAAACCAAGTGATCCCAAATGAAATTAGAACTAACAAATGCTTATCTGCAAAACTAAAACACACAAATCAAACTGAAATTGAAACACACAGAAGCTTTGATTTTCAAGCTTTCAATTTCAAACTTTCAAGCTTTGAATTATTAAACTCGCAAGCTGCTTCAATTTGAAACTTTCAAATTCGCAGATCAAACAACTATAAACTCACAGACTGAGTTTATATTTCAACTTGCATGCCACATAACCTGAATTCACAAATGATTAGCAGACTGTGTGAATTAAAAGTGAAGATTCATGAAACTCACAAATCACTCGAATTCAAAATTATAGATTATTTGAACATGAAACTCAAATCAATTGACTTGAATTAAAAGTGCAGACTGAGTTTATGAAATCACAGATCAAAGCAATAGGTATTTATATGAGGACTAAAACCACATGCTTAAACATAAAGATTAAACTCTCACAAGTCTAAACAACACATACTTAGACTTTGACATACTTTGACTTAGACATTGTTGACTTTACTTGACTTGACTTTTCTCACTAAATCTTGGATACAATTTTATACACTAACAAATATTACGCTTTCTCTCTCTACACTCTCTGTCTAGTTCTTGATATTGTCATAATCTTGATCGAGATTGTGTTTTTGATTGCTTGATTGATTGGGAATACATTTTCAATTGGTATTGTTAGATCTCAGATTTATTGGATTCAAGATCATCCAATATGAAGTTTGGAATCTGAAGTTAATGCTGAAAAGTCACTCTCAAGATTAGTCTAATGTCGTTTGTAATAAAATGTCAAAGTTTATTGTATTTTATTATTTTAGTTATAAGTCCTAAATATCTAGATTTTATGTTTTAATAGATATTTAGTTTAGGATATTTTGTTTTACATAATATCTAGTTTAGATATTATGTATGTTAGTGTGTTAGAAAAGTAATATAGAAAACACACACATAACACAATTTCACGATGTAAAAACACAGAGAGCTTCAAAAGAGAAATCAATCAATCTGTATTCCGTGTTTGTAATCAAATCAAGTTGGTTAATATATGTGTCGTTGTTTTGATAAGAACTTGATAATATTGTAGACCGACAATTGGTATCAGAGCTTAAAATAGATTCAGATCAAGTTTTTATAAGAACGACTATGTGTTCTTCATTTCAAAATCGATTTCGAGTTTAAGTGTGTTTTTGGGATTGAAATCGATCAGGTTGTGATCGAATAGGGTGCTAGATCGAGTTGTTATACTTTAATTTCAGTATAGCACTAATATCGATTCCCATTTTGTGATTTTTGGAGTCAACAGTACACGACTTCAAAGTCACTGTTCCATCTATTGGATCTTCAAAAAGTGATTGTTTTTCTGATCTAAAGGTTGTAATCTGTTCTAAAACTGTTAGTGGTCAATTTTTTAGAATTTGGGACTGCTAATCGTTGACAAACAGGGTTATTTGAGCGAAACAGATCGATTTTTCGAAGAACAGGGACGAACTCGCGCAAAGTGCAAAATTTGCGCCAGTTCATAGTCAGTTTTGCGCCATCAACGTCTAGCGCAAACTTGACTTTTGCGCCATCAACGACTCACGCAAAACTCAAAACGCGCGACCTACTTCTCGCGCCAACCTTTACTCGTGCAAAGATCCAATTCGCGCGACCCTTGAATCACGCAAAACTTCCTTTTGCGCCAGCTCCTCATAGCGCAAAGTTGATATTTGCGCCACCTTCATTAAGCGCAAATTGTGCTTTTTGCGCCAGTTCCGGACTTAGTCGTTTTTGTTCAGTCTTTATCTGATTTTAACTGGACTAACGATAAGTACAAGTTCTTATTGCATAATAATCAAACAGAATGAATTCCAGCGAAGCTAATTCAATCAGTATGGATGAGAATACACCTGTACTTTACAAAGGAAAGATTTCTGCCTTGGAAGAAGAAAGCGACAGCACACTTGTGCTTGATGGGTCAGATGAAGATAAAATCCGAAGCTGATTCTGATGAAGAGGTGTGTGATTTAACCAAATCTGGTTTCTTAAATCAAATGCAAGCCATGATGATAAAACTCCAAGAATTAGAGTCGAAACTCAAGCGTGAAAAGGGTGTCATAAAAGACAAATACCAGTCAATACAGAAACTTAGCAATGACCTTGCTGAGAATAAAGTATTGATTGAGATTTTACATAGAAACAATGACACTAGCGCAAAAGAAAAGACCATAATTCTTAAAGAGAATACTGAAACAAAGTCTAAATTGAAAAAGAGTGAGTTTGATTTTAAAGAGCTTACGAAATTGCATTCTTCAACTTCCAAAGAAAACGAATCTTTTCTTGCAAAATTAAAAGCTTTGGAAGAGAAGTTATACACATTGGGTCAAACTGAACAAACCATTCATCTAAACAAACCCAAAGAGGAGATAGAGAGTTGGGGACTTGGTTATGAGAACCCTCATTACCTTAAAAAAGGTATATCTGAAGTGCCTGCACCTTATGATTTTACATTCTTAAGACTTTCTCACCGATTCCCTGAACTTAAAGTTTTCTGTACTGGACTGTCTAAAGAGGATGAAGCCAAGGAAACTGAAAAACGAAAGAAATCATCTAAAGTTCACCTTCCATTTTATTATGCGAAGCTGAATAATAGTTATAATGATGATCCAATATATCAAAATAAATCTCTTTCAAATGACTTCTTTCAGAGTTATTCTGTAAAAGAAATGGAGGCTAAGCCTATTGAAGGTAAAGTTTACGTTTCTCCTCTCGTTTTGGAAAGTAAAATTTCTGAACTTGAGACATCTTTAACAGATGAAAGACTTTTGATTGATATTGAACAAAAAGTTTTTTCAACTGTGCTTAAGAGTACTGTTCTTTCTAAATCATCAAGGGCTTCAAAATCTAATGATATGTTTGGTCTACTAGATGAAGGGTTTGATTTTCGAAACTCCGATGGTGTTTTAGATGAGTATTTTGATCAATTTGATTTTAATGCCAAACTTCCTAATCATTCGCCATTTGTTGTGAATTCCTTTGGATTATCCAGTAAGTTTGTGAAAAGCAAATCATCAATGAAAGTTGATGAGACAGTTTCTGTGAAAACTAAGAATGCGAAAGGTAAGAAGAAATCTTAGCATTCACAGAAACCGATCATTACTGGTAAGCCAAAGAAGAAGCATTCGTTTGTTGCTCAAAAATCTAACTCACGGGTTTCAAATGTTTCAGAACTGAGCAAGAAAAAGCCAGGAATTAAATCTGAATGGCAACCAAAACAGGAGATTAACGAGACTGCTAAATCTTTTTGGAATGTTGCTTGTATAAAACCAAAACTTGTCGATTCTCGCAAGAAATATTCTATACAGCAATTATTCTAGTTATCTCAATCTATTAGAAAATTTTCAAATTATGGTAGATATGATCATGCTTCTCGTAAAGATCCTGATGTTTGGTTTGGCACATATCATGTTCCCTCTTATCATACTAATTCTTCATTTGATTCTCAAAAGAAAAGAGGACCCAATTTCAAATAGGTACCAAAATCGTATACTAACACAGTTGGATCCAAATATAAGTGGATACCAAAGAAAAGGGATGATTTTGTTTTGCAGGTACCTACTGTCAAGAGGGAGTAGGAGAACATATGGTTCTTGAGTAAATCAGCTCAAGACCCAGACATCAATGTCAACATATGGCTCTTAAATACAACAGTTCAAGACCCAGACTTAAATGTCAAGACGGAGGCTTCTAAGTAAATCAGCTTAGGACCCTTACTTCAACGAAGTTTGACTTCTAAACACAACAGTTTAGAACTTGTACTTCAGTGATCAAAAGACCTTACTCCTGTCCTTATAAGAGATTGTACTCCAATACTCCAATGAGGAAATCAACCATCAAGGGGGAGTACATATTTGTCTGAAATTTTAAATGCATATCTTTTACAAGATGATAATTTTTTTAATGCATAATTTCAGGGGGAGTATAAGACTTATGACTTCTGATTATTTCAGATCAGAACTCGTACTTTCATTGTTTTTCTGCTTTTTGTCATTTTAATTCAATGTGAATAATTTTGCTTTGACTATGACATAAGACTTTTGCAGTTTTTGAGAGATGCTTACATGTTCATATCTTTATGACTTTAAGCTTAGCTTCATGAGATGTAAGATCGCACGTAAAGGTATAATCCTTTATCTTAATATCATATATGATTGAAAGAAGGACAACTTTCAATCATAGAAAACATTGTTCTTAAAAGTTCAAATCACTTCTCGAATCTCAAACCGATTTCATGAATTGGAAGTGTAATTTTAAATGTTTTCTAGATCTACTTTGTGCTTTAACTGATATAGTTAAACCATGTTGAGCATCATATGCTTTCTAGGAAAACATCGGATTTCATTGTTCTAGGACTTAACACAACTTCTACGGATACACGTTAACCAGTGTTTCCTACCCAAGAGGTTAATCCATAGTGATTGAGTGTGAGAAATCAAAAGAAATGAGAGTGGGTTGTGTGATGATCAATAATGCAAAAGAGAGTTCGGTTAGAAGTAAACTGAATGTTTAAAAGAAAGAGGGTGTGAGAATAAAGTTAAAAGAATATCAGAACTCTGCACCAACTACTTTCTGAGCCGGGCAGCCACATTTCTAGTGTTTCACATTTCTTTGGTGAACATTATTGAAACAGGCAACTAGCCCATGCCAACTCTTGATTAACCCCACCAACCACTCATTTTCTACTCAAATAGAAAGTGTTTCACATTTTCAAAGGGGAAGCAGCACATTTGCTATCTGATTTTCATTTGGAAAATCTGGATATTGAAAAGAAGGAAGTCTGCCCCACCTTCGCACTTCAATCATGGACATTGAGTCTGTGTTTAACTTACTGTTGTCTCAGTGGTTTACACAATATTGAGCCTTATAAGCAATCATCAAGTGCTTAATTCTTTCTATCACTTGCACGAACACACAAGGAATTTGTTTCTTTGTAATAACGTTCATAGAATTTACCTTAGTAGTGTTTCGATGATTGAATGGAAGCCCTGGGGGAGTGAACATCAAAAAGCTCCTTATCAATATGTATTAGTTACACACAGTGACTTAGTGTTACTGACGGGCATTTTAACTAATTCATTTGCTGATTCAGGTGTTACACGATTATTTTGTCTGGATTTGCAAAGATCTTGATGATTACTTTTGAATTGACGAATCAGAGGCTCCAAATGAAAGACATTTCTTACTCAGAGTTTTGATGAAATCGTTTCTCTATTCATCAAAAAAGGGGAGAACCTAAAGCTTGAAGAAATGTCCATTACATTACAAGATTGGAAAAGAGAAGAGCTAACCAAGAAATGCGAGAGATCAAAGTATTCTGAAGACATGCTGATTTTAGAGAAATTTTCTTTGAAGATACTTTGCTAAAGCATTCTGAGCTAAACCCTGGAGATTATTACATATTGAAGACAGAAAGGGGATTCCAACTTCTGAGCTGAAAGAGAAGACTTAATTGCTAAATCTTTTTAGTAATGATCTTGATCCAAAGGGGGAGATTGTTAGATCTCAGATTTATTGGATTCAAGATCATCTAATCTGAAGTTTGGAATCTGAAGCTAATGTTGAAAAGTCACTCTCAAGATTAGTCTAATGTCGTTTGTAATAAAATGTCAAAGTTTATTGTATTTTAGTATTTTAGTTATAAGTCCTAAATATCTAGATATTATGTTTTAATAGATATTTAGTTTAGGATATTTTGTTTTACATAATATATAGTTTAGATATTATGTATGTTAGTGTGTTAGAAAAGTAATATAGAAAACACACACATAACACAATTTCACGGTGTAAAAACACAGAGAGCTTCAAAAGAGAAATCAATCAATCTGTATTCCGTGTTTGTAATCAAATCAGGTTGGTTAATATATGTGTCGTTGTTTTGATAAGAACTTGATAATATTGTGGACCGACAGGTATCAGAGCCTCACCAAAGAGAATTCAGAGAGTTTTTGATTGTCAATTTGATCGATTTTCTTGAATTTCTTCAAGAACAGACGTGTTCTTGAAATTGTTACTGTTTGATCGATTTTTCCTGGAATTGTTGAAATTTGTGTGTAATTTTGTTCTAGCAGTGATCGATTTGTGTTAGAAATCAGTTTGTAATCACACACAAACACTAATTGATCATTTGTTTGATATAATTTCGAATTTCTTGGAATTTTGTATCACGAACTGCACAGAGTCTGTATTTGGATTAATCGCACTGTAATTCATGTTTGTAATCATTGTTGTAAGTTCAAAAAGTGTTTAAAATCACTTTTCGAACCTTGTGATTGAGTTTGTAAAAGCAATTTGCAGGATTTCTGTGTTTTCGATCGAATTTCAGAAAACAAGGGAAGAACTCGCTAGATCTGTTCTTCGTGCTAAGGAAGAACGCGCAAGGTACTGTGCATTGTTTGTTGTGCGAGTTTCTGCAGGTTCTCGTATAATACTGCTTACGAGAAACAGCTTCGCGCAAAGGAGTATTTTGTTTGTTTTGCGAGTTTCTGATTTCCCAGAAATTTTCTAAGTCCGAATCGCGCACATTCCTTCTGCGAGTTTCAGAGTTTGCGAGTTTGTGTTTTGCGCGTTTTGAGCTACTCGAAAATTTTCTAAGTATGTGTTAGGGCAATGTATATGTTAAATAGAAGTTCAGGGTGTAAATTGTAATTGTTTGAAAGTAGTATTAGCTTGTTGGGCCTAAAAGCCCATAAGCCCATTTTCGTGTAAAGCCTGGATATATAAAGGCTGATTTGTTTTCTTTTACAAGAAAGTCTCATTATTTTCAGATTACTAGTCAATAGGTTTACTCTCTCAGATCAAAAATTCTTCTGTAAACCTGTAACCCTTTGATTTCATATTAATCATATGACTAGTAGTTGTGGCCATATAATTGTTCATCTTTGATATTATTTGCTGCTGATTGCACTGTACTGGGTTCTACAATTGGTATCAGAGCAAAGAGACTAAAGGTTAGATCCAGAAAAAGGTTTGTCTAAAACCCTATAATCAATCATATGTGTTAATCGCTTTTATCTGTTTCTGAGTTTTTATCGATTTTCTTGATTTCTGTCTATCTGGGTTGTTTTGTCTATCGGTCTATTGGTTTCTGGAAAAAAAAATTATCGATCGAAGTTGTTCTGGAAAAATAATTAAGATTTTATCGATCGAAGGTTTCTGTTGATTTTGTGGTTTATCGGTTTGTTCGATTTCAATTTTCTGGGTTTTGATTTCGGTCGAATTCCAAAAAATTCATCGTGTTCTTCGGTAGTATTCTTCGAGTTTATCGGGCTTATTTGTTTATCGGTGCTTGTATTTATCGGTCTATCTATTAATTAGTCTTAATCTGTTATTTGACCGATAGACATCCTTTGACCGGGAAGGTGTAATTACCGGTCATTGTGTTTGACCGATACATTGTGTTTTCTGGTCTTTGCTTCGACCGAAACTTAGCCACTATCGGTCTTGTGTTCGACCGATACACTGATTCGATCGGTACCCTGATTACCGGTCTTTGTCCTTTAACCGGTAAGTTGTTAATACCGGTCCTTTTGGTTCGACCGATACGTTGTCAATACCGGTCCTTTGCTTGACCGGTACATTGTCAACACCGGTCCTTTGTTTGACCGGTACTCTGTCAATACCGGTCCGTTGCTTGACCGGTGCATTGCCTTTACCGGTCCTCTGCTTGACCGGTACCCAGTTCGACCGGACTTTTGCTAGACCGGGTCCTTGTCCTATTCTGTTTTTTTATTATTATTGTGTTTGGATCATCCTGCTTGTCTCACGATCGTTACAGTGCTTTTAAGTTAAGAGATTTAAGATGAATTCAAGAGACGCGTTAGCTATTGGTTCGGATCAGAAGCCCCTGGTTCTCTATCGAGGGGAATATCCTCAGTGGCACGATCGTTTAATGAACTTCATTGAATCGAAATCAAACTATGAAGCCATTTACAAGTGTCTGACAGAGGGGCCGCAAGACTGGCCAATGAAAGTTGTACCGGGAAACACAGAAGAAGGTCGACTTGAACGCAATGTTCGAAAATCTGTCAGTGACTTTACAAATCAAGAGAAGGATATGTATTATGCTGAAAAGCAAGCAAAGACATATCTTCTACAAAGTCTACCCAACGACATCTATGCTTCCATCGACAGTTATAAAGAGTCTGCAAAGAAAATGTGGGACCAGATTGAGAAGATGATGATGGGGAGCCACATCAACAATCAGCTCAAAGTGACAAACTGCATCATCAGATATGATGGATTCAAAGCAAGAAAAGGCGAGACACTGACAGAAACATATGAAAGGTTCAACTTGCTTCTGAATGATCTCCAGAAGAATAAGATCACAAAGACAACAACATCAAGTTCATGAACAACCTCCAGCCTGAATGGAAGTCGTTTGTCTCCCATATTCGTCATACTCAGACCCTGGAGAAGCTTTTTCTACATGAACTTTATGAAATGTTGCTCCAGGATGAAGAGGAAGTTATGGAACTAATGGGGAATCAGAAAGTTGAAGAAAAGCCGGTAGTTGATCCGTTAGCACTCGTATCTGAGAAAAGAGTGAAGTTTGTCAGTCGTTCGTCTGAAAAGAAGCCAGTGCAAAGTGAGTCTGAATCCGAAGATCCTGATAGTGATTCGGATCCTGAACTCACTAAGATGAAAGAAGCTATGGTATTCTTGACTCAACAATTCCAGAAAAGGAAGTTCTTTAACAAGTCTTCCAACAAGAAAAGGTTTTCCACTCGCCGTGATCATCAAGAGAAGTCTGAAGGTAAGAAACGTGTTGAAGATGGAAAGAAGTCTGACAAGAGACACGAAGAAAAGCTAAAAGATGAGCCGATCAGATGCTACAATTGTGGTCGGTTAGGCCATTTTGCCAAGGATTGTCGCAAGCCTGTTGTGCGCAATTCCGATTATTACAGAGCCAAGCTTCTACTGGCCAAAGAGAAATAAGCAGGTAAGGCTCTCATGGCTGAAGATGATTACTGGCTACAAGTCTTTGATGAAGAACCTGAAGATGCCGAAGCACACTTGTGTTTCATGGGCAAGCATTCATCACCTTCTGACACTGATGATGAAGATCAAAACTCTCCATGTCAGGTATGTGCTCCTTATCACGAAGCTTTACTTGATCAGATGCAACTTGCCATGAATAAACTAGACTCTTTCAAGCTACTCATAAAAGAAAAAGAACAACTCATCTCATTTTTAGAAAAAAGAGTTGCTGCACAGTCTGAATGTATTGAAAATCAAAGTTTAGAAATCTCAAGCAATCTGTGCACAATTTCTAATTTAAAAGAAGAGTATGAGAGTTGTTCAAAAGAATCACAAGAGCTAAAGACCAAAGTAGATGATCTGACCAGTGAGCTACGCATGTCCGAGAATGAGAAAATTGATATTGTGTCTCAAAACGTGGCTTATAAAAATGAAAATCAAAGATTATCTAATCAGTTAAAGGAGATTGAAAAGAAGCTTTATAGAATTGGTCAATCTCATCAAACGCTAAATCTAATTGCACCAAAGGAACCCAAGTATGCGAATACGGGTATCGGTTACGATAACCCATATTATCTGAAAAAGGCCCTATCCAAAGTTCCTACGATTTATGCGTCTGAATTTTTTGGAATAGACAAGACATTTCCAGAATACAAGATCAATTAGACCAAACCAATTGAGGATGAGGACTGGGAAGAGGATAAGTTGAGAAGGGAGAACTCTACTAAAATGAAACTTCCTTTTGTTTATGATTCATTAAATGCATCTTACAACGAAGAAAAACCTTGTTTCCTATCAAATGACTATTTTAGAAGTTATACTCAAGCTGAACTTGATGCTAAAATAGTTAAAACTAAGGAGGAATCTCTAGATCATAAAGTTTATGTTCCACCTCTGTTTTTAGAAAAGAAAATTGTTCAGCTAGAAACGTCATTTGAACAGGAGAGGGACAATTTTCAAAAGGAAAAACAAGACCTTTTATCTCAAATTGAGTGCCTCACTTCCAATAAAGAGGAATCTGTGTCCGACAAGGAAAGAGAATACTTTCAAACAGAAATAAAGAAGTTAAACTCACAACTGTCTGCCTTGGCAGCAGATCGTCTGAAGGGACAATTTCACAAGGCTGAGCCTCAAGCTAAGCCTACAATTCTCCAAAGTGAGAAACCTACCCTGTCTGACAATTCTTATCCTGCCTCCGACACATCTTCCTGTAAAGCCTTTTTGGGTGACTTGTCACCAAATCTTTCAAATAAAGGAAAAGAGCCTCATGTTTTAGAAACGGATCATTGTTCTGATTTTAAACATGCTTCCGCCTATGATCCACTTCAAACAAATTCTTCCGATGTCCTAAATTCCTCAAGCGATAAGGCCCTTTCTGATAAGGAAATGGAATTTTCAGCATTCTTGAATTCCGAGGTGTGCCTAGACAGTGATTTGACCCAATTTGATTTTAATCCGTCTCTACCAAGTCATGTTGATTTTCTAAACTCTTCTAGTGAGCCTCCGGTAAAAATTTTATAAGGGTGAATGTTCCACATCCACCCCACAAAAACCTTTTGTGAACGATTCTTCAAAGTCAAAATCCAACAAACGTTCACAAAAGAAGAAAAAGACCGGTCGCTACAAAAGACAACAATCTTCAAGCTTCACATCTTCTGACTTTAAGTTTAACGGTCTTTCAAATACTTTTGGTCGGCGCAAAGAAGTAAGATATGCTTGGGTAGCTAAGAAGTCTAAAGGGAGCACGGCAACAGCAGAATTAGTTGATCCAGTTTTAAAGTCTAGGAAAAACAATAACAATCATGATGTTTTTATTTCTAAACCTTTAGTTGAATGTAATGGAACTTTACCTTTAGAAGTTTATTCTATTCCACATTTACTTCAACTGTCTCATGATTGTATTTGTTGCTCTTATTGTGGATCGAATGATTTTGTTGATCGTCGTTATGCATCTGATTGGTTTGGCTCGTATCATGTTGATAATTATCATTCTCAGTTTGATATTACCCGTCATAGGAAAGGACCCAAGTCTAAACGGGCATTCAAAACGGGTGTTAAATCTAACCCCAAAGGACCCATTTACGAATGGGTACCTAAAAAGAAATAACTTGTTTTACAGGACGGTCATGTGTGGTATCTAGATTCAGGCTGCTCCAAGCACATGACCGGAAGAAAGGAGCTACTCACAAACTTCACCGAGAAGTTTTGTGGGAATGTACGGTTTAGGAATGATCACTCTTCTCCCATAATGGGGTATGGAGATATTGTCAAGGATAATCTGACAATCAAGAAAGTGTCCTACGTCGAAGGACTTGGTCACAATCTCTTCAGCATCGGTCAATTCTGCGTCAAGGATCTTGAGGTCACCTTCAAAGCAAAAAGGTGCAGCGTTCGGACTGAAGATGGAAAAGAGATCCTTGCTGGAACACGTCGCACCAACCTCTACACGATTGACCTCTCATCTTTGACAACAGATAAGGACGTTTGTCTGATGTCCAAAGCATCTGCCGAACAAAGTTGGTTATGGCATCGTCGTCTCTCTACCTGAACTTCAAGACGATTAATAAGTTGGTGCTCGGTGGACACGTTAAGGGAATGCCTGATCTTAAATTCGAAAAAGATCATTTGTGTGCCGCCTGCGAAATGGGCAAAATGAAGAAGGCTTCTCACAAGCCTAAAGTCACTCCTAGTACTTCACGGTCCCTTGAACTCATTCACATGGATTTATGTGGACCGATGCGCGTCCAAAGCATCAATCATAAGAAGTATGTCCTGGTGATGGTTGACGATTTTTCTCGCTACACATGGGTCCGATTCCTCCGATCAAAGGATGAAACTCCCGAATTGATTATCTCTCTTCTGAAGAGTATTCAAGTCAGTCTCAACCTATCAGTCCAGACCATAAGGACGGATAACGGCACAGAGTTCAAGAATCAAGTGCTCACCGGTTACTTGACTTCAGTGGGCATAACACATACTTTCTCAGTTGCTCGCACTCCTCAGCAAAACGGGGTAGTAGAGCGCCGGAATCGAACCCTTGTCTAAGCAGCTCGCACGATGTTATCGCACTCCAAGCTACCGCTATTTTTATGGGCAGAAGCAGTTGCTACCGCTTGCTACACTCAAAACCGCACTATCATCAACAAGCGGTTCAACAAGACACCGTACGAGATCATCAACAAACGCATCCCCAATATCAACTATTTTCATGCATTAGGGTGCACATGCTTTGTACTGAATGACAGGGATGATCTCGGCAAATTCAGCCCCAAAGCGGACGAAGGAGTGTTCATTGGATATTCCCAGCACGCCAAAGCTTACCGTGTCTACATCAAACGAACAAAGACCGTCGTTGAGAGTATGAACGTGACTTTTGACGAGGGAGTTGATATGGCTTCTGAACACCTCAGTTCAGAACCCGCTTTAACTAGTGTGTTAGCTTCTGGACAAGTTCATTCAAGAGCTACACAATCTCCAGTAGATCCACATCATGCGTCTACGTCAAGAGCACACCTTTTCTGATTTGGATTTACTATTTGAGTATTTCTATGATGACTTATTTAATATTAAGTCTAATACTATGTCTTGTAACAGGAATGTTGCTCAAGCACCAGAAGTGACACAAGTCACTGGTCCAACCGACTCCGGTGGCCCATCCTCGTCTGGTGCTCCATCATCTACTGACAATGATTCTGCATTCCCGAGCAGTGATCCTCCTCCTATCCAAGATCCTACTGTCGCACCGGTAATAGTAGGCCCTCCTGAACCGACACCTGTGGAAGGCACTCCTGAAGTTCCCATTCTGGCAATCCTGGATTCTGCTTCACCTGCGTCTCCTGCTGAGTCGTCCTCTGCTGCACTCTCGACTCCAACTAAGGAACTTCCATCTCACAGGCCGTCATAACTCGAAGCAGTTCAGGATTTATCCCCCGGTGGTTATGTGGACCCCGATACTTCTCAACAGACATATCAACCTCTTCCACACACCACCAAGTGGACTCGAGCTCACCCCCTTCATCAGATCATTGGTGATCCCAACACGCCTGTTCAGACTCGATCTACTACTGCGAATGACTGCTTATTTTCTTCGTTCCTCAGCCGTATCGAACCTTCCACCGTCTCCGAAGCGTTGAATGATTCAGACTGGGTGATCGCTATGCAAGAGAAACTCAACCAATTTGAGAGCCTCAAAGTGTGGCGCCTTGTTCCCCGGCCAAAGAACAAGACGGTGATTGGGACGAAATGGATTTTCAAGAACAAGAAGGACGAAAATGGTATCATTGTCCGGAACAAAGCGCGTCTAGTGGCTAAAGGATATCTCCAGCAAGAAGGAATAGATTACGAGGAGACGTTTGCACCGGTTGCACGCATTGAAGCTATTCGCATGTTCCTCGCCTACGCCGCCCACAAGAATTTCATCGTCTTTCAAATGGATGTGAAATCTGCGTTCTTGAACGGCGTTCTCAAAGAGGAAGTTTATGTCTCGCAACCCGAAGGCTTCGTGAGTTCTGAATCTCCGAATCATGTTTATTTTCTTGACAAGGCCTTATACGGTCTTAAGCAAGCGCCTCGAGCCTGGTATGACGCTCTCTCATCCTTCTTGATTAAATCTGGTTTCTCTAAAGGTAAGATTGATACTACTTTATTTATTAAAAGAGAAAAGAAAGATATCATTCTTGTACAGATTTATGTTGATGACATAATATTTGGAACCACAAACCCCAAGTACTGTTAGAACTTTTCCGCCTTAATGAGTAAACATTTTCAAATGAGCATGATGGGGCAAATGAATTTTTTCCTGGGTCTTCAAGTAAAACAATTAGCAACAGGAATTTTCATTAATTAATCTAAGTACATCTCGGATATTCTTCGGAAATACCAGATGGAAAACTCTTCTCCTATGAAAACCCCCATGTCTACTAGCTTAAAGCTACACTCCGATCCTGATGGAAAGGATGTGAATGCTACAACTTATAGAGGTATGATAGGTTCTCTGATGTACTTGACGGCGAGCCGGCCAGATATTATGTTCTCGACATTTCTATGTGCACGATTTCAGTCGAAACCTAAAGAGTCTCACTTAGCTGCGGTTAAGAGTATTATCCGATATTTAAAAGGTACTGTTGATCTTGGTTTGTGGTACCCAAAGGAGACAGGTTTTGAATTGACAGCCTACTCGGACGCTGATCATGCTGGAAACATGTTGGACCGGAAAAGCACTTCGGGTCATGTCCAGTTCCTGGGAGATCGTCTCGTCAGCTGGGCTTCGAAGAAGCAAAACTGCGTGTCCACCTCGACCGCCGAGGCCGAATATGTATCAGCTGCCAGTTGCTGCTCGCAAGTTATATGGATGCGCACCCAGCTGAAAGACTATGGATTTATCTTCTCGAGGATCCCCATCTACTGTGACTCCAAGAGCGCCATTGCAATATCTAACAATCCAGTCCAGCACACGAAGACGAAGCACATTGATGTGCGTTATCACTTCATAAAAGACCACGTGGAGAGAGGTACCATCGAACTCTACTTTGTTAATACAGAGCATCAGTTAGCAGACCTATTTACCAAAGTCTTGGACGAAAAACGCTTTAATTATCTTGTGTCCAATCTAGGTATGCTAAATCTGAGAGTTTGATCCTTTCACAGCCCTCAACGAGTCTCATTCAATAACGAATGACTGTGTCTAATGCCCCAGTGCCTTGTATCTGGTTGCTCCAATCCACACTCCTTGGTTATTTCATTTTACTCGTTAAGTTCTATGTCAATTTCAAACTTCTGTATCAATAAAGTAGATTTCGTTTGTTTCTAGTTTCTCGTGTGTTTTTCCTTTCTTCGTGGTGTTTTCGTGTTTCTTTTGTAGGTCCTTACGGTTCTATCTGGAAACGTTTGTCGTTTTGTGGTGGTCTATAGAAGATGTTCATGTGTTCAGGGGGAGCACGATCGTACGATGTTTGGTAAGGTTCTCTAGTCCTCCATTCGAGGGGGAGCAGGTAAGTTTTTCCTGCGGTTCGATTACCTCGCGGTAATCGTCGAGGGGGAGCTATGTCTCGTAAGATATTCAATGTTCGAGGGGGAGCATTACCTATCACTTCTGGTTTATTTTTTTTCCCATTTTTTTTAGGTTTAAATTTTTGGTTTAAATTTTTTTTCTTTCAGAAAAATCCAAAAATATTAGATTTTTTTTAAGTTTTTAAAGTTTTTAAAGTTTAGTTTGGACTGGCCCATATCAGGAACCGACCCAATTTCTTGTTCTTGGCCCAATATGCGTCCCGGCCCAATACGGGTTTCCCATTCGACCGGGGTATTTAAAACCCCGGTCTTCCTATCTCCTTCATTATCAAATGAACGCTCTTTCATTCTCTCGCTCTCTTATCTCCCGTAACCTCTCGACCGGAACTTGCCTCGATCGCTCTCACTCTTTCTCGCTTTTCACTTGAGATCAACATCGCAGGTACTATGTCGCAAAATCCACCTCCAGCGATTGATCCAATCGCCGATGCTGAGCTGATTCCCGAGGATCAATTCATTCAGCTCACACCAAACAACTATCATCTCGATGTAACCCAACCTGCCATTCAATATCAGGTCATCATCGAGATCCTCAGTGGGCATCCTCTATCATATGCTCTAACGGAGACAGCGGAAGTGCCGCTATTATACTTACAACAGTTCTGGAAATCTCTACATGCCTTGGAGGCCGACGGTGAATTCCATCTGGAAGGTCGAATTAATCACACACCTGTGCTCCTCACTTGTGATCTTTTCTGAAAATTTCTTCATCTGCCGACCGCCGGTTCAGTCCAGGGGCGAAATAGCTTTGACCCGCTAGTATCGGACGCCACTCTATGTGTGGACATCGTGCCCCTAGGATACAGCGCAGATCTACGTCTTCCATCAGGGTTCAACCGCAAGTACCTTTCCACTATCTGGTACACCATGTTCACTTACCTCAATCGATGTCTTTCGGCTATCACGAAAGGCATCGACCAGACGAGTATTCACATTCTCCGCCTATTCCACTCAGTGGCATTCCATCGCCACGCAGATGTCGCCGATTTCCTATGGTATGACCTTGTTCAGAAAGTTCGGTCGAATGCGACGAAGAGACAGCACTTCATTCCTTATATGAGGTTTCTCCAGCTGATCATTCGAAGCTACATGAATTTGTATCCCGAGATACCTCGTCGTTCCATGCACCCTACTTTTCCGCATCACCCGACTCGCAAGATACCAGCACGCCCAGATCCAGAAGGTATGGTCGCCCGACAAATCCCAGTCGGGTTGTTGGCCTATGCTCGTCCTTCGGCACTGAGTGTTATAGCGTATAGGCACACACACAATCTTCCAACTCCTATGGTCCAACCAGATCCGGTAGGACCTGCCCAGGGAGCACGATCTGAGAGGCGTGAGGGTCCGCGTCCCCGTACGAGAGGTGGTAGAGTCCGAATAGCTGGGGCTTCTGGACCGGGTGTGACGAGCGAAATTGTTGTGAGGGGAACTGGAGAGGGCAGTGCCGTTGGATCGAGACAAGCCAGTACTTCACGACGATCACCTACCCCGCCACGGGAGACACCTACGATGGTAGAAGAGGACACAACTACTGAATCTGCCAACGTTCAGTCCTCTTCTCCCAATGCATTGGAAGAGGAAACATCTGCTGACACTGCAATCGAGTCTGCGGAGGAAACAGGTACATCTGACTCTCAGTCGGAAGCTGCCACCGACTCTGAGGAGGCAGCAGAACAATCCGGCAATCAGTCGGAACCAGCCACCAACGTATCGGAATCAAATGAAGAGTCTTCTGACTCGGATGGTGATGATAATCAGCCCTCACCTGGAGAAACAAGGAGAGCGGAGGGAGTTTCAGTTGAAAATTTAGAGGTGAGTAGAGAGAAGGAAAGAAGGACCAAGATGCATCATGAGCGTACACGAGTGATGGGGCAACCATCAACGGTTGTACCCCCCCCCCCCCTAGCCACATCCACCCAGGTAGCCACATCTACTATCCAGTCTCGTGTGTTGAGACAAGATATTGAAGAAGCCGTCGTGGACCTAGCGGCGCAACTGCACACCCCACCCAGCCACTCTGCCATCTCTCAACAGATGGTGGTTTCAGGTTCACACGGGGATATAGCACAACAGCTACCGGTCTCTCACTTGGAGAGTTCCAGTATTGAAACAAGAGAACAGCAGCCCCCGTTCTCGACTTCTTTCGGTGCACAAATTCTAGAGCCGTTTGATATAATTTCTTCTATTCCTAGGACACGGTTCCTTTCTCGGCTACTGCTGAAGGCCTTCGTGGCCCAGCCGGAACACCTATAGTAACTCCAACTTCGGTTGGTTTACGAGGGTAGATTCACTGAAACGTATGATCAAAGGCAAAGGTAGATTCACTGAAACGTATGATGAACTCAGTGAATCTACCTCCCCTTGAGACGAACTCAGTGAATCTACCTCCCCTTGAGACGTATGTCCAAACCATGATGAAAGAGGAGGTAGATTCACTGAAACGTATGATCAAAGGCAAAGGTCCTGCGACTGAGCCTGAACCACTACCTCCTATACCACCACCTTTCATTCCTGCTACCGAGATGTCAATCGAGGACCTAAAATCCATACTCCTTGCCAAGCTTCTTGCCCAATCTCAAACAGAACCCTCCCGGGATGCCGATCTTCTATCACTTCTACGTGCTCAAGCATCCACACCTACCCTACCAACCCCCCACTCCATTATATCTCCCGAAACCTTCCAGCTCCAGCAAGCCATGCTTCAGTCTCTATAGCAAACTGTAGCTGTTTTGACTGAACGCTTATCAGTAGTGGAAGACACTTACCGTGGCCAGGCAGACAGGCTCAAGCGCCGGCATGATGATCAGGATGATCCTGATCACCATGAGGGGGAGAAGCGCCAACGCCTAACAGAGCCGGAGACACAGTCTGTGGAAATAGTTCAAGTGGGAACGGAACAGGGTTCGGGTTCTGGTACTCGATCAGAAGGGCAGGGACAGGAACGGGAACAGTGTATGGATTTGGTGCTATATGATATTCCAAGGGTTGAAAAGCCTGAGGAATTTGATGAAGGTTCTCCGATTGTCCCTGAAGACTGGGCGTTAATTCTTGATCCTTATGAAGTTTCTGAACCGACAGAAGAATGTGCCAACACTGAACGAGCGTTGGTAGTCATGCAAGCCGAAATAGATGAGATTCTTTATCCGGATTATCAGCCACACGATCAGACTTCTGTTACGGTTCCACTTTTGACTTATTCTGTTGATAACCCTGATCTTCCTGAATCAGATATTCCCGTCAGATCTCCTCCAGCGTCACCAGTTATGGAAACAGAAAGTACACCATCAGTTCGTCCATCCAAGTGGGAAAGAGTCAGAATCAAAGTTCCTTTACTTGAAGAAAGCCAAAAGAAGATCTTTGCCCACTGGATTCGTTCATATGACGAAGTTGTACTTCATGGTCTACAGTCTGTGAAAAACAAGGAAAAGCAGCGTGAGCTTGTATTCGTGTATAAGAAGTTTCAAGGCAAGCACTCCAAGACAAAGCTTAGGATTACATCAGTTAACCGGATTCAATATGCATTCTTCATGAAAGTAAAGTATTCAGACTTCATGGTAATGAGAGAAGATGGTCAGAAGTATTGTTTTTCTGAAGCTGACTTTCCGTGCCTTGAACCACAAGATCTGTTGTTCATTCTTCGAGACTTAAAGACCAGAACCATCAGACCCGAGGAAGTCATTGATGCACTAGATTGTAAAGAGGTATATGAAGTGTGCGATGAAACTTGCCTCGGTTGAAGACTTTCAGATTGGGTTGGAAAGCGACCAGCCAAAGATAAATCTGCTCAAGCCTGATCTGAAGATTCCGTCTGATGCCCAGAGTGTACCTGCATTTACTGTGATAAAGCTTCCAGAGTTTGGCATGTCTTATGTGAACAACAAAGGTATTATGCGGTTCATTCGTTTTAATCAGATTGCCAGATTCTGCGACGGTACGTTAATGTTGTTGAAAGACAAGTTGAAGCATGCACTTGACCAAGATGAAAAAGGGGTTCAACCTTTGGATCCTAAATACAAACCATTTGTACTTGAAGCACTGGGTGTAATTGAAGAGCGACTGGAGTACAGAACTCAAATTCGATATTTCGAGATCAGCTTTGGTTTTCGAAAGATTTATGTTCCAAACTGGCGTGATTTTCAACTTCTATTTAAAGGGGGAGATTGTTAGGGCAATTTATATGTTAAATAGAAGTTCAGGGTGTAAATTGTAATTGTTTGAAAGTAGTATTAGCTTGTTGGGCCTAAAAGCCCATAAGCCCATTTTCGTGTAAAGCCTGGATATATAAAGGCTTATTTGTTTTCTTTTACAAGAAAGTCTCATTATTTTCAAATTACTAGTCAATAGGTTTACTCTCTCAGATCAGAAATTCTTTCTGTAAACCTGTAACCCTTTGATTTCATATTAATCATATGACTAATAGTTGTGGCCATATAATTGTTCATCTTTGATATTATTTGCTGCTGATTGCACTTTACTGGGATCTACAGTATGGTTCTCGCTAAGGCTTTTGCACGTTTCTACTTCTTGCGAGTTTGCATTCTTCTGCGAGAAGTTCAAGATACGAAATTTTTCTAAGTACAGTTCGCGCATATCGATATCTGCGAGAAGACACTTCGCGCATATAGTTGTTTGCGCGTATTTCACTTCACGCTCATAGTGGTTTGGGAGTTCTAGTTTCGCACACAAGGTGGTTTGCGAGAAGTTTAAGAATAGTGACTTGCGAGTTTCTTCACTGTGCGAGTTTTGTACTTGTGTTTTTTCAAGAAATCTGATTTTGTGACAATCTGTATTTGACTCTTCTAGTCAAATTTTTCTGAATCCTTTGGGAGATCTTCGATATTCAAGCTATCTTTCAGTAATCTTTCTCAGTCTACAATAATATCTAGTATGGGATCAAAGTCCAAGTCTCCGGTTTACAAGTTAAAAAACAAAGATTTGGAGCCTATTATTTTAATCCCACATATCATTGAGACATTTGTTAAAACATAGACTACTTCAGATACATCAACTAAAATAGAAATAGAAACTATTCATAAAGATGGTTCATCTGAAATAATAGATATATGTCCTATTATAGTAGATGGAAATGACAAGTCTCAAACTTTAAATAAATCTATATTGTCAAACACTGATAAAACTCCTGTTTGTGCAAAATGTACTGATTATTCTAAATCTGTTGCAGGTATCATAAGTGAAAAAAGAGAAAGAGATAAAAGAGAAAGAGAGAATTGTTGCTTTAAAAGAAAATATTATTCTAACATGTGAGAAAGAGATAAAGCTCAAAGAGAGAAAGATTGTTAATCTTCAAAGCCAACTGAAGAAAACTGAACAGACATCATAAGAGCTGAAAGATGAATCAGTTAAGCTTCAACTCAAGTTTAAGGCTTTTGAAGACAAAATATCTGCCTTGGAGATACAGAATGTTGATCTGAAGAAAAGCATCCAAGCAGATAAAGAAAAATCAAATTTGAAGACATCTTCAACTCAACAATCATCTGAACTTTCCAAGAAAACTCTCCAAGAGAAAAAGGATTTAGAGCTGAGATGTTCAAAACTTTCTAAGCAAGTGTCAGAATTCGAAAAGATAATAATAACTGAAAGAGACACTTTTGCGAAAGAAAGACAAGTTCTTGAAAACAAAATAACTGAACTTCCCAAACAGATTTCTACTCTACAAGACTTGCTTGAAAAAGAAAGACAGATTTTCAAAGAAAAGAAGCAATCTTTTGAGCTAGAAAAGAAAACTGCTGAAAAGAGGAATACTGGGATTTTCAAAGATATTTCAGAGAAGAACAAGAACTTGGAAAAAGATTTTGAGCTTGAACGTTTAAATTTTGAATCTGAAATATCAAAGCTCACATCCAAAATAACTGCTCTATCATCAGATGTTCAAAAAGAACAGAAGGCCATATCTGATTTGAAAATAAAGTTTGACACACTTACTTCTGAAAGAAACATTTTATCTGAAAAGATAAAAGACTTAGAAGCTGCAAATGTCTATTTATCAGAAAAGATTACAGCTGATGTGATTGATCAATCACCTGTTGGTAATTCAACAGAATCAGTTTGTTCTTTCAAAACGGCTTCAAGTTCTATTCATGATAAAAATACCGAGTCCTGAGTTGATTTACTCAGAAGTCATACATCATGCTCCCCCTTAAACTTTATGTGCCTGCAACACAATTTTAGCTTTTGGTGCCCACTGGTATTTGGGTCCTGATGTGTTAGTTGCAGTTCGTGTGGGGTTTACATAATAAGAACCATACCAGTAATTGACAAAATTTTTACTTACAAAGTCATGTGCTCCACAGCAAGAACAATAGATTTTCTTCTGAGCAATCCTGATCAAATGATTAGTTGAGTAATATATATCAGAATTACCAAAAGATTTACCTTTATGTACTCTGTTCTTTTTGGCTTTGGTTGTGGATGCATATGCTTTGTCTTTATTCTTCTCTTCATCTGAAGAAGAACTCTTCACTCTCCAGACCATCTGATTTTTCTTTGATTGCTTCCCAAGAGATTTTACATAAAAATTTGCTGAACCATTAACAGATTTGTCATAAAATAGATTAGATGGTCTGATCTGACTTGATTTGACAGTGTTTGGTTTGACATTTTTCTTTTTGAGAAGTTAAAGAACAAAGGCTTCTGAACACAACAATTTAAAACCCGGACTTAAATGTCAAGATTGTGGCTTTTGATCACATGACAGATCAGGACCCATTCTAAATGTTCAGACATGGATATTTTGAAAATATCCAGGGGGAGCTTATCTGACCTAAATCATTTTATCATGATTTAAGGGGGAGCTTAAAGGTAAATATCTTCTAATCTAGATCTCTGATTGTTTGAAAGAAAAACAACTTTCAAGCATGAAAAACGTGTTCTTAAATGTTCAAACCACTTCTCTATTCTCAAAAGATTTCATGAATTAAGAAGTGTGATTTTAGATGTTTTTCAATTTTTGAGCGTTAATGTTTAACTGACCGTGTGTTTCCAAAGATCAATACTTGTTTATTATCTTGTCTATTTACTGTAAATTATTCACACACATCGGTTCAATACTTCATTTGAATTTGTTATTACCATGTCTCATATCTGTTGGATCATAAATTGTATTCAAGATTAAAGTTAATTAGGGGGTCTAATTTGTATTTAGTTGAAAGTTATTTGTTATTGGGCCTCAAGCCCATTAGGCCTATACGGCTTAATATATATAGGTTTTATTTATTAGGTTTTAGGTTAATCCCTAGAATCCTTAATAATAATTATAATTATAGTTTAGAAGGCAGTCGTACATTTTCTCTGTAATTGTGCGCATCAAGGTACCAAGAACACACACAAGGTTTTCATTGATTAATCAAGGGATCGTGGTATGTTATTCTGATTTATTCGTCTCTTGATCTGTATTGTGTTGTGTGATTGTTTATCAACTAGTAATCTGGGTTTAACAAGTGGTATCAGAGCCAAAGAATCAAGCTTTTTGGATTAAATCTGTGTTTATCGACATCTTACTGTGTAATAATCAATTTCGTGATTTAATGGGTTTTTATGCGTAAAATTGATTTGATTAGATGCGTTTCATGCTATTGAACATTATCTGATTGTTTAATTGCACTCAAAACCATCAATTGATTGTTTTTTGATAATTTTTGTTACTGGGTTCATATAACTGTCGAGTACTGTTCCTTTCAAATTAAGTGATAAAAGTTGTTTTTAGGCATTGATTTTGATTGGGTATTGATCGATATATGTTTATGGGTATATGGTATGAGTTTTATACTGTGTTTTGATCGTTCGATGTGTTCATATAACTAGCGTGTTTGTTACTTTTGCGCCAGATTCATAGTGAGTTTTGCGCCACCGCCTTTTAGCGCAAACTATATTTTGCGCGACCTTCGGTCACTCACTACACCGGTCGATACATTGGTTCAGTCGACGGGACACCAGTCGCAGACACCGGTCGGGGGAGTCACAGTACACCGGTCGGTCCATACCGGTCACAACACCGGTCGGACAGAACTCCGGTCGCACCACACCGGTCACGGGACACCGGTCAGGACATCGGTCGACACCGGTCGCATCATCACACCGGTCAGAACACTGGTCTGGTCGAAGGAAGGACACCGGCCGAGCAAGACACCGGTCGCAACACTTGACTTCTTTGCGCCATCAGTTATTCGCGCAAACATCAGTTTTGCGCCACCGTCTCTTCACGCAAAGTCTTCCTTCGCGCCATCTACTTCTCGTGCAAAACCAACTTGCGCCAGAATATCTGCATTCTTGAATTTCTAAAGTTTGCGCCATTCACATCTAGCGCAAAGTTTATTTTGCGCCATCTACTCTTAGCGTAAAGTATCGTTTATATTACTGTTCCTAGCGCATTCTGTGATTTGTGCCAGATTTTTTGCCTGTTAATTTATTTATGTTTTATACTGTTTGCGATATCTGCATTTGATCATTTTTGGAATTTTATTTTTCTGAAAAATTTTTAGTGTAGTTTTTATCCAATTCTTGATTCTAAGATCTTACAAGTTGATTTAAGTGGTACAGATATTATCATGCCTTACACAGACGAGAAGGGAATTACAGTACTGACCAAGAGAGACTGTGCTTTAGCATATATGCCAGAGATTCCAGCACTAGAAGCTGAGAATGAAAATATGAAGATTCAGAACTCATCTCTTCTAAAACAGATTGATAAATTGAAAAATGATAAGGAATTAAAGAAAGACTTTGTTTGCTCAGAATGTATCTCTAACTCAAAGATTAATTTTGAAGGAATAATTGAGTCTAAAGAAAAGGAGATCTTAAATCTTCAAGCAAAGCTGAAGAAGTTTGAAAGACTTAATTCTAGATCAAGCTGGTCAAAGAAGGAGTTAATGCAAAAAGAGCTTGATGAGCTTAGAAGAAGAGCAAACATTGCTAGTGAGACATCTGAAGGGCTTAAAAAGACAAACTCTCGAATTTTTGCTAAAAGGGATTCTTTGAAAGATAAAGTTTTCAGTCTTGAGGTTGAGATCAATATGCTGAAAGAAAAGGCAACCCAAGACAGAAACAACACAAAAGTCCAAGATGAGATGATCAAGATTGAGAAAGAAAGAAAAGAATTTGCTAGGAAATTCTCTGATTTCTCAAGAAAAGCCTTTGAAGAGAAGAAATCCTTAGAGCTTAAATGTGTTAAGCTTTCTCAACAAGTTTCAGACTTTGAGAAAGTTATCATTCTGGAGAGAGACAAGGTTGAGAAAGAAAAGAAGAAAGCTGAGCAGAAGGATGTAAGTAAAGACTTTTCTAAAGAAAAGAAAGATCTAGAGACTGAGATAGCTAAGCTGACAAGAAAGTTATCTGAGTTGTCAACAAACATCTTGAAGGAGAAGTCGAATGCTCATTCAATTCAGCAGCAAGTTCAATTTTTACTAAAGTTTCTAATAATCCTTTGTTTGATGTAATTGATGATCATACTTCTGAAAATAAAGATCAGATTCGTCCTTCTAACCTTTTCTTTGACAAGAATGTTGACGATTCAGGTAATTTCAAAAAGAACAAGTCTTAGAAGAAAAGGTTCTGGAGGAGGGAAGATGAAGAAAAAGATATAGAAAATTGGATCTGGAGAGTTAAAGGATCTTCTGAGGAGAAAAAGACCGATAAATCATTTGTACATACATCAAATGATAAAAGGAACAATGCCTCAAAAGGTAAAACTTTTGGCAAACTTGATCTGGTTTACACTATCAATCAATTGATCAGGTTAGCACAAAAGAAAACTAGTTGTTCCTACTGTGGCTCAAATGATTTTGTAAGAAAAGATTATGTGAATAACTGGTATGGTTCTTACTTTATATCTCCCACTAGAACTGCAACTAACCCATTAGGACCCAATTACCAGTGGGTACCAAAAGCTAAATCTATGTTGTAGGCACCCAAGGTTTAAGGGGGAGAAAGAACAATGACTTCTGATTACTACAGATCAGGACTCTTGCCTCATTTTCAAAACTATGACTTCTAAGTATAACAGCTTAGGACTCGATCTTCATTGGTAAAAATGAGTGATACTATTCTCACCGGAGAATAAGTAATCATGGCTTTTGAATACTTAAGTTCAAAACCCGTACTCAAATGTTTTCTTCTAATAGGATGCCTAAATGATAACATCTTTTATAGAAGGTTTTGATTTGAGGGGGAGTTAATTGTTATATCTCTTAGGGGGGAGGAGATAAATATGATTTTTACTATCATTGTCATATTTTTCTGATGAATTGTTGTTTTACAGATATAAAGAGGGAGAACACTTAAATGAAAATATTCATTCCAGGGGGGAGTTAAGGATTCTGATTTACAGGTATATATTTCTAATCCTTATACTCTATCACTTTTCGAAAGAAGAACAACTTTCACTTGTGAAAAATGGTTTTAAATGTTCAAACCACTTCCTATTCTTCAAAGATTTTCATGAATTGTGAAGTGTGATTTTAAATGATTTTTGGAGCTTAATTGACAAACTCTTTTAGTTTGAGGGGGAGAATAGCATTGTCAAACACACAAATGTTTTTGACTTCTCCAACATTTTATTCTTCATGTTTGTATTCCTTTGTGCTTACATGTACAAAAGGTTGTTGAACAGCACGTTCTTTTAGGATAATACATGGGATTCAGTGTGAAAGCTTAACAAAACTTCCATGGATTCACGATAACCAGTGTTTCCTACCCCGGAAGTATTCCCTGAGTGATTGAGGGGAGAGGGGTCAAAAGATTTGAGTGTTGGTGTGTGAAGAGGTAAAATGGAAAAGAGAGATTGGTTAGAAGTGAGATTTAAAAGATTAAAAGAAAGAGGGTGAGAGAACAGAGTAAAAGAATATCAAACTCTGCACCAAATTCTTTCTGAGTCGGGCAGCCGCATACACTGTTGTTTCACATTTCTTCGTGAACGACATTGAAAAAGGCACCTAGCCCATGCCATCTCTTGCACACAACCCCACCAGCTACTCATTCTTTTCTCAAAAAGAGAATGTTTCACATTTTCTGGGGACGCAACACGTACGCTATTGGTTCTTCATTTTGAAGATACTAATATTGAAAATGAAGGAAAGTTGCCCCACCTTCGACCTTTCTCATGCACATTGAGTCTTTGTATAATTTGTTGTTGTCTCAACAAGTTTACATACTTTGAGCCTAAATTGAAAAGCAATCATCTATGCTTTATTCTTTCATACACATGCACAAGTACACAGAAATTTGTTTTCTGTCAGAACGTTCATAGATAACCATGTGTTATTCGATGATTGAATGGAAGTCCTGGGGAGCCAACATCAAAACCAGCTCCTTATATAGTAACTTTGTGTTACTCAGTGACTTTGTGTCACTGACAAGCATTCCAAACTGAGTCATTTGTTGATTCAGGTTTACCACATTTATTTTATTTGAATCTGGAAAGATTGAAATAATCACTTTCTCCAATTGGAGAGACTGCTCTTATTTCCACACAGGGATCTATACATGAAGACAACGCTTAATTGATGACTATATAAACAAGGGGGAGATTGTTTTTGTTATGTTTTGATGACGATGATTCTCACCACTCATCAAAAAGGGGGAGAATTTAAAGAGAAAGAAGATACAAGAATTTTCAAGATTTTTACTGAAGACTGCTAAAGAATTCAAAGATATCTGAAGTTTTTCAAGAGAAGTGAAGACCCGAAGCAAATTGCCAAATTTTTTTAATCTTGAATCCAAAGGGGGAGATTGTTAGATCATAAATTGTATTCAAGATTAAAGATAATTAGGGGGTCTAATTTGTGTTTAGTTGAAAGTTATTTGTTATTGGGCCTCAAGCCCATTAGGCCTATACGGCTTAATATATATAGGTTTTATTTATTAGGTTTTAGGTTAATCCCTAGAATACTTAATTATAATTATAATTATAGTTTAGAAGGCAGCCGTACATTTTCTCTGTAATTGTGCGCATCAAGGTACCAAGAACACACACAAGGTTTTCATTAATTAATCAAGGGATCGTGGTATGTTATTCTGATTTATTCATCTCTTGATCTGTATTGTGTTGTGTGATTGTTTATCAACTAGTAATCTGGGTTTAACAATATCGAACAAATTTTTCGATGGTAATACTCCCGTTTGCTTTCAAATGTTGTTGAGCGTCAATCATCATTTCTAAATTTGTGCTTTCATTGCTAAAATTGTTTATATTTGTTCATATAAACAAACTATCAAATTCTTTGATACCCTAACCATTTTATTTGATCTGATTGATACATTGTCAGATTCTCAAAACAATTCTTGATTTCATTTCATTCATTCAATATCCTTGTTTTGAGAGATCTTCAAAGTTCAAATGCTCAAATTTCATTCATATTTTTCATGAGCATATATTTTGACAATGTCATCATACATTTTTGTGCTTAACTGTTCAAGTTAAACTGTTGAGCAACTATTCTTTTTAGGACTTACATGGGATTCGTGTGAGAACTTAAACAGAACTTCCATGGATTCACGTTAACCAGTGTTTCCTACCCAGGAAGTTATCCTTGAGTGATTGAGGGGTGAGGGGTCAAAATCAAAGAACGGGGGAGATAACTCATCCGGTTGAGTTTTCTCATTGTGCTGAGCGGTAAAATGGAAATGAGAGTTTGGTTAGAAGTGAGCAAAATGTTTAAAAGAAAAAGGGTGTGAGAACAAAGTTAAAAGAATATCAAAACTCTGCACCAACTACTTTCTGAGCCGGGTAGCCACATCTACTGATTGGTTCACATTCTTTGGTGACCATCATTGAAAAAGGCAGTGAGCCCATGCCAACTTTTGCATTAACCCCACCAGCCACTCGTTTCTTTCTTAACAAAGAAATGTTTCATTTTCTTTGAGGAAGTAGCATATATGCTATCTGATCTTCACTCGGAAGATTTAGATATTGAAAAAGAAGGAAAGTTTCCACCTTCGCACCTCTTTCATGCACATTGAGTCCGTGTAATATATGTTGTTGTCTCAACAGTTTACACAATTTGAGCCTGATAAAGCTAAGTAGCTTCAATCATTTCTTACACTTGCACGTACACGCAAGGAATGAGTTTTCTTCTCATAACATTCAAAGAAAATTCCTTTGTGGTTTTTCGATGATTGAATGGAAGCCCTGGAGGAGTGAACGTCACTAAAGCTCCTTTCCAATGTACATCCGTTGTACAAAGTGGCTCCGTGCTACTTACAGGCATACTAACTGTTTCATTTGTTGAATCAGGGTTACAAAGTTCATTATATTTGAATTTGAAAAGATTCGGGTATATACAGTTCATGATTCAGCTATTCAGATCAAAAGGGCGGAGAATGTCAAACTTACCATAAAAAGGGGAGATTATTAGTTTCTTACAAAGGGGAAGATCAAAGAAAGTGTTGAAATTGAAGAGTTTTGATGATCATGATGTTCACAATCATCAAAAAGGGGGAGAGATTTACAAAGTTCAATTTCAAAGCCGAGATATCAAAAAGTGGAAGAAATTTCTGAAAGATTCAAATTTCATAGTTGATTTGAAGATAAGAGACTTTCTGAAGATAATTCTGAAAGTCCAAGCCAGATGAAAGTTTTGAATATTCGTGAAAGTTTGTTTTTCCAAAGACGGTCCAGAGATCACAGTGATGAAGATACATGTTTTTCAAAGATCCCTCGAAGTTCCAAAGATTTTCAAAGTTTTCAAAGGTTTGTTCAAGACTTGTTGATTTTCAAAGATACAAAGTGCAAAAGACTTTTCAAGATTCTTCAAAGATTGAAAGACTGAAGATAGCCAAAGCTTCTTTGTTAAAGAATGTCAGAGACAAAAGTTGAAGAATCAAGGCTGAAGACTAGTGTCAATTTTTTTTTAAATCTTGAATACAAAGGGGGAGAATGTTGGTGTATAAAATTGTATCCAAGATTTAGTGAGAAAAGTCAAGTCAAGTAAAGTCAACAATGTCTAAGTCAAAGTATGTCAAAGTCTAAGTATATGTTGTTTAGACTTGTGAGAGTTTAATCTTTGTGTTTAAGCATGTGGTTTTAGTCCTCATATAAATAGTGTTTGCTTTGTAATCTTATTAAGAAGAACTAGATGCATTGTAATTGTTAGATCTATGAATATTACGCTTTCTCTCTCTACACTCTCTCTCTAGTTCTTGATATTGTCATAATATTGATAGAGATTGTGTTTTTGATTGCTTGATTGATTGGGAATACATTTTCATCATATTTTTAGCATGTCTCAAATGAACCTAATCATTATATATATATATATATATATATATATATATATATATATATGGGGGGGGGGGGGGCTAATCAAATGAGAACTAGATCCTTTGTGATAACTGTGAGATCCAACGTGAGCCACTTATTTAATATAATTAATATTGTATTTAAAATAAAAGAAAAGGATAATTTGGTAAATTGACAATTTGAATTTTTTTAATAAATCAATTCCTTATTTTACTCTTTCCAATCCTAATATACGTTTACCTAATATAATTAATTTTAATATATCCTTATTTATAATTTTGAAATAGATCGCCTCCTACCATCAATGGAGAACCAGGTAATCGATGAAACCCTAGAAGACGAAAAAGAGAAGGCAATCCAGAGTGCTAAAGGACAATGGAGGAACACGATGGAGAAGGTATTACGGTTTATTTGTTAAAGATTACACAATGAACCACAACATTCTTTTGACCACGTTCTTTAAATTTCTTTTTGGTATCACAATATGATTCATGGTTGGTTTGTGCCTTACGGTTGGAAAATCTTTTGGTATCACAGTGTGATTCATTGTTGGTTTGTGCCTTATAGTTGGAAAATCTTGTGGTATCACGGTGTGATTCATAATTCATTGTTGTTTTTTGTAAAATCTTTCGATATCACAGTGTGATTCATTGTTGGTTGCACCTTACAGTTACAAAATCCTTTGGTATCACAGTGTGATTCATTGATGATTTATGTCTTAATTATGGTTAAAAAAATATTGGGTATCACAATGGTGTATCATGTTGTATGTTGCTAGAATTAGGTTCAGAGGAGAGTGGAAAATTTCAAAATACCTAACATGCCCTTCAATTAAAATTTTAAATCAAAATTACCAAATTTATAAATTTCCTAAATTATTCTTTGATTAGTGGTTGAGATTGGATCTCACAGTTACCACAAACAAATGAGTTCGCCCTTGAATGCCCCTATATATATATATATATATATATATATAGAGAGAGAGAGAGAGAGAGGGAGGATCATGTGAGAAGCAAACTAATTTGCGAGAAGGCGATAAGGAATGTGGGCCACATAATTTATTAATTAAAAAAACCATAAATAAAAAATAGTTTTAGAATTTAGGATAATTATCATTTTAAATTGGATAAATCCTTAAAATTCTCATTATATCTTTTAGATTTATTTATTTTGTAATTTCAATTATTTATTAATTTTTTTATTAATTTTTTTTTCTAAATATACTTTTAATAAAAAAAATCACAATTTTAACAAAATATCACACATGATATCATTATATAAATATTTATGCATATCATATATCACATTATTACATGTGATAATTGTATATATTTTTGTTAATCATATGTGATTATGTATACTTCTATTTATAGATCTTTTTGTGATTTAAATATTATCACATGTGATAATTGTATATATTTTAGTTAATCATATGTGATTATGTATACTTCTATTTATAGATCTTTTTGTGATGTAAATATTATCACATGTGATAATTGTATATATTTTAGTTAATCATATGTGATTATGTATACTTCTATTTATAGATCTTTTGTGATGTAAATATTATCACATGTGATAATTGTATATATTTTAGTTAATCATATGTGATTATGTATATTTATATTTATAGATCTTTTGTGATGTAAATATTATCACATTTGATTATGCGTCATTTATATTCAGACATATATTATCATATGTGATATTTACAAAAATCCATCTAGTGGGATCATATGTGATACATAATAATATATCACATGTTAAACGAAGTTAATCACATGTGTTTCAAAACGTAAATCTAAAAAATAGAGAAAAAAATGGTGAAATAAATAATGAATTAGTTATGGATATCACATGTGATATTTGATGAAAAATATGATTTTATCTAGAAAATAATAATATAAATTTGATAAAAAAAATTATGAATTTATTAAAATTAAAAAATAAATAAATTTAAAAGATATTATGAGATTTTTAAGGATTTATCCAATTCAAATTGTAATTATCCTAATTTTTAAAAAAGTAATTTATTTTTGCTATTTTTTAATTAATAAATTATGTGGCTCTTATTCCTTCTCACCTTCACGCAAATTGACTACCTTCTCGTTTGAACATGCCCCTATATATATATAATTTCATTAACAAAAGAATTATATGAAACAACTTGATCAAATTAAACAACTTTATGAACCAATTTCATTAATTTAACCAATGAAATTGACGGTTTCCAAAGTTTTCAATCTAATATGGTTTTCAATTGAAACCACCTCTCTCTCTCTCTCTCTATATATATATATATATATAGGCCGATAATCAAATGAAAACCAAAAATATGTTACAAACCCTTGAGAACCGATATAAAAATATTTTTTACATGATTTTTTTTCATCAAAACCTATGATTTAAGATATTGTTTCATATATGTTTTTGTTCACCTTGTGAAAAGATTACACGTAAAAAATAAAATTTGATTCACCTAGTGAAATGAAAAATACAGGTAAAAAATATTAATGTGGTGAAACAAATACATGTAAAACTATCATATTATGAAACAAATATATGGGAAGAAATATATTAAATCCAAGCATTTGGTGAAAATATATCATGTGAAAAAATATTTTTTTATTGGTTCTCACATGTTTGTAACATATTTGTGGTTTTCATTTGATTTAGCCCCTATATATATATATATATATATATATATATATATATATATATATATAGGACGGTAATCAAATGAAAACCGTAAAAAGATTATAAATCGTAAGCACTAATCTAAGCCGTAAATAGATTTTAATCCTATGGTTTAAATTAAATGATGATTTTAAACTAAAATGGGTATAATAGTAATTTTGGCAACAAATATAATAATATTTTTTTTATTATTTTATAAAACACATTTTCTTTTTTTACGCCAATTCTATTCCATATGTATATATATATATATATATGATCGTTTTTTACATATTCATAATTCAGATTCATGATTCGAATTTGAGCTCCAGATTTTAGTACTCATCCCAATCCTCATCTCTGTGTTCTTCAAGATCAATGGAATCCGCAGAGTATAATCTCGTCTTTGTGTTCTTCAAGATCAACGAAATGGCGGTGTTTCACCTTATGAAAACATAAACATATTCACCTTATGTTAATGGCAGTTTTTCACCTTTTGTACAAATAAACATACTCACCTTGTGAAATAGGTTCACATTATGAAAACAAAATGACAATGACAGTATATTCAAACCAAATAGACAGTTGAATTCATGTTTTCACCTTATGAAACATATGTTCACCTCATGAAACATCAATAAATTCATTGTTTTCACCTTATGAAACATATGTTCACCTCATGAAAACATAAACATATTATGAAACATATGTTCACCTTATGAAAACATATGTTTATGAAAACATAAACATATTCACGTTATGTAGTAGGTTCACCTTATGAAACATCAATAAATTCATTGTTTTCACCTTATGAAACATATGTTCACCTCATGAAAACATAGTTAAAAAACAACTTGTGAAACATAGTTTTATCGTTTCACAAAAAATTGATTAGAAATTGATTGTTTCACCTTATGAATCAAACCTAAATCAAAACTAAAACAGACAAAAATGTATCACCTTATGAATCCGATAAATAAATTTGAATCACAGTAAATAACTAAACATCACAACTAAAAACAGACAAAAATGTTTCACAGTAAATAATGTTGCGAAGAGGTACATTATCATCTTGATTTGTTTTCTCTACAAACCTCTCGCTCTTTCTACCAACTGCAGATCAAGAAATTAATTTTAACTACTATTAAAACCCTAAAATTTGAATGTTAAAGATTTTAGTAAAAAACATTACCTTTGATTCTTATCTTCGGTAGTGAATGAACTTTATCAGCTACCATTGACGATTACAGATAATTAATCGAACTCCAGTGATTGATCTTTATCGGAGATGAAATTGGCGATTACAGATAATTAATCGAACTCCAGTGATTGATCTTTATCGGAGATGAAATTGGCGATACATAAGCTGTGGAGATGATGAATGAAATGAATAACAATTACTACCAACTATTAATTATATTTACATTTGAAATCCGTGTAGAATTTAATATAATATAATATAATTTCAATTATATATAAATTTGAAATCCGTAATATATATTTGAATTTAATAATGTCAGGGATGGTAATTTCAATTATACCCCTAAAAATCATTACAAAATGTCAAAACTACCCTTATGCTTTCATTTTATTACAAATAAGTTTTTTTCTTAATGACCCTTGATTTTTTCTAATCAATGGATTAGATTAATCCTTAAGTTTGTAACCTTTTTTTGGTCCTCACTAGATTTAGCCCCTATATATATATATATAGGGGCATAATCAAATGAGAACTGGTTATTTTGTGGTAACTGTGAGATCCAATATGAGCCACACATTTAATATAATTAATATCAATTTTAAATAAATACAAAAGGGTATTTTGGTAACTTTGTTTTCTATATCTAATTAAATGAATTAATCCTAAAATCTCTCCATTCTTTCCTTTATACGGCTCCTCCTATCTCTCTCTCTCTCTCTTCCATACACATAAACCCTAAAAAAATTCTCTTCAAGAATGTGTCGCCATGCCCTGAAGCTCCGCTGCAACATCTCCCGCTGACAAAGTCATTCCAACCATCTTCCCTTCTCCACCAGCCCCTCTTCTCCGTGAATCTATTCCCCTCCACTGCCTCCCTCTCGACCTCAGTGTAACCGCCGCTACTGCCGGAGTCCCTGGTGTTCACAATGTATCACAAGGAGTCCGGGGTTAGGTTCTGGAATTTCTCCGACGCTTTTGAACCTGGATTAGGGATTGGTGCTATTCTTCTTTCCCGATGAACAACATCGGTGATGAACGAAAGAGTCCAATAAAGATCTGTGTGTTCACGGTCGCCGATGGTTCCCAGATCTCGGTGTCCAATCGATGGTTCACAGATCTGGGTGTCCAATCGATGGTTCATAGATCTCGGGTGTTCACGATCGCCGATGATAGTGAATGTTAAGGGAGAAACAATGGATGGTTTATGGGTTTATGCGACTAATGAAGGTTAGGGGAGAAACAAAAATGTCATCGGTGGTTTATGGGTTTATGTGGATGATGAAGGTTAGGGAGAAACATATCTCGACTGTATGTATCACAATTGTATCACAGTGGTATCAACGGTGGTGTATGTATTATACAATTTCTTTGATTCAAGTTCCTTCATCTGTCAAAAACAAATTTCTTTTGGGTATCACAAAGGTATCATAATGGATATCACAGTGGTATCATAGTGGGTATCACATTAGGTATTGTATTTATTTTGGGTATCACATTGTATTTTATATCACACTGGGTCTTTATGTATTGCATTTTGTATCATGGTGGATATCATAGTATATTTTTATCACAATGGGTATCACAATTTATTTTGTATCACGGTGATTATTATATTGTATTTTGTATCACAGTGGACATCACAATGTATTTGTATCACAATGTGTAACATATTGTATTTTGCCGGAATAACGTTCACCACGTTCACCGGACGTCAGAGAGAGAGAGAGAGAGGAGAGAGAAGATTTTTTAAATACCTAAAATACCCTTTAATTATAATTTTAAATCAAAATTTACCAAATTACCAAATTTATTAATTTCCAAATTTATCGTATGATTTGTGGTTGAGATTGGATCTCACGGTTACCACAAAATAGCCAGTTCTCCCATAAAGGGTCCCCTATATATATATATACTTATGGTCTTTAAATGGAAATATGTAGGCATGATTGTCGGAGTGGTCAAAATTAGGTTGCAAATACACGAAGAACTAAAGAATAGAATCTAGAATCCTACTATATAATAATAATTAAAGGATAACGTGGGTTCATGGTACATGTGACCTCATGGTATTATATATAGATAGATAGATAGATAGAGGGTCTCCATATACAAACCTTGCATATCTTACGACCCTTACAAATCAATCATGACCATTAAATATATAATCAATGATCAAGATTAATTTGGGTAGAAAGTATAAATATGTTAAACATTGTTTCCATTAGTGAAATTCATACACACACGGAAAGGGTAGAATAGGAATAATGAATATTTAGGTGATTAAGGAAATGTAGTAATTTATGCCAACCCTAGGAGTTTCATTAATCACTCAAATATGCATTATTTAAAATGAAGTTTATGCATAATGCATTTGTTAGAACATGCAAGATCATGTTAAATTTTGATTTATATGAATGTGCATGAATTATATACCAGTATCATATATGAATGTTCATATATGATTCCGTACATATGTGCATAAACTTCATTTTAAAGCATATGTGCATGAATTTCATACCAGTATCATATATGAAGGTTCATATATGATTATGTGCATATGTGCATGAATTTCATTTTAAAGCATATGTGCATTAATTTCATACCAGTATCATATATGAATGTTCATATATGATTCTATGCAAATATGAATGGTCATATATGCAGTCATATGAATTTTCAAATATCAAATTGGCTCTAATATTTTGATTAATCAACAATGAATCATTACATATATGTTCAAACAGGGTCGGCCCTAGCCCATGGCAGTCGTGGCTTGGGCCATGGGCAGCAGGCCCATTAGGGCATCCAACTTTCAATGCAATGTTTACTATATAGCTTCATTTTTTGGGGCTTAAATTTTGTTTTACCATTAGAAAGCCTATCAGGGTTAATCCAATAATCCACCACCGAGAAAACTCTTCTTTTTTTACCGTTTGCATCTCTACTGTCTCACACCTTCACGACGCCAGCCTTGCGATTCACATTCTCTCACCACGAACACGACGAACAGCAACAGAAAACTCAATCTTTTTGTGACTATGTGACTCTATCTCTGATCTCTCTCAAATTCTCCATTGGTGGTTGCCCTAATCGACTACTGGATTGTTGTGGTGCTGCCCTAAATCGAGCATTGGAAGTCTGGAACTCTGGAATCTAGGGTCGTGGTTGCTGTCCTAAAAGGCTAAAACCATTTCCCTAAATCGATTAATCAGACAACTTGTTGGCTTGTTGATCTATTGCTAACTTGCTGCCCCCAAATTGTCCAGTCCACCGCACATGTGTTTTCTTTCCAACTTCTAAGTTTACTTTGTTGAATTTAAAATTCTTAATGATGCATTTTCCACCTAGTAACTGATGATGCCAATAATCCCGTTTAAGATCCAAAAGAAAATGAATTATAGCACAATAGACTTGTATAGAAGATTGACTGCCATTATTCATCCCTAGAGTTTTGGTTTTCAGGGTTTGCTCATCCCATTTATCATATACTCATACAACACATTTGTTAGGGTTACTCTGTTTATTCACGAATTCTGGCCCATATAATACAAATGACACCATATGAAAACATAATTGATTGAACAATGAGTAAAGTTGCAGAGACTTTATCAACCAAGTTTGATTTATTGTCTGCTTAGCCTGAGTATGATTTATGGTTTTCTGATTCTGAGTCTAAGTTTGATTTTATGTCGTCGAGTTTTGAGTTCAGGTTACTGAGAAATTTGCAATCAAACTATATTAATTTCAGCTATTAATTTAAATGTTGTTGAAAGAGTCCAACTAAATTAGACTTTGAAGTCATTATTTGCTTCTTTATGTTTTACTATGGATTTGAGGAAATCGACAATCATACATCCTAATAAGACTGTTATACACACACTAAACTCATATTTTTTTGTTTGGGTGTTTGTTTCTTGAACTTTCCTTAACCATTTTGGTGATTAAAGTGTGATACATTCATATACAGTCTTCATCCTAACAAGACTGTTATACACACACTAAACTCATATTTTTGTGTTTTTTCCTATTATTTTTGGGGATGAGCCTTCTAACTTAAGTAGGTTACGAACCCCTTAAAAATAATATGCTTTATTTTTACTTTTTTTAATTAGGGCATTTTTTTTGGCTTTCCGCCATGTAAATCGGAAACCTCAGGACCGACCCTGTCTTCAAATATCAAGTTGGTCTCGATATCTTCTTCTTCAACAATTGCACATATGAAATACACAACACACAATAAAAAAAACACTCTCTTATAATTTGCACATATGAAATACACAATAAAAACACACTCTCTTACAATTTGCACATATGAAATACGCAGCACATCATAAAAAAACACTTTCTTACAATTTGTACATATGAAATACACATCAGACATTAAAAAAAACTCTCTTACAATTGTCATAATTCATGTTGGTTTCGTCCACAACATCATCGTGGAAATCTTCGTTTACAAAATCATCTGAGTTAAAATCTGGATCACTAACATCGATTGTGTTATCTTCATCGGCCAACATATCTTCATCCACTGACATCATTACTTTCATGCACCATGATCCCCACGAACCTATGAAGAATGTTTGATTGAAATCAATAAAATTGTTGCGGGAAGATCGTGTTCCTGGAAGATACAAAAAATGTTTGAAAAAAATAATGATAAAAGAAAGAGATATGACAATGTTTCACCATCACGCCACCTTCAGTCTCTAACTGTTATTCCCAATTTCACAATCAAAATAAGAAATCAATCATAAAATCACATGATCTTCATTGAATTTGAAGCTTTCTCTCTTTACAATTACATGGACCGTATGATCTCTCTCTCTCTCTAAAATCCTCTCTCTAGAAATATGACATTGACAAGCTCTTAAGAAATTACAAAGGAAAACACTTATTTATACCATCTAGATTACAAAGCTTAAAACAAACTACTTTGACTTTTACAAGATATAAGCTACTTTGACTTTTACAAATGCTTTGACTTTTACAAATTCTTTGACTTTGACTTTACATGACTTTGACAATAAATCTTAAATATAATTTATGCTCTAACATGTGAAAAACGTTATATGGAATTGCACCTCCTCAGAAAAGGTCATGCACATCAACAACCACGGATCAAACAACGTTCGATCTCGGTCTAAGGACACAATAAGTTCTTACGATTGTCATGAAATTTTGAGTTCTTGTTAGAACCCAACCGTTGTGTAATATATTTTTATTATTTATTTAAAAGGGAAGGTAAAGGAAAAATGACCAACATCTTTCTCATTCAACTGAATCTAACAGAAAAACAAAACGGTTGTTAGTAGGAAATACGAAGATTAAAAGATTTTACAAACGTTAGAAACCAATTGGAAACAAATGAAGTTTTGGGTAAAAAAAACGGAAGTTTAGGGGCAAACCCTAAATAAATGAAAAATCGAAAAACACTTTATTAAATTGATCTAATGGATGTCATTAAAGAAGAAAGTTACAACTTTTTTTTAAATTAAAAAATTTCTCACCCCCTATTTTTTAAATCGAAAACATAAGAAATATGATCAAAACTCGAACAAAACAAATTACACCAAAAATTTGACCATATTTTTCTCGTTAATTTGACATCTATATTAATATACTTTTTCATCCATTTTTTCTTAATTTTAAGATTTTCCATTTATTTAGAATTTTTTTCTCTAAACATGACCCTCGATAAAAAAAGAAGAAAATAAAAAAATTAATCATTTAAAAACAAAAATCTTCAATGAGTGGGATAAGAGACAAAAGATTTGTTTGGACGTCCCATTCCATTTGAACCAAACAAGCCCTTTTTTCTTTAAGGTGAGCAGGTGGATCAATAACTAATTAGGAGTAGGAAAAAGTCTAGTGAAAATAAGAGTGAACTATAAATTTGGTCCCTGTGGTATACTCAAAATAACACTTTTGTCTCTATAGTTTTAAAATTATAAGATGATCATCATGATTTTAAAAAACGTTTGAATTTGGTCCCTCTTTCTAACGACAGTTAAAACATTCCGTTAAATGAATAACATTTCGTTCTTTTATCAATCTTTTTGTCTTTTACCTAATAAGAAATCACAGGACCAAAATCACAAAATCAATTTTGATTGAGTAAAAGACAAAGAAATCTATAAAATGACAAAAATACCCCTCATTTAACATAATTTTTAAACAATTGTTAGAAATAGGGACCAAATCCAAAAATTTTGTATACTACAATGACCATTTTATAATTTCAAAATTACAAGGACAAAAAATGTTATTTGCAACAAACCACACAAACCAAATTTGTTGTTTACTCTTAAAATAATTGTGATATCTTTACCTTAAAAATATAAATAAAATATACTTTCTTTTGTTTTAATTTTGAGAAATTTATTTTTAAAATTTTCATGTTAACGTTTATAATAAATATATATTAAACACCAAATTTGAATAGTTTTTTTTTTCAAAATTTTGTTTTTTTGTTAAATTATGAGCAAAATAAATCAAAATGAAAAAATGTTTGTACTTTCATATTTTAAGTGATTAAGTTTCATAATGTTTGAATTTATTAAAAACCAATTTGGACGATTAAATTTCAAGATATTTTTGTGGACCTATAAATGTACACTTGTAAAACAAAATAATATACAATTTCTCTATGAATATATCAATAGATCAGTAACAAAACACAAGAAACCAGTTAAATGACATGATTATATGTACAAAATATAAAAACTTATAACTTTCTTGTAATAATCGGGTTCAATTCGTCAAATATGGGAGTTTGGGGTAAAGTTTGTTCAAAGCCTATTGTGTAAGGGGCTAGTTGTAAAATGAGAAGAAAAAGGGCTAGTTTGGGGGAAAGTTTGTACAAAGTTTGTTCATGGCAGGTATGTTTGTGTATGTGCGCGCCTTGCAAGTCATTCGTTTTGAAAATGAGATGACACGTGTGAACGTGTGTTTGGATTAAAACGGGGCAAGTTTATTGCGTTGTGTGTTAAATTTTGAACTTGGTAATTGGAGAATTATTCCACTTCTTTTATAAATGAGTTAACTTTTGTGGAAATTATAATATCATTTGATCACATGGTTTTATAAGTGAGGCGGGTAAAAACATGTTCGTCATGCCAACGAGGGTGAGAAGCGACTGACTCGCTCAGTATAAGTAATTTTACCATAATATCATAAATCGCATGAGTAAGGTTTCATTGAAAATCTTTTCAATTATGCCAGTATAGTGTCGTGTACACATAGGCTTGTTTCATAAGGTGGTATCTACTAAAATTTTCAAATGCATCAAAGGTTTTAAATTTTTGTGTTGTCATGCATGAAGGCTATGAACTCTCTAAGTCGTGGGAAATGTTGCAACCAAGGATGAAGAAAGGTTTTGAGAGTGGAATTATGGCGTTCGAGCCGTTGGTGGTTGATTAAGGGCTTTGGTGTTCCCATTAGGTAAGGACAGGGATCAACGGGAGTCTTGGTCTTTGACGTCTGGAAGGTTCGAATTATGGTATCATACACTCTTGTCGGGTAGCTGGAGATGCGGTTGTCGGTGGGGTGGTTATGTCTGGGGTAGAATTTGAAGTCTGCAAGATACTTCTTATAGCAACATGTCGATGAGTAGCGTGGTGGTACGCTGATGAAAGGTTATCAACGGCAAACTGGAGTTTTGAAGTGGTCTTGTAATTAGACTACGCATCAAGTAAATCTTGTGCCTTCATCGTGTAGGGTCGGTGGGGAACAAAATTAGTTATTGTGCATTGGAAGAAGTAAGTTCCATTGGGAATACTTATTGGACGAAGACATTATCGAAGGATCACCATGTCAACCGTCGATATTGAAGTCAACGACTATTTGTGAGGTCGTTGTCAGGACTCTGAAAGTTGAAGAAGTGGTTATGGTTACTTGTTGAGTTTTGTGTGTGGAATAAGGGGGTTGTTTGGGAAATGGGTGTACCTGGCATGCTGCTGGACCACCTTGTGTGGGCATTACGAAAATGGAAGATTGCTAGTTGGAACAGGTGAATTCCTATGAGGTTTTGATGGTTCGTATAGGAGTAAACTATTTTGCTTAGCTGATCGAGAGCATGTTGGGGAATTAGATCTTTGGTTTATTTAGAGTCGAGGAAGACCAAGTCGTTAAATAACTTTATTTCGAATTTTAGTGTTCGGTTAGTAGAAAGGGGGAGGTATTTAGTATGGGTACAATTAATCATGAAGATCTTGATTCTAGTGTGAAGATGTAGGGTGATGATGGTGGTGTGGATGAGTTATTGATATTTATGCCAAAGTAGGCGTGCAAGTCTTTGTTGTGGTAAGGAGTTTTTTGATAATAAGTAGAGGGCTCCTGTCGTTGGACTGGAACGAGTGTAAGTGGGAATCCTTGCCCGGAGATTTCTAGCAAGCTATTCTGAAGTGGCGAGCATGTCGTTGAGATGTATGGGTGTTTGGTTGGTATGGTGGTATTGCTAAGTGAGAATATAGTGTTTGAGTGATAGTTGGTGGCTATCTAAAAGAGGAACCATGTGTTCTGAGTTGCGATAAGTGGATGGGTGAATGTATCTCATTCCACTAAGATATTGATAGAAATGCCGAATTGATTACTTCTTGATGTTATGGTAGTAGTTATGATAATCCGTGGGAATGTCGAAGTATTCTTTGGTGGTAAAGGAATTCTAGCGAATAGGACAACCCTGTTAGGAAAGCTAGAGTTGTGCGGCGCTTCCAATCATTGGGTATTTTTTTAGAGGGCTTGGCTGGTTATCTCGAATAGGAATTGTGGGAAACCGTTTGGCTAAGCATATTAATGTAAATGTGATTTTGACGCATGTGAGTTTGTCAAAAAAAATGGAGTAAGTAATGTTAGATTGGCAGTGTTCCATGCAAGCGTGAAGAGAGTAAGTGAGAATGCAGAGAGTAAGAAGTTTGGCGAATGATGCAGGTATGTGGGGATATATTTTCAGATTTTCTAGTAGAGGGTTTATGAACTTCTAGGTTGGAGGTAAGAAGGAGATTATGGTGTATATTGTGGTTCTAGTGTTGAGACAATTAAATCGTCCGGTTGGCCTAAAACTTGCACCTGTTAGCAAGCCGATCTGTGGAAGCATGTTTGAGGTTTCGAGAAGAAGGTGGGAAAAGGTGAGTGGATGAAGTGCTCAAAGTGAAAGACCTTTGTGTCAAACTTGGTATTGTGTTGAAAAGGTTCCAAGTGAACCTGTCGTCCAGTGTTAAGCTATTTAGAATAGTTTGGGGTGAGCATGGTCACTTCCTGTTGCGCGAGTAAAGGGTGAGTTTATCGCAAATATGATCGGGCGATTGTTGGATGCGATGAGGAGTTGAAGTGGGAGTCATTGTAATTCGTTCAGTTGGAGCTAGTGGTCTATGAAGGTGATGAAATGTGGATCTTCCTTTTTATTTATGTGGGAATAGGGTGATGACCTTTGAGGCAATGTATGTATATTGTGTACAAGTTGGGTAATACTGTTGGGATATGGTCAATGTGATTAGGGAAAGAAGGTGCTTTTGCATTAGACGTATGCCATACCGAGAGAAGTTACTTTGCAATGGCAGGTTACCGGATGAAGAAACTTATGACTGTGAGTTTATTGTGATAACTAAGGTTGACTATTTTATGTTGGCAAGTTGAGTGGTTATCATTTTAGTTAGAAATGTATGTTGTCGGAGAAGTTGGCTCTGACAAAATTCATTCTTTTAAGAAGTGAAGTTGTATGGAAAACCTTAAAGTGGTGTGTTTTGAAACCGGTAGTCCAGGTGTGTGGGCGAAGCAGAAAATATTTGGTTTGGTTGTTGGAGACGTTGCAAGTATGTTAGACGAATCCTTTCCAACATAAGAAAGTTGTGGTTTATCGAGGGGCGAATTCGATAGATATGTTTCGACTATGAGGTTTATCAGAATGGTTTGGGCGACTGAGTGAAGTTATGTTGTTTAGAAAAGTATGAGTCTTAGGTTCCAAGTGGGGGACAAGGTAATGTTAAAAGTATTGTCTTGGAAGGTTGTGGATTATTCTGGGAAGAAAGGGAAATTGAAACCCAAATTCGTTGGACCATTTGCTATCGCCGAGTAGGTTGGAGAAGTAGCCTAAAGCTAGAACTACACCGAGGATCTGTGAGGGATTCATTCCACATTTCATATGTCAAATCTGAAGAAGTGTTTGGTGGAATCTGACATGATAGTGTCGTTGGAGGATATTCGTGTTGATGAGAAGTTAAGTTTCGTAGAGGAGCCGGTGACCATCTGGGATGACAAAGTGAAAAAGCTAAGGACTAAGGAATTTCGTCTTGTGAAAGTGTAAGGAAAATTTCATAAAGAACAAGAGCCAACGTGGGAGGTGGAAGCGGACATGAGGTCCCAATACCCGAGTTTGTTCTTCGATGGAGTTCCGGGACATAATTCTTTTGAGAGGGAAGTATTGTAATAACCGGGTTCAATTCGTCAAATACAGGAGTTTGGGGGAAAGTTTGTTCAAAGCCTATTATGTAAGGGGCTAGTTGTAAAATGAGAAGAAAAGGGGTTAAACGCTACTACACATTCCTTATTTTCATTTTGTTGTTGGCGGCTATGGAAAAACCAGTGTTCTTGTGGGGGAGCTTGTTTTGGAAAAAAGAGAAGGTGGAAATAAGCATTATGGAGACTTTGCCATCATTCTTCAAAGTAAGTCTCACCTCCTCTTTTAATTAATCATGGTATTAAAGATTTATATGATTTTGGTCGTTTAAGGGTTGTAAGATCGTTGTTGTGTGTTATTAGGAAGGTTTTTAAAATCACCTCTTGTGGTATTAATGGAAAACCTAATCAATTTTGTGGGGTGTATCGATTGGTGCAAATGATGAGGGGAGGTTTGGTTAACCGATTATATATCGATCTCGACATATAGGAAATCGCCTTTCCTATCAGAAAGTTGACTTGGTTCTGTGATTTTCCAAATCGCCGCCGATGACCGACTGGAGGGTGGGGGACCTGGGCCAACCGGGAGTGATCGGGAAGGGCCTCAACCCCGGAAGCCAACCCGGGAATTCCTTAACCGGGAGCGACCGGGGACACCTCAACCGGGGGCAACCGGGAGATACCTGGGAGTTCGCACAACTGGGAGCCGACCCGGCGGCACCAAGCTGGGAGTTTCCCTTTTTGTCCGGATTTGGGCCATGGCCCAGTATGTATGGATTGGGCCAATCTTTTCGTTGGTGGTCAATTTAGGAATTTATTCCTTCGTTATCGGATTAGTCGTTTGATTGAGATTTCACGGTAGGGGATAAAGGGATATTTTTTAGGGTGCTATGTTTTGATCTTAAGGGAAAACGTGGGTAACTTATCTGATTACAAAATCTTTAACAGTAGGTAAGCGGCTTCGGTCAAGCGTGTCTTAGAGAGTAAGCAAAGGACTTCAGGTGAGTTTTCTAACCAAATTATTCTTTAGTTGTTTATGTTATCGAGCATGCAAAGTTCATTTAATCATCGTTGTTATTTATGCTATTGTTGTACATGTGAGATTTAATTTCTAGTGAGTTATGCTTTATTGTGGGGTTGGTGTAAAATGTATGCATACATTGTAGTTGGCGAGTATGACCTAAGTCGGGGAGTGTATCCCGTTTGCGCTCATACCGGGGGGGGGTCCCAGAATAAGGCAGTATGAGCCAAACACGTTGTCGCCTATGTGTGACTTCAGTGTGAGCCGAAAAGCGTGTTTTGCAATTGTGATGTTTTATAAAACTGAACTGGTTTATGATGTTGTGGCTTGAGAACTTATTAGAGGGAGCTCACTAAACCTTTCGGTCTAACCCTCGCTCTTTCAAAACTAAAAACCTTTTCAGGAAAACATAACTTAGGAGGATCTGATAAGAGGAAGGAGAAGCTGTGAGCGAGGAGCTTACGTTGGAGATTGTTAAATTAGTTTTCCAGGCTTAGTTGTTTTGTTAGATTCCCAGTTGTGTAATAGATTGTTTTCCGCAAATCTTGTTATTTGAATTGTTGTTTTGGGACCGTTTGGGCATGAATCTATATGAAAGTTGATCATGCTTATTTCTGTAAAGTTTGGGTTGTTACATTTCTTACATTGACTGTGAATAAAAAACTGTTCATTTTACTAAATAAGAACTAAAACAAGTTATTTGTTTTTTGATGATTTTCCTAAAGTTATTATACAAGCTCTTTTTTATTTGCATATACATGGTAAGTTCCTTTTACTGGATCAAAAATATATTCCCTCTGTTTTAAAATAATGTCTATATTACTATTTTAATTTGTTTCAAAATAAATGTCCAGTTTCTCATTTTAACCTTAATTATGAGATGGAGAACCTTCAACCGATTCAAGTGATTCAGTCAGTAAGAAAATCAATGAGAAAGTCAGATCTCCTGTAGGCCGAAATCTCTCTATAATTAAAAGTAAATTTGTCTTTTTGTTAATCAAAATATTTAATAATTACATATTCATAAAATTGTGTGTTTTTTCATTGTAAATGTTTATTTTGGGACAGAGGGAATAATATATCATCCCGAATGAATCTATCAAAAGTAGGTTCTCCAATATAAAAATTACATTAAAATATGTTTTATTTTGATACATTTTATCTGTATTTCATTATAGAATGATAAACTTGGGTTCAAATTACCTTATTTACGTTTATATTATTTATAAACTTGGATGTGATGAATTTGATCAATATAAAATATCATCAAAATTGAATATAGAAGGCTATGATGAAAGCATCTACCGTTTCTACCTATTTTTTGTGTCGTTATCTCATGTTTATAACCTACTCATTAAAAAGTTGTAACAAAGATTTCGTTGAGGATCAACTTTAAAAAGAAAACATACGTCTCACTATGTGTTAGAGTGAACTAGGGGCGGAGGGCCCTGTCCCTGTGTTCTTTTCCAGATCATATAGAGGAGATACTTGATCCATGTTATAAATATTTTTTTTTGGAGTTGGGCCCCTCCACTTCGAGGTCCAATAAGCAATAGGCAAGCCTCCCAAGTTTTAACCATGGCTTCCTTTCATCACAGGTAGTATCCTACATACATCAAGACGTCATCTCATTATTATAATTGTTTATTGTTCATTGTTTATTTCTTATTCCCGATTGATTTAATCAAACGAAATGATTATACAAATCATCTCTCATCTTTTCCTTCAATTTGTTAGAAGATGAATATGATTGAAAGAGACGATGAATATGCTGAAGGTTTGAGACTTCGATATATTGATTGAGAAAATAAACGTACAATATGACAAAGTAAATAAATGAGAAAGTTAACCTAGACTAGACAATACAAGATATTTATACAGAGACTATATGGGCCTGGGCCTTATACAGACACGGGCCTGGGCCTTATACACATATACATTAACATCCCCCCTCAAACTCAATCGGGAGAAGAATGAGCCAGATGGAGTTTGGAAACGAGATCACGAAACCGTCCTGGTAGATGAGCTTTAGTGAAAATGTCGGCCGGTTGATCAATAGTTGAAATAGAAAGAAGTTGGATAGTCTTACGAGTCACGTGTTGACGAACAAAGTGACAGTCAATTTCAATATGCTTCGTTCGCTCGTGAAAGACATCATTGTGAGCAATCTGAATCGCACTGTTGTTGTCACACCACAATGGAGTTGGAGACTGTTGAGGAGCCCCCATGTCAGAGAGTAGCCAGCGTAACCACACAAGTTCTTGAGTCGTGTCAGCTAGTGCTCGATACTCAGCTTCAGTACTGGATCGAGCTGTGAGAGATTGTTTCTTGCTCCACCAAGATATGAGAGAGTCTCCAAGAAAGAAACAGTAGCCGGTAGTGGAGCGACGATCAGTCATGTCACTGTCCCAATCAGCATCAGAGAAACCTCGCAAAGTCAATGATGATGTGAATGAAAAATGAAGACCATAAAACATGGTCCCTTTTAAATATCGAAGGATGCGCAGAACAACAACATAGTGATCAGAACAGGGAGCAGACATGAACTGACTGACGGTATGAACAGCATAGGCAATGTCAGGTCGAGTCACTGTCAGGTAGACAAGTGACCCCACTAACTGTCGATATAAAGTAGGATCACGCAGAGGATGTCCAGCATTCAGAGCCAAATGAAGGTTGTGCTCGAGAGGAGTGGATGCAGTTTTGTTGTCAGTAATCCCAACTTTTGACAAGAGATCTGAGGTGTATTTGGCTTGACAAATATAAATTCCTGATGGATCTGAGAGCACCTCAAGACCAAGAAAATAGTGTAAAGAGCCAAGATCCTTCATCTCAAAACAGGAGCTGAGAGATGTCTTGAGATTAGCGATGCCTGTAGAGTCACTGCCAGTAATAATCATATCATCCACATACAAAAGAAGTAAGATTATGCCAGCTTCAGTGGTCCGAGTAAACAGTCCGGAATCATAGTTGCTGGGTGAGAAACCCAGAGAGGTGACTGTGGAACTGAACTTCTCAAACCAAGCTCGCGGAGCTTGTTTGAGTCCATAAAGAGCCTTCTGAAGATGACAAACATGACCTTGTGGAAGTCGAACGCCCGGAGGAGGTGTCATGTAGACTTCCTCAGATAAGTCACCGTTCAAGAAGGCATTCTTAACATCCATCTGAAAGAGAGGACATTGTTTTGTAGCTGCGATGGCTAGGAGACTGCGAACAGAAGTGACTCGAGCAACAGGTGCAAATGTCTCCTCATAATTAATGTCGTACTCTTGATTGAAGCCCTTTGCCACCAGGTGAGCTTTGTACCTATCAATGGAGCCATCAGATTTTGTCTTGATTTTGAACACCCGTTTGGAACCAATGGGTGACTTACCCGGTGGAAGAGGAACAAATTCCCATGTCTGAGCTTTGTCAAGAGCCTGAAGTTCCTCATCCATAGCTTTCTGCCAATCAAGATTAGAGGAGGCTTCCTTGTAGGAAGTAGGTTCGTGATTGGACAACAGAGTAGCATAAACATGATAATCACGGAGATGAGAAGGAACTTGTCTTACCCGATCTGATCGTCTAACATTTGGAGATTGAGACATTCCAGGAGCCAAAGACTCAGCAGACAGCTCAGATGTTGGTTGTGCGGATGGAGCAGATGATTGATGTTGATCATGAAAACTCTGAGATGCAGGTGGTGTAGGGGCAGGAGACTCTGAAGGAGAGGCAGAGTCAGAAGATGTTTGAACAATAGGCGGAGACGATATGATGTCAGATTGGAGTGAGTCCAATGGGACGGAAGTATCAGTAAAGAACGGAGCGGTGAAAGTAGGGGACTCATGAAACTTGGATATAGAAGAAAAAGGAACATGTTCCCAGAAGGTAACGTGACGAGATATACGAAGATGTTGGGAGATAGGATCCCAGCAGCGATAACCCTTGTGCTCAATGACATATCCAAGGAAGCAGCAAAGTCTGGAGCGAGGTTCAAGTTTGGTATGTTCATGAGATTGTAATTGAACAAAACAAGCACTACCCCAAACTTTTAGAAGTTCATATGCAGGGGTGACCTCATGAAGAGCCTCATAAGGAGACTTATTATTAAGGATGGGAGTAGGATGACGATTGATAGTATAAACTGCAGTGAAAGTAGCTTCACCCCAAAAACGTTCTGGACATTTAGCAGAAATGAGAAGAGTGCGAACCATATCAAGAATATGACGGTGTTTGCGTTCGGCACGACCATTTTGAGGAGATGTGCCGGGACAAGAGTACTGAGAGAGAGTCCCCTGAGATTGAAGAAAGGAGAGAAGAGATGACTCTTTGTATTCCATAGCATTGTCAGCTCTAAAAATCTTTATAGATTTTGAAAATTGGGTGTGAATCATCCGAGCAAACATAATATAAATTTTAGGTAGTTCCGAACGATATTTCATGAGATATATCCATATGAAACGTGTATGATCATCAATAAAAATAACAAAATATCGAGCACCCCCCATGCATGGATGTGGTGCTGGTCCCCATACATCAGAATGAATAAGATCAAATGAAGAAGTAGAACTAAATTCATTCGTTTCAAAAGATAAAGCATGATGTTTGCCAAGTTTGCATGATAAACAAGAAATATTGTCAGTTGATACACAATTTCCTAACACCCCAAAATTAGCTAATGATTTTATTCTGGCTAGAGACAAGTGACCTAGCCGGGCATGCCACAAATCAAAGGAAGAATTGCTGGAAACTGAGGCAACAAGACTTGAAGAGGGTAATGGAAGACGAAGGTAGACCACTTCAATCATCCGTCCAACTTTATGGCCGAGTCCAAGGATCTGCTTGGTCTTTGGATCCTGTACAACACAACCAGAAGAATGAAATAAAATGATCAAATTAGATTCAAGAAGTTGTGCAATCGAAACTAAGCTCAGAGATAGTTTCGGAACATTTACAACATCCGGTAATTGAATATGAGGAGTGGAGACATTTCCACTAAAAGATACCGGTAGGCCAGTGTTGTCAGCAGTTCGTACTGACGTAAAATGCTGAGGTGGTTTCTTAGAAACAAAACCATCAGTGCAGGGTGTCATATGATTGCAACACCCAGAGTCAAAAAGCCATAAGTTAGTTGATGCAGCTGAGTGTGGATAACTCATACCCATAGCACCAGACATGATCTGCTCCATGAGTTCTTGATTGCGACGCATCAGTTCCATTAGATCAGGTGAGGACACTGAAGAAACCTCGTTATCAGTGATAGTAGATTCAGTAACAGCGTGAGTCCGGTTCTGAGGGCCAGTGTGCTTTGAGTTCTTAGGGCAGTCAGACTCATAATGGCGCGGATGAGTGATGCCACACCTACGGCATTTGCGAAAAGGACAATCAAGGAGAAGATGAGAAGTAGAATGGCAAAAGGCACACTCAGATGTGTTTGTCTTTCCCACAGATTTGGAATGGTTGTTGTTGGTCCATTTACCTTAGGACTTGGGATGAGACGTGTAGAGAACGCTATCAGTAGCGGGCATCGGTGAGCGCATGTGAAGACGAGTTTCTTCACTTAACAATTCTGATATGGCTTCTTCAATAGTGGGTAGGGGCTGCCTATGAAGAAGAGAAGCACGAACATTCTCAAATTTATCTGTAAGACCCATCAGAATGGTGATCAAATGTAGCTGGTTGAAGTAGGTTGTGAACTGTTGAGCTGTTTCATCAAAAATCTGTGGTGCTCCAAGACTTATATGATCTCTGAGAGACTGCATTTCAGAGATATAAGAGTTTACGGATTGATCAGGAAGCTGACGTTTGTTCTGAAAAGTGGTCCACAGTTGATACTGATGAGATAGACCCGATGATGTGTACCGCTTGGCAAGAAAATCCCAGAGACTCTTGGTGGTGACATAGCCAAGAAACTGTTGGTTGATCTCAGGAGTAGTGGAGGCATTAATGAAACCCAGAATACGAGCATTATTGATGTCCCACTCATTCATGCGTTTAGCAAAATCAACAACATTCTCAGTTGCTTCATGAACTGGAAGTTTGGATGCACCAGTAGTAACATAGGTGTAAAGCCCATGAGATTTTAGCAGAATTGTCATATGATGATGCCACAGGATGTAGTTGCTACCATTGAAAACAACCGAGATGGGATTTGAGTGACTGAGATTGGTAGCCATGGATGGGACGAGAAACAGTTCACTGAGTGACCGGTATGGACCGGTAGGATGTGCGACCGGTAGTATCGACCGGTAGGATGTGTGACCGGTATTAGCGACCGGTAGGATGTCGACCGATATGGACCGGTATTAGCGACCGGTAGTATCGACCGGTATTAGCGACCGGTAGTATCGACCGGTAGGGTGTGTGACCGGTATTAGCGACCGGTAGGATGTTCGACCGAAGTTCTTCCGGTCTACGGCTAGGGTTTCGGTGCGATTCGAACCTGACGGACAGAGAGGGCGGCGGACAGCGATACAATCGATGAACAGTGAAATCGATGATTGAAAGGAACGATGATAATGGTGAGGGTGCAAGCAAACCTACAGCTCTAATACCATGTTAGAAGATGAATATGATTAAAAGAGACGATGAATATGCTGAAGGTTTGAGACTTCGATATATTGATTGAGAGAATAAACGTACAATATGACAAAGTAAATAAAGGAGAAAGTTAACCTAGACTAGACAATACAAGGTATTTATACAGAGACTATATGGGTCTGGGCCTTATACAGACACGGGCCTGGACCTTATACACATATACATTAACACAATTATTTAACTTGTTGCACTCAATAACAGAAAAAACGATCTTCCATCGACACTCTACAAGATTAGCTCCATTTCGTCTCTCCATGTTAATAATCTCGTGATTTCTACTTACAGGTGCTATTCATATGTTCAATTATTAGAGTAAATTAATTCATTTATAGTGTAATTTCAGTTTCACGATTTGAACTTAGAATTTGACTTTTGTTTTGTTAGTCCAACTCCAAGTCCAAACCCTCAACGCCTCCTCTCAATCGACAATCGCTCTATCGACTATCGACTATCGGGATCGGCTGTCATACAGCACACAGTAGGGGCTGTAGGGAAGTAGGCTGTTACTGCTCTACTTCTCTTATCTCAATCTAGTCACTCTCTGTCTTGGACTCTCGACGGCCGGCTGCCGGCTGCCGGCAGGAACAAGCGCACAGCAGCACATCACATTGTTTTGGAATGTTTGATTGCTTTGAGATTGTTCATTTAGGTTTAGAAGTTGCAACAGTGTTATTTTAGAAGTTGCAATCGTATTATTTTAGAAATGCAACCGTAATGAACCAAAAAAAAAAAAAAACTATTGAAATCACAAAAAAAAACAAAAAGAACTCTAAAAAAAACCGAAAAAGTCTCCCGAATTTGATGAAAAAAACCTTTAAAATCCTTGGAATCAAGCAAAAAGAAAAAACTTTAAAAATCACTCGAAACGGTGTAGTCAAGCTAAAAACACATAGGACGATATTAAACGTTTGTAAAAAATGATACATTGATAAAAACCGTATGAAGACCGACCCTGCGGTTGGAAGTCTTGTGTTCCGCCTTGAGTGAACTATGGATTTGGTTTTATGGTTGGTGAAAATTATAAAATTTATCCCTGTAATTCATTTGTTATAATTTTTTATATATTTGTATTTTATTTTGAATTTGATCCCTGAAATTTACATTTTATTCTAATGTCCACGGTTTAACCATCGTCCCCATTAATTCGTAAAATGGTCATTTTATCTTTTTTCTTTATTTTATTATTTTTAATTATATTTTTTATATATTTTTAATGAAAATGGTATTTTTTTTAATTTTAAAAAAATCAAAATAATATTTTTTGTAGTTTTACATATCGATAAATACATCAAAATGCAAATAAAGTTTGATTTTATTCTTATTCATTATAATTTTATTTTTTCTCAATCAATTTTACATACTTTCACTTTTTCCTATTTTATAGAAATATAACCTTTTAAACAATCTCCTAGGTTACATGCCATGAGTTTATATTGGCATGGCTTTTTTATTTTCGTTATAAATTCCAAGTCACTGACTTGGCATTTTCTTTCATGTCATCGTTATTATTACTAGTGTGCGACCCGTGTGATGCGTGGTAGTAGTATTTTTTAAGGAGTACTTGATTCCGTATTATTTAATCAACCTATTTCGCTTCCATGTTTGTTATTTAAATATTTATTTCTTTGATTGGAAAATTAAATGTTACATTGAAAATTAAAAGCATATAATAAAAGCAGCAAATGATGAGCTTGGGGGTTAAAGCAATTACACAACAAATCTTTTATTCTATTTTTGTATATCAAATATATTGATTGATCGTAATAAATATTCATTTATATATTGATGATACATAATTAAAAAAAAGATGAAAGGTTTTGGAGTTAAAGAAAAAATAAATAAAAGAAATAATGGTGTTATGCATAAATAAAAATATTGATTTATAATTATTGTTACCTTACTTTAACAAATAAAATTATTTGTAATCAATGATTAATTAAGTTATTGATATAAAAGTAAACAAAAATACATGTTTAATTAATAATATCAAAGTTAATAAAAGTAAAAGTTATATTTCATTAGTTTTTACAAAAAAAAAGTTAGATTCATATAACTCAAGTCTTAATTTATAATCATTCTTAACTTACCAATAATTTTTTTATTATGTTAAGAAAAATAAAAAAATTTAAATTTAAATGGATGTTTGAATATAATAATAATAATAATAAAGTAAATAAAAATAAAACGAATATATTTGTTAATTGTAACACCTTAGGCATATCCCATATCGGCCGTGGACAGGAGTGATGTTGGGTGTTATAAGTAATATCTTGGACTTCCTAACAACAACGCGTTTTGGGGCCACAAGCACGTCAGGTTCTGGGAACTCTGAGGTTAAGCGTGCTTGGGTGGGAGTAGTCCCAGGATGGGTGACCCCTGGGAAGTTTCTCACCAGGTCGCCAGAAACAAATCCGTGCGCTACACGTTGGTTAAATCCAGGGGCAAAGCGGACAATATTGTTGTCGAGGCAGGCGGGATGTTACATTAATTATTGTCTAAAAATATAAATTAAATAATATAAATCTGTATTTTATAATCTATTTTACCTAACCAATAATTTTTTGGTTATGTAAGAAAAGAAAAAAAAATATATGTTTTAATAATAATAAATTAGTAAATAAAAATAAAACTAATATATTAATTAATTGTTATTAAAAATGTAAGATAAATAATGTTGCTATTTGTAGAAAAATGTATGCAATAATTGTTAAGTAAAAAAAAATTGAAAACGTAGTAAAATAAAAATATGATTTATTTAATTAAAAATAAATCAAAATTATAACGAAATAGATAAACAAAAACGGAGGTTTCTCATTGATTTGATTGATCTTTCTTTATATATACTAATACAAGTGCCTGAACCGCGCGTTGCGCGGTAGCGTGAGTAACTCTGGTAGTAATATGTAGATTGTCCATATAATACATATTAATTGTTAAATACGATAATCAACAACCTGTATACAAATTATTTGTAAAAAAATCATTAGAATCTAATTAGTATAAATGATCTATAATGAACGATTTGCCTAATTTGTGTATTTTTTAAATAATTGATGATATTATATGAAGTTTTTTTATTTTGAAATTAAAAGATGACGGCACATCTACCGATTTAATTATATTCATTATAACATCACAAATAATTAAAGTATTAATAAAAAATATTAATGTTTTATAGATTAAACGATAGGTTTCCAATTAATGACCAAAATAATTTAGAAATGTATTTTATTATATAAATTGAAAATATGTATAGTTTTAGGGAATTTAATTAAAATGTGGTTTTATATATTTTTTGAATTCTAATTTCATTTATAAGAAAACTAAAGTGAAATTGAAAATATAAAATAAAAGGTTTAGTTTATTTAAAAAAATAAATAAAAACAATAAGAAAGAAAAAGATAAATGTGTCTAAAAACTTCTCATTGAATCATTTATAAGAAAATTAAAATGAAATTATAAATGCAAGAAAATAAAAGGTTTAGTAATTATTGTGTTGTTTTTAAAAAATAAATCAAAATAAGAAGAAAAAAAAGACAAAAAGATAAAAAGTGTATGAAAACTTATCATAGAACCATTGTCTAGTTTTTACTATAATATATACAATAGATATTGCAGATATAAGTTTTACCATTTGGTTGAGTATGATTAATTTTAATCGTGTTTTTTTATAACATGATTTTTATCGTTGGGTTGGAATTAGTTTCGATTCCAATCATGGTTATGATTTCAAAGACATCTTTCAATTTTCTGTATATTCATATTTCTTTTCCAATCTACCATCTTCTCACTAATGTGGGTAACCAAAACACACCACGTTTCAAGATTTAAGTATTCTCAAATCTTGTAATGCCAACTCATAATACTCCTATCAATGTGGGATATTTAGAAACTCAACCACAATTCATTTGTAATTTTTATTTTCTGATAATAAGATTGGTTTTGCAAATATAGTGATTATTCAAATAAGATAACATTATGAGTCAAAACCAATGAGTTGACAGGATGACATCGTATCATCCTTTCTTGTACATCCATCTTTTATTCCAATGGATAGATGAAGAGGTGGAGAAACAAAAGAAATTGAAATAAAATATTAAGCTCAAAACCTAAGGTTAGGTTTGAGGAGACACCACCTTATACATGGTGCCAAAATCCTTTAATATTTATTTACATTTTATTATCTATGCTCATTGCTCCCTTGTTTTAAATCACGGTTTCACTTTTGTAATGTAACAAATTATCAAACCCGATTTAAATTGGATTAGCATTTGTAACAATAAAACAATACAACTCAATCATCAAAATAACAATAATATTAATAGTATGAAGTAGTATTGTAATTGACATAAAGTGAATAATTAGAATCATATGGCATAAAGTGTCATTTTGCACCATCGAAATGAATTCCACAATTGAAATGTGCGACTTGGATTATAATTTAACTTCAAGGTTCTGCAACTATAAACAAACAATATTAGTTAATATTAATGATTAAATATGTTAATTATTATAACAAAAGGAAAATGGTATATTATATGTTACAAAATAATATACTCGAGACATTTATGTGCAATGGATGATCACCAAACATAGCCAAATCGAAATAATAAACAATTTCAAGAATGTTATCAAGATGATGGCAAAATTCAACATTGCTAACGATATAAATAATAAATAATAACAAATGTCAACATCTTAAAAGATGAATGCTTGGAATTATATAAGAACAAAGTTTTGATATGTACCTCATAAAAAATTTCCATAGCTACTAACTACACAACCATCATCGACTTTTTGAGTGTTGTTATCATCAGCCAATGCTTGTTGATTGTGCTATGGATGATCACCAAATATAACCAAATCGAAATAATAAATAACTTCAAGAATGTCATGAAGATGATGGCAAAATTCAACATTGCTAATAGTATAAATAATAAATAATAACAAATGTCAACATATTAAAAGAGGAATGCTTGGAGTTATATGTAAGAACAAAGTTTTGATGTGTACCTCATTAAAAATTCACCATAGCTACTACACAACCATCATCAACTTCTTGAGTGTTGTTATGATCACCCGATGCTTGTTGATTGTGCGATGGATGATCACCAAAGATAACCAAATCGAAATAATAAACAGTTTCAAAAATGTTATGAAGATGATGACAAAATTCAACATTGCTAACGATATAAATATAAATAATAAATAATAACAAATGTCAACATCTTAAAAGAGGAATGGTTAGAGTTATGTAACTTTAATATAAAAGGAGACCAATAGTTAGAGAAGATGGATGATTTTGGAGTTATGTGACTTGATTTTGGAGGAGGAGAGGACAAACGAAAGGTTTTGGAGAAAAGAGGACAAACGAAAGGTTTTTGAGGAAAATAAATATTGAGATGGCTTGAAAAAAAGAGAAAAAAGATAGACTGTTTTCTAGCTTTGAGAAGAGGCCACGTCTTTGGACATGGTTTCTTCTTTAATAGATACTAGTGGCAACCCCGTGCGTTGCACAATAGCAATAAATTTTTTAAAGAAGTACTTGACCGAGTTAAGATAGAACATAATGTCTTGCTTAATAATTAACGAGATACAATTTAAAATGAAGAATGTATTTACATAAGTGGTTTATTTTCACGTATTGATAACCTTTTATTGTTACGAAGAGTTTGACACGTATTGACATTAACTTTTTTGTTATGTTATTTAGAATGAAACAACATGTCATACACCCATATCATTATTGTTGTTACGAAAGTTTTGAGGAATCACCGTCTGACTCAAATTTGAGTTTGATAATTTTGAAGTTTGAACTTAAAAAATGTTGTTTATTATTTTAATGACTCAAACTTGTAATGCACTAATATGATATCCAACTTGATTCGTTCCAAAATTTTGTTTAATGCTCTTGAGTTTATATATAAGGTGACATATAATAAAAACACTCTAACAAACATGTTGACATTAAGTTTTACACTTAAGGCCTAAAGTAGATGTATAGATTTTTTGAAAAATTATTGTTGGCCAATATATTTAGTCAAACCTATTTTTAAAATTTTCAAGCCAACTTCTACTCATATATAACCATCTATTTTTAAATTTTATCATCTTCATAGTAATGTGGGATAATTTAACCAAACCATAATTTAACGTTTAATAATACTCAAACTTGGTTGGGCCACATCATCAGTTGTGGCGATAATTATTTCACGAAATATATGTATCGAGATAAGATATATAAAACAAAATTCCTCAGTTAACAGTTAATTGAATACAATATAAAATAATTAATGTATTTCAATGAGTGGTTAATTTGTATATATATATATACATATAATTTTTTTTTTGGAAAATGAGAGTTGGCAGCCAATATCAACCCTCTCTTCCAAATCCTACTTTCTTGCTAATTTATTATTGGATTCCAATCGTGAGCTAAAACATATTTATCCAACTAAAATTTTGATTATCAAAATCAACCCTTGTTTCTTACAGTCATCTTCATTCTCCAATCTTGCACCTCACATCAAGGTGAGATAATTGAACTACAACACAATGCAATATTTTAGAATACTGAAATCTCTCAATGTCATCTCATTATTTATGGTTGTTCTTTTTATATAAATAAAGTCACATAAAAATTAATATTTTATAAAATTTGATTTTTAGCAAAAGAGGTCGACTAAAATGAGACAACCACATACATAGGTTGCCACAAACTTTTAAACTTGTAAGTTATCTTATCCGCATTTTCTTTTGTTTACCTCATCTTTCAAATTTATTATCTTTACGTTGATGTGGATTAACCAAATAAGACAGCTCATGCACCTTTTATATACTAACCTCTTCTTTCAAATCTATCTTTTTTTACCGATGTGGGATAAATAAATAAGACATTTCATCCAGCTTTTATATACTAACATCTTCTTCCAAATCTATTGTCTTTATGTCGATGTAGGACAATCAAATAAGATATCTCATTCAACTTTTACATACTCATCCATTCTTCCAAATTTATTTTCTTTCTATCAATGTGGGACAACCAAATAACATCACAATTCAAGATTTGAGAATACTTAAATCTTCTTGTGACTTGTGAGATAATAAAAAGACATCAAGGTTCAACATTGATAATATTGTATAAATTGATGAAATATAATGATTTGTATACATTTGTCTATCGATTTATTTGCTTATATAAATGGGTATTTTTAACAAAAATAGGGGTCGGCCAAAAAGAATATTTAGCCAAGTAATCCTTTAATTTATCAAAATCTAAATCTCTGTGTTTCTACAGGTATATCTTCATTCTCCAATCTTATATTCACTCATCAATGTGAGATATGTAAAACACCACCAGAATATAGTAGTATTTGAGAATACTCGTATCTCATATCAAATCCAAATGTCCTCGTTTCTTATAGGTACCTACATTACTCAAATCTCACAATGTCATATCATTCTCTATGGTTCTTTCTTTTATATAAATATAAATATATATATATATATATATATTGATGATTCTTATTTGAGGCGTGTCATTTCTCTTGGGTAATTTGTACTTATATATATATATATATTATATATTTCTTAATCCACATCATGACATGTCATTTTGTCTTATTTTTCATTTTATGTATACAAAGACAAAAGGATACAAAAATAAACAAATTAAATGAAATAAGTGTATCGTATTAGTTGTAATACAATATATATCAACACCAACAAATTTGTAACTAAAAATCAACTCTTTAATCCAAAATGGATTAAAACAAATCATAAATCATGTAAAAAAAAGTTGGCATCCTTTTCCTTTTATAATCATCTTCATGTTCCAACATTTCATCTATCTATCAATGTAGGATATCCAAAGTTAACCACAATCCAATATTTTAGAATTCTCAATCCACATTGTACCGTGTCATTTATCTTGGTTTTTGCTTTTGTATATATAAAGATAAAGATAGTTGTAATACAATATAATATATATTCAACATCAACAAACTTGTAACTAAAATTAAACTCTTTAATCCAAAATGAATTAAAACAAATAATAGGTCATGTCAAAAAAGTTGGCATTCTTCTATTTTTATAATCAACTTCATGTTCCAACATTTCATTATTCTATCAATGTGGGATGACCAAAGTTAACCACAATCCAATATTTTAAAATTCTCAATCCACATTGTGCCATGTCATTTCTCTTGGTTTTTGCTTATATAAAGATATAAAGATGTATAAAAATAAAGATAGTTGTAATACAATATATAATATATCTTCAATATCAACAAATTTGTAACTAAAAATGAACTCTTTAATCCAAAATAGATTAAAACAAATCATAGGTCATGTCAAAAAAGTTGGCATTCTTCTCTTTTTATAATCAACTTCATGTTCCAACATTTCATTATTCTATCAATGTGGATGACCAAAGTTAACCACAATCCAATATTTTAGAATTCTCAATCCACATTGTGCCATGTCATTTATCTTGTTTTTTGTTTTTATATATATAAAGATGTATAAAGATAAAGATAATTGTAATACAATATATAATAATATTCAACATCAACAAATTTGTAACTAAAAATAAACTCTTTAATCCAAAATGAATTAAAACAAATCATAGGTCATGTCAAAAAAGTTGACATTCTTCTCTCTTTTTATAATCAACTTCATGTTCCAATATTTCATTATTCTATCAATGTAGGATGACCAAAGTTAACCACAATCCAATATTTTAGAATTCTCAATCCATATTATGGCATGTCATTTCTCTTGGTTTTTGTTTTTATATATATAAAGATAGTTGTAATACAATATATATCAACACCAACAAATTTGTAACTAAAAATCAACTTTTTAATCCAAAATGGATTAAAACAAATCATAAATCATGTAAAAAAAAAAGTTGGCATCCGTTTCCTTTTATAATCATCTTCATGTTCCAACATTTCATCTTTCTATCAATGTAGGATAGTCAAAGTTAACCACAATCCAATATTTTAGAATTCTCAATCCACATTGTATCGTGTCATTTATCTTGGTTTTTGCTTTTATATATATAAAGATAAAGATAGTTGTAATACAATATATAATATATATTCAACATCAACAAATTTGTAACTAAAAATAAATTCTTTAATCCAAAATGGATTAAAACAAATCATAGGTCATGTCAAAAAAGTTGCCATTCTTCTACTTCATGTTCCAACATTTCATTATTCTATCAATGTGGGATGACCAAAGTTAACCACAATCCAATATTTTAAAATTCTCAATCCACATTGTGCCTTGTCATTTCTCTTGGTTTTTGCTTTTATATATATAAAGATGTATAAAAATAAAGATAGTTGTAATATAATATATAATATATATTGAACATCAACAAATTTGTAACGAAAAAAAAACTCTTTAAATGTATCATCTATAACCAACCCTATGAGTCTATGAGTATTCACAAAAAAATGTATCATCTATAAATGTTTTAAGATAATGTATATATATAGAGGCCAAATCAAATACAAATTGTGTATTTTTTGAACCCCTTACAAACCAATCTCAACCCTTGATATTATGGACAGTTTCCATATATGCATCAATCAAATTTGTTTCTTCACAATTTCATATATGCATCAATCAAATTAATTGCATTTTCACATATGTAATTCCATAAATGGGATAGTATATGTGAATAATGTGTATAGTTGTAAGTTGAAAAATGTGAATAATGCATGTATGAAACTTTTGAAGATATATATATCAAGGGTTGAGATTGGTTTGTAATGGTACAACATATGCACGGTTTGTATTTGAAGGGGTCTTTCTCTCTCTCTCTCTCTCTCTCTCTCTATATATATATATATATATATATATATATATTGGACCGAGTTAAGATAACACATAATTTGTCGGTGAATAATTAATATGATAGAATGTAAAACAACAAAGGAAAAATTGCGTGAAAATGGAACCAACTTTCACCTTATTCCTATTTTGGGGAACCAACTTTTAAAAACATCATTTAAGGGTCTATATCAAACTTTATGTTTATTTAAGGGTCTGGGTTAACAGGTAACCGATAATTTTTTATATGACGTGGCAAATAATTAAGTTAAAAATAATGAGGTGGAATATTGATTTGCCAACTCATTACTATTATTAAAAAAATCTTTTACAAAAACAAATCAAATTTAGAACATCAGAAGTCGTCTTCCTCGTCAGGTTTCAATCCCTACGTCGAACCCTAGCTAGCACTCCTCCCTCCCTCCATCGCTTCCTCCCTTCTTTGCTCACTGCCTTCTCCGGCTCCGGCAGGCTCTGCCACTGCACCGTCCAGCAGGCGCTGCCACTCCCCGTCTGGCAGGCGCTGCCGACACAGCAACCATCCCCTCCGGCAGGCGCTGCCGACACAGAAAGAAAGAAAGAAAGAAAGAAACCATTATTAATGTTGAGATTAGGTTTTTGATCTTCATCCTCCAATTTGACTTGTTTTGTAGGGTTTGTGGGTTGATCTGTTTTGGAAAGAGGATAAAGTATCTCTGATCCAGTTGCATTGAATATAGTGACGCTGAATATCGAAAAACCTTGATATTGGAACTTGAAGAAATGGCCAAACTTTAAATCGTAATGGTCTGCATACTGTAAATTCCCACCATCCACTTTTGAGCCAAATCTCACCTCTTGAGGATCACCCTGTCTAACAACTCCTTTCCATGCTCCTGTGTAAACTTGTTGGGTATCCTCTGTATTAAAATGAAATAGAAAATGAAATAAAAATGGATAGTAATATGTTGTTGTATATAGAGAATGAGAATGTGAACTTACGATGCCTGTAGATTGAGTGTGGTGGGAGACAATGAGTTTGATAAAATTGGATTTCATTGTCTAGTAAAGAAGCTTTGGCATGACACTGGAGGTTTAAAACAAGTATTGCATTTAAGTAAAACAAGTTAAGTGTGCCATGTAAACATTTTTGATTTATTTTTATAATTATAATAATGACGTGGAATCTTAGGAGGCGTTTGGTTCGCAGAATGATTTCTGATGGAATGGAATCTGTCAATGGAATTGGAATCTGGAAGGAATTGGAATGGAATGTTTTCAAGTTTGACCAACTGTTTGGTTGGTAGGAATGGAATGTAATCAGTCAAATGAATTGGAATATGTCTGTTTGGTTTGCAAAGAAATTGGAATGGAATTCTGAAAAATGACAAAAATACCCTTTCTTTTATTTTTATTTATTTATTTATATTTTTTTAAATGCCGAGAGAGATAGAGGAGAGAGGAGAAAGAGAAGAGAGAGAGGAGAGAGAGAAGATATAGAGGAGAGAGAGGGTAGAGAGAGAGGAGAGAGAGAGAGAGGAGAGAGAGGGTAGAGAGAAGTTAGAGAGGAGAGAGAGAGGAGAGGGAGTAGAGAGAGAGAGGAGAGAGAGAGGAGAGAGGAGAAAGAAAAGAGAGAGAGGAGAGAGAGAAGATATAGAGAGGAGACAGAGGGTAGAGAGAGGAGAGAGAGAGAAGGTAGAAAGAGGGTAGAGAGAAGTTAGAGAGGAGAGGGAGTAGAGAGAGGGAGGAAAGAGAGAGCAGAGAGAGAGGAGAGAGAGAGAGGAGAGAGAGGAGAGAGAGAGGGTAGAGAGAGAGGAGAGAGAGTAGAGAGAGGAGAGAGAGGGTAGAGAGGGTAGAGAGAGGAGAGAGAGGAGAGAGAGGAGAGAGAGGAGAGAGAGAAGAGAGAGGAGACCAAATCCACATCTGATGGATTTTAATTTTGTTAAGAGGGTTTGGAGGGTATTTTTGTCATTTTGAGAAAATGCAATGGAATGGAATTCAATTACATCCAAAATGAGAAGGAATGACCAAATCCTTGATTGAAAGATTTCATGGAATTCAATTCCATTCCTTTGGAAACCAAACAGTAGGATGGAATTTGGTCAATGGAATTGACCATCAGATTCCGACGGATTCCAGCGAACCAAACGCCCCCTTAGTTGACAAAAGTTTTGTATGATGTCATTAGCAGGTCAATAGGTTAATCAGACCCTTAAATAAACATAAAGTTTGATATAGACCCTTAAATGATGTTTTTAAAAGTTGGTTCCCCAAAATAGGAATCAGGTGAAAGTTGGTTCCATTTTCATGCAATTTTCCCAACAACAAACGTAATTCCATAAGTGGTTAATTTACATATATTGATAATCATTTATTATTATTATTAAGAGTTTGAAGTGCATCGGTAATAATGTTGTTTCCTTTTAAATATATAGATTTTCATTTTATCATCAATGTAGAATAAGCACACTCATCGTAGTTCAAGATTAAAAAAATACTTCATTCTAATAATGTCATATCATATATGGTTGTTCTTTTAATATATACAGTTGACGATTTATCGATTGATGATTGATTGAAAAACAATGGTGGCTAAATATTTTATTCAACTAATAAATTATTTCTTTTTTATGTGGACTAAAAGTTATATTTAACCAAAAAATAATATTTATTTTGCAAAAAAAAGATTCAGCTAAAATACACCTATTCTATTTTATTAAGCAAAAATGTTTTATTTAAATATGGTGGCTAAAAGTTATATATTTAAACAACCCAAAATTTTCAAATTTCAATTCATGATCTCTTCCTTTGAAAATACCCACTACTACTTGTCAAACTTTCTTTTCTTGTGACACAATCGACTTAACACCATAATCCAAAATTTGAGATAATCTCAAACCTCATAGTGTCACCTCATTCACTCTTGGTTGTTCCTTTTAATATATATAAAAATTGACTTTTCTTTTTTCAATTTTCCTTATCTCACCATTGTGGATAAATAAAGTTAACCACATTTCAAGGTTTAAATAAAACTTTTTGCTTAAAAAGTGTTGACTTACTTGAACCAACAACATAATTTGCTACAAAAGAATGACTTCCTCTTGTCATATATACAATTTCAACTTTCAAAGTTTTTTTTATCTCATCAATGTGGGATAAGTAAATTTAACCACATTTTCAAGATTTAATGAAAACATTTTGTAAAAGAAAAATGTGTTTACTCATTTGAGCAAACAACATGATTTGTTATAAAAGAATGTCCTCCTTTCATATACACACTTTCAACTTTCAATTTTCTTTCTTCCCACCAATGTGGGTTAAACAAAATTAACCACATTTCAATATTTGTGGAATACTCAACTCTCATGATTAGGGGTGTCAATTTTGTACCGATACAAACCAACCAATTTATGTACCAACCGTACCAATTTAAGTGGTATAATTGGTTGGTATATACCAACCAACTATCTAAACTTGGTTGGTACGTAGTATTAGAAGTCGTATACCACGGTAATATTGTACCGTACCGACTTATTTTTTTTAATTATTTATTAATTAAAGTTTAGTTAATAGTATAACTAATTTTGATTTTTAAATTTTAAATTATTAAATTTTAAATTTTGCTAAATTATAATATGGATGGATATACTAAACTTGGTTGAATTCATTTGCGTAACCCTTTCAACCTTATTACCTTCTCTACACCTTCACAATCCATCATCACTACTCAGTGATTATTACTATTAAACTATTAGTGATTGTTTGTATTACATGAAAGTTATTTTAATGTTTGTATATGTAGGGATAAATGGTACAACATATATCCACATGTTATTTGAATGCTCGATAGTTTTAGTGCATATAGATATAATTGGTGAAAAATGTCAATATAAATAAATTTGTAACTTCAAATTTTACGATGTTGGTACAAAACCGTACCAACATGTACCAACCGAAAAAAGTTGGTACCATGTATAGTTTGTTGGTACATGGTATAAAATTTTATATACCAATTATAATTGATTGGTACATGGTATATGGTATATGGAAAAAAACATGGTACCGTACCATGTTCACCCCTACTCATGATGCCAAATCATCTTCTTTGGTTTTTCTTTTAATAAATATAAAGATATAAAGATTGATTTTTCCTTATCTCATCATTGTGGATAAATAAACCTAACCACATTTCAAGGTTTAAATAAAAGTTTTTGCTTAAAAAGTGTTAACTCACTTGAGCCAACAACATGATTTGCTACAAAAGAATAACTTCCTCCTTTCATATATATACAATTTCAACTTTCAAAGTTTTTTTTATCTCACTAACGTGGGATAAGTAAACTTAACCACATGTTCAAAATTTAATGAAAACAGTTTTTAAGAAAAGAGTGTTTACTCAATTGAGCCAACAACATGATTTACTACAAAAAAATGTATTCCTCCTTTCATATACACACTTTCAACTTTCAATTTTCCTTCTTCCCACCAATGTGGGATAAACAAAGTTAACCACATTTCAATATTTGTGGAATACTCAACTCTCATGATGCCAAGTCATCTTCTTTGGTTTTTCTTTTAATATATATAAATATTTCAATTTTCCTTCTTCCCACCAATGTGGGATAAACAAAGTTAAACACATTTTAATATTTGTGGAATACTCAACTCTCATGATGTCAAGTCATCTTCTATGGTTTTTCTTTTAATATATATAAAAATATAAAGATTGATTTTTCTTTTTTCAATTTTCCTTATCTCATCATTGTTGGATAAATAAACTTAATCACATTTCAAGGTTTAAAGAAAACTTTTTGCTTAAAAAGTGTTGACTCACTTGAGCCAACAACATGATTTGCTACAAAAGAATGACTTCCTTTTTTCATATATATACAATTTCAACTTTCAAAGTTTTTTTTATCTCACTAATGTGGAATAAGTAAACTTAACCACATGTTCAAAATTTAATGAAAACATTTTTTTAAGAAAAGAGTGTTTACTCATTTGAGCCAACAACATGATTTGATACAAAATAATGTCTTCCTCCTTTCATATATACACTTTCAACTTTCAATTTTCCTTCTTCCCACCAATGTGGGAGGATAAACAAAGTTAACCACATTTCAATATTTGTGGAATACTCAACTCTCATGATGCCAAGTCATCTTCTTTTGTTTTCTTTAAAGAGTGAATTGTGGATTTGGTCATGTGGTTTTGTGATTTCTTTGACTATGGTCCTCATTCTATGTTTATTGTGGATTTGATCCTTGTGGTATTCAATTTGTCTTGGCCATGGTCCTTCTGACTAACATCTCCGTTAACTTCGTTAAATTAAGGACCATTTTCTCCATTTGCCATTTTTTTGTCCTTTTACGATAAGAAAAAAAACAATACTTTTATACACACACACATATAACCATATCAAAATAAATAAAACAGAATATTATTGTATGATTTGATTGTTTAACTTTCTTAAAAGATTAACTATATTAATACGATTTAATAGCATAAATATAGCATAAATAATGGAAATCGATAGCAAAAAACTTTAAAAATCTCTCGAAATCAAGGAATTAGGCTAAAAACACATCAACCAATATTGACGTCGGTAAAAAGATGAAGACACATCGATTAAAACCGTGCTTTTTGTAAAAAAAAATCTATATTATATGGTGCTACTGTATGAAAAAATTTCTCGGTTCGTCCCTGATGATGGGGGATGATGAAAAACCCAGGTTGTTTAGGATGGAGATCTTGTATTGGGATTCAATATGTAGCGAACTTTATCGTAGTATTTGGTTGGTTGGAATACGGTGAGATCTTAAAGATTTGGAAATTGACCAAATTACATATATGTGCTTAGTTCATTCTTCGAAATTTAGTTCGGAAGTCCAATTCCGCATTTAGTGGAATTTAAATTCCTTGCATTGTAGTAAGGAATTTCAATTCTTTTTCATGCCTTCTTTTGAGAAATACTATTTTTTGAAATTTAGTTCGGAAGTCCAAGTTCAAAGTTAGTTTATTTTCAATTCAATTTTCCTATTTAACAAGGACAAAAGCTACAGGTGATATTTTCTTTTTCTTTATTAGACTGAATTTTATTTTTTAAAATATAAAATTAAATCAAATGATATATTCATCATTGTACATTTTTTGTAAATATAAAATAAACCATAGTTGTCACAAATGCTAGAGAATTCTATTCATTCCATCGATCGATTGAATGTTTATAATTATTGAACCGATAACGACAACTTACACATTTTCTCACTGTCGTACATGCTATAGTCCTTTCTCTTCAATCTTTGTTATAAGGGTAATGCTATCACAAATGTTATATGCACCTTCTTCCTCCTTTTTTTTTAAATGTTCGAATCAAATCAATTATATTGAAAATGTAAAAAATAAAATTTGATGTAAATGTATAAGAGGAGAAAAATAATAGGTAGGCATGTAATTGGCCTCACCCACCCCTTTTTTGAAATATAATCTTTGACAAATTTTATATTAGCCTAATATATAAAAGTCAACAAATATCCAGTAATTTTATAAATGAAAGTATTTCCATTATTTATACTATAATTTAATAATAAAATTAAATCGTATTAATATAGTTAATCTTTTAAAAAAGTTAAACAATTAAATCATACAATAATATTCTATTTTATTTATTTTGATATCGTTATATATGTGTATAAAAGTATTGTTTTTTTCTTATCGTAAAAGGATAAAAAAATGGCAAATGACGAAAATGGTATTTGATTTAACGAAGTTAACGGAGATGTTAGTCAGAAGAACCACGGCCAAGACAAATTGAATAACACAAGGACCAAATCCACAATAAACATAGAATGAGGACCATGGTCAAAGAAATCATAAAACCCAGGGACCAAATTCACAATTCACTCTTTCTTTTAATATATATAAAGATATATATATATATATATATATATTGATGATTGTTGGCTTATTAAGAAAAAAAAATTATTTATAAATATTGTTGGTTTATTCAATTAAGTTACGGATATTGTAAATAAAAAATATTTGAAATTTAAAATAATAAAACTAAAATAATTAAATAATTGTTATTAAAAATAAAATAAAACTTAAGGTAAATAAATTAGATTTTTAATTATATTAATGATTTTTATTTGGATTAAAATAAAAAAAAATGAAAAATCATTGCATTTAATGTGAGAAAACTATTTAAAAATAATTCAAAAATAAGGAGAAAAAAGATAAATGACCATGGAGGTCTCTCCTTAACTCTCTCTCATAATCCTTCTTTTATATATACTAGTGTTTGGACCGCGCGTTGCGCGGTGACGAAAATACTTTGTAATGTAAGTAAGTTAAGATTAAACGTAACTTGTTATTTGACAATAAATGGAATACAATGTAAAAGCTGAACTCACATAAGGTATGCTCTTTTAATGTTAGTTCCATTTCAGGCTTTTACGTGTGGTTTGCATCTTTATGCATGTTTGGTTCAAATTAAGAAAGTGTTCTGCCAAGTCCTTTTCAAGTTGGGAACGTTATGAAAATAATTGTCCAATTGATAATCTGTTTTTTTTTTTTTTGTAGGAATGTGCTAAATTGCAAGTTTATGTACAATATTTGCAAGTATTATTTAGAGTTGATGTGTTTAAGTATTTGTCAATGATGAATGTTGTTATAGTTTTAGTTTGAATAAGTAAAACAAATTACTTCATATTGGTTGAAAAGTGATAAATTCTTTGTGTATGTTTATAATTAACTTAATAGTTGACTTAATATTAGTCTCATTCCAAGACCAATACTTAATATGAAGTTTTAGTAAATGTTTGAATTGATAGTTGTTTTGGTTAAGTGAAGAAATGTGGGTCTAGAAGTTCTTAAGTATATTGATAGGTAGATGATTTTATATTCATATTAATTATAAATCTTTTAAGATAATGTTTATTTAGTTATTTAAATTGTGACTATTTTTTATGTATAGATATTAGATGGTGAGATTGATTTTTTTCTTATTTGTGGTGAGTACTAATGAAGGTTTGTTCCATACACCTAAAACAAATAACCCAATAACACTCCTCTATGAAAAACACCAACCCTCAGCCTTAGACTCGAGGAGATATAGTTATGCATATATGAAAACCTTTCAAGAATCCTTTTCATACTTATTAAATCAAATTGAAATGAAGATATCCACTCTTCAATTGGATTATGCAACTTGTAGTAATCAAAATCTAGCGCAATGTAAAGTTTTTGGGTGAATTGTTTGGTATATGATTTTTCATACTTCCTCATGCATATGTCTCATTTACTTTTCTCAAATAATATTTTATTATTTCGATTATATGTAATACAAAATCAACATATAGTGAAACATGCATCCATGATCCATTTGCCATGAAAATAATTAATAAAGAACCATGGGTTCTTGTTAACTATGCCACTATTTTCATTCAGTAACAAATTTTATCAATGATGGTCCTCTATGTATTCGCCTATATATATATATATATATATATATATATATATATATAATTTGCAGTACATAACCCTTTAGAGATATGGGCTACTTTGTTGAATCTCGTGGTCACAAAAGTATAAAAAAATTCATAAGAATATATATGATTTAGTCGTAAACAAAATATATCATTTGATGACAGAAAAAACCAACAAAACGGGAAAGAAGGATTATACAATAACAAATCACATTCCTTGAACAATATTATGGCTACACTATTCGAGATGTTTTGATCAAGCACGTTGTTCCACCTGATCTTGTATTCTTTAATCAACATATTTCTCTTCAATGTTAGTTACTTAAATATATATTTCTTTGATTGGGAAATTAATGGTTTCATTGAGAACTAAATGCAAGTAATGGGAAAAAGCAAACGAAGAGTTGGTGGTTAAACTCAATACACAAATTTACACAAAAACCGGCTAAAAATGAAATATACAATTGGGGTAAAAGAGTCTTTATCGTATTAAACATTTAAAAAATAAAAAACACTATGAGACTTTATAGCATCATTTTCTACTCCACAAATGTGCCACCTCATTCGTTATAGTTTTTATTTATGTACACACACACACACACACACATATATATATATATATATATATTATAAATAATAAAGATATATCAAATCGTTATGTGAATTAAAAATCGTGTGAAATAAAAGAAATAAAAAATAATTGTGTAATCGAAGAAAATGAATAGTCTAATTAATTAAATGTTTGCTAACAATTACATAAAAAAGCAAAAATTGACAAAAAAGAACATTACGATTTGGATACTTATAGGATGTCACCTCATTGTTAGTGGTTCTTCCTTTAATACATATGCACACACATCATCTCTCTCTCTCTATATATATATATATTGTTACATATTGTCACCAAAATAAAAATAATAATTTTTTTATTTTATATTGATTGTTATGTAATAAAAAAATGAAAAATGTAAAGTTTAGAAATTAATGTATTAAGTTTAGATTAAATATAAATCAATATATATATGATTGAATTTTCTCATTAAAACTTTATATCATATATATTGAAATGTATTAAATTGTCATAAGTATTTCATTTATTTATATGTATATACATAATGATTTGTAATTTGATCAACCTATTTCTCTTCAATGTTAGTTACTTAAATATATATTTCTTTGATTGGCAAATTAATGGTTTCATTGAGAATTAAATGCAAATAATGAAAAAAAGCAAACGAAGAGTTGGTGGTTAAACTCAATACACAAATTTACACAAAAACCGGCTAAAAATGAAATATACAATTTTCAAATAGGGGTAAAAGAGTCTTTACCGTATTAAACATTTAAAAAATCAAAAACACTATGAGACTTTATAGCATCATTTTCTACTCCACAAATGTGCCACCTCATTCGTTATAGATTTTACTTATGTACACACACACACACACACACTTATATATATATATATTATAAATAATAAAGATATATCAAATCGTTATGTGAATTAAAAATCGTGTGAAATAAAAGAAATAAAAAATAATTGTGTAACCGAAGAAAATGAATAGTCTAATTAATTAAATGTTTGCTAACAATTACATAAAAAGGCAAAAATTGACAAAAAAGAACATTACGATTTGGATACTTATATGATGTCACCTCATTGTTAGTGGTTCTTCATTTAATACATATACACACACATCCTCTCTCTCTCTATATATATTGTTACATATTGTCACTGAAATAAAAATAATATTTTTTTATTTTATATTGATTGTTATGTAATAAAAAAAATGAAAAATGTAAAGTTTAGATTAAATATAAATCAAAATAAAATATATATATAAACATATATATATGATTGAATTTTCTCATTAAAATTTGTTATCATATATATTGAAATGTATTAAATTGTTATAAGTATTTTATTTATTTATATGTATATACATATTGATTTGTAATAATTAAAAAAATAATATAAAAAATTAGGTTAGCTAATGAGTATATTGATATATAATAATTAAAAAAATAAATGGAATATTTAATTAATTCATGAGATATAAATATATAGGTTCAAAAAACAAAAAAAAAATGGATAAATAATAAAATCAATAATTCAATCATTCAATCATTTAGCTTTTTTATAATAATATATTAATAATGAGTATTGATTGTTGTATAAATAAAAAATGAATAGTAAATATGATATTTAAATGAATTAAATTGTCATAACTATTTCATTTAAGTGTATTGATTCATATGATAATTAAAAGAAGAATATGAAAGGTTAGATCAAATAATGAAGTATATTGATGTATAAGAATTATAAAAATACATGAATGTTTGATCAATTAATAACGTATATATATATATATATTTAAAAAACTAAAAATTGGATAAATAATAAAAACGATAATTCAAGCATTCTCAAAATGTCAACATACAATTTTTTATACAATAAAATGTGAACAAATATATTTGTGTAAAATAAAAAAATAAACCATAAATAAACAAAATATATTTTAATCATATTGATTTTTTTGTAAATAAAAAATAATGGTAGATAAATATTAAATGTTAAACTAATAGAATAAATGACAATTAAAAATTTATTCATATTGATTGTTATGGAGAGAAAAAATGAAAACCAAAAAGTATAAAAAAAACTTTTAGTTCGTTACAAGCTAAATTTACAAAACTTTTCAACAAATATATTTCGATGTTCGATCATGAAAAGAGCTTTCCACTAAGATTTTTGAGGATGGTTTTTTGGAAATGAAGTCATATACACCATAAATTCTTACAACAATGACAATAAAAAAAATCGTGAAGTAGTCAAAACTTAACGCAATTATTAATCACGTATACACGATTATTGTCAGTGACGCTTAAATTTGAAAAAAATTATGGGATCTTGTAATCACAAAATATCGAGATTTTATTTGAATCTATATGATTCAATAGTAAACACAATCATGTCATATGATAACAACAAATCCAACTGTAACATCCCCCATCCCCGTGGTTCGGAACGGGTGATGTCACGAACGAGACTTAACATAATACACAACTAATTCAGAACTACTAATAACTCTAAACATATATTACAATCCATACTATCATACCTCAAAAAGTCATTATAAACTTAGAACGTTTATATAATAATGCGAGTCTAAGAACTCCAAAATTTTCACGCTCGATCTCAAGTCCCGTCCTTGTAAACGTCACTTTGAACCTGTCGTGTCAGAAAACAAAAACACGGCTGAGCACATGGCTCAGTGAATGGATTATAATATAAATTCGTAAATAACAATTAAAACCTCGATAACGAAGCGGAAGACTTAAAAATTCATTTCAAAGAATGTTCTTGAAATTCAAGTTCATATCAAAAGAAATGTTCAGTAATTTTCAAAGACAATAATTTCAAGAACGTTTCACACTTTAATTTCAAAACGTAATATACATAAAGGCCGTCAATTCCAGTCGTGTTCGTGGGTGATCAGCCACACGAACTGGGTCGGCATGCGGGCACACACAACGAGTCCCCCGTGAATTTAACCACGGTCACATATTCTGTGGGTAAAATTCTAGAATCGATTCATCCGCCCTGGAGCCAACAAAGTCAGCCAAGTCCCCCCAAAGTGGGTTCACGTAAGCCACATAGGCTTAACTCTGGTGGACCGTCATCTGGAGGACGCTATGACAACAAAGCCGCCATAGAAGGCATCCCAAATAATGTGCCCATTTATTGGGTTCTTCTAAAATCAACGAAAACTAAACAAATACCACTTACCCAAATGGCGATCACAGAAATTATAGTCTATATATTTCACATTTTTCATAAACAATCTCATACGAGACACATTTTAATAAAACATCAAAATGTTCAAACAATTGATGCAATAAACCAAAATCAATGTGTATGTGTGTGTACAATTTCGTATTTGTTGATCACGTTCGGTTGATCAATCACAAGGCGGTGAACCACCTTTAGGAAGGGTCAACTACAACAAATAGTTGCCCACGATTCAAAAGAATTGAAATCCATACCTTAACCAAATTGAGACGTAAAAAGCGATCAACCGAGACTCACGACGAAGCTTAACCCGATCGATTGCCTATTTAAACCATAAATTACTATTACTCGCATGACATAAAACTCAAAGGTTATCATCCTAAGCTTAATCACAAAATTGTATTCTCTTAGACATTAAACCGAACACTTGGTGTGCGGTTAAACATCTAAATACAAATGTCCCCATTTTAATTCTAAACTTTACCCTTTTGTAATTTTGACAAACCTAAGCATTTCTAAACATATATTTGATCATAACTTTGCAATATCTAATCAAAATCTACCAACCAACTTCAACTACTCAAACCTACCAACTTAAATAACTTAAGAAGAAATTTATACCTCTAGGAAGAGTTCGTCGCGTAGATTCCGAATATGTAATTATTTCTTCGATTGCTTCAACGGATTGCGAGAATTTTAGAGAGAAGTTTCAAAAAGAATTTAGAGAGAGAGAGATGATGGAGGCGGTGTGTGAAGATGATGAAGACGATAGAGTGAAAGTATGTATTAAAGGGATATTTGTAATTACTCTAATTGATACCACATTTAGTTAAATGTTTATATATATAAAGAGTTGCTATATATATATAATATGTAATTTTTTTATATATATATATATATATAAAGAGTTTTATCGTAATATATATATATATATATATATATATGTAAAGAGTTTAAGTAAATGACGGTTTCAACCCCTAACTATCTATGGTTGCTATTTTTAATTACGGTTCAATTCGGATAAGAATAATTATACGTTTTTTTATGGAGTCTTACAATTATTCCCCCCCCCCCCTTAAAAGAGATTTCGTCCCCGAAATCGAATTTAGACGGAAACTAACATCGATTAAAGAACTCGGGGTATTCTCGTCGCATATTGTTCCTCAGTTTCCCACGTCGCCTCACGTTCCGAGTGATTCTTCCAAAGAACTTTTACGAATGGAATCACTCTCTTCCGTGTAACTCTCTCGTCACGATCAATAATCGCTTCAGGTTCCTCGCGATAAGACATATCTGGTTCTATATGCTCCATTGGATATTCAATGACGTGTAAGGGATGATAGTTGTACCCTCGAAGTGAAGAGACATAGAACACGTTATGTACATGGGATAGTTGCAGCGTTACAACTAACTGGTAAGCCACAACTTCAATCCTTTCCATAACTTCAAAGGGACCAATATATCTCGGACTCAACTTTCCTTTGAGACTGAAACGTCTGATACCGCGAGTTGGGGAAACCTTTAAGAAAACTTTATCTCCCGGTTGGAACTTGATAGGTCGTCGTCACTTGTCGATGTAACTCTTTTGACAAGCCTGAGCCTTTTTCATCATTTGATGCGCAATCTCGACCTTTTCGGTAGTAACTTGTACCAATTCTGGGCCTTTGAGAATACGTTCTCCAACTTCATTCCAACAAGTCGGTGTTCGACATTTTTGGCCATAAAGAGCTTCAAACGAGGCCATGCCGAAACTCGACTGCCAGCTATTATTATAGGAGAACTCTATTAGGTACAAGTAACTATCCCAACTTCCATGCCATTCCAACACACATGCTCGGAGCATATCCTTCAATGTTTAAATTGTACGTTCAGATTGCCCATCAGTTTATGGATGTAAGGCTGTACTAAAATTCAAACGTGTGTCCCAAGCTTTATGTAAACCTTACCAAAATCGAGATGTAAAACGTGGGTCTCGATCGGAGGTTTTTCGATATAGGAGTGTCATCAAGACGTACAATCTCACGTTGGAATACTTCCGTCAATTTATCAATTAACCAAGTTTGTCGGATAGGAAGAAAATGAGTCGATTTCGTCAGTCGATCAACCACTACCCAAATTGCATCGTGTTTCAAGGTTGTGCAGGGTAGTCCGACTACAAAATCCATAGTTATATGTTCCCATTTCCATACAGGAATGTTCAGTGATTGGAGAAGACCACCCGGACGTTGATATTCACTTTTAACTTGTTGACAAGTGAGACAATGAGTTACAAAGTCGGCGATATCTCGCTTCATTCCAACCCACCAGTAATGGTTCTTTAAGTCGTGATACATTTTTGTTGTATCCGGGTAAATAGAAAACATAGATTTATGAGCTTCGGTCAGAATCTGATCTTTAAGCTCTGAGTTATTCGGAACACAAAGACGATCTCGAAACCACAACACGTGATTATCATCAATCCTGAATTCCAAACTAACATTCTCTTGTGCCTGTTGGAAGTTTGCCAACAATTCACCGTCGTCTGGTTGGGCTTCTTATATCCGAGAAATTAGAGTCGGTTCTACCATTAAATTCGATAGAATTTCCGTTTGCGAACTCGGATAGATTTCCAGTCCGAACCGTTCAATTTCCAAATCCAACCCTGTAGGAACAAGTAAAGAAGAAACATGTTCTACGGCTTTACGACTTAAGGCGTCAGCGACTATATTAGCCTTACCCGGATGATATTGTATATCAACATCATAATCCTTTAGAAGTTCGAGCCATCTCCGTGATGCATATTTAACTTTTTTTTGAGTAAATATATATTTAAGGCTCTTGTGGTCGGTGAAAACTCCACATGTCTCACCGTACAAATAATGACGCCAAATTTTAAGTGCGAAGATAACCGCAGCTAATTCGAGATCGTGAGTCGGATAATTGACCTCATAAGGCTTTAATTGACGTGACGCATATGCGATTACTCTACCGTTTTGCATAAGAACACAACCGAGACCTATCTTTGAAGCATCACTGTAAACTTGAAAACCTCCGGTGCCAGACGGTAATACAAGAACAGGTGCGGTAACCAATCGATGCTTCAATTCCTCGAAACTAGATTCTTGTTCGGAACCCCAATTAAATTTGACTCCTTTTCGGAGTAATCAGGTTAACGGTAGAGATATTTTAGAAAATCCTTCAACGAATCGTCTATAATAACCGGCCAGACCCAGAAAACCACGAACTTCAGATACGTTCGTAGGTCGAGGCCATTTAGTGACAGTTTCAATTTTCGTTGGATCGACTTTGACACCTTCCGCAGAGATTGTGTCCGAGAAAAGATACTTGATCAAGCCAGAATTCACATTTGGAACGTTTTGCGTATAACCTTTTCGTTCGAAGAGTTTTCAAAACTATGTGAAGATTTTGATCATGTTGCTCTCTTGACTTTGAGTATATCAATATGTCATCGATAAACACGATAACAAAGTCGTCGAGATAATCTTTGAAAACTAGATTCATAAGATCCATAAAGACCGCTGGAGCATTAGTTAGCCCGAAAGGCATTACTAAAAATTCGTAGTGCCCATAGCGAGTTCTGAATGCGGTTTTCGGAATATCACAATCTCGGATACGAAGTTAATGGTACCCGGACCGAAGATCAATTTTGGAAAAGTATCGTGCCCCTTGTAATTGATTTGTAATTGATCGAACAGATCGTCGATTCTCGGCAACGGATACTTGTTACGGATCGTTACTTTATTAAGCTCCCGGTAATCAATACAAAGACGCATCGTACCGTCTTTCTTTTTGACAAAGAGAACCGGAGCTCCCCAGGGTGAGACACTGGGTCAAATGAAACCTTTATTCAATAAATCATCGAGTTGAGTTTTGAGTTCTTTCATTTCAGTTGGAACCATTCGATAGGGAGCCTTGGAAATAGGATAAGCTCCCGGAACTAGATCGATGGTAAATTCGACTTCCCGGACTGGTGGTATACCCGGTAGATCGTCGGGAAACACATCAAGATATTCGGAAACAACAGGTACGGGTGCAGAAATAGGGAATACCTGTTCGGGATCTTGTAACAAGGCTAGAAAACCTTCGTTACTTTGCCAAGTATACTGCTTCACAGTAATAGAGGCTAAAGTGCTAACATCTACTTTTGGAATACCTCCTTGGAAGATTGTCTCTGGTTTTCAATATCCCCAAACAATATTTGTTTGGCATTACAGTCTATAGTTGCATGATGGTGTGACAACTAGTCCATCCCCAATATTAATTGAAAGTGGGAAATATGCATTGGAAGTTGAGTGACCTCCCATATGAGATCTCCAATAAATAACGGACAGTTTGAAAATCAAGTTAACACACAGATTGAACCACCTATAGTGGTAGATATCACGACTGTAATTTAGGTGGTTTGCTCAAAAGGTTTTTAACTAGGATTCTATTTGTTCAGAAACAACAGAGTGTGTTGCCTCGGTATCAAACAAGGCATAAGCAGATAAATCGATTAAGTTAACATGGTCTGCTTAATGTATATATGCATCAATATTGACATGGTCTGACGGACCACATCAACAATATTCGGCTCACTTGTACCCCTCACTGGATTGGTTTGGGTAACCCTCAGGTTAACATCTGGATTTGCGTGGGCGACCACGTCTCGACATTCTAACATATAACAAGATCAAGATCGGAATTCAAAACAGTTACGGATTAAAAATCGGTAAATAGAATTAAATTCTAATCTACCCATTCTAATGTCTACCCAATCCTCACAGGTCAAACCTATTTAATCTACAAGTTAAAACCTATGCTCTATTACCATATTTGTAACATCCCCCATCCCCGTGGTTCGGAACGGGTGATGTCACGAACGAGACTTAACATAATACACAACTAATTCAGAACTACTAATAACTCTAAACATATATTACAATCCATACTATCATACCTCAAAAAGTCATTATAAACTTAGAACGTTTATATAATAATGCGAGTCTAAGAACTCCAAAATTTTCACGCTCGATCTCAAGTCCCGTCCCTGTAAACGTCACTTTGAACCTGTCGTGTCAGAAAACAAAAACACGGCTGAGCACATGGCTCAGTGAATGGATTATAATATAAATTCGTAAATAACAATTAAAACCTCGATAACGAAGCGGAAGACTTAAAAATTCATTTCGAAGAATGTTCTTGAAATTCAAGTTCATATCAAAAGAAATGTTCAGTAATTTTCAAAGACAATAATTTCAAGAACGTTTCACACTTTAATTTCAAAACGTAATATACATAAAGGCCGTCAATTCCAGTCGTGTTCGTGGGTGATCAGCCACACGAACTGGGTCGGCATGTGGGCACACACAACGAGTCCCCCGTGAATTTAACCACGGTCACATATTCTGTGGGTAAAATTCTAGAATCGATTCATCCGCCCTGGAGCCAACAAAGTCAGCCAAGTCCCCCCAGAGTGGGTTCACGTAAGCCACATAGGCTTAACTCTGGTGGACCGTCATCTGGAGGACGCTATGACAACAAAGCCGCCATAGAAGGCATCCCAAATAATGTGCCCATTTATTGGGTTCTTCTAAAATCAACGAAAACTAAACAAATACCACTTACCCAAATGGCGATCACAGAAATTATAGTCTATATATTTCACATTTTTCATAAACAATCTCATACGAGACACATTTTAATAAAACATCAAAATGTTCAAACAATTGATTCAATAAACCAAAATCAATGTGTATGTGTGTGTACAATTTCGTATTTGTTGATCACGTTCGGTTGATCAATCACAAGGCGGTGAACCACCTTTAGGAAGGGTCAACTACAACAAATAGTTGCCCACGATTCAAAAGAATTGAAATCCATACCTTAACCAAATTGAGACGTAAAAAGCGATCAACCGAGACTCATGACGAAGCTTAACCCGATCGATTGCCTATTTAAACCATAAATTACTATTACTCGCATGACATAAAACTCAAAGGTTATCATCCTAAGCTTAATCACAAAATTGTATTCTCTTAGACATTAAACCGAACACTTGGTGTGCGGTTAAACATCTAAATACAAATGTCCTCATTTTAATTCTAAACTTTACCCTTTTGTAATTTTGACAAACCTAAGCATTTCTAAACATATATTTGATCATAACTTTGCAATATCTAATCAAAATCTACCAACCAACTTCAACTACTCAAACCTACCAACTTAAATAACTTAAGAAGAAATTTATACCTCTAGGAAGAGTTCGTCGCGTAGATTCCGAATATGTAATTATTTCTTCGATTGCTTCAACGGATTGCGATAATTTTAGAGAGAAGTTTCAAAAAGAATTTAGAGAGAGAGAGAGATGATGGAGGCGGTGTGTGAAGATGATGAAGACGATAGAGTGAAAGTATGTATTAAAGGGATATTTGTAATTACTCTAATTGATACCACATTTAGTTAAATGTTTATATATATAAAGAGTTGCTATATATATATATAATATGTAATTTATATATATATATATATAAAGAGTTTTATCGTAATATATATATATATATATATATATATATATATATATATGTAAAGAGTTTAAGTAAATGACGGTTTCAACCCCTAACTATCTATGGTTGCTATTTTTAATTACGGTTCAATTCGGATAAGAATAATTATACGTTTTTTTATGAAGTCTTACACCAACAATATGGAAAAGAAGAAATATGTAACAACAAATCACAATTTTTCAAGAATATTTAGAATCGTTCATATCTTCTTCAACTATCTTCATCGTCCTCCATCAAAGGAAGTCTAAAGTTGAATCTATATGATTCAATCGTAAACACAGTCATGTCATATGATAACAACAAATCCAACAATATGGAAAAAAATAAATCACATTTTTTCAAGAATCTTTAGAATCATCCATATCTTCTTTAACTATCATCTTCATCATCCTCCATCAAAGGAAGTTTTATACTTTCATTTTGTTTATCGGGATTTTATTTGAATCTATATGATTCAATCGTAAACACAAAATATGATAACAACAAAATCCAACAATATGGAAAAAAAGAAATATGTAACAACATACCACAATTGTTCAAAAATCTATAGAATCGTCCATGTCTTCTTCAACTATCATCTTCATCATCCTCCATCAAAAGAAGTCTAAATTTGAATCTATATGATTCAATCGTAAATATAATAATGTCATATGATAACAACAAATCC